>OU612000.1:6292237-9030644 GCA_914767915.1 Agriopis aurantiaria | reverse complement strand
GTCTCCGGTTGTCCTAATTTTAGCAAATATTAACGTCCGCTATAGAATAAACTTCATTGGCATCAAAAGAATTAGCAAAAATCACTAAAAGTTTTTCCGAACATAGCTGCTAGAGTTATTTTACTCAGAATATAAAAAGTCCCCGATTGTCCTAAATTTAGCAAAAATCAACGTCCGCTATAGAATAAGCTTCATTGGCATCAAAAGAATTAGCAAAAATCACTAAAAGTTTTTCAGAACATAACTGCTAGAGTTATTTTACTCAGAATATAAAAAGTCCCCGATTGTCCTAATTTTAGCAAATATTAACGTCCGCTATAGAATAAACTTCATTGGCATCAAAATAATTAGCAAAAATCACTAAAAGTTTTTCCGAAAAAACTGCTAGAGTTATTTTACTCAGAATATAAAAAGTCCCCGATTGTCCTAATTTTAGCAAATATTAACGTCCGCTATAGAATAAACTTCATTGGCATCAAAGAATTAGCAAAAATCACTAAAAGTTTTTCAGAACATAACTGCTAGAGTTATTTTACTCAGAATATAAAAAGTCTCCGATTGTCCTAATTTTAGCAAATATTAACGTCCGCTATAGAATTAACTTCATTGGCATCAAAAGAATTAGCAAAAATCACTAAAAGTTTTCCGAACAAAACTGCTAGAGTTAATTTACTCAGAATATAAAAAGTCCCCGATTGTCCTAATTTTAGCAAATATTAACGTCCGCTATAGAATAAACTTCATTGGCATCAAAATAATTAGCAAAAATCACTAAAAGTTTTTTCCGAACAAAACTACTAGAGTTATATTACTCAGAATATAAAAAGTCCCCGATTGTCCTAATTTTAGCAAATATTAACGTCCGCTATAGAATAAACTTCATTGGCATCAAAAGAATTAGCAAAAATCACTAAAAGTTTTTCAGAACATAACTGCTAGAGTTATTTTACTCAGAATATAAAAAGTCTCGGATTGTCCTAATTTTAGCAAATATTAACGTCCGCTATAGAATAAACTTCATTGGCATCAAAAGAATTAGCAAAAATCACTAAAAGTTTTTCAGAACATAACTGCTAGAGTTAATTTACTCAGAATATAAAAAGTCCCCGATTGTCCTAATTTTAGCAAATATTAACGTCCGCTATAGAATAAACTTCATTGGCATCAAAAGAATCAGCAAAAATCACTAAAAGTTTTTCCGAACAAAACTGCTAGAGTTATATTACTCAGAATATAAAAAGTCCCCGATTGTCCTAATTTTAGCAAATATTAACGTCCGCTATAGAATAAACTTCATTGGCATCAAAAGAATTAGCAAAAATCACTAAAAGTTTTTCCGAACAAAACTGCTAGAGTTATTTTACTCAGAATATAAAAAGTCTCCGATTGTCCTAATTTTAGCAAATATTAACGTCCGCTATAGAATAAACTTCATTGGCATCAAAAGAATTAGCAAAAATCACTAAAAGTTTTTCCGAACAAAACTGCTAGAGTTATTTTACTCAGAATATAAAAAGTCCCCGATTGTCCTAATTTTAGCAAATATTAACGTCCGCTATAGAATAAACTTCATTGGCATCAAAAGAATTAG
The DNA here is from genome assembly GCA_914767915.1 of Agriopis aurantiaria. Lineage (NCBI taxonomy): Eukaryota > Metazoa > Arthropoda > Insecta > Lepidoptera > Geometridae > Agriopis > Agriopis aurantiaria. The sequence goes on along the minus strand of OU612000.1, from coordinate 9,029,053 downwards.
CAAAAATCACTAAAAGTTTTTCCGAACAAAACTGCTAGAGTTAATTTACTCAGAATATAAAAAGTCCCCGATTGTCCTAATTTTAGCAAATATTAACGTCCGCTATAGAATTAACTTCATTGGCATCAAAAGAATTAGCAAAAATCACTAAAAGTTTTTCCGAACAAAACTGCTAGAGTTAATTTACTCAGAATATAAAAAGTCTCCGATTGTCCTAATTTTAGCAAATATTAACGTCCGCTATAGAATTAACTTCATTGGCATCAAAAGAATTAGCAAAAATCACTAAAAGTTTTCCGAACAAAACTGCTAGAGTTAATTTACTCAGAATATAAAAAGTCCCCGATTGTCCTAATTTTAGCAAATATTAACGTCCGCTATAGAATAAACTTCATTGGCATCAAAATAATTAGCAAAAATCACTAAAAGTTTTTCCGAACAAAACTACTAGAGTTATATTACTCAGAATATAAAAAGTCCCCGATTGTCCTAATTTTAGCAAATATTAACGTCCGCTATAGAATAAACTTCATTGGCATCAAAAGAATTAGCAAAAATCACTAAAAGTTTTTCAGAACATAACTGCTAGAGTTATTTTACTCAGAATATAAAAAGTCTCGGATTGTCCTAATTTTAGCAAATATTAACGTCCGCTATAGAATAAACTTCATTGGCATCAAAAGAATTAGCAAAAATCACTAAAAGTTTTTCAGAACATAACTGCTAGAGTTATTTTACTCAGAATATAAAAAGTCTCGGATTGTCCTAATTTTAGCAAATATTAACGTCCGCTATAGAATTAACTTCATTGGCATCAAAAGAATTAGCAAAAATCACTAAAAGTTTTCCGAACAAAACTGCTAGAGTTAATTTACTCAGAATATAAAAAGTCCCCGATTGTCCTAATTTTAGCAAATATTAACGTCCGCTATAGAATAAACTTCATTGGCATCAAAATAATTAGCAAAAATCACTAAAAGTTTTTCCGAACAAAACTACTAGAGTTATATTACTCAGAATATAAAAAGTCCCCGATTGTCCTAATTTTAGCAAATATTAACGTCCGCTATAGAATAAACTTCATTGGCATCAAAAGAATTAGCAAAAATCACTAAAAGTTTTTCAGAACATAACTGCTAGAGTTATTTTACTCAGAATATAAAAAGTCTCGGATTGTCCTAATTTTAGCAAATATTAACGTCCGCTATAGAATAAACTTCATTGGCATCAAAATAATTAGCAAAAATCACTAAAAGTTTTTCCGAACAAAACTACTAGAGTTATATTACTCAGAATATAAAAAGTCCCCGATTGTCCTAATTTTAGCAAATATTAACGTCCGCTATAGAATAAACTTCATTGGCATCAAAAGAATTAGCAAAAATCACTAAAAGTTTTTCAGAACATAACTGCTAGAGTTATTTTACTCAGAATATAAAAAGTCTCGGATTGTCCTAATTTTAGCAAATATTAACGTCCGCTATAGAATAAACTTCATTGGCATCAAAAGAATTAGCAAAAATCACTAAAAGTTTTTCAGAACATAACTGCTAGAGTTATTTTACTCAGAATATAAAAAGTCTCGGATTGTCCTAATTTTAGCAAATATTAACGTCCGCTATAGAATTAACTTCATTGGCATCAAAAGAATTAGCAAAAATCACTAAAAGTTTTCCGAACAAAACTGCTAGAGTTAATTTACTCAGAATATAAAAAGTCCCCGATTGTCCTAATTTTAGCAAATATTAACGTCCGCTATAGAATAAACTTCATTGGCATCAAAATAATTAGCAAAAATCACTAAAAGTTTTTCCGAACAAAACTACTAGAGTTATATTACTCAGAATATAAAAAGTCCCCGATTGTCCTAATTTTAGCAAATATTAACGTCCGCTATAGAATAAACTTCATTGGCATCAAAAGAATTAGCAAAAATCACTAAAAGTTTTTCAGAACATAACTGCTAGAGTTATTTTACTCAGAATATAAAAAGTCTCGGATTGTCCTAATTTTAGCAAATATTAACGTCCGCTATAGAATAAACTTCATTGGCATCAAAATAATTAGCAAAAATCACTAAAAGTTTTTCAGAACATAACTGCTAGAGTTAATTTACTCAGAATATAAAAAGTCCCCGATTGTCCTAATTTTAGCAAATATTAACGTCCGCTATAGAATAAACTTCATTGGCATCAAAAGAATCAGCAAAAATCACTAAAAGTTTTTCCGAACAAAACTGCTAGAGTTATATTACTCAGAATATAAAAAGTCCCCGATTGTCCTAATTTTAGCAAATATTAACGTCCGCTATAGAATAAACTTCATTGGCATCAAAAGAATTAGCAAAAATCACTAAAAGTTTTTCCGAACAAAACTGCTAGAGTTATTTTACTCAGAATATAAAAAGTCTCCGATTGTCCTAATTTTAGCAAATATTAACGTCCGCTATAGAATAAACTTCATTGGCATCAAAAGAATTAGCAAAAATCACTAAAAGTTTTTCCGAACAAAACTGCTAGAGTTATTTTACTCAGAATATAAAAAGTCCCCGATTGTCCTAATTTTAGCAAATATTAACGTCCGCTATAGAATAAACTTCATTGGCATCAAAAGAATTAGCAAAAATCACTAAAAGTTTTTCCGAACAAAACTGCTAGAGTTAATTTACTCAGAATATAAAAAGTCCCCGATTGTCCTAATTTTAGCAAATATTAACGTCCGCTATAGAATAAACTTCATTGGCATCAAAAGAATCAGCAAAAATCACTAAAAGTTTTTCTGAACAAAACTGCTAGAGTTATTTTACTCAGAATATAAAAAGTCCCCGATTGTCCTAATTTTAGCAAATATTAACGTCCGCTATAGAATAAACTTCATTGGCATCAAAAGAATCAGCAAAAATCACTAAAAGTTTTTCCTAACAAAACTGCTAGAGTTATATTACTCAGAATATAAAAAGTCCCCGCTTGTCCTAATTTTAGCAAATATTAACGTCCGCTATAGAATAAACTTCATTGGCATCAAAATAATTAGCAAAAATCACTAAAAGTTTTTCTGAACAAAACTGCTAGAGTTATTTTACTCAGAATATAAAAAGTCCCCGATTGTCCTAATTTTAGCAAATATTAACGTCCGCTATAGAATAAACTTCATTGGCATCAAAAGAATCAGCAAAAATCACTAAAAGTTTTTCCTAACAAAACTGCTAGAGTTATATTACTCAGAATATAAAAAGTCCCCGCTTGTCCTAATTTTAGCAAATATTAACGTCCGCTATAGAATAAACTTCATTGGCATCAAAATAATTAGCGAAAATCACTAAAAGTTTTTCCGAACAAAACTGCTAGAGTTATTTTACTCAAAATATAAAAAGTCCCCGATTGTCCTAATTTAAGCAAATATTAACGTCCGCTATAGAATAAACTTCATTGGCATCAAAAGAATTACCAAAAATCACTAAAAGTTTTTCCGAACAAAACTGCTAGAGTTATTTTTACTCAGAATATAAAAAGTCTCCGATTGTCCTAATTTTAGCAAATATTAACGTCCGCTATAGAATAAACTTCATTGGCATCAAAAGAATTAGCAAAAATCACTAAAAGTTTTTCCGAACAAAACTGCTAGAGTTATTTTACTCAGAATATAAAAAGTCCCCGATTGTCCTAATTTTAGCAAATATTAACGTCCGCTATAGAATAAACTTCATTGGCATCAAAAGAATTAGCAAATATCACTAAAAGTTTTTCAGAACATAACTGCTAGAGTTATTTTACTCAGAATATAAAAAGTCTCCGATTGTCCTAATTTTAGCAAATATTAACGTCCGCTATAGAATAAACTTCATTGGCATCAAAAGAATTAGCAAAAATCACTAAAAGTTTTTCCGAACAAAACTGCTAGAGTTATTTACTCAGAATATAAAAAGTCCCCGATTGTCCTAATTTTAGCAAATATTAACGTCCGCTATAGAATAAACTTCATTGGCATCAAAAGAATTACCAAAAATCACTAAAAGTTTTTCCGAACAAAACTGCTAGAGTTAATTTACTCAGAATATAAAAAGTCCCCGATTGTCCTAATTTTAGCAAATATTAACGTCCGCTGTAGAATAAGCTTTATTGGCATCAAAAGAATTAGCAAAAATCACTAAAAGTTTTTCAGAACATAACTGCTAGAGTTATTTTACTCAGAATATAAAAAGTCTCCGGTTGTCCTAATTTTAGCAAATATTAACGTCCGCTATAGAATAAGCTTCATTGGCATCAAAAGAATTAGCAAAAATCACTAAAAGTTTTTCCGAACATAACTGCTAGAGTTATTTTACTCAGAATATAAAAAGTCCCCGATTGTCCTAAATTTAGCAAAAATCAACGTCCGCTATAGAATAAGCTTCATTGGCATCAAAAGAATTAGCAAAAATCACTAAAAGTTTTTCCGAACATAACTGCTAGAGTTATTTTACTCAGAATATAAAAGTCCCCGATTGTCCTAATTTTAGCAAAAATCAACGTCCGCTATAGAATAAGCTTCATTGGCATCAAAAGAATTAGCAAAAAATCACTAAAAGTTTTTCCGAATATAACTGCTAGAGTTATTTTACTCAGAATATAAAAAGTCCCCGATTGTCCTAATTTTAGCAAAAATCAACGTCCGCTATAGAATAAGCTTCATTGGCATCAAAAGAATTAGCAAAAATCACTAAAAGTCCTTCCGAACATAGCTGCTAGAGTTATTTTACTCAGAATACAAAAAGTCCCCGATTGTCCTAATTTTAGCAAAAATCAACGTCCGCTATAGAATAAGCTTCATTGGCATCAAAAGAATTAGCAAAAATCACTAAAAGTTTTTCCGAACATAGCTGCTAGAGTTATTTTACTCAGAATACAAAAAGTCCCCGATTGTCCTAATTTTAGCAAAAATCAACGTCCGCTATAGAATAAGCTTCATTGGCATCAAAAGAATTAGCAAAAATCACTTAAAGTTTTTCCGAACATAACTGCTAGAGTTATTTTACTCAGAATATAAAAAGTCCCCGATTGTCCTAATTTTAGCAAATATTAACGTCCGCTATAGAATAAGCTTCATTGGCATCAAAAGAATTAGCAAAAATCACTAAAAGTTTTTCCGAACATAACTGCTAGAGTTATTTTACTCAGAATATAAAAAGTCCCCGATTGTCCTAATTTTAGCAAATATTAACGTCCGCTATAGAATAAGCTTCATTGGCATCAAAAGAATTAGCAAAAATCACTAAAAGTTTTTCCGAACATAACTGCTAGAGTTATTTTACTCAGAATATAAAAAGTCCCCGATTGTCCTAATTTTAGCAAATATTAACGTCCGCTATAGAATAAGCTTCATTGGCATCAAAAGAATTAGCAAAAATCACTAAAAGTTTTTCCGAACATAACTGCTAGAGTTATTTTACTCAGAATATAAAAAGTCCCCGATTGTCCTAATTTTAGCAAAAATCAACGTCCGCTATAGAATAAGCTTCATTGGCATCAAAAGAATTAGCAAAAATCACTAAAAGTCCTTCCGAACATAGCTGCTAGAGTTATTTTACTCAGAATACAAAAAGTCCCCGATTGTCCTAATTTTACCAAAAATCAACGTCCGCTATAGAATTAGTTTCATTGGCATCAAAAGAATTAGCAAAAATCACTAAAAGTTTTTCCGAACATAACTGCTAGAGTTATTTTACTCAGAATATAAAAAGTCCCCGATTGTCCTAATTTTTGCAAATATTAACGTCCGCTATAGAATAAGCTTCATTGGCATCAAAAGAATTAGCAAAAATCACTAAAAGTTTTTCCGAACATAGCTGCTAGAGTTATTTTACTCAGAATACAAAAAGCCCCGATTGTCCTAATTTTAGCAAAAATCAACGTCCGCTATAGAATAAGCTTCATTGGCATCAAAAGAATTAGCAAAAATCACTAAAAGTCCTTCCGAACATAGCTGCTAGAGTTATTTTACTCAGAATACAAAAAGTCCCCGATTGTCCTAATTTTAGCAAAAATCAACGTCCGCTATAGAATAAGCTTCATTGGCATCAAAAGAATTAGCAAAAATCACTAAAAGTTTTTCCGAACATAACTGCTAGAGTTATTTTACTCAGAATATAAAAAGTCCCCGATTGTCCTAGATTTAGCAAAAATCAGCGTCCGCTATAGAATTAGCTTCATTGGCATCAAAAGAATTAGCAAAAATCACTAAAAGTTTTTCCGAACATAACTGCTAGAGTTATTTTACTCAGAATATAAAAAGTCCCCGATTGTCCTAATTTTAGCAAAAATCAACGTCCGCTATAGAATAAGCTTCATTGGCATCAAAAGAATTAGCAAAAATCACTAAAAGTTTTTCCGCACATAACTGCTAGAGTTATTTTACTCAGAATATAAAAAAGTCCCCGATTGTCCTAATTTTAGCAAAAATCAACGTCCGCTATAGAATAAGCTTCATTGGCATCAAAAGAATTAGCAAAAATCACTAAAAGTTTTTCCGAACAAAACTGCTAGAGTTATTTTACTCAGAATATAAAAAGTCCCCGATTGTCCAAATTTTAGCAAATATTAACGTCCGCTATAGAATAAACTTCATTGGCATCAAAAGAATTAGCAAAAATCACTAAAAGTTTTTCCGAACAAAACTGCTAGAGTTATTTTACTCAGAATATAAAAAGTCCCCGATTGTCCTAATTTTAGCAAATATTAACGTCCGCTATAGAATAAACTTCATTGGCATCAAAAGAATCAGCAAAAATCACTAAAAGTTTTTCCGAACAAAACTGCTAGAGTTATTTTACTCAGAATATAAAAAGTCCCCGATTGTCCTAATTTTAGCAAATATTAACGTCCGCTATAGAATAAACTTCATTGGCATCAAAATAATTAGCAAAAATCACTAAAAGTTTTTCCGAACAAAACTGCTAGAGTTATTTTACTCAGAATATAAAAAGTCCCCGATTGTCCAAATTTTAGCAAATATTAACGTCCGCTATAGAATAAACTTCATTGGCATCAAAAGAATTAGCAAAAATCACTAAAAGTTTTTCCGAACAAAACTGCTAGAGTTATTTTACTCAGAATATAAAAAGTCCCCGATTGTCCTAATTTTAGCAAATATTAACGTCCGCTATAGAATAAACTTCATTGGCATCAAAATAATTAGCAAAAATCACTAAAAGTTTTTCCTAACAAAACTGTTAGAGTTAATTTACTCAGAATATAAAAAGTCCCCGATTGTCCTAATTTTAGCAAATATTAACGTCCGCTATAGAATAAACTTCATTGGCATCAAAAGAATTAGCAAAAATCACTAAAAGTTTTTCCGAACAAAACTGCTAGAGTTATATTACTCAGAATATAAAAAGTCCCCGATTGTCCTAATTTTAGCAAATATTAACGTCCGCTATAGAATAAACTTCATTGGCATCAAAATAATTAGCAAAAATCACTAAAAGTTTTTCCGAACAAAACTGCTAGAGTTATTTTACTCAGAATATAAAAAGTCCCCGATTGTCCTAATTTTAGCAAATATTAACGTCCGCTATAGAATAAACTTCATTGGCATCAAAAGAATTAGCAAAAATCACTAAAAGTTTTTCCGAACAAAACTGCTAGAGTTAATTTACTCAGAATATAAAAAGTCCCCGATCGTCCTAATTTTAGCAAATATTAACGTCCGCTATAGAATAAACTTCATTGGCATCAAAAGAATCAGCAAAAATCACTAAAAGTTTTTCCGAACAAAACTGCTAGAGTTATATTACTCAGAATATAAAAAGTCCCCGATTGTCCTAATTTTAGCAAATATTAACGTCCGCTATAGAATAAACTTCATTGGCATCAAAAGAATTAGCAAAAATCACTAAAAGTTTTTCCGAACAAAACTGCTAGAGTTATTTTACTCAGAATATAAAAAGTCCCCGATTGTCCTAATTTTAGCAAATATTAACGTCCGCTATAGAATAAACTTCATTGGCATCAAAAGAATTACCAAAAATCACTAAAAGTTTTTCCGAACAAAACTGCTAGAGTTAATTTACTCAGAATATAAAAAGTCCCCGATTGTCCTAATTTTAGCAAATATTAACGTCCGCTGTAGAATAAGCTTTATTGGCATCAAAAGAATTAGCAAAAATCACTAAAAGTTTTTCAGAACATAACTGCTAGAGTTATTTTACTCAGAATATAAAAAGTCTCCGGTTGTCCTAATTTTAGCAAATATTAACGTCCGCTATAGAATAAACTTCATTGGCATCAAAAGAATTAGCAAAAATCACTAAAAGTTTTTCCGAACATAGCTGCTAGAGTTATTTTACTCAGAATATAAAAAGTCCCCGATTGTCCTAAATTTAGCAAAAATCAACGTCCGCTATAGAATAAGCTTCATTGGCATCAAAAGAATTAGCAAAAATCACTAAAAGTTTTTCCGAACATAACTGCTAGAGTTATTTTACTCAGAATATAAAAGTCCCCGATTGTCCTAATTTTAGCAAAAATCAACGTCCGCTATAGAATAAGCTTCATTGGCATCAAAAGAATTAGCAAAAATCACTAAAAGTTTTTCCGAATATAACTGCTAGAGTTATTTTACTCAGAATATAAAAAGTCCCCGATTGTCCTAATTTTAGCAAAAATCAACGTCCGCTATAGAATAAGCTTCATTGGCATCAAAAGAATTAGCAAAAATCACTAAAAGTCCTTCCGAACATAGCTGCTAGAGTTATTTTACTCAGAATACAAAAAGTCCCCGATTGTCCTAATTTTAGCAAAAATCAACGTCCGCTATAGAATAAGCTTCATTGGCATCAAAAGAATTAGCAAAAATCACTAAAAGTTTTTCCGAACATAGCTGCTAGAGTTATTTTACTCAGAATACAAAAAGTCCCCGATTGTCCTAATTTTAGCAAAAATCAACGTCCGCTATAGAATAAGCTTCATTGGCATCAAAAGAATTAGCAAAAATCACTTAAAGTTTTTCCGAACATAACTGCTAGAGTTATTTTACTCAGAATATAAAAAGTCCCCGATTGTCCTAATTTTAGCAAATATTAACGTCCGCTATAGAATAAGCTTCATTGGCATCAAAAGAATTAGCAAAAATCACTAAAAGTTTTTCCGAACATAACTGCTAGAGTTATTTTACTCAGAATATAAAAAGTCCCCGATTGTCCTAATTTTAGCAAATATTAACGTCCGCTATAGAATAAGCTTCATTGGCATCAAAAGAATTAGCAAAAATCACTAAAAGTTTTTCCGAACATAACTGCTAGAGTTATTTTACTCAGAATATTAAAAGTCCCCGATTGTCCTAATTTTAGCAAATATTAACGTCCGCTATAGAATAAGCTTCATTGGCATCAAAAGAATTAGCAAAAATCACTAAAAGTTTTTCCGAACATAACTGCTAGAGTTATTTTACTCAGAATATAAAAAGTCCCCGATTGTCCTAATTTTAGCAAAAATCAACGTCCGCTATAGAATAAGCTTCATTGGCATCAAAAGAATTAGCAAAAATCACTAAAAGTCCTTCCGAACATAGCTGCTAGAGTTATTTTACTCAGAATACAAAAAGTCCCCGATTGTCCTAATTTTACCAAAAATCAACGTCCGCTATAGAATTAGTTTCATTGGCATCAAAAGAATTAGCAAAAATCACTAAAAGTTTTTCCGAACATAACTGCTAGAGTTATTTTACTCAGAATATAAAAAGTCCCCGATTGTCCTAATTTTTGCAAATATTAACGTCCGCTATAGAATAAGCTTCATTGGCATCAAAAGAATTAGCAAAAATCACTAAAAGTTTTTCCGAACATAGCTGCTAGAGTTATTTTACTCAGAATACAAAAAGCCCCGATTGTCCTAATTTTAGCAAAAATCAACGTCCGCTATAGAATAAGCTTCATTGGCATCAAAAGAATTAGCAAAAATCACTAAAAGTCCTTCCGAACATAGCTGCTAGAGTTATTTTACTCAGAATACAAAAAGTCCCCGATTGTCCTAATTTTAGCAAAAATCAACGTCCGCTATAGAATAAGCTTCATTGGCATCAAAAGAATTAGCAAAAATCACTAAAAGTTTTTCCGAACATAACTGCTAGAGTTATTTTACTCAGAATATAAAAAGTCCCCGATTGTCCTAGATTTAGCAAAAATCAGCGTCCGCTATAGAATTAGCTTCATTGGCATCAAAAGAATTAGCAAAAATCACTAAAAGTTTTTCCGAACATAACTGCTAGAGTTATTTTACTCAGAATATAAAAAGTCCCCGATTGTCCTAATTTTAGCAAAAATCAACGTCCGCTATAGAATAAGCTTCATTGGCATCAAAAGAATTAGCAAAAATCACTAAAAGTTTTTCCGCACATAACTGCTAGAGTTATTTTACTCAGAATATAAAAAAGTCCCCGATTGTCCTAATTTTAGCAAAAATCAACGTCCGCTATAGAATAAACTTCATTGGCATCAAAAGAATCAGCAAAAATCACTAAAAGTTTTTCCGAACAAAACTGCTAGAGTTATATTACTCAGAATATAAAAAGTCCCCGATTGTCCTAATTTTAGCAAATATTAACGTCCGCTATAGAATAAACTTCATTGGCATCAAAATAATTAGCAAAAATCACTAAAAGTTTTTCCGAACAAAACTGCTAGAGTTATTTTACTCAGAATATAAAAAGTCCCCGATTGTCCAAATTTTAGCAAATATTAACGTCCGCTATAGAATAAACTTCATTGGCATCAAAAGAATTAGCAAAAATCACTAAAAGTTTTTCCGAACAAAACTGCTAGAGTTATTTTACTCAGAATATAAAAAGTCCCCGATTGTCCTAATTTTAGCAAATATTAACGTCCGCTATAGAATAAACTTCATTGGCATCAAAATAATTAGCAAAAATCACTAAAAGTTTTTCCTAACAAAACTGTTAGAGTTAATTTACTCAGAATATAAAAAGTCCCCGATTGTCCTAATTTTAGCAAATATTAACGTCCGCTTTAGAATAAAATTCATTGGCATCAAAAGAATTAGCAAAAATCACTCAAAGTTTTTCCGAACAAAACTGCTAGAGTTATATTACTCAGAATATAAAAAGTCCCCGATTGTCCTAATTTTAGCAAATATTAACGTCCGCTATAGAATAAACTTCATTGGCATCAAAATAATTAGCAAAAATCACTAAAAGTTTTTCCGAACAAAACTGCTAGAGTTATTTTACTCAGAATATAAAAAGTCCCCGATTGTCCTAATTTTAGCAAATATTAACGTCCGCTATAGAATAAACTTCATTGGCATCAAAAGAATTAGCAAAAATCACTAAAAGTTTTTCCGAACAAAACTGCTAGAGTTAATTTACTCAGAATATAAAAAGTCCCCGATCGTCCTAATTTTAGCAAATATTAACGTCCGCTATAGAATAAACTTCATTGGCATCAAAAGAATCAGCAAAAATCACTAAAAGTTTTTCCGAACAAAACTGCTAGAGTTATATTACTCAGAATATAAAAAGTCCCCGATTGTCCTAATTTTAGCAAATATTAACGTCCGCTATAGAATAAACTTCATTGGCATCAAAATAATTAGCAAAAATCACTAAAAGTTTTTCCGAACAAAACTGCTAGAGTTATTTTACTCAGAATATAAAAAGTCCCCGATTGTCCTAATTTTAGCAATTATTAACGTCCGCTATAGAATAAACTTCATTGGCATCAAAATAATTAGCAAAAATCACTAAAAGTTTTTCCGAACAAAACTGCTAGAGTTATTTTACTCAGAATATAAAAAGTCCCCGATTGTCCTAATTTTAGCAAATATTAACGTCCGCTATAGAATAAACTTCATTGGCATCAAAATAATTAGCAAAAATCACTAAAAGTTTTTCCTAACAAAACTGTTAGAGTTAATTTACTCAGAATATAAAAAGTCCCCGATTGTCCTAATTTTAGCAAATATTAACGTCCGCTTTAGAATAAAATTCATTGGCATCAAAAGAATTAGCAAAAATCACTAAAAGTTTTTCCGAACAAAACTGCTAGAGTTATATTACTCAGAATATAAAAAGTCCCCGATTGTCCTAATTTTAGCAAATATTAACGTCCGCTATAGAATAAACTTCATTGGCATCAAAATAATTAGCAAAAATCACTAAAAGTTTTTCCGAACAAAACTGCTAGAGTTATTTTACTCAGAATATGAAAAGTCCCCGATTGTCCTAATTTTAGCAAATATTAACGTCCGCTATAGAATAAACTTCATTGGCATCAAAATAATTAGCAAAAATCACTAAAAGTTTTTCCTAACAAAACTGCTAGAGTTATATTACTCAGAATATAAAAAGTCCCCGATTGTCCTAATTTTAGCAAACATTAACGTCCGCTATAGAATAAACTTCATTGGCATCAAAAGAATCAGCAAAAATCACAAAAGTTTTTCCGAACAAAACTGCTAGAGTTATATTACTCAGAATATAAAAAGTCCCCGATTGTCCTAATTAAAGCAAAAATCAACGTCTCCTATAGAATAAACTTCATTGGCATCAAAAGAATCAGCAAAAATCACAAAAGTTTTTCCGAACAAAACTGCTAGAGTTAATTTACTCAGAATATAAAAAGTCCCCGATTGTCCTAATTTTAGCAAATATTAACGTCCGCTATAGAATAAACTTCATTGGCATCAAAAGAATTAGCAAAAATCACTAAAAGTTTTTCAGAACATAACTGCTAGAGTTATATTACTCAGAATATAAAAAGTCCCCGATTGTCCTAATTTTAGCAGAAATCAACGTCTCCTATAGAATAAGCTTCATTGGCATCAAAAAAATTAGCAAAAATCACTAAAAGTTTTTCCGAACAAAACTGCTAGAGTTATATTACTCAGAATATAAAAAGTCCCCAATTGTCCTAATTTTAGCAAATATTAACGTCCGCTATAGAATAAACTTCATTGGCATCAAAATAATTAGCAAAAATCACTAAAAGTTTTTCCGAACAAAACTGCTAGAGTTATTTTACTCAGAATATGAAAAGTCCCCGATTGTCCTAATTTTAGCAAATATTAACGTCCGCTATAGAATAAACTTCATTGGCATCAAAATAATTAGCAAAAATCACTAAAAGTTTTTCCTAACAAAACTGCTAGAGTTATATTACTCAGAATATAAAAAGTCCCCGATTGTCCTAATTTTAGCAAATATTAACGTCCGCTATAGAATAAACTTCATTGGCATCAAAAGAATCAGCAAAAATCACAAAAGTTTTTCCGAACAAAACTGCTAGAGTTAATTTACTCAGAATATAAAAAGTCCCCGATTGTCCTAATTTTAGCAAATATTAACGTCCGCTATAGAATAAACTTCATTGGCATCAAAAGAATTAGCAAAAATCACTAAAAGTTTTTCCGAACAAAACTGCTAGAGTTATATTACTCAGAATATAAAAAGTCCCCGATTGTCCTAATTTTAGCAAACATTAACGTCCGCTATAGAATAAACTTCATTGGCATCAAAAGAATCAGCAAAAATCACAAAAGTTTTTCCGAACAAAACTGCTAGAGTTATATTACTCAGAATATAAAAAGTCCCCGATTGTCCTAATTAAAGCAAAAATCAACGTCTCCTATAGAATAAACTTCATTGGCATCAAAAGAATCAGCAAAAATCACAAAAGTTTTTCCGAACAAAACTGCTAGAGTTAATTTACTCAGAATATAAAAAGTCCCCGATTGTCCTAATTTTAGCAAATATTAACGTCCGCTATAGAATAAACTTCATTGGCATCAAAAGAATTAGCAAAAATCACTAAAAGTTTTTCAGAACATAACTGCTAGAGTTAATTTACTCAGAATATAAAAAGTCCCCGATCGTCCTAATTTTAGCAAATATTAACGTCCGCTATAGAATAAACTTCATTGGCATCAAAAGAATCAGCAAAAATCACTAAAAGTTTTTCCGAACAAAACTGCTAGAGTTATATTACTCAGAATATAAAAAGTCCCCGATTGTCCTAATTTTAGCAAATATTAACGTCCGCTATAGAATAAACTTCATTGGCATCAAAATAATTAGCAAAAATCACTAAAAGTTTTTCCGAACAAAACTGCTAGAGTTATTTTACTCAGAATATAAAAAGTCCCCGATTGTCCTAATTTTAGCAATTATTAACGTCCGCTATAGAATAAACTTCATTGGCATCAAAATAATTAGCAAAAATCACTAAAAGTTTTTCCGAACAAAACTGCTAGAGTTATATTACTCAGAATATAAAAAGTCCCCGATTGTCCTAATTTTAGCAAATATTAACGTCCGCTATAGAATAAACTTCATTGGCATCAAAATAATTAGCAAAAATCACTAAAAGTTTTTCCGAACATAACTGCTAGAGTTATTTTACTCAGAATATAAAAAGTCCCCGATTGTCCTAATTTTAGCAAAAATCAACGTCCGCTATAGAATAAGCTTCATTGGCATCAAAAGAATTAGCAAAAATCACTAAAAGTTTTTCCGCACATAACTGCTAGAGTTATTTTACTCAGAATATAAAAAAGTCCCCGATTGTCCTAATTTTAGCAAAAATCAACGTCCGCTATAGAATAAGCTTCATTGGCATCAAAAGAATTAGCAAAAATCACTAAAAGTTTTTCCGAACAAAACTGCTAGAGTTATTTTACTCAGAATATAAAAAGTCCCCGATTGTCCAAATTTTAGCAAATATTAACGTCCGCTATAGAATAAACTTCATTGGCATCAAAAGAATTAGCAAAAATCACTAAAAGTTTTTCCGAACAAAACTGCTAGAGTTATTTTACTCAGAATATAAAAAGTCCCCGATTGTCCTAATTTTAGCAAATATTAACGTCCGCTATAGAATAAACTTCATTGGCATCAAAAGAATCAGCAAAAATCACTAAAAGTTTTTCCGAACAAAACTGCTAGAGTTATATTACTCAGAATATAAAAAGTCCCCGATTGTCCTAATTTTAGCAAATATTAACGTCCGCTATAGAATAAACTTCATTGGCATCAAAATAATTAGCAAAAATCACTAAAAGTTTTTCCGAAAAAACTGCTAGAGTTATTTTACTCAGAATATAAAAAGTCCCCGATTGTCCAAATTTTAGCAAATATTAACGTCCGCTATAGAATAAACTTCATTGGCATCAAAAGAATTAGCAAAAATCACTAAAAGTTTTTCCGAACAAAACTGCTAGAGTTATTTTACTCAGAATATAAAAAGTCCCCGATTGTCCTAATTTTAGCAAATATTAACGTCCGCTATAGAATAAACTTCATTGGCATCAAAATAATTAGCAAAAATCACTAAAAGTTTTTCCTAACAAAACTGTTAGAGTTAATTTACTCAGAATATAAAAAGTCCCCGATTGTCCTAATTTTAGCAAATATTAACGTCCGCTTTAGAATAAAATTCATTGGCATCAAAAGAATTAGCAAAAATCACTAAAAGTTTTTCCGAACAAAACTGCTAGAGTTATATTACTCAGAATATAAAAAGTCCCCGATTGTCCTAATTTTAGCAAATATTAACGTCCGCTATAGAATAAACTTCATTGGCATCAAAATAATTAGCAAAAATCACTAAAAGTTTTTCCGAACAAAACTGCTAGAGTTATTTTACTCAGAATATAAAAAGTCCCCGATTGTCCTAATTTTAGCAAATATTAACGTCCGCTATAGAATAAACTTCATTGGCATCAAAAGAATTAGCAAAAATCACTAAAAGTTTTTCCGAACAAAACTGCTAGAGTTAATTTACTCAGAATATAAAAAGTCCCCGATCGTCCTAATTTTAGCAAATATTAACGTCCGCTATAGAATAAACTTCATTGGCATCAAAAGAATCAGCAAAAATCACTAAAAGTTTTTCCGAACAAAACTGCTAGAGTTATATTACTCAGAATATAAAAAGTCCCCGATTGTCCTAATTTTAGCAAATATTAACGTCCGCTATAGAATAAACTTCATTGGCATCAAAATAATTAGCAAAAATCACTAAAAGTTTTTCCGAACAAAACTGCTAGAGTTATTTTACTCAGAATATAAAAAGTCCCCGATTGTCCTAATTTTAGCAATTATTAACGTCCGCTATAGAATAAACTTCATTGGCATCAAAAGAATTAGCAAAAATCACTAAAAGTTTTTCCGAACAAAACTGCTAGAGTTATTTTACTCAGAATATAAAAAGTCCCCGATTGTCCTAATTTTAGCAAATATTAACGTCCGCTATAGAATAAACTTCATTGGCATCAAAAGAATTAGCAAATATCACTAAAAGTTTTTCAGAACATAACTGCTAGAGTTATTTTACTCAGAATATAAAAAGTCTCCGATTGTCCTAATTTTAGCAAATATTAACGTCCGCTATAGAATAAACTTCATTGGCATCAAAAGAATTAGCAAAAATCACTAAAAGTTTTTCCGAACAAAACTGCTAGAGTTATTTTACTCAGAATATAAAAAGTCCCCGATTGTCCTAATTTTAGCAAATATTAACGTCCGCTATAGAATAAACTTCATTGGCATCAAAAGAATTACCAAAAATCACTAAAAGTTTTTCCGAACAAAACTGCTAGAGTTAATTTACTCAGAATATAAAAAGTCCCCGATTGTCCTAATTTTAGCAAATATTAACGTCCGCTGTAGAATAAGCTTTATTGGCATCAAAAGAATTAGCAAAAATCACTAAAAGTTTTTCAGAACATAACTGCTAGAGTTATTTTACTCAGAATATAAAAAGTCTCCGGTTGTCCTAATTTTAGCAAATATTAACGTCCGCTATAGAATAAACTTCATTGGCATCAAAAGAATTAGCAAAAATCACTAAAAGTTTTTCCGAACATAGCTGCTAGAGTTATTTTACTCAGAATATAAAAAGTCCCCGATTGTCCTAAATTTAGCAAAAATCAACGTCCGCTATAGAATAAGCTTCATTGGCATCAAAAGAATTAGCAAAAATCACTAAAAGTTTTTCCGAACATAACTGCTAGAGTTATTTTACTCAGAATATAAAAGTCCCCGATTGTCCTAATTTTAGCAAAAATCAACGTCCGCTATAGAATAAGCTTCATTGGCATCAAAAGAATTAGCAAAAATCACTAAAAGTTTTTCCGAATATAACTGCTAGAGTTATTTTACTCAGAATATAAAAAGTCCCCGATTGTCCTAATTTTAGCAAAAATCAACGTCCGCTATAGAATAAGCTTCATTGGCATCAAAAGAATTAGCAAAAATCACTAAAAGTCCTTCCGAACATAGCTGCTAGAGTTATTTTACTCAGAATACAAAAAGTCCCCGATTGTCCTAATTTTAGCAAAAATCAACGTCCGCTATAGAATAAGCTTCATTGGCATCAAAAGAATTAGCAAAAATCACTAAAAGTTTTTCCGAACATAGCTGCTAGAGTTATTTTACTCAGAATACAAAAAGTCCCCGATTGTCCTAATTTTAGCAAAAATCAACGTCCGCTATAGAATAAGCTTCATTGGCATCAAAAGAATTAGCAAAAATCACTTAAAGTTTTTCCGAACATAACTGCTAGAGTTATTTTACTCAGAATATAAAAAGTCCCCGATTGTCCTAATTTTAGCAAATATTAACGTCCGCTATAGAATAAGCTTCATTGGCATCAAAAGAATTAGCAAAAATCACTAAAAGTTTTTCCGAACATAACTGCTAGAGTTATTTTACTCAGAATATAAAAAGTCCCCGATTGTCCTAATTTTAGCAAATATTAACGTCCGCTATAGAATAAGCTTCATTGGCATCAAAAGAATTAGCAAAAATCACTAAAAGTTTTTCCGAACATAACTGCTAGAGTTATTTTACTCAGAATATAAAAAGTCCCCGATTGTCCTAATTTTAGCAAATATTAACGTCCGCTATAGAATAAGCTTCATTGGCATCAAAAGAATTAGCAAAAATCACTAAAAGTTTTTCCGAACATAACTGCTAGAGTTATTTTACTCAGAATATAAAAAGTCCCCGATTGTCCTAATTTTAGCAAAAATCAACGTCCGCTATAGAATAAGCTTCATTGGCATCAAAAGAATTAGCAAAAATCACTAAAAGTCCTTCCGAACATAGCTGCTAGAGTTATTTTACTCAGAATACAAAAAGTCCCCGATTGTCCTAATTTTACCAAAAATCAACGTCCGCTATAGAATTAGTTTCATTGGCATCAAAAGAATTAGCAAAAATCACTAAAAGTTTTTCCGCACATAACTGCTATATTTATTTTACTCAGAATATAAAAAGTCCCCGATTGTCCTAATTTTTGCAAATATTAACGTCCGCTATAGAATAAGCTTCATTGGCATCAAAAGAATTAGCAAAAATCACTAAAAGTTTTTCCGAACATAGCTGCTAGAGTTATTTTACTCAGAATACAAAAAGCCCCGATTGTCCTAATTTTAGCAAAAATCAACGTCCGCTATAGAATAAGCTTCATTGGCATCAAAAGAATTAGCAAAAATCACTAAAAGTCCTTCCGAACATAGCTGCTAGAGTTATTTTACTCAGAATACAAAAAGTCCCCGATTGTCCTAATTTTAGCAAAAATCAACGTCCGCTATAGAATAAGCTTCATTGGCATCAAAAGAATTAGCAAAAATCACTAAAAGTTTTTCCGAACATAACTGCTAGAGTTATTTTACTCAGAATATAAAAAGTCCCCGATTGTCCTAGATTTAGCAAAAATCAGCGTCCGCTATAGAATTAGCTTCATTGGCATCAAAAGAATTAGCAAAAATCACTAAAAGTTTTTCCGAACATAACTGCTAGAGTTATTTTACTCAGAATATAAAAAGTCCCCGATTGTCCTAATTTTAGCAAAAATCAACGTCCGCTATAGAATAAGCTTCATTGGCATCAAAAGAATTAGCAAAAATCACTAAAAGTTTTTCCGCACATAACTGCTAGAGTTATTTTACTCAGAATATAAAAAAGTCCCCGATTGTCCTAATTTTAGCAAAAATCAACGTCCGCTATAGAATAAGCTTCATTGGCATCAAAAGAATTAGCAAAAATCACTAAAAGTTTTTCCGAACAAAACTGCTAGAGTTATTTTACTCAGAATATAAAAAGTCCCCGATTGTCCAAATTTTAGCAAATATTAACGTCCGCTATAGAATAAACTTCATTGGCATCAAAAGAATTAGCAAAAATCACTAAAAGTTTTTCCGAACAAAACTGCTAGAGTTATTTTACTCAGAATATAAAAAGTCCCCGATTGTCCTAATTTTAGCAAATATTAACGTCCGCTATAGAATAAACTTCATTGGCATCAAAAGAATCAGCAAAAATCACTAAAAGTTTTTCCGAACAAAACTGCTAGAGTTATATTACTCAGAATATAAAAAGTCCCCGATTGTCCTAATTTTAGCAAATATAAACGTCCGCTATAGAATAAACTTCATTGGCATCAAAATAATTAGCAAAAATCACTAAAAGTTTTTCCGAACAAAACTGCTAGAGTTATTTTACTCAGAATATAAAAAGTCCCCGATTGTCCAAATTTTAGCAAATATTAACGTCCGCTATAGAATAAACTTCATTGGCATCAAAAGAATTAGCAAAAATCACTAAAAGTTTTTCCGAACAAAACTGCTAGAGTTATTTTACTCAGAATATAAAAAGTCCCCGATTGTCCTAATTTTAGCAAATATTAACGTCCGCTATAGAATAAACTTCATTGGCATCAAAATAATTAGCAAAAATCACTAAAAGTTTTTCCTAACAAAACTGTTAGAGTTAATTTACTCAGAATATAAAAAGTCCCCGATTGTCCTAATTTTAGCAAATATTAACGTCCGCTTTAGAATAAAATTCATTGGCATCAAAAGAATTAGCAAAAATCACTAAAAGTTTTTCCGAACAAAACTGCTAGAGTTATATTACTCAGAATATAAAAAGTCCCCGATTGTCCTAATTTTAGCAAAAATCAACGTCCGCTATAGAATAAGCTTCATTGGCATCAAAAGAATTAGCAAAAATCACTAAAAGTTTTTCCGAACAAAACTGCTAGAGTTATTTTACTCAGAATATAAAAAGTCCCCGATTGTCCAAATTTTAGCAAATATTAACGTCCGCTATAGAATAAACTTCATTGGCATCAAAAGAATTAGCAAAAATCACTAAAAGTTTTTCCGAACAAAACTGCTAGAGTTAATTTACTCAGAATATAAAAAGTCCCCGATCGTCCTAATTTTAGCAAATATTAACGTCCGCTATAGAATAAACTTCATTGGCATCAAAAGAATCAGCAAAAATCACTAAAAGTTTTTCCGAACAAAACTGCTAGAGTTATATTACTCAGAATATAAAAAGTCCCCGATTGTCCTAATTTTAGCAAATATTAACGTCCGCTATAGAATAAACTTCATTGGCATCAAAATAATTAGCAAAAATCACTAAAAGTTTTTCCGAACAAAACTGCTAGAGTTAATTTACTCAGAATATAAAAAGTCCCCGATTGTCCTAATTTTAGCAAATATTAACGTCCGCTATAGAATAAACTTCATTGGCATCAAAAGAATTAGCAAAAATCACTAAAAGTTTTTCCGAACAAAACTGCTAGAGTTAATTTACTCAGAATATAAAAAGTCCCCGATCGTCCTAATTTTAGCAAATATTAACGTCCGCTATAGAATAAACTTCATTGGCATCAAAAGAATCAGCAAAAATCACTAAAAGTTTTTCCGAACAAAACTGCTAGAGTTATATTACTCAGAATATAAAAAGTCCCCGATTGTCCTAATTTTAGCAAATATTAACGTCCGCTATAGAATAAACTTCATTGGCATCAAAATAATTAGCAAAAATCACTAAAAGTTTTTCCGAACAAAACTGCTAGAGTTATTTTACTCAGAATATAAAAAGTCCCCGATTGTCCTAATTTTAGCAATTATTAACGTCCGCTATAGAATAAACTTCATTGGCATCAAAATAATTAGCAAAAATCACTAAAAGTTTTTCCGAACAAAACTGCTAGAGTTATTTTACTCAGAATATAAAAAGTCCCCGATTGTCCTAATTTTAGCAAATATTAACGTCCGCTATAGAATAAACTTCATTGGCATCAAAATAATTAGCAAAAATCACTAAAAGTTTTTCCGAACAAAACTGCTAGAGTTATTTTACTCAGAATATAAAAAGTCCCCGATTGTCCAAATTTTAGCAAATATTAACGTCCGCTATAGAATAAACTTCATTGGCATCAAAAGAATTAGCAAAAATCACTAAAAGTTTTTCCGAACAAAACTGCTAGAGTTATTTTACTCAGAATATAAAAAGTCCCCGATTGTCCTAATTTTAGCAAATATTAACGTCCGCTATAGAATAAACTTCATTGGCATCAAAAGAATCAGCAAAAATCACTAAAAGTTTTTCCGAACAAAACTGCTAGAGTTATATTACTCAGAATATAAAAAGTCCCCGATTGTCCTAATTTTAGCAAATATTAACGTCCGCTATAGAATAAACTTCATTGGCATCAAAATAATTAGCAAAAATCACTAAAAGTTTTTCCGAACAAAACTGCTAGAGTTATTTTACTCAGAATATAAAAAGTCCCCGATTGTCCAAATTTTAGCAAATATTAACGTCCGCTATAGAATAAACTTCATTGGCATCAAAAGAATTAGCAAAAATCACTAAAAGTTTTTCCGAACAAAACTGCTAGAGTTATTTTACTCAGAATATAAAAAGTCCCCGATTGTCCTAATTTTAGCAAATATTAACGTCCGCTATAGAATAAACTTCATTGGCATCAAAATAATTAGCAAAAATCACTAAAAGTTTTTCCTAACAAAACTGTTAGAGTTAATTTACTCAGAATATAAAAAGTCCCCGATTGTCCTAATTTTAGCAAATATTAACGTCCGCTTTAGAATAAAATTCATTGGCATCAAAAGAATTAGCAAAAATCACTAAAAGTTTTTCCGAACAAAACTGCTAGAGTTATATTACTCAGAATATAAAAAGTCCCCGATTGTCCTAATTTTAGCAAATATTAACGTCCGCTATAGAATAAACTTCATTGGCATCAAAATAATTAGCAAAAATCACTAAAAGTTTTTCCGAACAAAACTGCTAGAGTTATTTTACTCAGAATATAAAAAGTCCCCGATTGTCCTAATTTTAGCAAATATTAACGTCCGCTATAGAATAAACTTCATTGGCATCAAAAGAATTAGCAAAAATCACTAAAAGTTTTTCCGAACAAAACTGCTAGAGTTAATTTACTCAGAATATAAAAAGTCCCCGATCGTCCTAATTTTAGCAAATATTAACGTCCGCTATAGAATAAACTTCATTGGCATCAAAAGAATCAGCAAAAATCACTAAAAGTTTTTCCGAACAAAACTGCTAGAGTTATATTACTCAGAATATAAAAAGTCCCCGATTGTCCTAATTTTAGCAAATATTAACGTCCGCTATAGAATAAACTTCATTGGCATCAAAATAATTAGCAAAAATCACTAAAAGTTTTTCCGAACAAAACTGCTAGAGTTATTTTACTCAGAATATAAAAAGTCCCCGATTGTCCTAATTTTAGCAATTATTAACGTCCGCTATAGAATAAACTTCATTGGCATCAAAATAATTAGCAAAAATCACTAAAAGTTTTTCCGAACATAACTGCTAGAGTTATTTTACTCAGAATATAAAAAGTCCCCGATTGTCCTAATTTTAGCAAATATTAACGTCCGCTATAGAATAAACTTCATTGGCATCAAAATAATTAGCAAAAATCACTAAAAGTTTTTCCTAACAAAACTGTTAGAGTTAATTTACTCAGAATATAAAAAGTCCCCGATTGTCCTAATTTTAGCAAATATTAACGTCCGCTTTAGAATAAAATTCATTGGCATCAAAAGAATTAGCAAAAATCACTAAAAGTTTTTCCGAACAAAACTGCTAGAGTTATATTACTCAGAATATAAAAAGTCCCCGATTGTCCTAATTTTAGCAAATATTAACGTCCGCTATAGAATAAACTTCATTGGCATCAAAATAATTAGCAAAAATCACTAAAAGTTTTTCCGAACAAAACTGCTAGAGTTATTTTACTCAGAATATGAAAAGTCCCCGATTGTCCTAATTTTAGCAAATATTAACGTCCGCTATAGAATAAACTTCATTGGCATCAAAATAATTAGCAAAAATCACTAAAAGTTTTTCCTAACAAAACTGCTAGAGTTATATTACTCAGAATATAAAAAGTCCCCGATTGTCCTAATTTTAGCAAACATTAACGTCCGCTATAGAATAAACTTCATTGGCATCAAAAGAATCAGCAAAAATCACAAAAGTTTTTCCGAACAAAACTGCTAGAGTTATATTACTCAGAATATAAAAAGTCCCCGATTGTCCTAATTAAAGCAAAAATCAACGTCTCCTATAGAATAAACTTCATTGGCATCAAAAGAATCAGCAAAAATCACAAAAGTTTTTCCGAACAAAACTGCTAGAGTTAATTTACTCAGAATATAAAAAGTCCCCGATTGTCCTAATTTTAGCAAATATTAACGTCCGCTATAGAATAAACTTCATTGGCATCAAAAGAATTAGCAAAAATCACTAAAAGTTTTTCAGAACATAACTGCTAGAGTTATATTACTCAGAATATAAAAAGTCCCCGATTGTCCTAATTTTAGCAGAAATCAACGTCTCCTATAGAATAAGCTTCATTGGCATCAAAAAAATTAGCAAAAATCACTAAAAGTTTTTCCGAACAAAACTGCTAGAGTTATATTACTCAGAATATAAAAAGTCCCCGATTGTCCTAATTTTAGCAAATATTAACGTCCGCTATAGAATAAACTTCATTGGCATCAAAATAATTAGCAAAAATCACTAAAAGTTTTTCCGAACAAAACTGCTAGAGTTATTTTACTCAGAATATGAAAAGTCCCCGATTGTCCTAATTTTAGCAAATATTAACGTCCGCTATAGAATAAACTTCATTGGCATCAAAATAATTAGCAAAAATCACTAAAAGTTTTTCCTAACAAAACTGCTAGAGTTATATTACTCAGAATATAAAAAGTCCCCGATTGTCCTAATTTTAGCAAATATTAACGTCCGCTATAGAATAAACTTCATTGGCATCAAAAGAATCAGCAAAAATCACAAAAGTTTTTCCGAACAAAACTGCTAGAGTTAATTTACTCAGAATATAAAAAGTCCCCGATTGTCCTAATTTTAGCAAATATTAACGTCCGCTATAGAATAAACTTCATTGGCATCAAAAGAATTAGCAAAAATCACTAAAAGTTTTTCCGAACAAAACTGCTAGAGTTATATTACTCAGAATATAAAAAGTCCCCGATTGTCCTAATTTTAGCAAACATTAACGTCCGCTATAGAATAAACTTCATTGGCATCAAAAGAATCAGCAAAAATCACAAAAGTTTTTCCGAACAAAACTGCTAGAGTTATATTACTCAGAATATAAAAAGTCCCCGATTGTCCTAATTAAAGCAAAAATCAACGTCTCCTATAGAATAAACTTCATTGGCATCAAAAGAATCAGCAAAAATCACAAAAGTTTTTCCGAACAAAACTGCTAGAGTTAATTTACTCAGAATATAAAAAGTCCCCGATTGTCCTAATTTTAGCAAATATTAACGTCCGCTATAGAATAAACTTCATTGGCATCAAAAGAATTAGCAAAAATCACTAAAAGTTTTTCAGAACATAACTGCTAGAGTTAATTTACTCAGAATATAAAAAGTCCCCGATTGTCCTAATTTTAGCAAATATTAACGTCCGCTTTAGAATAAAATTCATTGGCATCAAAAGAATTAGCAAAAATCACTAAAAGTTTTTCCGAACAAAACTGCTAGAGTTATATTACTCAGAATATAAAAAGTCCCCGATTGTCCTAATTTTAGCAAATATTAACGTCCGCTATAGAATAAACTTCATTGGCATCAAAATAATTAGCAAAAATCACTAAAAGTTTTTCCGAACAAAACTGCTAGAGTTAATTTACTCAGAATATAAAAAGTCCCCGATTGTCCTAATTTTAGCAAATATTAACGTCCGCTATAGAATAAACTTCATTGGCATCAAAAGAATTAGCAAAAATCACTAAAAGTTTTTCCGAACAAAACTGCTAGAGTTAATTTACTCAGAATATAAAAAGTCCCCGATCGTCCTAATTTTAGCAAATATTAACGTCCGCTATAGAATAAACTTCATTGGCATCAAAAGAATCAGCAAAAATCACTAAAAGTTTTTCCGAACAAAACTGCTAGAGTTATATTACTCAGAATATAAAAAGTCCCCGATTGTCCTAATTTTAGCAAATATTAACGTCCGCTATAGAATAAACTTCATTGGCATCAAAATAATTAGCAAAAATCACTAAAAGTTTTTCCGAACAAAACTGCTAGAGTTATTTTACTCAGAATATAAAAAGTCCCCGATTGTCCTAATTTTAGCAATTATTAACGTCCGCTATAGAATAAACTTCATTGGCATCAAAATAATTAGCAAAAATCACTAAAAGTTTTTCCGAACAAAACTGCTAGAGTTATTTTACTCAGAATATAAAAAGTCCCCGATTGTCCTAATTTTAGCAAATATTAACGTCCGCTATAGAATAAACTTCATTGGCATCAAAGGAATTAGCAAAAATCACTAAAAGTTTTTCAGAACATAACTGCTAGAGTTATTTTACTCAGAATATAAAAAGTCCCCGATTGTCCTAATTTTAGCAAATATTAACGTCCGCTATAGAATAAACTTCATTGGCATCAAAAGAATCAGCAAAAATCACTAAAAGTTTTTCCGAACAAAACTGCAGGAGTTATATTACTCAGAATATAAAAAGTCCCCGATTGTCCTAATTTTAGCAGAAATCAACGTCTCCTATAGAATAAGCTTCATTGGCATCAAAAAAATTAGCAAAAATCACTAAAAGTTTTTCCGAACAAAACTGCTAGAGTTATATTACTCAGAATATAAAAAGTCCCCGATTGTCCTAATTTTAGCAAATATTAACGTCCGCTATAGAATAAACTTCATTGGCATCAAAATAATTAGCAAAAATCACTAAAAGTTTTTCCGAACAAAACTGCTAGAGTTATTTTACTCAGAATATGAAAAGTCCCCGATTGTCCTAATTTTAGCAAATATTAACGTCCGCTATAGAATAAACTTCATTGGCATCAAAATAATTAGCAAAAATCACTAAAAGTTTTTCCTAACAAAACTGCTAGAGTTATATTACTCAGAATATAAAAAGTCCCCGATTGTCCTAATTTTAGCAAATATTAACGTCCGCTATAGAATAAACTTCATTGGCATCAAAAGAATCAGCAAAAATCACAAAAGTTTTTCCGAACAAAACTGCTAGAGTTAATTTACTCAGAATATAAAAAGTCCCCGATTGTCCTAATTTTAGCAAATATTAACGTCCGCTATAGAATAAACTTCATTGGCATCAAAAGAATTAGCAAAAATCACTAAAAGTTTTTCCGAACAAAACTGCTAGAGTTAATTTACTCAGAATATAAAAAGTCCCCGATTGTCCTAATTTTAGCAAACATTAACGTCCGCTATAGAATAAACTTCATTGGCATCAAAAGAATCAGCAAAAATCACAAAAGTTTTTCCGAACAAAACTGCTAGAGTTATATTACTCAGAATATAAAAAGTCCCCGATTGTCCTAATTAAAGCAAAAATCAACGTCTCCTATAGAATAAACTTCATTGGCATCAAAAGAATCAGCAAAAATCACAAAAGTTTTTCCGAACAAAACTGCTAGAGTTAATTTACTCAGAATATAAAAAGTCCCCGATTGTCCTAATTTTAGCAAATATTAACGTCCGCTATAGAATAAACTTCATTGGCATCAAAAGAATTAGCAAAAATCACTAAAAGTTTTTCAGAACATAACTGCTAGAGTTAATTTACTCAGAATATAAAAAGTCCCCGATTGTCCTAATTTTAGCAAATATTAACGTCCGCTTTAGAATAAAATTCATTGGCATCAAAAGAATTAGCAAAAATCACTAAAAGTTTTTCCGAACAAAACTGCTAGAGTTATATTACTCAGAATATATAAAGTCCCCGATTGTCCTAATTTTAGCAAATATTAACGTCCGCTATAGAATAAACTTCATTGGCATCAAAATAATTAGCAAAAATCACTAAAAGTTTTTCCGAACAAAACTGCTAGAGTTAATTTACTCAGAATATAAAAAGTCCCCGATTGTCCTAATTTTAGCAAATATTAACGTCCGCTATAGAATAAACTTCATTGGCATCAAAAGAATTAGCAAAAATCACTAAAAGTTTTTCCGAACAAAACTGCTAGAGTTAATTTACTCAGAATATAAAAAGTCCCCGATTGTCCTAATTTTAGCAAATATTAACGTCCGCTATAGAATAAACTTCATTGGCATCAAAAGAATCAGCAAAAATCACTAAAAGTTTTTCCGAACAAAACTGCTAGAGTTATATTACTCAGAATATAAAAAGTCCCCGATTGTCCTAATTTTAGCAAATATTAACGTCCGCTATAGAATAAACTTCATTGGCATCAAAAGAATTAGCAAAAATCACTAAAAGTTTTTCAGAACATAACTGCTAGAGTTATTTTACTCAGAATATAAAAAGTCTCCGATTGTCCTAATTTTAGCAAATATTAACGTCCGCTATAGAATAAACTTCATTGGCATCAAAAGAATTAGCAAAAATCACTAAAAGTTTTTCCGAACAAAACTGCTAGAGTTATTTTACTCAGAATATAAAAAGTCCCCGATTGTCCTAATTTTAGCAAATATTAACGTCCGCTATAGAATAAACTTCATTGGCATCAAAAGAATTAGCAAAAATCACTAAAAATTTTCAGAACATAACTGCTAGAGTTATTTTACTCAGAATATAAAAAGTCCCCGATTGTCCTAATTTGAGCAAAAATCAACGTCTCCTATAGAATAAGCTTCATTGGCATCAAAAGAATTAGCAAAAATCACTAAAAGTTTTTCCGAACAAAACTGCTAGAGTTATATTACTCAGAATATAAAAAGTCCCCGATTGTCCTAATTTTAGCAAATATTAACGTCCGCTATAGAATAAACTTCATTGGCATCAAAAGAATTATCAAAAATCACTAGAAGTTTTTCAGAACATAACTGCTAGAGTTATTTTACTCAGAATATAAAAAGTCCCCGATTGTCCTAATTTTAGCAAAAATCAACGTCCGCTATAGAATAAGCTTTATTGGCATCAAAAGAATTAGCAAAAATCACTAAAAGTTTTTCCGAACAAAACTGCTAGAGTTAATTTACTCAGAATATAAAAAGTCCCCGATTGTCCTAATTTTTGCAAATATTAACGTCCGCTATAGAATAAACTTCATTGGCATCAAAAGAATTAGCAAAAATCACTAAAAGTTTTTCAGAACATAACTGCTAGAGTTATTTTACTCAGAATATAAAAAGTCCCCAATTGTCCTAATTTTAGCAAATATTAACGTCCGCTATAGAATAAACTTCATTGGCATCAAAAGAATTAGCAAAAATCACTAAAAGTTTTTCAGAACATAACTGCTAGAGTTATTTTACTCAGAATATAAAAAGTCCCCGATTGTCCTAATTTTAGCAAAAATCAACGTCTCCTATAGAATAAGCTTCATTGGCATCAAAAGAATTAGCAAAAATCACTAAAAGTTTTTCCGAACAAAACTGCTAGAGTTATATTACTCAGAATATAAAAAGTCCCCGATTGTCCTAATTTTAGCAAATATTAACGTCCGCTATAGAATAAACTTCATTGGCATCAAAAGAATTACCAAACACCACTAAAAGTTTTTCCGAACAAAACTGCTAGAGTTAATTTACTCAGAATATAAAAAGTCCCCGATTGTCCTAATTTCAGCAAATATTAACGTCCGCTATAGAATAAACTTCATTGGCATCAAAAGAATTAGCAATAATCACTAAAAGTTTTTCAGAACATAACTGCTAGAGTTATTTTACTCAGAATATAAAAAGTTTCCGATTGTCCTAATTTTAGCATATATGAACGTCCGCTATAGAATAAACTTCATTGGCATCAAAAGAATTACCAAAAATCACTAAAAGTTTTTCCGAACAAAACTGCTAGAGTTAATTTACTCAGAATATAAAAAGTCCCCGATTGTCCTAATTTTAGCAAATATTAACGTCCGCTATAGAATAAGCTTTATTGGCATCAAAAGAATTAGCAAAAATCACTAAAAGTTTTTCCGAACAAAACTGCTAGAGTTATATTACTCAGAATATAAAAAGTCCCCGATTGTCCTAATTTTATTAAATATTAACGTCCGCTATAGAATAAACTTCATTGGCATCAAAAGAATTAGCAAAAATCACTAAAAGTTTTTCCGAACAAAACTGCTAGAGTTAATTTACTCAGAATATAAAAAGTCCCCGATTGTCCTAATTTAAGCAAATATTAACGTCCGCTATAGAATAAACTTCATTGGCATCAAAAGAATTAGCAAAAATCACTAAAAGTTTTTCAGAACATAACTGCTAGAGTTAATTTACTCAGAATATAAAAAGTCCCCGATTGTCCTAATTTCAGCAAATATTAACGTCCGCTATAGAATAAACTTCATTGGCATCAAAATAATTAGCAAAAATCACTAAAAGTTTTTCCGAACAAAACTGCAAGAGTTATTTTACTCAGAATATAAAAAGTCCCCGATTGTCCTAATTTTAGCAAATATTAACGTCCGCTATAGAATAAACTTCATTGGCATCAAAATAATTAGCAAAAATCACTAAAAGTTTTTCCTAACAAAACTGCTAGAGTTAATTTACTCAGAATATAAAAAGTCCCCGATTGTCCTAATTTTAGCAAATATTAACGTCCGCTTTAGAATAAACTTCATTGGCATCAAAAGAATTAGCAAAAATCACTAAAAGTTTTTCCGAACAAAACTGCTAGAGTTATATTACTCAGAATATAAAAAGTCCCCGATTGTCCTAATTTTAGCAAATATTAACGTCCGCTATAGAATAAACTTCATTGGCATCAAAAGAATTACCAAAAATCACTAAAAGTTTTTCCGAACAAAACTGCTAGAGTTAATTTACTCAGAATATAAAAAGTCCCCGATTGTCCTAATTTTAGCAAATATTAACGTCCGCTATAGAATAAACTTCATTGGCATCAAAAGAATTAGCAAAAATCACTAAAAGTTTTTCAGAACATAACTGCTAGAGTTATTTTACTCAGAATATAAAAAGTCTCCGGTTGTCCTAATTTTAGCAAATATTAACGTCCGCTATAGAATAAACTTCATTGGCATCAAAAGAATTAGCAAAAATCACTAAAAGTTTTTCAGAACATAACTGCTAGAGTTATTTTACTCAGAATATAAAAAGTCCCCGATTGTCCTAATTTTAGCAAAAATCAACGTCTCCTATAGAATAAGCTTCATTGGCATCAAAAGAATTAGCAAAAATCACTAAAAGTTTTTCCGAACAAAACTGCTAGAGTTATATTACTCAGAATATAAAAAGTCCCCGATTGTCCTAATTTTATTAAATATTAACGTCCGCTATAGAATAAACTTCATTGGCATCAAAAGAATTAGCAAAAATCACTAAAAGTTTTTCCGAACAAAACTGCTAGAGTTAATTTACTCAGAATATAAAAAGTCCCCGATTGTCCTAATTTAAGCAAATATTAACGTCCGCTATAGAATAAACTTCATTGGCATCAAAAGAATTAGCAAAAATCACTAAAAGTTTTTCAGAACATAACTGCTAGAGTTAATTTACTCAGAATATAAAAAGTCCCCGATTGTCCTAATTTCAGCAAATATTAACGTCCGCTATAGAATAAACTTCATTGGCATCAAAAGAATTAGCAAAAATCACTAAAAGTTTTTCCGAACAAAACTGCTAGAGTTATTTTACTCAGAATATAAAAAGTCCCCGATTGTCCTAATTTTAGCAAATATTAACGTCCGCTATAGAATAAACTTCATTGGCATCAAAAGAATTAGCAAAAATCACTAAAAGTTTTTCCGAACAAAACTGCTAGAGTTATTTTACTCAGAATATAAAAAGTCCCCGATTGTCCTAATTTTAGCAAATATTAACGTCCGCTATAGAATAAACTTCATTGGCATCAAAATAATTAGCAAAAATCACTAAAAGTTTTTCCGAACAAAACTGCTAGAGTTATTTTACTCAGAATATAAAAAGTCCCCGATTGTCCTAATTTTAGCAAATATTAACGTCCGCTATAGAATAAACTTCATTGGCATCAAAATAATTAGCAAAAATCACTAAAAGTTTTTCCTAACAAAACTGCTAGAGTTAATTTACTCAGAATATAAAAAGTCCCCGATTGTCCTAATTTTAGCAAATATTAACGTCCGCTTTAGAATAAACTTCATTGGCATCAAAAGAATTAGCAAAAATCACTAAAAGTTTTTCCGAACAAAACTGCTAGAGTTATATTACTCAGAATATAAAAAGTCCCCGATTGTCCTAATTTTAGCAAATATTAACGTCCGCTATAGAATAAACTTCATTGGCATCAAAATAATTAGCAAAAATCACTAAAAGTTTTTCCGAACAAAACTGCTAGAGTTATTTTACTCAGAATATAAAAAGTCCCCGATTGTCCTAATTTTAGCAAATATTAACGTCCGCTATAGAATAAACTTCATTGGCATCAAAATAATTAGCAAAAATCACTAAAAGTTTTTCCTAACAAAACTGCTAGAGTTAATTTACTCAGAATATAAAAAGTCCCCGATTGTCCTAATTTTAGCAAATATTAACGTCCGCTTTAGAATAAACTTCATTGGCATCAAAAGAATTAGCAAAAATCACTAAAAGTTTTTCCGAACAAAACTGCTAGAGTTATATTACTCAGAATATAAAAAGTCCCCGATTGTCCTAATTTTAGCAAATATTAACGTCCGCTATAGAATAAACTTCATTGGCATCAAAAGAATTACCAAAAATCACTAAAAGTTTTTCCGAACAAAACTGCTAGAGTTAATTTACTCAGAATATAAAAAGTCCCCGATTGTCCTAATTTTTGCAAATATTAACGTCCGCTATAGAATAAACTTCATTGGCATCAAAAGAATTAGCAAAAATCACTAAAAGTTTTTCAGAACATAACTGCTAGAGTTATTTTACTCAGAATATAAAAAGTCCCCAATCGTCCTAATTTTAGCAAATATTAACGTCCGCTATAGAATAAACTTCATTGGCATCAAAAGAATTAGCAAAAATCACTAAAAGTTTTTCAGAACATAACTGCTAGAGTTATTTTACTCAGAATATAAAAAGTCCCCGATTGTCCTAATTTTAGCAAAAATCAACGTCTCCTATAGAATAAGCTTCATTGGCATCAAAAGAATTAGCAAAAATCACTAAAAGTTTTTCCGAACAAAACTGCTAGAGTTATATTACTCAGAATATAAAAAGTCCCCGATTGTCCTAATTTTATTAAATATTAACGTCCGCTATAGAATAAACTTCATTGGCATCAAAAGAATTAGCAAAAATCACTAAAAGTTTTTCCGAACAAAACTGCTAGAGTTAATTTACTCAGAATATAAAAAGTCCCCGATTGTCCTAATTTAAGCAAATATTAACGTCCGCTATAGAATAAACTTCATTGGCATCAAAAGAATTAGCAAAAATCACTAAAAGTTTTTCAGAACATAACTGCTAGAGTTAATTTACTCAGAATATAAAAAGTCCCCGATTGTCCTAATTTCAGCAAATATTAACGTCCGCTATAGAATAAACTTCATTGGCATCAAAAGAATTAGCAAAAATCACTAAAAGTTTTTCCGAACAAAACTGCTAGAGTTATTTTACTCAGAATATAAAAAGTCCCCGATTGTCCTAATTTTAGCAAATATTAACGTCCGCTATAGAATAAACTTCATTGGCATCAAAAGAATTAGCAAAAATCACTAAAAGTTTTTCCGAACAAAACTGCTAGAGTTATTTTACTCAGAATATAAAAAGTCCCCGATTGTCCTAATTTTAGCAAATATTAACGTCCGCTATAGAATAAACTTCATTGGCATCAAAATAATTAGCAAAAATCACTAAAAGTTTTTCCGAACAAAACTGCTAGAGTTATTTTACTCAGAATATAAAAAGTCCCCGATTGTCCTAATTTTAGCAAATATTAACGTCCGCTATAGAATAAACTTCATTGGCATCAAAATAATTAGCAAAAATCACTAAAAGTTTTTCCTAACAAAACTGCTAGAGTTAATTTACTCAGAATATAAAAAGTCCCCGATTGTCCTAATTTTAGCAAATATTAACGTCCGCTTTAGAATAAACTTCATTGGCATCAAAAGAATTAGCAAAAATCACTAAAAGTTTTTCCGAACAAAACTGCTAGAGTTATATTACTCAGAATATAAAAAGTCCCCGATTGTCCTAATTTTAGCAAATATTTACGTCCGCTATAGAATAAACTTCATTGGCATCAAAATAATTAGCAAAAATCACTAAAAGTTTTTCCGAACAAAACTGCTAGAGTTATTTTACTCAGAATATAAAAAGTCCCCGATTGTCCTAATTTTAGCAAATATTAACGTCCGCTATAGAATAAACTTCATTGGCATCAAAATAATTAGCAAAAATCACTTAAAGTTTTTCCTAACAAAACTGCTAGAGTTAATTTACTCAGAATATAAAAAGTCCCCGATTGTCCTAATTTTAGCAAATATTAACGTCCGCTTTAGAATAAACTTCATTGGCATCAAAAGAATTAGCAAAAATCACTAAAAGTTTTTCCGAACAAAACTGCTAGAGTTATATTACTCAGAATATAAAAAGTCCCCGATTGTCCTAATTTTAGCAAAAATCAACGTCTCCTATAGAATAAGCTTCATTGGCATCAAAAGAATTAGCAAAAATCACTAAAAGTTTTTCCGAACAAAACTGCTAGAGTTATATTACTCAGAATATAAAAAGTCCCCTATTGTCCTAATTTTAGCAAATATTAACGTCCGCTATAGAATAAACTTCATTGGCATCAAAATAATTAGCAAAAATCACTAAAAGTTTTTCCGAACAAAACTGCTAGAGTTATTTTACTCAGAATATAAAAAGTCCCCGATTGTCCTAATTTTAGCAAATATTAACGTCCGCTATAGAATAAACTTCATTGGCATCAAAATAATTAGCAAAAATCACTAAAAGTTTTTCCGAACAAAACTGCTAGAGTTATTTTACTCAGAATATAAAAAGTCCCCGATTGTCCTAATTTTAGCAAATATTAACGTCCGCTATAGAATAAACTTCATTGGCATCAAAAGAATTAGCAAAAATCACTAAAAGTTTTTCAGAACATAACTGCTAGAGTTATTTTACTCAGAATATAAAAAGTCTCCGATTGTCCTAATTTTAGCAAATATTAACGTCCGCTATAGAATTAACTTCATTGGCATCAAAAGAATTAGCAAAAATCACTAAAAGTTTTCCGAACAAAACTGCTAGAGTTAATTTACTCAGAATATAAAAAGTCCCCGATTGTCCTAATTTTAGCAAATATTAACGTCCGCTATAGAATAAACTTCATTGGCATCAAAATAATTAGCAAAAATCACTAAAAGTTTTTCCGAACAAAACTACTAGAGTTATATTACTCAGAATATAAAAAGTCCCCGATTGTCCTAATTTTAGCAAATATTAACGTCCGCTATAGAATAAACTTCATTGGCATCAAAAGAATTAGCAAAAATCACTAAAAGTTTTTCAGAACATAACTGCTAGAGTTATTTTACTCAGAATATAAAAAGTCTCGGATTGTCCTAATTTTAGCAAATATTAACGTCCGCTATAGAATAAACTTCATTGGCATCAAAAGAATTAGCAAAAATCACTAAAAGTTTTTCAGAACATAACTGCTAGAGTTAATTTACTCAGAATATAAAAAGTCCCCGATTGTCCTAATTTTAGCAAATATTAACGTCCGCTATAGAATAAACTTCATTGGCATCAAAAGAATCAGCAAAAATCACTAAAAGTTTTTCCGAACAAAACTGCTAGAGTTATATTACTCAGAATATAAAAAGTCCCCGATTGTCCTAATTTTAGCAAATATTAACGTCCGCTATAGAATAAACTTCATTGGCATCAAAAGAATTAGCAAAAATCACTAAAAGTTTTTCCGAACAAAACTGCTAGAGTTATTTTACTCAGAATATAAAAAGTCTCCGATTGTCCTAATTTTAGCAAATATTAACGTCCGCTATAGAATAAACTTCATTGGCATCAAAAGAATTAGCAAAAATCACTAAAAGTTTTTCCGAACAAAACTGCTAGAGTTATTTTACTCAGAATATAAAAAGTCCCCGATTGTCCTAATTTTAGCAAATATTAACGTCCGCTATAGAATAAACTTCATTGGCATCAAAAGAATTAGCAAAAATCACTAAAAGTTTTTCCGAACAAAACTGCTAGAGTTAATTTACTCAGAATATAAAAAGTCCCCGATTGTCCTAATTTTAGCAAATATTAACGTCCGCTATAGAATAAACTTCATTGGCATCAAAAGAATCAGCAAAAATCACTAAAAGTTTTTCTGAACAAAACTGCTAGAGTTATTTTACTCAGAATATAAAAAGTCCCCGATTGTCCTAATTTTAGCAAATATTAACGTCCGCTATAGAATAAACTTCATTGGCATCAAAAGAATCAGCAAAAATCACTAAAAGTTTTTCCTAACAAAACTGCTAGAGTTATATTACTCAGAATATAAAAAGTCCCCGCTTGTCCTAATTTTAGCAAATATTAACGTCCGCTATAGAATAAACTTCATTGGCATCAAAATAATTAGCAAAAATCACTAAAAGTTTTTCCGAACAAAACTGCTAGAGTTATTTTACTCAGAATATAAAAAGTCCCCGATTGTCCTAATTTGAGCAAAAATCAACGTCTCCTATAGAATAAGCTTCATTGGCAACAAAATAATTAGCAAAAATCACTAAAAGTTTTTCCTAACAAAACTGCTAGAGTTAATTTACTCAGAATATAAAAAGTCCCCGATTGTCCTAATTTTAGCAAATATTAACGTCCGCTTTAGAATAAACTTCATTGGCATCAAAAGAATTAGCGAAAATCACTAAAAGTTTTTCCGAACAAAACTGCTAGAGTTATTTTACTCAAAATATAAAAAGTCCCCGATTGTCCTAATTTAAGCAAATATTAACGTCCGCTATAGAATAAACTTCATTGGCATCAAAAGAATTACCAAAAATCACTAAAAGTTTTTCCGAACAAAACTGCTAGAGTTATTTTACTCAGAATATAAAAAGTCTCCGATTGTCCTAATTTTAGCAAATATTAACGTCCGCTATAGAATAAACTTCATTGGCATCAAAAGAATTAGCAAAAATCACTAAAAGTTTTTCCGAACAAAACTGCTAGAGTTATTTTACTCAGAATATAAAAAGTCCCCGATTGTCCTAATTTTAGCAAATATTAACGTCCGCTATAGAATAAACTTCATTGGCATCAAAAGAATTAGCAAATATCACTAAAAGTTTTTCAGAACATAACTGCTAGAGTTATTTTACTCAGAATATAAAAAGTCTCCGATTGTCCTAATTTTAGCAAATATTAACGTCCGCTATAGAATAAACTTCATTGGCATCAAAAGAATTAGCAAAAATCACTAAAAGTTTTTCCGAACAAAACTGCTAGAGTTATTTTACTCAGAATATAAAAAGTCCCCGATTGTCCTAATTTTAGCAAATATTAACGTCCGCTATAGAATAAACTTCATTGGCATCAAAAGAATTACCAAAAATCACTAAAAGTTTTTCCGAACAAAACTGCTAGAGTTAATTTACTCAGAATATAAAAAGTCCCCGATTGTCCTAATTTTAGCAAATATTAACGTCCGCTGTAGAATAAGCTTTATTGGCATCAAAAGAATTAGCAAAAATCACTAAAAGTTTTTCAGAACATAACTGCTAGAGTTATTTTACTCAGAATATAAAAAGTCTCCGGTTGTCCTAATTTTAGCAAATATTAACGTCCGCTATAGAATAAACTTCATTGGCATCAAAAGAATTAGCAAAAATCACTAAAAGTTTTTCCGAACATAGCTGCTAGAGTTATTTTACTCAGAATATAAAAAGTCCCCGATTGTCCTAAATTTAGCAAAAATCAACGTCCGCTATAGAATAAGCTTCATTGGCATCAAAAGAATTAGCAAAAATCACTAAAAGTTTTTCCGAACATAACTGCTAGAGTTATTTTACTCAGAATATAAAAAGTCCCCGATTGTCCTAATTTTAGCAAAAATCAACGTCCGCTATAGAATAAGCTTCATTGGCATCAAAAGAATTAGCAAAAATCACTAAAAGTTTTTCCGAATATAACTGCTAGAGTTATTTTACTCAGAATATAAAAAGTCCCCGATTGTCCTAATTTTAGCAAAAATCAACGTCCGCTATAGAATAAGCTTCATTGGCATCAAAAGAATTAGCAAAAATCACTAAAAGTCCTTCCGAACATAGCTGCTAGAGTTATTTTACTCAGAATACAAAAAGTCCCCGATTGTCCTAATTTTAGCAAAAATCAACGTCCGCTATAGAATAAGCTTCATTGGCATCAAAAGAATTAGCAAAAATAACTAAAAGTTTTTCCGAACATAGCTGCTAGAGTTATTTTACTCAGAATACAAAAAGTCCCCGATTGTCCTAATTTTAGCAAAAATCAACGTCCGCTATAGAATAAGCTTCATTGGCATCAAAAGAATTAGCAAAAATCACTTAAAGTTTTTCCGAACATAACTGCTAGAGTTATTTTACTCAGAATATAAAAAGTCCCCGATTGTCCTAATTTTAGCAAATATTAACGTCCGCTATAGAATAAGCTTCATTGGCATCAAAAGAATTAGCAAAAATCACTAAAAGTTTTTCCGAACATAACTGCTAGAGTTATTTTACTCAGAATATAAAAAGTCCCCGATTGTCCTAATTTTAGCAAATATTAACGTCCGCTATAGAATAAGCTTCATTGGCATCAAAAGAATTAGCAAAAATCACTAAAAGTTTTTCCGAACATAACTGCTAGAGTTATTTTACTCAGAATATAAAAAGTCCCCGATTGTCCTAATTTTAGCAAATATTAACGTCCGCTTTAGAATAAGCTTCATTGGCATCAAAAGAATTAGCAAAAATCACTAAAAGTTTTTCCGAACATAACTGCTAGAGTTATTTTACTCAGAATATAAAAAGTCCCCGATTGTCCTAATTTTAGCAAAAATCAACGTCCGCTATAGAATAAGCTTCATTGGCATCAAAAGAATTAGCAAAAATCACTAAAAGTCCTTCCGAACATAGCTGCTAGAGTTATTTTACTCAGAATACAAAAAGTCCCCGATTGTCCTAATTTTACCAAAAATCAACGTCCGCTATAGAATTAGTTTCATTGGCATCAAAAGAATTAGCAAAAATCACTAAAAGTTTTTCCGCACATAACTGCTAGAGTTATTTTACTCAGAATATAAAAAGTCCCCGATTGTCCTAATTTTTGCAAATATTAACGTCCGCTATAGAATAAGCTTCATTGGCATCAAAAGAATTAGCAAAAATCACTAAAAGTTTTTCCGAACATAGCTGCTAGAGTTATTTTACTCAGAATACAAAAAGCCCCGATTGTCCTAATTTTAGCAAAAATCAACGTCCGCTATAGAATAAGCTTCATTGGCATCAAAAGAATTAGCAAAAATCACTAAAAGTCCTTCCGAACATAGCTGCTAGAGTTATTTTACTCAGAATACAAAAAGTCCCCGATTGTCCTAATTTTAGCAAAAATCAACGTCCGCTATAGAATAAGCTTCATTGGCATCAAAAGAATTAGCAAAAATCACTAAAAGTTTTTCCGAACATAACTGCTAGAGTTATTTTACTCAGAATATAAAAAGTCCCCGATTGTCCTAGATTTAGCAAAAATCAGCGTCCGCTATAGAATTAGCTTCATTGGCATCAAAAGAATTAGCAAAAATCACTAAAAGTTTTTCCGAACATAACTGCTAGAGTTATTTTACTCAGAATATAAAAAGTCCCCGATTGTCCTAATTTTAGCAAAAATCAACGTCCGCTATAGAATAAGCTTCATTGGCATCAAAAGAATTAGCAAAAATCACTAAAAGTTTTTCCGCACATAACTGCTAGAGTTATTTTACTCAGAATATAAAAAAGTCCCCGATTGTCCTAATTTTAGCAAAAATCAACGTCCGCTATAGAATAAGCTTCATTGGCATCAAAAGAATTAGCAAAAATCACTAAAAGTCCTTCCGAACATAGCTGCTAGAGTTATTTTACTCGGAATACAAAAAGTCCCCGATTGTCCTAATTTTAGCAAAAATCAACGTCCGCTATAGAATAAGCTTCATTGGCATCAAAAGAATTAGCAAAAATCACTAAAAGTTTTTCCGAACATAGCTGCTAGAGTTATTTTACTCAGAATATAAAAAGTCCCCGATTGTCCTAAATTTAGCAAAAATCAACGTCCGCTATAGAATAAGCTTCATTGGCATCAAAAGAATTAGCAAAAATCACTAAAAGTTTTTCCGAACATAACTGCTAGAGTTATTTTACTCAGAATATAAAAAGTCCCCGATTGTCCTAATTTTAGCAAAAATCAACGTCCGCTATAGAATAAGCTTCATTGGCATCAAAAGAATTAGCAAAAATCACTAAAAGTTTTTCCGAATATAACTGCTAGAGTTATTTTACTCAGAATATAAAAAGTCCCCGATTGTCCTAATTTTAGCAAAAATCAACGTCCGCTATAGAATAAGCTTCATTGGCATCAAAAGAATTAGCAAAAATCACTAAAAGTTTTTCCGAACATAACTGCTAGAGTTATTTTACTCAGAATATAAAAAGTCCCCGATTGTCCTAATTTTAGCAAAAATCAACGTCCGCTATAGAATAAGCTTCATTGGCATCAAAAGAATTAGCAAAAATCACTAAAAGTTTTTCCGAATATAACTGCTAGAGTTATTTTACTCAGAATATAAAAAGTCCCCGATTGTCCTAATTTTAGCAAAAATCAACGTCCGCTATAGAATAAGCTTCATTGGCATCAAAAGAATTAGCAAAAATCACTAAAAGTTTTTCCGAACATAACTGCTAGAGTTATTTTACTCAGAATATAAAAAGTCCCCGATTGTCCTAATTTTAGCAAAAATCAACGTCCGCTATAGAATAAGCTTCATTGGCATCAAAAACATTAGCAAAAATCACTAAAAGTTTTTCCGAACATAACTGCTAGAGTTATTTTACTCAATATCTACTCAATAAATAGGAACATGCTCTTTGTTGTTACTGTCATTGACATAAATATTTTTGATATCCTTTTTTTTTTTTCATTTTACGACGTGCAGTGCAATTCAGAATGCACGAGGTAAACATTTTCGTGTTGTTTCCAAAACATTTTTCACCTCGTTATATCACTTACCCACACTCGAGCATGTTTACGAGCACTTAATAAATAATAATTCACCAATTACTACACATTAACACTCGAAAATACACAAGTATAGGAAAATAATCCAACGAGCCGACATGTTTTTTTTCCACGTTAGCGCCAAAACTCCCAAGCAATCTGACTTTTTTTATGTGTAAAAATTTTCATGAACTTGGATTCAATGTCCTTTAGTCGTAATATTAAACAGTTTACTTTGTCTTAATAGCGTCAAACAAGTCATAGTCACAGTCAGAGTCAAGCTAAGTAAGTCACGGTCAAGTCAAACTCATGCCCCTGTAAAGTAGTGAAGACTTTACATGAGGCTCCTATGGAGTTTTGGAAACATCACGAAAAGACACGTTCCACCTCGTTATATCACTTACTCACACTCGAGTACGTTTACGAGCACTTAATGAATAATAATTCACCATTTAGTACACATTAACACTCGAAAATACACAAGTTTAGGAAAATAATCCAACGAGCCGACATGTTTTTTCCGCGTTGGCGCCAAAAACCCCAAGCAATCTGACGGCAATGCAGTGATGCCAAGCTAGATTTTCATTTTACCCCAACGCCTGATTAATTTTACCCTTAAATCATTACTATTTATATAAAAATACCCTAAAGCTAAAGTTTTAGTTTTAGATAATTAATACAACAAGTTCTTTTATATTTAATGGTTAAATTTTTATCGAACGTGCGTTCTGATTTACACACGCCATTATGGTACAATACTAATATATTATATATGTACAATACTAGTACAATACCCCAATACAATACTACTAATATATCTGTAGCCATAATTAATCAGTTTTCAACGTTACAAGAATTGTTGTTTGTAACAAAAAAAAATACCCTCAAGATTATAAAGTCCCTAAACAATTCTAGACCCTAAAAATTACTCTGCGACATAATGTTTACTCTAAATCTAGGGTAAAATACCCTAAATTGGCATCACTGCGGCAATGAACCAAGCAATGATATAAAGTGCAGTGATTCAAAATAAAGACATGGTCCAAAGGCCTTTGTGGCCAGACCAAAAAAAAAAAAAAAAAAAACAAGCAATGACCACAGATCATTAAAAGTCATAAATATGAGTGAACGAAATAGAATGACGTCATCAAAACTTCCTAGCCGTTGTAATAACATAATGATAATGTATTTTAAAGTCTATGGTACGAAATTAGAAAGTAATATCAAAATAACATTACTTATACACCTTATGGTAGGCCCCCTGGTGGACTAATGCGGTCGAAATTTCCTTGTCGACTGTCTGGCAAAGAGATCTAAAAATCGACTACCGCGCAGTCAATTGTATTTGCAGGTATAGTAGTTTTCTATTTAAAAAAAAACTTAATTAAGTTATACCAATATCTTTATTAAAGCTAAGTTCCAATAAAAGTGTCTGCAGTGAAATTTGCTGTGTACCGTAATATCGAAAACGAATAAACCGAAAAGTGTCGACGAGTACAGTGCGAGAGTAGCTCATAAAATCGAATGCACGTTATCGATAAAAACAATAATGAAAATATAACGACGCGCGCTTAATTTTCGTATAACACATGCACAAGATTTCGAGTGTCCGCAGATAAAATATTATGATCCTAGCTAATAAAAATAAAAGGTTCGCGATAACAATAATTTTAAATTAGATCAATTTAGGACGATAACGGCTCCAGTTATTATTTCCATGGCGGCGATAAACCTTGTAAATGGTTTTCCAAACGTTCGGGGTGGGAGCCGAGGCTTTTTATTAGGGTATTTGTCAAGATATTCCTCGGCTAAAAGGGACCATAATCGAAAATTTTACGTTTGGTTACCATACGCCTAGCGCTGACCGCCTGGGCATCTATGCTTACCTACCTATAGGCATTTACTACTTTTATATGGTTTGGTAAAATAGATGGTTTTGATCTGATACCTTATTTTTCTTTTCTCTTCAGAAAAACATAGTCACATAGTTTTAGTGCGAATTTTAGCATTATCGTGAAATAAGTAAATAGTAAAAAATCTTTTTTTAAATAAGCGTTTGACCTTAGCTAAGAAAATATAAACCACCATCTTGAAGCGCCAGCCATATTGAATATAGTGTAATGTCACTTTATAGCTCCTCCTATTCTTCAAGCTCTTTTATTTGATACCCATATTACCAGGGTTGACAAAAAATATAAACCATCCACCGTCTTATGGCAGCCATATCGAGAGTCTCAGATAAACAAAAAATTAACATGATGACAATTTATTAAACTATATTATATTTTACTTATGTTATTTATTAACAACATTCTGTAAAAAAAAAAAAATTCACATTGTTAAGTTTCGGTCGAATTCGCCCTAAGTATTAAATTAATCGTTATATCGGAGTGAACTTTCTGTCCTTATATTCATTCTGTGACATCATATTGTATGTCTTATCGTATAATTATCTATTCTCCATGTCCTGTGCAGTAACAGTCGATCGCGACCACCTGTCCGCAATAACGATACCACAAATTATGCCCGTAGTCCCGTATGCGCGAGCAGGCGCGGATTTAGTGCCTAATTAGCGTGGATCGTGTACACAGAATGATTTCATTAAACATGGAGATTTGCGTTTGACTAACGCTCAGGCTATCTATATTATATACCTACTGACCTGATTGTCCTGTCTAAATTTCAATAAATTTGATTTAAAAAAAAACCGACTTGTATTAAAAAGTTGGTCGTCACGGTACGCCCGGCAGATGTGAAAGATGACGGCATAAGAGAGCGGCATGTCGTTTGCCGTCATGGCATACGAGTCTGTTTTATTGCCAAGGTGCGTCAATAGATATTTCACATCAAAATCCCATAGAACAAATCACTCAGTTTTTCCTGTAATTTCCAGGCAATTTTTACGACTTTTTTTCTTCCTAAAAATCATGTTGACATTATTACGAACATTAAAAAAATATCCATATCAGTCCTCTCTCAAGTGATGTACTTACCAATAAATAAATAAATAAATATTCGGGACATTTTTTTTGCACACACGGTCATCTGACCCCAAACTAAATAAAGCTTGTGATATGGCTGCCAGAGACTGATATACATAGGTACATATATAGTTTTAAATACA
The DNA here is from genome assembly GCA_914767915.1 of Agriopis aurantiaria. Lineage (NCBI taxonomy): Eukaryota > Metazoa > Arthropoda > Insecta > Lepidoptera > Geometridae > Agriopis > Agriopis aurantiaria. The sequence continues at coordinate 8,985,441 of OU612000.1, read as the reverse complement.
TACTTAAATAGATATTAACAACCAGATATAGAACAAACACAAATGTTCATCACATAAATGTTTGTCCTAGGTGGGAATCGAACCCACCCCCCCAAGCTCAGAAGGTATGGTTCACCACCAACTGGACCAACGGGCTATCCCACCAACAGCAATGAACAGCATTTGTTTTTTATTTATATAGAAAAGCGAAATACCCAATAAGTAATTAAATTATGAGGTAGTTTTTATTTTTAAATTTAGAGCTGAATATTTTTGTATATTAATTCGGCAAAATGACCGAAGCTCATTTTTCAAAACCAGAGTTTTTTTTAAATCTTTGGATGCAAGAGATATAGCAGCCTTCTGTGCTATATCGTATATTCTGGATCATAAGGCAGAGATGATTTATAGACAGAATCGGTGTAATTATGTTCTACTAACTTGGGGATCATGACGCGCGGGCGTTAGGGCATGATCCAAAGAAAGACGAAGAACCGTAGAGTAAACCAAAAATTGTTGTCAGCCTGACTCGCGTAATGCCCGCAAGCGGGATAGCCACAGACTTCGCAGTTTTTAGCCCGTTGGTTCAGTTGGTAGTGAACCTAACTTCTCAATAATTGCTATTGCGCGTGTCCAGGTTTAACCCACGATATTGACTGAAGTACTCACATTAATTTGAATATTTGCAGCAAATCATTGCCTGTTCGCATAAAATCAGCTAACCGGGACGGCCAGGCCGTGGCGGCGGCAAACAAGCCGATATGTCGTCGGTCGCCGGATCTGGGACAGCCAATTTCCGGGACACTTCCGCGCCGAGTCGCGGCCACGATTAGCGCTCCAGATAGATACAACCAGGAAGTGAACCTCGAGCAAACCTCGCTTTGATTTGCTGTAAATACTGACACTGTACCTAGTTAAGGGGTTTGAATTTAATTATGTAGATAGATAGACAGTGCCTCAAGACGAAGGTCTTTGACCAGTGTGTGTTGCCAGTGATGACATATGGTACTGAGACGTGGTCCTTAATTGTTGGCCTTTTAGAAAAACTCAGAGTCACACAGCGGGCAATGGAGAGAGCTATGCTCGGAGTTTCTTTGCGCGATAGAATCCGAAACGTGGATATTCGCCAAAGAACCAGAGTCACCGACATAGCTGTTAAAATTTGCAAGTTGAAGTGGCAATGGGCAGGCCACATCGCTCGAACAACCGATAACCGATGGGGAAGAAAGGTTCTGGAGTGGAAAACATGAACCGGAAGACGCAGCGTAGGTAGGCCTCCCATACTAGATGGACCGACGACATTGTGAGAGTCACGGGCATCCAGTGGATGCAAAAGGCAGGCTGTCGTTCAGTGTGGAGGTTAAAGGGGGAGGCCTATGTTCAGCAGTGGACGTCTTCTGGCTGATGATGATGATGATGATGATGAGACAGATAGACGGAGTGTATCTCTAGACGACGGACATATTCGAGGATACCATTGTACTCAAACTTTTACTGTGGGACAACCGTGATATCTCAACAAAAAAAAAAAAACAGCTGCTCTACTGAAAATAGTATATTTTGCAATCTATACTATTATTATAAAGAGGAAAGATTTGTTTGTTTGTTTGTATGTTTGTTTGTTTGCATTGAATAGCCTCCGTAACAACAGCACCGATTTGAAAAAATCTTTCACTGTTGGGAAGCTACACTATCCCCGGGTGACATAAGCTATATTATATTTTCAAAAAAATTAGGCATACTTACTAAAACTCCAATTTTTTTTACGGCAAACAAACAGCTTTAACAACATAAGACATAATAAGAAAAATAAGAATAAACAAGCCTTAAAAGTTTTCACAAATAAAATAATGGTACCCAAGGTGTAAAAAAATAAGACTTACACCCGTGCGAAGCCGGGGTGCGTTGCTAGTTAGTAAATAAAGGACGGATTCAAAGCGACGGTCATTGATGAATCACGAGCAAGTGAAGGAATCTAACCACTGAATCACGAGTGTAGGGAGTGATTCAAGTGTTAGAATCCTGAGCGTCGAAAGTCATTCATGGCCCTCGATATAAATCCATTTTATTCAAGAGTTGCATACTATAGGTACTTTATACCATGCTTACAAGAAAAACAAAGATTTAAGGAGTTTATATCGAGTATTTTTTGCCCATGGAGGTTGTATAGCATTGAGATGGATATCGAATATATTGGTGTGTTCTAAATTCAAACACCAAACTGAATAAAAGTGCTTTTTATTCACTGTTTTCAGTAAATAAAATAAATTAAAAAAACACAGTCGAATTGATAACCTCCTCCTTTTTGAAGCTTTATAGAGGGGGAATGGTATAAATGTAATTTAACACGATATGTGTAGAACAGCTGATTTTATCCGCGATTTCAGGGTTAGTCCCATAGTAAAAATTGTTAATAATTTTAAGGATAATGATATCCTCGTATGTTAGTCGTCTAGAGATACACCGGTATTATATAGATAGATTTGGTGGTGAATGAGTTGGTCACGGAGTTGCAAAGGATGAGGTACAAACTAGCTTCAAACAGTTAGGTATGTCCTTACAGTGTAGTTCTGAATAGTTGCCTGTACCACAGACTGCAACACAAATACCAAGTCATAACAACTTAGCAGTCTGTGTTACACAGCTCCTCTTGTAATCTAGACTCGACTAACTTCCGGTTTATAGTTATGGCAACTTTATTATAACTATTCTAAGTTTTAATTGGCCAGTTTTACTTTTTAATTTCATAGACACCTTTTTTCTAGGACCGGAATTAATTACTGGTATTTTTATCCGACAACAGCGAAGCGAACCCTCATTATTGTATGAGGTTGGTGTTGACTAGCATCAGAGCAATTTTTATTTATGAAGATAAAAATCAGTGAACGAGCATTTTAATAACCTAATTGAGCATTATTTCTAGAATAACATTGCAAATAGTATAAAGCTATTGACGTATTGATATTTTATAGGACGGCGGAGGAGACCAAAAGGATCTCGAGAAAATTGCCAAAACAAAACATAACAACACAAAAATTACTTATAACGTTTGCGATATTATTCTATAAATAATATTGAATCGTTTATTTCTTATACTTAGCGAATTATCTTTTACTATGTTGAATCCTACTAATATTATAAACGCGAAAACTAATATTATAAACGCGAAAGTTTGTATGTATGGATGTATGGATGTTTGTTCCTCTTTCACGCTGCAACGGAACAACGGATCGACCTGATTTTTTGCATGGGTATAGTTCAAGATCCAAAAAGTGACATACGCTACTTTTTATTATCAGCATCACCATTTTTCATCACTACGCGGGTGAAACCGCGGAGCGCAGCTAGTAATATAATATGTGCGAATGAGATAGCTCTGGCCAGTGACAAGGTACAACTGGCCTCTACCATCCTCTACCCAGTTGCAATAATACAAAACAAAATTATGGTTACAATACGATTTTGATAGACAGCAAACATGGTTTTGTCAGTTATAGGAAATTAACACTTAATGATTTTATATCTTCAATTATGTGATGAACAAACGAGAGAATTGCACATGGGAAGAGCCATGTCTAAATTGTACCGACGGACACATACAAAGTTTAGTAAGCATGATTTTTTTACATATTCTTTACTTACTTACACACAAACATATTATTGCCAAAGAAATGCGGATTTATGAATCACAAGTTCCCCTCAAAAGGAGACAATTTCTTTTGTTTGAAAAATAGGCCACCAACAAATTATAGCATATAGTAATGAAACTCATATCGATTTGTTCCTCATAATCTCTAGATTCAGTGATAATATTAGCTATATCCGATCTAACCGGAGTATTGAGAAATCAGTTAATGAATCTCACAATAACCTAAAACCTCACAATGAACAATTATATATAAGTAACTTTATTACTTAGGTTCTAGTGATTTACTACCTAATACTAGCGATTGCCTGCGAGATTTGGTTTGTCACAAAAATAAGTGATCGTCCCATGAAAACTATGTACCTAGGTTTCCGGGATATAAAGTAGCCTAGTCATTATCAAGATTAAAACTATGTACATATTCAATTTCATCAAAATCAGTTTAGCAGTGAAAGCATAAGGAGACAGTGTTACTTTCGCTTTTTTGCATCAGCACTTTTTCTAGCAATTGTGCTGATAATCATTATCAGCACGAGTAATGATTACTTGCGATATTGTATGGCTAGGCGGAATTAAAAAAAAGACATTGTAGGTAACAAAATATTATTATCATAATAATAATTAAATAGGTAATCCACTCAGAAATAGATTCTTTAAACCTTCGAAAAATGACAGCAAAGCATTATCTAGCACATGATGCAATTTCGCGTATCGTAGGTATTGTAAAAACACCAGAGAACATACGGACATACGGAAATGTTCCTACGTTAGACCCTAATACGGAAAGTAGAAGCAGCACGCTTATAATTATACATAGTAAATGCTGCTGCTGCCCTGAAAATACCGGGCACAGTAAGAGTAGGCATAGAGGTTGGTTGTGGGATATTCTTGCTGTCTTCAATATCCATAAGACGAATTGCCACAGCTCTGTTACCATCTCGTAGCCTCTGCCTGCTCACAGTGCTGGAAACTTTCAGCCACCAAGCCATACAGACTTGTTTTAAGCGTTCTATCTGCACAAAAAGGGATGGTTAGTACATAAACGTTTATTTATTGCACTCTATACAGGAGTACCTAGGTACTAAATAGCAAACTAGAAAAAAGATATACTAAACAAAAATACTACTTAATACTAGATATACTAGATATACTTAATATCTTTATTTTCAATGATTTCACTAAGAATTTTTGAAATTACCTGATAATTTGAAAACTGCAAAATCAATATTCCTTTCTGCAGAACAAGAACGCTGTGTTTGGTGTGTTCTTAAAATGGAACATCCACATGGAATGTAAATATTTCTATAGGTACCCAAATCTTCTTATTGCATCAGGAGTATGGATATTTTCTTGCAAAATTAATAGTAGCAGTATCTGCAAACTGCTAGTTGATTTAGCTGTAAATAAAAGCAGGTAAGTTAAAACAAACAGGGATAATAAAGTTAGTAATATTATAAGCAACACAAGTACGGATACCAACATGGTTTGAGACGTTTAAATGCATTGTTATCTATACCTCCTTCATCTTTTTCTTATATTGCGATGTGTGTATGTATGTTCCCAAAAAAAAGGCTGGACAGATTTTGACGGGAGTTTCACTGGCAGATAGCTGATGTCATAAGGAGTGTGTCATCTACGCGGGGGAAACCGCAGGGCGCAGCTAGTAATAAATAAAAATCAAATGGTGTTCTTAAGTAACGGCATAATTTGTGAACGTCTGAACCGATTTGACTTTTTAAAATGTTTGTAACCTTCAGGGAAAGAAATATTGTCGAAGCCGAAGGCCGAGTCCTACGCGTACGAAATCGCGGGCATCAGCTAATACCTACTTAAATAAAAACTCACCTCCCAAGAAATCCACACACACACAAACGGCACAAATCAAATAGGTAAGATCTTTGGGAAAATCTTCAGTTGTCTCGGACAGTAATTATGTCTTCGCACAATTGTCTACGCGTTGAAATCTTACTGCACAGTTGACAACGGTTTTTTGGAGTAGGCGCTGTACATTGTACATGGTGATTTATTGTAGTTTCATAATGATACGGAAAAAATTGAGAGCACTATCAGACGATCGTGCGATTTGAAACAAACGGAAAGTATGAATAGTGATGTGTGGTGCGAGTTATATCACTATTCACATATTATCATGAACGAGTTGACTAGACCAGTTTTGTGCAACTCGAATCAAATCTGTCAACAGTTTGTTACTGCGCCTGACACTGGTGCGAGACTGAGATCGAGTCAACTCAACTCAATAAACTGCTCCATGTCGGTGCCAGGCCAGCTGGATGCGCTTAGCGATGTGACTGCGCTTAGCTATGTACGAGCAATTTGAGTGGGTTATTTGACCCGAGCGACTGTTCAAACCAATAAAAAAAACGAAAGCAGTGCGTGTCACATGTTCCACGGTCCACGTTCAATCAACGAAGTAGTACCAACTAGCAGGACCTATTCGCGTTGACACTTGCATCGAGTTAGTAATCATTCCAGTGTCAACTCATACAAATACTGACGAGACACATCACCAGAACCCACTACCGCCGATTCAAGTTGACTCCAGTTGCAACTCGAGTCAATAGCACGAGTTACTTAAGTAATTCGAGTCATAAAAACTAAAGTATGAGACATCACTAATATGAAGTAACTTGAAATAAGTCATAACTGCTGTCAATTTCAAACCAACAAACGTCAAGATAGCGGATTTACGTTCCATTCCTCTATAATTTTACGAAACCATAGTATTACGGTTTCGGTAAATCAATATTAGTAAATATTTAAAACTAGGATTAAAAACATATTCAAGCCGCTAATTATAAGCGTCTATAATACCATTAGCGACTATTGTATAATTATTTTTACTTAAAAGCCGATTACTATGGCCACTGTTGTAAAATATGGTCTATTTATTTTTGTGTATAAATTCCTGAGCATGCATCCTTTTTCGTATTAAAAACGTTCCGGTCAAGTGACTATAAGGGAAATGAATGAATTGTGGCTAAAATCAAAACAACACATTTTAATCTTGATATTATTATTCCGGTTTCATTTTTCCCTTATCTTTCGTCCGAATGGTACAAAAAAAACGACAAATTTTATAGTGCTGGTCCCATCAATATATGCTAAATTAGGTGGGCCTAAGAAAAAAAACTTTGGTGGGCCCAAGAAAAATTGTCTTCTTTAACTTGTTTTTAGAAAATAAAAATAAAAGCAAAATAATCTAAAATGTAAATTAGACAACCATCCCAATCCCCAAATGAAACGTTAAAACGTATCAATGGTAAAAAGTTCCCTCTCACTGCAGACTCGCGAAGACAACGACATTTCTTTGAATTAATAAGCAGATGATAAATTTAAATTTAATGAAACAAGTTAATGCCAGAGGAGTTAGTTATATACCTACCTAGTAACTCGGCAGGTTCGTACTGTGTCGCTTTCTCGCTTCGCCACACCGAGAAATTCGGTTGCCGTAAGTTTTACAGTGAACATTAATTTTGGGTATTGTCTTTGAACATTTAACCACGGGAGACGCAAACGCGATAATCCGCTAAAAATAAAAATAATAGTTTAAACAAACTAAAAAACACACACTGAAGATCCTGGTAAGGATAATGGGACAAACTATTTAAATTATTGCATTGTCATCGGTCCTTGATAAGTGTGCAAAGTTTCAAATTAATCCGACGTTTTGAAGGGGGTGAAAATTACATTCCAAGATTCGTTACATATATACACACATACATACATACCAAGCTAATAAATGCGTGTTAAAAATATGTCATTTGTTGTGGCGGGCGAGGAACACATGACACTCATTTACAAATGAACGCACACACGAGCAAAAAATCCTGTCCATATAAATCTCCGATAAGAGAGGTTCTCTCTGTTCATCTTCAAACGATTGAACAGTTTTCTGGAATCATAGCTAAGAACACTCTCAATCAAGTAACCTTTCAAACGAAAAAAAATATCAAAATTCGGTTCAGCCGTTTGGGAGCTACGATGCTATAAACAGACACATAGATACATAGATAGATATACACGTTAAACTTATAACAACAGAATGTTTGCGTCGCGGGTTAAAAAGCAACCCCGCTATAACAAACGCGCAACAAGGACCACAGCTATAAAAATACGGCGTAAAATTACACAACGTTGTGTGCATGGTTGGTCATCTGGTCACATTTTTTCACAGAGGGCTTTGGTTTGGTTAAAATTAAGCAGTGGTCAAATGCTCCAAGAGTTATGTAAATAAATATTTAGGTATATAAGTATTGTAGCCGTGGTAGCCCGCTTGGGAGACCGCTAGACTTGAAAGCGTGACGTCGCGGGTTCAAACCCCGGGCCCCCGTACCAATGAGCTCTTTGGAGTTTATGTACGGATTTTCATACCACTGGCTTTTCGGTGAAGGAAAACATCGTGAGGAAACCTGCACACATATACGTACGGAGAAGAAATTCAATGGCGTATGTGAATCCACCAACCCGCACTGGGCCAGCGTGGTGGATATGGCCTAATAACCCTTTCTAGGCCAAAAGTCCAGCAGTGGACTGTTAAAAGGCTGATTATGATTATATACGTATTATACCTACTTATAACGTCACTAGACAATTTTATGGGCTAATCACGCATAAGAATAAAGTATAGATAGACATAGCTAAAAGCTTTTTATGTATACGCAGCCTTCGAGCCTCGTGCCCGTATGAATCTACCGCAAGATCATAATATATCTACGCATTCTTGTATAATGAAGATAGATGAAGATTTAGCACAACTATATTAGCCCAGTAGAACTCTACACAAAAAGACTAAAATCGCAAAGCTTGATGTAGTTCTGGTTTTTTATTATGAGCACACTGAAAGAATCTATGATTTGTGAAGGTAAAATATAGTTGTTTCACGCGTGATTAACCAGCTGTCTGAAGCTTGTCCGCATCCACCTATTGGCGTTTCACGAGGTATGCTCAAATATTTCCAATCTGGGTCAGCGAGTTGCGAACGGCGGCGCGCAAAATGTTCACTGGCACAAAATGATTCATGGAAATTGCACAGTAATTGAAAAAAATAGGTTATTGCCATTTGACGCATTGCCGTGGGATGTTCTGCTCACCATCGGTAAAATTGTATCCGATCCAATCGTTATCTATCGCGTTTTTTCGTACTAGCGACCGGCTTCGTCGTGGATTAGAGATGTCGATGAATTTGGGGGCGAGCATTTTCCAGCCGAGTAAGCTACGTAATGTTGCTGCTCGGGAAGAAGATATTCCAATGATTTCCACGAGATTGTGAATGAAATAGACAGTAGGTACTTACATACGAAAATTCAATTTGACGACAGCTTGTACTCGAGTAGGAGTGTGTAGCGCTGTAGAGTCGGTGGAATATGAATGAGGGTCAAATTCAAAGTCATTTGTAGCAATTTTACCGACTGGATTATTGTTTAGGTTGCTAAACAATAATCTGATCGGAAAATATACCTATTCAAGTTATTTCAAAAGGTACGTGTACAAAGTAACGAAACATAAAGCTTCTCGGTCGTGCGCAGATATGTTGTTTACCGAATCCTTTTTGCTTTCACGCATGAATAGCTCCCACTCGGCTGGCTCACCGAATTCTCAGCGATAACTCCCAAACTTTCTCTCAGACTAGTCAAAGAAAAGACAGCCTTTTGTGTATTTGAAATCTCTATAACTGCTTTTCGGACTTAACTGATCGCTCCAGTTCGCTTAATTTTGACCAATATTTCAATCTCTATTGGTCTGTAAAATTATAATATTACGGATTCTACGAAGGCTTATAATTATGAGACTTTCGTAGATTCAGCACAAATGCTAGTCAAGCAAGTCAAGTCAGCCTGAACTAATTATGTCTAGACAGAACACGTATGTACGCGAAGCGAGTGCTTACTAGTATTTTTCTAATCCTTCTGAAGCTCTTGAAGTTCGTCCTACGCAATTTCGAAAAATTATACATTGATCGAAGTACGCAACTGTAAAAGAATGTACTACATATCACAGGCATTTACTGGCCGTTAGTTTGAGCAGTTTCTCCCAATCTTTACTTCAAAGATACTCTTTGAATTTTAGAATTCGTTGCTGCCACGAAATATCCAAGGTTTTAGCTTTGCAGGTAATGCGCTGCCATTTTGTCCCCACACTCACCTGTGAAAGTGCTCTAAAGGGGCTGCGATGCGATTTAGATAAAAAATACATCGGATGAATTGGAAGCAGTCTTTGAGAAGCACTTCTACGGACCGGGCCGGGCGTGTTTGCTCAGCGCGAGTTCGCAAATGCTACTGATTGCTTGTTTGTACTGCGAAATTTTTATTTCCGAAGTTCAACGCTCAAGCCCGCATCGGAATTTGGATTACAACTACCTATTTCAAATAAAATTTCGTAGGTATAGGTATTGAGTTTGCAGTTTTATAGTTTTGTTTTCGATCTGAATTGCCTTTGCAGTGGCCTAGATAAGGCGCCTGCGTTAGCGTTTCAAAGGAATATTTGAGCAAAGGTATCATTATCTTTTATGATTTCTGGTAAACATGGTTCGGTAGCGCAGATAGCTAATAATTGCTTCCCGTTCCAAACAGCAGTCAGTTAAATTCATTTATATTCGAATTTAGGGAATTTAAAATAAAATTGGCTTTATTGTAAAATCAGAGTTTCTCGAAACAGAATTGGTGGTGTTTCTTGTTTTTCTATAAACAAACATTATTTTTGTTAAAGTTGAATTCTGTTGGAATCGGAACATATTCTGGAGCGAGCCCGTATCGACAAGCGGCTTAGTTTAAATTGAAACATATTGGCGGGGAAGGCAATCCTTACCTTGCGTTACGTGTATGTATTAGAGATGTGCACTTTACAGTGGCATCTATTTTAGCCGGCAAGTGAATGATCAACAATTATACCTTATAGATACAACTACTGTGACAGCTGCAGCAGACTGTGAAAAGCAGAATGAAATGCAAAAATTTAGATCGCTTTTGCTAGGTTTTGGAACGTAAGATTGGCTGGTCGCCACTACTATACAACAAAATCTGAAAAGAAAACTTACTAATCCTATGGTGGGCTATGTCGGTGACTTTCGGTCGTCTACGGATCTCATTTCTGATTCGATCTCGTATAGAAACCCTGAGCATAGCCCTCTCCATAGCTCGTTCTGCAACTTTGAGCTTGCTTATGCTTATGTTATTGCATGGTCAGAACTAAAAAACTTGGACCTAGTAGGTACGGTACTTATAAGAACGAATTTAGTTTTAATATTGCCGTCAAAACCAATGAATAAACAAAGGCTGAAAAGGGCTTCAATTAGCTTTAACTAATTTAAATCACCCTTGTTTTTACGCCGGGAGCTTTAAAGCAAATGACAAAATAATATTTAGATACTGTAACATGGACTTATTGGACATAGTCGGTTTGGTCTACTTAGATAGCATCACACACTTACGTATAGTCTTTGATGCAAGAGAAGTATGATTTCTAAAAGAATCACTAGACGTATGGCGGACCTCTACCGCAACCCTTCGTGTATTGTATAGTAACCATCTGTTCAAATAAAGTACTCCCACCGTAGAAATGTCTAGATGCTACGCGGAATAGCCGAGAGCTACGCTCTAGGAATTTTTCTCTCAATTGTTGTAGGTACTTACCTAAAGCTAGAAACTAACTGCGTAAGGTCACCTTTTAGATTTTGTAAAGTTATTCAGTATTCTAGTTATAAATATGCTTTGGACACGAATGTTACGTGAACATTTTGTAATTTTATGGGTAGGTATCACAGATCTAAGTACAAAGATATTTAATACTATGTATGGATAAAGGGACAGCGCCCAAAAATTTCTGAAACAAAAGTAGACAAAAGCCTCAGATCAGACATACAAGGGAGATATGATAAGGTGGCATAGCGGGTGGGACCGCATCACGTCAGGCTTGATGCCTTTAGCCGAACTCACCCTGCAGACGACCTTTCCTCCCTTTTATCCCCCGACGCAAACAGAGGGGTGTTATAAGTTTAAAGTGTGTTTATATGCTTGTCTCTGGCATCGTAGCTCCTAAACGGCTGAACCGATTTTTATTAAGTTTTTTTGTTTGAAATGTGACTTGATCGAGAGTGTTCTTCGCTGATTCAAGAAAATTTGCTCAGCCGTTTGAAGATTATCAGCTAATTTACCGGAGTTTAAAAAAATAATTTTATGCTTGGTACAGATAAATTTTGTAATAAGACTCAATAATCAACATCCTTGTGTTTGTAAATCGATGGGTACCTAAATGACATTCTAACGTTTTTAGGGTTAGTACCCTTGTAAGTTCGTTCTGTCCATCCGTCTGTCTGTCTGTTCGTCCGTCCTAATTGTTTAGCAACTTCTTACTTTTTTAACTATTATTGAGTTTATAATGCATGAAAATTTGCGAAATTATAGTTTTAGTAACGATCTCAATATGAAAAGTATAAAAATAATATAAATTTGCATAATTTTGGCTCTGGCACACGTGAAACGGGGAAGGTTTCTTTTGATGCACCTTCTCATAGGGTATCGTTGAATAGGTCTTTTAAAACGATGGAAAAGTTTCTTACATCACTTTTTCACTAAGTATTGTTGTTATTTTTATAATCTTTGCGAAATATGGCCCGTAAAAGTGGCAAAAAGTTTGTCGGCCTGCATTTTTACTATTCTACTTTATATTATAAATGCGAAAGTGTGTTGTGTAGTTGTGTGTGTGAATGTTTGTATCGTATCTCCGTAATTGCTGATACAATTTTGATACAATTTTGACTTTGAGAAATTATAGAGTTTCGGTTCTGGAATAACACATATCATCAATGTTTTTTTTTTACTTTAATTCCAAATATTTCGGTCATTTTGTGACCACAAGTTTTTAAGGTAATAAATTCAAGACGTTCTAGTTTATTTGTTGTTCTAGTTCTAGTGCAGTTAATTGAAATTCGTAAATGATGTTTTCAATGTAGTTTTCCTTTGACTTAACAATAAAAATTATATCTTATGTCGGGATGATACATCTCTGAAATTGGCTGAGTCCACCGAGAACCGTTTGTGTTTTTTAATAACAGCCAATTATTGAATTATGAATGTGGCTTAAATTATATAAGACCTAGGCTACGGAACCCTACCCTCTTGGCCAGTTGTTTATCTTTGTGTTCTGAATTTTAGGCATACCTCAAAAATGAAGTAACCTGAAATAGGGTTTACAAATTCTGGCATAAGATAAAATCTCGGAACAAATAGGAGGCATTCACTAAGTAAAAAGACACATTAAAATGTGAATTTTATGACGCATGTACCTACTCTATTTCAGTTATTTCAGACTGTATATTTTATTACACTTCCTATTTTGCTGAACGCCGTTCACGTTTCCACGTGGTATGAATATCAAATTATGTGCAGCCGGGGCGGAGAGTTGTGCTATTTTATATTGCTTTGTAGTTAGGTGCACTGGCACGAAACGAAATATAGAATGAAATGAGCTTTGATAATACAATGAATATCTTGAAGAGTGGTTTGTTATGGACCAAAGAGCATGTAGTCAAAATTCCCTTTTGCAAAATTCAGCCACGTCGGTCGCGGGGTCAGCTTGTGATTGGAGACTCGACGCGACTCGACGCTTGTGATTGGAGACTCAAAAGTCATTCATGCAATTTGCGCCTAGGATTGGTCCGCTCGAAATCATTTAGGTTGAGAATTTAGAACCTATGGCTTACGTCAGGGGAAATGATTAGCTGTCAATTGGTTATTAAATATTGTCATTGTTATGGACCAACTGAGTAAAAAGTTTTGTTTAGAAAAAAAAATGCAAGTTTTTTTGTAAATTATTTATTTAAGAATTGTCAACGGGTGTCTACAACTACTACTCTGGGCTGGAAAAATACCGTCAACACTGTTAGTGTTACAGACTGTGGTTACAGATGTCCATATAGGCAGCAGTTTCTGCTTACAGTCAGGCGGACCGCATGCTTGTTTTCCGCTCTTATTATACAAAAAAAACCCAATGAAACGAATGCAGTTGATTGTTAACACAGAAATCTATATAAAACGCCACTGACAATATCGTGCCGGAGTCTCTGGTTGTAATAGGCTACCGAACAAGTCCGGTACGGTCCGCAGTGTAAAGCGAGACGGAGCCGCGCGCGCGCATTTTCCTTGAAAAAGACCGCCAAATGCGGTTGAAACTATAGTCCGAGTAATCGGCTTAATCTTACGTGAGTAATTCCCGTGTAATATAAATAAAAATACCACAAGTCAAGTGTTTGATTTGTTAAAAATACCAGGCTTAGTGAAAGATACAATTAAATGTAATACGCATATACATTGAAATCAAAGTACCTACGTATACTGAACAAAATATTTAAATCGGCTAATAGTTTTGTGATATATAACCGTTTAAACATTTTGATTGTATTAGGAAGGAATGCTCTGTCCCTTTTCCGCAAATGAATGTCAGTGCCCTCCTTTGGTACGTAAGTGTAATACTTTCATGACCCCCTATCAGGAAACAATTCAAGCAGCGCATTCCACAGACTATCTGTACAGTACTTATAGCATAGTTCCACGCACGCGTGTTTCATGGTTGATAGGAAATAGTGCTTACCGCATTCAATAAAGATGAAGGTTAGCCCTGTAAGGCTATCGAAATGTCAACCCTAGTGCCAAGTCCTCCAGTCTATATTGTTTGTATTGGCGACGTTAAGTTTCATGAGCACGCACTCGGTATCCGAGATACAAGCGGCAATAAATAACTGACCCGGAAGGGACAAAGGTACAAGTATCGTCCAAATGAATTGAAAAGGCCTCATACATAAAACAGGAACTTCCGTAGTTACACTTGGATAACACCTCGGTTTGCGTGAATCACGACGAAAAATTTACATATGTAACTGTTGCGAAGAGAATATTACGGCCCTTTCAAACTGTTTCGTGATATAGGTCGCGAACTTAGATTATCGCTGATATGGCGAAGGAAGTCGATAGTTTGTTTTTGTACCAACCTGATAGATAAGGTGTACTGTACATACCTACTCGTTAGTATTAGAGCCCAATAAATATTCACTCAAATTGCAACATCATGTTGTGACACCCCTCTCTACGAGGGAGGCCTTTGTTCAGCAGTGGACGTTTACAGGCTGATGATGATGATGACGTTGTAACATATTTCATGCTTAGAAAAAAGTCTTTGTGTATAAATTACACGTAAAAAAACACATTAAATAAATAAATTACACATTTTTTTTTAAATGCACCTCCATGAATAATTGAATACGAGTGAGTGTTCGTGACTTCTGTTATACTTAACAATTTTTTTTACGAACTATATAATGATATAGGTTATTGATAATAATGAAACTAATTTAATTTTGGCCATAGACAATACAAGGACACAATAAATTAAACTTTACTTTACAATACTAATAAGAACATCCTTAAAGGGGGCGCTTAAAGGTGTCAAGTCATCACCTACCACAATATTTTGACATGAGGATATATTTGCGGGTGCCGTACCTCATCCCATAGACCAACACAACACCATCAATAATTCACCCAAATAACCTAGAAATTTTCATTCCTTACTGTACAATAGTTTCTTATACAATACAACAACAATATTTGACAATACAATAACAATAAATTACAATACAAGTTTACAACAGTTGATTCCCATTCACCCACATTTCATATTTGTATTCTATATTAAACATCCTCAGTCTTTTGGTCTTGGCTTTGGCCCCACCAATGCCTCTTTAAAGTAGAGACGAAGCCCGTAAATTAAAATATATACAGTGAATCAATAATTATAATTCATTTAGCGTCCACAGCGTCGACATAGCCCATCGGATTAGTAAGTTGAAATGGCAGTGGGCAGGGCACATATCACGCAGAACAGATGGCCGATGGCGCCGAAAGGTTCTGGAATGGAGATCGCAGACCGGTAAGCGCAGCGTAGGACGTCCACGTCGTCCACCCACAAGATGGACAGACGACCTAAAAGAGACCGCAGGGAAACGCTGCATGCAGGCCGCTTCCAACCGGCCCTTTTGGAGATCGATGGGGGAGGCCTATGTCCAGCAGTGGACGTCCTACAGCTGAAATGATGATGATGATGATGATAATAGCGTCCACAGACATAAGCTAGGAGTAAAATATGTTTAACAAAACACATTCGTGAACTTTAATTAAGTAATGAAATCTTCAAAGGTTATTAATTAAAAACTTTGATTAAATAAACGTTAGAAGTCATACCTATTGTCTTCGCTTACTACGCTTATAGCCCAAGTTTCACAAATTACTTAGCTCTTTGATGAGATTGGATACACTTCTCTGGATTCCTTGAAAACATACCAAGGAGTTATTATACAGCATTGAACTATAGATACAAGTTAATAAATGTTTGTTCTTGAAACACAATTTTACGTTAGACATTAGGGAGTTTTGGCGCCAACGTAGAAAAAAACATGGCTCGTTGGATTATTTTCCTAAACTTGTGTATTTTCGAGTGTTAATGTGTACTAAATGGTGAATTATAACGTGCTCGAGTGTGGGCATGTGATATAACGAGGTGAAACGTGTCTTTTCGTGTTGTTTCCAAAACTCCATAGGAGTTGATAGGAGCCTCTTATAAAGACTCCACCACTTTACAGGGGCATGAGTTTGACTGGACCGTGACCTATTTAGCTTGACTCTGGCTGTGACTATGACTTGTTTGACGCTATTACTACTTCGTAAACTGTTTACTATTACGACTAAAGGAGGTTGAATACACGGTCATGAAAAAAAAATTACTTTAGGTCTACTCAGAAAGATAAAAGTATCAGTATGGCAGATCAGACAAACAAGAGAGATCTGATAACGCAAAACGCAACGCAACGCAACGCTTAACGCAAAGATTGTAACTTGTGTACTTGTTTGTCTGATCTGCCATACTGATACTTTTATCTATACCTGATAAAAAAATTATGTGACCAGTTGTGCTTCTGAGCTATGATAAAGTTATCAAGGCTCATCGCACTACTGACAGTTTATTTAAATGCCCCCAATGGGATGGTAGGTAGACAGGAGTAAACCACCAATGCTTTTACCTTGTTATGCTCCGCCGGCGAGCGCTGGCTCCCCATAAATTGCGATTTATCGCTAACCTGCCGAACTTTCTGGACGCCTCACTCACCGCCCCAAAGGAAACCTTATTTTATTTAACTTCTTTATTCACTTCTACGGCTCCGAGGTTCTCGTATCGATAAAAGTTAATTTGTGTGTTTGGCGCGGGCGAGTGGGGTAAGATGGAATAACATTGCGATTTATCACAGTTTTTCAATAAAAATTTCTTTCCGAGACAATTTTTTAGGTTAGGTATCTTTATTGTTCACTAATATACCAGCTGATCTGGTGTTTAAATCTGAACAGTGCAAAAACATGTCTGTATTTGTTTGAAGTCACACTTTTAAAATCTTCTCCTTTGTTGCCTCCGATTATATTCTGTAATTTTAGAAACTACTTAGGTATTTTGTTCTACCTTGTTACCTACAAAATGTATGTTTTAATGTGAACATAAATAATTATTTTTGCCTCAAAAGTGATCAAGCAAAGCACTAAGCCAGAAGCATTTACACGTACGTTCTCTGCTTGGTCATTATGTAAACAAAACTGAAAGATAAATAATGGAAGAAAGGGGAAAGAAAAAAGGAGTAGCTCTTAGAATAACTACTCAAAGAAACCAAGTACATTCGCAAAATTTAAGCCATTCAAATGGTGTCATATAAGAAACAAAAAAAAATATAAAAATTTTACTATGACTTTTTGCGCGGTGAAATCGTACAACAACAAATCAGAAAACCAGCATAAGAGTTATGGTGTGACATTCCACATTTTCTTGCTTAAATCGTTTAAAATACTAATCGAAACATAAGGTACAAAGCGAATTTGTAGCTTACGTTTTGAGAAGGCGTTGTTTGGAAACCTACCTTCTCTGAGTAGTTATTCTAAGGAGTAGATTTAATACTGCTACTTCATAAACTAGCAGTCGTTTTAGTTTTGTAGACTAAGAGCCGTAAGGCTGGAACGACTTAGCCGTTTTGTGCCGCCATTTATAGTCACGCTAAGCATAGTCTATTTTATCATAATGAATTAATGAGATATAATGCGTTTTCTATTGAGTTTTAAGACCAACAAAGTAGCTAGGTGTCAATTTTAATCATCATCAGCAGCCATTAAACGTCCACTGTTGGACAAAGACCTTATGGCAAAACCCCTCTCTAACAGTGAGGCCCCCCAGGATCCCCACGCTTGGCAGGTGGCTTGGGGATCGCAGTACGTTCACCGTGTGCTAATAGGACGCTGCTGCCCATCCTCCGGTGATTCTGGTGGCAGTTTTAGGACATACCCGGGTACATCGGTCCACCCAAACTAAGCAAAGCTTGTAATATGGCTGTCAGAGACTGACATACTTACATACATATAATATATTTTTAAATACATAATAAAATAGATATTATGCGTCGAAAGATTTTTTTCTTCAGCTAAACGCCAAACGCAGAGTTAATTTTTTTAAATCATTTTACCTACGTACCTTCATATTTTATCACTTATTACAATGAACCATAGGTAAACATGTTCGACAGCTTTACCTTACTGCTACGCGATGACAGCCTCAGAATGGCGCCAGCCCCACCCAAACAAACCAATAAACGTCGTCTGCGAGACAACTCACGGGGAAACGATTATTTACGCAACTTTGTATTTGATAAACGCATCTGTCTATGTGTGTGTCACCTGTTCCACCCTCTCCCGTAAAAAGGGGTGCTTGCTTCCAGGAAATTTAATGCCGATGGTTGTTTTCATAGTTGAATCAAAGAGTTGAACTGTCTAAACAAAAATCTTGATTTTGGAAAACATGGATTGTGAATTAAAACTGAAATCCATAAAGTACATTTTCTGAAACATGGTATTTAATGTGTCCGTTATTTCCAGAACTCTCTTCGACAATATATAAGTTTTAAGGACTCGACGGCCAATTTTTTTGTCCCCTCTAAAATCTCGCTGGTTCTCGCAAATCTCCCTGCGTGTTTACAATATTTCAAATTGTAAAGAGGTTTGATTATGTTTATCCACTACATATGTAAATGCTTTTGTCTTGCTCTGCAGTAAAGTATTAAATGTGATTATATTTTCTTTGTGGGATTGATATATTAAACTTATAAGACTGGCTCTGACGTCCTTGCAGCTACGCTGATGTTCCGTGCAAGACCGTGTTCATCAAAATATTTAGCATAGAGTATCTCTATCTCTTCTCTATCTCTTCTCTACATAGTATAAATTAAAGTCGCTTTCCGCATCTGTCTGTCTGTATGTCTGTATGGCCGCTAACTCCTCCTAAACCACGCAACGGATTTTAAAGTGGTTTTCACCATCAGTTAGATACATTTTCACGGAAGGTTTATATATATATAACTAGCGACCCGCCCCGGCTTCGCACGTAAATTACACCCGTGCGAAGCCGGGCGGGCGGGTCGCTAGTGTTTAATCAATTATAGGTAGGCACTTATCAAATATCAGATAACCAATTTTTTCTAATAACTAGCTTCTAGTTATTAGAAAAAAGTAGTACTTCAGAGCTGCTATTCAACTCATCTGCGAAAAATGTATTATTTTTTAAGCTTTCTGTAAAAGCTCTTACGGTATGTCACTGAACCTGTTTTGTGAAACTAGACACCTTTATTGGATCGAGAGAGAAATAAAACTTATTATTCGATATGAATTTTTCTCTAGTAAATTGAGTCTGGACTTTTTTATTAGTTTGAAATGTAACATCTCAGATATAAACTGTTGTGAAGTTTGTAAAGTATTGCCATAAAACAATAACATTTAAGTTTGCGTTGAAACAGAATCCTAGTAAATATAAAAAAATTGTGAAAAAACGATTGTGGATTATATTATTTATTACTAGCTGATACCTGCTACTTCGTACGCGTAGAGCTCGGCCTTCGGCCTCGCTACTACGACCCGCTCCAGGAACACAAAATTTCATCCAAATCGGTCCAGCCGCTCACTCACCGTTTAAACCTTTCCGGAACTTCCACAAATATTTAATGATCAAAATGACTAAATCAGACAAACCGAGCCAACCGAGTTCTCGAGTTTTAGCGAGACAAACGAGCAGCAATTGATTTTTATATATTATTAAGTATATAGATTTACGATGCCAAAGAATTTTGCGACTTGTCGGGAATGTCGGTTATAAGTGCTACTACTGAACCTCTGGGACCAAAAATTCTCAATAATCCCGACACGGGACAACTTTTGTGGGAATACTCCAATGATGTAAGGTCGCTGAAGCCCATTGCAGATGATGCGCAGTAGCTTGCGCAAGTACTTCGAATACTAGCACCCCCGCGCGGAAGGTGTAGCCGGGGAAACGAAACTTCACTTGCGCAAGAACAAGAGAGAGTACTACTAAGCAATTTCCACTGCCACTGGCACTAAAGGCGGTTGCAGACGATGTGTAGTACAAGTAACACGTAGAATTAGCAAGTACAAGTAGGCGTTCAAACGTAAAGTAGCTATTCGCGCGGTGACGCCACAACACGCGTGCGAGTACTTACGAGTACTCGCACGTGTGTTCGAAAGAGACGAACCATGAGCAGTGGGCGTCGTGCGAGCAGGGCGGGAAAACGAAGCTTTGCTTGTGCAAGGACCAGCGTGAAGTACTACTAAGCACTACCACTGCCACTTGCACTAAGCAAAACGTTGCAGATGATTCGCATTAACTACTTACAACTTCTACTTGCTACTTGTAATGCGCATTGTCTGCAAGCGCCTTTAAGCAAAAACTATTGTAGCTCGTTGCAGGCGATGCGCAGAACTCACGCGAGTTTACTGCATATCGTCTGCGACCGGCCACTTTACTATTCGAATGTATTGGCCAAACCAGCCGTCAACGCACTAGTGGCGTGGGACATCACTACGAGCGCCCGTTGATTGGCTAATGATTCTCTGTGACTATTGTTGAAATTACCACAGAAGAGAAAATTTTTTCGTTTAAAATAGAACGGCTGTCAAGGCATTTTTGCAAGAAATCCGTTGTAGCCAGTTGCACACATGTAAACGAAACGTCATAATATAACTACATAGGAAGGAATGCAATAATTCGTCAAGATTATTATTAATCCAAAAGGTTATGAACGCCATTTTGTTAAAGTTTAAAACTGACCTTCTCGTGGTGCAATACGGTTCAGTTCCCTGTGCATTTTGCGCAATTATTTCGGTAAATGCTGCTATTCCAAAAAAACTGCACGATTTTTGTGCAGTTCAAAAAACTAGTATGAGTTCAACAGTCCTTAACGTAAATTTATCTACGACATAGTTAAAATAGTTCCAAATTAAACTGCACGATAAGCACGAGGGTTAAAATAATTTAGCTAAGAGTTTTTCATCGATTTTGCTTTTTTTATTTAACAAAACTAGTGTATTAATGCATGTGTTTGTGTAATAATATTGAATTATTATCCGTTAAATAAGATTAAGGCAAATTTGTAGGTTTGCGTGAGTGTAGGCAAACAATGGGAAGTTGCAAATGTGATTTTTTTGTTTTGCCCCAAAACTCCATAGAAACTTGATTAAAAAGTTTCCATGACCTTACTAGGTCATGATTTGACCATGATATTGACGTAGGCTATGTTTAGAGTTCGTTTTATGTGACTTTAAATGGGTAGAAAAATAAATATATTACTTGATACGGTTAAATGCTATTTTCGTGAGGAGCCATTAAAAAAAAACCTTATCCTAAAATTTAGAATGTGGTATCACAGCTAGTGATGGGAAAGTTTTGTGTGCAGTTTTAATTTTATCGATAATCTTAATAGGCATGATGACTATTTTTTTTTATTACCTCATAAAAAAGCTGATCATAAATAGAGCACATCACAGAAAAGAGAAGTAGATAGAACGGAAAAGAGAAGGAACATCTGTTACCAGGCATACGAGTGAACATTCTTATTTACGTCAACGCGTTGAACTCCGTATCACAATTGCTAACTGATTTTGAATGCGTAGCTGCTCCATCGAATTTATTCCACAATGCCTTCTTGCGCTGTAATTACGTGTCGCATAGCTAGCAAAGATTTTATTTAAAAAAAAGGAAGCATATCCTATCACCGGTATGTCTAAATTGTTTATAATTTTATTATTTCACCGTGTTTTAATTACAAAGCTGTTGACAAGCCGTTGACAATAATAGTGGTTACCATTATTTTATCGATATCGATACATTTAGATTTTTCTTATAGTACTAACAGACGTATGGACCAAGTCCGTCTCGTCCACAGAAAAGAGAAGTAGATAGAACGGAAAAGAGAAGGAACATCTGTTACCAGGCATACGAGTGAACATTCTTATTTACGTCAACGCGTTGAACTCCGTATCACAATTGCTAACTGATTTTGAACGCGTAGCTGCTCCATCGAATTTATTCCACAATGCATTCTTGCGCTGTAATTACGTGTCGCCTAGCTAGCAAAGATTTTATTTAAAAAAAAGGAAGCATATCCTATCACCGATATGTCTAAATTGTTTATAATTTTATTATTTCACCGTGTTTTAATTACAAAGCTGTTGACAAGCCGTTGACAATAATAGTGGCTACCATTATTTTATCGATATCGATACATTTAGATTTTTCTTATAGTACTAACAGACGTATGGACCAAGTCCGTCTCGTCTATTAGCACTATTACATTTCCCGTAATTTTCTATTGTATTAATAGACATTGAATTTATTACAGTTTTCCAGGCAATCCGTCTACTAGGCAAAAATGGATTGATGCAACAGGAAGACGTGATTAGATTCCTACTAAACAAGCACAATTTGTTCAAAAAAAATTTTGGACATATATGTATCACGACAAATAAAAGATACTTGAAGCCATTAGCAATATCACAAAAATAAATTATTTATTTACATTCAGTGGTTAAAAATTAAATCATATCACCAACACCAACGTCTTCATACTACTCTCAGACAAACTCATTTGAATCTCCAAAGAGACTTAAAATAGCTTCACCTGCCTGTTCAAATTCTTCGACTCCCAAGAAAACGCAAACTAAAGGAAGTTATAAAGTTATAAATTATTTTTCTTTATAGATATTTGTGATGCACATTTGAGACTTCCGTAAAGTGACGCCTGATTCAATCAACTAACTTTGATATTCATTATTGATAATTTTATTCAATAAAAAACCTAGCCAGCTTCAATTGCGATCCCGAAACTTTAAACTCCACTTTTTAAAATATCCCGGTTGTTCACTATTTAGTTGTATGATTACGGAATATTTACACATTATTTATAACGTTTTTGGGTCATTTCCTGTGCCGAAACATTAGGAACTCCATATCCACAACATAATCACGGTAAATAAGTCGTTAATAATCATACAAATGTACTAAAACTCCACGTTTTTAAATAAGTCACACCCACGATTCCATAATATTTAATGGTATAGACAGACGGACAGACTTAGTAAGTTAGTAGACTTAGACTCGTAGGCTTAGTAATAGGGTTCCGTTTTTACCCTTTGGGTACGAAACCCTAAAAAGTCAAAAAGTTAAAACGAAAGAGGCTACCCCATACAGCAAACGTATTTTAACGTATTTTTGTATTAGATCTAATGTATATGTAATGTAGTGTAACGATAATACGTACAAGCGTAATAATTGGCATGAATATAGTACACAGACACACTCTAACTAAAGTATAACAAAAAATAATAAATAATGATCAAATGCGAGTCAGTGACAAATTTCTGTTCATACGAACTAAGCAAGTCAATCTTGCTATTTTTTTTAATCGACTAGTGGAATTCCTACCGTCTAATATGCTAAAGTATATAATAGGCATGTGTCCTAATGTTTAATTTGTTACAATTAACCGGCTTAGCGATGAATATAACTAAATAAATTACACATAGGTACTGATAAAATAAATGAAATTGGCTGATAAATCTCTGAGATATGAGTGTTTAAAGTTTTAGGTGGGGATAGAGAGGGGATGCTCTATTCATTTCTCGCAAAGCGTGTGTTAGTACAGCATTTGTATGGCGCTCCTGAGGTGTGACGTCACGGCTCAGTATAGTGCGCTCTCTGTCTAGCACGAAATTAAAATGTTTATATCTCATTTATGTTTGAACTAATTTTTATTTTGTTTTCGATGATGTGCTCTATTTATGATCAGCTTTTTTATGAGGTAATAAAAAAAAAATTAGTCATCATGCCTATTAAGATTATCGATAAAATTAAAACTGCACACAAAACTTTCCCATCACTAGCTGTGATACCACATTCTAAATTTTAGGATGAGGTTTTTTTTTTAATGGCTCCTCACGAAAATAGCATTTAACCGTATCAAGTAATATATTTATTTTTCTACCCATTTAAAGTCACATAAAACGAACTCTAAACATAGCCTACGTCAATATCATGGTCAAATCATGACCTAGTAAGGTCATGGAAACTTTTTAATCAAGTTTATATGGAGTTTTGGGGCAAAACAAAAAAATCACATTTGCAACTTCCCATTGTTTGCCTACACTCACGCAAACCTACGAATTTGCCTTAATCTTATTTAACGGATAATAATTCAATATTATTACACAAGCACATGCATTAATACACTAGTTTTGTTAAATAAAAAAAGCAAAATCGATGAAAAACTCTTAGCTAAATTATTTTAACCCTCGTGCTTATCGTGCAGTTTAATTTGGAACTTTTTTAACTATGTCGTAGATAAATTTACGTTAACGACTGTTGAACTCGTACTAGTTTTTTGAACTGCACAAAAATCGTGCAGTTTTTTTGGAATAGCAGCATTTACCGAAATAATTGCGCAAAATGCACAGGGAACTGAACCGTATTGCACCACTAGAAGGTCAGTTTTAAACTTTAACAAAATGGCGTTCATAACCTTTTGGATTAATAATAATCTTGACGAATTATTGCATTCCTTCCTATGTAGTTATATTATGACGTTTCGTTTACATGTGTGCAACTGGCTACAACGGATTTCTTGCAAAAATGCCTTGACAGCCGTTCTATTTTAAACGAAAAATTTTTCTCTTCTGTGGAGCACATCATCGAAAACAAAATAAAAATTAGTTCAAACATAAATGAGATATAAACATTTTAATTTCGTGCTAGACAGAGAGCGCACTATACTGAGCCGTGACGTCACACCTCAGGAGCGCCATACAAATGCTGTACTAACACACGCTTTGCGAGAAATGAATAGAGCATCCCCTCTCTATCCCCACCTAAAACTTTAAACACTCATATCTCAGAGATTTATCAGCCAATTTCATTTATTTTATCAGTACCTATGTGTAATTTATTTAGTTATATTCATCGCTAAGCCGGTTAATTGTAACAAATTAAACATTAGGACACATGCCTATTATATACTTTAGCATATTAGATGGTAGGAATTCCACTAGTCGATTAAAAAAAATAGCAAGATTGACTTGCTTCGTTTAGTCACTGACTCGCATTTGATCATTATTTATTATTTTTTGTTATACTTTAGTTAGAGTGTGTCTGTGTACTATATTCATGCCAATTATTACGCTTGTACGTATTATCGTTACACTACATTACATATACATTAGATCTAATACAAAAATACGTTAAAATACGTTTGCTGTATGGGGACGCCTCTTTCGTTTTAACTTTTTGACTTTTTAGGGTTTCGTACCCAAAGGGTAAAAACGGAACCCTATTACTAAGCCTACGAGTCTAAGTCTACTAATTTACTAAGTCTGTCCGTCTGTCTATACCATTAAATATTATGGAATCGTGGGTGTGACTTATTTAAAAACGTGGAGTTTTAGTACAGTTGTATGATTATTAACGACTTATTTACCGTGATTATGTTGTGAATATGGAGTTCCTAATGTTTCGGCACAGGAAATGACTCAAAAACGTTATAAATAATGTGTAAATATTCCGTAATCATACAACTAAATAGTGAACAACCGGGATATTTTAAAAAGTGGAGTTTAATGTTTCGGGATCGCAATTGAAGCTGGCTAGGTTTTTTATTGAATAAAATTATCAATAATGAATATCAAAGTTAGTTGATTGAATCAGGCGTCACTTTACGGAAGTCTCAAATGTGCATCACAAATATCTATAAAGAAAAATAATTTATAACTTTATAACTTCCTTTAGTTTGCGTTTTCTTGGGAGTCGAAGAATTTGAACAGGCAGGTGAAGCTATTTTAAGTCTCTATGGAGATTCAAATGAGGTTGTCTAAAAGTAGTATGAAGACGTTGGTGTTGGTGATATGATTTAATTTTTAACCACTGAATGTAAATAAATAATTTATTTTTGTGATATTGCTAATGGCTTCAAGTATCTTTTATTTGTCGTGATACATATATGTCCAAATTTTTTTTTGACAATTTGTGCTTGTTTAGTAGGAATCCAATCACGTCTTCCTGTTGCATCAATCCATTTTTGCCTAGTAGACGGATTGCCTGGAAAACTGTAATAAATTCAATGTCTATTTATACAATAGAAAATTACGGGAAATGTAATAGTGCTAATAGACGAGACGGACTTGGTCCATACGTCTGTTAGTACTGTAAGAAAAATCTAAATGTATCGATATCGATAAAATATGGTAACCACTATTATTGTCAACGGCTTGTCAACAGCTTTGTAATTAAAACACGGTGAAATAATAAAATTATAAACAATTTAGACATACCGGTGATAGGATATGCTTCCTTTTTTTTAAATAAAATCTTTGCTAGCTAGGCGACACGTAATTACAGCGCAAGAAGGCATTGTGGAATAAATTCGATGGAGCAGCTACGCGTTCAAAATCAGTTAGCAATTGTGATACGGAGTTCAACGCGTTGACGTAAATAAGAATGTTCACTCGTATGCCTGGTAACAGATGTTCCTTCTCTTTTCCGTTCTATCTACTTCTCTTTTCTGTGGAAATTACTAACACCTACAGTGAGTTATTTACTAATAGAGTGTATCTCTGTTATTCTACAGCATCAATAAAAATATTTAGATAAGTCACGAATCTAGTAGGTACTTATTTAATTTATACACTGGCGCCGACTAACTAACATGCATGTCTTTTTAAAATTGAACAAGCATTTATTTAAAAATCATTTTGATTTTTTTTTTTATTTATACGATGCTTTTATGGCTGCCATTTTGAAAATTTTACAATATTGTTTATTGCATATTGTTTTGTCACCAAAGGTTTATACAACATTTTGGTTAGGAGGAACTGGTTCTAATTCAGATTGCAGATTTGACATTTTATTTCAAGAACTTAACTAAGAATTATATTTAACTATTTAATAAGAACTAAAACTATCACTACCTAATTATTATATACAAATTAAAATGAACAATAAATTATCAAAATCATTAAAAATACTAATCTAAAAGCCCTTCGGTGGAGGGAAAAGTGGCCAGAATGCTGGCAGCATTGCCACGTTGGATGGCAATGCAAATTTTTTGACCAAAGTAGGCGCCAGCATTCCGGTCACATGTCGCCTCCATCAAGCGTTTGACCCAAACAAACTAACAAACATTATAAGTTTAATTAAAGCTTGTAAAAAGGACGCAATAAGTAACTAGTGCTGACAAAATTAATTACAAAAGAATGGAAGTTACATAAAAAGGAAAACCTCTAAGGTTATCCCATGTATGAAGATTGGTAACTGTTGTGTAGATGATATAGCGACTTTGCTTTCTTGCTATTTCCTCTGTCTCGACTCGAGACGGACGTAAAACGGCGAGTGGCGCAGCATCTCGTATAAATGCACTCACACGCATTACCACCGGGACCTATTTCTCGAAACTTGAGAACAATTTGTATCGTTTTCTTAACTTTTGCTTAACTGTTAGCATTGTGAAAATGTTATGATTTTTATAGTTTGGACACGTTGTATCAGAGAGCTAGGAATCATTTAGAGTTATTTGATACAGTAAGCACATAGGCGATTTTGCTCTACTCGTTCGTAAAATGCAATTTTTTTAATGTAAATTTTTGCCATATCGGATTTCGAAAACTTTTCTGACAAAATTCATTGTTAAATCAACGTCGTTACGAAAAACCTGAATAAGGCCCCTGATTCTAGAATAAACGCCTTTGTTGTCAGGGAAAATGTTGAAAATGTTGTGCCAACAACCAACAAGCGACCACTTGTCTTGTTGTAACAGTGAAGTTTAGAGAAGTACGCCCGTTGGTCGCCTACTTGCCTGTTTAGTTAGTGCACCTACGTCTATTTACGAGGACCATTTCACGTTATGGAGCACTTGACGAACGTTGTTTCCACAAAGACAATACGATGCATGGGAATGACGACCGAAGGAAATTGGATGAATGAGTCGCAAGAGCTCAGAATGCATGTCTTCCTGTCAAAGGAAGATGCTAAGATTTATAAAGATTCATGAACAGCAGCTGCGTTTGCTGAAGTTTTGGCGGCAAAGTGAAAAAGACGTTGGTATGATTGTTGATTGAATCAGGCGTACTTTGAGAAAATTCATCTTCAAGGTTTGGTTAGTAGTAAAACAAAAATTTACCTATATTAGGTATTGTTTTTCAGCAATACAAACAAAAGAAAAATGTAGTAGGTACATAATATAATAATAAAAAACCACTCTTTTACCCGACTGCGCAGGGTTTTGTTTTTCGAGTGTTTGTATATGTATGATGGTTTCTTTGGCAAGCCCTACAGCCTTAAGACTGTTAAGGCTGTTTCACAGTGTTCGGAGACACACGTGAGGTGCTAGAACATCGTTTCACAGTGACGCGGATTGTTCGAATGTATTAGTCCTACCGGAGACGGGATCTACGCAGAGGTGTCTCCGCCTCGGGAGCCCATACGACCCACGCGGGTCTCCCGTACAGTTGTGAAACCAGCCTAACAGCTCAATGAATTTCGACATGTGAGGTGTCATTTGAATCGTTCTAATAATAGAGTAAAAGAATTCAAGATGGAGTTTGCGAAAAAAAATATTGGAAAAAAAGGAAACTTTGTTAAATAGGTCATTAATTAACCATCATCAAGTAGAGCACACTCAGCAGATTTCAAAAATATAATAACACTATACTATGAAATACTCAGTACCTAGTTTACGAGATAAAGCGGTATGAAAGAGCTCTGTATCTACTACGAGTAGGAGCTATAGATAGGGACGCTTGCGTATTTGTGAATTTCAGCATAATATACCTCAATATCTATATATAGTATATATTTTACATTCTAATAAATAAATAAAAAACACAACTAAAAACTACTTATAGAAGATTTTTTCTAAAAGAATCCTGGCTAATGACAGCAGACGTTCTGACTATTTTTATGTGTAAACGCTGTGGTGTAATGTGCCCACAGAGAGTCGGCAAAGGCTATACTTTGCGGCAACAACGAAGTATTCTATGGCACGACCGGCAACCGCATGTACAGAAACTTTCTAATCTTTAAAGTTTTTCCGTCGCGACCCGCCACACCCATCCGTCTTGCACGAGCAGTAAATTTACTTTTTCTTGGCACACATAGCATATAAGTTTATAAACTCAGAAACCAACACAATACTCTTGTATTGTGTTCATATGAATTCACTAGTTTACAGCGCTTGGATGAGCATATACTTTTTATCCCGAAGAAAGAAACCACGTTTCTGTAGGATAGATGAAACTTGAGGCGCAGCTAATAAAGAATATGTCGTTTATATTTTAAACATACCATACCCTATTTTGCTTGAGACGACATTTAAGCGGAAATCGAATTGAGATTTGTTTAAGAAATAATATTAGTACCTAAACAAAAAACCAAGCTCATAAAACGGTCCTTTAGTAAATATTGTACGTGTCTATAAATTGGTTTTCAATAATATTACAACTAAGAACTATTACGATTAAACAAGATAGTCGTTTTACGGCGCATTTTATGGGGCAAACAGAGGTTAAAATACACAAAAGGTATCTTTTCTTTACCAAGTTTTTTTAAACGTTTCTTTATGCCATGATTTTGGCGTTGCATGTCTTGTGCATTTGCTAGTGTCAGGAATTGAAAGATTTTCAAGTTTTATTAAATATCGTCAAAAAAGTTATACCCATAATCAAATTCAAGAAAAGTAAGTCAAGGTCAAGTCCAAGTCATGCCCCAGTAAAGTGGTGGACCCTATACTAGACGCTCAGAAGGAGTTATGGAAACAACACGAAAATACCTGTTTTACGTCATTATTTATCACATGTCTACACTTGTGCACATTCATAAACATTAAGTAAACAGTAATCCACAATTAATGTATAATAATAGTGAATTATTATTTATTATGTGTTCGTGAACATGCTCGAGTGGCGTTAAGTGATAAAATGCTGTAAAACGTGCATTTTGTATCGATTCCAAAACCTCGTAGGATAGGAATGTCTAGTAAAATCCCCACAACTTTTCTGGGGCATACGTATGACAGTAAAATACGGAAGACGAGGCAGTATGGCCTTAATGGCTTTAGCCTCAAAGGCTTGACACTGGCTAAATAGAAAAAAAGGCCGAAGCCAAAACTGACTTAAAAATATCCTCAAACGATTTGATGATAGGTAGGTATAATAAATGTACGTAGTGCCTACTAAAGCTGCGGCAACTGGCACCGCAAGTGCCAAGATCCAAGACGATCTGCTTACATATCACCGATGGATATGCTAATGGTGTGTTCGAAGCCGATTACACGTAAACCCTCTCGGCAGCGCCTGATTGCCGGTAGCAGTCTGTGCTCACAATGTTATGAGTCCTTGGACACTCTGATACAACAATCTATACATAACAACTATTATTGCTTTTACTTTTAGGATTTACTATTATCTGGCTCTAAAATACGGAAATAAGAGAACCTATAGTCATCAGTCAACCAGTGTATTTTCGTGTCATACGAAAATGGCGGAACAATTCTTTAGATGACAACAGTTATACAATTTTAACACATTGTTGATTTTTTTTTTGTATTTGAAGTGTTTTTTCATACTTTAGGATTTCCTATTTAAATGTTACTCATAGATAATTCACAAATCGGACGGCAGGATTCGTACCTAGTACCTGCGCCATCCGGGTCTATAGTCGCTTTCCTGTCGGCCTCCAAATTCTTGAGCTGTAAGCTCACGTAAGCTGGTTGTTGGTTGGGTTGTTTTTTTTAAATTCTTTCTTCTGCGAGGATTTTGGCATCGGAATTTTTGTGCATTTGGCAGTGTTAAGTAAGCATTAAAATACAAGGACGTTGTAAACCTTAAAGGGGGTATACTACGTCCTTGTTAAAATATTATCAAGTTTTATTAAATATTGTCAAAAAAGGTCATAGTCACAACCATGTCAAAGTCAGGTCTTAGTAAAGCGGAGTCTTTACAAGAGGCTTCTATGGAGTTTAATGGCCCATCCAGACTTTTGCGAGGCGCCTCCTAGAGGCTCTCGGCACGAGGCTTGGCGAGTGAAGGCTGCAGGAGTGCTAGCCATCCACACTCTCGATTTATTTAGTTGCCCCCTACGTCTACTACAAGATGGACGTGATTAAAATGACTGCGTTAGCTACTTTATGTGCCTACCAATATTATAATGTATTGCGTCTTTATCAGCTAACCACCGTTCACTTTATTTTTTGCATTCCAAATTATTGGTTTCATTTCGTATAATTCCATAAAAGCGGTACACAAATCGTTACTCTACTCTATCGTATCGTAATTAAAAAACGCATGCGTCTTTACTCTGCAGCGGTGTAAACAAGTGAGCGAGCGCGAGAGTGTGGTTGATTCCCTCGCCTCACCCTCTCGTGTCCTTTGACTTGCGTCCGACACAAAACGGAGCGACAGCGAGGCGAGGCGAGGGAAGAAGAGGCGACACGAGCGCACCGTCCTCACTCTCGGACTCGCGTCCCCTCGTGTCACCTCGTGGAGTCTGGATGGGCCATTAGAAACTTCACGAAAATATTTTTTCTAATAGTCCACCATTATGGCACAATATCACTCGAATATACACTATTTAGGAAAATAATACAATGAGATGACTATGTTTTTACTTTGGCGCCAAAACTCGCTTGTGCTGTTGCAGATGACGGGTTTTTTTTTTGGCTACGGCCCCATTGGTTTTTGTGGCAATTTTGCCATTAACAGTGAGGGAGGTGATAGTGAGATTGTCTAAAGACGAGTGTTGGTTTGTTTGACATAAGCTTTGACGATGTATAAGCCATTGATATAAATATGGCCATTAGAAATAAATGCCTCGTGATAAAATAGGTAAAAAAACGTAACGTAAATAGCATCTTACTCAAAACGTAATAAAAGCATCTTATAAGTTACCGGAATTATTATTGTAACAATTTTTGACAGACTGGGGAAAAAAGGCGGGGATTGGGCTGTGCCACAGACTAGGTAAAGGAGTGTCGCGGGAGAGGCTTTCTTATCCATCACTGGACTGGGCTGGTGGTGATAACTTTGCAAAAGAAAAATTAAAAGGAAATGAAACAGCATTAAGTATTCTAGTTAAGAATAACCTTCAAATTCGTCTTTTACCATCAAAACTCTCAAGCCAAAACGGCAGACAGCACTTTATCCGTATTCATCATTCCTTTTGAATATTCCGCGACTGTCACAAAAACTTACCTACGCTAAAGAGGCGAGTGTGGTTTTCATTAGACACCGGGCATTTGCATGATATTCATTAGGCGCTGGGGCGGGACTGTGCAACGTCGGTGGGATGTTGGATGCTTGGCCATAATCAGTACTTCTAGTACATATATATACATTCGTATATACTTGTCTGGAATGATTATTAGTTGTAGGAATGCATGAATGAATGGTGCGCTATTTCAGATATTGGTTCGTCTCAGAAAAAAATAGAAGTGTTATACCTACAGTTTCCCCTTAAGCAATGATGCAATAGCAATAAATGTTATGTGCTCTGTTTTTCATTTCGGATAGAATGTGAGGAAATTAAAATAATAATTTTACTCGACTCTGGCAAAATAAACTAATCGTATCGTGCCAATTAAAAAAAAATTGAGATCGCACAAAAATTTATTGTACTCAAAAAATCCTCTGAGCTTCGTGGTTCCATTGCTCTTCATTCAAATGACTTTCATCAAAGGTTTTGAAATCTCTATTTTAAAGTACCACTTTAAACTTACAACTTACTTCGAAGACTTTTCGATATTTTGGTAGAATATGAACAAAATTCTGGACATTTCTTTTTTTTCTTTTTCAAATGAAATTTTTTTTTTTTTTTTAAATTTTTTTTTTTTTTTTTTTATTCTGTTTATCAAGTGACCGCAAACGTTTATATATTTTTAAAACCTACAATTTTACGAGCTACAAGATCGTCAGATCCATTGAACATGAGCATTTCAAAATTCTAATTGCATCTTTGTTGACATTGTGTTCGTTATGCTTTTATTGACAATACAATTTGTACCTATTATTATATTTTGAGTCTTTTACTCTGATAGAAATGCTAACATAGAGACTAATAATCAATGAACGCACCAACGATGTATTACTATACTAGGTACGTACTTTATCTAAGGAACGCACAATAAAGACGCTTCTAAATTGCGTCAGATTGCGACATTGAAGAGTCAAGAAAAAAAGGCAGTTTCCAAAATCACAGCAATATCAGTTCATTTGTATGCGAGCCAACTGTGAAATAGTCACTCTAATTAAAAGAGTGGCCTTTGTCATGCAGATGGTTTGACGCTGGAGGACAATAAGGCGTTTGCTTTCGAGATTTATACTTACTGAATAGTATCTCCCAGAGACTTCGCTCTTTTGAACTCTGTCTCAAAAGCCTAAACGATTTTGCTATACAAACATTATGTAGCTTGTAGATAATCTATAAGATTTACCTATACCAGGATCTTAATATTATGAAACACAATGCGAGTTTGGGTGTAACCTATATCTGTATGTTGTCGAAATTAGGTATATTTTTATTCTAAAGTAAACATTAATCTATATGCTTCGACCAAAATAAAATTAATGGACGGGCCCAGAACAAGCGCATTTTTGAAGATTACAAAATGAGCGCCGGCTCTCACTTCGTTTCAGTCGATCTATAGCCGTAGGAAGTGCGACATGTGTCTATTGTTACATGATAACGAAACATCTGACAAAATTATGCCTTCGTGTGCTTTCCACATCAAAAAACCGCTATCTATTTTTTGTAACAAATTTACTGTACATGGTTATAATTAGGTGTTGAAGTATATGTCCAACGGTTTTACCTCATTTTTACTGAGCAAGTTCAATGGTTATGGCCCGTCTATTCATTTTATTTTGGTCGAAGCCTATATGTAATTTCTTTGAAAGGAAAGGAAATATTAAATTAAATAAAAACTCATAAACAATTTTAGCTTCTTGAAGGAGAGTATTTACTCGTTTTGTGATGTCGACTTTCTATTTTTCTTTTCTCAGTGCAATTAAGTGGAGCAATCCCCTGTGTGCAGAATGAAGCCCCAGAAAATAAACTCCTTTAATCAAACGTTACGAGCATTTAAAAATAAGCCAAAGACGTATAATTTTCTATAACAACTTAACACTAATATGTAATACATTCATGGAATGGCCGGCAACAGCAGCCTTTATAGTCTAACGTTAAAATGTGGGTCCATAAATGTTCAGGTGCTGTCAAATCTTGTAAGCAACAGTACTTTTCTTAAATATTACATTTATATTTACGAAAAAATGTGCATAAATATTTTGGGGCAACTTTCACATTTCAAACGTTGCCTATATAGCGGCCAAACTACGAAAAATAACATTACCAGATGGTTAGAGCTTGTACCAAAGAGAAAAAAACCGCTAACGCTGAAGAGGCTTCCTCAAAGAAAAATATGAAAAATGAGACGGGTGCAACGCCTATAATGATGTGAGACGCCTATAGAGGCAAGCTTATTATGTTAGTGTAAAAATGTAGAAGTTTGATTACGCACCCGTTTCAGACATCAAGAATATGTGTTGAAGTTGCGCAAGATATTGTATTATGAGCCAATCACAAGACCCCAACTGGAAATCTAATATATTTTTTGTTTATAAATTACTAGCTGACCTGACAGACGTTGTCCTGTCTTAGAACTGTCAAACACGCAAAGTCAAAATTGTAAATCTTATTTTTTTACACCTTGGGTTACATTATTGGAGTTTTAGTAAGGATCCCTGTTAAAAAAAAATATAGCCTATGTTACCCGGGGATAGTGTAGCTTCCCAACAGTGAAAGAATTTTTCAAATTGGTTCAGTAGTTTCGGAGCCTATTCAATGCAAACAAACAAACAAACAAACAAACAATCAAATCTTTCCTCTTTATAATATTAGTATAGATAACTTTACCTTTCCTTAACTTTTTGGTAGAAAAACGTAATCTAACCTCTTTGCACACTGAAGTGTTGGACGCACGTATAACATAATCAGAGAAGACAAAAATTTACCACCTACAT
Source organism: Agriopis aurantiaria (assembly GCA_914767915.1). NCBI lineage: Eukaryota > Metazoa > Arthropoda > Insecta > Lepidoptera > Geometridae > Agriopis > Agriopis aurantiaria. The sequence continues at coordinate 8,950,323 of OU612000.1, read as the reverse complement.
AGATTCAGTACTGAATCTATGACCACGTGATGACCACCTATTTACTCTAGCGACGGTTGAGACCTTAAATGCCAATTTTGCAAGATGTATATTTCAAGGAAGTTACATTAGGAGTTATATATAAGACCTTTGGTATATTATGATAACACGTTACAGAAAAAAATATTGTAAAATGGAATTGCAACAGGTTGCTTGAAGGGCATGTTGTCAATCACATATTATTGTTGAATTCGGAACAACTCAACCTCAACAATCGAATTGAAACGGCACGAGATCCGATTGGAGACAATCTCACAGGCGAGTCTGTTGGAGGTTAACTTTTAGTTGAGATATACATACATATTTTATATATATTTATAATATCACGGTTGCTGCACGTTTCGTCAAAATTTTTATTAAAATCATTTACACTGAAAGCTTATAGATTTTTTCGGTCCTAGCTTAAAATTGCACTTTCAACTTCTCGATGATGGAAATCGTTACGTGCGAAAACGAGATAGAGCAACTATACGTTTCTAAGTAAAGTTGTTATTGTTTATAATTTTTTTATTTCTTAATTATTTCCTTGTATTTTAATTCATTTTATATTGTTCACTAGCTGATTCGACAAAAGTAGTCCTGTAAATTTTTTTTTTTTTTTATATATATTTTTTTATATAAGGCTTGCGTTTGACCACCAACTCACCTGATGTAAAGCGACGATGCGGTCTACGATGGAGCTTGCCTAGAAGAAACTGATTCACTCGCGATTTGAAGACACCCAGATTGTAACTATCGGGGAATAAATAAATATTTGAATCGGTTAAGCCGTTTTTTAGTGTTAGCAAAGATTAGTGTTAGCAAGACTATTGATTGTTATTTATAAATAGAAGATAGATTATTCCACTTAAGTATTTGAATAGGAAAGAAATCATACTCTATTTCGTTAACCGTAAAGTTGTGAATCGTAACCAAAGTACGCGGTGCGACACGCGTATGGTAATTCCGTGTGTGTGATTTGCGCTCATGAGATTCAATTTCACGCGCCTGTATGATTGACGGAAGCATTATGCAGGTATTCAGCCCTACATAATTTACTATTTTATCATTCTTCGGGATGTCATTTGTTTTTCGAACCGAATTAGGACTAATGTTGACACGTTACTGCGATATGACGTCATAAATCAGGATTGAAAGATGCTCTAGCATCTTGGAGTTGTCTTTATGGCAGGAGTAACGTGTTTTATTTTATTTTTAATCGACTTCAAAAAAGGAAGTTCCCATTCTAAAGTATTTTTATGTGCAGGTTTACGTTATATATCTTCACAGAAAGTTAAAATAATTGTCTCTGTTATGCCTGCCACTGTACTTAATGCACTAAAAATAAACATATTTAAGCAAAGACTTTTAGTCTTTTACCCACATCAATGTATTTATGTTACATAACAGTCAAATAAGTTTTAAGTTATAAGTTCAAATCAAAATATCGCATTGTGGACTGAGGTAAGTTAATTATGATGACGATCATCAGTCAAATTTCTTACAGTAACAGTTTCATATGGCCGTGGTCACGAGCTGACTGAAAATTGCGTGTGAACCCGGAAAGTCCCGATATACATTTAAAACATCGGCTGGACAGATTTTCTTGAATCACAGCTAAGAACATTCTTAATCAAACTTTTTTAAAGAGTTTCTTGTCCTTTATATTACATTTCATAGTGTGAACAATAAAAAGTTAATCAATCAATCAATCATGACACATAAAAAAAAAACATCCGTTTTGGACACAGATCTACTACGTTTTGGATCTACGATGCCACACACCCACAGATAGAGTCCGTTTCACGAAAGAAGTCCCGCAGACGCGGCGCTGTCATCGCGTATCAATCACTATCAGTATCATTTCTCGAGTAGAACTTTAACAACTTTTGGCATCGTACACGACTCTTTAACGATGGAAAATTAATAAAAATCTCACTAGCGTCCAAACACAGTAACAACACCTGACAACTACAACATGGAAATTTAGTTCCGCTGTTTGCCGTGGGACTTCTTTCATGAAAAGCACTTTACATCAAACTTATAACACCCCTCTGTTTGCGTCGAGAGTTAAAAAACGAGAGTTATTTAACACTAGCGGTCCGCCCCAGCTTCGCACGGGTATATATTATAGCCTATGTCACCCGGGGATAGTGTAGCTTTCCAACAGTGAAAGAATTTTTCAAATCGGTTCAGTAGTTTCGGAGCCTATTCAATGCAAACAAACAAACAAACAATCAAATCTTTCCTCTTTATAATATTAGTATAGATTAGGCATTCTATCGAGCAATGCCGTTCCCCAGACGTAGAGATAAGCTGAGCATTCTAACGAATCATGAATAGCAAGCAATTGTAGTACGAACCATCTCGAACAACAAAGGTGTATGTGAAAATAATGTTTGAACGAACTGCTATTGTTACGGCGCTCTTCACAAATAACTCGCGCAAGTGTCTGTGGAACTACTTTCATCTGAAATTACTTTCCGTTTGATGTTGTCTATAGTCTTTATTGATAAATAATGATTGATAGCGGGTATAGAGCTTTGATAAGGCTACGTTGTACATGGAAAAACCACCACAGAGGGGAAAGTAGTAGAAAAGAGAGTAAAATTTCAACCCCGTTTGCCTTTATTAATTCGGCCTGTTGCATAATTGTTTCTTAGTGGACGTCTACACCCCATAAATATATCTACCAAATTATAGCTTCGTTTTGAGATTTCTTGATGAGTCAGTCAGTCATTGAATACAAAATACAAAATAATTTATTGTTATTAAACATGAATGCAGAAAAAAAAAACTGCCTGCTGATTAAGCGTCAGCTGTGATGCAGTAGACAGTGTCTTCCCAAAAATAGGAACAGTTACAATAAGTATAGTAATTAATAATATTATACATAGACAATTTAAGAGGCTAAATACAAAATAAAGGCTATAGTAAACAATACACAAGGTTTAGATTTAAAAAAGGAACAAATAAAGTAAAAAATTATATGAATGTTGTGAATGTAATTGTTGAATGTTGACGATTATTCCATTCGTTTCCAACATGTTTTCAGTTTTTATAATCGAATTGCTTCAAACATTATTTTATAGATTCAGAACTACAGACCTACATCCAAGTAGACGCCACAATACTACATACCTTGCATGTCATATTTCCAATACAGTTATGACAAATAGTCGTGAATGAGTTTGGCTAAAATCAATCTGCTCAATTGGAGCCGTGAAAACACGTGTCAGTTTGAGACGAAAATGAAAAATTGTGCAATACTGAGTTCTAAGAATACCACAAATAGAGTTGGCCGAATGAATAAATATATTTCTTTTCACAGGTGAGTACTTTAAGGTACGAAATATTTGACACGCTTAGCTTAATACAGCTTGGACCGCTTCTAAAGTCTACTTAGATATAGGTCTGTGGTTTAAATCTATTCATTATGGAATGAGTGAGTGAGTGGTGTTTCGCTTTTTAACCCTCGATACAAAAAGAGGAGTGTTATAAGTTTAACGTGTTTATCTGTGTACTTGTGTGTCTGGCTGTGGCATCGTAGCCCCCAAGCAGCTGAACCGATTTTGAATTAGTTTTTTTTGTTTGTAAGGTTAATTGATCGATAGTGTTCTTCGCTATGATTCATGAAATTCTGTTCAGCCGATTGAAAATTATCATCTCTTTTATCGTGCTCGCGCACTGAAGGTCCGTGCCACCACAAAATTCATTATCGAAATTACCAGTTATAACTTGGTAATGAACAGAAAGTTGTCATCGACTCGCACTTGGCCATTATTTATTTGTTGTTGTACTTTCGAGTGTTTACTATAATCATGATGTACGCTTGTACGTACTTATTGCCGTTTTTACATTAGAGTTAATACAAAAATACGTAAAAAAATACGTTTGTTGTATGGGGGACCTTTGGTTTTTACTTTATGATTTTTTTATTATTTCTTACTTAGCTATCAGCCGTAACATTGCATAAACTATCCTGTGAAAATTTCAACTGGCTATATATTACGGTTCGAAAGACAGCCGTTTAAAGTTAGGACAGACAGGCAGACAGGCATCGTAGGCTTAGTAATAGGATCCCGATTTTACCTTGTATGGAACCCTAAAATATATTTATGAATAATATACATATGAAATATTAAAGAAAGATCACGATTAAATTGGTTTATAATCAAATATGTACCTACTTAACTAAGTTAGTTAAATGCCAAAGACACTCATTTATATCCAATCTTTTCAAAACTTCAACTACGGTGGAAGCCCAGGTATGAAATGCAGATGAGCTCTCACTTCCCGCTAAGCCAGTGTCCACAACTTGTAACGTCAGAAACGGAAGCTCTTCTTGAATTTGTTTTATAGCACAAAGTTTTGCCATTTAAATTGTGGTCGACATTCGTCGAGTAAATGCGCATTAATGCGAGTGGGAAAGTTATCTTTTAATTAAACAAACCTCCTTCTGGGACACGTGTGCTCGTCGGTAGGTGCTTGTACCTATACATCCAGCCACTTGTTGGTAGTATTGGCGGGATTACGGGGCACATTCAGATCATACTACCTTCTGAGCTTGGGGGCGTGGGTTCGATTCCCACCTAGGACAAACATTTATGTTGTGATGAACATTTGTGTTTGTTCTATATCTGGTTGTTCATATATGTATGTATATCAGTCTCTGGCGGCCATATCACAAGCTTTGCTTAGTTTGGGGTAAGATAACCGTGTGTGAAAAATGTCCCGAATATTTATCTATTTATTTTATACACTCTTTTGATGTTAGTTCAATAATGATAGGACATATTTGGGACAGATTACAATGATCATAACATGAAGCAAACGCTGCGATGCTACAACAGAGAATACTTAACAGAATATGGCACGCACCTCTGTCAAACTCACAAATAATTTTACTAGCAAGATGTTTTTTTTATCAAGTTAAAAAAATGTAGATGTTGAAAAATGTTCTACAGTCATTTTGCGATTATTTTTTGTAGTGACCCTTCGACCATAATATTTTATTTTGGTCGAAGTACTGACCACGATATTTGGGAAAACTGTTTATCCCATTTTTTGTGGTGTCGCAAAATGACAGTTGCACATTTTTGAAAAGTGAAGTAATTTTTTATTTAAAAAACTGGACAAGTACCAAAAAAAAAACTAACTGAAGTTGAAATATTGAAAGACAAACTTAACTTTGTAGTTGACTATAAGGTTCTTCCATACATTCCAACTACAAAATGTAAGTTTGTAATAGCAAAATAATAATTTTTTTTATGACATAACTTCAAATTAATAACTTTCAGATTTATTCCTGTATATGTGCTATAAGACCTTGCTTTTTGCCAAATTTCATGATTCTAGGTCAACGGGAAGTACCCTATAGGTTTTGATTCTCCTGTGAAATCGCAAAATATACGACATAAACGTTCATATCTTTTGATTGCGTTGACTTACAATTTTTATTTTTTTACAGCCGAAAGAAACCGTAGACTTGAGTATTAAGTATAAATTTTAACTTGATACCTTTACGAGTTCTTGAGAAAAAGGGTCTTGACAGACGGACAGACAGACGGACAACGAAGTGATCCTATAAGGGTTCCGTATTTTCCTTTTGAGGCACGGAACCCTAAAAAGTGCGAGTGAGATGGTGGCACGCCATATTGGGTCTTAAATCTTTATTAACTCGCCTTTGACTATATTGGTAAAGCATAATTATAATGATGAAAAAGGATTGCAAAAATAACTCATTTGTGCAATGTCTATGTTTATTTGATTTTAGTTTACATGAAACTACTATTATAACAAAATAAACAAAAAAGACTTAGAATAACTACATAAAGAAACCAAGTACATTCGCAAAATTTAAGCCATTCAAATGGTGTAATATATGACAAAAAAAAAATTACTCTGACAATTTGCCCGGTGAAATCGTACCACAACAAATCAGAAAAGCAGCATAAGAGTTATGGTGTGACATTCCACAGGTAATCCATTAATTTTCTTGCTTAAATCGTTTAAAATACCAATCGAAACGTAAGCTACAAAGCGAATTTGTAGCTTACGTTTTGAGAAGGCGTTGTTTGGAAACCTACCTTCTCTGAGTAGTTATTCTACGAAAAAAGATATAGTTTTAATTTTTTGCCGGGTTACACATGTGTGGAAATAAGTCGTTGAGTTGCAACCTTAAGTCGTCTTCATTATATGAACGCTACATAACGGATAACATAGTACGTAATAGGACTTAGGCCGAGCCGGGTTTCCTCTAAAATTTCACAGAGGGTTCGTGAATTCCCGCATTTTTTTCTAAACAACGGGCGTTTCCATCCGACCGAGTTGGATTATGTGAAAATTTCGAAAAGAATTTCCGTGAAATTCCATCCAATGTGAGTGAAATTCTCTAGAGTTCAATACATTGGAATATCCTTTGCGATTGGAGTGACACAAAGCGTATTGTAACAGACGAGAGGTTTCTATCTGGAGCCGTTTTGTCACGAGCACTTCCATACGAGCATTGTCTTCGATACTCAACTGACTATCTGCGCTTTCTATAAGTTTTTATATCACATATTCGAAAATGAAATTTGGACGCAGCTCTAGTTGGACTCAATTGAAATTAAATCTTTTCAGACTCAACGAAATGTATGGAACAGCTGATATTTGTTTGCGATTTCATGGTTTCTAGAAATATATTTTTCGCCTGGATGAGTAAATTAGTTGATGAAAGAGCTGAGAAAAGGTAACCATTTTCATTGAAGAAAAAGCTCATTGGCATACTTCGACCAAAATAAAATGAATGGATGGGCCATAACCATTGAACTTGTTTAGTAAAAAGAAGTCATAACCGTCGGACATATACTTCAACACCTAATTATAACCATGTACAGTACATTTGTTACAAAAAATATTTAACCGTTTTTTGTTGTGTATTTACACTTCGGGAAAACACGAAGGCATAATTTTGTCAGATGTTTCGTTATCATGTTACAATAGTCTTGTGTCGCACTTCCTACAGCTACAGACCGACTGAAACGAAGTGAGCGCCGGCGCTCTTTTTGTAATCTTCAAAAATGCGCTTCTGGGACCGTCCATAAATTATATTTTGGTCAAAGTTGGCATACGCATTCCACCCATCGTCAGTACGGTGCACGGTCTTGCGGTCTTTATATAAACATGAAAATATGTTCAAACTCGGGGTCTGCAAGCGAGCTATGGAGTGTATTATACTCTGCGTTAAATTGATTGACCGGGTCAATGCTGCTCACCAAAACAAAGATTCTTGACGTTGGACTGAAGACCGGGAGCACAGACCTATATCCAAGTAGACGCCACAAGTCAACCTACCTTTCATGTCATATTTCTAATACAATTATGATAAATAGTCGTGATTGAGTTCGGCTAAAATCAGTCTGCTCAATCGGTGCAGCGACAACACGTGTCAGTTTGTAACGAAAATGGGTATTTGTGCAATACTGAGTTACAAAAAGAGTTGGCCGACAGTTTAAAGACATTATTTTTCACAGGTAAGTACTTTTAGGTATGAAAAATTTGACACGCTTAGTTTTAATACATTTTGGACCGCTTGTGAAGTCTACATATATTATATAGGTCTGTGACCCGGAGTCTAAGGTGAAATTGGGGAGGATACATTTGTCGCATACCCGAAGACCTGGGCCTAGACCACAACAATGTGGACACTTAATGTGACATAGTCACATTAAGTGCCAGGCCCAAAAAAGGTGGTGAGACGAGCTTGACACCCACTGCAGCAGTATGATCACCAAAGCACTCGGCCGCAAGGAATATAAGGAGGGAATAGGCTTTTGCTTTGCAGTCACGGCTAGAATAAATTTATTTATTTTATTTTATGTACAGACAAATACTCGTCACACTATTAAAAGTTACGCCAAGGCGTGTAACGAAACGACACATGAAATATAAATAAATATATTAGTAAAAACAGTTTTCAAAGCTAGCTTTTATTTAAATGCTCTAAACTGACAGCCTAGTTCTTCGGTTCCATCTGGTGCTGTTTTTATTTTTTATCTTTAATTTAAAAAATAGGGGCTTTTAGGCAACATGTCTATGTCAGCCCCATCATATCCTGACAAAACATAAATTTCTTATATATTTATTTAGGAAATATATGTTACGTCAGGATATACTTAAGCTTATTACTTTATACAACCACAAACTTATCTAAACCACTGTATTGATTGACGGTGTACGAGGCGGTGGGCGTATGGTTTGTAAAGTCTTTAGAATTTAGGCTCCAGTCGTGACTAACCGAATTAGTCAGCTTGGAACGTGGTGCTCATGGAAACCAGCGAGCCGTTTGCCACGAGGTTCGGCAGTGCTCTTGTGTTCCATTACATTCGAATGTAACTGAATTCCTATCAGCAACTCTGTTGGTATCTAGTTAACAATCTATACATGTTGAATATGGTGATTTTATGCGACACATAATTATTTTTATTAACAGACTTCGAAAAAGGAGGAAGGTTCTCAACTTGTCCGATTTTTTTTCCTTTTTAGGGTTCCGTACCCAAAGGGTAAAAACGGGACCATATTACTGAGCCTACGATGACTGCCTGTCTGTCCGTCTATCCGTCCGTCTGCCCTACCTAATAACGGCTGTATCTTTCTCTTTATTTTACCTTTGGAACCGCAATAGATAGCCAGTTAAATTTTCTCAGAATATGCAATGTTACGGCGGATTAACTAACAAATAATTAAAAAGTCAAAAAGTAAAAACAAAACAAAGGGGGGTCCCCGTACAACAAACGTATTTTTTAACGTATTTTTGTTTAGCTCTAATGTACGATCACAGAAGTGAAGCAACGTCGGGCGCGGTCGGTACGTGGGGATTGTATTGTTCCCGCCCTACTTCAATATCCACGTATAAATATTATTTTATTCTTTGTAATGGCACAATGTTTGTTTTGTGGTTTTTTGAAGTCGATTTTTAAAAGATAATTTATTGAATAAGAAAAATAATAAAATAATAATATATATTGATAATTTTTTTTTTTTTTTTTTTTTTTTTTTTTTTTTGGTATATGTTATGGCAACCTTATGGTAAGACCACATCGTCGTTTACCAACAGGCGAGTTGGTGGAATCATGGGGACTTAACTGCCCTAAAAAAAAAAAACAAGTTGTCACCGCTGCCTATGGACACCTACAATACCCGGAGCATTGTCCGTGCGTTGCCATGCAGTTCATACGATTTTTGGCAAGTGTAGTTTAACATTAGGTCTGTTTTGTATGGAATTGACACTTATAGTTTTCTTTAAACTTTTTTACGTAAGTACAAGTTAAAATAAATACTATATGAAAACCAGTAACGTACGAGTTAAAATAATGACTTCATCGAAACTAGTTACGTATGAGTATTTTTAATAATCAGTTACGAAACTCCGGTTTTATAGACGGCAGAAGTTTATTTTTCATGGTGGTGCAATAAGACACTGTACTGAGAACTTATTAATTCCAAGACCTAATATTACGATGTTCTACATTTTTAGAATTAAAAAATATTCAATTTCCTTGAGTACAATAAATTAATGAAAACCGACATTAAAAGCTAAGACTATAAAAATTCTTGTCATGAACCTTGAGGAACGTTAATTATCTACCAAAGTATAGTTGAACTGTTCAATTAATTCCAAACGTTAACGACGACGTGCTCACTATATTTACCTCAGATTATTCTAATAAGGGAGATATGTTATGGTGGCGCAGCGGGTGCGAACGCATCCAGTCTAAATTAGTCTTGATGTCTTTAGTCAAACTCACCCTGCAAACGACCTTGCCGCTTTTCTGCATGTATATGTTGCAGTGGACACGACCAACCGGAGACACTGAACACGACCGATAAAAGGCTTGTGTTCTAAAGTTTCATTTATTACAAAAAACAGGGTTTAGCGAAGGATATAACTAAATACATTACGCATACTGAAAAAATAATTTTAATTAGCTGATACATTTTTGAGGTATAAGCGTTTAAAGTTTTTGGTGGGGATAGAGAGCAGATGCCCGCTCCCGCAAAGCTTGTGTTAGCAATCATTTGTATTGTATGGCACGCGTGTGGCTTGACGTCATAACGTGCTATAGTATACGCTCTCTGTCTAGCATGAAACTAAAATACTTGTAACTTGCATATTTAAAAAAAAATTGTGTGAATATTGGCTCTATATAATTATATGATCAGTTTTTTATGAGGTAATAAATCAAAATCAGGACACAAGTCTATTGTACTAAGGCATATCTGCCTTCTTTGTCTTATCTGAGATCTTGACTCTCGAACCACAAAGTTTCAACTCTCTGAGACAACAACGAGAGGTAATACGAGAGGACCATAAAGAAAAACATTGTAACAATGCACCGGCACCCGTGAAAATTGCTTAATGGCTCACTGGAGTCGTAAAACTATATTTCGCGCAGACGGGTACCAGGACACAACCCCTCGTTAAAACTCCGACCGTTCAGTAAATCTTACGGGTTTACGATTGTACAAAAATTGGGGCAGTGGTCGCCATCGGTCCTTCTTCGACCATTGTCGGTAAAGTATTCGTCTCAGAAGTTTAGTGGCAGTAAATTTATGCTATTGCCATGTCCGGGGTTTTACTGAGTGTTCGCTTTGTTCCTGCATGTCATTTTGTCGGAGTACCGATTGGTGCGTCTGGCGTTGGTCGAGATCACTTCGACACAGTAGCGTAGCTTGGTAAACAAAGGCTCTGGTGCAAAAAAGAATTGGGGCCCTATCTGAACTAGTGGTTAGCTATCTCTATCTCTTCTTCTTCTCTTCTCTATCTCTCTCTATCTCTACGTAGTATAAATTAAAGTCGCTATCCACGTCTGTCTGTCTGTATGTCTGTTTAAGCGCTAACTTCGTCGAAACCACGCAACGGATTTTGATGCAGTTTTCACCACCAGTTACATAGTTTTTCAGGGAATGTTTATATATATAATATAGTGACCCGCTCCGGCTTCGCACGTGAATTACACATGTGCGAAGCCAGGGTGGGTCGCCATTCAAGTATAAATGTAAATTTATATGAATAATTTCAAGATGTAAAGCTACTTATTAGGTACATGCACGTGTATGAGTAATATTCTGAAGGTGGGTGAAATTTTCGCAAGTTTTGTTTGAGGTTTACTGGTCAGGGCCCGAGGGGCCCCTGAGCTTGACTGCCCTGGTGCACGTCACCACCTAGCCCTCCAATAGCTACGCCACTGCTTCGACAGTTGTATTTACATTGTGGATCTGTGCATTTTTTAATCGACTCTATTGGACAGTATTTTTCATAGTATCTCCGTTAATTGTTTATTTCTCTATCCCACTTTAATACATTTTGACGCTTTATTTAAAATTAACTCTGCTGCTACTCCAGCGCCACCCTTATTTAACCCGTTTCAACGGACACTTTTCATACACAGTGACGGTTCTCCTTCCATATATCAAAGACGTTTCACAATTAGGTTATGAAACGTCCTTGCCATATATATAACATAAAAAAATATGCATCAATGTTGTCAGGTTAAGTATTTAATCACAGTTTAAGCTTTGTCTAGGTAAAGGTGAAGCGATGTATTCGTACACTATGACAACTAAAGCGATTGGAGTGACAGAAAAGAGAAGTAAATAGAATGAAAATGAGAAGGAAAATCTGTTACCAGGCATTACGAGTGAAACTTGATTGAACATTCTTATTTAGATCAACGCGTCGAGCTCCGCATCACAGTTGCTAACTGATTTCGAATGACTGACGTTTCGTTTATATGGGTGCAACTGGCTACAACATATTTCTCACAAAAATGCCTTGACAGCTGTTCTAATAAGCTGTTCTAATTTTTTCTGTGATTAATCGTAGTTATTAGTCGTTAGAAGCAGTTTTTTGAGCTATTTTTGTGTTTAAAAATATAACTTGTGATCACTGCTGTGCAGTTGGTCCAAAAATCTTTACCCCTTTCAAATTACCTCTGAAGCTCAGAATTTCAGAAAGGCGTTGCAAAAGAAAAACAAAATCGCCTTTCAATTAAGGCCCGCATTAGACGTAGAGACAAATAGAGATTAATGTTTGAGTAAAGCTGAAATGAAACGGCGACTAATGAATCCCGAACGAGCCTCATATACCACGTACCTGGTGGATGTATTTAGTTATCTCTATTATATTATCCATTCTACGTATCAGAGCTGAAGTACAACTGTTTGTTATTGAGTCTTTGTTATTAGTAGTTCTTAAAGATGGAACAATGGTAATTGCTAACAAGAAGGCATGTTTGAGTATCGCTAAGAGTTGTAATAACTTGGATTATTTCTTTTTCCCTATGGAATAAAAAAAAAAGGTATATGTATGTTGGTACTTCTTCTAGCCGATCAGATTCAGATGGCCGATGGGGCCGAAAGGTTCTGGAATGGAGACCACGGACCGGTAAGCGCAGCGTAGGACGTCCACCCACAAGATAGACAGACGATCTAAAAGAGACCGCAGGGAAACGCTGGTTGCAGGCCGCTTTCAACCAGCCCGTTTGGAGATCGATGGGGGAGGCCTTTGTCCAGCAGTGGACGTCCTACGGCTGAAATGATGATGATGGCTTATTCTAGCTAAGTATACAGGGTTACACAAAATAGTGGTACAAACCGTATACAATTAAAAATATATACTAATTATGTTTGACAGCCCGTTGGTCCAGTTGGTAGTAAACCTGCCTTCTGAGCTTGGGGGCGTGGGTTTGATTCCCACCTAGAACAAACATTTATGTGATGAACATTTGTGTTTGTTCTATATCTGGTTGTTATTATCTATTTAAGTATGTATTTAAAACTATATATGTAAGTATATCAGTCTCTGGCAGCCATATCACAAGCTTTGCTTAGTTTGGGGTCAGATGACGGTGTGTGAAAAAATATCCCGAATATTTATTTATTTATGTTGGTATTTCTAGGTCACATAATATAATTTTTATAATGAATTTTTATATTAATTTGTGGTCCACCTAGGTCCTGGAGCCAGCCCAGGGGGTCATGACCCCCATGACCAACCCCCTTGGATCCGCCCTTGGTGTCTCGACGCAACGGCGATGACGATGCCTGTGTGGGTATATTTTTTGCTTAAACTTCGACACAGACGGATCCGCGGATAAATGCAAGTTTCATTATATTAATACGAGGTATTTAGTATTCAGACGAGGCGCACCTGTCGCTGCTGGCAATCAGCCGCCACTGACATTATTTTGTCATTATTCCTGACAATATTGCGTGATTTAAATACACGATCGGATAATGCCAGCTTGATGGCTGATGCGCGACTCTCTACTTGAGATTATTGTAGGTATTATACACAAGCAGTCTGTTGAAAGATTAAAAGCATTTATTTATATAATAGGCTTGCGTTTGACCGCCAACTCACCTGATGTAAAGCGTTGATGCGATCTATGGTCGAGCACGCTTGCCTAGAAGAAACCACTCGTGATTTGTAGACACTCAGATTGTCACTATCGGGGAACACCCATTCAGGCAGCGCATTCCACAGACTAGCAGTTCGCATAATAAAAGTGGAATCAAAGCCCTTCGTACGAGTTCTCAGATTATCAACCATAAAGCGGTGTCGATTTTTTGTGCCCGCTCTGGCATTCTGGTGGTAAAATGGACTCTGGTATTTCATGAAAATACACATGAGTCCCTCACAAAATTAGAACAAAATAATTGGTTTCAATCACAGATCAGACAAACAATGCAGATATGGTATGGTGGCGTGGTGGGTGCGAACCCGACAGGCCTAAATCATGCTTGATGTCTTCAAGCTGTGATGTTTTTTTGCTGCTGTTGCTGTGTTGTTGCTGTGATGTTTGTTGTGATGTTTTGTCTTTAGTCGAACTGACCCAGCAGACGACTTTGCCATCCTTTTTACAAGCTTTCATTTAGTTACACCAGTCCCGGTGTCTGTCTGTAACCAAATCTTGCAAGTTAAATTTGACCCCCTTCCAGGTTTCTGGTTGAGCTGAAATTTTGCATACACCTATAGTTCTGGTGACAATACAATATGCAATAACCAATAATGTAATATTTTCAAAATAGCAGCTAAAATAAAAACAAAATCATTGAAATAAAAATTAAAAGCATCATTGAAATAAAAAAAATGTTTTGTGTGACTATTAGTCAGTTTATTGGTGTCGCTGCAAGTTTGTAAGCATTGAAATCGATGTTAATGTTACTGTTCACTAAAAGGACAGTCCAACTTTTCTCAAATATACCTAACTCTGAACGACTTAGTACGACTTTTCTACGAATTTATGCCACCAGCATAGTACCTATCCATTCTATTTCTCAATTGGATTTATTCTGCTATGATAACAAATTTAACTCAATTTATATTTTCCAAAACTAAATTCGCATAGCTAACCGAGGGGAGATAAGCGAGGAGTACGACACGATTTGTTGGGACTGATAGTCAGACGGACGACGGCATAGCATCGAATATTGTATGTTATAATTATATGTATTGAAATAAAACACTTTAGACGGTTTTTCTTTTAAAATACATGCGATATGTTTAATTTCAATGTGTAGTATTGTAAGAAATCATTATTGTTTGTATTGCTGACTTCTGCTAGCGATTTCACCCGCGCTTTGCTTCTGTCAGTCTGTCTTTCTGTCAGTGTAGTAATTTTTAAGAGCTATCATTATATTGCATAGATTCAGTGTACTATACTGAATCTATGTTATATTGCTAAGAAAATGGGCTTTCGCGCTTAATCTAGGGTGATTCTAGGCCTTGGCGCCCGGGCAATATATAGAATAATAATATAATATATAACTTTATTATACACCGAAATAAAAAAAATACAAAAATAGGTAACTTATAAATAATACAAAAACCGGCAGTATAATAGGCGGCCTTATCGCCTTAAGCGATTTCTTCCAGGCTAGATAGAATACGGGACCGGTAACCCCTGCCTGTATAGTGGGACGGTCGAACGTGGGCTGTGATCATCCACTCAAGTGAGCCCCGGGATAGGACGGTAACTTTGTGTAACCGACATTGTCGTAAGTGGAGAAGCCGAGATAGCACGCAGTTGTCTCGGGTGAAACCGTAGCACAGAACTGGGGCTCCGGTGTGTTCCTTTGGAGATCCCGGAGCCCTCTTTTCAAGCATTAAAGCTGGTTGCCATGGGGGTTTTACTGAGTATACTCCCACATAACCTGTCTTTACCCCAATGCAGCAGTGTACCTTTGGAAGTTTTACCCCTCGTCAAAAAATGACGATTTAGAAAGGTTAGCAATATTTTAGTATGTATGTGTTTTGGAGGGGTATATCCTAATAGTTGTTTATACTAAAACATCAGGCAAATTGGCGGTCAAACGCAAGATTATAATTTAAAAAAAATACTAGTGAAGTTTTTCGGACGAGGTAAAGACCTAAATGCCTCATTGGGATCTCATTAGTAAGCTAGCTTAATTGATTATAATACCTTTATTCAAATATGTACATTAACGTACATCAAGATTGATCGTCGACGTCAAAGAACATGTAAGCTGTGTTGCGAATCATCACCCTCAATGATTAATTTATTTTTTCTCTGCACACAGTTCAGTAGTTTCCATATTAATCATGTTCGCGGTACATACATTATCTCGAGTTTCCGATGAGTCAGCGTGAATGCTAATGCATCGTGTATATCGCATTTCGTCAAACGAAATCGAACCTGCTAACGGGGCCATCCATCACCAGGGTCCCGCTTCTTTCAAATGGCACATCTATCAATGCAAATTCATATTTGGTCGCGTTTCTTGCTGTGATGAAAAAGAGATGCCTCTCGTATGTCAAAAATTCATTTAGCAGCAGGTGTCTACTTTCTTGTGATGTCTACTTTTCCAAAATGGCAAATTCCAAATACAATTCCAAATGGCAATTCGCAAAATATAAATTTTAAATAAAAACAAAACAAAAATTCAAGCAACCTGAAAACCTTAACTACTTGGCCCATTATACATAAACAGTTTGTCCTTAAACCGTTAGAGGTCTAAAGACAATCCAAATGTTCAATTCAAACCCACTACTAGTTGGCAGCGCAGGGTACCCAGCATGCTAGCAGCATTAAATTAAATGTTTCGTTTATTAAAAAAAGTAAAGTTGTTAAGTTTCGTTGTTTTTCGTTAATTTTGTTTCTAGATCACTAATTGAAATTTGAGAAGAGAAATGCTACCGAGAATACTTAATACTCAATGATTTATTGCATATAATGAAATTGACATACAGATCTTAGGTAGAATTTTTAAGGTATAGGTATCACGTCATAATAACCCTAATTGGGTATGGCAACAAATTGCGGAGCGGATCAATTTATTCATTAATTGATTTGTTTCCAAATACTCGTACCTATATAATAAGTAAAATTGTTGTAGAAGTAGTGTTTTTATTTTATTATGGGAAAGGGGCAGTGGTCATTTCGAAATATTAATTCATCATCATCATTTCAGCCGTAGGACGTCCACTGCTGGACATAGGCCTCCCCCATCGATCTCCAAAAGGGCCGGTTGGAAGCGGCCTGCATCCAGCGTTTCCCTGCGGTCTCTTTTAGGTCGTCTGTTCATCTTGTAGGTGGACGTCCTTACGCTGTGCTTACCGGTCCGAAAATAAGAAAATCCGGTGAAATATTAATTGCTCTCACGTAATCTGCTCATTTCTACAACGAGTCGGTCAGTAGGTATCTATAATGTTGAAGCTGGAATATTTTTCCTATATAGTCTATGATACTATGATAGTCATTGAGCAGTAGGACAACTAATGAGAAATATTGTCTGTTGTGACATATTTATTTATGTTTTGGTATCCTATCACTTAAACGCCTACTAATTACTAAACATGATCGAAATCAGAGATGTCGAAAATAGTATTCAATAATAGAGGAATTAAATGGAAATGCGAATTATAAAAACCAAGCCACTAATTTTATTCTTATTTTTACAGGTTATAAAAAAATACTTTGATTTCTTTTTTGGGTAATTTAATTATTTAATTATTCTAGTTTTTATTTCCTATTTAGAGTTTGGTATCAATGAAGATTGTAAAACGCATTACTCTTCCATCTTTCACTGTCGCTTCATTCTTACAGTCAGCTTTTTACAACCCTTTATTCAACTTGCCCTGTTAGTTTAACAAAATACAAGCTCTTAACACTACAAACAGTAAGACTACCCAGTGCCCATGGACCGTTGAAGGTCTAAAGACAATCCAAATGTTCCAGCCTATTATCAGTTGGCAGCGTACCCAGCATGCTGGTGGCATTACCGTGCTGAATGGCAATGAACAGAAACACGCCAGCATTTTGGCCACGTGTCGCACTGAAAGATTTTTGAAAATGAGTTAGTGGGATAAATCTTGCAACTGAATTTTAGACCAGTTATCCTAAACCGATTGAGCTGAAATTTGGAATACATACCTACTTATGTAAGTTCGGTAACAATGCAATGCAATGTTGAACCATCAAGCTGGTCTGATGATGAAGACAGAAGGTGGCCATAGGAACTCCTAATCGAAACGACGACGTAACACCGTCGAGTTTGGGTTCGTTGGATTTGTCTTCCCACGCACTTTGGTCCTAGATGATAAATTCAATAGGTATATGACGGACGCCCCAACATGGCGGACAAAATGTTCTTATCTACCACCATGATGTGGGTATCAAATTAATGTAAAGGTTTGCTGCAAAGAATAAAAAAAGTAGTTTAAAAAAGTGGTTTAAAAAAAAAAATTACTAAAGTTTCCTTTGTCCAGCGCAAATAAGAATAGCTGTTATTAATAGTTTTCATTCCTGCAGTCTATGTTACGAAGCCATAAGATCTTACGTACGTTGCTTGGTTTTTAATCCCTTACTAGCGGTCCATCCCAGCTTCGCACGGGTATAGATGTCACCCGGGGATAGTGTGGGTTCCCAATAGTGAAAGAATTTTTCAATTCGGTTCATTAGTTTCGGAGCCTATTCAATGCAAACAAACAAACAAACAAACAAAAAACAAACCAACAATCAAATCTTTCCTCTTTATAATATTAGTATCAGATGATGATGAAGAATCATTCCAATGTGCTAAGTTGTGTAACAAGATGTTGTGGAGTTAGAGAAACCCGCCCCGCGTTTACGAGGCAGAGGGTGTATCGTCACAGTGCTATATAAATCGCTGACGATGCTAAATTTATAGGAGTTAATACATTTTTATGGGAGGGGACGGCGACGATGCATAAAATGTTCCGGTTTGATCACTTATTGCTAAGATTAATATTTATATTGTGATTGGATTATAGCTATCGATAATGGTTGAATAAGAAGTGTCGGATCATTTATTTATGGCCTTACGTAGAATACGTAAAATTTCGAGTACCTATACGTAATAACTAGATACCTATATTTAAACTGGCTGTATTGATTTCATAGATTTTTTATGAGCTGATCTCGGATCAGACAAACAAGGGAGATATGTCTTATTACAATTATCGTTCGTATTTAAATGTCGCTATTTTTTTTTTGCTGAACCTCTTCGCAAAAACTAGCAGTATGGCTCACTTACTCATTTTTCACGCATAATAAGAAACATGTAGTGGCACCAATGAAATAAGTAATTAGTAGTTCACATGCACTTTTCTGTGCTTTATTTAAAAATTCAAATAAAATTCTTTATAATAATGGAGTTATGAGTTTAGTACGTACCTAATTATACTTACGTACCTATAATAAGTATAACTCCGTTGTAATTTGTGATCATACAGAATTAGGGAACGATATAAATAACGTTTAGATTTTACTGGGTTACGCAGAAAGGGTTGCACTAAGCGGAAAGGGGTCCATAGTACTCATCATTATGAACAACTTTTACTATGGGAACCACACAGAAATCGCGAAAAAAATATCAGGTGTTCCATAAAAAAACGGTCATTCAAACTCGAAATGTATGGAACAGCTGTTTTTTGCGATTTAAGAGTTGTTCTCTAGTAAAAGTTGTTTAAAATTATGGTTAGTATGAAACCTTTTCGGCTTACTTAGTATAACCTTGTAATAGTGACAAAAATATCAGCTGTGTCATGTATTTGTTTGTATGTGAATGTAACTTGTTGAACAGCAAATTTTTTATCTTCAATTTTAAGGTTGGTCTCATAGTAAAAGTTGATTATAATGATGAGTCAAAATTGCCTATAATTAATATGATTGCTTCGTTCGTCTACGAATCTCCTCATTTCTGATTCGATCTCGTAAAGAAACCCCGAGCATAGCCCTCTCCATAGCTTGTTGTGTGACTTTGAGTTTGCTTCTGAGCCCATAGTGAGAGACCACGCCGTATGTCATCACTGGTAACACACACTGGTCGAAAACTTTCGTCTTAAGGCACTGAGGTATTTTATTTAATTTAATTTTATTTGGAAAACATACAGTGATAAATTACTAAATTACAGATATTAATAACATTGTATAATTAAACACCATTAAGCAGTTTTCGCATATTGAAACAATTTTTGCACATGGAGATGAAAAGAAAGATAAAGATTAAGATATTATGATGGAAGAAAAACAAAATAGGTATATTTTACTTTTTTATACTATGAAACACAAGACAGTCAGAGAGAAACACCAAACCAGCTTTTACTAATATGTTGTCTAATTGAATTCAACGATGTACCTACTAAACAAGTCAAAGTCGGGAAAGTCTTCCAGTGTGTTTACGGAGTTAGATGCTCTTATGAAGAAGGAGTTTTGCCTGCACTGAGGTATTTTACCGACTTAGCAAGTTGAAGTGGCAGTGGGCAGGGCACATATCACGCAGAACAGAAGGCCGATGGGCCGAAAGGTTCTGGAATGGAGACCACGGACCGGTAAGCGCAGCGTAAGACGTCCACCCACTAGATGGACAGACGACCTAAAAGAGACCGCAGGGAAACGCTGTATGCAGGCCGCTTCCAACCGGCCCTTTTGGAAATAGATGGGGAGGCCTATGTCCAGCAGTGGACGTCCTATGGCTGAAATGATGATGATGATGAATATTATTCTGTGACAGCTACAGCCTTTCTTTGAACTTTCTACCGTTAGATAGATAGATAGATAGATAAACTCTTTAAACCGTTCCGTGTAGTGGGTAAATACACTCGATGCATAAGAGCTAAAGCTGCTAGCTTCTCACGTCATAATGTAATGTATACATCACTAATTACTCTACAAACACCCTCAAGTTTAGTGAACACTATCGTCTTACTCCTGTATCCATTAAGGTAAACAGGTCGCGGCGTAAACATTTTATCGCCGCTAATATTACGAGAGCTGAGAGCCATATATGATACGAGCGTGTGAAGACAAGAGTTGTAAGCGCTTGTTCACTGTGCCCACAAAAAAGGACGTTTTAGTTAAGAAAATCGTTTAACCTAGATACAAAAATCGTTGGCCTAGAGTGGAAACTCATTTTTCATCCATGAATATGTTATCAACTATTATTATTCTTTGCAAACCTTTTTGATGACCTAGCTTCAGGAAAAGTCCCTATCCCTATATGCTTAAATTGATCATGCTCAGGACATCAAATAATTTCTACCGTGCCAGTTTTTGCCTATTACAGTGCAAGCATCTGCGTCTTAAATAATAGAGCATTTTTACTATAAAACAAACCCTGAATAAAAAAACTCATTAAATTTATTCGATAGCTAATTTCAATCAATCCAATAATATTCTTGTTAGTATTTCATTTTTATTTTTCTTTTGTAACGACATCAACCAGAATTATGTTCCCTCTTTAAATTATTTCACTACAGTACTCCTCTTTCACGGTTGATGGCAATATTACCCCAATACCCAAAAGCGTAATAGCGAAACTTAAAAAAGACCCTGAAATAACGTTTAAATAGCAGCTGTGCTACAGGAAAATGTCATTTGCACTTAACGCAATGTATGTAACAGCTGTTTTTTTTTTCGCGATATCAGGTTGGTCCTAGAATAAAAGTTATTCATAGTAATAATATAATAATCATTTTATTTCAGATAATGTCCATACTTATGTTACAAAATACTACACCAATAAAAAATCAAATTAATATACAATCAATAAATAATTAAAAACAACAAAATTCAAATTAAACACAAAAATGCATTGATTAATAATTCAACACTAATAAGATTCTACACCATGAGAATAATGAGTAAAGAGTAATAGAGTTCATAGTAATTTCATAGAGTATAGTGACCAATTTTGGCAATAAATTTACGCATACAGCGCACGTTATAAAATCAATTGTTACAGCAAGCTGAAAACTTTTATATTCAATGCATGTTAAAGTTTGGGACCATGTGAACGCGTGGCGGAGAGGAAGTGGCTTCGTCTGGGGAGCTCATTATAAAGCGCTAAGCTTGGATCATTGCAGCCTCCACACTTGATACGAACTACATAATAATTATAAGTTAGAGCACACTGCAGGCCGTCTAAGGAAAGATTAATTTCGATACAAATCTATTGGACATTGCAATATTACTTTATAAGTTATTAAAATTAGACGCCATGTGATAAAAACCAGCGTGTGTTTCATTTTCTTTCTTTTGGCTATAATAACAGACTCCTAAACGTCTGAAATAATTGACCGAACGAAGTGAGGTCTAAGAGTTCACAGAGGGACAAATCGGCGTTTAAAAATATATTTATGTTTGTATATAACTTGAGTACCGCTAATTCGATCTTCATGAAATTTTGTAAGCAAGTTCAAGTTATAATATTTACCTAAGTTCGTATATAGGTAAGTTAATTCGACGCTATTTGTCAAAGTTCGATGCAGGGGTTATGAAGATATTAAAATAACAAAGTTATAAAATACGTTGGCTAAAGGTATGAAATAAATGATTTAAGGTAAGTATGTTCCTAATGAATTCGAAATGAACTTATTTTGTATTTACAAATAATGTCAGTATGACTGAAGTGGAGAATTGAAGATTGTCAGTTGATTATTGTAGCCATTAACTGTCATATTTTTCAATCAAGATTATGGCAAAGATTATGCTTTGATTATGGTAGGTAGCTGTGGTAGGTAGGGAATTTATGGAGCATGTACCGCCGTGTAGTTTAGGTGAAGTAAATGCTTGAACATCGTGTGGTCACAGTTCGGGGCAAACTACTAGTTTAGATTAGAGGTGGTAGACTTTTTACAATTACAGGTGAAAGATAATTAGATAGTTGTTTTCAGCCTCTGCCTGCGGTTTTACTCGTGTTCGTAGCAACTAACATTCTTAAAACTAGCATTCGGTCATCATATAAAATGAAAAAAAAAAGTGAAAAAAAACCTAAAAAAATCACGCCAACACAAGTTGTTATGATGCTGCGTAAAAAAAGAACATACAAAGACACACTTTCGCATTTAAGTATCTGTTTGATTTTTATACTTGTTTTATACAGATCATCATCACCTAACTTCAGGCGAGTTGGTGGCCAAACGCAAGCTTATTATATGAAATGAAATAGTTATTATACGAAATATATAAAAAAAAAAACATAAAAATTTGGAAAAATATCAAGTTGCAATACATCGTTTAGCCTTTCCGCTAACTGTCATTGTCTACTATAAGCATGTACACACACGCATACGAAATGCATGTTACCGAAATAATTACGCCAAACGCCCGGGAATGCTTCGTGCTGCGGATGACAAAACGCGCGTGGCGTGTTGACACATGCAAAATTACATTACGCGCCTGGCAGCCCTGCGACGACGCGCCTGCTGCACTGACAACCCTGAGTTACAATGTTGCCATTACTGATTCAATCGGAAGGAACCTTTGGGTTTAATTTTACTATGACTAGCTCTACTTACTAACTATTTTTAACCGACTTCAAAAAGGAGGAGGATATTGACCACACCGTCATTTAACAGCCAGACGCCTATAAACTTTAAAAATATATATAAGCTGTGTAGGATATTTTTTTGTAAAGATTGTAAAATTTATAGGCTCTGGGATAATTTTCTAAGATCCGCTTACTCAAGTTCCAAGTTATTGTTTTTAATTTCGAGTAACCAAAACTGAAACTCCTCTGGCTCAAGGAACGCTAGTGGTTAACCTTCAGCTTCAGGTTTTCCCAAAGTTTCTGTAACTTAGAAGATAAGGTATCAAGTTTATATTTATTTGAATTTATGATCATAACATCACAGGGTAAACGTCCATTGAGCAATAAAAAGAGACTGTAAAACATCAAGGAAAAACTCCAAAAAGCCGTATACCCTCTGTTAAGCATACCCCGCGGCTGATATTTTAAGCAAAGATGATGTAACCTTACTTTATGAAGGGAAAAAATAAGTTTATATCTCGAGCTCCTTTAGTAACATTATGAAGAGTCGGATGCACATTATGGGAGTATGAGCTCGCGCAAACTTTTTATTCAATAAAGACTTAAGTGATGAAACGGAACATCTGGCAAATTACGGGTCAATGGCCGCCACTGACTGGAACATCATAAAATGGGGAATTTACATTTCAAAAAGTTCCAAAAGTGCTGAGAATATAAATTATACCTATACCTACTCGACCGTCAACGGTTCCCATCATTCTTTGAATTGAGGACGAATAACTTATACTCTCCCTAATAGCTCTCCGGAGTCCTTCTAATCTTTAATTTAATTGCACGAATGAAAATTAAACGGTATGATAAAATTAGATCGTTTGTGGATGAAAACGATCGCCTTTGATAGGGTAAACAAAACGAAGCCCCCGGAGGTCTTTGGCATGAGCTGCGTCGGCCCTTCCATCAGTGCCTCCGCACCTTTACAGGAAAAAACAAATAAAAAAGTGTTTTATGAAGAATGACATCAAAAGGAAACTGATATGGCTTTTTACAACTAAGATTTTAGGATCGGATTTAAAACAAACTCTATGGATTTTATTTGTGCTACGTACCTATTTAGGGGTCAGTTTGTTATAGAGATGCAATACAGTTATATGATTGTAAACGGAATATTTACCCTTATAAGGTTGTGGCTGGAACTCCCGATATTTTGGCGAAGCCTACACCATGTTCATGGAAAGACTGAAGAATGTGGGTAGATGGCAAAAAGAATCAAAGTTTGGTGCAGACAAATCGATCTACCCTCATTCTTAGTATTTCACGGCCACAACTAACTACGACCTTATCACCGTAAATATACCCTTATTTTAAAACAGTGGTGCAATAATTTAGATTTAAAGTACATCCAAAAATGTTCTGACTTATCGTACAATTCGAACCAAAACGATGAGTCACTTGATTTACTGGATGCTGTAGTTGATGTGCTGGGTGCTGTAGGTATGTTACCATTAAAGTGCCTTTATTAACTAAGCTAAATACAAGCTAACACTACAAAAACAGTTAGACCCATAGACGGTTGAAGGTCTAAAGACATTCCAAATGCTCAAGCCTACTATCAGTTTGCAGCGTGTCTAGCATGCTGTCAGCAGTACCACGCTGAATGGTGTTATGCGTTGAGCCAGAAACGCGCCAGCATTTTGGTCACATGACGTGAGCTCCCGGTCTCCAAGGGCCCAATGTCGACGCTAAACGGCTTAAATATGTAACCACTGCCGAGATTAGCATATCTGCCCCGCTTGTGCTGCTCTGCATCATCACATCACATCATCAGCCAGTAAACGTCCACTGCTGGACAAAGGCCTCTCTCTTAGAGAGAGGTGTTGTCCCATGTCTCGTCTCTCAATGCTTATGCGTTGAGCCAGAAACACGCCAGCATTTTGGTCACGCCTTGTAAAGATTTTTGAAAATGAGATGAGCTCCCGGTCCCCAAGGGCCCAATGTACACTAAACGGCTGAAATATGTAACCACTGCCGCTTGTGCTGCTCTGCCGAATTGGTAGCCATGCCAGCCCTACCGGGGCTCAGTGTCTCAGGTAGATGTGACGTCGCCAATTTTACTACATTGGTTAAATTCAATTTGCATTCATACGACTACAAAGTACAACATATCTTTATTCATATATCATGCAATACGTTAGCATGCCATCAAATAATAACAATATATTGTTAAGGTGATCAATTGAATTTACACGGATTATTTTGCATTAATTTACTTGCCGAGGATGCGCAGCGGTAGTCGGATAATAGAATTGATTACAAGCTATTTGTTTACCAGAAACATCCGCAATACGGATTTCACTGACATATTCAATCATCAATTTTACATGCAATTTAAATTCCAAAATTTCAATGCAATGTGTTATATTTTCATGTGAAATTACATGTGTGCTATAAATAGTTACCATCATTATTCCATATCAGTTCACTGCTGAACATTCCTGCCTCTACCAAGACACGGCGCTCAGTTCTATTCGATTTTCGGTTCAGTTGGTTGCAGGATGTCCTCTACGCTACAAGGATTAAGGCTCTTTAGTGAGACGTTTTTTAAGGCGCTTTTACTATTATTCCTTCTTTTTTTTTATAATTTTATTAAGTGATGGTGTGGTTAAAGATGGTAGAAACACCTAGCCTAGAATTGGAACTGGCTTTAAATAAATTTGTCGGAACACACCGTTAGGTGCTTGACGACAGATCTACCACCATCCTATGGTTTCCTCGCGATGTTTTACTTCACCGGCATCTCATACTCATTATTGGGATTTAAGCTCTCATGAGAGCTTAAATAAACTTCCATGCCGCAGCATGCATGCTGCGGCATGGAAGTTGAATGCGCCAACCACTGAGCTATCATCGCTATTGAACTAATAGTGATAGTCTGTGATAGGTGTCACTGAACCCACCTATCTAAACCAAGCCTATCTATTATACACAACCACAAAATAAATAGGTACCGAAGGCTAACTTCATACAATGAGCGCACGCACACAAAAGTGCGTAGTAACATTACATAAAGCGTGCTAAACACATCATCATCAGCCTATTGTGTTCCCACTGTTGGGACATAGGCATTCTCTCGGAGAAAGAGAGAGAGAGAGAGGGTGAGCCCTAACCCACTGAATGACGTATGTCTTTGAACTTTAAGAAAAATACCTAAATATATTTTGTATAAGTATTAATTCGCATATTAGATATTGTAGTAGACTATCGTTGCAAGTGTTAATAGAATATGTCAGAATTTAATACAAATCTTAGTAAATTAGAACCATGTATCCCCCTCGGCACGGTTACACGCCGAAGCTTAGCTCTTGTAAGCTCGGCAGAACACTGTTTTCTGTACCTTGGGACATCTCGAACAAGAAGGCTGTAGTGATAATAAGCAATCTCAGTGGACGTACACTTCGTGCGAGTGCTTGTTCCATTTATATAATTGTGGTAAGCGAGGTGAAATACAAGACTTCATGTCCGGTACTTTGTAAGTCGTAAAACACTGTTTTAAACTATCACGGTTGTTCACTAAAGTTATATGATTATTTACGGGATATTTACCGTGGTAAGGTTGTGGTTGTGGTTGGTTGTGTTGTGTTGTGAATGGTTGTGTTGTGGTTGGTTGTGGTTGTGGTTGTTGATGGTTGCTTTTGTAAGTCGTTTCTATCAAATCTTTAGTTGAAAGAATGCATAAAAGTTTTCGTAAGTGAGATTTCTCCATATAGTTTTATTTTGAGCGAAACATTGTCCCTCATTGTTAAGTTACTTAGACTAGTCTTTGTACTTGGACTTTAATGTACTCACAGTTAACTTTGTGGGATGCGCCCGTGCGCTGGGCTTATCTTTTCAGTGATGGTTAAAAGGTCCCTAAGAGTTTTGTCACCATATACAAGCTGGAGTTTTAAAAAGTGAAGTCTTATTCTTTCAGCTTGGAATAGAGTAAAATAATATAACTGGGCAAAAGCGTGTCGAGACACGCTTTTGGTTCCACAGACTGGGTTCCATAGCCATATAATTGTAGTCACTTTAATAGTTCAGACATTATTGGTTATAGAAAAATTAGGACGAACAACGCTTGGTGGACTTCTGAGATGTATCACCCCGATTTAACATATTAATTATACCTTTAATGGTTTAGCAATAAATAAGTTTTATATAATACATCCTCAGTTACATCATAGAATTAAAACAATGTCATCTAAGTCAAAGGTGGTTGCTGGCGCTATCAAGAAGCAAGGAGGTTGCCTTAATGAGGTATATGCGGGTGAAACCGTGGGGCATTGCTGGTAATATAATGGTACGAGGCTGAAAGCTATAACCTGGAGGTACCTATAATGCTCCTCCACTTATTTTTCTATCCTCTCACATTGTACCAAGATACAACAGAATGTATACGAAAATTAGATTACAGTGTCCTCATTTGCCAGCGTCTCGCCGTGAGCAGCCGCGGCGGAAGTCTCAGTCTCCAGGAGCCATTATCTCCACGATAATGCCTTTTGTCATCCATTCACATCGGAATAATTAATAACCCCCGTGGGACAATGCCACCGCCAACACTGGAGCGAGCCAACTTGATTTCTTGAGCTAGGAGTCACGTACACTTTGAGACATCTAACATTTACATAGCAATTTCGTTGAATTAATCAACGTAAATCCTAATTTGGAAGAAAAATTCTCTTCTATTTTGTTATTAGAAATACTCGTAACAAAAGTTTTATCCTAAAAAGTCCAATTTATAGGTATGAGTTTGTTATAGGTATGAGTTTGTTCTTGCTTTATTTTAAACCACATCATTTCAGCCATAGGACGTCCACTGCTGGACATAGGCCTCCCCCATCGATCTGCAAAAGAGCTGGTTGGAAGCGGCCTGCATCCAGCGTTTCCCTGCGGTCTCTTTTAGTTCGTCTGTCCATCTGTGGGTGGAGTTTCTACGCTGCGCTTACCGGTCCGTGGTCTCAATTCGAGAACCTTTCGGCCCCATCAGCCATCTGTTCTGCGTGATATGTGATCTGCCCGTTGCCACTTCAACTTGCTAATTAGGTGGGCTATGTCGGTTACTTGCGTTCGTCTACGGATCTCCTAATTTTTGATACGATCTCGTATCTTAAACCACATTGTCGTTTAATAAGTGAGTTGGTGGTTACGTATACATGGAAGACACGATAAACCTACAAATTGTTTTTTATCCGTTCAATACAGGGTTACGTGGAAAAGGTGTACCAAGCTGAAAGGGGGCTGAACCACTTGTTGTTTACTATGAGACCAACACTAAAATCGCGAAATAAATATCAGCTGTTCCAAACATTTTGTCGAGTGTGGCCGTTTTCTATGATCATATTTTTATCACGATTTCAGTGTTGGTCCCATAGTAAACAACAAGTAGTTCAACAGTCCCCTTTCGGCTTGATACACTTTTTCCGCGTTACCCTGTATTGGACGGATTATAAAAACCTGTGTTAAAAGTTGTTCATAATGATGAGTATAAAGGACCCTTTCGGTCTAGTACACCGTTTCAGCGTAACCCTGTATAATTAAGCCTTTTAAGAACAGCCAAAAGTCAACGCCAAAATTCGAATAGACGCTAGCGTTTGAACAAAGGGGCTACGATGACAAGTTGACGGATCGGCTGCAACAACAGTGTCTTTACAAAAGGCGGTGAAATGTAAATGTTCCAGAAATAAATCGGGGCCCGCGATACCTATCACCAAACTCTGCACGAATTGAGGAAAAAGATCCATTTAAATGTAGATTGTCTCCGGTAATACTTCCATTTGTTTTTGTCTCGGAAAGCCACCGCTGAGATACGATTGCAGGCGGTAAGCCATTTTGTGGTCGCGTACGGCTCCAGCGACGGCGGAATTGCTCTCCTTTCCATCCATCACAAATATAGTTTAGCGGATAGAACTGAGTATCGACACAGAAGACATAATAGACAGTATCGATGACTACAGCAAGAGCAAACAGAAAGCTGATGGCAAATCGAGAAATCACTTAGACCGAGTGCGCTTCTGTTGTATCGTTTTATGTTGCTGACTTTTTGCGGTACTTAGTTTCCGTCAGTTTCAGAGAGATAATTTGATCAAGTGTATCTTTGGAACGAAAATGCTCGTATTTAAATTTTAAAGTCCTACCGTCTTACCACAAAATATTTAAGCTCGCTTTAGACAAGTGTTTAGCATATTTTACGCAGGGAAACAATTGCTAAACACTTGTCTAAACCGTGCTTAAATCTTTTGTGGTAAGACGGATAATGTTAGCAACTATTACATACTTATAACTAAACACGCTGCATAATATTGTGCCTTGAATTAGTTTGCAGGCAAGGACTATGCGAGACTGCAGTGAAGATTACCTCCGTAAAGCGTAGTTTAATCACCATCACGGAGCAGTGAATTAACCCTCTCAGTGATATCTCTGAATATGTTATGCTATTTTAACAAAATATGAGCTTCATGTACAGAATTAAGTGTGAAAACCATTAGCACACTATGTTATCTAAAATATTCTGCTAATAATTTTACCAAGTTAAAACACAGTTTAAATCGGTTTTAGATTACAAAGCATTCATCATAATCGTTATCAGCCTATCATGTTCCCATTGCTGGGAGACTAGCCTTCTCTCAGAGAGAGAGAGAGGATGTGCCCTAGCCCACCATGCTATCCCAGTGCATGTTGGTGAATGTCATATTGTCTTTAAACTTGTAAGTTTGATAATAAAATATAGTTTCCACCCGACTTCAAAATCCATGTAAAAATATTATTTTGTTCTCTTTAGTTGCATATTAACTCAGAATGTTTGTGTTTGGTGGTTTTTAGAAGTCGATTTTTTTTGGAGATACTTCATAAATAAATATGACGATACTGTTTCATGGTAGATATTCCGAAAACCCATATGAAGCGTTTTGATATCACCTAACTGCTAGACTGTGGAATGCGTTGTCTAAATGGGCGTTTCCCGATAGTGACAATAAGTCTTCAAGTCGCGAGTGAATCGGTTTCTTCTAGGCAAGCGTGCTCCATCGCACACCGCATCATCGCTTAGCAACAGGTGAGATGGTGGTCAAATGCAAGCCTATTATACAACAAGCGTTTATAAAAAAACATTATTAAAATAAGCTTTATTTAAATGGTGCTTTTAATTTTGGTGGCCGTTTTCAAAATATTACAATATTGAGTATTGCATATTCTATTGTCACCAGAACTTAAGGTGTATGCAAAAATTCAGCAAAATCTATTAGGAAGAAATGGTTCTAATTCAGCTTCCAAGATTTGACCTAACGTTGCAAGTTAAATAAAATCTTTGTAATAAAAAACGTGTGGAAGAGATACCTCTGCCCGGTGAGCGTAGCCTTAAGGTGGTACGATTCACATATGGCGGGAAATTCAAATTTTAAACAGTTTTTTGGTCCTAGTAGCCAGGCCGGGTAATTATTTATAAATAACACAGTGTTTGCACAAAATGTTGGCTATTCATTATAATGTACAACTATTTGACAATAATGCACCATATTACTTATATTTGTCAATAAACCGTTAGAAACAGCAAAAATTCGTTTATTCCCAAATGTAAGTAATAATGTGCATTAGAGATAAATAGCTTTACATGATTTTGTAAAGCATAATAATCTATTTGCGCAAACATCATGATCGTTTACTATAATTACCCGGCCTAGCTACTAGGACAAGAAAACTGTTTGAAATTTGAATTTCCCGCCATTTGTGAAACGAACCACCTTAAATAGCGAAGTTAAGCAGTCAAAGCTGCCAAAAAACATTGGGCTATGCATAAAGTAGTAGTTAGAAATGTAAAATAGCGATAAATGTACATACGAACAATTTAATAAACACTAGCTAACGCTGCAGCAAATTACATTTTAAACGGTGGTAAATGAAGTCAACAGTAATATTAAGCGGTATTACAGTCACGAAACGCATTGGCGACCGTTCTCATTACAACTACGGAATGAACTGCAATTTGGACGCAAATGGATTGAATGCGGTCGCGTTGTTGAAAAATGTCTTCATTTACATGCAGCCCTAGCCATGTGATGTGACCCACGCGCTCGCTTCCAGTATAATGTAGATGACATAACTGGAAAATTAAAACAAGTTAAAAATCAGACATCGGAATTTTGGGCATATTATATTTCGCGAACTGGGGCCTTACAGACAACAGCTATTGCGGCACCAAACTAACGTTAGATCCGCTCAGTTGGAAAATCACGCGCGCTCAGATACGGTTTGCGGTCGCGTGATTTTCGAACTGAGCGGATCTAACGTTAGTTTGGTGCCGCAATAGCTGTTGTACGTAAAGTGAATCCATCCCAGTACACATGAATCAAGTATTTTTTAAGTATTTTAACCGATTTCAAAAAGGAAGGGGGTGGGGGTTCTCAATTAGTTTTTCTAATGTTCGTTACCTTTCATGTTTGTTATCTCAGATCTCCGTCATTTATGAAATAGATTCAGAAAAAAAATATTGAAAGGACATACTTTCAGATGGTCCCATACAATTTCAAATTTCAAAACTTTTATCAATATCGGTTTAGTAGTTGGCTTTAAAATCAAAATAATTTGAAAATATAGTTTTAAACTGCGTAATTTACTGATTTTGTGATGGTTTTAAATTGATAGTTATTTTACAAACAAGATATAGGTAGCTTGAAAAACTAAAACCGTGTCCATTTACGACACCTCCAACTTCTGATTAGACTAATATATATTCTGTGTTAGTTAGTAATGTACGTATGCACACACTACAACCAATCTATGGTCAACCAATCTCTTTATCATTTGTGGATCTGCACAATTTTTTATATATACAGACCTGTAAAAGGCTCCAAAGGCTACGTACTATTTGGCGGAAGGCCTTGTACGTTTTGTAAATCACGTGACAGATTCTATGCTCTTTATAATGCTCTATATTATTCTGTGAAAGAAAGAAATAAGGCAAGAAAAGAAAGAAAATACATTTTATTGGAGAGATGATTGGAGAGTGAGGGATTGCTAAAATAATTGATACCATATTGTATAACATGTAGATTTAATATTGTATGACGAAGTTGCGACATCCGAACGTGAGGGACTTTAGGTTTTTGAAAAATATAATGTGTTTGATCTAGGTTAATTTGTAACATCATAAATAATGTACCACGTTTGCTGCAATAAATATGTTTTTTTTTTAAACGCGCGAAATACTGTCAAGATCGAGTATTGCGCAGTCAAAGTATTTTTTATAATAAACTAGCGACCCGCCCGCCCGGCTTGGCACGGGTGTAATTTACGCGCGGAGCCGGGGTGGATCGCTAGTTATATATATAAACCTTCCGTGAAAATTTATCTAACTGATGGTGAAAACCGCATCAAAATCCGTTGCGTGGTTTAGGAGGAGTTAGCGGCTATACAGACAGACGGGGAAAGCGACTTTAATTTATACTATGTAGAGAAGAGATAGAGAAGTAATTTGAGGGCATCAATAGATACCAAATAGTAGGTACATACCTAACTATTATAAGAAGGAGGAATGGAATCTGCTCTACCTACAAGAGGCTTTTAAACGTGAAAAAAGATAAATCATAAAAACCCTGTAATAAAAATTGTATAGGCATGAAATAAACGTCTAACGAGATGTCGCCTCAGCAAATGAACACCCGCGACCTTCTCTCGACAGTAAACAAGTCCAATTTGCACAACGAAATGAATTCTCACGTAAATTATTGTGAATGATCCAATTTATTCACGTAACGACCGAAAAATCCAAAAAAATATGTATACAAATCTTAACACTTACAAATATTAAAAATACGAAATGATAGCAAATGGAAAATTTAAATGAAAATTTACCACGAGTAATTATGTATGTCAATACAATACACACCTCTTTTTTTAGGGTTCCGTACCCAAAGGGTAAAAACAGGCCCCTATTACTAAGCCTACGATGTCTATCTGTCTGTCCGTCCGTCCGACTGTCTTACCTTTAAACGGCTGTATCTTTCGAACCGTAATATATAGCCAGTAAAAAAACACAGAATATGTAACGTTACGGCGGATTAATTAAGAAATAATAAAAAATAAAAATACGTAAGGGTATACAACAAACGTATTTTTGTATTAGCGCTAATGTAATAACGATAATACGTACAAGCGTCCAACTTGGCATGATTAAAGTACACACTCAAGTGCGACTCGACAAATTTAAGTTCATTACAAAGTTATAACTGGTAATTCCTTACCTGGATGACCTACTTATCATTTCACAGAATCGAAATGCCATATTTTACTAATTTTGAAGTCGGTTTTTTTTAATTGATAATTATTGTATTTTGTGGTGGTACGGAACCCTCAGTGCACGAGCCCGACACGCACTTGGCAGATTTTTTAATGCACCCCGAGAATACTATTGAAACGTAAACATATGCAAAAGAAGGGCGACAAAATTGTCTGCTGGATGAATACAACTAAAAGCATCAATACTGATTTAGGTCAGATGCGTTGGCACCCGCCACATTACCTTACCATATCTCCCTTGTTTGTCTGATCTGAGATTGGTCCCACAATAGAAGTTGTTTATAATTAATACAATGACCTTCTTTCGGCTTAGTGCCACCGTTGTTCCGTATAGCCGTGTATATTCAATTAATACTGTCTTATTGATGCATATCTTTTAACAAGATTTGGAGTAAGAATCTCGAAGGGTCTTACAATAACATTTTGCTTTCACTAACATCCCTCGTTAGCTAAAAGAGACGCATAATAGAAACGTGTTGGTGACATGTGATACGTTCATTCGACATTTCCTCTCAAATAACGAGGATTTGTGTAGGTAAAGTTGAGTTGAAAAGTACTGAGAATGAAGATATAATATAGTAAATACATTTGATGTCCAAAACGAAGTTGAATGGTCGAGCGATATGTTAGCACGCCACAACTGGCAACACTGCGAAGAGGGCCCCCTCCGATCCAAAGAGTATTTGCTAGGGTTTCTTACGCTCGCGCTGGAGACACCGACCTGTGTGGACGATACTCAACCTACTTTCGGGCCAATTATAACAGACTTAAAAAAAAGAGGAAGTTTCTCAATACGGCCCGTATTTTTTAATATTGAATTCTTTTATTTAAATCTGAAATTATATTTCTTGTTGTTATTTGTTTTAGCATTAAATGTTATGTTTTTATGGTCTATATAAAAATTTATATTGCTTCAGATGATTCGTGATATCATACTTAGGTATGTTATCAATTCCAAAGTGTTTATGCTTGTTCCGATTTTTCTAATCAGTGATATAATACTTACGTAGGTAAGATATCAATTCGAAAGTGATTTTGTTTGTTCATCTATATATTATTAAAATTTAAAATGTATTTTCAAACGAAACATAAATATATAAGCTCCGGTCACTTTTTTCGTAAATTGTGTACTCTGTCCATGTGTTTAATCCAATCAATAATATAGAATATCAGATTCCCGCATACCTAGATACTTACCTGTATGTATAATGTTATGTTATCATATGCGTATAACAATGTAAGCATACTGAGGGATATAGAAGCGGTAACCTTTGAATAGCTATGAATCCATTTTATCCCGGATTTATATCCAATAAGCTGAATTTCGTGGAAATATGAAATATTCCGATTTTGATCGAATCCGGTGATATAAAAACGATGTCAACTACGATATAGTGAAAGTTTGTAGCCGTTTTTGTGTGAAAATAATAAATTGCTTATGTTATTGTGGTATTACTACGTCGTAAAACGAAACGTTACGCGTTCCGTTACGGGCCTATTCGTACTGGGATAGACTATGTTTAGGAATATCAACGTTATTATGGGCTTTTGAAAACGTGCCAGTCGGTACCATAGTATCTCTTTAAGTATCACTTTATTCCATTAAATTTATTACACGCGCTATTACTCGTATATGATATTCACGCCACTTGTAAATAACGAACGATGTAAACAAACCTTGGAAGTCGATTTAACCTACTTTTAATAGGAATGTGTGCAAATAAATGTATTACTTTATAAAATCATCATCATCATCATCATCAGCCAGAAGACGTCCACTGCTGAACATAGGCCTCCCCCTTTAACCTCCACACTGAACGAGAGCCTGCCTTTTGCATCCACTGGATGCCAGCGACTCTTACTATGTCGTCGGTCCATCTAGTGGGAGGCCTACCTACGCTGCGTCTTCCGGTTCGTGACCGTACCGTCGTTCGGGTACCTTATAAAATAGCTGATATTAAATATTTGTTCAATAGTAAATAAGTGATAAGTATTTTAATGTTATGCTAGATAGAGAGCGCACTATACTTACGATTGACGTCACATGTAAGTACGCCATACAAACTCCATAATGACACTCACTTTGCGAGAAAAGGCCAGAGCATTCCTTTCTAATCTAAACAAAAAAATTAAAAATCTACTTTATTATAAAACTTTATTAGCCAATTTAAATAGTTTCTTCAGTAAGTGAATTTCATTTAATTATATAGTAATTTAAAAAAAATTAATTACTCTCCAATAGCCTATTTGTGTTTAGATAGTGTTGTTCACGTGGCATCGCTGTTGGCGGACACTGTGGTGCTACAGTTCCATCCCTAGCAAGTTAAATTAGTTTGAATTACTTCGGACTGCAGTCTGTCATATTCCGAGTGCAAAAAGAAAATCTATAGTTTCTGCGGCAAAGGATGGAATGAAGTAAGGAAACTTTAACTGGAATTTGAATAAGTACTTTTAAGATATGGCGAATAGTGTATTTTGTCGTAAGGCGTAAGATATGAAATGGGATGTGGACGCGGGTGCTCGTTCAAAGCAATTTCAACCGCAGTGTCCTTCTATTACGATTTAAACACAACTATAAATTAAACATAAAAAATAAACCTGCCAAGTGCTAGTTGGTCTCTCGCACTGAGGGTTCCGTGCCACCACA
Source organism: Agriopis aurantiaria (assembly GCA_914767915.1). Lineage (NCBI taxonomy): Eukaryota > Metazoa > Arthropoda > Insecta > Lepidoptera > Geometridae > Agriopis > Agriopis aurantiaria. Next base: position 8,914,532 of record OU612000.1, on the reverse strand, counting down.
AAATACAAGAATTATCAATTCAAAAAAACGACTTCGTCAAATATGCAATTTCGATTCCGTGAAAGACATAATAAGGTCGCCCAAGTATTTAGGAATTTGTCACCGACTCGCACCGACTCTGTTCATTGTACATGGATGGGCTTGCATGGGCGTGATGTTGTCTTTTTTGCATACATAACCTTCAGTGCGCGAGCCGGACTCGCACTTGGCCGGGTTATTTAAGCTAATCCATTTCCTTAAAGTTCGTACTTTATAAAGCAAGGTACACCCCATAAGAGTGCGCAAGATCACAAGAAACAAGTGATAAAACTGTAAAAGCAAAGCAGTAGTACCGTAGTTTTACTCCCACGCTGGGCCAGCAAAGAGCGATATGTGTGTGCAGTAAAGTTAACTGCGCTCTCAGCCGCCTCCGACTATGAAAACCCAATCAAAGTTTAATGGGCCTCTTCAAATCCACATCCTTTATGGAGACAGGCGAGTTCTCATTAGCCTTTTAAAAGAGCTAGCTGAGGTTTTGATTGTGTGTTTTATCGCTTTGCTTGCGGTGTCAGCGTACGCCAAAAGCACTTCTACGCATAATAGATATATGAACTTATGATTTGCAACTCTTAGTTGGAACCTCAGATCAGACAAACAAGAGAGATATGGTAAGGTACCGTGGTGGGTGCAAACGCGTTAGGCCAAAATCAGACTTGATGCATTTAGTTTAACTCATCTTGCAGGTGACATTAATGCTCTTTTTTGTGGAGTATTCTAGTAAGTTCATTGGTGTCTCTGGAAGGTTCGTAGTGCACGTGAAATTTTGAGTTAAATGTTCATTTAAATTTGTACAAGTTTACATACTACTTAACAATAAAAAAATATTGTTAACCTTTACTGTCCCACTCCTGGGCAAAGGTCAACAATACATTAAAGTACAATATTTTTTTATTATTCTACTAGTTTCACATATCTGTCAAAAACAAAAAAAAACAAAATATTTCTTTTTTTTTATTAATTTATAAAATATTTTTTTTAAACAAGCTTTTTCGTATTGTACTAGCTAACCCTTTTATTTGATACCCAAATCATAATGGTAAATAAGAACATTTTGTCCGCCATATTGAATTTATCATCTAGGCTAGGACCAAAGTGCTTGGGAAATTCAATTCAACGAACCCAAACTTGACCGGGTTACGTCGTTTCGTTTAAGAGTTCCTATGGCCACCTTCTGTGTCAAGTTTCAACTCAATAAGTTAAAAAAAATAAAAAAATGCAAGATTTGTCTCACGCATATCGCGAATGTACATACTAACAAGTCAAGTTAAATAAAAACTTGTAATATGTATAACGAAAAAGGTGTAACTTTTCAAGTTTATGTTGGTCAAACTTGTGTGAAAGGCGCTGAGTTGCCACATTAAGTCCACGATTAATGCACGAGCTAGATGGAGGAAGCTCGAAACATTGGCTCTGTAAGACAACAAAAAAGGATGGAGACACAAAGGGAAGTACTACTATGAATCATCTACATGTAGTGATTCCTAGCAAACCTTACTAGCCCAAGTAGAGGACAAAGGCGGTGTTCCTCTGACGACGCCACAATGGGTTATGCTATTAATTACAAGGCGACAAAAGGCGCTCTTGGCCATGAGATATGCCCCGACTTGGAATAATCATCCAGATCACGACCTGCGAAACCTACTGACAATATACGTATAGATGTAGTTACATCCTAAAGTACCGCAAAGTAATTCCAAAATTAAACCTAATACTTATCCGTTTTGTTGATGGTTTCATTCACATTTGACCTTTTCTTAGGTTTCCCTGGAAATATGTGAGAATTTTCTCAGCTCCCCTGGCCCGACCGCACGTAAGCAAGACAAGTTTGGGGTAATTTGAAAGGTTTTATCTTGATAGGAAGAGCTATTTCGGGTGCAGGTTATCAAGGTCGGCTTAGCATCTTCAATTGAAAAAAAGAAACGAATATAGATAGGGGTTACTGTATTGATAATGACTCTTTATCTCCAGTTTCCAAAGTCCTTTTTGGTATATTATGAAAAATCTGCGGAATCAGGTTGGATTTAGTTTGAAAATCGAATGCATAGATAGACATATTATGTACATAAATCGATCCTCTATTGCACATCCCGTCTTCTACGTCTTCTATAAATCCTTTCCATCCTAAGGTTGCCTGGAAGAGATCGCTTTTAGCGATAAGACCGCCAGTTGTTACACTAGTTTTTAAGAGTTTTTTGTCCTCTGTATCAAATTTCATGGTGTGAACAATAAAGAGTTAATCAATCAATCAATCAATAAATCTGCTCAAGTTTTGGCGTCAACATGAAAAAAAAAACATGACTTGTATTATTTTTCTCAACTTGTGTATTTTCGAGTGTTAATGCGTAATAATGGTAGATTATTATTTATGTATGTGTTTTTTCCAAAGCTCCATAAAAGCCATTTTATAAATTATTTACTACTTTACTAGGCCATGATGACTTTGACTAGACCGTGACTTACTTTGCTTGTCTCTGACTGTGACTGACTTGTTTGACTACATTTAATTTTTATCAAACTTTATAGTAATTTACCAAGTGTAGGTAGATGTTGATAACATATTATTAATAAGATAATGTGGGTACTTCGGAATAAATCAGTAATGGCTACGCAGCGAGCGTGTTCAATGAAACCAGTCATTGAACACGCTCGCTAGTATTTAATACTTTTACACCAAGGACGTTTTATAACCTTATAGAATGTTACGTCGTCGTAATTTACACAGTTTTTTTTCTTTCCTGTGGTAACTTAATACTTGACAATGGCAAATGCAGAAGAGTGCAACGCCAAACTCTTCACAGAGGAAAGAAATTAAAAAAAATCTGCTCAGTGTGACGGTAAAAAGGCAAGGAATCGTTAGGTAGCGCATCAGTGCCGCATCATTTGACACGCTCCCTGCTCTACGCCACGCGACGCCACGCCACGTCGCGTCGGTTTGCACATGCCACTCCAGCAAGCTCGCGCGCGTTTGTCACTAGGGGTCGTTAGTTCCTCTCTACTCTCGCGAACGGGAGGTTGCTGTTTGTTATCACTCAATGTTTGCAATTTGTAAGTGCAGTGTGTACAAACTCGATGGCTAGTAAACAGTCCCAGTGCTAGTTTTTCTGTTCTCTCTTTTTCAGATTTCTCCTTGAAGCCATGAACATGACTAACTACTTCTAGGTTGATTCGGCCTTTCCCGTTTCAGCGTAACTATTTTGCAGTAGGTACCTACTTACCGACGCAGACCGGTTTGGCTTAGTGGTAGTGCGTCTGCCCCATGAGCTCATGAAACGAGGAGGGTTTGATTCCCGAACGGGAAGGTATCTGAATGATGAGGGGAGTGGGAAGGGCGAGCTATGAGTGTGAAGTTTAATTATTTATTTACGTAGGTAAGAAGGTAAATGAAAGGAGACGCAGTAACAAAATATTCATAGAAATTAATTTGGATACCACCGCAGTGACGTTATATGTATCGTGATATATATATTAATATCTCGTTATATATTCATTATATTATAAACAGTTTTAAGTACTTTTTTTAATGGGGCAAGTGCCTTTATTAACTAAACAAATTACAAGCACTATAACACTACAAAAACAGTTATCGACTGTAACTTAAACATATTAATAGTTAGGTATCACTTCCTTGTTCGAACGCACTCATCAGACTGGTGGCATGCCCGCGTAGTATGGCAGCAGCGCATTGAGGTGGTATTATAATGATATATAGATGCAGCAGCGATATATTTTGGACCAAGTAGTCTAGTAGTAGTAGTAGTAAGTGGCCTAGCTACTAGGACAAGAAAACTGTTTGAAATTTGAATTTCCCGCCATTTGTGAAACGAACCACCTTAAGCTCCTCCTCAGTAATTTAAAGTCTAAAGTTCAAATCCACTACCACTGGTATTAAACGGTGTAAGAAGCTACATCGTTCACAAACCTTTCTCTGGCCAAGCATAATTCGAGAAACTCACTTTTTTGAAATTTATCGATGATTACCCCTGGGCTAATGTGGTGCGAAAACGTCGAATTAGGTAATAACACGTCGATAAGAAAAAGCGTCGACGGCATAAATTGGTGCTGGATCTCCAGTCAGGCGCGAACACATTAACCGTTCGCTGGCGACATACATTACGAGCATTTTCTTATCCTAGAGTACTCCCGGCTACACAAATGCTTCTAACATACCAGTCAATTGTTATTTATACCCGACTGCGCAAGAAAGAGAGTTTTGTTTTTCGAGTGTATGTATGGTATGTATGATGGTTTCTTTGGAACTCCCTACAGCCTAATTTTGACATGTGAGGTGTCATTAGAATAGGCATGATGCCTAATATTTTTTTATTATCTCATAAAAAAACTGATCATAAATAGAGACATCATCGAAAACTTATTAAAATTAGTTCAAAAATAAATAAGTATTTTATTTTCATGCTAGACAGTGAGCGCACTATACTGAGCTATGACGTCACGCCTCAGGCGCGCCATACAAATGCTATATTAACACACGGTTTGCGAGAAAGGATAAGAGTCTCCCCTCTCTATCTCCACCTAAAACTTTAAACGATCATATCTCAGAGATTTGTTAGCCGATTTAATTAAATTTTTTCAGTATGTGTGATGTATTTAGTATTACGAATAGCAGTCTACATGGTATCTCCACAAGTATATTTTCACTGATTTACTACACAACACTAATCCTTCGAAAAAAAACACGTGAGACAGCGTGAAAAAAGGTTTAACAATAAACTGTTATTTATTTATTTGCGAATAAAAATCCGCAAATCTACAGTGTTCCTAACTGTTTTAAAATATCAGGGTTGTTCACTAAAGTTTTATGATTATTTACGGGATATTTACCGTGGTAAGGTTGTGGAATGAGCTCCCGATATTTCTGCGGTTACATGCACCATGTTCACGGGAAGACTGAAGAATGTGGGTGGTCGGTTGAACAGTTAAAAAGTTAGGTGCAGACAAAACGATCTACCCTCTTTCTTAGTCTTTTGCTACGGTTATCACTGGAACGGTTAATATCCCGTAAATAATAATATAACTTTAACTTTATCTAGTGTTATTCTTATCACACGTATGATTAATATTATCAATAAAGAGTTCGACAAAGTGTGGCTGGTAGAGCTAACTTCGTAGCTGACTGTAAGGAAGTACGCGGTCCGCGCAAATGACGTGGAAAAGATGCGGGGATGACGCCCTCTTGATCACTGAAAGAAGCGCTTCATACAGAGACACTACGTGTCTAGCTTCGCTTGGTTTCATTTTACCTAACTACAGCGAACCCAAAAAGAGGATAATTTAGTTAACGTGTCTCGATGTATGTACTTGTATATTCTTATCTAAAGCTGTTTTTTATAGTAGACAGGCTAGGAGTTTGACAACAGCTCACCGTATATTAAGTGACAGTATGGTCGAAGATGGTAAACATGCCTAGCCTGGAATGGGAACTGGCTCTTAAGTGATGCTCCAGGAACACCGTTAGGTGCTTGGCGACAGACTTTCAACTTAATTTCTAACGATTCAACTGAGGTGTCTGTTGATTTTTAGATCAGTGATGGCCTAAGACTTTTTTGATAGATTCCCTTAAGTTGCGTGTCATCGAACAAGTATTTTATAACAAAAGTTAGTTTTATTAGGTACTTACATGATTTTTATTCTGGTTTACCGTGTGCGAAGTATGTTCCGTCAAAGTTGATAAGTGTACGTCCATCCCTCTGTATTTCTAAACTGTTCGACATTAACACAGCACAAGTAAGAGAATACTATGAAATATCATTTTTGGGCTTATTTTTTTACTTAGTAATTTGTTTCACGACTGTTTGATATAAATTATACTTGTTAATTACAAGTATAAATTATATTGACGGGATATTTTCCGTGACTAAGCTACTGATATTTTGGCGCAGTTATATGCAACGCACCATGGTCAAACCGACCATGAACGAAGACTATATACCTACTGTATATACTGGAATCGGGAGCTCCACAACCTTATCACTGTAAATATTTAGTTATTAATCATTTATCTGTAGTGAACAACAGTGATAGTTTAAAACAGTGTTATACTCGTAATAATATGACAATGACGTCGATAGTGCTAACTGATTCGACAGAGATGTAAAAAATTACCAAGTATTTCTTTCTTACATATTTACTATGCAGTCACTTAGCCTGTTAGAATAAAGATAACGTTGATAAACAACGCTCCGTATAAACACCAAGGTAAAGTTGTGAATAAAATAAGTAGGCGAATACGCAAGGTACCATTATCATCTGTTACTTTGTTAATCACAAGAAAGTCGACGCTAAGCGGCACGGAACGTCGCCCCGTCCCAGATAGACGCAAACAAATAGCTCTCACGCAAATTGAATACAAGATATAAATCTAGCATTCTCCTAATAACATGCGGTGGATTTCTCTGCGGGCCGTTTTATTTCAGCCCCACAAAGCCTGCGACCCAGTAAATCCGGCGATATCTCGGGAAATGCGACAGAGTGCCACGGGCGTTCGTTTCGCGACGCACTTTAAATTTCCAGACTGCGAAAGGATATCGTAGTGAAATTTAAAGCATTCGAGTTCCCTTGTGGGGAGAGACTGTGACTTAGATGCGAAGTGCGGGCACGTCGGCGCCCGTAGCGAGAGCTCCTGTAAAACGGTACGGGTAATTTAAAAAAGTTTAAGTAAAGTGTTAAACAATGTTTATCATAGATTAACAAACACGTGGATGTTTGGGTCTAGTGCAAAATTCACAAAAAACGTGACCCGAGTTTACCTATACATAAAATAATTTAATCCTATTTCGACTACCTTCATAGTTACTATTGTATTAGTAAACTTTGGTTTGGACATCTGAGCGCTGAATCGATATGCATAGTTTTAAATATAATCTTTTTAAATGTTTTTTTTTTATATTAAATTTCTATGAATTAATAGGAATGATTGCTGTTCCAACAAATAAAATAAACTAAGTAGAAGAAATCGTAAAGCCACGTCCGAGGTTTTTACGCTAGAGGTAATTAGGTGGTGGGTATCAATATGTGTAGTACATGCGAAGTTACTTATATTTTAGTTAATTATATTTCTATTCTGTCTGAAATATCTGCAATTTTATGGAAGCTTGAGCACTGTTTTAGTATGTAGTATAGATCGGGCTCACGATTTACATAATGTTACCACTTAAACCACTGTTTTGTATGGATTTGATCACAAACAGTTCTTTAAAAACAGAATACGGAATACTCAAAGATTTGCGTCCTACGTTTAAGTCACCATTTTGTGAAGACGTCACTATCTTGTTTCAAAACGTCTCCTTGTGGTAGTTTTAACTGTTTTCTGCTACACTGTTCGTTGTTTCATTGCAAGGAGTTCAAATGGACGCGGAAATTATGTTCTACAAAGACCGAAGTACGAGACGTTGGTAGTAGAAATGTATCGATATTTTAAGGGGGCCCACAATTTTTTAGAAAAAGAATTGACAAATACATGTTAAAAAGTTTGCCCTAATACGACAAAAAACAAACATCAACTGAAAACAGCTCACAGCTGATTCTGAAAGTGTCCATTTATCAAAACGTCCAACTCTCAGGATGTCCATATGTCATTATGAACTGACGGAACTTTACCTATAAGACCAACATTGAAATCGTGAGTTTCATCAGCTGTCAGCTGTTCCATACATTTATCGAATATCAATGACCGTTTTCTATGGTACAGCTCATAATTTTTTTCGTTATTTCAGGATTGGTCGCATCCTCAGGGTTAAGGGTCCTGAGGGTTGTTAAAAGATACAAAAGAAACATTTTGTTAGGTAGTTTTTGTTTTTAATTGCAGTTCATTTATACATATATAGTTATTAAAAAAAAGCATTATCATATTTAGGACTTTTCGATAAAAAGCTCTTTCATGATTAGTGTATAATATAGACTATACATAAATACTTTTTTTTTAAATTCATTATTATCTAATTAATATTTTCTTTACTATTTAATATAATATGAATGTGTGTATGTGTAGTCTATTTAATTATATGTACGCTAATTAGTTATCATGAAGGAGCTTTTTTATCGATAAGTCCTAAATACGATAAAGCCATCCCTAGCAAGGCCTGAGGTGGGTCAGAGTGGCTCTATGATTTATTGCCGGCCCTCGGTGCAGCGCCTTGGGCAGTAGACACTCTCATTATAACAAAGGTGCTTGCTTTGCTTTATTCATGTAAGTGGATATCAAATAAATTGGGAAAATGTCATGTTAAAATTATTAATTCGTTTATCCATAATTTTTTTAATTTATTTATTAATAGGTTTGCGTTTGACCGCCATCTCGCGATGATGTGGTTTATGTTGGAACTTGGAGCACGTTTGCCTAGAAGAAACCGATTCACTAAAGCCCAAACTAAGCAAAGCTTAAATTTATCTGTGATAAATAGTAACCTCAGTACATAATAAAAACAAGTAACAGCAAGATATGTGAGTAATAGCAGTATTAGGGTAGAGTCCGGTCGTAGAGCGCCCTAGTGCACGGACGTGGAACTAAGCGTTACTTATTGTTCTGTCCGCGCTAAAGGAATTGCTAGCGGATGCTCACTTCCACGGTGGATTTAAAACAGGCACTGATAAATCGCTACATTATCGCTAACAACGTTCGATTTAATTCCACGGCGAAGGCACGGACAGAGATGTGAGGATAAACAGTGAAAAATACGTGCTTCTTCTTAATTGCAGAAGGATGGAACTTTCTAGATCGAGAATAATTATGCTAACAAAAGTTTTTGCTTGTTTTATGAGAATCAACTACTACATAACATTGTAAGTAGATTTTGTGTGAGTATTTAGTATGGCTAGCTTAGCTAGGTGTTCCCAAATCCCTAGAGCCAGCAGGGTCTTAGAATACTGCTGCAGTATCCCCTGCCCGTCGTAAGAGCAGACTAAAAGGGGGCCTTTGGGCTCATGGGTGGCCAGATTTGGGGATCTGACTTTCAGTTCAGCAAGCCCAGGGAAGCAATGGCGCTGTGTGGCTCACGCTGTTTTAAAGGAACGGAAATGCTCTGAGCATTTTCCGAGAGTGTTGCACTAGGCAGTGTACTAGGAGGGTACCGGTGCGTTTATATGGAGATCCCGGACGTGCCCTCCGTCTGGCACAGAGGTTGACCACCGAGGTGGTCTTAATTGGTTCAATATCACAATACCCGGCCACACCGCAATGCAGTTGGGTATCTTTTGTCCCCTCCGTCAAATCAGGGCTGGCCACTAATTTATAACTTATATACAGCGAACTATAGTTATTATTTCGCTTCTTGTATAATAATCATATAGAACGTACGTACGAGCTGTTTTGCGATTAAAGATGGAAACAGAACTGCCGATATGACACTTGTTCCCTGAAAGTTGGGACGGCCAGGACGGCCCCTTGTATGGGACGCGACTTGTGTCGATACTTTGGCACCGTCACCTATTCCTGAGACACAAGGTAGGGCTGGTGTAGCGGCCAATAAGGCAGAGCAGCACAAGCAGCGCAGATATGCTGACCTCGCCAGTGGTAACATGTTTAAGCCGTTTGGGGGCGAGACATTGGGCCCTTGGGGAGAGGAAGCTCACCTCACTTGACCAAAATGCTGCATCTTTCTGGCTCAACCCATAAGCATTGCCATTCAGCGTGGTAATGCCACCATCATGCTGGGCATACTGCCAACTGGCAGTGGGCAACTGGTAGTTGAGCATTTCATCATCAGCCAGAAGACGTCCACTGCTGAACATATGCCTCCCCCTTTAATCTTCACACTGAACGAAAGCCTGCCTTTTGCATCCACTGGATGCCCGCGACTACCAGCGACTTGAGTTGAGCATTTGGGTTGTCTTTATTATATTTGGATTTTGGTCTATGGGCAGTCCAACTGTTTTTGTTGTATTAGTGTTAGCTTGTATTTTGTTTAGTTAACGATCTTGACTTGATTCTACGTTACTAATTCGTACGGCCAAGGATTGGAACAACCTGCCGGCTTCCTTGTTTCTTGAGAGATATAATCTGGGTCTTTGCAAGGCCAGAATAAATAGTTATCTTCTTAGTCTGCGTGCTTCGTCTTCGACCACATCAACGCTTACCAACAGTAGAGTTGGTAGTCAAACAAGGTTAAAAAAAATCGTTTTGTCTGCACCTAACTTTGAACGGTTAAACCAACCACCCGCATTCTTCAGACTTCCCATGAGCATGGTGCATGTAACTACGCCGAAATATCTGGCGCTCCACAATCTTATCACGGTAAATATCATGGTGAAAACCCGTGATAGTTTAAAACAGTATTTTACACACGTTATACGTATAGCACCCCTCTGTTTGCGTCGAGGGTTAAAAATTATTTTGCTGAAGAAAAAAAAATTACGCTCAGAAAAAAATCCTGAAAAAGCCTGCAGCGACCGAGCGCAGACGTAAGAGAAAACTTTTCTAGCTGGACATGGTTTTAATTAACGTTTTATTTTACCTTTTTGTTCTAGACTCTATCTACAATTCTCAATGGAACTTTAGTTGGTGATTTAGTTTTATTTAACCCTAGCAGCGGCCCTCAGTTTTACTAACCAAAAGGAACCATGTTTTTCCGTTATAAAAAGTGACCTATGTATTATCCAGGATATAAGCTACCTTGATATTAAATTTCATCCAAATCCGTTAAGGCCTGGCTGAACAGCCACAACTAGTTCTGGATAGCCCGTTAGTTCAGTTGGTAGTGAACCTGCCTTCTGCGCTTGGGGGTGTGGGTTCGATTCCCACCTAGGGCAAACATTTGTGTTTGTTCTATATCTGCGTGTTAATATCTATTTAAGTATCTATTTAAAAATATATATGTTTGTATATCAGTCTCTGGCAGCCATATCACAAGCTTTGCTTAGTTTGGGGTCAGATGACCGTGTGTGCAAAAATGTCCCGAATATTTATTTATTTATCTCATTGGTACGCATCGTTGCGAGCCCGATTCAATTGAGTCTGAGGTTGTGACAGTGCCTCATACTTATTACATACGCCAGACACACCCCCTCACAAACATTTCACACACAGAGAGGAACAATTACACACTTCAGTGTTTACAGTATTCTCTAATATTATTCTTGAATGTATACAATACACTTAAAATATAAAATATACAATGTTTTAGAGCCAAACTTGCAGTAGTAACGATGTGAACCAATCTAGTCCGAGTTCACTCCTAGTTACGAAGTTGAGAATACGTTTGTTGTAAGGGGAACCCCGCTTTCGTTATAATTTTTTGACTTTTTTATTATTTATACGCCGTAACATTACATATTCTGCGTAAATTTCAACTGGCTATCTATTACGGTTCGAAATATATAGCCTTTAATATAGGTAGGACAGACAGACAGACATCCTAGACTTTTTAATAGGGTCCCGTTTTTACCCTTTGGATACGAAACCCTAAAAATAAAAACAAACAAATTGTCCGCCGACAGTCCTTAACGAGATAGTCATTCCAGTTGTGATATAAATAGCGCAAAATTATGAGAAGCTTCAAATAATCATTAAACATAAACGCGTAATGGTTCCCCATCGTGATGGCTCGTTGCAGTTAACTGCCATCCTAATGTCTCAACACAATCTCTTTCGCGGGAAATTGTTACGTTTTAGTGGCGAATTAATGAATTATTGCCTATTACGTGTAACAAGAACATATTCTTTAATACTAGGCACAATGTGGTTAATGTTATTCTCGTTAATTCTATTTAAAAAAATCCAGATGGCGTTCGACGGGAATGAAACTAAAGCTGCGCTGATTTGGATAAAAAATATTTTAATCCCAGATTCAGGAATACATGTCATTTAGCTTGTTTTAATTTTTTATCGGAACTTATCGCACATTATTATATTTTGGTAAAAATAAGTACCTTTCCCTCGACGTTTCGACCATGTTAGTTTTTTGTCGGAACGTTGAGTGAAAAGTACCTATTTATTTACCTAAGGACATCGAGATACAATAGATACATATAGCCACAATTGTGCCAAAAAAAAAAAAACCGAACCAAAACTCGAAGCACGATACGTATTTCGCAGACTTTTTGGTTAGTTACAAGGTAACTGCGATCTGACTACAACGACGCGCGATGTGAGAGCTACGAAGACACAGCGGACAACTAACGTTAAACACTGCAACCGACACTAAATTGGAGTAAATGTGGCATTGAGAACTATATAATTGATACAATGTATGTACAATGACACTCGGATGATTATTGACTGTTTTTACTGAGAGCTGTGACTCTATAGGAATTGTATCTAAAAGCCTAAGGGCGATTAAATTGCATTTCTTATTTAATGCTCTTCCAGAATCTAAAGTAATAATGCTCGTTATAATGGTACACGATATGAGCATTGAGCGTGTATGACACGCGAATCAAACATTTGCTGGATATTACTCTTTCAATAGCGAAAAGTAAATGTAATACCGTGTATCAGTATTTGATACAACTTACAATACACGATGTTTGTAGCAGACTGTTTTTCGATGTTATTTATGTGAATAAGTAAATAAAATAAATAAATGTAACAAGCATTTATAAGAAATCTATTAAACAAAACTATTTACAACACATTTGCTCAAAAAAGTGCACTTACGAAGCCTGAATACATCTTTCGAAAGTTAAACATTACGGATCATACAACGGAGCGTGCTGTAATTAAACGCATCATACAACGGAGCGTGCTGTAATGAATTTGTCCGCACGCTCCGTTGTATAGCACCGTGCGTGTAATTTACGGTATTTTTTTAATTTCCATTTTTTGTTTTTTTTTTCTCGCAAATGTGTTGTAAAACGTTATATGGCACACGTGCGGATTGGTTATTACAAACTCGTGACTATGGTAAGCCCTCGACTTCGTCTCGGGCTTACATTCGTCTACTCGTTTGTAATAACCAACTTTCCGCACTTGTATCATAAATAACTATTTTAAACTAAAATTACTTTAAAGTTAAACAGAAATCTGGACCACTTATCTTGTTGTTATATCTTAAACAAATATCTACTGACAATTATCTTTTGAGAGATTTGCCAGCAACGTGCAAAAAATAATTGAAGGTACTTTCCAAAACGTTTATCGAGTTTTAGTGTGTAACAAAAGTTGATTACTAATTATATACGAGTTCGACAAGGAGCAAGAGTGTGGTTTCTAAAACTCCATAGAAAACACCACTAGGATATGACTCGGACTTACTTGATTTTGATTGTGACCATAACTTTTTTGATGATATTCACTAAAAGTACCTCTTGACACTGGCTAATCCACAAATGTGCGAGGCCAAAATTCTGTCAGGAGGAAAGTAAAAATCCCTACCGTATTATGCTGTCTCGACTGATATTTTATTTAGTTCTGTTTTTAATGAAGACCAGTTCCGCAACAACTTACGTTAAAAGAAATAGTGACATGAAACAAGACTCTTACGTTGTAATAAAGGTTAATGGAGTAGCAGCAGAGAGGGTTTCCGAATTGTTGTGAGCGGCTCTCAGGGAGTGAGTGCTCTTCGTCGTAAGAGGCAGTGTAGGTAAAACAGACCTCTTCAGTCGCAAAGTCCTGCTCTAGAACCCGCTTTTACTAGCGTCTGTGGTATTTCTATTACGATTTAAATTATTGGTGCTGTATTCTGATTGGTTGCTATCAGGTATAGACCGCAGATTATCGACACTGGCGTCGATTCTGTCATACCACTCAGTAAACTAAACCAATCTGACAGGACTAAAATTATCTACCTTATCATTTTAATATGTGAGAGAAGGATGGCAACAATTTTAGAGCTGTCAAATTTAGTTTAGTTTAGAGTACATCAGAATCGACGCCAATGTCGGAAACATAATTTTACACTCACTCATTCTCACTAATATTATAAATGCAAATGTTTGTGTGTATGTATGTTAATTTATTTTCTCTATAACTAGAGTAAAAAAAAAAAACAGATGATCAGATTGAACAGACTTTATTGATCTGTGGTTCCCCGCTCAACTCCGCAACGGTTTGAAGGTTTTCGATAACGTTTGGTATGGAGATAGCTCTTACCATCATCATCATCATCATCAGCCTGTAAACGTCCACTGCTGAACAAAGGCCTCCCTCGTAGAGAGGGGTGTTGCCATAATCCCCACGCTTGGCAGGCGGCTTGGGGATCGCAGTACGTTCACCGTGTACTAATAGGACGCTGCTGCCCATCCTCCGGTGGTTCTGGTCGCAGTTTTAGGACATACCCGGCTCTTACCATAGATTAATACTATTATAAACTACTTTTCAACTACTAATTCAACTACTTTTGAAGCTGAAAAAATATACGATTCCTGTAGAATACCGAGTAAACTGCGAGTAAAATTATTCCTATGGCGCCTATGATATGCAGTCTGCGATTGTTGTTACCGTTGCAATAACATCAAAAACCAGTGAATAAGACTCAAGAAATATTTCATTAATCCTAATGTAATAAATTAATATTATTATTTTATTATAGAAACTGACGTGGTTTTCACACATTTTTTTCTTACGTGAGTAATTCCCGTGTAATTTAATAAAATAATTTTATATCGAACATTTTGACGCTCAGCAGAAGTTATACAGCCCAGATCCGATACAAAATTATACTCACATTGAAACAAAGCAGACTTCTGACTTCGCTAAAATGACGTTTCCAATGTAACTTTCTTTATTTTTCAGGTAACCGCGGCAACTCGAGTGGCCGTGTAACTGTGGGGAGATTTAAACGTGAAGGAAAAATATCCTGAGGAAACTGGTATGCCCAAGAACCTCAAAAGTTCAAAGAGATGATATTCTTCAACATGCACTGGCCCAGCATGGTGGATTAGGGCCCATCCTCTCTTTCTGAGAGAAAGCCTGAGTCTCAGCAGTTACATGATAGGCTGAATTGATGATGAATTTTTCTGATGAAGTATTCCAAACTTTAAGATATTACCACTATTTATTACATATTAGGTACATTAAGGCAGATGTAATGCCAGTTTGCTAGGTCATACGGTAATATGGGATTAATTATGAATGTTGGTAGAAGATTGTGCTTCGCCGACTTCCGGACGGTTTCATCGTGGTCCCTAACGAGCTATAAAATCCCCCGAAATCCTCTTTAACTGCAAGCAAAGTTTACCTGCGGGTCGGTAAATACGCGCCCACATTTGGTCTTCGAATTGAGATTCGCAATCTGTAAATAACAAGAATTCAAAGAATATGCGAAGTCGTGGAACCCGGGATTGAAATTTTAAAGACAGGGTATATACTTGCAACGGAATTTAGTATTTTTTAATTAGTTTCAACATTAAACCTGTATATAATAACTATACAGACATCTTGACTAAGATGAAAAGGTAAGAACTTTATAGTTACTATAAAAATCATCAATTGCTAGGCGCAGTGACGACAGGTGGAGTAAAGTTTCAAAGTGGTGGCCGAGACACGCGGGTCAAACCTGGACTAGATTTAGCACAGGACCAAGGCAGATGGCATAGCAAGAGAGAGGCCTATAGATACCCAGCAGTGGGATAAGGAAGGCTGTGGATGATGATGATGATGATAGAAATCAAGAAATTTTTACATATCAGGATTCATTTCGGAGAATGAGCATCAGGGCTACATGACCTTATTCTATACCTACCATCCGGCGTCCCCTTTCTACTACAGGACAAGTAGAAAAACGGTACACTACCACCCATTGTGGATTTTCCTTGGATACGTACCAAATGTTTCGAATCCACGCTTCTAATCCGTACAGCCAAGGATTGGGACAACCTGCCAGCTTCTTTGATATAATGAAAAGGCCTAGATATAATCTGGGCCTTTCAAGGCCAGAGTGAATAGGTATCTTCTGTCTGCGTGCTTTATCTTCGACCACATCGTTGCTTACCAACAGGCGACTTGATGGTCAAACGCGGATTTATCCACGAAAAAAAACCTAGTAAGTTATCTCAAACGTGGCATTTCATTTGTCCATTATTTGAAGAACACAATTTTACGAAAATTTTACTCGGTTCCTTTCCTAATGTGAAATATGTGGTAAAGAAAGAAAATTATGTAGGTATCTCTATTTAACATAGCACATACGAGTAAGACGAACAGTGACAGCTATAATTGCATTGCTACAGTTTACGATAGGTAAGTACAAGTTAAATATTGCGTGAAAAAGGATATAGTGGGAGAAGAGTAACGTCACGCCTGAACAAATTGATGTGCGTAATGGCTCCCCATTACATACATTGTGTTCGCTCGATCGAGCACAAAGGTCGCTGAGCGCCTCTCGGGATCACTGTATGGAGAAAAACGTATGAAACATATTTTTGTTAACTGGATGGAGTGATTTATTGTTATTTCCTACTAAATACACTTACATGAGCAGGTGAGTTTTATTGTTAAGATAAATAACATATCTGAAGCAGGGAAAATTATCCATGACCTGTGGATTAAGTCTTTGGAAGAAAAGCTATCCAGTCAGGTACCAGCCAGTCCATTCTGTAAGTCAATTCAATTCTAAAAATCAAGTTTTAAGTCAAGTGAGTATATCAAATTTATCTCGGTTGCGTGAGCGCACGGTGAGAATGTCCGACTGGTATTCTGCAAAAAACACCAACCGCAAAAACCGTTACTAGCGCCACCCGAGTTTCGGTGCAAGAGCAACGAACTACACATGAGTGATCGAGCCACAGATCGAGCTCGAGACTGAGATAGTTTTTGGTATTCCGCAACTAAAATTGGCGTGTCCTCACCCAAGAGTTCGACTTCGACTCCCTTGTTTGTTCTGATTTTAGGGCTAAGTGTAGGTACGTGTATTTTTCTTTTTGATTACTGTAAAGAAATGTCAAAATATTGAGTGATCAACCTTGATAGTCCTATCCTTGTTATTGTTGTTAGTCCTATCCTTGTTGCTTGTCCTTGATAGTAGATCTTAGGTGCAATTCGATATTTTGACAAATATCTGCAGGAAATATAGACATTACATTTTCACGTACAATTAGCTTATCATTTCACTTGCACGTTCACTTTGTCTGCAGATTAGACCGGCTGTTCAGCGCGCCGATGGCACTGGTATGATGGAGACTTTTTTCCTAGATTCAGCAGGCGGCGCACTTTTTGACTAGTCTGTTGTCTATTTTTCTGACTATTCATAATATGTGACATTAAACATGACTGAGGGTTTATGAGATAATATGTTTTTACATGTTGAGACTACGGACATATTCAAGGACATCATTATAAACAACCAGCTGTTGCCCGCGACTTTGTACACGTAGACTGTCATATAAACTTTCAACCCCCCTTTTGCCCCCATTTATTTGGCTCTTTCACAAAATCATTTCTTAGCAGATCTCTGCATTACATAATGAATTTACCTGTCTAATTTCAGTTGTGTAGTCAAGTATTCTATAAGCTTTCGTGATGAGTAAGTGAGTGAATAAATGAGTGAGTGAATGAATGAGTGAGTGAGTGAATGAATGAGTGATAAGTAGTATTTCGCTTTTATATATAAATATTACTATCTGTTTGTTACCCGCAAGTTTGTACTAGTACATATTCATATAAACTGTCAACCTCTATTTGCCCCCTCAATTCCCCTCAAGCCCTTTCGTAAGATCCTGTCTTAGCGGACCTATTATTAAATCTACCTGCCAAGTTTCAGATCATTCAACGAAGCGTATGGAACAGACACATATCTGTGGGAACAGCAGATTTTTTTATTATAATGATATCCTTGAATATAACCATCGTCTAAAACAACTCCCGTATAAAACATCATAAGGTTTCTTGCCGAATTAAAACAGAGTCCAATATGAAGTCTTATAAGCCCCAATTCACGGATTTATTAGCTTTTGATTACATCTCCTCAACCTCACCTGCCGCCATCACGGAGCAGATTATGCAAACGTGATGATTAAAATTCGACAGATTCGAATGTATATTCTCCATAAATATGAGTTTCCGCTTATGAGACAGCGAGGAAAACCCGTCTCGACAAAAGCCAGAGTGTTTTTACAAGGTTTTCTTACTTTACGGGGTAATGTCAATGGCGGAATAATACAACTAATTTAAGTTTTGTGACAACGGAGAGCGTTGGCGAGCAGTAAAACGAAAGCCTTGTTTAGCAGCGACCAAGAAGATAAAAGTTATCTTGAAAAGTCTGCAGCCGCAACAAACTTACCAACTGTCTTCAGGTGGGATAAAGGAAACTCGATTAGGGGAAGGAATAAAAAAGTGCTTCGCTGAGTGGGAATAAGAAATCGATGCAGGTTTAATTAACCATGGTAGAAAAACGAGCTCCTTGTGTTGAGACCTATAAAATGTTGCATCAAACTTTTAAAATTGGCAGTTTTCGAAAATGCAATGCGGTTTCGTAACCAAGATTTTCAGATTAAATAATTAGTTTAGTTTAAAAACCTAAAAAATTTGCTTTGGTGACTCATTATAAAACCAGTAAAGTGCATGTCAGGCTCGGGCACTAAGAGTTCCGTACCACTGCACAAAATACAATAATTAACAATAAAAATCCGACTTCGGAATTTGTGAAGTATGCAATTTTGATTCTGTGATAAGGTCATCCAATAAACCGAATACGTTGCTTAACTTGGTAAAGAATATAAATTTGTCACCGACTCGCACTTTGCCATTATTTATTATTTGTTGTTACACTTTAGAGTGTGTACTATAATCATGCCAAGTTTGACGTTTGTACGTATTACCGTTTAAAAAAAACTTACTTCTGTCATATTTTCTTCTGTTATGTCATTAGTTGCACAGTGGTTTGTTTTTTTTTTGTTTGTGTTAACGCCTAAGATAAATTTCAACATAAAGCCAACGCTGACGGCATTCTACGGTAAATGAAGGTCAATCATATCTACTATATAAAAATAAGTCGGGTTTTCCTTCCTGACGCTATAACTCCAGAACGCACGAACCGATTTCCACGGTTTTGCATTCGTTGGAAAGGTCTTGGGCTCCGTGAGGTTTATAGCTATAGTAGCGAGGCCAAAGACCGAGCTCTACGCGTACGAAGTAGCGGGATTAAGCTAGTATTTAATAAAAAAAAAAAAACATGCAGTCGAATTGATAACCTCCTCCTTTTTGAAGTCGGTTAAAAAATATGTGTATGTAAATTATAAATACTTATTTTTTTCATAAAAATTGATGTATAGTTATCAGTTTATGCTCGAAATGGTTTTGTAATTACAATCTATACAAAATATGAACAAAACCCATTAGAAGTAGGTTAAAATTGACTTCTAAGATTTGATAACAATACAAGTGAATCGAGTAAAAAAGACAAAATATAAATAAACACGTCTTGTACGTACAAAGTACGTACGTACAAAGTACGTACGTATAAAGAAATGGTATAAAATATGATTTTATAATGTAAATTTAATTATACTTACTGTTAAAAACGACATAAACAAAGATATCATCTACGTATTTTAAGTAAATATCTCGTTCTCTTTTTCACATTTTGCAGAAAATGTAAACAGTCGTGGTAAATACGATTTCATTTATTCATACGCAGTCTTTAGATCAAGTCTCTTACAAAAAGTACCTATACCTTAACCGTAATTATGTAGATGAGCTGCACCCAGTTCTCATTTTAAACAAGAAACTTAAAGTGCATTCACATGAAGAGACCTTTTTGTTTTCACTAGCAGCCACCTACTTCGTTGAGTAACTTTGCTATGCTGTCTGTACTTAAAGGCAGTACTCTAACTTCAATAATACCTATAAAAATTACGCCTCGATAGATATTAAAGCTTCGTAAAATTAAACTCTCACCTGGCGCGGCTTATTTAAATGTGACGTCGTCACGTCGTCGTGTTTAAAAAGATGCATTCTATTAATTTCTCAGTAATGACGACAAAAATGTGCACAAATACGTCGGGTGCTAAAATGTTTTTTGTTTTAAAGTCATTCGTCGTACTTCTAGATATCGCGTTCTGTTTGACAGGTATCAACTTAAATAGTTTTAGCATAAGCAGCGCTATAGCGCAGTAACGCGTTCTATTTGACGATGGAAATAAGGGTTAGAGCACAAAGACAGACAGCCAAGAACTAAATAATTCTAAATATCTCAAAGTTCGGGTATAAGTGGATGCGATGCAAGGGATGCATGACCCGCGTAGTATTTCTACCCAAAGGAAGACCAGCGCTGTTTATTTACGACCTTACGACGGCTTTTTGTTGAGTTGGAGCCGTTTGTGTGTGTGATAATAAGCTATTGCTTTTATTTATTTATTATTATTTAATAATAGGCTTGCGTTTGGCCACCAATGTGGTTTGCGATGGAGCACGCTTGCCTAGAAGAAACCGATTCACTATTGATTTGAAGACACCCTAATTGTCGTTTATTCCATTCTGTCCAACTAGCAGTTCGATGATCGAACTGTTTGGACAAAAATATTCCAATTTGTTAGACTGGCCAGTCGAACAATTTGGACACGCAAATTTTGAACTACTATAGTTATTTATGATACAAGTGCGGTAAGTTGGTTATTACAAACGAGTAGACGAATGTAAGCCCGAGACGAAGTCGAGGGCTTACCATAGTCACGAGTTTGTAATAACCAATTCGCACGTGTGCCATACAACGTTTTACAACACATTTGCGAGAAAAAAAGGCTACAAATGAAACAATTTTATTATTTTGTTTATAACTTAATATCAGTCACAACAATAGTTTCTATAATATAATAAGAAAATGGCGCGAACATGCAAATAGCGCCACTATCACGTGGTGAAAATTAGAACTACATCTTTCGTCTCATTTTCTCTTTAGTATTAAACTGAGACAAACGTATTGAGCAAAAGCGCTTCCAAGGAGGTTTGATCATTCAGCTTATTTATTCTCGTAATATGAAACTCTTTTGTGGAATTCTTATGTAATTATGATTGAAATTAAAAAAATACCGTAAAGTACACGCATGGTGCTATACATCTGAGCGTGCGGACAAATTCATTACCGCACGCTCCGTTGTATGATCCGTAATGTTTAACTTTCGAACGATGTATACAGGCTTCGTAAGTACACTTTTTGAGCAAATGTGTTGTAAAGAATATTACGATGCATTAATCTGAAAAGTGATTAGGTACTTTTTGTAAAATTATTATCAATTAGGTATGTAACTATCAGGGTACACTCATTCGGCAGCTCATTCCAGAGACTAGCAGTTCATACAATAAAAATGACTACAATAAAAGTGAAGGTAAGTTATCATTTTATTTTATAAATTAATATGTTTCTTTTTACCTTTGCATTATTATCGTGTTTTGTTTGAACAAAATAAATTATGTCGTATGCCTTTATTGCTAACATAGTAATGTAAACATGTCCTGTAAACCATTGGTGGGTGTAAACGAATTGGCCATGGACTCACTGTAGGTTGGGCTTAGCTACTGATCGCCACTGCGTGATGAATAAGGAATCCGTTCAGTCTGGGTCCAGCTCAAGGGCTCTTCTTAGACAAGGCTAAGACTTGTGCAACATTGCAATGAGCCTTTGTGTTTTAAAACATTGTTTTAAAGAACATAGAAAAGTGTTTTTAATTCGTAACTCTGTATGTAAGGAAATATACCAAGATATTTATGTAATTTGATTGCTAGCATAAGCTACGTTGATTAGTTTATGCTATGTATTATAATGAAACTGAAATTAACATTACTGGTGTTACTGGTAATAGTCTTAGGGCCACGTCCACACGCGAAATAGAACAACTATAAGTAAGTATGAATATCTCCAAATGTCCCCTATATCCAAGTATGTAGACATTTTTAAACGATTTCATGAGAAGAGGTTCTCAATTCGTACGTTTTCTTGTATTTACATTTGCACCGATTGCTCCAACATTTCGTACAATTCTCGGCCCTGTACCAATGATATAATTTAGTACTTAAATAATTAACATTTAATATGGCAAAGTTATCAAAAACAATCTAGACGAAATGATGCGAAAAAATTCGTGCAGCCACCGCACTCTCACGTAAATGTGTATTCTATTTCCTAGGCAACAACATTTAAATTCCTCTGAATTACGTAACCGTGCGACCGCCACGCGCTCACCGCGAGTTGACCACGCGGTTGCCGCGCGTCATTCACGCGATCTTTCTTTTGTATCTTTGCTCTAGTTGCCAAATAAATAAAACGTATTTTGCTATAATAGCGCATTTTTTAGACACGTTGCTGCGCGGAGGCATCCTAGCGAACACGTTGGGTCGGCTCGAACAAATTCGTGGCAAATAAACGCGCTCTATCGGCCTAGAATATTGCACTGCATACTCTCCAAAACTATGTCCGTCATCTACCCGAACACCCTGTATAGTGTATAGTATATACTAAGTAGATAGGACAATATAGGTAGTTACATAGATAAATAGATTTAGGTAATAGGTACTTCACGTAGGTAAGTGGACAAGTTTAGAATCGTAGTCGGCCTTATTTGCGAGTTCCGCTGACTCGGTTGAACTTGTTCCATTCAACGCCGGAAGCTTGTTACCACGACTTCTGCGGTTTTCGACTAGATAACATTGTGCTAAAGATTTAAACTATGTACCAAGGGAAGTTTCGTTACGCCGCAGTAAATGCTTACACGTCATGTCATAGGAGCTGTTGGCCTTTTTCATCAAGGTATTTAAAACAGAATTAAAAATCTTTATTCAAGAAAACGACATTGTGAGAGTCGCGGGTATCCAGTGGATGCAAAAGGTGGGTTGTCGTTCAGTGTGGAGGTTAAAGGGGGAGGCCTATGTTCAGTAGCTGATGAGATGATGATTATGATTCAAGAAAAAAATGTACCCTCTTGATCATGACAAGCAAGCTATTGGGTATATCTGGCACGTTCTACTTCTATCACACTCCATTTAAAGTCGATATAATTATTTCGTATTTATGTACTTAAATCTGTGCGTGGTATTGCAGATTCAGCTATCGCTAATGATAGGCAAGGTAGTAAACAACAACAAGTCTAATTAGTATAAAAAAAACATTTTTCTCCATTAAAACTTCACAACCTCCTTAAGAGATGATTTTTGAAATATCCTATGACATGCCTTTCTTTCTTTCCCCCTACAAAATTTTAGTGGTCCGTTTGACCCCCTCAGAGGTGGAATTGCACAAAATCGGTTCTTTTGAATGATTTAGTATCCGGTTTGGTTAGGTTTCGTTCGTTCTTATTGATCACTTAGACTATTTAAAGGATTATTGAGTAAAACCCCCTTCGATCCATAGTAAAATTATTGATCGAAAGTAATACTTCGTAGCTAATAGCAGTTTGGTCTGTGTGTTGAGACTTCGAAACAATTTTTCTGAATATATGTATGAGAAGAACGATAGATAGATTAAAGCTGCTTATAATTACAGCGAGGAGAAGAACGATAGATAGATTAAAGCTGCTTATAATTACAGCGAGCGGCATTATTTTAACGGTACGCGTGTTACACGTACTCTTCACTCAAATGTAACGCCTACTCCTCGTCTATACCCAGCTATGCATCAGGATGGGTAGCGTTGTCAGTTCGCCTGGTGTTTGCTAGTACACGTTGCCATTCCTTTGTGGTGTCTGCCTCATTAAAATAATTTAAATTAATTTAGCTCTTATTTCAATGTTTAAAAGTGTTTTGTGTTACTTTATAACTTTACTCATAGCATTGAATACGATATACTTAATTTAAATTTTTTGAAAATATATATCACTGTCGTCAACCTGCTTTATACGTCATCGGTGCAATTGAGCTGGTAAACTTACAAGTTTTTATTGACAAATATCTTTTTCAAACCAAGCTTTTATGAAATTAGTGATCGGAACTGTGTGCTGATCAAAACGAGCCCAAACACTGCTAGTCTACAATTACCCACCGAGGAGTGCCGTTGTCCACCGTTACCATCATCAAATCAGCTCGCATTCACCATAATATTGCATTGTCATCGGAACTTGACAAATATGCCACAGCTCAATCGAACACCGGAAGTGGGCCAAATAGATCTGCGGGGCCTTACATGCAAGATTTGATTACAGACAGACAGCTGACAGACACCGGTACAGCTGAAACTAAATAACAGCTTGTCATGGAAGTAGTATAGGTATAAAACGTCCTTGCAGCTTGTAAAACAAAAACGCGCGTGCGAGACTGGGATGCACTATGTTATGATAAGTGCATCTTTATTTATTTGCGAAACTTATTGATCTAACTGTACTGTACGTAGTAGGTACATATAAGTCTATGGCACAACTTAGATGTGCTGTATGCAAGACGCATAAACTAAAGCAGAAAAACCATTGAGTCATAATAATGTTGTGGAAAAGATCACCTCATTTTCAAAAATGTTTTAGAGCGCCTGGTTAATGCGACGCGTGACCAAAATGCTGGCGTGTTTCTAGCTCAACGCATAGCATTTCCATTCAGCGTGGTAATGCCAACAGCATGCTGGGTACGCTGCCAACTGGTAGTGGGCTTGAGCATTTGGTTTGTCTTTGGACCTTTAACGGTCTATGGGCAGTCTGACTGTATTTGTAGTGTTAGTTATCTATACAGCTATATTATTTATAATATACTTGCCCAATACAAAAACTTTCGAATAATATGCTATAGAAGTATTCACTTAGTTTTATTAAATTTGAATGTGAGTGAAAAGAGAAATATCCATTAAAAACGTAGGATGTCTGAATAATAACTAAATTATTCGACCCACAGTATAAAAATCCTAACTATAAAGTTACTTGAGCACCTATCAACTGGAGCTAAGTTAATAAAGAATGCTATATTTTTAGAGATTATATGAAATTATTAAGATTGTGGGTAAAGTACTTTCATCCTGAAGTTTTCTATAATGAAATCATGAAAAATGCCTGAAGTTGCCAGAAATTATGGCTAAGCTTAACTTTTTTTGTTATTATCGCTACATCCTTGGCTATCGTCTCAATTAGTGCTTAGCAAAGTTGGATGTTTTAACCACCAATGATTTAGCACAAGAACAGTGGTTTTTTTAATGTATAACAGGCTAGTCGTTTGACCGCAGCTTACACGATGTGTGCAAGGTTGTGACGGAGTGATGGCTGAGGCAATGTAAGTGGCACGTTGGTCATTTAGATAGATATATAAGTATTGTAAAACGGACAGAAATAAATATTTTTTTTCAAATATTTCGGCAACCATATTAAAAATAAAAATAAGCAGTATAACTACTTAAGTTTAGATAATTGAGCTTATGAGGAGCAAAAACGATTTTCCCTAAACCATTTTCCCCCAAAACGCGGAAAGCCGCAATCAAGCAAAAGCAAAAAAAATATATATTTATATCTAAAAAAGACATTGCATAGGACATAATGAACTTAAAACTAGTGTAAAAGCTGGCAGCCTCATCACGATGAGCGATCTTTTCCACAACCTAAGACCTTTTCCATCTATTTATTTCCTTTTTCTTTTCTTTTTTTTCTTTCTTTAATCTTCTAACTGTGAGATAGGTCGACGACAATATTATCACCATCGCGATTTGAATTTAGACCTGATTAGCACAGGACCGAGTATATAGCATAGCAAGAGGATTAGCATAGGACCAAGCAGATAGCATATCAAGAAGAATCTAGACGTCCTGATTAGCAAAGGGCCGAGCAGGTAGCATAGTAAGAGAGATGCCTGTATTCAATGATTTACAAACACAATACATGAATGTTAGATCTAGTCCAAAAACACACGATAAAAGCGCCTTAGTAAAAAATTAAAAATTTGATACATCTTAGTAATACCGATGTCTAAATTAGCTTGCAACTTATATGTAGTTCTAACTTGCAAGTAAATGCACAGATTATTCTAATAAACGGTTTGTGATTCCACTGTAATTTTAGTTTGGACATTTTTGATCGCTAACCCGAATCTTTATTTAAGTCTGTAATGCTAACATCTGTAACTTTTCTGATCTGGCCTTAAAATTAATTTAGACTGGCCTTATGAAATAGACGGGGCTTCATAAAACCCAGTCTGGCTTTGATGAAAGCAAAAGTCATTGCCAAAATAGTTACACAATAGGGTCACCTAAATCCATAGTGTTAATTAATTTCTTTGCATGCACCCATCAGTAGGATAAAGAAGGCTATGGATTATAATGATAGCTTGTTCATTTGTTAATCCTACTAATAAATAGGGAACATAATCTACCACGTCGACTATAGCATCATTAAGTGAAGACAAATTACACGCGCATATCGTTACTGTAGTTTACTTACACACACGGACAAACATTGTTTGCTTGGGGGAGCATTTAGCAAAGTGAAGATCGCGCTTAATGTTGCAGAGGCAAATTTGCACACCCTTGTTTGATTAACTTCGGATCGTAATGCCTAATTTAGATAAACTAGCATCTGTATTGGCAGTATTTGTTTTGGTAGCGGTTGAGTTGGTACTAGACCGAACCCACGTCTCCAATTTTATATAAATTGTATTTAAAAAAAGTTCAATAACAGGACTCAAACTGATTATTTTTGAGTATTCAGTAAAATAATTATGATTATTGTTTTATAATAGACCGTAAATAGATTAGGAAACTAGCTGTTGTTTGCGACTTTGTGCGTGTATACTTTGATAAAAACTTTTTACTCCTCTTAATTTAGCCCTTTTGCAAAATCCTTTCTCAGCACTCACACCCTGCCAAATTTCAGCTTCGTAAGTCAAGAAATATTCGATATTTAATTATGGGGATGGTCGTGATTACACCAGAACAAAGGTGAAATGATTTGATGTTAAACAAAGATGCAGCACGCTTACCTAGAAAGTAACTGTTTACAAACACCTTGATTTGCAAACTCCCATACAAAAATATCTTTAAGTAAAAGAGATTCTCTGCATCCACATCCTGTCTTATGAGTGTGTTTACGCTTTAGAAGGACGTAGAATACAGCCCAATATTTAGTGCGACCAAAAACGTCCAGCTGCGAGGGTCGTCATAAACCAGCGTCGCACAATATTTTCCAATTATTGACTCCGCCATATTGTCCCCGGCTGTGTTTAGCTGTTATTACCACTTCATAGAGATGTCGGCCCGTGATATACCTAATCTCGAGCTTTCTCGAACTTTACTAGTTTATGTTGGAACTCTTTACGGGTCTCTCGTGGCTTTTGATTTATTAGAGTTTTTCATGAACACGTAGCATAGGATTTTTAAATATCAATATATGGTAAGTTCTCTCCGGCTGCGATAGCTAAATATATTTTATTTTTTAGTTTAGCTTTAACCCTTCCCGCGCAATGGGCTGACTAGCCTCTGTTGCCAGAAATGTGAGAGTCCAACCGAATTTTCGAAAACTAACCGACTGTAAAATAAAATATATTTTTTTCCTATTAATTTGACATTTTATGTTCATATATTATATATAATATTAATCGTCTTGAATTGCTGTATGATATTTTCATGTATTATATATTTAATTACTCACCATTAGTACAAAATCTCGTGATGAAATTATAATTTCTGAATTTTCTTGCGCCATCACGCACTTGTTGATAAAAATATGCTATTTTTTTACAATAAATTACAATCACACCACTTTCACAACAAGGGAGCACTATTTCCGCAACTTTTACACTAATTACTTGACACTAATAGGCAATATTCACTTCAAAAACTAAAACTTTATCGCGAACCATTTTTACGTAATGTTTCCGCCATGTCAGTTTGCCGAACACTGGCTAAACGGGGAAATCCCACTCACAAAGTACTGTTGCCAAAAAAAATTTTTATGTGAATAATCGTAACGGTTATTCTTATAATTATCAAATCGTGTTCTAGTGAATAATTTCCAAAAAAATTATACTATTGTTAATAAATATTTAGATTTTCTGTAATGCAGAGAGGGATTTCCCTATGGTGTAAAAATAAAACCAAATAATTGTTTTTTAAGTAATATATAATTCAAACACTAAAAATAAGTACATTTGCGATTATGTATTCAAAATGTCTCTCATACTAAGTAACATTATAAATGCGAAAGTGTATTTTTTTGATGGCTTGTCGGTTTGTTTGTTTCTCTTTCGCGCTGCTACAGAGCTACCTGACTTTTTGCATGGATATAGTTCAAGTACCGGAAAATGACATAGGCTACTTTTCATCGTCATCATCACAATTTTTCGTCGCTACATCACTACTATATACATATATAATTATATATATTATTTTATTATAAAATATTTAGATTCACTGTTATGCAGAGAAAGATTTTCCTAAGTTGTAAAATTAAAACCAAATAAATGTTTTTGAAGTAAAATATAATTCAAACACTAAAAATAAATACACTTTCAATTGTGTGTTCAAAATATCTATCATACTAATATTATAAATGCGAAAGTGTGTTTGTTGGCTTCTTGGTTTCTTTGTTTGTTCCTCTTTCACGCAGCAACATAGCAACGGATCAAACTGATTTTTGCTTATAGTTACAGTGCAGGAAAGTGACGTAGTGACGACGTGGCTACTTTTCATCATCATCATCATCATCATCACTACGCGGATGAAACCACGGAGTGAAGCTATTCATCTATATATAATTATGTATCTGAAGTTAAAATGCTTACAACTATACATATCAACGCACAACCTAACTACTGATGGTAGAATAATGAAAAATACAGTTATTTCCTATTACTATGCGTACCTTGTATAAGGGAATTTGCGATATTAGACCCACAAGAGGGTGAAATGGGACAATAATGCACGTATACATGTATGTATATGTATGATATGTAATGTAGACTAAATAATTAACATAAAATCGAGACTAGGTAGTAGGAAAAAGTAAAATAATAATAATAGCTTATATTGGTGGTTATAAACATCTAATTAAGGTATAAAATACAACTAAACCAAAATATAATTCTTACAATATTCTAACAGACATAATTTAGTTTTTTTTCTTAACTTTATCAGAAACGATTAAAATATAATTATATATAAAAAACTAACATTTGTACGCTGTAACAAGCAAGGACATGAGATACGTCTCCATTCTTACGACCATGTATGCTACTTTATATGTATGTATACCTACCATGTTCTGACAAATAAATAATTTGAATTTGAATTTATCGCTTAACGTCAGGTGAGATGGTGATCAAACGCAAGACATTCATCAAGACATCAGACACAAGAAGAATTTATGAAAAAAAAAAAAAAAAAACTATCTATCTAAAGCTGTATATAATTAAATGCGCAGCGCGTTCACATGGCAACGAATAACGTGATACAATACAATAACTCTATTATGACACAACAAAAAGGAAACCATAAGATGAAAATACATATAATTCTAGATTATAATAATTCTACACGAGCAAAGCAACGCGGGCAAACTTTATCAAATTAAAATATGATATAACACTGACTATAAGATTTTTATTTAGTTCTCCTATTTTGCCGTCATTCGGCATGTGAATTTGGTCATGATATTATATTAATGTTAAGTATACAAAATAAAATAAAAACATAGCACACAACTCAATGTTGAATGTTTGGCTAAAGTAATATTAATAAGACGGTAGATGGTAAAGTATACATTATGTTTTGACATACATGTTTTGTTTGATTACAATATCAAGTTAATCGGTATTTCAATTTGGTTATAATAATTAATGTACTTATGTATAAAGGAAATTAAATGGAAAGTATATAATTCAATGTTGAGTGCGTGGCCAAAATTAATATTAATAGGTTGGTAGATGGTATGGTGTTCACAATTTTTATGTTTGATTACAATATTACGTTAATAATATAACTCTGACTATCATTTACAATAAAAAACAATCAAAATAAAATTACAAATTAATTAATTACAATGAAAATATACATGATTCTTAAATACACTATATACAATATTACCTAACTTACCTAGAAAAGCTAACCAAACCTGCCGAGAAATTTTGAATTCTATTTTACTCGGGACAGTGACGGCAATGAGCGAAATAAAAACCACAAAAACAGAGGCTGTTTAAAATGTTCATGAGTTTGAAAGCCCCATATCAGTAACGAATATCCCTAAATTATTTATTTACTTACTTACTTACCACCTCCCAATGCCCCATGTCCAACTAAGCGGCAAAAAAAAAAAACAACTCTGCCTAGTGATGATTAATCCAAAAGTAAAATCTGGTATTTACAATTGAACACGAATGACCATTGTCCTAATTATTGCAAGAATTATTTGGGAAACAAACATCACAAACTAAGCCAATCAAATCTCGCTTTCACACACTTTTCACACACAAAAAGTTGTGAAGACTCATTCGCGTCGTCTTTTCCGCCCACGAATTTCATGCCCTTTGAGCTCTGCGAGAGAATGCCACTCTTCCCAGCAGTCCTCAAAGCACAGAAAAACGTCACAGGTAACGCATTTCGTATGTACAACTTTTCGGATTCCTTGTCTTTGGTGAATCACACAACGCTTTATGGTACTTTTGCCCGGCAAGTACTTTGGTACGTGCATGACATCCATTCTCAACCTCGTGTCTTTGTACACGGGCTCGCTAATCTCCTGACGAACAGGACGGTGGTGCTCGACCAGAGAATTAGCCAGCGCGTAACGAAACTCACGATGCGTCACGGGCAGCTTGTCACGTCGTTTCAAAGAGCTGGCGTACATAACAAAAGCGTTATGGGTGCTCACGTTCAGCAGCCTCTTAAAAATCTTTATATACCACTTCACACATCTCTTCCGCTCCAACAAATACATTGAGAGTTTTTGATCTTTGAGATCAACACCTCCCATTGTATTGTTGTAATCTCTCACACTCACAGGCTTCACTAGCGGTTTACCTGCCTTCGATCCAACGTAGGTGTCGTCGTTGTGATAGGTGGAGATCATCGTCACCAATTTGGAGTCTCTCCATGCTAACACGGAAAGATCACCACATTGACGCGCGATGATGGTCCCCTTTTTCACATTCTTCGGTACTTTCGCGATGTCCTGAGGCACGTGCTTACGATTTGTGCGCAAAGTTCCCAAACAATCAAAACCCAAGCTCTTGAGATGCCGCGCTAACGCTGGGCAATTATAAAAATTGTCCATCGTTACGCAGTGTCCCAGATTCTCGAGACCTTGTAATAATTCGAGTACCACTTTGGTACTCTTGCCACCCAAATCAGCACTAGGCGCAACGTCGCCGGTACTTGCAGAGTTTTTCCCCGTGTAGATTTGAAATTTGTACAAGTACCCCGTTCGTGACTCACAGAGCTCGTAAGACTTTATGCCAAAACGCGCAGCCTTTGTCCTTATTGCTTGAACCCAGGACAAGCGGCCCTTGAATAAGGTCAATGACTCATCGATAGAAATTTGTCGTTGCAAGTTATAGAGGGAGGAAAATTTGCCGTTGAGGTGTGAGATCACAGGTACTATTTTCGCCAGTTTCGGTGAAAGCTCAAGTTCTTCATATCGTAGATAGTCCTGACTTACATCAGCATTATCGACGAAATGCAGAAATTTGCTCAGCAAAACATACCGATCGTAAGTCATCAGTTGCTTGAAATTGGACAACGTTAGGCAACCGAGTGA
The DNA here is from genome assembly GCA_914767915.1 of Agriopis aurantiaria. Classification (NCBI taxonomy): domain Eukaryota; kingdom Metazoa; phylum Arthropoda; class Insecta; order Lepidoptera; family Geometridae; genus Agriopis; species Agriopis aurantiaria. The sequence continues at coordinate 8,882,966 of OU612000.1, read as the reverse complement.
CTTCCAATATTCATGCTGCGATGTCCGCTGGTCAATGCCCATGAACATGAAAACAGCAAAAAGAATCATTATCTCGTCTGCATCAGTGTCAGTCCACTGATGAAGACGAGACGATTTCTTCAACGTCTCGTTGGCCCTCATATGATCGATTGTTTGTTTCGCGTACCTATTAGTTTCTAGGGCGATAAGCTCTATGATGTCATTACTCCAGATATCAGTAAAAGCATCATAAGGCGTATCGTAGTCTTTGAGTGGCCCCGGGGTCGGACCTGAAAATACTTCAGGAACACCACGAAACGACTCAAATTTACTTTCCCACGTGAAAGTATTAGAGACGCCAAGCAAACAATCAGCTGCTTCATCCATTGCCCTCTCAACAGAAGATAAAATATCTCGAACAGGTTCTTCTAGTTCCTCGTTATCCGGAATTTCCCTCCCTATGCCAGCAAAGACGTTGGTTTCGATAGGAGCTACATCGAACTCGTCGTCAAACTCGCTATCTAAATCACTGCCTTTACATGCCTTGCGCCTAGTGACTCGCTTAGATGTGGTTGTCACCCCCGAACATGACGGACGAACATCAGCATCTACGGAGGAAACATTCGCTACGCTTCCAGGCTGAATGCTAGTTCCTTGCGGTTGGAAACTAGAATTTCCCGAAGCACTGCAAAAGTTTTCCTCGGCAGCAGTGCTAGGCGTAAGTGGCCTAGGTGAGGCAAATCCCTGATCCTCCACCCACCGCCTCACCTGCTCCATGGCGTCGTCCGCCTCGTCGTCGGTGAGGTCCATGGCCTCCACTCGCTCCACCACACTGGTGCTGCAAGGAAATGTAACATTGTAACAAACTATTTTGAACACTTACCTGATGTTAAACAAAGGCTTAGAATATCAGCCATGATGTGTTCAAACGCAAGCCTATGTTAAATAAAAATATATATGAAAAAACGTACCTGAGCGAAGGCATGGGCTCCAACTCCATGACTCGACGGACGGTACCACCTGGGGTTTGTTGTATGGGGACGGTGTCCCCAGTAATTTTGAAAGAACCGCCAGGAGTGACCTGGACGGCAATTCCTAATGACCTAAAAAGTGAAAAATTTACAATATATAATATAATATACAATTATGTAAAAGTGAGTTTGTGAATTATGGCGAAATTTAGATTAAATTAACTTTTAGGATACTTTCATTGCAGTAGTCTCTATTTATTACAACCTGATTATAAGCATCATGAATAATATTTAAAAAAAGCAGAAAAGGTTGGCATACCGGGGAAGGACCTCTGGCGGAGGCATCTCAGGGTCGCGCGGCGCTGCGTCTGCCGCCAGCCCCATTAAGAGAGCACGTCGTGCGGCAGAGGGCCGTGGGCCTCTGCGCTCGGAGCTGGGCGTCACAGATCGTGAACGCCCAAACTCCGAGCTCGTCGACCGCAATCTAGCTAATCTAAAAACAATAAAAATAAGTCTGATGAAATATCTACACGACCAACACATTTCTACAAGTAAGTAATTTACTACGTACGTACTTTTCAAAAAGTTGATTGAAGAAAGGGTAAAAATTCGTGCAAGGTATACACTACAAGCAGCAGAATTCATTATCAGAAAAAAAAAAACGGATATAATAAAAATGTACTATCTAAATGTAATCTATCTGTTTCAATTCAAAAATTGATGATGATGATGACAAAACATACATACGCTACATACATTTTAATTATCTAACGAACTGTTTTTTATTTTTGAATATTTTTTTATAAATAATTTAATAGTTGCGTTGCCGGAGAAAAAAAGTTTAAAAAAAGGTTAAACGTCTCGATCTATAAAATCTATTTTGTATGGGCGAGTTAGCAATCGTAATTTTTTTTTGTCGACTGTACTTCCCGTGTTGAAATGAAATGGCCGACTTCTTATTTTAGAAAAAAGGTTACTATATGATATTAATGCACTTAAATGAGAACCTGTTTATCAAGAAATGTTTCAAGATACATTATTTACAAACTTGGATGCGATTTTACATTTTTACAGGCAAGTTTGTCGAATTATCAGCTAAAAACTGCCGGCACCAAGCGATCGTTTTATTGCAATTAAAAGTTTTTATGTTTTTTCTCATTTATTTTTGCCACAAATACATCCTAAAACACTTTTAACACACTCTATACACATTTTTCAGTAATTTAAAAGCTTTTACTCACCGTTTTCGCCTTTGTAACATTTTCTTGACATAAAAACATAAACCGATTCGACAGTAAAATTTCACAATATGGCTATCGCACTGTCAGTTCATTCTTTTTGGTCAGGCGGAGTTGTATTTTATTTTTTTCAAACCTCTATAGGCCCCCTGACACGGTAAGAATGCATCGATTCTCTAGTGATTGAAGTAAGCTAGAGGCGAAAGAACTTAAATTGTCTTTGGAACGTTCATTCGAGCGGGAATAAATTGACGAATAGCGGTGATTTCCTTACGCACCGCTCCGGTGCGTAACGCGCGTCGAGCACTTTTCGCTTACGCCGACATGCGGTGCGTAACACATTCAAAGGGTTAAAGCTTAGTTTTAATTATTTACAATAATATTTAAAACCTTGTATATACTTTAAGGAAGCTTATAAACTGACCGAACCAAAAGTAGATAAAAACCATACTAACTAATATGTAATATGTGAATAAAGTCTATATTTAATGCAAGCTAAATTAGAAATAGTTGTTATCGATTAAAAGTAGTTGTTGGTATTTCTCATATATACCTAAATTTATTAAACTCAGGACACTTATTCCATTGTTGAGGTAGAAGTTGGTTGGTTGTTGTTTGTTTTTCTTCAAGAGAGCGAAGAGCTGGTGGCGCGTCCAACATCATTGGTGAAATAAAGTCGCAAGACTCCGCTGCCTTGGACATCTGGAGAAGATGGGAGAGGATCACGCCGAAAAGGGCTTACTTTTGCATGGGCTGCCGGAGGGCCGAAGGCTTGTCGGCCGTCCCAGGCTTAGATGGAAAGATGACTCGTGGGAGATGATCTGCAGAAGCTGGACGTTCTGGCATGAATTTGCGCAGGATAAGGAAGTGGCGTCTTTTGATATCGGAGGCCAGGACACATTTTGGACGCTGCGTCAACATAAGTATATACTTAGTAAGTAGTAGCAAAGATTGTAGTAGTAAGATACTTTTTCGTAAATTTTGTAGTAGACAAACATCGATGTGCTTGTAAAGCAAGGGGCCAAAAGGTCTTTATTACACGCTTTGTATTAATTTTATTTGTAACTAAGTATCAATATTGTAATCAATATTGGAAGTAGATTTTAACGTACTTCTTTGCAAGTATATATGTAATTTGGTTGACAATATAATAATTTAGTATTATCGAACTGATCTAATGATGGAGCCAAGAGGTGGCTAGTGGAACTCTTCAGTGGTTAATTTCACGGACAGAGCCATCTGGCGGAAAACATGCCGCATGAGTCGAGCGACGTGGTGTCGACCGCCTCTACTGTCTATCTTCATCTTCCCGTGTGCGTGCGAACGCATGGATAGTTGTTTCGCTATCTAACAAGTCACATAAACCTGTTTGTGTTTGAACAATAACATGATTAGTTAAAAACAAAAACAGCGAGACCTGTATTTTTGCTACATCATTATTTCTTTTCTTAATGGTTTATATAATTATGGTTTTTAATTTTCTTTTGAGATGATTATACACGAATCTAACCTAAAAATTACAATGATCAAGTTGTATTTTAATATTTATAATTTCATTATCATTAACTTATTTGAAAGGTAGTGTTATCTGGAGTAAGGCTTATAATATAGTAGATGCTGAAAAAGCGCGTATAAAATACAAGATATTATGAAGCGTGTATAAAAAAACTGTTTTATAACAAAAATAGGTAATAATCTACGAGTATCAAGTTAGGTTACTCCAGGTTTCAGACTAATTATGGGATTGCAATGCTGATCTATTGTAAATTAGCCGCACTTTTACAGTCTTTACATCAGCCAGACTAACTATTAATATAATTAAGTATTCGAAGTTCTTACTTGTTCAAATAAATCCAGAGTAATTTCTCAAGTAATTTACGTGATAAGCGGTAATCGGGCTCCTTTGACGTTTCGTGGTGCGGAAAATGTGGTTACTGACTAACCGACGAACCGACGGCAACATATTTCTGTAATTAGCCATTTTCTGTTTATGGGAAATTCTTCACACAACGTATATTATATCATCTATACCACACGTAGTGTAAGACGTAAACATAGTGTAAAACGCCTCATGTCATGATGCAGTGACGATATATATATACGGAAGGCTATATACTGGCAACTCCAGTAGCTGGAGTGTTTGTTTATTTGACGTGACATAATGGAGACAATTGTCCAGCAGTGCACTAATCTAGGCTGATAATGATGTTATTAATACCAAAATAGCCCAAAATATTCTAAAATCGGCTACAGATAGCTGCGCACACCCACGTGTGACAATTTTCTAATTAATTTCTTAGGGTTTCGCTATTATTAACACGTTAAAATCACCTTTAACGGGTTTAAAACAGTCAATCGACTAAGTCTGTAGCTTTGGACTAAGTCCTTCACATTTGTTTTCTTGTTCAATACGGGCCAATTCAATATGCCATGCACTTTGCGGGCCACGCGTAATAGTATGCTGAATTATACCCAGCGTGTCAAACCCATATTACTTCGACTCTCGCTATAGTGCATTTGATAACATCGAGTGGCTTTGCAAGTCTCTCTACGGTGACTTTCCCTAGTGCGTGGTTATGTAACGTCAGAGATTTGACGACACGCTTGGGTTGCCGCGGATGAGCCAGCCAACCAAATTTTGCGACTACGCAAGCTACGTTTTCTCCTCCTCTCTAACGCTCTCGCCCGTTCTCTCTCCCGTTAACGTAGCGTAGGTCAGCTAGCAGTGTGTGGCCGCATCGCTACATCGAGTCACGTAGCTCTCGTTTTAATCGTGGGTGTGCATTGTCGTGCGCAACTGTGTGCCTGACTTAGTATGGTTTTGTGTATTTATAGCTGGTTGGTTGTTCAGAAAATAAGTGCAATATTAATGAAGTCGTTTTCTTCCAGTTGCGGATGGAAAAGTATTCCAGTTAGCGAACATTTTTGATTCGCATTAAAACGTAGATAATCGCTAAGAACACTCCATAACTTGGTAATTGCTTTTTACCTCAGTGGGGCCGTGCTTTTAGTCGGATTGCTTATTTAGTTAATGAACTTCGGAGCTTCAAACTTTTTGCTTTACGCTCCTTTAATAGCTCAGAATTATCTCGGAAAATATTGGGATTTAGTGGTGCCTGCTGATGTCGCCAGTGGTAGGATGATTTTTGAGTTGGATTAATTCTTCTTCTAGCCACTCCTATAAACTCGTAAATACTTTTTAGTATTTCCATTATTATTATTTCAGTCGGAAACTAAAAAACAAAATGTATCCATTGGTATATTCAGTTAAAGGCTAGGTATGTAAATGTAAAAAGAGGATACAATTTTCAATCATTATTCCTCTACCAATATTTAAAGAGAATTTGTGGTTAATAGTACAATTTCTGACGAAACAAAAATCTGGCGAATGAAAATCCGGCTAAATTAAAATATGACCAAATTAAAATCTGATAAAATGAAAACAAAGGCCAAAAACTAGTACCTGTGACTAGTACCTATGCTAGCACGATCTGTAAAAAGTTTCTACCATCCAGACCCATTACTACGTAAAGCAAACTCAATAGGTTATATACAAGATCTTTGAGCACACTTTATTTTATGACAAAAAATATTCCAAGCATAATTGTCAAACCTTAAAAATATCGCGACATTTGAACTAGCCACAGTCGGTTATTAAACTACAACTCATTCAAATTTAGAAAGTTTAACAGCTAGTTTTGTAGAGTTTGATTGAAAATGTCGTTACGTTATGAATCAACGAGGCAGGTAACACTGTGGCCATGTAAAAGCGCGGGTACATGCACAAAAGAATTTCAATTTGGTACCGTATCGCGAAACCCTTTTCAACTTTACAAAGTAACAACCTGACGTAAAATTGATTGGTTTGCTTCGTCGTTTTTGTTTGGTGTGGCGACTGCTGTTTAATTAAACTGAAAAAACGTTTTGATTTCTTCAAGTTATGTATGAAAGTAAAACTACCAAGGCACGATTTCGATGCAAGCACGTTTGGACCCGGGTATGTCTTAAAACTGCGACCAAAGCTACCGGAGGATGGGCAGCACTCATCACGAAATCTCAAAAACTACTTGACTTAAGAAGCTGAAATTTGGCAGGTAGGTTCCTTATGGGATATAGAGGTTCAGTAAGAAAGGATTTTTCGAAAGGGACGAACTAAGGGGGGCAAATGGGGGGTTGAAAGTATTACGAGTAGCAGTATATTATATGGTATCTCTACAAGTTTATTTTCACTGATTTACTACACAGCACTTATCCTTCATCCTTTCGGTTACCAATCCACAGCTCGACTGTCCTGATGGCTTTTTTTTTGATATTGGCTTGTACTGTTGCCTTTTTGGCCTCTACAGCTGACCGGACTAGTTAGCGAACGCAGAGTGCGTTCGGCATAACTTGGTGGTTAAGTTTATGGGCGACTAGCACAAGGGCACCTCGAAGGTACGAACCTCGGCTTGGGCCGTCGCCGGGAGTGGGAATCAGACTTGCCCAGGCACCCCAGAAGGGGTGTAACCTGGAGCCCTAACGGTTGGTTGAACTGATTGATTATTTGGAAAGAATCTAACCGATCTTCTAACAGATCCTGGGGGTCTACGATCCCGCCGGCGGGATCGCTGTGTGTGTGTGTGCCTCTGGTAACCGACGCCTGTACCAAAAACGGAATATTTCCTATTTCTAGGAGCAGTCGGACCGGGGAGTCTAGCGCCGCCGCGGTGACGACGGCGATGGGGTCGTCCGGGTCACCCAAGATGTTTCTAGGGCGTCTACGGAGAGGAGGAGGGTTTGTCATGTCTGTCGAGTAGTTTGAGGATTTTACTACAAGAGGATTGGGGTGGTGAGACGCCGCGTCAAAGTAGCGGCGGGAGGTACTTAATGTATTGAATCATGGATGGGAGTTCGACATCGCAGTGCAGATCGGCGTTTCGCATATACCAGCTAGCGCCGACCGCTCTGCGTATGAAGCGGTTTTGAATGACCTGCATGCAGCTTGTCCAGATCGATGCGGGAGGCGTGGCTGAATGCCACGGAGGCATAAGTCATGACGGAGCGGATGCAAGTGTTGTAAATTGTCAGCTTATTTACTACGCTCGCCGAGGAGGGGGCTGAGGCGCCCTATGAAGAACGCCGCTCGATTGCGGACTATCTGAATGTGTTTGTCCTGACGGCCACTGACCGACCCAGACCGACCCAATATATACTTCCCTCTCCACTTAAAGTAGCCCCGCAATCACTAACAACCAATGACAAGTGACACTGATTTTGACTTTGACACTCATAAATATTCATGGACGTAAGCACGTCCATGTAAATATTGATACACATTTACAACTATTGACAAGAATCACCACAAAAGTTTATATGAAAGGCTACGCGTACAAAGTCGTGGGCAACAGCTAGTAGTTATAATTATTTATAACATAAAGCAAAATATTGTTAAATAGTGAAATGTCGGCAATCTCAAGCTCATCGAACACCTAGAGCCACTCAACATGCGCAGAGAGGTTGGGTCTCTGTATCTATATAAGAACTGTTTGATCTGATGCCGGCACGGTTTTATCATCGTACCATATTGCACTAGCCGCCACCGCCTGAAATTTCATCCACATATCATAGATCATGGAAATCGCACATTGTGCGATTTACACGATCTTTCTTGCCTCATACAATATGGGGTTCTTCAAAAGGCGGGTTAATAGAGTCCTAAAGGGTCGGTAAAGTATTTGCGATTCCTCTGGTGTTACAAGTATTTATAGGTGCGGTGACTACCCATCAGGCAACCCGTTTGCTTGTTGGCCAACTGTGGCATTAAAAAACAGATTAATTTCTTAGAATGAAATATTTAAAAAATTCAAAGCTTTTCGTATTAGTATAGCTTTGGCATGATCTCATGATGAAGTTTCTTAGCAATACATATTTAAAGCATTATTTTTGCCATCTTTGAAAAAAAAAATTATCGAGTAAATTATTCTTAACCACGTTTCTGTTTTTTGTGTAAAATTTTAGTAAAATTATGTCTTATTTAAACAAACTTGTGAAGATTTATACTGACGTTCAAAAAACTTCTGAAGTCGGAAAACCTCTCCTTAAGTTTGTTGTGTTTTGATCAAAACCAATTTCAACTAAATGAATTCAATAATTCAGTACCTGATTCAAATGAAAGGTTTATTATATTTGACGCAAAATTACATTCTATGACAAGATATCAGCAATCTCGTGGCAACTGAGATACGCAAGTACTCGCGTATACGCTTACAAGTTTTGTATCGATACTGGGTAAGCTTGCCAAGGAACGCCGATGATAATTCAATTTATTAACATCTCGGCGTCGAAACTCCAGCCAGACTGACGTTAATATGACAAATAATTTCCTTAGAAGCCTACCTTCGGCGTGCGAGGAAATGCGTTGAATATGGTAATCATTTCCCTGGTGCCGTGTTCGCTGCCTACCGACACTTTAAACTTGGAAATACTGGAGGATTTCAACAGCATGCGCTTTAACTAATTGCCATTGTAGGTAGCGAGATGATAACTTCATTATGACTTACTAGTTGTGTACCACGTGAGGACATGACTTGGACTGGACATGACCGCGACTTAGTTTTCTTGGCTTTGACTTGTTTGTCATGTTTAACGCAAGTTTAAAATTATTCAATCCAACGGCACCCATGGTTTGATCCTCATCATAATCATAATCAGCCTTTTAACAGTCCACTGCTGGACTTTTAGCCTACCCCTGAAAGGGTGATTGGGCCATATTCACCACGCTGGCCAAGTGCGGGTTGGTGGATTCACATACGCCATTGAATTCCTTCTCCGTACGTATGCAGGTTTCCTCACGATGTTTTCCTTCACCGAAAAGCCAGTGGTATGAAAATCCGTACATAAGATCCAAAGAGCTCATCGGTACGGGCCCGGGGTTTGAACCCGCGACCTCACACTTTCAAGTCTAGCGGTCTCCCAAATGGGCTACCACGGCTTTTTTCCACCACGGTTTGATCCTCGGTCTGCATCAATTACTTATTTAGTACAAATTAATTATGTGCAATTTCGATGCCATCGCCCAAAACGGTGAAGGAAAACAACGTAAGGAAACCGGTATGTCAAAGAACCTAAAAAGTTCAAAGACCTATGTTATTCACCAACATGCACTGGGCCAGTCTCTTTCTCTCTCTCTCTTTCTCTGAGAAAAAGGCTTGTGTCCCAGCAGTGGGAACATAATAGGCTGATAATGATCATCATCATCATCATCATCAGCTTTTCACTGTCCACTGTTAGACATAGGCCTATCCTAATGCACGCCACTGATCTCGGTTGGCAGTTCTCTGCATCCAGTTTTTACCCGTCGTTTTACGCAGGTCGTCACTCCACCTGGCCGCGGGGTGTCCCACACTACGTTTACCTAAACGTGGTTTCCACTCTACAACTCGCCTCCCCCATCGGTTATCGGTTCTTCGGGCATTGTGGCCGGTCCACTGCCACTGCAGCTCAATGCTTAATGATGAATTCGTCGATTATTTAATAAGTATGCTGCCATATTTTCATATTTGTAGGTTGGCATCCTCATATTATTTATTTGGAGCAGTGCATTTTGCGCGCTTATCGCATTTGTCGCACTGTCCCTCGGGGGAAAGACCAGCGCGGCGCAACACGCAACGTCGCGCGGCAACTGCGGCGTTTGACAAAATGTCGTCCGCTCGCCGCGGCGTGGACCCACCCACATGCTGAATTACTGCTTTTATAATTTAGAATCCGTCTTATTGTTTTGTTTACGTTTGTGAATTTCGTTTCCGCATGTGGCTTGTAAAATAGATAGATCAATTGTTCACACCACAAATTATAATACACACAATAAAACAACTTTAATCATCCGCAGGAAACAGTGGCACTCTCTTTCAGGCAACCTTAGGATGCAGAATATTCATACAGGAGGTTGAAGGCGGGATTAGATGGAATTAGAACTTTATCGGAACATTTCCGCATGTTGCAGTTCTGCTTATCATCAAAAGTTTATTTAACTAAAGGAGGCAAAATATTTAGATAATAATCTGCTCATAAAAGAAATGGAAGGAAACGTGAGTATATAAGGCTAAAATATCAAAGAGAAGCGCCAAGTGTTAGATAAAAAAGGTTACACGGAACGGTGGTACTTAGCTAAAAGGAGGTCATTGTACTTATCAGTATGAACAACTTTTTCGCGAAAAAATATTTGTTATGCATACAAATTTACTATGGAAACTATTGTGGTTTTAACACATTTTACTTATATATAAAAAATCGTATAAAATGCATACAATTCTTTGAATGAGCTTATCTGTAAAAACACAACATAAATATTCCAAAACCAAAGTGTTAACACTCTATTCCCTATATGGTTTAGTTTAAAAGCAAACTCTTGAGGCCGTAACTAAAGATTAGGCCAATTTCAAGTGATATCCGCCATGTATGTGACCCATTTAGAGGGGGAACGTGGTAAATGGTTTTCTGAACATCGTCGCTGTCTCTAGGGACCTTTATTATGGCATTGGAATCCGAAAATACCGTTTACGGAATATGTGCTCCGTGACTTTGTCGCGTGGTTCCGTTATTTAGGAAAATTAGAGGCATTTTTGAAAGACTGTTTGAGAAAGGGTGTGCGTGCACTAGGTAGCGTCTACGAGACACCTGTGTAGGTCTTGTTAGGGACTTGTGAAATAACGAACAATACACTCTATCTAAAAATATATTAATAAATATTTAGTTATGTAGATATTTCAAGAGAATATTTTAAAGCAAGAACGGCGTCTTTTGCTATCGGTGGCCAAAACACATTTTGGGTCGCTGCGTCCGCATAAAGAAAGAAAATATTTCAAATTAACATCTATGATGGCTTAATTATCTCAATTTTATTGGTCTTGATAAGTGAACACAGAATGAGAAGAAATTGAAAATGAAATCGCAAGAGATAATCCTTTTTTGATCGATGAAATATAAGATTATTCGCGCGATTATTCGGAAGTCGGTAGGAGAAACTGTAGTAAGAATGATTGTATGTTTGTTTTTGTTTTTTGGCAATAAATATATTTTATTCTTATTCTATTCAGAGAAGTCTTCGATGAAGTTTTCGGTGTTGAAACTATATGTGTATATACCTACGTAAGTATATACATACACATAAGTAAGTATATAAATATACCTATAGTTTCGATACCTTACTTAATTTATGTTGATTTATGAAAACATGCTAGGCTCAACGGAGACTGTAGAGACGAGACGGTGACGTGGCTAACGTGTACAACTGGCCGTGCAAAAGTCAAGCCTTCCCAGTACAGTGTACCGTACGTTCAAAACTGTCTTGCCGCGTTTTCGTGCCACATCGAGCTTTACTCGCGCCTCGAACTGTTCAAAACTCTAGTAAATCAGGTAAAATTTTGAACCTAGCGCAAACGCAACAGGGTTGACTTTTAAATGGCCGCTTGTACACATGTACATGTACGCTTGTGCAGTCTTTTGTCGGACAAATAAATTTGAAACAAAACAACACAGTTAAGACTTTGAAGTGATTTAACACTACCACGCATGGGTTGATAATATTTTATCAAGCTAGCCCTTTCTATTTTTGGTTTTGCCTTCTTATTATCTACTAACTGCGCTCCGTGGTTCCACCCGCGTGGATTACTCCTCATATCATCAGCTATCTGCCAGTGAAAGTCCCGCAAAATCAGTAAAGCCATTTTGGAGTCCATAGAGATCATACATACATACACACATCACCTTATTTTTATAAATAAGAAAGATTACCATTTGAAAAACGACCCGTCCGATGCAACAACATGGCAACCAACGTCATTACAGTTGCATGAAAATAAAACCTGCAGTTTCAGTTCTGTAACATTTTCCCGGTCAATAATATACTCGTTCGCCGCTGATTGCCATATTTTTGAGGGACAATAGCATCTGTTGTGGTGTAATAAGGTTGGTAATGGTTTGGTGGGCAGTGGATATAAGACAAAAGGGTAATGACTGTCGGAAGCGGGACCATCTGCTAGCGTCCATAGACATTACGGCGCGATCTAGCGGGAGCTCAGCGGGCGTCACACTGAGATCTTCGAATTGGACTTGTTTTTAGGGTTCCGTACCCTACGCGTTACCCGTACCTCCCGCATTTTACGCGTTAGATTCTTCGATCGAATATTAGACTGTTACTCACGGGAAAGATTCCGCACGGAATGCGTTATGTAATTCGCGTGTTGGAGCTTAGAGCAAAAATTGTGATCGAGTAAATTCACCTCTCGTACACCTGTTTTTGCAACGCTCCATGTTGGTTGATGCTGAGCGAGAAGACCTTTGGGGGAAAGACATTCCACATTTTGTGGTCCGCAGAAGAAAGGAGCGGAAGAACCAGACAGTGTTTGATTTCCAGCTTTCAAAATATAGGGATGAGCTTCTTGTTTCGCGTTGTGTGGTAGTGGAAATCCGATGCAGGAACGAGATCAAATAACTCTAAAGGTTAGCTAACCAGAAAAGAGAGTGAAAATTTTCAAGATTTAAAAAACCGGACAAGTACGAGTAGGACTCGTGCTCTGAGGGTTCCGTTAGACGGAACCGTCAGAGAGCGAGTCAAAAAAAATATCTAACTGAAGTTGAAATATTGAAAGACAAACTTAACTTTGTAGTTGACAATAAGGTTCTTCGATACATAACAACTACAAAATGTAAGTTTGTAATTGTAAAACAATTTTTCTTGTATGATATAACTTCAAATTAACAACTTTCAGATTTATTCCTTTATATGTGCTGTAAGACTGCCTCTTGCCAAAATTAATGATTCCAGGCCAACGGGAAGTACCCCATAGGTTTTGATTCCCCTGTGAAATCGCAAAACATGCGACATAAACGTTCATATCTTTTGATTGCGTTGACTTAAAACTTTAATTTTTTTACAGACAAAAGAAACCGTAGATTCAAGTATTTAGTATAAATTTCAACTTGATACCTTTTGCGTGTTCTTGAGAAAAAGGGTCTTGACAGACGGACAGACAGACGGATAACGAAGTAATCCTATAAGGGTTCCGTTTTTTCCTTTTGAGGTACGGTACCCTAAAAATGCGATGGTGTAGCAATACTACCTGCATGCCCGTTTCTTTTCTACCATTTGACCGCCACCTCGCGTGAAGATGCGGTCTACGATGGAGCAAGCTTGCCTAGAAGAAACCGATTCACTCGTGATCGGTGATCGTACATCCGTTTTTTATTGACATCAGAAAATAAATTACCCACCAAATTATTTCCCCCGGGTGTATTATCGCCTTATTTCGGACAACATCGCCTGTTATTATATCTGTTATCTCTCCAAGTCCATTACTGTCGGCGGAAGATGTCCTTACGCACCATGACAGTGGATCGCTTACGACGTTTCACATACTTTGGTCGCTAGACTCAGCTGGACATATTTCAAACGGTGAGACCACAAATAATTTGTGCATCACATTTCTTTTTCTCTCTCTACTCAATTCTTCTGCAATTACTCAAAGGTTACCTACACAGGTAAGCTTTGAGTACTTGTAGAAGAATTGTATGGAACATATACAAATACATGCACAACTATCACCCAGACTCAGAGCAGATATTCAAATTCATCATCCAAACATCTGTCCTGTCGGGATTCGAACTCGAGATCTTTGGCTCATGATTCAGACGAAAAATTTAATCTTTTATTTCTTCACATTAAATTTTCAAAATTCGCCAAATCTGCCAAGGAGTTGTGAAGATAAGAGATAAGGAGGAAAAGGGCTGTGAGGTTATCGCGAGGTGACACATCGGACTAACAACTATTTAGTAATGGCAACAACTGTTTAGTAATGGAAGGTTAGTTTCATCATGATAGACGAGCATTTGAGCACTTCCATACGTTGTTCAAAAGCCACATCCACTTTCTGTAGTTTCTTACCTTTTCATATTACGCCTAACGATGTTTTGATGACACTGTCTGAACACAAATTTGTATTTTATTGATAGCATTGGGAATCAATCGGAAGCAACCGTGATTTCGTTGTTTACTTCCCTTCTTTGTTATTGACACGACAGAATAAAACGGTGATATTTTATGACGCAGTAAGAACAATTCTGGTATGATTTTTGGATTGATGAAAAAGTTGCTGTATTATAAATGTGAAATTTTGTGTTTGTGTGTGTGTGTGTCGAACTTCTATGCCTGTCAAATATAGGATGATAATTTTGACAGGTCAAGCCCAACAAGTTTTATATTTTTTCTAGTAAAATGTACTACAGATAATGTCGTTCATTGATGGGTACCGCCCACCTTGTGAAGTGACACGCATAATGAACAACCACAGACCTCAGAATACAGAAAAAACCAGAAGGCGTAAACACACCCAATAGTGAAGCGACACAAACTACTCTAGTAGAGAGTAGTTTTACGCGAACGTGATTAGTTTACTCTGTGACCTTAATCGCGCGTGACGTGTTTTACCGTTGCAATATTATTTAAGTTATGCCTTCCTGTGTCGTCCCAACGTGTAAAAATTCAGCTGGGCTACAAAAAAAACAACATGGGATCACATTCCATACGTAAGTAGCGCATTTAGATGTTGTATTATTTTGATAATTGAATAAATTGTTGTCTTTCATTGTCGTAAGTAATGATACCTCCATTTTGTCGGTGTGGCCAAATATCGAGAGTTGCAATTTTCCCTAGAATAAAAACTTTTATTGGTTGGTAGTTCTATATTATATAATTATTTTCAAAAAATCTTAACATCTTACAACTAGTTATACAGGGTTACTGGTAATCACTTAGTCAGCGTGCTTTTAGGGGAATGTTGTCTGTACAACTTTTGTTCAGCTACTTTTGAAAATTCTACTGAAGAAAAAATCTACTGTCCCATACATTTTGTCGGATATCGGTGAAATTTTTGTATGGGGCAACGGTTTTTTACCGACTTCCAAAAGGAGGAGGTACTATGTTCGTCTGTATGTATGTTTTTTTTGTATGTTCAAGATATTTTCGCCAATTGTGAACCGATTAAAAAAGAAATTTTTTAATTCGAAAGGCATGACATGGCTGCTGCATCCAGGGTTTACTTCGGGCGAGGGAACTCCTCAACGGTGAATAGTACAGACACAAAATTTTGTAAATGGATTAAACCATAATAGCCTGTTTTAAATTCCATCATTACATGGCTCATGCACCCAGGGTTGACTTCCGGCGAGGGAACTCCTCAACAGTGAATAGGACACAGACATAATATTTTTTATACATGGATTTAATTACGATAGCCCGTTTTAAACTTAAACAAGAAACTTACGCAGCTGAAAGGTAATTAAATATTTTCATCGAAACCTTGTTTTATTTTAAAACCATTGAGATTAATAGGTAAGTAACAATAACTAAGTTAATTTTACGTTTAATTTGCAGTACACGGGTTGTCTGTTTGGGGTGCACTAAGCCACCAAAAAAGAGGAACCATTGTGCTCACCATTATGAACAACAGATTTTTTTCTATGAACAGCTGTTTTTCCCGCAATTTCAAGTACCATAGTAAAAGTCGTTCATAAAGATGAGTACAATGATGATGATAATGATGAGTACCCTTTCAGCTTTGTACACCCCAAACATACTATAACCTTGTATATGTATAAAAAGTAGTAGCTAGTAATTATATTTTTATTTACTTATGTTTGTTTTTGTGTCAATCCGATCAGTATATTGATTTAATTAAAAGTGTGTGTGAATAGTATCTGACCTAAAATATTTAACCTAAAACGGGTAAGTAATGTCTAAGCTGGCAACATTACGCGGGTGGAGGTGAGACAGGCGCGTGACGTGGGTTTTGTTTTTTGGACTCAGCGTGCGGCTTGCAATCACAGCTTAAGGCGGGTTCTGGTTCTTTCTGTATTCTGAGCCACAGACTAATGAAATTCGGCTTTGAAATAAACTAAAACTAAATAAACAAATAAAATTTTATATTAAACAGGTTAACATATTTTTTATAAATATTTAAGTTATTTGCAATTAGGTATCTAACGCGCAATTACAATATTTGTATATTTGTATTACCTAATGCCCAATGTATGAATGACCTAATGAATGATTTAATTTTTTTGCATAACCATGTAATTCCAAGTTCTATGAGAATAATATCGATGTTTTAAATGTTTATCGGGACTTATCACGTATTCAAAACATGTAACATTTAAAACATGTGTTCAAATCGCGAATGTTTGAAAATTACTAATAATATCGATAATCGAAAAGGTTCATTACCTAATGATTATACACTACCTCGTCCTTACTGTGAGCTGTCAAAATTATCATCCTATTTTAGACAAAGATAGTTAATTTATAGATACGATTACACATCCATGCAAGAAAACCTCCCTGTTTTGACTCGAACAAACGCACAAAAGACAAAACAAAAGTATTGTAGTAATAGTTATTTTTTATCGTGAAATTCGTAGGCTCTCTTGCAAAATTATCCATATTATTGAAGTAGGTTTGACAACTAATGAGCCCTAATTAATGCAAAAATTGTGGGACCACCTCAAGCAAGAATTTCCTCTTTGTGTTAAAAAATAAACACACACATTGGTTTACAGATCACCGGCGTAATACATAGACAAAAAACAGGTCTAACTGAAACCTTCCTCCTTTTTCGAAGTCGGTAAAAAAAACAATGTCAGACACAAAACAATCTCAGTAAATAATAAGACTAATAAGATTGCATCCGTTAACATAGTAATATTTTATGTACAATACAAATCGGATTCCAAAGACAGAATTCCCATTTCTTATTGTATCTGTTCATGTTTTCAGGTCAAGGAACTAATACGACCGGAGGCACTGGAGGCCTTCACTGAAATAATATTATGTCCTTTCAAATGTATGTAACGTATTTATTATTCGTTATAAAATAAGGAAAACATTTTGTCGTGTGAGTAACGAAAATATTGTTGAGTTATTTTCCACAGAGTTGTATATGATTAAGTTTTATTCACGCGAATAATCATTATTAGTGGTTACAGAAAATAAAACTAGCTGAGTGCGAGCCAGGCTCTCGCACTTAGGGTTCTGTACCACCATGAAATACAGAAAAATAAAATATCCCGACCAGACGGTTACCCATCCAAGTACCAAACGCGCCCGACGTTGCTTATATAACTTCGTTAAACAGAAATTTGTCACCGACTCGCACTTTACCAGTATTTATTATTTGTTGTTTAACTTTAGAGTGTGTACTATAATCATGGCAAGTTTGACGCTTGTACGTATTATCGTTTATATATTAGAGCTAATTATTTATTTTATTTTATTTTGATTTTTTATTATCTTAGAGAAACTAACGGTCTTAATTAACAGAGTTAATAATTAGCTAGAGACAAAGAGACCATTTAGAAGTTTCTACTTATAAAAAACAGAGTACATTATATGAACGCTAAAACATGTGAATAAAAAAATATAGATGTATAATATTACTAGAACAAAGAAAAAAGCAATAGACTCTAAATAAACTAAGACAAACTAAGATGTGCACTTAACAAGATAAGAAATACATTTAATAATATTTAAGACAGAATAGTACCTAAATTATACAAAAATAACCGTTTGTTGTTTGGGAACCACCCCCTTTGTTTTTACTTATTACTAAGTTAATCCGCCGTAACATTATTAACATATTCTGTGAAAATTTCAACAGGCTATATAAGTGAAACCACGGGGCGCAGCTAGTAGTTAATAAAGGCGATAAAAAAGTAATAAGTAACCTTATACTGATAAACATTGGTATTGGTATTTATTATTCATAATTATAAGAATTACATGTCAAGTCAACTAAAATTATACATAAATGACATAGCATTATGTCATAAATTTAATAAAAAATATAATTATGTAATTTGTGTAACATAAGACGAAAATAAAAAAATTGTACATTAAAAAAAAAATATTGATAAACAAAAAGGCCAAAATTGAAAGGCCAACCAAAGTGTTAATCCCAAACAGAAATTACGCTCTAAAACTATGTTAAATTTGTGCTTAAGCTGAGAAATGTTATTCATAATTTACTAATCCCTTTCTTCTGAACTCTACCAGTAAAGGGTTAAGAGCCAGAACATCAAAGAATCACTTTACTCTGTAGAGCTCCTCTAACCCTGAATTGGCACAGGTCAAGATTGTTGTCTAATGGACTAATGGCTTGGAGTGCTAAGTTTGTAAACCTCTCTAGCTGGGTCCTAGACAATGGCTCATTGTGGAGCACGCCACTTCAACGCAGCTCCGGTGAGATATGACTCAGCTGCTGTGCACCTAATTATACCATGGCAGACGTGATTAAGGACCAACAAATTGTTCTATTCTAAATTAAAGCGTATTACGATACATTTCATCTGATTTTGAACCGACTTCAAAAAGGAGTTCTTAAATGAAGGAATTCTGAGGTAAAAAACATTAAAATAAACCGACCAAGCGTGAGTTGGGCTCGCGCACTGAGGGTTCCATACTACCATATAACTTGTTAGATACTAAAGTATAAAAAAAAAGTTGGGCTTATATATTATTGTTCTACTTTATATTCTTTATCAAATTGTAAGTACAGCTGAAACGTTAGAAACTTGCTTTGCGGTTGTTTATACAAGGTATAACTTACCTAGAGCCACATCGTACAGTTTAACACTTAAAAGAATTAAGTGTTCTTGCCCATATTTTACAGGAAATCTAGGTCTTACACAAAACTTGAAAGCCAGGCAAAATGGCGGACTTTGGGCTTTGGAACCACAGGCTAAGGCTTAGGTGGCTGTACCGGCAGTACACCCACCTGATAGTAAGTACATTGCTATAATACTGTTGTAATCTTGCTTGTGAAAGTTTCCTTAGTTTTTTCCCCTAGCAATCTAAATATATAATTGAGAAATCACTTACTGACTGACTGACTAAATCATGATTAAATCTAGAAAACTACTCGATCGACGAAACTTAAATTTGGCTGGTATGTAGATTCCTTAAGGAGTCCGCTAGTAGATGTTTTCGCTATGCAAAGGATTTTGCCAAATTAAGGGGGGCAAACAGAGGTCAAAATTTTATATGAAAGTCCTATGTTTTTGATGAAAAATATTAAATGTTAAGTGGCTATATTAAAAAAAAAAGACGGATTAAGGATATGAAATTGCGGTCTCAATGTTGTGTTGTGTTCAGTTTAGTAACTTTTAATCTGAAATTTGGCTTTTGGGCGTAGAGGTCCGCTAAAAAAAGGTTTTGCAAAAGGGCTGAATTAAGGGAGGCAAAAAACGGTTTAAAGTTCACATGAAAGTCTTCGGTTACGAAGTTACAAAGTAAAGTAATAAAGAATGGTACCTTTTACCTATAACACAAATACCTCTTGATATTGTGTTACTCTTACGTAAGAATTTATTTACTATGTACTTACTTTAAATAGAAGCAGCAAACAAACTATCGGCTCATCAACTTAAGTTAGTTTTTCACGTCGATGTATCGCACGCACCCGTAAACCGCGGTTGACGGACATGACTGAAGGGTGTTGGGACGCGTCTTAAATTCGTTAGCAAATACATCCAGATCGCTATCGGATGTCCGATCGCTTGTAAGCCCAAGGTCACGTCTGTTACTTATGACCGATGGTAAACAAAGTTTAGTATGAAATGGTTTAATTATAATATATGTAAAGGTCGCGCACGTCCAACAATTTGTTTGCAACTTTATTCTTAAAACAAAAAGATGCGAAAAGCCGTTCATAAAACTTTTAAAGACAAATCAGTTTTCAACCAAACCTGAAACAAGCATCAGTATAAACCAGATGAAACCGACCTTCAAATCCTAATTGGCATTTCTCATCATCGTAGCTAATACCGGGAAATATTCAGGGTCTTATCTGTAATTGAGAAAGGCCCAACAGTACGAGAGGGATCGGGTCGAATCAGAGAATCAGATAAACGCCGTCGAGAACGGGTGTAGCGAACACTTGTTTGATTTTGAAGGCTTTACGGCCAACCGGACTTACGCTCACTTACAGCCCGACAGGATTGGAACAATACGATTGTTTAAAATATCAGCGGTTTGCTTTCGGGTTTGTGTTGACGAACGGTAATGGGTATATTGGATTTGTTGGGTACCAACTTGCTCAGTTAAAATGGGATGCTCTTTGATCTTTGTCTTTTATGTAATCAGTGGTAGACAGATTTATTTGAAACACTTGTTAAAACAGTTGCCTTTTAAATGCGGAAAACACTTTGGAAGATTTTTTTTTCTACATCTTACCCAAGTGCAGTAGTTCGTATTACATTCTATAATCTTGGTAGGCTAATCCTGGTATCCTGGTATCTATCTTTTCTTTGTGGTAGCATCGGAGCGTGGCCATTAGACCTATGTGAAAAACACTATTGACCCACCAGTAGGCCGATTTTGATCCGTCAAAGCCAAATTAAACGAAAAAGCTTGCGTTGATGAATATAGTTTAGGATTTCAATTCTTAAAAATCATAAAAAAAGAAACTTCAAAAATAGAATAAAAGAAGAAGATTGGTGAGTTTCTTTAACAGCAGTGTTTAGTAAGTATTTGTTAATCCATTCAAAGACAGTCGATACATAACTGTAATCATTTGTACTGTAACTTTAATCGTAAAGTATAGTGTAATCATACACTACACTCTACAGATCAGAATAGCCTTCCAGACTTCTGATTGGATTGATTTTACGTAGAATTTGTATTCCTACTTCACTGTTGCTTCATTGAAATGAGAGGAAAAACTTTTGTGGCAGGAATGAGCGATAGAGTTGTACGGTTTAGGTTGAAAAGGTTCTGTCACGTTTTGTATCTAAAGTGTTATTTATTATTTATCAGTTATATTGGCTTTTGTGTAGTTTTTTTAAAGCCATAGTTGGCAATCAGGCTGACGGGCTGCCTGATGGTAAGCGATTATCGTCGCGTGCAACAACAGGGGCATCACAGATACGTTGCCAACCCTTAAAGACTCTATTAACAGCCATTTTGAAGAACCCCATGTTATCATCATCATCATCATTCGGTCATAGGACGTCCACTGTTGTACATAGGCCTCCACCATCGATCTCCAAAAGGCAACGGCGGGGCATGGGGTGCTAAGAATCCCCGGCAGACCCCATGTTATAGTTATTCGGAAATGCCGCAGGAGGGACCTCATTCCACAAATTGCAGATGTGAGGCAAAAAAGATCACGTAAAACGCACCGTGTGCGATTTCTACGGATCTACGATATGTGGGTGAACTTTCAGGCGATGGCGGCTAGTTTAACAACAGATGAAGGTAGAAGGGCTCAATAGGCGCAAGTATAGTAAGCTAGGGTGTGGGTACTTGTTTGAGCCTTTTGGGGTCGACACTTTAGGACCGAGGGGGCTGGGCGCCAAAAATATTTTTAAAGACCAAAATATTGGTCGGTGTCTTGCGCAACGAGCCAAGATTGCAAAACAACGCAGTGGGTTGCGGTTCATTAGATCAGTGCGGTATATATTTCTTTCGTTTAGTTACGTGTATATGATTCCAAATACTTTTCTTGTGTAATGGCTAACAGATTCAATACCTAAATAAAATCTAAATTGACTGTCTAAAACTAGTAAAATAATTGTAGATTATATATACGTAATTGTAGATTATATATTATTTATACGTTATAATTAATTCCAAAATTTAATTATCGGCAGGAATCGAACCTGCGCCTTCCGGGTTTACGCATTAAGCGCTTTATCCGCTTAAAAACATAAAAAAAAACGTAAGGGGTAGAACGTTTGAATTTATAAATAAAACTTTAGAACGAACTAACAGTTACGCCGTTGGGGTAGACGTGTTCTAGAGTCATCATCGGCCAGAAGACATCCACTGCTGAATATAGGCCTCCCCTTCTGTCCCGTGGTCTAGAGAGGAGAACAAAAATCAGCAAACTTAGCGTAGGATGCCCTCAGGCTTGTTGGAGTGACGATATATGTAAGGCAGCAAGTAGTGGCTGGAATAGAAAAGCCGAATATTGGGTTAAGTAGCGTGTCTCAGGGGAGGCCTATGTCTAGCAGTTGTCTAGAGTAGGCTGATTATGATGATATATCTTAAAAATATTAAGTATATTCTTCAATAAAGAATTCAGCGAAAATATCGTAGGATATTTTTTGGAAAGAAGTCATTGTTCAATGAAAACCATTGTTTAAAATTACAATTATTACGTTCTTCAAGAGGAAAAAAAAACAAAATCTTTAGGCACAATAGCTTATTAATGGCAATGAGAAGTGTAAATGAAAACAGAGCTTCCGAAGCAATTATTCCATTAAAACTTTAGTTCCCTCGAATGGAAGGTGTCTAAAATCATTAATAATGTTACATTCAAAGCCACTTCGTTTTAATTCAAGCCCCTAAAAGCTGACAGTGAGAGGTGTAATCAGAAGAAATAAGCCTACTTCGGCCTGTAAGTAATTCTATTTCAGTCTTTCACGATTTACTTCACGTAGTGTAACAACTTGTTATTGTTTCTGAATAAACATAATTATGGGCGACGAAACCCAGAATATACTCACTTATCATAATCATCATACTTTATATTTATATTATTAATACAAAATTGTGTTTGTTTATTTTATTCGTTTGTTCTTCTTTCGCTGATTGAAGTGATTTTTAACCGACTTCGAAAAGGAGGAGGTTATCAATTCGACTGTATGTTTTTTTTTAGGGTTCCGTACCTCAAAAGGAAAAAACGGAACCCTTATAGGATCACTTCGTTGTCCGTCTGTCTGTCTGTCCGTCTGTCAAGACCCTTTTTCTCAAGAACGCGTAAAGGTAGCAAGTTGAAATTTTTACTAAATACTTGGGTCTACGGTTCCTTTCGGCTGTAAAAAAATAAAAGTTGTAAGTCAACGCAATCAAAAGATATGAACGTTTATGTCGCATATTTTGCGATTTCACAGGGGAACCAAAACCTATAGGGTATTTCCCGTTGACCTAGAATCATGAAATTTGGCAAAAAGCAAGGTCTCATAGCACATATATAGGAATAAATCCGAAAGTTATAAATATGAAGGTATATCATTTAAAAATGAATATTTTGCTATTACAAACTTACATTTTGTAGTTGGAATGTATGGAAGAACCTTATTGTCAACTACAAACTTAAGTTTGTCTTTCAATATTTTAACTTCAGTTAGTTTTTTTTTGGTCTCGCGCTCTTAGGGTACTTCCCGTTGACCTAGAATCATGAAATTTGGCAAGAGGCAAGGTCTCATAGTACATATATAGGAATAAATCAAAAAGTTATAAATTTGAAGGTATTTAAAAATAATTATTTTGCTATTACATACTTACATTTTGTAGTTGGGATGTATGGAAGAACCTTATTGTCAACTACAAACTTCAAAGTTGTCTTCCCAGAGACTGTGGGATCGGCCGATCTGCGAACTAGCATGGAAATCGCTACTAGATACGTGTCCTAGTATTGCAGATCGCGCTCGTATTCTTGCTGTCTCTGTTTGGGAATCGGGACTTTGGTTGCAAGCCATGCCCTCTTTTAACACAGGTAGCCTTTTAGATCCAACCGCATTTCGTCTAGCTGTCAGCTTACGCTTGGGTGCAAGGTGCTGTGAGGCCCATCGCTGTCAGTGTGGTACTGCTGTTGACCAGCTCGGTCACCATGGTCTCTCTTGCTCGAGAAGGGCTGGTCGTATTGGCCGACACGCTAGCCTGAACGACATCATACGCAGGGCACTTTCCACCGCCAATGTCGCAGCTGTGCTCAAACCGAGTGGTCTTGCGCGTGACGATGGAAAGAGGCCTGACGGTATGACACTTGTGCCCTGGAGGTTGGGGCGGCCCCTTGTATGGGACGCAACTTGTGTCGATACTTTGGCGCCGTCACATCTTCCTGAGACACAGGGTAGGGCTGGCGCGGCTGCTAATTCGGCAGAGCAGCACAAGCGTCGCAAATATGCTAACCTCGGCAGTGGTTACATATTTGAGGCGTTTGGGGTCGAGACATTGGGCCCTTGGGGACCGGGAGCACACCTCATTTTCAAAAATCTTTCAGAGCGCCTGGTTAATGCGACGCGTGACCAAAATGCTGGCGTGTTTCTGGCTCAACGCATTAGCATTGCCATTCAACGTGGTAATGCCGCCAGCATGTTGGGTACGCTGCCAACTGGTAGTGGGCTTGAGCATTTGGATTGTCTTTAGACCTTCAACGGTCTATGGGCAGTCTAACTGTATTTGTAGTGTTAGTTTTAGCTTGTATTTTGTTCAGTTATTAAAGGCACTTGCCCAGTAAAAAAAAAACTACAAACTTAAGTTTGTCTTTCAATATTTTAACTTCAGTTAGTTTTTTTTTTGGTCTCGCGCTCTGAGGGTTCCGTCTAACGGAACCCTCAGAGCACGAGTCCTACTCGTACTTGTCCGGTTTTTTTACATATAGGCTGTTGTAGAGCGATAGAAATATTAATGGTTCGTGTGTATGGTTCGTGGTTCGCGGGTGAAATTGCGGAGCACATCTATATTTTTATTATGTTATTAATAAACACTTCAAGTTTGTGACTTTGTAATTTTATAGGAAACAAGCTGTGCCCCGTGATTTCACCCGCGCTATATACTTCCTTGAAGCAACTTCCTTGTTAGCGACCTGTGGTAGCGACAGTAAGTAATTGATGATGACGTAACAGTGAATGACTTTGACTTACAGGTTTTTTTCTATGATGTCAATGTAACATTCAATTATTGTTATTGTTTTTTGTAGGGAAAAAATTATAACAAACAAGTATCTGTTGATCCGATCGCTACCCAATTTCACAGGATCACACGCTGGACTAATTTGAAGATTGCCTGATATTTTCACGAACATTTGTCATTACATACATTCATACATACACACATCGCCTTAAACTAACTTAAATTCCTGGAACTACACGGGAACTACCGAATTATTTTGAAAAATATGTCACGGATATAAAGCTTAGGTAGATTTCTATCTCTGGGTGATCTCACGCTATTGTTATAAGCTGTTTTATTCACAACAAGAGCGAAACTGTGGGCTTCGCTAGTGGCGCTTCGCGCCTAGTGATATTATAAAAATGATAGTTAGGGTCAATGACAGTTTCAAAAGGCCCCCCTTTAGACGCGTGACATCTTAACATTGTACCCACAGATCTACTACCTATAGATTTTCAATGAGCGTGGCTAGCTCAGTGCCTCTCGCTCATCATCGTATTTTCGCTCACTGCGCTTCTTGCAGCCCAAAATGCTACAACCAACCATTGTAAAATATGTTTTACAATTATTTCTCAGAGGAAACACGCATTTATCACATTAAATCACCAAAAAAAGGCAATAAATATAATTCAGACCCGTTTTGTTTGTCACTGATTATTACAGATTTTGACACTTGAGGTACCAAAAACAGGTCACGCCGATAAGGACAACAAAATCTATTTATGTCCTTTTCGTACTTGTGCTGAGCCATATCAAGTTGTCTCTTTCACTAAAATATATTGCCGATCTGGTTGTGTATATCTGTGATTGTACCCAATAAATATGGCTCTGATTCGGCTTGAGTCAGCGGCGACGTTGACGACTACAGTGTAAACGTTAACTTCACCGTTCCACTATGACACTGCACTAGACCATTGAAGTAGCGTTAGCAAACAAAGTTCAGGAAAATAAAATCACTTGTAAAATTTTAGGCAGGTATTTTTATTTAGAATATTTACGAAATCTATTCATGTGAAACATATACAAAACTTACGTACTAGACATCGCTTTAGTAATAGTTGCTTCCCACTATTACTAGTAGGTATCCATACACAGGTTCCAACAGCTGATATTTTTGAACAGCTGAAACTACACTTTCCGTCTCTGTCACCTACATTCATGATGACAAGAATGGAAAGTGTAGTTTCCAAATCGGATGCGTTGTGTATAGAGGTGATGTCTACTTTTTACCCACGATAAAAAAGTCGTGGTCAGAAGCTAGTTCATAATATTAGTAGGATTTACTTCCTACTTATGATGAAGGTAAGGTAAAAAAGCACTATATAAATTAGAAATTAATATTTTTTGCTTAAATTCAAATCTAACCCCAAAGTTGAAGGGTCAGTCCGCGGTGACGGGTGTGACGTTTTAACTCTAATAAAGCCAACTATCCTGAGTATTGCAATATTTGTGTGATGTCTTGATATTTTAGCTAAAATAATAAGTTAGTTTATAAAAGGCTATACTTGATAAATTTAATATATAATCATTTTTAACCGACTTCAAAAAGAAGGAGATTATCAATTCGACTGTATGTTTTTTAGCATACAATAACGGCTCGTAAGCCAGTTATCTTTTGATTTTTTATTACTTAACAATGATTGTGGCGGGTGTGACAGGGCATTTGTAACGGGCGCGACAAGAAAAAGTGGTAAAAAAATAATTGCAAATAGTTGGATATTATAATAAAGTTATGAACTTGTTAATACATCAATTAATTCTTAAAAACATCAATGTAACTAGTTATCTTTGTATTTAAACAATAGTGCAATTTTTGGCACATTAGGAAATCTAAATCTTTCCATCTTCGCAGTAGACAAATATGTTAGCTTTTCAGCCAAGAAATCACCTTTTAAACTGTTTTACACACAATTCGTTTACACTTGTTATCGCTTCGAGGTTCGAGCAAAGAAAAGAGGGTGATTGCAATGCAACCGCCACTTATATACTGTGTTCGTTGGCAGTCGACAAAAGACTGTCAACTGTCAACGAACACGTGTGAACTTCGCCAATACAGTTTCATTATAATGGTGTTGTTAGTTCATCTATCCATTAAATGATTAAACTAAAGTTGTTCTACATTCGGCCATCCGACTCAATTACACGTCCTCGTGTATACGTGTCATGTATTATATGATAATAGACGTTATACGTGTTAATTAAATGTGTACTTTACAATCTTATTTTGAAGTCTTATACTATCGTTTTATGTTACATAATATCAGAATGCAACTGCATACTGAAAAGCACATCATATCAGACTAAAACCGAATCTGGTTTAGTTAAGTCAGTACGCAACTGCGTACACTGTCTCTTACGCAACTGCGTACATCGGCTCTTACGCGACTACGTACACCGGATCTTACGCAACTGCGTACAATGTCTCTTACGCAACTGCGTACATCGGCTCTTACGCGACTACGTACACCGGATCTTACGCAACTGCGTACAATGTCTCTTACGCAACTGCGTACATCGGCTCTTACGCGACTACGTACACCGGATCTTACGCAACTGCGTACAATGTCTCTTACGCAACTGCGTACATCGGCTCTTACGCGACTACGTACACCGGATCTTACGCAACTGCGTACAATGTCTCTTACGTAACTGCGTACTGGAGGCTCCGCTGCAGGCTCAGCTGGCAGGTTCGACGGCAGGCTCAGCCGCAGGCTCAACAGCAGGCTCAGCCGCAGACTCCGCGGCAGGCTCCACTGCAGGCTCCGCTGTATGCTCCGCCGCAGACTCGACCGCAGGCTCGACAGCAGGCTCAGCCGCAGGCTCGACGGCAGACTCGACAGCAGGCTCAGCCGCAGGCTCGACGGCAGGCTCAGCCGCAGGCTCGACAGCAGGCTCAGCCGCAGACTCCGCGGCAGGCTCCACTGCAGGCTCCGCTGTATGCTCCGCTGCAGACTCGACCGCAGGCTCGACAGCAGGCTCAGCCGCAGGCTCGACGGCAGGCTCGACAGCAGGCTCAGCCGCAGGCTCGACGGCAGGCTCAGCCGCAGGCTCGACAGCAGGCTCAACGGCAGGCTCGACAGCAGGCTCAGCCGCAGGCTCAGCCGCAGGCTCAGCCGCAGGCTCGACAGCAGGCTCAGCCGCAGACTCGACAGCAGGCTCAGCGGCAGGCTCGACAGCAGGCTCAGCCGCAGAATCGGCGGCAGAAATTTGCATATATAACAATAAGTACACTAATCGGATATATAATCTGAAGAACTTTTAACATGAGCACAGTTATTTAGTAATTAGTATTAAATTAATCATTAGTAAATAAATTATAATCAAGAAAACGCAAGGAATAAAACAGCCACTTTGTAAAATAACTATTAATTAGGGCTCTAAAAAAAACATGACTAGCAAACAGGTTTTGAACCACTTAACAAAAGACAAATTACACTCTGTGGACATGGGAAAATAAGAAGACATCTGTAACTTATTAATCCCGATTCTGATTTGTTAGCTTTTCAGCCAAGAAATCACCTTTTAAACTGTTTTACACACAATTCGTTTACACTTGTTATCGCTTCGAGGTTCGAGCAAAGAAAAGAGGGTGATTGCAATGCAACCGCCACTTATATACTGTGTTCGTTGGCAGTCGACAAAAGACTGTCAACTGTCAACGAACACGTGTGAACTTCGCCAATACAGTTTCATTATAATGGTGTTGTTAGTTCATCTATCCATTAAATGATTAAACTAAAGTTGTTCTACAAATATGTGACATCAAAGCAAAGCAAGCAAGCCAGGTCCATAAACAGATATCGTAGTAGGTATTTATGAAGATTTTCAGCAGGGGGTGATGATGATGAGATTTTTTTTTGCTAGCTGTACTTTTTTCTGCAAATGACGTTAAAAAGCAAAATAAATCAACAGAATTTTAAAGAAAAATAAGTTAATTGATTTTGGCTAAAACGTAGGAAGTCATTTTTGCTGCTTTATTTAAACACAATTTTGACAAGTAATTCACGTGCTATCAAAACAACAGTTCGATTGTGACTGAAGTCGATTGTGCCCTGGAGCCTATATTATGCGGTCCACGTCAAGGAGTGCGTCCCGCATCTTCCCCCTATTTACTTACATCAATGGTTAGGGTACAAAAAATAACTTTGTCAACCTAATGCCACTAGTACCATTAATAGTTACTTAACTAGTAAGGATGCAAAACGCCGTACCTGCTCGTTTTGGCGAAGTTTTTATTTTATTGAAGAATTATATTAGCGTCACATAGCGGTGACACAACATTATATATTCTTAGAATAGTACCTACAATTTTAGAAATACATATT
Source organism: Agriopis aurantiaria (assembly GCA_914767915.1). NCBI lineage: Eukaryota > Metazoa > Arthropoda > Insecta > Lepidoptera > Geometridae > Agriopis > Agriopis aurantiaria. Next base: position 8,853,748 of record OU612000.1, on the reverse strand, counting down.
TTGATTGCTTAAATGTGACCTATATCTACAATTATTTGAATTTTGTATTATTTTCTGAAACAATAACAGTTTTTTTCAATTACCTTTCAGTTCAACTTTTTTAAGTTAATGGAAATACAAAAACGTTTTAAAGTAGTTTAAAGTTTTATCTGACAAACCACAAGACAAAGAAGGAGTAGAATAAGAATAAACGTTTTAAAATAAGAATAGGTAAAGCTTAATTATTCGTTATGCCACTTAGCTTTTATCTGTAGAGATTTTGTAAATGATGCGGTAAAGTTTGGCGATTATGGTAAAACCTTGCCTACACTCAGGCCTTGCCAAAATTCAGTGCTTTTGTGTATCGGCGCTAGAGCAGATAATCTGGTCGTTATATTACATGATCAACTCTATAAAGTCTGGCCTCTTTACCATCATAATGACGATGCTGTGATGGCCATTTGTCTGATCGTCGTACCTACGGTGGCTAATTTTGGAATGGAATATTAGTTTTGAAATCTCTTTTCCGTGCTATCTAAGTATATTGTTTAATTTATCTAATTATATCTCTATAATATATGAGTGATGGTAGAATAGTGCCATCATAAGCGCTTTACAGACGGTTTGATTGTCGGTTCTACACCAATAACTTATTTAAAACCTAAACAAATGACGTGTAATTTCAACGCCGCGCCGCGTAGGACGTCCACCCACAAGATGGACAGACGATCTAAAAGAGACCGCAGGAAAACGCTGTATGCAGGCCACTTCCAACCGGTCCTTTTGGAAATCGATGGGGGAGGCCTATGTCCAGCAGTGTATGCCCTATGGCTGAAATGATGATGATGAATTACAGCGCCATAGTTAGAAACGGTGAAGAAAAACATGGTCTAGAAACTGATATGTCTAAGAATCTCAAAAAAGTTCGAAGATATAAATGACTTTTACCAACATGCAATGGTACATGGTAGGTTAGGGTCCATCCTCTCTCTCTCTCTCTCTCTCTGAGAGAAGGCCTGTGTCCCAGCAGTGGGTACAGCTGAGAACAATAATCTAATTCTAATCTATCTATCAAAGCAAGTAAAATTATGTTATAACTAGCTGCGCCCCGCGGTTTGATGATGATAAAAAGTAAGCCTATGTCACTCTCCAGCTTTTGAACTACCCATGCAATAAATCAGGTCGATCCGTTGCTCTGTTGCTGCGTTAAAGAGGAACAAACAAACACACTTTCGCATGTATGATACTTCACATATGATACATACATATGATAATTACATACATCACATATGATAATTCTTGTACATACAAATCCTTGTACTCATCCTGTACTTTCAAGTGTGGAATTACATTTAAAAATACTAAAAATGTTTTTAATCTTGTACCTGTTCCAAAGTCTACTTGATGCTAGTAGCGAATGATGTACTCCATCCGCACTCGCGTTCGTGCTGGGTAACATTATTATAAATATATTTTGCTTGTATGTTTTGTTGTGTGTTTGATGATAAGTATTTAATAGTACACAAAACGGTGATACCAACCTGAAAGGAGGTTTATTGTACTCATCGAACAACTTTTACTATAGAACCAATCCTGATATCGCGAAACTCAACAAAACACATGGAACAGCTAATATTTTTTCACAATTTCGTGGTATTAGGTATAATTTTAGATGTTAGCTAAATATACAAGTTTCTACCTGCACCCCGCGGTTTCAACCGCGTATTGATAAAAATTGTGATGATGTTGATGATGATGAAGAAAAGTAGCCTCTGTCACTTTCCGGCCCTTGAACTATAACCATGCAAAAATAAGGTCAATCCGTTGCTCTGATGCTGCGTGAAAGAGGAACAAACAAACAAACACACTTTCGCATTTATAATAATATAGTATACTTCGTATTTAGGTAAATTAAAATTCACAAATTAACATACAACACCTGTTCTCTCGACAGTAGTTTACGAAAGGGTCCAGCGGTCTCATCTTGAATTATTCAGCAGTTTAAAATATATAATGAAACAATGTTTATGGAAAGCTATACCAATGGAGAACAATAATAATTTATGATATTTCGTAGGATTAAATGTTAGTCTATTGTAATTATAGGGTTTGTTTAAAAAAAAACTATGATACTTTGTTAGGCTTTGCGGCTTTGACCATTCGGAAATTGATTTTTAAGCGTATTCAAGATCGGTGGCTGAAAGACAAATTTTCATATATCGCTACCAACGTTTAATTTGTTCATAATGTTGTTACGGACAGTTATAACATTCGTTGATGACTCAGTTGTACAGCAGACTGTAGCTTAATTTGGCATAGCAGTCGGGGCGTAAACCCGGGTGGCCTCGTTTAAATCCTGTCAGTCACCGTAATTCTGAATGGTCAACCAAAAACATTTTTTAAACAATCTGCTTGAATTATTTTAACTTTTGCTAACAGATATTATGTATAAAAACTTAAGGTCACATTTGCAATACATCAAACGTTGTGGTCTTAGTAAGTGCTTGATGTGACAGAATAAATTAATAAGTAATAACTAACACGCAAAACGACTGTTACTAATCTATGTCTAGACGGAGCTCTATTCTTCGGTGTCAAATAAACCCACTAATCCGATATAGAAAGCTAAGTAACCAGACCTGAACGGCGCAAGACAGGTGGGAAGGGTGGTTTTATTAGATTGTTCGACCAACGCCCGCGGAAACATATCCCGTATGGACGCTTAAGATATTTTTACCTGTAGATAGGTTGTGCCCACCACCATATTGACTAGAGACTAGACGAATGCAAGGCTGGCTGCCTGACCTCGTTCAGCCGTCTCTCAGTCACGCGACACAAATTGCTAATAACGCCGCAACACAAATTGTATTTTTATCTCTTTCGAACAACTGATATAGCGTACGAAGTCTTTCATATCCTTTCCTTTACTTCACAAAATGCACAACATGCGTAGGTAAGGAAATATATCATGCTGCTTTTAGTCAGTTTTTAAAGCCGTATTTTTCGTCTATAACATCTCTATTATTACTTCTTACTGATGCAATGGACGCAGTGTCTTGCCTTAGGTTAAAAGTATTGCAATAAAACACTAAACTGATTTTATCGCGTGCATTTTATATTAATTTCTGCATGATGTTTCGGAAACTTTGCAGTGTTCGTGGTCACAGGTAGTTTAGTTACATGACAGGTGTCTATATAATTGTTATAAAATTACCAAGCTAATAATGTTACAACCGCAAATGATTTAACGTTTCCTATGTACTTACGCAGTAGTTGCTCACGGTGTCCAGAGGTCTTGCAGCTCTGCGCTGGGCTTTAGTAGGTATTTGATGACTGGATGCTGGATCCCAAGCAATTTTATTGAACATTCCTTGGAATTCAGTCATCAATAGTTTAGTAATCGCGAAAACATAAGAAATCATGAAAAAAATGTTTATTTTTAGCTCTGTTCAATGATCAGAGAAACTACTTACCTATTGGGGATGCAATAATACTTATAGGTACATTGTCTTTTTTAGCTTGTACATATACAATAATTTACACATTTATATACATTTAGCTTTCATTGTATCCATACTGTCTGTACGTAAGTATAAAAGGCACTTACCACTGAATGGTTCAGGTTTGAACTTCATAAGCCCTCAATACCTTTCTAACACCAACCTAAACTAACATTAGCTAGCTACCATATTACCCATTCCCAAAACTAATTTACAGGGAGACCACCGAGAAAATTGTAATAAAAGCACCACTTTATACAAACCATTATTTATTTATTAAATATAAAATTGCCATATCGTTAGGACCACAGAAAATTAAGAGCTACAACAGTTCGATCGTAGGTCATTTTACATATTATGCGGTAGTATTAGACTCTATTCAATAGAATTAACGCAAAGTTGAAACATTTACATTTGCTATATAAAAATGGCACTACTTGATTTATTACTGTAACTTACAATATACATACATACCTAATTTAATCATTGTTAGGAAAGAAATCGTGCTATTTTTGTAGTGGTTTAGCGCCTTTGATTTTAGTTAGACATTCAGACAGCTCATAAAACTAAAACCACGACATAGCGAAATAAAGATATTATACATATATACCCGGCATGAGGAACTACTCTGTTTACAGTGAGTCTCATTAAGGTACTCTTTAGATCAGATTTATTCTCGTATCGGCGAGGTATAACGGCCATACTTATAAAGGTTACTTAGGTTAAGTAATGCTTAAAATTGCCCTGTCAACGTTTCGTTGACGGTAATCGTCACAGGTGAAAACGAGACAGAGCAATTTTAAGCATTACTTAACTTAAGTAGCGTTTATAAGTATGGCCGTAAGGCTGTTAGCACGATAACTGATTTCTAAAAAAAATATTTAATAGAGCGCTACTCTGAGGATTTTTGACGGGTGTCAGATTGACAGAATATGCCACTGTTTGTGTCACTTTCATCCTGATAAGCCTACTTTTAGTGCGGCCTTTGAAATAATGCGTTTTACTAGCCATTGAAAAAAGGTGATCAAAAACAGTAAATTTTGATAACTTTTACTAGACTTTTGAATGTAACGATTGTAGCTGGTATCCAATATATTATTCATTCGCATTTTTACAATGCTATTGCAGTTGTCAGACGCATTCTCTCAGAGGCCGAACTTTCATCAACCTACTGCTGGACTTAGGCTTCTCACAGGGTAGATGACGGTGATGACAGATGTCAGTGTGAAAGCTGTCAATGTCTTAAGCCTACTAACATCAGCCCACTGCTAGACTTAGGCCTCTCCCTAAAGGTAACTAAGGAAGGTAGTAGGTGGTAGGTGGTAGGTAGGTAGGTAAGGTATCTTAACTTTGTTGTTGGTTATTTTAGATTAACATTGTACCTATTTTGAGTACTTAACATAATATTGGTAGGTTGAGGTACTGATATTGTAAGTTACAGTGAGTTATATCTTACCTACTAGATAAATATATTTACAATTCAATAAAGAATTAACACATAAATTGACAACAAAAGCGCCTTATATATTTTACCTACTTATATTCTATACATACATTTTCGTTTAGTCTTTATAATTAACAATATTTACATCACACAACCAAGTTTATTAAAATAAATAGGAGCCTCTACAAGCCTTCTTGCTTTTATTTGATACTAATGTACTTGCGAATGTATGTAAAAGTATTTACTAGACATCAGAGTTCAGGCCCAAGTTCCTCTACATAATTTTCCATTGAAGGTAGTTTTGAATTTTTACATTCAACATAGGTCATACTGCAATCTTGATTCGTATTTTTGTTACAAACTTTTTCTGATAAAGAGCCCGGCTTCCAGCCAGAGCTATCCTTTTCGCACAGTTATGAGCTTTTTAGATCTCCATTGCCAAAATAAAAAGTATCAACCTAAAAATTGCTTTAAAATGTTATTTTAAGACAATAACCCAACAAGTTTTGTTAAATTTCCACTCAATGATCAAAATAAGTTAAAAATGCGCCAACGGGATAACTTTAGCGGGAACCAGGCTCTTAAGTAGTAAGTTGCTAGTAAAATAGTGTAACCATCATTGCAGTCATTTAAAATACTTATTGTTACACGTATGGCTTTTTGGAAATCAAGATTAAAACAATAAAATTTGAGCAATAGCATATTATTTTAGACTAAATTTTACTATAAAGCTTGATGCTTAGCAAGATTGATAGTTTTTGAGCAGTCGCAACAAGGGGTCGTATCATTAGTAATTTTTTTAAATTTCCATCCCATCATCATCATCTTTAATTTTTTATATTAGGAGCCACTTATTTAGTTTCTATATTCATGTACCAAAGTCCAAAACGTCTCTACTATTTACAAATATTGTCACGCCAACAAATCAAGTAGTTTTGGAGAAACACAACATGTCCATAAATTCTTCAACAATCCCTATCGAATGGACCACACTGACCACAATTTAAAAAATATAACTACCTACTCCAATCTAAGCCCTACGCTAATAGTTAACCTGTCCATTGCAATGGAAGTAATTAAAAAACAATAGTCTATTTATTAATTCATTATAAGCTCTTATGAAGATTAAAAACTCTACTTCATTGTCAACTTATCACAATAAAACTATCTGTTGAACATAGAATCGAAACCCACTCGCAAAAAAACTGCAACTTTAGAAAAGTAAACAAATGTAAAAACATCAAATCCAGTAGAAAATTTTACACACAGCTCTCAGGCCCCGGTAGATTTTCTGATAAGACGTGCTCTCTTCTCCGCGCATTTCCTTTCCCTTTAGTTCTATGTAATGTCGAGGTGGCAAGGCTCCCCGAGCTTAAAGTCAGCCCACTGAGAGTCAGGCTTTGACTTCCGAATGGAGAGTTTAAATTGCCATTAGGGCACACAAAGTTAGGACTGCCCAAAGTTGGGCTGTTAGAAACTACGTAGTTAGGCCTAAAGTTAGTTGATATCACTGGCTGAGGTAGGTTCTGGTTGAGAACGTCCTCTTGCCTGCTGGGCGCCAGATCACTGCCAGGTGTCAACTGTGAAACAACTCAAGTTACTTTTAAACTATCGTGAGTTAAACACTTGTTTCTAATATTTATCGGAACATATCGCACAAAATTTTATTTTGGTAAAATTGAGCACCTTTCGCTCAGCGTCTCAACCATGTTTCAATCGCCGTGGTCACGAGCTAACTGAAAACTGCGGGTGCGAGTGCGCGATAAGTCTCGATAAACATTTTTTTAAAGACGTGTCGTTAAGTCGATGTCTTAACAAAAGAGTGATGAGCATAATAAAATTTTGACGGTATTATACCTGTGGTGGTTGACCAGTCGAGTCTAACAGAGCTAGGTCTTCCGCAGAAAATACTGCTCCTACTTTACTCCAATCTCCTAAAACAAAATAAATACATCATATTTTTGTGAGAACTTTCAACTCAAATAAAGGTGCATCTAATTAACTACGCACCTCTGACTTCCTTTATACTAGGCCACTCATCAGCTTCTTCAATGGAAGGTGCTAAAATTTGGTTATCAGAATCTGTAAAAGAGATAAATTTTTTGTCAATCATTCAGTGCATTACTCGAAAATGGCAATTATAAGACGGCGATGATGAGGATGAGCGGCGCGCGAGGAAAAAATAACCAATAGAATCGTTTTATTCCGTCTCGCTTTGCCTCCTATTGGTTGACTTTTTCTCCTTGCACACCGCTTATAGCTACATCGCATAACTCTGGTGGAAGAACACCCTTAAGGTCGTATACCTGGTGCATTTAAAATATCTGGCTGTGGGTCCGGGGTTTTCGACTCCGGTGAGGGTTTGATGGTGTACGCGACGACGTATCTTCTGCCGCCATCGCTGACCTCCAGCTTGTCTCCCGGCGGGTGTTTGTGCGGCTGCTGGTTTCGTTTTCTCCGCGCACATAGCGCTGCGAAGGCGATGCCGCCAGTCGCAACCGCAGCCCCGAGAGCTGCCGCCACTACCACTCCTAGAGTTACTCCGCCCATCGAGCTCTTGCCGTCTGTTGATACATAAATGGAATCTAATGGCATCACATTTTTTAATACAAGAAAACATGTGCTTCACCAACATATTTGAATAATTGATATATTTGCCTCTTATTTAGTGGAAAATCGTAATTGACTCATATTTTAATCAATTCTAAAGCAATTCCTTCTAAAGTCTTTATTCATATCTGGTATGTCTAAATTGGGTTAAGTTGCTGAAAACCTCTTAATTTTACTAAATTAACTATATAGCTTTAAATTGGTATGAATTTAGGGGATTTATGGTGCCTGAAAATATAACTAGTCTTTACTAATCCTTAGGGAACTATACAGAACATAAAAATAAAACAAAAAAATTCGGTGATTCGATTTATTTCTTCTAGGTGAGCATGCTTCATTGTACTCGTATACCGCATCGTTACTTAGCATCAGGCGGGGTGGCGGTCATGTACAAATTGTACAAGCCTATAAAACCGGACAAGTACGAGTAGGACTTGTGCTAGAGAGTCGCGTCGGAGCGCGAGTCCAAAAAAAAAAGTAACAAAATTTGAAATATTGAAAGACAAACTTAACTTTGTAGTTGACAAGTTGGTTCTTCCATACATAACAACTACAAAATGTAAGTTTGTAATTGTAAAACAATATTTTTTATATGATATAACTTCAAATTAACAGCTTTCAGATTTATTCCTTTATATGGGCCGTAAGACCTTGCCTCTTGCCAAAATTAATGATTCTAGGTCAACGTGAAGTACCCTATAGGTTTTGATTTCCCTGTGAAATCGCAAAATATGTGACATAAACGTTCATATCTTTTGATTGCGTTGACTTAAAACTTTTATTTTTTTACAGCCGAAAGAAACCGTAAACGCAAGTATTTAGTATAAATTTCAACTTGATACCTTTACGCGTTCTTGAGAAAAAGGGTCTTGATAGGCGGACAGACATACGGACAGACGGACAACGAAGTGATCCGTTTAAGGGTTCCGTTTTTTTCCTTTTGAGGTATGGAACCCTAAAAACAAAAAACTGCCAAGTGCAATTCGTGCTCACGCAATGAGGGTTCTGTATGCTTAATACCCGAAAAACATTACCTTCCAGCAGCCCTTTACATCTGCTGTGCTTTACTTTCTTGTCAAATTTTATCATTATAGGTCAACGGAAAGTACTATAAAGGTTATAATTTGTAAGTTTGTGACATAAATAGCGACATAAATAGCGTATCTTTTGATTACGCTAATTTAGAAATTTGAATTTTTTACACTTTTAAGGGACCATCATATTTGATATTAATTTCTTGATACCTGTACGTGTACGAATTTCTGAGAAAAAGGGTCTTGACATACAATCAAGACAGACCGACAAAAATTGGTCCTATAAAAGTTAAGTATTTTACTTTTGAGGTACGGAAACCTAAAAAATAAAAAATGTGTCGGTATGTCATTCTGTCCATAGTACGTACACTGTCTTCCTTTAAGAAAACCCGTTTGACGTTTCCACAAATCAATATGAGGCGATAAAAATGTTTAGTGCCCAAACATCTGTACACCATATCCAAATAAACTAGGTCGTTTACGAGCGCCCGTACTGGCAAGGAGGTGTATTGCCGGAGTTGGGGACGCTGGAACTATGGCTACTTTATTGGCATCGACCTGAGTTTTCCTGGAAGCCATGAATCTGGATGCTAAGCCGCGCTCCAGTCGTAACTCAGTAACTAAGGTAATTTTAAAACTTGTCTCAATAAATTTTTGTTCGTGTTTTATTGAAATTGAGGATTCTGGTTTTCGTTTCATTTGAAAAATGGAATGAGTTCAAAATGTTAGTGGTTATGTTTCATTTAGGTACTTCTTTATTTATTCAATCGCCAAGCAGTTGTTTGTAAACATTACTGTGTTCCGGATTGAAGGGCAATATTTTCAGTGAAATTTCTGGACAATAAGATATTTAACTACAAAGTTGCTGGTGTATCGGTTTTTTTAACCGACTTCGAGAGGAGGTTATCAATTCGACTGTATGTTGCTTTTTTTTTGTATGTTTGTTACGCGATTACTCCGCCAATTTAGAATTGTTTTTGATGATTCTTTTTTTGGTTGGTAGGTCATAACTCATAGGTGGTCCCATAATTTTTTTATCGACATTGATTCAGTGCTTTTTGAAAAATCTACAAAAATATCTACAAATTCAATGTACATTGTAAACATTGGACAGTGCCACCAACTTAGCTGTTAAGGTGGGCAACATTGGAACTACAGTTATTTCTTGGTGAATTTCATACTTTGTTCTCCACTAGCGACGCTGTCAACTAAACAGCAAACATAACAGATCTACTACTGACAAACATAGAGGAACAGACTTCAAAAAAAACTAAGAAGTGTCTCCATGGCAACCATGCACTGTTGTTTTTCGTTAAATTTTTCATGACCATGGATACAGAGTATTTGAGTCGTAATATTAAATAGTGTCGTGTATTTAATATTAAATATTTTATATAGTGTTCAATAGCGTCAAACAAGCCAGTCAAGCAGAGCTAATCATGCACGGTCAAGTCAAACTCATGCACCAGTAAAGTGGTGGAGGCTTTACAAGAGGCTTCTATGGAGTTTTGGACCCTTATTAGGGTTTATTATTCCTTTTTAGGGTTCCGTATCCAAAGGGTAAAAACGGGACCTACGGGTTAACTGAGCCTACGCTATCTGCATGTGATGTCTGTCCTACCTTTTAACGGCTGTCTTTTGAACCGTAATAGATAGCCAGTTTTTTTACAGAACTTGTAAATTACAGCGTATTAACTTAACAAATAATAATAAAGTCAAAAAGTAAAAACTAAAAGTGGCCCTACAACAAACGTATTTTTTACGTATTTTTGTAATTGGTCTAATGTAAAAACGGCATTATGTAGGTATAAGCGTCAAACTTGGCATGATTATAGTACACACTCTAAAGTATAACAGTAGGTAATAAATAATGGCAAAGTGTGAGTCAGTGACCGCGGTCGGTACTTGGATGGGTACGGGTGATGGTGCCTGGGGCCTTACGGAAAACTGCTATTACAGGCACCTAATCCGCTCAGTTGGAAAATCACGCGACCGCAAACCCTATCTGGGCACGATAAGGTTTGCGGTCGCGTGATTTTCCAACTGAGCGGATTACGTGCCTGTAATAGCAGTTGTCCGTAAAGCCCCTGGACGTGATGTCTTTTTGCACTTTTTGTATTTTGTGGTGATACGGAACGTACGCGAGCGCGCTCAGTACGCGAGCCCGACGCGCGCTTTTTTATCTCTGCGGAATAAATCCCACTAAAAATTTAAAAATAAAATCATTTTTAGAAAAAAAAAGAACCGACTTCATGACTATGCCTATCATTTACAAACTGAAACTAAAAAGTAGAAAATAATATTTAAATAACTTCAAAGCAATGAGCAATAGAGGACAATCAACGAAATTATGAATACATATATTACCTACTTATATATTTACAATTTATAATCAGTTATTTTTGGAGTCGGTGCCAGCCAAAGCAAAAATAACCTTAATTGATAATTACTTGATTAATCTATTAATATTTATGATATGAATGCGAAATAGAGATAAATATGTAAGAAATCGAACGAAGGCTTATAATTGAAAAGAAGCGCATCAAAATTTATATGCATTTAGACACAACCGTCAACGTGAATTCCGCACATCAGCTGTAAGACTACAGATGCCAAAAATTAAGCTTCAAGACAGTACAGTGCAGAAAACATAATATCCAAATAGACTGTAGAAAAGTGTTTTCCTACAAAGGCAGGACAGGATAGATAAAGACATGTTACTGTCTTTATTTGCTGGCACCGACTCCAAAAATAACTGATTATAAATTGTAAATATATAAGTAGGTAATATATGTATTAATAATTTCGTTGATTGTCCTCTAATGCTCATTGCTTTGAAGTTATTTAAATATTATTTTCTACTTTTTAGTTTCAGTTTGTAAATGATAGGCATAGTCATGAAGTCGGTTCTTTTTTTTTTTCTAAAAATGATTTTATTTTTATCGGATACATACAATAGTGTGCATCGGATCTAGGTGTCTTCAAATCACGAATGAATCGGATTATTCGATTAGATAGCATCATCGCTTAACATTATAATTATCAGGCGAGTTGGCGGTCAAACACAAAACTATTATTAAATTATTTAAAAAAAACTGAGGGTGACGTGCGCACAGTGCATTACCACGCTTTTTTCTGCCATAGGTCATGCCATAAATTGAGGACGATATTAGTTACCGATTTCATTCATCTTTTTTTTAAAGTTTTCTAATACTTTGTAGAAGGTTCTTACGGAAAGAAAAATTGAGAAAATTGTGCAGAAAATTTGAAAATTTCAGAAAACAGCGGGCAATGCAGAAAGCTTTGTTCGGAGTTTCTTTGCGAAATAGAATCCGAAAAGAGGAGATTCCGAAGAACCACAGTCACCGACGTAGCTGCTCAGGTTTGCAAGTTGAATGAGCAGGCTACATCGCTGGAGAACCGATAACGGATGGGGAAGAAAGGTTCTTGAGTGGAGACCAGGAACCGGAAGACGCAGCGTAAGTAGGCCTCCCATTAGGTGGAGCGACGACATCGTAAGAGTAGTGGGCATCCGTGGATGCAGATGGCATGCTATCGTTTGATGTGGAAATCTAAGGAGAGGCCTATGTTCAGCAGTGGACGACAACGGGCTGATGAGTGGACGACAATGATGATGATGATGATCCATCATTTTTATCCTTATTCACCACTATGTTTAAAGGCAATAAAACTTAATCTTATACCTGGATATTGGTACACAAATTACGTAATATTGGTTTACCTGTTCTCCTGGCGGCGTCGTTGAATGCGATATTTTCCAGTAAGGTTTTTTCCGACTCTCCCTTGAGGTTCCGCGCGTAGATGAGCAAATTGAATGTGGCGCCCTCGGTGTCCCCTGTGGCCGTCAGTTGCGAGAGATCTAGTTTGAATACGGCCAGCCCATCTGTAAGAAACATTCGATATGATATACCAAATCTAATACAATTTTATGCGAGGTATTTCCGGACTAAATCGTTGACTAGTGCGTGTCACGGTACGGAAGGTATGCGCTGTCTCTTTTCCGCAACGTGTATGTCAGTATGGAATTTGTATAGCGTACTGACTAGTGACGTTATTTGAAATTATAGTGCGCTCTCTGTCTAGTAAGATATTAAAGTGCTTATATCTTCCTTAGTGAACACATATTTTCAATTTTGTTTCCAGTGATCGGTTTTATTTGTCGTCAGCTTTTTATAAAATAATAAAAAAGTACGGTAGCTTATTGGTTTCATTCCACAACCTTACCACGGTAAATATCCCGTAAATATTAATACAACTTTATTGTTTTAGTTTCGCCTAAAGTGTGTTGTTCCTATTATAATGTGATATTAGCAGTTTATAAGAATGATAAAAAGATAATAATGCCTCATAGTGCCTTATCAACAATCGATTGTCGAACATAACAGAATGGATAGCAGGTACTAGCTGCACCCCGTGGTTTCACCAGCATAGATATTCTCTCAAGAACAATACATTTTTCCGGGATAAAAATCCTATAATACTCTCAGCTTTCCAACTATCTTCATGCAAAATTCGCGTCGATTTGTTGCTCTGTTGTTGCGTCAAAGAGGAATAAGCAAAACAACAAAGAAACACATTTTGCTTTTATAATATTACAGTCAAACAGTAAAACCAAGTTACCATGTCACATATGACGTTTGCTGAAAGTGATTGGATACGGCAGAACTGTCATATCGATAAAGTTATAAAAGCACGCGTAATTTATATTAAACTTTCGGCAGGAACGTCAAGACAAAGCTGAATAATCCAAGGACGTTTTATACCCTAACTACTTCCATGGAATAATCTTCGGAGCTAAAGAGAACGTCACTTCACTATTGTAAAGTAAAAACAGCGTCTATGAAATAGAGACATAGAAATAGACACAATTTATTTGTGGCAAAAAAATACAATAACACAATATACATGGATAAATTAAATTAAATAAATAAAAAATATATATAATAATATATATTAATAATTATTAATAATGGTTTACTTCTGGCTGTCTGGCTATAGTTGCTTGTCAATAAATTGTGGATAGGCATGCTTGTGTCAAGAGTGACTTCTTAGTTTGGCATTACTGTAGTAAGATACCTGTTTCGTTAACTTTCCCGCTGAACCTAGTGCTGCCGGTGACAGGGTCCAGCGCCTCCAGTACAAAGGCTTGCGGCAGGCCGCCGTCGTAGCCCGCCACGCACCGCACTCGCAGCCAGCTGGTTGAGCCTTCTATGCTGTTATTGCTGGCTTGGAGAGAGCAGTTCCGCGGCGCAGTCGGACGCGCTGTTGAAATTTTATTCTTGTAGATAGATAGAAATTACGTATTGTGTAAACCAGACATAAATATTAAAAAAAAAACGGAAAAAGAGAGCATAAAACGTGATTTTTTTTAAGAAAAACGAATAACGCTTGAATAATTTTATTTATCATAATCATCATCATTTCAGCCATAGGACGTCCACTGCTGGACATAGGCCTCCCCATCGATCTCCAAAAGGGCCGCATCCAGCGTTTCCCTGCGGTCTCTTTTAGGTTGTCTATCTATCTTATTGGTGGACGTCCTACGCTGCGTTTACTAGTCCGTGGTTTCCATTCCAGAACCTTACGGCCCCATCGGCCATCTGTTCTGCGTGATATATGCCCTGCCCACTGCCACTTCAACTTGCTAATTCAGTGGGCTATGTCGGTGACTTTTGTTCGTCTACGGATCTCCTCATTTCGGATAATTTTATTGATATTGCCAAATCAACAGACACTCGAACATAAAATCTTATATATATAAAAGGCGATGTGTGTATGTATGTTCCCTATGGACTTGACTGGACTTTCACTGGCAGATAGGATTTAGGAGAAATCCACGCAGGTGAAACCTCGGGGCGTAGCCAGTTATTCATATTATTGGAGCTGGTTGAAAAATCTACGTTACTAAGATACAGTACTAAGTCAAAGTTAATTAGAATTTTGCGGAGCCATGTCGGTCTCTTCCTCTACATGGTAATAAACGAAACACTTGAAATTGGTTCACAAACGTCCGAGTAATCAGAGTGCATACAAGTTGCAAGTACTTTTAACTGAAATCGAAGCAGAGCGTGTCGCTGAGGGTCTCAGTGGTCAGGGCACATAGCACGCAAAACAGATGGTAGATGGGCTGAAAAGGTCTCGAAAGGAGACCACGGACCAGTAAGCGCAGCGTAGGGCCAACCACAAGATAGACGAAAAGAGACCGCAGGAAAACGCTGGATGCATGCCGCTTCAAACCGGCCCTTTTGGAGATCGATAGGAGAGGCCTATGTCCAGCAGTGGATGTCTTATGGCTGAAATGATGATAATGAATATTTTAAAATGAATAAGGACAACAAACCACGGTAACGTGAATTGAGTCCCTAATGGAAAAAATTCCGGGAAGTCTGCTCGGCATACGCGATTATGTGATTCACGGAACTCACCTGAATGTGAGTCAGTCACACCCAAAACTAATATTTCCACAGCTATAATAGCATTATACGTCGGCATCTACATGGAAAAAAAAACATTGATTTTCCCAGCTACGTTTCCAGGAATATTAGACTACAGAAAATTGGAACGGCAAATGGCTGGTACCCGCGAACGTTATTATTTCACCTAATCTAATACAGCGGTGCGTGTACGAAACGAGAATTAAATACAAAGCTAAACTCTCTAATTTTGACGTGACTTATAGCAGCTTGGTGACAATTTAACGCGTTATATGTTATAACAAACTGCGACGATATTAAACGTTGCGGGTTCGGGCGTATTTCGCTGCAGTGTTCGGCTAACTCATATTTCCCCTTGCAGGCGCGCGGAACTAAGACAACGCGTTGGAAGCGATATAAAAATTTATTTTTTCTGACTACAAAATACGTTAAATACGAGACATATCTCTTAAACTTTTTCTTTCAGTGGTTTTACAGAATGTAGGTTAATATCCTAGGATCTCGCGTATATATTTCTGTACGAAATAATTCACTTCAGTCAGGTCCAACACTAATCTTTGTACTGACTTTGTACTCATAGAGAACTGACAAGGCTTGACAAGGAATATTTTATATGTACACTTTTAAGTGCAAATAGTTCTCTATGAGTTGAGTATGAGTACAAAAAATATTGAGCCCTGGGTCAAATTCAAATTCGTGAGGAGGTTATATTTTTGTAAGTGGTTTAGCTACAGACAGTGTATCTTTTAAAGGCATTTTTATATACACACGTTAATATATCTTAACTGTGTAAAAATATTTATTTTGCTGAATTTGTAACTGATGCAAAAGATACATATTACTTTGTCGATAAATAAAGTAGTTTTTACAACAACAAAAAACTGATACCACCGGTATTGAGTCAAATTCAATAACTGGGATCCATCCTCTAATTTTTCATTTATCTTTAGAAGTGGAATATTTTCTTGAATTGTTTTTTTTAAACAAGCTTTTATTTAATTGATGGTTTTAATTTTAATTTTGGTGGCCATTGTGAAAATCACATGTGTCTTTCAAAATGTGATTTCGTCGAGTCACATCCAGCGAGAAAATCATCTGCATTGAAGAGTTATGAGATTCAACGTGCTGCCAGTAAAAGCCGCAACCCGAAATTATAAAACGTGCTCAGAGTTCAGCTTCGCGTTGTTGATTCAAATTGTATGCACGTGGTTTTATTAATGCTTTTATTGGACTGTTCATTCCGGTTGGGCCTCTGGAACTTGGATTATTGGAATATTTCATCGTTTTATTGCGTCCGTGGGTGGGAACGGCGGCGTCGCGGCTTTTTTGCATTTCCATATTTTGTCATGAGCGCTGGGTGTAATCCGATTATGTTGTTCGAATGTTGGGAAGGACACGACGGGCCATTTGAATTGCAATAAGTTACACGGCATGTTAAACAAAGGGCTTAAAAGCTTTTATTTAGATTATATTGTCGTCTGCATTTACTAATTAAGCTAATTTTAAACTAAAATATTAATATTAACAATATATAATTAATTTTTGCTTGTGACTTCTTCTAGATCAACGTACTTACTGAAAGTGGCCGAAGAGCCACACCGTCGCTTACTATCAGGCTAGTTGATTGGCCAAACTTAGATCTACCTATCTCTTATACAAAGAGTAACTACAAGAATTGGATATGAAAGTCATATTTGTATTTGAAGTATTGTTCGACACTTAAATTAGGGTTTAACGTTTAAATGTTACAGACAATAAAAAAAAAAAGAAGAATAAACAAGAAGCCGTGGATAGAGCGCTCGCGGCGTATACCCGATGACGCAGGTTCGAATCCTGCCGGCTGTCATATTTTTGAATTATTATTGTGTATAATATTTGAATTATTAGATAATTATTATTTTTGGTATTGAGCTTAATAAAGTTGGGTAACAATGCTTTCAATGTTTATCATACAATGTTTTACTCTCGTTTTAGAAATAGAAAGCACTCAATAATCCTTTCGGAGTTTAAGATTTGACAATGGAAGGGAGTGTACAAATAATCACGTATGTAGCAAAATGATAACCAAGACATACGCGGGCTTGAGCAGATAATATGTGACGGAGCATCGACGCGACGTGAGTTTATAATTTTTGAAAAAAAATAATGGAGAAATTGCAAACTCAGCGGGGTAAGATTTCAGCGGGACGCTGGTGATTGCGTCACTATCGTGTTTTGATCGTGACTGTAATAGTACATTGTTACCCTAGGGGTGATTTTAAGTATCTTTCTTTTGATTTAGTTGGTAAAAGGCTTTCCACTACTGGTTTAGCCTCTTCTCCTATGAAATCAGGCGTTAAATCTATATCGGAATCAGATGTATTCATTGTGTTAATACAAATCTGCTATACGGAAGTATAAACAAATCTCTACAATTCATTGTAGAGAAAAAATGGCGGGAATCCGATCTTCAGATCGGATTCCCGCCATTTTTTTTAACATCCTGACACTGGCAGCTGCACGAGAAGTGCGGGAACATAATCCTCTAAGGAGAAAAAAAAAGTTGGAACTTGGTTTAATACAAATGTGAAAATAGAACTAGTTTTTTTTATAATTTGAGTGTCTGTCATTTGTCAACTATGTCACTGTCAGTTAAAAGTGATTTTCCCTAGGGCTGAAATTTATTACTTTCAACCCACTCCTCAGGAAACTTCAGACCTACTTTCCTAGTATGAGTAATGAAAAATACTTTACCAGCGGGTACAACCTGGAAGACGCAGGGCTCCAGCTGTCGGCCGACCGTGTTGGCACCGCGGCAGCTCAGCGTGCCGTAGTCTCGCTCGCTCTGCGGCTTGTAGCTCAGCTCGCTGGTGCTGCCGTTCGCTGTACCTTCACAACAACAAATGATCTTAAAGTTACCGGCGTCAATAATATGATACCAACTGTTCAATTGAACATTCTCAGAACTCTTTGGAGATTCTCTTGGCCGAGACAGTGCACGAAAGGAGCGAAACCTTAACCAGCAGCCCTTGTTTTTTTTTTGACGGGGGGAATCTTCAAAGGATGCCCAGCTGCATTGGGGTGAAGCCGGGTTATGTGAGATTGCACCCACTTACATACTTTTTATCCTCTTTTAGGGCGATACCACAATACTGTGTTGTGCCGACGCACGGTAAAAATCTACACCATGTCCAATCAATCCATGTCTCACAAGAAATTAAACGAATGGTCAGAGTTTTCTCGTACAATGTCGTATGGGATGACATTTATATGTTGCAGCGTCGTTTTTGCGACGCTTCGTCGCACCGCAGTGTTGCGGTCTCGCCCTTGACAAAACTAGAATGCAGATATGTCTGTCTGGTTTTGCTCTACTTACTACCTGGTCCGAAAATAAAAAAAACTAACTTTTTACTTTCTTATATTGTTTTATTATTGCGCTAGGGAAACAAAGTGGACAAAATTTTATTGCAGCTTGCGGTGCTAGGTCTGCAGAGCGTCTAATACATTTTCGCTCTTGGCACTGGATTAATAACAACTGTTACTACAAGTAGTGACAGTGCCAGTAGTGTAGTAATACCTACTGGTACTACAAGTTCTCGGTCTGTTTTGGGATGTCTCAACGGTGATGTGTAAACTTATTGACGCTGTTTACAAAATACAGCTTCAAATCATATAAGCACTTTTCAGTAGCTGTAGTTAATTAATTATGCGTTAACTAATTCGTTTTTTGGGGTCCCGTACCCTATTAGTAGACCTACGCTGTCAGTCTGTCCTACCATTTGACGGCTGTCTTTTGAACCGTAATAGTCAGTTGAAATTTTTCCAGAATAGGTTTGTAATGTTAGGGTGAATTAACTAAGAAATAATAATTAAATTAGTTGGGGTCCCAATTCAACAAACGTATTTTTGTCGTTGCTTATGTGTAAAAATGGTAATAAGTACAAGCGTCGACATGTTATGCTTATAGTACACACACTCTAAAGTAAAACAATACTAATAGTAGTTGATATAGTTTTTGCTAAGATCCATAGGTGGGAATTGGGGCCCCCTGTAGCTATTCACCTAATGGCATGTTAAATAATGAATAATAAATAAATCATAAACAATGCTGGATTTAAAATTTACGGCACCCTCAGTGCGCAACTCGTGGCAACATTGGCCAACTCACACTAACCTGGTGTTTATTATTTCAATATATCAAAATTACCTGCTAACTCAATTTGATCAAATAGCTAATTGTGCGTATCTAAAAGAAAACAAGTAGATGAATAACTTGAAGACAGAAAATGTAAGTAACGACCATTTCATAATTGCAGCTTGAAAGTAATTACTGTAATTTACTGAGTAATGTTGGTTTATTTTGTACGTAGTCATAGCATTTTTTTGCAAAGTTGCTGATTTCAATTTACTATGGTACAGTATGGTACTCGTCTGATATTAAGTGAAGACGCGGTCTACGATGGAGCACATGAGAAGAACCCGATTCACCGATGATGTGGCAAAGCTGCCCGTGAGAGGCTGCAATGAATTATCAATGACCCTGTATTTTCTTATGGTAAATTTTTCCTACTTACCAAATTTGAGAGGTGACACATCCAGGCTCTCTCCGCTGTTATTGAACTGCCAGAAGAAGGTTACGTCTGGAGGGTTTGCAGTCACAGAGCAGCGCACGCGTAATGCTTCTTCTATTTGCGCGCCGAGCACTTGTGGAGACGGGTGTGTGCATACGGGGGCGTCTGTTGGGAGGAGGTATTGTAAGTCTATTATTATAAGTAAAAAATCAGATCGCATGGATCTCTTCAGGAGGTGTTAAGATCCATGGATGGGCATCACTGGGATTCCGGAGGGCAGCAGCGTCCTATTAGCACACGGTGAACGTACTGCGATCCCCAAGCCGCCTGCCAAGCATGGGAATTATGGCAAAATTCCCTCTAACAGGGAGGTCTTTGTCCAACATTGGACGTTTAATGGCTGCTGATGATGATGGTGATTGAGGATCTCTTGCTTTTTATGGTTCCGTTCCCAGAGGGTAAAAAGAGGACATATCTCTCTCTTCTTGTCTCCCATATCTGGGCAGAGGGTAGACACAGTCATACCAGTGTTCTATGCCTTGTCAGTATACATTTGGCTTAACTTCACTCCAAGATAGGCCGATGCCGGCCGCTTTCGCAATCATCATTCATCAACATCATCATCATCATTATGTTTCATGTTTCCACACAGGCTTTCTGTCAGAGAGAGAGAGAGAGAGAGAGAAGATGGGCCCTAATCCGACATGCTGGCCCAGTGCATGTTGGTGAATGTCACGTCTTTGAACTTTTGAGGTACTTGGACATACCGGTTTCCTCACGATGGTTTCCTTCACAGTTTCTGAGCGACAGCATTGAAAGTGCACTTAATTTATCTAACTTTCAAAATCTAAACAACAAATTATTTAGACTTCTTTGCTATGTATACCTATCATTAGAATCTGACATAGTATAATATTAGTATTATCCTAAGTATTTGATTAGTTTTTTTTTCATATTTTGTTGTGGTTGTGTTCAGTTGCGGGATGCATTTTTGTGAAACTAACAATTTTGGCGTGCAAAGCTCATTTTCATGTTCATCGCATAATCCCACCAACGCTCACTAATGGTACTTTTAATTCAAATATTTGATTCCCACTAAAACCATTTGCGGTTGAAGCAAATTTTGAACACAAATGATGTACCTTCTCGTGAAGGTTTGAAATGTTTGTTGTTACCACAACGATATTAATGACAAATAGGATTATATGCAACAATTATTACCATAGAATTAATAGGTAGACCGTAATTAACATGCGATGTAAAAAGATATTAATTACTGTATAGTATTCTTGTATTTTGATTGTGATAAATATTTAAAATTACAAGCAGGTAATTCGCATAAACTCATATTAAAACAATTGCATAAATATGAAATGAGTATTAAAATTATAAGGGTAGGGTTTTGTCGATAATTTCTGTGAAATTGTCCCAACATCGACATATTCTGAGAAGTTTCGTCCCTAGTCCATGGCCATGATTCATTTAGATGTCTCGAGAACAGCGCTCGTACCGTCTTAGATTTTCATTAAGACCTCAAATATTTGAGAGCGAGGGTAACCCTTTTGAGAGAATTCCACTTACAGTAATAAGATTCAATAGGCTAGAAAGAGCAAAAAGTTATTATATTTAGTATTTGAGAGAGTTTAATTGTCATTTTTATGTTAGTAAGAAACAAACATACTAAGAAAAACCTATACATTTTGTACTTTATGTCAATTACAATAAAACATAATTTATGTCCGTTCGTAGACCTAAAACGAAAGTATTTATTTAAATATTATTGTATTGAAAGATGGCTTGCGCTTGACCGCCATCTCGCCTGATGTTAAGCGATGATGCGGTCTACGATGAAGCACGTTTGCCTAGCTAGAAGAATCTGATTCATATCGAGGTCAATATGGATATAAGATTATGTATCTAGTTAATATATTCTAGGTATATGGAGGAAAGGCTCCGTTTAGTCCCTGAATAAAATAAATATTTACGTATTCAAAGCGAGTGTTTCTACACCAAAACAAATCCGCCCCCAATAACCTCAATTTTATGAAAATATACACAGATTAATGTAACAGCCAGAGGCAGCGACGCCGCGTGCGGGTAACTACCGGCATTTCTTCACCTTAGATTTGTGACGGTGCTGGATCAGGTTCAATAAAACGGGAACAACGGGAGTAAACTGTCGACTGGGAATGTACAAAAGTGAAACAAACGAGCTTACTGTAACGAATGGTAAGGGGATAAGGTAAGGTGTATACTCGCAGTCAAAAGAATAAATAAATAACACGTTACGAGATAGAAATGCGCAGGGGAAATGTAGCAGCTGTTTAAAATAGCGGTTATAAAAACAGATTTGTTGGTAAATCTAACAATTTTATCATAACTCCGCAATCTCCGTGTATTACCAGTGGAAATCTGAGAAGACTATGTGGTTTTGATTTAAATAATATGTTTAATATATTAAATTAGTGCTTAACGTGCTTGCTTTGATCGACCGGACAAACAAAATAACAATTGAAATGCTTTATAATGTTTTTTGTATTTAATTTAATAGGTTATTAATAAATTTGTGTCCCAATTTCTGTGTTCGTTGCAATAAAGTGGAAACTGGACAGTGACGTAGATAGGTGTCAACTCCCAAAATGCTCCCTTGTTTTTGGATCATGGGCACGGAAAAGAGTAGTAAATAGAACGGAAATGAGAAGGAAAATCTGTTACCAGGCATATGAGTGAACCTTGATTGAACGTTCTTATTTAGATCAACGCGTCGAACTTTCGAATGACTATCGTTTTTTATATGGGTGCAACTGGCTACAACGAATTTCTTACAATATAAACAAACAAAAAAAGTTTTCTGTGTGCAATACCTACTTTTTTTCTACATCTATACATTTAATAACAAATCTTGTACCTATGAGTTAACGTTTACGACTTTAATGCAAATCTCAGGCATATCAAGCTTCCGCTTGATTGATGTTCGCAGGATGACATGAGACTTGGCCAAACGTACTTTAACACTTCTCCCTATTCTATAACAGAAGTTATCATTTTTATAGAGGAGGTATAATGGCAGAACTGAAAATAATCCCTGAGGTATTGGTATTGGTATTTATTATTCATAATTATAAGAATTACATGTCAAGTCAACTAAAATTATACTTAAATGACATAGCATTATGTCATAAATATAATAAAAAATATAATTATATAATTTGTGTAACATAAGAAGAAAATAAAAAATATCACATTAAAAAAAATTACATTAAAAAAAATTGGTAAACAAAATAGTCAGAAAATAAAACAACTACTTATACTTAAGATGTTATCAATCGACCCTTGGATAACGCGACCTTTCAGATGATCGATATATTTTTTAACATTAACATTAATTTTAACATTAACATTATCACTAAAACGTTAAACGAACAACTTTTACATTTAGTTTGATCTGATGCCGGCGTCGCGGTTTTACCATCGCACTAGCCGCCACCGCCTGAAGGCTCATCCACACATCATAGATCAGTGGAAATCGCACACTGTGCGATTCACACGATCCTTCTTGCCTCATACCTGCAAAATGTGGAATGAGCTACCTTCTACGGTGTTTCCGAGAAGTTACAACATGGGGTTCTTCAAAAGGCGAGTTAATAGAGTTCTAAAGGGTCGGCAACGTATTTGTGATGCCTCTGGTGTTACAAGTATCCATAGGCGACGGTGACTGCTTACCATCAGGCAGCCCGTCTGCTTGTTTGCCACCTATGGCATAAAAAAAAAAAAAAAAAAAAAAAAATATGCCTAGGTTACACTCTTGGTATAGGTACTGTTCTTACAATAGGGATCTTACAAATAAATTCGAAATTAAAAATTTCTATGTTGAGGTTTTAGGGCGCGAAAACCCGAGCTTAGATCTCTGGGGAAACTTATTTTCTGTAAGTTTTCACCAGAAATCTCGCTCAGTTACGTGTAGATACATTGTATAATAGTGTGGTAAAGTTTAATGATAACAAAATATGATAATGTGTACGGGCTATAGGCGAGCCGTGAATTTTGCGAAGAGTTTGGTTTAGTTGAGTTCGTCCTCAGATACGGTATTATATTTTGGGGTAACTCTACCGACAAGGAGATTACTTTTAAAAGGCAAAATCATACATACATCAAATCAGGTGTATGCTAAGAATAGAAAATACTGATAAATTGCATGCCTTCCTTTGCAAAATTTGAAATATTTCTCTTTTTGTTTTAATTATACTGGAAAATACCATATTCGTAGAATCCAGAGTTATTTCTGAAAATATTTGACTTAGCGGTATGAAATTGTAGATACCAAAACAGGCGTTGTAATTAACCACCTAAGACCACCCTAATAAACCAAAGTATAATGTGTATTATCTACAATACTCTACCGAAGTCAAATAAATCGGCCTAGTGCGAGTCGGGCTCGCGCACAGAGGGTTCCGTACCACCATAAAATTCAATAATAAAATTACCAGTTATAACTTGATAATGAACAGAAACTTGTCACAGACTTGCCCATTTGGCTTGACAAGACACAAAATTTGGCTATTATTTATTATTTGTTGTTATATTTTAGAGGGTGTAATATAATCGTACCAAATATGACGCTTGTACGTATTACCGTTTTACCATTAGAGCTAATACAAAAATACGTTAAAAAAATACGATTGTTGTATGGGGACCCCCTTTTAGTTTTTCCTTCTGAGAAAATTTCAACTGGTTATCTATTACGGCTCGAAAGATACAGCCGTTAATAGGTAGGACAGACGGACAGACAGACAGACATCGTAGGCTTAGGTAATAGGGTCCCGTTTTTACCCTTTGGGCACGGAACCCCTAAAAAAGGACAAAAGTAAACCATTAAAATGATTTACTGTTTTTTCTTCACAATTCTTCAGGACCAACTAAAGCTCTCGAATATAATTATCACGACTGTAACAAGAAGACACCATTCTATTCAATACATCCTCCTCCCGACTCGTTGAGTGTAACAAATCTTCGCTGAGGTCTCTATGAAGATGATTGATACTCGGAGGGCCGACGAAAGCTCCCCAAATGAATTGTAATTTATTAACAGTGTTTATAATGGCGAACAAAAGACTGCTTCTATATCAAATGGGAAGTCTTTTTTTGGGACAATTAACTTATTATTGCGTATTTACTTTGTTACAACTCAGAATTTCTCGTTTGTGGTACCAATATACAAGGTGTAAGGGGAACACTCTCGAAGCCAAAAGAAGGTAATTGTACTCATCATTATGAACAACTTTTACCTACTATGGGACCAGCTCTGAAATCGCGAAAAAAAATCATTTCATTTCATACATTTTTTCGAGTGTCAATGACCGTTTTCTATAGAACAGCTGATATTTTTTTCGCGATTTCAGGGTTGGTCCTATAGTAAAAGTTGTTCATAATGATGGCCTCAGATCTTTTTTCAAAAAAATTACGTGACCTATTTTCCTCGCTAGATGAGATGAAAGTTATGTTTTCTACTCGGCTGCAATTTAATTTTCGTCTTGTGCCAATTGAATCCATGCTACGCTCAAGCACTCGCCAGGCACTTGTGCCAAATAACAACTTTGCAGCCTAAAAAATAGCTAGTTTGCCACCTATGGCATTAAAAAAAGCTGTTGTCCGCGGCTTTCAACCTCCTTCAACTTTTATTTAAAATTTCAACCCTTTCTTTCAAAGTGCAAAATCCTTTCATATTGGACAGTACACATATAAGAAATCTAGATGCCTAATTTAGCTTCGTAGGTCAAGTAGTTTTCTAGATTTCGTAATGAGTCAGTAAGTATTTCGATACATCTTATTAGATCAGCTAGGTCCAGTATACCTTTAGTTCTGTCCATTACCTACGTCTAATTCTTGAATAGTCAAGTCTAGTCACTGATTAGTCAATTTTCTAATTGGTCTTATATACAGGGCTATTAGTAATCAGATAGTATAACCTGTCGCAGGTCTTCTCCCTACATCATTTTAAAAACTTTTGTACCATGCATTTTTACAAGACAAAATACATTCCCCGATTTTTTATTATTTATTTGTATGTTTTTTTTTTAGTTTTGTTGTTGTAGATGCATGAGTCGACTCCTAAGCTTTATCCAGGCCCGCGTTCCTTTCCATTTGAAACTTCGTAAAGTTATTGCCTTTTAGAGCTCTAATTTAAATATTTTGGTCTTTGTATGGAAGAGAACAAAAGCAGGACAATTTAAAGTCATGGAGCTGAATTTGTTGGGCATAATGAAGGGAAGCTGCCTGCAAAAGGTTGTTACCTAATAATATATTATAATCTTATATAGAAAAATAATAAAAAAAGGTCAAAGCTATTTGTATTTAGGTTCAATTTCACTCTCAGTGAGACTCTGACATTGCTTTTTATAGTGGGTATATATTACCGAACACATTTATGACTAATGATTCAGAAAAAAACAAATATCATGGGAGAGACCAAAGCTCAGAGACTCCATTGGACAGCCAACCTGCTGAAAATGGGGGAGGATGCATTGTCAAGAAGGCGTATCTTGGTGTTCCCAAATTTGTGCACACCCGTCGTCGGCCGGCCTAGTTATCGCTGGAAAGATGCCGTAAAGTCAGACTTGCGCGAGCTCCAAGTCGCCAACTGGAGAGAGACAGCGTGAGACCGGGACCGATGGCTTTCTCTCATGTCAGAGGCCAAGACCCACTTCAGATCGCTGTGCCAGCGGAGTTATTAAGTCTAGTCATAATGGGATGTATGAATTTAATGAACTGTTACAGTTAATTCACGACTCCTACAGCCGAAACATTCTAGCAGGTTCTTAATTTAGAAGTATCTTTTTTGCCCCACACCCTATAGAGGCAGAAGCCAAAAAACAGCAATTGACTTTTCTTGGTATCACCTCTATCCATCCATATTTCTCTTAAGGCTTATTGTTGAACGTCGTCATAATCCCAACCGGTAATTTTCTTGATAATTTAATTTTGTCGCCACTTATCTCGATCAGCGGTAATGCATGTCACCACAGATTTTGGTTTTAAAATGATTAGACACTTGGCCCGTACACCTCACCTGGGATCACCTCTATATACGATGTTATTGATTAAAGTCTGTTTTTATTGGATTCTACAGCATGAACGTGCTTCTGCAGCAAAGACATTTCGTCATTGTGCTGCAGCAGCACAGCTTGTAGGCTGCTCAGGCGCTGCGCTGTATTGCTTTCAACACGCGTTTGGTCAGTAGGTTCTAGTGTTGTAGTACTCACACTGTATGCTAAGATGCGTGGCTTCACTGGCAGTCTCGCCAAGTGCGTTGGTGGCCCGACATGAGTAGTCACCGCCGTGGTCGCGCGTTACTTTCTGTAGCACCAGCGACTTGGTGCTCACTATCACGCCAGACACCACGTTTTGAAGCACTGGTTTGTCCTGCACAAAAAACAAACTTTTGACGGAACCTTTGGGAAATACACGGAATGGGCGATCTATGCCGAAAGCTCGTTGTACCCATTAATTATGAAAAAAATTACTTTGGAACTAACCCTGAAATCACAAATAAATATTAGCTGTACCATAAAACTTCTTGTTAATAAAAACAGGCTATTACTAGGCAAAAGTATCATAACCATCTTTGACCGCATCATTGTTTTCCATCACGTAAGATCGAGGTCGTTAGCCAGGTTCGATGCACAAAAAAAAGAAAAAAAAAAAAAAAAAAAAGGATTACTTACATTATGGTACCATGATATTCTATGTTCCCGCGGGTTGGCTTTCACCGAGCATTCGAAATACACGTCGTCACCCTCTTTGATGTCGTGCGGATTCAGAGTGCTGCCCAGTGACAGCGACACGACGGGCGGGTCTGGAGACAAGTCACTAATATACGTACACATTTTTATATTCGTAAAACTACACTAAAGGCAGAAAGTCCTGTGTCGGTTGGGGACAATTTTTAAAGCAATAAGTCACTAATACATATTTTAATATTCGTGGGCAGTGGCGTAGCTATCGGAGGGCTAGGTGGTGTCGTGCACCGGGGCTTTCAAACTCAGGGGGACCTCGGACACAGTAAACGTCAAACTGAACTTGCTATTTTTTTCCACCTTTAGAGTATAACTAATATACACATACATGTACCTAATAAGTAGTTTTGCATCTTTAAAGTATTCATGTCTATTTAATTTGTATATGAATTTCTAGTGTAATTCCGCTTCTACTAAAGCTGAGTAAGCTGAGTATTCATGTATATTTATATATGTCATGATAAAACCTAACCAGTTTAGATAGGGCCCAATTTTTTTTTGCACCAGGCTTTTTGGTTACCTATCTACGTCACTGACTAAGGGCAGAAAGTCCTGTGTCGGTAAGGGCCAATTTTACAAGATTTTATTGTACTTGCAATGTTACAAACATTGTTAGTTTATTTGTTTAGGTCAAATGTAGCAAACTGAATTAGAAACACTTTTTACTAACTGTTTTGCTGAAATTTTGCCTACACCTTTGGTATTAGTGACAATACAATATGTAATTCCCAATATTGAATATTTTTTAAATGACGCAAGATGGCGAATGGTGTATATTTTTTGTCAACCCTGTTAATATATGGGTGCCAAGTCAAATGAAAGGGCTTGAAGAGTAGAAAACTATAAAGTGAGTACACCATACTAAATTAAATATGGCCGCCGCTCCAAGGTGGCGTTTTTTTTTAGAAAAGCTTAAAGCTTTTTTTTACGATTAAGTTACTTTTACAACACACGAGGCATGCGATTGACCACAATCTCACTTGATGGGAAGAGATGACGTGGTTGAAGATGTAGCATTCCTAGGAAACACTCGTATTAACTTTATTTCGTTGCGCTGCCAAATCGCAGCACGTCGCGGTTTTACATGGGGTTAAAAAAACATAGTTTTCGCGTATAAAAGTATGCTTTGAGTTTTTTTTAAGTTTGCTTTGTTTTTATCTATACTAATATTATAAAGAGGAAAGATTTGATTGCTTGTTTGTTTGCATTGAATAGGCTCCGAAACTACTGAACCGATTTGAAAAATTCTTTCACTGTTGAGAAGCTACACTATCCCCGGGTGACATAGGCTATAATCAATACCCGTGCGAAGCTGGGGCGGACCACTAGTCGAATATAATGAAGGGTATGAATCAACCCTTGCCAAAATTTTATCAAGATCGGTTCAATTGTGTAAAAGTAACAAGCAGATTGATAAAGATACTAGTAACCACGGAGAAGATAAGAGATTTTTTTATTTTCTGTGCTAGTTAATATCACACTAAAATATCATTAATAAAAATAACATAAGGTGAGTTGTGGTCAAACGCCTAGTCTGTCAACGATGAAAATAACGCATCTATAAATATGTAGTTAAGAGTAAACGCTGAATCTGTTTTGATTAATTTAATTTGTAAATCTGTTGCACAATTGCAATTAAATCTTGCAATAAGCTGCTTTGGTATGGCTTCAAATCGCGAGTGCAACATCACGCATCACGCATCGCAACTTGTATCAGACGACGTGGCGGTCATACGGTAGTAGTTCGCTCTGAACCGTGACTTCGCGACCCATAAATCTTCGGAAAACTTCGATCAATTTGCCCATATTTAAATATAATAAAAATTGTATTGAAATGAACTACTTGCCTACAAAGTTTCATGAAGATCAAACAACGATACGCAGGTTAAAGTTGAACAAACCATGCATAGAAACGCCAACTTATCCCAATAGAATAGGAGACTCGTCTTGTTAAAAAACAAACGAATATTCACGCTACCTTTTTCGTTATTAATTTATGAAGAATACTCGATATCCCTCTCGAAGTTTGTCTGCGGTCTGTGACCGCGGAACCCCATATCGACTATATGGAACCGCTGGTGCCTACTGCACTTGTGGTCCCATAAAAACGTAGAGCGGTTGTCAGCGGCCGCGGCGGCTGATAACGTGGTTTTATTCAGTCCACGAGGAGTTTAAATTAGTCGTAGTAGTAGCTTTATATCATGGGTATACATACTAAGAAACGTTAGTTAAGCGCCCATTCCCCGCAACTTCTATCTTATATTTTTGAACATAAATAACTGGCCAAGAGTGTTTCAAGAAACGCATAATATGGTAGTATTTCTGTAGCCAAAACAATTGTGGTTACATTAGCAGTTCAGAAATTGGTGGTCATATAAAAAAAATTGAGCGTATGAAGCTCGGTGAAGCCACATTTCAGAGATGTATCGTCCCGACCACACAGGTCCTAAATTTTTGCTCGTGGTGTTTGGAGAAAGGACGAGTTTGGCGGGCCATATTACGCAAACGATACGCTTGATAAAACATTACGTGTGAAACCATCAAAGATTTCATACTACGTATGGAAACCATACCTCGATTTTAAAAGACCTATTCAACGATAGCCCACAAAAAGGGGTACAGAGAAAAAAACCTCCCCATTTCACTTGTATCAGAGCTACTCCTAAAATGCAGTTTTCTTTATGGTTTAAAAATTGAGATAAAACTACCATTGCGCAAAGGTTCATTCACTTATAGAAGTTAGAGGCTTCAAAAAATTAGAACGGACGAACGGACGGAGACACAAACAGATGGGCGGAGAGAACGAATTTATAAGGGTTTCTTGTCGGACTACGGAACCCTAAAAATGCTTTTCTAAAAACAATTTTGGTAAAAATGAGAGGCGTAAAATCAAAAGGAAACATTCAAATAAAACACCAAAGAAAACCATGGCCCGCCAATAAGTTTAATGACATAAGATTAAATAAATCGGTCGTGTCGTAAGACTTTTATAGAATCTTATTTCAAAGATAAAAACCAAGTTTTTGAAAGCTCTTATCACGGAAGGGGCCTCAAAACTTCCTTTCTAGCTGACAAGTAATAAAGCTTAGTAATATCAAAGAAAAAATACACAAGAATTCCATCATAGTGCTTTCACATCGGGGTAATATTCGGCTTAGGTCGTAATGGATATTCATTTGCCTTTATAAACATTTTCCTTATAGCCAAGTAGGTACTTACGCACACATAATATTGTACTAACGAGGGCATATCAAACAGCCGCTGACTAAATAATTTACAAACCACATTCTTTGCCTTCACTTTTTTTACCGACTTAAAGAAAGGAGGGGGTAATAAATGTTGTTACAAATAATATTTGTTACCTCAGGCCATTACGGCTGTTTTAAGCAATTCAGTTTAGATGATGAAAAAAGTTGCGCGACGGCTAACCGTATCTGACCGCGGTAAAGTTCACATTCGCGTGTTTTTTCGAATTGCGCTGTTTTAACTTTAGTTTGAGACCGCATAAAAAGTTGGCAGTAAGGCCCCTGATCTCCGTCATGTATGAACCGATTTAGAATATATATTTTTTTAAATTAGAAGGATATACTTTCAATTGGTCTCATAGAAATTTCATCAAAATCGATTTTGTTGTTTGGCTTTTCAATCAAAATTTTGTTACTTTGTTGACAATATGGTCATCCAAGTAACCGAAATGCATATGCATATTTTATACTAATTTTGTGAAGTAGTATAAAAAAAATTAAAAAAATTAAGAATAGGCTTGCTTGTGACCGCTAACTTGCCTAATGTTAATCGATGATACGGTCTACGATGAAGCAGTTTGCACAATAAAACTGGAATCAAAGCGCTTCAAACGGGTTTTCGAAACATCAACCATAAAGCGGTATCAATTTTTCGTGCCCGCCCTGGCAGTCAGATAGCAAAATGGGCAGGAATTAGATCATGCAGATCAGATGCCCATTCTCCGAAATGTATCCGACAAAATAACTCTATTGGTTTCTAGCAAATTTGCGCCGATGTTCAAGACAAAGAAGCTGTCTAGTGTCTATGTCTACGTGAAGTCTGAAAATGTGTATGTATATACAAGTATGGTGTACTTTTTGTTCTGTCTAGTTGTGACGTTTTTTCCACAAATAAAGAATTGCCTATTATCTACAAATAATGAAGAAAGAATCACCTACAAAGGTTCTTTCATCGTATTGTTACGACGCTCTTAATAGATACTTATTGTTACCGTGCAAACGATTTTGTTGCTCACTCAACCGTTATCAAGCTGTGAAAACTGCATTAGCAAAACTCCCAAGCTAAAGACGGTCGCATTAGATTCCATCTTTTATTTGCAATGGGGCAGTGCTACTTCAGGTGAACACTTATCTGCGGCTAGGAGCGGGCGTTGACACTTTATTGGCCATTAAAGACCTATAACGATGTCGCCCCGCGGCCCGAGGAAACACCCGTTCTCCAAATAAACATTTACGATTCTACCGTTTAAATTGTTGCCAAAACGATTCGCGCCGGGAGGCGGCGAATTTCTCCCCGCTCTAAATGCGTAACGGTTCGCCGAGCACAAGTAAATAGAATTCATTTATATTTGGAAATTAATTTTCCCGTCGTAATAGAGTCAGCAAGCCGCCTTGCGCATTTCGATGGCTGACCGGCCCGTTAACAAATTTATTTAGCTTTCTGAGAAAGTGCCGTGACTAAATTCTTCATCGTAAATTGATTGGCAAAAGCTATTGTAAAAAGTTTTTGGAGGACGGAGCGTGGTTTTTGGGTGTAAATGAACATCATTGCGAGCAGCAGTAGTACCCAGTACGTAAGATTGCTTTTTGATTCCAGCAATAGGTAAACAGAGTCACATAGAACGGTGGTACTAAGCCGAAAGAATGTCACTGTAGAACTTTTACTATGGGACCAATACTGACACAAAAATGCTGTTCCATAGGAAAATTTCATTCAACGAAATGTATGGAACCAGACTTTTCGATGTTACATAGAAACATACAATACATTCATAAAAATTGTTCATAATGATAAGTAGGTACAATGAACTCCTTCTGGCTTATTACCACCATACCACGAACTGTTAGAATATGTGGCAAACAAGCGAGGGGGCCACCAGATGGTAAGTGGTCACCGCCATCTATATTCACCTACTATACTCGGGGTATTGTCAGTGCCTTTATACCAAATTATACTTCGTAGGAAAACCTGAAGGTAAGCCATTTTACAACTATGTACCTATATGTATGTATGTATGTAACCCTACTTATCTATAGCAATACCTGCCTTTATCGTAAACAGTGTCATCAAACTGTATCACATATCTTGCATAATTCCACGTAAGGTTATGTGCTGTGATTTATTAAACCCACAACACACCTCTATCGCTTCCACATGCGCTGTAAATTAATTTACCAAGTTACATTTTGGCATGTGAATGTAAACGTTCTGTTAAGTCTCGTTTAATCCCTTCGAACGTTTTGCGATCCTGCTCCGGGTGAAACATTTCGGGCGAGGGTGCGGCGTCCTGCTACCACTAGTCAGAATTAGTTTTTGGCCTCTCCTCAACTGATGTAAAGTGTTGATGTTGTGTAGTCTCGAACACTAACAAGCTTTTAATTACGTTTTACTGAGTTTCAGCGCATACAAGCTTTTAATAACGTTATATGGAGGTTGTTACACAATGTTGACAATTTTCATGTTACTGTTTGAAGTTAAACAAAACGAGCATCCTTTGTAATTACTCTTTGGGTTTCGTTGCTGCTGATAATTTGCGAGGAAGTAAGAGTAGCTGCTTAATTATATTACTTTCCGGAGTAAATATCAGAGGTTTATTTATATATTTCGTTGGGAAAATTCGGACGAGTAATATAAGTTACATTTACTGAGTTGAGATCACCAATCGTCATGATGACTTATACATCTTAAAATGTACTACCAACTTTCAAAAATGGTTTTACGATGTTTCTTTAGGCATGGCAACTAGTATTAATATTTAATTTTTAGAAGAAAAAAAACTTACTTCAATATTGTAACTACATATACAAACCTAATCTAAAAAACTTTTGCTGTAGGCAACCACAGACCAAAACGTCATCTGTGTAAATATTTATAGTTTTTCGATATAATTTATAAGAGACCACCTCTCAAGTATGACGTACCAAAAAAAAAAACCCATTAAAATCAATTTAGAATTGGCGGAGTAATCGCGTAACAACATACAAAAAAACATATACAGTCAAATTGATAACTTCCTTCTTTCGTCGGTAAAAAATGTGTATTAAAGGTTAGCCGGTAAGTATACCGCCGCCGCGCCGGCGACCTAACCACCTCGTGTGCTATTGCACAATATCTTACTGCCGTAGTGGTAAAACAAACGTACCATGTCAACTGAGATGGACAAAGGCGAATTAATCCTTCAGACAGGAAGGTGTCAGGCTAGAAGCGGTGTAAGCCACGCGTCTGAGTCCAGCGGCCACAGACTAAATTAGATGGAATTAGTTTGGTACAAGTTCGTGGCAGTGGATAAACTGTCAGTGGAAAGTTCCGTTTGCCAGAACTCTGGTAACGCATCGGCCGAGAAGCATGCAGTTTGGCGAGGGCTGACCGCTGCCTCTGTTTGCGGAAGTACCCGGTTTACCGACTTGTTACTGAGCGAAGTTGGGAATGAGGTTCTGTAAATAGGCACTAGAGCGATGATAATTCAATGAAAGCAACTGAAGCATCAGAAAGCGTTTGACGCAATTTCTGAGAGTTGAGGCCAAACTATACAGGGCTAAGTGGATATGGAGTGTACTAAGCAGAAAGGGGTCCATAGTACCCATCATTATGAACAACTTTTACAATGAAACCGTAGGAGCATGAAATCGTAGAAAAAATAACAGATGTTCCATAGATTTTGTTGAGCAAATGACCTTTTCCTATGGAACAGCTGATATTTTTACGCGATATCAGAGCTGCTCCCATAGTAAAAGTTGTTCATAATGATGAGTAATATCACAGAAAAGAGAAGTATTTTTTTTTCTCTTCTGTGGGTAATATGGACCCATTTCGACTTAGTACACCCTTTCCGCGTAACCCAGTATACGAAAATTTACATTAAATTGTATAAAGTTTTCAAAATCGAACTTTATCTTTGTATGGCGTATACTATACGTTACTATATGACGTATACTTTACGTTTATGTACGTGAAAAAAACTAAAAATGTGTAAAAATCCACCTATGTGTAAAACACGTAGAACGTTTTTTTTCGGACGTAAATATTCGTACTAAGTTATTGAATAGGCTATATTTCGAGAGAGGTCCCATTTAAATTGGAAGAAAATATTCCACATTTTAGGGTAGAAAATTAGGAGATAAATCCGTTTCTTGAGTTTCGCCCACCTGCCTTGAAGTAATTTTTACTTATTATTATTATTCTTCAGTATATTCCCGACCAACGTATCTTACTTTTACTTTTAGCGTTTAACCATGTAAGTACGTACCTAAAATAAACGCGAGGGAACGAGTTGATGTGGAGACAAAGGAGATCTCATCATCAGCCAGAAGACGTCCACTGCTGAACATAGGCCTCCCCCTTTGACCTCCACAATGAAAGAAAGCCAAAGCTTTACTTTAAAAATGTATGTGTACTTTAAACTAGTAATAATTTTTAATGAACCTCTAAGATTGCGCAAATCCAACTTAATACGGAACTTAATACGGGAAGCGACATATGTTTTAATTGTAACCCTTTACAAAGTGTATTTGTTTATGGAAGCACTTTATAACGAAACTCAATTCCAGGAATCTGGGAGTAAAACTTAATACGGAACTTAATACGGGAAGCGACATATGTTTTAATTGTTAATTGTAACCCTTTACAAAGTGTATTTGTTTATGGAAGCACTTTATAACGAAACTCAATTCCAGGAATCTGGGAGTAAAACTTAATACGGAACTTAATACGGGAAGCGACATATGTTTTAATTGTTAATTGTAACCCTTTACAAAGTGTATTTGTTTATGGAAGCACTTTATAACGAAACTCATTTCCAGGAATCTGGGAGTAAATCTTATAGCGGTAGTTATAACTCAATCGTAGACGATAAAAGTTCTCAATAAATTGTTCCGAGTTTTATACTTTATCGCCGTGTTAAAAGAAGATTTTAGTACCCCTTTATTTGTCTAGTAAATATTTTATGAAAGAGCTTCATAGATATCTGCGAGAAACTTAAAACTTTAATAAAGTTCGAAGTCATCTAGCCGCGCTCGTTAAGATAGTTAAAACTTCCACAATACCCCGACCGTATTGTTTCTTTAATGAACTTAGAGACCGTCAACTTGTTTAAATTTTTAATGTGTAAATTAAATCCCGTGTGCTCGAGTAAAGCTTTGTTTAATTTCTTCATTATCGTGTCATTGTTTTAGAGTATCTCGCGAAAGGGCTGCGTGGTGTCATAAGCCCTCGGGGGATGTGCTGAAGAGTGTTTAAGTAGCAGAGATAATTAAGCTTAACGACGTTAGAGATGTGCGAACTGGTTCAGCTGAGCTCTCTTACTGCTTATTTTGTAGCAATATTCGTTTAGCGAACGAGTCATCGAATTAAGAAGTTGGGCTAATTGTTCCATAGCAGACGTTCGCTTGAGACGGAGCGCTTGATTTGAACAAACAATTACTGCTCGTTTTCATATCTAAATATGAACAGCCGACAATACTCCGGTATTCTTAATATCTCGTGACATTTTGCTAATTCTGCCCTTGTTAGCGTAATTTGAAAAGCGCGCACCGAGTGTGGAAGTCACTGTTAGATTTCAGCTCAGATAGCGAGATGCCTTCACACGTTCTTCGTATTTACAATGTTTTGCAATTTCCATAATGAGACCCGTCCGAGGAAAAATGAGAGTTCTTGAGAAAATTCTAACATCTAGATACTGTGACTCTGGAAAAGTTTGAAACAAGATTTTGTTCGCCACGATGGTATCATTTTCAGTTTATTTTATCTATGCATGTTTTCCTTGAATATTTGTTAAGAACTATTATACCAAGCCGAAACAATACCGTGGTGGCGATTAACATGATGACGGATATGTGTGTGCCTCGGATACATTTGTACCAATATTTTCCTGTTCATTTATCAATGTCTGATAATGCCGACTACCACAGTCTCGCAACCATATTCCGTTAACATTTATAGTTAAGTACATAGTGTCATGAAATGCACATACAAACGACATCCAATTTGAAGGCGTCGTCTATACTATGACCCGGCAGCGCGCTGTTGTCAGCTTGGCATTTGATCTGGACGCCGTCGTCTTCTGGCATAGGCATGAACTGAATTTGACTGCTGACCCACGTCTCATTCAGCGCTTCTGTTATCTAGAACAAATGGAGTGAAGTTTCAGGCACGTAAGTACAGGTACGTCAAAGGGAAAAGGTCCACATTCGTGTATTTTTATCCATTATCCATTTTTTCCTATTAATACATTAAAAACTTAACCTAATACTTTAGGATAAGTTTATATGAATCAAAGTACTAAATTGAATACGAACACGGTATATTTGAATTAAGAATTACGTCACTGTTAAAGCCCTTTTTTAGATTTGGTACCTACCCATATTAATAATTAATCATCGAAGGCATCTGCAAAAAAGACCAGAATTGTGGAAGAACAACTTGTTCCAATCGCTCAAGCTCATAGCAAATTGTGCGCGATTTATTGATTTTAAAAAACAGACCTCATTGATGCCTCAGTTATCGTATTTGCCAAACCTAGCCCCGTAAGACTTTTTCCTGTTTCTAAAGATGAAGAGAACATAGAACGGCTGACATTTCGCGACCTCAAAGGAGATATAAAGATCGAATTGCTGAAGGAACTGAAGGCCATATCAAAATATGTGTTCCAGAAATGTTTCGAAAATAGGAAAAATCACTGGCAGAAGTGTATTATATCCGACGGTGATTACTTTGAAGGGCACCTAATTAATACTGAGGAATAAATAAGTTTTTTATTGTACACAATTTCTGTGCACTGGTTAATCAACCAGTGTATATTTTTAACAATATTATATTGTAGCTGTCAGACATTCTCTCAGCGGCCGGGCTTCCCTTCATTGTCTCATCTGAGGGCCTAACTCTATCTCTGTCTTCTGTCATACAATTACCTACTACAATACAAACATGCAAACCTACATCAAATATTCGAAATATACTGATAAAACATTGTAGATTAGCTTAGCCTTAAATAAAAGAAAACAAACAGGTCACCTATCTATTACCTTGCCTCTCTTGAACTTCCTATTATCCTTGAACCAGGTGAGCTGCGCGGGCGGACGGCTGCCTTCCGACACGCACATCAGGTTGACGTATCGCTCTGATGATAACGTCGCCGGCTTGTTCAGGATCTCCACTATGTTCGGCTTCACTGGAAGGAATTAGCTTGTTTGTTATCGCGCTTACTAGACTATGGTGGGGTTGGTGTGACCTGTGTAACGCTATATATAGCGCAAAGGTGAACTCCACTGGAACAGGTGCATCCTATTTTTTATTATGTCATTAAAAAGCTGATCATTATTAGAGGCTATCAATGAAAAGAAAATTAAAATGTGTTCAAAATTAAATAAATTATAAGTATTTTTATTTCATGCTAAACAGAGAGCGCACTAGCACATTAAGACGTCAAACCGTGCGTGCGCCACAAAAATGCCATACTAACACACGTTTTTCGGTTTTTGTTCAAGATGCATATGTCACGTTTAGTCAAACATTATTGTCATAGATCATTGATTTGTTTTTAAAAGCTTTTTTTCTTCATTATCAGCCAGAACAGGTCGACTGCTGAACATAGGCTTCCCCCTTAGAACTCTACACTGAACGACAGCGTGCAATCTGCACCCACTGTGGATGCCCATGATTCGTAGGAAAAGGCCCTTTTTTTAAAGAGTGGCAAACAAGCATTCAGTCTGCCTGAAGGTAAGCAGAAACCACCACCTATGGACACCTGCAACACTAGCGTTGTTGACGGTGCTTTGCCAGTCCGGAGAGGTAGTTGTAGACACCTTTTTTGAAAAACTTTATGTTGAACCTCGGCGAGAAGACCTTTGGGGAAGGATGGGGGAAGAATATTCCACACCTTGCAGGTCCGCGGAAGAAAGGAGCAAAAAAATCGGACAGTGTGGGATTTCCAGCTTTGCAAGATGTGGGGGTAAGCTTTTTGACGGTGTCGGGACGTGCAGTAAAAGCTTTTTGATAAGCTCTTTTAAATCTTAATAACTATGAAATTTTTTGCTGCCTAAAATGTTAATTTTCTATAAACTATCACCAACGACACTTTATCTACATCCTTTTTGGATACTTACAGTTCATTTCAAGCCTGACAGTCTTCTCCTGCGGACTGACGAGGTTGGTGTTAGACGCTCGGCACTTAAAGGTAGTGTTGAGGTGGTTCCGCTTGATGTGAGGCAGCTCTAGCCGGTTCACCACGACGTGGGTGTCGGTCTTCTCACCAATATACTGCGAGGCTGGCGTACCGTCGATTAGCCACGTCACTGTAGGCGCTGGTCTTCCTACGACACAAGGAGAATCGGAAGTGATTATTTTATACATTGGTAAACGGATCAAGACTTCAAGAAAGAGGTCAATCGGCGAATCCAACTCGCTGGGCAGCGTACGGTAAACTTCGCAACGTCTTCTCGTCCAAAATACCGAACCTAATAGAATGGAGACCATGCACGGACCGGTAAGCGCAGCGAAGGACGTCCACCCACAAGATGGGCGGACGACCTAAAAGAGACCGCAGGGAAACGTTGGATGCAGGCCGCTTCCAACCGGCCATTTTGGAGATCGATGGGGGAGGCCTATGTCTAGCAATGGACTACGGCTTAAACGATGACGATGATGATGAAACAGACCAAGAGATTCAAGTGGAGTGGATTCACATATTGTGTACGCCACACCTGGCAAGGAATATTCTTTCGTAATATGAACTTCAAAGGAATGAAATGCGCTCCCTGTCTCAGTGTTCCCTATAAACTACTACCTGATCGGAATAGATTGGCGCGCCGAATAGGAAACCTATAAGTACTCAGCGGTGGTTGAATACAATTAAGTTGGTATAGCGTCATTAGCTAGCTCTAGTGTCAGAGTTTTTGAACCGATCGAAAGCGTCTGATATGACTGGATGGATATACATAAAATACTTTGAACGAAACTTAAACGGAGTTTTTTTTTCACTTTTCGAAAAAGTTCTTACGGTAATCGACACAAAAATAGGTAAGTAGGTTTTACTTCTATACAATACAATATCACTTTATTATACACCAAATAAAATACAAAGTAACTTAAATTAATCCAAAAACCAGTAGTTTAATAGGCGGCCTTATCGCCTTGAGCTATCCAGTTCTATGTAGTTTTCATTGTTCTACATCCGTTCGTTTTATCTTAGTACAAGTAGTAATAGCGTAACGACATCAGCTGTCTTTAGTACGGCTTTACGAGTATAACCGGATCTGTCGTTAACTTTGAAGGCTAGTGCGTAACTTTACTAACTTCTCATAAACTCATTTTACGATAAAACAATCAGGCATTGGGTTTAATTATACAATGTATATCGCTTTATCTTTGGTTATCATTTTGATTATCACGACTAACATAAAGCTACTGACAGACATGCTCATGAAATAGCATCCTCTTCGGTTCACGCATTTGCTTTGATTTTTATTTAGTTAGTTTTAAGCACAGACCTACGAGTATATCTAAGTAGGAGCCACAAGTCGACCTACTTTGTATGTCATACCTATTTCCAATACAATTATGATTAATGGTCATATTTGAGTCCGGCTAAAATTAATCTGCTCAATCAGTGCCGCGACAACAAATGTCAGTTGGAAACGAGAATGGGTAATTGTGCAATACCGAGTTGTAAAAATACTGCAAATAGAGTTGGCCGACAGAATAAAGATATTTCTTTTTACTTTTAGGTACGAAATTTGACACGGTTAGTTTTCATACAGTTTTGACCGCTTGTGAAGTCTACTTAGGTAGAGGTCTGTGGTTTATGTGGTTATGTGTGTGGCCTAGCTCAAAGCGGTTAAGGCCTAGAATATGGCGCGCCGATATCTCACTCACACATTAGAAGTTTTTTTTAGACATATAATACTGTCTAGTTTTGAAAATATGCTTTAGTCATTTAGGGAAATTAAATTAATAAAGGGAAATTAATTGGAAGACATTCTCCGATCAAAAGAGATACCACAGTGCCTGAAGACTTGTCTCTATAACCAATGCGTGCTGCCCACCATGACTTATGGTGCTGAGACATGGACGCTCACGGAGAAGACTGTGCACGAGATAGCCGTCGCACAGAGAGCCATGGAACGAGCCATGCTTGGCATCAAATTGCAGGACCGTATCCGAGATACGACGTCGCACCAAAGCTGCAGACGTCGTAAAAGGGTGAAGGAACTTAAGTGGAACTGGGCAGGACACATGGCCAGACGTAGCGATGGGAGGTGGTAATTGTGTATACCTGATTAATAAACGTGAAGTAGTTTTGAAAATAGTCATTATCATGTTTTGTCATATTATTATCTCTTTGAAATTTTTAACTCTACCTAATAAACAAAAGACGGAGTACCTGTTTTTAAGGATACTCCACATTTATTAGTAAGAGTCAAAACACAAAACTGCGAATCGACGTGAATTGCTGCGATGCGATATCATGCGCAACGCGTCTTCCAACGATCTATTACTATACTAGGCGTCTTTCTTCCAAGGTTCGGGTGACCATTCAATCGACGATCGTCAACCGTACTGAACGTTTTTGTATTAGGTACTGACATGGATTATAAAAATATTCGCACCACTGTTATTGAGAAAAAGATATAGGAAACAAATAAGAAGATTATGGGTTGCGTCGTGCGATCTCGTATATTTCTACGATGCGATGTCGCATCGCAGTTTTGTTACTTTAGTTTCTTCCTTGAAAAGGACTGTTCACAAAGATCCAAATAAGTACCTTCGTAATTATTTTCATATTATTTACTATTCTCTATTGATAAAACTAATACGCGATTGTATCCGCGTGTTTCAATAATATTTTAAGCCATCGAAACACACGTTGCGTGTTACAAAATCGCTTTTCATATAAACAGAAGTGCTTATTTTGATGAATGAATGAAATACGCAATAACAGTAAATCCAGATTAGACCGGCTGTAAAACTAGTAATGAACTTGACCTAAAAGTCAAGGTTTCATCGTAAAATTCCAGATAGCCATCTAAGCAATAAGAACCCTACCTATTACCCTACTCATTATTGGCCTTGACTTTTTTTATTTATTGAGAGATTAAGATAGGTTTGCGCTTG
Organism: Agriopis aurantiaria; assembly: GCA_914767915.1. NCBI lineage: Eukaryota > Metazoa > Arthropoda > Insecta > Lepidoptera > Geometridae > Agriopis > Agriopis aurantiaria. The sequence continues at coordinate 8,812,031 of OU612000.1, read as the reverse complement.
ACCGTTATTTCGCTTGATGTTAAGCGTTGATGCGGTGTACAACGGAGCACGCTTGCCTAGAAGAAACCAATTCACTCGCGACTTAGACTAGATGCCCAGATATTATAACTATCGGGGAACACCCATGCAGATAACGCATTCCACAGTCTAGCGGTTTGCACAATAAAAGTGCTTCATTAGGGTTTTCGGAATACCAACCAAAATATGGTGTCGCCTTTTAGTGCTCTCCATGACCGTCCTATAGAAAAATGAATATGATGCCATGCAGATCCAATGAACACCCCCCAAAATGTATCCGATAAAAAACCGATAGACTAACAACTTTACGGCGACGATGAAAACTTTTTAGCTGAGCCTGTATAAGGGATTCGTTACTGATGAGCATCTTGGCACGTTTCTCAATGGACTCCAACGCTCAAGTCTATTTATGCAGAAAGCTAGATAAACTTATTCCATCTTAATTGCAGTTAGGGCTCTTTTAAGAAGACCTCCTAGCGGAAAACCGTACCCGTTACAACTTATTCAATCGCCGAACAGTAAAGTGCCAAAAATGTATGTGTGGTGGATTGGAAAACAATAAAAGACAATGTTTTTAACGTGTAAAAGCCATTTCCTCGTTTAAAAAAAAACAACATGAAAATAATGTTCACAGCGAAGCGATGGTGCGAACGAAATGGTGGGAGGCGATGATTTGGTAGATCATAATAGCATGCTTGGATGGCACAGGGCCCTGATTCCGTAACTTTAACACGCACGTAACGCGCCGCGTTAAGTTAACCTCTTAAATATGGACTCTATTCCCTAGGAATAAAGACCAACTTTTAGAGGTAAACTTAACACGGCGCGTTACGTGCATGTTTGTAGTTACAGAATCAGGGCCCTGTTCTGGATTGTGATTGTGTGTTGTAAGACAATGTCCAATAGTTTTTCTATACTCACTAAGTTATTTTAAGAAAAAAAATATGGGCGAGAGAAATAGCTGTAGCGGGGTCCGGGTTCTTAAGCTGATTTACGTATGAATAGTCCAGGCAAATTAATTTTTGGTGACGAGTCTAGTACTGCTGTCCAGAGTTATGAATTGTTGTTGACAATAACGAGCTATATATCTATTGTCGAAGTATAAAACTTTGGGTGGAACTGTTAGGCCCGTTTAGGGTTAAGTCCTAACCAAAGTTTTCATAATCATTATCATCATCATCATCATTATTTCAGCCAAAGTTTTATACTTCGACAATAGATAGCTCGTTCCTATATATGGAAATCCCGGTGCTCTCCGTCTAGCACAGACGTCGGCCACCGAGGGAGTTTTAGTGGGTGCAATCTCATAACCCGGCTACACCCCAATGCAGCTGGGCATCTTTTGAAGATCTCCTACCGCCAACAAAAACGACCCCATTTATGGAGATGCGGTCATGTGGTCACCAATGCGGGGAAACGCCAAACGCTTTATGCATAGCCAAGAGTGATGCTTATTATCAGGCGAGCATCTTTATCGTCTCATTACTCAGTTGTGTAAAGAAATATAAGTGAAAAAATACCTTAAATCTGAAGAATGGAAATTTCAAGGAATGTTTCACAAGATAACTAGGCAAATGGAACGGTGTAGGCGTTCTGGGCAAGTTTGGGCCGTGTCTTGGCGAGGCAGTAATTACGTTATCGCGGCCTCCGTCTTCAGCATGTTGTACTTTACGAGATCAGTACTCAAGATTCTCACTAAAATCTATTCATTTTTCCTCTGTGATTAAAGACTAAACTATAAAAAAAAAATATACAACATTAAATTTAATTCAGAGGCATATAATTATTTTAATACTGTCTGAATGTATTTGATTAGGAAGCATTATAGTAATTAATAAAAAAAATGGGTTAAAAAGTTATATTATTGTAGAGTACCATAAAATCATTCAAATCCGTGTTATTGAGTTGAGTGTGGACAAATATACACACTTACACATTTGCACACTCACACACAAACTTTCGCATTTATAACATCTTTGCTCATACATTTATTACTGCGATTATTAAGGTTTTAACTGTCCGAAAAATACTATTTTAAGTGTAAAAAAAAGTCCGATGGAAAAAAGTTAAATAGCAAAGTTATAGGCAACTAGATCTACAACTTTTGTTTACACACTTTTTTCACATAACCTCAAAATTTTTGGAATTTTTATTTTTATCTTTCACAACAAACACGAAAGATGAAAACTTACCTTTTTATGTCACAACCACACAGTATTTTTTTTTCATTTTTTTTTTCACCTTATTTTGACTTAATATCGAAAAAGTACCCTAATTTTTAATCAAAAATTCTCACCTCAAAATATCAGCTTTTTATAAAAAGTCGGTGGGCTTTTTGTTTGTTGAAATCTCTATTTTCTGATGGTATAAAAAATTACATTACTATGGTAAATGTTCTCTATAATAAATACTAATAAAAAAAAAAACTACTAAAAATCTACCTTGGTCTACGACACAGACATCGCGAAAAAAAAATATCTGCTGTTCGAAATGTTATTGACGCTCAACGAAATTAAATTAATTTTAATTAAATTAATTTTACTTTAAGGTTAGTTTTAGTTATAAATTTATATTTAAGATAGTTTTTATTTTACTTGTAATTTTTATTGAATAAATCTCTAAATTCCTCAACGAAATGGATGGAACATAATAATATTTTTTCGTGATTACAGAGTTGCTTCCATATTAAACGTTGTTTATAATGATGAGCACAATGATGTCCCCGAATATTTCCACTGTCTAACCAGTCACCCAGTATAAATCTCAATGCATGTGCATTATAATCGAATAAAAAGTGTTTGTCAAATGATTAATTGATTTACCGACGTGCAATGCCTTTTTCTAAAGTTTACGCTCTGCTTGTTACGTGTTTAGAGCCTCGGCAATATTGATCATTCCACGTCACTTATTCCAACAAACTTACTTGTTCAACCAACTCCCTAAAGAACAGACGCCGACACGGCTATTATTGTTTGTCAAAATTGGGCTTGTATAATGAGAAATTTCTTCCACTCTCGAAATTTCAACGGAACATTTATGATTTTCACCGTTATAACTGGATGCGTTAAATAAACCCCTAAGAATATTCTGTTATTTTAAGTTAAACTTTAAAGACAGACTGAAACATTTCGCTCTATAGACAAAAATATATGACAATAATACTGATTTGTGCTTTACTCACTGTTTTTTTGGATTAATTCAAATACCTCTTTACTAAATGATGTCTACGATATCTTAATATAGAGATTTCATAGTTATGGAAGTAACCGTAAAGGAACATTTTAAATTATATATATACTTTTCGAAAAATATGAGTATAAACCTCAAAAATAGAAGCAGCGAAACGCACGACTGTGTGTAAGTGCATGGTTTTGCTCCACTAAATGGACTTTAATACAATATATTAAACCTTATGGTCATCTGTAGTAACAAGCGTTGCTTAAAAGTGGGAAAACTTCGTCTTGAGCGATTTAGCGGTATAGTGATTTTTTAAATGAAAAACGGAAACATTTAAACGCGAACCACCATGGCATTAAGACTATTATCATCTTCCTTGTTTGTCTGATCTGAGCGTAGGATACTTACCGTAAAATGTACGGTTCTGAGGGAATGTTTACGCGGTTAAAACCGCCTGGCGCAGCTAGTAAAATATGCTACTTATACCTACACAGACCTTGCAATTGTTTGCATAATCAGCCTTTTAATAGTCCACTGTTGGATTTAGGCCTAACCATAAATAGGAAAGGGCGATTAGGCCATATCCACAATCGCTGGCCCAGATGCAACCCGCATCTCGGCCAGCATACAGCCCGGTGGAATCGCATACATACGTTTCTTTGACGTACGTACCTATGCAGGTTTCCTCACAATCACCGAAATGCCAATGGTATGAAAATCCGTACACAAACTCCAAAGAGTTCGTTGGTACCTAAGGCCCGGGATTTGAACCCGCGACCTCACGCTTTCAAGTCTAGCGATCTCCCAAATAGGGTACCACGGCTTTTTGTTTGGACATACTAAATCTATGCTTACCTATGTCATTTATTCGGAATACTCGAAGTGTCCTAAATATCTCGTCTATTCTCAGACCAAAAAACTTACATTAGCTTCTACGACTTTGGCATAATAATAAAGGTGAGGTAACTTTTGTGTTATTTCTCTTTCACACTTTAGCTTCTTATTTGTGTTCGTTCGCAGTCGTGTAAACTTTGTTGATTAGTTTTCAAGAAGTTGCCAGGATGAAGTGATTCTGTCTTATACTGCGTACCTGCTGATAAATAATTCGAAGAGGGGAGGTAAATAGAAAAGCTACTTAAAATTCATTCAGTCACGCCGTTCGGCAATCCATTTTTAGTTTGGGAAGTTAAAATGAATTGGATACTTCCATTACTGTAGCTACTTGTAATTAAATTTTAAAATGATTTACCACGGAAGATCCTTTAAGATTATTTGAAGCTCAAAGTTATTACAAATGCTTTGGTGGAAGTTTGGGGCAATAGGCTATCGGACTCATATTTTTTTCTTGTCATATACAAAGCTGACCTTATGGAGACCTTATGGACCGTCGAGCATAGCCGTTTTTGCATAATGGTTGCCTGGAAGAGATCGCTATTAGCGATAAGGGCGTCACTTGTGACACTAGCTCATAAGTGTTTTCTATCCGTTTGTAATTTTTATTTCTGGTGTACCCAATAAAGAGTTTCTTTATATCTATCTATTTTTTGGGCAATTAAAAAAGAACAAGTACTTAATGATTTATCCAAACACTGCTTATCTAAATAAAATATGTAACTATTTATGTTTTTGACAATTTTCGTGATAAGTAGCACTACACAGTAGACAATGGAAGACAAAAACCGTTCTCCTAATAGGTGAGTTAGCTATTTGTCCGGACTATGAGCCATGAAAATGATCTAGCAAAGTCGTTTTAGTAGAGACACGGGATGACAACCCGCTAATCCCTCGGGCTATGCATAATTCCAACTCGAAACATTAAGCGCTTCGAGGATTAACAGCGGTTTATTCAAGGCTTGCAACTTTGGACAGCCCCGAAAATATTTAGCGAGCACGCGATCAGAACATTCCGACAAGTTCGTGGCTTACCTGAACTCGAAGTCATAATAGGTGACAACTTTTTCAACATAAGAAAACTACTTTGGAAATGCTTATTACTTAGAAAAAAAATTTTTTTGAGGTGTAAACTTCTTTAGGCACGTTTGGCACTTTTAGGGATGGAGAAAATGCACTGAACTATTCGTTTGGGTACATTCGGGTAGAGTCAACTATGGGAGCGAGAGAGATATGTCAACCTTGATGAAGTATTCACTTCTGTAGTGTGGTCTTAAGCACACACTTTTTAAATGCCATAGGTGGCAAACAAGTGGACGGGCTGCTTGATGATAAGCAGTCATCATCGCAGGATACTTGTAACACCAAAATCATCACAAATACGTTGCTGACCATTTAAGGTTCAATTAAGTCACCTTTTGAAAAACGCCATGTTGTAGCTTCTCAGAAACACTGCGGAAGGTAGCTCATTCCACATTTTGCCGGTGTGAGGCAAGAAAGATCGTGCGAATAGCACAGTGTGCGATTTCCACTGATATATGATATGTGGATGAGCTTTCAGGCGGTGGCGGCTAGTGCGACGATAAAACCATGATTACGAAATCAGATCAAACAGATTTTCAGAACACTCACCGTTGTAAATGCGATAAAAGATACAGAGAGACCCAACGTCTCTGTGCATGTTTAGCGGCTCTAGGTGTTGGTGTTCAGTGAGTTTGATATGCGGGATTGTGAGCGTCGACAATAATAAACAATAATTTATAATAAATTTTAGCTTTTGTAAGATAGGAAAGCTCAGCCCATTCCACGTGTAAAATTCGGAAAGTGAATTCAACCATAACTTTGACTGACCGTTGATAATTTAAACTTAATATAAACTTTGGTAGACGGGCATTTCTAGTGGAGCGTCTAATTTTGTGTTTGAGTTGTGATCCTCCACCCCTCGTATCTTGAAGCGATGGATAACTTTACAGTTGGTGCCATTCCAAGCCGATCTCTCACAGAGTGACTTATCGGTAAGTTTAAGAGCGATATATCAAAGTAATCGCTTTAATTTCTCATCTCCCAGTTGGGGAGGGCTAAGCTATGCTTATTTCTCGGATATATACTGTGATAGTTTAGTTAGCGAACAGATAAAGAGATTCAAGGACTAAGTTTGTGTTTTGCTTATGAATTGAGTAATCACAGCTCGACTGTACTGATATACTTTAGCATTTCACTAGGTTTCTAGTGATAAAGGTGGTTAACATTTATGTTCACATTTTATAATTTTTTATTATTTAATACCTACACTTGCACACTCACAAATAATGTAGAAATACACAATAATTGGAGAATTTAATGCTAAACTTTTCTACCAGTCATTCACCTAGTTGGAACAAGATGGTATATAGCCATGCATTAAAAATACTTAAAGACTTATAGACAAAAAGCTGGTCAACCACGAAAATATATAATTACAAGATAACTAAAATAAACATATATCAACATTTTTATTACGTTTTATATTTTACATGATTCTATCACAAATTATACTAACAACATCTTCAAACGAATCATGATGAAAGTTGATGGACCACAAAGGTTTGACATTCGTGGACATATTTTTATTTCATATTACGGGCAGCATTTCTACGATCAAATTCATAAAAGACATGTTTAGGCTCACCTACACATGTAACCGTATTCAAAATTTCTTATACGAGCCTCTGGGGAAGCATCAATAAACTGTCTAACGTCAATGTGCCTACAAACGTTTTTCTCTGTAAGCACAAAATTCGAAAAGAAAATAAGTTTTATATTCTTATTCTGTCATGTTTTCTTATTGCTAGGCTGAGAGGAGATGCCTATAGTTCGTTATTAGGTTTATATAAAGGGTGTATAAGTTATTGCCTACAAAAATAAAATGTGTTTTGGGGATATTTCGAAATGTAAAAGTATTTTGATATTCTTGTAGCAACGAAGACTTGGGTAAGAAATTTCTGTTAACAAGTATACGTTTTTTAAAGTCTTCCATAAAAAAGCTGATAATGTTCAAACGGTTGAACAGATTTCATGAATCATAGCTAAGAACACTCTTGACCAATTGTAACGTAAAATAATAATTTTTAGAAAAAAAAAAACGAATCGACCTCATGACTATACCTACATTTACAAACTGAAACTAAAAAGTAGAAAATATTGTTTAATATTACGACTGAAATACTTTGTATCCATGGTCATGAAAAATTTAACGAAAAACAACAGAGCCCGGTCGCCATGGAGACACTTCTTTGATTTTTTGAAGTTCTGTTCTAGGAACAGTTCCTCTATGTTTGCTGTTCAGTTGTCAGCGCCACTAGTGGAGAACAAAGTATGAAGTTCACCAAGAAATAACTGTAGTTCCAATTTTGCCCATCTTAACAGCTAAGTTGGTGGCACTGTACAATATACATTGAATTCGTTGCTTATTGTCATGTTTTTGTAGATTTTTCAAAAAGCACTGAACCAATGTCGATAAAATTTATAAGGGACCACCTATGAGATATGACCTACAAACCAAAAAAAAAAATCATCAAAAACAATTCTAAATTGGCGGAGTAATCGCGTAACATACATTAAAAAAAATACGGTCGTATTGATAACCTCCTCCTGAAGTCGTTTAAAAAACGATTCAGCCGTTTGGGATCTAACGATGCCACATACATAGATACACATATACACAGATACTGTGATACTGAGATACACAGCTGTACACAGATACACGGATACACACGTTAAACTTATAACACTCCCCTTTTTGCGTCGGAACTTTAAAATAAATAAAACTGTGTTTATTTGTGACCGTTTAACTACCTAACGGCTGAACTGATCTTTATGAAATTTGGCAAGGAAATAGGGTACAATGAATATTGAAACAGTATACTTGTATCCCGGAAAATACAATGAAACTAGAAAATTGTAATTGTAGTTAGTTATGACATTAAAACTAACCTCCCCTGACTTCGCAGACTAGTACAAGCTCATTCCCTTCTTCCAGAGGGCCGACCACGCCAGAGACGTCACGTCCTGACTTATCGTACAGGATCAACTGATGTGGTGGAACTGGAACAAACAAAGCAAATATATCAATGCCATTTTAATCGACACATATTAAATAAAAATAAATTAATAACCCCGGATAAGAAATGACTGTTGACAAGTATAAGTTGTTTTTAGGGTTCCGTACCTCAAAAGGAAAAAACGGAACCCTTATAGGATCACTTCGTTGTCCGTCTTTCTGTCCGTCTGTCAAGACCTTTTTTCTCAAGAACGCGTAAAGGTATCAAGTTGACATTTAAACTATATACTTGAGTCTATGGTTTCTTTCGGCTGTAAAAAAAAATAAAATATGTCCCATATTTTGCGATTTCACAGGGAAATCAAAACCTATAGGGTACTTCCCGTTGACGTAGAATCATGAAATTTGGCAAGAGGCAAGGTCTCATTGCACATATATATTTTTATTTTATTTGAAGTTATATCATTTCTCGAAATTAGAGTTTTTTTGTGAGCATCTATTATGTACCTAGATACTTAATTAATTCAAACACTCGGCTGTTGTCGTCTTGTCTAGATATAGTTAGTAAATTGTCAAAAAACTTTAATTAACACAAATTAATTGTTTTCTACCTAAGTCATTTTATAGAAGAACAAAAAACCTAAACAAAGAGCATTAAGTAGGACTAAAGGTTATGATTATTTTAAATGTAGGTTTGACTTTTTCCCTGTAATCAAGCAGAAAAGCTTAATAATTTCGAATTCCTTGAGAAATAAAACAGATGTTCCTAAAAGTACAAAAGAAAGTTATTAATAGGTTTGAAGTTAAGCAAACTCTCTATAAGGGTTGTTTATCTTCTAACAGAACTTCAATTACCAATTTCTAATTTATGATCTAAAATAATATAATTTTTGAAAATTAATTATGCTACTAGTTATAAACCTACATTACATTTCTACATCTGATCTTCATGATCTAATTCCCTCCTGCCCATTTTTCTATCGGACTGCCAGGGCACAATAAATCGGCACCGCTTTATGGTTGGTATTCCGAAAACCCGAACGAAGCGCTTTGATTCCACTTTTATTGTGCGAACTGCTAGTCTGTGGAATGCGCTGCTTGAATGGGTGTTCCCCGATAGTTACAATCTGGGTGTCTTCAAATCAGGAGTGAAATGGTTTCTTCTGGGCAAGCGTGCTCCACCGTGAACCGCATCATCCCTTGACATCAGGCGAGTTAGCGGTCAAGCGCAAGCCTATTACTTAAAAAAAAAAAATTTGGTACCTATGTATTGTAAGGTCTATTTTAAATAAAGGGTTAACAATGTAAATGTTAAAATGTTAAAAGTGTAAAGTATAAAAAAAGAAGTGTTATAGCTACAGTTTCCCCTTTAGCTATTACATCACTTTGGTCATCTCGTTTGTAGTAGTGCTATGCTCAAACTTGAAGTGTGCGTTTGTAGAAATAGTAAGAATATGTCAATGTGTGCAATACGTATTTTTTTTTTAAATTTTAAATTAAAAAAAAAATATATTTTTTAAGCCTAATTTACATGGACTTTAACACAGAATACAAACAGAAGTAGAAAGTTACAAAGTATTAAAAAGACAAATAAAAATGAGGGTTAATAAAATACATTAATAAATCAGATATTCTGTACGGTACCAATGGGCCCCAAACTAGGCAAAGCCTGTATCTTGGTGACCCGGTCTCATCGGGTTACAAAATGAAATATGCGCGTGCCTACGTCATTTATTATATAAAACATTTTTTTTTTATAATACTAAGCGCTGGGAGAGCCAGCGTGTCTAAATTTAATTGTGTGATTTATCTTGACCCCTTGAGTTTATGGCATACTTTTTTCGGTACTTGCTTGAATTTAAGGCAAATCCTAGCTATAATCAAAGGTCGTTTATTATCAGCCTATCATGTTCCCACTGCTGGAACACAGGCCTTCTATCAGAGATAGAAAGAAAGAGAGAGAGAGAGAAAGAGAGAGAAATATGATGGGCGCTAATCCACCCTTGCATTGCATGTTGGTGAATGTCATGTCTTTGAACTTTTGAGGTTCTTGAACATATTTTTATTTAGATACTACTTAATAAGTCAAGTGTTGGGCCAAGAATCGAATCAGGTGCAATCAGATAGCAAAGCACACATGCAACCGCTCGGTCACCATCGCTCACGATGTCTTCGCTTCGCTTCGATGTGATCGCTTTGTATTTGTATTTGTATTTGTAATATAGGTAAAATTATCTTTTATCTTTTTTAGTTTTTTTGCCACTTCATATTAGACCAATACAAATACGAAAAACACAAAATATTTAATTTTCCAGTACTCTTCCTTAACCTAATTTACAAGAACATGTGCAATAGTTAATGTAAAACAAATTGAAAAAATACATAAAGGTAGGCAGGAACAAGGCAAGCTAATGAAGGTTTACGGTACTTGTAGTCCCTGCACTAGGCGAGACGCCTGTGTCGCAGGGCCTACATTCTAGCGTTTACTTAGCATCAGGGCGGTGCAGTATCAATACATTTTATTTACCGTTTGGTTTTGAAATTAAATACATAACTAAATTTAAATTTATTAGATTTGGAAAAAGATTAAGTAATAATTTGATTGATGCCTGAGTGTATGATGACATGATGTGTGTGTGTGTGCATATTGTGTGCGTGTGCGCGTGCGTGCGTGCGTGCGTGTGTGTGTGTGTGTGCGTGAGCGTGTTTGTTGTGATGCTGATAATTCTAGCGGTGTAGTCAAACATTTCCTTGACTGTGAGATATAACCAACCTCAGGTTAACTGATAATTTCTAGTAAATTCTCAGTTTCACCATAAGTAAGTGAATGTAAATACTTGAACAGCAAGTATTTAACATTCCCTCAACGTAGTATTGCGAAGATTTTTTTGTTTGTTAATTTGGTTGTAAATGTACGGGAACCTAAACTTTGGGAGTCGCTGTGCAAAGGCACACTCGGTGTTTACACTCGGTTCAGTGATGCGTGGAAGGAGTGCGTGCAATGGAGGATTAATTTCAAAGGAACCGTTATCGTTTATCGTAAATCGTATAATATGTAACGTTAGTACAGGTGGAATGTGGTGAAACGCGTAGCCAATAAAAATATACAAGAATGTCTAGTAAATAACCCTTTAGTTACAATCTGTTTTCTACTCTATTCAAACGCTGATCTTGACGGAAGCGGAAGACAGTAATGCAAGAATAATATAGCCTTAAATCATCCCTGATGGGCGCATCAAGAAAAATAACGGCACTTACTGTTACATATTCTGTCGCTACGGACATAACAGTGAACGTTATGGGGCAATAAGATGGGACGGGACAATACTCATTATGCAGAAAAGAACAGAAAACGAGAGAAAGAAAAAGTGACTGAATTGAGTTGGGAACTCACTTGGGAACTAGAGATTGATCTTGTTTGGTGATTAATGGATTTTTGACAGTACTTTAGTTCAGATAAAAAAGCGTGTCTTGAGATAGACTATATATAATATAATAGTCTATGATATATCTATGTTTTATTATTATAACTCATTATTTCAACTTATTCACGGGTCTTCTGTAGACATTTGATAGGCATTGGTGCGGTCGTAGCAATCACCAAGACAAGAGACCCTGTTGAATACAAAAATACGGTTATGGAATGTGTGTAGGTAAAATGGAATATGAAATTATTGTCCAGTATAGGACTTAAAAATCTGGGCTTTTGAAGTGAACAATTAGTGGATAGGAGAACAGATCTATAGGATGAGAAACGCAGCCTGCACCTGCCTTACCCTGTCTCATCTCAAAATACAGTTTGACAGGTGATAACTTGCCACCCACTAAATGGCCCCATAAAGGCTGCTGTATATTGGTGCCGGAGGGGCAACATTGGCGTACCTGGCTTAGAGTATAGAGAGGTGTGCTGCATTTTCACTAAACGCTACTTGCGGTGTTATGCCCTTTAACACTTTATCACCGTTATATTGTGTTTAATTTATATGTATGATAATTGCGAAACCATAAGAAATCGGTATGACATAGTTACTTTGGAGAATAGATTTAAACGAAAGAAAAATTCAAAAATTTTAATTAAGTTAGCTGATTTCTTACGGTACTACACAATACAAGGATACACGGAATATAAAAATAATTGTACTTAACATTATGAACGACTAGACCCAATCAGAAGTCACGTAAAAAATAATTGTTTCACTACGTGGACCATTTTTTCTATGGAATAGTTGACTTGCTTATGTTATTTCAGAGTTAATTTTACAATAAAAGATCTTCATAATGTTTAATACGATGATCTTCTTTCGGTTTTGTAACCATGTAACCCTGTATGGAACTTTTATTCCCCAGACTACTTCAAGCGTTCAATCACAATATAACTGACGTCACTAATTACGGGGAGCAAACAAAGCAATAGTTTCAAGCAGGGCCCCGGCTCTGGCCGAATTACGACCCGGTATCGGTAACAAGAGTAACCTCAACTCGCTTGAATGTTCTCGAAACGGTCCAACTTTGTGGCTGTTCGGTTGCTATATAGTTATTGTGGGTGATATCTAGCGATAAGACCTTTCATACAGTTTAGGTTCGTATAGTTTATGATAATTAAGGGCAAGGGGTATTTCATGTTCACAGGTCATCAGCCCATCAGTCCAAAAAAAGATAGACTTTTCAGAAAATCCGCCGCAGTGATCTGTGACGTCAGTGAACTGCGCGAGGCCGTGGTACCTTAGCAATTACGTTGGTTAGTGTCTTGACCACAGTTGCTGACTCGCTCTTGCATGATACTTGAGCAACATCTCGCTCAGATGTCCATAGGACACGTGTAGACATCTTTAGGAGAACGTAAGAAGGCTGACGTACTACCTATTACACACAGTCATATTCTTATGCAAGCTATGCATGGTGCGTCACTCTAAATGTGACGTAGATTCGTCTGATTGGTGCAAGCACAATGCGCAAACGCACTGGAAAAATATAAGAGTATAATGCAAGTCACGGTTGTACGGTGGTATTTGCACTACCACAGGAAGAATTTGTGTAGTTTTTTTTCAAAATTGTGACACTACTATGTATACCTACTATTCTTTTGTTTAACCGATCGTAGCTATACAACGACCACAGACTAAGTTGAACCAGTACCGTATAAGTAACAGTACCAATGCTCAACCACGCTTCTCAATGCGGTCCAGAATAATCCAACTGGCTTTTAACTTAATGCTAAGCGAGCCACGAAGTCTGTCTCTAGGGACGACTGGTGAACAAATTACTACAACTGTGTAACCAACTCAAAGTGGTTTGTAATTTGAGAAGCCCGAATCTTAGATGGTTCAGGTTGATTGTAATAGTGCTAACAGACGCTCGAACGCGGCTGACGGACCGCCGTCCAACCAACGGGAGAGAAAGAGTGAGAATATCATATTTGCCTCCCTTTCTCTCCCATCGGTCAGACGGCGGTTGAGGTCAGCCGCGTTCGAGCGTCTGTTAGCACTACTACACATTCGTATTTGAAAATCACTATAGCTTAAAAAACCGGACAAGTACGAGCACGAGTCCAAAAAAAAACTAACTGAAGTTGAAATATTGCAAGACAAACTTAACTTTGTAGTTGACAATAAGGTTAATCCATACATTCCAACTACAAAATGTAAGCTTGTAATAGCAAAATAATTATTTTTAAATGATATAACTTCATTTTTATGACTTTCGGATTTATTCCTATATGTGCTATAAAACCTTGCCTTTTGACAAATTTCATGATTCTAGGTCAACGGGAAGTACCATATAGATTTTGATTTCCCTGTGAAATCGCAAAATATGCGACATAAACGTTCATATCTTTTGATTGCGTTGACTTATAACTTTTATTTTTTATACAGCCGAAAGAAACCGTAGACCCAAGTATTTAATATAAATTTTAACTTGATACCTTTACGCGTTCTTGAGAAAAAGGGTCTTGAGAGACGGACAGACGGACAACGAAGTGATCCTATAAGGGTTCCGTTTTTTCCTTTTGAGGTACGGAACCCTAAAAACTAAAAAAAAAAAAAAAACTGGCCAGTTTGAGACAGTTTAGCGCACTGAGGGTTCCGTACCACCACAAAATACGAAAAGTTGTAAAAAAAGACAACATCACGCATCACGGTAGTGAACAGATATTTGTCACCGACTCGCACTTGTCCATTATTTGTTATTGTTGTTTTACTTTAGAGTGTGTTCAAAAAAGTAAAATTGAAACGGACCTAGTGCGAGTTGGGCTCGCGCACTGAGGGTTCCGTACCACCACTAAATTCAATAACGAAATTACCAGTTATAACTTGGTAATGAACATAAACTTGTCACCGATTCGCACTAGGTCATTATTTATTATTTGTTATAGGGACTCCCTTTTGTCTTTACTTTTTTTTTTTTTAATTATTTCTTATTTAATCTACCATAACACTTAATATTCTGTGAAAATTTAAACTGAATATCTATTACGGTTCGAAAGATACAGTCGTTTAAATGTAGGACGGATAGACAAACGGACAGCCGGATAGACACCGTAGGCTTAGTAATAGGGTCCCATTGTTACCCTTTGGGTTTGGAACCCTAAAAAGTATCATTACACTGTTTAAAACTCACAAGCAAAAATGTGAACCTCATCTATTTATACGTTTTTAGATTTCTACCCACGCCACGAGTCGATTCGACCACCAGGGTAGTTAGTAGTCATAGTCATTACAAAGCCGCAGCGGATTGCTCCTCCAGGCGACGAAACAACAACCGATTTCAAGGAAATTTCATAGAATATAGCAGATATTAAAGTTTAAAATCTGATGTAACTTATTAAAAAACAAGACTCAAGTGAAGATATGCCTATCTTCACTTGAGTCATATATGAAGATGGTCAGTGGATCTGAAACTGCTAAAAAGTCGACCAACCCGTTGGTCCATAATATCGTAGAAATGAAGCAAATTAATCTGATACAGGGCCGGAACAGATGGCGTACCGGAGTAGACACGTATATCGATCAGAGAGTAGGAAATAGTTAAGTGGTTTATGAAGCAAACGATGATGTGATCATCATCATGGTGTACCATATAATTATGATATTATATAATTATGATATCATATAATTATGATACTTCCAATCAGGTACCTTCCATTGAAGCAATTGGAAATGGGATCAAGTTAAATGCCAGTTTTGGTCGGTTTTGATACACGTCGTAGTTGTCCTTCTGTGTGCTGTCATAAGCTGTGGTTGTTTAACAAGGCCGTTGTTGGCCTTTCTATGCTCACGACTAAAACCAATTGGGCTCAACTCATTGTTGCGGTTAATTAACTAGATTTGTTTATGTTAAGGTTTAGTGAATTGAATTGTAAAATCTCATTGGTAAATGTTATGACATTTCTTATTACTGAAAATCACACGCTATCTTAATTTGGTCGGTATTTTTCGCGACTAAACGGATATTGATGAAATTTGGTTAGAAAGTAGTGTTCCTAATGATGACTGACAAAGGAATACTTATTATCCCGGATTGTACGGAATTTTGTAGCAATGATAGCAAAGTGGTTGGCACGTTAGAAGCCGAAACCGTAGGGTTCAAATTACCAACAAAATTATTGAAAAATAAAAACTGTTCAGCCCTTTGGGCACACATACTGATACTCAGATACACAAGTTAAACTTATAACATCCCTCTTTTTGCATCAGAGGCTAAAAATGGCGGGTGAAACAGCCATTGGATAATAATAAACCTACAAATCAAAAAGCTTTTTTGATTGAAAATAAAATGTTTATTAAAAACGGACCGCATCTATTGCGGACCGTTTTTTCCATAAAAACGTGTAATGACTATGACTGCTAATTACCCTGCTGGTCAAATTGACCCGTGGGTAGATAATATCTACGTAAACGTGATAGAAGAGGTACACAATATTGCTTGTGATTTTTAAACAGTGTAATGATGCTTATTAGGTTTTCGTACCCAAAGAGTATAAATGGGACCCTATTACTAAGCCTATGGTGTCTGTCCATCTGTCCGTCTGCCAATCCGTCCTACCTTTAAACGGCTGTATCTTTAAAACCGTAATAAATAGCCAGTTGAAATTTTCACAGAATATGTAATGTTACGGTGGATTAACTAAGAATTAATAAAAAACTACAAAAAGTATAAACTAAAGGAATAAAAGTATTTTTTAACGTATTTTTGTATTCGCTCTAATGTAAAAATGGTAATACGTACAAGCGGTTGTGAAAGACAGCTAACAGAATCAAACTTGTACGGCCTGCTTTGCAAGTGCCTATTATTCTGGTAAAGGTTACCCAGGCACCTCTTCGTAGACATGTCAAAATTCATGGATACCAATTAAACCTCGCCTAATTGGCGTGTATGAAATTGTGCAACCCTTGTCGCGCCCTAGACTGGAAACCAATTTGAGATTGACTCAATTTCATGAATGAATTTAGTTGATAGTGGTTCGTTTAACTTGCTATTTGAAATGCAGTTTAAATCATAGTAATGTTAGAGCGTATGATTTTTCGTAGATCAGCAAATTGATGTTGTGATTATACATTTTACTTATAGCGATAACGTTGTAAGTAGCTCATAGGTCATGTTACCTTTTCGTAAAATGATCGGAACGAATGTTTTTCATATAGTTTTCTCTTTAACTAAATCATTATATGTAAATGTTAAAGCCCGTAAGTAACAGACGCGTGAATTTTGTTGACCTCAACCGCCGTCTGACTAACGGGAGAGAAAGAGAGGGAAATATGTTAATTTCACTCTTTCTCTCCCATTTTTCAGACGGCGGTCTGTCAACCAAGTCCACACGACTGTTAGTACTTTATGTCGGGATGACAAATCTATAAAATTAGGTTAAGTCCACAGAGCTTCGTTCGTTGGAATTTTTCTTTATACCAATACATGAACTATGAATGTGACCACAATTATTATGACTTTAGCTACGAGACCCTACTATATGCGTGTATCAACACGCTTTTAGCCAGTTATTTACTTAAAATATTATTTCAGTTACGAAGATGTATTTTTTTATTGAAGACAAATGAAATGTGGCAAAAAAATACTTAAAAATCGTAATCGTGCTGTACCTATATAATCCCTAATCCCTTCTGCCCTGTTTTTCTATCGGACTGCCAGAGCAGGCACGTAAAACCTTGAAAAACCGACACTGCTTTATAGTTGATATTACGAAAACCCGTACGAAGCGCTTTGATTCAATTTTTATTGTGCGAACTGCTAGTTGTGGAATGCGCTGCCTGAATGGGTGTTCCCCGATAGTTACAATCAGGGTGTCTTCAAATCACGAGTGAATCGGTTTCTTCTAGGCAAGCGTGTTTTATTATCGTAGACCGCATCATCGCCGAGTTAGTGGCCACGCAAACCAATAACAAAAAAAAAAAAAACTACTGAAGTGTGTCTACTGTAGTATTTTTTGAATCACTAGACAAGTTCTCAACTATTATATACATGTACAAATTGTACACATACAATACGTCTGTGATGTATTCGCGTACGATAACGCGTTTGATGCGACGATAAATCTCAAAGACCGAGACCATGGTGGAATTATTGCTACTGAATAATGCATTAACTATAGCGAGGTTGTAAAACTGCGTTGTAGTTTGTCGGTTGTCGATGGCGCATACTGGACAGCTGAAACTTTACTATTTTCCAAGTACAGATGGAAAAATAAAGTTAAATAGTTTTATAACCAATTCTTTCGTATTTTTAATGATGTGGTCTACAATGAAGCACGTTTCATCATCAGCGCAAAAACGTCAACATACTGAACATAGGCCTCCCCCTTAGTACTCCATACTTAACGACAGCCTGATGCCATCTGCTGCATCCACTGGATGCCCGCGATTATCGGGATGTCGTCGGTTCACCCTAGTGGAAGCCCTACTACCTACGCTGCGTCTTCCAGTTCATGGTCTCCACTCAAGAACCTTTCTTTCCCATCGGTTTTATATGTGGCCTGCACATTGCCACTTTTACTTGCAAATTCGAGCAGCTATATCGGTGACTTAGGTCGTTAGAATTTCCTTCTTAAATTAAGGAAGGAAATATTATCTTGCCTCTCAAAACCAATTCCTTCTTCCAAGACTCGGAAGGAAAATCAGGTTATTATTTCAGTATCCACTTGACTGCTCATCCTTTACCCCGCATAAAACAAAGTTTCTTGTCAACCTAAACTATTTAGAGCGGGACCAATCCTAGGCGCGAATTGAATGAATTACTTGATTCTCCAATCACAAGCGTCGAGTCGCGTCGAGTCTCCAATCAAAAACTGCGCCCCCGCGACCGACGTGACATCATTTTACAAAAGAGAATTTTGAATACATGCGCGATCAAGTGTTTATTTATGTATATGTGCGGGACAAATCTTGCAATTGTGTTTTAATAGTTATCCCCAACCGATTGATCTGAACATACACATTTAGTTTGAATGAAAATGCATGGTTAGCTAAATGACGTCATTTTAAATCTTATATGGCAGAGTCCCAAAGATGGCGGACCAGTTTTTTTTATGCACTCTATGATATGGGAATCAAATGAAAGGGTTAGCTAAGAAGAATACGAAAAATAAATGACATCACACTAAATTCAATATGGCGGATACTCCAAGATGGCGCACAAAGTTTCCTTATCCACTATTATGATATGGGTATCAAAAATAGTTTCATGAGAAAAAAAAAACGAAAAATAAAATGACGGCTAAATTTAATATGGTGGACGCTCCAACATGGCGGACAGTATTTTATTAGCTACCATCATAATATGAGTATCAAGCGGAAGAGTTTGTAGAGAAAAATACAAAAAACCATGCAATTAAATATTTTTTTAAATTAATAATTATGATTTTTTTATTTTTTTAATGCCAGATGAATTGAATTTGAATTTTAGATGGCAAACAAACAGACGGGCTGCTTGATGGTAAACAGTCACCGTCGCCTATGGATACTAATAACACCAGAGGCATCACAAATACGTTGCCGACCCTTTAGGGCTAGATTAACTCGCTTTTGGAAGAACCCCATGTTGTAGCTTCTCGGAAACACCGTGGAAGGTAGCTCATTCCACATGTATTTCAATTTATATTATTATACTCTCCCCACGCACCCCAGCTTCGCACGGGTGTAAGTCTTATTTTTTTACACCTTGGGTTTCATTATTGGAGTTTTAGTAAGGATCCCAATTTTTTTTTGCCTTTGTCACCCGGGGATAGTGTAGCTTCCCAACAGTGAAATAATTTTACAAATCGGTTAAGTAGTTTCGGAGCCTATTCAATGCAAACAAATAAACAATCAAATCCTTCCTCTTTATAATATTATATTATAGATATACCAAAACATTACAAACTGATTCATGTCCTAATATCTAAGAGAATTTTTCAATAAACCGGTCAACGTTTCATTGGTGCTGCATAATATCATTGGGAACAGACTATCGAGTAGCTGAGAGCTGACGCAGAAGATATCGTATGCGACATCAATATGCAGCCATACCGTATCCGTATTCCATCCGACTGTACGCAAATAAGCGCCAGTTTATTGCTAGTTCACGTTACTACACTATAGAGTTTATGGCATTTCTACACTCCTTAATATTGCTCGAGAATTTGTACATACGGTACGAGCTATAACTTAAAACCGACTCTGCTTTTACGACATGCGATTTTCAAGGAGAAAACCCGTTCAGATGGTCCATTCAGTCCTTGCCTTAAGCCGTAATAAAATCACGATGTATTTTTATGTTGCTAGATAGTATAACGGTAAATGTATTCGGATTTAAATTCGCTAAATGGGGATTGATGGGTTTCTCAGTTTGAGCTCGTGCATCAAACGTAGTGTTGGAATAAAAAATAAGTGCACTTTGTATATTTAAAAATAGCTGACCTGACAGACGTTGTCCTATCTTAGAACTGTCAAACACGCAAAGTTAAAACTGTAAATATTATTTTTTTTACACTTTGGGTTAAATTATTGGAGTTTTAGTAAGGATCCTATTTAAAAAAAATAAAAAATATAGCCCATGTTACCCGGGGATAGTGTAGCTGAAAGAATTTTTCAAATCGGTTCGGTAGTTATTAATTAGTAGCTTATTCAATGCAAACAAACAAACAATCAAATCTTTCCTATTTATAATATTAGTATAGA
Source organism: Agriopis aurantiaria (assembly GCA_914767915.1). Lineage (NCBI taxonomy): Eukaryota > Metazoa > Arthropoda > Insecta > Lepidoptera > Geometridae > Agriopis > Agriopis aurantiaria. The sequence continues at coordinate 8,791,739 of OU612000.1, read as the reverse complement.
TAGTATAGACGAATAACAGATGTATATTTAAAACGAATGTTTTTATTTTACTTAAAATTAACGTTTTAATTTTATTTAAAACAATTGATTTTGTTTTACTTAAAACAGGTTTTTTTTTTCCACTTAAAACTAATGTTAATAATACTATGTGAGAGCAAAAAAATAATAATTTTAAAACAAATAGGTTTTCAAAAAAGTTTATCTCCTGTGTGACCGATAAAAGAGTTCTGAAATCAACATCTTCACCATCCTTCCTGGACAATTCAAAAGAAAGCTTAGTTGAGATTTGAACTCACATCTGCGGTTTTGATTTCTAACGCGCCAATTTATATAAACTAGTATTGCAAAATTGATCTTTGCCCTATCCTAGGCATCTCTCAATCCAGCTTCAACAATTTATTAAAACGACCAGTCTCAGGTATCGTCTCAAATTTTAATGAACACGTTTACCGAAGCCCCCTAGCGTTCATATAGCAAAATAATGATGAGAACAATTTACATCAAAGGCTCGGTGACGCGTTACCACTTATTTAGTAAACGAGACACGGCGCTCTATGTCGAAATCGTTTCATTTCTTATTATGAGAAAAGGATCGATACACGCTCAGCTGCTCGCTGCTAACTTGTTTCATTAAATTCAAATTTCGTGTTGTACTTATTAATTCAGGCGAACGTTCGCGGCACACGCCGAGTCGCGTCTATGGAGATGCTTTTTATATTCCTCTCGTCTCCAAGCCGAGAGGCGGAACTTTCGTAAAAGCTTCCAAAAAGGGTTTCAGTACACCGGATCCTGATAATTGGCAAGTTTTGTTCCGTAGCTCTGGCTATACCAAGTTCCATTGCCGGTAATTACGTTAGACACCAGTCGGAAACAATGTAACTTAATTTTTGATTCGGAAACTCGATGCCGTCTCTAATTGATGTTTGTCAAGTAATGAAAAATTACTTTAGCACTGTAGTCAGATTGAAGAAAAGCAAAGTTACTAGCTAAGCCGTTTATGTTAGAACAATTAAGTTTCGCAAGTTCATGTAAAGCAATAAAGTTTTCTACATAATCACATTTCTCACTTGAAACTCAGTTGAAACTTCGCCGTGTTTGGTAGGGAAGCGTGGTAGCTCGCTGGCAATATGAGCGTCACAGATACTTTACTATACTTGGCTAACGAAATAATTTTTGCTAGATGATTTAAGATGTTTTTTTTTTATTTTTTTTAAATAAAATGTGATTTAAGTGAAGTTATTATTAGCATACCTATCAACGAGATAGTGCGATGGCGGCCGAGCGGTCGCATGTGCGCTTTAAAACTTGCTTGCACCTCGTTCAATGCTCGGCTCTGACCAATTTTAGTACTTAAATAAATTATGTGCAGTTTTGATGTCAACGCTCAAAAAGGGAAAGAAAACTTCTTGAGGAAACTGGTATGTCCAAGAACCTCAATAATTCAAAGACATAAATGACACCTACCAACATACACTGAGTCAGCATGGTGAGCTCTATCTCTCTCTCTCTCTTTCTCTGAGATAAGACCTGTATACCACTAGGATCATGAAAGGCTGATAATGATTAACAAGAGTTTAATTTGGTTAACAAAAACCCATACCTAATACTGTATGAATGGTAAAGTAGCATTTATGAAGTTGAAAAAAGCACTTTACCACGTATATCCGTTCCTTTAACCAGCCCCAAAATATAGTGGAAAAATAAAACTGAAGGTAGTTTGCTGTAGCGTACAATTTCTTAGCCTAGTTTACAACGGCTAGCGGCGAGGTGCAGGGCGATGACTTACGATTGCACGCTGCAACCCTCACTTAACCGTTACATATTGCTTCACTTAACTCAAACCGGGCCATGGAAGAATTACCAGCGGAAGTACGGCACGGGTCGCCGACTCGCGCCAACACGGCTCATTACAACTACGCTCTTAAGGCTTTCACTGACAGCGTCCGTTCCGTCCCGCAGATACGATTCTAGAACGCGTCTTCAGAACGGATCGTTGAATCGGATCGCAAGGCTCTATACACTGGCTGCGGTCCGCGATTCTAGAACGCGTCTTCAGAACGGATCGTTGAATCAGATCGTAAGGCTCTATACACTGGCTGCGGTCCGCGATTCTAGAACGCGTCTTCAGAACGGATCGTTGAATCAGGTCGTAAGGCTCTATACACTGGCTGCGGTCCGCGATTCTAGAACGCGTCTTCAGAACGGATCGTTGAATCAGATCGTAAGGCTCTATACACTGGCTGCGGTCCGCGATTCTAGAACGCGTCTTCAGAACGGATCGTTGAATCAGATCGTAAGGCTCTATACACTGGCTGCGGTCCGCGATTCTAGAACGCGTCTTCAGAACGGATCGTTGAATCAGACCACAAAGCTCTATACACTGGCTGGGATCCGTGATTCTAGAACGCGTCTTCAGAACGGATAGTTGAATAGGATCGCAAGGCTCTATACACTGGCTGCGATCCGCGATTCTAGAACGCGTCTTCAGAACGGATCGTTGAATAGGATCGCAAGGCTCTATACACTGGCTGCGGTCCGCGATTCTAGAACGCGTCTTCAGAACGGATCGTTGAATCAGACCACAAGGCTCTATACACTGGCTGCGATCCGTGATTATAGAACGCGTCTTCAGAACGGATCGTTGAATCGGATCGCAAGGCTCTATACACTGGCTGCAATCCGCTCTGCGAACTATTTATTGTATTTCAAGATTGCGCACACACCGCCGATCACGCAATCTCTGACACCGGAGACAGAGAACTCATGACAGGCGTGCGATAACTTGACCGCGTTGCGATTTACCGCGAGCTGTGGGGAGGCATCTTTTTTGTTATCTTGCATTTTGTTTATTTAATAAAGGCACTTAAATAATAAAATAATAATGATTTATATAAACATAGTTTAAATAATTAATTAATAATAAATAAATTGTGTTACCAATATATACAAAAATAACAATGAATTTACTCAGCATAATATGCCAACACTCAGCATAATATGCTAACACGGGTTTCCAACACCCAGTTTGGAAGTCAAAGCCTGTACTAATATAACGTACATTTCTTGAATAAATAATTTTGAAGTTATATGATTATTTACGGGATATTTACCGTGGTAAGGTTATGGAATGAGCTCCCGATATTTCGGCGCAGTTACATGCACCATGTTCACGGGAAGACTCTCTCACAACCTTACCACGGTAAATATCCCGTAAAAAATCATATAACTTTAGTGAAAAACCGTGATAGTTTAAAACAGTGTTTGAAATAATTTTGAATTTTGAATAAACGGGCGCATTTGCAGAAAAGAAAAAAAATCGTCTAAACTTAAAGTTTTTTTTTTGTTAAATAAGTTAATTTACAAGTTTATACAAGTAACATAAGTTTTCTTCTTTTCTTTTTTAAATTTTTTTCTTCTCTTTTCTGTGGGCGCATTGTTTGCAATGTTCGCACGCGTTCAGATTGCATCGACAGATCGTATCGGCGGGACGGATGTCGGTGAAAGCCTTTATAAATTACACTACTCGGCTATGAAACCGAAACTCAACATACGCTTGCATATGAAAAATTAAATAAAATTAAATTAATTAAATTTGCACAGAAATATGAAGAAGATCGAACATGCACATGGAGTGCGGCCTGAGGCAACCCCATAATGAATGCAATTAAGCAGATTTAAATAGCTTATATTTCGCAATGATATAATCGTAGCGATCCGCGGTCAGCACTTTACGTTTCGTGTTTTCAAACGTATTGCAATTAATTAAGTAACACATTCCTACACTTTACGGGCTCCAAACAAAATAAGCTTGAATTTATGTAGAAACAAACCTGGTGTTTAAAGTAGAGCTCGTTTACAATTTAAAATTTGCGATAAACATATGTAGATAAGGTAGGCATAATAAATTCTTTGGGAGGCTCCACCGACCCAAGCAATGGGGCACTGGAGGTAATGAAAATCACTTTGTGAGTCAATTTTGCCTTTTTACTCTTGTTTAAACAGTCTTCGATACGGAAGCAATTCCAGTTAGGTTACTGAAATACTGGTAATGATAAAATGTTAAGGTTAAACAAATATAATTATTTTAAACTAAAATATGAATATAAGTTTACACCTTTCTCTGAGAGGGAGGCCATTGTTTAGCAGTGGTCGTTTACGGGCTGATGATGATGATGAATATAAGTTAAAATAATTAAGTTTGGGTAGCCAATAAAAAAACGTTTTAATATTATTTAGGTCCAAATTTTACAGTTAGTTAGACCACGCAATGTAAATGTAGTTATTAATAATCATAATCGGGATCCGGCGTTTCCCAAATCCCATGCGACAAAGAGACATTAACAAAACTGAAACAAATTAGTTTGAATCCACGAGGGTGTGACAGATTTGGAACTCAGCTGAATAAACGCTATTTATTTTGCTATCGTTCGTACTCCGTGATCGATATAATCCTCGGAGGTATTCGATGAAATATAGGCAAATTAGGGAACAACAAACATGTTTTCCGTCGGGCACATAAATAACGACAAATTGCTGGGTTACATTTAAGCTGTAGGTGCATAGACATTTTTAGAAATTCGCCTCCTTTTAAGTATATGAATGAATCTATAAATATAAAAGGCTATGTGTGTGTTTGTTCCCCTATCGACTAACAGCTGGAGCCATTTTGATTAAATTTTAGTTTTGCTCATCGAGTAACCATGTGAAGTTTCGTAGTGATCAGATTAACAGTTTTTTTGGTCTTTGAGTAATTTCCCTGCAAACTTCAACTTCAACTCTTATTTAATGGCCTCTAAAAACAAGAAAAAGAATTGAAGTCTATTACATTGACAATCCTTACACCTACACACCTATAATAAGGATGTTCGTGTGCCTGTAATAAGACAATGTTAGTCGAAAAGCTATTATTATTTACTTTTTAAATTACTGTAATCTGTTTTGGCCTTATCTTTAGTTAAATATTGTATAGAATAAATAACGCTAATGATTACAAGAAGAAGAAAAAAATTACATCATATAAAAAATTTACTAAAGTTATTAGATTATTTACGGGATATTTACCGTGGTAAGGTTGTGGAATGAGCTCCCGATATTTCGGCGCAGTTACATGCACCATGTTCACGGGAAGACTAATTAGAAAATGATTAAGAATTTAAAAATAAAGATAATTAAAAATAATTAAATTGTCATCTAAAACAAAGGAGATTGCTGTCGCTACCAAGGAGGTTACTTCAAGCATTTCAAGGAAATATAATATAACGCAGGTGAAACCACGGAACGCAGCCATTAGCGTATAATTTTGGACACAAAATTAACTAAACCAATAAAAATATTAGCGCTGCATGGAAGAGCTCTCAGGAAACTTATTACTATTAGGTACGAGTAAGTATGATGAGTGAAGTAACATTTAAATATTTTTACTGAAAAATTATTCTCCATAAATGTCCTCAAGTAAGTTTTATTTCCTCTCATAAATTAATATTCTCGTTCTCAAGGCTGGCAGTAGTTCGAAACTTTTAGGTACTTGGTGTTTGAGAACCTTTGCCGTTGGTGTGCGGCGACGGTTAGCTAGGGAGGGAGCAAGCGTCATCCGCCAGAAAGCAGCGCCACTCCAAACGTGGTATCGCAGTACATTATTGTAATAACAGCACTTGCGGGCTTCTTTGACTAGCGCAGGTCGTGTGTAACCTCTCATTTTCCTTACCGAAATTCAAAGGAGCTCTAACAAAGCTTTGTTTTGCATCGTTCGCTTCACGAAAGCCGCTGAAAGGCTGGCTTTTTAGATAAGGTTCTCTTATAAATTTTCAGTGTAGAGCAGACATTTTGCACTAAAGTTTTTCGCTGCGGGAATGCGAACAGCTGCCGCGATTCCCATTCTAGTTTCGAGGGTCGACGTTTTGTGGCGGAGTTATTTGCGAAAACCGTTCCACTCGTTATGGGGCCAATTATATTTTGAGTGTACGTAATTGAAAATGTAAATATACTTGGCTTTGCGCTGGAAAGGCTCCATTTGGCGCTTTAACTGGACTTAAAGTCTTAACTACGCAGCTAATAAGGCTAGGTGGGGGACCGAATGCTGGTAAAAGCCTTCTAATAAAATTAGAGTAGGTAGTGTATTTATAAGCAAATAACTGCATTAAAATTAGTATTAGGAATTTTCGTCAGCTACCGTTATTTTGTCTCACTTCCGCAGGCTAGTAAATGCACAATTAATATACATTATTCGTTCGAAAATTTGTCCGTATTTGTTAAACGTTGTTGTTTTGTGAAACAGCTCGCCTATGTGTATATGCACTCAACTACAAAATGATATTCGACAACCTCAGTGAGATAAAACCAACTGTATTACTATAAATAATACTACACACAACACATAATTCGCCGGGCAAGTGCGAGTCGGGCTCGCACACCGAGGGTTACGTACCACCACGAAATACTAAAATTTAAATTAAAAAAACCGACTTCAAAATTAGTAATACGACTACGTACATATTATGGTGGCATTTCGATTCGGTAAAAATCATGAGGTCATCCAAGTAACTAAATTACCTGTTGTAATTTGGTAATGAACGGAAATGTATCACCGACAACAACAAAATATAATAAATAATGGCCAAGTGCGAGTCGGTGACAAATTTCTGTTCATTACCAAGTTAAGCAACGTATTCGGTTACTTGGACGACCTTATCATTTCTTTCACGAAATTGCATATATTACTAATGTTGAAATCGGGTTTTTAATTGATAATTATTGTATTTTGTGATGGTACGGAACCATCAGTCCATGAGCCTGACTCGCACTTGGTCGGTTTAATTTACACTCACCTATAACAGCTAGTCGTATCTGAAAGTTCCTGGTAGGTGAGTTCTTGAAGTCCACTCGACAGCGATACACCCCTTCGTCGTCTAGCTGGACTGTCTCCAAGGTGAGAGCAGCTGGGCGGGCGATGGTGACGAAATCCGCCCTGGGTCCAAAGGCATTGGGGTCTGACCACTGCAGGGCTTTGTTGAACGATCGCCCCCGGACGTCGAAGCTAAGGACAAGAAAATATTTTTATTATATATATTTTTTTTTAATATTTTTTTATTTTTATTTTTAGTAATAAGCTTGCGTTTGTCCGCTAACTCGCCTGATGTTGAGCTACGATGCGCTCTACGATAGAGCATGCTTGCCTAGAAAAAAAAACAATTTAGGCTGTTCGTACACAAATGTGACCAATGTATCGGATATTCTGCGAACCATTCTCCTGATTCTTGTAATGTGAATGAATATGAATGTACTCGAATTAAACAAATGACGGTGATGTGTGATAAAGGCAAGGACTTGTCCGCATCGTTCGTATCGGATGGACAGTTTTCCGCCGAATTAATTACTACTACTACTTATTACTACTCACTAAGCCGTGATATACTGTCACAGATTAGTAAGCAGTTAATATGAATCCGATACAATCTAACTTTAATCAAGCGCATGCATCGTGATACAATACATAAATAGTTACAATCGTGTCAAAAAAAAACCGAACCAAATCCCGGCGCACATTACGAATTGCGCGGACTTTTTGGTTAGTTTCAAGGTAACCACGATCCGACTACAACGCCGTACGGTGCCAGAGCTACGATGACATAGCGGACAACTAACGTTGAACACTATGCAAGCGACATAACATCTAAATTGGAGTAAATGTGGCATTGTGAAGTATTTAATTGATACAATGTAGGTATGTACAATGACGCTCGGACGTTTTCACTGAGAGATTTTGACTCCATAGGAATTGTATCTCGATGAGCGCATGACAAAATTAGCAACTTTACTCGAGTCGCTGACCTGAGTCACTTCGTACACGAACGGTTTAAGCATCTAGCGAATACTATTAGATATAACGACGCATAATACTATTGATCTCGGTTTCTTTTAGGCAAGTGTGGTGGAGCACAGATAAGAAACAGAGATGGGTCGTAGACCGATCATCGCTTAACACCAGTCAAGTTGGCGATCAAACGCAAGCCAATTAATAAATAATAACGAAAATTAAATATGTCAGTACAGAATGAATAGCAATTAATAATTTCATGATAAAGTAGAATGTAATTAAATATATAAGAAAAATAAATAAATATTCGGGGCAGTTTTGCACACACGGTTATCTGACCCCAAACTAAGCAAAACTTGTGATATGTTTGCCAGAGACTGATATGATATGTGATGTACTTACACACATTATATATTTTTTAATACACACTGAAACAGATATAACAAACACAAAATGTTCACATGAATGTTTGCCCTTGGTGCATGGGAATCGAACCCACGCCCCCAAGCGCAAATTGCAGGTTCACTACCAACTGGGCCACCGGGGCTTCCGGATTTTTCTGGGCTCTAGCACAGGAGGAGGGGGGGCAGCTAATATTATGGAGGATTTGAATAATATCAATTGTAGGTAGGTACAGTGTGCGGGTTTCAATAGAGTTATGACGTGCGGGATTTATCGGCAAAGCAAGACATTTGCACGGCCTTAGGACTTTGGTTTCTTTGCAGTTGGCTACATTTTTTTAATCTCTAGGGAGGGGAGGGGGGGGCAGCAATCCCTCCCTGCCAGCCCTTGGCAACGCCCTTGGGCTCTAATAAAAAGAGAAATCGATTTCAAATTAAACTAAATGAACAAAATATGCAAACAAAAGGAGAACGACCTCATTAGCTTAATTACTAAGTATCGAAGCCAAATTTAATAAATTCCAACGTGTAATTGAATCTTAATAATAAACAACACGCGACTAAACAATATCGGGGTAACAGTACAAGAGATCGCGCACGATTATAACAGGCCATCCACTAACGATATTGTTTTGGAATTCGGTTAAAATATAGACATACAAATTGGATTACCCACTAAGAAACGAATGACGATTTAAAAAATAAATAGTTCCTGCCAACTAGATAGATAGCGATGTAATCTATACTAATATTATAAAAAGGAAAGATTTGTTTGTTTGTTTGTTTGTTTGCATTGAATAGGTTCCGAAACTACTGAACCGATTTGAAAAATTCTTTCACTGCTGGGAAGCTACACTATCCACGGGGGACATAGACTATATTATATTTTCAAAAAATAGAGATCCTTACTAAAACTCTAATAATGTAACCCAAGATTTAAAAAATAAGACTTACACCCGTGCGAAGCCGGGATGCGTTGCTAGTTATGTATTAATAAATAAAATATTCATTTATTCATTCATTCATTATTTAATACATGATAATTATGTCAGAATATGGCCAACTTAATAGACGAATCTCGAAATCGGTGCGACACGATCTGCGTTCCTACAATACAAGATGTATTAGGGATGCAGTTGAGCGGAACCAGGGCTCGAAAGTGTTCGCGGAGAATTCGTCTATTGGGAAAAGCCAAATGACAAAGCTGAAGATCGAGGATGGCAGTATCATTTCGTCAAAGTCGGAGATTCTGAGAGAGCTTGAGAGGTTTTACGGACAGTTGTACATCTCAATAATATAGCCTATGTCACCCGGGGATAGCGTAGCTTCCCAACAGTGAAGAATTTTTCAAATCGGTTCAGTGGTTTCGGAGCCTATTCAATGCAAACAAACCAACAATCAAATCTTTCCTCTTTATAATATTATATAGTATAGATAATATACCTATTATATTATACAGGTAAGAATTAACTTTAGTGGACGACCCGTTTTTATTACAATAAAAACGGAGGAGTTGTGTGTGAAGTGAAACCATTCCGTTAAAACTATATTTTATGCAGGAGAGGTGAAATTACACGGCGCTCCATATACTTTGAGAAATTGCCAAGTTAATTGCTATTTTATAGTTTCTCATTAAAAGGCGGAAGATGGATAATTGCCGTCGTAATAATAGCAATATTAAATACGCTGAGATTTTTATGGCAATACTTACTTACGAAGCACGATGGAAATTACGATAATAAAACAAAAGTCCGCTATAAACTTATACGTGACCAACTTTACACAAGACTAGGCAGAACTACTGTGCTAAACCGATAATTATCAATTTAAAAAACCGACTTCCTAATAATTGGGAAATGGGCAATTTCGTTTACTTGGATGGCATCATCATGTTTTTTTCTAGTTATATTAATTTAAAAACCAAACCACTGGGCCCCGATTCTACTAAACAATTTTTTTGAATAGTAATTATTTCAATTTAAATTTTTAAATAATTGCCTCAAATTTGACAGTTTTTAATACTAAGTTATAATATTAGGTTGTGGTATTTTTCTAGTATAAAAAAAAACTTAAAAACTGTCAATTTAGAGGCAATTACTTAAAAATTAAAATTGTAACAATTACAATTTAAAAACAATTGGTTTAGTAGAATCGGGGCTCTGAACCTTAACTAGCTGAACAATTTTGATGTAATTTCTATGGGACCAATACTGAAAGTATATCCCTCAAATAAAATAAATTTTCATTTTTTTTAAATAAATGTCTAATACTAACATACTGTATAACTTTAATAGGTAGGTTATGTACATCATCATCATCATTTCAGCCATAGGACGTCCGCTGCTGGACATAGGCCTGCCCCATCGATTTCCAAAAGGGCAGGTTGGAAGCGGCCTGCATCCAGCGTTGGCAACTGCCAGCATGTCCAGCAGTGGACGTTCTACGGCTGAAATGATGATGATGATGAAGTCAAGAAGTTTTAGAAATTTTGTAATGAGTCAAGTCAGGTCAGTCAGTCAGAGAATGAGTTTTTATTTATTTTTTATTTTTATAATTAATAGCCTTGCGTTTGACCACTATCACGCCTGATGTTAAGCGATGATGTGGTCTACGTTGGAGCACGCTTGCCTAGAAGAAACCGACTCACTCGTGATTTGAAGACTCTCAGATTGTAACCATCGGGGAACACCCATTCAGGCAGCGCATTCCACAGACTAGCAGTTCGCACAATAAATGCGAGTGCAATGAGTGAGTGCTATTTTGCTTTTAAACAACGTGTAACATAAAGTTGTGACAATACTTAAGGGTGTTGATCTACCCATCAAAGTGAACAACTTGTAGAGCAAAAGTTTATTAAATTCGAGAAAAAATATATGTATTTACCATACAAAATAGATAACGGGAGTTTTGGCGCCAACATGAAGAAAAACATGTTGTCTTGTTGTATTATTTTCCTAAACTTGTGTATTTTCGAATGTTAATGCGTATAATGATGGTGGATTATTATTAAGAATGTTCGTGGACGTGCTAGAGTGTGGGTTCGCTAAGCCAAAAGCAGGCCATTGTACTTAAAAATATGAACAACTTTTACTATGGGACCAACCCCGAAATCTCGAAAAAAATATCAGCTGTTCCATAGAAAATATCAACTGTTCCATAGAAAACGGTCATTGAAACTCGACAAAAGGTATGGAACAGTAGTTTTTTTTTATTTATTTCATATTTGGCCCCTTTGAAAAATATGAGTATAACAAACCTCTTTCGACTTAGCATACCCTTTCTATATAACCCTGTACCTATATATAGATAAAAAAAACTTTAACATCAGCAGCTTCAGACATTAGCTCTGTCTAAGCCTGTTTATTATTTCATGAAAAACAATTAATTTCTTGTATGAAAACTTGTCTCATTAAAGTAATTTAACTAATGATTTAGCAGACTTTTGATATTTCTTAACAAGATTTGTCTACAAAGTCGTTTAGAAGTATGAGAAGTTTAATAAAGTTTATATGTGCTTTTAAGTTATGATTTAAAACATTTGTATTAATTAAATTGCTCCATAAAGTTGGCTTTTGTTTTCGAGGAAAAACTTCAACCGTTTTATATTTTATTTGGAATTAATCGAATTCATGTTAATGTGACTTGAAAACTTTAGCAATTGCGTTGGAAACTCATAGTGGTGCCAGCATAGTTAATACTACAGATCAGGCCAGCAAAAAAGATATGCCTTTGTACCCACTTTTTTCACTATACCACTAAACTATAAGTATGGCTTACTTACTAATTTTTCACGCGCACTAAGTAACTTGCAGCGACATCAACTAATAGTCAACATGCAAAAAAAATCGTGGCAAGATCGTCTGCAGCGGCCAGATTTGGGCCTGATGCGTTCGCACCCACTACGACCCTTTACCATATCTCCCTTATTTGTCTGATCTGAGGCAAATACCTTTGCAATGGGCAACTTATCATTATGATATTTATCATTTTCCTTTACAAATACATTTATTTTTATTTTTATAGAGTTTATAAAGATACAGAGAGACTTAACGTCTCTGTGTATGTTGTGCTTTAAATAATATCAGCGTTGTAATAGGGGGTTTAAAAAATATATTTATACTTGTTAATTTTTAAACCATAATAACCATTTTTCCTTTAAAGTTATATGATTATTTACGGGATATTTACTGTGGTAAGGTAGTGGAATGAGCTTCCGATATAATATCACAAAAAAAATACGGGAGCTCATTCCACAACCTTAAAACGGTAACTATCCCGTAAATAATCATATAACTTTAGTGAACGATCGTGATAGTCTAAAAAAATATTTATTCTTCCTATTTTTGTCATTTCTGGTGTGAGCGATATAGATTTATCTGACTCCGTATCTTATCTCAGTTTAGTAACCGAATATTCTGCAGCCATCACGTTTCGAGAAGCAAGACAAGCTGTGAACTAAATCTTTCCCAGCCAAAGTTAGACAAAACTTATTTATTTGCAGGCTTCAGTTACAGCACAGTACTTCATATAAAACAGTATTCAATGTTAATTTACACATTTAATTATAAGCAATTATAGTTAGGGGCTCCAGGTCATCCACAGTTCTTTTGGTTATTCCTCACAGTTAGTATTTGTTTTTAGATTAGTTTATTTATAATTTTTGGTTATTTTGTAGTGGTGTACTGTGTATGTGCCTGTGCTGTGACATCTCCAACGTAAGACCAACGCTGGTTAACACCCAGCATTTTGGGGCCGATTTGTGACTATATCTTACACCTTTGTCTTATAATGATTTTATAAAACGTGGTTGGTCACAAATTAACTTTTTCTTCTTAATTTTTTCTTTCTTTTTACTCGCTGATTTCGGAGATTTTCAGGAGGGATCCTGAAGGGACAGGACGACAGTTAGATTTTTATGTGAAACATCTTTTGGCGCGCCGTAGCAGTAAAACCGCCTGCCTGCCTGTCTTATAGACGTAGCGTCTCTATTCCGTCATGTTTCACATACTCACCATTATGAACAATTTTCACGGACCCCTTTCGGCTTGGTACACTCTTTCCACGTAACTGTATAGGTACCAAAGGTGAGCATATACTTACTTAGATATTAACATTATTATAATAGTAAAGCGGCGTAGACTGAAACTCCATAATTATGGCGTTAGTAACAAACCTTAGTGGTTTTTAAATGCTCTTATATCCTATTTGTATACTTTTCTATTTTTAAAAGATAAAAACATAAATGAAAAAAATAAAAAAAAACTTTTTGCTTTTAAACTATCTGATTATTCAATTAGTGATTTTGTTTTCAATCATGTGAAAATAAGCAAACTAGACAATTGTGGACGGGGAAGCTTTCTTAAAGCAATTTTGTTGTTTGAGTTTGTTCACTGTTTTATATTGTTTAGAGGTGCGGATGTTCGCTCTAACTTGAAATGTACTGCAAGTGTACCTCAAACTTGTTAACTTAAGCATGGCTGTAAATTGCTAATGCAAATAAGCACAGAACTTATCTCTTTAATCAGCACAAGTGCTTAAATTAAGTTTGTATGTGAGTGTGCCTGGTGCGTAGATAAATTATGGTTGTTATTTAGTTTGTACAAAACTTCTGGAATGTTTCGACATTTGAGGAGGAAGACGTACTTATAAGATAGGCGTAAACGCGGGCGGTCTGCTTCAAAGCAATTTCAACTTAATAAAATTTAGCGACCTTTTAATACGATACAAACAATAATCGCGAGAAAATATTCTCGCGATGGTAGATGACATAGGACTCGGGTGTGACTTCGTATATTTTGTATCATCATCATCATCATAATCATTTCAGCCATAGGGCGTCCAGTGCTGGACATATGCCTCCCCCATCGATCTCCAAAAGGGCCGGGAATATTTTGTATCGTATTGACATAAAATTGTCTACTTCTGGCCTTCAAATATGGAAGGTGTTCTTAATTCAGTTTTTTATTCACGCGCGTGCACGTCGCACGTACTCCCTGATGAAAAGGCTCTAATGGCTGCGAAGTCGGTCAATCGTCTCGACCAATAAAACATAATCATGAGTTTATCCAGTGTTATAATAATTTAGTTTTTTTTTATGTTTGTTACCTCAGGGCCCTGATTCCGTAACTTTAACACGCACGTAACGCGCCGTGTTAAGTTTACCTCTAAAAGTTGGTCTTTATTCCTAGGGAATAGAGTCCATATTTTAAGAGGTTAACTTAACACGGCGCGTTACGTGCGTGTTTGTAGTTACAGAATCAGGGTCCAGAACTCCGTCATTGTAACCAACCATCATTGTGAATCTCGTCATAATGGTTTTTGTTTTGTGTCCGTCATAGTGTTGTAGTAACTGCCTGTTATGTACCTATGTATAATCATAATCATCGTTAAGAAAAAAAATTACAAGCCCCCTAATGTGCATAGTTAATTTTTTGTATTCTTATAAAACAATAAGTTTTATTAATTAAAAAAACTTTTAAAACACAAGCTTTTTCGTATTCTTCTCAGCAAACCCTTTCATTTGATGCCCATATCATGATGTGAACATTTTGTCCGCCATCTTGAGGCATCCGCCATATTGAATTTATCATCTAGGACCAAAGTGCTTGGGAAGACAAATCCAATGAACCCAAACTGGACGGGCTTACTTCGTTTCGTTTAGGAGTTCCTATGGCCACATTCTGTCTCCATCATCAGTACAGCTTGAAGGTACCATAACATTGCATTGTCACCGAACTCACATAAGTATGCCAAATTTAAGTCAATCGATTGAAGATATCTGCTTCAAAATTTAGTTGCAAGATTCCACCCGAACAAACATAGTTACATACAAATGTACATCGCAAGTTAAATAAAACTGCCGTGTTTAAAGTCGTTATTAGCAAATGTATTTTAAATTACAATAATGTCTACAATGGCATCACAAATCGACTTTTGTACGCCAATAAAACTTCGATCCATTCACGACGGAAAGTTAAATTTGTGTTAAATCTGACCTCAGTTATCGCCGTCAATGGTTTATGGGCTAGGTCGTAGATATTTAAAAGCCGTCGGCAGTTACCCTAATAACAGGGCTAAACGTAAGGGGTGATTAATGGTATTATAGTTCATAGCTGTGTGTAATTGTGTATTGTTGTTGAGTACCAACTACGTGATTTCACTACTATGGTGTAGTAGGAAAATCATGTAGTAGGTACGATACGGTACGATACGGTACGGTAAGGTACGGTACGTATATACGATATGGCAGAAAATATCTCATACGTGAGTAATCTTCCATAGTAAAAATAGGCATATCTCGTCGATATAAAGAAGTCATGTTAAGGAAACTTTGGTATTCTTAGCAATTATTTTCGGGTTATATTGTACCGCGTATGTGTTTGTTTCGGGTTGTATTATTTTTGTTGTTGTTGTATAGGGTTGCACGGAAAGGATGTAATAAGCTGAAAGAAGTCCGTTATACACATCATTATGAACAACTTTGACCAACCACACCTAAAAACGCGAAAAAAATATCAGCTTTTTCATACATTTTCTAGTGTCAATGACCGTTTTCTATGGAACAGCTGATATATTTTTCGCGATTTTAGAGTTGCTCCCATAGCAAAACTTGTACATAATGATGGGTACTATGGAACCCTTTCGTCTTAGTACACCCATTCCGCATAGCCCAGTACCTATATTATATAGGGTACTTCAAAAAATAATCTTAAATAGGCTTGCTTTTGGCCACCACCTTGTCTGATGTAAGCAATGATGCGGTCTACAACGAAGCGTAGAATAAACTGATTCTCTCATGTCTGGAATGATACCGTGATTTATAAAGTTAATCAAAATCCATCAACAATAAAAAAAAACTTACAGACGATTTTAGAAACTCAAAAAAATCATAAAACCGACTATGTCACGGGCGTGTTTTATTTATCTATACTAATATTATAAAGAGGAAAGATTTGATTGTTTGTTTGTTTGTTTGCATTGAATAGGCTCCGAAACTAATGAACCGATTTGAAAAATTCTTTCACTGTTGGGAAGCTACACCATCCCCGGTTAACATAGGCTATATTATATTTAAAAAAAATAGGGATCCTTACTAAAACTCCAATAATGAAATCCAAGATGTAAAAAATAAGATTTGTAATTTTGACTTTGTGTGTTTGACTGTGCTAAGATAGGACAACGTCTGTCAGGTCAGCTAGTTTATTATAATCTAGTGGACCTGGCAGACGTCATTCTGCCAGGAAAAGCAGCGTCACGTTAAATATGATAATTATTATAAATAATAATCCAATTGTGTTCAATTGTATTTTCAAACCATCCTTCATCCAAATTGGTCCAGCCGTTTAGGAGGAGTTAGGTGACAAACACACGTGCAGAAGAATATATATATTTAGAAGATAGGCTTGCGCTTATCCGCCAACTCGCCTGATGCGGTCATACCCCATTTTTTCCGCTACGATAAAAATGTTACCCGATATGAAGCGAAACACCACCGACTCACGAATCACCATATCTCAAACACTAGTAGACCTACAAAACTGAATGGCCTGAAAGTACCTACATTCTATAAGAGGTGTTGGCCTGAGAAATAATTTTATGACGGGGAAGAAATAAGGATGTCCAAAGAGAAAACTGATAGTTTAAAATAAAACTCTACGCGTTAAAACTCGTGGGCAACTAGTACATACATAACAAGATATTTCGTCTTAAAGAATGAAGAAATGAGTGTTAGTCTACCGGAATCATGCGCCAACTATCCTTGATTAATTGCTGAGGTCAGCGGCGGTCGAAACATCGCCTGCAGTCAGCGATAAGCCCTAACTTGAGGCATTAATCAATTCTTGACAAATTTATGCGCTTTCAATGCCGGACACTGTACATACACATTGACAAACGGAGGTTAATATTAGCAAACTCGAGTAAATCAATACAAAATTTAAAGTAAGTTTAAACATTTATAAATTTTTACTAAAAATATAACAATCGACTTCACGGGTAGTTAAATAAACGGGACACATCCCCTGATTTTTCACTCTTATGAGTAAAATATTTTGATCAAATTTATATGCCTCCACAAGGTATAGCTTTTCAATAAATTAAAAAAAAAACCGGACAAGTACGAGTAGGACTCGTGCTCTGAGGGTTCCGTTAGACGGAAACCTCACAGCGCGAGACCAAAAAAATAACTAACTGAAGTTAAAATATTGAAAGACAAACTTAAGTTTGTAGTTTTTTTTTACTGGGCAAGTGCCTTTAATAACTAAACAAAATACAAGCTAAAACTAACACTACAAATACAGTTAGACTGCCCATAGACCGTTGAAGGTCTAAAGACAATCCAAATGCTCAAGCCCACTACCAGTTGGCAGCGTACCCAACATGCTGGCGGCATTACCACGTTGAATGGCAATGCTAATGCGTTGAGCCAGAAACACGCCAGCATTTTGGTCACGCGTCGCATTAACCAGGCGCTCTGAAAGATTTTTGAAAATGAGGTGAGCTCCCGGTCCCCAAGGGCCCAATGTCTCGACCCCAAACGCCTCAAATATGTAACCACTGCCGAGGTTAGCATATTTGCGACGCTTGTGCTGCTCTGCCGAATTGGCAGCCGCACCAGCCCTACCTTGTGTCTCAGGAAGATGTGACGGCGCCAAAGTATCGACACAAGTTGCGTCCCATACAAGAGGCCGCCCCAACCTCCAGGGCACAAGTGTCATACCGTCAGGCCTCTTTCCATCGTCACGCGCAAGCACAGCTGCGACATTGTCGGTGGAAAGTGCCCTGCGTATGATGTCGTTCAGGCTAGCGTGTCGGCCAATACGACCAGCGCTTCTCGAGCAAGAGAGACCATGGTGACCGAGCTGGTCAACAGCAGTACCACACTGACAGCGATGGGCCTCACAGCACCTTGCACCCAAGCGTAACCTGACAGCTAGACGAAATGCGGTTGGATCTAAAAGGCTACCTGTGTTAAAAGAGGGCATGGCTTGCAACCAAAGTCCCGATTCCCAAACAGAGACAGCAAGAATACGAGCACGATCTGCAATACTAGGACACGTATCTAGTAGCGTTTTCCATGCTAGTTCGCAGATCGGCCGATCCCACAGTCTTTGGGAAGACAACTTTGAAGTTTGTAGTTGACAATAAGGTTCTTCCATACACCCCAACTACAAAATGTAAGTTTGTAATAGCAAAATAATTATTTTTAAATACCTTCAAATTTATAACTTTCGGATTTATTCCTATATATGTACTATGAGACCTTGCCTCTTGCCAAATTTCATGATTCTAGGTCAACGGGAAGTACCCTATAGGTTTTGATTCCCCTGTGAAATCGCAAAATATACGACATAAAGGAACCCTAAGAGCGCGAGACCAAAAAAAAAACTAACTGAAGTTAAAATATTGAAAGACAAACTTAAGTTTGTAGTTGACAATAAGGTTCTTCCATACATTCCAACTACAAAATGTAAGTTTGTAATAGCAAAATAATCATTTTTAAATGATATACTTTCATATTTATAACTTTCGGATTTATTCCTATATATGTGCTATGAGACCTTGCTTTTTGCCAAATTTCATGATTCTAGGTCAACGGGAAGTACCCTATAGGTTTTGGTTCCCCTGTGAAATCGCAAAATATGCGACATAAACGTTCATATCTTTTGATTGCGTTGACTTACAACTTTTATTTTTTTACAGCCGAAAGAAACCGTAGACCCAAGTATTTAGTATAAATTTCAACTTGCTGCCTTTACGCGTTCTTGAGAAAAAGGGTCTTGACAGACGGACAGACAGACAGACGGACAACGAAATGATCCTATAAGGGTTCCGTTTTTTCCTTTTGAGGTACGGAACCCTAAAAACGATAAAATCGCTTCAAAATTGGCTCGAATATCCATCTCTCGATCGTTCGATTTGCCATCCTTGTCTCAACACCAATATTTTTGCAATAATATTATGGTATATAATTATAATAGTATATAGAGATTATAGAGTTACACAGAAATGGTGTACTAAACAGAAAGGGGTCTATAGTACCCATCATAATTAACAACTAGTCTAGGGGGTCACATGACCGTGTGAAAAAAAATGTCCCGAATATTTATTTATTTATATACTTTTACTATGGGACCAACCCTAAAATCGCGAAAAAAATATCTGATCTTCCATACATTTTGTAGAGTGCGAATGACTGTTTTCTATGGAATATATTTATACACGACCGGACGCTACTGTTTCGAGCGTTTCTTGAATCATCTCTTGTAGATGAAAACAGGCTTGTGTGATGATGACGAATCCCACGGGAATAACTTATTCGATACATTAACTACCGGCTTGAATTCGCTCGTCCATAAAAACCATCTTAACCAGCAGCCATGTGATTCGAATAAAACATTAATAAAAACCGCGCGTAAGCGGCACATGTCATGAATAACTCAACGATGAGAAAATCGTGCCGACTTCTCTTATAGGGATTATGTTGCGGAAGTCTCACCAAATAAGCATAACACACGCACACTAATGTCTAAATAAATATGAAATGCGAGAGCAAAAATGGGGGATTGATTTACTGTAGCCTTCGGTGGCCGGAACTCTGGGATGTCCGTTTCACGTGCGACTTGGTACTGACCTGAGAGGATTTACCCGAACCAATCTGATTGTGAACCGTATTATACTCGTCTTGGAGTTCATTATCGCTCACCCGTAGCTGAAGTGGATTGAAGTATTGGAAAGGGATCACATCGTAAATGTAACAGGTATATTTTCCATATTTTATGAAGATGCATAGAGAAATGTATCGGTCTTATTGGACGTTGTACCTATTTGGTAAAATTCTGAAACTTATGTTTATTGCTGTACCTCAATAATGGAGAGAAAAAAATTATTTGTGTAAATCGACAGCTTATATTTACGGGCCAAAGCAGTCGCAAAATGGTAGCTGACTGAAAGCGACTTTACTCGGTCCATATTTTTTGTAACTCTAACAGCTGCAGTAGATTGTATAAAACTAAATGAAAATTTAAATTTTTTATCACTATTGTTGGGTTATTGAACGTATGTTTGGACCTAGATCTGGATCGCAAAAGGTTGGAAAGGGAGTAAAGTGGATTACGGGATGGATGCCGGGTTGGTTACTGGGTTGGATTGGAAAGGGTGGGCCTGTATAGTAGACAAAATCACGAGACATTTTTAAATAGTAATAGTAGACAAAACAAGCGACATGGCACCTGATGGTAAGTAGTCACCGCCGCTTATAGACACCTACCCTACCCTAACCTTCCCGGAGCATTGGCGATGCGTTGCCTACCTTTGAGGACTCTATTCACTCTTCGTTTGGAGAAATTCAGGTCATATTTCCGACTGACGCGGTAAGAGCGAGACGGAAGATGAGCGGATTACGTGATGGATTCGGGCCTGGAGTAGAAAGAGCGGCTGCAGCTAGTATTATTATATTATTTGGGACCTACCCTGGAATCGCGAAAAAAATATCAGCTGTCCCAAACATTTTGTCGAATGTCAATGACCGTTTTCTACCAAACACCTGATTTTTTTTCACTATTTCAGAATTGCTCCCATTAAAAGTTGTTCATAATGATAGGTACTATAGACCCCTTTCGGCTTAGTACACGGTTTCCGCTCTACCCAGTATTGTAAATGACATGTAAAATAAAACATCCCATATACAGAAAAGAGAAGTAAATAGAACGGAAATGAGAAGGAAAATCTGAGCCAGGCATATGAGTGAACCTTGATTGAACATTCTTATTTAGATCAACGCGTCGAACTCCGCATCACAGTTGCTAACTGATTTCGAATGACTGACGTTTCGTTTATATAGGTGCAACTGGCTACAACAAATTTCTTACAAAAAGCCCTTGACAGCCGTACTAATAAAATAAAATAAACTTTTCTGTGATCCCATAACTACATAAACAAAAGCGACCGAATGAACAGGAATGAATGAACATTGAATCATGTAAACTGGTCATTATCTGTGGTCAAGCGGTGAGCGTGCGTGCGATAGTGAAGCCGACTATTGTAAGCTAGCAGACTACAGCCAATTAAAATGTTTACGTTTAATTCCATTTACAGCGGGAATATAAACCACTGATGCAATGTTCAAAATTTTAATTAACTGTTCATGATATAAACATCAATCAACGCATTTCGAGTTGCAATAATTTCATCATCATCAGCCAGAAGACGTCCACTGCTGAACATAGGCCTCCCTTTAACCTCCACACTGAACGACAGCCTGCCTTTTGCATCCACTGGATGCCAGCGACTCTCACAATGTCGTCGGTCTATCTAGTGGGAGGCCTACCTACGCTGCTTCTTCCGGTTCGTGGTCACTCAAGCTCACTCAACCTTTTTCCCCATCGGTTATCGGTTCTTCGAGCAATGTGGCCTGCCCATTGCCACTTTAACTTGCAAACTTTCTTGGTTTAACTCTATTGGAATAGAAATTAGTAGTTGTGGTTATCAACCTAATTTTGTTAAAACCTGTACATCCGTTACGGAATTTAGTAGTACAACCACACACAAATACACACGAACCTTTTCTTATAAAATATAAAGTGTAATTTTACGAGTTAGAGTGCTAAACAAGCTGGTGGATAACATGATGGCGAGTAGCCATCGCTGCCTTTTGACAATATTTGTTGCACCTTTGCTGACACTTAAAGGGATAAAATAAGATAATTTGCGCATTCGTCCAGTATATTAATTATTTAATCAGCTTAGTGGGCAAAATAAGTTAAGTTTAACTATTCTTTTAACTATACGAAAATACTTACTTTTTAACCGACTTCATAGAGAAAAACGGTCCATTATTTTAATGTTTTTTTTATGTATGTACACCAATAACTCCGACATTTGTGAACCAATTTGCGAGGCTATTTGTATATTATTTAGGAAAAAACTTTTAAGATGGCCCTACTCAAATTTCATTAACTTTGGCCCAATAGTTTTTAACCAGATCAAATAGTACAAATAATTTTGTACAGGCGCCTGTTGATTCGGCAATAGCAATAATTTTGTCGAGTGCGTTCTAATTTTCTAGTCGATTTTTGTATTAATAACAATGACTGTTTTAAAAAGGGGGGGGGACGCGTGACGTCAAAACTTTGTACCCAATAAATATGGCTCTGTTTCGGCTCAAGTCAGCGGCGACGTTGACGTCTACACTGTAAACGTCAACTTCACCGCTCCATTAGACACTACACTAGACCATAGAAATTACATTTAAAGAAATTTAAATTAATTGTTTTTAATTATTAAGTAATCCCGTGAAACTTGTTTTTTGTCTTCTAACTGTTGGTGCACCTTGTGAAAACGCAGGAAGTAATATTTAATGCTTTATTTAAACACACTTTTGACAAGTAATTCAAGTGCTATCAAAACGACAGTTCGTTTCTGACTGAAGTCTATTAGGCCCATGAGCCTAATTTGTGCGGTCCACGTCAAGAAGTTCGTCCCGTATCTTCCCCCTATTTACTTACATCAATGCATTATAACAAAAAAAATTATTAATCTGCTCTTGTCACTCTTGCTAAAGGAAATAGTCACGCGCGAAAACGAGATAGAGCTATTTTAAATTAAAATACGTTTAATTGACGGTTCTGAGTAACCCCGTAAATTATTAGCAAAGTTTATTGTGCGTTTGAGTAGGCAGTTAATCTTGAATTCAGTTCAAGCGTTCCTTCCAGAACTATCATAATAATATCCTGTCGACACAGCATAATTCACGCTGAACTTTGCATACAATAATGAGCGTAGCAAACTCTACGAACTATGCTACGAGCTACGAAAAGTGCTACGCTACAGCTACGAAGTAGTTGCTGTTATTACGAATGATTGTATCGCAACAAATTTATTGAATTTTTGACCTCAACTTTTGGCGCAAAAAGCGCAGCACAGAATACAGTAATGTATACAATTATGTTTTTAAATTCGTTACGTTCTAATCAATTAACTTCGTTCAGCATTAACAAATTTTGCTCAACGTGAAAGTGGCACAACAATTATATCGCTCATGGAAATGGCTCCTCATGGATACAAACTTTCGAGGGTTATTCAGATGTCAGTATTTGAGTTGTATAGAGTTGTATACCAACTATACAAGGAAATATCTGGGGAGTCGTTGAGGCTTGCCGCATTCTGGAAACTAGATGTGATTATGTAAATAGGACGGTACAAAATAATACAACCATTATTTCTACGACATTTTCTTATCTTGAAAGGCCGTGACCTATAAATACGACACTTCCTTTTTCTTGGATTTCTTTCAATCCTTTTACATCAAACTGTTGAGATTACTTGTTATGACGGTTATAAGATTAATAAAATACTCGATTAAACCAATAATGATACGATTTTTGTAACCCACAAAAATAAAACTAAATTCCGTGATATGGAAATGTGGTCATCATTATGTTCCAATTGCTGCAACACAGGCCTCTGGCTGACTAGATTAAATTACGCAAACATGAACCTTAACGCACCGAAATACGGTAGTCGGACGAAAAAAAGTTAAAAAGATTGAAATATTGAATGGCAAACTTAACTTTGTGGTTTGAAAACAGGTGCTATCATACATGCCGAATACAAAATGAAAGTTTGTCGCTAAAAAAATAATTTTATGTGATGTAATATCAAATTATAGATTTTCAGGTTTTTTTCCTTAATATGTGCTGTAAGACCTAGCTTCTTCCTAAATTTCATGATTCTGGGTCAACTGGAAATACCCTATAGGTTTGATTCCCTTGGGAAATCGCAAAATATGTGAAAAATGCAACATAAACGGTCATATCTTTTGATCACGTTGACTTACGAGTTTGATTTTTCGCTTTAAATTTTCAAATAAATAATTTCTCTCAAGTTAATACCTATATCGTGGGGGTACATAAATAATTACTGGCCCGCCATTTTTGGGAGTCCGCTATATTAGATTAGATTAAGAATGATGTCATTTATCTTACCATGCATTGTCATCTATACTAAATCTATACTAATATTATAAAGAGGAAATTTTTTGATTGTTTGTTTGTTTGCATTGTATAGGCTCCGAAACTACAGAACCGATTTGAAAAATTCTTTCACTGTTGGGAAGCTACACTATCCCCGGTTGACATAAACTAGATATCTATACCCGTGCAAAGCCGGGGCGGCCTACTAGTCAAAACTAAACGTGTATGCAAAATTTCAGTTCAGTCGGTTGGGTATAACTGTATCAAAATTCAAACTAACAAGGCAAGTTAAATAAAATCTTTTAAAAAAAAGGAGACTAAAAACTCAAACTGAATATGGACGTGAAGGCCAGCTTCTTCAATGTTTTAATAACCAAACCAACATTTCCTTTAATATAAAGAGCTCTTAACCCGATTTAAGCGAGTTGTGAAAAATTTGAAACTGGGTTAAAGGGAAGGAAAGTTATGTCAAAACCGACAATGTTTTTGGGCGGATACGGATTATTTTTGCCTTTGTAAAAGATTTCATAGGACTTGCCTACCTAGTCAGGTAGCTGTCTTAGTTTGTTGAATGTGGGATTAAAACATAGATATTGCGAGTGTTTATAAATTAAACAACGTAACTGCCACCGCCTGAAAGCTCATCCACATAATCATATATCTGTGGAAATCGCATACTGTGCGCTTTACTCGATCTTTTTTGCCTCATACCGGCAATAACGTGGAATGAGCTTTTTTGCGGCATTTCGAGTAATTATAATTTGCGGGGTTCTTCAAAAGAGCTGAGTCATCAGGGGTTGGCAATGTATCTGTGATGCCCTTGGTGTTACAGGTATCTATAACTACGGTGGTGACTTACCATTAGACAGCCCGGTAACTTGTTTGCTACATATGGCATAAATAAATGCAAAGCAGACAGAAAGGAATAGTGTTTAACGTATTTGTAAATAAAATCCCTCCTTCAATAGATTTTAATAAATTGCACGTACGATAATTTACTCTAAGTTTAGTGATGGTCATTGGGTAGGATACAAGATAGCGACATTTAAAGTGCCGATAAAAAAAAACGCATCTCAAATGACGTATCATTAAATAGGAATTTTAAAATGAAAGTGAGTTTCATCTTGGGTGAATTGATAGGTTTCGTACATAATTTTTGTACGAAAATCTACCAAAATACCGTTGTCGGGTACAATACAAAATAAAATAACATACCGTAACGTGATTTAAAATAACTTTTTTATTTAATTTATTTTCATAATAAGAATAGGCCAGTACAGCATTCAAGCGTGAATGCTTTAATTGGAATATCGATCATAATTATAACGATGCTGCTAGCTGTTTATTACCTGTAAATGGGCTTCCCGCCCGTGGCCTTCCCGGCGCGGAACCACAGCACCATGTAGACACGGTCCTCCACCGCGTCCGGCGTGACGTCACACGGCAGGGACGCCTTCCGGCCCAGCACCGCGTCCACGTCCACTGTTGATACTGCAACAACGCATATACAAATTGTAGACCCAATTCATAAAACCCTAATCCTAAATTTCTATATAATATCTAATCTATCTAATCGTTGAAAAAAACCGGTGTGCTCGCCTCAAAAGTTCAAAGCATGACATTCACCAACATGCACTGGGCCAGCAATCTCTAGCGTATTTTCGCTTCTATGTAACTTTAAGTATAAAAAGGAATTTGAGATATATTTATATCTCAAATTATCTATAATTTTTTTCATTTTATCTATTATTTTACTCTACGAATATTTGTCAATGATGTAAATTTAGCCTAAACTTAAATAAAATAAAATATTAAAAGAGAAAAACATAAACAAAAACGAAAATAAATTAAAACAACATTGAAAACATCACATCATCTCATTGATGACATTTTTGTATTCAACATTGAAGAATAATCATTTAAGAGATCACACAGGGCTTAAGGAGATCTAAAAGTTATATAATGGTCTCAGAATACAGAAAATTCTGTATTCTGAGATAATGGTAAAAAACATAGTGCAGAGCCGTGCAGAGTTTTAAACTGCTGAAGTTCCGAATAGAATTGCGACTGTTTTTGGCTTCATAAGGTGAGCAACTTTCCCGTTTTGTCACTCAGTCGTAAAAAATCGTCATCTAGAATTTTAATGTGACCACAAAATTAGAATATGAACTGAGACAATTTGCCCATGTTCTTTTTGTTTGCTGATTTCACTTTTGTTTTACGAATTCTGAAGATGAGACTTGTAGCAGTTAATGTAATATTATAATCAGAAGGTGAAGCCAACCAAATATTTTTTCTCAGAGCAAAAACAATAATAAATTAATAATAATAAAAAATAAAATTAAAAAAAAGCAACCAGTTTGCCAGCAAACCATTCATTTGATACCCTTAACAAAACAGTAGATATGACCCTCCGTCACCATCATCAGAACCTTGGTCATCATCTAGGACCAAAGTGCTTGGGAAGATAAATCCAATAGCCGGTCGAACAGCCAACTATGTATTTTTTATGCTTCACCGCAAACTTGTGCTTCAAGTCTATCTCATCTTTTTTCTTATGGTCCAATTTCTTCAGACAGACCCTCATAAAAATCTATCTAAAGTTTCACCTTGAAACTGATAATTGGGTCTTAAAATTCCATTACAGCCTGCTTCCATAGACTCGTAACCGTAAATTATAACTGTACCTACTTAAAACTTTACGAGTTTTATTAGACAATATTATGATCTAGTGAGGGTATTTACTAAAGCCTTTAATCGCAAGGGTATCGTATTCAAGGCTGAGCCCGATCATATTTCTTACGTTATACACCGTATGAGTTGGCAGTTTAACTAAACGTGCTACGGATATAACGTACTAGTGAATGGCCGTAACTTTTACGCATAGAAAAACCCTAATCCTAAATAATTCTAATCTATAAAACAAATCCATCAATGGATTTGATACTACTTTTTCTACTATAGATTTCTCAGATGAATTAAATTCCGCTGTTTTAAAACCCTTTTTGAGAAATCTCGTACCGCGGTTTTTGTGCTTGCCTTTCATCTGTCCCTCTCCGATCCCTCACTCATCTGCTCCCTGTTCGTTCCTATCCTAACCCCATCCTGCCCCAAATCCAATGCGCCAACGTGAAAAAAAAACATGTCTATTATTTTCTTAAACTTGTGTATTTTAGAGTTTTCATCATCATCATTTCAGCCATAGGACGTCCACTGCTGGACATAGGCCTCCCCCATCGATCTCCAAAAGGGCCGGTTGGAAGCGGCCTGCATCCAGAGTTTCCCTGCGGTCTCTTTTAGGTCCTCTGTCTATCTCTCTCTATCGTCCGTGGTCTCCATTCCAGAACCTTCGGCCCCACCGGCCATCTGTTTTAGAGTTTTAATGCCAAATAATGGTGAATTATTATTTATTAAGTGTTTGTGGACGTGCTCGAGTGTGAGAAGTGATATAACGCGGTAAAACATGTATTTCCATGTTGTTTCCAAAGCTATTATAGAAAACTCTTGTAAAGTCTCCACCACTATACTAGGGCATGCTTTTTACTTGACCGTGACTCAGTTTGCTTGAATTTGACTGTGACTATGTCTTGTTTGAATTTCTTGCTTGACATTTCATCAAACTTGATAATGTACTTGACACTGGCAAATGCACAAGAAGTGCGACACCAAAATCCTTTCAGGAGGAAACTGTGGGAGGAAAGAATTAAAAAAAAAATTATGCACGAATCTCTGACTTAAGTCTCTGCAGCACAACTCTGTATAGTTATTTGAAGGCTTTATGTTTCTACAATTAACAGTGTAAAAAGCTTATTATGAATGTGACCAAAATTAGAACAAGCTATATTATTGCTGTCATATTTTGTAAAGATTTAAACAGAGACAAACGTAGCAACTGCAGCCATTTAAAACAGTGTCGTACTATATTTTCAACCTCGTTAAATCTATATAAGTAAAAAGTACATTATTTTTAAGGAGAGAAAGGTTTATAAGAACCGCATGAACATGTCTATACCCAAAGTATGTTACTAAAATAACTTTTTATGTTTTGTTACTGAATTTTGGTTTAAGTAAGCTTGTTTTTAGATCAACATGACATGTAATGTTTTCAGTTACATGCTTATAATGAGTAGGTATATGAAAATAATATTATCTTACAATTTAATTAATTTAGTAATATTTAGTACTGATACGGAAAATAATAACAACGTAATAAAAGAATGGGTGTTCCCGGATAGAATATTTTTTTGCTAAAAGAAACTTGATCATGCTATATTTTCTAATCACAGTAGTCCATAAAACCTTATACTGGCTGGTGTAAAACAAATATGATCAAATACAGAAATGAAATATACATAAAAAAATATAGAAGTAGAAGCTTATTTTCTACTAAAAGTAAAGCAAATTTCTTGTTACGAATTCCTATATCTCAAGCTGGCGTTCCGAATCGTCGACAAAATCCTCCCCCATGCCATAACAGGCCAAACGCCGCTTTGCCATAATCGAGAACAAAAAATGCCTAAGTGAATATCGGTGTTATAACGCACTTACATCGTTATGATTCCTGGCTTTCCTTCCCGCGGCCATGAATATAAACAGACGCAATATTAAACCGTTTCCACACCGCGAGAAATAATCCTCTTTTCTTTAAGGGAGAACTGTCACCGTTCCAGGGCAAGTAATGTATACCATCAGTCATACTTAGGAGGTATTTTCAATTTACTCGCGAAGACTGGTCTAATAAAGACGGATTGTTTTGGTCTCACTGCGGCGGTCGTGTATCAATTTAGTCTGATCCTGAAGGGAATGTATTGTGGTTATTACTATGAATCCGTATTTTTTTGTTTGAAACGTCTAAACGAGTCAGTGCGATGAGCGGGTGACATGTTAATTTGTCGTGTGAGTACCGAAATCGGCACAAAAATTTTGAAAGTCTGTTGTGTGGTGGTGTTGATGAGAAAGAGAGAGAGAGATAGAGCGAAGAACAGTCAAAAGTCTTTTCAAGGCCATGATAGACATATTCGAAGTCTGCGTGCTTCATCTTCGACCACATTGTCGCTTACCAACAGGCGAGTTGGTGGGGAAATGCAGACTTATTCGCGATAAAAAAAAGTATTCACACAAATTTGAGCCAAAACATGAAAGGTACCTATGCATTTTTTGTTTAACTTTGAGAATAGTAGGATTCACATAATGAAAGACAAAAAATGCTATATTGTAATTAAACACTTTTAACGGTATTGTTCGCAAAACATTATTATATTTCCTGACGTTTCAAACACTCACATACATACACACACATCGATTTATATATACAAAATGTAACACAAAGGTGTGGTAATACCGAAAGGTATCTATGTTATGTACTCATCATTATGAATAACTTTTCCTATGGGACCAAACGTGAAACCGCGAAAAAAATATACCTATTGTTAAAGTTATATGATTATTTACGGGATATTTACCATGTTAAGGTTGTGGAATGAGCTCCCGATATTTCGGCGCAGTTACATGCACCATGTTCACGGGAAGACTGAAGAATGCGGGTGGTAGGTCGAACAGTTAAAAAGATAGGTGCAGACATAACGATCTACCCTCTTTCTTAGTCTTTTGCTATCATATAACTTTAGTGAACAACCGCGATAGTTTAAAACAGTGTTATAACTATTGTTGTTTTTAAAACGGTCATTGACACTCGACAAAATGTATGGAGTAGCATCTTTTTGCGATTTCAATTTATATGCCATAGTAAAATTTGCTTGTAATGATGAGTAGGTACATATATACCCTTAAGTATTACCACACCGTTTTGTTACACTTTTTTATAGATATATTAACTTACTATAAAGGCATCAAGGGACCCCAAAATACAAGCTCGGTTTGGTTTGGGGCCCACAGTTAAAAGTTAAAGTTAAGTTAAAGTTATATAGCATGCACGTCCACCACTACCTTCTTGTTTGTACAAAAAGCACTCTGGCTTGTCCTAATATAGAAACTTTTTCTAATTATATTCAGTGCGTTGGGTGGAACTCAATAATGTATAATGTCCATTAAAGAAAATTATACCCCGGCTAACAACGAATGGTATTTTTATAGCCTGAAGACAAACATCGAAGACAGCAAACATGTTTGTATTTCTCTGTTTTGATAGTGAAAGATAAATAATAACACACAGTTTTCGTGACATCGTATGTAGTATTTTTGTGTATTTTAAAGTAGCCCTCGAAATTCATTGATCTATTCCTATTGTAAAAAAGTGGTTGTCTCTATCGCTTGTTCCGCGCTCTCGCTTGCACGCTCGGCTCAGGCGGAACGTGACAATTTTTCTTGCGTGCAGCCGGCGTTCATCGATTTATAAGACGTTATCACGTAAAAAAAAACTTTATTTTCATAAATTAGAAGTAAGTTTATTTTTTACTCAGATTAGACAAACAAGAAAGATATGCCTTAGTGGAATTTTCGTTCGTGTTCAAACGTCTGTTTTACTATACCACTGAACTACTGTAAGTAGGGCACACTACCTACGAACTTATCACGCTCACCAAGAAATTTTAGCGACACTTCTATGAACTAGTCATGCCAAAAATAATGGCGGCACGGTCATCTGTAGTGTATGTTCAAAAATGGAAAGCTGATTTAGGCCTGATGAAATCGCACCTTACCATTTCTCCTTTAGTAATTTTTAAACTTTGGCGATTTGAACACATGTTTTAAATGTTTATCCGGATTGCGATATCGGGGATGCGTGATAAGTCCCGATAAACATTTAAAACATTTCTCCTTTGTTTGTCTGATCTGATATTTGCTATATATGCTGCTCTGTCAAGTTATATCTAGCGGGAATTGTCACAATACCTACTTATAATAGATTCAGTATAGCTACTTATAGACGTTTTTGAACAAGACCTCAAGGTAAGACGGGTATCAGACTCACCCTTCTAGCGAAGTATAATTTTTCTTCTTGTAATGATTTTTGGCGTCGCTCATTTTGCGCATTTGCCTGTGTCGAGTAAGTATTTAAATATTTTTAAGTATAAATGTTCACTACTTTTTCTTAACTCCCTATGTGAAATTAGTAGGATGTTTGAATCAAATGAAAATTTTACTTCATATTTTTTATGGTTGCTCATGACCACAGTCAGCTCATCTGATTATAAGAGACGTTGTCACTTAAAATTGTCAAAGATGGTAAGCACGTCACTGCACGTCTAGCGCATTTGCCTTAGTATTTAAATATTTTCAAGTTTGGTGCTTATTAGCTCTATCCCGCGATTTCATCCGATACCCTGCAGGAATCACAATAATTTGTTTTGACGTAAAAAGTAACCTACCTAACATAATCACCTACATACCTCCATCACAAAATTCATTGAAATCCGTTATTCACGTGCATACAAACTTACTAGTGTGATTATTAACAGCAAAAGGATCCCTACTATCTGCACCTCGTAGGTTTAATAGTTCTCAATTAATGAGTAGTCATCTCGGCGGCTATAAACTTGGCCACCACAGTTGGCCACGTGGCTATGTTAAACCTGTTTTATTTTATCCGCGTTTCTAGTGGTCAATTTGATAAATCATGCAAAGTACAGTCAGTAAACAAATGGATGAATGCGAAATAAATACTATTAAAATCAGTTAGCCGTTATCTCAGCGGCAATAAACTTGGCCACGTGGCTGAGTTAACCCTGTTTTATTTAACCCATTTTCCTATTGGTCAATTTGACCAATCATGTAATAAAGTACAGGCAGTTAAAAACTTCATCAAAACTCGCGTGAGGATTCAGTTAAAAACTGATGAAAGCGAAATAAGTACTAATAAAATCAGACTTTAAGATTAACACAGGTTTAAAATAAAGAGAGCAATAAAATACTACGATTAAGAATTCGATTTAGAAACACCCCTTTAATTTCTTCAAAACTGTACACTTTTCAGGGTATAAAGTTAAACCAGGCTAAGCTAGCGGTAGGAATAGTATTCTTTACCAACTTTTCCATACCAACTTTAGCATTTCTGATACAAAAGTGTGTCAGTTCTCTTCTTTACTGAACTAGCGACAATATTACGAACGATCAAACGGAAGTATAAATTACATAATATCAAGGGGAGGGTGTCACGGTGGCCATAATATCAAAGATTATGTCGTGAGAGAGCAATGAAGAATCCATTCGATTACGATAGGAAGTGCTTATGTAGGTGCCGAATGAGACTGCCTCCAATTTGAGATATTTTAAGTAAAACGTACCTATACTGGGTTACGCGGAAAGGCTGTTCTAAGCCAAAAGGGGTTCACATTATCCATAAATATGAACAACTTATACTATGGGAGCAACTATGATATCGCAAAAAATGCTGTTCCATGGAAAACGGCCATTCACACTTAACAAAATGTATAGATCTTTTACGCGATCTTTTTTGCCTCATGTCACAATATGTGGAATAAGCTTTCCTGCTGTATTACCGAGTAACTAAAACATGGGGTTCTTCAAAAGGGCTGTTAATAGAGTCTTTACAGGTCACAAATAGTCCTGGTGTTACAAATAGTCGACGAAGATTGCTTATCTGTTAGCTTGTTTGCTATCAAGCTCAAAAAGTTTGCCTTTTTTAAATAGATCACGTGCGAGTGGCAACATCATTCTGAATCCAGTCACCGATAAGTTTAATTGTCCCATCCTGCGCCATCACATCGGGTTGCTTTTGAAATAAATTAACATAATTTCGTTGCTATTGTGCTAATTTATTTTGATGTTGACGTTTGTAAAAATAATTATGTTATTCAGATTAATTTATTTTTTAGTTACACTCTTAGATATTGGCTTCGATTCGGATGCACTCTAAACTTAACTAAATAAGATAGCTCTAAAATTGTTGTCATCCTTCTCTCACGTATTAAAATGAAAAGAGAAGCAGATAATTTTAGTCCTGTCAGATTGGTTTAGTTTAGTGACTGGTAAGACAGAATAGGCCTCATTATATGGAACTTGTGTCTGATTATAAATGTTTTTGATTTTGATTTGATTTTAATATGGCATAATAATTATTATTCCCTACATTAACACATAATATACTACCTTTTAGCCCGAAAAAAGTTGTAGGTTGTAAAAGTTGTGACGTTTGTAGGATTGCGGGTGAAGCGTATGCTGCTAGCTATAAATTACCTTTCTAGATCCGAGCTAATTTTGGCAAGGCCTTGAAAAAACATTATGTGAAATTACTGAATATTCTGAATAATTTATTACTCTTCTTAGAAAAGAACGACACGCTACTTAATATTCACAATGGAAGGAAATTTTAGCAATCTTACCTATCTCCGCTGTGCTAGGTTCGAAATCACCTGAGAAGACCCTTGTATCCCTCCCTCACCTTTATCCGACCTAACCTTTGATCAATTCCAGCTGACTCCGAAACGTTGGTCGGTAACTGTAGGCGATTTTCTCCGAACAAAAAAGCACTGTTTCAAAACATTTTCTAGAGAGTGACGCAATGCCCTGGAATACACTCGATTTCGTTTGTGGATTTCAATTACGCAATTGAATTTTTTAATCAAAACTTCAAAGTCTCGTTTGTTTATTGTCGTTTTGTTTTTTAAATATCCTTATTTTTTAGGGAACCGTAGCCCGACAAGGAACCCTTATAAATTCGTTCTGTCCGTCCGTCTGACTGTTCGTCTGTCGGCCCGTCCTAATTATTTAGAACCTTCTAATTTCTATACTTATAAAGGCAAGTGCTTGAAACTTTCGAAAAACCTCGCATCGGATATCGTGAAATAGTTTTTTTTAATGAATGGAAGAAAGAGTTCATACATCACTTATTTATCAAGTGTTTATTTTGTGAAATATGATCCTCCTAAGTGGAAAAAACTTGCCCCTCCCCTGCATTTCTTAACTATTAGACATAATCATTTTTTACTTGTCATGCTTAATAGGCCATATTAAAACTCTTCAATCAAAATTATTTCAAGCATTTTCTGATTAGGTATAATTATTTGAGATTTAGCAACAAAACTGTAATAAATTTGAGACGTTCTAGCTCAAAGGTCATTGCATGACCTTTTCGTAAAATTCTTTTCGTCGAAACCATAAAAAGTATATGATATGTTGGTATGATGCACCCGTAGCTTTACTAGCTTTACCTAGTCTGTGGATGCACCTCTGAAATTTAACAAGTACCTAGTTATAAAAGCTTTATTTTATTGAAAAATCTAATGTTTATATTATAATAACCTTGCTGATGCCAGTTCTATAGATGCCATTGACTTTTGCTAGTAACAGGACTAACCAGAATTTTTATTTTCTGTGGCAATAACTCTACTAGTAATGATTGAGTTTTCTTGTGTGCTATATCAGATGGTAATGTTAACTCCCCTGATGTCGGTTCTTAAGATGCCATTGATTTTGCTAATAACAGGACAAACCGGCACTTTGTCTTTTCTGTGGCAATGACTGTAGTAGTTATGAATGGTTTTATTTTTTGCAAAGTCTGATGTTAATAATAACCTCTGTTATGCCAGTTCTATAGATGCCATTGATTTTTGCTGGTAACAAAATTAACCAACTCTTTAACCACCAACCGGATTAACCAGTTCTTTAGATTTTTTTCTGTGACCACCAATTTCTGAACTACTATGATTGTGTCCACAATTATGACTTTGGCTACGAAAAACGGAACCCAGAGTCTTGACACGCTCTTAGCCGGTAATTTTTTATTTATGAGTTTAAAAAAAAAAGTGTTATTGAAGTTGCCTAATCGCCTTTGCAGAAACCAACAATGTAAACACAAAAATTCTTATAATATATCGTGTTCTAGCGTCCGGTATTTTCCATGATAATCCATAAACTGCGCAAATAGTTAAATGTTAAGTACTGTATTATGTCCAGCTGCGCTTACGCACCTCGACTTTGCTAATCTCTAGTAAATGAGATACAGCTTAACCTAACCTAAGCCAAAAAAGGTGACTTTTTCACGACGCTGCTGCCTCGACTAGGGACTTCTGCTACGGCCTTTTACCATGAATCTAACCAGTTACCGCGAATCGATCATCGCGGTTTTGGTTTTTTCTAGCATTTGCGAGTATTAAGTATTGAGTTATTACAAGTTTATTAAATATCGTCAAAAAATTCACAGTCACAATCAGAGTCAAGGAACGTAAGATAGGATCAAGTCAAAGCTATGTCCTAGTAAAGTGGTGGATACTAGAAGCTTTTTTTAGAGTTTTGGAAACATCACAAAAATACATAGTTCACCTCATTATATCACTTGCCTACACTCGAGCACGTTTACGAACACTTATTAAATAATAATTCACCATTATATGGTATACATTAACATTCAAAATAACACAAGTTTAGTAAAATAATAGTATAAGGCGACATGTTTTATTCACGTAAACGCCAAAACTCTCCATCGCGGGTTAGTCAAAACCAATTCGTACGCAATTCATTCACTGTGTGTCGCGTACATTATGCGCTAACCATGTAATCTTCCTCGCTTTGTCCTCGTATATCATTGTAGTGCGCGTACCTACGGATTAAAGCATCGTGTGGGCTAATTAATTACTACAATGTTGGTCTGATTGGATTTTCATAAACCATTGTAAAGTGATATTAAAATGTGTGATACGTCAGTTTTTGATGTGAAACCTTGGTAGTAAAACCGACTCGTATGCCGTGACGGCAAACGTTATGGCCCTCTCTTAAGCCCTCATATTTTGTTTCACACATAAGATCATTGGTTTCACATGTGTCGGCCAACTTTTTTATTTGTAATTATTCTGTGAAGTAATAAACTGCGAAATAAATTTCGATCCATAATGTTCATGCAAATTTAATTAGTATTGGCAGGTATCTCTTACGTTTTTGACTGTATTTATCACACCAATATTATAAATGTGATAAAGTTTGTACGTAAATGTGTAAGTGTATATGTAATGGATGTAATGCCCTGAATTAACATTATAGGCTACCCCTTTTTTCCCCTCGAAATATTGTTTTAGTTTTGATTTGCAGATAATGCAGCGAGGCGCATCTAGTATTTTATCTATATACTATATATAAATTAATCCCTATTTACCTTGGTCACGCCATAACTTGAACATGACTTTACCGTTTTTTTTTTGTATTTTAATACTTTGCAGAAGGTTCATTACTCACGGAAAGAAAAAGTAAGAAAATAGTGCAGAAAATTGTGAAATTTCAGAAAACTTAACGACGATTTTAACTTCGCGCATTAGACAGTTCTAAGACAGGACAACGTCTGTCGGGTCAGCTAGTATTAATATAAATCTCTCACTGACGTTTAAAGTTTGTTCAATAAATCAGAAATATATATTGATAGATTCAATTGGTTCTGGATTGTCCAAGTCATTGTTGCGGCGTAATGCAGACATCTTATCACTTCAGTATAATTATCGCCTGTCAACTTGGTATCGCAGTGAGGACTCCAGAATTTGACCAGGTTTTGAGCGAGTCTTCTCATAGTCCACAAACGCTAACCAAAGGGGCTGATTGTACTCTATCGTCTTCTGAACATTCTGCCATACTGTTTGGATGTTATCTATGGTGCTGTCACCGCTTCGAAACCTCGCTTGTTCTAGGGGGCTGAAATTCATCAAGTCTTCGCGCATGACGGTTCGTGATAACCCTAGAATAAAGCTTATAGACATGGCTCAAAAGCGAGAAGGATCGATAGTTTTTAAACTGTTGCAGCCTTTCCGTTATGATTATATAAACTCCTCACCGATCTATATTTGGTTAGATGCCGGGAGTACACCTACTTTGCGTGTATGTTTCCCGTCTTAAATTGGATCAGTGCTACAACTTCTTTCGGTTCGATGTCGGTCGTCTTGGCAGTAGCCCATCAGACGTTAATGCAAAAGTGTCAAATTGCACCATAATAAACTGTAAAACCTTTCGAAAGCAGCTGGTCGTGCAAATTGAGTTAAACTACCACTAAATTACTCTCGTGACGGACGAAAAATTCAATACGCTGAGTTTTCATACAAATTGACGTGCTTGCAGCTTCTTACGTGATAAACATCTGGGAACTCTTATATATTCTATTTAATAAGCTTAAATTTCGAGTACAGATCATAATATATCACAAGATATAAAAAGAATCGATATCTAAATTATTTTATGATTACTTTTGTAAGAACTTTCTAGTACTTTTTTTTATGTGTTACGTACTTACTTCTTCATTTTGGTAGAGTAAAGGAATAGCATCCTAATAACACGCTTCACTTAACTAACGAACATCAAATATACTGGAACATAAAACTCGCATAGAAGAAACCTGTTACCTCTTTTAAACAGTATTTCTTCTCACAAGAAGAACGAAGTAAAAATGAGGAGGCATTTACACGATACGGAACGCTATTCACTTTGGCGAGATAGACTCTAAAGAAATATACTTTTAATATGTAAATTGTGCATCCATTCCGAATCTATGCAAAATAAATTCAATATGGGACATGTCTTGAAAATACGGCACTAAATGTTAGAATACGTTGCAAGTCTATTTCAAACAGTTGACAATAATAATTTTATTGAAATTCTCGAAGCAATAAGATCGTCTGTCAAGAGACTCGTGAGAAACGAAACGTGGTCGAAACAAGCAATACATGACAATATTAACATCGCGATATCTCATCGTCTCATGTACATCCCCCCTAACACGCTTAAGTGTACTAAAAAGACGCTAAACCGAGTGAAGGGAAGCTGTGGAAAGCTCTTATGTCTCTCGTCCTCTCAATATATCATATTTTTTCCCGGAGAAGATATACGAGCGTGGTTTCGCGCGTGACACGCTTCCGGGGGTAATATTAATAAAATTATTGTGAAGACACGTCGGGCGTCTGACCTACACTCGCATTGCACATTTGTCAATGCCGCACCATCCATGGCAGGTAGCGCGAGTTCCTTGTAAAATCATTATACCAGTGGCACGTGTAAATTGCAACCTTCCTGTATAGTGTATACGTACTTTTATATTTATTTTATGTCACGGTCTTCATGAGCACACTCTTCGCTACACCCACAGATTTTTTTTATCTGATGGCTACACATCTCTTACGCACACACATATTTAACACTTGTTGTGTCGCAAGTGGAGAACAATATCAGATCAAAAAAACATTGTCATAGTGTTACTCCAGAACCTAAACTATCTACATTCAAAAAATCATCAAAATCTGTTTAGTTGTTACGGAGAACATGCATGGCAACGAACATTTAAACACAAACTCTCGCATTTATAATATTATTAAGTAGAATTTCTTTTTGAAGATAAATATCACAGAATGGGAATTCAAATAATAATATTTTTTTATTTAAATACAATCGTATTATCTTTAACCGTTTTGCTTAACCGCCATCTCGCCGAGCGCACACAGAAGTAATCGATATACTCGTACGTACATTTGCCACGTAAGTTTGTTTTTTATATAAAAAAGAGCGACAAACAAGCATGCGGTCCACCTGATGGTAAGCAGAAACCACCGCCTATGGACACCTGTAACACTAGTGGCGTTGACGGAGCTTTCCAAGCCCGGAGAGGAATAATTAGGTATAGACAACTTTTTTGAAACGCTTCATGTTGAAGCTCGGCAGGAAGACCTTTGGGGAAAGGGCATTCCAAACCTTGCAAGTCCGCGGAATAAAGGAGCGGAAAAATTGGACGGTGTGAGATTGACACCCCCACATCTTGCAAAGTATCTGGGGGTGTCAATCCCACTTGATGAGCTTTTTGACGGTGTCGGGACGTGCGGTAGTCATGGAAGTATGACGCAGGAGTGTGATCAAAAACTTCTTCAGAGCATTCCCCATAAAACAAGCGATAGAAAATGCTGAGGAAACCCACATCTCTTCGGAGGCTAAGTGCGATAATAAGTGATAATATGAAGTTATATGATTATTTACGGGATATTTACCGTGGTGAGGTTGTGGAATGAGCTCCCGATATTTCGGCGCAGTTACATGCACCATGTTCACGGGAAGACATTCCACAACCTTACCACGGTAAATATCCCGTAAATAATAATATAACTTTAGTGAACAACCGTGATAGTTTAAAACAGTGATAATATGATAATATGATATGATAGTATTTAGGTTTTAATTTGTTGTTTTTGGTTTTTCCTTGTAAGTTCAATAAACAAAATTAAATTTCGTGTAATTTTTTTTTACCGCGGATAAGTTCGAGTTTGACCACCAACTCGCCTGTTGGTAAGCGACGATGTGGTCGAAGATGCACGCAGACTTAGAAGATACCTATTCACTCTGGCCTTGAAGATATATCTCTCAGGAAACAAGGAAGCGGGCAGGTTGTTCCAATCTTTGGCCGTACGGTAGAGTACTTACTTACCAGTTTTATATTTATAATCTATCCTCATATTAAGCATATTGACGGATTTCATCAAAATGTTCTGCTAAGTACTACACGCGTGAATAAACGTACATTTTTCATTTACACTGGTAGCGCTGATTTACGTTCACAGCAGCCTGTTTACCGTTTGCTTCATAATTAACTTAATTATTTATTACTCCACATACTGTTGCCTGCGAGTTAACAGACCACGTGAGAGTCATAACCTTAATTATAGCTCTGTTGTGTAGTTGGTTAGAGTTATGGGCGGTTGAAGAACCGGCCCTATCTCTATTAGGGCCACTTGAAACTTTTCGAACAGATTTAGATTATAATCTCAGCAAATCTGACGCTAAGCACCTAACGGTGTGATCAAACAGCTTCAATCGAGAGCCAGTTTCCATTCCAGGGGCCTTATGGCTAGCGCTGAAACAACGAAGTGCGGAAATCATGCGAACGCGAGGCGGTTTACGGTCGCGAAACTTTTCGCATCACCACTTTTCGCACCACCGGCGTAAAGTCGCAAGCTTGTCGGTATTTTATTGGATTTTCCACGGAGAGTGCAACGGAACTTCACGAACTTGTTCCTCCATCACCTTTTCATTACCGGACGTCCAGACGAACGGCAAGGTGTCACCCTTACTTGGTCGCAATGCCATTTATTCGCACCAAGCGGTTTGACTCCACTTTCTTAATTAGAACAGTAAAACAATGATACGCCTTGCCCCTGTCTGTGTTTCCGCAGCATTACAATCTTGGAGTGTTCAAGTCTAGGGTTAATAGGTTATTACTGGGCAATCGTGCTCCATCTTCGACCGCATCATCGCTTTCCATCAGGCGAGATCGCGGTCAAACGTTAGCCTAGTCCGATGTAAAAAAAAACCTAAACATAATCTCTTAATACGTAGCCGTAAGGACCCAGGGTATATAGACGTGTTTACCATCTTTGACGACACAGATACTTAACATCACGTGAGTTATGGTCTATCGCCTAGCCTGTCAACCATAAAAAAAGAACTGCCTAAAATATAACCCCTACGAATCTTTTGATTCCACTTTTGTTGTGCGAACTGCTAGTCTGTGGAAGGCGGCGCCTGAATATTCCCCGAAAGATACAATCTGGGTGTCCTCAATCAAATCGCCGCTAAATCAGTTTATTTTAGGCAAGCGTGCTCCATCGATCGCAACATCAGGTGAGTTGGCGGTCATACGCAAGCCTATTATTTTATACTAGCAGTCCGCCCCAGCTTCGCACGGGTATAGATTATAGCCTATGTCACTCGGGGATAGTGTAGCTTCCCAACAGTGAAAGAATTTTTAAAATCGGTCCTGTACTTTTTGAGCCAATTCGTTACAAACATACTTACATACAAATCTTTCCTCTTTATAATATTAGTATAGATATAGTATAGATGGAAAAAGGTATCAAACTACTGCATTCCATACTTCCTCTATCCGTACTAAACCCATATTAACTATTAAGGTAGTCTGTTTGTAGTCTACATTTGTAGCAATCTAAATTAAACACTGTTATGACGATATTAGGTATTTAATTCGTATGTCAGTATTTTTAAAATGTATCAAAATTTATATTGTTACAAAGACACTTTTTCCTTAATTTTGTACTTGACTCAAAGTCCATGGTATTTGTAAATAAATGACGTATTATTTCACTTTAAAAAACTCTAAGCAGCATCAGAGGAAAATAACAATCAAAGTCGTCAAAGAGCCTGAAGAAAGCGAGAACAAAGAACAAAAATGAATAAACGAGCAGTAACAAGCCAATATATCCGACAGACGGATATTTATTATCGCCGCACGGGCATTGGCAGCGCTCGATCATCAACGGATCCAATTACATTAAAATTTCAATTCATTCATCACGCTCACAATACCAGCGACACTTTTTTCGGCTATATGCCTTTTGATTAGATTCGGCACCGAACAAACCCATCCATCGCACCGCCACAAAAGGTCGGTGAAACCACGTCGGCCTACTCTCGTTTTCCATTCGTTCCGCTGTCCAGAAATTTTCGCAATAAAATTAATCGTTCAATAAAATTGGAGCCGAATAGAGCCACCCATGCATGAACACTTTTTAATTGGGTCGCTCTTTTTGTTCTTTTCGCGGGCAACCAAACGAGAAATCGAACTTGAGCAAGTCTCTTTACATTTGTACGTACCCGAGTCGATACTTGGCTTAGAATTTCTAATGGTAGCATTCCGATCTTGGCGACCACGACCGGCGGCATAGGCCGCGTCGCGCAACCCTCTGCTCAGCATGAATTAATATGGAATGCTACAATTCAAGCGACCGCGTCACCGCTGCCGCCGGTCACGGTTGCCGGTCGCGGTCGCCGGTCGCAGTCGCCGGTCGCGGTCGCCAAGATCGGAATGCTACTTTAAGGAACCAAACAAGTTTGTTTGAGATCTCGAAGGCGCCGGGCGGTGTTCTCAAAGAATTAGCCGAGTCAAAGTTGCTCTCTTAAGCACCATTTATTTTCAAGTTAGTGAGACTACTTCGATTTTTATCAGTTGATTACGCAAACTCTATTAAAACTATCGATAAAATGTATGCAGATCGAATGAAGTGATTTCAATAGTGGCATAATGTTGCAAAGCACTTCCTGAAACGTTCAATCAATGTGAGCAATTCGTTGCGTGTAAACGCAGCTCCCGATGGATAGCATGAAAATCAGACAAAAAACATGGAGTAATGGCGAACAAACGAAATATATTTCCCCGTTTTAATTTTCGACAAGCAATCGCGTTTAATAGGTTGCGCGCGACTCCCACTTGAGTTTGTTCGATTTTATTTCATTTGACCGCTTCAGCAATTCATACGAAGGTGTGGCTGTAAGTGAGCATAAAAATATTTCCTCTATATTCGATCACTTACTCTTAATCGAATTAACTCTATAGAACAAAGGCAATAGACAAGGCTAGTTAAAGCTTGAAATGGTTGCTTTGCTGACACAATTGAACTGCGTAAAGAATTAATTGTATTTGTGACCAAAATGCTAGCTCAATGCTTAAGGATTGCCATTCAGCGTTATAATGCCACCAGCATGCTGGGTACGCTGCCAACTGATGGTGAGCCTGACATTTGGATTGTCTTTAGACATTCAACGGTCTACAGGCAGTCTGTTTTTGTAGTGTTAGCTTGTATTTTGTTTAGTTAATAAAGGCACTTGCCCTATAAAATATTGTATTTTTATCTTAACACCAGCCGACCTGACAGACGTTGTCCTGTCTTAGAACTGTCAAACAAGCAAAGTTAAAATTGTAAATCAATTTTTTTTATACCTTGCGTTACATTATTGGAGTTTTAGTAAGGAACCCTATTTTTTTGAAAATACATTATATCCTATGTTATCCGGGGATAGTGTAGCTTCCCAACACTGAAGGAATTTTTCAAATCGGTTCAGTAGTTTCGGAGCCTATTCAATGCAAACAAACAAACAATCAAATCTTTCCTCTTTATAATATTAGTATAGACTAGCTGACCTGACAGACGTTGTCCTGTCTTAGAACTGTCAAACACGCAAAGTCAAAATCGTAAATCATATTTTTTTACACCTTGGGTTACATTATTTAAGTTTTAGTAAGGATCCCTGTTTTTTTTGGAAATATAATATAGCCTATTTTACCCGGGGATAGTGTAGCTTCCCAACAGTGAAAGAATTTTTCAAATTGGTTCAGTAGTTTCGGAGCCTATTAAATGCAAACAAACAAACAATCAAATCTTTCCTCTTTATAATAATAGTATAGATAATTTAAGCTTTTAGGGGAAAACAATCACAAATAGAGTTAGGTATTACCAAGTATTACGAATAAACTTGAGAATGTATCGTCGCTAAAATACTTAGAATGGTTAATATTCGATAAGCAAGAGACTAAATCCATCAAAGTCAAACTCTGTGAAGATGAAATTAATTTCAAATCAATAGGTAAACTTTGATGTACCTAATTAATATTATGTGGCTGTAAGCGTATAGTATAGTTGAGTAAATGAGTATACTTATGAATAACGTTAAACATGGTAAAGACAGCTGCCATATTGCTCATAATTCTCAGAAACTATTTGTTTGACACAAACTGAGGCGTGCTATAATTTTAACGTGTGTACCTGTATGTGTGTCTATCTAGTTGTCTAGGTAAACCATAACAAATGTATTTTCATCCCACCTCAGCAAGGAAATGACTAAATGCAAAAAAAAACATTTGCGCATTAATAACAGTTTCAGTCAATTCTGTTGGCGTCAAATAACTTCCTCGTCGTTAGAATCACTCATTTTAAGTTTTTCACTTCTTTTCAAGTACCTTGTTTTTAACCTAAGGTTTTTTAAGGGTAACAATATGACGCGAAAAGAAAATGGCGCGCGCAAAGCAAATTTAAAAAAAAGTACACAAAGGAGGTTCTGAGTCTGAGTTTTTAA
Source organism: Agriopis aurantiaria (assembly GCA_914767915.1). NCBI lineage: Eukaryota > Metazoa > Arthropoda > Insecta > Lepidoptera > Geometridae > Agriopis > Agriopis aurantiaria. Next base: position 8,747,757 of record OU612000.1, on the reverse strand, counting down.
CAGATTAAAAAAGGTTGTATGATAAATTCGGCACCATGGAGGTAGAAGTAAATAGGTTTAATGATGTTTTGATTTCACAAACTTAGTGCACACGATGTTCTAAATTCATATTACTTTATCCTCTAGCGGATAAAAGTGGCTTTTGCACTCAGATATCGAAGAGCAAAAATACTCTTTCCGAGATGGAGGGATGAAAATGTATTTTTATTCTTTAGCTGGCATACAAGGTCACGGGCCGCCTGATGGTAAGTGATCACCGTCGCCTATGGATACCTGCACACCAGATGCATCACAGATATGTTGCTGACCCTTAAAACTATTACTTAACAGCCCTGCTGCTGTTAAAAAACTCATTGTTAAAAAAAAAACAAACAGTTTTGTCCCTCGATTTATAAGATCATCATCATCATCTTCTTCTTTCTTGCTGGGTATAAGCTTCTCTTGTAAGCTTCTGTTAGTAAAAAAAGCATACATTGAAAATTTTAAAACTGATAAAAGAGGTGATTATCTTCTAACGGCTAAATATATTTTCATGAATAACATGGAAAACAATCTTTCAGGTACACCCATTCAGGTAGCGCATTCCACAGACTAGCAGTTCACACAATAAAAGTGGAATCAAAGCGCTTCGTTCGGGTTTTCGGAATACCAACCATAAAGCGGTGTCGCACTTACCAAGGTCTTCGGCATCTTCGCTCCACTCGCCCTCCTGCGCCCAGCAAGCTGCCAGCATCACCATTAGCAGGACCCACTTTACTGAGCACATTGTCACTTCTATTACATTGTCACTTTATATCCTCTGACGTCATACACTAGTTTTTGTTGCACTGTTCACTGCGTTCGCCCGGGATATGAGGTATTTCATTTCACTAGTTTGTTACCAATTTCTCCTTGATGGTTTTTGTTGAATACGCATTTTGTCTTTTGATGCTGTTCTGAAATGTATGCTAGTTAGAAGTTTTGTTCGACATTGTGTTAGAATTTTTACAGCTGAGAATGGTGTTGTTGCCGTTTCACTCATCACAATAAGTGAATAAATAACAAATGAATGAATGAGAATGAATGATGTCATATGTACAGTTGATTGAATCAGGCGTACTTTGCGGAAGTCCATTTTTAATTTGTATTTAACGAATCTTTAGTGTAATTCCGCTTCTACGTCGCTTCGAGTACAATAAGGGTTTGGGATAAATTATTTTTCTCTATAGATATTTGCGATGTTAATTTTATCCTAACCTAAAACTGAACTGATATTATTACAGTATAACCGGCGTAAAACCGAACCGTATTTCGTTTTAAGAAAACGGCGAGAAAATTAATAATTCTTTAGATTACAACTTACAACACTGTAAGTAAGACAATTGTAACACTTAGTAATTTTTTAAGTTTCGCGATTTGAACAAATGTTTTAAATGTTTATCGGGACTTATCACGTATTATTTAATTTAGGTAAAAATATGTAGGCACCTTTCGCTCGACGTTTCGACCATGTTACAATGGCCGTGGTCACGAGCTGACTGAAAACTACAGGTGAGTCCGGCGAGAAGAGCGGGTGTTTTGTTCTTCTACCCTCACTTGATCTTGAAAAATCACAGGGTTGTCACTACGACACACAACACTGACTGTATTGGTAAATGTCCTAGTACCTACACCGTGGTGCGGTTGGTCTTCATAATACGTGATAAGTCCCGATAAACATTTAAAACTATTGTAACACTTGTTTTTTTTTAAACTTATACCATAGACAAAAATGTGACAAAATATGCTGGTTAGATCAAAATAATATTATGATAATGTTGAAAGTACGGTGTGCAGTAAGCGCAGCGTAGGTTCAAGCTAATTGTTCACAATGATGAGTATGATGACCTCTTTTCGGCGTAGTACACCCTTTCCGCGTAACCCTGCATGATAACATAAAAGTTTTGACTCAATTCAGCTTTGAAACTTTGAGTTAACTCAATAACTTACCTTACCTTACCTTACCTTATTAATAAGCTATGAAACTTGTAGAAGCTAAAACATAGACAACTTGAAATAATAGTAAGGGTAAAGTATCTCTTGATGATGATAACAATAATTATAATCCATATACTACGTACAGGCTTCGACCAAAATAAAATGAATGGACGGGCCCAGAAGAAGCGCATTTTTGAAGATTACAAAATGAGCGCCGGCGCTCACTTCGTTTCAGTCGGTCTCTAGCCGTAGGAAGTGAGACACCTGACTTTCGTTACATGATAACGAAACATCTGACAAAATTATGTCTTCGTGTGCTTTCCGGAAGAGTAATAACACAACAAAAAATAGCTATAAATTTTTGTAACAAATGTACTGTACATGGTTATAATTAGGTGTAGCAAGTTCAATGGTTATGGCTCGTCCATTCATTTTATTTTGGTCGAAGCGTACAGGTAGAAACCTTCAAGCCAGTAGGCAAAGCAGCCACAATATATCTTCACTAAATGGCACCTTTGGTTCCTTAATTAGTGGCTTCGAACAAGTCCGTCAATGTATCTCTAATTAATTAAAGGACATCACTGAACCTCAAAGGGATTCATTCCGCGTATAAACACATTGGAACGTCAAATAACACATGTCCAAAGGGCCGAACCTTTTGGCCCTTGTCAGAGAAATATAAAACTTTGACGGTTGGTTACGCTCATGCACGGGTAAATAATGTCTTTTAATCTCTACTGAATCGCTGAACCCTTATCCAGGGGAATAAAAAGTTCCCAGAAAGGTTACGAACAGTAACGCAAAATTTATTTCTCGATTATGTTGTATAATGTGCGGTCAGATGGAAACGAGAATGCGTAGGCCCGAAACGGGAGTGATAAGGTTGAATACGAATTATTCCTGTTGCCGAACCAATTTTCAAATACCTATTCTATGAAGACACCGTTTGTAACGGTATTGGCATACAAATTGAAATTCTATTCTATGTGAGCGATAGAGTTGAAAATTGTAACAATTTAAGACGTTACTGTTAAGCGCCTGGGCCTTTATTTTCTATCTCACTTGAGATTCCTTGTACGCGTGACGTCATAACATGAAAATGTAATTGAAAAATTGACTCTGTGCTCTTAGTATTTATGACCACATAAACTCCTAATGTGGCTGCGTTACGTTGTGTGTGTGGAATTGGCTATGTCATGTCAAGTTTGATAACACGGTACGCATTCGTTTTGAAGTGTCAAAATATCGCACAGACCGTTCACAGTTATTTTACTTCTGGCATTATGACGTTGTCTCTGTCTGGTTGCATGGCATCACTTGCAGACAGAGCGAGACGCTGAATTGATATGAGAGGTAAAATAACTGTGAACCGACTGTAGAGCAATCTACCGCGTTACGTTCTCGTTTGTCAAAAGAATGAAGTATCCCATCGGAAGACTCATTTTATTCGTTTAATTTTGTATCCATTGGTACCGTGTTATTTATAACCATGGTTACACGTTTACAGCGTGCTATTGGCCTCTTAACTGAATGGTTCTATACAAAATTAGGGTCCAGGTTCAAACGTTTTACTCAAATTTTCCGTTTTGTTTGAACGGATTCATTAAATATTTGACAAATATTGACAAACACGTCATATAGGATTCAGTTGTGACTCGGTCGTCGTTGGAAAAAGACAACCGTGAGCAATATTGATAAAGAAATTTAGGCATTGACTAGCGCTATGTATAAAAAGACAACAAAAAGACATTGGACACAAGAATGGCTAAAACTAAGAAACTTCATAGGTATGTGTGCTATTAATGGCAGTCTAGACGACATCGCGCGTTTATTTGACAAACACGAGCGCACACGATCAAACGTGTTTGTCAAACATGAACGAAAAATTGAACATTTACCAGGCGCTATATTATTTCCTCTACAGCATTCACATAAAATATGGCGTGGGTTACGATTATTATTCATACGAATGGACGGGTAATTATGAAGGAACGTAAGAATAATATTAACGTTTTTCAACCGTTTACACGATGCCAACTTTTGCCATCTTTTACGTAACCTAAACCACTCGCTGCCTGAAAAACCGGTCTAACTTACACCCTGCGGTAATCCGCAAAGGTTCCCTAGTTGTACGGTTGAAGCAAACTTTCCGTAGAAAGAATTCATGAAATCGTTTATGTCGGTAGCTCTGGAGATTACTTCGGGCTGGAGGAGTCGCGTAAACTTCTCAACCCATACCTACGAAACCATATAAGTAGATTGGTATTCCGCTTCACTTTTTATTCCTAGATTATATTCAGTTGTTTGCTTATATTGGAATCTTACAGTCAATGATTTGTCGCCAAAAGAAGCTTTTATTTAACTTGCCTTGTGTGGGACAAATTGTGCTACTGAATTTTAGACCAGTTAACCTCAACCGATTGAGCTAAAATTTGAGATATTTATCTAAGTTAGGTGACAATGCAATGTTATGGTAACACTGAGCTGGTCTGATGATGGAGACAGAAGGTGGCCATAGGAACTCCTAAACGAAACGACGTAGCCCCGTCGAGTTTGTGTTTGTTGGATTTGTCTTCCCTAGCTCTTTGGTCCTAGGTGATGAGCGGACGCCTAAACGCTTGATTTAAAAAAGTTAAAAAAAATATTTATTTCTTTATTTAGTATAAAGTAATCTTCTGAGCATAATTTCTGTAGCAGGTACGGAACAAAAAACTTTGACAATAAATTAACTTTTTTAATAATTTAATGGCCAACGTAATTCCTCCGTCCCATAAATCTTTAGAGAGACTGTATCGTAAGACAATTTAGTTTATCTCATTTTTTATTGAATATAAAATGGCTGAGTGCGTACCTTTCTCTTATCCGATCTGGTTATTTATTGCACAAGTTTGTTTTTGACCGCCTCACGTACTTTATAGGGCGAACCTTTCCTATCCCGAATTGCCAATTGCTATTTGATACATACTTTATGTTGTAACTTTGCGATCTCATATTTCTTACGTTTTTTCTTTGTTTTTATATGATTGAATGTTCTCTGTATCTGATTCGTATAAAGCTCGTGTATTATGCATACAATCTGGGAGAGTAGTGAGTCATTTCAGAATTGCTTTTGTGTTTGTAACTAAAATGCCTTTGCTTCACTTTTATTATATTTTTCCAAACACGAAAGTATGCAAGAGCAAATTGACTTCTTTTCCATTAGCTAGATGAATTTTAAATTCAGTTTTATGAATAACTTCACAAAACGTCGGTTTTAGAAAATATTTTTCTTTCTCAACTATAAAATTGTTTGAATCTAATAGTAGACATAACTTCAGATCAGTCAACGAAGCGAAGTGAAATTATGGTAGGGTGGCATGGCGGGTGCGAATGCACCTGGCCTAAATCAAGCCTGATGATTTTAGTTAAAATTACCCTGCGGACAACCTTTCCTCCCATTTTTAGGGTTCCGTACCTCAAAAGGAAAAAACGGAACCTATATAGGATCACTTTGTTGTCCGTCTGGCCGTCTGTCAAGACCTTTTTTCTCAGGAACGCGTAAAGATATCTAGTTGAAATTTATATCAAATACTCAAATCTACGGTTTCTTTCAGCTGTGAAAAAACAAACTTGTAAGTTTACGCGATCAAAAGATATAACCGTTTTTGTCGGATATTTTCGCATATTTTGCGATTTCACAAGGGAATCAAAATCTGTAGGGTACTTCCCGTTGACCTAGAATCATGAAATATGGCAAGCGGCAAGGTCTTACAGCACATATAAAGGAATAATCCGAAAGTCATAAATTTGAAGTAATTACATTTAAAAATTATTATAGATAGACTTAGATTTTGTAGTCGGAATGGAAAAACCTTATTGTCCACTACAAAGTTGTTTGTCTTTCAATATTTCAACATGTTTTGTTGTATTTTTTTGTTTACGACTTGTCCGGTTTTGCATGTATGTATATGTGTTTTTGCATGTGAACTATTAGTTAGTTTATTGTACTGTCTGCGAGTTTCTTAGTGCTCGTGAAAATCGAGTAGGTAAATATGCGGTACAGTTATTGCGTTAAATAAATAAATATTTTGGGACATTTTTCACACACGGTCATCTGACCCCAAACTAAGCACAGCTTGTAATATGGCTGCCAGAGACTGATATACATACATATATATAGTTTTAAATACATACTTAAATAGATATTAACAACCAGATATAGAACAGACACATGTTTGTCCTAGTTGGGAATCGAACCCACGCCCCCAAGCTCAAATAAAATAAATGGTTTAGCGGTATAAAAAGATCGTATTAATATTTATGAATATCAATTAATACTTGTTTAAAATGTGCAAATGGCACCATGGAATTTTAATCTACAGTACTGTAATAAGGAAATCATCAATGCAGAATAAGTAGTTACTTTTATGAAATCACTTAAGTATTTTGCACCTCATATCCTCCAAAAACGCAAATAAGGATTTTGCAGAAAGGCAGATAAAGAGAGAGATTACGGCCCTTGCTCATTGTAAACCGTACGGCGATAACGGCGCGGCCCGCTCCGGTACGACCTCAAAACCTACACGCGGCCCGGAATGGGCGCCAATGCATCGGAAGAGGCCGAAAGAGGGTCCTTTTGCCCAAACGACAATGCTGAATCTTTTATTAGTTTCGTGAATGGATGCCCAGTTGACATAACCGTCGTCGACATCTGTTGTGATATTACGCCATCTTTCCTAGGGCGTAGTTCTATCGATCTACGTCGCGACCCGAATAGACTGTTTTTTGAACACGTGGAATATCAGAAAGGCTTGAATTGAATTTGGACCGTTGTAGCGCTGAGATTGGAACAGTAAGGAGTAATTATTTTATCAATTTCGCTGGTCATAATCCCGGCCATAAGTTCGTATTCCCGGCTAGGCGTATATACCATTTTAATTGTCTTTAAACTTTCAATAGGCAAGCAAATTATTTTTATCTGAAATGCTAAATAGTTTACGTATTTTATTTATTTATTTTTATTTATTAATAGGCTTGCGTTTGACCGCCAACTCGCCTGATGTTAAGCAATGATGCGGTGTATAAGTTTGTGTTTTGTTTAGTTTATAAACGTCTTTACTATGACTTAACATTCGGTGACCTGTGGTTAAACGCCGAGCTTATTAAAAGTGTCATGTATTTGTTTGTATGTCGTTACCATTAAGATGGCAAAGTTATATTTTAGACCTTAGATAAAGTCCACCATAATTTACGGAATTATAACTTGTAATAAAATTTTAGGTCCTTTATAATGTAATATAAGTTTTGCTTAGGATTAAGTTGGTATATAAATGAACACCAAGTACAAAGTGTAGCCTAAAGCTCTTACTGGGACCGTGCAATGGGACACGCAGTGCGACAGAAAATTGCTGGACTCGACGAATAACGCAAACTGGCGTCATCAATTTTTGTATCACCGTAGGTATCATTTTCATGAGTTTTTGCAGCGTCACTAACGGAGTGTTTGTTCTATTCGGCTATTGATTGGAATTGGAAACTGCGTTACATGAAATGAAGTTTTGTTTGCGTGATATGGGGCTATCGTTACGTGTTTATTGTTCAAGCTGTGACAGTTTTTAACACTGCAAATACATGTTGATGTTGCCAGATTTTTTGTATTAATTTATAACGTTAATTAGTTTGTATGCCACATGAATTTATGGTTAATGATGACTGTGTCGGAATTTTTATTCTGAAAAAACGATATCGTAAATGGCGTGTGGGATGCCAGTTGACTTATGAATTCGCTTGTATGCCGCTAGTATTATCCATATAAAATATCTTTACATATAAAAATGAATCCATATTTACATTGGTCACGCCATAAGTTAAGAACAACTTTACCGATTTCATTCATACATGTTTTAAATGTTTATCGGGACTTATCACGTATTATTTAATTTAGGTAAATATAGGTAGGTATTTAGGTAGGTCATTTATACATATTTAGTTTTCTAATACTTCGAAGAAGGTTCTTACTGAAAGAAAAATTAAGAAACCTGCGCAGAAAATTGGAAAATTTCAGAAAACCTATCGACGATTTTAACTTCGCGTGTTTGGCAGTTCTAAGACAGGACAACGTCTGTCGGGGCAGCTAATCTATACTAATATTATAAAAAGGAAAGATTTGATTGTTTGTTTGTTTTTTGTTTGCATTGAACAGGCTCCGAAACTACTGAACGGTTTGAAAAATTCTTTCACTATTGGGAAGCTACACTATCCCCGGGTAACATAGGCTATATACGAGTATCTACGAGTATACCCGTGCGAAGTCGGGGCGGACAGCTAGTTATAAATAAAAGTGAAATACTACTGACTTATTCACGAAGGTACGAAAACTACTTGACCTACATAGCTGAAATTTGGCAGGTAGGTGTTCTGTCCACTTTATACTCATTACCATGACTCCAACCTCTTACATTTTTGTTCATCGTCAGATTTCAGTATTATGCTGAGCGTGGATCTCTTTATGGCACTCTGTGCTACTCAAATTTTGTACACAGCCACATGTGTGAGCGTCCATAAAATATTAATGTCCATGTACTTAAAAGCTTATCAAGTTTTTCGGATATCAGAACTGCGTAAACGTTTAATAAATATTCCGCCGCTGAGTGCGAGTTACTCAGTTTGAAAGCCCGAGTTAAAGTTTGTTATCGTTTTTCACAACGCTTACTCGAGGCAATTCTGGATGCGCTAGAAAGTTTCATAAACGACATTTTATAGCAAAATATTACAGTGTACAAGCTCACGTGATATTTATTCTTCAGATACATATAGACGGGACTGATTCCACAGATACATACAGTCATACATTTTTTTATTTTTTATTTATTTACTTTACACAAATAATACAGTTTATAGCATATTGTTGCACCAAAAAACCAGAATGAAAGCGCGCGAGTCAGTTAAGTACTCTCAAGCACTCCCCACTTCCCCGCCTGCTTTGAGGCCGGTGCGTGAGCGTAAAGCATTATTATCAACTGACACAAATATAGTTGGTGGTAGGTGGAATATAACAAAGAAAACATAATATGATAATATGACTGTAACAAAACAATGAAATGAATTGATTCTGCTAATCCTTGGAAATGAAACTTTGTCATTAATTCTTTGTCAAGGACGATTTTCATGCGATGATTCGCAAGAAAGACACGAAAGCGAGTGCGAGGCAGTCGAAACGGCATCCTGCAAATGATTGTTGGACGAATGGACTACCCCATCCAAATCAAATGGATGTGTATTTTAATGGGCAAGAAGATATCATTTTTTTGTTTTTTTTTGTGTTGTGTTTTAATTTTAATAAGAGAATTGTAATTTAATTTTATTCAAGATTTAATGTTATGTATTTAAGTGATTATTATTTTGACATTCTTTTATTTTTAACGTGTACTATGGATATTTTCCGAAATACATTTATTATTATTATTATTAATCTTATTTTTCTGTCCACAATTTGCTATTTGCATAATATTTAAAAAACAAATGTTAATATATTTGCTCGAATTTGTGTTACTGTTTCGTCATATTCCATAAAATTTCATAACCCAGCGAATTAAGTGGGTGTCCCTCTGGAGTGTAGCAATGTTTCCTATCCCTCTGAGTTTCCTCTCCGAGGACTAATTAGAATAAAAGAGTGTTAAACTTCCTCCAAACTGATGGACGGTTTTGGGCAGCACTTTTGCAACACTGAAGTCCCACGGGAGTGCTTTTTCGGGTACATTGTGGCGATATGAATATTTAATTTGTCCTAATATGCACAATATGTTGATATTTAGGGTGATTTTCCAACAGAGATATGCGGGTAGTTAAACAGTGTGCGAAAACCAATAGGAAGAGAGTCGAGACGTGATGAAGCATTCCTATTGGTCGATTTTTTCCTCGCGCACCGCACATTTTTCTTGCACATCTCTGATAGAAAAGGGATATAAAGTTTTTTACTTACGTTTATTACTTGCTATAGCAGAGCAGCGTGGTGTTACCCGCTATACTGCAGGAACAGTTATTGTATGTTTATTTTCGGGATAAAAAGTAGCCTGTGTTAACTCAAGGTATAAGCTACCTTGATATTAAATTTCATCAAAGACTATTAAGCCGTTACGGAGTTAAGCATACGTGGCTGACCTCCGTGCCGGAACGCACCGGTACCCTCCTAGCATACTGCCTGAAGCAACACAGCTCATGACATTTCGGTTCCTTTCCTCCTAGCCTAATCATAAAAAAAAAAACAAGCCCAGAATGAATAAGTGCCTTTTAGGTCTACATGCTCCAATTTTGGCCATAGCATCACATGTCATCAGGCGAGTTGGTGGCCAAACGTAGATCAATTCTTATGACTATTTCTATTTAAAAGAAGTCCAATATTGTAAGTGGGTCGCGACGCAATGCGAACCGAATCTGTCATGGTGTCATTAAACCGACCACCAGGATTATTTTTATTTCTCGTCCAAGATTTATTTTCCTTAGATTAGCATCCCACTTATTTATGCTAATGTAATTTTAATGGCGAGCCGTTTTGGCTAATTTCATTTTAAGAAAAACTCGCCGGATTTTGTTTAAAACCGTGGCTTATTAAAGCTTTCGGTGACGATTTCATTTTAATAAATTTTAAATTATCGGTTCAGTTGAGATTTAATTAAGAGGTTTAATTTGTTTTCGGCTATTTGAGGTGTAATTAACGTTTTAGTCTGAAATAGGAATTCATTTCACATTTAAGATAAATGCTTGCTCTGTTTTGAAACCGAGTCAGGTACCTAAAACCTTTATCTCGAAATATTTACATAAATGAGATATTTAAAACATCACTATGATATTTTAGAATTATTATATACTAGCTGCGCCCCGCGGTTTCACCCGCGTAGCGATGTAAAATGGTGATGCTGATAATGATGATGAAAAGTAGCCTATGTCACTTTCCAGCCCATGAACTATACCCATGCAAAAAATTAAGTCAATCCGCGTTGCTCTGTTACTGCGTGAAAGAAGAACAAACATCCATACATCCATACATACAAACTTTCGCGTTTATAATATTATAAATAGTAGGAGTATAACATGTTTAATTTCTTATTTTACTAAAATAAGTATATGTAATTTTAATAAGCATTTAATTCTATTGATTATTATTTTGACGTGTATCATATTTGGTATGAATAAAGAACCATAAACCATATGAGATTATGGGATTATGAGGTTTCGAGATTGAAACAAGTAATTTAAATATTCCAATCAAGTGCGAGTCAGGCTCACGTACTGAGGGTTCCAAAGTAGTGCAACAAGACAACATCACGCCCAGGCCGCGCCTAACGTCGCTCAACATGGTGGTGAATAGAATTTTTCACCAATTCACACTTGGCCATTATTTATTATTTGTTGTTTTTCTTTAGAGTTTGTACGATAGTCATGCCAAATTTGACGCTTATTGCCGCTTTTATATTAGAGCAATTACAAAAATATGTTTTTTTATGGAGACCTATTTGGTTTTAGTTTTTTGTTATACAGCTACATCGATACAACCGTTAAAAAGTAGGACGGTGAGACAGACAGACAGACAGACAGCTTACGCTTAGTAATAGGTCCCGTTTACACTCTTTGGGTACGGAACCCTAAAAACATCTTGGCGTGGATAAAACTAAAGTCAGAGAAGTCATAGAGACATTTTTTTGAGTCCAAAATTGTCAAGTACGATATCTATCTATCCTTGAAACTTATATATAAAAATCAATTACGACTTGTTTTATTAATTAATTCAATTATCAATTAATTTTAACTATTCGTTAGTCTCGCTTAAACTATTTTTTTCTTTCAGTTATTTTTTTGATCGCTCTAATACAAAACGATTGTTTATTGATTGGTTAAATTAAATTTTTTGTGGTTCAAAAATTAAGTAAATGTAATTTGGAAAATTTGTCCGGAAAATATAAAAATTCTGGAAAAACCTATTTTTTTATATTCTTCTATGGAATTTGGTAAGGACAACATTTTTAGGGTCAGCTAGTTTGGTATAAGTATTAAATAATTCATAAAATAAAACTACACATTGCACGAAACGCTTCGCGGCTGCGTTGCTCAAGTGCTGCCTGTATTTTGGTGTAGTATTTAATTTAATTCCTTATTTTACAAAATGCGTAGCGCGTGTTCAAGCTTTGCTACTACTGCCTATGGTCTGTAGAAAGCCTTTAGTTGTCACTGTTTGTCAGACAACTGTAAAACAAAAACCATTTTACAAAAGGTACAATAAATGGGATAAGTCAGACAATTACGCGTCTCCTACAGTCGGCAATGTTTGCTCGCGTCCGACCGCTAGTTCCTTTCAATCCGAATTGTCCGCTGCAGCGGTGACTCACGGCGTTTGACTTATTGCTGTTTTTGCGCTGGATGTCGACAAATTGCACTGTGTTACTTTATTTACTGACGGGTATTTAGTAGCTTTGTGAAGTGGGACTTAACTTTGTTAGAACTACTTTTATTTCAGTTAGTTCTTTGTGGTGTGAACCCTCAGACAATGACATACTTGATGGACTATGCAGCATGTCCTACAACTTGTACACTAGACAACCCGAATGAAGCCACGGAGAGTGCCATTGGGGTGGCAAAATTTTGGTCTAGAAACTTAATTTGAAAATAAAATTATAATTTACGGAACATCGACTCGAAAGAAGATTTCAGTTATTGTGCCATTTTGTGAATGGAATATGTTCCATTTATGAAGTGACATTATAATTGTTTTGTCAACAGATATAATTATCTACGGTACAATACAATACAACCTATCACGCGATTTCAGGTGATAGAAACCCCCTTTTACTACTTTGGGTCCGCCAAAACGAGCCAAATATCTACTTTTGCAGGTTTATCTGTATTTCTAAAATGTATCTGAATTTGCATTGATAAACTGAGAACAAAAAAATCTTGTACGATCCATGTGTTTATAAATCAATTACCGTAACAAACTGAAACTAATATTTTGGATCTTTGATATTTATGTGTGGCCTGAAATATTAATAACTCTACTACCGTAGTCATAAACTATGCAGTGCGTCGTGTGACCATTAAATATTAGTACCTATTTTATCAAATGGCGATAGTATAAAAACGGCCATGATTTAAAATGAATCGAAATGTAGGTGCGAATGAAACATTGATCGGTTTGAAGCATTCTCGTCGCTCCGCACGGGCGTTAGGAGAGTAGACACTATACAGTTGACATAGAGTATGGGTTAAGTCTTTAATTCATCATCACTATCAGCCAGAAGACGTCCACTGATGAACACAGGCATTCCCTTAGACCTCTCCACCACACTGAACGACAGCCTGCCATCTGCATCCACTGAGGCCTACATACGCTGCATTTTTCGGTTCGTGGTCTCCACTTAAGAACCATTCTTCCCCATTGGCTATCGATTCTATCGATACTTAAACTTGAAAATTTTAATATCTATGTCGGTGATTCTGGTTCTTTGGCAATTTTCCTCGTTCCGGATTCTATCGTGCAAAGAAACTCCGAGCATAGCTCTCTCCATTGCCCGCTGTGCAACTCTGAGTTTTTACAAAAGGCCTACAGTTAAGGACCACGTCTAAAATACCACAGTGCTTAAAAACAAGGGTCTTTAACCAGTGTGTCTTGCCAGTGATGACTTAGTACCATAAGTCATCACTGGTTAAAGACCCTTGTTTTTAGGCACTGTGGTATTTTGGACGAGAAGAATTAGAATTTAGAACTAGAATAGTCTTTAATTTTATATTATCAAGTTATTGTTATTAGAATCCTGGCGTCATTAGCCTGGTGAATCTCTCTGCTGGGCAAAGTCTTACGTTAATTATTCTAAATCCTGTCCAACGAGCGCCACTACATACCAAGGCTGGTGAAGGAAACTATTGAGATCTCGAAATGCCAGAATTTCAATTGAAGTGATGGTTTTGAACTTGTAAGTGAGTAAAAACCAGTATAGACTAAAATAAAAATACGCGTTCAAAATTAATTCAAAATACTATGCGTAGTGATACAGTGGTTGTCAAGACTTAGGTTCGAGTTCGAATTCTAGTGATAACCGTAGCAAAAGACTAAGAATGACAGTAGATCGTTTTAATACATCTAAATTTGAACCGTTCAATCCACTTCTTACCCACTGCTCAATTAGTTGACAAAAAAACAACAACCCGCATTCTTCAGTCTCCCCGTGAACATGGTGCATGTAACTGCGCCAAAATATCGGGAGCACCATCCACAGCCTAATAACGGTAAATATGTTGAAACTATAATCATACGTGAGTAATTCCCGTGTCATATGTAATGTATGAATACCACGTCAGTTTCTTGCTTTCTTTAAAGACGAACATGGTAATAATGATAACTGAAAAATATGCAATTTGGTTTTCGCCCAGATTTTTTCAGGTCCATACTGTTTGTATGCACACTACAGGCATGCACTCGTACGTAAAAGCGGGGTCAGCGAGGAATGGGCAGGTATTGAAAAAAGTGCTACTTTTATTTCATTTTAAACGGTTTCAAAAAGATAGCTCTTTGACCGGCAGTTTTGTATGCATGTTGCAGTTTTATTTTATTGCTTCGCGATTTAACACAAACATTTCCACTCAAATTTTTGGTGAAAAATAGATTGGAAATTTATATATTTTTTTTATCTTATCAGTATATTAAATGGTTTTTTATTAGGTTCCTGCACCACCTTCCGTTGCCTAAACAGCAGTCAATGAACACGTCATGAGCAAAATTTTAATATCAAAAGATCATTTAATATGATACATTTAAATAGATTGTAGGTATACGAAATCCATAGTAGGTTTATTTAATTCAACTTTGCATTTAGACTAACTAAATTAGTTTGTCGGTATTTCTAACACATATATTTATTTACAACGGTACATACATTTATTTTAAGAGGTAAGCTCATGACTGATTTTTTAAGCTTAATGTGGCAAACAAGCTAACGAGCCACCTGATGACGAAGGGTTCGCCGTCGCCTATGGATATCAATTCTGTAACACCAGCACGTCACGTTGCCAACCTTTACAGACTACTAGTTGCGTGGATTACTCTCTACTCTCTATAATATCAGCTATCTGCCAGTGAAAATCCCGTCAAAATAGGTCCAGCTGTTTTGGAGTCCATTGGGAACATACATGTCATACATACACACATTGATTTATATATTATCACTATCACTTCATTATCACTACATAGTATAAAATAAAGTCGCTGTCGCTGTCTGTCCGTCCCTATGTATGCTTAAATCTTTAAAACTACGCATCGGAGTTTGAAGCAATTTTCACCATCAGTTACATAATTTTTCACGGAAGGATTATATATATATATAACTAGCGATCCGACTCGACCTCGCACGTAAATTACACCCGTGTAAAGCCGGGCGGGCGGGTCGCTAGTATAGTAATAGAGATAATAACAGCTCTTTTGAAAAATCCCATGTTATAGTTACTCTGAAAGTCGCAGGAGGGAGCTATACATCCATTTATTGCAGCTGTGAGGCAAAGAAGATAACGAACACCTACCTCGATTTTTTTAATCTCTGTGTAATACGTCCATTATGTTATGGATGGAAAAAAACAACCCCGTCAATAATTATTATACTTGTACATGTAGTGAACAACCGTGATAGTTTAAAAAGTGTTTCCCTAGCAGTTGTTGAAGATTCTGCTCTAATAATCCTAAAATGTTTATTCATAAATTCAGCATCTTCTTCGTTGAAATATATCACAAATGCTAGATACATGCACTGTTGACGGTTCAGAAATGCTAGTTTTTCCACAATATTTTTCTTTACCGTATAATAGTTTCTGAAAACCCGTACATTAAACACAAGCATCCAGCGTAGCCCGCCTTGGTTCTGAGCCAATATCGTTTTTCCCGCAGCTTAAAGAAAACTTATTATTTTGTCTCCTACCTCCAGAGGGTTGGAACGACGATATTTTTTGTATGCGTCTCGAAACGGCTTATCAACCGCTTTATAAAGCGGGGAATTGAATTTATCGACAATTGTGAGCTGAGTTAATTACGTTTATTGCTTCTTTTTAGGGACGTATTAAATGTCGATAAAGCTTTGGTTAAGAGTTCTGGAGCGAATTATTAACTTGTTACGGTTGCTAGTGAGTCTCTAGTTTTCGTTATGTTTTATAGATAATTTATATCTTTCTGATGAGAACTACCATGACTACCGTTTGGTGATAAACGGCATCATGTTGAGCTGGGGCCGATTTGTGGTAAAAATTCAACTTTTTTTATTTATTTAAATACGTGCTAGTGTGTAGTAGCTTTAAGTGTGCATGGATTTATGTTACTAATAAAATATTGTCTACTCATGACATGTGTAAAAAAAAGCAACAAAACCACAAACCTATTTCTAAATATACTTCACAAGCGGTCCAAACTATATGAAAACTAAGCGTGTCATATTTTTCATACCTAAAAGTACTTACCTGTGAAAAGAAATATCTTTATTCTGTCAGCCAACTCTATTTGTGATATTCTTACAACTCAGTATTTCACAATTACGCATTATCGTTTTAAACTGACACGTGATTTCGCGGCACCGATTGAGCAGACTGGTTTTAGCTGGATTCAACTACGACATTTTATCGTAGTTGTATTGGTAATATGACATGGAAGGTATATAGGTCGACTTGTGGCGTCTACTTGGATATAGGTCTGTGGATAAAACGTATTTTAGTAAAAGCCTGTAACTGTAACACTTACCATCATAAATAATCATGTAACTGTAAAGCCTAATTATGATTTTTCAATAAGTCTGTCATATCATCTTACTTGATTGACCTATGCAAGTAAATGATACGCAAACGTTTTTAGCTAAAATATTATCATAAACGCACGCGTAAGTACGCGTAAAGTACGCACGCAATGATGGAATGCACCTCCGCATCATTATCAGTCTTTGATGCTCCCACTGCTAGAACGGTCTGTGTTCTAGCAGTTTTCTCTCAGAGAGAGAAGATGGGCCTTAATCAACCATGCTGGCCCAGTGCATGTTGGTGAATGTCATATGTCTTTGAACTTTTTAAGGTTCTTGGACATACCACTATCTCACGATGTTTAACTTCAGCGTTTTTGAGCGTTGGCATCTAAACTGCCCATAATTTTAGTTATATGATTGTTAAGGGGATATTGATCTTGAAATATCAGGAGCTCTATCTACAATTTTACTGTGGATAGAGCTCCCGATATTTCGATACAGCTTACACCATATTTACGGGAAGGCGAAAATCGACGGGCGGGCGGGAATCGATGTTCACGGGGTCCGTGTTCATGGTGCTGTGCTGAAATGTCGGAAGCTCCATCCACAACCTAATTATTGTAATCATCATCATTTCAGCCATAGGACGTCCACTGCTGGACACAGGCCTCCCCCATCGATCTCCAAAAGGGCCGGTTGGAAGCGGCCTGCATCCAGCGTTTCCCTGCGGTCTCTTTTAGGTCAGAAATGAGGAGATCCGTAGACGAACGAAAGTTACCGACATAGCCCACCGGATTAGCAAGTTGAAGTGGCAGTGGGCAGGGCACATATCACGCATAACAGATGGCCGATGGGGATGAAAGATTCTCGAATGGAGACCACGGACCGGTAAGCGCAGCGTAGGACGTCCTCCCACAAGATGGATGGATGGTTAAAGGACGACCTAAAAGTTATGGTAAATATCTCGTTAATTTTAGGATTTGAACCCACACCCAATGGGTTGGAAGTTCGAACTCGCTAACCACTGAGCTATCATCGCTACAAATATAAGATAATGTTAAGATGATATATTTTATGTAAAACAAGCTGCGCCCCGCGGTTTCATCCGCGTTATACCTATACTTCCTTGAAGCAACTCCTTGGTAGCGACACTAACCTCCTTTGATTTAGATGTTTTTTAGGGTTCCGTACCTCAAAAGGAAAAAAACGGATTCCTTATAGGATCACTTCGTTGTCCGTCTGTCTGTCCGTCTGTCAGTCTGTCAAGACCCTTTTTCTCAAGAGCACGTAAAGGTATCAAGTTGAAATTTATACTGTATACTTGGATCAACGGTTTCTTTTGGATGTAAAAAAATAATATTTGTAAGTCAACGCAATTAAAAGATATGAACGTGTATGTCGCATATTTTGCGATTTCACAGGGAAATCAAAACCTATAGGGTACTTCACGTTGACCTAGAAACATTAATTTTGGCAAGAGGCAAAGTCTTACAGCACATATAAAGGAATAAATCTGAAAGTTGTTAATTTGAAGTTATATTATATAAAAAATATTGTTTTACAATTACAAACTTACATCATGAAATTGGCTGTGGAGGTCCGGCCTAAGAATAGACCTCCCCCTTCTCTTCCCGTGGGTGCCGTAGAAGTCGGCTAAGGGATCAACCAGAAGACGGGCAGCAGCATCTTCTGAGTATAAAAACACCGACTGCGCTCGCCAACCCGCCTGCCAAGCGTGGCGAGTATTGGCAATCCCCCCCCATTATATGATGAATACAAAAAGGACCAGGCCCCCAGTCCCCGGCAGCCCCGCTATTCCTGGCTACGGTAGCGGTCATGGTAACGGCGGGGCCAGGGGTGCTAAGAATCCCCGGCAGACGCTCGGCTACCAACCCCAACGACGACGACTGGCCCTGGTAACACACAACATACGCACCATGAGGACTGATGAGAAGATTGTTGAGCTGGAAGAAGAAATGGGTAGGGTACGTTGGGATATCTTGGGTTTATCCGAAGTCCGTAGAGAGGGCGAGGACACGATAACCCTGAAATCCGGTAACCTACTCTACTACCGGGAGGGCGACCAACAGTCCCAAGGTGGTGTCGGCTTTCTCATCCACAAGTCCCTCATTAACAACATTATCACCATCGACAGTGTTTCGAGCAGGGTTGTATACCTAATACTCAGAATATCCAAGAGATATTCGTTGAAGGTCATTCAGGTATACGCACCGACCTCGTCACACCCAGATGATGAAGTGGAGGTTATGTATGAGGACATTAGTAGAGCCATACATACGTCCGAGACCCACTTCACTGTTGTTATGGGGGACTTTAACGCGAAGTTGGGCAAGAGAAGTGATGATGAGTTGAAAGTGGGGAAATTTGGCTGTGGGCAACGGAACCCTAGGGGACAGAGGCTGGCCGACTTTCTGGAGAAAGAGGGACTTTTTATGATGAACTCTTTCTTTCAGAAGCCGCCTCACAGGAAATGGACCTGGATGAGCCCCGATGGTTCTACGAGAAATGAGATAGACTTCATTATGACCACCAAGAGACAAATATTCAATGATGTCTCTGTGATTCACAGGGTGAAAACCGGTAGTGATCACCGAATAGTAAGAGGCACATTGAATATTAACGTTAAAATTGAGAGGTCCCGCCTAATGAAGTCCACGCTCCGACCGAACCATGCCCATATTCAAAACCCCGAGAGCTTTCAACTCGAGCTGTCTAATCGCTTTGATTGCCTGGAGAACTTTGCTTCCGTGGATGAGATTAATAACAGGTTAGTGGAAACTGTCCATGCGGTAGGTTCTAAGTTTTTTAGACCTGGCCGGCGCACAGATAGACCTCAAAAATTATCCGACCATACCCGTAACCTCATGGCTGATCGACGCTCGTTACAACTACAATGTTCCGATGACGCTGACTCATATAGGCAGCTCAATAGACAAATTTGGAAGTCATTGCGGCACGACATACGTACCTTTAATACGAACAGTATTAAAGAGACGATTGAGCAAAACAAAGGCTCCAAAGTGTTTGCAAGAGACATGTCTATTGGGCAAAGCCAGCTGACAAAGCTGAAGAGGGAAGATGGTAGTGTAGCGTCGACCAAAGCCGAGGTATTAGGGGAAATCGAAAGGTTCTATGGACAGTTATACACTTCGGTTGCTAAACCTGTGAGCAGCTCGGCCAAAGACCCAAGAGCCAAGCTGAGCCGACACTATACTGAAGATATCCCGGACATCAGCCTGTACGAGATTAGGATGGCCCTGAAACAGCTCAAGAACAACAAGGCGCCGGGGGACGATGGAATCACATCAGAGCTTCTGAAAGCGGGTGGAACACCGGTACTCAGAGTCCTTCAGAAGCTCTTTAATTCTGTCTTACTCGAAGGTATAACGCCAGAAGCATGGAACAGAGGCGTGGTGGTGCTGTTCTTTAAGAAAGGTGACAAAACCTTGCTGAAGAACTACAGACCCATCTCGCTTCTGAGCCATGTTTATAAGCTGTTTTCGAGGGTCATCACGAATCGTCTCGATCGCAGGTTCGATGACTTCCAGCCTATCGAACAAGCCGGTTTCCGAAAAGGCTATAGTACCATAGACCACATCCACACGCTACGCCAAGTTATACAGAAGACCGAAGAATATAACTTGCCACTATGTTTAGCGTTTGTGGACTATGAGAAAGCCTTTGATTCGGTCGAGACATGGGCGGTGCTCGAGTCTCTCCAGCGATGCCGTATTGACTATCGGTATGTCGAAGTGTTGAAGTGTTTGTACAATAACGCCACCATGTCGGTCCGAGTACAGGAGCAGAGTTCGAAGGCAATTCCATTGCGAAGAGGCGTGAGACAGGGAGACGTTATCTCTCCGAAACTGTTCACTGCCACAATGGAAGATGCTTTCAAGCTCCTGGAATGGCAAGGACTCGGCATCAACATCAACGGCGAGTACATCACTCACCTTCGGTTTGCCGACGATATTGTGGTCATGGCAGAATCGATGGAAGATCTCAGCATGATGCTCGAAGGCCTCAATCGAGTCTCCCAACAGGTGGGCCTTAAAATGAACATGGACAAGACAAAGGTTATGTCAAATATCCATGTTGTGCCCACCCCAGTATCAGTTGGGAACTCAGTTCTTGAAGCTGTTGACGCGTACGTCTACCTAGGACAAACCGTCGAACTAGGTAGGTCCAACTTCAAGAAAGAGGTCAATCGGCGAATCCAACTCGGCTGGGCAGCGTTCGGTAAACTACGCAACGTCTTCTCGTCCAAAATACCTCAGTGCCTTAAGACGAAAGTCTTCGACCAGTGTGTGTTACCAGTGATGACATACGGCACTGAAACGTGGTCTCTCACTATGGGCCTCATAAGCAAGCTCAAAGTCGCACAACGAGCTATGGAGAGGGCTATGCTCGGGGTTTCTCTACGAGATCGAATCCGAAATGAGGAGATCCGTAGACGAACGAAAGTCACCGACATAGCCCACCGGATTAGTAAGTTGAAATGGCAGTGGGCAGGGCACATATCACGCAGAACAGATGGCCGATGGGGCCGAAAGGTTCTGGAATGGAGACCACGGACTGGCAAGCGCAGCGTAGGACGTCCACCCACAAGATGGACAGACGACCTAAAAGAGACCGCAGGGAAACGCTGGATGCAGGCCGCTTCCAACCGGCCCTTTTGGAGATCGATGGGGGAGGCCTATGTCCAGCAGTGGACGTCCTACGGCTGAAATGATGATGATGATGATCATGAAATTTGGCAAAAAGCAAGGTCTCATAGCACATATATAAGAATAAATCCTAAAGTTACAAATTTTAAGTTATATCATTTAAAAATTATTATTTTGGTATTACAAACTTACACTTTGTAGTTGGAATGTATCAAAGAACCTTATAGTCAACTACATAGTTAAGTTTGTATTTCAATATTTCAACTTCAGTTAGTTTTTTTTTTTGACTCGCGCTCTGAGGGTTCCATCCAACGGAACCCTCAGAGCACGAGTCCTACTCGTACTTGTCCGGTTTTTTTCTATGATGTAGATAAGTATAATATGTCAATTAATTGGCTTAAACTCTTGCTTTTTTGTAAGAAAAATATTAAAACACCAAAAAACTGTTGATCTGATCGCTACCAAACTTCGCGGGATAACTCGCTGCAATAATTGAAGATTGCCTGAAAATGTTATCAAAATCGATCTACCCGTTTCGAACAACAATCTATACTAATCTATACTAATATTATAAAGAGGAAAGATTTGATTGTTTGTTTGTTTGTTTGCATTGAATAGGCTCCGAAACTACTGAACCGATTTGAAAATTTCTTTCACTGTTGGGAAGCTACACTATCCCCGGTTAACATAGGCTATATTATATTTTCAAAAAAAAAGGGATACTTATTAAAACTCCAATAATGTAACCAAGGTGTAAAAAATAAGATTTGTAATTTTGACTTTGCGTGTTTGACAATTCTAAGACAGGACAACGTCTGTCAGGTCAGCTAGTACATAATATATTTATAACAACATGTGTTCTATAGGGAACATATATAGTTTACATTCATATATAGTACACAAATTACATACACAAATTACCCTTCATATATAAAGATTATGTATGTCTTGATCACGTAATTTCAACTCTGATAAATACATTCACCGAAACGAACCCTTAAGCAACATTGTTCAGATAAAAAATTAAGAACCATATTCTGTTAACTCGCTTGTAATGTATGGCAGCTGAGTATGGCAGTCGCAATCATCTTAATTGTTAATGAAGACGCCATCCAATTACAGCCCTCTATTTGCAATTGTATTTGATATACCAAAATGTACCTAATACAGATTGTTGTTAATGTTTGTTATTGCTAATTACAATGTTGGTTAATGGAAACCTGAAAGCCACTAACTGTAATTGTCTTGCAATCAGTGTGATAAATAGAACGTAATGGATAGATTTACCCAAAACACACGTGTCACGTAATACGGTATTTATTAAATATTTTTACCCCCTTTATATAAGCTTAAGGCGAGGTTTTCCTACTTTTAAGCAACATATGACCATAATATAAGGCTTAATGTATTTTAGTGTAGGAAAACCACGGTGCTTACACAGAGGCGTGCATTTCGCTACAACTATATTTGAGGTTTTTCTCATATTGTTCGAAAACTATAGTAATGTAAAATGTACCTTTACAGTTCCCTCCATAATTACGAAATCTGTATATTAAGATATCGTAGATATCATTAAATAGGTATTTCTGAATCCAAAAAATAAACAGCGAGATAAGCCCAAATCAGTGTTAATGTCAATTTTTTTTCTATCCAGAAAATGTCCTGATTCTGCCTTTGCGGTTTCTTAGATAAACACTAAATTTTAATATGACACCATTTTTATAAATATAAGCTAACCATGGCAGTAGACAAACTAAAACTAGAATGACCAAAATTGCTAAAAGTGGGAAAAAAGGGGTTTTCATTTGTAACTGCCTCTTTTGAAAATCAATGCACAATTCACCAGATGATTGGTCTGACCGTTGCTTGAACTTGGAGATGGATGAATAATTGACAGCCTTTAAAAAAATTAATGAAAGCCTGTCGTGGGTTTGTAACGACTTTTTTGTTATAAAAAATTTGGCTAGTAAAAAGTCCGGAGTCCGGTCCGGCTGGGCTGGTGTATAAAGTGTTTATGAATCGCGGGAATGCTGCAAGTATTCTGTATACTCTCTGCAAACTGGCACTACAGTCCAGCCGCTGATAGAACGCGTCTGACAGCTACAATAGCATTGTAAATAAAACTTAATAGAAACATTAATTTAAATATTTTGTTGTAGTATGTATATTGGCTAGCAGCTGTCTTTTTTATACGTTAAACATAGGCTTGCGCTTGACCACCAACTCGCCTGATGGTAAGCGATGATGCGTTCTACGATAGAGCACGCTTGTCTAGAAGAAACCGATTCACTCTCGACTTGAAGACACCCAGATTGTAACTAACGGGGAACACCCATTCAGGCAGCGAATTCCACAGACTAGCAGTTTGCACAATAAATGTGGAATCAAAGCGCTTCTTACAGGTTCTCGGAATATCAACCATAAAGCGGTGTCGATTTTTAGTGCCTGCGCTGACAGTCCGGTAGAAAAATAGGCAGGAGGGAAATAAATCATGCAGATCTGATGCAAACTCTCAGAAATGTCGTATCCGATAAAAAACGATCGACTAGCCACTAAAATTAGTCTTACGTTCAAAAAGACTAAAAGTAATCAGAATTTACTGTTTTTGTTCAACTTTTTTGCCACACGCATTCTTTCAGTGGCCGCACTATAAGCTAAGATTACTTTATTTAGTGTTACTACGTTTTAGGTTATAGTTGTTTATGTTGTATTTGGAAGTATTTTTGTTTACTACAAACAATTGCAGTGTATCTATATATGTATGTATATCAGTCTCTGGCAGCCATATCACAAGCTTTGCTTAGTTTGGGGTCAGATGACCGTATGTGCAAAGATGTCTCGAATATTTATTTATTTATATATAGATAAGAATAAAACTCCAAACATCACACAAATAATTATACCGATAAAATCTCTCGTTGTGAAGTCCTTCCTATAAATCAATCAAAGATGAGTGAAAATCATATCACACTACAATCATAAAAGCGAAAATTTGTGTGAGAGTCTGTAAGTGTTTGTCCTTGCTCAACGTCGTAACGGCTAAACAGGTTTAAATAAAATTTGGTATGGAGGTACCTTATATCCAACATATAGGCTACTTTTTATGCCGCGGAGATAAACGGTTCCTGATAGGCAGGTAAAACCAAAGAGCGCTGCTAGTGAACAATACAGATAATGAAAATTGTTGGATTTTTGTATCATTTTAAGATCAAATTTTAAAGCACTGTTCTATACTATCACGGTTGCTCACTATAGTTATCAACAGCTTTATCACGGTAAAAATCCCGTTAATAATCATATAACTGCACATTTCAAAGAATAATATTCGGCAAATTTTTTAACTTTCACGATTTGAACACTTGTTTTAAATGCGTCGACCGAAAGGTACATATTTTTACCTAAATTAAATAATACGTAATAAATACTCTGTGATCTGTTTCAGCGCAGTTAGTATTGCAGGAATAATTCCTAGATTTTATAGTTGAAAATAACATTAGAATTTTTATATTCTTTCACAATTTTAAGGCTGGCCTTTCATCGTTAGTTTTTCCTTTTTTAATAAAGAATTTAACGGTATCCTGCTATATGCGTACTAAAACAGTTGTAAATTTCACAACTCTAAATGAAGCTAGTTTATCATAAATAGATAAACTTGAAAATAAAGATTGTTAATATTACCCTAGCTTAACTTTTCAAAATATAAACTATAAAATACCCCATCAATACTAAATATGGACGTTATTTTTACTAATGAAAACAAAATAATTTGTAGATTAACGCGAAAGTCATGTCATGAATACATACCATTCTCAGCTCTATGTCAGTCCAACGTAATGTATGTTTAATGTATTTCCTGCATCCCTTTTCGGAATAGAATCTCCTAAACGAAGGCTTTTATGTTAAAATATCACTTTATAATTTACCGTTTTGGAGCATCCGTATCAACAAGTTGAACTGTTTAAACGTCACAGCACAGATTAATAGTCGATTATTTTATTTGGTGTTTGATTCGCGCGCGCGATCGAGCGGCCAACCGCACAACCACTCGCGTCGAAAGGCGAACAAGCACTGATTCGGCATTGGACGATGTTTTCCAAAGGTGAGGATTTCGTACACCCTCGGCGTTCTCTCGGCTCCACTCGGCTAACTCATCCCCTTTCGATTGTGAGGAAAGAATTTCATATTTTCACGAATAAATAGAACATTTTCTAATTGAAATGGCACAAGACCGTCGTGGTAGCGACAAAGCCGTGTTTCTTGTGCAGAAAGGATTATTTAAATATCTGACTTTTTTCCTCGTTATTGCGTGTTTATTTTAATGGAGCTTGTTCTATGAAAAAAATTAGTAGTAACTACCTCTTTTTTCTAATTTAGTAAATATCATAAAAACGATTAAGCTCTGTACTAGGGCATAGCCAACTTACTAGAAAACCTACAAGCATCAAGGTTTTGTAGTAAGCTAACGCTACGTCGTAGTAAACGCTACGATTAGCGTAGCTGTTGTTCATACATTCGTAGTACCTACGGCTTGCTCAAACATACCATCTCGTGAATAACAATAATTTTTTGCTGCCTACAATTTACCAGAATTATGACTTCAAACCAGAAAATGTTAACTGTGATTTGAACGTGTTGGTCAAATATTGTTTCATGTTAAGCCTCGATACACGCGGGTTACCTTTGCAGTAATTAAATTTGTTTGTTTACTCGTACTTGGAAAATGGCCGGCTTACGTCTGGATTTGTGATTTTTGCATAGGTACGGTTCGTGTGTACCGAAAATATACAACGAAATGAAGTTTAATGAAATTTTAATCAAAATATGTTCAACCTGGCCGCTGGATTCGACGAAAAAACCCTTTTGACTTAGCAGGTTTTGCAATTTCGACGAATTGTGGTGGGGGTAATTTAATTAAAACAAAAAGGTTTTTGCAGCGACGAGGAAGTTTAAAATATTGCTTGGTTAAACCGTTGTCAAAATAAAACCTTCGTGCACCTTTTCTATGTGTGCTATTTTTTAGCAACGGTTTTACATTGAGTGAGAATTGAAGACAATTTTGTAGAGGTGGTAAGGCGTTTTGGATTAAAATCCTATGTATCGAAGTACGATCAGCATAGCCTAGTTGGCAGATGGTAGCTGTCAGAAACTCGTCTACCTTGCGGTCATGAGTTTTTTTTCTGACTATTTAAATTATTAATTTTAACATCACAAGTGGTCTCGTACGTAGCGATGGTAAAATAATTGACGTTATGACGTTGATTCCTTAGAAGATGAGGTGGCCATTAGTATGGGACGCCTTTTGCGTTGACACCCTTTTGCCATCATTTTACTAAAACGCAAAATAAGGCTGGTGCAGCTGCTAAATCTGCAGAAAGCCTCATAAGGCACAAATATAGTAATCCAGTTAGTGGGTATAATTATAATTTGAGCCTAAATCTAAACAATAAAATTTATTTTCTGTGGTCAAATCAATAATCTCCAAGTTTCCTAAGTAAATGCGCCAATTCTTTAAAATAAGGGGACGTAAAAATTTATTTAGTAGATCTTATGGATTATTTCAGGTATAATTCAAAACATAGTTGGTACCTACTCAATATTTAGGTTATTTAAAATTCGTCAACTGATCTAAAGCTAGTTTGACAAAAGACGGTGCTAAAGTCGATATTTTAAGAAATACAATTTACTGCCTTAAATTAAATAAATAAAAATAAAATAAATATTCAGGACATTTTTTCACACACGGTCATCTGACCCCAAACTAAGCATAGCTTGTGATATGGCTGCCAGAGACTGATATACATACATATATAGTTTTAAATACATACTTAAATAGATATTAACAACCAGATATAGAACAAACACAAATGTTCATCACACAAATGTTTGTTCTAGATGGGAATCGAACCCACGCCCCCAAGCTCAGAAGGTAGGTTCACTACCAACTGGACCAAAAAATCTAAATAAAATCTAATTTTAACAAAATCTTAAATAGTGGCTATATACTAGTACAATGATTATTAATAACACTTTTTATAAAACAAACACGTTACCCATGTCCGTTTATATAACAATGTGATGATGATGATGATGCGAAGTTTTGATGAAGTGAGGAACGAACATGGCCAATGTGTTCGATGATTAATTAAAAATATGAGTAATTATTCAGAATAATTGTTAAATATGGCTGCAATTCAAGATTTAGCACAAATTAGATTGCAATTTACGGTGTAAAAACATATTTAAAAAAATTACGTTTTTAGCACTAGCTCTTGACAACCTAGCTTTGGACCGAGAACAATACGAGTAGATAGACCAGGTACGTTGTAAAGTAAACTTCAGACCTGAATATGATACGTGTATAACGCGGTCAGTGGTACGTCAGCTCTTATCACAAAGGGAATTCTGAACCTAGGTCCTAGATATTCGTAGAAACCCGACTTTGGTTATTGAAATACCTTTTGGAAGGACGGTCACTCATAATTGAAATACGTAACTTGTGTACATATAATACGAATAATGTATTCGGATCATGAATTTTGACTACATTAAAATGAATAATCTCCAATTTTTTTGGTCATTTCTAAGTTGTTGGCAACGTAGGCCGAGTGTAAAAGTAAATTAACATACATAATAGGTATATAATTCTTACTAACAGAGCCCCGTGGTTTTACCCTATACCCTAGACCTACAGGAATCGTTGCCTGATAAAGATCAATTTTAGCGATAAGACTGCCTTTTTGCCTCTATTTAATGTTTTTTTTTTGCAATGTCCTTTCTGTGGAGTCAATAAAATATTGTTGTATTGTATTGTATCGATATCCGTTAATATGTTGTAATGATGGTTATATTATGTTATTATATACCTTTACCAAATTTCATCAAAATTTGTTCAGTCTGCACAAACTTTCGCATATATATACGTGAAATAAGCAAAATACAACAAGCGTATAGAAATGTGTGTCAAGTAAAGCGAAGCAGGAGAGCCTATGACTTTACACTGGTGCGCAGTATACTTGCTAGCACCACTGAGTACCATGGTACCTTTGGAAATTCACCCCGTCATTCACCCCGTCTTTACTTATAGCTCTTTTGATTTCAGTGTTCTTTTAATGGTAAAACCAAAATATTTAAATTAGGTTCTTAATGGTAATAATTATATATTATGGTTTTAAAACGGAAAGAAGACAGTGGGGTGAGTAAGATAAAACAAGCACCCACAAAATACACAGCTCAAGAAAGTCGCTAGGGAGAGGTTGTTAGAGGCCGGTTTTTTTTTGTAAAAATTTTATGACCGTGGATTCAAAGCCCTTTAGTCGCAATATTAAACAGTTTGCATGGTCTTAATAGCGTCAAACAAGTCATAGTCAGAGTCTAGCTAAGTAAGTCACGGTCAAGTCAAACTCATGCCCCTGTAAAGTGGTGGAGACTTTACAAGAGGAGTTAGTTTATGGAGTTTTGGAAACAACACGAAAAGATACGTTTCACCTCGTTATATCACTTGACCACACTCGAGCACGTTTACGAGCACTTAATGAATAATAATTCACCATTTAGTACACATTAACACTCAAAAATACACAAGTTTACGAAAATAATCCAACGAGCCGACATGTTTTTTCCGCGTTGGCGCCAAAACTCCGTACGGCCGCTAAATGCGCCTGAGAGTTGCCTTAACATGTCAAAAGCTAAACATCAATTCAGCCATAAGACATAGGGTCTACTACTGGACATATGGCCTCCCCCATCGATCTCCAAAAAGGGCGATTGGAAGCGGCCTGCATCCAGCGTTGTCCTGCGGTCTCTTTTAGGTCGCCTGTCCATCGTGTGGGTGGACGTCCTACACTGCGCTTACCGGTCCACGGTCTCCATTCAAGAACCTTTCGGCCCCATCAGCCACCTGTTCTGCGTGCCCTGCCCACTGCCACTTCAACTTGCTAATCCGGTATAAAACTAAACGAAAACAGTATACTCTGATCAATATTACAAGGTTTAAGTAAAATTGTAGCTGGTAACCAATATGTTACAGTAAATTATTAAAAGAATATTTTTACAATGTTATTGTAGCTGTCACACGCATTCTGCCAGTGGCCAGACTGTAATTGTCAATAACCCTGTAAAGGTCCATTTTTACAGCAGAAAAAAGCGTAAACAACCTCCAGTCTTGAGCTTCAAATTACATATTCATAACCTTCAACTTTTAAAAATAATTGACCTCACTTGATTAGTGGCAGCTCAAAGTTAATTCTCCCTAGATATTTTATGAAATATTTAACAAAATTTTAATAGCGACTGTAAATTGCCGACGTAGATATAGGAAAATTCCAGCTTTGTAGCGGGAGAAGATAAGGCACGATCTTAACTTCGCTTCGGTAGATATTAGAGCACTTCAAACTTAATCCCTTCTCATTGTTTAATGAACGACCGACGAAAAAAGAGATGACTCAGGAACCATCTACATTTTGTGTGGTTTACAGGCTGCAACCACACCACACTCCACACTACCACCATAATTCACCACACTTAATAATAATACAACACACAATAATGATTTCTTAAGGTTTAGCGATTATTACACATTGGAAAAACTCAGTCACACACCGGGCAATGGAGAGAGCTATGCTCGGAGTTACTTTGCGAGATAGAATCCAGAATGTGGTTATTGACCGAAAAACCAGAGTCACCGACATAGATTTTAAAATTTGCAAGTTGAAGAAGCAATGGGCACGTGACTCAAAGAACCGATAACGGATATTTACCGACAACGGTAAATAAAATTAATCCTGTTTATTGAATACCATCTATTTCCCGTGAAGTAAAATAATAGTTTTTTGTTGAAAAAAAAAAGTACCTACTTAAACACATTTTTATCTGCGTGCTTCGATTTTCTATGTTCAAGATGTTAGATTTTATAGACACCTGGTACCACAGAACACATATACCAGAGGCCTGGTACTTAATACAATTCAGAGTAAAAATAATCAAAACGTTTGAAGTAAAAGAAATATATCATACCAAAGGTCACCTCTCGTAGATTAGATGGATAACTTTGTAAGGATTGAAAAAGTTTATGGAGGAAAGTTGTTTTGATGTCTGTTTGTTGGTAACGCAGGGAATATTTAAAGCGATATTTAATTTGCAACTGTTTTTTTTTTAAATTTAAAGACCACTACATCGGATATACAATACATTGTTAACTATCTTTAAATTACCAACCAGCACTTAATATCTAACTAAATGTATTTATTTCTAGATGTGGACCTAGCACTCAAGTTACATCTAGATAATGAAGTTAATTTATTAATTACTGCTGTCATTAGCTACAAAATATGAAACAAAACTTATGATAAAATAACAATAATCCTGCAAAAAGGCCTAAATTATTATTATAATTATGCAATAAGTTGGTAGATATCTGAGGTTACCGAACTATGGTGAAAAATGTCAAAATATTTTTTTATAATATCTTTATACTAAGGACTTTATGTACCCTAAAGAGTCCTTGCGTTATACCTATCACACATACAACAAACCGTTGATTTATATACATATTTATATCTACTCAAGTGCATCCCACTGTTCTTACTAAACCTTTTCAGCGTGACTTCGCAAGACGAAAAACAAAAAGAATTTCGGCTGCAATAAAAAGCTAATGAAAACTGTTCTACCTGTGTAACAGACACGATCAAGAATCTCACATTCATATAAAGTTATTTCCATCTCACACTAAGTGAGCCCCTTTTACGCTAGTTGACTACAGTTAGGAGCTTGTTCATAACACGTTTCAAAGTTTTACCGCCGCGTCTCAGTAACAGGTGCATGTGTGGGCTGTTTCGGATTACCCATCAACTCTGATATTTTATGTAAGCTGATGCTAACATTCGCTGCAACCGTTGACTGTATTACTAATAAAGCTTTTAGCAAAGTCGGTAGAGCATAATGAAGGAGGTGTAAATCTTTTAAATATAAATTAGAGTTTAGGTTTTGTAAATTTATTTAAAAACTTGAGCGGTGTATTGCCTGTACTAGGAGATAATAGTAATTCATAAAAGCAGTACCTCGTGATTTTACTTGCTATCCTACTAGGACCATGATTTTTCAGGAATAAAAAGCCTCCGGCTTTTTCCAGGAGTGGGTCGAGAAAGCCTACGAGTAACAAAAAAGCCTGTGTTAATCCAGGGTTACCACAATATCCCTTAGTGTTTGCACTTTTTTAATTTATATTTATTTGTGAGAACCTGTAATTGGCTTTCTATAGTTTTTCCATTGTATATTTTAAGCGAAAAAAGCTGTTCGTATTCCAGTAAACTAATAAGCTGTCTTCATTCAAATCGGTTCCACTTTTACGGAGTGGAGGGCAGAAAAAAATAAATACATACTTGTACACTTAACTGCATATAATTTATGTAAATGTAAGTACTAAATAGGTACTGGTGCCGGACCGAGGATCAAACCAGGTGCAGTCAGATTATAAAGCGCACACATTACCGCTTGGCCACTATCACCCATGAAGGTGTAGGCAATTAGAACTAAGTTACTGCTGCCAATAGAATTCCTAAAGTAAATAAATAGGGAATATTTTATCAAGTGGAATGTCATGAGCATTTATTTTGTTCGGTGTCGAGTAAATTTAAGAATCACTCGCAACCACAGAATACAGAAGATTCACTTCGTAAAATGATACTTAAACATACATAAGAAGCTACTCTCGCTACTACACAATAAAGTAGAATTCAGGACGCGCGAGCGCTACCTACAGCTATATTAACTTAGAAGTTGCCTGATGCCTCTCTGTCTTTCGCGTAACTCTTGTCGCATTATTTCTGTCTATCACGCGGCAGCGGGTACGGCAAGTCCGAAAAGTCGGCTACTTGTAGCTTCATACCTAAAGTGCAGAGTGCGCCAGGCCTGACACAACTCCGAAAATATGACGAGAATCCATAAATTTAAACGTCGTTTCCACGGAAAATCTCCGTCAGAGACTTGAACTGCACCTGCACTTATTTAATTATTTGATTCATTTAATTCTAATCACACAATAACTGAGTACTTTAGTATCCATTCCAAATGACGCCCGCAAGCGCAAACCGTAACGATTTTTTGACTCCAGCCGAAGAATCAAAAACCGCTGACACCAAAAGCGTTCATAAACCGAATATACGACGATCATTAAGGGTCATAATCAGGCGCGCATGTCTACACGCGTCTAATAATCCCCTAGCGAGGCGGTAAAGTCGCGGCGGTGAGAAATGGTCCCCTCGCGACTCTGAGACGGGGCCAGCGATTTTTCTCCTGAGATAGGCTCGCGTATATCTCGTAGGAGTGCAGATAACGTCAGGGTACGCTGAGACAGCTGTTTTAAGAATGGAGATAGCAACGTCCATATGTACGTGGTTTTGATTGTTAGCGGTACGTTATCGGTAATTAGCTTTGGGGTAACTTAAAAAATCTCTATCCATTTAGATATCTACTTACCATACAGTAAAAGTTGTTCATAATGATGAGGACAATGACCTCCTTTCGGCTTAGTACAGTATATATGCTTAACCCTGTACATATCTACTTACAGCCCAGTCTCTAGCCCCAACTAGCTTCTATCCATAATTCTCTAATCTAACTAAGATTTTCCTTATTCCTACTAAAATATTTTCAACCAAAAATCTGCAATGTGTTCAAAATACCATGCACAGTGATACAGTGAGTTTGTTTTGTCAAGACTTAGGTTCGAGTTCGATTTCCAGTAATAACCATAGCAAAAGACTAAGAAAGATTGATTTGTATGCATCCAAAAAGCGGTCGTTAGGAGAATGCGTCTGACAGCTGCCATAACATTGCAAATTGCTGAACAAAAGCAGTAAAGTTCTGATCACTTTTACTAATTTTTAAACGTAAGATTATAGCCAATATACTACAGTAAAATAAATAAGTTTTTCATCCGATTTTTATTCATTAACACCGTGCTTCATAAATGACGTTCTCATTTCGAGTGTTTTTTATTTTATGTTAATGTTGAAAAAAATACGTTTCTATTTCACGCACTTTCCCTGAGATCGATTTTTTTGTTAAAAAATCTTTAATGTTTGAAAGTGTGTTTGTTAGTTTGTTTTTCCTTTTTACCTGACAATAAATTGACGAATCGACGTAACTTTTGGTATAAATATAGTAGAATTGCCTGACAGTGTCAAACGATATTTATTATTTCAGAAACATGAACTGTTTTTATGGTTCCGTACCTCAAAAGGAAAAAAAAAACGGACCCCTTATAGGATCACTTCGTTGTCCGTCTATCTGTCCGTCTGTCTGTACGTCTGTCAAGACCCTTTTTCTCAAGAACGCGTAAAGGTATTAAGTTGAAATTTATACTAAATACTGGGTCTACGGTTTCTTTCGGCTGTAAAAAAAAAGTTGTAAGTCAACGCAATCAAAAGATATGAATCAAATCAAAGCGCTTCGTAAGAGTTTTTGTACGACTGTTTTGCGGTTGAAACCACTAGGCATAGCTAGTCTTCTATAAATCCATACCTATTGAAAGGTATTCAAGCAATTAAAAATAAAAACTTGTAGAGCATAGCATAAAGGCTTTTCTTTTATTTGCAACTGAGGACAAAGTAATAGTGCAATTCTGCTAGCATTGCATGTACGAGCGTTTATAAAGAACGCCTTCCACTCCACACAGAGCTGCGAGGATATGAAATGAGGTCGTATTATGTAGAAACCTGTTCAAAACGTGTGATTTTAAAATCTGTGCATCAAAGAAAAGAAAGATCGGCGTTTTAGCTCTAGTTTTTGCGATACGTACGAAGTAAAGTGTTTCAGAATTACGCAGTTAAGGCGTATCATATTTCGAAATTACGTACTTTTGTTGAAGTCTCGTGGTTCTGAATGAAATAATATCAAAGTAACAAGATTTGTAGTTTCAGATTCTGGAGTTCCGTTTTGAAGTCCTACAGAAAATACCATTAGTGAAGTTCCAGAAATCAAAGTTACTCTACTCTGCTTCTACGTCTTCTTAAAACTACTCTGTCAATGGCGTCGATTCTGTCATACCACTCACTAAACTAAACCAATCTGACAGGACTAAAATTATCTGCCTCTCTTTTCATTTTAATATGTGAGAGAAAGATGGCAACAATTTTAGAGCTGTCAAATTTAAATTCGTTTAGTTTAGAGAACATCAGAATCGATGCCATTATCTCGCTATCTAATATTTACGGACAAACCAGTTACGAGCCCTCTAAAAATTTTGTCAAAAAAGCAACTAGATGTTTGGCTTTTGATTCTATTCCCAAAAATCTATCGAATATTTAATTTTTGTAACGACTAGTAATTGTAATTATTGAACATAAGCCGTTATGTTCAATAATTACAATTAATTGTCGGTATTTATGGCGATATTTTGGAAAAACTCAACATATCAACTTAGAACCTCCAATTTACTAAAGCGGTTTTTCGTAAAACTTGAAGGGAAAGTTTTACAGTGGATTTAGATTACTGACTTAAAATAAACAAGTTTAATGTTATCGTTTAGGTACTTGTTTTTTATTCGTCTTGACAATTATTACGGCTTTATTTTTTCGTTTTATACCCCGAAATCTAGATACCTAAACTTGTACGATTGCTAAAGTTTTATGATTATTTACGGGATATTTACCGTGGTAAGGTTGTGGATTGAATATCGTAAATAATCGTATAACTTTAGCGAACAACCGTGATAATTTAAAACAGTGTTGAACGATTGCATTCTGTAATACGGTTTGTTTTAATACTCCGTAAATCTATAATATGTTATCGACTGACATCTGAATATGTTCATCAAATAGCTATATATTCAATGTGCTAATATTAAAAGTGCGAAAGTGTGTTTGTTTGTTTCTATTTCACGCAGCAACAGAGCAACAGATAACGGATGAACATAAGTTGACCTTACCAACTTCTAAATTGGTAATATATTAAATAGTCTGGCCGAAACCCAATGGCCACCAAGATATATAATAAACCACCAGTGCAGAAAAAACGTGGTAAATGCGAATAAATATGCTAAAACACAAAAAATATATTAGGTGCTGCTCGCAAAATGTTACTATACCTTAGAGAGTACATAAAAGACAAATCAGTTATGGAATAAATTGATCCGCTTTGCACTTTGTTGCCATACCCAATCAGGGTCATTGCTACCCAAAAATAATTTATATTGTCATTGTTGCCATCTAAAATCTGTATGTGAATTTTATAATGTACAATAAATTATTGAGTATTGAGCATAGATATTATCTTAAGATTGCTTTTTATCCCTGAAAATGTGCGGTTTCTGACAGAGACCACGTGAGTGGAAACGAGAGGCAGAGTTAGTGATAGAATGTGATTAAAAATTTAATCCATGTGACACTTGATTAACAAGCTGCAGTGTACTCCACACAGGCAATCTAAGAGCTAGTTTTGCAACAGATTCGTTGCAATTTAGTGTGTGAGAGTCTTAATTCTCTGGCAGGCGATAGAAAGCGTCCATTTAGATTAATTGGTCTAGGAATTAAGTTTTAATACCGATGTAAGAATTAGTTTTTATTGTCTGCTCACCACAGTCTTATACATTAACTTGAGATATGTTTTTTGTAATATAACCAAGTAATAAACCTCCACCAGTAACAATATCTATATCTCTATGTCTATCTACATTCTTAAATTTATACCCAGTATAAATTTAAGTAGTTTTCCGCGTTTGTCTGTCTGTCTGTTTGTATGACCGCTAACTCCTACTAAACCACACAACGGATTTTGATGGTTTTCACCATCAGTTGGATAATTTTCACCGAAGGTTTATTTATATAACTAGCTTATTTCGAAGCCTACTTGAGACTTCGAAAAAAATACCTATAACGAGGCTGGACAAGGAAAAACTTTTTTTAACTTATTTATATGACTGGTATTTTGATGACCTTCTAATTTTTTGAAGTGAAAACTTCTGTATTTGTACGTTTGGCAGTTTTTGGGAAAGTCGCTAGAGTCGACTATGGGATCGAGAGAGATATAGTCAACATTGATGATGGCTATTTATTTCAATAACACTAAAGTGTTCACAAAAGCAAACATAAAGTTGTCAAAGTATGCACAGTATTAGAATATAAATAAAATCCAGAATAAAATCACTCAATGCATGGAACGCATCAACTTGAGACACGGACCACCTAGCCCAATACAGACGCCAGACGCGATAAAAAAATATGCGTGAAAAAAAAAAAGTTGAAATACAAAATTCACCAATTCGATCCTTAGCAACATTTATGTACATACTTTTTTAAATATATTACGGATGAGAAATATTCTAAAGGTATGGCTGGGGTACAGACAAGTTACACAGTATTGCACCTACTAAAACCCACTTAATAACCGCCTTTGTGCCTCTGTCTTTTTTGCACATGTCATAGTTTGATGTTACAATCAATGATGAACAATAATTATTATTTTTCACGCTTCAATATATACATTTTTCGCTTTAAACTGTTCTCTATTTGCAAGCCAGTTAGAAAAAAACATTTATTGTTAAGTTACGTAAGGAGGTACTTAACAAAAACAAAAAAAAAACAACCAAGGGGTTTCCGTGTTTCGGAGTAAAAAGTTCGTACCATTTTTAAATAACACGTCAGTTATCAGTTTTCATAGTAATTTATCTAGCCTACTAACACGACATAATTATATTATGAATTTTCATATTAACTTGTCATATTTGTCAAATTAAATTAATATATTTATTAAAAAAAACAGAAAATTAACGAAAACTTAAATAAATAACTAAAAACGAAAACTTAAAATAACTAAATAATAAAGTTCTTTGATTATGAAAAAAAAATATATTTATTTACAAAAAAAAAATATTTTTTACGCGACAATTTTTTTCTCTCTTTAAACAGTTCTCTATTTGCAAGCCAGTATTTTTTTGTTAAGTTTCCTAAGGAGGTAACATAACAAAAAATATTTAAATTTTCAACCAACGTGTTGCCGTATTTCGGAGAAAAATTTCGTTCCATTTTTAAATAACGCGTCCGTTATCAGTTTTTATAGTAATTTATCTGGCCTACTAACATGACAGATATGGATTTTCATATTAACTTGACGGCCGCTGCTTGCGTGTATAAACGTAGGTAGATACTTATAGAGGGTAGGAGCGGAAATGGTTCAAGCATTTTCAGTGGGAGTTATGGCTCAGGCAGCATGCTAAGGGATATACCGGTGCGTTCCTATGAAGTTCCCTATGCCCTCCGTCTAGCACAGAGGCAGGCCACCGAGAGGGTTTTAATAGGTTCAATCCTACATAACCTGTATTGAGGTGCAGACGCACCTCAATACAGAGTATATTTAGAAGATTTCTCACCCGCTACAAAAAAAAGGTATCTATGTACGTTTTAAAAACATGATACAGTTTATTTTTCATAATACCTCACATAATAAAAGCTCGTATCTTACCGGAGACTGGAGCTCTCATTAGTCTCCTCGTTACCGCGTGTGAGACGCTCTGCGTTACGAGTAGATAAATCGGCCGCGTTACCTTACCCGTGCTGTATTATTTACCTAGAGACTTCCAAACATAAAGGTAATGTTCCAGAACAAGGTACGACATTGCAAATGCACCTTGGTACATAAGAAATAGTGATCTATAATACATCGGGACCTTCAAGTAACTCATTGAAAATATAATTCAAAAGCACGCCAAAGCTCACGAATAAAGACTTTATCATCATGTGAATGTCGATTCCATCCAGCTCGACCACACAAACATTGCTAGAAGACATAAGGAAACAAATGAAAAAACTGGTAAGTAGTGTAGTGCTACCTCTAAAAACCACGTGAACAAAGTGTCTTCCCCTTAAAAGAGAACAAAAAACGTGTTATTGGACATATTTTTGTTTTTTATATTAGCGTGACTTTAGGCTAGATTGTAATTTAATTAGGGGCGCATTTTTGCAAGTGTACTTTAAGAAAAAAAACCTTACCCTCGCTGTACTATTTACCTACAGACATCTAAACGATTTTTTTGACGGACCGAAGCAATGAACTCAAATCTGTCTATCTCAAAAACAAATCGGAATTTGTTTTTATTGTTTGTTTAATTGTCTGTATGTCTATTTTATTCGACGATAAGTTGCGTGCCATTGATTGAATTGTCATGAACCTTACCCAAGCTGTCTTACTACTAGAGACTACTAATGACTAACCATATTAGATATCTAGATAGATAAACTCTTTATTGTTCACAAATTTCATACACACGATAAAACAGCTTAAAAACTAGTGCAACAATGGACTTATTTGGTTTGAATCACTGTTTTAATCTTCCACGGTTGTTTAACTGTATGAAATGATTATTAACGGGATATTTACCGTGATTTAAGTTTTAGATAGAGCTCCTGATCTTTCGGCACAGTTACATGCACCATAGTTATGGACAGACTACGTGTAGCTCGTAATTGCTCAAAGATGATGAAGTTTATTCAGACGAAAAAAAAAAAAAGGTATATTAAGATCGACGGCACCGTTAATGTTCTTAATGCAACTGATGTGAAGATGGTTCATGTAACTGCGCCGAAATATTGAGAGCTCCAAACGGGTTCTTTTAAACTTACGAAGATACATAAAACGAATATTTTGGACCCACAGCTCCATACTATATCATCGGTAGGTATGATTTCCCGCCACAAATACACATAAAACATTTCGTCGCCGTCATGGCTTGCGATGTTGCGTATCACAGAGCATTCATCTTCGTCCGGGAGCTGGCGTGCCGTATCACCCGCCCATCTAGAGGGCCAGGACAAGTGGCTGCGGATCCAGCGCTTGACGATCGCAAGCGCGTCACTTCCAGAGATACGTCCAATTGTCTTCTTTTATAGGCTTTCTTTGTTTCGGACTGGTTGGATTAGTGTTTGTACTATGCCAAACAACAGTATGTGATGCCAAATCAATTATCTCAGAACTGGGACGAGTGGCACTACCTGTGCTTAGTAAGGGGTAATCACACGCTGGTAACGATGATAAATTATGAGGACAGCAAATATTTATAAGTCCCTACCGCTCATCTCGTTTTATTTGAATTGAAATGAAAGAGACCCAATGCTCCTGCGAACTCGCGCAATTAACTTGCGTTTGGCAAAATCACTGCGTCTCGTTTCATTTCAATTAAATTGAAAGAAACACCAAGATTGAGGCAGATAATATACTCGTTTGTTTGGTTCGCTAAATCCTTTCGTCTCTCTTCAGTCCACCAAAAAGACCTAAAATCGATTATTGTACAATCCAAGTAATTTTTAGTTACTAGCCGGTATCTTTTTATATATTATCGGAAATGTACTCGTATGTATTCCGCCATTACATAGAATTTCTAGGAAATTAACACAACTTCCAAAATAGATAGGATATGTGTAAAATATAATCATTGAAATATTTAAATACACATATCTCCTAGCAATTCTAAACATTTCCTAAACAGAAATCGGAAATGTGTTAATTTCGGGATATACTTCGGGTAGGGACTCGGTATCGAATCTGTCACTCATTTCGAATCTAACCTACTCAAGTTCAGTCTCCGGGACTCCACCCTGTGCCGGGGCTGCGGGTGGTCATTCGCCATGAGCTCTTGCGGTCGGTCCTGATTGTCGTTTCGCCACACATAAAATTTCGTGGTCATAGACTGTTTTAAAATTTACTTACATCAATGGTCGTGGTCATGAAAAGTAGGTAGGCCTGTTGTAGAACCCTATGTTGTAGCTTCTCGGAAACACCATGGAAGGTAGCTCATTCCACATTTTGCAGGTGTGAGGCAAGAAAGATCGCGTGAATCGCACAGTGTGCGATTTCCACTGATCTATGATGTGTGGATGAGCCTTCAGGTGGTGGCGGCTAGTGTAATGGTAAAACCGCGACGCCGGCATCAGATCAAACAGTTCTTCAGAACACTCCTCTTTACTGTTTTTGTTCAGCTTTTTACAATGTTATGGTAACTGTCAGATAAATTCTTTCAGTAGCCGCACTTTAGGCACAAACACAAAATTTAAAACGTCAATTTGTTTTATTTCCTCTCCATTGTCTATACTCATTACGCATGTCTCTTTAATTGCTGCGCGGACATCCTCATTAAAATTCTAAGCGCGATGCCCTCCTGTTTCCTGTTTCTAAGTTCCGAACATACTTGAGCGACCTATGTGTAGGCATCGTGGTAAGGTATTTTTTCGGGTAAGTGTA
Source organism: Agriopis aurantiaria (assembly GCA_914767915.1). Classification (NCBI taxonomy): domain Eukaryota; kingdom Metazoa; phylum Arthropoda; class Insecta; order Lepidoptera; family Geometridae; genus Agriopis; species Agriopis aurantiaria. Next base: position 8,707,148 of record OU612000.1, on the reverse strand, counting down.
CTTATCTATACCTACTTAATATTATAAAGAGGAAAGATTTGATTGTTTGTTTGTTTGTTTGTTTGCATTGAATAGGCTCCGAAACTACTGAACCGATTTGAAAAATTCTTTCACTGTTGAGAAGCTACACTATCCTCGGGTAACATAAGCTATATTATATTTAAAAAAAATATAGGGATCCTTACTAAAACTCCAATAATGTAACCCAAGGTGTAAAAAAATTAGATTTACAATTTTAACTTTGCGTGTTTGACAATTCTAAGACAGGACAACGTCTGTCAGGTCAGCTAGTTATTAAAATAAAATAAAAGTTGACATACTAAATGCCTAAACTACTTAATTAAAGTTATATGATTATTTACGGGATATTTACCGTGGTGAGGTTTTGGAATGAGCTCCCGATATTTCGGTGCAGTTCGGTGCAACCTTGATAGTATTAAAACAGTGCTAAACTACTTAGCCTATTAAAACACTTGGATTGCCCATATACCCTTGAAAGTTTAAAAACAATCCAAATGTTCAAGCCCACTATCAGGTAGTAGCGTGCTACAGGCACCGTTAATGTTCTGGATAAAAAGTAGCCTATGTATTAATTTAGGGTACAAGTTACTCACATACCAAATTTCATCTAAACCCGTTCAGCCGTTGATGTTCAGATGTTGAGTTCCTAATTAAACACAACTGTAAACATAAACACACACACTCACACACATACTTACAAACTGTCGCATTAGTAATTAATATAAAATTTGTGAGATTTTAAGCAAATTCTACTAAATTCTAGAAAATTTTAAGTACTTAAATGATTTTCTCCTCAGTGATATGAACCTACTACTGTGTTCCATTTAGCAGTCACACAGCTCGCACAGATATGTACCTAAGCTTTAAGCTTTAATGTATTTGAACTGTTCCAAAGCAGTGCTCAAGTAACTTTCACTAATTGGAAACATAACTAATTGTTAGCATAAGTTAAATAGTCAAAAATAGCTACGTATCGTGAAGTCTTTCTTGACGCGCTGACGGCAGCTAATTAGAAGTAATTATTACGGAAGTTTCCAAGAGTCTTCGGAATGTTTGAGTTTGATATAAGGAAGAATTTTGAATTGTTCTTTAGCAGAGTTTTTGTAGGCTGAATGAACGGGCTGCTATTGGCTGTTGACACTAGGTCGTCATAAAATTTCAGATTCCGCAAATTAGAAGTGCAAAATAGCCAGCTCCTTTTCCATTAAATTATTGAAGTAGTGAATATTTTTTTGATGTTTCTATGGAAACTCAGGGTGATTTTCACACATTTTGTTTATATTGCATGGGTTTACTCACGTCACGTAGACTAAGTCTGTTTATCTGAATATTGTTCAACCGATCCGGTGGCATTTTTCAAGGTGAGTGCTCGCTTTGCAATGCGACACGGAGTCAGTTCTTCTATGGAGATTTGAAAAAAGCACGAAAAGACACCTTTTGATTGCATTAGTTTCACAACACTACATTCGTTAGGTAATGGAAAATAATCTATAATTATTACACAAAACACTAGAAGTATCTTTCAACGAGTTTTACTTAAAAGAACGGCAAACAAGCTTGCGTTCCGATTGATGGTAAGCAGAAATCACCGCCTATGGACACTTGCAACATTAGCACTAAACCACCACGATTCCACGTTTTGGCGCCAATACCATGTATAAAACGTAGGCATTAAAATTGAGACAGTTTATTTTGAAGTTATACATGCGTAAAAAGGTTACATGTTAACCAAAAACAGATCAAATGGACACGTAGCCGCATAAACTTCCGCATACATAACGGGTCAGTGAAAATCCCACCAAAATTGAACTCCACCGAAACATGCTTAAACAGAATGAGAAGTAATTAAAACTTTGCAAATTTCGCTGACGTTTATTTAATTCCCCTCAATAGGCTTACAATTATAAAGCACAGGGTCAGCGCATGTATCCAGTCGATAGCTAAATTGTTGTAGCCAAAGTTCCCTTAAAGCGGCACAAAGTCGTTTCTTGCTATACATAATAATATGTAAATACGAAAGTCATTCGTGAAATTCCACATCAGAAATTCTAATTAAATTACGAGGCTGGGTAATGGGTTGATACAGCTAACTACAAGCTCCCTTTATCTAAAGTTGAGTTATTTCGCCAAATCTGAAGTATTTGTTTAAAAGTCAACGGGATTGTATTAATGCCAGGACATGAGCCGAAATTGAACGGATTAAACTGTACATATTTTGGTCTGAGCCCGTGACGAAGGTTGGTGCTATTCGTTAAAGCGTGGAGTAGGTATTAAATGGTAATCCGGAGAATTTTCAGAACATTTGCTCTTTTGTGTAGCCGAGTATCTGTAAATTAGACCTTCCTGAGACAGACTCGGTTTTATTGGGTGAGAATATTACAAATACCACATGATTTAGTAGTACGACGTGGTTGGACCTTTTTATAACCAAGTGTGAGCTTTTGGAAAAACTATATTCTTTTTATCACAATTCTATTTAATATAATATATATAAAAGCGAAATTCACCTACTTACTCATTCACTCACTCATCACGAAATATTGAAAACTACAAGTAGTTTTCAATATTCAATATTACTACGAAGCTGAAATTTGTCAGGTAGATTCCTTATGGGGTGTAGAGGACCGCTAAGAAAGGATTTTGTGAAAGGGCATGCGTACAAAGTCGCGGGCAACACCTAGTAATATCATAAATGCGAAAATTTGTGTGTATTTTTGTTTCCACTCAATTCCGGATTTGGATGGAATTTGGTAGGAGAGTGATTTAAATAATAATAAAAATAGACTTTCGCTTGACTGAACCGCTAACTTACCTGATGCTAAGCGACGATGCGATCTACAATATAGTGTATGCGTTTGCCTTAAACAAACTGATTCAGTCGCAACCTGAAGACATCCTCAAGACATCCATCCTCATCAAGATTGTAAGTATCGGGAAACACCTACTCAGGTAGCGCATTCCACAATAAAAGTGTTCGTACAAATCATTATCGTCACTATCAGCCTAAGTATTGTTTCCATTGCAAGTTTTTTTTAAATTTTTTTTTATTGAGTTATTCTGTTGTCCTTTTGGCCTCTACAGCTTGACTGGACTAGTTAGCGAACGCAGAGTGCGTTCGGCATAGCTTGGTGGTTTAAGTTTTGGGCAACTAGCTCAAGGGCACCTCGAAGGTACGGACCTCGGCTTGGGCCATCGCCGGGACTGGGAATCAGACTTGCCCAGGCACCCCAGAGGGGGTGTGCCCTGCAGCCCTAGCAGTTTGTTGAACTGATTGATTATTTGGAGAGAATTTAACCGATCTTCTAACAGATCCTGGGGGTCAACGATCCCGCCAGCGGGATCGCTGTGTGTGTGTGCCTCTGGTAACCGACGCCTATACCAAAAACTGAATATTTCCTATTGCAAGGAGCAGCCAGATCAGAGCTAGGACACAGGCGTTCAATCAAACCGGGTGCCGTCAGATTGTAAAGCGCACATGCTACCGCTCGGCCATCATTGCTCACCAGAGTCAAGAAAAGAGATTGTGTTGTTTTGATCAAGTCTTTAAAATGTAAACACATTTTTATTCACACAGTCGGTGACGATCTAATGAGGCATTTGATGTCTTTCAAATAGCGCACCTATGTAATGCTTTTAACCAAATTAAATTTCTACAGCTTTGAGTATTGTACTATATATTTTTAAGAACCGATAAGAGGTTACATTTTGTCACAAAAAACTTTTACTAGGAGTGTTTCATTTTAAAATTGCCAATACAGAAAATTATTCTTGAATATAATTATGACGATAACTAATTATTTTAAAAAATATAGTAAAATAATGTATTTTCACGAATGTATATAGTCTGGATGTTCTAATCGGGCATATTTGTGGAAACTGCATTAAAATCCTTCCCGTGGTTTAGAAGTTGTGCGTGTTCGCAGACACACTAACAAACTTGAATTTGGTTGTTCCATAGTTTTAGCGTAGATTGCGTATTAAGACGTATCATGTATCACGAAAAAACTCTAAATGAGTTTAAACTTTACAAATATTACTATTTAAAATAATATATATATTTATATTCAATAATTCCTAAAATAGAGAGTGTAAACGGTTTCGTAGGTAGTTCCACAAATATCAAAAGTGCTTCTATTATAAGTAAATACGGAATTTAACCTGAATCACGCAAACGGATATTTTCGCATGTGAAACCAATATCGGTTATTACCTATTCTATTTAGTTAGAAGTAATTTAGGACAGTATTTGATCAACACATCTATTATATATTATGACATCTATTGATGACGTATAGAACTGACACGCGGAACTTAACTGTTGGCCTTTGGAAAACTCAGAGTCACACAGCGGGCAATCGAAAGAGCTATGCTCGGAGTTTCTTTGCGCATTAGGATCTGGAACATGGATATTTGCCAATGAACCAGAGACACCGAAATAGGCATTAAAATTTGCAAGTTGAAATGGCAATGGGCAGGCTACATTGCTCGAAAAACCGATAACCGATGGGGAAGAAAGGTACTTGAGTGGAGAACACGAACCGGAAGACGCAGCGTAGGCAGGTCTCCCACTATATGGACCGACGACATCGTGAGAGTCACGGGTATCCAGTGGATGCAGATGGCAATCTGTCGTTCAGTGTGGAGGTCTGAGGTGAGGCTTTTGTTCAGCAGAAGGCGTTTTCTGGCTGATGATGATAAAGAAATTCCATTTTACGATACTAAGCTGGTAAGAAACACGTCGTTTAATGTTCAAAGGATGAATAAACAAGAACTTACAGAACCTGCAAATTTCCCGACTAAAAAGAACACTTTAATAATACCTGAGCCTTGAATATTGAGCTTGAACAACCGCATCTTTACGCGTCGGAGGTAGAGCACGCTTGTCCTAAGGCACGTGAATTGAAACCGTAAAGCTAGTAAATAGTCTGAGAGTCGGCGCGTACCTTGGCGAATTCATATAGTACGTGATACCAGCTTTAAGAGCTCCACGGAGCTTCAACTTACATGAAATATGGCGCTCTATGTACGGAAAGAAATCTCTCACTTGTTAAATTAAATGGTCCCTTTATAATAGCTGAGGTGTGAGGTGCTTGAGAAAGTTCTTGTAGAACAAAACTTACTGTATAGATATAGTAATTTTTTTCTTCTTCTATTCAGGGTTCCGTACCCAAAGGGTAAAAACGGGACCCCATTGTCTGTCTGTCTATCTGTCCGTCTTACCTTTAAACGGTTGTATCTTTCGAACCGTAATAGATAGCCAGTGGAAATTTTCACATAATATGTAATATTATGGCGGATTACCACGGCGAATAGCATCAAACTTGGCATGATTATAGTACACTCTAAAGTATAACAACAAATAATAAATAATGGCCAAGTACGAGTCGATGACAAGTTTCTGTTCATTACCAAGTTATAACTGGTAAATTCGTTATGTAATTTTGTGGTGGCACGAACCCTCAGTGCGCGTGTCCGACTCGCACTTGGTGGGTTTATTTTTGACATGCAACTCCATGGACACCGGGGTTCGTGACTTTTGTTATACTTAACTTTAATTTTATTGTTTGTGAGGGATCCGTTAAACTTAAAATTATCGTAAATAAACTTAAAAGTAATTGTTTGTTGTATTGTCTATTACATTTAAATTGTAAAATGAACTTTTACGTATTTTGTTACTAAATCTTGAATTTTATTTCGGCAAGAAAAGTATACATATTTGGAATCATAATCATAACAAACTTACCTAAATTAAACTAAAGAGACAAACTTAACTAAATAAAACGATATTAAACTACACTAATCTAATAAATCCCTGCCCATAGGCATCGTTCCTAAAATGCTAGCCGCATTCAAAATGAATTTGAAATTAATGTGTATTTATTAATTCGTTTAGCTAGAGGTGAAAATCGAAGTAAGAGAATCGTACCAGATTTCCGCGATACAGGCCCTAGCTTAGAGCGAAAATCGCTGTTAATGAATCATACTAATATTATAAATGCGAAAGTATGTTTGTTTGTTGGTTTGTTTGTTCCTCTTTCACGCTGCAACGGAACAACGGATCGATCTGATTTTTTGCATGGGTATAGTTCAAGAGCCAGAGAGTGACATTTTTAATCACTACGCGGGTGAAACCGCGGAGCGCAGTTAGTGTAATAATAATTTATAAACATAAGCTCCTAGCTAAAAGTTGTTTGGTTGTATTTTGTCTTCATCATTTCAGCCTATCGAACTGGGTGCCGTCAGATTGTAAAGCGCACATGCTTTTAATCAGCCACCATCGCTTTATGTTATGCTTATTTTATGTCTTATGTTTATGTAAGTAAATATTTCTCATTTTCGTTTATTACTTTGACGAAGCTTCGCTGTACTTATCGCAATAAAGGTGCAATTAAAGGCTTCCATGCTTGCATGGTGGGCCTTCCACTACCATGTTCGTTCGCAATTATTTTTTTATATGTGTTAAAAACTGTCGCTCGAGCTATAGTCCCGCAGCCCGATAATCAACGCATGATAACAAGTTCACGACGATAGGTGAAGCTTCGTGGCGATATGCGAAGTTTCGTGACGATAGACGAAGCATCGTGCCAATCTGGGACAGCAGTAAGAGTCATAACGACTTTATCCAAAATAAAATTGAAATAAACTTCAATCTGTCTCTGCCATTACAAGAAAGTTACCCTCATCAAAGTTATAACCTACCGTATTTTTATAACCCATTTTCGACAGCATTAATTTCGGCCATTCCAGACAATACTGCGACATGATACAGCTAATAAAAGGCAATAATCCCAACATTTCGTCTCAATGTCATGCAATAAAGACCAGCCATTGTGATAACCTAAAACAACTTCGGCTGAATAAAGCCAACCGCTCCTTTGCCACTTTTGCGAGACACTTTCACCATAAGAAATCCAATTTAACTTTGTCGCCGAACAAAATGCTCCAATAGAAATAATTTCGTCAAGGACTTCCAACAGCTGTACAATTCAATCAGGGAGAAGCCTTCTGTTTTTTATCTGTCGAAGTATTTTCTCTTTAAAGCGTGTTGGAGGAAGTAAGTTAATGTTGTCAACACCTTTAATACCTGTAAACTGTTGTTCAACAGCTTTCCATTTGCTGGTTTACTACGGATTGCAAATACGAGTAATTTATTTGATTTACCTTTTCCATTTTCATGAGGGCTTTTATGAATTACAAGAAGGTTTTGTGGCCTTGTTTACTTATAAATATACCTACTGCTCCAAAAAAGACGTATCCGACAACATGTTTTATACATAATATAGTTAAAGAACTGATTTAGGTTTCCTACGCATAACATTATTTAATAAAAAATAAATGTAAAAAATACCATTAATTTTTTTGTTATACTTTCTCTTTTTAGGCGTAGAGCCCTCTCTAAGATTTAAAAGGGAGCCTTTTTTAAAAACCTTACCGTAACTAACCTTTAAAAAACACTGCAATGACTGCAATGATTAATTCTTTAAAATTAATGACATAATATCCCAGTTAATCAGATACTCTAAAATTAAATGAATTTTCTTTGCAGACTTTTTGAACTATTCTTCCGTGGATGAACTCTAGTATGTGGACAAAATACAGGAAGACATATCAATCGGTTAGACGCTTGTTGTGATGAAAACTACACGAGCCTCAATATGTCCAAATATTTCGCTATGTGTTTTATCAGAAAAATGAAATGGTACGGTTTATTTTTTTATCAAATATACTGCAATTTCCAACATAATTATACCAAATTAGAGACCTGCCAGCAAGAGAGTAAATTTCATTTCCACATTCATGTCTATATATATACACATATATATAAGAAGTAAATTTTTGGGAAAAAAACAAGAACTGACTTCATTACTATACCTACATCACAGAATTCGTTAATTCTGAGACCTACATTTACAAACTTAAACTAAAAAGTAAAAAGTAATATTAAAATTACTTCAAAGCAATGAGCATTAAAAGACCATCAACGAAATTATTGATACGTTATATATAGGTATACCTTCTTACCTATTTACAATTGATAATCATTTATTTTTGGAGTCGTTGCCTTATTAATTAAAAAAAATCGTTTTTTGCCGTCAGCTTGTTGAATTTAGGTGACCCCATTTTTTGGTACAGAATGACGACACTTACTAACTATGCATTGTCAAACAAACTAAACGTGTTAGCAAAACTTTAGCTCAATCAGTTGGGTATAATTGGTCTATAATTTAGTTGTAAGATTTGTCCCACACATAACAGGGCAAGTTAAATAAAAGCTTGTAAAAAGGTTTTTTTTAATATTTAGTCATAGGCTTGGGCCAATACAGGTGCAAATGTTTTCAGAAGTATGGCTGGAATACCATCCGGGCCACTGGCTTTTTTCACGTAAAGATTGCGGTGCAATTTACGTACCTCCATTTGGCGAATGCGAATTTCAGACATAAATGTGATGGAGGTATCGCGCTACCAGCATCAAGACGCGAAGACTCCGCAAACTGAGAAGCAAACAAGTTTGCCTTCTCTTCAGCAGCGTTCATAATCAATTGTCGTTGTAAGTAGTTTTTCTGCAGTTATGATTTTCAGAACTGACGTTCTGAGATGCACGGGACTATTGACAATATTGTTAAGGAATATAATTTAGTTTTTAGGGTTCCGTACCTCAAAAGGAAAAAACGGAACCCTTATAGGATCACTTCGTTGTCCGTCTGTCTGTCTGTCTGTCCGTCTGTCAAGACCCTTTTTCTCAAGAACGCGTAAAAGTAGCAAGTTGAAATTTATACTAAATACTTGGGTCTACGGTTTCTTTCGGCTGTAAAAAAATAAAAGTTGTAAGTCAACGCAATCAAAAGATATGAACGTTTATGTCGCATATTTTGCGATTTCACAGGGGAACCAAAACCTATAGGGTACTTCCCGTTGACCTAGAATCATGAAATTTGGCAAAAAGCAAGGTCTCATAGCACATATATAGGAATAAATCCGAAAGTTAGAAATATGAAGGTATATCATTTAAAAATGATTATTTTGCTATTACAAACTTACATTTTGTAGTTGGAATGTATGGAAGAACCTTATTGTCAACTACAAACTTAAGTTTGTCTTTCAATATTTTAACTTCAATTAGTTTTTTTTTGGTCTCGCGCTCTTAGGGTTCCTTTATGTCGTATATTTTGCGATATCACAGGGGAATCAAAACCTATAGGGTACTTCCCGTTGACCTAGAATCATGAAATTTGGCAAGAGGCAAGGTCTCATAGTACATATATAGGAATAAATCCGAAAGTTATAAATTTGAAGGTATATAAAAATAATTATTTTGCTATTACAAACTTACATTTTGTAGTTGGGATGTATGGAAGAACCTTATTGTCAACTACATACTTCAAAGTTGTCTTCCCAGAGACTGTGGGATCGGCCGATCTGCGAACTAGCATGGAAATCGCTACTAGATACGTGTCCTAGTATTGCAGATCGCGCTCGTATTCTTGCTGTCTCTGTTTGGGAATCGGGACTTTGGTTGCAAGCCATGCCCTCTTTTAACACAGGTAGCCTTTTAGATCCAACCGCATTTCGTCTAGCTGTCAGCTTACGCTTGGGTGCAAGGTGCTGTGAGGCCCATCGCTGTCAGTGTGGTACTGCTGTTGACCAGCTCGGTCACCATGGTCTCTCTTGCTCGAGAAGCGCTGGTCGTATTGGCCGACACGCTAGCCTGAACGACATCATACGCAGGGCACTTTCCACCGCCAATGTCGCAGCTGTGCTCAAACCGAGTGGTCTTGCGCGTGACGATGGAAAGAGGCCTGACGGTATGACACTTGTGCCCTGGAGGTTGGGGCGGCCTCTTGTATGGGACGCAACTTGTGTCGATACTTTGGCGCCGTCACATCTTCCTGAGACACAGGGTAGGGCTGGCGCGGCTGCTAATTCGGCAGAGCAGCACAAGCGTCGCAAATATGCTAACCTCGGCAGTGGTTACATATTTGAGGCGTTTGGGGTCGAGACATTGGGCCCTTGGGGACTGGGAGCTCACCTCATTTTCAAAAATCTTTCAGAGCGCCTGGTTAATGCGACGCGTGACCAAAATGCTGGCGTGTTTCTGGCTCAACGCATTAGCATTGCCATTCAACGTGGTAATGCCGCCAGCATGTTGGGTACGCTGCCAACTGGTAGTGGGCTTGAGCATTTGGATTGTCTCTAGACCTTCAACGGTCTATGGGCAGTCTAACTGTATTTGTAGTGTTAGTTTTAGCTTGTATTTTGTTTAGTTATTAAGGCACTTGCCCAGTAAAAAAAAACTACAAACTTAAGTTTGTCTTTCAATATTTTAACTTCAGTTAGTTTTTTTTTGGTCTCGCGGTTTGAGGGTTCCGTCTAACGGAACCCTCAGAGCACGAGTCTTACTCGTACTTGTCCGGTTTTTTTTTTAACTATACATTAAAATTAGCCTAGTATATTATGATATATTGTTAAATACATCAAAGCGTATGTTTGACTAAAATTGGCAATTACTGTCCCTCGTGTTTAAACGTAAGTTTGAAAATCATGTTTCAAACGCAAATTGCCTTTCCAGCAACCAAACCAATTACATTTTATTAATTAACCATCATATTTTACAAGATAAACTATTGCCAAACACTAAAACAAGTTTCTGGCTTCCAATTAATACTTAGATAGTATCGCTAAGTTATAATGTTTGTACCAAGTTTCAACAAAATAAATTGTTCAATGGAAATTCTTGTGCTACCCGCGCTCAGCGATAGAGATTAAATTCCAATATTAATAATGCACAATAGATTGCCTATTCAAAGGAGCTATTAATGGAATTCCAGGGACTACTATTTTGAGCATTGAATTACCGATTTACTTTTGTTCTAATGTCTATACGTAATACTAGTTCTCATCCCGCTCTGGGTTGTTATATTCTTTCCACCAGTGTGATACCTTTTTATAGTTCACAATCTAGGTCATCGTCCTGCACACTGCCTGCTTGCAGTATAAGCCTGCTCTCTTGTGCCATTGTTCCCTGTTCCTAGCTAATCTCACCACGTAGGTATCTGATCACAACTTATCTGGTATGAAGTGATAAAGGTGATCAAAGAAAACATGGCGTTGGTATAAAAAAAACATTTAAAAACGACTAAGATCAAGAACAACGCAAAAAATATAACTTAGAAAAAAAGGTAAAAGAACTGATAATTTTTTGAACCAATTTTCATGATTCATAGCTAAAAACACACTCGACCATGCAACGGTTCAAACAAAAGAAAACGCTTAGCCATTTGGGTGCTACGATGCCACATACAGACACACAGATACACACGTTAAACTTATAACACCGCCCTATAAACACTATGTGCATCGAGGCTCAAAAAAAAAAAAAACAATCGACTTCACGGAAAGTTCAGTAAACGGGATTCATATCTTAATTTTCTAGCCTTAAAGGTGGAATGTTTTTTCTGAAACATAAATATACTATAAATAACTTAAGCCAAATCCATTAAAAATAATCAGTAAAATAGCATCTTAGTCGACGAAGATATTGCTAGTCAACTTGATAACCTCCTTATTGAACAACTCGGTTCAAAATACAGTGCATTTAAAACGCTGCAGCAAAAACAGAAACAGTCTTCCAATTGCGTTTTTCACAATCCTGGCTACAGTAGAAACGTGACAGCAAATGCATTTCACTTGCAGGTGCTGTACGTATCCAGTCATAGCGAGACACGTTCGACGAAATCATATTTTACGTGATTCTATTCTCTACGCGCGACAGTTCTACCTGATTCGGATAAACTGGTTTACTCGCGTATCTAATGTCGTGTACAGAGTTAGAGAACATACACGAATAAAATGCACACGACTGAATTTTATTCTTTCCTCTGTGAGGATTTTGGCGTTGCACTCTTGTGCATTAGCCAGTATAAAGTATTACATTATTATTAAGTTAGAAGAAATGTGGCCCTTCGAACAAGTTAGTCACAGTCAGAGTGAAGCAAAGTAAGTCACGGTCAAGTCAAAGTCATGCCCTAGTAAAGTGGTGGAGAATGTACAAGAGGCTTCTATGAAGCTTTGGATACAAATCCAAAATACAAGTTTTACCGCGTTATATCACTCTCTCACACTCCACGAACACTTAATAAATAATAATCTACCATTATTACGCATTAACATTAGAAAATACACAAGTTATGGAAAATAATTAAATGAGACGACATGTTTTGTTCACGTTGGCGTTAAAACTCAAACTGGTGAATGTAGACCCTTACGCTGCTAGACATCTCACACTCATTCGCTATCGCTGTCATCCAACGTGATGTCACTTACTGGGCCTAACTGGGCCAGCGCTAGTTGTGTACAGCTATCAACATGCTGTATAAAGACCGGTTTTTAACACAATATACTTCGTCACATTTTAATATTTTTGGTTTTATATTTCATTATCGCAAAATATTCTTTTAATTGTATCCACAGCCAATCGCATTTGCGCTCGCAACGTACTGGCATTTGACAAGTAAATCAAATCAAATTAGTCATTTCCTCAAATAAGTAAACCACTGTACACTTATGAATGTCAGAACAACGTCAGCACATTTTTGGAGACAATAATATAACGTTTGTAGGTGTATAAGTTCAACACTGATAGTATACAAATCAAAAGTTCAACGTTATGCAATATGCATATGCAATGCATAGTCGTTATGCATACCTAACATAGTCAAAAAGTCTAATAGTCTGGTGCACGCTAGCGTATCGTTCTTTCTCTGTGTGTCTCTGTGTCTCACTTTCACATACGTAATGTCCACAAGTCGGTCGCTCGCATGCGGTTGTTCTCATTTGCGTGCGTTCGCTAGGTCTGTACACGGCATTACATGAGATAACGCTTTGTGGTGACCTCCATTTGATTTGAATTTCTGAATTAAGTTATCTATAGCATCCTGCCTAAAACATAATTGCTGCAATATTGACTTTTTGATGTGACTTTGTATCATTATATATTTAGGTAAAACACCAACTGTTAAACAATATTATGTTTTCCAAAATACTTAGCAAGAACTAAATGTCTTTTGCAAGCCAGTTCACTTAAAAGTAGTTTTTTTTTTTTTATGTACGGAGATTGTTTAAATGGCGGTCCTTTAGAACAGTAGTAACTCAATCCAAAAAAGCGTTATCATTTTGTACTTATATGAGTAAACAAAAAAAAAATTTGTAAATATAGGGGTTTTATCTGTAAAATACTTATTACTCAAAGTAGGTATTTATTCAACTATAGAAGCTTGAAAATTATAGAGTCGTTACAGGTCTGAATTTCACACAAAAAAACTTACTTTGACTATTGGACTAATAGTGTCATACGTTTGATTTGGTTGGATAATATTTATATTTTTAGTACAAAAATGACGTATGCAACATGTATCTACGTCATGCAAATATACTGTAACATAGAAATAAAAATATTTAAGAAGCTAAATCGGTCGTTTTTATTTCGAAATATGAAAAATACTTACCGATGCTCCGGACAATAATTGCTCAACACTGCCTGCATCGCTTTCACAGCGAGTATAGCCACGAATTTCAGAATTAAAAAGTGACCAATATAGTCATTTGGAACTCTATTCTCACACAAATTAGTCAGTTTCAAAATTACAGACTGGTAGCGTAGCTTGTTTAAGTCGGTTTATATCACCATATTTACTCATTTTACGAAAATTTGTAGTTTGGTCTACTTCTCCTATCTCTCGTCTCGTCTACTATTCTAAAGGTGCGATTATGATTACTTCCTCTACAAAACCAATTACACAAGCGCGCAACGGAAAAGCGAATTCCAAAAATAGCTTAAAAGGGATGTAACCTTCATTACCTTCCACCCGCCTAGAGACTGACATTCTTGAACCTTCTAAATTGTAGATTTGATTTATTCAAATTAACGTCACGGTTCGCCTCCGGCAGATGTTATCAAAGCTCTTGGCTGGTCGACCGCGCCAAGCGGACTCGCCAAGATTTGATGGAACTTCCTAAACTGTTACACTCGGTTGACTTTTACACTGACCTCGCGTTCAGGCTCAAATGATCAGCGGATTTACCATTTACCTTGTATCACTTAAGTGTTACAAGTGATAACTCGATCGAATATCGGGAAATTTTAAAGTGGAACTAAGATTTTTTTTTGTACTTAAAAAAATTCGTGTTGATTTAAAAAAGTCTATAACACTATTAGATAAAATTCCTTAGTGGGAGAGAATAAGCTAGTTAACTGGTGTTTCATTTATTACAAATAACAGGCTTAACGATGGAAATAATGAAATGCATTATAATAAATATATCCTGAGAAATTAATTTAAATTAGCTGATAAGTTTCTGAGATATAAGAAGCGTTTAGAGTTTTTAGTGGGGACAAACATACCCATATTTGTACCTTTTCCGCAAAGCATGAGTTAGTAGCATATTATTTTTATGGCACGAGTTCGGTTTGACGTCATAACTTGCTATAGTGCGCTGTTTAGGGTGAAATTAAAATACTTATAACTTATTTAGCTTTGAACATATTTTAATTTTGTTATCGTTGAGGGGCTCTACGAGTATTTTTAATCAGCTTTTTAATTTAAAAAAAAAAAAAAAAACATTAGGTCATATACCTACCTTAAAAACCCAATTAAAGCATTAAAATATCGATTTATAGAGACTTTTTTTATGAATGGCGAAAACCACATAAGTAGCTACGTTGGTCGAAAAATACACCTTTGATGCGCGTGTTCGCTGTTAATGCAGGAATACCATAAAATTTTATGTGAATATGTGGGTTTTTTATGTGAGTTGTTGGGGCATTTTATGAACGTTACTTGCGAAATACAAGGGGATGGGCTACGATACGGTTGCGTTATTTGACTTCTCTGGCAGTTGGTGGTAAAAGCTTAATCAAGATTAATTCACATAACGAGCTATTATACAGAGTTACGCGGAAACGGTGTACTAAGCCGATAGTAGCCATAATAGGCATGATGACTAAAAATAATTATTACCTCATAAAAAAACTGATCATAAATAGAGCCCATCAAACAAAATTGTAATTACTTAGTTCAAAAATAAATAAGTTATAAGTATCTTAATTTCATGCTAGACAGAGAGTGCGCCATACTGAGTTATGACGTCACGCCTCAGGCGCGCCATAAAAATGCTACACTAACTCATGCTTTGCGAGATACGGCTCTGTGCCGTATTTGCTCTGTGTGGGTACAACGTCGATGGCAAACTATTGGTGTCTAGCGGCCCATGTGTCTATACGTTCACCCGCTTGTATTCGCTAGGCCTCCTCACATCATATCAAGCACCCTGACTAGTCACACGGTTTTAGTGGCTATGATCTGACATAACCTAGCTGCTGGTTTGTTCACATCATATACGGGCGCGTTTCTTTGACACCAATTTGTTCGCGCCGATCTAACACGTTCGCTAAGCGGCCTCCGCGTGGCAATTTCGTGCACGTGTTTAAAGACGCTGTTATAGCAAGATAAATGTGCTTTATTTAATTGGATAATACGTTTCAAATTAGAAGACCAAATATTCAAAAGACCGCGTGAAAGATGCTTGGCAAGCGCGTGGTCAACGGTGCAGTTACGTGATTCCGAGGAATTTAGATGTTATTGCTTAGGAAATAAAATTCATATTTGCCATCAACGTGCTTGGTGCCTGAAAAGACACCGCGCGGCTGTCACACGAAAATTTTCGCGTCATCTAATGCAGCTTTTGTATCCTTCCGTCTCTTCATCTAAGATGAATTCGTGTCGAGAACGCTTAGTACATTATTAATTGTATTATTGGACAAAATTAAATCGCTCAGACTTTACCGAATTAAATTATAAAGGTTTTCGTTATTTGCCTGTCGGATGTCGGTCTGTAAACAAACCCCGCATCGGCGCACGCAGTTTGTTTAATTGCCACTTTTGATTGATATTTACTTTATTTAATGTAACTTGTTTGAGGTATTTGTTTGTATGGCAAATACATAACTAGTAGCTGTAATCACATTGCGTGATAAACAGGTGCAATAAAAAAAAACAAAAAACATACAGTCGAATTGATAACCTCCTCCTTTTCGAAGTCGGTTAAAAATAAAGGTCAAATAATTATATACTTTAGGTCTATAATGAATGTCAAAGAAATGACATCAGTGCAATTTAGTTTGAGGCTATAGTATCTTTAGGTTAATCAGATATTTATGATAAAATCTTCCTTTTATGCAATGTATATGTCCATCTAGAGGCGTCTTCCGGTTCGTGGTCTCCACTCCAGAACCTTTCTTCCCCATCGGTTATCGGTTCTTCGGGCGATGTAGCCTGCCCTTTGCCACTTCAACTTGCAATTTTTAACAGCTCTGGTTCTTTGGCGAAATCCACGTTTCGAATTCTATCGCGCAAAGAAACTCCGAGCATAGCTCTCTCCATTGCCCGCTATGTGACTCTGAGACGACATTGTGAACGCAGGCTATCGTTCAGTGTGGAAGTTAAAGGGGGAGGTCTATGTTCAGCAGTTGAGTGGACGTCTTCTGGCTGATGATGATGATGATGAGGGGAATGTATATGTCTCTGTCTCTGGTTGTAGTTCTGTATTTATGAAATTGTTGCTGTAGTTTACTTCAGGTAAATACCTAATATGAAAACAACTTGAAATAATACAAACAAACTAGTACTAAAATATAAAACTATACTAATCTAATAAGCCACTGTCAGCAGGCATCGTACCCAAAATTCTGGCTGCATTGCCGCGTTGATTTGCAATGCTGATACGTTGTGCAAGATATCGGCCAGCATTTTGGTCACGAGATGCTTCGACCAGACGAGGTGATAAATCATTGAAAAATATTTTTAGCGCCCGGCCCCCACGGACCTAATGTTTCGAACCCAAAAGGTTCAAATGTATACCCACTGTACTATATTTGCGCCTTTTGAGGCTTTCTGCAGATTCAGCCGCTGTACCAGCCTTGTAGTGGTATTGCAACCTGTTGTAGTTGTTTGTTATTCGATGTGTATTATTATTTTATTGTATGTATTTGTACGCGCATGCACAGGTATCGAGCGTGACGTCACTTGTCGGGGCCAATAGAATACTAGCACTGGTTGTGTACAACCTGCAACATGCTGAGTTGGGCTGGTTTTTGTGCTAATGTACCTACTTATATTTGGAATATTTAGTTTGGTTTTAGATTTCAGTATCGCAAAATAAACATTGATATATTTCTGTATAATATAGTATTATGCAGAACGCATTTATAGAACGCTACCTGCGTTTTATAAATGTAATTTACCGATACAGTTAGTGTTGTGTGTCGTAGTGACAACCCTGAAATTTTTCAAGATCAATTGAGAAGACACCCTCTCTTTTCGCTGGACTCTCCCGCAGTTTTCAATCAGCTTCTGACCACGGCCATTGTAACATGGTAGAAACATCGAGCAAAAGGTACCTATTTTACCTTAATAAAATAATGCCCGATACATCCCGATAAACATTTATAACATCTAATTTCCATTTTGTATTTCGCCATTTTCCACCTCCAAATACATTTTTATTTTATCAATTCCTTCTCCAAGTGCACAACTAGAAGCAATTGTAAGGTTATCAACTTCTGAAACGTGGATAAGTAGGTAGTTTGCTCAAGTTGATTCGTGCCCTATAACTTAGTGTAATTTGAACTAGTCGAACGCAGTTTCCTCACTTCAGACTCTGTGCAAGTTAAATATAAACAGTATGGAAAAGTTACACAGATTTTCTTACAAATATTTTTTTATGCCATAGCGTAAAGCTATTTTAAACATTGCTAAAATAACGTTGATTTTAACTTAGTAAGCTTAAACTTTACTATGATGTTTGCTACAGAGTTTTAATGGTGCAGCAAAATGGTTGGTTTTGGAGAATAGTCGTTTACTTGAAAATCTGTCCATAAAGAAGAATAAGCAAATTTAAAATTACAAATTTAGTCTAAAATTCAAACTTTGCCTCTATGGTTAACACAAGGTGTATTTGAAAGACTTATAAACCGAAAAAATCTTTCTATGATACCATAAAACTCAAGCTATAAAAGTAAAATAATGTTTCCAATAATAATTTTAAAAAAATCTTTTTTTGTAATTTACACAATATGACACAAGTTTTCCTTGCGTCAACTTTTTTCCTACATATGTATTTTATATCCTTTCTGGTGCATAGCGGTGAATGCGTCTAGAAAATTTGGTTGTGCGAGTGAGAAGGTATAATCTGGTATAATCTGGTTTTACATTAGGTTTACCTCGTGATACCTTACACATAATATAACATTAAAAATTATACTAATATATCTCCTGTGACATAAATTAATTAACTAAGTTACTAAGTTTTAGAATTTAATCAGAAAACATTTTAGAAACTATGGCATGGACTTAGAATGCTATGAGGTTTTACACATACACCTGCGAACATTATTGTGTCGATTCCCATGCCATGCTCATTCTCCTTTAGTGCGGTATTATCATTAATTTTGTTTTTAAATATGATTGGCTACTGATAATATATTATACTGCGTTTCAGCTCGCGGAGCAACCGTTTAATTATAGCTGCAAGACTTTGCTAATTTGATACTAAAGCCATCTCCATATTGTGCTTACCGAACTACTCTATATTAATGCTGAAATAATTAATTTCTATTGTTACGACGTATGAAAACAGCAAATTCGTCCTTAAGTTGATATAAACTGATATCAAATTGTTTTAATGAAAAACTACCTCTTCGACACAATGTAACTGATTTATTCACAAAGGCACTAATATAAATTATCAACCGTCTTCAAAATACAACAAAACATAAACATTCAAAATTATTATAAAACGGGCTTCCACTCACGATGATGTTTTATCGGTCGAGACAATCGACCGGCTTCGGAGCCATTAGAGCCCCGTCTCCAGAATCGCGCGTATTCCCTGAGGAAGGGGCTCTAATGGCTCCGAAACCGGTCGATCATCTCGACCGATAAAACATCATCGTGAGTGCAAGCCGGTATTATAATAATTTAAAATGAATACTCACGTGAGTTTTGATGATTAGTGACAAACATTCTAAGTGCCACTACAAAGACCATAATAATATTTTTGCATGAAATTGGACCAGTGACATATAACCAAAGTTGTAGATTTCTTGCTCACATAACCAAGGCTGTAAGTTTCCCAAAAATGAAAAAAAAAGTTATTGAAAAGTCATAGTGGTTTATCCAACTACCTACCAACTTTCCTTTTCCATAGAAGCCAGACAGGTACGCAATACCTTGTTGTTTATTTACGTCACCGTGCCGTAATTTGCTTATTTCATCGCCCCAAACCCATGGAAATGGCGTTCAGATGACATTACGTGGCGCCCTAGAGCGGACGAACCACTTTCATCATTTCCTTTGGGCCATATTTATATTGGATGGCAAAGGGATAAAGAGTAGTAGGAAAGGAATAAGCGCCATTTATTTTGGAAAACTGTGTGCTAGATACGTGCGAGATAATGATTTTTATGGTCTTCAGCTCACCTGTTAAGCCTAGGTGTGGTCGAAGATGGTAAACGCCTAGACTGGAATGAGAACTGGCTCTCACGTGCTGCCAGAATACACCGTTAAATGCTTGTAGAGATTTTCAAGTTAGGGTTGTAGCTAGCCAGCCAGGCACTTGAAAGTACTCTACCACCAAGCTCCACGTCTCGGCACTCTACAGTACACCAGAGGGCCATAACGAGTAGGACACACTGGTTATAGAATTTTGTCTTTAGAAACTGTGGCGTGGACGACGTGAAGACTTGACGGAACTTACCAAATGCGGGCAGCATTTGGTAAGTTCCGTCAAGTCTTCCGGCTGAATTCTTCGATTGACTTCTTTCTCGAAGTTTTTCTTACCTAACTGCAGGATTTGTGATTGGACTCTTGACCAATTTCGATGTGAACAGCATCTGCTAAGTCGGAGTCGCTGCAAGGATTGCTCTATCCAGCCTAGCTGACGCTTCTAGACGCATCGGCCACGGAATTATCTTAGACAAGATGAAAATCATGTTCCATAGTCATAGACTCAGGTCCTATAGATAAAAAATTACCAATAAAAATTCATACATACGAAACATACACTCGAAAAAATATTACTGCTTCTTTGGCAGTCAGATAAATACCGGCACGTATTGTGTAAGATAGTCATGGATGGACGTAAGTTAACTAAAGTTATATGATTATTTACGGGATATTTACCGTGGTAAGGTTGTGGAATGAGCTCCCGATATTTCGGCGCAGTTACATGCACCATGTTCACGGGAAGACAATAATCATATAACTTTAGTGAACAACCGTGATAGTTTAAAACAGTGTAAGTTAACTCCTCAAAGTTTTCAAATCTATCGCTGTATCGTAATAAACCAAAAATATAATTTTGAGTCAGCGCCAAAATATTCGGGACATATTTTTTTGCACACACGGTAATCTGACCCCAAACTAAGCAAAGCTTGTGATATGGCTGCCAGAGACTGATATACATACATATATAGTTTTTAAATACATACTTAAATAGATATTAACAACCAGATATAGAACAAACACAAATGTTCATCTCATAAATGTTTGTCCTAGGTGGGAATCGAACCCACGCCCCCAAGCGCAGAAGGCAGGTTCACTATATCAACTGGACCAACGGGCTATCTAAAAATAGTTCAAACCAAAATTAGTTGACTAAAACTGTAGTAACTATTTAGTATCAGCATTTAGACTAAAATTATTGCAAACCAGAGATTATTCCGAGGTCATAGAATTTCAATAAGTTTGTCAGTATTTCTAAAATATTCCAAATGTATGTAGGTAAACTTAGGATACATTTTAGTAACTTTGTACCTACTAGATCCAACATATATGTTTGTAAATCTATGTTATGAACCATCTAGAATGTTGTTTGCAATCTTCCGCGGGAGTGGGTAGCAATAATCTTTGAGTGCGTGCTTGCTTCAGAGCTATTGCATTTGTTGCTCTCAATAGACTCAAAGGGCGACACGTGTACCTTTGTGTTGTTAGAAATGCAGTACTGATTAAACAAATTAGATCATAGTTCATAGTTCTTTATTCATACCAAATATGTTACACGTCAAAATCCTTAGGGTGATTGAAATGAAGAATGTTTTATCCAAGAATTCTCTATTTTTGGCATGGGAAATAAATCACAAAAAATCACATAATGTACAGCTTGTTAGTTGCTCTAAATAGTGTCTTTCATCAGGGAAGTTTATTGAGTTTAGGGTTCCGTATTAATCGATTTACAAGGCTTAAAAATTTGGTCTGTATTATTTTTATTTTTTAAGTAGCACATCGATTAATCCGTCATTTCTGAACAAATTTAAGTGGTTTTTTACTATGGAAGAAGTGGAAAAATATTGAATTTTCTTAAGATATTTTTAACCAGCCATAACAATACGAATAATTTTGTTCGAGTGCATTTTGATTTGGAAATATCAATTATTGGAGCGCTTACAAATTTTGAAGTTGGTTTTTGATAATGATAATTAATCGACAGCTAACGTACTGCTTGGCTAGTATGCTAACTTAAACAACGTGCCGTAATTATCCCAGATTATGTTGCTTTGTGGTGCGTCCACAAGCGCTAAAATATTAAAATTTCTCGTGTACTGCAAAAAATATTGCAATGTGAAACAAATGAATAGCGCTTTATCTCTCACGTACCCATACCAAGTGATTAAGGGATGAGTCATATTACACAGAGGGTGGACTTTACCGTTCGTGCTATTTCATATCACGTGCCGCAGAATTTGTTTTTAGGGTCCCGTACCTCAAATGGAAAAAAGGAACTCTTATAGGATCACTGTTGTCCGTATATCTGTCTGTCAAGACTAAAGGGATCAGAACCTATAGGGTACTTCCCGTTGATCTAGAATAATGAAATTTGCACATATTTGTTCACAGCACTCCTTATAATACAGGGTGGCGCAATAGAACGTGCATATTGCATCATCTTTTTTTGCGGGGTAGAAAGCGCGCGGGCGGGGGCGGGCCTACATCGTTGGGGAGGCGCGCTCATGGAGTTTTAGTCACTATGAGCCACTTCGACGGGAAGCGTCGCGCATTTTGCGTGCGCGCATTTTACGAGAACTCTCGTTCATACATTGTTACTAGGCGACTATATTGTTCTGAATATAGACTACGGCGAATTAGTGAAGCTCCGAGTGCTAATTTAATTAAAATATGGGTAAAGCGTTTTGAAGAGACCGGTTCAACGTTTAAACCACAAGCAAAAGGTCGTCCAAGAACATCTAGGTCCGAAGACAATATTGAGAGAGTTATGCAGTCGGTACGAGGAGATCCACAAATGTCTACTCGCAAGAGATCGTCTGTCTTACACTTATCGCGACGAAGTTTGCAACGAATTTTAAACTTGGATCTTAAACTGCATCCATACAAGCTGCAATTAACACAAGAATTGAAAGAGTCTGACTTCGGAGTAAGGCTCGCATTTGCTAATGAAATGCTTAATCGATTTTCCAATTTTGACAATATCCTTTTCTCTGATGAGGCCCATTTCCATATCAATGGGTTCGTAAACCGCCAAAATTGTCGTTACTGGAACAGTGAGAATCCCAAACTCAAACACCAGAAACCACTGCATAGTCCTAAAGTGACAGTATGGGCAGCAATCTCTGGCAGAGGAATAATTGGTCCTTTTTTCTTTGAAAATGCGCGGGGGCAAAACGTCACTGTTAATACTGAACGCTATGTTGCGATGTTGGATGGTTTTTTGGCTCCAGAACTTGAAAATTCAAGAATAATGAATTCTAGGACTTGGTTTCAACAAGACGGAGCTACCAGTCACTCATCAAATGACTCCATGGCGGTTGTGAAACAGATGTTCCCTGGCAGACTGATTTCTAAATTTACTGACTGATTTTTAAAAGGGGCGATATCCCATGGCCCCCACGTAGTCCAGACTTGACACCTCCTGACTTTTTTTTGTGGGGATACCTCAAACACAAAGTCTACAGCAATAATCCGAGGAACATCGATCAGCTCAAGGAGAATATCCGTGGTGAAATGGCAGCAATTACACCAGCATTACTGAAGAAAGTTTTTAATAATTTCCGTTTGCGGTTAGAGGAGTGCCGTCGTAGAGAGGGTCAACATTTAGATGATGTTATTTTAAAAAAATAAATGTCTGTTATTACTATACCATTCCTCAGTTTTATTTTAACTATACCTTTTGTATTTATTTTTTTATAATTTTTTTTTATGTGCACGTTCTATTGCGCCACCCTGTAATAAGGAAAAAATCCGAAAGTTGTTAAATTAAAGTTACGAAAAAAAAAACGTTTTTGTTATTACAAACTTACATTTTGTAGTTGGTATGTATGGGGAGTACCGGATTGCCAAAGACAAAGTTAAATTTGTCCATCTATATTTAAACTTTTTCTCCGATTTTCGTTGAGACTACCCGGGGTCGATGAACTATCTACATACATGTTTATTAAGTTTGTGTGGAACCCTCAGAGTGCGAGTCCTATTCCCACTTTTCTGGTTTATTTTTATTATTGATCAGATTCATGATCAAGAGAGTACTTGTATGTATGAGACCTAATAAATCTACACACAGGTATAAATCATACTATGCATCTATACTAATATTATAAAGAGGAAAGATTTGATTGTTTGTTTGTTTGTTTGCATTGAATAGGCTTAGAAACTACTAAACCGATTTGAAAAATTCTTTCACTGTTGGGAAGCTACGCTATCCCTGGGTGACATAGGCTATATTTTTTAATTTTTTTAATATGGATCCTTACTAAAACTCTAACAATGTAACGAAAGGTGTAAAAAAATAAGACTTACACCCGTGCGAACCCGGGATGCGTTGTTAGTAATATTATAAATGCGAAAAGTTTGTTGGTTTGTTTGTTCCTTTTTCACGCAGCAACAGAGCAACGGATCGACCTGATTTTTTGCAAGGGTATAGTACAAGGGATGGAGAGTGACATAGGGTATTTCTCATCATTATAATCATCATCATCATCATCATCACCATTTTCCGTCACTAAACGGGTGAAGGAGCGGGGCGCAGCTACTAGTAATTAGATATATGATTTAGATCTGTTCAAGATCCTCTTCCAGGAACACATCGTCGTCTACAAGCCTAGTTTGTGGTCAAACGCAAATTTATACTTACGCAATAAAAATAGACAGCCATCTGGACTGGCGACAAAAGTGATAACTAATACGTCACAAGTCATTAACATGTCGGCGACGCGGCCTTATTAGCATGTCAGTGACGCGATGTTTTGCCTTTACCTAAAATCGAACAAAGCGGTTAAAGTTAAAAAAAAAAAAACTACTACCATCATTGATTCACATAATATTAGAGAGCTGTGATGATTTTTAAATAAAATTACCAGCTTAGTTGTAAGCCCAAGTATTTTACTCACCTCACCGGTATAAATTCAGTAGCAAGCCGACTTTGTTGGTGAGCGAACCAAGTGTGAACGTCAGAGCAAACGGGGTTTCGACAGGCCTGATTTTGTCAGACAGGACTTTTCTAAACTAGACATAGACATACTGTGACGCAAATATTTGTATGAGCGTAATTACCTTACTTTTAAAATTTATAGACAAAATTCAGTGCCTACTATAACTAAAAAATTGTCTAAGAGCTGTAAACCAATTTGAGTAACGTTTCTTTAATAAACAGCATAAATAATATCATAATTTGGCTAGAAAATTTCTCAATACTTCTAATAATCTTAGCGTAAAATATCACATTATTTTAGAAAATGTAAATTTAAATAAGTTTCGCACTGCATAGGAAATTGAAACGCACACACAAACACGGACACACGGATGCACATACGGTTATCTGACCGCAAACTAAGCAAAGCTTGTACTATGGCTGCCAGAGACTGATATACATACATATTATATATATTTTTAAACTTAAATAGAACAAACACAAATGTTCATCGCATGAATGTTTGCCCTAGGTGGGAATCGAACCCACGCCCCCAAGCGCAGAAGGCAGGTTCACTACCAACTGAGCTAACGGGGCAGTCATTCAACGTGGTAATGCAGCCAGCATGCTGGGTATGCTAACACCTGGAAGTGGACGTGAGCATTTAGATTTTCTCTAGAATTTCAGCGGTCTATAGGCAATTCAACTGTTTTTTGGTATAATATGCTAAATGGTTTAGGTATTTAGCATTAGTTACATTTATATTTTGTTAAGATAACAAAGGCATAATCTTATCACATTAGTATATATTTATGACTATAAAAATATATTTTAAGCGAATAACAGATGATAATCCGACGTGTAATTTCAACCGCATTCGCAATTGTTCGCATTGTTTGCAAAGCGAGACGGAGCCGCGCGCGCAAACGGACTTGAAAAAGGACGCTGTATGCAGTTGAAGCTATAGTCGGTTTAATCTAACGTGAGTAATTACCGTGTCATATAAATAAAATGTGTGAAAACCACGTCAGCTTACATAATAATATAGACATAAAAGTATTTAATATAAGTAAACTTTACAAAATGTATAATATCTAGCACAAAAACATTTGATTTTACGCTCTCACTCACATCACTATAATTACGCCTATAAAAAATATAACGGAGAGGTGAAAATGGACGTAAAAATATTGACTGTAAGTAAAATATCTCCTACGAAAACACTTGATTGCTGACGACTGTTGGCTCTTACACTATAAAAAAAATGCCACCACACCGCTTGTCTACGTGTCGGAAATATTAACTCGAGCATTTGAATATTTTATGATCAGTAAAAAGAAAGATTTGAATCGCAAATGTGTTCGCATTTTAATCAAACGAGCGCCGTGATTCCACGCCGAGCTTCATGCCTCGTTTGTGTTTTGTGAGGAGTTATGAACGATTTCGTGCTGCAATCCGGGTATGGTGATACGCAATTTATAGATGTCTATATTGTTTACCGCTGCGCACCGCGGTTTCACCCGCGTTACAACCTCTTTGGCAGCGACAGCAACCTCCTTTGAATTAGATAACAATTATTATTTTTTATTTTATTGCTTGCCGTTCAATACAAAATGTATGGGAAAATGAATTTTCTTCATGATTTTTTTTTCGTGAATTTTTCCGATGTTTCCATATTTATTCTGCTATTCGGGGTGGGCTGAAATTCAACAAATAAATGATAATGATTAAAATATATTATATAGATAATAATTACATGACAAAAAAATTTAATAGGCCATCATCAGCCAGTAAAACAAACCATAAAAATAATCATAAAAATGTCTTTCTCAAATTATAACTAGGCATTAAGTTATTTACTCTAGTTCTGGAATGAACTCCATCGCTATACGGCGCCATATCGGTCAAGGAAAACCTTAATTTTACTGACTGACTCACTGGGCATGAAAAATCGACACCGTTTCAGGCTAATATTCCGAAAACCCGTACGAAGCGCTTTGATTCCACTTTTATTGTGCGAACTGCTAATCTGAGGAATGCGTTGCCCGAATGGGTGTTCTCAAATATAGTTACAATCTGCATGGGTGTCTTCAAATCACAACTGAATTGGTTTCTTTTAAGCAAGCGTGCTTCATCGTAGACAGCATCATCGCTTTACATCAGGCAAGTTGGCGGTCAAACGCACGCCTATTATGGAATTTATAAAAGAATTGTGCTCGTATATTTGTTGTACAGTTAAGTTTTTTATGCCGTAGCCTAATAACAAGCTAATGAGCTATCTGATGATAAGCAATCCTCGTCCCTTTTGGATACTGGTAACACAGGGTCATCATAGATACAAGTGAGTTTTTTGGCGCCAACGTGGAAAAAACATGTCAGCTCGTTGGATTATTTTCCTAAACTTGTGTATTTTCGAGTGTTAATGTGTACTAAATGGTGAATTATTATTCATTAAGTGCTCGTAAACGTGCTCGAGTGTGGGCAAGTGATATAACGAGGTGAAACGTGTCTTTTCGTGTTGTTTCCAAAACTCCATAGGAGCCTCTTGTAAAGTCTTCACCACTTTACAGGGGCATGAGTTCGACTTGACCGTGACTTACTTAGCTTGACTCTGACTGTGACTATGACTTGTTTGACGCTAATAAGACAAAATGAACTGTTTAATATTACGAGTAAAGGACATTGAATCCACGCTCATGAAGATTTTAACAATAGATACAAGTGAGTTTTTTGGCGCCAACGTGGAAAAAACATGTCGGCTCGTTGGATTATTTTCCTAAACTTGTGTATTTTCGAGTGTTAATGTGTACTAAATGGTGAATTATTATTCATTAAAGTGCTCGTTAACGTGCTCGAGTGTGGACAAGTGATATAACGAGGTGAAACGTGTCTTTTCATGTTGTTTCCAAAACTCCATAGGAGCCTCTTGTAAAGTCTCCACCACTTTACAGCGACATGAGTTTGACTTGACCGTGACTTACTTAGCTTGACTCTGACTATGACTTATTTGACGCTATTAAGACTATGTAAACTTTTTAATAGTACGACTAAAGAACATCGAATCCAAGGTCATGAAAATTTTAACAAAAAAAATAATATTGATACTAGTACAGTTGTTATGTAACTTTCCTTTCCAATACCCATTTCGTTCCAATAGTAGTATTACGTATAATAATATAATTCTTAGCAATTTTAATTTATGCAAATGGATCTTTGTGACTGAGAATAAATGTTTTTGATTTGATTTGAATAGTGTACAATTTGAAGTAACAATAGTGCTAGTACAGAGTTAGCTTCAAACTTAACTTTCGTATTCAACAACAGCAAACACAAATACTCCGACGTTAAGGCGAAACCAAAACATTTTCATTTAATGTACCGGGGCGTTTTCAAAACGTAATCCTTGGTATTTATTTGGCATTAAAGCGGCTTACTTTAAGTTTCCCCGATACAAACAAGCCGCACGGCGAGGTTCTTGTAAGAAATACAATTTAACTTCGCCGCGAACACAAAATGTTTCATTTGAAAACGTTTCCTGAAGGATTGTAACAAATTGAATCTCACGCCTGCTCAATCCTTTATTTCATCGCCTCCCCTAATGCGAGAAAAGATTATTAATCGAAAATTTTCCAACTTCCAACTGTTTGGGAGCAGATGTTTTGTTTTATTCATTGATAAATGTTTCCAAATGGTTTTGTGTTTGTTTTCGTAATCGCCGTGATCAACGGATTGGGAGAGGCCGCTTTGCAATGAGATATATTACGGAAAGGTAGGAAGTTCTGTTTGTTTATAAACAAATGTATTGTACGGGTCGTTAAAGTCTTATATTCCGTAAATTTATTGACTTTGTGAATATAAAATTACTTATTTCTGTAGGTTATGTGAAATAAGCAATGCAAATATTTGAGAAAATAACATTGAAAAACCAATCACATGGATTTGCTCAATTGAAATGTCCTCGTATCACTTGCGGTTCGCCAATGAGTTCTAAAAAGCGACTATTGCACAGTCAAGATCGTTTTTCAA
Organism: Agriopis aurantiaria; assembly: GCA_914767915.1. Taxonomy (NCBI): domain Eukaryota; kingdom Metazoa; phylum Arthropoda; class Insecta; order Lepidoptera; family Geometridae; genus Agriopis; species Agriopis aurantiaria. Next base: position 8,678,630 of record OU612000.1, on the reverse strand, counting down.
GTTATTTGCAGTTTCTTACTTGTGCGACAAGCAAAAAGAACATTCAAACATGCTATTGGAATTCTCCGACTAAACACATTTTATTACCAAAACAGTGACAGGGGAGTGTCACTCTGCAGTTTAGGTACGTTCGGCCGCGCACCTTCCGGACAGGCGTATGGCAAGTCTTAACATTGTAATTGGTTGAGAAGTTTTTGGTTCTAAAATCTTGTAGGCATGTTTTTTTTTTTTTTTTTTTTATATATTATTGTAGTTAAACTTGTGACGGGCCACCTGATGGTAAGTAGTCACCGTCGCCTATGGACACCTACAATACCCGGGGCATTGGCGGTGCGTTGCCTACCTTTGAGGACTCTATTCACTCTTCGCTTGAAGCAATTGAGGTTATATTTTGGAGGAAAATCCGAAGGTGGTAAGCCATTCCACAACTTACAGGTGCGTGGCAGAAACAATCGATCAAATCGAACAATGCGAGACTTCCACGCGTCTACAATATGAGGATGGCTTTAAAATACTTCAATGTTTATAATTTGAATACATTTTTCGACCATTGTATATAAAAAGGCGAATGCACAGTTTTTATGTTTAAGATTATAAAGCTGCTTTTTTCGCGATTTCAAAAGCGCTGCCATATTTAAAAAAAACATAATGATGGGTACTATGGTACCCTTTCAGCTCACCCTTACCCTACCCTTCCCCTTTTCCGCGTAACCCAGTAGAATATGTAACCTGCACGCTTGCACGGCCCTAAAGACCAAGCATAACAATTAGCTACTTATACTAAGTAACCATAAGTTTAAATCCTATTATAGAACTTTTTTCTTTTTTTGACTTACTCAATGGTTTATTCAATAAAAATTACAAGGAAAATAAAAACTATCTTAAATTTATAACTAAACCTAATCTAAAACTAAAACTAATCTAACAAGTCGCTACCGGGGGGCAGCGTTACCAAAATGCTGGCAGCATTGCCACGTTGTATCGCAATGCTTAGTCTTTGGGCAAAATAAAGGCCAGCATTTTGGTCACGAGCTGCTTCGTCTTTAATTAACTAGAGATCAAAAGATTTCTCACAAGAATACCTACCGTCGGTAGACGTAAAGTATCAGCTTTTGCATGACACACTAAAATTCCTAAACGCAAATAACTGAATACCGGCGGCATGTTATATTTCGCAATTCCCCGCAACGGCCAAACTACGTAATAATATTGTGCTCGGGCCCGCATTCGGGGCGAATCATCGATAGTCATTATCGAGAAAGCGGGTTTAAGAGCCGGCCCAGCCCCGCTGGGACCCTTACGAAGGTCTCATCCCGACGCGTTCGATAACTATGCTAATGTTATTTGCGCCAGTGGGTTTCAAAACGGCGGCATCCACTAACTCGGCATTCCCCAAGAACAACGGTGCCCCAAAGGTAAGGTTTAGAATGAAACATCTTACTTTACGGCCTATAATGCGATATTGTGAAGAGATTTCGTATTTTTTGCAAGATCGGAAGTGTCTGATTTTGTAGAGATTTTTGGGACTCCGGAATCGGTTCCGGGGTCTGCTGGTCAGTAGATTTTCTGTATTGATTGTATGGAATTTTGTGGATTAGAAAAAGGTAAAAAAGCCACCTGGGACATTTATTGCAAGTCGCTTTTTGTTGGTGTTAGAATAAAGTAGGCCTATCAAAAGAGTCTATAATAAGTTAACAGGTACAATGAACTGTTATGTTCATTATGAGATAATTCACAGTTAATATTTAGTAAAATTTGTATCACATCATCAGCCAGTCAACGTGCACTGCTGAACAAACGCCTCCCTCTTAGAGAGGGGTGTTGCCATATTCATTCACCGTGTACTAAGTATATATTAAGCCGCTGCTGCCCGACTATCTTTAGATGGTTCTAGTTGCAGTTTTAGGACATGCCCGAGTCCAGGTAAAATTTGTAACACATTTGGTGATAAACTTACTTGTTTAAATGTTTATTTATTTATTTCAAAGGAAGACCAACAGCCTTTAAAAATATAAAAATCTTAATAGATCCAATATCTCCCTTGTTTGTCTGATCTGAGGATACAATGATAATATCATCGATTAGATTAGATTAGATTAGATTTTTTAATGCTTCCATAAAGTACAAGGTAAAAAACATGAAAATTCAATCAGTAGGTACATAGTTTCATATGGACCCTGTCGGGCACAGCACGTGTAGGAGTGAGGAGGACGGTTATATTTATTAAAAAATTTAATATCAATACAGTTATTTATCAGGTCTTATTTACATTTTTCTATGGTAGTTTATATTTAATAATAATTTCAATAATAACTTATCAATTTATTATTAGTATCGAATATGTCTAGAGATACACCCTATATAGTTCAAAACTTCCTTAATCGATCCTGCTGTGCCATATTGCGATTCATACCAAATCGATCATAAAACTTATAATAGATCTGCAAGCGTTACGGAATACAGTCATGCAACTGAAATATGCGTGAGTAACACTACAAATACCTACCAACATAATACTATACAAAGTATACGTGGACACGATCCCACGCACATGAAATGTGATGACGACGTGGATACAAAATGTGCCTAAATAAAAAACATGAATAGGTTCTTAGGTAAATATTTGATGCCTTAGATAAAAACTAACGTGGTCTTCTTTACATCTTAGTATAAACCCGCCTTTATTTATTCTTATATTAACCCCTAGCTTATTTTTAGTGTTCCGTACCTCAAAAGGAACGCGTAAAGGTATCAAATTGAAATTTATACTAAATACTTGGGTCTACGGTTTCTTTCGGCTGTAAATAAATAAAAGTTGTAAGTCAACGCCATCAATAGTTAAGTATTTGTTATTCAAGAGTGCAAAGTTGCTTTTTAACCACGTGCTCAATTTTGATGACCGAGCAAGCGAAGGATTCTAAAATTGAATCCTGAGCGTTACCGAGGGAATCAAAAGAGCACGATGGGAAAAATCTTTGCACTCGAGTGCAACACGTAACTTTTCATCCCACCTCAGAAAGGAAATGATTAAATGAAGTAAAACAAACATTTGCGCATTATTAACTGTTTCAGAAATTCTGTTGGCGTCAAATAAACTTCCTCGTCGCTAAAACCACTCATTTTAGGTTTTTTACTTAATTATTTTCAAGTTTCTTGTTTTTAACCTAAGGTTTTAACAATATGACGTGAAAAGAAAATGGCGCGCGCAAAGCAAATTAAAATAAAGTACACCAAGAAGGTTCCGAGTCTGAGTATTTAACAAATTAAAAAAAGTTGTATGATAAATTCGGAACCATGGAGGTAGAAGTAAATAGGTTTAATGATGTTTTGAATTCACAAACTTAGTGCACACGATGTTCTAAATTCAATTTAACTTTATTCTCTAGCGGATAAAAACGGCTTTTGCGCTCAGATATCGAAGAGCAAAAATACTCTTTCCGAGGTGGGGGGATGAAAAAGATATAAACGTTTATGTCGCATATTTTGCGATTTCACAAGGGAATCAAAACCTATGGGGTACTTCCTACCTAGAATCATTAATTTTGGCAAGAGGCAATGTCTTATAGCACATATAAAGGAATAAATCTGAAAGTTGTTAATTTGAAGTCATATCATATAAAAAATATTGTTTTACAATTACATTTTGTAGTTGTTATGTATGGAAGAACCTTATCGTCATATTAACACTCGAAAATACACAAGTTTAAGAAAATAATACAATAAGATGATATGTTTTTTCACGTTGGCGCCAAAGCTTAGTTAGCTTAGCTTATTTTCATACAATGGGCATGATGACTAATATTTTTTTATTACCTCATAAAAAAGCTGATCATAAATAGAGCCCATCAACGAAAACAAAATTAAAATTAGTTCAAATATAAATAAGATATAAGCAGATATAAGCATTTAAATTTCATGTTAGACAGAGAGCGCACTATACTGAGCCGTGACGTCACGGCTCAGGAGCGCCATACAAATGCTATACTAACACACGCTTTGTGAGAAAGGGATAGAGCATCCCCTCCCTATCCCCACCTAAAACTTTAAACGCTCATATCTCAGAGATGAATCTTGAGACTTTGGGAATAAACGAAGAAGTTCCAAACTAAAACACGTCAGTTAAATGGCCTTACCCTTTTTAGACTTACTAATATTAGTAATTTTTAAACTTTCGCGATTTGAACACATGTTTTAAATGTTTATCGGGACTTATCACGTATTATTTAATTTAGGTTAAAAAAAAAACGTCGAGCGAAAGATTTTTTACCCAAATTAAATAATTCGTGATAAGTTACTAATATTACTTATATTATATACCATACATACACTTTGTTGCTGTGCACGTATTTTGACACGCATACAACCATCAATATTTTCTTTGACAGTCTTCCTGTTTCGAAATGTTACGATTACTTACATAATAACTCTATGTCAGCCTTTATATGTTGGTAGGCGTGTGAACAAACGAACATTCCAACTAGATTCAAACAGAGAGGGGAATGATAAGTCAACAGCCTGTATAAACGTTACGTCTGTAAACGTTTCGGCTGAGTAGCAATCAATTTAAATGTATTAAGGCGTCTCAATAAAATCGTTTAGCTTGTCTCGGCATTTGTGTGTGGAATAATAAAGTGCGGCCATTTGCAACTGGGTTGACACTAATTTATTGACAGGTTTTTTTAAATCCAATCAGAGTTGAAAGTGAACTTCTGTATTCTATTGTTGTTAAAAGTGAACTTTTGTGTGTGTGTCCATAGGCGTTAATCCAATCAGAATTGAAAGTGAACTTCTGTATTCTATTGTAGTTAAAAGTGAAATTGTGTGTGTGTGTCCATAAGCGACGGTGACTGTTTACCATCAGGCAGCACGTCTGCTTGTTTGCCACCTATGGGTTTTTTTAACACATTACACAGCGTGTACAAAGTGTACTTCTGTACAGAAGTTCAGTTCCAAATGTATGTAATAAACGCTGACGTGTTGTCTATACTTTTTAACTTTTTTCCAAGTAGACTCCACGTTTCTCACGACAAGGTTATTACCCGCTGGTCTTTTTTTTAATTTTTTGTTTGACATCATAGAGTTCTTAATACAAAAACGCAACGTGGCCTAGAGCAAAAAAAAGTTACATTATATACAGAAAAGTGGTAGTATGAGAATGATGATGATGATGATATGTGATCCTGACAGTCATCATCATCATCATCAGCCTTTCATGTTCCCACTGCTGAGACACAACCCTTCTCTCAGAGAGAGAGAGAGGGAGAGGATGGGATCTAATCCACCATGCTGGCCCAGTGCATGTTACTGAATACCATACTATGTCTGTGAACTTTTGAGGTTCTGTGACATACCGGTTTCCTGACAAATTTTTCCAAAGTTTTCCTTCAGCGTTTTTGAGCGATGGCATCGAAACAGCATATAATTATCATTATTAATTATTTATTTATGTACTAAATTAGTAATAGATGCAGTACCAAGGATCGAACCGGGTGCCGTCAGATTGTAAAGCACACATACTACCGCTTGGCCACCATTGCTCTTCATTCAGTGGCAGCAACTATAGTCCTTTTCAAATAGCATGGTGCTTGACAGGTGGTTAGACAGAACGATAGAATGTAACGCGATTCGTAAACATTTAATATGACGTCACAAAACTAAATTTATCATCATCATCATCATCATTTCAGCCATCCATTACTGGACATATGCCTCCAAGAGGGCCGGTTGGAAGCGGACTGCATCCAGCGTTTCCCTGCGGTCTCTTTTTAAGGTCGTCTGCCCATCTTAAAAACAAAATTAAAGTAAAACTAAATTTAAGATTTACATTTTGTGGCAAAAACATATAGCTAAGCACTACTATGAAAACTAGTCTGTTAGTGGTGGTTATCAAGTGTCATGCTATTTGAAAAGGACTGTAATATGAAATTTGTTGTATCATCCTTCGACCAAAATAAAATGAATGGACGGGCCCAGAAGAAGCGCATTTTTGAAGATTACAAAATGAGCACCGGAGCTCACTTTGTTTCATTCAGTGTCTAGCTGTAGGAAGTGCAACACGCGACTTTGGTTACATTATAACCAAACATCTGACACAATTATGCCTTCGTGTGCTTCCTCGAAGAGTAAATACACAACAAAAAACCGCTATATTTTTTTTTAACAAACGTACTGGTACGTGGTTATAATTTGGTGTTGGAGTATAGTTTTAACTCGTTTTTACTGAGCAAATTCAATGGTTATGGCCCGTCCATTCATTTTATTTTGGTCGAAGGTATCATCCCTGGCCGGCACCGTTTATGTGGCACGTAGATAGCACCATTCGGAAGATCGAAAAAGTTTTCCAATAGTGTCGTATCCCTGATGATAGAAAATAGTTTGCTGTGGGAACCTGGAATATAGTTTTATTGCAGTCAATTTCCTCTGTTGCCGAGGACAATGGAGTAGTATTGTAGTAATTATTCTTTATTAATTTTGTTTCTTTGAGTCTATTTATTGTGAACAGAAAGCATGTATATAAAAGTGAAAAACTACTTACCCACTAATCTAAAAATATTGAAAATTTATTTGCCTATTGTGTAAAACCAAGGAAGATAGACTAAGGGGAAAACCAATAGCGGAACATTAGAGCGTAGCTCGGAAATTTGCCTAAAAACGGTACGAACTTAGATGGCGCCATAATTTGAGCGTTATATAGGTTGTCTCGAACTTGCGTAAGCGCTGCAGTCAGATAATGTACGAAAGGGTTCTATAAATTACCGTAGCGCTAGTATCGCAGTCAAGTTTCGCAACATTGTTACATCGGATTAAAATTAGAAATAATAAATAAAGTCGAAAAGTTAAATGTAAAGGGTAAAAAAATCTCATACAACAAACGTATTTTTGTCTTTTTTAAATGTATTTTTGTATTTGCTCTAATTTAAAAACGGTGAAACGTATAATCGTCACACTTGGCATGATTATAATACACACTCTAAAGTGATAATAAATAATGGCAAAGTGTGAGTCGGTAACAAATTTCTGTTCATTACCAAGTTAAGCAACGCATGGTGCGGTCGGTACTTATATGGGTGACCGCCTAGGCGTGATATTGTCTGCTTATGCACTGATTTTTGTATTTTGTGGTGGTACGGAACCCCCCAGTGTACAAACCCGACTCATACTTGGCTGGTTTTTTTAAAATAATTTATTATGTAGCAAACTAGCGACCGGCGGGCTACCTCACGGAAAGTAGTCCTACACCTACAATACCCGGCGCATTGGCGGTAGGTTGCCTGCCATTTGCTTTGTTTGAAGCAATTGAGGTCATATTTCGGAGGAAAAACCGAAGGTGGTCAAAGGCATTCCACAACATAGATTCTGTAAAAAGTTTGGTACGTGACAGAAACAATCGATCAAATCGAACAGTAGGTATACTACGCATCTATAATATGTGGATGGCTTTCCTGGCGATGGGTTTGTTTGTTTGGTGGTTTCTTTTCCACGCAGCAACAAAGCAAAGGATTGCTTCGATTTTTAGGGTTCCGTACCTCAAAAGGAAAAAAACGGAACCCTTATAGGATCACTTCATTGTCCGTCTGTCTGTCCGTCTGTCTGTCTGTCCGTCTGTCCGTCTGTCAAGACCCTTTTTCTCAAGAACGCGTAAAGGTATAAAAAATAAAAGTTGCAAGTAAACGCAATCAAAAGATATGAACGTTTATGTCGCATATTTTGCGATTTCACAGGGAAATCAAAACCTATAGGGTACTTTCCGTTGACCTAGAATCATTCATTTTGGCAAGAGGCAAGGTCTTACAGTACATATAAAGGAATAAATCTGAAAAGTGTAAATTTGAAGTTATAGCATATCAAAAATATTGTTTTACAATTACAAACTTAGATTTTGTAGTTGGAATGTATAGAAGAACCTTATAGTCAACTACAAAGTTAAGTTTGTCTTTAGACTCGCGGTCTGAGGGTTCTGTCCAACGGAACTCTCAGAGCACGAATCCTACTCGTACTTCTCCGGGTTTTTTTGCATAAAGAAACTTAGTTTTGCATAAGAGAGAAGAGTCGGATAGATTTTATCAAGAAAAAATTAATGGTTTCTGTAGGGATTTCCAGGTGGGTAAAACTACAAGGCCCATACAAAATTACAAATATTTACTCAAAGTGGTATTACAGGAGATATAAAACGTATCAAAGAAGAAAGAAAATACAATTCAGTTTCAAATAAAAGTATCAGTATTAGACCTAATAAAATCCCTTTAGACATTGCATGCATCGACGTTATGTTCTCTTGTCTCAAACCGACTGCCACAGGGTTGGAGAGTATCAATATTGAATGTCCAGAGCTCAGCAAGGATTATATTTCCAATACAATATGTGTACCGTAAACCCCAACGCGTTACGCCTGAGCCCATTTACAGACACTTGACAACGGATGATGGTAAATCTGAACTGGGTAGCATATCTCAGTTATCAACCGTAGCTAGTTCAATAGGAAACTCTAGCAAGGTGTAGCAAAGCCTGTTCGACAAACGAAACAGCAATAGTAACGTAGTGTTAGAGCCTAATTTATACTTATACTTTAAGAGTTAGTTTTAATGTATTGGCATGGATATATAATACATATAAAGTCACAATCGTGCTAAAAAAATTACCAAACCAAAACTCGGTGCACGCTACGAATTGCGCAGACTTTTTGGTTAGTCACAAGGTAACCGACTACAATGCCGCGCGATGTCAGAGCTACGATGACATAGCGGACAACTAACGTTGAACACTATGCAAGCGATATACCGTCTAAATTGGAGTAAATGTGACATTGTGAAGTATATAATTGATACAGTGTAAATACAATGAGAGATAGAGGATATAATACAATGAGTTAATATAGATGCCTATACCCAGCAGTGGGATAAGGGATGTGGAATGATGATGTACAATGACGCTCGTATGTTTTTTGACCGTTTTCACTGAGAGATTGTGACTCTATGGTAATTGTATCTCGATGTGTATTGGAGACCTCTCGCAGTGAGTTTTCCTACATCATACGTATGTACGTAACAACTTTAGTCTAAAGACTTTTTATTGTATTTTTTTTCGTTTTTTCCATACAAATATGAAAATATCTAACTTAGGGCGTTAAATAGCAACCGCTTTGTGTACTATTAATATTGTTAGTCAAGTTATTATAAGCGACGGTGACAGAGCGCTGTCATTTTATTTGCAAATTTTTGATATAACATCATGTCCTTAATTGAGAAACTAAACAAAAAAACTAGGAGGTTTCTAAGATATTTCGGGTCATAGTTATGTGAAAAGAAAGCGCTGAGCACCTAAGTTATACCAGATTTGTGGAAATCGACTCAGTTTACCACGATCCTAAATATTGTAGGACCGTAAAAAAATATGAGGACTATTTTCTTACAACAGCCTCGCCTCTTATTTCACGAAATCTCGATCGTTTATTTAGGTTCAATATTTATCCTACCATTTAGGCCTAAAGGTCTGACAGAATAACTATGTACGTGATATTTTTGCAAAAACGGATACAGACGATTTAAAACGGCATATGACAATATCTATGATATCCAATTTAATCGGGAAGGGTATCCAATTTACCAGAGGGTGAGCCCTTTACAGAATTCGTAGTACCTATCGTAATTGGAGAATTAATTCTTTCTCTTTGGTTTTTCTGATAAGAACAGATTGTAGATTAAAAATAGTAAATAAAAATAATTTGATGATTGATGTTATATTAAAAATACTATTAACCAAAAAACAAACAGACAAAAAGTTATTATAACAAACACAACATAAACATTTAAATAAATAATGAGATATCTGCATTACAAATAATGAAAAAAAAAGGCTGTGACAGTACCCTCGCAAACTAAATTATGTAATCAACATTACATAAATAATTAGTACACACAACAGAACAAAAATTGCCCGTTATTTACCTGTTTAATGTCTACATACTGTTTTTTTTAAATATCCTACTGTAAGATGGAAATCACTGAATCTCACAGCACAGAACCCCAAAAATAACATGGCCACCATCTTTCTCGAACTTCAATATATCAATTCCGACGAAAAATTACCGGGATTGTTCAATTAATGGGAAAGTTGAGTTCATATACAAGCAAGGGCAACACCACAAACGCAAAAAAAACTATAATTTAATTTAATTTCGTACAATTTCAATGCCTTATTTTGTAGCAACTAATACGAAATAAAGTTCTTACCGATGATAGGTCACTTTTAAAAATATATTTTTTGCGATCTTTGTAGTTTCTACATAAATTTATTGCACAATGCATTTTATGAAAATAATGTTGTTTAGGATTTTGATGTTTATTATGTGACACCGCGACTAACAATGAGCAGTGAGAAAATGCATATTAGCCTACAGTTCCTTAATAATAAAAAAACCGGACAAGTACGAGTAGGACTCGTGCTCTGAGGGTTCCGTTAGACGGAACCCTCAGAGCGCGAGACCAAAAAAAAAACTAACTGAAGTTAAAATATTGAAAGACAAACTTAAGTTTGTAGTTTTTTTTTACTGGGCAAGTGCCTTTAATAACTAAACAAAATACAAGCTAAAACTAACACTACAAATACAGTTAGACTGCCCATAGACCGTTGAAGGTCTAAAGACAATCCAAATGCTCAAGCCCACTACCAGTTGGCAGCGTACCCAACATGCTGGCGGCATTACCACGTTGAATGGCAATGCTAATGCGTTGAGCCAGAAACACGCCAGCATTTTGGTCACGCGTCGCATTAACCAGGCGCTCTGAAAGATTTTTGAAAATGAGGTGAGCTCCCAGTCCCCAAGGGCCCAATGTCTCAACCCCAAATGCCTCAAATATGTAACCACTGCCGAGGTTAGCATATTTGCGACGCTTGTGCTGCTCTGCCGAATTAGCAGCCGCGCCAGCCCTACCCTGTGTCTCAGGAAGATGTGACGGCGCCAAAGTATCGACACAAGTTGCGTCCCATACAAGGGGCCGCTCCAACCTCCAGGGCACAAGTGTCATACCGTCAGGCCTCTTTCCATCGTCACGCGCAAGACCACTCGGTTTGAGCACAACTGCGAAATTGGCGGTGGAAAGTGCCCTGCGTATGATGTCGTTCAGGCTAGCGTGTCGGCCAATACGACCAGCGCTTCTCGAGCAAGAGAGACCATGGTGACCGAGCTGGTCAACAGCAGTACCACACTGACAGCGATGGGCCTCACAGCACCTTGCACCCAAGCGTAAGCTGACAGCTAGACGAAATGCGGTTGGATCTAAAAGGCTACCTGTGTTAAAAGAGGGCATGGCTTGCAACCAAAGTCCCGATTCCCAAACAGAGACAGCAAGAATACGAGCGCGATCTGCAATACTAGGACACGTATCTAGTAGCGATTTCCATGCTAGTTCGCAGATCGGCCGATCCCACAGTCTCTGGGAAGACAACTTTGAAGTTTGTAGTTGACAATAAGGTTCTTCCATACATCCCAACTACAAAATGTAAGTTTGTAATAGCAAAATAATTATTTTTAAATACCTTCAAATTTGTAACTTTCGGATTTATTCCTATATATGTACTATGAGACCTTGCCTCTTGCCAAATTTCATGATTCTAGGTCAACGGGAAGTACCCTATAGGTTTTGATTCCCCTGTGATATCGCAAAATATACGACATAAAGGAACCCTAAGAGCGCGAGACCAAAAAAAAAACTAACTGAAGTTAAAATATTGAAAGACAAACTTAAGTTTGTAGTTGACAATAAGGTTCTTCCATACATTCCAACTACAAAATGTAAGTTTGTAATAGCAAAATAATCATTTTTAAATGATATACCTTCATATTTATAACTTTCGGATTTATTCCTATATATGTGCTATGAGACCTTGCTTTTTGCCAAATTTCATGATTCTAGGTCAACGGGAAGTACCCTATAGGTTTTGGTTCCCCTGTGAAATCGCAAAATATGCGACATAAACGTTCATATCTTTTGATTGCGTTGACTTACAACTTTTATTTTTTTACAGCCGAAAGAAACCGTAGACCCAAGTATTTAGTATAAATTTCAACTTGCTACCTTTACGCGTTCTTGAGAAAAAGGATCTTGACAGACGGACAGACAGACAGACAGACGGACAACGAAGTGATCCTATAAGGGTTCCGTTTTTTCCTTTTGAGGTACGGAACCCTAAAAACTGCGTTTCTGGCTCCTGTCACCATCTTGACATTACCTGATCTAAGAGCCTAGGTTGATACGTTCTACCTGTGCGTTCTACACACAGAAAAGAAGAAAAAAATAGTTCTATTCATTATGTTTATTAATTTCGCCTTTATTTCAATAATAAGATTATTTGTTTAACCGTTGTCTCTCTCAGACATTGCATATTTCATAGTAATGTTGTGTTTAAAAGTCAAGAATAAAACAAACTGAGAGTAGTTTTGCGTAAGTAAATATGTACAAGGGCGTATATAACGTGAACTAACATGGTCTATGTATTAGTATGCATTTTAGCGAGCATTGAAAAAGCATCCTTCCGATAAGCAAGCCTTTTTAATGCTTTCCGTTGTGAAGATTTTGGCGCGTACTTCTTGTGTATTTGCCAATGTCAAGTATTAAAATATCTTCAAGTTTGATGAAATATCTTTAAACAAGTCATGGTCGCAGTCAGAGTCAAGTAAAGTAAGTAACGGTCAAGTCAAATTCATGCCTTAGTAAAGTGCTGAAGACTATACTAGAGGCTTCTGTGGAGCTTTGGACACAACACGAAAATACTTGTTTCACCGCGTCATATTACTTTGCCGTACTCGCCCACGAAGACTTAATAATTACAAAATAACAAAAGTAACTTTCAAACTGCAAGTGAGGGTAGAAGAACACAATACCCCCTCTTCTCGCCGGACTCGTCGTTTTTAGTCAGCTCGTGACCACGGCCATTGTATGGATATGGCCAAAACGTCGAGTGAAAGGAAGGTACTTTATCTCAATAAAATGATCCGCGATAAATTCCGATAAACAATTGAAAATCGAAATGACTTATAACACTCGAAAATACACAAGATTAGGAAAATAATACAACGAGACGAAATTTTTTTTTCAAGTGGGCGCCAAAATTCTGGTAAGCAGGTTTCATTCGATATTCCGGAGTAATCAACTGTAAATTATTACAATAAATGCCTGTCAATTCGTCATTCATTCGTAAAACGCAAGCGAACGCTCGTAAATTTTCCGCTGGAACCATCACTCTTTACAGGCCCTCCACGTATCTAAACCTAACTCAGTTCCCATTTAGGTGTTAATACGTGTGATAAAGAATTGGGTTGGGATACAAAACAACGTAAGAACTACGTGAACCTTTCACGGCAGTACGTTACTGCGCTCTCTACGTGCTAGCCAGATGCCTCGGGGGAATGCTGGAGACATGAACTCTTCAGCCCAATCGTAAAAGACTTACGAGCCCTGCGACCTTACGTAAGGGCTTATCTTAATGTCTAATTTTCATATCACCTTGCCATATAAATTCTGTCAAAATTCGTTATTAAATATTACGAAAAAAAAATATGGCACCAGAAGTATTCTTTTTTATTTAAACTGTTGTGTCACACTTTAAGATTGACTCTTTAAATGTATGTGTGTAGTTGTGTATGGGAAGTAAACTTGTATGGCGCAGGTTGGAATCCTGTCGGTCGTCAAATTTTTGAATTATCTTTGATGTAACTATAACATTACATTAACTATAAGGAACCCTTATAAGTTCGTTCTGTCCATACGTCATGTCTGTCTTTCCGTATGTATGTCCGTCCTAATTTTTTTGAACCTTCTTACTATTATAGTTATATGGATAAGTGCATAAAACTTTGCACACTTATAGTCTTTATATAGATCTCAATTTTAAAAGTATTATAATAGTATATTATGCAACTGGTAAATAAAGGACGGATTTAAAACGAGGGCCATAGATGAATCACGACCGTAAGGAGTGATTCAAGTGTTAGAATCCTGAGCGACGCGAGTGATTCAAAGCCTTCGATATAAATCCGTTTTATTCAAGAGTTGCATACTATACTTTATACCATGACTACGAGAAAAAGAAAGATTTAAGCGAAAATAGACATTTAATGACGAAAAAAGAAAGGTTAAATTAATTAAAATGCACATTAAAATTGGAACAATCAAGAAAATTTTGTAAAATTAAGAGTAATTTTCTTGTTACTATTATTTTTTATGTCAATGTTATGCATTGTTTTTATAATACACCGAAGCATAGAATACATACTTCATAATGTAGATTATTTCTTTTTCTTCGACAGCTCATTAAAATAAGTTAGGAAAATAGACTCTGAAAATGTGCCAGAAGCTTGATTTTCTTTTTTCCATTTGCAAAACTCATCGTAGGCTTTGATGTAAGTCAACCGTGATTAAATTTGTTGGGTAGCAAGTTTTCTACTATATCGGCTGCCCTGTGTTTCATAAGCTCAGGTGATCACTTGAATGCATTTTCAATCGATTTATTATTAAGTAACACTAAACTTCGTTGTTGTACAACTTACAGTAATCAAAATAGCGCCAATTTACTAATGACAGCAAAGAATACAAAACAGTTTTAATTGTAATGCTAAACTCCTTGTCGAAAATGTTGACCAATCAAATCGAGGTATTGAAATGGAGGTCGAATAGGTATACTGGTGTGTTCTAAATTCAAAATCGTGATTAAAAGGACTTTTTGTTGACTGTTTTCAGTGAACTAAATAGTCTTTTAAGAGGGGGAATGGTATAAAATATATTTTTGCATTTTAGGGGTAATCTGGTACATGACTGTGATATAAGGATGATTTTTACTGTACCTCCTCGTGTACACTATATTTAAATAGGTATTTGAAAATGAAGATAGGGTTTAGTACATAACTTTTTTGTAATGGTGTCCTCCTTGGCGAAATATAGACCACCAAAGTGGCAAATAATGGAAAATTTAAATTTTAAATTGAGATATTTTCTAAAACTGAAATAATAATGAAAAGTTTCATGGACTTATCTTAATATAATATGAGAGATAAATAGAAGAACATGTGAGAATAACAATAATGCTGATGATGATGTAATAGAGACAAATAGATTCTTATTATATATAAATAAGAGGGTTCTAAAGAATCAGTTCGGACGCACAGACGGACTTATAAAGGGTTCTTGTAGTTACGGAACCCTAAAAATTAAAAGGTAAAAATACTTTTAAAGTTCTACCTGGAACAATCAAAGTCATGAAAGTTATGAAAATTTGAGATTGAGTCAAGCCCTTAATCTCAAAAAAAATATCACTAAAATTTGTGGCAGAGAAAAACGATGAAATTGGTTTAGCGGTAAAGTTTGGGTTATCTTGATAGAAGTCATTGGATGCTGTCTACCAACTTTGTAACGTTAACGAATAAGTGGTTACATAAAATGTTATAAACTGGATTCAATTGTAAATGGTTAAAAAAGTGTTAAAAGTTAAATCGAATTTCATAATCAAAAGTTATTTTCCCCATTAAATTAAATTACGGTACACAAAAAAATATAATTTGATGCTGGGACACAGGCCTTCTCTCAGAAAGAGAGAGAGAGAGAGAGAGAGAGAAAATATGAGCGCTAATATGGTGTATTGGTGGTCAAGTCTAGGCTGGTCTAGTGCATGTTGGTGAATATCATTACATGTTTGACATTTTAAGGTTCTCGGAAATACCGGTTTTCTCACGATGTTTTCCTTTACTATTTTAGCATATGGTATCAAAACAAAAAATAAAAAAACTAAAGAAGTCATTGGTGCAGGGCCGAGGTTCAAACCGGGTGTCGTCAGATTGTACAGTGCACATGCTACCGCCCGGCCACCATCGCTCAGCATGTTATTAATAAGTAATACATAAAAAAAATACTTCACGGAAAATTCACTGGACCGGATTCATCCCCTAATTTACCACCCATTCGTGTGACATATTTTTTCAAATTTGAATTCAACTACTCTCTAGATACGGTCTATTTCAATAATAAAAAGATTATTATAATCAATACCCAAAAAAATACACAAAAAGATACCACATAGCGCACCAGTAACTTTTAAACTTTCGTGATTTGAACACATGTTTTAAATGTTTGTAGGGAATTAAAGCGTTAATAATATTTTTTTTAAATACACCTACCTTTATCTAAAACCTTTCACTACCATTTCGAAACAGTGAGTGAAAGGTGGTGGTGATGGTCGACCATGTTACAATGTTCGTGGTCACGAGCTGATTGAAAGCTGCGGGTGAGTCCGGCGAGAAGAGAAGTGTGTGCTTCTACCCACACTAAACTTGATCCTGAAAAATCGCAGGGTTGTCACACGACACACAACACTGACTGTATCGGTAAATGTCCTAGTACCTACACCGCGGTTTGTACACTTGCTTACTATGGCATTCCACGACACCGCTAACACAGTAAATTCTACTCTACTTTTTGTGAGGAGAATAAGGTCCTTCCCTTCGGTCAAGTTTGTCCACTTCCTAACTTGTCCATTTCAAAAGTTGTCAACTTCCTCCATTCCTAACACGTAATTTTCCTAAGTTGTTCTAAAAATTCCTGAGTCGTACACTTCCTAGTTCGTCTATTCCATATCCGTCTACTTAATAGTCCACCAGCTGTAACACAGGTCTTCCTAGAACAGCTGCTAACGAGACACATTTACAGAAAGGTACTGTTAAGAAGTGTTTATTTTAGTTATGTTATAATGTAAATAAATGATTTGAATTGAATTGAATATTCGTCTACTTCTTATTCAGTCTATTCCTAATTTGTCTATCTTACAAACACTCACGTACTTATCTCAAAAGTTTTTAAATAATATAAGTTAGGCAATTGGCAACTTTTGAAATAGACAACTTAGGAAAAGTGGACAAACTTAACCGGAGAGACTACCAGAAAAAGTACTTTAAGAAGTTGATTAAAAACAAACAATCAGATTGTGATGCATATAATATATTATCCAAACAATTTATAATTCATTTGTACGGAGTGCACGTGATAACTTTGGGGATGACAATACAGCGGCGGACAAGGACCCAACCAAGAGAGTCATTTGTCTTTCTTTACCCTAATTATGTGATGAAAATTTATTGTAGCTGCCGGACCCTAACTTGTAGGTGGTGAAACGCGGGAGAGAATTTATTATTCCGA
Source organism: Agriopis aurantiaria (assembly GCA_914767915.1). NCBI lineage: Eukaryota > Metazoa > Arthropoda > Insecta > Lepidoptera > Geometridae > Agriopis > Agriopis aurantiaria. Next base: position 8,661,450 of record OU612000.1, on the reverse strand, counting down.
TTTAAATCCCGCTGTTGGGTTCTAACTGCGATCGTGTTTTAAACTTTAGTTTTCAACTCTTGATGCATTTTTATATTTTTTATAGTTTTATAACTTAATCTTAACGTAAGTATCTCTGTCTGTGAATATATATGTATGTCTACCTGTGGCATTGTAGCTCACAAACTACTGAACCAATTTTGATTAAGTTTTCTTTTGTTTGAAAGGTGACTTGATCAAGAGCGTTCACGATTCTCATTTTGTAGTTAATTTATTTTGGTTTCAATTGTTTTGTTTTGCATTATGTTTTTGTATCTAGATAGGTTAGTAAGTTTCAGAGCTTTTAAATTATTTTCTGCAGGTAATAAAAAAAACGAACGGGTCGAACCTGGACTCGATTAGCACAGGACCGAGGCAGATGGCATAACAAGAGAGAGGCCTATACCCAGCAGTGGGATAAGGAAGGCTGTGGATGATGATGATGATGATGAATAAAAAAAAAATAGATTTTTAAATTTTAGTTAATTTATTTAGTTCATGAGTACAAAACATAAATCTCATATCAAAAAAAGTCTCAAAAAAGATACTTTCAGTTTTTCACATATTTTTATTTTCCGAGAATCTGGGAGAATCCGAGAGTCTTAAAATCACGAGTTAATCGGTTTCTTCTAGGCAAGCATGCTCCACCGTAGACCGGATCATCGCTTAACATCAGATGAGTGGGCGGTCAAACGCAAGCCTATTATTTAATAATAATAATAAAACTTTTCTTATTTTACTTTCCCTCGTGATCTTATTCGGACTATTACACACATAAAAAAAGGTTAAATAGTTCCAACCGTTCTCAAATGATGTCCTTACCAACGAACAATATTACATTTTTATTTATTTATTTTAACATTTTGAACATTAACAAAACCCTCCAAAAGAATAAACAATGTTAACACTGTTAAAAGCCTCATCATTAAGTTTCCCCATAATTTATCCGATACACAAAATGATTTAAAACGTGGTTAGCAAAAAACAAACAGCGTTGTGTTCACGGTGTTGCCATGTTTGCTGATGCCCGTCTCGCTGCAAACAATTAGCTCCTTTGTGTACATGGCCACACTTGCCACATTTTAGCGACGAGGGTTATTATCCCGGGATCAGGACCATGTTTTTAATGGAAGAGCCAGCATTACTATTGTCGACTTTCTGACATAAACTTTATGGATTCTTTTTTTCATCTAGATACGAGTAAACCTATTTATATAACCTACTAGCTGGGCCCCGCGGTTTCACCCACATTATATAGCTCCTTAAAGCAACCTCGTTTCACTTTAATGTATTTTTAGGGTTCCGTACCTCAAAAGGAAAAAAACGGAACCCTTATAGGATCACTTCGTTGTCCGTCTGTCTGTCTGTCCGTCTGTCAAGACCCTTTTTCTCAAGAACGCGTAAAGGTAGCAAGTTGAAATTTATATTAAATACTTAGCTCTACGGTTTCTTTCGGCTGTAAAAAAATAAAAGTTGTAAGTCAACGCAATCAAAAGATATGAACGTTTATGTCGCATATTTTGCGATTTCACAGGGGAACCATAACCTATAGGGTACTTCCCGTTGACCTAGAATCATGAAATTTGGCAAAAAGCAAGGTCTCATAGCACATATATAGGAATAAATCCGAAAGTTAGAAATATGAAGGTATATCATTTAAAAATGATTATTTTGCTATTACAAACTTACATTTTGTAATTGGAATGTATGGAAGAACCTTATTGTCAACTACAAACTTAAGTTTGTCTTTCAATATTTTAACTTCAGTTAGTTTTTTTTTTGGTCTCGCGCTCTTAGGGTTCCTTTATGTCGTATATTTTGCGATTTCACAGGGGAATCAAAACCTATAGGGTACTTCCCGTTGACCTAGAATCATGAAATTTGGCAAGAGGCAAGGTCTCATAGTACATATATAGGAATAAATCCGAAAGTTATAAATTTGAAGGTATTTAAAAATAATTATTTTGCTATTACAAACTTACATTTTGTAGTTGGGATGTATGGAAGAACCTTATTGTCAACTACAAACTTCAAAGTTGTCTTCCCAGAGACTGGGATCGGCCGATCTGCGAACTAGCATGGAAATCGCTACTAGAAACGTGTCCTAGTATTGCAGATCGCGCTCGTATTCTTGCTGTCTCTGTTTGGGAATCGTGACTTTGGTTGCAAGCCATGCCCTCTTTTAACACAGGTAGCCTTTTAGATCCAACCGCATTTCGTCTAGCTGTCAGCTTACGCTTGGGTGCAAGGTGCTGTGAGGCCCATCGCTGTCAGTGTGGTACTGCTGTTGACCAGCTCGGTCACCATGGTCTCTCTTGCTCGAGAAGCGCTGGTCGTATTGGCCGACACGCTAGCCTGAACGACATCATACGCAGGGCACTTTCCACCGCCAATTTCGCAGTTGTGCTCAAACCGAGTGGTCTTGCGCGTGACGATGGAAAGAGGCCTGACGGTATGACACTTGTGCCCTGGAGGTTGGGGCGGCCCCTTGTATGGGACGCAACTTGTGTCGATACTTTGGCGCCGTCACATCTTCCTGAGACACAGGGTAGGGCTGGCGCGGCTGCTAATTCGGCAGAGCAGCACAAGCGTCGCAAATATGCTAACCTCGGCAGTGGTTACATATTTGAGGCGTTTGGGGTCGAGACATTGGGCCCTTGGGGACCGGGAGCTCACCTCATTTTCAAAAATCTTTCAGAGCGCCTGGTTAATGCGACGCGTGACCAAAATGCTGGCGTGTTTCTGGCTCAACGCATTAGCATTGCCATTCAACGTGGTAATGCCGCCAGCATGTTGGGTACGCTGGCAACTGGTAGTGGGCTTGAGCATTTGGATTGTCTTTAGACCTTCAACGGTCTATGGGCAGTCTAACTGTATTTGTAGTGTTAGTTTTAGCTTGTATTTTGTTTAGTTATTAAAGGCACTTGCCCAGTAAAAAAAAACTACAAACTTAAGTTTGTCTTTCAATATTTTAACTTCAGTTAGTTTTTTTTGGTCTCACGCTCTGAGGGTTCCGTCTAACGGAACCCTCAGAGCACGAGTCCTACTCGTACTTGTCCGGTTTTTTTTTCTATGGTGTAATTATGTCTATATATAGGCTGCAATTCTTGCCGTTCCGCATACAAAATGTCTGGGGGTAAAATCCTCATAATTGTTTTTTCTTGAATTTTCCGATATTATTCTTATACTGCTACTCGCAATGGAGAGAAATCCAATATAAATCAAAGATTATGAAAATCGGTCCAGCCGTTGATGAGTTATAAATGGTGTAACTGAACTGACATTGTTTTACATATAACTAGCTGACCTGACAGACGTTGTTCTGTTGTCAAACACGCAAAGTTAAAATTGTAAATCTTATTTTTTTACACATTGGGTTGGTTGGTTATTGGAGTTTTAGTAACGATCCCTATTTTTTTTAAATATAATATAACCTATGTTACCCGGGGATAGTGTAGCTTCTCAACAGTGAAATAATTTTTCAAATCGGTTCAGTAGTTTCGGAGTCTATTCAATGCAAACAAACAACTCTTTATAATATTAGTATAGATATAGATATATATTAATAATGGTCTAAGCAATTAAATCTATAGACAGGAAATGTAATAAAATATCAAAGCTTCGTAGAGGAGGTAAAGTTTAAAAAGGAGTACTGTAGTTAGCATAAAATATATTTATGTATGTATACCTGTATGTCCCACCTACCATTTAAGCGCCTCAACCAAATAATGCGTGTTAACCCGATAGATATTTAAAACACACAGTATCCTTCTTTTGTTTTTGCGTCATCGGGTCAAATATAGAATACGCAACATTTAGTTTTTGTTTGAAATAATAATTAATGTTTTTTGCGTATTTTCATGTTTTACTTGAAATTGTTAATAATTATCTTTACTTTGTCTACTTCTTAAAATATTGGATTTCAGCTTCTCGAACAAACATAGCTCAACTCAGTTAATAAGGTTAATGATGAAAGTTTGCGTAAATATTATTAACGCTCTAAAGTTATAAAGTGTATTATGACGTGGTTTTCCCACATTTAAGCAACGCTTGTTATTACAGATGGCTTAATGTATATTGTATTAAAGTCTCATTTAGTGGAGCAAAACTTGGCGCAAGGTTGCGTATACACACAGTCGTGGGTCTCGCTACTTAAATTTTTAAGGTTTTCAAATTTTTTTACAAAAAGTATAGCTGTAATGTAAAATGTACCTTTACGGTTCCTTCCATAATTATGAAATCTGTATATTAAGATATTGTAGACATCATTTAATAACTAGGGCTATGGGCCTTTATCGGGACTTGGCCAGGCGATTGGTGGAGGCGTCGGGTGTCCAGAATGCTGGCTTCTATTTCGCCCAGAAATTGAGCATTGCCATTCAACGTGGCAATGCTGCCAGCATTCTGGGGACCTTTCCCTCCACTAATGGTCTTTTAGTTTAAGTTTTTAGTTTGTATTTAGTTATTTTAAGTTTTAGTTTTTAGTTATTTATTTAAGTTTTCGTTAATTTTCTGTTTTTTTAGTTGTGCATAATAAAGTATTCACTATAACTAGGTAAATGAATGGTCCAAAAAATACGGAGAGAAGCGGAAACCAGTGTTACTTAATATTTTTTTTCAATCGAACGAAATAATTGTTTTTCGGTCTTTACGATTTCGAGATAGAACCTTCAATTTTGATATGACGTTTTATAATTTTAAGCTAACCATGAAACAACCCACCAAACAACAATGGAAACAACTATGGAAACAAACTAAAACTAGAATGACTACTAGACAACAAAACAATGGTATGCCTTGCCTCTGTCTTTGTTTCCGCAGCATTACAATCTTAGAGTGTTCAATCTAGGGTTAGTATGTTATTACTGGGCAAACGTGCTCCATCTTTGACCGCATCACCGCTTTTATTGTAGTATTGCATTGTATTGTAGTGAAAAAAAAAAATTGCTAAAGTTAGGAAAACAGGGCCTCAACAATCTCTTCTAGAAAATTTTCTGAATGTCATAGCTCGTTCTCAAACAATTAATATTTTTGTTTGTTCAGGCCACTATAGCTCAAGAGTCAAGAATGAACAAGCCCCGTGGCACTATAACATTTAAAATAGTAATTATCTATTAGAATAAATATAGCTTGGTAAATTGCTTTTGAGGCAATTTTTAAGAGTTTTCGAGATTTTATCATTGTGTCGCTTGCGAATTTAATTTACATTCAAAGAAATAAAATGACTGAGTTATGATATAATGGCATCAATTCTATTGTACTATTTTCTAAACTTAAATAATCTGACAGGACTAAAATTATCAGCGTCTCTTTTCATTTCGATACGTCAGAAAGGGGTGGCAACAATTTAAGAGCTGTCAAATTTAGTTTAGTTTAGATAATGGTACACCAGAATCGACATCATTATACATATTTTTGATATAACTAGAGTGGCAACGTTCGCCTAATGTTAGGTAACGAGGTTTTAACAACGACTTTTTGATAGCTTTTCCATACAAAAGTTGTCATCCCGAAGAGGTGGTTGCGGACACCTTTTTTGAAACAACACGCGTTGAAATTTAGTGGGAAAACCCTTTTTATCTAGAAATTTGATCATCTACAGTCACTATCGAAATTGTACTAAAGAGGTATATTTAAAAAAATTGTTGCTTTACAAGGTACATAAAACAGGTTATTCTCAACTTATGCTAAACAATGTGCAAATATGACAGTTTCGAACTGGAGAGTACCCTAAAATATGCGTAAGCAACATGACTGGCAATTACTGATAAGACAAAAAGTTAATGTTAGATTAATGGTATTATATTTATATATTTTACTAGCTGTTGCCCTTGACTTCGTACGCGTAGCCTTTCATATAAACTTTCAACCCCTTTTTGTCATCTTTAATTTGGCTCTTTCGTAAAATCCTTTCTTAGCGGACCTCTACACCCCGTAAGGAATCTACCTGCCGAATTTCAACTTCGTAGGTCAAGTAGTTTTTAGAGATTTCGTGTTTAATGAGTGAGTGAGTGAGTAGATGAATTTCGCTATTATATAATTCGCACATCTAGATTAAAACTAAGACAACTCAAAATACAAAAAAATTCAGTAGACCAAAAAAACATGTTTCTCCTATTTTTGTTACCAAAGTTACAGAACAAAATAACATTTTAGGTTGTTCATTTTGCCTAAAACATTATTTGAAAAAACGAAGGTTGAGAAGCAATCATATTTTTTTTAGTTGTTATACCTTAGGACGGATATTATTTCCTTAAAATAAATTTTATTTTGAGTGAACTCAGTTCTACTCGATCATATTGCGTTGACGTTTTTTTAAATTTTAAAACTTTGAGCATTTATACTACAAAAACAGGTTTCTTAAAGTTTTAATTCGAAGAAAACAATACATTAGATAACTTACAATGACAATTGATAAGACATTTTATCACAGTTCATCTAAAAAGTATTCCTACCAAAAATAATCCTCCTCTACATAGTTATATCAAAAAACTTTTTTATTAACAAAAAAATCAGTCTCCTAGTCTACAAACTTACACTACAAGAACAGTACTGTCTTCTTTCCTCTTCAACGTCATTGCTGCAGCACTGCCTGCATTTTGTGCAACATACTCTCATTGTGAGAAATGTTTTTTTCACTTTTGACAAAAATTTATAGGCTTTGCCAGAAATCCACAATTTTTTTGATACATTTTCTTTCTATGTTTCTTTTGTTTTGTAATCTTTTCCCCCTCTTCTTTCCATTTCTTTGGGATTGACGTTACATTCTTGATACACAATATTTTGATAATAAAACGTAGTATTTATCCGATCATTTGTAACAAGATTTACAGCTAAGGTTTCATCTGCAATATCGGCTACTGCTAGAACTTGAACTACTACAAGTACTACTGAAACTTGAAGAACAAATGACTATAGTGGCCAGTTTTTCTTCTTTATTTTGGTGTGATAAAATTGGAATCAGCATCGGAGTTTTCAAAGAAACTTTCATAGCTTGGTAAAATTTGGTATATCATCATAACTTTGCTTAGCCAACTAAATTTAAGAAGTGATCAGCGGTGAATGCACCATTTTATTTTTCTACGTGGTTTTCTTTTACTGTTGTATAATCTTTTTTATCCTTTTCTTTGGGAGTGTTCGGGCTCGTAGTAATATTCTCCTATATTTATTGAGGTAGGTCCAGCATTTTAACATTTTTATGGTGACATTACCTGACTGTGGACATTGTTTATTTCTCTATAATTTTATTGCTAACAAAAAGACGTCACTGATTGGTAATTTTTCTAAAATAAATATACTTTTACTAGATATTTTATTTAAATCGTCTAAAAAAACTCAACTCAACTCATACAAACAAGTTCGTGGATAGTTTGATTAAAACGGGATTTTATTAAGATATATATACATATGACCTACACGATCTTTAAAATAAAACACGTAAAAACCCAGGTTTTGTATGAAATTTCATTAAACTAAATTACAACCAACAAAAGTAAGTCATCTAGAAATATGCATTATCATCAACCAAAACAAAGTTAAAACGAAATAAGAAAAATAATTGTAGTCACTCTATAAATCAAAACTGAAACAATTCAAAATATACCCAATATAGACAATATTCCTGTTTAGGCGGGAGAGGATTTCAGACATTTATTCAACAACATGAAGTTAACACCATCTACTGGATCATTTTTAAAGCCTTTATTGAACCTGTAATATATAGATATACATCTGTCAGAGGTATAGGTGAAATAAAAAGTTAAATAAGTTGTGAACATAAAACAAATTATGCCAAGAAATACAGTCGGGCAAAGTAAATAACCATAATTATTTACTTAGAATGTGTAAAGCACAGCTACAGCTAAAGCAGAATTTACAAAATTAAAATATTCCCAGGAAATGAACACACAATATCTCGTTTCTAATGTTGTTCATTACATAAATACATGTCAGCAAATCAACCCGTTTGGCGTGGGCGTACTACAGAGGAGGTTTGTCCCGAGTCAACCCTGGCGCTGGCGGTATCAATGTATAAGCTAGACAGTATTCTAGGTTTGTTTATTGTTGTTCAACATTCAACTACTCTGCTGGCGCAGTGATCCGAAGTAGGTTACGCAAGTCCAACATTACGGCAACTTTCCAGTGATATCAAGGCTTCGTAGCTGACGTCGTGCCTAGTCTATGAGGCTGACGGACGGGTTGCTTAAAATATTCGTGATTTTTTGATTACCTAAATGTAGAAATAATCGGATTTTCACAGAGATAAACAAATAGTTCTGACAGGCAAGATAAATGGGGGATTGGGTTTTTTGCACCCCCTCTTGTAGGGTAGGTTATCGTTGAATAGTTCTTTTAAAGTGAAAGTAAGGTTTCATACATCATTTATTTATCAAGTGTATACTTTGCGAAATATAGCCTGTTAAAGTGGAAAAAAGGTGGTCCCCCCTGCATTTCTACACGATTACATATAAAATGATGGTAATATTTAAAACCTTCGTTCAAAATTACTTTTTGAGTTATAAAAGCGATAAAACTGTTGTAAATTCAAGACGTTCTAGCTCAATAGTCATAGACCTTTTAGTAAAATCGTCTTACTAATGAATGTTTCCCTAGTAGTTTGACCAGAGTAGTTCAACCCTCTTTGACTAATCCATAAAAAGTATATCCCGTTATATCGGGATGATACGTGTCTGAAATTTGGCAGTGAAACTATGAATGTGACCACAATTTTTTGCCTTCGTTACTGAACCCTACCATACGCGTGTCTCGACTCGGTCTTGACCAGTTGTTTGTAATGCTATTGCAGCTGGCAGAGTTAAACAAACTTAGACAGATTATAAAATAAAAGTTTCCTACCTTTAAAAAATCCTTTAAGCCGTGGTAGCTTCTTTGAAAGACCGCTAGAGTTGAAAGCGAAGTCGCGGGTTCAAACCCCGGGCCCGTACCAATGAGCTCTTTGGAGTTTATGTACGGATTTTCATACAACTGGCTTTTCGGTGAAGGGAAACACCGTGGAGAAACCTGCATACGTACGGAGAAGGAATTCAATGGCGTATTTGAATCCACCAACCCACAAAGGGTTTTTTTATTTGTATTTTTTCAACCTGCACTTTGCCAGCGTGGTGGATATGGCCCAATCAATTTCGGAGTAGGCTAAAAGTCCAGCAGTGGACTGTTAAAATGCTAATTATGATGATGATGACCTTTTAAATATAAATATTGGCCACTGTTTTCCACAGCGTCTGTACTTTGTGTGTTCATGTCATAGCAGAATTAATTAAATTTGTGTTTACACTAAAGATTACATGCGCCGCCCATGTTTGGACTGGGGTTAATCTATTATTAAAATGCAGCTGCAGCCACCGCACTCGTATTAAAACGTTCATTGTTAAAGTTAAATATTTCGATGTTTACCTTCTGGCAGCGTATTTCGAATTTCGGCGATGGGAGAGCATTGCTGATTTTAATTAATAAATCCCAAAAAATATCTTCAATCATAAATAGTATAATTGTTTTCTGCCGTAGGTGGCAAAAAGCTAAAGGGTCGCCTTATGGTAAGCGATCGATACAAATACGTTACGACTCTATTAACAACCTTGTAATTTTTATAAATCAATGAAGAGGTGGTTGCTGAGTGGTAGCATATTTGCTTTACAATCTGACGGCTCCCGGTTCGATCCTCAGCTGCAATGACTTATTTTGTACCTAAGAAAATCATGTGCAGTTTCGATGCCATCGCTCAAAAATGGTGAAGGAAAACATCGTGACGTAACTAGTCTATCCAAGAACCTAAAAAAAAAAGGTTCAAGGATATATGACATTCACCAACATGCACTGGGTCAGGATTAGGGTACATCCTTTCTCTCTGAGAGAAGACCTATGTCCCAGCTTTGGGAACATGATAGGCTGGTAATGATGATGATGATAAATATTAATTAAAAAAACCTACGCAAATATTATGTATGTTAATAATTGAAATAAAAGGCTTAGAGCTCAGATTTGCGAAATAGGTATTGATTAAATCGGTACATGTCAAAGGCTTTCTATAACTAGTAGCTTTACCTAGCATGTGGTACGTATCTACATCATAAAGGTATGCATATTATGAATACTATTTTTCCGGAGCTGGACTAGCAAAACTTATTAATTATTTGTGTACATGAGTTTTGACGCCAACGTGGAAAAAACATGTCAGCTCGTTGTGCTATTTTCCTAATGTAGACTTATTCTTTATTAAGTGCCCGTGAACATGCTCGAGTGAGGGAAAGTGATAAGACGAGGTGAAACATGTATTTTCGTGTTGTTTCCAAAACTCCGTATAAGCCTTTTGTAAAGCCTCCACCACTTTACCAGGGCATGAGTTTGAGTTGACCGTGACTTGTTTGACGTCATATAAGACTGTGTAAACTTGTTTAATATTACGACTAAAGGACTTGGCATCCATGGTCATGAAAAATATATAAAGAAAAGTGTACATAATACCAAAGTTGTTTATCAGAATATGAGTTGCGTAGTCCGTAAGCACAGTATGAACAATTACAAATAAAAAAATTAATCCCCTGATAAAAGAACCGATAACTGTGAAACGCCTAACACTCTCAATCAAGTCACATTAAAACATTTTTTTAATCAAAATTGGTTCAGCCGTTTGTGAACTACGATGCCACAGACAGACACACAGATACGCAGACACACGAATACACACATTTAACTTATAACAACCCTTTATTTGCGTCGGGGGTTAAAAATCAATTACAGTTACACAATTGAAGGAAAACTAACGGCGAAGAACTCAATACAAATAACATTTTAATTAAACTAACTTGTTCCTGCTCCGGACGAGATTTTGCACTTTAAATGCAAAACAGACAACAGGATACTGCGAAGACAATGCTGTCGTCAATAATGCGCTGGTAATGCGACGGGATTATAAAAATAAACAAGTTTCAATAAAGCAAGTCACACATGGCAAGGCAAGAAATTGAGCAGGCAAAATTAACGCAGCAGGCAAAAAGACGTTTGATGGACAAACTTGAGAAGCAGGCAAAATACTTACTGTCAAGCAAAATACTGCTGTGTTAGGCAAAAAAAGGCGATTGATAGGCAAACGCAAGAAACAGGCGAAATACTCACTGTCAAGCAAAAACTGGCACGTCATGCAAAAAGGTAAAATTAACGCGGCTGGCAAAATTCTGAGAATATGTGAGGGGTACGCAGCTGATCATGGGCTGATTTATAATTGTAAAAAGAGCCAGTGTATGGTTTTTCAGGGTGGTCCTAGAAAGGTGACGGGGATGCCACCTCTTTTACTCAATGGATTACCGTTAGAGCGAGTAGATGAGTTTAAATACTTAGGCCATCTTGTCACCCCCACCCTGAAAGACGACGCTGACATTGAACGGGAGCGGAGGGCGCTGTCGGTAAGAGCTAACATGGTGGTCCGGAGGTTTGCACGGTGTTCGGAGGAGGTGAAAATAACTCTCTTTAGAGCTTATTGCACTTCTTTCTATGCTTGCAGCCTGTGGGCTGACTATACGCAAAGATCGTACAGCGTCCTGCGCGTCCAGTTTAATAACGCGTTCAGGATGTTGGTGGGGCTCCCTCGCTATTGCAGTGCGTCGACAATGTTCGCGTGCGCACGCGTGGATTGCTTCTACACCACAATGCGCAAGCGAGCGACGTCACTGGTGCGGCGCGTGCGGGGGAGCCACAACAGCATGCTGGCCGCGATAGCAGGTAGGCTAGATTGCCCTTACATAAATCATTGTTGCAGCCTACACATTGCACACTGCACACAGTAGGCCCTAGTTTATTAATGTAAGGGTAGGTACTGATGACTGACTTAATTTATTGTATAATGTTGACATTTTTAGTTTAATTATTTTAAATTTCAATTGGTAATAATTATTATTAGTGTAATGTGACTAGCTACTATTATTAATTTTTTCTATTGATATTATTTTTGTGATTTGTATGAGTCTATGTTACTTGGAAATAAATAAATTATAAAAAGGCGTTTGGTGGACCAACCTTAAAAGCAGGCAAAATACTTACTGTCAAGCAAAATACTGCTGTGTTAGGCAAAAAGGCGATTGATAGGCAAACGCAAGAAACAGGCGAAATACTCACTGTCAAGTAATATACTGTCACGTCATGCAATAAGCCATTTGATCATACGCATTTGATGGACAAACATACTGCGTCGTCAGGTAAAAACACAGGGTAAAAAAGACGTTTGACAAGAAACAGGTGAAATACTTACTGTCAAGCAAAATACCGTCACGTCAGGCATAAAGAAGTTTGAGGAAAGTAGGTGAGAACTATTAAGTGATACATACTTTCCTGCTGGTACCAGTATTACATAAACAAAAAGGCTAATGTTTTGCAAAAGAAAGAGTAACCACTACATGTCCCACTATTATACCAACAACTTCTAGAAACGTGTGTACCACAAAGTGCAGTGCACTAACGACCCAGCCTGGCTCCAAGTCTTAATAGCGCCACCTCACTTTTATGTTCCAGTTAAAGGATAGAACGAGGTCAAAAATAAACGGAGTGTGTGTGTACTAAATGGATGGCTTTATATTTATACAGGGATATACGGAAATCCCTAAGAAGAACGTTTAGCAACCAACCCTAAAATCACAAAAAATTAACTGTTCTAAATCATATTATCATTCTTACACAACGAAGTGTATGAGTGGCTGATTGTTTTATCGCAATTTCAGTCGTAGTCCTATATTAACAGTTGTTCTTAATGATGAGTACAATGCTCACATTTCATTCGTTTTATGGAACAGCAGTTTTTTTTTTGTAGTTTTAGCTATGGCCCAATAGTTAAAGTTGTTCATAATGATGGATATTATGAAATTAAATAGTTTATTGTCCAGATTTGCATCAATAATATCCCTCTCAGCTTAGTACACATTTTGCGCGGATTCTTGTATATCGGAAATTTACTAGCAAATTTTCATAATTTCTTCAGCGTATACGTATTATATTTATCTTTTAATAAGCCTGCTATTTTAAACAATACAAACGTCTGTCTGGTAGACTATTGTGTGGTGTTTCATAAATATTTATCCATCTAGATAGATATCTAATATTGAAAAATATAACTATCCTAAATTTTACAGAATTAGGCACTGATCAGGGCTTATCGTTCAACATGTTAAACCTTACCGTCGTCCCAAATCAGACATCCAAAACAAACCATTATTTACATTAGTCAACAGCTTTCAAAGCCTGCTTTGGCTCTCCCTTTTGCGTTCGTGCCAAGTCCCTTACAACGTTGTGAGTCCGTGAAAATAAACATCTATTATAGAGTCTATTGTACGAACTGCTCCGGCCAGTTACAACGGTGTGTTTTGTGAATTTGGCAGAAGCTACCAAAATACTAGTAACTAAGCAGTACGAAAAAGACCAATTTTGCGGACTTGCAATGACGCTGAATTTAATCGTATGTTGTAAAAACTGTTATTTCATTAATAATTAATTGAAACCGCATTATGCCAATTAGAGTAATTAATTATAGTTTATATTTCTAAACTAAAACAAATTACATATCACTAATTTATATGTAAAAAAATATAGCAAATTCATCATATAATTATAATTTAATATTTTATATAATATTAATTATTATAGTTTAATAAACATAAGAAATAGAATACGCTTATGGGATTAGTTAAACAAACCAAATTATCCCAAAATCTAGGATTTACTAGTTCCTATTGAAGAGTTTCACTATCCACCTTCTGCCTTCATCCTTAGTCATTCGACGGTATCGATTTATTGTAGTTTTTTAATATTTTTTTCAAAATCATCATCAGATTATTAAAAGCCTAGTTAGTGTATCTAACGTTTGTCGACCAGCATCAAGAGATTTGATCCATTACACAGATATACATCTGTGATCCATTACTTTTTTTAAGAACTCTTTGCACTAATGCAATGACAATATAAATTATCTTTGGACTAATGACTCAAATGCCGGTGCCAAGCCTGGGACCAATTGCTTCAGTATACACGAGGTGAGTTCAATCACTTGTATAGAAACGGAGCTTAAACTCTGCCTTTACATAGAGCCAACGCTATGGCCGTATCTAGGGGTTGCGTTTTCGGGGCTAAAAGATTCCAAGATATTTGACCGACCCAAAAAAGGTATCTCAGTCTACGGGACCAAACTGGGGTGCTACTGATCCGATCTTCATTAAATTTTGTAAGCAAATAGTTCATTATCAAAGTTCTGATCGTAAAAGTATTTTATGTTATTGACAAATTTTATGCCTGTACACACCAGTCAGTACCATACTTATATTATAGAAAATGATGTAATACACACAATCCAACATAAGGCACCTTTTATCTATGCTAATATTATAAAGAGGAAAGATTAATTTGATTGTTTGCATTGAATAGGCTCCGAAACTACTGAACCGATTTGAAAGATTCTTTCACTGTTGGGTAGCTATACTGTCCTCGGGTAACATATGCTATAATCTATACCCGTGTGACGCTGGGGCGGACCGCTAGTTTTTTATATAGGTATATATCTGATCTCAAGTGAATTTTAACTAGCTATTTAACTAACTTTATTATGTAAATATTTTACTAGATTAGAAATTAAGATATTTAATATTTAATTTATTAAGTTGCTGCTTGTTTTGTAATTATTTGTGTAAATATGGATACATAGGTTATATAGATAAATGTAGGTTAAATAGTAGTACCTACTGCTGATTTATGTACCTATCTATCTATAATACAAAAATATTGCACGTCCGCTAGGACAGACTGTTGAAACCCATACCCAAGCATTTGTTCCATCATTGTACACAGTTTATGCAATAAAATTTACTTTTCATTACATTACTGATTTAAAAAGAAAATAAATAAATTAGAAGAACTAGTATAAAGGTTGCGAAAATATGGGGGTTTCAAAGTTATAGTTAGTGGAGAACTACGGGGTTTGGTATTGTTTTTTTGCGTTTTTTTATACGCACAGAAACATAATAGTAATACTTGTGGCACCAGCTCGTGTTTTCTATCTGTTTGTAATTTTTATTTCTGGTGTACGCAATAAGGAGTTTCAATCTATCTATAATATCAATGGGACATTGCTCTGGATTTAAGAAATAAGGTCGAATTTTGACTGTATATTAATTTAGTTTGCCCCCAAACTGAACCCTGGCTTGGGCTGCGCTAGATTGTCTAATTAAACCGGGATCAGATGTAGCGGTAACACGGCCTGGCCACTCGATGCCGCCGCGTTTTTGGTTTCGAGCCAACAGGCTCCTTGCTCAAATGATTCGCTTGTTAAGTTTTATGTTTTTGTTCCGAACGACTCTGACTGCTAATTATAGTTCTTTGTTTCCATTTTCTTTGCTCGCTATGTTAGTGGCACTACTTGTATGGGTGTAGTTTGAAAAGTATTGAGGTAAAAATGTACACCAAGAGCCCTAAGCCAATATTACAGATGCGAAAATAAAGAGTAACTTAATTTGTATATTAAGTTACTCTTCGAGACGAGACGAATCTCTATGAACTTCCGCTTCTAAGTCAAGTCGCTTCGAGTACAATAAGGATTTTGGGATAAGTAATTTTTGAAAATAATTTACTGATTATTTACAAATAATAATAACTAATAATTTAACAACAATACAAACAACACAATAGAACAATAACAAACAACAACACAATACAATACAACAACAATTATTTTTTTTAATTTCAAAATAAATAAATATTCATGATGGTCAAGACTATAATTATCGTCTACATCGTCACTTACTAACAGGCAAGTTGGCGGTCAAACGCATGCAATTTTTTTATTTTTTTTAAATGTAATCCCTAAACGGCTGACAGTCGCAACTGATGGGTGTACAGTGTGTCATTTAGACGCACATTTGGCTGCACACCTTCGGACGTCTGTTCACTCAAACTGGTCCAAGGGCACGCCCATGACTTATGCGTAGTTTTATCGCATCGATCAGACGTGGCTTAAGGATGCGTCTGATAATTTATTTGCAATTTAAACGAGGATCCTATTCCTAAAACAAATTTACCAACCAACCTTTTTAGTTCAAAACAGTATGACACATAGTCCATACAGTTTTGATAAATGCACCATAGATTTCACCGTCAACTTGTTTGTGACTCTCTACCTACTGTCTACCGCTGGTCTGGACTTCGATGCCATAAATTCCAGCAATCTTTTACGTTGTTTGTCCGTTCTAAGATAAGTACAAACGTTTGCAAAATACGAGTTGTTGTGTTTCGACAAATTATGGGTTTGTTTGGTTTCACACATATATGTACTTTATTTTTAGATTGTGCTATTTTTCAATATTTTTTTTTCGATTTAAGTGAATACCACTACTGATATACCAATACCATTACCACTACTGATTCAAATGAATACAATGGAATTTAAAAAAAAGTATTTTTGGGAACAAATGTTCGGGACATAAACAGCTAGGTGAAGTGATGGCAGGAGAAGTTTTGGCGCTAACATCAAATAAAACCGGCCAAGTGCGAGTCAAGTTCATGCACTGAGGGTTCCCTACCACCACAAAACACAATAATTATCAATTAAAGACACCGACCTCAAAATTAGTAAAATATGGCATTTACGATTTGTGAAATAAAATGAGAACATCCAAATAACCCAATTACAAGTTATAACTTGGTAATAAACAGAAATTTGTCACCGACTCGCACCTTGGTCTTTATTTATTATTTGTTGTAATTTTTAGGGTTCCGTACCTCAAAAGGAAAAAACGGAACCCTTATAGGATCACTTCGTTGTCCGTCTGTCTGTCTGTCTGTCCGTCTGTCAAGACCCTTTTTCTCAAGAACGCGTAAAGGTAGCAAGTTGAAATGTATACTAAATACTTGGGTCTACGGTTTCTTTCGGCTGTAAAAAAATAAAAGTTGTAAGTCAAAGCAATCAAAAGATATGAACGTTTATGTCGTATATTTTGCGATTTCACAGGGGAATCAAAACCTATAGGGTACTTCCCGTTGACCTAGAATCATGAAATTTGGCAAGAGGCAAGGTCTCATAGTACATATATAGGAATAAATCCGAAAGTTATAAATTTGAAGTTATTTCATTTAAAAATAATTATTTGTCTATTACAAACTTACATTTTGTAGTTGGAATGTATGGAAGAACCTTATTGTCAACTACAAACTTAAGTTTGTCTTTCAATATTTTAACTTCAGTTAGTTTTTTTATTGTCTCGCGCTCTGAGGGTTCCGTTATGTCGTATATTTTGCGATTTCACAGGGGAATCAAAACCTATAGAATACTTCCCGTTGACCTAGAATCATGAAATTTGGCAAGAGGCAAGGTCTCATAGCACATAATATATAGGAATAAATCCGAAAGTTATATTAATTATTTTGCTATTACAAACTTACATTTTGTAGTTGGAATGTATGGAAGAACCTTATTGTCAACTACAAACTTAAGTTTGTCTCTCAATATTTTAACTTCAGTTAGTTTTTTTTTTGGTCTCGCACTCTGAGGGTTCCGTCTAACGGAACCCTCAGAGCACGAGTCCTACTCGAACTTGTCCGGTTTTTTTTTAGAGTGCGTACTATAATCATGCCAAGTTTGACGCTTGTACGTATTAACGTACAAGCGTACTTTACTTGGTACTTTGGTATTTTTGTATTAGCTCTAATGTAAAAACGGTAATCCGTTTTTACAAGTAGTAACTGCTAAGTACAGGCCGGCCGCATATCTTAGATACTTTTCGTGATGCTACACGATTCTGCAGCATCACAAAAATATCTGGGGGGTGTGGGACAAAAGGACAAAGCGGATAAGAAGTTTTATTACAATAATAGCATTATTATGTAGCTTGTAGAACGTATATAGCCCAGTGTTTAAAAAAACTGTAGGTAGTTGTACTGCCTTAAGAAGGTTCATTGCATACTAAAGTACTAGATGAATTCCGCTGTGTTACTCGTATTAAAGTATATATATATTAAGCGGCTTCACGGTAATGTTTGAAGTGCAATAAACGGGTTTCATACCCTAATTTTCAACCCTAGAAGTAAAATCTTTTCCTTGGAATCACCATCAAATATTAAAAAAACATAAATGTCGGTTTACAATTGGCAAACGTATCGCGTAACGCGTCTAAAATTTGGTTGTTTCTGTTTCAAATTAATGTAACTGTAGTACATGACATTAACATGAACACATGAACGTGAACATTTTTGACATTTAACATGACATTAATCTTTTCAAAGTAGCTCTAAGTAAATTATTATTATAAAATACCTATTATGCCTTTGACGAATTCTTGAAGGATAAATATTTTAATTAGATAGAAAACAAATGACAGTGACTATTGACATATGGAATTGTGATTGTGACATTTATTTTTCTCCTATAATTTAATTTAACAAGTAGTAATAGTAATAAAATTGTGTTAATGTAATTCAATCTTATGTAATATTAAGGTATCTATACCTACTTGCATGTTATATAGATTAGGTAATGTACTTAATTTAATTATAAGATCACAATGAAAATTGTACGACCTACTGTCGCAAGGAATGAATGAATTATGAATTACATATTGTAATGTTACTAAATGTTACTTAGGCCGGCAATTTTTTTTTTAATGCTAAATTAAAACATCATTGTTGGTACTTACTGGCAAAACAGCCAACTTACGATCAGCTAATAAAAAAGTCCATAACCCTAGACAGCTCCGAGCGCTGTTTGGAAATATTTTATTGATGACAATAAACTCTATCAGTTATTGACATAAATATTTATTGACTTATGAAAATTTCATGGCGCTGAAATGGACTTTATGTTTGTGCTATTTGCTGATTTTCAAAATGCATACTAGAAATGACAAAATGTGACAATCAGTTATCATTGTTGAATGGAAATGTAAAATTGCGATATCCAATTATCGAGACTAGGGCCAGCAACTTATACACAGAAGACATAATAGCACCTTGTATATAGGTAAGATTAATGGTATCATGTTCGAAAAACTAGTTGTTTTTTTTTTGATAATTTTACTAAGACATCTAAGTGTGCGTCCACACTGAATGCTCGGTGACTTGGGCCTGTGGCGGGTGCGGCGGCGGAAGCGTGCAGGTGGCCACAGTGAAGCTCGGGCTGTTGTAGCGATTACACCGGACTTACACGTATTTCAGGTGTTCGAAACAAACAGAAAGAATGCTGAAGTTAACAGCAGTATTGTAGACGCGCTTACGCCAAGTGACAAGACTGAGAATTTATTTGATACCACCACCTTCCGCGCCATAAGTCGCTTGGTGACTAGGCCCGTAGCGTGGCATAGCGCGCGGATAGGAACATTTGAAAACCACGTGCGCTATCTTGCTCAGGCCCATCGCGCTAGGCGACCGCCTTAGTCACTACACTATGGACGCAAACCGCGGTTTCATACGTTTGATATTTCGCGCCCGTCGTCGCAACCACAGAAAAGAGAAGTAGATAGAACGGAAAAGAGAAGGAACATCTGTTACCACTGTTACCAGGCATACGAGTGAACATTCTTATTTACGTCAACGCGTCGAACTCCGTATCACAGTTGCTAACTGATTTTGAACGCGTAGCTGCACCATAGAATTTATTCCACAATGCCATATTGCACTGTAATTAAATAATTTTTAAACGATTTTTTTTTCTCTTTTGTGGTCGCAACGGCGCTATAGGCTCGTAGTGTGAAAGCACACTTATAAAAAGATTGCTAAGGCAAAATGATAAGATCTCTTCATAAAATCCCAACTTTAACAATGACAATCTTAAAGAGTCTGTCAGAGATCTAATCCCTCTTTTTGCCTCCAGTGGCTGTCACCAATTGATTCCTGATAACAAATTACCTCTGAGCTTCAGAGCCGCGCTCATCTAACTTTATCAAGGGACAAATTAACTCCTTTCTCTGCTATCTCGACTGAGAATAAATCTGATTCGTCAGAAAATTATTTATAAACGACCCTTCGATTAAAATTAAATTTATTTTTGGACAGTTAAGTAAAAACAAGGATTCCATCAGTTTAATATTTTTATTGTGTGTTAAGTAAATGAGCTTATTCCAATATTTATTAAAAACATTACCCTCGTTTTTGGACTATCGGGTAAAACAATAATTAAAGAATAGTAGATGATATTTTGATACACTTCCACCCAAATACATTTGTATTCGGGCGGAAATGTGTGATTATGGTCATTGTAGAAAAATACGAATAATACTCACTATGACGTACACACTGTTTTAAACTATCACAGTTGTTTACTACAGTTGTATGGTTAATACCGGGATATTTACCGTGATGAGATAGTAGATAATACATATTCGGGACATTTTGCACACACGGTCATCTGACCCCAAACTAAGCAAAACTTGTATAACGGCTGCCAAAGACTGATTTAAAAACATATATTTATGTCGCAGCGTTAGCATAGTGACTACCTGTGGATAGATCTGCGGGAAACGTCAAGTGGTATACTTGGGTGAATTCGATACTACGGTGGCAATACATTGGGTGATTGACAAGTGACATGTCTGACGTTAACATTTTTAGATGAAAAGGAAAGTGGTCCGCCAGGCATCAAGGTTAGAATGCAATCGGGAACGTTGTCGGCCTCGTGTATCGAACTCACCGCGTTTCCGTTTAGTAATCTGGCTAGATCTGTGCAATCGAGTGTTATTTGTGAAAACTGATTATTTGTGCAATCAAATAGAGCATTGAACTAAATGTCCGACGTATTATTTTAGATGCTCCGCCATGTCCGAATAAATGAATACGAAAGTGAATATGAACGACCCATCTCATAGCGAGCCATGGCCTCCGCCCTCGTTATTTATATTATTATATTTTTAAATACATAGGTAGGTACTTAAACAGATATTAACACCCAGATCTATAAATGTTCATCACATGAATGTATGCCCTAGATGAGAATCGAACCCACCCCCAAGCGCAGAAGGCAGGTTCACTACTAACTGGGCCACCGGGGCAGTCACAGATGCTTGAAAATTTGATACTCTGATTAATCCACAAGTTAACTAATGTAACGAGTTAACATCTCGCCAAGTTGTTGCCTTGAGCCAACAAACCCTACTTAATGACTCAATATTGATGCGTGGTTTTGACATTTCCTTGCTTACTGACCCTTTGAAGCGGGTCCATGTCAAGAGGTCTTGACTTGGACACGTAAGACCCACCGGCCCTTTTAGTTGGCAACTTTGAATGGCAACTTTGAGGTAACTTAATGTGTTGGTAAAACTTGGTACGTGTGATTAATAACTTCCGGAACAGTTGGAGTGATCACAACTATGTTTGCAAGTACGTGGGAAACCAGTGTTTGAATTAACGTTGTGCTACTTACTAAGTAATTCAGTTAGATTTGATTGATACAACTGTTTTACGAGCTTTTATTTAACTTGAAATGTTTGTATGTTTGTTTGTTGAAGCTAAGTCTTAGCTGAATTAGAACCAGTTCCTCCTACCCATTTTGTTGAAATTTTGCATACACTAGTTTTACAGACAATACAATATGCAATACCTAATATTGTAATATTTTCAAAATGGCTGTTACCACAAAATGGCAGATGGTGTATATTGTTGTCAACTCTGATAAAATCAGTATAAAATGAAAGATCTTGAAGAGCAGGAAACGATAAAGTGACATAACGCTAAATTCAATATGGCCATCGCTCTAAGATGGCAGTTCATATTTTCATTGCTAACACTAAAATCTTGTTTAAAAAAAGAAATATTAACATATTTTTGTTAATAGATAGATAGAAACTCTTTATTGTGTACACCAGCAATAAAAATAACAACACGATAGAAAACACTTACGAGCTAGTGCCACAAGTGTTAATGTGTTTCTAAAGACACATAAAACGCAAACCGCACTGTAAAAAATATTGGATGGGTAGAATCGCTACATTACCGTGTTTGCGTGAAAGCGTCTCTTGTGGAATTGGCGTGGCACAACTTCTCACTTGACAACTTTTTTAAGCTAACCTTTCATAACTCAGTATCCACAAGACGATGCACGCATAACTCGTGTAACCCTTTTCGTTATAGAGTTATTACAATTTTTTTATCGCGCAGAGTGAGTTCCGAGGTTCTTGATCAAGCATCTCCCGCTAAGCTCAATGACGATCAACTTCTATTTTTGGAATATATACAACACTTACAGCCGCACTCAGAGACGTTACTTAAGCTAAGGAATACTTAAAATTGCTCTGTCAACTTCTCGTTGACGGAAATTGTCACACACGAAAACGAGACAGCAATTTTAAGTATTCCTTAGCTTAAGTAACGTCTCTGAGTGCGGCTGTTAGCGAAACAACCCTTGAGTCATAAGCTACATTAAAAATTAGCGACAACAAAAGCGGTTGGATGCTTTTTCGAAAACGTTTTCACATTCGTGATTACAAAGAAGAACAAAAACGATTTCATGCATTCATAAGTCTAAGCTATTTGTATTATTAACCGACTTCAAAAAGAGGTTGTCAATTCAGTTGTATGCTTTTTTATTTGTTACCTTAGAACGCCGTGATTTATAAAACTATTTAGATTTTTTATTTTATTTGGAAGGACATACTTTCATGTTAGTCTAATAGAAATTTCATCAAAATTATTTTAGTAGTTTAGTTTTTAATTCCAAAAAAACGGGAAAAAACATTCAAGCTAACAAAATTGCATAAGTATTTACTAAATTTGATGATGGTTTTATAAGTTATTAATTAAGATTTCAAGTAGTTTTAGGTTTTAATTAATTTGTCTATGTGCATATTATAATTTTTTCTTGCCAATAAATTACTTACAAATAAAATCATACGGCATACTAATATTATAGCTGTATAAATAATAAATAATGAAACCAATGTTAATTACGATTTTCATATTATTCAAAGTAATTTTGCAGACCTATTATTCTAGTAGGTACATTAAAAAAAAATATGAGATGCCTAGGGCACCACACTAATTGCACGTATTCTACGCGATAACTTATAGGAGTTTTTTTTTTGCATCCACTGGATGCTTGCAATTTTCACGATGTCGTTCCATCTATAGTGGGAAGAAGAACCTTATCGATTCTTTGAGGGATGTGGCCCACCCATTGCCATTTCAACTTTCAAATCTTAGCAGCTATGTCGGTGACTGTGTATCTTCAAAGAATATCATCGTTCCGGATTTCACTGAACTATTTGAAGAGATCCTTTGTTACTGTCATCATGCCTTTAAAATTTTAGGCCCGTTTTTCTTTTTTGTTAACTTGTATTGCTCTACTACCTAGCAAAGTTCTCCTATAACTCCTTCAACTGGGATCTATCCTACGCTAGCACCGATTTTTTTAAACTCCCGGAACTCTTTGCACGAAAGATAAATAAAGTAATTACTTCGTCAAAAGTTTGAGAATTCATTATAAATTGTTACAAAATGGCTTACAGTCACGTTATGTTTATCGTTCGAGACGATCGACTGGTTTCGGAGCCATTAGAGTTCCTTTTTTTCGGGAGCGCGCGTATTCCCTGATCGAGTAGTTTTAATGGCTCCGAAACTGGTTGACATCTCGACCGATAAACATAACGTGAGTCAAAATTTTACTAGTCAAATTAATTATCTTATCATAAATTCCACGCATAAATGATTGAATTATACAAATTCTCTGTTTATCTCGAACCTATTTGTGCTCTCATCTGGATGTTAATACAAACAAAACGTCAAAAAGAAGTCATACTACAAAGTAACAGTACTTCATTTTCATGTCTAGCATAACATACGGATGTAAATTCACGTCGCCGGGAAACCGATATCCTCGATGGAACCAGGTAATTGAGAGCTTAAAGGAATTTATTTTCAATTTCCTATCATACGAGGTTTTTCCGTCTATGATATGTATGTACCGAGCGTCAACAAAATGCTTGCATATTAATTATGACCGATGGAAATGGAGCTGGCCAGTACAAACTTCTTACAGAGGTAGATAAAAAATCCTTTATTGTACACACCCGTAATAAAACCTTAGCAGAAGGTTTTTCTTGGATTCGATTTTTTTTTAAATGTTATATAGACCAATTTTAAATATGTATTATTAATTGAATCAGTTGCCAACCACAATAATGGAAACAAGACTGAGGGGAAAATTTACGATAGAAAATTATGACAGAGGAGTGACAAAAAAAAGTTGTGAAATCATCATCATCATCATCAGCCAGAAGACGTCCACTGCTGAACATAGGCCTCCCCTTTTAACCTCCACACTGAACGACAGCCTGCCTTTTGCATACACTGGATGTCAGCGTCTCTCACAATGTCGTCGGTCCATCTAGTGGGAGGCCTATCTACGCTGCGTCTTCCGGTTCGTGGTTATTAGAGGCGACCTGTTTTTTGCACATTGGCACTAAAACTCTTTCTTGTTATTTCGGTAAATATACAACTGAGGTATGCTTTGCCAATTCAGCGTACCATATCATTAATTTTTTATTTTTTAGTTTGCGTGTTTTTATACAACTGAATGAGAGAAGAGAGAAATGCGGCGAGAAAGTCACTCAACTAATGGTGATGGTGTCATGCTAATAATTTATGAATTGTTATTAATCTAGAGAATAAAAATCAATTTGGCAACTTAAAATTAAAGTATGTAATACTACTTGGGCGGTATTAATAATTTTTTCATAAAGTTAAATAAACAGTCGATTAATATTTATTACAAAACAGTTGAAAATGGGTTACAAAAAATTACCAATGATGCAATGTATATAAGTGGCCGACTGGAATTACTAAGTAGGCGACTGTTATATCAAATACTAGCAGTCCGCCCCAGCTTCGCACGGGTATAGCCTATGTCACCCGGGAATAGTGTAGCTTCCCAACAGTGAAAGAATTTTTCAAATTGGTTCAGTAGTTTCGGAGCCTATTCAATGCAAACAAACAAACAATCAAATCTTTCCTCTTTATAATATTATTACTAGCGACCCGTCCGCCCGGTTTCGCACGGGTGTAACTTACGTGCGAAGCCAGGGCGGGGCGCTTATTACATACCTATATAAACCTTCCGTAAAAAATTATCTAACTGATGGTGAAAACCGTATAAAAATCCGTTGCGTAGTTTTATAGATCTAAGCATACATAGGGACGGACAGACAGCGGGAAGCGACTTTGTTTTATATTATGTAGTGAAGTGATAATGATAGTGAAGTATTGAATATCAAGGCAGATCCGAATTCTATCAGTTAGGTTAAAAGGTTAAGGTGGGGAGCGAAGCTTCGGTGCATTTTTTTATAACAACACAAAATCTGTCCTTCCTCCCCCCTCACCCCCCCCCCCCCCTCACTTCTATCAGGGTAAATCCGATTTTTATCAGTAAGGTTACAAGGCCAAGGCGGGACCGAAGCGAAACGAAGCTTCCTTAGCCTTCTTAGTATTTTTTTTATAACAACGCAAATGTTTCCTCCCCACCCCTCTATCAGGGCAGAGTCGAATTCTGTCAGTTAGGTTACCTCCATTAGGATATAACGCAGCATTCATGAATTAAAATATAATGCAATATTTTAAATGCAATGCGAGTCATTTTTAACCGACTTCGAGAGGAGGTTATCAATTTGACTGTAAGGTTTTTTTTTTTTTTTGTATGTTTGTTACGCGATTACTCCGCCAATTTAGAATTGTTTTTGATGATTCTTTTTTTGGTTGGTAGGTCATAACTCATAGGTGGTCCCATAATTTTTTTATCGACATTGATTCAGTGCTTTTTGAAAAATCTACAAAAATATCTACAAATTCAATGTACATTGTAAACATTGGACAGTGCCACCAACTTAGCTGTTAAGGTGGGCAACATTGGAACTACAGTTATTTCTTGGTGAATTTCATACTTTGTTCTCCACTAGCGACGCTGTAAACTAAACAGCAAACATCACAGATCTACTACAACCAACATAGAGGAACAGACTTCAAAAAACTAAGAAGTGTCTCCATGGCAACCATGCACTGTTGTTTTTCGTTAAATTTTTCATGACCATGGATACAGAGTATTTGAGTCGTAATATTAAATAGTGTCGTGTATTTAATATTAAATATTTTATATAGTGTTCAATAGCGTCAAACAAGCCAGTCAAGCAGAGCTAATCATGCACGGTCAAGTCAAACTCATGCACCAGTAAAGTGGTGGAGGCTTTACAAGAGGCTTCTATGGAGTTTTGGACCCTTATTAGGGTTTATTATTCCTTTTTAGGGTTCCGTATCCAAAGGGTAAAAACGGGACCTACGGGTTAACTGAGCCTACGCTATCTGCATGTGATGTCTGTCCTACCTTTTAACGGCTGTCTTTTGAACCGTAATAGATAGCCAGTTTTTTTTACAGAACTTGTAAATTACAGCGTATTAACTTAACAAATAATAATAAAGTCAAAAAGTAAAAACTAAAAGTGGCCCTACAACAAACGTATTTTTTACGTATTTTTGTAATTGGTCTAATGTAAAAACGGCAATATGTAGGTACATGCTTCAAACTTGGCATGATTATAGTACACACTCTAAAGTATAACAGTAGGTAATAAATAATGGCAAAGTGTGAGTCAGTGACCGCGGTCGGTACTTGGATGGGTACGGGTGATGGTGCCTGG
Source organism: Agriopis aurantiaria (assembly GCA_914767915.1). NCBI lineage: Eukaryota > Metazoa > Arthropoda > Insecta > Lepidoptera > Geometridae > Agriopis > Agriopis aurantiaria. Next base: position 8,634,781 of record OU612000.1, on the reverse strand, counting down.
GGCTTTACGGACAACTGCTATTACAGGTACGTAATCCGCTCAGTTGGAAAATCACGCGACCGCAAACCTTATCGTGCCCAGATAGGGTTTGCGGTCGCGTGACGTGATGTCTTTTTGCACTTTTTGTATTTTGTGGTGATACGGAACGTACGCGAGCGCGCTCAGTACGCGAGCCCGACGCGCACTTTTTTATCTCTGCGGAATAAATCCCACTAAAAATTTAAAAATAAAATCATTTTTAGAAAAAAAAAGAACCGACTTCATGACTATGCCTATAATTTACAAACTGAAACTAAAAAGTAGAAAATAATATTTAAATAACTTCAAAGCAATGAGCATTAGAGGACAATCAACGAAATTATGAATACATATATTACCTACTTATATATTTAAAATTTATAATCAGTTATTTTTGGAGTCGGTGCCAGCCAAAGCAAAAATAACCTTAATTGATATCTACTTGATTAATCTATTAATATTTAAGATATGAATGCGAAATAGAGATAAATATATAAGAAATCGAACGAAGGCTAATAATTGAAAAGAAGCGCATCAAAATTTATATGCATTTAGACACAACCGTCAACGTGAATTCCGCACATCAGCTGTAAGACTACAGATGCCAAAAATTAAACTTCAAGACAGTACAGTGCAGAAAACATAATATCCAAATAGACTGTAGAAAAGTGTTTTCCTACAAAGGCAGGACAGGATAGATAAAGACATGTTACTGTCTTTATTTGCTGGCACCGACTCCAAAAATAACTTATTATAAATTGTAAATATATAAGTAGGTAATATATGTATTCATAATTTCGTTGATTGTCCTCTAATGCTCATTGCTTTGAAGTTATTTAAATATTATTTTCTATTTTTTAGTTTCAGTTTGTAAATGATAGACATAGTCATGAAGTCGGTTCTTTTTTTTCTAAAAATGATTTTATCAATATTTGTATTCGCCCACAAACTTTCTCCTGCTTAGTATTTCAGTTATTCAGTATTTTTGCCACCTTTAATTTGAATTTATATTCGCTCGTTTAAGCATAATTTACCCATTGTTTTTACTACTTATAAACAGTGCAGAAATCTGATCTTTTGCGTCTAGATCAGACTGAATCAGCAAGAGCGTTTTTATTCAGATTTTTACAGAATAAAAAAGTAAATTACAAGTTAGCCTATTTTAATTTTTTTTTTTTTAAATTATATTCCTCTTAATTTCATTTCAATTACACTTTCAATTTATTTTAAAGTAAAGTTTCTATTTTTTTTATTTTTTTTTATTATAAATTAACTGTTTCAATTAACATTTAAGTAACCGTTTAATTTTTATCCAATTTCCGGTTTTTAACAGATACGTATTGGTAAATATAAATCATCTCTTCTTTAACGTTATAATCACTGATCTACTTCCTATAGTAATTCTGCGTCTAAGCATGGGACAAAACCGTAGATTACATGCTTATCTTTTCAATATCTCATAGCGTCTTAATACGGATCTCCCACATATATCTAGAAAGTCACATATATTATACATAATTATAATATATATATATGTATTACCTGCTTACCTTGTTAGTCTAAGAGTGCACGGTCACGTTGTTGTTGTCAGTCCTGTGATTTTTATGATCCTAATTGCAACAATTCTTATTTTTGACTTGAAATTGCTACTATTTATGTGAATGCAAAATATATCTATATTATCTGGAATAAGTATATATAAAAGTAAGATACAACTCACTCACTGACAATATAAAACATTAGAAATAACTTTTGTTTATATAAAACTGAAATAACGTATGATCTAACTATATGTATGAAATATGGTCAGATCACAGACTAGGTAAAGCTACTACCCGAAAGTCTTTGGGTCAGAGTAACCGGCTTAATCATACGTGAGTAATTCCCGTGTTATATTAATAAATGTGTGAAAACCACGTCAGTTTTCATAATTACATTTGGAATTATGTTTTATATTTGCGTGGTTAAGCATCTCACTTGAAACGACCAACGTCTCCTCACCATCAAGGATATTCTATTATTAGAGTCTCTTTATTCGGACGTCAATGGTAAGACAAGTGGAGTACATAGGGATAATGGTCGTGAATATTTAATTTGGGAATAGGTAAACACATTAACCGTTGTCAACCGTCGCGGAAGTTTTTATCAGATGGCGTTAAAAATTTACGAAGATGTAGGACAGCTTTTTGACTGATCGATCTGGAGTAAATGGATCTGGTTTAATTTGTTTACCAACATTTTACTATTGTACCCTAGATTTACTCACACACAGACTGGCATTGGATCGAACATTCTCAAAGTATCTTGGGTTCAATAATAAATTTAGATACACCAATGTAATTTGAATAAACCATCCAAGTGCGAGTCGGGCTCGCGCACTGAAGGTTCAAAAGACAACATTATGCCCAGGTGGTCACCCATCCAAGTACCGACTGCGCCCGAGTTGCTTAACTTGGTGGTGAACAGAAATTTGTCAGCGACTCGCATTTGGTCATTATTATTTATTTGTTGTTTTACTTTACAGTGTGTACTATAATCATGCCAAGTTTGGCACATGTACGTATTACAATTTTTACATTAGAGCAAATGACATACACATAAAAAACACATTGGAAAAACGTTTGTTCTATGCCCTTTAGCTTTAACTTTTTGACTTTACTATTATTTGTTAGTCCGTTTGTTTTAATCCGTCGTAACGTAACATACTCTGACAAAATTTCAACTAGCTATCTATTACGGTTCGAAAGATACAGTCATTAACATGTAGGACAGATGGACCGAGAGACACCGTAGGCTTATTAATAGGGTCCATTTACGATACATCATTTGAGTATGGAACCCTAAAAATTTTAACATATTAATTCAAATCCTATATAGTCAAAATAATCCATTTAAAGTTAAAATAGGCATTAATTTTTCTTGAAACAATTTGCGGCTACTTTTAGCATTTGGCACAGATTACTAAATAGTTACTTTCGCTTGGATTTTTGAGCACTTACACAAAATCCGTGTACGTCCCAAATATGAGTTAGTTTTCATATTTTCAAACCATCAAAAATCACAATAAAATGCGGTGCTTAATACAGGGTTATTCATATTCATTTATTTTGTAAGTATTATTTACACGTCAAATTATTAAGGATTTTTTTTGTTATTAAACAATAATAATTTACAAAAAATGGTATACTAACAATTCTAAATATTAGTATTGGTAATATTGATATACTAACTAATTATATTACATTTTGCATTCAAGGAACTCCTTGAAACTGTAGAACGTCTGATCGACGAGCCAGCGCTTTAAGCGATATTTAAAGAGCACCAGGTTGGGAGCGGCAATGACGTCACTTGGCAGTTTGTTATAAACCGTCGGTCCCATAACATGAGTGAGCTTGTCAGACTTAGCCAGGTTCCTAGGAACTTGCTTAAGCGTATGTTATGCGGAAAGGGTGTGCTAAGCCGAAAGGGGTCCGTTATATTCAGCATTATGAACTTTTAATACGGGACTCAGCCATCGGGTGTCAGGGCGTTTTGCCAATTCGGTGTCTTCACTCTTGTACCTCAACGGTTGTCGGTTCTGTGACAGATATGACCAGCCCACTGCCACTTCAGCTTGCTTCGCTGCATTTACCTACTTTGGTTGTCTGGCGAATAACTTTGGGATACGATCACACAGAAAGGCGCCAAGCATACCTCGAATTTATTTTTGCATTGCATCTTTTAGAATTTAGTTCTGGATATATTTTTGCTCTTATGTTTCTCCTGGGTGAAATTGGCAGGCGTATTTTTTAATTTCCGCTTTAGGTACCCAAAAAAACATAAAAAGGGGACCACACTTTGTTTTTCGTTCTATCAATAGCACAAAATAAAGAAGAGGCTTAGAAAAGTGACTTGTAAATATTATATTTGTACTGTAATGTGATTTCCTGAAGGAAACCTTTTGTGAATTTCGGAAATAACTGGTTTCATTTTGTCAAAAGATAATCACAGTCTTGTTTATGGAAACAATGCTTTGTGTATAATACCGATAAGTAATTAATGATCATTGATTTAGTGACAAGATAGTGAATTCAATTATTGCTAGCATAATTAGATTAGGTATTTAGTGGCTAAATACCATTCAGACAGTACTGATCACAGGTGTATGCGAAGAGTTACGGCGTAGTATGGCTACGAGCTGCGTAGCATATCTACGAGATTCGTAGCTCCTCTACGAGATTCGTAGCACATATGTGCTGGAGTTTGAATGTGCGTTTGTTTCGTAATACGCTATGAAACTGTTTGAATTATTTGTATGAATCTTTAATAATACTGACAGCTTTTTATAGATAACTGGCTAGGTGTTTGACTACAACTTGCCTGACGCTAAGTGACGGCGTTGTCTTGGTTAACACACCTAGCCTGGAATGAAACTGTCTCTCAATTGAGGCTGTTGAAATACTGGTGCTTGGCAATAGATTTTCATTTTGGGGGTGGTAGCTAGCCAGTTGAGAACTAGAAAGTAGCTCACCAACATGCTATGGTTTTGTTATCATAATTATGATGTTATTTCGGCACCTACTTTCAGACTATAGTTCATTGTTGGAACTTGACCTCACACCAGCCACTGAGTTATTATCGCTACAAAACTGGTTTTGGTTAGCTGTGATATGTATATGCAATAAAATTTTACTTTACTTTACTTTACTTTACTTTGTTTACTGTTTTCAAAAAAGGAGGAGATCTGAATTCTTTAGTTCTTTTATGATTGTTACTCAGTACCTACTTAACTCCGCCATTTATAAAACGGTTCTTTATTTATTTGAAATGATATACTTTCCAATTAGTCTTGTAGAAATTTTATCAGAATTAGTGAAGCAGTTTGTTGAAAAAAAACATGTTAACAAAATTTGCTTATTTTTGTGAATAAATTTAATTTGATAAAGATTAAAAAATTAAAACGTCCGCCTGTACTTCCTTTACATCTTACCAGTTCTAAATCAAGATACCTCTTCGTAGGAAACACATTATCTCACGGCTCGCAGACGAAGTGATACTCAATTATGTTTTGGCAAGGCTTAGAGAGAAGTCAAGCGCGAAGTCCAAAGATACGTCAGAATGAAGAACATAGTGGATGCTCTGTGGTTCGCATGAAGAGTCAATCCCAGCTATTATGAAACGTTCAAATGCTGGAAGGAATTTCTGTTTGGAACAAGACTGTAATTTCATCAATGTGTATCTGTGATCTCTGAACGGAAAATATGTGACTGAGGTATAGATTGTAGACTCAGTTCATTTTGGAGTGCTTTTGTGACACTATGGCAGCCCTGTCTCACTGTGATTCATAAGCCTGACCTTGAGCCTACTATAGCGGGTGTTTCTGACATACTTAACAAGTTCCTAACAACAGGTTTATAGTATTCACAAAACCCGTATGACGCACTTAGATTCCAGCTTTATTGTGTGAAATGCTAGTCTGTGGAATCTCCTGTCTGAATTAATGTTCCCCGATAATTACAATACCTATGGGTGTTTTCAAATCACGAGTAAATTGGTTTCTTCTAGACAGTCGTGGTAGGCGTGGTTCTTGGTAGGCATCGCGTAACATCAGGCGAGGTAACTGTAAAGCGCAAGCCTATTAACCAATAAAAAAGTAAGTGAAAGAGGAGTTTTGTAACGATCAAAGAAAAAGGAGCTCTCACGCGTAGAAATACGATAGGTAAAAGCTTGCACACGACTTTTCAAAGCATTCACTGTTAGATGTAAAAAATTTGCTAAGCATAACAATAACATAACACCATATTATATACAATATGACATATTACTACTGTTTATTTTGCTAAATCCTGATTTAATGGCTAATCATACTCGTCTTTAGAGATATATTTGAGAACAACTATATGAAATTGAAGCGAAAAGCTCTCAACTAGCCTGTTCTGTTCAACGAAAATGTCAACTACAACAATGGTATTTAGCACCTAGTGACGTAACACTTTCTGATTGGTGTTCACAGTCACGTGACTAAATGCCTAATTTTGCTGAATTTATTTTCTAATAATAATAAGAATCTTAAGCGATAATGTTTTTTGTTATCGACATAGTCATGATTGGTAATTAGAAACTCTAATCCTTCCGATTTATTCGTGGTGAGCACACGCCTATACATTTGTACTGTTTACTGTACTGAACTGTTAATGTAACTGGCAATATTACTCAATAGCTTTCAAAAATCCTCGAGCAAACCCGCACTTTGTGACGGAATTCAGAAAATCCAGCATCACAGTGGCAAACAAACAAACGGATAATGGACTATTCAACACTTCGAAGTCTTAATTCCATTCAAGGCTTGCGTAAAATTGAATATTTGTAATGAATGAACGATAAATTAAGCGGCTCATTTGACCGAATGAATGGGCTCGTAATAGACTGCCAACTGTCTTCGAGCTCCCCACAAAAGAAATGTAGGGAAGGTTTCTTTGTTCTTAGTAAATCGAGTACTGAAGTCGTTTGTCGGCGTTATATCACGCTGATTCGACGTTTATGGCCCGACCTGGGCTAACTGGCTGTTACTCTTCATTCGGATATAGGTAGTTGCTAAAGATTTTTGCGAACGTCCTAAGATAAGCTAGATTTAGGATGATAGTGCAGAACTAGCGTTGGGTACTTCTTAGAAAGGGTTTTCAAGTACCTACGCCATTAGGGTTTAACAAAATCGCAAAAAAAAACTAAAGCAAAATTCTTGTTTTTACTCCACTGCCCAATAAGGAGGGTAATATTTTTAAGATGTAAGTAAGTACCTATGTTTATGTAACCGATTTTGGCGAGTAAAATGTCGTTGGATTCCTTTTCATGTCCGGAATATCTTAGTATATTTTATGGTAATCATATAAGTTAATTGCACACAAAAGAGAAAAAACCTTTTTTTTTATATTAGTTTTTTTTTCTCAAGAAATGTGGTACTAAACGTTTGTATAAAAAGTTTACCAGAGTATCAATGTAAATGATATATTCTTTGTTGAAATTGTTTCGAAGAAGATTTGGAAATTCAACACATTAAAATATTTTTACGGAAAAATATCAAAAGGGCTTCCATACTAAGGCCCCGCCAGAATCAGCAATGAAACGCATTTATTGTCGCCAATTTTTTTAATATAAACCTCGTGACTCGAGTTTTGTTCCAGCAAGTGTTGTATTATATTCTGGAAATACACCACTGTATGTTGTCTGATAGTGCATTTACGTAATCGTGACGTCATTGAGCAGGGAGTTGTTACACTAGTAACTACCAGTTTTAAAGTTTTTTTGTCATCTTTATCGAACTAAATGGTGTGAACAATAAAGAGTTCATCAAATCAATCAGGGAGGAGGGGGAGAAGGTTTCAAAGATCTTCGGAAAGAAACTAAAAATTTAATCAAAACACCGCAATGAATAGGGTTACATGGGTTATTTGTGCATCGCCATGTGGATATTGAAGCGCTCTAAAAGGTTAGCAAAGCAGATATAAAATAAGTTGTCGGGTGAAAAGATGTTCCTTGCCAATTCCAAAAGAGACGTTTTCAGGCAAGAAATACGATAGCAAAACTACCTACCCATATTTATTAAGAGCACTGTTTACTAAACCCGTATTTGATCGTATTCCTTGTAGGTACTAATAATGACCATGATATGATGACATGCATGATACCTCGCCACATCATCGTTCGAATCGAGTTTGTTTAATCCATTACTGTCGATTATTTTCTTTTGAAACAGATATGTGGTCGGCTGCACCGCAGACAATAAGGCTTGCTTGTGTGAGATAACTATGATAAATTGCTTTTACGACGTGGCCCGGCCAATACTGTATCGATTGTTTCGATAAAAGTATACTTCATAAATCATTTTTCTAGTCCACGCTCCTTGCGAATTTGATTAATAACAGTGTGGTCAAAGTTAAGACGAAGACGTCTAGGTTTTATTTTGAGTTCTAGTATTAAGACACGGCACAATCGCAAAATTAACCAAAAAGAAATGTTTTTAAACGCTTATTGTGATGTGACGAAATTAATTAATCAGATAAAAAAATACTACAACTAGAATAAACACCTGTTAAAAATGTTAACCGATTTTTTTTTATTACATTTTTTTTTATTTTTTTTTTACAAATTGCGTACCAAAAAATTCCTTTGAATTGAAATTATCTGAATTTTCAGCGACAACAATATATTTGCTTACGAAATATTATTATATAGTCAGACTAGTGTTTTAAAACTTTAACCAGTTAGCGAAATGAAAATTAGTTTTTCCTTGCATTTCGTTTATAGTAAATGATTTATTTTAATGAAACACCTGTTTTTGCAGTTTCATGAGTGGCCTAATAAAAATTCTCCGTTCCGTGTAATACTGCGTTGTCAACCTTAGTAATACATTTGATGCCACACTAGATATTTCATCAAAAATACGCGTAAATTTACCAACCAACCAAACACCACTAATTGTAAGAACCAGAGTCACCAACATGGCTATTACAATTTGCAAGTTGAAGTGGCAATGGGCAGGTCACATCGTTTGAAGAACCGATGACCGATGGGGAAGAAAAGTTCTTGAGTGGAGACCACGAACCAGAAGATGCAGCGTAGGTAGGTCTCCCACTAGATAGACCGACGACATTGTGAGAGTCAGGGGTATCCAGTGGATGCAGACGGCAGGCTGTCGTTCAGTGTAGAGGTCAAAAGGAGAGGCTAGGTTCAGCAGGACGTCTTCTAGTTGATGATTATGTTGATGACTAGTAAATTGCCCAATACAGGAATAAGAGGTAACCAAAACAAATTTCCATCATTTACACACCATTTTATTTGAGTTTAATAATTTCCAAGAAGCTCCGGCAGCCATGTCGTTGTAAAGGCTGATTTAAAAGCTAACAGGATCAGGTAGGGTTGAGAAAGGATTAGAAGCAAAGCCGATTCGGCTCGAGCTTCGACAACAAACGAGAAATATCGGGAGTGGAAGGGAAACGTCGAGGAATAGGCCGCTAAGGTAAATGGAAGTTCAAGATTGGTCCCTTTTAATAACACTTTTAAATTGTGTTTAAAGTAAGTTTAAATAAAAGTATTTTTGGGGTAGAAACGGGTACCTATGGCTAAGCCTACGTTAGTTGGTTGTCTGTCTTTGTGTTCTAGTAGGCTCGAAATTATCTCGGTCACTTTTACTCTCATGACATGTCTAATGACAGACAGAGACGGAAATAATCGCGAGCGCTTTAGTTCCAGGGGGGTTCCCCTGGAACTAGAAGGTGACTTCTTAAACTTATCCTAATTTGGTTCTTTCGCAAAATTCTTTCTAAGCGTACCGTCACACTCCATATGAAATTTATTGCCATAATTATATAAATTTTAACTATTGTTAAATTGGTAATCAAATTTGCAGTACCCTAGATAGCGGGTATATATTTGAGCCTTTTGGGGTTCAGACGCTTGGACCGTGGGGACCAGGAGCCCATCGAATATTTAAAGACCTATCAAGGCGACTGGTCGATGCAACTCGTGACCAAAATGCTGGCCTTTTTTTGCCCAAAGAATAAGTATTACCATACAACGTGGCAATGCTGCCAGCATTTTGGGAACGCTGCCCACCGGTAGTGGCTTGTTAGATTAGTTTTAGTTTTAGATTAATTTTATTTTTTGGTTAGTTTTAGCTATAAGTTTAAATTAAAGATAGTTTTTATTTTACTTGTAATTTTTATTGCATAAACTCACGTATGTACTACTAATTTGTACGTACGTCATGTGTATATTTTTTTTGTTTGTAGATATTATATGAACAGTGTTATTGTTTGCAAAGTATAATGATCAAAGTAAGGAAAAACTCATTAACTCGGACAATGACAACGCCAGACGACAAAACTAATATAAAGGGCGCAGTTAGCAGCGGACATGTTTGGACTTCTTAATGAATACGCATACAATATCTCCAACAAATTAGTATACGGCTGAAGAAATGGGAAGCTTTTCGTATTTTAAAGTTTTTGTGTTTTATACCTGTTAGCGACGCACGCATAATGTAATGTTATTTCTATATTTCGATACGTGTAACGCCATCTGTTTTAATACTTTTGTACCAAATTATGTCGGTACCCATTTAAATGAATAAAATTAAGAATTGGAGGGTGTGCCTAACATTTTCTGTCAAATAAGTAGTCTTTTGGTTTACGAAGCCGTGTCAACTCACGTAGCAATATCTCTGAACAAAGCTATGTAATTAAATATATTTTGTGCATTATCCTGATGGAAGTCGCGCCGCTCCTCTTCTTCTGTGCTACGAAAACCTGCAATTTCATTTAATCCTCAACAATACCCTTTTTAGGGTTCCGTAGTACTACTAAGAACCCTTCTAAGTTTGTTAGCTGGACTGATTTTACGGGACTTTCGTAATTTAAAATAGTACAAGGTCCGGTAAACCGGTCGCGCAAGGCCGTTTCATATGAAATTATATTATTGTAATTTTTTTTCAAAAGAGTAGCAACAAAAAAAAACACCCTCGTTATTTTTTTTATTTTTTATTATCTTAGAGAAACTAACGGTCTTAATTAACAGAGTTAATAATTAGCTAGAGACAAAGAGGCCATTTAGAAGTTTCTACTTATAAAAAACAGAGTACATTATATGAACGCTAAAACATGTGTTTTTTTTTTTATAGTTGTATAATATTACTAGAACAAAGAAAAAAACAATAGACTCTAAATAAACTAAGACAAACTAAGATGTGCACTTAACAAGATAAGAAATAAATTTAATAATATTAAAGACAGAATAGTACCAAAATTTTCACACATAATTGTTGAAAAAGTTGTCACTTCCTTATGGATGAAATACTAGAGACAAATATATCCATACCTAGACTATATTTACGTAACCTATTATAGGTTCCTATTATTTTCAATTAACATGACGTATGCTTGCGCAAAAAAATACCCTGTATTATATGTGTATGTGTGCTGTGTGTTGTAAATAATAAATATTGATAATGAGTATTTTAGGTACTCGTTAGTTTTTTGTTCCTATAATAATTAGTTTTTTCTTAATAAATATATTTTTTCACAAGCCATTCTGTAAAATCCATTTATTAAAAAAAACATAATTTTCTAAAAGTAATTTGCCGGCTGCTTACCCAAATCTTGAGATAAATTGTTTTGCCCATAAAACACTGATAATAAATAAGCAATTCCTCAGTAGTAATTCGCATAAAACTAATGGTTCGAAAACGTGACAACTGAAGCGAAAACTTGTGATAAAAGTAATCAAAGTGTCGTTAAAATAATTTTAGTACGCCGCCATTTCTGGGGACAATTCAACCAAATGCTTATGGGGCTTAATCTAACAACTTATTAAAATCTATACATGAAAATAAAAGTTACGATTGAACTGAATGATACTCAACATTGTTTTGTATTTTCCAAAGAATTCTTTTATTTTGTCCAGTAGATAGTTTCCATAGCACGATACGGAGTCTCTTGACTGAGAATTCAATTTCAAACATCTCAAAAAGCTGTTTGAAAACGTTTTCTCTTAACATCAAAAGTTTAGCAAATCAAGGCAAAGATTGTACCCAACTGAAAGTTTAATCTCGCCGGCCATTTATATGCATAGTCAATTTTGTCGCTTTACGCGAGAGTTAAATTTGTAAACAGTCGTAAATCGCTGTAGCCGCCCGTGTGTATCGAAGATCGGGGCGAACGTCAAATATTTGTTTCATTTTTTCGCTTTCGCGAAACAGTTTTCAAATTTATGACACTCGACTCGTCTAGTGCCCTGGCCCAAGGGGCTTAACCTGAAATGGACGCGGCCGCCGACGAGGAAAATATATTTCCAAGTTTACTGGTCCATAAATAACAGTAGAGTGACAGGGCGATGATAAACTCTCGAGCGAGAGTTCATCTCACGTCGCTTTCTGAATATTGAACGAGCGTTAAGCCGGTTGTAATTTTTCTGGCGTAAATTAACGTTTTAAGGAATTCACCTGTGTTTAAAATATTTTGGTAAACTAAGTTATTTTAAGCCATAGGTGTCAAACTAGCTAACCGCCTGATGGTAAGTGATCGCTATCGCCTATAGATATTTGTAACACCGGGCAAGTTACAAGTGCGTTCCCGATCAATACAGCCCTTTTGAATACCATGTTATAGTTACTTGGAAACCTAAGGAGTTTTTTCCGTAATTCTTTAAATAAATAAAAAATTGTTATCGGGCACAAAGATCCATAAATCTTTGTCACCAACGCGCATTTGGGTATTATTTATAATTTGTTGTTATACTTTAGAGTGCGTACTATTATCATGTCAAATTTGACTGTTGTACGTATTACCGTTTTTACATTAGAGCTAATACAAAAATACGTTTGTTGTATGGAATTTTTTTTTTGTTACTTTTTTGGCTTTTACTTATTACCAGTTATAACATGGTAATAACTGGAAATTTGTCACCGACTCACACTTGGACATTATTTATTATTTTTTGTTATATTTTAGAGTGTGTACAATATTCCTGTCAAGTTTGAGGCTTATACGTATTATCGTTTTTACATTAATTAGAGTAATTATAAAAATACGTAAAAAAACATCATCATCATAATCAGCCTTTTAACAGTCCACTGCTGGACTTTTAGCCTACCCCCGAAATGAAGAAGAAGGTGATTGGGCCATATCCACCACGCTGGCAAAGTGCAGGTTGAAAAATACAAATAAAAAAATACGTGTGTTGTATTGGAATTGTATACAAGTTTCGTTTTTACTCTTAGACATTTTTTATTATTTCTTAATTAATTCGCCGTAACATTAAAAAAACATTAACATTAATTCTGTGAAAATTTCAACTGGCTATCTATTACGGTTCGAAAGATACAGCCATTTAAAGGTAGGACGTTCAGACGGACAGACATTGTAGGCGTAGTAATAGGGTCCCATTTTTACCCTTTGGGTACGGAACGCTAAAAACAAAGATAAAACTATTTAGTGGATGTTTGCATGAATTTTTAGTTAACAGCATAATTAAACGCAGTCCAAGCATTTATTTTCTCTGACAGGTGCAGTTACATTTAAAAAAAAAAGTTTATGAAAATCACAAATTCTGCGCAGTTGTTAGGTTTTTGAACGTATTGTATATATGGCTGTATCAGATACACAATATAAATGTATGTGAAATAATAAAAGAAATTTTTATTGATTTAAGTTTTTACAATTTTATTGCAGCTGTCAGACCATATAAACGACGGGAAATAGTGTATATCATTGACATTTTTCACTTAGTTATTCCCATATTTTTTTCAAGTTTTAACATTTTATTTTTGTTAATCAATTTTACTATACGTACCAAAGCTGTCAAAATTCATTTATAAAACTTTTTTACAAAGAATCTGTGTTGAACATTTTGATGGCAAGTATTGTAGCTTACGAATGTTTTATTTGTGCTTACTAAATAACTCCTGTAAAACAATGCTTACATTGTATTTGCCGATGCGAAGTGTTTTAGTTCGACAGTATTTCCAGCTTTTCGAACAAGCAAAGTCCATTGGAAAACTGCACTAAATACTGTTTTCAAGTTTCATTGTCACGAGATTCTTTGTTTACCTTCCCATCACAGTAATTAAGGTACTAGAAGTATGTTTTATTTTGGTGTATTGTTCACTTGTATCGACAAAAGCAATGCGAAATCAAAATTCAAAAAATTCAAAATCATTTTTGCACACTCAGTTATCTGACCCCAAACTAAGCAAAGCTTGTAATATGGCTGTCAGAGACTGATATAACTGGTAATTTCGTTATTGAATTTTGTGGTGGTACGGAACCCTCAGTGCGCGAGCCCGAATCGCACTTGGCCGGTTTTATTGTAATAAATCGCAACCAACCATAGTGAAGGTACCTAGCCCGATATTAGCGATATCGACGAGTCAATAACAATAACACCAACACACACCAAAACAGAAACGTAACAAAGTTTATGAGAGCTGGCCACAGGTGCGCCGAAACCGATAAATTTCTAAGTAAATCACGAGTGCAGTTATTAACGTTATTTAGTAAGTAACAGTACAGTTTTACTGTGTTGTATCGAATTGGTTAGTTTGTTACAAGTTTTCTCAAAGTTACAACCACAGAACAGCTAGTGGTGGAGTTGAATGGAACACTCTTAGCCGAAGTTGTGAAAAATTAAGGACCAACGCAGACTCTAGGCAGAATCGCGGCGTACAAGCGGCTTAGTCAACATTATTATGGAAATTTATGTGGTTTTCACACATTTTGATTAAATATTATTTAAGGAAATTACTTACGTTGAATTATGCCGTCCGACTAAAGTTTCGACCACATTAGGGGGTCTTCAAGGTAAACATTGGTTTTACCTAATTAGCATAATATGCAATAAATGATTTGACTCTAACTTTTAGGTGTATTTGGCCGACGGACCACACCTCGTTTGCGTTCGTACCCCAAATCATAATACAAAGAATACATTTCTGGAATAGAAAACAAATAAAAATTATAAGCGCGATGACCGTGAGGCGTGTTTACCCTGACACTTCTTGATAACTCCATCTGTACGTTCAGGGACGCTGTCCCAAGCTTGGATATATCTGGAAAAATTCACCAGATGGTAGCCCTACAAGTTGTCGAAAATCAAAGATCTGTTGCCGGTCAGCTAAAGATTTATAACGTTCTGGTAACCTCAATTGAGATCCATTCGCCAATCCGGGCTACGTGTGGACACCATCTTCGACCATGCCATTGTTTTACATGAGTTGAGGAGTCGTCAAATAAAACGACCCATTAACTATGACAAAATGCTGCTATACACAAATAAGTTTTGTCGTATAAACATTGCCCTAATTCATCGTGGTTCCTTATTTTGCTTCCCTCAGTCTGTCTCTCAAAGAAAATTCACGCCAGTGAAATATTTTCCGTTTCGTTAACTTCAAGTTCTTAAACCTTCAAGCACCTACATGGAGGTACTAAAAGCACACAGTTCTATGTCGCCGTTAAGACTGCTGTGTTACGAGCTCAAAACAGCTGCGCGAAATTCACACTTTCGTAAGAAATACTGCTGCTTATTAGACGTTGTATTGCCAGGATTTTGTTACGCTCCGCCAATAGGCTGCGTGGGTATGGGTCGTAAGTAATTGCCTTTTATTCAGTGAAATTTTCACACATGCATAGTTATTTTTACATTCACTTTGTGAGTATGTATTTGTATACTCATAAAATCTATAATGTTGACTAAATTACGCGCTAGTATTCTGCGGAGTTTTTTCGCGCGATTAAAACAGGAACGAGGATATTTGCTGAAGAACCACAGTCACCGGCAAAGTTGCTCAGATTTGGCAGAAGTAGAAGTGGCAATGGGCAGGCCACATCGCACTATTTCCCTTTCTCTATCAGGAATTTTATGAATCCTGGCGTTTCCCATAGGCAAGGAGATGGGGAAGAAAGGTTCTTGAGTAGAGACCACGAACCAGGAGACGCAACGTAGGGAACCTCCCATTAAATAGACTGACGACATCGTGAGAGTCGTGGTCATCTAGTGGATGCAGATAGCAGGCTGCCGTTCGTGTGGAGTTCTAAGGGGAAGGCCTATGTTCAGCTGTGGACGTCTTCTGGCTGAAGATCATGATTTTGCGGATTTACTACATAAGCATGCTTTTACTATCAAGTCATCCCGTTCACCGTGCTTACTCTCACTATGCGTGCCAGCGGGAAGACAGCTTGTGAGTGACAGCTTACGTTATAGTCGCACTGGTCACCCGTTGACTAGAATACAGACGCCTACTTTGGCTAAAAAGTCAGCATTACATCAAACGCAGCAATGTTGCCAGCATTCTGGCTATCTTCTCTTTCGACCAGGTGAAAATTCAATTCGTTTTTGTTTAAAAAAGTAGTTTTTATCGCAATTAGGTTTCGGTTTTGTATTTTTTTTTTTTTATAGTTTCCCTGCCGTTATCCACGTTTTCGCAAGAATTACAATCTAGGCATCTTCAAGGCTAGAGTAAATAGATTTCTTCTAGATCAAAAATTTCTTCTAGATCAACGTACTCTATCTTTGGCCACACCGTCATTTACCATCAGGCGAGTTGCTGGCCAAACGTAGGTCTATCAAAAAAGTTTCCATATGATTTTTTTCTTGTAACACGAAACAGAAAGTAATAATTAAATAACCAGTGAGTTTCGCGTTTCCTTTACTAGCTTCGTAAGTAAAATAATACCAATAGTAGAGGAATTTCTGTAACTACAGTTAGTATTTCAACAACATTATTGAATTCTGTGACACACATTCAAGGAATATTATTTATTGGAAAACTTAGGTTCGCTTAAAGCAACTATCTGAACAAGTTTGTTGTTCGCGTGTGTAGGATTCAGTCCGAGTTTTAGCGTCAGCATCGCACCTAAGCGTGATGCTGATTTACTGACTATTCAAACATCATGATGTAACTTCCGCAAAGTAACGCCTGATTCAATCAACTATCATGATGGAGGCAAAATGTAGAAATGTGAATAATGTGATAACCGTTTGGATAAATAAGGAAATTAATTTCACAACGCGAATACGAATGCACAAACTAACCGTAATTTTTCTTCTTCTCTCAGTCATCATCATCAGCCAGAAGACGTCCACTGCTGAACATAGGCCTCCCCCTTTAACCTCCACACTGAACGACAGCCTGCCTTTTGCATCTACTGGATGCCAGCGACTCTTACTATGTCGTCGGTCCATCTAATGGGAGGCCTACCTACGCTGCGTCTTCCGGTTCGTGGTCTCCACTCAAGAACCTTTCTTCCCCATCGGTTATCGTGTCTCTCTCAGTGTCTCTTCATTAATGATATATTTGATAGCCCGTTGGTCCAGTTGGTAGTGAACCTACCTTCTGAGCTTGGGGGCGTGGGTTCGATTCCTACATAGGACAAACATTTATGTGATGAACATTTGTGTTTATTCTATATCTGGTTGTTAATATCTATTTAAGTATGTATTTAAAACTATATATGTATGTATATCAGCCTCTGGCAGCCATATCACAAGCTTTGCTTAGTTTGGGGTCAGATGACCGTGTGTGAAAAATGGCCCGAAATATTTATTTTATTTAATGAAGGCAGTCAACTTCTGGAAGTTTTATTTTTCTAGCGTCAGGCTGGACACCGTCTTTAGTAGTCCGTAAATGCTCCTGACTTGAGTATCGCATTTATAGAGCAAATTTTACACCAACGATATCAATCTCATTTTATTGTAAGATTAAGCCTTATTATGATTCTTTGATCGGGATCGAGATTGCATGCCGTCCCGTTCGTATCTATTTACACGCACCACGTGCGTAAGTGAGATGGCACGCGATCGCGATCACGATCCGAGTCATCCATAATAAGGCAGCCAGTCACTCCGACTATAGTTTCAACCGCATTAGGCGGTCATTTTCAAGGTGAATGCGCGCGCGCGGCTGCCTCTCGCTTTGCAATGAGTAATTCCCGTGTAATATAAATAAAATGTGTGAAAACCACGTCAGCTTCCATAATACGATATCAATTCCATTAATTCAATTTATCCATATCAATTACATTAATTTAAAGTCATTAAAAATAATGTAATTATGATGAAAGAGATATAATTAATGAAATGAACTTAAATCAATTTCTTTATCGTAATGCTCAAGTTTTCAGATACACCTACTTATATTAAACTAGCTGTACCCCGCGGTTTTACCCGCGTAGATACGAGTAACTCCTTATATTATTATCATCAGCTATCTGCCAGTGTAAGTCCCGTTTTAGAGTCCATATGGAACATACATACACTTATCGCCTTCTATGTATAAGAAGATTATACTACGACTTTTGAAATACGACTTATATCAAAATCGAGAGAGATTTTGATATATTATTAGATTTTCGCTATTCGCGAATACTCAGGCAGAATCGCTAAGCAGGGTTTTCAATAGTTAGCTGCTTACAATGTAAAGTATTTAACTATTATGCATGTTAGAAGTTAAATGCAAACTGACTATGGTTGTATTATTTACTATTGTAATTTATCTCCATTTTCAATAAATAAATAACGCTGGAAACTCATGCCTCTCTTAGGATTATATACCGCTTTATGGTTGATATTCCGAAAACCTGTGCGAAGCGCTTTGTTTCTATTTAGCAAACTGCTAGTCTGTGGAATGCGCTGCCTGAATGGGTGTTCCCCGATACTTACAATCTGGGTGTCTTCAAATCACGAGTGAGTCGGTTTCTTCTAGGCAAGCGTGCTCCACCGTAGATTGCACCATTGCTTTAGATCAGGAAAGTTGGCGGTCAAACGCAATACTATTGTAAAACTACTTTAGTTTAATCATTTAATGTATAGATGAACTGGCACCATCATTGTAATAAAACTGTATTAGCGAAGTTCACACGTGTTCGTTGACAGTTGACAGTCTGTTGTCAACTGCCAGCAAACACCGTATATAAGTGGCGGGTGCATTGTCATCCGCCCTCTTTCTTGCTCGAACCTCGAGGCGTGAAGTAAGTATTTGTCACGAATTTTGTATTTAATTGTGTGAAATATAACAGGTACCCATTATACTGTAAAAAGTGGTAAAAGGGAACAAATAAAAGTAATTTCCGAATGCTGACTTGTTTCTTTGGTCAAAAGGCTAACACTATTGTAAAAAAAGGATTCCCTGGTATCACACTAGAAGAGAAGACGTTAAAATTCGTTTTTAAAACATCTGCCCGGCTAGGAATCGAACCCGGGACCTAATAGCTTATGTGCAGACGTGTTACCACATAAGTACCTATATCAGTCATCAACAAGGAGCTTGTCAAGTTTAAGAGGTTCTTCTCTTGTGAAGTCAAGAGAAGCTTATGATAAAACAGTTACACTGCATGCGCAGCGTTCGGGAAACTCCATGGAGCTTTCTCGTCATATCCCGCAGTTTTAAGACGAAAGTCTATTGCTTTATACTTGTCATGTCTTTCGACACCGTAAGTCATGTAGAACGCAGGTATAAATAGAAGCGTGACACTTACGGCTGGAGCGGTCCGCAACTTCAAGGTTGGTCAGCGAGCTATGAAAGAGCTATGCTTAGAGTTTCTCTTAAGGAATCAAATCGTATCAGGGATGAAGTATCTTGCCAAAAAATTTGTCACGGAAAAAGCTCAGTGTATTAGCAAACTGGGCCCTGATTTCATAACTTCAAACACGCGCGTAACAAGGTGCGTTAAGTTAACATCTAAAAGTTGGCCTTTATTTTCTAGGAAATAGAATTCAAACTTTTTGTGGTAAATTTAACGCGCTGCGTTACGTTATAACTTTTAATTATTTCTAAATTAATACGCCGTAACATTACATATCCTATGAAAATTTCGACTGGCTATCTATTACGGTTCGAAAGATACAGCCGTTTAAATGTAGGACAGACAGACAGACATACAGACATCGTAGGCTAGTTATAGGGTTCCGTTTTTACCCTTTGCGTAAGGAACCCTAAAAATAAAATAAATAAAATGATTATGGTGATGATGAAGCTTGTTGTTTGTTGATCATCAATCGAAAATTTATGAAAAGTGAGTAATTAATAATTTTCAATTAATTCAAATGATAACTTAGGAGATGAATAAATTATCGTATTTCTAACTCAAATAAGGCGTTCAAAGTGTTTGTGTTGGAAATAAAATAATAACTGTCAAGTCCAATGATCAAAGTTTTCTCGATAGAAGATAAAACGGACAAAATAATTTTGTCGGTCGTCGTCTTTGAAGTCCGTTCCGTTATGTTTACCCTAAAATTCTTTAAAAACCGTGTTTGACTCCTCCTAAATTGGATTTTTAGGACAGTAATTTTTTTACATTTAATTTTTGTATGCCAAGTATCTAAGTAATTCAATTTGTTTTAATTAGAATTGTTTGGTGCTCATCGCTTTTGCCCGTGGGCATGTCTGCGTTTGAATAAGTCGGGATCTTCTAGCTTTTTATCAGTAAAATCGTTTTCAGAATGGGTTTAATAGTTCCAGATAATATAATAAGCTTGTGTAACTAAATAGATAACACATACTAAAAATATCTATTAAATTGGCTGATATATCTCTGAGATGAGCGTTTAAAGTGTTAGGTGGGGATAGAGACCCCTTTCTCTGATACTCTGTCCCTTTCTCGCAAAGCGTGTGTTATAGCATTTGTATGGTGCACCTGAGGCGTGACGTCATAACTCAGTTACGTGCGCTCTCTGTCTAGCATGAAAATAAAAAAAAGTAATAACTTATTTATTTTGAACTAATTTTAATATTGTTTCTATTTATGATCAGCTTTTTTATGAGGTAATAAAAATATTAGTCATCATACTATTCTACTAAGCCTCAAGTCATAAGTCAAGTTGTTTTGGTAATAATTTTAAGGAATATAGAGCCTCCAATGATCTTTAAAAGGCATAAAACAAATAAAAACAAACAAAGAAAGCAAGACGAAAAAATAAGATGATGTAGTTGATCGTTGATAGTTAAGTCGGTACCCGGCACCACCAGCCGCGATGACTCAGCCGCAAGCCGTTGCGGTAGTGGTTTACCCTCCAACTGCCTGGTCAAGCTGTCGAGGCGGTCTGAGGCCAACAGCATAGTCCTACTAATATTATAAACGCGAAAGTTTGTATGTATGGATGTATGGATGTTTGTTCCTCTTTCACGCTGCAACGAAACAACGGATCGACCTGATTTTTTGCACGGTTATAGTTCAAGAGCCAGAAAATGTCATAGGCTACTTTTCATCATCATCATCACCATTTTTCATCACTACGCGGGTGAAACCGCGGGGCGCAGCTAGTCATTCACAAAATAATAAAAAAGCTGTTTTCTCTTTCTCAGCCAAGCGCTCGAAGAGTCAACACGTCCTGAGGATGCCTCGTGAAGAGGCGAAACACGTGTCGACAAAGTGCTCTAAGGATAAGGGTTTATTTTTATTTTTTATAACGCTGATAAGTCTTCGTTTGACCACCAACTCGCCTGTTGGTAAGCGACGATGTGGTCGAAGATGAAGCACGCAGACTTAGAAGATACCTATTCACTCTGGCCTTGAAAAGGCCCAGGTTATATCTCTCAGGAAACAAGGAAGCTGGCAGGTTGTTCCAAACTTTGGCCGTACGGATTAGAAACGTAGAATCGAAACGTTTGGTACGTATCCAAGGAAAATCCACAATGTATGGGTGGTAGTGGGCCGTTTTCCTATACTTGTCCTGTAGTAGAAAGGGGATGGCAGGATAAGGTCATGTAGCTCTGATGCACATTCTCCAAAATGAATCCTGTAGAAAATTGACAGACTCGCTACTTTACGGCGGTGTTCTTTTCGGGTTAAATTCGTTGTTTCTTTTATATTTAATTTCGGTATATTTATAGTCATTATACATTAATTACAAATTTATTTCATATTAAACAATTATAATAATCATTGTTATAGAATAATTACAATTTAGTTTCAGATAGGTCCGACTGAATATTTGTTTCAGACTTAATTCATTTTTGTTTCAAGTTTGGTTAAATTAATATCATTTAACAAAGTACATTAAAAACAATTTTAATTTTTCCGAGTAGATATAATTAATTTTTGTTTTAGGTACAACGATTGATCCCAAATTCCTTATTGTAGGTACTTAATGCAACGTTAAAGCGGGAATACACAAGTAATAAAATAATGATAGACAATATACAAGATATAGAATACTAGCTGACCTGACAGACGTTGTCCTGTCTTAGAACTGTCAAACACGCAAAGTCAAAATTGTAAATCTTATTTTTTTACACCTTGGGTTACATTATTGGAGTTTTAGTAAGGATCCCTATTTTTTTGAATATATAATATAGCCTATGTTATTCGGGGATAGTGTAGCTTCCCAACAGTGAAAGAATTTTTCAAATCGGTTCAGTAGTTTCGGAGCCTATTCAATGCAAACAAACAAACAAACAAACAATCAAATCTTTCCTCTTTATAATATTATTACTAGCGGTCCGCCCCAGCTTCGCACGGGTATAGATTATAGCCTATGTCACCCGGGGATAGAGTAGCTTCCCAACAGTGAAAGAATTTTTCAAATCGGTTCAGTAGTTTCGGAGCCTATTCAATGCAAACAAACAAACAAACAAACAAACAATCAAATCTTTCCTCTTTATAATATATTAGTATTAGTATTAGTATAGACATAAGATATCGTCAAAGAAGGTTTGAAGTTTTGAAGACAGTTTTGAAGATGACTCTTGTTTTGTTTCATAATAAACTGTAATCACAGAGCTCGACGTAAACGATTCATAATATTGATAAACAATACGATACGATCTTTGATATGTATATGGTAAATGTTTTACTCAAATAGTTATTTTCTGAGAGACCATTTACAATAATAGTACTCATTTACAAAGTGCAAAAGAATACGCACCGCCCGTTGCCCGCTCCAGTTTTCTGGCGCGCTTCCAAATGCTCATGGACGGTTCACACTGCAGTTTGTATGGCGTCACATATCGGGGACTTGGCGAACTGGTTGACGAACGGCCTTTATCTCATTTGAAGGGAGCAAAACTGTTTTTTTTTTAAACCCCTTTATTTTTAAGCTGCTTAGCGTTTTTTTTTGGTGATACTTCATTAAAGTTGATACACAAATATTTGACATAATTACACATTCTTCGGGTCATCAACTTCACAAATAAAACTAGATATCTTGTTGCGAGCTTAGAAAAAAAATACAGCCACACATGTTTCATAAATAAAACAAAAATAATTTAAGTACACATCGCAATACTAAAATTGTTTTCAATAAAATCGAAACTCGCAATAAGAAAACACGTTTCAATAAACGTGCAAGATTAAAAGATGACATATGGCTTTACAAAGGAGGCGCAACATACGTCAGCCTTTATTTAATAATAGCAATTGCAAAAATCGTGGCGTCGACGCCTCACTCGGATTTATCACTCGTTTTACAAGATTACCTAAAACGACATTGACGGATTGACTCTGTGATCAGTGTTCACCTATCCCTTTTTCACGTGTGCTATAATATGTTTTCTCTCGTTCTCTCGCGTTGGTAATTATGGTACCTGCATTTTGTTCAGGTCGTCGGGATAGCGTGAGACTCTATCTAGAGACGGTGTTAATGCTCGATTGATGAATGGGGGTAAATATCTGGGTATTTAATTGGTCGGTCTTATTGGGGATTTAGTGTGATTTGATAACTATTATGTATCTCCCTAATGATGTTTTTCAGTCGATGGGCAACACGCGGTTAAGCGCTGAAATACTAATCAATAAAATTTACATGACGCGACGGAAACGTCCATTTTATACAATTATATTGGTTGTGCAGATATTTCGTAGAATGTCATGTAGTATTTGTGTATAGCAAGGACTTTTTATACCCTAAAGTCATATAAAGTCCTTGGTGTAAAGGCATAAATCGAAATTTTGATAATATGATATTTGTCACTATTTTGTCTTCATGACTTTTTCCAACTACAAAAAAATCTACTGGGGACATGATCCCTGTCTGAAGCTCTCTCGCTCGCACTTATTAAAAATAAATAAATTAACACAATTAATTAATTATTCTGAGCAACCTTAACTAATAAAATGTTTTCCAAAATTTTGAACACCCCTTTTTTCCCTCTGGTTCTCTCAATGAGAAAAAGTATTAATCGGCAAGCGCAACGTAAACGTTTATCCAGAGAAGTGACAACTTGTAATACAACATAGAACAAAACAACGAATTCACAAAGCCATCACGTCAGCCGAAACAGAAACAATCGTGTGTAAACATAATATTTTGTTGACGCAACGCTGTACGTTGTTGTGTCACGTTGTGTCGAAAAATTCGGGAATTCGGGCCTTACGTTTTTTTCCCAGTATCCGAACACAATCGGATATCATTAGTGTTATTTATGTGTACGTCGTGCCGTGGACGTCTGCCGACGTGACTTCAATTCGCAACGGGCGCTGCCGGACACTTACTTCCCCATTGATTGCTTTTTAGTTTTCCGGGTTTTTCTATGAGAGATGTGCGCCTTCAAATGGCAGCTTTGTCAGTAACTTGTACCGTCAAAATGCGTAGATGTTATTTTTGTTCGAAATACGGATTTTAAATCGGATGGGGTGGAAGACGGGAAGAGTGAACGAACTTACCTTAGTGAAGTTCGCAACATAATTTTACACTCGTAGAAGGATGAACTAGTGTAATTGGCAAGACGTACCAGATACCGCTGCAGCGATGAGATGAAAAAAAAGCCAGGCCGTACCGTGACCTCATAAATTAAACGCGATGAAATTTAGTTGACTGCGGCAAGTAATGCGACCGCAAACCGTATCTCGGCGCGTTAAGGTTCACGTTTACGTAATTTCTCGCTGTCACCTCACTTGAACGTCCCGTACGTTCAGGCGAGGTTCAGGCCGTCCCTTGGCAAGATACTGGATGGAATAGAAGTGGCATCTTTTGGTGTTGCCAGGTCTGTCTCACTGCAATAGAATGTATAAAATATAGCATTATGAGCCTTTTGTAATAGTACAGAGAAAGCTTAATTTGTAGTAAAAACCGATGTTTATTTTTCAAATAAAATTACCAATACCTCCATTAAGTTCACGTTTGAAATTATAAGTCAGTAGTTCTCTGCGCTTGAATGAAGACACGGCTGGATTTTGTAGTAGGTAGGTAATGCAATGTATTTCAGACACGTCTCCAGTTGCGGTTCGTCGACTTTCGACGTAAATACTTGCGGCGTTTGATTCCACTCCCAACTAATTTGTCTGTAAAATAGTTACTGTTCGGTAAGAAACAAATAATAATATTTTTTATTCTGTAGGGAAAATTGCTTGAAATGGCAGTGGGCAGGGCACATATCACGCAGAACAGATGGTCGATGGAGCCGAAAGGTTCTGGAATGGAGACCACGGACCGGTAAGCGCAGCGTAAGACGTCCACCCACAAGATGAACAGACGACCTAAAAGAGACCGCAGTGAAACGCTGGATGCAGGCCGCTTCCAACCGGCCCTTTTGGAGATCGATGGGGGAGGCCTATGTCCAGTAGTGGACGTCCTACGGCTGAAATGATGATGATGATGATGATGATGATTCTGTAAGGAGAAAGGGTTTACGTGGCTAGTTGTCAACAGCGTGCAGGTGTAGGTGGACTTAAGATATTATTACCTTAAAACCACCGTAAAATGACCATAGATTATCGGGCTTAGCACTCGGGGCGTAAACCTGATGGCGCAGGTTCAAATCCTGCCAGTCATCAAATTTTTGAATTGACATATTTTTTCAGGTCTTCTTGAATAGCGGGTATAACCGCGTGAGGCAGCTAGTTTTAAGTAAAGCCGGCTTATATTTCCTTTGTTAACTATAAAAATCCAAGCCAAGGTTCCTTCCTGAAGTTTCTTGTGGCACTATAAATTCATGGAGGATTCCAGTATTCAGACTCGGCAGACTCGGATTTTTGCTTATAACTGCAGAATTGAAAATGACAGTAGGGACTAACATTTCTCACTGTCACCTTCCCCAGAAATACATTTTCAAGTTGAAGTGGCAATGGGCAGGCCTCATCGCTCGAACCGATAACCGACGGGGAAGAAAGGTTCTTGAGTGAAGACCACGAACCGGAAGACGCAGCATAGGTATCCCTCGGTTCTTCGTCGGTTCTCGGTTTCTTCAGACAGACAGACAGACGGACAAACACACAATGTAGGTTTAGTAATAGGGTCCCGTTTTTACCCTTTGGGTACTGAACCCTAAAACGGTAATACGTACAAGCGTCACACTTGGTATGATTATAGTACACACGCTAAAGTATAACAACAAATAATAATAAATGGCCAAGTGCGAGTCGGCCAGAAACCAGTCGACCAGTTTCTGTTCTGTTCTGTGTACCTCTGTTTCACACTGTTCTCTGTGTGTGTTCTGTGTTCTCGTACGATCGCCGAAGTTAAGCAACGTCGGGTGCGGTCGGTACTTGGATGAATGACCGCCTGTGCGTTGATGGGATTTTGTCTTTTTGCAATATTTTTAGTATTTTAGTAGCTAACAAGCTATGTGGTGGTACGGAACCGTCAGTGCGCGAGACCAACTCGCACTTGGCTAGTTTATTTATACACGCATTTTTTTTATAGGTACTTTGTTACAAATCCTGTCTCCAACCCAACATGTTGCAGGTTGTGTACAACAGGTCGCGTCCTTACTGCAACACCATGCAACTACTTCCGCGTTGAATTCAGAGATTCGCAATAAAGTTTTTCAGCACTTAATTTTATTGCGTAGTGGGTTTCTTCAACCTAGAATTCTGACTCAATGTGGCAGCTTTGCAGCCATTTTCCTAGTTACATTGTAAGAATACCAGAGAAAAAAAGTTGTAATACATAATCTATTTTATTATAGAAACTGACGTTGTTTTCACACTTTTTATTTATTCTACCTATCTATTTAATTATATTACTTGTGTAAAATATATCTATCTATCTATTGCAGATAAAAAAGGTAAGTGCATTTATATAAATAGACAAAATACAAGCCAACACTAACACTACAATAAATCGACAAAGTGCGAGTTGGGCTCGCGCACTGAAGGTTCCGTACCACCACATAACTTGTTAGCTACTAAAGTACATAAAAATAGTGCAAAAAGACAACATCCCATCAACGCCTAGGCGGTCACGCATCCAAGTACCGACCGCGCCTGACGTTGCTTAACTTTGGTGATCGTACGAGATCCGGTAGTGAACAGAAATTGGTCACCAAGTCACACTTAGTAATTTATTAATATTTTTTGCTATGCTTTAGTTGGAGTGTAAACTATAATCATACCAAGTTTGACGCTAGTGCGTTTTACCGTTTTTACATTACAGTAAATACAAAAAAACCGTTTGTTGTATGAGGGGTTTACCCTTTAGTTTTTACTTTTTGATTTTATAATTATTTCTTAGTTTATCCGCAGTTGTTTACATATTATGTGAAAGTTTCAACTGGCTATTATGGTTCGAAAGATACAGCCATTAAAAGGTAGGACATACAGACATACGGACGGACAGACAAAGTAGGCTTAGTAATAGGGTCCAGTTTACACCCTTTGGGTATCTACGGAACCCTAAAAAGAGTATCATAAGTCTTATGATAGGACTTAAAAATATGATAACATCGAAATAAAAAGCTCATTAGTTCGATCGCCTGTAACACCGGACTACTGATACGAAAAAGTGTCATCAGTCCGATCTAGGCCGAATAGCCGGACTACTAATACTAGGCCGATAAAATGCCTAATTGAAGTGTTCACTCGCACTGAACCGTACCTACACATTGTCATCAAATGTGGCTAATATTGACGTCACGATATCACTGTGAATGCCAATGATTTATCGCGCGGTAGACGTGACGTCCCGTTGATTATTGATGAGCATGATTGTACCATAGCTAAGTAGTCGCATGTAATGCACATAACGAAAATTTTAACATTAGTTTTTTTATATCAATGCACGTAACACATGTATGTCTACATGCTCACTCCGTTTGGGGTGAAGACGATGGGAGCCGGACGTATTGGGGTTGTATCGGACTTGGCCAGGTCAATACAATAATTATGGTGGGTACAAAAGGTGGTGGTAGGTAATAGCTAAGATCGTACAAATTGAAAT
This sequence comes from Agriopis aurantiaria, assembly GCA_914767915.1. NCBI lineage: Eukaryota > Metazoa > Arthropoda > Insecta > Lepidoptera > Geometridae > Agriopis > Agriopis aurantiaria. The sequence continues at coordinate 8,607,145 of OU612000.1, read as the reverse complement.
GTTGTATATCATGTCCTTGATATCGATATTTTGACTTAGATTCCCTTTTCAGAATAAAGCAGCATAAATAATCTTTCAGTGCACCTGGTTAATGCGACGCGTGACCAAAATGCTGGCGTGTTTCTGGCTCAACGCATTAGCATTGCCATTCAACGTGGTAATGCCGCCAGCATGTTGGGTCCGCTGCCAACTGGTAGTGGGCTTGAGCATTTGGATTGTCTTTAGACCTTCAACGGTCTATGGGCAGTCTAACTGTATTTGTAGTGTTAGTTTTAGCTTGTATTTGGTTTAGTTAATAAATAATTAAATTTTACCGCAATTACCGAAAAGAGAAAAAAACTTCAATTTCTACCTATACTCGTTACAGACTCGTACGCAACTTCACTTAGTTGTTTTGTGATAATTAATTGCCATGACAAACAATATTGCTTCCTTACTACACATTACTATGCATAAGATCAAAAAAAAAATGTAGTTAATTCGTATTTTTGGAAATAAATTTATCTTATCTTATCTTATCTTATCTTATCTATATGACACACAAAATCGATTTGCGAAAGTTTGCATATAAGTTTGTATATTTACACGCATTCAACTCCGTATCTATGCTGTAAACATAATAAATAAACCCCACGTCACGAAAAATAGAGCATTCCCTTCATAAAAATATATCATAACCTCTTGCATTGATAGGTATTTTCCAACCACGAGCATCGCACTCCCCCCTCTAATTACACATTTCCGTTACAGTGACTGAACACAATCTCTGTCAGGATGTTTGTGTACCTTGAAAAATACACCACCCCATGACAAATGGGTACAAGTGTTGAAAAAATACTAGGTACGTAGAAAAATGTGTAGGGGTGATATTGATATGTTTTACACATACGCGCTTTCGCGCGCGATACGAACAGTTTCGTTTCGCGGAGTTTTCATTTTCAATAGACTAGGTTCTCAATTCGAATGCACTTTCTTCTTTTGAATGTTTGTGTTATGCGATATCTTCGCCGGATATTAACAGTTTTCACTATTGAATAGGCGATATCTCAAGGGTAGTCTCATTTAAATTGGTAGAAAATATTCCAGTTCTAAGGGTGGATAATTTGGGCAGAAATCCCGTTAATCCCGAAATTCATCCACTTTCCGCGAAGTCAGTTTTTTTTAATACTCTTTGGTAACTTTTTGTTTATGGAGTTTGCATATTTTTGTTGTGTTGATCATATCTATCCATACGATAACACCGAAATTAAAACATTCTGCTTAAACAAATAATCTTATAGCATATAATCTTATAATCAATAATTAATATATACCTCATTTTCAAAAATCAGAGCGCCTGGTTATGGCTTCGCGTGACCAAAATGCTGGCGTGTTTCTGGCTCAACGTATAAGCATTGCCATTCAGCGTGGTAATGCCGCCAGCATACCGGGTACGCTGCCAACTGGTAGTGGCATGAACATGACATGATGGTAGATTGTCTTTAGACCTTCAACGGTCTATGGGCAGTCTAACTGTATTTGTATTGTAGTGTTAGTTTTAGCTTGTATTTTGCTAAGTTAATAAAGGCACTTGCCACAGTAAAAAAAACGTATATTATCTTAAATCTTAATAATAATCTTTCAGTGAAGTTTCATGAGGGTAAGTTCTTAAACATTTTTATGACAATACAATTTTATTTTGTTTGCAGAACTTAATAAAATGTCATGCTCGTAAAAGATTAAAAACAGTTCTTATCTTCACAACTCACAAAATAATACTGAGTGAAAGACTGTGGGTGTACCCACTTAAGAGCTTTGGCGACATCAATCCAAATTCCCTGGAGCGTGTATGGACTTAATGAACGGTGTATGAATGAATGTTGTATTATGAGATGAAAGCCTGTTTTCTTTGCGAGATAATTTTCTAGGATTTTCTTTTGCCAAGCATTCCTTTTACGTGCTGACGAGAAGCGAGAGCAAATTCTTTGCGATATTATGAGGCAATGTATTTGTTGGCTTGCAACATTCTGTATAAGAACGCTCCGCTGCAGTTTGAATATTAAAAATATAAACCAACGTCAAAAATTACATAGGGAACACTTTTCTAAATGTAGACGTCCTGTTTTTCATTCGTTCAATTTGTTACAAGTGCATACAAATACTCATATTCCTATATACATACTTATTCTGTGAAACGATGGACCTACGGCTGGTTCAGCACAGTGGTAGCATGCCTCAAGAGCAGAGTCCTTGGGTTCAATTCTAGGCTGGGCAGATTTTTTTATTATTCAGTTTTATGCTTGCGTTTGACCACCAACTCCCCTGATGTCAAGCAATGATGTCGTTAGCACGATCAGCAAGCAACGATGGAGCACGCTTGCCTGGAAGAAGTCGATTCACTCGTGATTTAAAGACACCCAGATTATAACTATCGGGGAACCATTCAGGAAGCGCATTCCACAGACTAACAGCTCACACAATAAAAGTTGAATCAAAGCACTTTGTATGGGTTTTCAGTGAGAATGATGCATGCAAAGGCCTCGTCAAAAGTACCCGTAACCAATTTGTATGAAAACACTCGTATAAAAGTAGAAGAAGCGAAAGATGTGTGTCAGGATTGTAGCAAGTGGAGGGCTGATGTAGTCTCTACCTACCCCAATGGGATAGAGGCTTGACTTTATGTATGAATGTATTTGAATATCTGCTATCGATCTGGGTGCTAGTGGTCCCTTTTCTTTGTGTGTATTCCATGGGATCTCCAATACAAGGAATCTTAGTGGGTGCTATAGCTATGAGTGTGTATATAGAACACCTAGGTAAAATATAATGGTGTAGTATTATGGTATTAGCAAGCTGAAGTGGCAGTGGACCGTTTATATCTGTAATAGAACCAATAAATGTTGGGATAGAATAGACGTTCTAGAGTGGAGACCACAAATCGGCAAACGTATCGTGTAGCTTGAGATTCGCTGGAGTGACGATATACATATGGCAGCTGGCAGTAGCTAGAAGCGAAAATCTGAAGATCGGGCTGAATCGGGTTTGTCTTGGGAGATACCTATGTCCAGCCGTGGACTAAGACAAATTAAATAATAAGGTTATACGTAAATAACTTTCAGAATTATTATCTTATCACTTAATCATTCAACGAAATGTCCCTATTTAACAACACTGATGACATAGGCTGAAAATTATGACGTTAAGTCATCATAATATATATCCTTATGTATATGTAGCTGCCTTATGTATATCGTCAGTCCAGTGAATCTCAGATAATCAGCCAAATAAGTGTGAAATGGATGGCCACTTTAAAACTGACAAATTTTGTTTAGTTTTGATTATATTTCAACAGAACTGACATAATTGTTGGAAATTTCAAACTAAAATATTATTTTTACTTATGAGCAGTACAAACCAGCTGCAATATCTGGTATGATGCACACGTCTTTGTGCGTTTCTCACTAGAATCCAATTTCAAACGTGCAAGGTTTCACTGTTAACTATTTGTCACGAAATATGAAGCAACAAAAATTCATGAAATGGAGGCACCTCAGAAGAATTTCATGCTATTTATATCCAAGGAAGCTAGTGAGGAAGGAAGGCCAACCGCCGGCAATTTCGTCGCGTGAAATAAATTCAAGAACTCTCCTCTGGCGATTTTTAATCCGAATTTTCTTTGAGATATTCGAGGTACCTGCGGAATCATGAGTGTATTATTTTTATGAATTCGTGGCTTATGTATCTTTTAAGCTGTGAGTTGGAATTGATTGGTTTTACTATAATGCAGTTTGGTGTATTTGTCATATTTCACTCAGAACTTTTGTGATTGGAGACTTAAATTAATTTTGATTGTTTGGGATGATTGTGGTCTTTGGGGTTATTTTCTCATGATTGATTTATGCCATATTATTTTCATAACATTACGGAGAAGGTACATGTGTGTGGGGTAACAGCTCGTGTGTTAGTGTGTATAATAGGTAGATAGATAGAAAATTATTTATTGTTCACACCAGAAATTTTAATGACATACAGGGGACAACAAGTATAAATTGATTTGTTTTAAATTAAAACCGTTTAAACTGTAAAGAACTGACAATATTTAAACGGCTGGACAGATTTTCTTGAGTCATCGCTATGAACACTTTCGCTCAAGTCACCTTTCAAATAAAAAACTAAGTAAATCAAAATTGGTTTAGCCGTTTGGGAGCTACAGACAGACACACATAATATACAGGTTAAACTTATAACACGCCTGTTTGCATCGGGGCTAAAAAGACCATATGGTGTGTCTTTAAAAATCTCCCTAAGCAATTAGACTGAATTGAATCCAGTTTTTTATTAAAAAAATTGGTGGTGGTTCTTTGCTATGTTTGATCAAAATCTGTCCAGCAGCTTAAAAACTTTCAGCTCTTTTCCGAATTGATATATTGAATTGATTGTGGGTTTTTGACTGACTTCAAAAAAGGATGGGGGATCTCAATTCAGTTGTACTTTTTTCATGTTTGTTACATCAGAACTTGGTCATTTAGAGTTTTATTTTATTTGAAAGGATATTTATATTCTGATCGGTCCCATAGAAATTTCATCAAATACGGTTCAGTAGTTTAGTTTTTAAATCAAAATAATTCGAAAAAATATTTCATCTAAGTTAACAAAATTGCGTATGTACTAATCACGTATTTGCGTGTTTTATCGTTTTTTTTTATTGATAATTATTTAAACAACATTTTACATCAGAGAGTGTTGACATCACAGATTTTTTTTTGTTTTTTTGTTTTGTTTTCTGTGGTTGACATAATAACGCTTGACGGCTTTTTGATCGCACGTTGGTACGTTCACCGTGTACTAATAGGATGCTGCTGCCCATCCTCCGGTGGTTCTGGTAGCAGTTTTAGGACATACCCGGATTGCCCGGGTCATATGATAGATTAATTTCATCAAATTCCAGCTTTAATGCTATATAATTTTATATGCTACTTATAGTGGTGCCCCTTATGTTTGGCTCACCGCACACCACCTTCAAAGCCCTAGTCAAATCTTCCCTCATTCATGCAAAACTTCACGCAAAACTGCGCGGCACATGACGCGTCGACGTTATCGACAAATAGGTCCCCAACGCGCCCCAGGCTCCGCATTCATAAATAAAATGACCCATTTCGGCTCCGAATCAAAAACTGCTGAATAGCACCCCTGTATAATTCAGCTCTAAAAACAGCCACCGACGGCCCACGTAGGGAAACATTTACATAAAATACAAACGTCATCTTTTCTTAGGCGATCCCGACCTGAGGCTAGACTGGTAATAAGGTTCACATGTGGGAACAATTGCTCTTACCTGATCGGTATCGTTTTCCAAACGTAGTTCGGAATGGAGACGGCTGGATCTAATAGGTTTGTTTAATTCAATACGCTGTAGTCGCAACGTAGACAAAATTTAACGTCAGCCTTTTTGTATAGCAGAAATAATGGCGTCACCAAAGCTTAGAATGGTTCATCATTATCAGCTTATCATGCTCCCAGTGCTGGGACACAGATCTTCTTTCAGAAATAGAGAGCTGGTCTAATGCATGTTGGTGACTATCATATATCTGAGCGTTTGCGGTTCTTGGACCGGTTTCCTCGCGATGTTTTCTTCTATAATTTTTAAGCGCTGGCATTGAAACTGCACATAATTTATTTAGGTACTAAACAAGTCATTGTTGCAAGACCAAAGATCAAACCGAGTGCCTGTCAGATTGTAAAGCGCAGATGCTACCGCTCGCTCACCATTGCTCAAATCCACTTGCATCGTTTAGATTGGTTGCATAAGACAATTTAGGAATTTGAAAGCTGACAGGAAAAGACCGCAGCTCAGACGCTATCTAAAAAATAGGGGCTTTTACCCGGATTGCCTGGGTCCAAACCTCGCTTTTCGTTGAGATTTTGAATTGTCTATAAATCCTATAATGTGGAATACTTCAGTAGAACTTTCTAGTAGAAGTTTGACAAGTATACTACCTGTGACGAAAGGTGCTAAGTAAAATCATATTCATAATCGACCCACTGCTTGGTGTGGACCTTCTCTCCTTTGCATTGTTGATACCTGTCTCGGGCTAATCTTAACCTGTCACGCATGACGCCGCGGGTCTGATGTCGCCGACCCATCGGGCTGTTGTCTGCCGATGGATCACTAATTGTCCGCTATTGGATGATTTAAATAGGAAAAATTGAGTAGAACCTACGTGCCGTAAATTTTTCCTATTTACCTAAATCATCTAGCCATCCTGCCGTTACCTTTGTAAAATAATTATCAATTAAAAGAAACCGACTTCACAAAATTGATATAATAAAACGCAATTTCGGTTAGGTTACTTCGATGTCAATATTTTGTTTTGATATTTATGGTTAAGGTGAGGCAATGGTTATTTTGATTTAAAGGCCAAATTGCTAAACCGATTTTGATGAAATTTGTTTTGATTTTGATACTGTTTCGGAATGGGACTAATAAAATAAGCTTAAAAAAGCCGGTTTGGAAATGACGGATTTCTAAGGTGACAAACATTTTAAAAAAACGTTCGATTACAGAACCCTTTTCTTTTTTTTAACTCAGTTAAAAACATGTGCCCTAATACAAAATAAGACGTATTTGATAATTTTGTGTGAAGACACATTTTTTTCTTGGAATTTAGCTAACTTGTGTACTAAAAGTTATTCACTTTGATGGGTAAATCAAGTATTATTACATCTTTCTGTTACGCGTTATACACTAAAAAAGCCGTTTTGATAATATTACCAAACAAATTGGTAGTTATAAAAGCATTGAATTATATACGAATTTATTTAATGTCTTACACAAACGTTCACATAATACTATTTTAGTCTAGAAAGAGTAAGTTCTATACCGAGTAACGGGAAACACGTGTCCATAATTGCTATAAGAAACTACCTACGCTCAACTCAACTTTTATGGCATATAGAAAATGATTCAAACGGTTTTATACTCTATTCTATATTCATCATCATCATCATCATTTCAGCCGTAGGACGTCCACTGCTGGACATAGGCCTCCCCCATCGATCTCCAAAAGGGCCGGTTGGAAGCGGCCTGCATCCAACGTTTCCCTGCGGTCTCTTTTAGGTCGTCTGTCCATCTTGTGGGTGGACGTCCTACGCTGCGCTTACCAGTCCGTGGTCTCCATTCCAGAACCTTTCGGCCCCATCGGCCATCTGTTCTGCGTGATATGTGCCCTGCCCACTGCCATTTCAACTTACTAATCCGGTGGGCTATGTCGGTGACTTTCGTTCGTCTACGGATCTCCTCATTTCGGATTCGATCTCGTAGAGAAACCCCGAGCATAGCCCTCTCCATAGCTCGTTGTGCGACTTTGAGCTTGCTTATGAGGCCCATAGTGAGAGACCACGTTTCAGTGCCGTATGTCATCACTGGTAACACACACTGGTCGAAGACTTTCGTCTTAAGGCACTGAGGTATTTTGGACGAGAAGACGTTGCGTAGTTTACCGAACGCTGCCCAGCCGAGTTGGATTCGCCGATTGACCTCTTTCTTGAAGTTGGACCTACCTAGTTGGACTGTTTGTCCTAGGTAGACGTACGCGTCAACAGCTTCAAGAACTGAGTTCCCAACTGATACTGGGGTGGGCACAACATGGATATTTGACATAACCTTTGTCTTGTCCATGTTCATTTTAAGGCCCACCTGTTGGGAGACTCGATTGAGGCCTTCGAGCATCATGCTGAGATCTTCCATCGACTCTGCCATGACCACAATATCGTCGGCAAACCGAAGGTGAGTGATGTACTCGCCGTTGATGTTGATGCCGAGTCCTTGCCATTCCAGGAGCTTGAAGGCATCTTCCATTGTGGCAGTGAACAGTTTCGGAGAGATAACGTCTCCCTGTCTCACGCCTCTTCGCAATGGAATTGCCTTCGAACTCTGCTCCTGTACTCGGACCGACATGGTGGCGTTATTGTACAAACACTTCAACACTTCGACATACCGATAGTCAATACGGCATCGCTGGAGAGACTCGAGCACCGCCCATGTCTCGACCGAATCAAAGGCTTTCTCATAGTCCACAAACGCCAAACATAGTGGCAAGTTATATTCTTCGGTCTTCTGTATAACTTGGCGTAGCGTGTGGATGTGGTCTATGGTACTATAGCCTTTTCGGAAACCGGCTTGTTCGATAGGCTGGAAGTCATCGAACCTGCGATCGAGACGATTCGTGATGACCCTCGAAAACAGCTTATAAACATGGCTCAGAAGCGAGATGGGTCTGTAATTCTTCAGCAAGGTTTTGTCACCTTTCTTAAAGAACAGCACCACCACGCCTCTGTTCCATGCTTCTGGCGTTATACCTTCGAGTAAGACAGAATTAAAGAGCTTCTGAAGGACTCTGAGTACCGGTGTTCCACCCGCTTTCAGAAGCTCTGATGTGATTCCATCGTCCCCCGGCGCCTTGTTGTTCTTGAGCTGTTTCAGGGCCATCCTAATCTCGTACAGGCTGATGTCCGGGATATCTTCGGTATAGTGTCGGCTCAGCTTGGCTCTTGGGTCTTTGGCCGAGCTGCTCACAGGTTTAGCAACCGAAGTGTATAACTGTCCATAGAACCTTTCGATTTCCCCTAATACCTCGGCTTTGGTCGACGCTACACTACCATCTTCCCTCTTCAGCTTTGTCAGCTGGCTTTGCCCAATAGACATGTGTCTTGCAAACACTTTGGAGCCTTTGTTTTGCTCAATCGTCTCTTTAATACTGTTCGTATTAAAGGTACGTATGTCGTGCCGCAATGACTTCCAAATTTGTCTATTGAGCTGCCTATATGAGTCAGCGTCATCGGAACATTGTAGTTGTAACGAGCGTCGATCAGCCATGAGGTTACGGGTATGGTCGGATAATTTTTGAGGTCTATCTGTGCGCCGGCCAGGTCTAAAAAACTTGGAACCTACCGCATGGACAGTTTCCACTAACCTGTTATTAATCTCATCCACGGAAGCAAAGTTCTCCAGGCAATCAAAGCGATTAGACAGCTCGAGTTGAAAGCTCTCGGGGTTTTGAATATGGGCATGGTTCGGTCGGAGCGTGGACTTCATTAGGCGGGACCTCTCAATTTTAACGTTAATATTCAATGTGCCTCTTACTATTCGGTGATCACTACCGGTTTTCACCCTGTGAATCACAGAGACATCATTGAATATTTGTCTCTTGGTGGTCATAATGAAGTCTATCTCATTTCTCGTAGAACCATCGGGGCTCATCCAGGTCCATTTCCTGTGAGGCGGCTTCTGAAAGAAAGAGTTCATCATAAAAAGTCCCTCTTTCTCCAGAAAGTCGGCCAGCCTCTGTCCCCTAGGGATCCGTTGCCCACAGCCAAATTTCCCCACTTTCAACTCATCATCACTTCTCTTGCCCAACTTCGCGTTAAAGTCCCCCATAACAACAGTGAAGTGGGTCTCGGACGTATGTATGGCTCTACTAATGTCCTCATACATAACCTCCACTTCATCATCTGGGTGTGACGAGGTCGGTGCGTATACCTGAATGACCTTCAACGAATATCTCTTGGATATTCTGAGTATTAGGTATACAACCCTGCTCGAAACACTGTCGATGGTGATAATGTTGTTAATGAGGGACTTGTGGATGAGAAAGCCGACACCACCTTGGGACTGTTGGTCGCCCTCCCGGTAGTAGAGTAGGTTACCGGATTTCAGGGTTATCGTGTCCTCGCCCTCTCTACGGACTTCGGATAAACCCAAGATATCCCAACGTACCCTACCCATTTCTTCTTCCAGCTCAACAATCTTCTCATCAGTCCTCATGGTGCGTATGTTGTGTGTTACCAGGGCCAGTCGTCGTCGTTGGGGTTGGTAGCCGAGCGTCTGCCGGGGATTCTTAGCACCCCTGGCCCCGCCGTTACCATGACCGCTACCGTAGCCAGGAATAGCGGGGCTGCCGGGGACTGGGGGCCTGGTCCTTTTTGTATTCATCATTGAAGGGGGGGGATTGCCAATACTCGCCACGCTTGGCAGGCGGGTTGGCGAGCGCAGCCGGTGTTTTTATACTCAGAAGACGCTGCTGCCCGTCTTCTGGTTGATCCCTTAGCCGACTTCTACGGCACCCACGGGAAGAGAAGGGGGAGGTCTATTCTTAGGCCGGACCTCCACAGCCTATTCTATTTTATAAAGGCTTAAAATTCAGATCGGGATTTTCTTGATATTATGATATACTTATTTATACTGAATAAGGTCTGCCCGAGTGTAAACGACGAGCGGGAACGGATAATCGTTGTAAAAATTATGTAAAGCATTTATTTTCACACAAAATCACAATTGTGACAATCGCTTCCCCACATGAGGCATGATGTGGAAGAAAATAAGCCTTTCCTGAATATTAAAAAAAAAAACAAACGAAGGATGCCCGCCACAAAATTTCGTCTGCGATTTTCTAGATTAACTAAATTTTGTTGGACGAAAAATTTGCTAATAATCTGAGTTTTTAAATCGTCATAATAATTATGAGTATTTTTTGTTTTTTAATCCTCGTCCTAAAGAATAAACATTGAAACTTAAGTTTGCAATAAATATGCAATGCGCTTTTCTATATTGGTCTTGATAGAATGGTAGTTCAACATGATATTTTTGGTTTGTTTTGTAAGTTAAAACTGCATGAGCCGCGTTCAGCGATTTTTGTTTGAGTCAAAATTTATGGGTTCGCGTCACCACATGCTAATATTATGACGTATTCGTTTTCACTTCTGTCGGAAATCCCGTTAACTGCCTAGTTTTTTTTTGTTTACGTATCCTATACCATTAAAGCCTAGGCCAAACCAACGCGTTCAGCTCGCGTCCGCGGTGGCGTGCGCGGTGGCGAATACGCCACGGCCAACCGTGTTGGTTTGGCCTAGGCTTAAGTACCCTTATGACTCTCCTGATAATTTATCCTTTATTTATCTGAATAAAGTGTTTTTTTTTTGTTGGTGATTTTCAGCACTGCGCTGTTTCGTCCTCTTAATACACGTTGAACGCACTGCAATCCCCAAGCCGCCTGCTAAGCGTGGGGTTATGGCAACACCCCTCTCTAAGAGGGAGGCCTTGTTCAGCAGTGGACATATAATGGCTGATGATGTACTGCTTCAGCGCTGTTTCGAGCCCACCTTAAGAGGTAGCCGTAAGGCTCCAGGTATATAATGTAATCTAGGGGATTTAACTCTTAGCCAGGCATTGGACGAATAATGGCCACTTCATATATTTTTTTTCTAACTGGCAGAATACTCGTACAGTTCACTTTCGTGTAATATGAAGTGGCCATTATTCGTCCAATACCTGGCTAAGGGTTAACGGCCTCATAATTATACCAAATTTGACAGTTTTAAATCAATTTTATTTAGTTAAATTACAATATTTGAGCTGGAAAAAATACATGTCACAGATACATCCGTGTTTGAGTTTATGATTTGGTTTAAAACACGATAAAATAAACTTTCCTCGATCAAAAAAAAATCTGAAACAAAGTCGAGTTAGTTTATTTTTTTCGTTTTATGCTCTAATGAAAGCTCGTAACAACCTGGAAATTGCATGTACTGAAAGGCAATTTTTTTTTTTTTTTTTAAATTTGGATAGATTTTTGATTGTGAATAGTTTCGTTTTTAAGTGAAATTAAAAGCGTAAAAAGGTCGCGAGAATTTGCGCGCGCCGCGTTCAGTACAGCGCCAGGCGTCATCGAGGTCGGACTTATGTTCGTTTTTGTCGCTGCACTCCCCCTGCGGGCGTCCTGATTCTTGCGTGGCAAAATACATCATCGCTATAACTTGGCGGGGGCTGAGGGAGCGTTTTGTTGCCTACGCGACTCGGATAACCGGCCGTTAAACCAGTCACGATTATGAAATGAAGAGATTGAAGTGATTACCGCTTACTCGCTGTCAATCAGACAAACCCTTTATAAAGGTGAGTCATGGTGTGAGCGACTAAAATAACACTCGTGCAGGCTTGTTTGTGCAGTAAATGGACTCGTGGCTGTATGAATGGGTTTTATTTTCGTTTTATTTGCATTTGAATTAGTGTTAAAAATCTGTGTCGTCAATTGTTTTGAGGCTATTTTTATGGGAAGCTACATTTATAATGTAAGCTACACTAATATTATAAATGCAAAAGTGTATGATTGTTGGTTTGCTTGTTTGTTACTTTTTCACGCAACGCGTCAACTTTTTGACGTCATTTTTGCATAAATATAGTTGAATGGCTGGAGTGTCACAGGATTTTTTTTTATCTTGGAAAATGTATGGTTCCAGGGGAAATCTACACTTTAGTGTAAGCACTGGGCATAACTAGTAATTTCATAAAAAGATGGCTATTAAATTTAAAAGCCTTGAATCAGGCGTTATTCTGCGGCAGTTCGTCTTCAAACCTGTTTTTGGCGAATCTCTATTGTTTATTTCCGCTTTAACGTCGGTCGTGTTCAAACAATAAATATCAATTAATTTAATTATAAAATATACAACCAATTATACCCATATTAACACCCCCCCACTAATTAACAGCACCCTTGATTTTATATTTTATACTGATTTGTGTAAAATTAGTTATAAATATTTTAATTATGCAAAAGATGTTTGTTTGTTTGTTCATTATTGCAGATTCATAAAATTATTATTAAAATTAGTTTAAGGCATAATTAATGTTATTTATAAAGGTATATTGTTAGTCGGTATAATCCCACATAGCCTATGCATTTAGAAAATTTCTCCCTCGAAAAATAGGCGAAATAAATGTTGGTGTGTTTTATTAAAAACACGCTCCTTAAGCAGTGAAAATTTTAAACTGGTCTGCCAGATATTTATCTAGATACTGCTGCTGTAAAATAAGAACTGACTTACTCATAAATGTATGTAAAAGATTTTTAAATCAAATAGAGTAAAAAATGTTTAACACAACAAACTCGAAAAACAAATGTTTTTACTAAAAGCAATAACAAACGTTAAAGGAATAGCCTTTGACGACTACTTCTTGCTTTCTTAGAATTCCTAGTTCTCAGAAACTTTATAAAAGAATAGTGAAAGGTGAAAAGGAAAGACCTTTATTGCACTCTGAATATTTTAACTTTTGAAAGAGTTTACCAAACAATAATGACGAGGTGGATTAAAAATTAAAAAATATAACTAAAAAAAACAACAACTAAGATATATGTATCAAATAATCAAAAGATCAAAATTAAGACGGAAGGAAATTCATTTTGCTGAGAAATACAATTATGTCTGAGAATACAGGGTTATTTTTAATGTATCAAAAACATCTCGCAGGAATTTCCCTGCATTGTGGTCAGCAACGTTTTGGTCCATGGCTTTTAATAGTTCGCCTTTTGTTATTTGACTGTTTTAATAGTGGAGTGAGAGTTACATAGAGTACGTACAAGAATAAGCACGATGACTAATGTTATTTTATTACCTCCTAAATAAGCTGATCATAAATTAGAGTCCATAAACGAAAAATAAATAAAAATACAATCATTATTATAGATCTCACTCAGCAGATTTTAAAAACATATAACACTACTATGAAATAACTATTCAGTATTTTACGACATAAAGCGGTATGAAAGAGATCTGTAGGTACATAATCGCTGCTAATTTAAAATTACTTTTAAAAAAAAGAAACCAATATATTTATAGTAGTCCTAATTTAAATATATTCAGGTCTATATTTGCAGATGTACAATTCAGTTCTTAAATTTCGACCAAGCTCCAGCGTTTCTTCTCATTGAAGACACCTAGAAGGCTCTAGGCAACTTTTACGCGGTCTTAAATGAGAAGAAACGCCGTGCCTGGTCGAAATTTAAGAACCTTGTGCATCTACAAAATACAGAATAAAAGCTTTTTTTGTGAATGTGTTAAGCGTTGTGAAAAACATGGCACAAAAGTTGTTAATTCTGGCGCAGGGAAGCCGTTTGCGAGAAGCTTTTGGTACATTAAACATAATCTTGTAGAAAACACATGAAGGTACGTACTATTTGGACCATAAAATGTGTCCAGTCTTCGAATTTAGTTTCTCAGTGAGTAGCAGCTACTTTATGAAATCAGCCGATAAGGGCAAAGCGAACAGTTCAGGATTAACACCCCCAAGATAAAGTGGTTTCGCCGATCCCTAAGCCCATCAGTTCCAGTGAAAGATGTTTTGGATTGAATAAAGCTTTTCGTCTTTGTAAAAATACCTATTGATCTGTCTCAATAGTGATGAACTTGCTTTTTTTCTAACAATGTAATGGAAGTTCTTTGATACGGCGAATAACAATGTCTATTTTTTCTAAGTATAGCATTATTCTGAATCAAGACATACTTCATTTTAATATTACATAATCTAAAATATAAAGCATGTGTGAAAATATAGATGACTGAACTTTTTTTCATGTGTTAAATAATTCCATGATACCCACTCAACTCAAAACTTATGTCCGAATTATCTTAAACAGGCATAACTAGACGAAAATTCGTGAAATAGACATCACACAGAGTCCCTACATAACCACTTAATTTGATGCTTCAAGTTAAACTGTAAGGGCTGTAATATGGCCTCAGTGTGGGAGTAAATCTACACGAGACACTTCCATTAGTGTTGTAATTCTTGACTCTAATTTACCAGTCGGGCGGCTCCATCCTCAGCACGAGTTTAGAGCTCAAAAGTAACGCGGACATATTTCTCCACTGCGTTTATAATCCTTCCCCAAGAAACACTAGCTAACGAAGTTAGTTCTAAGGTAAAGTTTTAATTGCTACGCGGCAAATCTCGGTTTATCTTTTCGTGGTCGCCGGGAAACAGCTTTGTTGACTATAAATTCAATTTGAGCGAGGCGGAAAAGATTACCAGTTTATTTATGAAGCAAAGCCAGTTTTGAAGAAACTGTTCTAGGAATGTCGAGTGGGATTGCGTCAGTGGCGTGTCGCACGCTATTCCGCGTACCTGAGAGCGTTGGGAAATTGGTGTTGGTTTGATTTAATCCAGTCTTTGAAACTGGATGATGCTTTTGTTATGTGTGGGGTCTTATCTAGAAAATAATTGTTTGGTTTGCCAAACGGTAGCAAATCTCGGTAAGAGGTCTTCAGAAAAGCCTAAACCAATGTGTTTCTCATTACTTCATCATCATCATCGTCATTTCAGGCTATCATTTTGTTCCCACTGCTGGTACACAGGCCTTGTCTCAGAGAGAGAGGATGGGCCCTAATCCACCATGCTGGTCCAGTTGACACGCTGGTTTTCTCACGATTTTTTTTTTCACCGTTGTTGAACAATGGCATCGAAACTGCACACCATTTATTTAATTACTAAATAAGTCATTGGTGCAGGGCCGATGATCAAACGGGGTGTCGTCAGGTTGTAAAGCGCACGTACTACCACCTTCCCGGCCACCATCGCTCTATATCTCTATATCTTAAAGACAAAATGAGTCACAGGCGTTTTCATTGGTATAGTATTTACGTAATTTTAATTATGTTTTTTGTGTTTTTGTTTTTAAATATTATTCAAAGAAAAATGTTTATCTTAACAGCTCAGAAAATATATCTATATCTCTTTGTTGTTTAAAATATGCGCGCACAATTAGTTTTTATCCCCTAGCGTGTAAGTAATTCCAAAATTTAATCGGGAAAAAAATTGTCCAACTCTTAGAAGAAGGTCTCTATTTATTATTCTGTAGTCCAATCTTCACATATTTTTAAGTATTATAACATTTTAACTCCTTTCAATAATTTTAAAGAGTTTGATTCGATAAGGTATCCATTTTAAATTAGACGAAATAAAAACAGAAAAACGGATTTTATGTGTAGAAACAAAACTGCATGATTTTATTTTCATTTTTAGCTCTCATGGTTCTGACAGTCATTAACGCTACAAAAAGAATTACAAACATTATGTGAGTAGTGTGAAACCAAAACGAATAAAAAACAAACGTAGTGCGCATGATAATTTTTTACACATAAAGTTAAAGCTAAAGAGTCGGCAACGTATTTGTGATGCCTCTGGTGTTACAAGTATCCATAGGCGACGGTGACTGCTTACCATCAGGCAGCCCGTCTGCTTGTTTGCCACCTATGGCATAAAAAAAAAAAAACACCTATTACAAAGGCCTTTTTTTGTAATAAAACTTTTGTAAAACTAATAAAATATAAATTTTAGGCATTAAAGATACAAGTGAAACAGCAGATTTAGTGGAAAGTAATAATAATTTTATAAAGATCTTTTTTCAAAAAAATTACATGACCTTTTCCTCGCTAGATGAGATGAAAGTTATGTTTTCTACTCGGCTGCAATTTAATTTTCGTCTTGTGCCAATTGAATCCATGCTACGCTCAAGCACTCACCAGGCACTTGTGCCAAATAACAACTTTGCAGCCTAAAAAACAAATTAAAACAAAAACTATTAAAATTTTCAATATCTATGGTCTTCTCAACTACCCACAAAGAATTGTTCGTGATTATTGAAGATTATAAATAAATACCTCCTTTAGATAGTACTTAAGCCAGCAGCTGGTTCGATCGAACGATGCTTGAAAAGTTAACTGGTAAAAACTCGTAACTTTTAGAACTTACAAGAGAGCACGCTGACAAACGAGATGACGTCAAATTTTCTAAAAGATATTGAAAACGCCCAATGTCATGGCTAAGTGGACACATTGTCTGACGTCTAATCGATGATAATGTCACCCAAGTTCTGAACAAAAAGTGTCAGCTCACTTTCGATCTCGCTAAAGCCAGATAGAATTTTTTTCTTTATTAATTTAAGACGCTGAGAAGGTTCTAAGACGTCGCCTCTCCATTTTATCACCTCGGAGTCACGTACAAGGGTCCCGACGTTACTTAAGCGCCTGCTAATGAATTCTTACCTTGTTTACAATAAACCAAAAAGCTTTTATGAAACTCATTCATTAAAGGTATCTTCGGATTATGCGTGAAGACGCTCTTAGAACGTGACTTTTGAGATTTTACGTAAAATTGATTCTGTTTTACACCGATAAACGGAGAAGCTAAGGGTTGCGTGATGTGAAATATTATGCAGCGTGTAAAACTTTATGGTGTTTGACCTCAATGCATTGTTTTAGGGGAGCACCGAAACGGGATCATAACGGAGAATAAAAGCGTGTCGGGTAGCACTTTGTGAGCGTCTACGTAAACGATATGATCGCGGGAACATTATACATGTTCAGATATAAATATTTGAAATATTCAACCAAAATTTGATAACTGTCATCATTAAGGAAACTGACGCGCGTCTGCGTTACTCCGCAGACTCTACTGTACAGTCGTAGTAACCGGCCTAATATTACGTGAGTAATTCCCGTGTAAGATAAATAAAATGTCATCTTTAAATTGTGACATTATATTATTTAAAAATCGTTTTGTTCATTCACGAACATGATTTTAGTAGAGTTGTGTGAAATGCCTACTTTTTATATAATTTGCTATTATTTAATTTGCAATGTTTGTATGTTAGTTTGTCGGTTTAGTCCACTTCCTCTTATCCTACGGAGTTGAAATTTTCCATGTTGTTTCAGTTCCGGTGACAATGCATTTTTATGGTAAGCATGACCTGAATCGACATCCAAGATTAGCTCCAGATAATGGAATTCCTCAAAGGGGAACAGTACAGACACGAAATGTTGTATACGCATTATAAAACCTTGTTTTACAAAATGTTTTTATTATATTTCATTTAATTATTAGGCACGTTAAATTAAAAGATATCTAATTTGAATTAACCGCTAATCATAAAATTCGTGTTTAACTTTAATAGGCATGATGACTAATAACTTTTTTACTAATAAATTTTTGTTACCTCATGAAAAAGCTAATCATAAATAGAGCCCATCAACGAAAACACAATTTCTTAGTTCAAAAATAAATAAGTTATAAGAAGTATTTTATTTGCATGCTGGACAGAAAGCGCACTATACTGAGTTATGACGTCATGCCTCAGGCGTGCAATACAAATGTTATACTAACACATGCTTTGCGAGAAAGGCACAGATAATCCCTTCTATATCCCCACCTAAAAAATTTAACGCTCATATCTCAGAGATTTATCAGCCAATTTAATAATTTTTTGAGAACCTATGTGTAATGTATTTAGTTATATTTATCGCTAAGCTTGTTATATATTATTATACGAGTAATAAATTAAACATTAGGAAACATGCCTATTGCTTCGCTTCAGTAAATAAACAAAATTATAATGAAAATGCTTTTTGTGTTTTACTTTTAGTTTTTTCCCCTTTTCTGCGTTTGTTGCAATGAAGTGGCAACTGCGTAGTGAAGTGGGAGTGGGTCCGTGTCACTCCCGGATTGCCAGACCTTGTTTTATTGATCTGCATCGTCCAAAAATAATCATTAATCAATCACTTGTCTTCATTTATCCCTCAAATTATATGTCTCGAATGTGCTGATGTAATATCAATTTGACAAGTTGATAAAGTTGAAGTTCCTAGTCATTTATGTTCGAAATCGATACCACCGAGTGGACGACGTACGTCCATAATAGGCATATGTCCTAATGTTTAATTTATTACAAATAACCGGCTTAGCGATGAATATAACTAAATACATTACACATACTGAAAAAATAATTTAAATTGGCTGATAAATCTCTGAAATATGAGTATTTAAAGTTTTAGGTGGGGGTAGAGAGGGGATGTTCTATCCCTTTCTCGCAAAGCGTGTGTTAGCATAGCATTTGTATGGCGCTCCTGAGCTGTGACGTCACGGCTCAGTATAGTGCGCTCTCTGTCTAGCAAGAAATTAAAATGCTTACATCTTATTTATTTTTGAACTAATTTTAATTTTGTTATTGTTGATTTGCTCTATTTATGATCAGCTTTTTTATGAAGTAATAAAAAAATATTAGGCATCATGCCTATTTCCGTCTTATAAATAATTCCACTCGAATGAACATTGTTACACAATTCTTCGCATATACAAGTAAGTACATAAGTGGTTGATATTTTTAACCACACGTTGGTAAGCTTCAGCCCTACCATTGATAGATTAATCGCTAAGATTAGTCCACCGTTTTATAATTCAGGCTATTGAGGCGTTTATTGTATGTAATTTAGCTATTTTTGTATTTTATATGACTGTTACTGCTTTGAATGGTGTTGTAAAACGTTGTTTTGGGTAAAAGGGTAAGGATATACCTACCTTGTATATTACCATGGTGTATTTCTGGGACCCGATTCTACTAAACCAATTTTTTCACTAAAATTAAAACAATTACAAATTAAAAACAATTATGGTTTAGTAGAATCGGGGCCCAGTACGGTTGCATCCGGTACGAAAGCAAATGAAAAACAAAAAAAAAAAACAAAAAAAAAAACACTATGTTTCATTTATTTCACATTACAGGCTTAGCGAAGGATATAATTAAATACATTAAACATACTGAAAAAATATTTATATTGGGTGATAAAATATTTTCTGAGATGGCGAACGCACGGCTTGACGTCATAACGTGATATAGTGTGCTCTCTGTCTAGCATGAAATTAAAATACATACATTTATTTATTTTTCTGCTGCCCATCCTCTGGTGGCTTTAGTCACAGTTTTAGGACATGCTCGGCTCCATAAGATATAAGTTATTGATTGGGTTTATAAGATTATTGTGATTTATTATCCGTGTCACAGCTTCAAAGCAATTTAATACGCAGCGCTTATATGACAAAATAGTTGCTAAAATAATCTCTATTTTCCACACGATATTTCCTCCAGCGTCGTAGTCAAAGGACCTTTGTAGTACGAATAGATAAATCCGGCATACATTAAAATTTTGCCGTGGTACTACATTATTCATCGGTCGGTCCCGCTGACTCGGCGAAGTAAACTGTTTCACTGAATAAAATGGTAGGTGCAATTAACTGGTGATGTACCCATAGCCACGTGTAAGTAGAAAATTGTACCTTTTATTTAATATCAACTACAATTTTAATCAAACTGAAAATTGTACCGCTTGATAAGTCTAAACAAGTTAAGAAAAAAAAAAAAAAGATTTTTGCTCCTTATGAATTTCTATGTATGATGTGGATGAACGCAAATTGTTTTACATACGTATTACATACCAACACTATTTAAAAAATGATATATATGGAAAAAATAATTCTGATTAATAACTAATGGTTAAACAACAGCAAATAAAATTATTTTTTCGGAGTTGGTGAGAGCTACGGAAATGAAACGCGTCCTATTTATGAAAATGGAAAAATGGCTTTGTTTAATAATAACAATTGTTCATGAAACAGCAAAAAAAAAGATTTTTTTTCATAGCTAGTTATAATATATTTTTGGTTATGCAGGGAATGTGAATGAATCGTGCATTACATATCGTCACTCTAATTAATGTAATGGACCGAGCATACGACGTTTTCTCTCCTGCGTTATTAAAAAAGGAAGCACGTATCATTAAATGCATGCATACTTCTATCGCATGCACCCTTGTTCTAAGTTGTCAGTTACACTGTAAGTGCGGTTCATAAAACTCTAAATAGAACGTCCCACGTCCAATTTTCTATTCCCAATAATAAAATTCAACGTTACAAAATTCAATATAAATTCCTACTGATTTTAATATTCAATGTATTACGGTGGTATTATAGTGGGGCCAAAAGGGTCTCGAATGGATACCACGGACTGGTAAGCGCAGCGTAGGACGTCCCCTCACAAGATGGACAGACGACCTAAAAGAGACAGCAGGGAAACGCTGTATGCAGGCCGTTTCCAACCGGCCCTTTTGGAGATCGATGGGAGAGGCCTATGTCCAACAGTGGACGTCCTACGGTTGAAATGATGATGATAATGATGATGACTTTATACTACATCAACTATAAAAACCGGTAGACGATTGCATTCATTGCATTGCATCATAGATCAGTGGAAATCGCACACTGTGCAATTCACACGATCCTTCTTGCCTCATACCTGCAAAATGTGGAATGAGCTACCTTCCACGGTGTTTCCGAGAAGCTACAACAGCGGGTTCTTCAAAAGGCGAGTATATCGAGTCCTAAAGGGTCGGCAACATATTTGTGATGCCTCTGGTGTTACAAGTATCCATAGGCGACGGTGACTGCTTACCATCAGGCGCCCGTCTGCTTGTTTGCCACATATGGTATAAAAAAAAAGCATTACGCTAACAAGCTGTTACGTAAAAGCTCGTTTACAGGTTGTCAATTTATAAAGTCGGCTACTAACAATCGATATCTGACGCCCGTGACAGCTATTGCTTTATTCACTGCCGCGAAACATGTTATGAAATGTTTCCATAGAATGGTGGTGAACATCAAAGAGCATTAATCAATGCTTTATAAGTATGCCATCATCATCAGCCAACTGTACATAGCCAGACCAAACCCAGAAGCGTAGCCGAGGCCAGCGTAAGTGAGTTCATAAATGTTCAGTTGCCGCCAAGGCTTAAATATTGCTTTCCTAAAACATTTTGTAAAAATGAACATAAATATTTTGGAGTAAATTTCATATCCAAGCAACCAATCTTCAAAGGAAACCATCTGGAAAAAATATTTCCAGGAATCTGGAAATTAAGTATATTTTTTTTCTATAAATTTTAACATAGCCCCTGAGTATTCGCCTCTTTTTAGTAGAAATATGTTATCATCTCATTCATGACACTTTAAATTTTTATTCGATTTTAGAAAAGACAAAATCAAAGGCTGCCAATCACTTTAAAGTCGAAGGCTTAAAGTAAAATTTTCGTCAAGTTATGTCCCATCCAAGATGGCGCATTCCCTCAATCGTGCGACACAGCATGCAAAGTGGCGTAAACAGAGACATTAAACATCATATTTTATTTTACATAGAGTGTTACTAGTATCGTATTATATTATAAATTATTAATTTGTGTATTTGGGTTACAAACATAATTACAGGTGGAATGTAAAAAAACAATGGTTGGCATGCTATTATTCTGTCTTTCGGCATGCTTTGGGACTTGCATACTATGGAGATTGGATTATTTTACATTTAATCAATCGATATGCCTCACTTAAAATATACGCAAACTAAATCACATTGAAAATGAAGAAATGTATCCTTCTGTGTTAAGGCATGAAAACACTCCAATGGGTTGATATACAGTTTGTGGGCAGAACCTTCAATTTTACATACCTTAATCATCAAGCTTAAAGCTTCTAGTCCAAGGATACACTCAGTTATTTCTGAAAAAGCTTTTGTGTTTTATCAGTATGTAATTTTATCCTCAACCACTGATAAATTGGGAGCGGAAAATGCGGAAGAAGGCCAACCGCTGGACGCAGCGTCGAGTCCACCAATATTTTTCATTAGTATGCTAATTTCATTGTCCCAATAAACGCGACGTCCCGCTCCGAGCCGCAAAGAGGTTAGCTGTTCACGGACATAAAGTGCATCAACAGTATGGGTATAAACAGCTGGGATTATTTTATCTGGATTGCGCACATACTTGAGTGACGTATTATTAAATATTCTTGTGCGACAGTATTCTTGTGGAACTACCTAGATTTATTCGAAAATATATATTATGAAAAAACAATCTACCTACTGAGAAGACATAGTTCTCAATAGATCTACTTTGAATTGATGATTAAACAAAATTGATCTATCAAAAAAAAAACTCAGTAGATCCATAGTAATTTAATACTTTGTAGGGACAGATCTAATGAGAAAAACTATTCTCCATAGATCAATTTTACATCATCATGTTTATGACCAGATCTACGAGTATATAATGAGAAAAGAAAACCCCAATAGATCCATTATGGATCATAGCAATAGATCTATCGAGAATTATCCGATTGGGCGGCACATGTGTGCCGAGGTAGGATTTTTGTCTGACGTGTTCTAACCAGACAATACTTACTAGAGTGCGACAAACTATTGTGCGACAGTACAGAAGTACGACAAACCATTGTGTAACTGTACCATTGCATTGCATTGTTGGTCATAAATAAAACATAATGTAATGTAAGTAAGCGAACCAATCATCTCAAACTTAATTAGCGATAAAAATATATACTACAGTTCTAGTATTTGGTTTATTGTCTTCTTTAACCAGTAGGTATAGCTGGACGCGTAGACTAATGAGCGTAGAGTAATTATTAATTTTATCTGTTTTATGCAACTAAGATTATTATATCAGGAGTGCGAACTCACTTGAGCAACCTATCCTTAGCGGAATAGTATTCTTGTTCGAAGACACAATGTATGAAATAATTTTTGTTGAACATTTTGTTTGACAGTACAAGAGTGCGAAAAACTATTATGTGACAGTACAGAAGTACAACGAGCAAATGTATATGCGATGTGGTCATAAATATATCAGAACGTAATGTAAGTAAGGGAATCAATCATCTCCAACTTAATTTGCAGTAAAAATATAACATTATATTATTTTTATTTATTTGACTCGTTTTCTTCTGTAGCCAATCTGTTTAGACGCGTAGAATAATTAGCGTATCGATTAAACAAATTTATCTGTAGTTTATTTACTGTTGAGACTCAACGAGCTGTATTTTTACCCTGTCCACCAGCAAAATTTGTATTCGCGTCCAAAAGGTCGACCCGGTTAATTTGAAATGCAACTGGGCATTTCTAGTTTTTCACAGTGCACCGGTTGGTTTTATACGACTGCCCATAAAAATGTTGGTAGTACATTAGTGGCAGTTAGTGCCTTCGTCGACTTTTTAGTGCATTCGATAGTGCGCTGTATAAAACTTGCGTTTCGAGTTTACGTTAAAATCATTTATCACTTGCAGGGAAATCAAATTTTAACATAAAAAATTGTCTGAGGATATTGAAGCAGTTATTGATTTTACTACAATTTATGTAGCAGTTTTTTTAGGTTACATGATCACGCGATACGGGAAAATAAATAATTATATACTCTTTACTCTAAATTCACGTAAAAATATCAGCTGTTCCATAGAAAAATGCTGTTTTTTTGCGATGTCAGATTTAGATTTGTAGTTAAAATTGTTCATTACGATCAGTAGGTAGGTACTATAACTACCTTTTGCCTCAGTACAACAATTCCATGTAACCATGTAAAGCGATCTATATACGTATAATATATAAATAGACGTGGGTATGTATGACATGTATAACCCGGACGACCCCATCGCCGTCGTCACCGCGGCGGCGCTGGGCTCGCCCGATCCGACTGCTCCTAGCAATAGGAAATATTCAGCTTTTGGTACAGGCGTCGGTTACCAGAGGCACACACACACACAGCGATCCCGCCGGCAGGATCGTAGACCCACAGGATCTGTTAGAAGATCGGTTAGATTCTCTCCAAATAATCATTCAGTTCAACAAACCGTTAGGGCTCCAGGGCACACCCCCTCTGGGGTGCCTGGGCAAGTCTGATTCCCACTCCCGGCGACGGCCCAAGCCGAGGTTCGTACCTTCGAGGTGCTCTTGTGCTAGTCGCCTATAAACTTAACCACCAAGTTATGCCGAACGCACTCTGCGTTCGCTAACTAGTCCGGTCAAGCTGTAGAGGCCAAAAGGCCAACAGTAAAAGTTACTCATAAAAAAAAAAAAAAAACTAAAAAAAATTACATGTATATTGTATGTGTGTATGTTTCCTATGGACTCCGAAACGGCTGGACCTATTTTAAAGGGACTTTCACTTGCAGATATATGATATTATAAAGAGTCATTTGTGCGGGTGAAAACGTTGAGCCAGTAGGTTACAAAAAACACGCTTTTGATTAAAATAAGGATTGTTTTTACGCAGAAATGTAATTTTTAGAACGTTCTTAAAAATTAGGACGGATGGACAGGCAGACGGACGGACAGAACGAACTTATAAAGGGTTCCATGTAGGACTACGGGACCCGAAAAGTATTTATGTATTTATAAGTATACTAGCGACCCGCCCACCCGGTTCGCACGGGTGTAATTTACGTGCGAAGCCGGGGCGGGTCGCTAGTTATATATATAAACCTTCCGTGAAAATGTATCTAACTGATGGTGAAAGCCGCATCAAAATCAGTTGCGAGGTTTAGGAGGAGTTAGCGGCCATACAGACAGACAGACAGAGAGACAGACGCGGAAAGTGACTTTAATTTATACTATGTAGAGAAGAGATTCGTATAAATAAATACTAAGCTCTCTGTTTCCAATCATTATGTTATCTCATGAATATACACTTGCCCTTTAGATTATCGTAATGTTTTGTTTATATTATCCGGAAATTACCAACGTAAGCCGGTTTCATCGACTATAATTTCAACCGCAATCTTTTTCGGGTTAAGTGCGCGCGCGCGGTCTTTTCTCGTTTTTCGCTTTCCTGTAATATCCTCTTTGAGATATCAATAAGTGTTATTGTATCAGATGTAGGTACCTACCTCTCAAAAGACTATGTGGAATGCTGTTATCATAATGTTAGTGAATTAAACTGAATTACTATTTTATTTATTACACACGGGAATTACTCACGTATGAATTATTCGGCGTTCGGTTTCTAGATGCTCAGTGCAAAGCGAGATGCAGCCATGCGCACGCATTCACATTGAAAAAGACCACCAAAAGCGGTTGAAACAACAGTCGGAGTAACCGGCTTAATCAAACGTAAGTAATTTTCGTGTCATATAAATAAAATGTGTGAAAAACACGTCAGTTTCCACGAATATCTATTATTAAAAAAATCTATTAAAAAAACACAGTCGAATTGGTAACCTCTTCCTTTTTGAAGTCGGCTAAAAAGGAACAATAACGGTTTAAATAAAATACCGTTTAGAGAACTATAAGTAGATTTAGTTAATCTGTTTCCTGCATTTAGTTTGTGATTCAGTTAATCAATGCTATTCTAGTAAGCAGTTCGTGAAAAAGAGCTCCAGTCTCGAAAAATTACGAGTAAATCCATTTTTAACTTCCTACGCCAACAGAAGGAAGTCATAATGTGTGTCTATTTATCTGTGTGTCTGTCTGGGGCATCGTAGCTCTTAAGCGGCTAAACCTAAATAAAATTATCCACCTTTATGGATAGAAAATTAGGAGCTCGATCACGTTTATAAAATTTCATCTTTTTTTCGTCTCTTATATCTTAATTTTTTTTGTAAATACGCGAAAAATTTAGTTTTAGCCGGGAAAAGGGCCGTAAAATAAAAATGCTTATAGTTGGATTGGGAAGGAATGTTCTGTCCCTTTCTCGCAAACAGTATGGTTTTTGTATGGCGTACTGTGATGTCATTTTATGTATTATAGTACGCTCTCTGTCTAGCAAGACATTTAAGTTTATATGTTTCGTTAATTTTCGGTGAGTGGCTTTATTTAAAGTTAGCGTTTTAACCCAATTCAAAAAAAAAGAAAAGTTCTCATTTCTATCAGTTTTTTCAGACAATAAAAAATATAAATTATAATAATATAATGTTTTTTAGTACCTTTAGTATAATTTTCTGTAGTAATTTTTTTTGCCACTAGCTACTGCACTACTCTGCGTTGTCACGTCTGTCACCCGAAGCAATACAGGACCTTCTGGCTTAGTACATATTCCGTGTATTTGTTATATACCCTGAACACGTGTCATACTGTCCACAATATTTTCTTATTTCGTGCCGTTATGTGTGACAAATAGTAAGTGTGGTTATTTGGACTTGTGATACCTAGAGGACTTGTGAGATAAGAAAGGACTTGCGAGGTGATATTATCACTAGTCAAGTCAAATCCTCTCTTATAATATATCTTAAGTTTATACAAATACAACTACAATTTTTTATTTATTTTTTAATAGTAGATAGGCTTGCTCTTAGCCGCCATCATTTATTTCACATAATGGCAAAGATACAGTAAAGCCTGTATCATGAGGTCCAGACAGGAGTACATGAAATATCGCGAAAATTATATCATTGCCATTCACATAATAATTGAATGGCCAACACTGCCACTGCCACACTGCAACACTGTAACTTATACTGCTATAGATGAAAGCACTCTTGATGAAAAAAAAAAGAATTTGGCATTAAAAAAATACTGAAATGTAACCTCCAAAATATTATCAAGTAAATGGTGTCATCGTTGTCGTAGACGTCATCGTATCGTATTTTAGTAAATTAAGGTGCAGGCAGGCATAGGCATTGGTATGCATATGCATATCTCGTCTTCGAGATAACGACATAACAGATATAATGCAGCATAGCGAGTCTGTGGTCACTTTACTTTCCCTAACTAGGTTAAAATCAAAGATAATAAAATAATAACTGTATCTCATCTATTTCCGCTTTAATGTCGTTTTTTTCACAAAATATTTATTTAAGTACAAAGGTAGGTATATCAAACAAAGAAAATAAAAAGCCTTAATTATTACTTATTACTAATTATCACTAATATAATCAAAAATCAATTAAGTATTAAGTACAATAAGGAATATTATGTGGAACCTAAACCTCTAACAACTCTCCAAGTCACCATACAACCTATACAAACTTACTCACTTGGTAGTACTAAAAATGTTAAGTATCCAGTATAAAACCTCGTGAAATTTTCCAGAACAAAGCCTATTTCCTTTTTTTCGATATGTTTTTATAAACTGGCAATTTAACGCTTTGTAGCTTATAGGACACGAATGACGTCAGCTCGTTTGCTACGAAAAATTTAATTTATTTTTGTTTTTCACAAATTTGTCGTGTTAACTTTGTTAGTCTGACGTCGACATGTTTTTTGCAGGTTTCAGTTGTTTAGCTTTTAGAGTATATGAGCGTTTTCTTATTGAAAGCATAGATGTAGAGAATAATGTTGGTTACAACATACTTAAACACAACAACACTTAACTTACTTCTAGGTTTACCAACAAACTGCAATAAATATATTTTGATTTTTTTGATTTTAAAAAATATGAAAGGGCTGGTGGTGGGCCAACTCTTCTGTCGAACAAGTTGGATATTCTTAATAAATAGTAAAATCTTACTCGCCGGACAAAAGAATAGTCTACCTGAGAAGAAAAAAAATGCACGAAAAATTATTGAAGCTTGCTTTTTTTAAAGGATCGGTTTTGGTCTATCTCTTCTCTGCAAGAAGTTGGACCATCTTACTAAGTAGTGAAATTTGACTCTTCTGATAGAAGATTAGTTTACTTGAAGCTCTCTTTTTTTAAAGGACCGATGGTGGTCCAACTCTTCTGTCCAACAAGTTGGACCATTTTACTAAGTACCTAGTGAATTCGGAATCATATTACAGAAGAATAGTGCTTGAGAAGACAGAAAGTGACAGTAAAATTATTAAAGCTTTCTTTTATGTAAGGGTCGGTTGGTTGTCCAACTCTTTTGTCCTTCAAATCGAATCATCTCACTAAGTAGTAAAATTGGACTCGTCTCACAGAAGCTTCGTTTACCTAATAATAATAAAGAAAGTGTCAGTAAAATTATTGTTGTGCTTTTTTTTAAAGGCCGGTGAGGTTCCATTTCTTCTGTCCAATAAGTTGGACTATCTTACTAAGTAGTGAAATTGGACTTTTCTGACAGAGGAATAGTTTGCCTGAGAAGAAAGAAAGTGCCAGTAAAATAATTTTATCACTTTTTTGGTTAGGACCTGTGGTGGTTTGACTTCTGTCCAACAAATAGAACCATCTTATTAAGTAGGGAAATCTGACTCGTCTGACAGAAGAATAGTTTGCCTGAGAAGAAAGAAAGTGACAGTAAAAAGGTTAAAGCTCTCTTTTATATATGAGTCAGCGGTGGTCCAACTCTTCTGTCCAACAAGTTGGACCATCTTACTAAGTAGTGAAATCGGACTAAACTGACAGAAGAATAGCGTGCCTGAGTAAAAATAAAGTGACAGTAAAATTATTAAAGCTCTATTGGTCGTAGTCCAATTCTTCTGTCCAACAAGTTGGACCATATTAACAATAAACAAATATTACTAAATAATAATATCTTAATCATCGGACAGATGCATGATTTACCTGAGAAGAAAGAAAGTACCAGTAAAATCATTGAAACTAATATTTCCTAAAAAGAAATTATAAACAATAAACAAATATTACTTAATAATAATATCTTACTCATCGGACAGATGCATGATTTACCTGAGAAGAAAGAAAGTACCAGTAAAATCATTGAAACTAATATTTCATAAAAAGAAATTCGCAATATTAACGGAAACAATCATTTTATTATTACACTAGTAGGCCGCCCCGGATTTGCACGGGTATAGATATATAGCCTATGTCAACCGAGGATAGTGTAGCTTCCCAACAGTGAAAGAATTTTTCATATCGGTTCAGTAGTTTCGGAGCTTATTCAATGCAAACAAACAAACAAACAATCAAATCTTTCCTCTTTATAATATTAGTATAGATATTAGATAACACCAAGTGCGCGGGCAAGATCCCTGCACCCGGTATTCTAGACCTTAATATTTCACTAAAATACGAATAACAGCTACAATCTTAGATTCAAAACCTGTCAAAACAAAAATAACTTGGACTGAATATGAGGAAAAGTTGTATGAACTGCCTTAAGTATTGTCTTGTATTGTTCGAAGTCTTCACGGCATCGGCGGTGCACGTACCATCGATCCAAGCGGGATTGCAACCAACAATAGCCAAGTATTTATCGCATGTTTATTGTTTTCTATCACGAATAGTAAGACATGAATGAGGTCGTAAAACAAAGCAATCCAATTTATTGCATTGGAGATACAAATAGAATGGTCGATCAATAGGTACTCTTGGCTAGAGATTAAAACATATCATTAAAAAAAACTCATAAACCTAAATGGTCCCCCATCATTCAAAAATTATTATTTTTCACTCTTAATATATAATAGGCATATGATGACATTTTTTTTTATTACCTCATAAAAAAGCTGATCAACATCATCATAATCAAAATTAAAATTAGTTCAAAAATTAACTAAAAATAAATAAGATATAAGCATTTTAATTTCATGCTAGACAGAGAGCGCACTATACTGAGCCGTGACGTCACGCCTCAGGTGCACCATACAAATGCTATACTAACACACACTTTGCGAGAAAGGGATAGAACATCCCTTCTTTATCCCCACCTAAAACTTTTAACACCAGAGAGAGATTATCTCGGAGATTTATCAGCCAATTTAAGTTAGTTTTTCAGTATGTGTAATGTATTTAGTTATATTCATCGCTAAGCCGGTTGTTTGTAATAAGTTAAACATTAGGACACATGCCTATTGGCTGTAAGTTTCCCTAAAAAAGCAAAATAAAGAAGTTATGAGTACAATTATCGTCATTCGGCTTAGTGCACCCTTTCTGCGTAGCCCTGTATTACTGAGCGTCACTGACGTCAGCAAAGAAGGAAATAAAGCCTACCAGCTTTTAACAATCATTCGCATTTGGATAATTAGTGATTATGGCAAAAGTAAATTTAGAACAAACAATTGAACTACAACAAAACATCCATACAATTCGACACGAATCTTTTTCTACCTTATTACCATATTTCAATAGCACTAATTTCAATTGTGATATCCTGAATAGGCTCATGAATACTAACGCCAACTTGCAAGCACGTTCACGATAATCATGGACATTGTACGTCTCTACTTGATTGTAGGTATCGACTAGGGCTATTAAGTCCACCTGTATATTACGAGCTGTCTCGATTTATATAAGCACGGGCCAAGTTGACTACCTTTCCAGTTATGCTTTTAAAGCAGATTTAGTTATAATTATTAAAAACGGCCAAGTGAGAGTCGGGATCGCACACTGAGGGTTCCGTACCACCACATAGCTTGTTAGGTACTAATAATTTTTTTTTTTTACTAAAAGTCAAAATCCCATCAACGCTCAGGCGGTCACATATCAAAGTACCGACCGCGCCCGACGTTTCTTAACTTCGGTGATCGTACGAGAACCGGTGGTGAGCAGAAATTTGTCACCGACTCTCACTTGGCCATTATTTATTATTTGATGTAATACTTTAGAGTATGTTCTATAATCAAGCCAAGATTGACTTTTGTAAGTATTGCCATTTTTACATAAGAGCAAATACAAAAATACATAAAAAAATACGTTTGTTGTAGGGGATCACCCTTAAGTTTAACTTTTTGACTTTATTATTATTTTTAGGTAATTCGCATACGCCGTAACATTACATATTCTGCGAAAATTTAAACTGGCTATCTATTACGGTTCGAAAGATACAGCCTTTTAAAGGTAGGACGTCTGTCCTACCTTTAAACGGCTGCTTGCTGCTTGCTTTAAATAGTTTATCGATAAGTAAGTAAGTATAGTTTATCTTTTTCGTATTTTTCTCAGCAAATCCTTTCATTTGATATGCATAAGTCATGTTAGTAGATAAAACAATTTTGTCCGTCATCTTGGGGCGTCCGCCATATTGAGTTATTGTGACGTCATGTTTTTTTTCGTATTCTTCTCAGTAAACCTTTTAATATGTTACCATATCATGGGAGTGCATAAAAATAACTGGTTTCTCATCTTTGATGTCCGTTATATTGGATTTAGAATGATATCATTTAGCAAACCATGTATTACGTTTTCTATAAGTCCTTTCCATCCTAAGGTTGCCTGGAAGAGATCGCTTTTAGCGATAAGGCCACCAGTTGTTACACCAGTTTTTAAAGAGTTTTTGTCCTCTGTATCAAATTTAATGGTGTGAACAATAAAGAGTTAATCAATCAATCAATCAGTGTCATCTATACTAATATTATAAAGAGGAAAGATTTGATTGTTTGTTTGCATTGAATAGGGTTCGAAACTACTGAACCGATTTGAAAAATTCTTTCACTGTTGGGAAGCTACACTTTCCCCGGGTGACATAGGCTATAATTTATACCCATGCAAAGCTGGGGCGGACCGCTATTCTAAACTAAGGGTGTATGCAAAATTTCAGCTCAATCGGTTGAGGATAACTCGTATAAAATCTCGCATTTGCAAGATTTTACACATACACACATACTAACAGGGAAAGTTAAAAAAAATCTTGCATTAAAAACATTTGGGTTAAAATATTTACTAAACACTCTACCCTAACACTGCTGAGTCTATTTAAACCCTCGAATACGAAAGAGCTAATATTATCTTCGAAGTTCCGATATTCTGTTTCAAGTGTGGAATTCGCATATGCATACTTACTTAATTGCCGACTATTGAGCAGGTATACCTAACGGCTCTATTGAAAACACCGCTTACATATTGTGAACTGGCCGGAAGCCAGGGATTATCCAGCTTCAGTGCAATATTTGTGTCTCACGTAGCCAGCACTATTCAGCGGATCGAAAAACTTTTCTAATATTCTGGTCTGAGACGAAAATACTTGGAGATCTGACTGCTGATCAATGCAAACGGTAACGTTGGTTTATGACTTTTATCTTTTGATTAGACGGTGATGCTTATTGAATCGTTTGTTTTCTGACATTCATTTGTTTTTGTCATGATTAATTTCATTGCTGACATTAATAAAACTGAATTTCTTTTCAAAATACAAAAGCTGGACGCGGGTTCAGTTGTGGTCCAACTTAAATTAATCATGGCGCCTCCCTAAGGCCCGTGGTTCAACTCGTAGGACATAGGAGTTGAAAATGTCAGCTCAATCGGTTGAGGATAACTGGTTTAAATTCAGTTGCAACATTTGTCCCACACATACATACATACTAACAGGTTAAGTTAAATATAAAATAAAGGCTTATAATAAGGTGCTTGGAGACGCCGGACATCTGTCAATGCTCAATCAAAGAACGATATACGGTTATACGGCCCTCGAAGGTCACCCTCAGTGAGACAAGTATTTAAAGAAAACCATGAATCATCCATCCTTCATGTAGGTCCCGGAAACTCTCCAAAGCGTCCCGTCATCCAGGTCGTCCCGGATACGGCGTGTATTGTCATGTCCCGGGACATTAGCGATCCTCTCCAGGGAGGTTTTTAACCTTAGACATTGAGGTCATGAAATAGAGATATTTTGATTTAAATCATCATCATCATACAAGTATATATAAGTATAACTTATTATAATAAAAAGACACGACAAATTCGGAAAAGAGCTCATAGCTTTTAAACCGCTGTTGCTTGACAGATGTTTACTCAAAATCAAAAAAAATCCGCAATGAACGTCAATGAAATCTTTTTTAGAGTAACTGGTACCTACCTGTACATACTCTTTACCTTCTCCATCCCGTCATAGGTAAAAGTACTAAAAACGACGTATTGCTGCACGTAATATGCGTGCGTGTGTGTGGGTGGGAGTGTGTGTGTGTGGGTGCGTGTGTGTGTGGGTCGTGTATGTGTATGTGCGTGTAGTTGGATGTATGTGTACGTATGAATGTTCCCTATGGACTCTGAAAAGGCTGTACCTACCTATTTCGATGATCAAATAGCTGACGCTATAAGGAGTAATTTGTTCATAAAATTGCAGCACTAAAAAGCAGATGGCATGACGTTAGTTCCCTGGATTCATGGGAGGCCGTTAGTGTGGGACGCAACTTGCGCTAACACGCTGGCGCCCTTACCTCCAGAGCACATCAAGAGCGGCTGGTGCAGCGGCGGAAGTGGCGGAAAGCCCCAAACGGAGGAAATATGAATTTCTCGGCGATACATATTTCTTCCGTTTGGAGCTGAAACCATAGGACCGAGGGTTCCGGCCGCTCGAGACGCCTCGTAGAAATGACGGGTGACCAAAGAGCTGGCGCTTACCTTGGCCAAATAATAAGTTTGGCCATCCAACGTGGTAATGTCGCCAGCTTTTTGGGCACCTTACCCGAGAACAGCGACCTATTTATAGTTTGGGTAAACAGTTTAATTTATTTCTAATACAGTAAGATTTTTTATTTAGTAACTCTAGTCAAATTGTTGTAATATAGTACATAGTTATTTTAACATTCATTATAATAAAAAAGCAGATAATATATATTGCTTGTCTATAAAATGTTAATAGTAAATCCTAAAATACTTGTTCGGTAATTTGGCAATTAGTTATACAAAAAACATTCATTTATCATTCGAGCGTTATCTCTGTGAACGCTTGTAAACTCGCAACTCGCATCACATTTATCGTATCGCCGACACAGCAAATGTAACTCCTCTGAGCCTACATAAATTACGAGCCAAATTACACAAGTATATTCATCTTGAGTGTGTATTCATGACTGTCCTTACAGAGCCTTATTAGCACGTGTATAGAGGAACCGTGGATGGTGATGTTGTAAATTATATACTTAGTATAATGTTTATTTTAAACCTGTCGTGCAAAGGTGAGCCAGCTTTAAATATTGAAAGACAAACTTAACTTTGTAATCGACAATAAGGTTCTTCCATACACACCAACTACAAAATGTAAATTTGTAATATCAAAACAGAAAATTGAAGAAGACTTAAAATATTAACTAAAAACTAAAACTTTAAATTACTAAATAAAAAATAAATATATAAAAAATATATATAATATATTATAACGTCAAATTAACAACTTTCGGATTTTTTTCCTTTATATGCATGCTGTAAGACCTTGCCTGTTGCCAAATTTCATGATTCTAGCTCTACGGGAAGTATAGGTATAGGTTTTATATATACAGGTTTAGGTTAGGTTTTGATTTTCTTGTAAAATCGAAAAATATGCGAAAATATGCTACATACGATAAATGGTCATATCTTTTGATGACGTTGACTTACAATTTTGATTTTTGCACGGCTGAAAGAAACCGTAGATCCGAGTATTTGATATATATTTTATCTTAATACCGTTACGCGTTCTTGAGAAAAAGGGTCTTGACAGACGGACAGACGGACAACAAAGTGATCCTTATAAGGAACTAGCTGACCTGACAGACGTTGTCCTGTCTTAGAACTGTCAAACACGCAAAGTTAAAATTGTGAATCTTATTTTTTTACACCTTGGGTTACATTATTGGAGTTTTAGTAAGCATCCCTATTTTTCCCAATCATAATATTAGTATGGATAATTAGATAACCCTTATAGTATAAGGATTCCGTTTTTAACTATACTAATATTATAAAGAGGAAAGATTTGATTGTTTGTTTGTTTGTTTGCATTGAATAGGCTCCGAAACTATACAACCGATTTGAAAAATTATTTCACTCTTGCGAAGCTACACTATCCCCGGGTGACATAGGCTATAATCTATACCCGTGTGAAGCTGGGGCGGACCGCTAGTATACTATATGTCCGTTATTTCCTTTTGAGGTAGGGAACCCTAAAAATACGATTAGGCTTTATTATAACAGTAACATTTCAAATAGTATAAAGCCATGTTCGTGTTAAATTGACTGAGCGAAGAGAGGTCTCGATTCTAATCGGACAAGTCGATATTTCTATGCAGGGTTTTTTCGACGGTAACTTGCGTATCGTTGATCTTATCTTCATGAAAGTTTGAAGGCAAGTAGGCCATTAAAATTTTTAAATTTGACTATGGGCAAAATTGGATTACGAAAATGTATGTCACGAGATCACAGTTCGGGGTGAACTACTAGATTTTACTAGAGCAGCGATCAGCGATGGCGGCCTAGCAGTAGCGTGTGCACTTTACAATCTGACGGCAGCCAGTTTGAACCTCAGCCTGTACCAATCACAACTCAACGAAACATTTCTTTGCTAAAAAAATGACGCTGAGTTGCCACTTTAATAAGAAATGGCTTTTCATAACAAAGAAGAATAACAATTCTTCTTCGTCTAAACCGGTCACTACGTAATATCCGGTCGGAAGTAGCGTCGTCCTGACTCTCGCTTGACCGTCGACACGTCTTATTCTCATAAGTCTTGTAACAGAGTGCTATTTCCTTCACAAGGCGACGTTATTAATGTTATTGAAGCATAAAAGGCAGTTTTCTCATACAACAAAATACTTGTTTTCGTTGTTCGTCTGCAACTCTGATTTGGGACCCATCGAAATATTTTATTAATGCTCAAAAATAATATTTAAATAACTTTTCCAAACAGAACGTTTGAAACTTCGTGATTAAAAAGTGGCACTTCCAATTGAAATTGCTGTTAAAATTTGCAAGTTGATATGGCAATGGGCAGGCCACATCGCTCAAAGAACCGTTAACCGATGGGGATGAAAGGTTCTTGAGTGGAAACCACGAATCGGAAGACGCGGCGTAGATAGGTCTCCCATTAGATGGACCGACGAAATTGTGAGAGTCGCTGGCATGCAGTGAATGCAAAAGGCAGGCTGTCGTTCAGTGTACAGGTTAAAAGGGGAGGCCTATGTTCAGCAGTGGACATCTTCTGGCTGATGATGATGACTTCCAATTGAGGTTTTGAATAACTATACATTAAAAAAAATATAAAAAAACTATGAACCTGAGAAATAAAAAATGTAAGTATAAAATACTTTGACCTTAAAGAAAAACTTACCACACCGCGATTGAAATGGGTATTTATCTCCATACGAGGACAGGTATCACTCATGATGAAAAGGGGAAAAATATTAAAAATATTTCATGTTTGTTTGACGAGCAAAGAATTCACCTTTGAAAGTGCTTACCCCAACGTGAAATAAAACTGCGTACATACTCAAAACGTGTTTACCAGTCATGACTCTGAATGTGTCTCGGCAAAGATATTTTTACCGTCGAAAAATTGAAAAACCACCTTCTACTGTATAGGGCTCGATGTAAAAGTGGGTATGAATGACAGCAGGAAGATTTTGTCTTCGTTTTTTTTCGTATTCGTGGCCCATACGTGTCGTTGTAAGCCGATTTTTATTACGCCTCAAAGCACACGCTTAGAAAAGTACAGATTAATGTTCACAAAAGGCGAAGAAAGCATTGACTGATGAAATACTTACGTGTTTGGAGACTTAAAGGAATATAAAACGAGATAATTTTTGTGTCTATTTTTCCTCTTCAATAGAATTGACGGGCGTAAACATTATAATAATTTGGGAAATTTTTGTAGTAGAATCTTTGATTTTGGTTCTCAATCCGGAGTTTTAGGGCTGTCGTTTTCTTTGTCGATTCCTTACGAAACATTTTGTTCAGAAACAACTTAACTACCCGTACTTTTTAGTCTTTTGCTTATTCATATTTATTTGTAGCCACTTGGATACAGCCAATCCTACAGGAACCTTGCATTTTTCGGATTAAAAAGTAGAATATGGCACTGTCCGGCCCTTGAATTATACCCATGCAAAAAACGTAAAGTCAATCTGTTGCTGTGTTGTTGCTCAAAGCAAATAAAAATACAGAGTCCCTACGGCGCACTGCCAAAGTGACGCCAAAATCGCTTCCAAAACTACGTGAATTCCCAATGAATACACGACTCACGCACACATACGCATTCAAAACTACGTGAATTTCTTGTCAGAACGTCGTACTGAAAACATCCGCTTTAAAAAGAAACAATGACTTCTTGCAGTGTTAAGAACTGTAAAAACAACACAAAAGTAAATAAGAAGAAGGATGAAATATTTCCACACTTAAGTATTTATATTATCACTTATTTAGATGAATTACACGACACGAACTTCAACTACGCACACATGTTTTAAAAAGTGGCTTCACCTTTCGTGTTCGCGGTAGTCCCTCTGTATTTTAATTTGCTTTGAGTGTTGTTGCTTTAAATAAGGACAGAAAACCAACAGAAAAACACACTATCGTTATTATAACGTTAAACAGTTTTCATTTCATAGTTGTACAACTATGAACTATACTAATGACTAATTTCAATTTGACGTACTATCTCACAGAAAATTCCGGGATAAAAAGTAAAGTTAAACGACTATATCAGTCTGTGTTTACGACATTGAGTAAGAACAAACATACAGAAACAGACAAACACACAAACTTTCACATCAATTATAGTGTGATGTAATAATCAGTAGGTAACTTCCTTTCAAATCATTTTGTCATTGACTGCAAAGAACAACAAGCAAAATTAGATGGAAAAAAAAAATTGCCAACACCGGAGCGACCATCTCTACCAACCTTTATATTGGGTTACCCCTCAGATTAGACTAACAAAGAAGATAATAATGGCAAGGTGACACGGCGTGGCCTGTAGATGACCTTGCCGCCCATTTTGCATGTAATATAATTATTAGTTAGTTGATTGGTGTCACTGCAAGTAAAAAGAAGAAAGAGGGTGCGTGAAAAGTGTGCCATTTAACTTATAGTTTAAGCGGTTTAGTTTAGTTTACCCCTCAGATTAGACAAACAAAGGAAGGAGATAATTATGGTAAGATGACGTGGCGGGTGCGAAAGCATCAGACTTAAATCAGGAATCAAGGCCTATTCGGCCTGTAGAAGACCTTGCCGCCCATTTTTGCATGTAAAATATTAGTTAGTTCATTGGTGTTGCTGCTAGTTTCTTAGTGTGCGTGAAAAATATGTAAATAAGCCATATTCAGTTTAAGCAGTTTAGCGGTATAGAAAAATGAGTACCTAACAGCCGCACTCAGAGACGTTACTGTAGTACTTTAGTAACGTCTCTGAGTGCAGCTGTTAGTGTGACTTACTTAACTTACAGATCAAACGGTTTAGCAGTATTGTCAGAACAGCGGGTAAAACGTGTGTTGTCCGCTGTTCTGACATTTGAACACGAATCATAATAATAATCTAATGTAC
The DNA here is from genome assembly GCA_914767915.1 of Agriopis aurantiaria. NCBI lineage: Eukaryota > Metazoa > Arthropoda > Insecta > Lepidoptera > Geometridae > Agriopis > Agriopis aurantiaria. Next base: position 8,568,619 of record OU612000.1, on the reverse strand, counting down.
TGATGCATATCCCCCTTGTTTGTCTGATCTAAGCCTATTAGCATAGAAATAGAAAACATACCTCATTGGCGATCGCTGGTTGTTGTTACCCTTTTGGATTACTTACGACCTTGGGCTAACATGGGTTGATGCGGTGCTTGTTTTGAGATTTCAGTAGTAGTTCAAAGTGGCAACAGCGATAACATTTCACACGTTTTAAACCAATATACCTTTTTTTATTATGTTATAGTTTTACATTATTAAAAAAATTATTATCATTTTGTTCGAGTTAAGAAGGGAAATTAAAAAGAAATAGTGTCCCTTTCCCGCAAAGTTAGTGTATGGCGTACTCACAAGTGACGGTGTATGAAGCACTCTCTGTCTAGCAAGACATTAAAATGCTCTTTCTTAATTTTGAACTCATTTTGATTGTGTTTGATAATCCGTTCTATTTATGGTCAGCTTTTTTATAAGACGATAACAAGTATAAATTGTTTTTTTATGCCAGTGAGAAGTTCTACTAACCACTTTTACTGTCACTTTTACTAAGCACACCGTTGCAGACGATGCGTAGTAGGCACATGCTACTTCTACTTGTTACTTGTACTACGCATCATCTGCAAGCACCTTAAGAAGAATAAACTTCAGAAGCCTATCTATACTAATATTATAAAGAGGAAAGATTTGATTGTATGTTTGTTTGTTTGAATTGAATAAGCTCCGAAACTACTGAAACGATTTGAAAAATTCTTTCACTGTTGGGAAGCTACACTATCCCCGGGTGACATAGGCTATAATCTATACCCGTGCGAAGCTGGGGCGGATCGCTAGTTATTATATAAATAAGCTCGAGCTCCCCACCATATTTTAAACATACTTGTCATATGGTAAAAATGTATGAAATCAATATACTTTACCTCCGGGGGGTTAGAAAAGACCCACTTTCTGTTAGCGTTAACTGGCTATGAAAATGACATTGACAATGACATTAGCTTGAGATAAAATCTCTCAAGCTAAGGTCATTTTGATACATATTCATCTTAACGCTAGGCGTTAACGCTAACAGCAAATGGGTCTTGTCTAACCCCTCCAGATCAATACAATACCTATGAGGGTGAAACACGAAACCGCTCGCAACATAATATATTTAAACCAGCACTCGGTGACCGATACTCGCTGTTACAGCTCCCGGTAACCAGTGATTAAGTTAGCGGGAACGACCGGCCGTTCATCAACGGCGGTCTAATGATCTCTCGGTGTGATTGCTGCCAAATCAGGTGCTATTTATATCAAATTGAAGGCTTGACGCAAAGCATTGTGCGGGCTTTTAATAGAGCAGCCAGTTTTTAATTTTATAGGTACCAGCGGTGCTTTGCGGTTTCACTCGCTTAAGAACCTTGCGTAATTAGCCTTTTAGTCCACTGCTGGACTTTGGTCTACCCCTGAAAGGGCGATTGGGCCATATCCACCACGCTGGCCCAGTTGAGGGTTGGTGGATTCACATTAGCCACTGAATTTCTTCTCCGTACTTATGCAGGTTTCCTCACGATGTTTTCCTTCACCGAAAAGCCAGGGGAGGGGTATGATAATGAAAATCCGTACATAAACTCCAAAGAGCTCATTGGTACGGGCCTGGGATTTGAACCCGCAACCTCACGCTTCCAAGTCTAGCGGTCTCCTAAATAGGCTACCACGGTTTGCTCTACGGCTGCGAACATTGGCTTGTTATTTGTAATGTTTTCCGTGGAATTGCCACTGCTCAACTTTTCGTTCTACTTTTTTTCTATTTAACTAACCTTTTAGCGCCTATCAATATCCACACGAAGATGTACAAATAAATGTTGTGGAGTTATGACTAATTCTTTGGTCGCATAGAGCATCTTCGAAGCATTTTTTCAACTCCCGCCCAATGATCATACACGATGCCGTAAGTAATCTAACGGACAACGTACAATATCCTATATAGGCAAGTGTTCAAAATAGACCCTAGTCAGAGATGTATGTTTTTTTGGTGACAACAAAAACGTTCCATCGCTTACTCTGGACTCTGGTGAACCTTATTCTGCGGAACCTTAGGCGGGATCTTAGTTTGTATAGTCTACTATTTCATAAATAGATCTACACAACCTCGTAGCTTGATTTTTTTCATAGTAACGGCACGTTTCAATGTCGTAGTGAGTTAACAGTGAAATTTTATACGTTTTCAATCACCCTCATCCCGTATCCGCCAACTCACTGAATCAACTCGTTTATCAAAAAAGATATTGTTCAGTTCTCCTAATCGTTCTTCCCGTTAAAACATAACAATAACGGTAAAAGGTCAAAGCAACACAGAAATAAACAAACCCGACCATAAATAAAATTACACACTCATTTGTTCCATGTATTTCCTGGAACTTTACCTTTATAATTTTTCCCTTCAATTGACCGGTACGCATTAGCCGTGACCGTACCGTTACGGTGAACAAAAATATCCGCAAGGGCTGATAACCGGCCTCGTGGACCGAGGTGGATGATAAATCTTCATTTGCCTTGTTCGCACATCCGACCCGCTTTACCCAATTAGTTAACCCACCTTCGCTCGGATATCCGAGGTAGTCACCTTTGCCGTAGAACTCGAAACTGGGATTGCACTGTGGTTTCTCCTCTTTTACTTCTCAAAGGGTCAGCACCTTTGAAATTCAAAGGTCATTTCTTTGAGCGTGAATTTATGGAATAACATATATAAGATGAGAAGAAATGTAATAAAAAACGGAAGTACACTAGCATCGTATGTAAGATTCAATTTCTGCACTGTTGTTGATTTTCCTGCGTAATGTTCAGAATGTAAAGAGTCGACGTATTTTATTTTACAGGTGAGAAGCAAATTAAATTGTCGGCCGTAACAAAGAATGCCAGGAGTGTCTCCTGAGATGAACATTCAGTAAGAAAATGACTGCGGAAGAGCATTTCACGGGCCACAAATTTCACCGTGAAAACAATCGTAAACTGGTTTTTATTACTTAAACATTCACCATTGATTCACGGGCCAAAACAATAAAAATACTGACTCAATCAACCTACACCATTTTATGACCATTGAAGGTGAGTGGATTTATTACGTTAATGTCAATAAAGTCACGTTTCATTTACATCTCAGATTAATCGGCTACTTATTTCTTTTTTATGTTGTCTCTAGCAGCGGCTCTTTTCAAATACCTAATATGCTTGCGTTTGACCCGCGCCATCTAACCAAATCTTAAGCAGTGATGTGGACGTTTCTTTAGAAGAAACTGATTTACTCGCAACTTGAAAACCCCTAAATTGTAACTATCGGTTTTATCTCTTATCCTAGCGGCACTTTAATGTTCAGGGGTAAAAGGAGTTTTATTTGACAATTATTATGGGTTTATCCTATCCTACTAATATTATAAACGCGAAAGTTTGTATGTATGGATGTTTGTTCCTCTTTCACGCTGTAACGGAACAACGGATCGACCTGATATTTTGCATGGATATAGTTCAAGAGCCAGAGAGTGACATATTTATAATAATTCTATATAATGTTCTACACCTACCTATTTGATTATAAATTGTAAACAATGCCGCTATAGAGCAGGTTTAAAATATAATAATTTGTCGAGTTTTTCATATTCATTTGAATATGAATCTAAACTTTACTAGTATATAGGCTTCGACTAAAATAAAGTGAATGGACGGGCCCTAACCACTGAAATTGCTCAGTAAAAACGAGTCAAAACCATCGGACATATACTTCAACACCTAATTATAAAAATTTACAGTATATTTGTTACAAAAAAATGGATCCCGGTTTTATTTGTGTATTTACACTTCGGGAAAGCATATGGATGCATAATTTTGTCAGATGTTTCGTTATCACGTAACAATAGACACGTGTTGCACTTCCTACAGCTAGATGCCACTGAAACGAAATGAGAGCCAGCGCTCATTTTGTTATCTTCAAAAATGCGGTTCTACTGGGCCTGTCCATTAATTTTATTTTGGTCGAAGCTAGTATGTAGGTATTTTGTTTTGACGAGTCATAGCGTGCACTTCATGGGTATTATTGCCTATAAGCAGTTGTATATAATTATGTATGTTCGCTATAAAAATAAATTCCTTTATATCTTCACTAAAATTTATTTAAATCCTCGATGGATTGCTTTTACCATAAGTTCACAGACATATTATATACACACCTGCACATAATTTTTCGCATAATTATGAATTCAACTAGCATGTACGTATTACAACGTGCAACGCCGTAATTCTAACAGTTTCATACCTACAAATTAGAACAGCGAAAAGATAAACTAAATAACAAAGAAGAAAATTAGACAACGCTTACGTCCACAAATCACACTTTTAGTTCACATAGAGTCACTTTGAGATACGACAAAAATGTCCTTTGATCACCTTTCAAACTGTTTTACAAAAGAGTTACGTGGAACAAGGATCCACTTGAGAACTCTCAAAGGTCATTTGACATCATACAGCAGACGTAGGCCTCGCACAACTGTCCCCTGCCTCTGTTGTTCATTTTTCTTTCCTTCCTCGAGCCAAACGGTAAAGAGAAACTTAATTGGAGGCTTTCCCGCCGACTCTCAGGCTCAATGAAAAATTACGAGCTAAACGAGCACACGCTAGGGAATTTTGCGCCATTCTCGTCGCCTAGAAAGAAATGCTGCGTCTTTACTCGTCCCCTTAATCTTAGATAAATGTAAGCAGATGAACGTAATTTTAATGAAATATGCTGCTCATCAGGTGAGTTAATTTAATTCTACTTTTGTGTAGAAATTTTGGAAAATGTTGCTGGATATGCAAGACGTCTGTGTGAACAGAGGCAGATGGCAGGCACTAAGCGTCTCGAGTCAGGCTCAAAGCAAGAATATCTCAGCTCATTTACTTACCTGTAACCACGTAAATTGCCCTTTGTATTCAGCAGAATTTTGCAAACGGGAATATATTTTTGAGGCTAAACGTATAAAGGCGGTATTCCAGTATGTGCAGTCGTAGCAAAACATTCCTAATTGGTTAACCGGCAAGCCCGATGGTGGATTATGTGGGATCCTCATTATTGCGCTTTCGGGATTTCACTTGGAGGCAGACTGTATAATTCACATTGCCACGATTAACCCGAATGCAGTGAGTACCTACAATCATATTTTGTAGAAGCTTAATCATTTTAGCGAGAATATTTGGAATATTTTTTGCATACCTAACATAATTATTGACATGAGAAGAGTGAATTTACGGTATTTTAACGCAACGTTTTTGTTTTTTATTGCAAAAATTGGGTACACAATACTATTACTGGCAACTAATGCAACTAAAAAACCAACTTCACAAAATTAGTAAAGTACGCAATTTGGGTATGATGCTTGGATCACCAAACCGAACCGAATTTTCAATTTATTTCAATTTAAAAGCCAAACTACTAAACCGATTAATAAAAAATAAAAATAAAATCTTTTTTTAAATAGTTTCATAAATGTCGGTGTTTTGCGATAACAGGTTTTTTGTTTGTTCAAAACTTTCGATCATTTTTTTTTTTCGAAGGTTCAAAATAATGAATTAGACAACCAAGTTGCTTAATAAACCAAGAGCAACTTAATCAATGAAAAAATATGCGCAATGTATAATAGTTGGGACTGAATTTTCAGCGAACGCTGGAAAGTTAAGTCACATTTTCACCGAGCTCAAGTTATGCTGGATGAGTTGTCATGACACCTAACTGACATTTTAATTAGAGGGAAAAATGCAAGTTTCAAGAATAAAGTGTAAGTTTTATTGTTTTCGGAATAAAACTTACCATCCATGTATTAAAGGTTACCTATTTGACAAGTCAATAACAGTACAGTTTTTAGGGTTCCGTACCCAAAGGGTAAAAACGGTACCCTATTACTAAGCCTACGATGTCTGTCTGTCTGTCCGTCCATCTGTCCTATCTTTAAACGGCTGTATCTTTCGAACTGTAATAGATAACAAGTTGAAATTTTCACCTTCTTTTCACAACAAGTTGAATATGTAATAATATTACAGCAGATTAACTAAGAAATGATAAAAACCTCAAAAAGTTAAAACGAAAGGGGCGTCCCCATACAACAAACGTATTTTTTTTACGTATTTTTTAAAAAGCTCAAATGGAAAAATGGTAATACGTACAAGCGTCAAATTTAGCACGATTATAGTACATACTCTAAAATATAACAACAAATAATGTATAATGGCCAAGTGCAAGTCGGTGATAAGTTTATCTTCATTACCAAGTCATAACTGGTAATTTCGTTATTGAATTTTGTGGTGGTACGCAACCCTCAGTGCGCGAGCCCGGCTCGCACTTGGCTGAGAGATTTTGTTATACAATAAGCTAGTTGACTGGCGTTTAATTTATTACAAATAACAAGCTTACCGAAGGATACAATTTAATACATGACACGCACTGAAAAAATTATTAATTGGCTGATAAATTTCTGAGACATAACAGAAATACAGAATTGTTTATTTTGCGATAATGAAATTTAAAGACAAACACAATTGTCCATATATGAGTAGGTACATTATCACAAAAACCGGCCCCAACTCAGCATAAAGATTTTGGTGGGGATTGAGAAGGGATGCTCTGTCCCTTTCCCGCAACGCGTTTGTTAGTATAGCATTTATTGGCGCGCGCAAGGGTTGACGTCATAACTTGCTATGGCGCGTTTTCTATATAGCACGAGATTAAAATATTATAACTTATTTATTAATGAACAAATTTTAATTTTGTTATCTTGATGGACTGTTTATGATCATCTTTTTTATGAGGTAATAAAAAAATAGGACATTCAAAAGAGGAGACCCAAACTTTTGCGGGTAGGTACTCAACCGTTGTCTCAATTATCCTCATTTTTTTCGTGTGTAAAACTAAATAAAACATTAAACTCCAGAACAGAATTTATTTTCTTTTTTTTTACACTTTATTTAATTTATTTATTTACATTTTTATTTATCACAATTTGACGGTCAATACAGTTATGTACAGATTTTAAACTAAGTTTCTTATAAGTACCTAGGTCATATAAATAATACATATAAGATAATGAAATTACTTGTTACAATACTCTACATTCATACTTAAAGAGAAAATAATAATAATTGGAAGTTTATTTTGTTCTCATTCATCATCATCATCATCAGCCTGTAAACGTCCACTGCTGAACAAAGTCCTCCCTCGTAGTTTTGTTCTCATTACACTTGCCTTATAGGGTGTTACGATGGTATATACCTAAACAGATAAGATTCAAGACGATTTTAAATCATTAACAAGTCAGTGGCACTCAAAAAGTTCTATAATTTACAATCATTTACATACATCGATTTACAGGATAATCTAATGTTAGGTATTATTTTCTATCTAAGATTTTCACTGTATCTTATAAGTAATTTTTTCCTGACTATAGAAAATGTGTTCTATGTATGTTATTTCTCGTTTTTAGAGTCGAATGGTGTGGTGGTGCGAGTGGAGTATCGGCCTCACTTACGGACACGCGGGGCGTTGCGTGGAGCGTTGGAAGACGCTGTAGTTAGTAACGTAAAAAAAGTTATTAATCTATGCTGGACAAATTGCTTGCTTCTCATCTGGCAATTATGACAATTTATCTATGTTTGTCAAATTAATGAATTATTGTACTTTGTCTTATCTAATTGTTATTTATACATTTTAAATGTTTTATTTTTATTATAATTATAATAGGCTTGCGCTTGGCCACCAACTCGCCTGATGTTAAGCGACTATGCGGTCTATGATGGAGCACGCTTGCCTAGAAGAAACAGGTTCACTTTAGATTTGAAGACATAGATTGTAACTATCGGGGAACACCCAAACAAACAGCAAATTCCACAGACCAGCAGTTTGCATAAGAAACTAAATGTAAGTTATATGTAATACTAGATGTTGCCTGCGACTTTGTACGCGTAGCCGTGTCGGTGCCCGCGCAACCCGCCTCCCGTCGTAAAAACGAGGCCTCAGATGTCTTTATTTGCATTGTAAAGTCGATATTTTATAATCAGATTCAGAAATTACATGTTAGTGTAATTTATCCAGAAACAGTGAAATACATATAAAATTTCTATACACAACTTTCAGGGCCAGGTATTTCTTCAGCTATGAGATGCTCCCTTCTACTCAGTGTTGTCGCTCCCGTTAACAAGGGCTGTTTACTTGACATTGATGACCTTGGTGACGTTAGGACCTGCGGAAGAAAAGGCGTTTGAACAAAAGCATTTCATCTAAAAGGGAGGATCGAAATATAAATCGTCTGGGAAGCTAATCAATAGCCAGTAATTAGACTTTTTTTGTTTAAATTACTAATGGGCTTGCGGTTGACCGCCAACTCGCCTGATGTTAAGTGATGATGCGGTCTACAATGGAGCACGCTTGCTTAGAAGAAAACAATTCACGTAACGTATTACTGTCCTATACATTTCATTGGAAACAGGATATAGAAACCAGTTTTAAAATATTGGCTTGATTTAGTTTGCAACATCACTTCTGGGCGTAACTTTCCGTATAGAACAGCATTTCAAACGATCTTTTGCGATACTCATTCTCTTGCCACTTATCTTTCGCAAGTTATTGACTGAAATTACAACGATATGACCATATCTGACCATAGGCACAGAAGACAATATAATAGACACCATAGGGTAGTGTTTGTATATCATTATCAAACACTATCCACCTGAAAGATAAGCATTAACCAACAAAACAAAACAACAAAATCAACAAAACAAAATCATGTCGTCACTCTTTATTGTGTGCAAACGTGACAAAGCTAGGTTTTTGTACACGCCTAGACGCCTGTCTCGTTTCCGCACGATAAAAAGAAGTGATAAAATAAGTCTCAGCGCGCATGCTATAGGCCTGCTGATTGAAAGCTTGGGTGCTCTACGTTTGCCGATGCGCGGTCACTACTCTGTAAGTTTAGTGGTTTTGTTTTGTCTGTTTTGTCAACTTTCTGTTGACAGCCAACGGTTTTGTCAATTTTCCGACGTATATGACCAGCTCGTTGCAATTTCAGTTAGCTGATATTTTGAGCTATGTCATTAAATATTTTAGGTACTTAGCAGAATGTACAGTACCCGGCGGCGGTAAGTAATGCACATCGAACTAAAAAGGGAGATAATTGGCTAGTGTCGGAGAGTCGGTAGTTCGTAGCTCTTTGTCACTCAGTAGGTACATTATGTGACGTTTTTGACCGTGCGACAGAGACGACGCTCTACGAAGCCAACTAAGACACTAGCCGATTATCCTTTAGCTCAATGTGCAGTAATTACCGCCGGAAACTGTAACTGTCCTCTATTTCGAACTCACTTATAATATTATTTTTGTCTATTCATAGCACCAGAATTAATATTGCAAAAATAACTAAGAATTTTGATAGAAATTAATATAAATTATTTAATTTGCAAGTTGAAGTGGCAATGGGCAGGCCACATCGCTCGAAGAACCGATAACCGATGAGGAAGAAAGGTTCTGGAGTGGAGACCACGAGCCGGAAGACGCAGCGTAGGGAGGCTTCCCACTAGATGCACCGACGACATTGTGAGAGTCGCGGGTATTCAGTGGATGCAAAAGGCGAGCTGTCGTTCAGTGTGGAGGTTAAAAGGGGAGGCCTATGTTCAGCAGTGGATGTCTTCCAGCTGATGATGATGATGATGAATATAAATTATTCACCATTTCTTTCTCTTTGTACATATTCCTAGTTTACGAATAGCTGCTATGTAGAATTGTAGATGTAATCTGCCTCTTTCTTTACATAAAAATACCCTTTTCGGTCGTAAAATACCTATTCATGTTATTCGCATACATCTTCGGTACACAGAAACACTAAAAAAGTGTGCTTGGAAATAGATATCGTTTTTATTGACGGTTGAAGTGAACCTAAAATGTTTTATCCCGCGTAAAGTTGACATTTGGATGGTTCACATGAAAAGGCTATTTGAAATATACACGTTTTTGCTATACAGGGTTACACAAAACGGTCATTCTAAGCTGAAGAAAGGAAAGAACAACATTAAAAAAACTTTTACTAAGAAATCAACTCTGAAATCGCGAAATCATCGACTGTCATTGAGTGTACAATAAAATGTACTGATATTTTTTGTGACTGATATGTCACACAAAATATCAATGAAAGATCAGATGAAACATCTAATGGCGCACCTTAGCAGTAATACCGACTCATATGCCTTGACGGCAAACGATATCACGCTCTCTTATGCCGTCATGTTTCACATCTGCCAAGCGGCCCGTGGCGGCAAACTTTTTTAGTGAATTTAGGGTTTATCATAAACCAAAAAAAAGTAAAATCACCTCATTTTCAGCTTATTACCACCGTTCCGTGTAGCCCAGTATTTTGACTACGATATTGCGCCTGAAGAGTAATAAATTTTAGTATGCAAAGTTTACTCTTTCATAAAAATACTAAATTATATTTGACATCTCTGAGACAAATAAATAAGTACTTACTTAATCTTTTAGGACTACTTATAGAAAACTTTGAAATGTCACTAACTTTGTTTTTAAATGTTTACTAAAATAGCAGAATTCCTAAAAACGTTATATTATTTATTGTCAGACATGCATCGAGATACAATATCTATAGAGTCACAATCTCTAAGTAAAAACAGTAAAAAAAACTGAGTTTCTTTTTTCACCATGACATCAATTAATTATATAATTCACAATGCCACATTTACTCCAATTTAGACGTTATGTCGCTTGCATGGTGATGCAATATCGCTTGTTTGCTATGTCATCGCAGCACTGGCATTGCAAGGCGTAGTAGTCAGATCGCGGTTGCCTTCCAACTAACCAAAAAGTCGGCGTAATGCGTAGCGTGCGCAGAGTTTTGTCTCGGACATTTTTTTGTCACGTTTGTGATTCTTTAAATGTATTGTATCTCGATGCAGACATGTCAAAAAATACTTATAATTAAAGAGTTTTTTTTATGAGAGAGTAAAAACTGCATAATTGTAATAGATCTGGATTTGCACATATTATTATATTAAAATCTGTTTACAATAGGCGAAGATAATTATCACGTAACGTAAATAAAAAAATACAGTCGAATTAAGAAACTCCTCTGTAGTCGGTTGATAATAAAACCAGCTTCACGAGAAGTGAGAGAAATTCAATGAATAAAACTCCTTTTATTTTCCACTCTTAGAGGTGGAATATGTTCTTATGCTAATCACGAGATCAAAAGAAACCCACTAAAATCGGTTCACAATCGGTAAAGATATTGCGTAAATTACAACAATATTTTAATTTTTTTTAAACTGGTGGCAAACATTGCCACCAACATTGCAACGGGCCGCCTGATTGTAAGCAATCACCGTCACCTGCATGGATGTATGGATATCTGAATACAGTTGAATTAAGAACCTACTTTAAAGTTTAAATGAAAAGTGAAGATTGCAGACCTGCGAGGCGCAGCTAGTCTTTCATAGTTTGATACTACATTACGATGCGCCAAAACTAGACTGAGTACTACAATTACGCGCAGTCTCCGACGTAATTAAACCTGCATTTTAATGAGCAGGATTTTCAACATGATATACTTTATGAATGTAGGTGTTGCAGCGTTTATTCTCTTGTTAAGAATTTAAAGTAAATTTTTTATTATTTGGGTGATAACTGGCTCGATATGGTTATTACCTTTTCTAGACCTATTTAAATATCTAACTATCCTTGCAATTAGTCAAACGGTTATAGTGATTTCAAATATGTTGATTTTAACGAGCCCGCTGGAACTAACAATTCTCACTCCGCTAATGTGGTAAGCATGTAAAGCATGTGAAATTTTTCCAGCTCTAGGTTTTATAGTGATGATCAGGATATCGAGAGAGAGCGTAGAGCATTGATAGTCAGGTGTAACATACATGTATATTACATATAGATTTGCTCGATGTACAGAAAACCTGGAAATTGCTCTATTTAAAACATTTTGCAAACGTCACTTGAGACTTGTTATGGTGGGGGAGGGGTCACGGCTAAGTGGCCGTGGCTTGTAACCACCTCTCCAAGCTTCCCTCTGCTCTTCCTTCTCCTCTGCAAGCACGTGTGGAGGCGGCCAAAGTAGGTTGGAGTACCATATGGGAGGCATAGCAACCGAAGGTGGGAAGCCGCAGCGGGAAAATACTATTGGTGTTTCGTTGTGCTACTTTCCCTACCTTCCGCGGCTTCTACAGAGTCGCCATCGTTTGATGTCTGACGCGGTCGGGTCACAGGAGAAGAGGCGTGCCGGTATGGCGTTACATTGCCCTCCCTATCTTCTGCGACCGATGTGGCAGGCGCAGGAGGCACTTATTTGAACCGTTGCACGGGGACCAATGGCTTCCGGATACGGGGCTGTCTGGCGCCCAATTGCTGGCCTAGTCCCAGAGGTGGAGGATGTACGATGTGTCTGGTGTTCCGACACATTGTCATCATGTGGGGAATAGCTTAGCTCCTCGAGATAGAGTCCGGAAGGGCTAGCGCTGTCGAGGTCGTGGTGGAGTACGAAAGCGTGCCCGTGGCCTCGACACTTAGCGCTAAGGTAGCCCTACTAACAGTGATCCCCACTTAACTATCCTGCCCGCCCTGGGGCCGGTGGTATCTATTAAGGATTTTCCCTGGACAGAAAAAAGGGGACACCCTAATGGATGCTTTTTGGTAAAATAACAATTTACCAAGAAAGCTTACAATGCTCTGAGGGTGCAGTACAACAATGGGTTTGGGAAGCTGCTGGGGTTGTCACGATTTTAGCGCATCAAGTGATGTTTACGCATGTGCGAACTGATGGGTTTCACACCATGATGAAAAAACTCACTCTTGTTACCTTCCAGCGTTGATTATTCATCCATATTTTAAAGGTTTTAAAGATTTTGTAAATGACGTGAGTTAGTAGTTTAATTATTTGATGTACTTTACCCCTTGTGGTTATAAAAAAAAATGAAGTTATTTTAGAGCGTGGGCACTATTTTTGCAAGTTTCTTCCAAACAATTTTTGAAAGGCAGAATAGCTCGTCGGTATTCTAACTCGGAATTATAAAAACTTTTTAATTTCATTAAGACTTTTTCCGCAGTTTGAAAACCATAATTGGAAAGAATCTTTCGGGAAGATTAAATAGAAAGGTTGTATTTAACATAGGAAGCAAAAAAAGCACTTTTCTATTTTATTTTCTACTGTTTAATATGTAATATTATCAAGACATCTAAATACTATTGTTATTGTCTTATTTTGTTTTATCCGATCTCCTTTTCAAAATATGAAATATCAACATGGAAATTACTTACAATATTTGCAACACAAGGGTGTAAATGGATCCTTATTATTTAGCCGACGCTGTCTGTCTGTCTGTCCTACCTTTTGACAGCTGTATCTCTTGAATCGTAATAGATAATAGCCAGTTGAAATTTTCACAGAATGTAATGTTTTTAAATGTATTTAAACTTTATAATTATAATTTACATTTCACTCGGCTTCAATCAATATTATATAACTACAAATTCTATTATTATATATTCTTTTTAGTATTTTGTGTAATATGTTTAAATTACTTATCATTTGTGTTTTATATGTATTATATAGTGTATTATGTTTTTATGTGTATTACATTGGTAATAGTATGGCGTTAGCACACCTGCTGTTTGACGTGCGTGACGTCACCTGTCGGTTCCAACGGAAGACCAGCGCTGGTTGTTTACAACCAGCATTACGCTGAGTTGGCACCGGGTTGTCACATAAACTATTTATTTAATTGTGTTTAACTCGTAATGTCTTTGTATCTTTTGTTTCTGTCATGAATAAATATATTTTTCTTTCTTTCTTTCTTTCTAACAATAAAGTCATAAATTAAACTAAAGGGACAACAAACCCCCTATAAATAAATCAATTCCAATAATTTGGTGGCTTAACTTGGTGGTGAACGGAAATCGCCTCGCACTTAGCCATTGCCTAATTATTTTTTTTACTTTAGAGTTTGTACTATTATCATGCCAAGTTGACGCTTGTACGTAACGCAATTTCCTCATTACAGCAAATACAAAAATATGTTTAATTTTTTTGTTGTAGACGTCCCGTTAGTTTTGACTTTATTATTACTTTTTAGTTAATCCGCCGTATGTTTATTATAGCATATTCTGTGAAAATTTAATCGAGACGGGCAGACAGACAGACACAGCTTAGACGTAGTAATACGGGTCCCTAGGTACGGAGCCCTAAAACACTTTCGAATTTATAATACTATCTGCGCCCCGCGGTTTCACCTGCATAGTGATAAAAATAGTGATGATGATGATGATTAAAAGTAGCCTATGTCACTCTCCGGCCCTTGAACTATACCCATGCAAAAAATCAGGTGTACCGTTGCTCAGTTGCTACGTAAAAGAGGAACAAATAAACCAACAAACAAAACACACTTTCGTCTTTATAATATTAGTATGATGTCTATGGAAAACTATACTTAGTACCTTCACCCAAAATAAAATGAATGGACGGGCCCAGAAGAAGCGCATTTTTGAAGATTACAGAATGAGCGCCGGCGCTCACTTCGTTTCAGTTGGTCTCTAGCCGTAGAAAGAGCAATACGAGACTATTGTTACATAATAACGAAACATCTGACAAAATTATGCCTTCGTGTGCTTTCTCGAAGTGTAAAAGCACAACAAAAAACCACTATCTATTTTTTGTAACAAATGTACTGTACATGGTTATAATTAGGTGTTGATGTATATGTCCGACGGTTTTGACTCATTTTTACTGAACTAGTTCAATTGTTATGGCCAAGGGCGTCGCCAAGGGGGGGCAGGGAGGGGCAGCTGCCTCCTTCCTAGAGATTAAAAAAAATTACCGACAGCAAAGAAACCTAGGTAAATCCTATTCTTATTACAATCGCCATAGAGGCAAAGACTCGCGCTAAAAGCTGTAAAGCTTCGTGCTCTTGACTGTACCTACTACAATTAATATTTTTCGCATCCTCCATAATATTAACTTGCCCCCCTGGGCCATGGGCTGGTGACGCCCTCCATTCATTTTATTTTCGTCGATGCTAAGTACAATATAAATTGTGTCTAGTCAGTTACTCACGGCTCGTTCGTCTGGCGTGAGCGTTGGATCGCGCTCGACGGCGCGCCACTCGTCTCGCGCGTGGATGGCGCCATTTTTGACAGCACCCTCTATTCCGCACTTATCGTTTGGAGGACCCCCATCTAAAAATTGCGTTTTCGAATGCAGCGCAGTCATCCCAACTGTTAAAAAGATTATTTTGAATCAAAAAAGTGTTAGAATCATTGATATACATGGATGATAGTACAAAGTTCTCGAAAAAAGTGTCCTCAAATTTATAAATTACTAACTGCGCTCCGCAGTTTCACCCGCGTGCTCCTTTATTACTCCTTATGTTATTTGGTCCAGCCGTTTTGGAGACCATAGGAAACATTAATTAAATGAAAAAAAAAAAAAAACAGTTTACCGGCACCAAACCAGCACTATCACCTGTCTCAATTTTCAGGACCGTTTCCGTTACACTCGATATAAATGACAATAGACAATTAATTCTATGGTTGCAAAAAATTCATCATAACTAGACAGAAAAAGATAAATATATATATATAATAATGTTTTTGATGATTGATGTTAATATGTGTGATGTGAAATTGATACAAAAAAGTTAAAGTGACGTACGCAACCTACTTTTCAAGTTATTATACGACTTTGTATGTAAATAAAGTGCTAAGTATTCTAGCCCAGTTTAGTCTATTTTTTTTGTTAAGTCCTTAATATAGGTGCAAAGTTTAATTACAAATTTGATCAGAAAAAATATTCAACGCTGCAAATTGTACGAGTAACTTTGCAGCTGGTTTTCCTCGAGTGAAACTTTAGCGTAGTTTTTCGTTTCGAAATAACCCACAACTTCAAAACTGGCACCAAAGTGCAAATGCAGGTTCTGCGAATATCGACTATTAAACTTGGAAGTTTAAGCCAAATAAGTTAGCCAACATCGACACAGGTAAATAAATAACGTGCCTAGTTGCTATTGATTCTAATATTAGTTTTGTTTGGTAAAAGCAGCTGATCAAAGCGCTTTTATTAATCAAAAGGTTTATAACTTAGAATCCAGCATTAGATATCTATGTTGGGCTTTCGTAAAACTAATAAAGCCAACCACAGACAGCTGCGTACAGCTACGTGTGTTAAGCTTTGTCAGCTGCCCGTGCGGGTTACCCGTACGGGCTTTCGGAGGGGAGACATACGTGAGGCGCTAGAACATCGTTTCACAGTGACGCGGATTGTTCCGTACGGTACTTGTCTCCACGTAGTTCCCATCTCCCGTTGTACGGGCGACCCGCACGGTTCTCCCGCACAGCTGTGAAACCAGCATAAGGGAATTCTTCCGCTCTGCAATCCTCTCTCGCTCGTACATCACGCTGTTGAAGATATGACCACTAAGTGTGAATTTTCAAAAACTGATAAAACCATGTTTTGGAGTCTATAATAACCAACCAAATAAAGAAATGTTGATTCAATGTATTTTAATTTGACGGAGTTAAATAGTATAAGCAAGCAAAAATTTTGGTTGTTAAATACTAGTTATATATTACAGTTTAAGTACTAAATAAGTCACTGATGCAGGGCAAAAAATCGAACTAGGTGCTGTCACATCGTAAAATGCTCATGCTACCGCTCGGCCACCGTTGTTCATGGTATGGACACTTAGTTTAATTTATTATTTGATCTTACCTGGCGGCGGATTGAGTATATCTGGCTGGGCCTGCTTTGGTGGCTTCAGGGTGTAAGCAACCACGTATTGACCGTCACTGGCGTTGAGTTGCAGCTCAGATGACGGTTGCTTCGTTGGAAGCCTGGCCCTACGGATAACGTACAAATAAAATTGTAAAATGCACAAGCAAAAAGTCAACTAGAATTCTTATGACGAGCCTTTTGGTATGTTTTAGAATTTAGAGCCAGGCCTTTCAAACGTCTGATCAAATTTGGTGCCAAATATCCCTGGTAGGCCGAAAATTAACAGGTCTAGCCAGAATGTAAGCTGGCTTCGAGTGTGGTTGCTGGAACACAGAATATATTGTGTTGGTAACAGATTTTTGACAATGGTAGCAAAGCAGATGAGATATTTTCTTTTATCTTGAGCTCCAATCAAATCAATCTAGTACCGTCGTCACTTCAATTTAGTACTTATTATAACGAAATTCCACATTCAAATAAGTGAATCCATGATTCAGAGCCAGTTGCTTAATTTGAAAAACTATGACGTAATGTAAATTTTGTACAAAGCAATTTGATTCTAATATTATCGTGCGAACTGCTAGTCTGTGGAATGCGTTGCCTGAATGGGTCTTCCCTAATAGATAATCTTGGTGTCTTCACGAGTGAATCGGTTTCTTCTAGGCAAACGTGATCCATCGTAGGCCGCAACATTGATGACGGTGAGAGGCAAGCATAATTATAAAATAAAATAAAAAACTTTTTCGACCGTATCTAGGTGACCAACTTGGTTTATACATGTTAGCTGATCAGTTATTCTTACCTTTTCTTTTTCAAGAAGTATCCGGTAAAAATTGCTGCGCAAAAGCATATCAACACTGTCAAAGCAATCGCCCATAATGCTGTTTTTGATATTCCTGCCATGAGAGTGTTGGCACCATCTAAAAATAAAATATATTTGACTTATGATGGCATTATGATGACAGATTCTAACTACGAAATACTAAAGTAAGAAGTGCCGACTTAATAACTTTCATAAAAATTTATCTGTACGCTATAAAATGTCATAGCAACAACATTTGACATAGTCGTTCTCGGTGTAGCGCAGTCTATATAAATATATATATATATATATATTACCACTGTAGCACTATTGATTTGATTTATTACTTTGGTTTATTTTATGTGATCTGTCTTATTGAATGAAAATATGGGTTGTTATGTTGCCTAAAATATATTAATTTAAATTTAATTGTAATTAAATATGCGAAGACGTTGAGGGTTACTTAGAACAGTCGTCATTATGAACAATTTTTTCTAAGTGAGCAACCTAGCCAGAGAAATAAAAACCATTGTCATTTACTTTTAACGAAATATATGGATGTAAGTAGGATATTAATACGAGGTGTCTTTTTACGATTTCAAGGTAGACCCCATAGTAAAAGTTCTTTTATAATGATAAGTACAATGACCTACTGTCGGCTTAGTACCACCGTCAAGTGTAACCCTGTATACTCAGACTTTTCCTATGCGCCACGCCAAGAACTATTTGGAAAAACTTAAAAAAAATATCATAGGACTGCATGTCAGAAGTGAAAACTAAAGTAGTAATTCACCTATCCAACTCCTCTAATTATATTCAAGAGATGGCGCTGTACTAAAAAATTACGTATACACATTATGAGCGTGATCAGTGCTTTTTCCCTATCAAAAAAATTGCCCAACGTGCCTAAAGAAGTTTTCACTTCCATAAAGAACAAAAACCCTAAAAAAAAAGACAATAATCACAAAGATAATACATTTTTATTAGGTAACCCGTTTAATTGTAGTTGTAATCATCATGCCCCAACTTCATTGTCCATTCAGCTATTTGTGGCTATATTTAATTTCCATATTAAAAAACATTGAATGAAATAAAGATAACAAAATAAACCCACACAAATATTCGCCTCGAAAATATTTAATACGCTAGATATTAAACCCTAATATTTTAAAAAAGAATTACATTTGCGTTTAAAAAGTTACAATATTTGTAAACGCTACGATTTGATTTGCATACATAAAGTTAGAATGTTTGTAACTGTGCTCGACCTACATTTTGTTTTATACCTTGCAATAAGAGTTTTAAGGGCTTAAGATGCGCCGATGAAACTTGACGAAACGGTGCACAGAAAAAAAAGGCAAAAGTGACAAAAAAAATTTTTTGTAACGGCGCGCACAGTCCACCCGTCGCAACGCGCAGCCACAGGCTGCCGAACCCCCGTCTCATGCGGCCACCAGAACCGCGCGGGTGTTTTGGTCACGTGGATTACGTATCTTCTGCGCATCTATTTCGTAATATTACTAAACATACGTACCAGGGGCCTAAAAAATAAATTTAAAAAACTAATATTCATGTTATTAATTTTCCTATGTGCAGGTGAAAGAATCAACTGGAACGCATTTGTGGTTATCGCAATAACTCGGGCTATGGTGATGAAATAGACTTTAGAATAATATTTTTTTATTCAAAATGTAGCAATTAAAATCAACTTCTGTGATAGTAAAATTTATCAAGTTGAATTTCCCTCATGAGCGATATTTTTTTCAAGTCGCTACGATTTGTAGTTTGTCCTATATCTTAGGTTAAAAATACCGATTTGGCAAATCTTAAGCCGTTAAAAGGGACGATTAGATATACTTTAATTATTAAAAAACAACTTTTTCATGTTATTCACAGCAAACCATACATAGGTACCTAATTGATTTCCGAAAATCCGTAAGAAGCCTTTTGATACCATCTTTATTGTGCGATCCACTAGTCTGTGGAATGCGCTGCCTCGATGGGTGTACCCCAATAGTTGCAGTCTGGGTGTCTTCAAGTCGAGAATGATCGGTTTCTTCTAGGCATCGTAGACCGCAACATCGCTTGACATCGGTGATGTGTATAATGTATGTATGTTCCCTATGGATTCTGAAACGGGACTTTCACTTGCAGATAGCTGATGTTATAAAGAGTAATAACGAGGGGAGCAGCTAATTACTTAATTAAAAAACAATGCTCAAAATTGCTATATCTAGTTCGATAGAATTAAAAAAAAATAACACGCGAAAATGAGATTTTTACGCATGTTAAACGTATCTAAGTAACACCAATAGTCTTTAGTGTTAACGTATTTAAACCATGTTCATTTTGATGTTGAACTAGATGATCACGTCACACAGTTATTGTTCTTCCATTAATAAGCACAATATTACCATTATTGGCAACATTTACCTAAATTATTGGTGTTGATTACGGTATTGTTGGCCGTTGTATTAATTAGCTTCATTAGACACGTCATGTCTCTATGTAACACTATCACAACGCCAATACCACACAATAATAAAGAGCATAAAATCCGTCACGTAATTTACAAAGCCTACAAAGCCGTCTGTCTAATAGTATGTAGCCTTTGGAGTCTTTTACAGGTCCCTAATAGGTACATTAAAATAGTGTACAACCCTGAATTTGCCGTCCTGTCAAAAATATATCTGTTTTGTTCTGGTAACAACAATTTTGATATATGAGTAAAGAATGTAACATGTTTAAATTGTTTGATAAAACTTAACCATTACATCTTCTGTGTAACCAGTTCAGATAGGGATCCAAATATTTTTTGCATTAGGGCTTTTGGTTTACCTAGCTACGCCACTGGCTTTAGGTTACCTGATGCGTCCTGAAATGGCTACCATGCTTTATTTTATCAACTAACCTCCATATTTATAGACGTTACTTCTCCTTATCTTCACACTTATGGTTTCCTTAAGTCAATAAAATAAAATAACCTTAAACAAAAGGATGTCTGCCTACAGATCTAATGACATCATCTAGCCTCATTTTGTCCTCATTTGTAGTAGACTTGAGGAACCTTGAGAGACGACTAACAATGCCAAATATGAGGAAGGTTTGGAGAACCAGCAAAGAGAACCTTAGCAAATTTAGCACGGTGAGGATTCGAGGTACCTTTGTTGCGTCTATAAATACTGAGGTAACACAATTATTTGTAATGTTACTATCACCTGTTCTCCTCTCAGGATCTTGATAAGTCAGAGCTTGGAGCATGATCCTCTCTGAAGCTCCCTTGTCGTTCCTCGAATGCACCGTGAGTCTGAGAGCATTGGCACTTAACCACAACACGGGGGCTGGCACGAGAAATAGCGCCACACCATCTATTGGAAAATGTTGTTTTATTCATCCACAAGGTAGTAGTGACCGAGAACTTAAAATATCACTGATCATATTGATTGTCATCAGATTTGATTGGAAAACGTGAAAGACATATATTAAACAACTGATTAATATTTATTATATTAAATAATATTAATCAACTGTTGAAATTTATTGTTTCTAATAACAATTTTTTTAAAGGTTAATTGAAGTATAATTGTGTAAGTAATTTACTTGTTGAGATCAATGGATGGACGAATTGGGCTGAATTAATTTAATTACAATACGTGAGTTAAATGTAACTGTAATAATTCGTTTATTTATGGATAAGTTAAAAATAATGTATCTGTATGGAGGCGTAGGGTGTCCAGAAAGCTGGCTTTTATTTCACACAGAAATTGAGCTTTGCCATTCAACGTGGCAATGCCGCCAGCATTCTGGGGACCTTTCGTAATGTTTTTTTAATTTAAGTTTTTTTAAAGTTATTTTAAGTATAATAGGCTTGTGTCCTAATGTTTAATTTATCACAAATAACCAGCTTAGCGACGAATATAACTAAATACATACTAAAAAAATTATTTAAATTAGCTGATAAATCTCTGAGATATGAGCGTTTAAAGTTTTAGGTGGGGATAGAGAGGGGATGCTCTGTCCTTTTTTCCTATATCGTGTGTTAGTATAGCATTTCTATGGCGCACCTGAGGCGTGACGTTACGGCTCAGTATAGTGCGCTCTCTGTCTAGCATGAAATTAAAATGCTTATATCTTATTTATTTTTGTACTAATTTTAATTTTTTTTACGTTGATGAGCTCTATTTATGATCAGCTTTTTATGAGGTAATAAAAAAATATTAGTCACCAGGCCTATTAAACTCTTATGTATCTCAATCATTTAATTTAAATAATTAAAATGAATGCAAAACTGAAAGAATAGTATAACCTAATATTATTCTGAATTATTGCAAGTTTTTTTTATAATTCATAATATGCTTACGATTAACCTAGTATTACAGAAGTGAAGACAAGGTTCTAAGATTACAGTTTCCCAGAAAACACTCTTTTTTGAAAGATGAAATGATATTTTCAATGAGGGGATGTCCTGATAGGCAATTTCTTGGCTTCCACTCACCAGTCTCATTCGCAGTGACGTTGAATCTCACAATGCCAGTAGTTGAGTCCAAGGCTTCAAGTACCACCAGCTGTGGCAGACCGCCGTCGTAGCCAGTGACGCAGCGGACGACTAGAGCCTCCCCAAAGTCATCCCTTCCAGAATCATCTATCCAGTTGGAGCCGTTGCCCGACGATATGGTACAATTCCGCGGTGGTGATGGACGAGCTGTTGAAGTAATTTCATAATAAATTTCGTAGCAATATGAACTCTTAGAAGAAAACCTTAATAATCTAGAGCTCGTTATAGACAAATCGTGAATCCATCACACCCCAAGCGATACATTAACCATTTTAAACCCATTTTTAACCGACTTCAAAAAGGAGAAGGTTATCAATCCAAGTATCTTTTTAACCGACGAAGGAGGAGGTGGAGGTTATCAATTCAAGTGTAATTTTTTTGTATGTTTTTTAATGCAATTACTCTGCCAATTATGCAATGATTTTGATGATTCTTTTTTTTGTGGTAGGACATACTTTAGAGGTCCTAATAAATTGTAAATAAAGGTCCTATATAAATTGTATCGAAACTGATTCAGCACCTTTTGAAAATATCAACAAAATCCTAAAGCACATGATTTTTTGGTTTGTGGTTCCCATTAGAAAAAAGTTTTGATGAGTTCTTTTAATCTCTGTTAAAACGACGGTTAAAAAAACTCTTTTAACACGTCCTCACAGTGACCACGTAGTACATAATAATAAAAAAAATTATTTTTAACCGACTTTAAAAAACCAGGGGTATATTATAGGTATAACTAAAATGTTTTGAAGCCCTATGAATATTCAATTAGATGGAAAGTATTTTACAAGTCTACAATGTGTTCATTGTTCATCAAGTCAGGTCTTTGATTGTTTCAATAGTTGAAACTTAGCTTTACCTAACTTGGCCTAGACTAACATAATAAAACCTTCTACGAAGGCACAGAGCAGACAAACAAAGGAGTCAGAAGAGTTGGAGGTCAAACGCAAACGTCATAGAGTCGTAGCGTCAAAAAATAAAAATACGAATCTCTAAAAGACACTGTTCACTTGTTTGAGTGTTTTGGCCCTGCGTGGACAGACACTAAAGCTCCATTGTCTGATTTAAAAAGTCAAAGCAATCTCTAAAAGAGACTGTTCTCTTGTTTAAGTGTTTTGACCTAGCGTGGACAGACACTGCTTCTGAACTTGCTATTTGCAGGGCCTTTAATGGACAGTGCTATTTCACCCTAAACCTACGCTGCACCTTAAACTGGGAACGAGATCTATCTTCAACAAAGACGAAGTTCTCAAGAAGTTAGCTACATCTTTAAAGTCCTCGGTAAATAAATTTGAAGTGCTCCAATTGATTCTTAGGTCCCTAAAAGATGGTTCAATAGGCTCTGCAAATATTTGCTTTGCAAACTTGAAACCAATTGGCCCTGCCAATAGTAACTGAGAAAGTTGAAGGGGTTTAACAATTAGAAACTTGGTTAAATGGATTATGACTTGTAAAGGAAGGTAATTTCAGCAAATACTCTAAATTAAAATTGTTTTAGAAGGTAAACTCTGAATAATAAAATAATAATAACGAAATCTAGGAAATATTGAGAATGCCTAAGAAATTTTATTTCATATCTAAGGAATTTCAGATAAGCCTCGCTAATTGGCACTTTACATAGGGCTACGTTACGTATAGAGGGTTATACGAAGCTGAAAATAGGTCATTATAGGCATAAATATGAACAACTTTTACTATGGACCAACCCTAAAATCGCAAAAAAAGTCTGTTCCATACATTTAGTTGAGTGTGAGTGACATTTTTTATGGGACAGCTGATTTTTTTATCGATTTCAATGTTGGCCTTTATTAAAGTTGTTTATATTATTATGTTGAATACAATGATATCCAAGAATAGGTCCGTCGTCTAGAGATAAATCTCGTATGGTGGTGTATATTAGAGAGATATTAATCTGAGACCTGAGACTATTTTTTATAGAATAAATGGCAGTCAAGCTACGGTCCACTTGATGGTAAGTAGTCACCGCTACCATCTACAATAGTCAGGGCATTGTCAGTGCGCTGCGTACCCCTGAGGACGCTATTCACCTTTCGTTTGAAGCTTTCCAAATTATACTTCGGGGGAAAAACCAAAGGTGGTAAGCAATTGTATTAAACCAACAACCACCAAAAGCAAAGCAACAGTAAATAACCAAAAGCAACATGTTAGTCCAATGATTAATTCTTACCAGCAGGAACAATTTGAAAGACGCATGGCTGTGCCTGGCTGCCCACAGAGTTTGAACCGCGACAGGTCAAGGCACCATAGTCCCGCTCGCTGGCAGGCGTGTACCGAAGTTCGCTCAGACTGCCATTCACGGTCCCTGGATAAGAACAGTTTTTATTTTATTTTACATGGAAAACAAACAGCTGCTAACTGAAAAAACTTGGTAAAACAATATTTCAGTTTTCACAGACCATACAAGCCGTGAATTAAACAAGGCAAAAAATACCTCATCCTCTTCATTTACTCCACATATATAGTTCCCGAGTTCACTCTCACTCACAATCATGCAAATCCTAGCCATCAAATCTCCCAGCTAAATACGGGCCCAAATAAAACTGTGAACGAGGATTGTCTTGCTAAGCCAAGAGATAGCATTTACGTCAATGACCTGATACCCTATAGACATTACATCTAAATTATATATAGATTAAACTCTATTACAATCGTCCGTCTCTCCTCCCATTATCTTATTCGCAATCCTTTTTTTATTGAGTTCGTGAATGATATTTTACATTAATGTTTTTGACCATAATTTGACCATAATGGCCATGGCGTCATTCAAGTCGTCCAGAGAGGTTTTCGGACACGCTGCATACCTGCATAGTCCATCAAGTGTGATATTGTTTGAGGGAATCACATAAGGTTTTGGAAAAACAATATATATAGGCGCGATACAAAACATTGAGAAAACTACTTAGAGGTGCGGGCTAGAATACTAAACGCTGATTGGCCCGCGTAAGGTGACGACATTCATTCTCAGATATTGACATGTTGTACCTACGGAGATTTTATAGACATTTTTGTACCAATGTGTTGACTGAAAGTGATTGCGAGATGTCTATAGAGTAGCATGTCGTACATTCACGTACCTAAACAGCTCGCTTCGTTACACATTCAGGGCGTTGTCCGTAGACATGAGGTGCTGATTGAACAGACTCGATTGGAACTCTATCGGATGAAAATGTGACAGCTTTTTGGTAAGTGTATTGAAGGTGTTAGAACTATTGTGAAAGATGGTCAATGGTGAATTGTTTATTTCACCAAATTAAACTAAATATTAATAGCAGTCCTAAACTAAAAAACTTAACGTTCGTAAGACGGCTGGTAGTGGCTGGAAGAGAAAAGTCTAATATCGGGCTGAGTTCCTTGGGAGAGGCCAATATCCAGACTATGTCCTACTCACGAACAGAATTAAGTAAACCATCGATTTTTTGTCTTTGTCAATTAAACCACATAAAATTCTTACCATATCTAGCAGGAGAAACGTTAAAACTTTCGCCGCTGTTGTTGAACTGCCAGAGGAACGTGACGTCAGCAGGATCTGCGTGGACCGAGCAGCGCACGCGCAACGCCTCGTCAATAGCTGCACCGACTACTTGAGGACTCATCTCAGCGCAAACTGGCGCGACTGTTGGAAAAAGTTTTATTTTTGACCAACTACGGCAAATGGAGGGGTGTGAGTTTGACAGTCTATGTAGGTATCAATGTTCATGTGTTCCCTCTAATCTCCTGAACTGCTTATCATATTTTGACTAATGAAGTGTCTATCAACGTGTTTTAATATAGGCTATAAGTCATCGAGATACAATACACATACAGTCACAATCGTGCCAAAAAAGTGTCCGAACCCAAATTCGGCACACGCTACGAATTACGCAGACTTTTTGGTTAGTCACAAGGCAGCCGCAATACGACTACAACGCCGCGCGATGCCAGAGCTACGATGACATAGCGGACAACTAACGTTGAACACTGTGCAAGCGAAATAACGTCTAAATTATAAGAGATAATTAGAGTAAATGTGGCATTGTAAAGTATATATACAATGTATGTACAGTGACGCTCGGACGTTTTATGACTGTTTTCACTGAGAGATTGTGACTCTATAGGAATTGTATCTCAATGCTATAGGTATAACGTTACACTAAAACCAATATGACGAGTTTTATTACCTAATTTCGCACGATGAAAAATTATCTATACTAATATTATAAAGAGGAAAGATTTGATTGTTTGTTTGTTTGCATTGAATAGGCTCCGATACTACTGAACCGATTTGAAAAATTCTTTCACTATTGGGAAGCTTCACTATCCCCTAGTGACATAGGCTATAATCTATATCCCTGCGAAGACAGACCGCTAGTTAATTAATAAATCAAAAACTATTTAATCTAACTCTCATTTTCAGACCTGGGATAAATTGTCTGCACATTCAGGCCACCAACCCAATTTTGTATCGCATGTAGCCCAAACTCACAAAATATCTCTATTTAAAATGAAAATCGGATTACCAAAACAAAACCAAAATTACTAAAACATATTCGCATTAGAGGCACCCACTGAATTAATTCGGCTCCCCAGACCTAAGTTTAAGCCTTCAAACGAGGCTATACTTGTACAGATATATTTTAATTTCGCTCGAACCCAAACACCGGTAGAGAGGAAGTGCGAACATCACATTTGCGTTCACGTAGACAGTTCATTTGCATAACCCTACACTGTACTATACCGGACACGCAGGCATCTCATAAAATGTCACCGGGAGAGCGGTATGAATTACTGCCCTATAAATGCCGACGTGTCTGCGAATAGTATTCAAATGATTGCGGTGGGGATCGACGTACCGACTTCCTTCCGCGGCCGACCGACCGCATAGTAATTGGCTCGGAGGCACCACTGGCTCTAAATCATCAAAATTATTGCCTAATATTACTGCCATTTTCCGACCACGCCGATCTGTTGTTCCACAAGTTCCGCAACCTCGTACAGCTTTGTTTTAGTTGGCATAAATTTTCTACCAAATCCTAAAGACACATTTGCTCGGCAGCGTAATAAGCGGTTACCACAGTTGCTCTCTGAAATTTATTATGCCGCAACAAAAATAAATAGAATGTAATGAAGAGAAACGAGCCTCGTGCAGACTGTCATTATATCGCGAGAACTTCATTGAATTTATTATACAGAATCTCAAATTTTTTAGGGTTCCGTACCTCAAAAGGAAAAAGCGGAACCCTTATAGGATCACTTCGTTGTCCGTCTGTCTGTCCGTCTATCTGTCCGTCTGTTAAGACCCTTTTTCTCAAGAACGCGTAGAGGTATTAAGTTGAAATTTATATTAAATACTTGGGTCTACGGTTTCTTTGGGCTGTAAAAAAATAAAAGTTGTAAGTCAACGCAATCAAAAGATATGAACGTTTATGTCGCATATTTTGCGATTTCACAGGGTAATCAAAACCTATAGGGTACTTTAACAAATTTGAAATTATATCATTTAAATATAAAATAATTTTGCTATTACAAACTTACATTTTGTAGTTGGTTGTCAACTACAACGTCAACTACAAGTTTGTCTTTCAATATTTCAACTTCAGTTAGTTTTTTTTTGGAATCACGCTCAGAGGGTTTTGTCCAACGGAACCCTCAGAGCACGAGTCCTACTCGTACTTGTCCGGTTTTTTTTAGTTCTCATTATCATTTGAAATTCAATTAATTACAATTTCAGTTCTCGGACGAAGTACTCTCTGAAGGGCAATCTCTCATTATTTTTAATGATATCTACCTACTTAGCTAACTTGTTTTTTGTTTCACTTATCTGAATCACGAAATGATTCATTGAACATTTTGATTTAGTTCGTGAATTATTGAAAACGATTAACAAATTCCATTTCGAAAGATTCAAACCAATTTTACTAATTGCAAAAGTTAAATATCCGAAATATTTAGGAGGACTCGAAAATTATTTCAAAATATTTCCTCAATTTGTGTTGAATTAATTCCAATCGAGTAGGTAAGGGCCTCGATGCTAATTGGAGATAAAAATATGCGTGGATATAAAATATTTTGCAACAGATTTGGGACAATGTAAGTAATTTTGAAAGTAATTATAGAACGGATTTTAGGAGCGATTAGCGTGTCTCCCGAGAAATAGAGTTATAAAGTGGTACTAAGGTGAATCCACGGGCAGGTAAACCTTCATTATCTTTCGGATACGCCTACGTAAATCAACAACTGTGTCCGTTGCTTGATTTATTACGCAAGCGTATATTGGCGCATCGTGTAGCTTCCTTCCGCGACCGTCCAACCCGCACTTAATTGCCGACGTGAGAGGGAAAGACGAAATAATTCGGGCACTGCCAAAATAATTGTTCGTATGATTTATGTTTATCGTTTTACGACAGGAAAACTCGCTGTTTGGAGTTTTAAATTTATTGTTATTTTATGCCTGTAATTTAGTGGGTCGAACGAACGTTAACATGCAAGCTAACGATAGCCCAAGTTGCGGATGTAAAATCGGTGTATATCTGTCTATACTTGTTTGCCCAGCTGTTATATTGTACACTTTTTACAAGCTAAAGTTATAGACAGATAGATAGATAAACTCTTTATTGTTCACACCACAAATTATATAAAGATATGATTATTATGATATGATTATTTGTGATTATTAGTTATATGATTATTTACGGGATATTTACCGTGGTACTGTTCGACCAACCACCCGCATTCTTCAGTCTTCCCGTGAACATGGTGCATGTAACTGCGCCAAAATATCGGGAGCTCATTCCACAACCTTACCACGGTAAATAAACCGTAAATAATCATATAACTTTAGTGAACAACCGTGACAGCTTAACACAGTGTTTTTACAAGCTTTCATTTAACCTGCAATGTTTGTTACTTTGCTTAGGTCAAATCTTGCAAGCTGAACTAGAACTAGATCTTCCAAACCGATTTTGCTGAAATTTTGCATTTGTACTTCCAGTTTTGCGTTATACGGTTTAGCAGTATAGCGAGGAAATATTATGAATAATGTCATTTGAGCACGAACTAGAATTGACAACATTACTCCCGTTTTTTTTAAATGTATATCTGATTAAAGTCTGTCTCTTTTGAATTGTGTTTGATAGCCAGTTGAAATTTTCAAAGAAAATGACGGCGAATTAAATTAGATAAAAAAAATATGCAGTCGAATTGGTAACCTCCTCCTTTTTGAAGTCGGTTAAAAAAGGGGTCCCCAAACCATCAAACGTATTTTTAGCGTGTTTTTGTCACCGCTCTGGTGTAAAAACGGCAATACTGACAAGCGTCAAACTTATCATGGCTATAGTGCACATTCTAAAGTAAAACAAAAAATAATAAACACCGGCCAAGTGCGAGTCGGGTGCGCGCATAATTTCCCTAACTAAATAAAATAAAACACATTTTTTGTATGGAACTCTTGGTGCGAGTCCCACTCGCACTTGACCAGAGTTTATAAACTTCAAACATTTTAAGCAAAAAAAATTATTTGGCTTTTTATCTACAGTTGCAATACAATATGTCTGCGTTAACGTGCATAATAGGATTTCTATGAAGAATCTTTTTTCTCAAGCGCCGCAAAGAAAATCTCATTGAAACGTAATTGACATCATTTAATTAAAGTACTGTAAACGTACTCTTCATCAACGTGTTGTCAACTTTTACTAATTTGCAGAGTTTGTGTCATATAATGAGTTCAAATTAAACGTTGTTAGCGAGTTTCTGAATTAGAAATTTGTGAAAGTAAGCGAGAAAAGGTGTCAAGATGAAAAGCAAGCTAGATTGTTTTATTATGGAGGTTCACAATTCATAATATCAACATTTTGATGAGTCTCTGATTACACAAGGTAATACTTTAAACACGAAAGTAATTCTGCTTCTCTTATCCCCCTGTCTAGTTACTACCACAAGACTACCTGAGAGACCAGGTGTGTACAATAGGCATGTGTCCTCATGTTTAATTTATTACAAATAACCGGCTTAGCGAGGAATATAACTAAATACATTACACATACTGAAAAAATAATTTAAATGGGCTGATAAATCTCTGAGATATGAGCGTTTAAAATTTTAGGTGGGGATAGGGAGGGGATGCTCTATCCCTTTCTCACAAAGCGTGTGTTAGTATAGCATTTGTATGGCGCTTCTGAGCCGTGACGTCACGGCTCAGTATAGTGCGATCTCTGTCCAGCATGAAATTTAAATGCTTATATCTTATTTATTTTTGAACTAATTTTAATTTTGTTTTCGTTGATGGGCTCTATTTATGATCAGCTTTTTTATGAGGTAATAAAAAAATATTAGTCATCATGCCTATTCCTACCCGTCCTTGTCATCCGATAGCATAATAGCCAGGAGAGGGGAAGATCTGATGCACAGTTGCATACTCTTCAAAATGTTTCCGATTAAAAACTTAAATAGCTTGTATAGCTTAAATAATTAACATTCTATGCTATTTACTATTCTGTAGTTTATTGTTATGTTCGTATATGAGATGTGCAGAGGAGATAAGAAATAAGGAGTGACAGTTATGTCTGATCCTCTTAAGGGTCCTATCACATTTTTGACGAAAAAAGCATTGAAAACTGGATTTTTGGTAAAAATTTTCAACTAATACGATTTTTAGAAAATTCTGTTGCTGTATTAAATAGATTTGTATTTTTTATTGAATGTAGCGGCTTCAGATTTTGGTATAGCTGAACATATCCATTTGTAACCTCCAATTTACAAAAGTAGTTTTTCGTCAAACTGTAAGAAGGAAAGTTTGAGAATGGACTTCGTTAAATTACTGTCATAAAATAAAAATAAATATGTTATGGTTTACTTATTTTATATTTATCATGAAAATTACGGCTTTATTTATTCGTTTTATGCCCGAAAATACAAATAATTAAAACTTAACGGTTCATTTTGTAGCACGCCTCTTAAATGTCAACTTACATTGCACTCGTAAAGTGACAACTTCACTCGATGTCTCTCCCCTCGCGTTCGCCGCCTTGCAAGAGTACGCGCCAGCTTCTCTTCTCGTCACTTTTTGAAGAACAAGTGACTTTGTGCTCACAATGATGCCCGAAGTCATGTTCTGTATCACCGGCCTGTCCTAGATTGAGAACATTAGCGTGCGTTTGCAAAAATGTTGTAATACATAATTATATTAAAATCGTAGAGATAAAAAAATCTGTATTTGCGAGATATCAACAAAAAAAACACACAAGGCGTCTTAAAATAAGCAGCTGAACACGTTAAAACAAACACGTTTTTAGAATTTTTGTCTGTTTGTTTGTGCACTACCACCCATACATTGTGGATTTTCCTTGGATACGTACCAAACGTTTCGATTCTACGTTTCTAATCTGTACGGCCAAAGTTTGGAACAACCTGCCAGCTTCCTTGTTTCCTGAGAGATATAACCTGGGCCTTTTCAAGGCCAGAGTGAATAGGTATCTTCTAAGTCTGCGTGCTTCATCTTCGACCACATCGTCGCTTACCAACAGGCGAATTGGTGGTCAAACGCGGACTTATCAGCGTTAAAAAATAAAAATAAAACTCCTAAACCACTGGACGGATTTACATTCAGTTTTCACGAATATGCTTAGCTATGACCAGATTAGAGTACAGGCTATGTTATGTCGCGGGCAAGACCTAGTATAAAATAAAATAACAGTTCAGTTGCCACAAGGCTTGTATGGTTTTTTTATGAAACATTAGATTAATTATTCACGTAAAATTTACAAGGTCCTAGTAAAATATTATCATCATGATCAACAGCCAGAAGATATCAACTGCCGAACATAACCCTCTCCCATAAAATATATAATATATTATATTTATATTATTAGTGGCATATTCTATTTTCACAATGTCGTCGGTCCATCTAGTGGGAGGCCTCCCTACGCTGCGTCTTCCGGTTCGTGGTCTCCACTCCAGAACCTTTCTTCCCCATCGGTTATCGGTTCTTCGAGAGATGTGGCCTGCCCATTGCTACTTCAACTTGCAAATTTTAACAGCTATGTCGGTGACTCTGGTTCTTTGGCGAATATCCACGTTTCGGTTACATTGTTAGAGTCGTGGGCATCCAGTGGATGCAAAAGGCAGGCTGTCGTTCAGTGTGGAGGTTAAAGGGGGAGGCCTATGTTCAGCAGTGGACGTCTTCCGGCTGATGATGATGATGATTCTATTTTATCATACCCAATCAGGGTCATTATAAATGTGATGCCTACCTTAAAGCATGTTATCTTAGATCTGTATGTGAATTTCATAATTTGCTATAAATTATTAAGTACATTGTATTACATTTAACTAATACAAAAAGTATCGAAGCATCGTCTTGATGAATAAAGACGTGGCGTAGATAAATCACGCCTAAAAGGATTCAGAGCAATAAAAAAGTAGACCTTTTGAATTTTAATAACAGTGAAAATTGCTGTAGAATTAATTAAACTTTTTGATTCCCATAAATCACTACATCTAATTTAAATTCCAAAACAACAGACTTTTCTTAGAATCTTGCTAAAATTTAAAAGACTTGGGTCACAGAAATATTAAATTGTTTTGAAGTAGTAATTGCGCTAACACATAGGACTTTATCAAGATAGACCCCGCGTGCACATTAAGTTGAGTGAAAACCCAGCATGCCACCATTTTTGTATAAAGGCTTGAGTTCATCACCGACGACAAGCAGCAGCAACAGGTGACGTCTGTCGTGCTTTGCCAAGATGTTAGACATCGAACTGAATTATGCGACGTGCTTGTTGGAGCATCGTTTCTAGTTAAGACAGGCTACTGACTTGTAAACTAGATAAACTCGCGGTGTCTATCCAGACAAAAGTCTGCGATCTAACATTTAAAATCACGGTCTCTGAAGTATCCATCAAATTAATCCAACAGAGCTATTGCAATTCGACCGAATAGGCCAAGAGCTAACTACAAATTTTAGAACGGTATTCCCTTAAGGGGTAAATTACAATATAAACTTTGGTTATTCGAAACTTACGTTATGGTACCAAGATATCCGATGTTCCCGAGGGTTCGCACGTATATTGCACTCGAAATACACGTCGTCGCCTTCTTTGATGTCGTGCGGGTTCAAAGTGCTTCCCAGAGTCAGCGACACTAGCGGACTGTCTGGAGAAAAACGTTGGTTTATTAAAAAGATTAAAGCTTACTGTCCAGTGAGAATAAACTTAATCTATCATCTTAATCCCAAAAACCTAAAAGGTTAAGGTCCTAAATAAACTACGGTCGTTTCGGGCAGTTGTTGGATGGGTGACCGCGAGTGGAATTCCCAATTAAGTGCTACAATTTTTTGGATACCACGTTTAACTGTGTACCACTGTTTTTCTCGGTTGTTGGTTTTAGAACAATGATTGTTAAGCCATGCTAAAGACCCACGGACGGCATAATAACTCAGACTTAAGTGGGTAATTTTTTTATTTTCAGATTTTTTCATTTTATTACCTTTTTTATTATCAACAGCAGACATTTTTTCGTGATATCAGACTTGCTTCCATAGTAAAAGCTGTTCACAATGAAGGGAGCTATGGACCCCTTTAGGTTTAGTACACCCTTTCCGTGTAATCTGTATACCTCACCTATGACGTAATGTATCACTTAGTGCTTATTTGCGGTAGACTGAGGGAACTTTGAGAGACGACTAACAATGCCAAACATGATGTACTCTAGGAAAACCAACAAAGAGCAAAATTAGCAAAGAGTGAACACTTAATGTAAGGATTTGAGCTACCTTTATTGCGTTTGTAAATATGGGGAAAGATACGCTGTAAAATAATAGCCAAGTCTTTCCCAGTGGAGTCGTGGCATCACCTCAGCAGACGGTATGATAAAGATAAACTGAATGCTACATTTTAGCTCGTTATGTCTCCTGACTTTCTGGTTTACTCAGTTGGTTAAACATTGACATGCTTTCGCTACTTTTCTTTATATTTTATAGACAAGACCGTTTTACCGACTGATTTTACAACGTCGAGTGGGACTGCGCTGCTGTTTTACTCCATTCTTTTTAGACAAGCTAACCAAATTAATACCTACCAAATTAGGATATACATATTTAATATATTTTTACAAAAATAAAATAACAACCAACTTTACGGAAATTCTATAAACGGGATCCATTCCCTAATTTTTCACGTTTAGAGAAGGAAAATTTACTTTAAAATTAAAAAATACCCTCTTTTAAATTGAGAAGCTTTTTTTTGAAGTCGGTTAAAAATAAAGCTATTAAATGTTAGTTCGGTGTGT
This sequence comes from Agriopis aurantiaria, assembly GCA_914767915.1. Taxonomy (NCBI): domain Eukaryota; kingdom Metazoa; phylum Arthropoda; class Insecta; order Lepidoptera; family Geometridae; genus Agriopis; species Agriopis aurantiaria. Next base: position 8,534,232 of record OU612000.1, on the reverse strand, counting down.
TGACATTAATATTATAAATAGGTAAAGTTTGTCTTTATGTTTATAAGGAGTAGGTAATTCTGGTTACTAAAACAAATATTATGGCGGTACCTATGGGCCCCAAACTAGGCAAAGCCTGTATCTTGGTGGCCCAGTCTCATCGGGTTAGAAAATGAAATATGCGCGTGCCTTGCCGTGATTAAGTTGAAAAAATTATATAATGCTAAGTGCTGGAAGAGGTAACGCGTCTAAATTTAATTGTGTGATTGTGCATATTTGGATGGAGTATGATCAGACCGACACTTTCATATTGCTTCTTTGACACTGGCAAATGCACAAGTCGTGCAACGTCAAAATCAATTCTATATATGCAAAATCGTCTCAGAGGGAATGAAAAAAAAGACACGATTAAGATTACCACGAAGCGAAATGATAGCGTGGATTTGATCGACTTATGCGACAAATTGCGAAGCGATGCGACGCGGCTTATTACAACACTTCGGTATTTTGCATCTTATCACAAAATGATAAAAAAATGTAGATGAAAACATTTGTAATGATACTAACATACAACGTTTAGCTCCAGCTGGTCGAAGATATAAGACGTCAGATGAGGATTGGTCGCCATACACTTGATCGTGGAGCCGTTGTCTTCGGGAGCTGGGCTGAAGACCAGGGTGCTCACTGACCACGTTTCATTGGCTTGCCCGGACACCTAGAACACTCTTAACGATATAATATCAACAAAAATAGCATCATGGCAGGTGTGCTACGTCATAAGGCTATTCTTGTGCATGCGATTATTTTTCCGTCCCGTCACATATAGGTAGGGCAAATCGAATGAGTGACATGTGACAAAACTTATATCGCAGATCTTGGACCTTTATCATCCCATTTGACGTGTTGCTTATCTTTACAATTGTAGTCCTCTAGTTTAGGCAGAATTTTTAGGGTTTTTTGTAGTACCAAGGAACCCCTCCCCTATAAGTTCGTTCCGTCCATCCAACAGTCCTTTTTTTTTATTTAATATATTATATTACTAAAACAATTTAACAAGTATTCTATAGAACCTTGTGACTTCTGTAGTTATTAAGGTAAGTGCGCATGAAATTTGGCACGTTTTTGGCCAGTTATTTTTCTAGGAGAAACCATCAAAATCATTATTAAACCCATGTATTTTCCAACAAGAACAGGTTTTTTTTTATCTTTGCAATATATAGTAGATTGCAAAGATAAAAAAACTAAAACTGAAGGCAAAAGCATCTAAAATTTCTGTTTTAATATTACTTGAAAATTATTTGCCACAAGATGTTTGAATAAAAACAAAAACATACTTTTCATTTATTTTGGCTGTTCTTTATAACTTTTAAAATAGACGTTGGCTTTTTTCAATTACTGAAGGCTAGACTGTCTCCGGGGACTTTAAGATGGATCAGTTCTAAATTAATCTATAGGCATTTGAGATTTAATGCAGATTTGGGTCATCTACAAAGTTAAGTTAATTTGTCACAGTTCTATTACTTGCAAGTTTATAATGTAGGAAGTACTTATACCAAGCTGATACTGTTAATGATTCAGCATTTTGTGTCATATAAAAATTTTCTGTGGAAGAGTTCATTACAAATAATTGAGTAAAACTATGTAAGCATCCTAAATTTACCAGCAAATTATTTTACGAAAGTTTTATTTTTGTTGAATATGAACTTTTTCGAGCAAACAAATACAAAAAAAAAATATTGTATTACCGCAAATAAACAAAATACAAAAACAACAGTTGGATTACCATTTAACATATAAAATCAAATCGAATGCTCAGTACCAATTGGCAGAGTACCCAGCATGCTGGTGGCATTACCACACTGAATGGAGAAATAGAAATCAAAACTCCGGGTTCCTACCATAAATCGTGTATTAAGTTTCATTTCAAAATGCTGGTGACTGTGACTGGAATCGATAGCCGCACCGCTACACCCATTGACGGACTTTGATTTAGTACACGACTAATTGCTCAGCGATCGAACCAATCTAAGCGTGGCCAGTATGAATAGAAAGGAGCGAGAAAAATGGTATGTTACAAAATTTCTCTACGTAGGTAGTTTCATTTGATTTGTTGTTTTTTCTTCTTAATTTGAAAGGCAAATTCGCATTGTGTTACTTATTTTTTACTTACGACGGAGACCCATAAAGGAGATATTGTGTTAATTTTTATGTTCCCCACCTGTATTAGCATTTTGAACGCAGCAACCGATTATTATAAAATTAATAATTAAAAAGATTCTGGCGACCATGCTCTAATTCACCATGCTGGGCCTGTATGTACATGTTGGTGTATCTTTGAACTTTTGATGTTCTAGGATAGATTGGTTTCCTCACGATGTTTTCCTCCACAGTTTTTGAAGGAAGGCATTGGTGCAGGGCCGACGATCGAACCGGGTGCCGTCAGATTGTAAAGCGCACATGCTATAGCTCGGCCACCATCACCATGTGTTAATTAACTCCAGGGATGAATTCATGATAGTGATTGCTATTAGTCCATCGCCATATGAGCTGCAAATGCGACAATCTATTTGGAAACTGTTAAGGCGCGTATTTCGGATTACAATGAAAGTTAATTGAGGTACCTGCGGCGTTTGGCTATTGAAATTAGGACGGACGCAGTTTAATTACGCAACGGGGTTTATCCCCTGGGATTTACGCTATTGGATTTACGTTCTATTATCGAGAGAGGCAAAAAAGATACCAACGGATATAAAATAGTTAAAATAAGTACATTCGGATACGTCCGATTATTACGTTTTTTTAAATGGTTGTTTGTCGTTACAAAAAATATTTGAAAGCAATTAAAATAACCAGAAAACTTGTGCCTTTGCGTTTTTATATTAGTTTATTTTAATCGTGTTATTTTTACATGTATACTAGCTGACCCGACAGACGTTGTCCTGACTTAGAACTGTCAAATGCACGAAGTTAAAATCGTCGTTAAGTTTTCTGAAATATTCAAATTTACTGCGCAATTTTCTTAATTTTTCTTTCCGTAACAACCTTCTACAAACTATTTGAAAACTGAAATTTGAAAGCCTTTCGCAAGTTATGGCGTGACCAAGGTAACTAGGGATTAATTTATTTAAAGAAAAAGATGCTCTGTTCATATTCAAAAGAACAAATTAAAAGCAAACAACGCAATCAACTCACCATCCTCTTTTCAAAGAGAATATCGTTCTTGTACCAAGTGATGATCGCAGGCGGGCGACTTCCTTCTGCCATGCACCGCAGCGTCGCCGACTGGCCCGCTATGAGCTGCTGAGGCCGGTTCACAAGCGACACGGAGAGGGGAGCCACTGGTGAAAAGAAAATTCACTGAGAGCTCGGCTCGCAACTAAAACTACATATTGCGTTTTTTTTTTACATTTTTGTGGGTAAATAAAATCACAGTGTATTTATTGTCATAATATATCTACCGATATTTGTGACGGTGTCTCTAACACTAGTTAGAGACACTTAAGGTAGCAATTAAGCGCTTCTTTTTTAATTATTTTAGGCTTGAATTTGAAGAAGCACTAAACTAAAAGTTGACAAAATATATTTTTTTGTTTTATTTTATTGTCTTATTAGTTTTACATAATCAAAGACATGCCGTAAAAATTAAAAAAAAAAAAACAACATTCACAAAAAAAACCATTAATAACATAATTTGGCAATAAAATTACCCCCTAATCGCGATGTCCTTAATTAGGAAGTTTAAACTAGTAGGGTAACAAATATAAAAACGATGTATTATTAAGTTTTGGCGAATTAAAGTTAAAATTAGGCATGGAGTTAATAAGTTTAAATACCTAATTGTAAAAGCGTATGATTGAAAATAAACTCGAAAAGCTGGGATTTTTCGATTCCCCAAACCATTAAAAATTCATAATATTAAACTCTCAAACTTAATGAGATAATGATTATGTACTAACATAAACAGTAATGGGTAATGCTAACATAAACACAAGACAACATGTTTACGAGTTTAAGCAACTTTATCAGGGAAACTCGAAACCGAAACCACTGAAGCAAAATTTCTCAGAAAACTTTTCCATTATTCTACGCCGTTTTAAAGAAAAACGGCGCTGAAAAAATGACTTTTTAACATGGCTCGTTAATTTTGACCGTGTGAAAATTGTGAAAATTTAATAAATCTTGCTGGAGGGCAATCCCTTTATTCTTGAAAATGTGATTTGTTTTACAAAAGGTCTGTTGAAGTACCTATCATTTTAAGTTGCCACTTAATTGGTCTACTATCTTTTTATAGCACGAAAATTCATTGGAAACAATCCGGCGCAAAAGGATTAATAAAATCTTTTCAAGTGGGAATTCCATCCATTCTGGCCAAAGTTTATTTTAATTTTCACTGGATTTTATTTTTTATTTTGCGGTTAACGCTTATTCTTTTAATTAAACGATAACAGTAAGGCTAGTTAAAAATTGTACGTGTCTACGTATTTAGGTACTTTTTGTTTTGAGAGGGTTAAGAGCAATTTATCTCTTGTTTCAAAGAGAAAAATTAAATTTAAAACAGTGTTAAACAGGTTTTAAATGATAAAAGTCCTATGTAGTAGGACAAAAGAGGCCGTATTTTAACAAGCGTATCACTCTGTGTATTTGCTCTTCTTGCCTAGTGATTAGGGTGGTAACAGTAATGTTGTTGACAGGCAATATGATACTTGCCTCATGGTAAGTGTTGCTTTTACTTTATGGTAAGCATGCCGTTTGCTTCATGGTCGCGTTTTTCATAAGGTAAACATTATGTTTGCCTCATGATAAGAATCAAGTTTACCCCATGGTAAGCATCATATCATGTTTGCTTCATGGTAAGCATCATATAACTCGAAGTAAGCGTCACGTTTGCCTCATGGTAAGAGTACCGTATACCTTATGGTAAGCGTCATATTTAACTCGAAGTAAGCGTCACGTTTGCCTCATGGTAAGAGTACCGTATACCTTATGGTAAGCGTCATATTTAACTCGAAGTAAGCGTCACGTTTGCCTCATGGTAAGAGTACCGTTTACCTTATGGTAAGCGTCATGTTAGCTTCATGGTGAACATCTCGTTTACCCCATGATAAAAATTATGTTTGCCTCATCGTAAAAGTAACGTTTATTACATTTACATTATTACATTTATGGTAAGCATCACGTTTACCTTATGGTAAGCGTCACGTTTATCATGAAGCAAACATGACGTTTACCATAAGATAAACGTGACGCTTACTTAACTTAACTTGGCATAAAGCGCATTTGTATTAGTAAACCATGGGTTAAAGCTACTTCATGGTAAACATCACGTTTACGCGTTTCCTTCACGATAGGTGGCGTTTTCTTATAATAACAGTTCCAGTGGTTTCCTAGAATTTCCCAGGACCTAATTTGCGCAGTAAAACTTTACGCAACAAAAAATATTCTTACGGTTTAACTCAAGCCGGATGGTTTTCTCCAAAGGCGGCACCAAGTTTGTATTTGAAGCTTTGCACTTAAATGTGGAGTTGAGGTCTTCTCTCTTCACGTGCGGTATCATCATCCTGTTCTCTGTGATGTGGGCGTCAGTCTTCCCTCGGACGTATGGCAGGAGTATCGTATCGTCCACCCACCAGTTCACCTCTGGGTCCGGTTTTCCTAAAAAATACTAAAGTTTTGGAAGTGCTCGTAAGCTTACTCGCTCGCCGATCTTATACCACGAGTAAAGGATTTGTTGAGATGAATACGAAAAATAAAACGCGTCAAACTAAACTCAATATGGTGGCCGAAGCTTTTGTTGAACAAACTTTTATTAAAATATTATTATACTAACTTGAAAGTTTTTTATTATTCCACATTTTAGGATATAGAAATATATATATTAAAAAAATATAAATATTAAAAAAAAAATTATTAGAAAAAAAAAAAAAAAAAACGACTTTCGAGTTTTATAGTTTAGTTTCTAAGTTTGTGTGTTGAGATTTCGTATTAGTTTTGCTGATATCCTCGTAATTCTTTTTGCCTTGTAAATAAATATTATTATGAATTATTGTTTGGCAGGCTTGCGATTTCTTCAAGGCAACCGTATTGTAATGAATAGGAATTGTAGAAACAAACCAAAATTATTACTGTCAGCGATTAAAGGTTACCTAAATACCAAAATGAATTCAAAATTTTGATGTTTCTAAATACAACATTACCTAGAGAATATCTAGGACGTGCGAAGTTATCAAAACTTGCGGGTATGCCAAGTTTCACAGTTTCTCACGAAATGTGCCTTGAAGGGAAAATTATAGCACTAAAATTATTCTGGCGCTACATGGTTTAGTATTGTCTGAATAAATAAAACAAATACAAAACTTATGAATTTAAACTGTCTATACTATAAGGAATTCAATCTATCTTATGGTCAAAAAACAAAACGAACTTATTCAATAAAGTTTACTCAGACCTCATCATCATTGTCAGCCTTTAATGTTCCCACTTCTGGGACACGAGCCTTCTCTCAAAGAGAGAGAATGGGCCCTAATCCACCATACTGGCCCATTGTAAGTTTGGCTACATAGTCCTGATATTATGTAAAATGTGCTTTTTCTCATTTTCGCGCGTGTCATTTCTTGTCAGACCATAGAGTATCTTATCGAACGATTATACAAAAGTAAAGCTCTAATAAAGTTCCTTGATCGTAATTTATAACATCCTAACTATTGGGGTCGGACCCGTGCTCCACCTAAGTTCTCCACCTGGGTGAAGCACGGGGTACCTACACGTCCTCGTGCTCGAACTACCAGTTAGTACAGTCGTGTGCAAAAGTCTAATTGAAAATAAATATGTGGCGTAACTACAGTTTTATTTAAACACAAAAATATGACATTAAAATATTTAAACATAAACATAATTATAACATCACTAATATTATCTATTGTAGTATGAAATCAGAACTACCAAATTAACGCAGTTTAAAGTATAAATTATAATTTAAAAAAAAACTACTACTCCTTTCACTACACTATGACTTTCGACTGGACAGATTTTGATCAAAAACAACTATGAAAAACTGCAATTAAGCTTTAATTTAAAACTCCAATCCAATTCTGAATCAAAATCGATCCAGTCGTTATGAAGAAAAATTGTAATAGAAAAATGAACTCAACTCAACCTTTTCCATTCTAGATATCGCAGCATAATATTTAGTGAGTTCCTATCTCTAATCTGTTGTAGTACCTTCTGCTATATCACATGGATGTTCATCACAAGATCGAACAAAAACTAGATCCAAAGAAAACCGAACCCGTGACTTTATTCGACGCACATAATTAACTTCATACGTGATAACAGGGTCGCAACTAAGCCTCCTGTCCACCCCGCCGCGTCATCACAATCGGGGAGATTATCCCTCTGGCCCAACGCCAGCCGCCATACTGCGGACTTTTCAATGAACCCATTCAGATGGAATCTCTTCCAATGTTTCCATAAAAGAAATCAGGCGATAGAAAAATTTAACTCAACTGTTCGAATTTTATTTCTAGATAGCTAGAAGCTGGAAAGCTCGTTTAATTGACAGCTTGTGTTTTTTTGGGTTCCGTACCTCAAAAGGAAAAAACGGAACCCTTATAGGATCACTTCGTCCGTTCCGTCAGCCCGTCTGTCCGTCTGTCAAGACCCTTTTTCTCAGGAACGCGTAAACATATCAAATTGAAATGTATATCAAATACTTTCACCTACAGTTTCTTTCAGCTGTGAAAAAATCAAACTTGTCAGTCTACGCAATCAAAATATATGAGCGTTTATGTCGCATATTTTCGCATATTTTGCGATTTCACAAGGGAATCAAAACTTATAGGGTACTTCCCGTAGACCAAGAATCATGAAATTTGGCAAGGGGCAAGGTTCACATTACATATAATGAATCCGAAAGTCATATAAATTTGAAGATATATCATTTAAAAATAATTGTTTTGCTATTAAAAACTTACATTTTGTAAGTGTAATGTATGGAAGAACCTTATTGTCCACTACAAAGTTAAGTTTGTCTTTAAATATTTCAACTTTTTTGTTGTTTTTTTTTTGTTTGGACTCTCGTTCTGATTGTTCAATCCAACGGAACCCTCAAACACGAGTTTTACTTGTACTCGCCCGGTTTTTTAAAATAATTTTTATGCTTGGTTAGGCTTGCGTTTGACCGCCTACTCACCCGATTTTAAGTGATGATGCGGTCTACGATGGAGCTCGCTTGCCGAGAAACCGATTCACCCGAAAATATTAAACTCATTTCACAGACTAAGAGTTCGCACAATAAAGTCTTCACAGACGCCTGTTTCCAGAGAATTCAGTCAATCTTAATTTCCTCACCTAATTTTAACCAATTTCAAAAAAGTAAGTTCTCAATTCGACTGATGTTTGTTACGCAATCACTCCGCCAATTATGCTTTAATTTTGATAATTAAAAAAAAATATTTACGAAATAGATTCAGCGGTTTTTGAAAAAAATAATAATATATGTACATAGATGAAGTTTTGGTTTGTTCAGCTTGTTGGCTTCCTTCAGCAAATTTTCTACTTTTAGTTTAGTTTATTTTCATAGCAGGATTACCACGAAAACAATAAAGGTGACGGTATACTATTCTCCATGATTTTCATTCGTCATCACATTCGGCGGTGATATCTACCACCCGAGCTAATCCACCCGAGCTCCGCACCGCCACTGCGGACTTTTCAACAAATTCAATCGAATGGAATATCTCTCCTGATGTTTCCATGAAATAAATCAACCAAGAGAAAAACCGCGTCGCCTTGCTTTAAGATCCTTCTGGATTTATAGGAACACTATTAATTTTCAATAGCTCATTTTGACTCAGACAAAAAGCTTTAAGGCGAGGTTATCCTACTTTTAGGCAACACTTGTTACTACAGATGATCATAAGGCTTAATAAATTGTATTAAAGTCGCATTTAGTAGCGCAAAACCACTACTGTATTATCGCTTACACACAGTCGTGCGTTTCGTTTTCGTTTTTGTTATATTTTTCTTAAAGTATAGCTGTCACATAAAATTTACTTTACGGTTCCCTCCATAATTATGAAATCTCTATATTAAGATATTGTAGACATCATTTAGTAAATAGGTACTCAAAGAAACCAAAAAATCTGGGAGAAAAGCGCAAAACTGTTTTACTTTAATTTTTTTTCCTCTATGGAGCGAAATGTCCTTAATCGTGTTTCGGTCTTTACGATTTCCTATATAAAACAGTCAATTTTGATATGACACCATTTTTAAAATTTTAATCTAACCATGGAAGTAGCCAGTAGTTAAAAAGTTATGTAGTAGTAGTACGGAACTCTCGGTGCGCGAGCCCGACTTGCACTAGGCCCTTATATTTTATTTCAATTCGATAAAGCTTAAAATATGCGAAAAAGTACTTATCAAGAGTACGCCTTTTTTAAATAGCTTTACTTATAAATTCACTTGAAACGCAAAATTGAGAAGACACGTGGGTGTTGAAAAATGTTGAAAATATCCAGCAAATGCTAACTCACCTCCTCGCACTTCGCAGACCATGACCAGAGCAGCGTTTTCTTCTAAAGGCCCAACCACACCCAGAACGTCAGCGCCAGAGTAGTCATAAATAAGCATTTGATGTGGAGGCACTGAAACAAGAATATGCAGCAAAATAGCATTTTACGCTCGTTTTATAAACGACTTGGCAAACCACCCATTTTATATTCCCATTACTTTTCACCTTATGACTGCTTTAAAAAGTTTAAGAGAGCAGAATTAGAGCACTGTAAATACATTGACGGAGGTATTACTTGTCGTGTTTTATAACAAAAATTATATCAAATAAATAGATTAAATGAACACGTGGAAAATAGAATAGAAATATAACAAAGAATATTTCTGTAAAAATTTTAAAAACCCTACAACGTTATCTTATTTCGCAATAATGGTTATACCTTAAAAAATGTGCCATAATCGTTCATTTTAACAGACATTCAACAGTATGATTATGAGCGGGTGCAATACTTTTTGTCCATCTTCACTTAATATGTCGCCTTCTTTTTAGTAGGTACTATCACGTTAATGCCGTATATAGTAGGTAATATATCGCATGTGAAACGCACATGCTACCGCTTGGCCACCATCAGTCCACAATACTTTCCTTTTACCTTGGCGTCGTCGGGTAAAAAGATCGTAAATATGAGTGAAACCGTTTGAACCTCGTCCAATTAACTTAAAGCGCATAAAGATTATGGATATGAACGCTAGCAGACGCCCCTCATCGTGAGATATTACATTATGGGTATCATTTGATTATTATTTGACGCCATTAATACGCGCCTCCGAACTCAATGGTAATTGGATATTTTATGGTGTTATGAATACGGCTGATTGTGTAAGTAAGTGGGTTCTTTGTGCGAACAGTCCCTTTGCTAACAAAAGGCTCCTTGAAAATTACCTCTCGGCGAGAACAGACTAATGGATTTCAGCGGAGCTGCATATATGCGATGTAGGCTTACTTTTAACCGCTTTGTTCTGCGCAAAAGAAATTTACTTCCCCATCTCTTTTGACTGCGTCTTTCGTCGCCTTGAATAGGGTAATTTCTTTGAAAAGCTCAACTGTAGTTTTCACGCCGTTTAACAGTTTCTATTTGTGTTTCCCGCTCTTACATCGTACTCTTTCGGAGACAAAATATAAGCCTATTAGTTCAACCTATGAAGAACCTGTACCGTCGCGCAGGTTGTTACCTACTGAATGAATAACGAATAAAATCAATTTGCCGCCATATTTCGTTCAGCTTCTGAAATATTAATGTGAGTGCTGCTGAACAACATAATTACATCATCAAGGTATTAAATGGAGCGTGGAAGCGAATTCGCGACGATTTAAATGAAGGTTTTTATTCGCTTATTAATGTTGGAAAACTTGTCTGCAGAGCTCGCGACGTTCGGACAATTTGATCTATTCAAATCTAATTTCCTTTTAAATTTAACCTGTCTCTTGCAGATTTTGTCTGTGTCATCGCGTCGGCGGTTTTTATCTGCAAGCAGCTGAGCATCGCGGCAATCCAGGGTAGACAGTTTATAATTAAAATGTCTGCGCGATGTCATCGCTAGGCGCTATATTCTCGCGACTCCACAACTAAATTGATTCCGTTCTGTCGTCTTCGTCGCCTCATAAAATTTCCATCAAAACTTGTCCCTTTTGTTCTTATGGAGGTTCCAAAGTTATTTAAACTGTGCTATTTCTTTATTAGGAGTATTAACTTATCTTTGTTAAGATGAAAGTGAAATCCTATTTGATAAGAATGTTTTGGCACTGGTTGATTTATAAAATTAATTGGCTTTCATCTCGTCTTATGTTTTGTAATTGTTGTAGTAATATGCAGTATGGAAACTTTAGATCTATTATAACGGAACACTACCATATGCGTATCTCGACACGCTCTCGGCTATTACTTAATTTTTAGGGTTCGGTACCCAAATGGTAAAAACCGGACCCTATTACTAAGCCTACGATGTATGTTTGTCCGTCCGTCCATCCGTCCGTCCCTATTAACGGCTGTATCTTTCGAACCGCAATAGATAGCCAGTTGAAATTTTCACAGAATAAATGTAATATTAAGGCGTATTAACTAAGAACAAGAAAAAAAGAAAAGTAGTACCCATAAAACAAACGTATTTTTGTAATAGCTCTAATGTAAAAATGGTAATACATACAAGTATCAAACTTGGCATGATTATAGTGCACACTCTAAAGTTTAACCACAAATAATAAATAATGGCCAAGTGCGAGTCGGTGACAAGTTTCTGTTCATTACCAAGTTATAATTGTGTTATACTAGAGCGCCCGTAGCAAAATAATTAACTGTGGCTGAGTAGACATCGCTTCAACTTTTTTGGAAGGCGTTATGCCTGAAAAATACAATTTGGTGACTCGGACGACCTTATTGTATTTGGTGATAGTACGGAACCCTCAGGTTGCGAGCCCGACTCGCACTTGGCCAGTTTATTTTTTTATTTATGAAATTATGTTTATCTTACCTATAACAGTCAGTCGAATTTGAAAGTTTCTCGTTGGAGAGTTCTTGAAGTCCACTCTACATCTGTAGACGCCTTCATCGTCTAGCTGAACAGAGCTGAGAGTCAGGGCCGCTGGTCGTGTGATGGTGGCGAAATAAGCCCTAGGACCGAAGGCACTGGGGTCTGACCACTGGAGGGCGCTGTTGAACGAGCGGCCGCGGACGTCGAAACTGCAAATGAATAAAATAATTGTTCCTGGACACACTTGCCGAGGCACCTTAAGACACCATCTCGTACTCGTGACAATGGTATCTAAAACTCAAGCACCAAATACCAACACTGCTTCTTTGAAATACACTCACATGTTAGACATTATTATAATTATTTTGGGACAGTTGGATCGGTCTGTGAGATCAGCAAGCTACAGGAAAAGCTATACTCAACGTTTCTCTAAAGGATCGCACCCAGAGAACCAGCAGGCTGAATTAATGGCAGTGGGCCGGTCATATTAGTCGCAAATTCAACAACCGCTAGGATAAACGTGTTCTAGAGTGGAGACTACGAAACGGCAAACGCAGCGTAAGTCACCCTGGTACGTAGGGCAGCTAGCAGTGACTGGAAGTAAAAAGCAGAAAATCAGGCTGAAATCGGGCTTGGTGTGAATATGTCCAACAGTGGACTAAGAATAACAGCATAAGCTACTAATGCGCAAGACTTTTCTGACATTTTGCTTCAAAACTAAAAATAATGGGAAAATCAGATCTACGTTACGATTTTTATATGGGTTAACTAAGTACCTACCTTCTGTTATACGTTAATGTTCAGTAGTCAGCTTGAATATTAATACAATTTTCTCATAGCCTCATAAAAGACACCTGCGAGCAAAATAAAGACATACGAAACGAGGCGTAAAACTTTAACTGTTCCTCCATCATCATGCCATCTCAGAAACTAAATTTAACTCCAGGTATAAGATACAAAAGTAACCCACCGACTGAGAAATATTTGCTAAACTTTAATAAAAATTTGCAAAAATTGACGACATAGCTTCAGGGTCTGAAAAAAGCCGTCAAATTCTAGAATTAAGGACGAGCCAACACGGTGAAGTTTTTCAATTTCCGGGGCACGCTAAATTTCTCAATCTGGCGACCTCCATCTTAAATTATACAGCAAGACGCTTAAGAAGAGATGATTTGATTGTACCCTGCTGTTCTCAGGTAAATTTAACAATTTAAGCACGCTTTTTATGACGGTATTATCTCCGCAAAGCGTTCGTTCTGCCCCCTTTATAGCCTTCGAGATACTTATAATTGCAATTTCGCATAATCGTTTGCCTTAGTAAATAGACACCTACAAATGCTATGAGTCAAGGTAAGGGTTTAAAATTAGGAAAACGTTAGAGAGATAAAATTTGGTATAATTGGAGAAGTTACTTTGATAGGTAGTCCAATTGAATTCGTATACTTGGCGCACCACAACTCCTAAGCGGTTGCTGTGCACGTGAGCCATGCTTTTTTAAAATAATATGCTTGCGCTTGACCGCCAACTCGCCTGATGTTAAGCGATGATGCGGTCTACGATGGAGCACGCTTGCCTAGAAGAAACCGTAATTCACTCGTGATTTGAAGACACCCAGATTGTAACTATCGGGGAACACCCATTCAGGCAGTGCATTCCACAGACTAGCAGTTCGCACAATAAAAGTGGAGTCAAAGCGCTTCGTTTGGGTTTACGGAATACCAACCATAAAGCGGTGTCGATTTTTGGTGCCCGCTCTGGCAGTCCGATAGAAAAATGGGCAAGAGGGAATTAGATCATGAAGATCAGATGCACACTCCCCGAAATGTATTCGATAAAAGACCGATAGACTACCAACTTTGCGCCGATGCTCAAGACTAAGGAGCTTAGTCTGAACCAGGGATTCGTTGCTGATGAGCCTCTTGGCACGCTTCTCGATATGCTCTGCAGTATGTGAGTTTATTGCTACAGACACTGATAAAACTGCACATTTAGAGCTGAATATGAGAACATAAGCTGATTTATGAATACGATGACAATACCAAGTGATCGTAGTCATAATCAGTCTATGTTAGTTTTGTTCAGAATACAACTCTTTCGCAAAGCACGCCACTCTGCCCAATTTTCAGTTTTTTGCTGGCAACTGCTGCTTTACGTCACGTATACCGTCATTCCATCAAATCTCAGGGCTATCTCATTCTACGTTAGGTTTCCCGACTCATGGTATCCACTCTAGAACACGTCTACTCCAACGGTTATCAGATCTGCGACAAACATGACCAGCTTACAGCTACTTCAGTTTGATACACTGATCTCTGTCCGTGACTTTGGTTCTCTGGTAAATTACTTAATTCCAGATACGATCCCTCAGAGAAAACATAACTCTTTCCATAGCTCACTGAGATATAGAACTCTGTGTATAATTGGAAAATCACGAGCAAAATGTTACACACTAAGTATGGGTTTATTAAAAGTGTGTACTTCATCCAGGTGAGGTACATTATTATTAAGATCTACAAACTATATTGTCTTTAGACCTTCCACGGTCTTATGGCAGTCTGTTTTTTTTTTGTGATATTGTTAGCTTGTATTTTGTTTAGTTAATAACTTGCCATATAAAAATGTATAATAATAGTTTAAGAATATTATAAATCTTTTTGATCTAACCTCTTTAGTCTCTTAGTGGTGCCTACCATGTGGGCCACACGCAAATCTCGTGCGATTTCCTTAACGAGGCCGCAACGCGACGTCTTGACTGATTCCCTGTAACCTGAAGGTGTGTCTAAGTTCCGAGCTAATTGGATCGGTTGTGCTCGGCTTCCGTTCATCCGTTTAAGGTACGGTTCATTAGACCGACTTTACTCTGTTAATTAAATACGTATTCACCAAGTTTTTTAACTCGAGTAGCCAACCCACGGTGGAGTTTTGATTTGCGCACTTTTAATTATCAAGTAACTTTTTTTTCTGTTGTTTGCTTTTTAATAGCGTTTTTTTAAAACTTGAAATATTATAAACATTTGCCGCTCTGCACTTTAATAATGTTTTTAGTGTAATTTTATTTACGCAGAATTTTTATTTTTACTCTACTATAAATAATTGGATAGTAGGTACCAAAACGCAATTTTACGTGCCAAAATGGATTGGCAAAATATGGATTGGAATTTATAGTTTTGTTATTATTGATTTATTATGAGTATAATAATTATAATGTCACAATTATAATGTTACAATTATAATGTCACTTAAGTACTTTTGAAACTTAAGGCCACCAATACATGGCAAGCGGATAGTTGCGGCAAGTCTCCCTCACTCGCTCACAAGTAAAAAAAAAAAAAAAACACAGGGTGCCAATTAAAAAGAAACGAAAGGGCATTACCTATATTTAGAATAACATTGCAAACAGTATAAAGCAACTTTACTGTTGATATTTTAAAGCATAGCGGAGCAGATAGAAAAATTATATTTTTTTTCGAGGTTTTCTTTTTCTTTTTTCCATTATATGCAATAATACACCCAATCAGGTATTATTTTTAATTCTCATTCAGAGATGTTTTATGATAAGAAATGTTGAAATGTGCCAAAGAGATTGCAGTGGCCGGTAAGTGCTGGTGCAGTCTTAACATTATGCGAGCTGTGTTCAGACACCTTACTTGTCAACCTTAAAAAGTTACTCAACCGGGTGAACCATTTCATCGAAAAGATATGCAATTTCTAAATATGTTATTCAATGACATAATATGTTGTCTATGTAATCTACAATACAGTTGCGTAACGTGTCATTGGGTAACAAAACATTATCATAACATATTGTTGTCTTCAAACACAAAGGGATACTAAGAGGGTATTTACTTTTACGAATAGCAGCGAGGTTCTTATCAAGCTTTTTACTTGCAATATTGTCGAGGAACTGAAATATTACCCAGTATATTTAGAAAGGACGGACAAAAAAACATCTATCATTCAAAGTGGAACTGCAATATATAATAGACACGTGATGCGTTTATCATCAGTTATAAAATGTTCTTGTTAATTGTTATTGTACTCATGATAAAATAAGAATATACTTAAACAATATGATAGCCCGTTGGTCCAGTTGGTAGTGAACCTGCCTTCTGAGCTTGGGGGCGTGGGTTCGATTCCCATCTAGGACAAACATTTGTGTGATGAACATTTGTGTTTGTTCTATATCTGGTTTTTAATATCTATTTAAGTATGTATTTAAAAACTATATATTTATGTATATCAGTCTCTGGCAGTCATATCACCAGCTTTGCTTAGTTTGGGGTCAAATGACCGTGTGTGACAAAAATATCCCGAATATTTATTTATTTAATGAAAAATTATATTGGGTACATAATTCCTCTTGAAATGGGATTTATTTAACGTGAAATCTTACGATTTATTTTATGTTTAGTTATGTATGAGGATAACCCAAGTTTTTTTGCTGTGGTAGCTGCATTACAATTAAAAAAGTTAAATTAAAACATGAATTCTGACACTTATGCTAGGGTTTTAAACGTAAGACTGTAAGCTGGTAGCCGAACAACAGTCAAATATAATAAGCTTAATTAATTTAAAAAACATTTAAAATACAAGCTTTTTAGTATTCTTCTTATTAGTAAACCCTTTCATTTGATGCCCATATTATGATGTGAACATTTTGTCCGCCATCTTGAGGCGTCCGCCATATTGAATTTATCATCTAGGACCAAAGTGCTTGGGAAAACAAATCCAATGGACCCAATCTCGACGGGGTTACGTTGTTTCGTTTAGGATTTCCTAGGACCACCTTCTGTCTCCATCATCAAACCAGCTCGAAGGTGCCATAACATTACATTGGCACCAAACTTACATAAGTATTCCAAATTTCAGCTAAATCGGTTGAAAATATCTGCTTCAAAATTGAGTTGCAAGATTCCACCCGAACAAACATAGTTACATACATACATACATACATTGCAAGTTAAATAAAAGCTTGTAAAAAGGAAATGGTTCATTCAGCTTATTTCCCATGTTATTGCAACTATCAGAGCCAAACAAAAATGAAAATTTCTAGATGTTAAAATTAAGTTTGGTGTCAATGTTTTTTTGGGATTCAATCATACCTGTATATAGGTTTCCCGCCGCTTTTCCTAAACCACAGCACCATGTACACGCGGTCTTCTGTGACGTCAGGAGTGACGTCACACGGCAGCGACGCTTTTTTTCCCAGAACCGCATCCACGTCTACTGTCGACACTGCAACAATAGAAAAAATATATTGTTTTATCCGCTCCATATCCATTCACTTTTAAACTTACACGATAAAAAAATATAGATTAAGCCATCCATAAACAGCTTCGAACGTCAATGCACGCCCACAATTGACATCCGAGCTTCGTGGCTTGATTTAGTCATACGGCTTACTGACCTACGATACGCAAAGTCACGTCAACAGCATAGAAATAGAGTGAGCAGGAGCCGATGACCAGGTGAGGAAACGAGACTTGCGTGACCGCAAATTTGCTCAGTCGGTGCATCTGCGGCAACCAATGCGAGTGCCATCGATGTCACATAACCACGCAACCGTGCATAGCATCTATACAGCCCGTTATAATTATGTAGATAATAAGTATGGTAGCTTGTTTGCACAAAGCTAAAGACAAGTGCAATTCACACGATCTTTCTCGCCTCACACCTGCAAAATGTGGAATGAGCTACCTAACGTGGTGTTTCCGAGAAGCTACAACATGTGGTTCTTCAAAAGGCAAGTTAATAGAGTCCTTAAAGGGTCGGCAACGTATTTGTGATGCCTCTGGTGTTACAAGTATCCATCGGCGACGGTGACTGCTTACCATCAGGCGACCCGTCTGTTGTTTGCTACCTATGGCATAATTTTTTTTTTTAAAAAGTGTCACACGTAGCCGTTCAAATTCAAATTCAAATTATTTATTTGCCAGAACATGGTAGTACGCAGCGGTCTGTGGCTGCCTTTATATCTACGTCTACAAGATTTTTTGCGAATGTCTATTTCACTATGCCTGCACTTCTCGCCTGATTTTACCCGCAATTCTTAGTAAGCTGACCACGGGCATTGCAACATGGTTTATCTGCGTAAGTGTGCATTGTATGTCAGCCTTTATATCTACGACTACAAGACTTTACGCGAATGTAAACTATTTCAATATACCCCACTTTTCGCCTAATTGTGTGCATTTCTTAGTAAACTGACAACGGCCATGGCAACATGGTTTATCTGCGTTTGTATGACATGTTAAGTAAATAAAAATCTATTACACATTGAACCTTGTTAAAACTAGCTTGCTAAAATATTTAACTTGAAGATTTTTTTTATTATAACGAGACAAGTTAGCTCATTTAACAATCAGTTCAAAACAACAACGGACTTAATTAGGTCTCTCCTTTTCCCCGCTGCAGAGCATTCGTGTTCTAAACGAAAGAGAAAATTAAATTACGTTTCCAAAAGGCTTTTCATAATTTTGAACAGAAAGAGCATTTTCGTCATTGTTATTTTTATTCAGTTCATTAAAGACGGGTGACTGTCGCGAGGTCACCCCATTTACATTTAGAATTAATCCAAAAAGGGGCATTAAAATAAAATTTATGACACCCAGGATAAAAAAATAACTCGGAGCATAAGACACTTCCCTCGGTTTATAATAAAATAAGGAAGCAAAAAGTGAAGAAAGGAATCCCTGGTGTAATACATTTATTCATTACGAAAGTAATTTAATGAAAAAGTCGGCCAAGTTCAAGGGAATTGGCTTGAGTTGGGGTTCTGGACAATTTCGACCTGAAAAAACAGACGACAATGCCAAATCGAAGTGTAATTTAGCTTTTTATTTTAAGCAGCAAGGGGTGTGTTACATTTAGTTGGCGCAGGGCTACTAAATTTCTAATGTTTTTTATAAGGTAGGTTTTGATAAAGTGATCATTACATTATTTTTTTCGCTCTTGTTTGGACCTACATTGGTATTATTGAATATAGATTATAGATAGACTCTATTTTGACAAATGTAAATGGTTTTCAAAGTTTACATTATAATAAATGTATTATTTTTGCATTGTATATTTTTAATCTTATTCTGACTATTATCAAAATAATGACACCAGAGTTTTAATTGTGTTTAAGTAATATTTTCATGGTTGACAGACTAGGCGTTTGACTACAGCTAACCTGAAGTGACGGTGTGGTCAAAGATGAAAAAGGAAAACAGATTTCGGTGTAGACTAAACACCCTGCCTGACCCTGGAATGAAAGGTTTGCTAGATACCATTTTAAAATTTTAATCATTTTTATTTACCATATATTCTATGGGAATATATTCTATGCGACGTTTCGACCATGTATATTAAGAACTTATATCTCAAAATCGGCTTATACAGCAACTTATTTATCCAAATGACGGTGCATTAGTGAGCCGTTTTTCTTCAACCCAAAGGGATCCCCAGATCCGTAACCATGACGTCGGATGAAGCGAGTATTCTGACTCGACTACCAGTTTAGGGCCAACATTTATCTCGGCTAAGTTAATTGGGGCACTGTGTTTTTCCTCCCTACATTTATACATGTCGGCGGAATAGCAGGTTTGCGATTTCTTTTGGTGATTTGACTGAATATCTGCGTAAGTGGCAATATCGTTTAGAAGTCCTTGGGGAACTTATCTTAGCATTGTTTTTAGGTACTTTATTACTTCGTTGATTTTACATGGGTCGGGTTGAGATCACCGAGATACAAAACATATAGTAGCCCGTTGGTCCAGTTGGTAGTGAACCTGCCTTCTGCACTTGGGGCGTGGGTTCAATTCCCACTTAGGACCAACATTTATGTGATGAACATTTGTGTTTGTTTTATATCTGGGTGGTAATATCAATTTAACTATGTATTTGTAAATA
This sequence comes from Agriopis aurantiaria, assembly GCA_914767915.1. Lineage (NCBI taxonomy): Eukaryota > Metazoa > Arthropoda > Insecta > Lepidoptera > Geometridae > Agriopis > Agriopis aurantiaria. Next base: position 8,514,324 of record OU612000.1, on the reverse strand, counting down.
TAATATATGTATGTATAACAGTCTCAGGCAGCCATATTACAAGAATTGCTTGGTTTGGGGTCAGATGACCGTGTGTGCAAAAATGTCCCGTTTTTTTTTAACAAAGGTTTTGAGCTACTGTGGAAAGAAAATGTCGCAAGGAAAAAGTAGTATGGTGGTAGGCACTTTTTAGTGCTTGGCTGGGTGGTTACCACCGTCAAGTTGAAAAGCTGTAGCCAAGCAAAAAGTGTTACGGCTGCCTCACTTGACAGCCAGTTCCTATTCCAGGCTAGGCTAGTCCTTAGCATTTTAACAGACGTTGGAGGTTATCAATTCATCTGTATGTTTGTTACCTGATTACTCCGTCAATTATGAATTGATTTTACAAATTTTTTTTATTTCGTAGGTCACAATTGTGGTCCCAAATAAATTCTATCTAAATTGATTCAAAATTTTTTGGAATAATCAACAAAAACCAAAAATATATACACGGATGACGTTTTGGTTTGTGGTTCCCTTGAGCAAGTTTTGATGAGGACTTTCAATCTATGTCTTAACTTGATAGTTAAGTAGGTTCATGTAGGTATAGTCTAGAAGTAGTTTTTTTTTTCTAAAAAATAATTATTATCTTAACGTACCATCATCATCTGGTACCATCAGTTCTATGGTACCAAATTGTCGTATTGTCTTCCGGATTACATACACTTACTTGCAAAGTTTCAAATCTATACGACAATTAATAGTAAGTTAATGACGACTTCCAAGATTTCTTTACAGAGTTAGCTAACATAAGCGTGTAAAAAAACAATGTTTGGAAAAGATTTTGTCAATTTGCTTCATGCTTTACTCACAAAGAAAATCAGTCTGAAAATCAAATCGTCAGATTTCCTCACTCGCATTCTTCGCAAATGCCACCGCATCAGTCAATATGTCTTCTAAATCGCGTTACTCGAGCGTCCTTATTGCGTAAAACGCCGGGGCCGGGACGCGGAATGCATTATGATAATTTGTACCGTATATCAGGGCCGTAGCCAGGGGGCGAGCTGTTTAAACACACCTCGGAACAATGCCATAAATATTCAATGTTCTTCCGAATGAAATTCGTGCTCAAAAGGAAAGACATTTCTATTTTAAATGATATTACAATTTGTCATCATACTTTTTATTATAAATGCTGATGTAACTCTGTTTCTATGTCTCTCCTTAAACCGTCTAATTTTATGTTTGTTACATTTTTACGTCTAAACGGCGACTATAAATGAATTTTGGCAAGGAAATAGAGCTATTACGGAAACATAAAATATAGCATATTTTCCCGCAGCAAAAAAGTAAGAAATCTAGAAAGTCACAAGTACAATCCGTGGATCGCTCCTAATTTAGCAGGCATTAATTGTTCGTAAAAAATAATACGAACGAGAAAGAACAAAATAAACAGTACGAGTATTATGGGGTATGTATGCGTATAGCCAAACTTGTTAGACATATATTCCTATTTCCATAGTTTTCTTTAATTAGATTGTATGTTTATTTAGGTTTAGGGTTTGCTTTTTGTTTTTTGTTTTTTAACGGGATGTTTTTGCACACACGGTCATCTGAATCCTAGTTTTAGTTTGTTAATCTTCATATTAAAGTCAAATATTTAGTAATAATTTTTATGAGTTCTTAGGTTTTCGCTATTATTACACATTTAAGTTAAACATTTATACCTTACTGATTTCATCGTGTATATTTAAAATTATTTTAATTCCTGACTCTTCCACACCAAAAATCGAAAAATTTATTTTCTTTTCTTTCTTTCATAAAAAAACTACTTAATACTACTTATACTTTATGTTTATTAATTCTTTATATGTTTTTAAAATTCTTTGACAATATAATGTCTTCATAAATTTCATTAGACTTTATGTCAATTGTATGAGTGTACCTACCAATACTTTTTTGTACTTGTAGGTACCCCCAAAATAAAATTCTCATTACGTGGTGGCCGTATACCGTATCCGGTGGAAGAAGTAGAGCCGCATAATGCTGTTCGGCACGTGAGGCTATGAGCCCAAATACTTTTATAATAAACCCGTATTGAGCTTGTAGGGATGCCGCGTATCGGTTTCGGATATTGGAGTTTACGGATTATGTCATACCGTAAATATGAGGTGAGACGATGGATCTTTATGCTAAAGAGTTGTATGTTTTCATGAATAGTATTCATTTTATTTTGAAAGATATTATAATTGTGTTTAGCCGACTTCAAAAAAGGAAGTAGGTTCTCAATTCAGCCCGTATTTTTTTGAGATAATATAGGTTTATAATAATATTGTGTGTATCACACTCTCCGAACTTCACAACTATTATGCCTCGCAAGCTTTTATTTACAAATGTCCGTTGATGTTTGTGATAACTTTACCTTTCCAAATCTGTCAAAATTCGAGATGTAATGTATCGATGTTAAACCCCGCAACAAAAATTTTAAGGAACTTGTGACTGGCATTCTATATTCTTGAACTTGAAAACTGTATTGAAATTAATTACTTGCCTGCAAATTTTCATCAATTTAAATTTAACTGCAGTTTCAGAAGATCAAATGACATGTTTTAAACGTTTATCGGGACTTATCAACCCTGCCATTTTTCAAGATCAAGTGAGGGTAGGAGAACAAAACACCCGCTCTTCTCGCCGGACTCACCCGCAGTTTTCAGTCAGCTCGTGACCACGGCCATTGTAACATGGTCGAAACGTCGAGCGAAAGGTACATATTATACCTAAATTAAATAATACGTGATAAGTCCCGATAAACGTTTAAAACATGTGTTCAAATCGTGAAAGTTTAAAAATTACTATCAAATGACATAACAACATAAACGAAGAGGTCGCCTAAATCACAAAATACATTCCGAAACCCCTCACCGACAACTTAACAAGTAAATCAAACATTTACAAAGGCATCTCGCCTGGAAAATTGATTTTCTGCAACCATATACAAGCAATAAATGCTATTGTGCGACACAGTACAAAGGTGTAGAGTTAAAATAAAGTCTTGTCACGTGCTGTCATACCAGTGGGAGCTGGCGACTCCTTGCGGGCCCGCTGACCGATTTCCGAACACACGTGAGATGGATTCAAATTGAATAATCGATTCCAAGATGGCGCTCCAGACATCTATTTCAATGCATTCGATTCCGGTTTTCTAACCAATTAGATAATAGGACGCGTCTGGTGTTCTTTTTAAATTTTTGATACTGTATTTTGGTTTATTCTGTGAAATATTTTTACTGATGCCGCTCCAGATCGTATATCACTCTAAAACCCTCTAACTATATTCATGCAAAAAAAATATATTCATCATCATCATTTCAGCCATAGAACGTCCACTGCTGGATATAGGCATTCCCCATCGATATCCAAAAGGGCCGGTTGGAAGCGGCCTGCATCCAGCGTTTCCCTGCGGTCTCTTTTAGGTCGTCTGTCCATCTTGTGGGTGGACGTCCTACGCTGCGTTTACCGGTTCGTGGTCTCCATTCGAGAACCTTTCAGCACAAAATTTAGCATTAGCATAAATTATAATTATGTATTTTCCACCTTTGTAGAATAAAATAAATTTTATTGAATTGATAAGACTGCGATCAATTTGGATTTCCAAGACATGGGGGTGCTCAAAAGCTCTGAAGCTAGCAATATTCGTCGTTGTCACACGGCAATTAGTATCTATTACGATAACAATGAAACGCTTACTAAAATTACATAGTGCATTATTCAAGGCTAGGTTTTTAGAGTAACTTAATTTTATGTTACATTATTATTAGGCCGTAATAACAGAGGCCGTAACGCCACATGCTTTAAGCGATTCAACTTAAGTGATTGCGAAAAATCACGCATACGTGAACCTAAACCCGCCGAGATACGGTTTGCGGTTTTGCAATTTTTGGCAATCACCACTTAAAAGAGGTGACAGTACGGCCCCAGATCACAAGACAAGCACTAGTACAATTAACACGTTAAGAATTTTGTCCGGTCCCATATTATTATCCAAGTAGTAAGCACAAACAGGTACAAACAGTGTGAATACAGTTGCAACTACTATGCTGTATTTACGGGCTATCAAGTATTTCTAGTAAGAATTTTCGGACGTGAATCGAAACGGTCGCGTGATCGAAGTCGTTTTTGAGCCGGCTTATTCGATGCGGCATGTTATACGTACCTATATGTAGGTAATAAGCACCTTTGTTTTGCTTTTGTTAGGTCAATAGTTCACCGTGTTGAAATTCTAGTGGCTTCACACTGGTGTATCTTTGCAATGCAAATGTTGTTTCTTGCATAGTGTTATAATAATACCTCGTGATTCTGTTCTCTATGATTTAGTTACGGATTTTACTATGTAGTACATTTTCAATTTATTATAGCGTATTATGTCTGCAAGACCTCAGACGCCAACTTTAAGTAGGTCGGCGTGTCCATAGAATGTTTTCACCTAAAATCGGACAAACAATGGGAGACATGGTATATGGTGGCTTGGTAGGTGGCGTGATAGTAGCTAATGAACTATGTTAACAAATCTTGGAAGTCAATTTTAACCTACTAATAATTATAAAATAAACATCCCATTCAAATGCTGGTAAATTAAGACAATTATATAACGAAGGTAATAGTAATGGTTAGGTAATGATTTTTTCATAGGGATATGTTGAAAAGTTATCCAATGCATCACAAACTTAAATTAGGTGTTCAATAATAATCAAAATTCATAATATTTTCTGTTCGTACTGATTTGAAATTTTGAAAGTATAATTATATAATCTAAATGACAATACAATTATTTGGCAACGTCGAACTGATCCGATGATTAAAATAGTTGGTTTATAGTGGAATACTTCAATAAGCTACCAATAAAATCCTCGAGTTTTTGATTTATTTTTATTAGTCACATAAATATCTATATAAGTGACCATCTAATATATTTCTACTATCTATATTAAACTAATAATTATTTATTTTCTTGTTACAAGATAAAAGCTGCCATAACGGCCAAGATTTGGAAGTTAAATTGGCATTGGGCAGGCTACATCGCTTGAAGATCCGATAACCGATGGGGAAGGTAGGTTATTTTTTTATTTTTTTATTCATTCAATAATAGGCTTGCGTTTGACCGCCAACTTGCCTGATGTTAAACGATGATGCGGTCTACGGTGGAGCACGCTTGCCTAGAAAAAACCGATTCACTCGTGATTTGAAGATACCCAGATTGTAACTATCGGGGAACACCCATTCAGGCAGACTTCAGTGGAGACCACGAACCGAAAGACGCAACGTAAGTAGGCCTCCCACTAGATAGACCAACGACATCATGAGAGTCTTCCAGTGGATGCAGTCGTTCAGTGTGGCGTTCCAAGGGATGTCTCTGTTGTCAGTGGACACCTTATGATGTGATGATGATTTTACATTCTTTTAATTCCTGATTTATCTGTTTTTTTTTTCTTTCATAGCTATCAGAAAACCCATGAAGTATTTATTTATTTAGTTTATTGGCACACAAAACAAAATATGGTCAAAACAATTTAAACTTATAGTAGACTATACAATTTTAAACTAAACCATATTCCTAAATATGTATACACAACATGTTTTTTTTTTTTAAATGAGTATGAGCTTCTTTGTTTGTTTTCACCAGTCATTTACACTACGCGTTGTGATAGGGGTCTGAAGGGTTTTTATTGGGTTCCTGTAGTAACTATATTTTAATAATTCTTTCTACTATCTATATTAAACTATAATAATAAAAATAAAAATACGCAGGGGCTTTGTGGTGAGCCGTCGGTGAGTGGCGACACCGTGAACCTCGATTCCATGGGGCTAAATAAGACCCCGACCCCTGGCTTGCCTTAGCCAGCCGTCTGGGGGTGGAAACCGCAAGAGCTTATAACCTAACTCCAGGGTGGAAGTGTTAAAGGGCATAATGCCGCGAGTAGCGTTCCGTGAATGAGCAGCACAACTCTCGACACTCTAAACTACCCATGCTAATGTTGCCCCTTTGGCGCCAATATACAGCAGCTTCTTTTTTTGGGGGGGGGGGGGGGGGGCATTCAATATCTATATATTGTGGCACCAGCCACAATATCTTGAAATGAGGCATAATTGGCGGGTTCCGTTCCTCATATCATAGACCAGCTCAACACCATCAAGAATTCTATCAATAGCCCAGTGTTTTTTTATATCCTAAACTGTAAAATCATACTAATATTATTAATGCGAAAAGCTTGTTGGTTTATTTGTTTAACTTTCACGCAGCAACAAAGCAACGAATCGACCTGATTTTTGCATGGGTATAATTAAATGGCCGGTGAGTGACATAGGCTACTTTACATCATAATCATCATTATCATCATCATCGCCATTTTTCATCACTATGCAGGTGAAACCGCGGGGCGCAACTAGTAGTTTCATAAATCCCATTTACACACATCCCATAATTGTATCATATACTCAAAAGGGCCTTTTGGTGCTGGCATCGGTTCCTCCTCAATGCCTCTTAAATGTCCACAGGCTAGACCCGTTAGTTGTATGAAATAATAAAAAACAGTGTTACAAGGAATACAAAATAGAAAGTTACTTGGATAATAGTGTAACTATTAACCTAGTGACCCTACAGCGTTATTCTTGATGCAAATGAATGTCACAAAACTATATTATAATATACGGAAGCCGATCCCTATAAAGCTTCGCGTGACAGCATTTCATGACATTAAAGTTGTAACAGGAGCTTTTGTGGTAATTTTACCGACGATACAAATTAATAAAGCGAAAAGATAATGAGGTACGTAACACGCTTAATTAAATTAGTACAATTTGAATAATGTGAAATCTATGACAGAAGCCGCACCTAAAATATTTCAAATCAATTCAAATCGACGCAAATAATAATTATTTTCAATATAGATATTGCAGTTCGATTTAGGACGGGTATAAATTCGATGGATTGCGTTATTACCGTTGTTGAGTAATTGAAATGGAGTAGGAACTTAAAACAAAATTCGGAGAATTAAAAAAAATACCTATGTAATGTTCCAGTAACTAAGTTATGTCCTGTCCAAGTTCCACAAGATGCATTTAGGAGAATGTTCGTCACAGCTACAAGATCTTATCTTACCCTACATCTCCCCCCATCCCGTCTTATCTATCCCCTTTCTACTACAAGACAAGTAGAAAGACGGCCCACTACGATCTTCCTTAGATAATATGCTATAAGTACTTGGATATAATGTTTTGTGAATTGTTCGTTGGTGTGTCTAAATAAATAAATAGATAGAACATACGAAACATTTATCTACGTTTCTAATCTGTACAGCACCGTACAGCACGGGTGCCTAGAAGAGATCGCTTTGAGCGATAAGGCAGTCTGTTAAAAGCTTGGATAGTGGTTTTATTGTAAAGTATAGATTATCCTTGTTGTTGTGGTATTTTAATAAAGAATTATCTGAGAGCCAATGAATGGAACAACGTGCACGTTTTTATTTTTATTCTTAGAGATATAACATAGTTATTTTCAAGGTCAGGGTGAATGTATCTTCTCAGTCCGCATGCTTCATCTTCAACTACATCCAATCCATCCAATCTGGGTGACTTCAAGTCGAGAGTGAATCAGTTTCTTCTAGGCAAGCATGCTCCATCGTAGACTGCATCATCGCTTACCATCAGGCGAGTTGGTGGCAAAGCGCAAGTCTATTTGATAGCCCATTGGTCCAGTTGGTAGTGAAGCTACCTTCTGAGCCTGAGGGCGTGGGTTCGATTCCCACGTAAGACAAATATTTGTGTGATGAACATTTGTGTTTGTTCTATATCTGGTTGTTAATATCTATTTAAGTATGTATTTAAACACTATATTATGTACGTATATCAGTCTCTGGCAGCCATATCACAAGCTTTGCTTGGTTGGGGTCAGATGACCGTGTGTGCAAAAATGTCCCAATTTATGTCACAACTTATTTTGACAGAAAAATTAAGTTGCTTAGAAACAGGCAAGTTGATAGGTAAACCCTGACTTATAAGCGACAAATATTTTTTTAATAATGTGTCTAAAAATACTTTACTTACAAGAATATTTTCATCAACAGTTTGAATAATCAAAAGCAATTATTATTTTGAAGTGCTGTTACAAAGCGACCGAAGCTTAGCGGTTGGAGCGCTTGGGGTGTTTACCCGTATTGCGTGGGTATTGGTTATATTAGGCAACGCACTGACAATGCCCCGGGTATTGTAGGTGTCTATAGGCAGCGGTGACCACTTAGCATCAGGTGGCCCGTAGCTTGTTTGCCACTAATTCTATTAAAAAACGGCCTAAACAGCCGAAAATTTTCGAAACCCAATTTGGAAAAACATATTTTTATTTAGTTGAAATGTACAGTATTATAAGTACAAAAAATTGTATCCAATATTTGTCGCGTTTAAACTTCGGGGCTTGCCAAGTATTTTAATAAAAAGTCCCTCAAAAGAAGCTCCCGAAGAGTTGTTCTGCTCTGTAAAGGTGTACATTTGCATGATTTTAATTAAATTCTACTTCTGAAGTTTAACCTTGGCAAAAAAGAAATATTGTTGGTTGGTTCAAGTGAAGCCATAAAATTATTGAATTATTGCTTCGAGGAAAATCAAATGAAGGCTTATGACAAGTAATTAACTTTTAAGGATAATCAAATAGGACTTGAATTAGTAATAAAACTTCTAGGATTCATATTAGATCGATTTATTTTCGGCAATAGCGTGATATAATACGCGTTACTACCAACTTTGAAAAGGAACGATGTGAATAAAGATTCATGACATTAGGGTAAAAAAACGAAGACCATTTGTTACTAGCTGCTCCCTGTAGTTTCACCTGCGTGGGAATTCCCTCAGAAGCCATAAGTTTTTCGGCATTACAAGGATCTTTTGTTATTGTAATAAAAAACTGATTTTATCACGTGTAGATATTAGTCATTCTGCGTAAAGGCAGCCCAGCCCACAGATAGTCTGTGGCTTCGTAGCTTCCAAACGGCTGAGCCATTTTTATTTTTATTTGTCTATGGTGATTTTGATCGAAAGAAATCTTAGCTATGATTCAAAACAATTTCAGTCGTTTGAATATTATCAGCTTATCGGTTTTTTATTTGTTTTATTTGGTATTAGTTTAGTACCACCGTTCTGTGTAAGCGCAACGACGACAACGACGTGCATTCTGAAATAACTTGAAACTTATTACGGGCGGTCTAAAGGTAAACTTAATTCTAAAATTGGTCTTCAGCCATTGAGATACAATCATACAATACCCATAGAGTCACTAACGTGCAAAAAAATTACCAACCAAAACTCAGCGCACGCTACGCAATGCACCGACTTTTTGGTTAGTTGTAACCACGATCCGACTACAACGCCCCGCGATGCCAGTGCTACGATGACAGCGGATTACCAACGACGTTGAACACTTTGTAAGTGACAACGTATAAATTGGAGTAAATGTGCCATTTCAAAATATATAATTGATGTGTAGGTATAATATAATAAATAAATAAATATTCGGGACATTTTTCACACACGGTCATCTGACCCCAAACTAAGCAAAGCTTGTGATATGGCTGCCAGAGACTGATATACATACATATATAGTTTTTTAAATACATACTTAAATAGATAGAAACAACCAGATATAGAACAAACACAAATGTTCATCACACAAATGTTTGTCCTAGGCGGGAATCGAACCCACGCCCCCAAGCTCAGAAGGCAGGTTCACTACCAACTGGACCAACGGGCTATCTAAACTACTGTATGTACAACGATGCTCGGACGATTTTTAACGGTTTTCACTTTAAGGCCCTCTTTTCCGACTATTAGCAATTTTGGTCATTCTAGTTTGATTTGAGTGTATCTACTTGCATGGTTAGTTTAAAATTATAAAAATGGTATCATATTAAAATTAATTGTTTTATCTAGGAATTACCAAAGACTAAAACAAGATTAAGAACATTTTGCTCGATAGAAAAAAAAATAGAGTAACACTGATTTGAGCTTTTCTCCCTGTTTTTTTGTGTGTTTTTGTTGTTTTCATTCATATAACTATTTATTAAATGATGTCTGGGATATTAAGATATCCCATACACAAAACCATACATATTACAAATACATATTCATACATATTTATACTTATTTATATACATATTTCATAATTAGGGATGAAACCGCAATAAAGATACATTTTACAGTACGGCTATACTTTTCGAAAAAAAGAAATACCTTAAAAATATAAGTAGCGAAATGGACGACTGTGTGTAAGCGCCATGGTTTTGTTCCGCTAAATGCGACTTTAATGCAATACATTAAGCCTTATGTTCTTTTGCAGTAATAACTGTTGCTTAAAAGTGGAAAAACCTCGACTTAATATTGTGACTATAGGTATTGAATCTCAGTGCTCTCAGCTTACACGATTTATTAAAAAAATACGATTCATTGTGAAGTCAACCACAGTGTAGAAATGAGAGATCATCGCATTACGAATATCAGTCTTCTCGACAGCTCCTAACAGTTCAGTTTGACAGCGACACGCATAGAGGGGCTCGTTAGCAGCTGACAAGCTCAGGTGAAGTTATGGTTCGTTAGTGATGAGACCCGACCGCATCGATCAACTCGACAACTTCACTTTAACGGGAGAAGGGACTTACTTAAATATACTTTTATAAGCATAGAATATGGAATCTGAATAGTTGTATAGTAACCTTTTCAGATTACCGGACTAAATTGGTTTTTCCAACGCCATCCATTTTATTACCTTCGACCAAAATAAAATGAATGGACGGGCCATAACCATTGAACTTGCTCAGTAAAAACGAGGCAAAACCGTTGGACATATTACTTCAACACCTAATTATAGCCATGTAGGTACAGTAAATTTGTTACAAAAAATAGATGCGGTTTTTTGATGTGTATTTACACTTCGGGAAAGCACACGAAGGCATAATTGTGACAGATGTTTCGTTATAATGTAACAATAGACGCGTGTCGCACTTCCTACGGCAAGAGACCGACTGAAATGAAGTGAGCGCCGGCGCTCATTTTGTAGTCTTCGAAAATGCGCTTCTTCTGGGCCCGTCCATTCATTTTATTTTGGTCGAAGTTTATTACTAGCTTTATATATAACTTACCTTGTTAGTAGGTATGTGTCAAATCTTGCAACTGTATTTTAAAACAGTTATCCCCAACTAATTAACTAATTAAATTTTGCATACACGATTAGTTTGGATGACAATGCATGGTAAGCTAAATGACGTCATTCTAAATCCAATATGGCGGTCCAGTTATTTTTATGCACCCCATGGCATAGGTATCAAATGAAAGGGTTGCTGTCAAAAATACGAAAATTTATATGACGTCATACTAAATTCGATATGGCGGTCGCCCCAAGATGGCGGACATTTTTTTTATCTACCTTCATGATAAATATGGGTATCAAATGAAAGGGTTTGCTGGTAAGAAAACGAAAATATGTTTTATTTGAATAGCTTTTTTTATTTATTTTGTAGTAACACTAACTGTTGCACTGCTCCCGCCCTTTCATCCGCATGGACATTCTCTTGGAAATCGAAATTTTCTTGAATAAAAAGTATCTTAATTCTACCCCAGCTATTTTTTTCCATACAAAAAAATCACGTCAATCCATTGCTCTATTGCAGCGGGAGCAACAACCACATTTTTGCATTTATAATATTAGTTTTAACACTACAGTGCACGCGCCCCTTTTTTTGACATGGGTGCTTGCATGCTCTACCATAGTAGAAAACAATATTTGGGGTATTTTCAAAATGGGTGGTTTTAAAATGATAAAACTGAGTAACATTTATTGTTTAGTTATTATTAAACACAGTTATTACAAAAAAGTACAGTTTTAATATAACATAATCAAATTAGGAACAATTTAAGAGATCAAGAATATAATCAACATTTTTGGCATATTTGAGATCAGCTCAGAAAAAGAATACTTTTAATAAGCGATGACTATCTTTAATGGCCATCATCCTCGCATTCGATACAGACCACAACTTGGTGATCAGGACAAATCCACCTGGCACATCGATTACACCACTTTTTTGTGGATCGATTTGGAGCTCGAGAGCATAGGTAAGATTTGCCTATTCTTCCCATTTTTTGAGTATCATTCCGAGGTACCTCCTCTGTATGCCCCAAAAGCCATTTAGTTTTATGTTTTTAGTTTTGTTTTAATTCGCGGGGAAGATTTTCCAAGGTCAATCTTCTTACCATGAGGGGTTTCGCCAGCTCGAACGAAAGATCGTAAAGAAAGTTGCGTCTCACAATCTTTTTGCTAAAACAAAGTAATAATAATTATCAAATAGACACAATAACATACTAAATAGCAATTACTATATATATTTCTAATTTTTCAAAACATAAACATTAAATTTTTATTTATTATGAACTAAAAAAGTCAACAAAGACAATGTTTACTTACATTCAATTTCATTACGCCAATACTCGCATGTACTACAATAGTAGAAGCCGAACTTTAACACCTAATTACAAGAACATGCGCTCACGCTGCAAGTGGGCGTCGTACTAATTCTTTCCGCAATTTTGTCGAGTAGGCTTATCTAGGAGCGCGGGGGGTCAGGTGTAAGAACGAATGAATGGTGCTTAAAAAAGTAAGTGCGTTCTACTATAGTAGAGCGCGCGTGCACTCTAGTGTTAAGTAAGAAAAATTCATTGTTAATCATTTGTAAGCTACATTTCTTCAGGCATTCAATAAGTACCCTAATAAAACGTTAGCTAAGAGAATACCGTCAACGGAATGTTCTTCAAACTATTCCAATATGCTTGTTTTAACACACAAACTCACATATTCCTTGGTAACAAAAGTCAAAATTAAACTCTACTAGACCCTTCAAGCCCGACAAGTTCATCGCAACCTCAACCCCAACAGTCAAACCCGTCGGCGTGACCACAGAATTACCGAAGTATTATTTAGTCAACGTGGTACCCGCCCGTCACCCCTCAGCCTATACGAACGTAAACAAATTGCCTCTTAATCCCTTCGTGCGTGTTTAACAGTTGGATTACTCGATTAACAACCCTCCGAAATTCCTAACAACATTGGAAACTCAAAATTCAGCACTCTTTTAATTGACCGCAAAAGCCCGTCGGCTGTCGCGGGCCGGCCTTAAAACTTTTTATGTTGTTCGCTGTTCGGAAAAAACGTGTTTTGTCAATGGGAAAATAATAGGCTGACAATATTTTCATTCTCTTTTTTGGAGGAAAAATGTGAGCGCTTAATTCGTGTTTCGTTTTATGACAAAGTTTATCGCTTTCTATTTTCGTGGATATTAGCTTTGTTTTGAACGACGTTAAATCAAAATGCTAACAAATTTCATGTAAAAAACTAAAACTTGCTTAAGTTATGTAAAACACTAAAATGTGTTTTTTGACGAGATAATTTTGTTAAAAAAAACAAAAAAAAAAGTTTTTGGTGTTCTGATATTATCAAACAGAAAATCCAATATATGTAATAACCTGTATTATTATTGAAAATAGAGGCTTACATTTTAAAAAAAAACTCAAGACACGAAAAACTACTTTTGTAAATTGGAGGTAAAAAACCTCCAACTTACAAAAGTCGTTTTTCGTAAAACTCCGAGGGAAAGTTTTATCATTTCGTTAAATTACTGACATAGTAAACAATGTTAATATTATAGATTACTTGTTAGTTATTCGTCTTAAAAATTACGGTTTTATTTTTTCGTGTTATGCCTGAAATTAATTTTATTTTTTTGTTTTAAAGATATCTTTTTACGATTGCATTTTGTAATACGACTCTTAAACGTAATTATTAATAAGTATTGGTTATAAAATAAGTGCTAGGACCGACCTGTACTTTAGCTCGCTACCCTAATGAATATATATATTTATATATATTTATGTATATTTTCTCAGTACAAAAAGTAGCCTTGCGCTAACTCAAGGAATATGTTCCCTCTAAACCAAATATAATCCAAATTTCTTTAAGTTTTTACGGAGTGAAGAGCAAACAAACATTGAACAAACAATGTTCAAAACTTCCACATTTACAACATAATATCATATTATAATTTTTTTTAAACCACGGATTGTTCTGCCTTCGAACAGATGAAAATACAAAAAATTGGTGCTCCAAAAAAGTTGATGCACCAAAGATTTTAAAGCAAGTATTCAGAGCAAAACACTAGACGCCCATTGATTTTTTCATAGAATAAATTCACAAAAAAGCTCAATCTTGAGACAGTTGTAAGAATTAGCAGCCGCTGAACATTTTTAGATGATTCATAACAATGGAGTATCCGAGAAGGCATTAAAAGTTTCACCGAAAAGAGCACAAACCTGTGGCCTTTATTCCTTTGCTTTGTGGAAGTTGACGCGAACAGCCCGGCAAAGTGGGAGCTCTCCCTGAGTGTGGAAACGAAAGAGTGTACTTGTTTAGACTTAAACGCTGGAAATGCTATTGTCGATTTGTTCTTTTTCACAATTGGTTTTTGATTCTGTTCCTGAAAACTTTATTTTTTTACTATAAATAAGTTCTTTTTGTTGTTTTTGGTCCTTGTTTGCTTCTCTATTTTAGTGTACTTATACCACTTCTTAAATTATAGTACAAATACTTCCCACTGAGAATTAGGGCTTATCTTATATCTCTGAGAGAAGGCCTATGCTGCCCCAGTACATGTTAGTGAATGACATATATTTCTATGCACTTTTGAGGTCCTTAAAGCTACACATAATTTATTTAAGTACTAAGGAAGTCATTTGTGCAGGGACGAGAATCGAGCTGCGGGTGACGTCAGATTGTAAAGCGCACATGCTATCAACTGATAGGTACGTACAATGATTTTGTTATTAGATAAAAATGTTTTCAGGGTTACGTACCTAAAAGGATGTAAACGGGACCCTATTACTAAGTCTACGCTGTCTGTCTGTCTGTCTGTCTTACTAATATGGTCCCGTAATAGATAGCCAGTTGAAATTTTCACAGTATATGTAATGTTACGGCGGATTAACTAACAAATAATAATAAAGCCATAAAGTAAAAACTAAAAGGGAGTTCCCTATTTATAAAAAAACTACACAAACGGGGGTTCAACATACGTTTTTTAAAGTATTTTTGTATTTGCTCTAGCTAGGGTAAAAACGGTAATACGAACAAATGTCAAACTTGGCATGATTAATACACACTCTAAAGTAAAACAACAAATAATAAATACTGGCCAAATGCAAGTCAGTGACAAATTTCTTTTCACCACCGGTTCTCGTACGGTCAGCGAAGTTAAGAAACGTCAGGCGCGGTCGGAACTTGGATGGGTGAGACTGGGCATAATATCTTGCACTACTTTTTTGGACTTTAGTAGTTAACAATTTATATGTTGATACGGAACCCTCAGTGCGCAATCCCAACTAGCACTTGGTCGTTTTTATTTATATGTCGTAAATGCCATGCCAAAATGCCATCAACTCATGAAATATTTTTTTCTACATTACAAAATACTTTATGTAAAAATGTTATTATTAAGGCAGGTCTAATTAGCGCTCGCCGAGCTACTGCTATTTAATTTACAAAGTAAAATGGCACCTCTTTTTGCATACAGCCACGGCACTAATTATATTTATAATTAATTGATCTAAGTAAAATTAACCTCGCAACTCTGATATGAACTGTTATAGAGGCAAATGTTTGTACCACAGACTAGGTAACGCTACTACTAGGTTTGTACCCAATCAATTAGTTACACTTCCGTGCATCGCGGCCGTTCGCAGCCACGCACGTCTAACACACGTGTCTAACGTGCGCGGCTGATTTGACAATACTTGCACTATTCAAATGGCGGCATCAGTCGTTGGCCACGCGCGTCGAACGCGTCGGCCGCGCGCGTCGCGTCTGTCGCATACCTACGGCGGCGCTTTATGTTGTAAAGCGTAAAGCGTATAAAATGTTTTAATGTATAAGGTCGAGAAGGCTCATCATAGAATAGTCCTTTGAGCGTTATTCATTCTAGGTTTCAGATATGAAAATATGAATCCTCAATTTTACACCAATATTTTGTCTTTTAAAATAAAACCTAATTGATATATAATATTATTCGAGACATAGTCGTATTTGCACACACGGTCATCTGACCCCACACTAAGCAAAGCTTGTGATATGGCTGCCAGAGACTGATATACATACATAATATATTAAGTACATATATATATAGTTTTAAATACATACTTAAATAGATATTCACAACCAGATATAGAAAAAACACAAATGTTCACATAAATGTTTATCCTAGGTGGGAATCGTACCCACGCCCCCAAGCTCAGAAGTTAGGTTCACTACCAACTGGACCAACGGGCTATCTAAACTCTCATACCACGGAACTCTACCATATTTATATACCTATCTCAATACGCACTTGACCACTTCATTAATAGCCTACCATTTTCCCACTGCTGTGACAAAAGCTTTATTTCACAGAGAGAGGATGGGCCCTAATCCACCGTGCTGACTACTTATTTATTGGTTTTGCACCTGACCTTAGGAAATCTGAATATTTTTTTTGTTTAAATTATAATATTGTTTGTCTGTATGTGTTTGTGTGTTTCTTTTGTATTATAGTGGTGGTAACATAGTAGAGGGGCTATGCTTACGAAGTTGCGCTCATTAACAAGTAGGTACCTAATTAAGTCCTTCTTTTCCTTCTTTTAGCCAATTTGGACATTCAATTTTAAGTTTGTCTACTTCCATGGTTAACCTAAAATTATATGGTGTCATATCAATATTTTATGTTTTATCTAGAAAACCGTAAAGACCGAAAAACATCATCTATACTAATCTCTAGTAACTATAGGTCATCTATAGTAACAAGCAATCGCCTTATTCAATAATAATAGGTTATCTATTACGCCCTGAAACTCGTTAGAGTGACGATATTTGTAAGGCAGCTGGCAGTGAGAAGAGAAAAGCAGAAGTTTGTACTGCTGTCACGTGCCTTGGAAGAAGCCTATTATGTCCAACAGTGGACCAAGTATAAGCCGATTATAATGTTACCATACCTTATTAACATTATCACTATAACCTGTTTCTAAAATGATTTCTAAACAGTATAATGCGGGCTTCAAAGGGTCCAATTAGGGACAAATCGTCCTACAAACTAATTCACACTAAAATCGATTCCGTCTCACGGCAATTGGGGTAGATACCTACATAATATCATATTGCAGTAGCGGGGTAGCCCGAGGTACAGTAATTGGGCCGCCGTAGTCCCACCTGCTTACCAAATTCGTTCGGGCGAAGGGAAATCTAGAAAACCGCATATGGCTTGCAAAGTTCCCGGCCATGTACCAATTAACCCCTAGGAGAGGTAACCTGGCGTTATTAAACAAAATTGACCCCAATATAATTTTACATTTGGTTGAAAATGAGATTTTCGCCTAGAGCTATTCTAGCCAGCCTAATGATAGTGTAAAGCTCTATCGAAGTAGATAACAGTAGTGAAACTTCATACAAGTAGCCTTTCTAAACCTATATAAACAAACTCTCTTAATAAACGTCATGTAACTTTGGAATTATGGTGTATTAGGGTCCATCTTCTCTCTTTAAGAAAAAGCCCTAGTATTAGGAACATAACAGGATGTTAATTGTTGTTTCCTAAAAATGTATGTTTATTCTTTGTTGTTGTATACTGTTATTTTTTTGTGTAATAAATTATCTTATCTTATCTTATTTTATATTATTATTATTTTATATTCGGTTTTTAACTTTTACTATCGATGCCAATATATTAAATTGCGAAAAAGAGAAAATAAAGTATATACCTATTAAAAACTCACTCTAAAATTATAAATGCAAAAGTAAACTAAGTATGTGTGTTTGTTCCCACACAAACACATAGCGTCACTGTTGTGGCTGAACGGGTTTAAATAAAATATTGAATACAAAGTAAATCCGGAAAAAAAACAGTAAAAAAATATATCATGTTTGCTATGCATTTATGTTTTTTTTTTTTTTAATAATAAAACCGTAATATCAGTCAAAAATATAGAAATAACAATTATTATAATTCGTCGTACTCGGGACAAGGAATCTTGATTCCCGTAGCCAACTTCTTTCTGCAGTAAATAGGTACAAATCAAATTTCAAAAAAATATCCATAACACAAAATTAAGTGACTAAAAAATTACTTCTATCGTAAGTAAATCCAGGTATAAAAGTATAGCAGCCAAGTTCGATACAAATTCACAGAAATCAGAAAATAACACTACCTAGTATATAAACCAACGTATCAAAATAGTCCAGTGCTGTGACAGGCACCTCCGAAACAGATTCATGGTCGGGTCATTGGGTATTTCACCCGGGTCCTCTGCTCCATTGACTTATGTTATGGCTGTAGTTATTCAAATCAAGTGGATTACATAAGTTATTTATTAATCAAAAGATGGATTAACCTCTGCTCGGATGGGTTTATTTGATATTTAAATTTGTGGTAGCGTCGGTAATATTTTTGCTTATATAAATTTCCACAAAGCTTTCAAATCAATTCTTGCTTATTCAATTTATGTAACGTTGATTTTTATGTAGTTCGAATCCCAAGAATAAAGATTCTTATGTTTTTACAAGCTTTTATTTGATTTGTCTTGTTAGTTTGGGTCAGAGCTTGCAACTGAATTTTAAAGCAGTTATCCGCGACCGATTGAGCTGAAATTTTGCATTACATTTAGTTTTGATGACAATTATGGTTAGCGAAATGATGTCATTTTAAATGTAATATTAATAGCCAGTGTGTTATAAGTACACCTGGGAAAAAATAAAAAAAAGTATCACTTGAAAAACGTTGATAACAGTACCTTTACAAGGTTACATGAAACGGTGATACTACCTCAAAAGGAGGTAAAAGCAAATTAATCATATCTTATAGAAACTTGACAAAATACCTCATATTAATAACTTTACCTTATGATAGTTAATCGCCTTGAAATTTTACATTTTTAATGAACTTTATCGCGTTTATTTCCAATTATTTTAAATAACTTTTTTTAATAGGCTTGCGTTTAGCCTGTTGTTAAGCGATGATGCGGTCTACGATGGAGCACTCTTGCCTAGCTGAAACTGATTCTCTTGTGATTTGAAGACACCCATATTGTAACTATCGGGGAACACCCATTCAGGCAGCGCATTCCACAGACTAGCTGCAGCAGCTCGCATAATAAAAGCGGAATCAAAGCACTTCTTTCGGGTTTTCGGAATATCAACCATCTGGCCATTCTGGTAGTCCGATAGAAAAATTATCAACCAAGTTTGATAGCTGTCATCAGAAATGAAGATCTCGACGAGGCCTATATTAAGAGAGAGGCCCAAGGCCGTCTTCTTTCCTTTTGGGAAATACTATAAAAATAAAGTACTCTGTACGCCGGGATTCGTTTCGAAAATTATTTTATTTTATTTCTTGCATCCACCGATACAAGCGGTATCAGCGGGAAATTTGAAAATTATTTTTTTCTTGTATCCACGGATACCGGTATCGGCGGGTAAAATGAAAATTGTTTTTTTTGAAGGAAACGGATCACGGTATCGGTGGATACAACTCGCCCGGATCCGTGGCTAATAAAACCGATACCGGTATCCGTGGATACAAACCCAGAATTAGATCATGCAGATCATTCCTGCATGTCGTTTCAAACATTTTGCAGTGTCCGTGGGAACGTTTTGATCGAAATCATTGGCGGCACTTGTAATTACTTTCATAACATTTGTGTACACATCTGTCATCTGGTCTACCTGTAACCACAAACACAGCAAAATGTTTGAAACGGTAGAAATTAAAATCATGTAAATTCATTCAAAATATTTAATTTAGGAAAACTATAAATCCATTGGGCTAGTACTAACAAAACTTAAGTGGTTTTTAATCAGCTCCAATAATACGAATAATTTTGTTCGGGTGCCCGTTGATTTGGCAAAATCAATAATTTTGTTCGAGTGCTTACTAATTTTGATGTCAGTTTTTTTATTTACAATTATATTAAACATTGGTATGGCTTGATTAACTTAGAAGAGTTTGAGGCAAAATGAGATACAAAATGCTTTTCTGTGAGTTAAAAATACTAATACTTTATACTAATACTTATACTATACTAACACTTTCGCGGATTTCAATTACAAAAATTCTTGAACACGACATTTTTGTGACTTTTACTATTTATATTTGGTTTTATTTGGTCAATGTATTCAATTAATGACATAACATTCAAATTATTCTAAAGAACACTTTCTAGAGAACGCTTAGGTATTTTTATTTATTTATTTCATTAGGAAGCGCAATGTAAATTTAAAACCATGAACCAAAAATCTGATTATAGGCGCATTGCCTTCACTGGTCTTCACCGTAACTGCCATTCTGAAGTACGAACTGAATTAGTCTTTAAGTCTACGACGTTACGATCGATGTTTCTGTCAACACGTATCGACCTGGTAATTTTGTTTATTTCATCCCCAAGCTGTACAATTTTTTCTTCGGTCTCGAGAATACTCAAGACCCTTGACCTACCAATACCTCATATTTCTACATCAAAGATGTATCGATTGCCAACTTGAGATAGTGAGTAGGTATATTGGTAGAACTATTTCGATCCCGTACAATATACCTACATTACCTTCACTTCGGTGAAAAGACAAATAAGAAATTGTCATTGGAACACGTTGAAAGGTTTACTGAATTGGTTTTTAAGAGCTTTCCTATACTCAACACTTTATCTATTTTTAACTCACTCATCATCATCATCATCATCAACTGGAAGACGTCCACTGCTGAACATAGGTCTCCCCCTTTAACCTCCACACTGAACGACAGCCTGCCTTTTGCATCCACTGGATGCCCGCGACTCTCACAATGTCGTCGGTCCATCTAGTGGGAGGCCTCCCTACGCTGCGTCTTCCGGTTCGTGGTCTCCACTCCAGAACGTTTCTTCCCCATCGGTTATTGGTTCTTCGAGCGATGTGGCCTGCCCATTGTCACTTCAACTTGCAAATTTTAACAACTATGTCGGTAACTCTGGTTCTTTGGCGAATATCCACGTTTAACTTACTAATATTAAATAAATAAAATTTTAAAATAAAATGTCTTGATTTCAGACACGAAAAAACCCACGTTACACAGAAAAGAGAAAGTTAATAAAATTTATAATTAAAAAATGTTGCAAATAGGCCAAATTACAATAAAATTAAGCAATAAATATTGTCAGTTATTTTCAGTTCTGGATCTGATGAAGGCAAAGAAATCCAGAACCCGTGCATCGGCGAACATGCCCGACACACTGCAATAACGCTCTTTCCTCATGAGGATGCGAAAAGCGTCATTGTATTGCTTGCACCCTCATGGTTATGATACGTTTTGCGTTTCAAATTAGTCCACAGCTGGCATGTGTATAGGCATAGACAGTAGGCTTTAAACAATGTCGTTTTTACCTCTATGAAATTATGACATACACATATAATTTTTTTCTCAAAATAGTGCTTCTACAAGATAAATAATAATAAAAACCCGAACAAGTACGAGTAGAACTCGCGCTCTGAGGGTTCCGTTAGATGGAACCCTCAGAGAGCGAGTCCCAAAAAACAACAACTAACGAGTTAAAGTATTGAAAGACAAACTTAAACTTGTAGTGGACAATAAGATTCTTCCATACATTCCAACTACAAAATGTAAATTTGTAATAGCAAAACAATTATTTTTTTATGATATAACTTCAAATTTATGACTTTCGGATTTATTCCTTCATATGTGCTGTGATACCGTGCCTCTTGCCAAATTTCATGATTCTAGGTCACCGGGAAGTACCCTATTGGTTTTGATTTCCTTGTGAAATCGCAAAATATGAGAAAATATGTGACATAAACGGTCATATCTTTTGATCGCGTATACATACACATTTGATGTTTTCACAGCTGAAAGAAACCGTAGATTTGAGTATTTGATAAAAAGTGCAACTTGATATCTTTACGTGTTCTTGAGAAAAATGGTCTTGACAGACGGACAGACAGACGGACAGACGGACAGACGGACAACGAAGTGATTCTATAAGGGTTCCGTTTTTTCGTTTTGAGGTACGGAACCCTAAAAACACTTTTTCATTGCGCTGCGTCCTCATTTTTAACCGACTTCCGAACGCCCAACGAAAACAAAAGGATATAATCTTAACATGTGTATTTGTGTGTCTGTCTGTGACATCGTAGCTACCAAACGACTAAACCGTTTTTTTTTTTTTGTTTTTTTTTTTTATTTAATCGAAATTGTTCTTAGCTTTGATTAGCCTGATCAGATTAGAAAGTCTGATTCACAGAAGAGATTTTTTTTTTCTCTTTTCTGTGGTCTGATTAGCCGTTTGAAGATACAAACAATCATTCTTTTAATTTTCGTGTTTTATACAAAATAACAGTTGAAGTAGTAGTGTGCAGGGCACATATCAGGCAGAACAGATGGCCGATGGGGTCGAAAGGTTCTCGATAGGAGACCACGGACCGATAAGCGCAGCGTAGGACGCCCACCCACAAAATGGACGGACGACCTTTAGAGACCGTAGAGAAATACCCTTCCGCTTCCCCAACTAGCCTTTTTGGAGATCGATGGCCTGTCTACAGTGAATGTTCTAAGGCTGAAATAATGATGATGTTGACACAAAATAGCATGAAACATAGATCCGTGAAATATCTTAAATCTAATAGAGTTTCAGGTAAATATTCGCAGACATAGATGTGTATGTAGATACCAGATACAGTTAAAAATTATTCGTAACGGGATATTTACCGTGATAAGGTTCCAAGTTCCAATACACAACAACAGCCACAACCACAAACTACCTTATCACGTTAAATAACTGTAGTGAACAACCGCGATAGTTGAAAAGTGTGTAGGTAGATAAATCATATTATATTGATAGAATATTATGACTGTAAAAAGAACTTTGATTTTACTCACGTCCTTATAAACCATTTGGCACACAATACAGACAAAAATAAATCTTTTATATTTTTCAGCACATTCATAGTAAAAACGAATTCCATTGCGTATAATAAAGTCAACCAACAAAAAGTTGTAAAAACACAATCTCACGTTGCATGCGACGTAGATTGATGTGAGTGCGAGCGAGCCAGTGATATATTTTATCTCGTTTCCACTTCAGGGAAGGCTGAACTTTTGCCTACGCATTTTCCCGTGAGTTTTAAAAATCAGCGTTTGTGTAATCTGTTCGTTTTAATGGTATTAAAATATGAGACGGCGTGTTCTGGTACAAGCGTATCATATAGCCACCCGCCTCATTACCGCGCCATTTCATTATGGCTGCGAAAGTATGTCACGCGTCATTTTTAATAATTTTAAATACCTTTTATAATCAATTCTGTGTAACTAGCCTACTGATGTTATTTTCTGTGCTCGTAATTATTTTGTCCATTGAAACGTAAATTATTAGATATATTTGTTATTTTATCTCCGTCTCTACAAATCGTGAACTTCCCAGAATCATCTTTGATTGAATTTCGTTGCTATGAGGAAACTATTTCAATCATAAGGCAATGGTAACAAAAAGGCAATGACTTGCGAACGCCGACGCTAATGACCTTATAAAAGGTTTCTTTAAGGGCTTTCTAACTAAGCAAATAGACGTCCATTTTACGAGTTTGTCTTACTTTATTCCCATCGCGCTTTATAGTTCCAAGGAATGTATCAGTCGGAGCGATTCGATTTATATGTGTGGTTAAGAGCCGCATTACAAACACGAAATCCACTTTCAAACTTTCTCTGGTAGAGTTTTACGAAAAACTTGCTTTTATAAATTCGAGGTACTAAGTTGATATAATAAATAAAATAAAAAATAAATATTCGGGACATTTTCACACACGGTCATCTGACCCCAAACTAAGCAAAGCTTGTGATATGGCTGCCAGAGACTGACATACATACATACATATATAGTTTTAAATACATACTTAAATAGATATTAACTTAAATATACGTATCTGTTGAGTTTTTCCAAGACATCATTTATTTTTTATGCACTACAACAACAGTTTATGTTATGTACTGTTTACGAACAGATTTAAAGAACGTTTTAAGCAATCCACTGTCATAGGTGTTTCACTAAAATTCTAAAATAAATGATCTTTAAAAAAAAAACACAATCATTCTAAGTTAATATGCCACTGCAACGAACAAAATAATATTTTTACAAGGATTTTGAAGTTGGGTGAGAACAACTACAAAATAAATTTTTAGAAATTTAAGTCTAAGTTTGATAATAAAATATAGTTGCCGCCTAACCCCTGGCATATTGACTTAAAATGTTGCCGTCTTACCACAAAAGATTTAAACACGCTTTAGACATGTGTTTAGGATATTTTTCGAAGTGAAACAATTGCTAAACACATGTCTAAAGCGTTCTTAAATCTTTTGTGGTAAGACGGTTGGTGTTTTGTGGTTTTTAAGTCGGTTTTTTTAAAGGTAATTTATTAGAAGAAAATATCAACAATTTAACAAAGCATATTTTAGCTAAAATAAACGTATTAAAGTCAACGTAACAATTTTCCACTGAACATTTTCTGGACAGCTGCTTTTTAAATTCCTGTATGTTGTATTTTAGTATATTGCCAGTTTTCACTGTAAAATAGCAGTGTTGCCACCTGCGCCATTGAAATTGTGATTCTATTTCAATAATATTCAAGTATGATAGTTTATCACTGGCAGGTTAATGCAGCGCATACCTAGTTTCAATTTGAAACTAAAACAAGTTATATAGCTGTAGTTATATTTTTAGAGAAGTTTCTATGAAACTGGGAAGTACCAGCGACGTAACGGCAATAGATTTGCTTTGGTATCTTCATATAATAATGGCAGTAAAAATGGAGACTTACTCTTAAAATTACACGTTAAGGCCGCGTTCACATTTATGTGATAAAAATTCGCTAAGCAGGAATTAAGAGAGGCATTCTTTTAATATCGCGCAAAGAAACTCCGAGCATAGCTCTCTCCATTGCCCGCTGTGTGACTCTGAGTTTTTCCAAAAGGCCAACAGTTAAGGACCACGTCTCAGTACCATATGTCATCACTGGCAACACACACTGGTCAAAGACCCTTGTCTTTAGGCACTGTGGTATCTTGGACGAGAAGATGTCACGCAATTTCCCGAACGCTGCCCATCCGAGTTGGATTCTTCGGGCGACCCCCGACGTCGACGCGACGTGGATATTCGCCAAAGAACCAAAGTCACCGACATAGCTGTTAAAATTTGCAAGTTGAAGTGGCAATGGGCAGGCCACATCGCTCGGAGAACCGATAACCGATGGGGAAGAAAGGTTCTTGAGTGGAGACCACGAACCGGAAGACGCAGCGTAGGTAGGCCTCCCACTAGATGGACCGACGACATAGTAAGAGTCGCTGGCATCCAGTGGATGCAAAAGGCAGGCTGTCGTTCAGTGTGGAGGTTAAAGGGGGAGGCCTATGTTCAGCAGTGGACGTCTTCTGGCTGATGATGATGATGATGATGATTCTTTTAATAATAACATTGCAAACGTTGATGTGTTTTATTTTGGTGATATATATAAAATATATAACTCTATGGGCAGTCTAACTGTACTTGTAGTGTTACTATTAGCTTGTATTTTGTTTAGTTAATAAAGGCACACGCCCCAGAAAAAAAAGTTACTTTTTAAACCTTCGCGATTTAAACATATAATTGTAAAACGTACCTACCAGTAGTAATAGTGTGTGTAGTAATAGGTGTAGTCATGTGAAAGGTACCTATTTTTACTTAAATAAAATAATGATAAGTCCCGATTAAACATTTAAAATACATAAAAAACTCGAAAAATTGTTTTTTTAGATCTCCTCCGCTATCCTATTAAATAACAACACAAAAATTATGCAACGGTATTCTCAAGATAATGCCTAATCAGTTTATTTTTATGTTTGCTGTTTTTTTTTTCTTTATATGTGTTGTAAATGTGCGAAAGAAATAACTATGGCCGGTGAGCGCGGCCTTAACGTCCTATTAAGAAAATGTTTTGTTCATAGATATTTTAGTTTACGTCAGAACGGAATGTTCGATGGGAATGTTCATTTGAGGCATATCATTATCACTTTCGGTCCTTAATCCTCTACTACTTTGACCAGATCTCTTTTCTTGTAAGCTGATTTATAATGGTTATTTATATTAATTTATTAATCTATTATACAACATGCTTAACTCTCTCCTCATAACTTCAGTACATATTTTGAAACAATATTGTTATTATTATGTTAATTAATAGTTGTTTAACCTTTATAAAACCATATATTATTTTTTTGTGTTTTAGGGCTTATTAGATAACAAAAAACATTTTTGCAAGCTAGCTACTCCTAGCGGTAAATTTATATAATTCTGTAAGTAATCTGTGAATAGTATTATTAAGTTTATTAATGTATCCACATTATTGTACATTTTATAATATAGCTGTTTACTGTTCCTTTATAAATAAAATTTAAAAAAACCCACCAAATAACACCCTCATAAAAAAATCGCCAAACAAACCATCCAACGTAGTATACAACACAATTACGCACCTACTGTCATCCGTTGAAAAAGTTTACGCTATACAATGAAGGTAAGAGCAATGATTTATGTCGCCTAACGTCCGAGACAACTTTTCCGAGGGAGAAATTTCGCAAAAGTGTCCTTTCTTCTAGCGTCCTTCGTAAGCTGCGGAGTTTCCAAGGCGGGTTTAACTTAGTAACGCCTTAAATATAAATTTCGCAAGTTCGCGTACCCCACGAATGAAGTTATGCTGCTATGTAGCTCAACAAGTTAACGTGAAAATTTCAGCTTTAGTAAAAGTAAATAGAGTAGGTAAATGTGCGTTGTACGCGGAAGTGTCGTCGACGGCATCTAAAAACTTAAATATGTATTAGTCATGTCAAAACATAATACAGTGTACTTTTTAATTTTCGCAATTTAAACACATGTTTTAAATGTTTATGAGGACGTATCGCGTAATATTTTATTTAGGTAAAAATAGGTACCTTTTGCTCGATCTTTTTTTTTTCGATTTTTACCTTAAGGCGAAACGGTGGAGAACCGTAGACTTGTATGACGGTAATGCGTGCGCGCTTTCAAATATTTTCAATATTAATTTTTTCTTTATTTTCTACAAATAATCTTACGCTTTGACAAAAAACTGCGACCATTGAAGTATTTGAGTGATTGGTAGAATAAGAGACAATTAAAAAAAAAAAAAAACTTTTAGATAATAATATCTTCTTAATATCTTCTTTTAGTTTTTTTTTTTTTTGTTTTTTGCAACGTAATAACGGGTGTTTTTAGGCAAGTTTAGGATTTTTTCTATCGAGACAAATTTCTTTAATCGTGTATCGGTGACCACATCCGAATAAAATATTTCAAGAACATTTATTATAAATAAAGAAATTATGTCAATTAATCGATTTTAAAGGTTTACTTTTGAATATTCGTGATGACGAATCGTCAAATTTGAAGCATATTTCGTCTTAAGGCGAGGTTTTCCAGACACTTTAGGCAAATAGCGCTCGAACGTAAGTATAGGTATAAAACTAAGTCTAGGTACGCATGAAATCTCGAAAAAAAATATCGGCTGTTATCGATGGCTGTTCCTTACATTGTGTCGAATGTCATTTTTGACAGATGATATATTTTGCGATTTTATTATTGGCCCCAAAGAACTTCTTTCCGCGTGTTTTGTCTTCTATTAATTTTCATCATCATAAGTGTATATAAATTATGTTTGAAGAGTTCCGAACACCATCATCTTTGCCAGAGAAGAAAAAAACTTATTTCCAAATCCAGTAATATGATCGAATACGTGGGAGGTTCATTCATTTACAATAAACTGCCGGGCGAAATAGTAAGCTAGTTTCCACCGCGATATTTAAATGAAACTCAAGTTGGAGGTATTGGATCTTATTTATGAATAGACAATTACGAGTCTTAAAAATAAAGAATCTATCAAATAAATATTATACTACGATATAGTATATTGGCTACCAGTTAAAAAGAGTTTTCAAGGTGGTCAGATTTTATTGTTTTCATTCAACTTTTTACAATGTTATGGCATCTGTCAGACGCATTCTTTCAGTTGCTGCACTTTAGTAAATTTCTTCAACTCTTTCACTGACATACAACTTGCAGCCTAGTAGGTCTAGAGGCATGAAATTTCGCACAAGGGTTACTGATACAACTAAGGCGAGCACTAAAGAATGATTTTTGAAATTTCATGCCCTAAAGGGATTAAAATAGGGGATAAAATTATGTTGTAATGTAATTGTAATTTATATATAATGATGAGTTAATTTCTTTTAATTTATCCATTTAATGCATTACATTGAAACGCATTAACGCATTAAACCTTTTCTAACCGACCGCGGTAGATTAGTTTTCAATAAATATATAATATCATTCCATTATCTTTATCAACCTACACAGTCCAGTACAGGACAGAGGCCTCTCCCAGGACAGCCCGGTCCTAGAGTCATCCACGAGTTATCCACAGTACATGATGAAGTGACGATATAGATACGAAAGGCAATTTAAAGGGACTGGAAAATAAAAGAAGATAAATTCTCACGATTCATAATGAACCCATTCAGAAATTAAATTTTACAGACTTCTTGTGCACTTTATCTTCGGTAAATTCCGTCAAAAGTACGTGTTTTATCTTTTCCAGGCACAATGCAGCATTTTTCAGGCAGGTTACGATCGACCGTCGCCCTATTTTGAATGAAATGAAGTGCTTGATCTGACGACCTCTTTGTAAATGGGTGAGCGACCGGGACCGCCTTGTTTTGGTTCGGCTCCAAAACAAACTGCTTCAATCATTTGCAACTACCAACGAATGTTTACTACGTGTAGTATTTTTTATCATATAATATTTTAATGGATTTATACCGTAGTACTTCTAAATTTATGATGTGTAATTTATTATGTTCCGTGCAAGTTTTTTTTTATACGCAACTGTCCTAGAAAGAAGGTTTTATTTGGCAGTTTGGCATGGCAGTGGGCAGGGCACATATCACGCAGAACAGATGGCCGAAAGGTTCTGGAATGGAGACCACGGACTGGTAAGCGCAGCGTAGGACGTCCACCCACAAGATGGACAGACGACCTAAAAGAGACCGCAGGGAAACGCTGGATGCAGGCCGCTTCCAACCGGCCCTTTTGGAGATCGATGGGGGAGGCCTATGTCCAGCAGTGGACGTCCTACGGCTGAAATGATGATGATGATGATGATGAATTTATTTTCTCAAAGAATAACATTAATTCACTTATGTGAGAAAATACATGTTTTACTCAACTAAGGTACTTAAACATTGCAAACAGTTGTATATTATAATATCGTAATACATATTTTATCTTTAGTGCGTTAGTTAACAGCAAAACCTATGTTCTGTTTTTTTCTAGTCGTTAACAAGCAAACCGACTATAACCCAAATTGATTAATTAGTACTGAAGTAATTTTTCTAAATCTCGTTTATAACATTTATTTTGTATATGATACAGCAACAAGTCTAATACGATCTAGCTACTCGATTCACAGAATGGTCATGGCTAGAATTGGCCTCTGGCCCGAGTAGCCCGTGTAGCGGTGACGGTGTGAATTGGCCGAGTCGACGCAGTGCGAAGCCATGTTCTGTATTAGATGGTACAAGCGGGCCCTTTGTTCGTAAGTTTGATGTTACCACAGCAAAACAAATACCGTAAGACATATTTTTTCTTTAATACTTATACTGCCCAGCCCAGAGTAATGTTGTTATAATATATGTCAAAATAAGTAAATCATTTATAATTCTTTGCTCAGACAAACGGTTTCCAAAAGCCACAAAGACGCTTGCTTGTTTTACTTCTACCTAGACTGACATGGAAATCAACATCATTATCAGCCTATCATGTTCCCACTGCTTGGACCAGGCCTTCTCTCAGAGGATGGGTCCTATTCCACCGTGCTGGCCCAATGCATGTTGGTGAATGTCATATTATGTATTTAAACTTTTTTTGAACCGGTTTCCTCACGTTATTCCTTCGCTGTTGTTAAGCCATGTCATAGAAACTGCACATATTTTATTTAAAACATGAAAAATAAATTACAGCATTGTCGATCAGATTTAGTTATAATGACTCCTTGACTAACAATATACTTTAGTTCGTCGTTTATCGCCAGTATTTTCTTTAAAAATAAGTTAACACTTAGCATTATATTTTCACGCAACCTTGACCCGTCAAAACTTGATAGGTATATAATAATTTTAATGAATTTCGTTATCCAGATATTTTGATATAATTAAGGATATTTTGTTAACTAAATAAAGAAATCCTAAATAACTATCAATATAAAAAACTGACATTAAAATTAGGAAGCGGAAGCGATTTCTAACAAAAGTATTAATATTGGTAAATTTACAGGTGCTCGAACAAAATTATTTATTCTATTCGATTTGATTAAAACCACTTAACCATAGTCAATATTTTTTTTCTAGAACCACTTACTAAACACTAGGTAAATCGGTTCACAAGTGGCGTAATAATTAGTGGAAATACATAAACAAACTACATAATAAAAAAGAATCACGTAAATTGGTTCCAAATGGCGAAGTAATCGGCGTACATACATAAAAAATTATCACGTAAATCGATTCATAAATGTTAAGTTAATCAGTTTACATACATAAAAAAAACATACTGACAAATTGCTAACCTCCTCTTTTTTTAAATCGGTTAAAAATATGAACCGAATTGAACTTCCCTCCTGTAGTCGGAGAAAAAGTAATATATTCAATATTATATTAATATAGCAATAAAGCAAAATAAACATAAATTCCAAAATATTTTTGACATTTAGTTGGATATGTCCATAATTATGTAAAAGTAGTGTGTATAAGATTAAAAAAATACGTTTGAGATTTTGAACGGGTCAAAGCTGTGTAAACTAAAGTCGCTGCATTTTGAGAAAACACCAAAATCATTAACCACATATTAAACATACCTAATATTTTACTAAAAACTTGTAGCAAAACATCATGCGTGTGCGGTTTGAATTTCTCAAGAGTAACTTTCCCCCAACACCAGCAGAAAGTTCCTCCGCTGTGGCTTTACACCCGGGAAATATAGCGGGAATGTTCAGCGGAACGCTACGAATCCCACCAAGACGCCGGAGACCGCCACAAACACCGCTCCGATTATTATAATCGAAACACTCTGTTCACAGAATCTGGTTTTTAAAATATCCTCTAAAAAATGATCTTTGGGGAAATCTGTCAGGAAGATTTCGACACTTTTGATCTTGAATTGGACAACACAAATAAGACTTTTTTTAAATTTGCATAGGTTAAATGACCGACCCTAATGCTCACTGAGCTAAAGCTGCATTGGTGACCACACCTTTCGTAATCAAATCACCCCAACTATACTCCCGAGTGAATCAGTAAATAGCGGTCAAGCAGTCTCACTGGACCAGTCACCCTTTATAATTCGGTCATGCTCTGCGTGGTCTGCTTCGCCATTTAGCCGTATCAGGCCGCTATTTAGTAGTTAATTAAACGCATAGCTCGTGCCGCACATGTTGAGTATGTTGAGATTAGATACTGTGTAATATTCTAAATACAGAAGCGGGTAATTGTTTGAAAGCACATCACATACCATTAGACAAATTTGGCCTTTGGGGACCGGGAGTTCACCACATTATCAAAAATATTTTAGAGCACTTGGTTAATGCGACGAGTGACCAAATTTCTGGGGTGTATCTGGCTCAACGCATTAGCATTGCCATTCAGCGTTGTAATGCTGCCAGCATGCTGCCAACTGGTAGTGGCCTTGAGCATTTGGATTGTCTTTAGACCTTCAGCGTACTTTTAGTTAGGTTATATTTTGTTTAGTTAATATATGGAATTTAGCCTTTCAAATAATTTAAATTTTAATAACTGACTTCAGAATTACTAAATGCGCAATTTTGTTTACTTGGCTGATTTTTTTTTCAGTTATTTTGATTTATGATAAAAGAAGTTGTCGAGTGAAGATTCCTCTTCACTCGACATTAGCGGAGCTGTGAAGAAATGAACGTTGTTATTAATAAGTGGCCTATGCTAATATATATATTCGTATAGTCGTATGTATATCAGTCACTGGCAGCCATATCACAAGCTTTGCTTAGTTTGGGATCATTTATGACCGTGTGTGTAAAAATGGCCTGAATATTTATTTATTTATTTATAGTGCTTACTAAGTAATTTTACTTTTTTATGTTTTAGCATATTTATAAAACGTATCACGCCGTCC
Organism: Agriopis aurantiaria; assembly: GCA_914767915.1. Lineage (NCBI taxonomy): Eukaryota > Metazoa > Arthropoda > Insecta > Lepidoptera > Geometridae > Agriopis > Agriopis aurantiaria. The sequence goes on along the minus strand of OU612000.1, from coordinate 8,481,993 downwards.
GTGCATTTAATGCAATCAAGTCCAGCAACTGGAAACAGTGACTTCTGTACCTACATGTCGAATTGTTCTTGGTCGGCATTGCGGTTTGTCTATCACGTGCGAACTAAATGTACGCAGATTACTGCTAAGCTTACATAGGAAACAAACAACAACAATATTAGCGCGGTTTTACTTGCAAAGACAGTACCTATCTCAGGTAAAGTAATTTTTTCCGGAATAAAAAGTATATTATATCACTCTAAGACCCTCTAACTATATTCACGCAAAAAATTTGATAGAACCGTTGTTTTGTTACTGCGGAAAGAGGAACAAACAAATCTTTGAATTTATAAAAATATACGAGTTATTAAAAGTCATGGGACTACAGTTCCAGGGTTACTTTTATTTAACAAGCCACCTCTTAAGGGCAGCTTTTGTAAATCATAACAAAAAACTTTTATCTCAACATCTTTAAAAAAATCGTAAAAAAGTCCACTTAGTTTCATATAAAAAGTTCATTGACCTACAACAAAATGTATGGAAACCTAATTTTTTTTGTGAATTTGTGAATTTAGTGAAGTTGTCGAACCAAAAGTTATTTTGTTATTATGTACAGAAACTGCCCATGCTATGTATATTATGTAAGGAATCTGCCTGCGAGAGGCTTTAGATAATTATCAATAACCCTGTATCATCATCATCAGCCAGAAGAAATCCACTACTGAACATAGGCCTCCTCTTAGAACGCCACACTGAAAGGTAGTCTGCCATCTGCATCCACTGGTTGCCCGCAACTTTCACGATGTCGGTCCATTTAGTGGGAGGCCTACCTACGCTGCGTCTTCCGGTCTCCACTCAAGAACCTTTCTTCTCCATCGATTATCGGTTCATCGAGCGATGTGGCCTGACCATTGCCACTTCAACTTGCAAATTTGAATAGCTGTCGGCGACTATGGTTCTTTGATGAAAATCTACGTTCCAGATACTATCGCGCAAAGAAACTCCGAGCATAACCCTGTATACCAGTACCAAATACCTACATTATCGCACAGTTTTTGTGTAACTATGCAAGGTAAACCTTGCTAAATTCTGCTATATATTCCTGATGCAGAATGCAATCGTACCTAGAGTAGCTAAAACGTGTCGCACAGAGGTGCGTAATGCAATGAAGTTGGTTTCGTAGTATTCCCATTGCTACATGCTAACTGCACTCCGACGGACATGAGGTTTGCTCACCTCATATCTACGTAGTAGCTTTACTTAGTCTGTGCCTCGTATGTGAGCTCAATAGGAACTCTTACTACAGTACCAACATTTGCTAGTAGTTGATATTAACCTACTCGTTGGAATTTGTCGAAGTGGTAAGTAATCGGTAAGCGCAGCGTATAGGACGTCCACCCACAAGATGGACAGACGACCTAAAAGAGACCGCAGGGAAACGCTGGATGCAGGCCGCTTCCAACCGGCCCTTTTGGAGATCGATGGGGGAGGCCTATATCCAGCACTGGACGGAGTGGATTATAATGATTATACTTGGTATGTAAATTTAAAAGTACTGCAGTGCAAGAACCGTTCGTTATCCATCGTCAAATTCGATAAAATGCCACAAATTGGCATTCGTCAAATTTGACAGTTGAGATCGTCAAATTCTATAAAATTCCATTTGAGCAGTACTCGCTGTGATCGATTCTATGGCATTTTATCGAATTTGACGATCGATAAAGAGCGGTACTTGCACTACTGAAGTTTGAATACAGCAGTTCGCCCACTTAATAGTTCACTTTGGACACAGATTTAGTTATTTCCTCTGTCACCAAAACCAGCAATAGAAACTTTAGATAAAGGAAAACTATCCTGCAATAGGTTTGGAACCGATTAGTGTTACGGAAATTCGTGCTTTCAATGGCATTTGCGGTGGCTACCTTCCTTTTATGTATCAGGACTTGATTTTGAACTTTACGTCCTTGTGTTAACTCTTAAAATAAATTCACATTTTGCTGCTGAAACCCAGGGTAATGTGAATAAAACGGTCTAAAACTCAAAGTCACATTGACAATATGACAACATGATCAAAGGTTTCCATGAAATAATTTGTTACGGATTCTCGTTACGGCGTAATTTTGTAAGGTATCATGGGTCAATAAAGTGTGGTTCGACGGCCAGATGTTTTTTTAGGATCTTTTTCGTATATTTGATAGGATAATGGAGATGGCAAACAAAAACCGACTAGTAAAGGTCATTGGAAATGTTGCTTACCAAAATTGACCAAGTTTATTTTTGGCCGCCAAATAATGTTTATTTATTTGTCAATAGGCTTGTGTTTTGGCTTGGACTGCCTTCTTGTCTGATGCTAAGCAATGAAACAGTCTAAGATGGAGTATGCTTGCCTTGAAGATATCCCTAGTTCAGACTAAGCTTTCTTCTTAGTCTTGAGCATCGGCGCAAAGTTGCTACTCTATTTTATCGGACACATTTCGGTGAGTGTGCATTGGATCTGCATGATCTAATGCTCCTGCCTTCTTTTATCGGACTGCTAGAGTGGGCACGAAAAAGCAACACCGCTTCATGGTCGATGTTCCGAAACCCCGTACGAAGCGCTTTGATTCCACTTTTACTGTGGGAACTGCTAGTATGTGGAATGCGCTGCCTGAATGAGTGTTCCCCGATAGTTACAAGTGTCTTCAAATCAAGAGTGAATCGGTTTTTTCTAGGCGAGCGTGCTTCATCGTAGAACATCATCGCTTAATATCAGGCGAGTAGGGTCAATAGCAAGAATATAATTTAAAAAACGCATTTATAATGTAAGCTTTCTAGAGCTCTGATAGAACTTTGATTATTCTTACTACACCACCAAGAGCTTCACACCAAAAACGCGCACCAACTTTCCACCGACATTCACTTTCAAGATGTTTATTCACTACGTAACGAACTTGCCCGAACATGCTTCGTGAATTCTCCATTGAAACCATGATGACTTCACATACAAAATGCACACTACTGAAATATTCATGCTAAGTGTGGCGTTTTACGGTAAAACTAGGCTTTATTACCACAACATGGTAAGCCTTGAACACAGTGAAAGACAGTTCGTAAACTTTTCGTTCAGACTGAATTAACAAGAACAATAATAAATAAATAAATAATAAAATCTGCTATAGTATTTTATTTTGGTCACTGATATTAGGCACCTAGAAATAATAGTTATTTATGATACAAGTGCGGTAAGTTGGTTCTTACAAGCGAGTAGACGAATGTAAGCCCGAGACGAAGTCGAGGGCTTACCGTAGTCACGAGTTTGTAAAAAACCAATCCGCACGTGTGTCATACAACGTTTTACAACACATTTGCGAGAAAAAAAGGCTACAAGTGAAATAATTTTTATGGAAATGAAAATTAAAAAAAAACCGGACAAGTACGAGTAGGACTCGTGCTCTGAGGGTTCCGTTAGACGGAACCCTCAGAGCGCGAGACCAAAAAAAACTAACTGAAGTTAAAATATTGAAAGACAAACTTAAGTTTGTAGTTTTTTTTTACTGGGCAAGTGCCTTTAATTACTAAACAAAATACAAGCTAAAACTAACACTACAAATACAGTTAGACTGCCCATAGACCGTTGAAGGTCTAAAGACAATCCAAATGCTCAAGCCCACTACCAGTTGCCAGCGTACCCAACATGCTGGCGGCATTACCACGTTGAATGGCAATGCTAATGCGTTGAGCCAGAAACACGCCAGCATTTTGGTCACGCGTCGCATTAACCAGGCGCTCTGAAAGATTTTTGAAAATGAGGTGAGCTCCCGGTCCCCAAGGGCCCAATGTCTCGACCCCAAACGCCTCAAATATGTAACCACTGCCGAGGTTAGCATATTTGCGACGCTTGTGCTGCTCTGCCGAATTAGCAGCCGCGCCAGCCCTACCCTGTGTCTCAGGAAGATGTGACGGCGCCAAAGTATCGACACAAGTTGCGTCCCATACAAGGGGCCGCCCCAACCTCCAGGGCACAAGTGTCATACCGTCAGGCCTCTTTCCATCGTCACGCGCAAGACCACTCGGTTTGAGCACAACTGCGAAATTGGCGGTGGAAAGTGCCCTGCGTATGATGTCGTTCAGGCTAGCGTGTCGGCCAATACGACCAGCGCTTCTCGAGCAAGAGAGACCATGGTGACCGAGCTGGTCAACAGCAGTACCACACTGACAGCGATGGGCCTCACAGCACCTTGCACCCAAGCGTAAGCTGACATAGCTAGACGAAATGCGGTTGGATCTAAAAGGCTACCTGTGTTAAAAGAGGGCATGGCTTGCAACCAAAGTCACGATTCCCAAACAGAGACAGCAAGAATACGAGCGCGATCTGCAATACTAGGACACGTTTCTAGTAGCGATTTCCATGCTAGTTCGCAGATCGGCCGATCCCACAGTCTCTGGGAAGACAACTTTGAAGTTTGTAGTTGACAATAAGGTTCTTCCATACATCCCAACTACAAAATGTAAGTTTGTAATAGCAAAATAATTATTTGTAAATACCTTCAAATTTATAACTTTCGGATTTATTCCTATATATGTACTATGAGACCTTGCCTCTTGCCAAATTTCATGATTCTAGGTCAACGGGAAGTACCCTATAGGTTTTGATTCCCCTGTGAAATCGCAAAATATACGACATAAAGGAACCCTAAGAGCGCGAGACCAAAAAAAAAAACTAACTGAAGTTAAAATATTGAAAGACAAACTTAAGTTTGTAGTTGACAATAAGGTTCTTCCATACTTTCCAATTACAAAATGTAAGTTTGTAATAGCAAAATAATCATTTTTAAATGATATACCTTCATATTTCTAACTTTCGGATTTATTCCTATATATGTGCTATGAGACCATGCTTTTTGCCAAATTTCATGATTCTAGGTCAACGGGAAGTACCCTATAGGTTAGGTTCCCCTGTGAAATCGCAAAATATGCGACATAAACGTTCATATCTTTTGATTGCGTTGACTTACAACTTTTATTTTTTTACAGCCGAAAGAAACCGTAGATCTAAGTATTTAATATAAATTTCAACTTGCTACCTTTACGCGTTCTTGAGAAAAAGGGTCTTGACAGACGGACAGACAGACAGACGGACAACGAAGTGATCCTATAAGGGTTCCGTTTTTTTCCTTTTGAGGTACGGAACCCTAAAAATACCGTAAAGTACACGCACGGTGCTATACAACGGAGCGTGCGGACAAATTCATTACAGCACGCTCCGTTGTATGATGTGTTTCATTACAGCACGCTCCGTTGTATGATCCGTAATGTTTAACTTTCGAACGATGTATACAGGCTTCGTAAGTGCACTTTTTGAGCAAATGTGTTGTAATAGTTATTTATGATACAAGTGCGGAAAGTTGGTTATTACAAACGAGTAGACGAATGTAAGCCCGAGACGAAGTCGAGGGCTTACCATAGTCACGAGTTTGTAATAACCAATCCGCACGTGTGCCATACAACGTTTTACAACACATTTGCGAGAAAAAAAGGCTACAAATGAAACAATTTTTGTTTATAACTTAATATCAGTCACAACAATAGTTTCTATAATATCACAGATATACACAACCAGATCGGCAATATATTTTAGTGAAAGAGACAACTTGATATGGCTCAGCACAAGTACGAAAAGGACATAAATAGATTTTGTTGTCCTTATCGGCGTGACCTGTTTTTGGTACCTCAAGTGTCAAAATCTGTAATAATCAGTGACAAACAAAACGGGTCTGAATTATATTTATTGCCTTTTTTTGGTGATTAAATGTGATAAATGCGTGTTTCCTCTGAGAAATAATTGTAAAAGATATTTTACAATGGTTGGTTGTAGCATTTTGGGCTGCAAGAAGCGCAGTGAGCGAAAATACGATGAAATATCATTTCACACGTAAGTAAACATATAAAGCTTGTAACCATCACCTAAATAAATTCAAGATATCAATTCGCAAATATTTTATTCATAATTAGTCAGTTTTTAGGTCGATTTGTGGTCTAATTCTATGAATTTTATCAAATTATTCACTTAGAAAATAAATTATGAATGTTGCCAGTTTATGAAAGAAATTACCCACCGCAACTAACATAAATTATTCGTTCTGCAGGTTTCCAACTGATCCTGTCACATTGCTGAAAAAAGCTGGCACATTGCAAGAAGTGCAAAATACCGACCCTTTTATGCCCATATGAATATGGTGAATGTTAATATTAAATATATATTAATGAGGCCACAGTTATGAAGCTGGAAAAGCAAAAGGCGATTTCGGCGAACCGATTCAAAAAGCTACGCGCTGTTCGTGAAATTTGTACTGTAAACATTAAAGAGTCTATTTATCATATTATTTGGAATGTTATACATAATTCCATTCATGAAAAAACTAAACTGACCAAGCGCGAGTCGGGCTCGCGCGCTGAGAGTTCTTTACAATCACAAAATACAAAAAGTTGTGCAAAAAGACAACATCACGCCCAGGCTGTCACCCATCCAAGTACCGACCGCGCCCGACGTTGCTTAGCTTAGTGGTAAACAGAAATTTGTCACTGACTCGCACTTGGCCAGTGTTTATTATTTGTTGTTTTACTTATGTTCACTATAATCCGCTAAATTTGACGCTTGTACGGATTACCGTTTTTACACTAGAACAAATCCAAAAATAAGTTTAACGTTTGTTGCATGGGGGCCCTTCCTTTGCCCTTCCGTTTTAACTCTTTGACTTTTTTATTATTTTTAATTAATCATAAAAAAATCATGATATGGTTACTTTACAACCTGTTTTCTAGTACTATATTCTAATCCTAACAAATAATTATAATAATAACGCAAGTAAGTTTGTAACTTTCTGTCTGTTTTTTTACGAGGAAACGGCTAAGTCATGGTATAATAATATACTCCGCCAGGTATAGCAATTCGAGAAAAAATGTTTACGTAGGCGTCCCGCAATGATGTCATGATGTCAATTTACAACAGGTTCGAGAGCGATGACGATACACCACGTAACAGCTGATTGAATAAAGTGGCAACTGGACAGTGACGTCATTGCGGGACCTTTTCTTAGATCATGGGCTAAGTCAAATTTTGTCAGGACGATAGGGTGTGTCATGAAGACAGACAACGTACTTTTCTTCCCAGAACATTGCAGGTAGCTCCGCGGGTTGCAGCAGATAGTGTATAAAATATAAATATTTAAAAGGTAGTATTGTTTCCAAAGTACTCATTGAAGATTCACTACCCATCATAGTAGGTAAATTACCCTAACTTATAGCAAATCATTTTAATGTGGCAACACACCTTGTTGAAGCGAGAGGCACTGAGCTAGCCACGCTCATTGAAAATCTATAGGTAGTAGATCTGTGTATAATATAATAAGAAAATGGCGCGAACATGCAAATAGCGCCACTATCACGTGGTGAAAATTAGAACTACATCTTTCGTCTCATTTTCTCTTTAGTATTAAACTGAGACAAACGTTTTGAGCAAAAGCGCTTCCAAGGAGGTTTGATCATTCAGCTTATTTATTCTCGTAATATGAAACTCTTTTGTGGAATTCTTATGTAATTATGATGGAAATTAAAAACATACCGTAAATCACACGCACGGTGCTATACATCTGAGCGTGCGGACAAATTCATTTCCGCACGCTCCGTTGTATGATCCGAAATGTTTAACTTTCGAACGATGTATACAGGCTTCGTAAGTGCACTTTTTGAGCAAATGTGTTGTAAACAATTATACGAAACGGTGATACTAAAGCAAAAAGAACTCATTATAATCCTCATTATGGCCATCTTTTATGATGGACAAAAACTGAAATTGCGTAATTTCCAGCTGTTGCGTTATCAGCAATGGAACGGGTTTTTAGTTTTTTTGGGATTTTAGTATTGGTCCCATAGTTGCTCTTATTGATGATTACAATAACCTTTTTTCGGCTAAGCGTTTTTTTGACATCAGACTAGGCTAACGTTTGACCGCAAACTCACCTGATGGAAAGCGATAATGCGGTCGAAGATAGGGCACGTTGCCATCAATACGCATGCAACAATCATTAAGATAAATATTGTATATTATCTCACTATGGCCAAAATATAATATTTTTTTACCACACTAGGCCAATGAGACTGAATATACATTGTAGTTTTTTGTTTGTTTGATTTGATGCCGGCGTTGTGGTTTTATCATCGCACTAGCCGCCACCGCTAGTTTGACCACGAGAAAGCACCGACCGCCTAAAAGCTTATCCACATTATCATAGCTCAGTGGAAATTGCACACTATGCGATTCACACGATCTTTTTTGCCTCACACCTGTAAAATGTGGAATGAGCGGTGTTTCCGAGAAGCTACAAGATGGGGTTCTTCCAAAGGCGAGTTAATAGAGTCTCAAAGGGTCGGCAACGTATGTATTTGTGATTCTTCTAGTATTATAAGTGTATCCATAAGCAACGGCGAGTGCTTACCATCAGGCAGCCCATCTGCTTGATTGTTAAATATTGCAATGGAATAAAAACATGGTGCAAATTTTGCTTCACATCAAGTCTAATTTAGCTACTGGTAAACAAAGAGTTACTTATTCTTCTTTATGCAACTCCAATGTATAATGTGTAGTGATAGTTGTATTAAACCAGACTGTCAAACAAGCTTTGATACTGTCTATTACAATACACTGTGCTTTCGCAGAAGGGAAATCGTTTAAGCCTCCATTCCAGTGTTGGGCCACCTGGGCCTCCGGAGTGGGCATTAGGTGGCGGTAGTAATTTCGGTGTTGGCTCATTTCTAGGCCGGCCACTCGTTAGTTTAACATTTTTGCGGTACTTTTCCTTTTGGCGCAAACAGCTAATTATGTAGTTCTACGTTATATTTGGGTCCATGTGTGTACGAAGCCATACTCTACGATATACGCTTGTGAAAATATTTCCCTTATTTTTTACGGTTCTTGTAATATTTGGTACACACGTATTTTTACTAGCTTTTATAAAACTTGCATAGTTTCGGTATGCTGTCTCTTCTCCTGATATAGTATCCTGATTTGGTATGCTTCGTTCCATATGACATACTAATTTTAAGTTGACATATTTTTACAGCAATTTGTTGTATTTATTATATTAGTTTTTTATAATATTATTCCTATTTTTACCAGGATCTATTTAAGCTTAACAGTATGTGAGATAAATGTTAGTGGAATTTGTCCGTTTTTATTCTCAATAAATAATTTGAATTTGAATAGCTCTCTGGAAGCTTTGAAGTTTTTCTTTGTGGATTTTGCTGTCTGATTTTTATTGTCCGAGACTTAAATGTCTCACACCCATATGTTAGACAAAGGAGTATGCAGGTGTTGAACATTTTTATTTTTATTTTTCAGCTTAAGTATTTGTTTTTCATGATTTCTATCATGTATCAATAATTTTTTCCAACCAGTAAAAATACCTACTTGAATTTTATTCCACTCCAAAAGTAAAAACGCATTTTTATTTGTGAAAGCTCTACCGCTGGGTAGAAAAAGTAACTCAGTAGGTAGTAGGTGTAGCCTCAATTTAGGTCAAAGCTCTATTAGCCGAAGCTTTCACCACCCTCGCTTATTCCTCACTCTAGGTGAAAGTGTAGACACGACAAAAAGGCTGAAAGAATAGGGCGTTAGGTAAAAACGTCTATTGGGCTGTGATAAATGATCTACGGCTGACGATTCATGGCGATTACTTTATCTTAGCCTAGGTTTTAGATATATCTTGATCTGGATATTTTGATCTTGATATAGTAAGGCTTTATAGCTGTATTTACAAATAATGATTTCCTTACTATTACTTACTATATTAGATTATAATTTAATTTGTATTTTATTTATCGGCAACCGGTATTTCTAACGTTACAGCTTGTGCTACAACAAAGGCCTCCTCCAAAGACTCTACCTTTCTCTATCCTTCGCTATTTGGCTCCATGCTGCACCGGCAACTTTTTTGAAGAAAGTACGATCAGATTACGACCTCGCGACCTGGCGAGTGCGCCAACTTTTCCTTCACGAAGCTGCTTTTTTTCATGTTTTAAAATTTCTTATTGTACTTAAAGCGATGTACAATCGGAAATACACTAGAGATTCCTCAGAAAAACAGTTTCTTATACAGTTTACTAGAACAGTTTATAGTACCCTTGTGCTCTAGTAGTCAGCTGCTATAGAACCTCGCGTGCTAATTGGGAAGTAGGTATAGCGCCTGTAGCGTAGTTTGACCAGTTGGTTCTAACCGATCACAACAACATCGTCAGTTTTTAGACGAATGACTTGGAGTGGCATTTACAACTAAGCGCTACTGTGGATGTGATGACAAATTAAATTGTAGGTCTTGGATGTTTTTTTTTGTGTTTTCGAGGGGTAAATCTTCCCAAAATACTCGGCTGCATTGGGGTGCAGCCAGGTTATGTAGGAGTATAGTATAATCATTATACCCACTAAAACCCCCGGGGTGACCAGTCTTAGTGTTTCACAAGAGGGCTCCGGGATCTCCAGAGGAACGCACCGGAGCCCTCATCATTGCGCTACGGCTCCTCCCGAGACAACCGTGTCGAAAAAAAAAGTTACGGTTGTTATTTTTAACTGACTTCAATAAAGGAGAGGGTTCTCAATTCGGTTGTACGTATGCTTTTTAAATGTTTGTTACCTCAGAACTCCGTCATTTATATAAACCGATTTATTTTTTATTTATTTAAATGGATATAATTATAATTTCAGATTAGTCCCATAGAAATTTCATCAAAACCGGTTGCGTACTTTTTTTTAACTTTTTTTTTTTTAAATTTGGGTACTCCAACCTAGTTAGTTATATTGTAAACAAAATTGCATATTTTACTAATTTTGAAGTAGTTTTTAATTAATTAATTATTATTAAAACGAGCGCCAAGCCATGTCAGTGGCCACTGGGCCTGTAAACTTATACCCAGCAGTGTGATAAAGAAGGCGGTGGATGATGATGCTGAAGGTAAAGTATGAAAAATAAAAATACAATCATCTTCACGGTACATGAACAAGATTTTTTATCAATTTCAGTAACGTTGATGAAAATTAAATTTAACCTATATTTTTCCCTTATACCTTGAAATAAGTTAAGTTAAACAACGCAATCATTATAACCTTGGCCACTTCAAAATATTTAACATAAAAAAACTTTTTAAATGAAATACCTACTTAATAACATTTAAAAAGTTTTTATACAATAGACGAAAATTAGGTAAAATGTTGGCTTGGGATAGTTAAGTAGGACAACAACATCTAATCAAATTAAGAATTAATGAGATTACTTTATGAGGGAGGAAAAGCGAAAAGTCCGAGAAGCTAATTGCAAAGATTAGGAGCCGTGGTCTACAAACTATTTTCTTAGCTGTACAAAAACAGTGGGTATCTGTTAGTTGATTTTAGATATACAGAAGAAATATACGCAATATCATCATCATCAGCCGGAAGACGTCCACTGCTGAACATAGGCCTCCCCCTTTAACCTCCACACTAAACGACAGCCTGCCTTTTGCATCCAGTGGATGCCCGCGACTCTCACAATGTCGTCGGTCCATCTAGTGGGAGGCCTCCCTACGCTGCGTCTTCCGGTTCGTGGTCTCCACTCCAGAACCTTTCTTCCCCATCGGTTATCGGTTCTTCGAACGATGTGGCCTGCCTATTGCCACTTCAACTTGCAAATTTTAACAGCTATGTCGGTGACTCTGGTTCTTTGGCGAATATCCACGTTTCGGATCTTATCGCGCAAAGAAACTCCGAGCATAGCTCTCTCCATTGCCCGCTGTGTGACTCTGAGCTTTTCCAAAGGGCCAACAGTTAAGGACCACGTCTCAGTACGCAATATACGTAAATAATAAATATAGCATGAAATTAAAAAAACGTATCACTTATTTATTTTTGAATATATATTATTTAAATATTGTTTTCTTTGATGAGCTCTATTTATGATAAGCTTTTTATGAGGTAATAACAAAAAATGTGTCGTGAAACTGTATTTTATAACAGTGTGCGTGTTTTAAATAGTTGTAACTTTCTTAAGGATACATTCGCGTGAACAGGATTATGTTTTGTGAATGTATGCGTTTATCTTTAAAAGTGTACTATGCGTGTACATTTCCTGTCACAAAACTGCAGAAAAAAAGTAAACAGATTAGCGTTAGCGTCTCTGTGGTTTAATGAAGGATAACTTAAAAACTTAAAAATAAAATAATTGTACTCAGTCATTGTCAATAAAAACTTTTTTAACGCGCATAATGTCCGCGTGACTACTCGCCTGCTAAATAAAACAAGTGAGTCTCCACGATAATGGATCAATAACTACCTTTATCAGTTAGTCGTTTAAACAGCAAGTCATCGTAGTTCACCCACAAAAACCCCTTAACTGACACAAGTGAGCTAAACGCACATGATAGAAAGGGCTAATCTTCACGAGCCCTACTTGGAACTGTCGTTAATATAACTCTATAGAAACTTATCTCACAAGGGAGAGATAAAAATATTTTCTTACAAAAAACAAACCTTTGGGGGAAGAATTTTGTAGAATCACGCGCGACGCTGCCGCAATGTTATGGTGTGGTATTGACTGCAGTATCCAAGATCAAACTTCCAGGATAAGATAACAATTTCAGAGGCTTTACTTTACTATTTTTAACTTATTTGGGTGACAACCTAAGAAATCAGCAATACAAGGATTTATATACAGGGGAGTCAAGGAAACGCTCCAAAAAATGAAGACTGCTACAGTAGCACTAAAATGCTGTTTAATTTTTATTTTCGCAATGTAATTAATGCAAATAACGATGACGGCATGATGGCAAGATCGACGGACTACCTAAAAGAGACCGCAAGAAAACGCTAGATGCAGGCCGCTTCCAACCAGCCCTTTTGGAGATCGACACCTATGTCCAGCAGTGGACGTCCTATGACTGAAATGATGATGAATGCAAAAATATCAACTGACTCAAAAAAAACGACCTGAACCGCTAGACTTGATCGTGAGTGTTCTTAGATATGATTTAAAAAAATCTGTTTTAACATTACTTTCTTTATCGAGGGTTTAAATAACAATTCAAACTTGTTTAAAGTATAATTGACCGAGCGAAGGCTGATCTCAGTAATGGCTAACGGGACAATTCGGCATTTCGGCGTACATGGTTCGTTGATCCGATCTTCATGAAACTTTATAGGCAGTAGTTCATTTCAATACAATTTTTAAGTTCGAATATGGGGAAAATCAATTAAGGGATTTCGAAGATTTATGGGTCACGTGGTCACATTTCGGGGCGAACTACTAGTAATAGGAGGACTATAATACGAGGAATGACTATTGTGGTTCTTCCTCGCTGTTGGTGAATTGATTGGAGCTGATTGATGAATCTAGTGTACTGCAACAGTGGAACCACAATGTCAGCGTTGCCAACTTTATGCACGATAAATGATACGTTCCAGGCACTTATCGCCCTCGTAATGCGGTAATGTTGAGAGTTATCGTGCTTAAACTCAAAAACATGAACACCAAATCATTATTATGAGGACTTTGGTGACATGTTTGAGGTGTTCTTTGCGAGAATGACATGTTGTGAAGTACTATGGAGAGTACTATGGAGTACTGGATGTACTATGGAGTGGTAGTGGCAGTGGGCAGGGCACATATCACGCAGAAAAGATGGCCGTTGGAGCCGAAAGGATCTGGAATGGAGACCACGGACCGGTAAGCGCAGCGTAGGACGTCCACCCACAAGACGGACAGACGATCTAAAAGAGACCGCAGGGAAACGCTGGATGCAGGCCACTTCCAACCGGCCCTTTTGGAGATTAATGGGGTAGGCCTATGTCCAGCAGTGGACGTCCTATGGTTGCAATGGTGATGATGATGATGATGAAGAGTTTCGGCGCCAACGTGAAAAACATGACGTTTCATTGTATTATCTTATACTTGTGTGTTTTGGGTGGTAATGTGTAATAATGGTAGATTATAATTTATTAAGTGTTCTTGGATGTGCTCGAGTATGGGTAAGTGATATAACAACACGAATCTTGTCTTATCGTATTGTTTCCAAAACTCTTAAGCTTCTAGTAAAACCTCTACGATTTTATCAGGGCATGACTATGATTTGACCGTGGCTTACTTTGCTTGCCTCTGTCTTGTTTGAGGACTGACAATGTCTAATATAACTTAAAAATCTGAATACTTGACACTGATGTACACTGACACAAATGTACAAGATGTGCGATTCCGAAATTCTCTCAAAAAGAAATAATAAAAAAGTACTTACTATGGATAAAGGTGTAAACAACAGGAGTAAGACGTGAGTAATTCCCGTGTCATATAAATAAAATGTGTAAAAACCACGCCAGTTTCCAGAATAACGTTGATATTTTTTGGGATTTAAGGACCTACGAGTATGCTCTTAAGTCACGCAGCACCTAGTCTGGACACAACTTTGGAGTACCAAAACATGAAAAGTTAATAATTTTCGGCCAATTTTAAAAATAAAATTCGAATAAGCTTGATTTATACCATATAACCAAATTATTTTATAACTGGTAAGTATACAATATATATGTGGAATCATAAAACCTAAATTAAAATAGAAACACACAAAAACATTGTGTTAAACTATCACGGTTCTTCACTAAAGTTATATGATCATGCTCATGCCACAACCTTGCCACGGTAAATATCCCGTAAATAATCATATAAATTTTAAAAAAAAAAATTTTTTATGATTAATAAGGCTTGCGTTTGACCACCATCACGCCTGATGTTAAGCGATGATGCGGTCTACGTTGGAGCACGCTTGCCTAGAAGGAACCGATTCACTCGTGATTTGAAGACACCCAGATTGTAACCATCGGGAAACACCCATTCAGGCAGCGCATTCCACTGACTAGCAGTTCGCACAATACATGTGGAATCAAAGCGCTTCGTACGGGTTTTCGGAATATTAACCATAAAGCGATGACGATTTTTCGTGCCCGCTATGAATATAATCGCAAAAATTATATGAAACTACAACAACTTTACACGATAAAACAAACCAAAGAAGCACAAACTTGAAGAACATGGTTGCTATCGTAAATTTCCATTATCCGCACTCTCGCTTTCATCATCAGAATCTCGTCACCAAGTGTTACATAAATGGGACTCGTTAGAACAGACCAAATAATTCCAAACTGAATGGGTTCACTAGTAGCTAGCTATTGAAGAGTTAGGCTATCCACCTCCTTGCCCTTTAATTATTTTATTCAAGTGCGTCCACCGAAAATGTATGAAAAACTAGCTCAACTATGCGAGCTAAACTAACTTAGTTTTTTTTTTATATTATTAATAGGCTTGTGGTTAGCCGCCAAACGAAAAAAGCGATGATGTGGTCTACGATGGAACACACTTTCCTAGAAGAAACCGATTCACTCTTAACTTGAAGACACCCAGATTGTAACTATCGGGAGCGAAAGCTCGCGAAACCGTCAGCTGGCGGTGGACGATCGGCTTTAAGCACAAACGATAATTGTACTAAGGCATATATATCCCTTATTTGCCTGATCTAAGGATGTTTCACATCCTGGGCCTGATGTATTACAACCGACGCCAAATTATCCGCACTTATCTCCATTCCCTTGTTACACCTAAGTCTATTCACAATAATATCCACAGTGTTATTTCACAATAATATCCACAGTGCACTGATTTAAAACGGTCTCATCGACGGAGTGTATCAAGCAGAAAATGTTGTCCATAACGAGAGTATCACATAATTAAAACACAAACATGGATACACATTAAGAAGGAAAACCGTGAGTGGTCTCTTTTACGCAAATAAATAATTACTGGGCGATAAACCCAATATCGCATAAATCAAAGCCAATTGATAACAAAAAACTACGCCACTGAGGGTAGATTTGTGTACTGCACAGATTCAAAGAAGGCATTGAACGAACACAACTAAAAACATTTTTACTGGAGTAAACTTGTTCTGATTTTTTATATTTATTATATATGATCAAACGAACTTCTAAGTGAAGTTCGATCATTATTATATGAGTCACTTCATTTGAAGATATAGTATTATTTTTGGTTTTAACTTGGTAGTATCTTGATCCTACAGGCAACTTGCACGTTTTTTAGAGTAAAGTAATCGATTAATGAAATGTCAATCGATTCCTGTCATTCGAGTCATCCCTTAGGTCCGCCATCTTTCTGTCTTCATTCTTTTTAGAGATGTTGCAAAACAACGCTTCATATTGTGGGTTTAAAATGCGTTGTAGCCGCGTTTTTGGGCGGGATTGGGTAACTATATCTTCAAATGAAGTGACTCATATAATAATGATCGAACTTCACTTAGAAGTTCGTTTGATCATATATTATATTACGTCACTTCATTTTTCAGATATAGTATTATTTTTGGTTTTAACTTGGTAGATTTTTAGAGCATGAAGTTTTGTTTTGCTGACCGTGAAAAGGCCTTCTTACCTTATTTAAAATGGTAAATAGAGAAATTATGAGTGGGAAATAAAGAACTTATTAGTAACCAAAGGTTTTTTAATTCTTATAATTCACATACGAGTAAGTATCAATAATTGCACATAATTATGCTATCCATACTTAACACAATCAGCCTTAATCTTCAAATCACAATGTTCAATCATAACGATACATTATTTATTTATAATATTTATCTTAATTATTCTTATGGAGAAGCACCGATCTGGCAAAATCACATTCGTTTGTAATAATAATGGGTCTATTATAAAAGCGAGCAAAACTGCTGGACGTGGTGGTCCAGCCCGCTGTTTTTCTGATTACATCTATGCTTAGTCCCGCGGAATTTGCAGCGGACGTGGAAGCATGGCGCGTACTATGCGCGCTAAAGATGCGAGTATCTACACCGCTTTCTGACAACACCGTTTTAATCCAACGACTGATAGATTGAGCTGTAGCGACCTTATGTGGCCGTTTTATAGTCAATAATAGTTTCCCTACGTTCGTGGTCCTCAAATTTTTTGTGACAAAGATATAATCCTTGAGGACTGAAGCAGGGCAAATCCTTGGGTTCTCTCGAAAATACGGTAAAAATAGCACCGGCTGATCGCGATTGGGTGCTGAGGTCTTAACTGGATCTGAAATGGCTATCTTAACCCCGTTATCGACAATTGTGATATTCTCCAGTTTTATCAATGACAATGTCTGAACTCTGTGCGCTGTGCACAGTGCTAGAAGTATCACTAATTTCTTTGTGATATTTTCTATGTTTAGCTTTATATTTGGATACCAGTTAGAGATGTAATTGAGAACGACTTGCGGATCCCAGGTTGAGGTGTATTTGGGATAATTAGGCTTAATTTTATATGCCCCTTTAAGAAGACGCCTAATGCGATCGTCAGATCCGATTTTGTCACCTAAGAACAGTGATAGTGCTGATCTGTGACTATTTAGGGACCCATACGAGCAACCTTTGTTAAACTGCTCTGTTAAAAATGACAATACTAGTGATATTGAATCCTTGTACACATCCGTATTATTAGATTCACAAAACTGCCACCAAAGGTTCAACGTTACATTGTACTGCTTGAGGGTGTTGTCGGACAGTGACGCCATCATTAGGTCTAGAGCAATAGGTGGGACGCCACGTTGCGTAAACGCTGTCCGGAGAGCTTCACGGCACCCAATGTAAGGTTGGCGTGCAGGGGATGATGATCTCTGAAATAAGATCGTAGTAGAGACTTACTGGGGTTGAAAAAATGTATTTTCGTTACTATTAAATTTTGTAAAAGAGGAAACCACGGCTGTGAGGGCCAGTATGGAAAAACTAATATACCAGTGGCTTCGTCATCGATGATTTTCCGTAAACACTTTAAAATCAAGCAAAAGGGGGGGAATGCGTAAAAATATTTAGGCTTCCAATTTACTGTGAAGGCATCTACGGCAACAGCATCTGGATCTGGTTTCCATGAAATGAATGTACTACATTTAGCATTGCTACGAGAGGCAAATAAATCAATTTCGGGACGTCCGAAAAGTTTCGTAATCTCATGAAAAGCGTTATCGGATAACTGCCATTCAGTGTCTGGGTTGATTTTTCTAGATTCTGCATCAGCGCGATTATGTTTGGTGTTTACATAGGAGGCAAATAACCATATGTTGCGACTCTCACACCATTGCCAAATGTGTCTAGCGAGGCTACTTAAATGTGGAAATTTAATGCCTCCCATTCTATTAATGTAGCTTATTGCAGTGGTGTTATCAACTCGCAACAATATTGTACAATTAGATTCGTTGGTAGCAAAACTTTTTAGACCCAGGAAAACAGCCAACAATTCTAGATAATTGATGTGACATTCTTTTTCTACATCTTTCCATTTACCGTTAACTTTTTGATCCCCGCAGACAGCTCCCCATCCTGTCAGGCAAGCGTCAGTGAATATAACAAGTTTATATTCTGTTTTCTTTAAGCTATGGGATGTTATAAAAATGTTTTCTTTCCACCAATTCAAGTCTTCTAAAACGACATTTGGGATTTTAAATTTAGCCTCAAAATTATTGTTATTTTCTTGTAGGGCAAGAAATTTTTGTCGTTCCAAAATTTTTGTATACAAGAATCCATACTTCGTTGCGGGACAGGCCGCAATAAGAACCCCAATTAATTTGGCAAAATCGCGAATTGTACATCTCGGTAAGTGTGAAAATTTTTGGACTAGTTGAGCAATATTGTTGCGTTTTTCTAAAGGCAAGGATATTGTAAACTCTTTAGAGTTATAGATGAATCCTAGGAACTTTTTAGTTTGTTCAGGATATAACGAACTTTTATCAAAGTTCACTACGAAGCCTAAGCACTGCAGCAATTTTAATGTTGACTGTACGTTGTTTCTGCACTCATCAAAATTGTTTCCTAAACAAAGTATATCGTCAAGGAATATGACCGATTTGTGGCCTTGGATTCTAAGGTAAGTCATGGCTTCCTTCATAATCTTGGTAAATACTTTTGGGGCTACGGACAATCCATAAGGCATTGCTGAGAATTCATACGTAATTGTTTCCCCTGAGTTGGGAGGTTGAAATTCAAATCTTAGGTATTTTCGATCCGTTAAAGTTATTGGAACTAAAAGGTAAGCTTCTTTCAAATCGATGGTGGCTAAAAATCCATTTTCCGTTATTAATTTGGACGCTGTCCTATAATCTTCCATTTTGAAATGTGTATCCGAAACAAATTTATTTAAAGATTTTAAATTCAAAATGAATCTTTTTCCACCATTGGGTTTAGGAGTCAAGAATATGTTAGATAAATATTGATCATTACAAGGAGTGCAAACATTTACGGCTCCTAGCTCTATTAGTTTGTTAATAGCACTGAACATTTCACGACGGTCTTCGTGGTTGAATTTTGACCAAGGTGTTATTGATTGTGACACCGTCCCATTAAAAGGAATTGTATAGCCTTGCTTAATCCATGTCAAAACATAGTAATTGTTAGTTATACTAAACCAGCAATTATAAAAATAGGTAAGTCGAGCAGCATGTACCTGTACTAATGCTGAAAGTTGGCACGGTTCTTGAATTGATTCGAACTCTTCGTGGTTGCTTGGGTCATGGTCGTGGGGTAGTGTCGACGAGTTGTCATCGCCGCCGCTCTTCCTCGACCTCCCCGCACTCCCCTGTGTGACGTGTAACGAGGAGGTCCCATCCCGTTTCCCTGTTGGGCGGGACGGCTAATCGATGTTTGCGGAGTGGCACTCTTCGGAATAGTCTTGTTACGAATTTGGAGGCCTTGTTTTTCGATAGCCTTACAAGCTTTAATTTTTTCGGCCAACGAATTACCAAATAATGTTTCATCACGTTCTGTATCTTGAAATATATGTAAGGAACTTTTTTCCAAACTCGGTATAATTAGCTTCGTTCTATCTTTAGTGAAGCAATAATGCAAATTTGATAAAATACGACACCCGTCGCTTAGGTTCTTCAGGGCCAAAGCCTTATTATCAGTTTTTAGCATCGTGTCCATTCCTCGATTTATGGCTGATATGCCTGCACCGAGTTCTTGTTGAAACGTTGTGAGTTTCTTATCGCGGCCTCTTACCACGTCCGAGACTGCTGCTGAAATCTCCGCGTTGAGTTTTGGGGCTTGCAGCAGCTTACAATTTGACGGTATCAAATATTCCTTTTTGAGGGTATCTTTATCCTCATTAGACAGCCCTTTACGTAATAAGGGGGGCCATAGGTTAGCTAAGCTGTTATGTATGCTTTCCCCAAAGTCAAGAGTGTCTGAAGTACACGCACCTAGTGCAGACAGTAGCTCTGGATCTAAAGGTGGCTCTGGTTCAACCTCAGTAGAAGGCGCGCTGTCTCTCCGATCCACTTGTTCTAGGACAGGGTCGGCATCCGGATGCAGCGGCACTGATAGCGGTGACCGCTGAAGTTCGTTCGACTGGCTTTCCGGTTCCATAATATCCGCGTAAGATTCATCATGTCTCTTTTCTGGAACTACATAATGACTATTTAAAGCTTTCGTAAAAATTCACTAAGAATTTTATTATTTTGGGTGGGTATTTGGAGGAAACCGTTACCATTTTTGTTTTGTTAAACAATAGCCATCAGACTAGGGCTTATTTCTATAGAAATAGCACATATTTTAAGTTTTTTCGAGGGTAGCTCGCAGCTACTCTCGTTATCGTGATAGACTCGCAGTCCATCCCGATTTTAATGATAAATTTAAGTGTATAATAATGATTGCAGCTTGCAAAACTAAAATTTCATAAGCGCGGGTAACTCGCAGTTACCCACGTTATCGCAATTGACTCGCAGGCAATCGCGATGTAATATTTAAACACTTAACAAAGTAGGTCGTAACAAAACTCGTAGGTAGATAAAACGTACCTTCAATATTTTCTCCATCCGATGAGTCTGATGAATCTATAATTGGTATGATCCGACGTTTTTTCTTAACTGTTGGTTCTAGTTTCCTTATTTTGCGTTGATAATGCGCCAGCTTTTCTTCGGCACTGCGCTTCGGCATTTTGAGAACGTGCGCTCGTCGCCTTTGCACGATAAAGAATGAAGACAGAAAGATGGCGGACCTAAGGGATGACTCGAATGACAGGAATCGATTGACATTTCATTAATCGATTACTTTACTCTAAAAAACGTGCAAGTTGCCTGTAGGATCAAGATACTACCAAGTTAAAACCAAAAATAATACTATATCTGAAAAATGAAGTGACGTAATATAATTACACAGTGATTTGGCCATTATTGTACCTATATAACTATTATTTACGAAAAAATGAATGACAACAGATGCGAAAATGTCACTTTCAGAACTCACCGACATCAAAGAGCTAATTCACTAGGGTCGGGTAATCTTAGCGACTCGTCCCTCGAATCAATTGCAAGGATGAGTATGTCACATCAAAACTTACTAGATCTAAGTGAATCCGATTATGCGTCCAAGGGAAAAATTGCCGACTTGGAAAGAAAACTTCTATCTGCAGATAACGAAATTGATAATCTTTGTATTGAAAAGTCAAGACTCATGAGAGAACTGGAAAAAAAGGACAAAGTGATAGAATTATATAAAAAAATTGAATGCAATGAAGGATATTCCACCCCCACCACAAGGCAGAAAAAAAAAAAACACGACTAGAATTAGATGTCACAACTGCGTTAGCTCCACATGAAGTCTCAGGCACGCCATCAAAGCTAATCATTTGGCAAAGTAGAATCGAATTAGAAAAAAAAAATCAGGAACTGACAACTTTCCTTGAAGACGAAAAAAAGAAATGTTCGGAACTGACTGAACAATTAGAAAAACATAAAATTATAAAAAAACCCGTCAAAACTACATTTAGACCCAAAAAACTACAATTATTCTGTAAGAAAATTAAAAAACTTGCAAAAAGAGTAGATTACTTACAAAAGGAATGTGTAAATCTGAAGAAAAATCAAGATAAAATAAAATCTGAAATAGAATATGAGCAAAAAAGGCTGCAACTTTACAAAGACATTCAAACGCACAATAATCCCGAAAATGTCAATGGTAATACAGATAATAGTAGAATTAATTTAGAGAAGACAATAAAAGAAAAACCAAGGAATGGACCAGTAAGCATTATTCTTTCAGATGAAATAGGACGTGGTATCATTGATAAAATGATGAAACGATTTGATTTACCTGATAACTTGACCAACTTCTGCAAGCCAGGAGCTACGATTGAAAGAATTTTGGAAAACTTCGAAGAAAAAACAAAAAAACTTAAAAAAGGAGACTCAGTAATGATCCTAATCAATAGATATCATAATAAATATCTACGGGATAACATGTACATTAAGATATTACAAAACATAATTGAAGATACGCGAAGAGACTTTAACATTCTGATCACAGGCATGTGCTACGATGGCTGGAACAACAATAATATTTTTGCTTTGAACAATAAAATAGCTTCTATGTCAAAACTGAATGAAAATATAAAATATGTAGACCTGAACATAAACAATTCTGGACGCCAATCGATCTACAAAGTTAAGGAACATGTGATTGAGCAGATAGGAGCAATTTTCAAGCACAGGTTCCATGGATCTTCGTCACTAATATTTGTGAAACGTCATGAACCAGGTAACACCGCTATTAACATAAATTTTCAGGTAGAGCTACAAACACTGAATCAAAGATGATAATTGCAGCAAACGTCCAAAGTGTTCACAACAAATATATATCAATAGAACATTTGCTTAGTTCCTTTAAATGTGATGTGCTATGCTTAAATGAAACGTGGGCTAAGGACCATCAACTGATCGGAATGCATATCGAAAACTATGAACTTGCTAGCTACTATAATAGAAAATTATTTGAGCACGGAGGAACTGCCATATTTGTTAAGGATGGTATAGATTATAAAATACGAAAAGACCTGAACCACATGTCATTCGAAATGAATTGTGAAATTGCAGCTATTGAATTACGGGCTTCCAAAACAGTGATAATTAGTATCTATAGACCAGATTATGACATATGTTTATTTTTTGATATTTTAACAAAACTTCTAAGTAAATTAACTCGTGAAAATAAGAAAATTATAATAGCTGGTGATTTTAATTTAAATATTATTAAGAGTAGTCCTAATATAAGTAAATTTCAAAAAATTCTTGATAACTTTAAGTGTAAGTGTACAATTGACAAACCTACTAGAACACAAGGCGCTAGTTCAACATGTATTGATAACTTTATTGTGAACTTTGAAAATTGTGGAGGAACTGTTTTAGATGTTAAAATATCAGACCATAATGCTATTATGCTAAATATACCATCAATTGAATTAGACATTAAGAATACTAAAAAACAACTAATTCATAAAAGAATATTTTCAAAAAACAATTGTGATTACTTTCACTATCTCTTATTTAGAGATTACGATAAGTTATCAGAGGAAATTAGAAAGGCTAAAGATGCCAATGATAAAATGAACACTTTAATGAATTCAATATTGTATTACAACACGGTAGCTTTTCCTGTAAAAAAATGTTTGGCGAATGAGCGCAGCAAATTAATCACCACAGCGGGAATAGAAATCTCGAAGAATAATTTAGCCAAATTAGAAATGATTCAAAACTTAGATCCAAATGAAGAGAGAAAGCTGAGAATACGTAAATACCGGAAAACTTTACGCAAGGTTCTGAAAGCTGCTAAGAAACTGCAATATTCTCACAGAATCAAAGCTTCTAAGAATAAAATCAGAGAAACATGGAAAATAATCAACGAACAGATCAGGAAGAAATCTATTAAAAGCAATCGTATAAATAATATAATAAACAATGGTGACATTATAGAAGATGAAACAAGTATGGCTAATTTATTTAATGACTTTTTCTTGAATATTGCGCACAATTTGACAAAAAGTAATAATATAGATAAAGAAAAATTCAAAACATTTTTAAATGGGATAAGTAAGCCGGTCACCAAAATTAAATTTGATTCTATAACTAAGAATGAATTAAGATGTACAGTAAGAGAAATGAAAGATAAGAAAGCGTTAGACATATATGAAATGAATGCAAAGACAGTTAGGGAACTTATTATGAAAAATGAAAATTTACTGGATTTACTTTGTGAAGTTATAAATGCATGTTTAGATGAAGGTGTTTTTCCTGATTGTTTAAAACGCGGTCGCGTGATACCACTATACAAAAAAGGGAAACACTGTGAACTAAGCAATTACAGGCCAATATGTATCCTCCCGACCTTAGCTAAAATATTAGAAGCCATTCAAAAAGGAAAATTACTAAATATTTTGAAGAAAACACTTTGTTTACCCCGGCACAATTTGGATTTCGAAAAAATAAATCAACAGAAATGGCAATTAAAGAAGTAGTTTATTATATTTTACAGGGGATGGATGAATCAAATAAATGCGCTAGTATCTATTGTGACTTGTCTAAAGCTTTTGATTGTTTGCGCCACGATATTTTAATAACGAAACTTCAGTATTATGGTTTTGAAGGAAAAGAGTTTAATATGATGACATCGTACCTTTCAAACAGAACACAGATAGTGAATCTAAATGAAAAAAAATCTTTGATAGGGAATGTTGACATTGGGGTTCCCCAAGGGTCAGTATTGGGGCCCCTCTTATTCCTCATATACATCAACGATCTTGCTAGTTGTCTCCCTGATTGGTCATCAGTAAGCCTGTTTGCAGACGATACGCATGTAGGCATTAAAGATAAAAATAAAGAGAACCTTGACATAAAAATAACATCTATTATGACGGTATTACGAGACTGGTTTGAAGCTAATGGGATAATTTTAAATACTGATAAAACGGTTATCATGAAATATCATGCAAAAAAATGTAAACAAAATGTAATTACACAACCTGAACATTTATTCCTTGGGTATAATGTAGACTATACCGTAACTCATAGTTCTCATATAGATAAAATTTGTAAAAAAGTATCTTGCTCAAACTACGCTCTATTTAAACTTAAACCACTTCTAAACAAAAAGGCTCTAATATCGGTGTACTATGCCTATGTTCATGCAGTAATAAGTTATGCTATAACTACTTGGGGTAATGGCGCAGACATCACGAAATTACTAAAGTGTCAGAAGCGCTCTATTAGAATTATAAGTGGAATTAGGAAAAGAACATCAGCCAAACAATATTTTCAAAAAAATAAAATTATGACCGTTATTTCACTTTATATTTACAAGTCCTTGCTAGAAATACATACAGATAAAGATAAGTACCCAAAGAAGGTCGACAAATACAAACACGATTCCAATATAAGAAATAAAGAAAAGCTATGCTTACCCAAAACCAGACTCTGCAAGTCGCAAAAACATGGAATTTTTAATAAAATATTGTTGTATAATAAGCTACCTAAATCCATCTCCAATTTACCCAATCCAGATTTTAAAAGGAAAATCAAACCATTCTTTGTAAAAAATGCATTTTATAAACTGACTGAATACATGGACATAAAATTAAGTGAACAATCTTTTTCGTATGACTAGGCTACATAGATATTGATTTAATTTTGTTAATTTCATCTTAGTACCATTGACTGTAAAGAAGAATAATAATATGTTGACATTATTCTTATTATAATTTTATTGCTGACATTTAATGTATAATGACGTATCATTGACTTTTTTTTGTTTTAAATCTATTTTTTGTTTTATTGATGTGGACGTATGTTTTATTTTAGCTTAATTTATAAGGCAAAATTGTTATACTTTAACAATTTACAACAATCTACAATCTTACACTAATAACACTAGAAATAAGCACTTGTGTAAACTGACTTGCCTCATATGACGAACATGTTATATTGGTTAATAAAGAATCTGAATCTGAATCTATTCAGTCCTAAAACAGCCTATATAAATACCCCTTTTACCACATTACGGCCACTTTTATTAGGCAGTAACAAAAGGCTGAATAATATAATAATATTCCTTATATCAATCTTATCACAAACTCCGGTTTTAGCTGGAATCGTCACTAATTAAGCACCGTGTCAGGCGTTATTAAGGTCTTATCTCTTGCTCATATGGCTCATGAATCAATTAGATCCGCCTGAGGGTGCCCGGTTATCCGGGCCGGTCATTTTAACAAAGACGAGCGATATATTGTGGGCCCAGGCCGTGTAGTGGAGATACGGACAAAGGCGTTCGTCCGGAAAACCCATGTAAAGTGGTCGGAGAAAAGAAGGTTTTATGACACGTAAAGATGCAAAAGTAAAAGTGCGGTATTTCACGTTATTGTACTAGAGGAAGTGATGTGGGTCTGTGAGGAAGTCTGTCTGTAAAGTACCTAGCCATCTGTCCATTGTTATCTTACTCTTTTATCAAATGTTCGTATGATAACTTTTTATTCTTAAACATGGTATAAGTACCATGCCATAATCAACTGGATATTTTTAATTAGTTTGGTTGTTAGGTACCTTTATTAACATGTGCAAATTAGCCCAAATATTAGTGTTCAATTTTACGTGAATATCCACGCAAAGCACGCAAAGTTTGAGAAAAATACTATACCTACAAGATGCATAAATGCATTATGTAGTACACTACTGCAGCGGCAGGCAACTAAGAACTCACTTACTCAGGTCACTACTTAGGACTCACTTATGCTGGTCTCATCAATGCCTAGGCCCTTCGACCAAAATAAAATGAATGGACGGGCCATAACCATTGAACTTGCTCAGTAAAAACGAGGCAAAACCGTTGGTCATAATTATGCTTCAACACCTAATTATAACCATGTACAGTAAATTTATTACAAAAAATAGATAACGGGTTTTGATGTGTATTTACACTTCGGGAAAGCACACGAAGGCATGATTTTGTCAGATGTTTCGTTATCATGGAACAATAGACGCGTGTCGCACTTCCTACGGCTAGAGACCGACTGAAACAAAGTGTGCGCCGGTGCTCATTTTGTAATCTTCAAAAATGCGCTTCTTCTGGGCCCGTCCATTCATTTTATTTTGGTCGAAGCCTAGGCCTACATTTTCCCGTTTGTCCATAATAATTGTTCTGTTGCTTGCGCTGCAGTAATCAATATACCTAAATATAAAAGTAAAATACCACTCACGCACTGACTGACTCGTCACGAAATATCAAAAACAACTTGACCTACAAAGGTAACAAATTTGGCAAGTAGATTTCTTAGCATGGGAGGATTTTGCGAAAGGAATAAATTAAGGGAGGCAAATGGAGGTTGAAACTTTATATGAAAAATCTACGCGTACGAAGTCACAGGCTCGTGTAGTAAATTTGCATCATTATCGCCGAAAAAAAAAATTTTTTTCATTGGGTCCACGAATATTAATAAAACACAATTCAAGTGCTCTTAAAAAAGATAAAAGAACTCAATGAAAGGGAAACAGAGCAAACGCCGGGAAGTCAAAAAAAGCCTTGTCATTTTCACAATACAACGTTCTCTGTTCAATTGTATCCCTCCATTATGCTAAGGTTTTAAAACAAACAATAATAGAGACTGGTATTGTTAATTATATCAGATTGTATGCCCGGCAATGAGAAATTACTAATACCTGGTGTTTTATCCATGCAGGATCTCTTAATAGTCTCTGCAGCAATAACAATTTCCGAGAGAGTACTAACCGAGCTCTCGATATAACTTATGGGGTTAGCCTTTCCTTGCATAGAAATGTAGGTATAAAATCAGTGTGCAGTAGATTTGCATGAGCTATCTATGCTACGCAGTATTTTAGATCTTTCTGTCTAAGCTAGACGCATAACAATCATCCTGAGTTTAATCTGAGATTATATTATATTCAATAAATACATATTTTTTTGTACAAATGCTGCATTACTATTCAGCGTGGTAATGCTGCCAGAATCTTGTGTTGCCAACTGGTAATGGTTTGTTTCTAGATCTTCGACGCCCTAATAGACAGCCCAATTGTTTTTAGCAAAGTAGATTACGTATTTAATATTAGATAGCTTGTATTCTTTTTAACCGACTTCGAAAAAGAGGAGGTTATCAATTCGATTGTATGTTTTTTTTTTTTTTTTTATATGTTTGTTACGATTACTCCGCCAATTTAGAATTGTTTTTGATGATTCTTTTTTTGGTTGGTAGGTCATACCTCATAGGTGGTCCCTTATTTTTTAGTTAACATAGACACTTGCATGTTTATCTTTGGAACGGTAAGTTTGCCATACGGGCGGCAAAGCACCAATAAATGTTTCAAAATTATTTACCAAAGTTTGAGATAAAGTTTTAATTCACTCGATAGGTACCATATTCGATACTAATAAATCATCGCCCCCACCCTAGAGAAGAATTTCTCAAGAGACGGAGCTAATCACCAATCGTCAAAGAGCCCGGCACATCAAAGAGTACCCATTAGCAAACACTCCGCAAGCCACAAAAGGCGTACTCTACGAAAAAGCGTCCTCGAGCAGACAGTCTCGCGAGTCTCCAGCGTATGTATCTACGGCCACAATAAAAGCCCCTTATAAACAACTGAAACTTAATATACTGTCATCCATTGTGTGCCGAGCTTTCACAATCGCTTCCGTCGGAAAATTGTAGCGACAGTACCAAAAATTAACATCTAAGACTCGACAATTTACAACATTCCAGCTTCACGCTCGTTGTGGGGTGAAAGCCGGTAATATTTTTTAAATATCAGCTCGTATGGAGAAGTCATACCGCTTTTATTGCTGACAATATCCACTCCGCTTCGTAATACAAAAGCTTGTGAAATATATTGCTTAATGCGATGTTTGAGAGCAGTTATTTATTTTATACAGAATGGAAAATAAATTTTGATACGCGCGTATTGCGAGCGCTATATCAAAAATATTCTAGCTGTTGAAATATTTCGATATACGAGTGACATAGCAAGTAATTTGTTGATTTAGTTGTCTATTAAATACGAAAAGAGTCAATTATACTAGCAGTTGATTTAAATAAATAAATATTCGGGACATTTTTGCACACACGGTCACTTGACCCCAAACTAAGCAAAGCTTGTGATATGGCTGACAGAGACTGATATACATACATATATATTTTTAAATACATACTTAAATAAATATTAACACCCAGATATCGAACCCACGCTCCCAAGCGCAGAAGGCAGGATCACTACCAACTAGACTAACGGGCTATCTAATTTTATTTATGACTAGCAGACCTGACAGACGTTGTCCTGTCTTAGAACTGTCAAACACGCAAAGTCAAAATTACAAATCTTATTTTTTACACCTTGGGTTTCTTTATTGGAGTTTTAGTAAGGATCCCTATTTTTTTGAAAATATAATATAGCCTATGTTACCCGGGGATAGTGTAGCTTCCCAACAGTGAAAGAATTTTTCAAATCGGTTCAGTAGTTTCGGAGCCTATTCAATGCAAACAAACAAACAACCAAATCTTTCCTCTTTACTTCTTATATTTTTTTTTTTTTTACAATAAGTCTTTTTTAAATTCCGTACAAAATGTTTTGATCAAAAGAAAAATGAAGATCATGCTATTGAAACTACAGTTTATTGAAATTATAGTTAAATTATCAATGTCGTCGCTGGATAGTAAAATATTCCTGTTAATTGGAGGGCTAGGCTATTAATTAGACATCGGCATTCAGTTATATACACGTCTAGGTCTCCAATTATTTTTATCCACAATGATTAAAACCGAAGTTTTAGTTGCTGTAATCACTTGTCATATCTGTCAAAAGAGAAGAACAAACCGGCCAAGTGCGAGTTGAGCTCGCGTTCTGAGGGTTCCGTACCACAGGAAAATACAAAAAGTAGTGCAAAAAGACAACATCACGCTCAGGTGGTCACCCATCCAAGTATCGACCGCGCCCGACGTTGCATAACTTGATAGTGAACAGAAGTTTTTCATAGACTCGCACTCGGTCATTATTTATTATTTGTTGTTTCACTTTACAGTGTATACTATAATCTTGCCATGTTTGACGCTTGTACGTATTACCGTTTTACATTAGAGCACATACTAAAATACGTTTAAAAACGTTTGTTGTATACCCCTCTTTAGTTATTACTTTTTGACTTCATTAATATTTCTTTGTTAATTCGCCGTAACATTACATATTCTGTGGAAATTTCAATTGATTAACTATTGCGGTTCGTAAGACAGCCGTTAAACAGTGTAGGCTTAGTGATAGGATCCCGTTTACACCTTTTGGGCACGAAACCCTAAAAATGTTAACCGAAATAGTTTTGAGAAGTGTTATTTTAATAAAGTTATATGATTATTTACGGGATATTTACCGTGGTAAGGTTGTGGAATGAGCTCCCGATATTTCGGCGCAGTTACATGCACCATGTTCACGGGAAGACTGAAGAATGCGGGTGGTTGGAGAACAGTTAAAAAGTTAGGTGCAGACATAACGATCTACCCTCTTTCTTAGTCTTTTGCTACGGTTATCACTGGAACTCGAACTCGACCCTAAGTCCCGACAAAACACACTCACTGTATCACTGCGTATAGTATTTTGAACACATTTTGAACTTTAGTGAACAACCGTGATAGTTTAAAACAGTGTGTTATTTTAATATCCAAAATTTTCCGAATTGAATTACAAGTCATCCTTGTTGTGTAGCATAACTTTGCATAGTAAGCTTAATCTGTATAATACATTGTTACCTAATTACGTTGGATCCAGGGTATTAACATGCTTAAAATGTACTTACAGCGAGCCTTTAAGTGGTCGTCACGTGAACGTCGGAAGGGACTTAGGGCGGGTCGCGAGAGCCCTTGTAAAGGGAGACACGTTGACGGGTCGCCTACACTATTATATTTCTAACTAGCAATATCCCACAGACTCACACGCCATTTTCCTATTTTCCTATTTTTTGCCAAAAATACTTATGCCAAAGGGTCAAAACGAAAGACGTTTCAAAATTTGTTCAACTGCTTCGGTGCAAAAAAGTAACGAGCAGACAGAAAAACTTTTGCATTAATAATACTACTAGCGTAAAGAAATGAAGAAATAGATGAGTCTCTTATACTACTTAATTGGACACTCAGCAGAGTGGTCGTGGTTGTAAGACGGTGTTAAACGGAGGGTTTTCAACGTCATCAGTCTTCCCGGCGGTGTGTCTGATATTTGCAATGTGTCTCCATTTCAAAGGAGGTAATTTTTAGGGTTCCGTACCTCAAAAGGAAAAAACGGAACCCTTATAGGATCACTTTGTTGTCCGTCTGTCTGTCCGTCTGTCAAGACCCTTTTTCTCAAGAACGCGTAAATTTATAAAATTGAAATTTATACTAAATGCTTGGGTCTACAGTTTCTTTCGACTGTAAATTTTTTTAAGTTGTAAGTCAAAGCAATCAAAAGATATGAACGTTTATGTCGTATATTTTGCGATTTCACAGGAGAATCAAAACCTATAGGGTACTTCCCGTTGACCTAGAATCATGAAATTTGGCAAGAGGCAAGGTCTTATAGCACATATATAGGAATAAATCTGAAAGTTATAAATTTGAAGTTGTATCTTTTAAATATAATTATTTTGCTATTACAAACTTACATTTTGTAGTTGGAATGTATGGAAGAACCTTATTGTAAACTACAAACTTAAGTTTGTCTTTCAATATTTCGACTTCTGTTCGTTTTTTTTTGTCTCGCGCTCTGAGGGTTCCGTTGGACGAAACCCTCAGAGTGCGAGTCCTACTCGTACGTGTCCGGTTTTTTTTAAATATTTTTTTATATAAATAATAGGCTTGCGTTTGACCACCGTCTAACCTGATGTTAAGCGATGGTCATGATACTCAGGATTATATTATGGAACAATCTGTCAGCTTCCTCATTTCCTCAGATATACAATTTAGAACTTTTCAAGGTCAGAGTGAGTAGTTAACTTCTAAGTCTGCATGCTCCACCTTAGACCAAATCATTGCTTGCCAACAGGCGAGTCGGTGGCCAAACGCAGATTTATAAGCAATTTAAAATAGGCAGACATGGGCACTGCCGACAGAAGTGAGAACTTAAAACTCTGGAATACCTGTCACATTAGCATGTCGGTGACGAGAAGCCATTAGTTTTGCCCCTACTAAAAATCGCTCTAGGCGGCTAAAGAAGATTTCAATTAAAAAATAAACCCAACCCTGAAATCTTTTTCAAATTGTAAGATTACTGAAGTTTCTATCTAGCATGAGGAACAATACCTAACGTCATCGAAAAATTAAAAAAAATATCTCGCGTCGTCGTCTCCTAAATTCATAGAGTAATTTCATAGATATTGGTCAATTTGTATATAGCTATATTATATATTAAAGTAGCTGCGTTGACTGACCCCATTAAATTTTTCACCCTTACGTCACGGGAATCGAATCTAATCGAAGTCTTTTAGACAATAGCATGAATTTTGTAAGCAACATAAACAGGCTTAGTGAAATTTATATTAAAAGCAATACACTTACTGAACAAACTATTTAAATTGGGTTGCGAAGTTCTGAGATTAGAGTCAGAGTAGAGTTGAAAGTTTTTGTTCAGATTAGGAAGGGATATTCCGTCCCTTTCCCGCAAGGTGAGTGTTAGTATGAAATTTGTATGGCGTACTTACATGTGACGTCATTCGTAAGTAGTGCGCTCTCTGTGCGTAGTGCATGCGCTGTCTAGTAAGACATTAAAAAACTTTCCATAAATTTAAACACATTTTAATTTTGTTTTCGATGTTCGGCTCTATTTATGGTCAGCTTTATTATGAGACAATACAAATATCAGACCGTTAACCTATTAGATACTCTAAACAAAAACTTGACAAAGCATATTTTAGCTAAAATAAACGTATTCAGGTTAACATAAATTTGTACACTAAAATGTTCCTGGATAGCTACGTTTTAAATTCCTGTACGTTGTATTTAGTATATTGCCAGCTTAAACAGTCCGGTAGCCTACAATAAAATGCGTTCACTCACTCGTATTCTTACAAACATTATTGTCACATTTATCATATTACTATTTATGTTGCATTCCTGTTTATTCCATTGCATAATTTACTTAACATGACCTACCTACAATGAACTCGGAAGTCATGTGAAGGTTCAATACCCGCAGTGTATTGTCTGTCGGAACGAAGCAAGACACGATTGCAGTCTTTGCAGGTGTTACTTGTCAGGCTTCTTGGAATAGTAATTCCACCTATATAATCCTTCTTGCAGAAGCGAGCTATACGAGCAATATACATGATGGCCGCGAGAACATGCGCAGAGTGGGAGAAGGTTTTTCGACTCCAAAAACGCGCCGTACGAGCAATTGTGGGAGTAGACCAGGAGACCCACGCAAAACCATATTTCAAGAGCTTAGGAATTCTTACGCTGCCTTCAATAATTGTATTGTGGTGGTGCATACGTAAGAATAAACCTAAGCTCTTACGAGTTGCGTGGTAAGTACCATAACTACTCCACAAGCACTGCGGGTCATCTCGCTGGCATTAAGTGAACGCTGACCAAGTCGGACAAGCTCACTCATGTCATGGGCCCCAACGTGTACAACCACCTCCCAGAACATGTCACTGCAGCTCCTAGCCTGCAATGTTTTAAATCACGCTTACAACGTTGGCTTGTTGAGCAAGCATTCTACAATTATCATGATTTCTTCAAATTTTTATGTTAATTTTTACCTACTAAGTAGTATTTTTAATTATTTACTATTGTATTATTTACAAAAAAAAAAATATTTGACATGTAAATTGACTTTATAAATAAAATGACTATGACTATGACTATGAACATCCCTACGTGAACATTTTAAATACATCGGTATTATGACTGTGCCTTTTTTATACGTATATGAAGTTATAATGTACACGCGGAAATATATAGGGAGATTTACGAAGAGAAGTGAAATAACAGATTATGACTTACGCAATAAACATTATCTGTATGTTTCAAATAAGTTTAGTTCTCGCGCCTATTCCTTTTTGCGACACTACGCCGCAAGTTGACAGAAAATAGGTAAATATTTTGAAAACCAAACTCGCTGCGGCGGAGTCAAGTGAAATAGTTTTTTTTTGCGGTCTTCTCGTAGACGGGAGAAATTTACTTTTCATTACGATAGAAGTTTGTAAGCAAACAGTTCAACAGTCGCTTCAGTAAGTATATACTCCACCGATAGTGTCATCATATTGAATGGAATTTCTTGGCGTTGTTGGTCTTGGCGCGGTGGTAAAGAGTATCTTTGCTGTCATAGAGCTTGAGAAAAATGTTGTGGTTTTTATTACTCGACTATATTTTATGGGGGAAACTTTTCCATTTGTGAGCAACGGCAACTCGAGTATTTTTTGTGGTTCTCTATGAAATGAAATTTATTCACTAAAACTAGGGTTTTACACTGATCTTAGGTATTTTATATTATTGCCGTTACTACATTTGAATTTAGTAAAAAAATACGGACATGTACGAGTAGGACTCGCGCTCTGAGGGTTCCGTTGGACGGAACCTTCAGAGCGCGAGTCAAACAAAAAACAAAAAAACCGGACAAGTACGAGTAGGACTCGTGCTCTGAGGGTTCCGTTAGACGGAACCCTCAGAGCGCGAGACCAAAAAAAAAACTAACTGAAGTTAAAATATTGAAAGACAAACTTAAGTTTGTAGTTTTTTTTTACTGGGCAAGTGCCTTTAATAACTAAACAAAATACAAGCTAAAACTAACACTACAAATACAGTTAGACTGCCCATAGACCGTTGAAGGTCTAAAGACAATCCAAATGCTCAAGCCCACTACCAGTTGGCAGCGTACCCAACATGCTGGCGGCATTACCACGTTGAATGGCAATGCTAATGCGTTGAGCCAGAAACACGCCAGCATTTTGGTCACGCGTCGCATTAACCAGGCGCTCTGAAAGATTTTTGAAAATGAGGTGAGCTCCTGGTCCCCAAGGGCCCAATGTCTCGACCCCAAACGCCTCAAATATGTAACCACTGCCGAGGTTAGCATATTTGCGACGCTTGTGCTGCTCTGCCGAATTAGCAGCCGCGCCAGCCCTACCCTGTGCCTCAGGAAGATGTGACGGCGCCAAAGTATCGACACAAGTTGCGTCCCATACAAGGGGCCGCCCCAACCTCCAGGGCACAAGTGTCATACCGTCAGGCCTCTTTCCATCGTCACGCGCAAGACCACTCGGTTTGAGCACAGCTGCGACATTGGCGGTGGAAAGTGCCCTGCGTATGATGTCGTTCAGGCTAGCGTGTCGGCCAATACGACCAGCGCTTCTCGAGCAAGAGAGACCATGGTGACCGAGCTGGTCAACAGCAGTACCACACTGACAGCGATGGGCCTCACAGCACCTTGCACCCAAGCGTAAGCTGACAGCTAGACGAAATGCGGTTGGATCTAAAAGGCTACCTGTGTTAAAAGAGGGCATGGCTTGCAACCAAAGTCCCGATTCCCAAACAGAGACAGCAAGAATACGAGCGCGATCTGCAATACTAGGACACGTATCTAGTAGCGATTTCCATGCTAGTTCGCAGATCGGCCGATCCCACAGTCTCTGGGAAGACTACTTTGAAGTTTGTAGTTGACAATAAGGTTCTTCCATACATCCCAACTACAAAATGTAAGTTTGTAATAGCAAAATAATTATTTTTAAATACCTTCAAATTTATAACTTTCGGATTTATTCCTATATATGTACCTACTATGAGACCTTGCCTCTTGCCAAATTTCATGATTCTAGGTCAACGGGAAGTACCCTATAGGTTTTGATTCCCCTGTGAAATCGCAAAATATACGACATAAAGGAACCCTAAGAGCGCGAGACCAAAAAAAAACTAACTGAAGTTAAAATATTGAAAGACAAACTTAAGTTTGTAGTTGACAATAAGGTTCTTCCATACATTCCAACTACAAAATGTAAGTTTGTAATAGCAAAATAATCATTTTTAAATGATATACCTTCATATTTATAACTTTCGGATTTATTCCTATATATGTACTATGAGACCTTGCTTTTTGCCAAATTTCATGATTCTAGGTCAACGGGAAGTACCCTATAGGTTTTGGTTCCCCTGTGAAATCGCAAAATATGCGACATAAACGTTCATATCTTTTGATTGCGTTGACTTACAACTTTTATTTTTTTACAGCCGAAAGAAACCGTAGACCCAAGTATTTAGTATAAATTTCAACTTGCTACCTTTACGCGTTCTTGAGAAAAAGGATCTTGACAGACGGACAGACAGACAGACGGACAACGAAGTGATCCTATAAGGGGTCCCTTTTTTTCCTTTTGAGGTACGGAACCCTAAAAATGAACAGAAGTTGAAATATTGAAAGACAAACTTAACTTTGTAGTTTACAATAAGGTTCTTCGATACATTACAACTACAAAATGTAAGTTTGTAATTGTAAAACAATATTTTTTATATGATATAACTTCCAATTAACAACTTTCAGATTTATTCCTTTATATGTGCTGTAAGACCTTGCCTCTTGCCAAAATTAATGATTCTAGGTCAACGGGAAGTACCCTATAGATTTTGATTCCCCTGTGAAATCGCAAAATATGCGACATAAACGTTCATATCTTTTGATTGCGTTGACTTACAACTTTTATTTTATTACAGCCGTAGACTCAAGTATTTAGTATAAATTTCAACTTGATACCTTTACGCGTTCTTAAGAAATAGGGTCTTGACAGACGGTCAGACAGACGGACAATGAAGTGATCCTAAAAGGGTTCCGTTTTTTTCCTTATGAGGTACGGAACCCTAAAAATGAGTAATAAAAACTTGAAAGTATACAATTCGATATTAGATGCATGATCAAAATTAACATTAGTAGATTGGTAGGTATGTTATATGGTAATAATTATTTCAGAAGAAATAACTCGAATGTCGAAGTATATAATTATTATGTCAAATGCTTGATTGACTGACAGTTTAATCGATCTTAAGCACGACTAAGTGGGGATGGGAACTAGCTTCCGCAACACACCGTGGCAACATACTTTTAAATTGATTTTCTTGTAAAAGGAAAATAAATTATTTTAAAACAATAAAAGCATTATCACACTTATTACACCCGCATATTATAGTGCGTGTGTATGGATGTGTGTGAATATGTATGTGTCCACTCAACTTCATAACCTATTATTAACCTCATAAAACTTTTTATCTCATTTTTTATGCCATAGATGTCAAACAAGCAGACAGGCTACCTGGTGGTGAGCAGTCACCATCTCCTATGGATACTTCTAACACCAGAGGTATCACAAATACGTTGCCGACCCTTTAAGACTCTATTAACTCACCTTTTGAAGTAGACCATGAATACAATTCAATTCGTGAAGGATAGCAAATACAACCGCGAGCACTACAATAGTAGTTAAAATAACGTCCAAAACACAACAGTTTATGCAAACTGAACATAAAACTCTAATTAAACTCGCAATTACTTCAATTAATGCACTTACAATTTGTCCACTTACTGAAGTGCAATTTGTCCTGGGAACAAAACGTTTCGTGTTGAATTACCTAATAGCTAATGGCGACTCTATATCACGACTCCTGCAGGCAAAATAAAATTATACAGGTTTTTATAGCTTCGGTGATTCAGTGGCCCCGAGGGTGTGAAGCGAAGGTTTTATAGAGACGTATTGATGTGTAGCAGGGACAGTCCACGTGTAGTTCGAAAATTAGATTCTACTTTATTGCCTTCTATACTGAATGCGTGAATGGAATAGAGTAGGCGTAATTCTATATATAAATATAAAAGCGAAATTCACTCACTCATCACGAAATCTCGAATCATACTTGACCTATGAAGAAGGACGACAAAACGGGGTTGAAAGTTTATATGAAAGTCTACGCGTACGAAGTCGCAGCAACAGCTAGTATAATACATAAAGTTCGGGAAATTGTGTGATATCTTCTCTTTAAAAATACCACAGTGCATAAAGACAAGGATTTTTAAGCAGTGTGTGTTGCTAGTGATGACAAAAAAAGTGTTAAAATATATAATAAAGATAAAGATTATTTATTTGCATAAAACACGAGTAAATCATACACACATTTAAAACGCATGCACAATAGGTGGTTTAAAATATTTGTCACTTTGTATCATGTTTTGCCTAGTTTATAGGCGTACAAATCAAGAGAGATGGTAT
Source organism: Agriopis aurantiaria (assembly GCA_914767915.1). Lineage (NCBI taxonomy): Eukaryota > Metazoa > Arthropoda > Insecta > Lepidoptera > Geometridae > Agriopis > Agriopis aurantiaria. Next base: position 8,443,893 of record OU612000.1, on the reverse strand, counting down.
AAAAATACTGAATTATTATTCATATAAAAAAGTATTAATTTAATTAACTGTCGAAACAATTTCAAATGTTTAGATATGATGTTATTAATATTATAATAAAATAGTTAACAGATAGACATTACTATTATTGTATGATAAACAAATTGACCTACTGCAGTCATTACTTAAATTTATCATTTATAAAATCACTAACTTTATAATAACATTTCTTGACCAAAAGATTTTTTTTGTTTTATTTTAAATTGAGTAGATTTTAGATCCCTTATTGAAATCGGTATAGTGTTGTAGATAATCGGTCCCAAACACATTATACTGTGGTTCATTAAAGTGGTTTTAGATGGGCGATTACGACATCTGTTTGGGTCTCTACGCTTTCTTACCGCTAAGTCAGATATCGCCGGGAATAATTCTGGATAAGTTTTTACGAATAAGGCATATGTATGTATGTCCTTATGATTGTATATCCTTGTCTGGCAGCTAGCTTTGCTTAGTTAAGGGTCAGGTGATTGTGTGTGCAAAAAAAATAATCGTTTTTAGGGTTCCGTACTTCAAAAAGAAAAAACGGAACCCTTATAGGATCACTTCGTTGTCCATCTGTCTGTCCGTCTGTCAAGACCCTTTTTCTCAAGAACGCGTAAAAGTATCAAGTTGAAATTTATACTAAATACTAATATTATAAAGAGGAAAGATTTGATTGTTTGTTTATTTGTTTGTTTGTTTGCATTGAATAGGCTCCGAAACTACTGAACCGATTTGAAAAATTCCTTCACTGTTGGGAAGCTACACTATCCCTGGTTAACATAGGCTATATTATATTTTCAAAAAAAATAGGGATCCTTACTAAAACTCCAATAATGTAACCCAAGGTGTAAAAAAATAAGATTTTCAATTTTGACTTTGCGTGTTTGACTGTTCTAAGACAGGACAACGTCTGTCAGGTCAGCTAGTACTAAATACTTGGGTCTACGGTTTCTTTCGGCTGTACAAAAATAAAAGTTGTAAGTCAACGCAATCAAAAGATATGAACGTTTATGTCGCATATTTTGCGATTTCACAGGGGAATCAAAACCTATGGGGTACTTCCCGTTGACCTAGAATCATGAAATTTGGCAAGAGGCAAGGTCTTATAGCACATATATAAGAATAAATCCGAAAATTATAAATTTAAAGTTACATCATTTAAAAATAATTATTTTACTGTTACAAACTTAAATTTTGTCGTTGGAATGTATAGAAGAACCCAAAACCAAAGTAAACCCAAAGTTAAGTTTGTCTTTCAATATTTCAACTTCAGTAATTTTTTTTTGGTCTCGCGCTCTGAGCGTTCCTTCCAACGGAACCCTCAGAGCACGAGTCCTATTCGTACTTGTCCGGTTTTTTTATTAGATTAGTTTAAATAAGCTGTTTTTTTTCCAAATGCTATTATAAAAGCTTGAGATATTTCTAAATCTACAACGCAGTTATTTAGAGTATTTTTAAGCCTTGGATCCTTTTGATAGATATGTATGTACTTATAGCTTTTATTTCCAACAAAAAACATCCCCTGAAACTTATTAAGCTAAATTTATCCCTTACATGTAACATACAAATCTGAGTTGACCCAAGATTTTCTTTCACAAAGCGCTAAAATCCAGGTCACAAAGGAGACCACCGCAAATTCTCGTCCCACTAAAGTGGATACAGCGTGGTCATAATAAAAAAATCCCTTTAGACAATTTTCCATTATGTAGTGTGACCGTTGTAGGGATACGGTGTTACAATGTAATTATAAGACAGTATGTAAGCTCAGGTGGTGCCGAGTTCTAGGCATATGAGTCAACGTCGTGATAGGTGGCACAATGGTGATCGCGCAAGAATAACTGCAGAAACTGGAGGTATTGCGAAGTTTTTTTTTTGAAGTGAAAACTTCTTTAGGCACTTTGGTCACTTTTTGGGATGGATAAAAGGCATTGAGCTCGCGTGACCGTCACGTACAGTTAGCGCCAATCACCATCTCTTGTGGTAGGTGAACCACTACTTAAGTTTTTACTTCTGACGTGCAGTCCTACGACTGTTTTTTTAAACTGAAATGCAGGCTCGAATCTGGGATGATTAGTAAAAGAAGAAAACGATTTGTGACATAGTAACCTAATACAATACAATACAAAGCTGATGCTGCACTAATTTAGCTGATGATGATGATGATGACGCAAACAGATACAAAGATCTGACGGCAATTTGTATCACATGTCTAGATATTCTGGTCGTTGCGTCACATAGCAACCATCATGAGTACAAGCGATTGATCATAACGTACCACTATACCTATATACTAGTAGTTCGCCCCAAACTGTGACCTCACGACCCATAAATCTTCGAAAGCCCTCGATAGATTTTACACATATTTGAACTTAATTTTTTTATTGAAATTAACTACTTGTCTACAAAGTTTCATGAAGATCGGATCAAAGATACGCAAGCTATCGTTGAACAAACCTTGCACGCCGAAATGCTGACTTGTTCTATTAGCCATTAGAATCTGAGAACACTCTTCGCTCGATCAATATTATCTCATTCACTGCTTGAACTTTCACTGTGCAACCGGTCAGCGTTTTATGTCTCCTGTTGGGTGCTGTAGCTCCTTATTAAACCGAGAACGTCTCCTTGCCTCTAATTGATTTAGAGACCTTACTAACAATGACAATACGGGCTTCTTTATTTACTTTGCCGCTCGAAATGGATTTCGATTTGAAGTTTGAACGGCGATATTGATTGATGAGATTTGTTTTGAAAGAAAGTTTCTTTGAAATCATCTTTGGTAAACTCAAAATAGATTAAACGTCACAGTCAATATTTATTTCATATTTTGAAATTATTTCTTTTTTAATCTTGGGCGTCAACGAGGTTTTCATTTCTAAAATAGGAAATAAGTGAATCTAAAGCTCACTTATTTCCTGTTTTATAATGTGACCCGCGTATTTACGCGTTGTTTTCAAATCGCCATAGAAGACTCTAGTAAAGTTTTCACCGTTTTACGAGTACATCTATATACTCCACTTTCTTAATTAGAACAGCAAAACAATAGAACGCCTTGCACCTGTCTGTGTCCGCAGCATTACAATCTTGGAGTGTTAAAGTCTAGGGTTAATAGGTTATTACTGGGCAAACGTGCTCCATCTTCGACAGCATCATCGCTTTCCATCAGGCGAGATCGTGGTCAAAGGCTAGCCTAGTCCGAGGTAAAAAAAAAAACTATGTTAGTTACACTATTTATAACTGAAGAACGGCTAAACCGATTTGGCTCAAAATTGGTAGGGAGGTAGCTTAGAACCAGGAGACGGACATAGGCTATCAGCATTTTATCAGCATTTTTCATGACTACGCGGGTGTAACAGCGGGGCGCAACTAGTAACTTATAAAAAAAATACCTTCCATGTTCGACTACTTGAAAATTATAAATAATACTTGATTGGCTAAATTGACAATATTTTCAGAACCAATTTTTAAAATATTTTTTTTAATAAAATATAATTTTATTTTACATAAAAAAATCCTGTTTAAGATATTGTTGACTTTTTAGTTGATATCTATGTATTAAACGCGTGAGGGCAACTAGGAGTGCAACATAAAACTTCTGTTTTTCACTTTAGTGAAAAGTTAGCTACACGTATATCCTTTCCTCCCTTACTTAACGAAGATTATTTCATTACGCTGCCGTGACGAGCTAGGCAACTTCCCGTACACTAGTTTTTAAAGCTTTTAAGACGCCCCGGACCCAGCCGACTAATTGATTTAACAGCGCGACACAGAATTTAAGACCCGTCAAGCACGCGACTCTCCACATTAACTCACAGAAATTACCAAAGCAATTTCACTTTTACTTTCGTTACGACTCCTATAAATAAAGTCCGAAAAAACTTGAGGTGAGTTAATTTGATAAAAGAGTTTACCGCACCAACAAAAGGCATTTAAACGCAAAGGGAGCAGAAAACGACGGAAGAAAAATGAATGATTACAGCAAAAAGGGCCATCAAAGCGAATGATAAACGAGCTTAATCCGAGACCCATCCTTGTTTTATTACCATTGGACGATTGTAAAAACGTATTAGTGGGTGGCGTCGCAGTTGCACGCCCGTCGGTCGACCATCCCGCGATCTATGATACTTTAGTTGACCTTTTTATAACCTATAGAAGGCATTCGCGGTTATTTATTGGCCTTTTATTGCCCACTACACAATCAAACAGCAGTATCTCCGCTTCAATATTAAATATTAAAGTTGGCGGACAAGAAAATAGTGTCATTGCTGTTCCAATTGATTGCTGGATTTAGTTCGTGATTTCATTTGATGTTAGGTTATAGTGCATGTTTGACAGAAATATAAGATGTAAGTACGTATAATTATACAGATGCCTAGATGCCTTGTACACGTTCTATAATAACAATACAATATCAAGGTAATCGCCTGGCATTCGTTTAGTCACGCACCACTCAGTGACTCGGCTGGCCGTCACTGGTGTCAGTACAATTGGATAAAGTCGTGTTTCTAATCAGAGAGGTAATAAAGTTCTAATGCATAAAAAAGAACCATGTGCAAAGTGTCTTTTTTTATCAACTAATTTACAAATGCTAACAAACTAACGAACTTTAAATAACGAACTATCAGTTACTTCTACTATCGGTTTCTTCTAGGCAAGCGTGCTCCAACGTAGACCGCATCGTCGCTTAACATCAGGCGAGATGGTGGTCAAACGCAAGCCTACTACTTATAAAAAAAAATATAATAACAAAATTTTATTAAATCTAGGTAAATTAAATTGACTATCAAAAGCTACAATTGAAAACTGCATTAAGGTCGCTGTCTGCGGGTAAAGTGCCCAAGAAGAGGTTTTTTTTAATTTTATTTCCGTTCTTCAGAATGGTTCGTGTGAATACCGGAAATGATGTTGGTTTCGTACATTGTTCGATATACTCATATCTTGCGACGACGGTTTATCTCGACTATAAACAGTTTTTCTTTGCGAACGGTTTTATTATGTTTCCATAAAAGTCAGACAATGCTTTTGTTTACTGCAAATATGCTTTTACTCTAGAAGGTAATTTCAACTCTTCCGTTTTATTTTTAAACAGCTTTTAACTGTGAGATATCACGTTTTTAAAATTCATTTGGTGCATCTCAAAATACTTAATTCGTTTTTTAAGTTTTATATAAAAAGAATTATTATATGTTTTAAATGTTTATCGGGACTTATCACGTGTTATTTAATTTAGGTAAAAAATATGTACCTTTCGCTCGACGTTTCGCCCAATAAAAATTCAAAACATGTGTTCAAATCGTGAAAGTTAAAAAAAATTACTATCATTATTATAGTTTCAAAAACTCACGTTTATGAGAGTCGTTAACACCAACCAAATAATTCCAAACTTGAGTGGTATACTAGTATAGCCATAGAAAAATATCACTTTCCATTTACTCAATGTCATCAAATTACTGTAGTGACATCTGAATTACATTTACTTACAAAGTTTCAAATCGATACGACAATTAAAAGTAGAACAGAATTTCATGAATCATAACTTAGCACACTGTCAATCAAGTCACCTTTAACAAGAAATTAAACAAAGTCAAAATCGGTTCAGCCGTTTGGGAGCTACGATGCCACGAACAGACACAGATACACACGTGTAACTTATAAGCCCCTCTTTTTGCGGTGGGTAAAAATCGACTAGTGCAGCTATTAAAACAATGTGATTAACCTAAATAATATTATTTCAAGGAAATAACAAACGCGATACGTGCTCTCTCGTATTTGTTACACCATAACTTATGCATACTTTTCCAAGCAGCCTTTTATTACTTACAACATCTAAGAAAGTTGCGAGAAGGAAAACTCTCTACGCCACAATTTGGCATAAGCCATCCTCAGGCGCTACGTAGCACATAATTTGACATATCGCCGTCGCAATATACAAGTAAATAAAGCGAGAGGCTCATTACGACGTCTAGGGTTCCGAGACCTCCGAGTCCTCACTCAATGAGACGTGAGTGCCGCATGAGTGTCCCACCCGGCTATTCTCCCTTTGCCGCAAGGACGGAGGGCTGCAAGTACATTAGAGCCTGTTTCCACTATGACAAGCTGTCTTGGCAGAAATTGACGCAATGAGTTACTTCAGCCAACGGGACAACAAGTTTATTTATTTATCACTAGCAGACCTGACAGACGTTGTCCTGTCTTAGAACTGTCAAACACGCAAAGTCAAAATTGTAAATCTTATTTTTTTACACCTTGGGTTACAATATTGGAGTTTTAGTAAGATCCCTATTTTTTTTTGTAAATATAATATAGCCTATGTTAACCGGGGATAGTGTAGCTTCCCAACAGTGAAAGAATTTTTCAAATCGGTTCAGTAGTTTCGGAGCCTATTCAATGCAAACAAACAAACAAACAAACAATCAAATCTTTCCTCTTTATAATATTAGTATAGATTATAAGCCTGTCATGGTTTTCACTGCTACTACAGGATACAGGCCTTGACAGGACACAGAAAGAGAGAGAAAGAGAGGATGGGCCCAAATCCACCATACTGGCTCAGTGCACTTTTGAGGTTCCTGGATATACCGGTTTCATTACAATGTTTTCCTTCACCGTAACCGTTGTTGAGCGATGGCATCCAAACTGCACATAATTTTGTTTAAGTACTAATCAAACGGACGGACAAAAGATTAAGGACAAATTTACAAAAAGACGGACAGACGGACGGACAGAACGAACTTATAAGGATTCCTTTGTAGTACTACGGAACCCTAAAAATGATGTACCAAACTTCACTTTCCTTTTAATGATTCATGTCCAATTTTTTTTTTTTTATCATATACATTACGTGTCACCATCTTATATTTATGATAACGTCACCTTTTTGTTGACCATCCCTGAGCCTAAAATCTATCGACAACTCATTTATTATATTAAAATCGCTTAAGACATTTAAGTATTGGTTGGAACATAAACATATCCTCCGGCTTTGCATCGTTGGGTAAAACAGCCAAAAATAGATTTGCACTAACAAAACGTTAAAACGTTAAAAAATCCAGGCCTAACATGCATGCTGCGATTTTTTTTTACAACTTTGTCGTGCATAAAACGAGGCGAAAGTATGCCTTGTATATGTATGCTTAATCGCATGGCCGGCTTTAGTCGGTATATTCCAAGACCCGTATGTGAGGCTTCGCTTATCAATCATTAACAATTTTCACGACAGCTCACCGACAGACGATTCGTCATAGTGTGAAGGTGGCTTTACGGATCTCTAAATATGAAACAGTACTGAGGTTATGGGGAACAAGGAAGGAACAAAAGTTATCAACTCAGCTGTGAGGGTTTTGTTCTTATTTTCATGGCTATTTTATTTGTTCAGTTATAATGTTTTGCAAGCACATTAAATTTTGTCTAAAGAATTGAACTTACGATAGCGGTATTTTTGGCGAATCAAATTTCGCAATCGGTACACCTTAGCAAAAATACCAAACCTTACTTAAATTTAAAAGACCTGTTCAATCATAATGTCATTTGATATATTTTATGAGCTGCTAGACTGGAATGTGCTGCCTGAATGGGTGCTTCCCGATAGTTCGATCTGGGTGGCTTCAAGGAGGTATTCCTCGTGGACCAACTACTTTAGACAACTAGTTGTGCTATAGGTACATACTTCAAAAAATTGTCCCCGTGACACAACTAACTGTTTCATTTGAAATTAAATTCATTTATGTCTAATACGCCCGGGATTATTCACTTTAATTTTTTCGAAACTTCTTGTTACTTTAGCAAAAGTTGTGTTATAGGGCCTAAAAACACAATATTTTTGAGGTAGTCTCCGTGGACCAACTACTTTACAGAATTAGTTGTGTCACGGGGACATTTTTTTAAGTATGTACCTATAGCACAACTAGTTGTGTAAAGTAGTTGGTCCACGGGTACTACCTCGCTTCAAGTCGCGACTGAATTGGCTGGTTATGAATTTTTAGTTACGCATGTGGATGAAGGGTCAATTTCTTTCTAAATAAGCGTACTCCATTGTAGACAGCATAATCGCTAAACAAGGAGGTATGTGACAAAAATTGTGAGTATGCTGTCCTTACAGTTTTTGCGTTGAGTGGTCTAGTTAATAAAGCGGGTGAAACACGGACTTATTTTAAAAATCGATGATTGTACTAAGGCATATTATATTGTTTGTCTAACTGATCTGGGGTTGCAACATACAAGTAAACAATATCTAACTGTATTTGTTGTGTTAGTATTAGCTTGTATTTTGTTTAGTTAATAAAGGCACTTGCCCGTAAAAAAGTAAACAATTATGCATCTAACTAAAAGTATTTTCCTATCTTTACGTCATCGTGTAAAAATTGTTTAGGATGCCATTTCTTAGAGCCTAAATTAGATTAAATCCCTTTAACTTATCAAAATTAAAACAAAACCCATTTAGTAGCTGTTACGACAAAAATAATCTTAATGAAATCCGCGTAAACGTAGCTTGCACGTTGAAATTGTTCGGGTTAAAATATAGCTTTCGGAAGTCATAAAGAAAATTTTATCTAATGAATAGGTATTACATTTTCAGCGTAAAAGCGTTGGCAAATAATGTTTCTTGATAATGAATTAAATCAACGCAACGGCTATTGTAGCACGACGTCGTCATTACAATGATAGGGCCAGAGAAGGTAAGTTTCCAAACAACGCCTTCTCAAAACGTAAGCTACAAATTCGCTTTGTAGCTTACGTTTCGATTGGTATTTTAAACGATTTAAGCAAGAAAATTAATGGATTACCTGTGGAATGTCACACCATTGGTCACACGTCACACCATATCTCTTATGCTGCTTTTCTGATTTGTTGTGGTACGATTTCACCGCGCAAATTGTCATAATAAAAATTTTATATTTTTTTTTGGAGCCATATATGACACCATTTGAATGGCTTTAATTTTTCGAATGTACTTGGTTTCTTTGTGTAGTTATTCTAAGGATGGGGCCTAAATTTTCACAAATTTCCGCCTTAAAGTAAGGGAATATTATTTCGCCGCGTTATTAAAGAACATAATAAGCCTATCCTCTTCCTCGAGTCATGCTTCTCTGTTTTGTGAAGTCTGAGGGTATCACTTCCCTCCACCTCCCATCAGTCTATCTATACTAATATTATAAAGAGGAAAGATTTGATTGTTTGTTTGCATTGAATAGGCTCCGAAACTACTGAACTGATTTGAAAAATTCTTTCACTGTTGGGAAGCTACACTATCCCCGGGTAACATAGGTTATAATATATTATCAAAAAAAAATCGGGATCCTTACTAAAACTCCAATAATGTAAACCAAGGTGTAAAATAATAAGATTTACAATTTTGACTTTGCGTGTTTGACAGTTCTAAGACAGGACAACGTCTGTCAGGTCAGCTAGTCTTTAATAAACAGGGTACAGAAGGCTGGCTCCATACAAAGAGCAATAACAGGCACACAAAGACGCGTACGTACAAAGATCTCGGGTCAAGTCCGTCGAAGACCAGTCGTGAAGACCCGCGCTTTGGCAATACACGTACTTATCGTTTCGTGTGAAAATCTCTCCTTTTCAATGCTAAGTACATGATTTCCATCGTCATATTGCAAAAAAACTTTAGTTAAGAATGAGGCCTTATCACCTATACTTTAAATTATAATAATCGTGCCTTTCGTACGTGCCGTAAGCGACTAAAGTAATTTTCTATAACCATTTTATAGACTTTTATTTGGTTACCTACTCTTTTCTATTAGAAATAAATGAGTTTTAAATTAACATATATCTAATATATAGTTTTTATTGAAATTCCCAAATCTAAACTTTTCACAGAACAGTATAGTTGCTTTGGCAGCCCTAGCCCTTGCCTGTAATTGCGCGTAGGCTATTTAAAATTAAGGTCAGCCAAAGCCGGCCTTCTGTACATATTTATTGTGTTTTAATAATATTACGCCACCTTCCTCTATCCTCGGAGACATGCAGTGCATCGTAAACTGGTGTGCCTAAAGTACTAAACAGACGTGTGGATTTGGTTGACGGACCACCGTCCAACCAACGGAAGATAAAGAGTGAGAATAACGTATTTCCCTCTTCTCTCCCGTTGGCCAGCCTATATATAAGAACATACAAAATCATACAACAAATACATTAATAATACTAATACATTAATCTATTTTCTAACAAATGTTGACGCCAAACTAAAAGCCATACGTCTAGCTGCACAATATTTGCCTACTTTATATAGGGTTTTACGGCATTGACGGCATACGACATTGAACGGCAATACTAAGCCCAAAGGAAGTTACTGTTCGCTGTACCTACTTATTATGAGCAACTCTTACTATGGGACCAACCTTGAAATCACGAAAAATATATTAGCTGTTCCATAAATTCCGTTGAGCGAGAATGACATTACTCTATGGAACAGCTGATGTTCTTTCGCGTTTTCAGGATTGGCCTCTAGGGAAAAGTTGTTCATAATGATAAGTGCAATGACCTTCTTTCAGCTTAGTACCACCGGAATACCTCATTTAATATTTGTGAAAGTTTGCTACGATCCGGTCTTATCATATTATCTATCTCTTTCTTGTTAATGGCAATATTGATGGAAGCAAAAAAGAGAACACATTTTCTGTCAGAGCTCTACTCGTTGGTGAACAGCAACTCAAAGAATTGTGATACCCCAAAATCCAATTTATTTGGTGATACCGTGGTGATACCAATAGTAACAATAATTTTTTTCCATAGTGCAAGCTACAGCCACTAAGGCCATATCTCCATGTCTTCCCTATTTCACTGTCATAAGTAGGTATGCCCCAGAAAAGCAGTGAAGACTTTACTAGGGTCCCTTATGGAGTTTTGAAATCGACATGAAAATGCACAATTTACTCCATTATATCACTTGTATACACTCGAGCACATTCACAAAAACTTAATAATCATCATCCACAGCCTTTATTTTCTTACTGCTGTGTATAGGCATCTCTCTTGCTATGCCATCTTCCACGGTCCTGTTCTAATTGAGTCCAGGTTCGACCCGCGATAATGACAATATCGTTGACACAAATCTTGCAGCTGGATGACCAACGCTCCGCTTCCCTTCCTCGGCCACCATTCTGTTAAAACCTTACTCTACCTGTCATCACTGCGAGACGAAAATTCATAATTGTTATACATTAAAACTTTAATACACAAGTTTAGGAAAAGAATACAAGCAGGCTTCATGTTTTTTCCACGTAGGCGCCAAAACTCTCAATAGTGACGAGATGACAAACGATCAAATCACGCTGCTAATATCTGCCGGCACTACCGTAGCAGCCGGATTGCAATGGTATGTTTTATGGTGGCAACACGCGCTGGTGTAGTGAGGAAAGCTACGCTGATGATTTACCAGCTTTCATTTTGCAACTGGATTCATAATCAAACAACTCGTTTAGTTTTTTACTGACCGAGCGACGAACTCTTTTTTTACTGAAGTCTATAAGTGTCAACTGAGGAACAAATCGGCGTTTAAACTTTATGTTTGTATGTTAGTATGTTTGTTCGACGATAACTTGAGTACCGTTCATGCGATCTTCATGAAATTTGTATACAAGTAGGTAGTTCAAGTAAATAGAACTTTTAAATTCGTATATGAGTTAATCCAATGCAGTTGTTGTAAAGATATAAAAATAACAAAGTTACAAAATACGGTTGGTTAGAAGAAGTTCCAGTTGAATTCGAAATGAACTTACTTCGTATAAACACAAACAAAGTTAGTATTTTTGTCTATGGTATGACTGAAGTGAAGGTTTTTAGTTGATTATTGTTGACAATGCTATTGTAGCCGTTAACTGTCATATTTTTCAATCAAGATCATGGTAGGTAGGAAAACTATGGAGCGAGTGTACCTTAGTATAGGTGAAGTAAAAGCTTGTAAAAACGGAACATCCCAAGGTCTCAGTTTGGGGTGAACTACTAGTTATTATTATTTAATCATAGGCTTGCCTTCGACTGCCACCTTGCCTGATGTTAAGTGATGATGCGGTTGACTTGATTTTGGACTTGTTTCACGGCACGGTAGTACTGCGGAGCTATACTTTGTAACCTGTTTTTCGATGTTTATTCATAACTTTAAAAAGTGCTCTAAAGCTTTGCTCTAGACTTTAGTAAAACCAAAATAAATCTTTCTATATTATAATACAAAACATTTTTATCCAGTCACTATAGAAACTACGATATTTCAAAACAAAAATTCTGTTTCTCAAAGTTCGCCTTGAATACTTCTAGCAGAGAAAGAAAATAAAAGCTGAGTGATTTCGGCGAGCCGTATTACCATCAGTGTTACCAGAGCCAGAACTGATTCCCCCCGGATGCCTTTTACCTTAAAGTATTCCCCTAATTCTAGAGGCAGCAGTTTCCGCGTCCTACTAATCGGTTTTAAGCATCCCCTAGTAATTCTATTGGCTCTTGTTACCCTCTTGCCCTTTTCACCCCTGACTAAACAAAGAAATAAAATCCGCGTGATCCGTTGCTACGAAGCGGAAAAGAAACAAAATGATGTTTTGAAAAGCTTTCGAGCAATCTGGGAGATTATTTTTTAAGAACAAGCTTTTGCGCTCGGTTGCTCTCTTTCGAGCAGCGAAACGATACGAATAAGTCAAGAGATAATACTTCTGACCATTATAATCATTATTAAATGCTTTTAACTTTAGTTATTACCTACCTAAATAACATTATAGGTACTTAATATATGCGCTTACATTTTACCAAGATTACCTTAAGCCTAGCTTATCAATAAATCGAACATTTATCAATAAATGGATTGCCATCTGCTGACAAATCGTTAACAGGTTTCTTCTGGTCAAGTTTGTTTCATCCTAGTAGATGGTTCCGTACCTTCATATACATTTTTAGTCACTATAGTACAAAAAAGTTGTGCAAAAAGAAAACATCACGCCCATCCACCCATCCCACCCACCCATGGCGGTCACCCATCCAAGTACAGACTACGCCCAACGTTGCTTAACTTTGGTGAACAGAAATTTGTCACCGATTTGCACTTGGACATTATTTATTGTTTTGTTGTTTAGTTTAAAGTGTGATCATGATGAACATGTATGATCATGCCAAGTCTGACGCTTGTACGTATTACCGTTTTTAAATTAAAGCAAATAAAAAATGGGTTTAAAAAAGTTTGTTGGGGACCCACCCCTTTAGTTTTTACTTTTTATTTTATTATTATTTCTTAGTTAGTCCGTCGTAAAATTACATGTCATATTATATTATGTGAAAACTTCAACTGGCTATCTATTACGGTTCGAAATATACAGCCATTAAAAGGTAGGACAGACGGACTGACGGACAGACGGACAGTCAGACATTATAGGCTTAGTAATAGAGTCCCGTTTTCACCCTTTGGGTAAGGAACCCTAAAAATTGTTTATAATATAAAAAATTGTTGAAAGTTCTACTACATATCAATCTTTTGATCATAGCCCAATCATACCAAGCATGTCTCTCATATTACTGAGAAACTTAACTGAGTTTGACAACTTTGGATAAATTAAAAATGTTGATAGTCAAAGCCAAAATTCATAACAAAAACGTGAGTTAGTAATTAAATACCACCAAAAAATTTAAAATCAATATATTTGTCAACAATACAATACAATACAAAAACTCTTTATTAAAACACCACAAAACAAGGATAACATAAAAATTACAACAAAAATATTATCTAGGCTTTTAACAGGCGGCCTTATCGCTTAAAGCGATCTCTTCCAGGCAACCGTGCACGGAAAGGAATTATATTTAATAATGAATTATATTCAACTATTTGTTTGGCTTCCTAATTCAACTTCCGTCGCTTCAATTACCGTACTCACAAAGTTATTCGTCATGAACAGTGAGTTTCATAGGGCCTTGAACTTGACATTTATCTTGTGACGACACTGGTAAAAAATCAAGGGTGGAGCGTACGCAATGAGCCCTTATAAGGGTCTGATAAACGAGCCACGGTCCGCCTATCTTTTGTTAGAGTCGTTTTCGTGATGACTACAACTGAGTGGGAGTTTTTTCGACGATGCGACATATTGCGCTGTCTATAAAAATATTATTGAATCGGGCTCTCTACAAAAGATGCTGTGTTTAACGTTTTTGCTTATTTGATTTAGTAACTCGTAACGCCTTTTGGAAGCGAAGCACGCACGCTACTTCACAAGCTCTCAACTTTGCAAATAACATTGAGAGAGCAAACCCTTTAAAGCATGTAAACAAAAAAAACAATTCACGTCGACTTTCCTTTTTATAAAGCCCCCAAAACCTCGGTAAATTAATAAAAATTTATTGTAAACATGTTATTCGCCGTTGTAAATCGTGAATTATCTCGGTTACTTAAATCATCGCCCAGTTTATCAGGCCCATAAATAACCGAACGTTAGTATTATCTTGGAACATAATCGGCGGTTTTCCGCTGCGTTATTTCCTTCGTCGGTTAAATACACATCGCTAAAAAAATATTTATTTTCTGGCGGAGCTAACACCCGTATTCTTTCGGCTTGTTGACTTCAACTGTTCTTATAAGAGGCTTGTACAGTTAACTTGATACACTTATTTATAAATCTGTATATTATTTATGTTGTAAGAATTTATGACAGACGAAACACCTTGAGAATTTAATGGTTCTACATTATCTATAAATGAAATGATTTTTTTTATTATCCGGATAAAAATTATAATAAAATAGTAAAGATTTTAAAAAACCTGTAATCTATACATATAATAAAATCGTAGACTTAGAGATATCTGTAATTACGAGGTATCAACAAAAAATCACACAAGGCGTCTTAAAATAAGCAGCTGAACACGTTAGGGCAGTTTTTATCATTTTTGTCTGTTTGTTTGTGCACGCACAAACATCTCCACTGGACGGATTTAAATGCGGTTTTCACGAATATGCTTAGCTATGAACAGATTGAAGTACAGGCTATGTTATGTCACGGGCAACAGCTAGTACAATATAAAAATATATAGAATATATTTAGGTAATACAATCCACCTTGTAAATAGTCTACACAGTGTAAATCATACTTTTTATAGTCATTGTCCTCATGAAGGTATGAACGATATTACTAGAGATAACGACATTAAATATAATTCGTTAATATATTTTATGACATATTATATATCTTTATAAATAAAATGTACATGCTGTTCCTTGGTAAACGCATTACTTGAGAACGGCTGGACCGAAATGGCATTATTAAATGTTATTTTTTTTTTTTTTTTACTATTACTAAAAAACTATTTTTAAAGAAAATAATAAATAATTATTTGATTATAATAGTTATTTACTCTGCAAATGTCAAATAAATCTTTTATAAAAGCAATGTTTATTAAAAAGTACGATACCAGTCCCCAGACATTACATATTATTACTATTGTTAATAGGACATTCACAGAAACGTGTTTATTTTGGTTACAGATACAAAAACTTTAATTACAATTTCTGAATCAGCTTTACTTTGTTAACTAGCAGATAAATATAAAATTTATATAGACCCATACTTCTATTTTCCATTAGAACATTCTAGTAGTTATTTTCCAGCTACATCATCAGACTCTGGCTGAGTTTGGGTTCAAATGAACTCAAACTCGACGAACCAGTAGCCATTACAAAGTTCCAGTGCCCTTCTTACGGCTTCATCATCAGATCAGCTCAATCGTACTTTTAGTCATCTATTGTCATCGGAACTACACATACTGTAAAATTTGAGCTCGGTTGCCTTGAAAGTCGTTGAAATCTCAATTACAAGATTTGAACCGGAGACAATATACTTTCCTATGAACAGGCCAAATTAAAAGGCTGTAAAAACACAAACTTTCGTACACATAAAATGTTGACGCTGAAACATTAGTTTCAATTTTCATACGTATAAAGTAAGTGCTTACTTTTACGCCTAATGAATTTCGCATGCAATAAAACGTTCTAAAATAACGTCACGAAAAAGGCACGTCCACAACAGGGTTGCCAGATAAAATTGGCAAAATTACCGAACAATGTGTGGCAAAGAGATTTCTTGAGCTAAGAACCGCTGTTCTTAATCTTGCTCTCCCTTTGATGGGTTCTGGATCGGTTGGACCACAATATCGTAGCGCCAAGCATATCAGCATTACTACAGTAACAATCCGTGAGCGTACCACACGATTACTGAACCACGTATTTCAGTATAGCTAAAACAGCGAACATTACAGTTAAAACTAAACACCAGACAGCCCTGGTCTATAATCACTTTTGTGAACGTTTATCATATAGTTTCATTTTGCATGAAACACCGTTTAATTTGTGAGTAGGTAGACACCTTTTGACATTGAACTTATCATACGCTCTACGGGTCACTACATACTTAAGCCGACTTAGTGAGTAGAGGCAATCTTCCAACGTAAAGTGCTTAATACTTACCTAACAGGCGTAGAATATTGTTATTACTGTTATTACTCAGAAAGTAATGGTTTCTTGACACCTTTATCACTTCGTAGGTGTAAGCTATTTAATAGAAGTTAGAAACACGAGTAATACCACAGACTCTATTTCAACTAACGTGTAAACTAGATTTAATATTCTTATTAACTTCAAAAGAGATTTTTACTTTTGGATATTTTTGGGAATTATTTTGGAACATAAGTACTTATGGGTCTTTGAAGTTTTTAATCAGGCATTTTTAACTAGAATATTTGAGATATTTTAAGCACAACCCTTTTTGGTGAGATTGTTAGTAGGTAAGTTTTATATTAATACAATACAATACAACTTTATTACACACCGAAACTTAAAATAACCTACCTACAATAACCTACAAATGAAACTTAAAGTAACAATATATTATAATAATGTATAAATAAAATAATAATAAAATAATAATAAGAAAATAATAATATAAAAATAATAATAATAATTACGCAGGGGCGGCTTTATGGCGAGCCGTCGGTGAGTGGCGACACCGCGTACCCCGATTCCATGGGTCTAAAACCCCAGAGACCCTGACCCCTGGCTTGCCTTAACCGGCCGTCTGGGGGTGGAAACCGCAAGAGCTAAAAACCTAAGCTCCAGGGTGGAAGTGTTAAAGGGCATAACGCTGCTAGTAGCTCTTAGTGAAAGTGCAGCACACCTCTCGACACCCTAAGCCACCCACGTCAATGTTGCCCTTCCGGTGCCAATATGCGGCAGCCATTATGGGGGGCTCATTTAGTGAGTGGCAAGTCATCACCTGCCTAAGTATTTTGAAATGAGGCATAATTGGCAGGTGCCGTACCTCATACCATAGATCTGTTATCCCATCCACAAGTTGTTCACCTCAATAGCCTAGACGTTTTATATCCTATACTGTACAATAGTTTTATAATCCATTTTATACACATTCAATAATATTGTATTTTATATTCAACGGGGCCTCTTGGTGTTGGCTTCGGCCCCACCAATGCCTACCAAATGTCCGGGCTAGACCCGTGTTTATATTGAAATATCTAAATTGTGTAATAATGTATAATAATGTGTAGTATTAATGTATTTTGTTCTCTTTTTTCAGCTGTGATTATCACTTTACGTGGCAAAGGCTTTTCTTCTTTTCTTCCTCTCTCCTCTTTCCTTCGCTATGGTGCAATTTTTTTTATGGGAGTTCAGTTCGTCTCTCCATATTTTTCTGCATCTTCCAGGTGATATTATGACATCCAAGAACCCATTGATAGTGTTTCTTACCCACTCGTCTGAAATTTAACTGACTTAGCCAGCCCAGTCCCCCTTCAGCTTTGATCCGGGATATGTTTGCTATTCTCAGTATAAATATATTTATTTCTTCAATTACTAGCTGCGGCCCGCGATTTCACCCGCGTTATATCCGGGATAAAAGTAGCGTAAGTTGCTTCTCATAACATCAGTTATCTGCCAGTGAGAGTCTCGTCAAAATCGGTTTAGCCGTCTTGAAGTCCATAGGGATCATATATACATATATCGATTTTTATATATAAGAAGGTTAAAAGATAATAAGACCTATAGATTATCAGTTTAAAGTATGTATTTGAAATATGTAGGTAAATATAGTAAAAAATCTGCCAAGAAGTATTTTTATGTGAGTATCTAATGATTCAAAGAAGTATTGTTTTTAAATTGAGTATTTGCCTTTTTTAACTAAATAAAAGACAAGCTAACACTAACACTACAAAAACAGATAACCCATAGACCGTTGAAGGTTTAAAGAAAATTTAAATGCTCATGCCCACTCTCAGTTGGCAGCGTACCCAGCATGCACGCATGCCAAGCGCTCTGAAAGATTTTTGAAAAAAAGTTTTGTTTTTTGGATCTTTAGTTATATATCAGAAAATGTTAATTTGCATGGAAGAAATATTATTTACCTAATAAATGTACACACAATTTGACTTATGACTTTTAGCTACGCCAACGTACTTACTACAACTTTCTCATAACTACCGAAATGGTTTCGTACTGTGTTAAATTACCTGAACTTTATAATAAGTGTTTCGTCGAATTACGATGTGACCTTTCCCTTTGGAGAGTTAGGGGATAAAATAATTGATGTGTAAGTAACATTTGCAATCAGACTGGCTATTTAATAATAACTTATCAGAGAGTATTTTTACTATGGTATATGTTTACATTACGTTATTAAAGTACTTGAATTTCTATTGTCAAAATGATGTCTATGCGGTCACTAGGCTAAGTGGCCAAAAACATATCCTCCAAAGACACGTGAAGGAAAGCCTTGGCCCAAATTATTCAAAAAGCTTTATTTCACGTGTTTATACGAGTTTACCAACATGCGGCAAACGTTACCCTTTTGTTTCTATTGAAAATTGTATTGTCCGTTCAAAACGAAACCAATCATCACTCAAACATAGCGAGCTGTAACAATTGGCACTGATGTACCGTTATTTCTGCGGCAAAGACACCAGGCACTTCCCAGGGAGATAACACGGATAACTTGCCCGCCCGCTCCCATTTGTAATCCTGCCGTAATGGAACTTTTTTTAGATCCCTTCACTTTTTCCCCGTCAGTTTGCGCCCAGCCTTATTTTAATTGTCTACGCTTCGTAAAAATTCTGCGATGTCAGTGCGTAATGAACGCAGCTATAATTTTACCTAAACAATTCCTTCACTCTAAATTAACATACAAAGTAGAAAAGCTGGAACTCTCAGCGGCATTTTAAAATTTATGGCTAAGGCCAATTATTACGTAAATTTAAAATGTAAAACTGCAGTAAGCAATACTTTTTATGGCGTAAAGTGGCTGCTATTAATTCTCGACATCAAATGTAGCCGTAAAACATGTTTACAAGAACACGTATATCTTTATCCCTACTGTAGTTAAATGCAAGTAATTTTTTGGTTTGTTTGTCTTTTTCTCACTCAGCTACAAAGCAGAACGGATTGACATGATTTCAGCACGGATAATACTATTGCACACGACTGTACTTACTGGTGGTTGGAGCACGAGGACGTGAAAGTACTCCATGCTTCACCCAGGTGGAGAACCTAGGTGGAGCACGGGTCCATACCCAATATAAGGCAAAAACTAGTACAACATTTTTTTGCTAACTACACTGCTGTCAAAGCAAGTACAGGCCGCCATTTTAAAAATCGTTTCTTGCAGGCGACATTTTTTAGTAAAGCTGCATAAATATTTAATGACAGGTATATGGAGTATAAAGTCCTACGGCATAGATGTTTAAAAAACTTATCTAAAATAAATATACCTTTTCAAAAATAGTTTTTCGTAACTGTTTATTTTTTTCTTTTTTCATTCAACGTAGCTGTTGTTTTTATTTCTTCATACAACAGAGGACTGTTGCATGAGAAAGTACACAATAGATTGTTGAAAATTTAATATACCTGTGAAGTGCCTGATAGGCATATATAGGCTTCAACTCCATGTACCTGCGACACTTATATTTCCATTTCGGTAAAAACAAGTCACTGTTAACTTCCTACTTAAAAAAATCTTCAATTTATTCATTCATTCATTCACTGACAGACAACGCACGGCCTATATGAAATTTTGTTAAATATAATTTATACAACGAAAATGAGAACTAACCATGGATTTTTTAAAATTTATCCCCTAAAAGAGCTAAGAAGGAGATGAAAGTTTGTACGGAAGTTCGTCATTTTTCAAGTTAAAAACTTGGAACTACAGTTATATGTGTTTGTGGTTTACCGTGATTAGGTTGTGGAAAGCTCCCAATATTTCGGCGCAGTTACATGCACCATGTTTACGGGAAGATCCCAAATAACGACACAACTCATAAGGCAGCCCGTTTTGTTTGTTTGCCACCTATGGCATAAAAAACTGTAGCAAACCACCGTGACAGTTTAAAAGTGTTTTAGAAACGTGGAAGCTGGTACTTACCACGGAGGTTGTTACTTGTACTTTTTTAATCCGAATTCCGAATGCGATATTTTTTTAACGAATCACTCGCTACTTATTAATCTAACTATCCGATTTGACCACGACCTAACGGAATATCCAGATTGTAACTTTTTTTTGACTTCGGTCTTGGTTAACGTTTGGCCACGATCTCGCCTGATGGAAAGTGATGACGCGGCCGAAGATGGAGCACGTTTGTCTAGTAATAACCTCTCTAGACTCCAAGATTGTGCTGCGGAAACATAAACAGAGGCAAGGCATTGTTTTGAAATTCTAATTAAGAAAGAGGAGGCAAAACGCTTGGTGCGAATGAATGGAATTTCGACCATGTAAGGGTAACTAACTACTTGAATGCTTTGGCTAAATTACCATTACTGATACCTCATAGATTGTTCACGAGCAAAAAGAGGGAGCAAGAATTCTTATCTGTTTTTCACTCCATTCTCATGTTTTCGCACATTGTACAACCCGACGCACAGTCATCGTCAATGCGAATCAATAAATTCAACCCTTTTTATGATTCAGTCATTCGGTTTTATTGGTTCTGTACGTGCGTCTGAACGTGCATCATTCGGTGCCAATAAAAAATTCCTAACGACTTTTATATCGCGTACGAAAAATAAAAAAAAGTTGATGTAACAATATTTTTTGTGATGCGCTAAACTTGCTGCGTTTGTGTTTTAACAATACCATTTCAGATGATTTTCTATGTTGTTAGAAGACTAGCTACGTTTTGCAGTTTCTCCTGCGTGGGTAATGCCACTTTGTTTGAGATAAAAAGCATAATGATGTTACTCTACTGTACTTTACATGGTTGAGCAGAAAGGGTGTACTAAGCCAAAAGAAGGTCATGATACTTATCATGAACAACTATTACTACGGGACCGACCCTGAAAGCAAAAAAGAAATCAGCTCCATAGTTTTTTTTGAGGGTGACTGACATTTTTCTAGAGCGTTTCAGTCTAACTTTAAAGCAGCTTAGACCCAGTGTATATAATGTTATAGTTTGTGCAACCGGTTGTACACCTTCGGATCGTCGTGCATCGTGACACCCCTACGATGGCACGTACAACGCGTTTTTGTGAGGAGATTTTAAACCGCAGTCTGACCGTATGTGGCCATGATTATAAACCCCTTGATCGCGCACATAGTCAAAAAAGTAAATCACGTCGGCCGCGGGGGGTATCGAATGGCGGCTTGTGATTGGAGATTCAAAAGTCATTCATTCAATTCGCGTCTAGGATTGGCCTGCTCGAAAAAGAATACGCTGAACATTTTGTACTTTTTCATCACGCGGGGTAAAGGATGAACAGTTAAGAGGTCATATCGTCTTTGGTATGTGACATCCTGTGCAAGGGTTGAGAAGAGCTCGCGCAACTGAGACGAAAGTGGCGCTCTGATCATAAGGCTGTTAATAACTTCGAATAAATACGAATACAAGACCTAGGTGTAAAACGCCTTATCATTAAGACTCGTCCGAAACCTTCCTGTACCTACACATAAAATGCTGATGGTTGGTTGCACTGTGCGCCTTGCAAAAGAATATTTAAGCCTGAATTTGGCTTTGCTAGCCAAATACGTGCTCATAACCAGAGCTAGTCAGGTTCGCCGTTGACGGAGACTTCAAGGAGGCCGATATTATATAATTATATGTGTTTCATGGTAGGTATCCCCGACACCGCATTCGAGTGGGAATTCTAGTGGGAATCCTAGTGGGATAATCTTAGTGGGAATCCTAGTGAAACGTTATTTATATATTGAGTCAGTACCATTGAAAAGGTTCTATTGGCCCGGTCCTTACTATATAATATAAGTCAATGTATAGAATCCTCCACAGTCGCGCGAGCGTAAACAATTTACATAATACGGCATTATTATTTTGCAGTTACGATATTTCCCTCGCCATTCCTTCACTAGTAGTTGGCAGTAGTACGCTTAGAGAGATTTACTGCCACCCCGGGAATAACAAACCAATTTGCTTATATGAAATAGAAGTGGAATGTAATGAATTGCATATCAGAATTATTGCATGCGCATCAAAATATTTCTACATGAGTCATCGAGATACAATACGTACAGTCACAATACCTAAGGGAAAATAGTCAAAATTCGTCCGAGCATCGTTTTACATACCTAGACATCAATTATGTAGTTCGCAACGCCACATTTATTACAATTTAAACGTTATGTCGGTTGCATAGTGTTCAACGTCACTTGTCCGCCATGTCTTCGTAGCACTAGCATCACGCAGCGTTGTATTCGGATTGCGGTTGCCTTACAAACTAACCAAAAAGTTGGCGCAATTTTACGTGCGCCGAGTTCAGGTTCAGACATTAAATTTTCTTTGCACGTTTGTGACTCTATAGATATTGTATCTCGATGATATGAGTACATTATTTACAGGTTAAAAATATTTGCATATTAAGCGAAAATGACTAATAATATTTTTGACTATTTGAATATCACAAAAGCAAAATTAGAAATTGCGTATTTTAAAATAATTTGAATCCAGTAAAAAAAAAACTCCCATCAAATACATTTGAAGTAAGATAAGGGTCAGCTAAAAACATTTTAAGGTTTGATAATATAACATATTGGTTTTGAAGCCCCTAATCCAAATGTTAATCCGATAGTTTGAGTTTGGGGTATTTCAAAACTAATCTAACAAAACTTTGCATAAAACTGACGATCTATTTGTTATAAAATATCTATTTGCACAATAAAACAGTGAACTGTTTTAATGCTGTTTATTTTATTTAAAAATCTATATTTAACCGACGAAAGAAGGAGTTTATCAGTTCGAAAACAAACAGGCAGACAAACAGACAGACATCGTAGGCTTAGAAATAGGGATCCGTTTTTACCCTTTGGGTACAGTACTCTAAAAAAGAATTGATGTCCCCTTTATTGATGTCGGTCACAGATATACACAACCAGATCGGCAATATATATTAGTGAAAGAGACAACTTGATATGGCTCAGCACAAGTACGAAAAGGACATAAATAGATTTTGTTGTCCTTATCGGCGTGACCTGTTTTTGGTACCTCAAGTGTCAAAATCTGTAATAATCAGTGACAAACAAAACGGGTCTGAATTATATTTATTGCCTTTTTTTGGTGATTAAATGTGATAAATGCGTGTTTCCTCTGAGAAATAATTGTAAAAGATATTTTACAATGGTTGGTTGTAGCATTTTGGGCTGCAAGAAGCGCAGTGAGCGAAAATACGATGAAATATCATTTCACACGTAAGTAAACATATAAAGCTTGTAACGATCACCTAAATAAATTCAGGATATCAATTCGCAAATATTTTATTCATAATTAGTCAGTTTTTAGGTCGATTTGTGGTCTAATTCTATGAATTTTATCAAATTATTCACTTAGAAAATAAATTATGAATGTTGCCAGTTTATGAAAGAAATTACCCACCGCAACTAACATAAATTATTCGTTCTGCAGGTTTCCAACTGATCCTGTCACATTGCTGAAAAAAGCTGGCACATTGCAAGAAGTGCAAAATACCGACCCTTTTATGCCCATATGAATATGGTGAATGTTAATATTAAATATATATTAATGAGGCCACAGTTATGAAGCTGGAAAAGCAAAAGGCGATTTCGGCGAACCGATTCAAAAAGCTACGCGCTGTTCGTGAAATTTGTACTGTAAACATTAAAGAGTCTATTTATCTAATTATTTGGAATGTTATACATAATTCCATTCATGAAAAAACTAAACTGACCAAGCGCGAGTCAGGCTCGCGCGCTGAGAGTTCTTTACAATCACAAAATACAAAAAGTTGTGCAAAAAGACAACATCACGCCCAGGCTGTCACCCATCCAAGTACCGACCGCGCCCGACGTTGCTTAGCTTAGTGGTAAACAGAAATTTGTCACTGACTCGCACTTGGCCAGTGTTTATTATTTGTTGTTTTACTTATGTTCACTATAATCCGCTAAATTTGACGCTTGTACGGATTACCGTTTTTACACTAGAACAAATCCAAAAATACGTTTAACGTTTGTTGCATGGGGGCCCTTCCTTTGCCCTTCCGTTTTAACTCTTTGACTTTTTTATTATTTTTAATTAATCATAAAAAATGATGCTATGGTTACTTTACAACCTTTTTTCTAGTACTATATTCTAATCCTAACAAATAATTATAATAAAAACGCAAGTAAGTTTGTAAATTTCTGTCTGTTTTTTACGAGGAAACGGCTAAGTCATGGTATAATAATATACTCCGCCAGGTATAGCAATTCGAGAAAAAATGTTTACGTAGGCGTCCCGCAATGATGTCATGGTGTCAATTTACAACAGGTTCAAGAGAGATGACGATACACCACGTAACAGCTGATTGAATAAAGTGGCAACTAGACAGTGACGTCATTGCGGGACCACTCCCAGATTGCTAGACCTTGTTTTCTTAGATCATGGGCTAAGTCAAATTTTGTCAGGACGATAGGGTGTGTCATGAGGACAGACAACGTACTTTTCTTCCCAGAAAATTGCAGGTAGCTCCGCGGGTTGCAGCAGCTAGTGTATAAAATATAAATATTTAAAAGGTAGTATTGTTTCCAAAGTACTCATTGAAGATTCACACCCATCATAGTAGGTAAATTACCCTAACTTATAGCAAATCATTTTAATGTGGCAACACACCTTGTTGAAGCGAGAGGCACTGAGCTAGCCACGCTCATTGAAAATCTATAGGTAGTAGATCTGTGATGTCGGTAAAAAATTGCTGGCCTTTTTGACCACCACTTATGACATTAAGCTCTTAAGTTTCATTATCTGTAACCTTTTTCGGGTGTGCACAATAAAGAGTTTATAACTATCTATGTACCTTCATATTAACAATCTGTTGTTACGCTAGTATCTAGCTACATCATGGACTAAAGAGACATAATTGAAATTGACCACTAACTATTGATTTTATCGAGCGTTTTATTTTATTTTTAATTCCTGACATTTCATACACTTTGCAGTATCCTTCCTTCAGTGCAGTGCATCCATCACTTAGTCTATCTGTGACCACTGCAAAGTGTTTGAAACGTCAGACATTAATATAATACTTAAATGAAAACCTGGGTGTCTCCAAATCGAGAATAAATTGATTCCTTCTAGGTAAACGTGCTCTTCTTCTTTGCTCAAAATCAGGCGCGATAACGACAAGCCGTAAGCCTACTTTAAATAAAAAAATATAAAGTAACGGCCAAAAGTTACCAAACGTAGCGCGTAGCAAATTCTTTTGTAGATCATCTACGTTCGCCGTAGAAGGTCTACGCTCGTAGAGGGCCTACACCGCTACTTTCATTTTTATCAAACACCGGATATTCTCACACGTGTAAATGAATTGTATTGTATTCCCGGCGGGCTCTAGATGGAACGCTCTGACGCGTAACCCGATGGTGCTGACGCCATTAAAACGGAATAATGAAACACCTGCGGTTTTCGTCGTATCTCGAACAAGGAAACACGGGAATGGATGAGACAATTTTTTTAAGAATAGGTATCGTATGTTTTTTCTTAGTAGAAAGACTAGCAGTAAAGACAGGCCAAGGCAGATCTCCCACGTGCTGGTCGGACCTCATTAGGACGGCAATTAGGTATTTAATAAAGGAGTATTCTCGTAACAAGGCGAACCGAATAAAATGGAGAAGCACGGCATTACGCTTGCATGGATTACGCCTGCCCAGAAAAATCCGATTCACTCGTGACTTGAAATACTACGTGTAAATTTCACACAAAATGTTTTCTACCACAATTAAAAGAGGTCAAAGATTAAGTAAAAACGCTTGCTTCTAGTTGATAATGTCTAGTAAACGAACAGTTACGTCTCTATTCATCCTTGTCTATTCCAGTACCACACATTCCACGTCAGAACGAGGTTTTCTCGCGTCTCGCCTCGCGCTTTGTTCCCGGGTGTCCGCACAAAGCAGGCGTTGCACAAATAATTATGTGCATACAATTATTTCTAAAGCGTTCGCTCGTCGCTGCGCCAAGCCGCAAAAACAACTTGACAGCTTATATGTGCATTATAGATTCTGCACTGAGCTTTCCTGGATGAAGAACAAAAGGTTCCATTGGCAAAATGCGCAATCTGTGTTGAACCAAAATAGTAAACAAAATAGGAAATTGATAATCAGATTTATGAATTTGCACATACATGGTAACACGGAACGGTGTGATACGCTGAATGGAGGTCGTTGTACTTATCATTATGAAAAACTTTTACAATGGGACCAACCTATATGCTTAGTTTCGCTATTCCCCAATGGTGGGTATAGCAATTCGTTTGTTACCGTCGTCCGCCAAAAGGGAACAGTGGAACAATTTTTTTCAATTTCCAATTTTTTCCCCTGATTTCCACTAAAAAGTGGTGACCGAATCAATGACTGTTGTAAAAAGGGGGAAGACGCGTGATATCTAAACATTGTACCCAATAAATATGACTCTGTTTCGGCTCGAATCAGCGGCGACGTTGACGTC
The DNA here is from genome assembly GCA_914767915.1 of Agriopis aurantiaria. Lineage (NCBI taxonomy): Eukaryota > Metazoa > Arthropoda > Insecta > Lepidoptera > Geometridae > Agriopis > Agriopis aurantiaria. The sequence continues at coordinate 8,416,959 of OU612000.1, read as the reverse complement.
TACACTGTAAACGTCAACTTCACCGCTCCATTAGACACTAGACCATAGAAGTGACATTTAAAGAAAATTAAGTTGATGTTTTAAAGTATTTACGAGTGAAGTATTGCCGTGAAACTTGTTTTTGTCTTCGAACTGTTTGTGCACCTTGTAAAAACGCAGGAAGTAATTTTTGCTGTTTTATTTCACACAATTTTGACAAGTAGTTCGCTATCAAAACGACAGTTCGATTGTGACTGAAGTCGATTGTGCCCGGGAGCCCAATTTATGCGGTCCACGTCAAGGAGTTCGTTCCGTATCTTCCCCCTATTTACTTACATCAATGGACCGAATAGACAAAATTAAAGCTGTTTCAGACGATAACATACCGCATTTTACTCGTAGCAGAGATTTTCCCCAAACTGTCTCCAGTGTTACATAAGGTCCAACTTCTTTGGTTACAACGCACTTTAGTCTGATTAGTAAAATAATTTCAGAAGTTTTTTTTTAGCGCGATGACAATGTCACTTTCGAGGACGACTAATCAAATGATTTGGTTCACTTAGATAAGGTTTTGGTCGCACTATTTGGAAAGAAAAAGACCTTTTCCAAGAAAGACAGAATGGGCTAAGAACGGGCTTTTTCTTAGTTTTTGGACAAATTATTTTAGTCCAATGTGTTTAGTCTTCGATTAAAATACATACTCGTAACTGATAACGCTTCATTCTCATAGCTACTAACAAGGATTCCTTGTCGTGGTTGCTATGGAACACAAACAAAGTCTGACCGTTTGGATTGCTTGTTTACTATTTTACATTTACAACGCACAAGTTCAAAACTAAATCAAACAATCGCCGAAAAAATCTTAATTTTGTATAATTTTTTTATTTTAATTTTTGCCCTCTTTCCCTAAAGATTTAGAACTCGTTTTTACTCGACTAAATCCTGTAAAAGACGGCATCTTTTTATACCTCATATTTTAAAAGATCCCGTCACATTTTATATCATCAACAAAGAACTTTATTATAATATTTTATTATTCAAGAGGCTCGTAAAATTATTCGTGGCCCAAATGAAACTGTGCGATTTACTTTCCCGCAAAATATACTCGTACCGCTCTACATTTGACACTGACACACACCATAATTAACTATGCCCTTACGCTTTGCCTCCTCAATATTGCGTAAAACAACACCATGGTGTAACATATAACAACCCAGAGTGACAGTAAATTTAGCTATATCCCTTCCACAATTTTACAAACTGTTATTTAACTTGTCCGTTAACATGTTCGTGGTATGTGTGGGACAAATTTTGCAACTACATTTTAGACTAGTTATCCTCAACCGATTGAACTAAAATTTGGCATACTTATGTAAATTCGGTGACAATGCAATGTTATGGTACCATCGATCTGGTCTAATGGTGGAGACAGAAAGTGGCCATAGACACTGCAAAACGAAACGACGTAACCCCGCCGAGTTTTGGATCGTTAAGTTTGTCTTCCTACACACTTTGGTCCTAAATGATAAATTCAATATGGCGGACGCCCTAAGATGGCGTACAAAATAAATAAATAAATATAAATAAATATTCGGGACATTTTTGCACACACGGTCATCTGACCCCAAACTAAGCAAAGCTTGTGATATGGCTGCCAGAGACTGATATACATACATATATAGTTTTAAATACATACTTAAATAGATATTAACAACCAGATATAGAACAAACACAAATGTTCATCACACAAATGTTTGTCCTAGATGGGAATCGAACCCACGCCCCTAAGCTTAGAAGGCAGGATCACTACCAACTAGACCAACGGGCTATCTAAATGTTCTTATCTACCATCATAATCTGGATATCAAATAAAAGAGTTTGCTGAGGAGAATACGAAACACTTGTTTCTATTTTTTTTATTTTATTATAAAGTTTATTTCATGTGAAAACTAAGATTTCGCCAGAGTAATCGATTAAACGCTTTTGTTGTCGTCAAAAAAATTATATATTTCTTGACTTGTTTTATGTCGTGTAGAAGAAGCTCTAAAAGGTTGCCTAAGCAGAAAAAAAAAAGTAAGGGAAAAGTTGCGCCAAGCAAATTCCATAATAGACGTTTTCATGCAAAATATACGGTACTGTAGCGATAGTTATACTATAAATTTAACTATGGCGTCTATATAACATATATTAGTTTTTTTAAATAAATTTGTTAGAAAATACCCACAGCTTGATAGGAAAATATCTGATAACCGAAACTATCTAGTAAAGTCTAATTATAAACAATTGATCTTACCAACCTCTAAATTAGTAATGCATAACTCCGGACCAAATTTAATAGCTATCAGAATATGTAGTAAACTACCAGTGCAGATAAAAGACACAAAAAATGAGAATAAATTTGTAAACTTGGTACCCCCTAAGAAACAATGGTCGCAAAATGTTACGATAGCCTAGCTAGACGATTACTTAGCAGACAAATCAATTAGGTATGGATAGGATTTTCGTAATGTGTAAGAAATAATTAAGTTTAGTATTGAGTACTACCCACCACGATTTTTTTTGACATGTAAATAATCATGCACACAACGCAACGCTGGATGCAAACCGCTTCCAATGGGCCCTTTCGGAGATAGATAGGGGAAGCCTATGTCCAGCAGTAGACGTTTTATGACTGAAATGATGCTGATGAAATGATCATGAAACATTTATTGTTTCAGTTACAGTTATTGTTTCGAAAATATTAATTACAACTCAGTTTATATCAATAATAATATTATATTAAAATAATAGTGACTTAAAAAAGTATACTTTTCGTTTATTGGTGGATCAAAGTTGTGGAAAAAAAATCTAACCCCATATTCATAGACATAAATAAAGGTATCTAGAATCCTCACATCATCCTCAACGGGTATTTTTATATGCCAAAACACCACTTGAGAGTGACGTGAGGATTCGAGGTACCTTTGTTTACGTCTATGAATATGAGGGTAGGACGTCAACTTAAACTAAAAAGTGTTATGTTTGGGTAAAAGTAATCCATTTCAAAACTTCATAGTAAGTAAACATTAATGTAGGCGGTCAACCGATCCGTCACTTCACCTCCACAAAAGCCAATTGGTCCGGCAGTTACAGAACGGTGTAATAGGCGGCTTTCTTAAGTCGGGCGTAACTCCAAGGGCTGTCGGCCGCGCATTGTGCTCCCGTATTAACGACTAACGCACAAAAGACGCCCGCTCGTATATCAAACTAACGTCACTCCAATGTCTTCCTTCCTCACAGTTACCAGTTCCCGCAAGAAATGGCCCGCCTTTTTTATTGAGCATTTAGTACACTGGAATTACGGCGCGTAAAATTCATGGCGATGCGAATCGAGAGCTTATTTGTGAGAGCAATTTTATATGCACAATGACACCCTTTTTACTCAATATACGTATACGACGCTTGTAAAAATGGTACATGACGTATTGTAGATACTTTGTTTTTTATGCTTGAAGCTCAATTTTATTCTATTCTTAGCTCGAGCAACGCCATGACAATCTACATTGTTTATTTTCTTCGCTATCAATTGATGACAGAAAATGCTACATAGGTCCATTGACATAGTAATATGTCGCCAACTATGTATGAACTGTCAAAAAGCAATTACCATATTGTACTATAGTAGGCGTTGTTCCATGCCAATTTACATAATGTATATTTTTTTGCATTTGTCGATTCAGTTACTATCATGGTATGTGCTGGTATAATAAGCAGAAACTTTCATCTAAAAGTAAAGCAGATCAAAGCTAATTATTCAATTGCTTTAAGAAAATTCACGCCTAATCCATAAACAAACCATCAACGTCTATAAGTAAAACAATTTCGTCAAAATGGCGCAATTGTTATCCACCGACTGCGAAAATATTTATTCCCTCAGGGTAAGAAAGTTTCTCCTAACTTCGCTAATGACTTCTTTCTGGGCAGAACTTTCCTTGGTGCTTGAAAGGTTTTCGCTATCTGTTTAGACAATGCAGTGCTTTATTGTCTCCAAATTTTCCGGTGGGCGATAATTATCGTTAGGAAACGATCAATAATTTAATATAAATATTTTGAGCAAAAACCTAACTGAGACAGTTTATATAATGAAAACAGCGTTTAGGCCAGGTAGAAGTAAAGCACAATTTCTTCGCCAAGGTGTAGTAATGTTTGATTTTCTTGTAAATGATTTCGTTATGGATAAGATCTCTCCGAACGACGAACATAGTCTACAAATAAAGATTAAATATGATGATTGTTTTTGTGAAAAGATTACAAATTAGTGGTAGTTTGTATCTTGGTAATTTTCTTACTACAACTTCTTCTTCTTTTCTTTCTTTCCATCATTATCATTTCAGCCTATCATATATTATTCCCACTGCTGGGACTCGGGCCTTCTCTCAAAGAGAGAGGATGGGTCCTAATCCTCCATGCTGGCCCAAATAATAATAAATGTTTGTAAACCAACATCAAGATGTATTAAAGTAACACGGTGTGATTGTTTTACCTAAACGGATAAAATAATGGAAAGTACAATGAGTACTTTTAAGTTTAGGAATAGTTGTTTAACAAATTTTAGAACTACCCCCAGTCGTGTGAAGAAATAAATTATTCTATTCTCTAAGCAGTAGAGGATTTTGTAAATTACACAAATGGAAAAATAGCTCTGCCCTAGCCATTTTACTCGATGTCCCTGTAACAATCTAATCTTTCTGTCTTAGTAAATAAAAAACTCACCCGGTGTACTCGTATACCTACTCGAAAAATTACGGTCACAATATCACCCTCTAAATTAGTTCAATCTCTCAAGTTAACCTAAGCTTACTCACATGAAAATTTCCGTAACTCCCGTACACTTCCTCACTTATATTGAAAGTTTAGTATGGGGAGACGCAGCCCGTATATCACCGCAGAGTTGGTGGCATTGTGAACAGGGATTATCGAAGCACAAAGGGACACAAAAGCCAGTTTATCAAAGCACCTCTGACTGATCTACGTCACAAGTTCACTTGGAAAGCTTCCCAAACTTGGCCTATTGCCGGCCCGTATCGTGATATCACTACTATATTTTACAAAACTTTCAAACAACTCCCGACTCTAATGATAATAGCGCTAACTTTGTCTTATCTTTTTTCATTGTACCAATTTGTTAAAGCACTTCATTTTTATTCCCCAAAAACTCCCAATTACTTTTCTGTCTGCTATCAGAGTAACGCCCCTTTAACAAAGTGTATATTCCTAAAAGCTTCCAAATAATCATGGCTAAATTAACTCTTTTTATGCTGCTCGTAAGGTTTACACCGTCCTTGAACCCCCATAGCTGGCATAAAGCAAATTAGATAAAAGGTCGGAAACAATTCTTCATGACTTTGCAAGGCCTTTACGCGTTCTGATTTATAATAAAACGACTATTACCTTTGTTCGCAAGTCCGTACATTCCTGCAATACTTACTAAAAATTAAATTACGTTCATTCCTTTCCATCCAATGAAATTGCCGATAGATTCACCGCGGTGCAGTCCTTAGCGATATGGATTTGTTGGACATGTACCTTTATTATTGCTTCTGTTTCCTTTGAAACGTGGCATTTGACTTCAAAGACATTTCTAAATCAATTTAAATGATATTGCGGTTAATAACAGCGTGGTTGGTTTTAATTGGTATGCAAGTTTGATAGTAAAATTAAAATTGTATTGCATAATTGAGATGCAGAGGGTAGCCGGGGTAGAACGATGAGGCGAGAGGCGACGAAATCGCCTGGTGAATACTTCAAAGAGTGCTTAATTAGCGTTTCAAGAAGAAGTTAATGAGCTGAGTCGACGCGACGAACAGACCGGGCGCATCCCTATTCCGAATTAAGATATTCAATTATATTTTTTAATTTGAATTTTAGAAGGAACTTTATTTCGAGAACTTTAATATTCATTATAAACTGTGTGCTTTTGTTGACGATAATGATTCGCTAGTTTAATTAAGACGGCTAATGTGAAAATAGACATGTTTCCTTGAGATCAAAAGATTATTTATTTTTGAACATCAAAATAGTTGTGCGTTTTCATCGTTTCAAAACAAGGAACTCCGAGCGTAAATTGAACATCATAATCTGTCAATAATCGACATTAATCACTTCCGCGAAGTTAATAAGAGTTAATGCCGATGAAGAGGCGAAGCCGATCCATCATAGCGGTATTGATGCGTCAGAAACCAATTGCTAATTGAGGAACAGTTACTGAGTTATTTTTGGTAGTAAAATTAAGCACCATCCTAAGTTTACTCTACGTATACAGATTTTACAAATTTGTACAGGATTACGTCTATTGGGTCAGCTTAGTTATTTATAAAAATGGTAATATGCTGAAAATTTTCACACAAACAGCTAAACTAAACCAGTAATAAAATGTTACGCTGTCCAAATTATTATTTCAGCTCGTTAAATCGTACTTATTTAGTTACGAAATATAACGCAGGTAACAACAAAATTTTATTTGATACAATAAAACGAGATTTACTGAGTAGTAAAAATGTTGATGAGTAAGTGCCCAACCTAATTTAAGAGAGTCAGAGTAAAATATACTAATGATAAAATAAATTTAAATGGTTTTGGTTTATAGGACTATGCAAATTTGAATGGGAATTGGTTAGAGAACTAAAATAAAAATAAACTACACATTTCATTGTTATTATTTCTGAAGAACACTCTAGCCCATCTTGGTCCCTATAATAAACATAATCGAATGACATCTTTTTTTGTGAAAATTACTTATTTTCGTTCTAATTGTATATTTTATTCCAAAATAAAAATAACTCTATAACTTCTCAGATCGTTTACGTGTACCTATGCTCCCTTGATTGTCCATATAAAATGTTATACCCCGTAATTTATTAACTGAGAAGTCTGATTTTGATGCCTCTTTGTAGAAATAGGGGGATTTTGTAATTTGCATTTATATATTTAAATCTGTTGTGCGTGATATGTGCCCTGCCCACTGCCACTTCAACTTGCTAATCCGGTGGGCTATGTCGGTAACTTTCGTTCGTCTACGGATCTCCTTATTTCTGATTCGATCTCGCAAAGAAACCCCGAGCATAGCCCTCTCCATAGCTCATTGTGCGACTTTGAGCTTGTTTATGAGGCCCATAGTGAGAGACCAAGTTTCAGTGCCGTATGTCATCACTGCTAACACACACTGGTCGAAGACTTGGTCTTAAGACACCGAGGTATTTTGGACTAGATGACGTTGTGAATTTTACCGAACGCTGCCAAGCTGAGCTGGATTCGCCGATTGACCTCTTTCTTGAAGTTGGACCTACCTACTGTTTGTCCTAGGTAGACGTACGCGTCAACAGCTTCAAGAACTGAGTTCACAACTGATACTGGGGAGGGCACAACATGGATATTTGACATGACCTTTGTCTTGTCCATGTTTATTTTAAGGCCCACCTGTTGGGAGACTCGATTGAGGCCTTCGAGCATCATGCCGAGATCTTCTATCGATTCTGCCATGACCACAATATAGTCGGCAAACCGAAGGTGAGGTGTGAACCAATGGGGCCGAAAGGTTCTGGAATGGAGACCACGGACCGGTAAGCGCAGCGTAGGACATCCACCCACTAGTGACTAGATGAACATACGACCTAAAAGAGACCGCAGGAAAATGCTGGATGTAGGCCGCTTCCAACCGGCTCTTTTGGAGGTCGATGGAGGAGGCCTATGTCCAGCAGTGGGCGTCCTATGGCTGAAATGATGATGATGATATTTAAATAGTTGAGGCATTCCTACATAAGTACCATAACTGCATTGCTATTGGTTCTAGACAACAAATTTAAGCGTTATACATACAGCTACCCCTATAGCACTTACACCCTCATAGTCATCCATTCGTTTACATTTTGAGCATGTCTTATGCATTTTATTTATGTTGCACGGGAATTATATCTTATGCAGTTGTGTGCCACCCAATATAGAAGTGTGCGTTTGTAGAACTAGTAGATAAGAATATATCAGTGTGTGCAATACGTGTTTACCTCATCCTCTTCAATTTTGGCAGACTTTTTTCGGTACTAGCTCGATATTAAGGCAAATCCAAACTATATATTATCAAAGATTGTGAGCCATAGTTGTATTTTACGAAATCTGATTACTTTAAGTTAAACCATAGGTTTTTTTAGGGAAACATCATAATAAATATGATTATTCGTAGAGTCAAATATACTTCAAAATACTTTAAATTGCTGTGAAGAAGAAAAATAATTAAACCATTTTTTTTTAGTTTTTTTTTTATACAGTTTTGGTCTCATTATAATTTATATTGTTTGAAATAACATGAACAGATCGACATTGATTGGATCAACGTGTTTCTGATGAAAAGCCGGAATGAGCTCATTATTTTGGTTTCGGTGTATCTGTCGCGATCTCGTTTCCCCACATATCCCACCCAACTATTAATACAGCTATTTCCGCGGAACCAAACCCCAGCAGTTTAATTACGTTTTCCAGTGATAGCGTTATTTATGCAGCATTAATTAGCACTGGAAATAAATACTGACCGCGAGCAGATAATTAAATACGAGCGCTACGCTCTCCCGGAGTCAACTTCGATAACAGATGATAAATTTCTTGATAAGGTCGCGGTAATTATCAATATCGAAGCTCCTCAGCAACGAATCCTTAGTTCGGACTAAGCTTCTTAGTCTTGAGTATCCACCTAAAGTTGCTAGTCTATTGTTTTTTATCGGATACATTTCGGAGAGTGTTCGTCGGATCGGCACTATCTAATTCCCTCTTGCCCATTTTTCTACCGGACTGCCAGAGCGAGCACGAAAAATCGTCACCGCTTTATAGTTCATATTCCGAAAACCCGTACGAAGTGCATTGATTCCACATTTATTGTGCGAACTGCTACTCTGTGAAATGCGCTGCCTGAAAGGGTGTTCCCCAATGGTTGCAATCTGGGTGTCTTCAAATCATGAGTGAATCATTTTCTTCTAGGCAAGCAAGCTCCAACGTAGACCGCATCATCGCTTAACATCAGGCGAGATGGTAGTTAAACACAAGCCAACTACGTTTTTTTTTTAAACTTATCAGTTTTAGTAACATTTTATTTATTTATTAAAGTGCAAGTGCCTTTATTAGCTAAACAATATACAAACTAACAATAACACTACAAAACAGTTAGACTGCCCATAGACCGTTGAAGGTCTAAAGACAATCCAAATGCTCAAGCCCACTATTAGTTACCCAGGCAGCGTACCCAGTATACTTGTGGCATTACCACGCTGCCACATTTACAGGGTTATATGTATACACTGTACTAAGCCGAAAGGAGGTCATTCTACTCATTGCTATTAATAACTCTTTCTGTGGGACCAACACTCATATCGCGAATTAAGAATCAGCTGTTCCATAGAAAACGGTCACGACAAAATATATGAAACAGCTGATTTATTATTTCGCGATTTCAGGGTTGGACCCATAAGATTTTTTTTCATAATGATAAGTACAATAACCTCTTTTCGGCTTAGTACAGTCTATATGCGTAACTCTGTATAATAATACCAGTGTGATGTAAACCTAACATAATAACTTTGCCAGCCATCGTCAATCAAATAATGATTTGTGCTCTCACAAAATCGCGAACACTACAAAATACAAGTGCAAGCGAAATGAAAGTACCACTACTCTACAGGCCCGCTACATAGTGCTGAGCTGACCCCAGAACCGGTGACCTGCAACGATTTTGTGTTCAAGTTTGCGAGGCGCCCTGTGCTGTTACTCTATAGAAACTGGTGCAATATGAAGTTTCATTTACAATACATTCCTGGTTTCAACTCTATTCTGATTTAGCTTTTTTTATGCCTTAGGTGGCAAACGAGCAGAAGGGCTGCCTGATGGTAAGCAGTCACCGTCGCCTATGTATACTTGTAACACCAGAGCGTCACAAATACGTTGTTGACCCTTTAGGACTCGATTAACTCGCCTTTTGAAGAACCCCATGTTGTAGCTTCTCGGAAACACAGTGGAAACGTTACCTACCTTACCAACCGTACCAACCTTACCGTTACCAACCCTATGTTCTAGCTTATATAATTTTAGGTTAGGTAGGTGGTAGGTTATATAATTTTCTCAAGCATGATATTTAATGTGTCCATAATTTGAAGAGCCCACTTCGACGAAAAGGAGATTGTCATTTAGTACGCAAGATGAAAGTGCCGGCCAGAAGAAAAAAAATATAATTGTGCATGCGATCCTTGACGCTTTCTACTATATGACACCAAAGTTCTGGGGTTAACTCTTGAGTTATTCTATGTTTAGTGATCAGTACCTAAATCATCCATCCAAGGCCTTTATCAACTTTACAATCAAGGGATAGGGAGAGGGGCTATCTACTTTCTAATTACTACCTCACTAAATCTCTCTTACTATAGAATTATGTGGGTTTACAATATAAATATACAAACGCCACACTACAGGCCCGCTACATCGTGCTGACCTCAAAACCGGTCACCTGTAACGATTTCATGTTCAAATCTGCGAGGCGCCCTATTCCAGTACTAGGTACTAGGAAAAAATAAATAATAATGAGTAATATATATAGGTAGTAATTAACATGTTTCTTTTGATCATTAATATATAAAATACAACTAAAACAAAATATGGTTTTAACAATATTCTAAAATAGTTTTTTTTTTTTTTTCATTACAAAAACTAATAAAAATATTTTTATATATATATATATAAAAACTAACATTTGTACGCTGTAACAAGCAAGGACATGAGATACGTCTCCATTCTTACGAAGATGTATGCTACTTTATATGTATGTGCGCCTACCATGTTCTGACAAATAAATAATTTGAATCTGAATTCTGTTACTCTATTGAAATTGGTGCAATATGGAGTTTTAGTTACAATAAATTCCTGCTGGTTTATTAAAACGTTTCAACTGTATTCTGATTGAGGCTATCTAATTTTCTTGAACATGTTATTTAATGTGGTCATAATTTGAAGAGCCCCACAATATTGCGCTTGAGGGCGTGGGTTTGGTTCCCACCTAGGGCGAACATTTATGTGATGAACATTTTCTGTTTGTTCTATATCTGGGTGTTAATATCTATATAAGTATGTATTTAAAAATATATATGTGTATATGTGTATGTGTATGTGTATATCAGTCTCTTGCAGCCATTTCACAAGCTTTGGTTAGTTTGGGGTAAGATGGCCGTGTGTGCAAAAATGTCCCGAATATTTATTATTTTTTTTTTATTTTATTTCAATCAATTTCATGCATGGTTTAATTATGTTTTTCTACTAAAACGCGATGAATGCACATGGGTTGTTTTTAGAATTGACGTATGAAAAACATTTCTAGATTTGGTCTGTGATTGGCTCAGCAAGAAAAAGTTAGTACAAGCAAGACAAAGTAGTTTTTTTTCTTTTCGGATTTTGTGTACTAATTCATAACAGTGTTCTATAAACTAAACAATAAGGAAAAAGCGTACATTTTTTCACATATTTTTTTTTGATGGCTTTTTCTTATGAATCTCACTCGAGAGCCATTTTTAATTGCAGACTAAGCATGTTTACTATTTGATCACATATTGCATCTTAGCATCAAGTAAAAAAAATGTCTCCGAGTAAACCGTGACACCTATTCTGTCTACTATAAAAAGAGTTTTCTACTTCCTATAATATGTTTTTTTTTTACTTCGTTATCATCATTTCAGCCATAGGACGTCCACTGCTGCGATCTCCAAAAAGGCAGGTTGGTCGGTCCTACTTCGTCACGTTTGGAAAACTCTGTGTGGTTTTTATTGAGTTGCAAAAAATAACATCAAGTTCAGAATAAGTACGAACAGGTGACGTGTAACAAAGCGCGATGACCCCTGCATCAGCCGCAACGTTTCTCAAATGTCGCTTAACTAGCCCCCAGTCTTTAATCTATGACGTTTGGAAAAACGGTGAAAAATTTCGGGTTAGTTAAACGAGATGCTAATTTAAATCTGTGACATGAAAAGCTATAGTAATTATAGTAGTAGCATCGATTTCTTTTATTTCGATTCGATTTATTAATTGATTCATTTTTTATTTATTTAAAAAAAAAAAATCTTCAGATTGGTCACGTAAAAAATTCATCAAAATCGAATATTTATTTATTTAAATAAAAGCTTGTTAAAATGTATCTTTACTATTAATTATTTATTACCATACTAAATAACATTTTATTTAAGTAATTTCATGGCTGCGATGATCTGGCTTTACCTTTGATTATGTATTTACACTCAAATAATCAAAGGGCTGCCTCTTAATTACAGAATCAATCTATGATTAAGTCACCTATAAATTATTTCAAATAGCATGGCACTTGACAGCCACCACTAACAGACTCGTTTTCAACACTAGTTTTCATAGTAACGCTTATGTTTTCACCGCAAAATGTAAATCTTTATTTATTTCTGTGATCACTTCTACAAAACTCGCGTGTGGAAACATTATAAAATTATTTCAAACGGCTTACACTCACGATCTGTGGATTTACTTCTGTGATGTCATACATTCAGTATTTACGAATCATGTTCATCGAGATACAATACATATAGAGTCACAATCGTCCCAAAACAACTAAAACCCGGCGCACACTATGAATTGTGCAGACTTTTTGGTTAGTAACAAGGTAACCGCCATCCGACTACAACGCCGTGCGATGCTAGAGCTACGTTGACATAGCAGACAACTAACGTTAAACACTATGCAAGCGACATAAAGTCTAAATTGGAGTAAATGTGGCAATGTCAAGTATATAATTGAGACAATGTATGTACAATGACGCTCGGACGTTTTTTGACTGTTTTAACTGAGTGATTGTGATTCTATAGGAATTTTATCTCGACAATCATGTTACATTCTATCATACTGTCAAGTGCCATGCTATTTGAAAAAGACCATAATCAGACCACACCAATAATAACCGCGGGGAGCAGCTTTTAAAAAAAAAAACATTTTAATTAACAGATTTACTCTTTTCCAGTGTTTTCCTACGGTCTCTTATAGGTCGCTGGATGCAGGCCGTTTCCAACCGGCCGTTTTGGAAATCGATGAGGGCTATGTCCAGTGGACGTCCTAAGGCTGAAATGATGATGATTTACTTTTTTATTTACCTACTTCACAACATTTTAAGTGTAAAACAGAGTTTTAACATTATTTCGTCACAGGCAAATCCAACCATTTAAAAGTACTCGTTTAACTGTCTTGCGAAGGTTCAAGCTTTACACGAATCAAAACCTCGTTTCAACATTTTTAGTTCCAAAAATACACAAACCACCATAAAAACATTCGTCGCCACGCCAACATTGCATCGTGTTGAAAATTACGATTTTCGGGTAATTAATTATTCAGTTCAACATACGAGTGCATTGTTTACCCGACGACAAAAAGTGGGTCAAATCGAGTTAAGCGAACATAATTACTGACGTTGCAAATTCATAATCAATTTGCAGTGGTTTCACAAACCTCTGTACATCACACATCATAGATCAGTGGAAATCGCACACTGTGCGTTTCACACGATCTTTCTTGCCTCACACCTGCAAAATGTGGAATGAGCTACTTTGCACGGTGTTTCCGAGAAGCTACAACATGGGGTTCTTCAAAAAGCGGGTCGGCAACGTATTTGTGATGCCTCTGGTGTTACAAGTATCCATAGGCGACGGTGACTGCTCACCATCAGGCGGCCCGTCTACTTGATTGCCACCTATGACATAAAAAAAAAAAAAAAAAAAAAAAAACACCAAATTATACTGTCCATGCGTTAAGTACTTGAATGGCAAGAAATAAAATACACAAAAAAATCAACAAAAAACAATTAGAAAAACCAACGATATCCGACAAACAACACACCTGGGTCATATAGAATTGCAGTCTTCAAAGCTCGCGGTGGCCTGCTTGAGCTTGAAAGAGGACAACATAATATATTTTAAAACCACTTCTTTGCTAATACTACACTACCTACAACTAAACTTGTAATTCTTCTGCCCTCAGTGCCTATCCATTAAAGGTATACGTGCATCGCGGCGATCGCAGCCGGGTGCTTCTAACGCGCATGTCTAACGCGCGCGCCTGTTGCGACAACACTTGCACTATCAGTCGTCGGCCGCCCGCATCTGTCACATACCTTGGAAGCGACACTACACATTTTCACAGTGCGTTTCAGAGTCATCTTCGTCATTTGCATTAGCCGTGCGCGTCAGACGCGTGAGTCTGCGATCAGCTGTGATGCACGGAAGTCTACCTTTGCAGTCAAAGGTTGGCGGCCAATTTCTTAAAGTTTGCCTTAAATTAAAAATGAATAGTTGAACTACCGTTTAAAAAAAAAAGTCGAGAATATAAAATTCGCTAAATAGGACTAAATAAATGAAAAGAACAACATTGCTAACGTTTCAAAATAGGTATTTTTTTATTTTTTTTGCGAAAGGGAACTAAGAAAATATTATTCTTTTCGATCTCTTCCGCTATCCTTTAAATATCAGCACGACAATGTGCGAAAGAGATCTCTAGACTGTGAGTGCAGCCTTAATTGTAAGGATTGGTTTCAGATTTGTCCTCTTACGGTCTTCTGCATTGGTAACTTTACCCGTCCAACTAATGCGAAGCATGCGGCGGTAAGACCACATCTCAAATAACTTTCATTCGTTCCTATGTTTTTATTTTAGACCTACCAATTTGAAATTAATCCCAAACGTAAATACGGCTGCAGTCCTGCCTATTCAAAACTGGCAAATTTACTCAACAGCCGGAAAGTTTCAGTGCACCCGCCCGAAATAATTATTTTGGATATTCACCACAAAAATAAACTTGCAGATTAATTAGGGTTTGCGTTGTAAACGCGATATAATTCTGGTGTAACTGTTACTCAACTGTTTCAAAAAGTTTTGATTTGGTCTAATTAAAACGTAGGTTACTTTAATTTGACTCTGATATTGACAAATATTGACAAATATAGATGTTTTAGTACAGTATTCTTATATTTATTCGAGGTGGGGGCGACAAGTCCTGCACTGACGTCCCACTTGGGTGTATTGTGCATTTCCCCCTACCAGCTCCTACCCGAACCAACCGAGCTCCTTAAAATATCGGAGGCTATGGGATGCTGGCACAGTTACTCCAGTGGAGTAGATGGAAGTGTAAATAATGATAATGATAAGATGTCTAGCTGCTGTGGTGACGTGGATGAAGAAGCTAATGATGCCTCATGCAACCTGGTAGCGATTCTAGTTTATTCTGTGGCTTTATTCTGTTTATTCCTTCTCCTTCATGAAACCACGACACAGTGGACTGTCCGTGGCTCCCAGTTCATACATTCCAGTTGCAATGACCGCCGGTTATAAGGCTTAACCAACAAACGAAGGTCATGTCGTTGCAACTTTAGTAGATTTTTGGGGATTTTCCTGTCAAGTATAGTAACAGCTTTAGCAACACTGTTACAGTAATTATAGCATAGCCACTTCGGCGAAGCTAAACTAACCCCCCATATTTATAAACGCAATTAAAGTATCTCGAATTCTCACCTTTAGAGCTCAATTTGCGAAGGTTCCTTTTGTTGGTCCTGCAAGTTTCCCTCATGTTACTAGTGAACTCCTCAGTTTGGGCGCGTTTGGTTTGTTATAACGAGTACCATAACAAGAGTGTCATTATCTCCCAGATCCATGATGAGACTCTCGTCACCAAACGTAATGACTCTCAGACTTGGGATTCTTTGGCTTGTTTTAACAAGTCACATAAGCGTATCTATAACAATTATTGTAAATAAACACTTTTCATCGCATTTTTCGCGTTTTTCTTCAATATATAATCATCACAAAAACCTAGAAAATCCACAACGTTCAATTTTTCCGCTCCTTTCTTCCGCGGACCTGTCAGATATAGATTTTCCTTCCCCTAAAGATCTTACCGCCAAGCTTCAACATGAAGCGTGTCTGTATGGATGTCTGTAACTACCTCTCTGGGCTGGCAAAGCACCGTCAACACCCCTAGTGTTGCAGGTGAAGGCGGCGGTTTTTTCTTACCGCAGGCGCACCGTATTGCGCTTATATTATTAGAAGCGCTTGATTGCCGCTCTTTTATATTTAAAAAACCTTTATTGGTTTGATTCTGGATTTAAGGGTAAGAATGTTTTATAATGATGATTTCGATTAGCTCTTTCTGACTCAGCAAACCCTTTCTGTGTAACCCTGTATAAAACCTACCATAGCAAAATATACAGTTAGCTAGAAATGGAACTCCTCGGTTACTTATAAATACTCATTACTAAATCAATGAGCCTTGAGGGGTGTGGCTGAGGCTCAGGGCTGAGGACAAACAAGGGTGTGTTTTAAAGGGGTAAAGAAAGTCACAATCACTTTGTCTGGGGCGCCCTAATTGATCTCTTTTGAAAGTAGGGTCTTTTTAACGCTCTTTGTTTTCTACTAAAGTTTTTTATTACTTAGCAATGTCATAAGTAAAGTTTGCATTGTTTTAATGGCCAGCCCTATTGTCATGAGTTATAACTATCATCATTTTCAGCCTATTATGTTCCCACTGCTGGGACACAGGCCGTCTCTCGGAGAGAGAGAGAGAAATGTAACGGGCCCTAATCCACCATGCTGGCTCAGTGCACGTTGGTGAATATCATATTATGTCTTTGAACTTCTGAGATTCTTGAACATACCGATTTCCTCACGAGGTTTATTCCACCGTCTTTGAGCGATGGCATTGAAACATCATCAGAGAGAGACAGAAGATCTTCTCCGATTTTTCTGATCTTTTCATGCTTATATTATGATTATTAACGTGGTATTTACCGTGATAAATTTTGGATCATTAAACATAATATAACTCTGTGGAAGAAAGATAATATTATTGCAGTCTCTGAAACTAACTCTGTGTTGAAGACCGCTTAACTTTGAATTCTAGATCAACCCAAATGCCTCAGTTAAGTGAATTTGAGAATGGCTTCCAGTTAACAGTGTAGGATTGATTACCCGGCCGTATATGCCTTTGAGGTGGAACCTAAATAGCTTTTGCCTACAATCCTTGTTTACTGCTACATTGAAAAGATCAATCGATAAAGGAGATGCTAGTTTGTGCTTGAAGTGAGCTGTTTTCTACGATGATTGAGATAATAAAGAAATCATAACTATTTCTTTGATGAAAATCTAGGCTATTTCCGCTTTAACGTCGCATTAAGTACAATATAGAATTTGGGGTTAATTTTGTTTTACTTTACAGAAATCTGTCAATATGCATTTTTTTTTATTCTGCTAATCTATACTAATATTATAAAGAGGAAAGATTTGATTGTTTGTTTGTTTATTTGTTTGTTTGTTTGTTTGCATTGAATAGGCTCCGAAACTACTGAACCGATTCGAAAAATTCTTTCACTGTTGGGAAGCTACACTATCCCCGGGTAATATAGGCTATATTACATTTTCAAAAAAGATAGGGATCCTTACTAAAACTCCAATAATGTAACCCAAGGTGTAAAAAAATAGGATTTACAATTTTGACTTTGCGTGTTTGACAGTTCTAAGACAGGACAACGTCTGTCAGGTCAGCTAGTTACATATAACCTGAAAAAAAGTTAAACCAGTAACTTAATTAACTTTGGTAATGATACTTTTTTAACCTAACCCGAAACAAAATCGAATTAATTATATAGGGTTGATAGCCCATTGGTCCAGTTGGTAGTGAACCTGCCTTCTGAGCTTGGGGGCGTGGGTTCGATTCCCACCTAGGACAAACATTCATGTGATGAACATATGTGTTTGTTCTATATCTGGTTGTTAATATCTATTTAAGTGTGTATTTAAAACTATATATGTATGTATATCAGTCTCTGGCAGCCATATCACAAGCTTTGCTTAGTTTGGGGTCAGATGACCGTGTGTGAAAAAATGTCCCTAATATTTATATTTATTTAATTCGGAAACTAAAATTCGTTATACTTGATTTTATAATTAATCTGAAACAATGATAATAATCAATTCTCAATTAGTATTTTTTTTCTGTTTGTTAACAGTTTGTTTAGACATATTTTTTTCGTGTTTTTTTTTTATTGGTAATTATTCTTTAAACATACACGAGTATTTCGTTTTTTTTTATTGTCTGACTTACTGTTTACTTACTCAATACGTTTTAAATGGGAACAGTATGGATTGAAAAGTGAATATTGTTTCTAGATTTCGATTTCAGATACGGCACTTACACTTCTAATACCAAACTTGAATAACTAACCTTCAGAGTAAGTAAATTTTATTAAATAAAATGTATACTTAAACAACTTTCAAAGTGCTTTGTATAAAGCAAACTGGCACATAAATTAAGTACTTTCTAACTTAAAGTGTGCAAAGTTAGTTTAAACAAAAGTGGTGTGCTTCAAAAGTTAGTGATGTACGCTTGATAGAGTTTTAAAAAACGTGACAGACAAGGACAAATAAGTTTGACTTTCAGGCCGTCTCGTTGACACAAAGAAAGTTACAAAGCATAAAGTTACGCTACTGACACACATGCACATAATAGTTATTTATGATACAAGTGCGGTAAGTTGGTTATTACAAACGAGT
This sequence comes from Agriopis aurantiaria, assembly GCA_914767915.1. Taxonomy (NCBI): domain Eukaryota; kingdom Metazoa; phylum Arthropoda; class Insecta; order Lepidoptera; family Geometridae; genus Agriopis; species Agriopis aurantiaria. Next base: position 8,398,372 of record OU612000.1, on the reverse strand, counting down.
AGACGAATGTAAGCCCGAGACGAAGTCGAGGGCTTACCATAGTCACGAATTTGTAATAACCAATCCGCACGTGTGCCATACAACGTTTTACAACACATTTGCGAGAAAAAAACAAAAAATGGAAATTTAAAAAATACTGTAAAGTACACGCACGGTGCTATGATTTTTGCGGTAATGAATTTTACCGCACGCTCCGTTGTATGATCCGTAATGTTTAACTTTCGAACGATGTATACATCAAGCTTCGTAAGTGCACTTTTTGAGCAATGTGTTGTAAAATAACATGTAGCATGCAATGCAATACGCAATAGCATTAAGGTGACGCGGACGTGAGCCCCAAAATTAACAGGTCGATACGTGTTGACAGAAAGATCAATCGTAACCTCATAGACCTAAGAACTACTACAGAGTGGCGGTTACGGTGAAGACAGTGCGCCTGGAATGTTATTTTTTATAGTTTAAATTTATATTTTACTACCTAAAATCATAAATAAAAAATGAGCCCGAGAGAACGCTCTAGAAAGTAACCGCAACAAATATTTTGGTATTATGTCATAAAAAATAGAAGATAATGATCAAATAGTCAAATGTCCCGAATATTATTTATTTATTTAAATAACACCGAAAATTAATCATTAAAATCACAAATTGATCAGGGCAAGATCATGGCTCATCATGTTTAAGTTTTTTTAAATCAAGCTTAATATTACGAATCATGTTTCGACCCCAAGCGAGCCTTAGATCAAGATCTAAATAATACAATAATACTATTAAGTATAATTATTATAAATATTATAATAGTTCCGTACCTCAAAAGGAAAAAACGGAACCCTTATAGGATCACTTCAATGTCCGTCTGTCTGTCCATCTTTCAAGACCCTGTCTCTCAAAAACGCGTAAAGGTATCAAGTTGAAATTTATACTAAATACTTGGGTATACGGTTTCTTTCGGCTGTAAAAAAATAAAAGTTGTAAGTCAACTCAATCAAAAGATATGAATGTTTATGTCGCATATTTTGCGATTTCACAGGGGAACCAAAACCTATAGGGTACCTCCCGTTGACTCAGAATCATGAAATTTGGCAAGAGGCAAGTTCTCATAGCACATATATAGGAATAAATCCAAAAGTTATGAATTTGAAGTTATATCATTTAAAAATAAATATTTTGCTATTACAAACTTACATTTTGTAGTTGGAATGTATGTAAGAACCTTATTGTCAACTACAAAATTAAGTTTGTCTTTCAATATTTCAACTTCAGTAAAAAAAAAAATCTCTCGCGTATTCTTGGCTTGAGTTCCGTCCAACGGAACCCTCAGAGCACGAGTCCTACTCGTACTTGTTCGGTTTTTTTTAAATTTTAATAAGCTTGTTTGTTCATCTTCTACGATGCAACAAAATAAAAACAACTATTTATCTCGGAATACTTTCCTGAGGAAATTATCTACGCAGGTGAAACCGAAGAACCTCATTCCTCATATTCCTCAATGTTTAGCTTTCTTTGTCACACTATACCTACATCGTTACATATATGGTTATAATATTACCTACCACGTTAGCTCATTTATCAAGTTTTTTGTCTTTTATGTCAGCACTTTATCTCAGTTTATGACGGAGCGTGCTTTGGTCTCAGTGGGTTTTCGCTTGTCCCAAATGAGAATAATATTATTTCAGAATCCTCTTTGGTAGATGACTTAAACAAATTCAACCTTTTGATCAAAATAAATGTTCTAATTTAGTTTTAAATAGCTAACAGCATAACAGGCATAATCATTAATTCTGAAAAAATCTAAAATGTAAAACAAATAAAAAAGTCTTTGTTGTGAAACAATTCTGGTGCGCCTTGGCAGTAAAACTGTATCATATGACGGACGTGACGTCATATTCCGTCATGTTTCACATCTGCCGGGCGTCCCGTGACGTCAATTATGTCATTCACTTAGGTCCATTTCCAAAAGCAACAATTCGCATCCGTTTCCTTGCTAATATCATCGGACTACCTCGTTCTTGGTCGCCTTGATTCCGCCTACCTGATCTGGGCCAGCATTCTGTCATTGTAGTACACCGTATAATCAAACGGAGGCCTATGTGCAGCATTTTTATGAGGTGTAAATTACATTTTGCGCAAACATCATGGTCGTTTGCAATAATTACCCGGCCTAGCTCCAACGACAAAAATAACTGTTTGAAATTTGAATTTCCCACCATATAAGAAACGTACCACCTTAATAGAACCTACACTCTGCGGTTCTGATTTCAAAAGCGCCAATCACAGACCTATCATCACCTCTAAGTCTAAGTTTTATTTTTATTTTTCAAATTGCGTAAACAAGCGAATTATTCGCCTGTAGGTAAGCGACGATGTTTTGGAAGATGAGGCACGCAGACTTAGAAGATACCTATTCACTCTGGCCTTGAAAGTTCGAGTACAAGTAGAAATACGTCGAAACAGTTAAAAGAAGATTACCTACTCCCCAGCTCAATTGTCCAACTTTAACGCCCAGTTTCATACTAACTAGGCAGCTCAAACTATTATTTCTTGCTCTGAAATTGCAGCTAAAACGTAGCAAAATGATAGCGAGCTTAGCTATGATACGTGCTATGAGAGTGCTACCGTATGAATCCTGCGATCCAAGGTGCCAAGCTATCTTACATCCAAAATCACTTTATAAAACTCCGAAGAATAGATATATGTATGTACCTATTATATTATCTACAATTCGCATTTTTTTTAAACCGGCCGATCGCAAGTCAGTCTCGCGTACTGAAAGTTCCATACCAACTTAATAAATATGTCATACATAAACCCGAAAAATATTACCTTCCAGCAGTCAAGTGAAAAGGTTAAAATATTGAAGGACAAATCTAACATTTGTAGTGGAAAAAATATTCTCGGATACATCGGGCTACATCACTGTCGGTTTTCTAACTACAAAATGTATAAGTTTGTAATAATTTTTTGTGTGATATACTTCAAATTAACGATTTTCGTTTGTTTTTCTTTTTTTACAATGTGTTGTGAGATTTTGCTACTTGCCTTTATGATTCTAGGTCAACGAGAAGTACTTTTTACCCGACTGCGCAAGAAGGAAGGTTATGTTTTTCGAGTGTATGTATGTATGATGGTTTCTTTGGCACGCCCTACAGCCTTAGCGGCTTAATAGATTTCGACATTGTGAGGTGTCATTTGCATCGTTTTAATAGTGAGAGTGACATAGGGTATGTCGTGTTGATGTTATTATATTTTCAGGTATGGTGGAGGGTACTCAATAAACAATTAGTCTTGGTTGAACCAGTGTTTTATTTACAACATGGTGACAGCGGTGCTTGTTAATTTAATAAAATAAAATAGTTTAACGGCGTGTTAGTTGCAAAAATTTGCTGTTATTGGTGATTTCGTGGTGTTATCTATTTTTATTGAGTACCCTCCACCATACATGAAAATATAATAACATCAACACGACAGGGTACAATAATTGGCGTTCGCGAGATCTTTTTTAAAGAAAAAACAGTAAGTTAACCTTCCTAAATAGGTTAATATTACCAATATGTAGAGTTCACTCAGCTGATTTAAAAATATAATTATGATTAAGTAGATTAGATTAGATTTTTATTGCTTCCATAAAGTACAAGGTAAAAAACATGAAAATTTAATCAGTAGGTACATAGTTTCATATGGACCCTGTCGGGCACAGCACGTGTAGGAGTGAGGAGGACGGTTATATTTATTACAATTTTTAATATCACAATTTATCATAATTTTTTATAACACTACTACGAAATAATCAGTAGTATACGAGCGTAAACGGAATGAAAGAGCTCTGCATCTACTACCAGTATAGGTCGTAGCGCACCGCTGTTACTTTTCAGTTACTAATTATTATTTAGTTATTTACCTACTATTTATATAATGCATTCGGGTTATATTTCTTTAGTAATTTAGCTTACTTGTTACCTAAATAAAACAATTCGTGATAAAATCAATCAATCTGCAATCAAGTAATCTTCAAGTCGCGAGTAAGTCGGTTTCTTCTAGGCCAAGCACGCTCCACCGTAAACCGCATCACCGCTTAACAACAGGCGAGATGCGGTAAAACTGAGCCTGCTTTACAATTTAAAAAAATTACTGGTTGAAATAGCATTGTAAAATTCTAGACCAAGATTCTACATAAAGCACATTGAAGTAGTAAGTGAAACCGTGAGACTTCAGCCCCATCACTTGTAGGAACAGTGACGAGACAGAGTAATTGTTTGGCGCCGCGCCAGTCCTCGATCGCTATGGAAATCTGGACGGGCTGTTGGAACTCTTTCTTCACTTCCGCCCACGATTGTCCTCGCTTATTGAGACTTAGCAGTTATAAATGATTGTTCTTTTAATAGTAGTAGCTTGAAGCGCTTGCAGTTCTTAGAACGCTCGTAACAGTTAGCTAAAATGGTAGTTAGAAAAATCTTTGTTTTTTAAATCTTCTTGAGAGTTTTTTCAAGCGATTCTGCATTTCTTAGTAAAATTTTAGTATTTTTAGTGTTACAAAATATTTTACTAAAAGTAGTAGGACACGTAGGACACGTACCTATTTATTATTTTATTTTATTTTACACTATTTGGAAAACAAACAGCTGGAACTAACTAATTATAGTAGTTAGATAGTAGAAGTAAGCCATAAAAAGTTTTCACTTATAATATCGAAAGATGTTTACAATCCAGATCTCAAGACAGAGATGTACAAAATAATAGATAAACAGTAATTGCTTTATACATTTTTATATTGCTATATACATTTATTTAGCTTGTATTTTGTCAGATTCAGATTCTATATTAATCTTTATATCAAGTTAGTTTCCACGAGTGCTTATTTCTAGTATTGCTAGTGTTAGAAACTGTAAAAATACGTCTCATCTATACTATCTATACTAATATTATAAAGAGAAAAGATTTAATTGTTTGTTTGTTTGCATTGAATAGGCTCCGAAACTACTGAACTGATTTGAAAAATTATTTCACTGTTGGGTAGCTAAACTATCCCCGGGAAACATATAAAAAAATAGGGTTCCTTACTAAAATAACCCAAGGTGTAAAAAAAATAGATTTACAATTTTGACTTTGCGTGTTTGACAGTTCTAAGACAGGACAACGTCTGCCAAGGTCAGCTAGTAAATTATAATTCTAGTTAACATAAAAAATCGAGGTCAGAGCTAATAGGTATAATACATATGAAGTAATATATTAATTTAACACATTAGTCACTATTTTAGTTAATGGGTGTACCAATTGTAGTAAGTTAAACTTAAAATTGAAATTTTTTAGCGTTTTAATGGTGCGTTTAAAATTAAAGTTATATGATTATTTACGGGATATTTACCGTGGTAAGGTTGTGGAATGAGCTCCCGATAAAAAAAAAAAAAAAAAAAAAAAAAAAAAAAATAGCGTTTAAAATTGCCCTCACAGACTAGGTAAAGCCAATGGTGTCAATTATGTTGTACCATTCTCTAAACTAAACTAATTTGACAGGACTAATATTGTCGGCATCTCTTTTTAATTCAATACGTCAGAAAAGGATGGCAATAATTTTAGAGCTGTAATATTTAGTTTAGTTTAAAAAATGGTACAACAGAATCGACACCAATGTCAGGTGTTTTAAAAGCGTTAAATTTAGGCTTGTTTCATTCAAAACTTATATGCAAAACTACATGTATATATATATATAACCCAATATATATATATATATATATACATATATATATATATCTATATATATCCATAGAATTCGTCGTACTTTACAAGGCACTTATGGAGCTAAATAATTGTTATTCAAAAAAGTACAAAAAACGTTCTGAGACAGCATGAAAATAAATTTGAATTAATTAATTGAACAAACCTCTCAAAAACAATGTCATGTTTCAGCGTCTTTGATTAGATTTTACTCCATGAAAGAGATCAAAGATCAAAAAGCCGGGAAACGTTAGTATCTCAATAATAGAAATATCTGCATCGATGACACTCGAAGGGGTCTTGACAAAGACAAAGAAATTGTCTGGCCCCACGCCAGCCGCTCGACGGAAGATGGCACAGTACAAACCGAAAAAGGTAAATCTACATGCGATCAAGTTTTACTTAGAAGTTTGGAATAGAATAGAATAGAATAGAAGTATCATGGCGATAGCTTTGAATGCTAAGCAACAAATAAACTTTATTAATTTAAAAAAAATCTTTTTTAAACAAGTTTTTCGTATTCTTCTCAGTAAACTCTTTCATTTGATGCCCATATCATGATGGTAGATGAGAAGATTTTGTCCGCCATCTTAGGGTGTCCACCATATTGAATGTATAATCTAGGAGTTAGAACCAAAGTGCTTGGGAAGACAAATCCAACAAAACCAAACTCGACGGGGTTACGTCGTGTCGTTTAAAATATTGAAAACCGCCACGTAAATTTTTTATATATAAAATTATATGATAAGTGAAAAGCCTATCAGTACGAGTGAAGTCACGATTATGAAAACAAAGACCATTTGTTTGAATGTTCATAAAAAATTCAGTACTGTTGACAAGATGTAAGACCATGAAATCATAAGCTAACGCCATCACCAACCTGTGAGTTCTTTTGGCGCGAATTTAAAAACATTTAAGTCAAATTCAAAGAAATGTATTTATATAAATATTAATTTGAACCCTTTTTTATGCCATAGGTGGCAAACAAGCAGACGAGGCTGTCTGATGGTAAGCAGCCGCCGTCGCCTATGGATACTTTTAATACCAGAGGCGTCACAAATACGTTGCCGACACTTTAGGTCTCGATTAACTCGCCTTTTGAAGAACCCCATGTTGTAGCTTCTCGGAAACACAGTGGAAACGTTAAGACAAATCAATTATTACAAATTGATTATTGTATTAGTGATTCAAACACTCTCACTTTCACATCAAGAGCGATGGCGGCCAAGTGCGCAATACGCATGTGCGCTTTACAATCTGACGGCACCCAGTTCGACTCTCAGCCCTGCCAACGACTTATTTAGTACTTAAATAAATTATGTGCAGTGTCGATGCCTTCGCTCAAAAAAGGTGAAGGAAACTCATCGTGAGGAAACCGGTGTGTCAAAGAATCTCCAAAGTTCAAAGAGACTTCATCTTTTAATCGTAATGTTCCATGCTACTGCTTGTTTTAGTTTCATCCTTAGATAACTTCTAATTATATATGTAAGCACACGCACGCTAATAATATATCATACAGGATGTTCGCTTAGACGACGGACGTACTTTTATCTATGGGAGTATTCAGTACATAATCCTAAACCCAAATATGCAAAAAATATGAGCTTAATGGATTACCGAGCCGTTTTGCTGACAGATCTTCTGACAGATTTGCCAACCCAATCAGCTGACAGAAGCGGTCCGTGACCTAACTCGCATCGCATCGCTTTGAAATTTTTTGGACGCGCGCGTGTATTCTATATTTACTATGTCTGGCATAGAACTTATATGACAGTAGACTGGGTTTTATGTATTATTTATTACAAATAACAGGCTTACCAAAGTATTTAGTTTAATACATACACATACTAAAATAATTTAAATTTTCTGATACATTTCTGAGATTTATGCATTTAAAGTTTTTGGTGAGGATAGAGAGCGGTTGCGCTTTCTCTCAAAAAGCGTGTGTTAATATATCATTTGTATGGCGCGCGCACTGCTTGACGTCTCATAACGTGCCATAGTGCGCTCTCTGTCTAGCGGGAAATTAATATACTTAAAACGTATATATTTTTTTACTTGATTTTTATTTCGTTACGTAGCCCTATTACATTTATGATCAGCTTTTTTATGACCCAATAAACAAAAACTAGGACTCAGACCTATTCGACACCAAGTACAATTTTATCATGCAATGGTAAACCCACACTCGAGCACTTTCACGAGCAATTAATAAATAATAATCCACCATTATTACGCATTAACACTCGGAAATACACAAGTTTAGAAAAATAATACAACGAGCCGACTTGTTTTTCCACATTGGCGCCAAAACTTCGTGTTGTCATCTTTGTCATCAAAATAATTTAAAATTTTCTCGTCATTTTCGAATAATAAAATATGCTGGATTGACTACACTACTGTGTCACAAGTCCAAGCACTATAAGGTATAGACAGAAAGAAGCGAGCCGATCAAAGATTGCTCTGTTTCAAAACGAGGACAATGCAAACTTTTGTTGTATCCAACGATGGCAGCTTCCGAAATAAAAATGTAAATTTGTTCAGCGCGGCGTGCTTTTAGAATTCTAGACAACCAGGCGAGCAATCAAGTTAGATTGGAATGGAGTTCGGTTCTTTGAGTTCCTTTTGGTAAATTGTTACAATGCGGTTCAGTGAAATAAGCTATAATTTTAGGCAGTGCTCGAAGTGGACCGGAACGCATCGGAACACCGTTCCGGTTTTTGAAATCACCATTCCGTTTCGTAAAGGAATCCAACGACACCTCACTCATCAAAATCGGTCAAGCTGTTTAGGCTATAGGAACCCAGAAACTTACTTAGATGCTTACATACAACCCAAAAACATTACCCTCCTGCTTGGACAGTCGGTTCAAAGTTTGCAAGGTTTTAAGGGCAATGCGTTCCTGTTCGTTTGTAAGTCCAATTCTACCACTGATTTTAGGTCTAGTAACCTGATTACCTTTTGTGAGTTAAATCATAAACTCCTACTTTCTTGTAATTTTTATGTGGCTTTCGCACAACTGTGCTATAATGGTAAAATCGCATCTTGATTTCTGTTAATATAACTGTCAGGTAGCGATATAGGTTGCATAGATAGTAATAAGGAGTTACATTTCAAAACTGTTTTTCTGACGAATCTCTAGTGTAATTCCGCTTCTACTTCGTTTCAAGTACAATAAGAAATTTGGGATAAATTATTTTACACTGTAGATATTTTTTAATGATGCTGGACTTCCGCAAAGTGACGCCTGATTAAATAAAGTACGTAAAATTTCAAGTCGAAATCTGTGTATTTTTTACCTACAACTACATGGATAAATGGCAAATAGTTGCCATAACCGCGCAAATTGATATAATGCAACCCATTTGACGACATATCATCTCTCTCTCTCTATCACTCTCTACCATGTCTTAAACTAAGTCGCAAAATACACCCACAAACTAGAGCACGGACGTGGGTGCATGGGTGCTCTCCTTCAAAGCAATTTCAACCTTACTATTCTTTTAGTACGATCAAAACATAAGAATATGAGATCGCGAGCATGTCTCACGTCTTCTACAGGCGCGCGTCTCGTCTCTATGTTTGTATCGTATTAAAAAGACACTAAGGTAAAAATTTATTTTGGAGATGACCGCGCTGTATGTAACTGCTTTAAAAATATCCACTTACCCAGATCTTCTGCATCTTCACTCCACTCTCCGGTCCCCAGCACGAAGACAGCCGATATCACGACCAGCACCAAATGACGTAGCACTGACTTCATCATCCCATCACTACTGGTCCACATGTTTTTATAGATTACTGTTTAATTTAGGTACGAGTAACTATTTTGGCAACATTTTACCGAACATTTTTCTTCAGCGTTCTGTAGATAAATTTCTTTCGTTAAATAAAAATTCTTCTAATTAAAGAGATCAAACGTTATTTTTATATAGTGATGTCATTTTCTTTATTCAAATTATTATTAGTTTTGCATTTGTACCAGAAATTATACGGCGTTTCGTGAACCAAAGATTTCTTTTGGCAGGATTGGTTCTTAGGGCTTAGGGGTGGACTTAAGAAGTAGAGACTAGGTTTTTGATGTAAGTTTTTTGAGTTTTTTGGCCTTCAGCCCAATCTTGATACCTATGTCCTACATTGGTCAAGCTACTATGCCAAGTTTGGCATCATATTCGTTACCTTAATTCATACGAATATGACACCAAACTTGGCTTAGTACATACACTTACTACTTTTGAAAATATGGTTCGGACATTTTTCTACGTTTATATTTCAACTAAGTACGACGTTAATATTGGAACAAACTTTTTGTTTTGATATATTTTATAATGACGAGAATAAATAGGAAAAACTATCTAAATTTTTGTAGTTATAATAAAAAATATTAAATCAAAAATGTGTTTTTTTGAAATATTTACTTCGCCAAATGACCAAAGCATATTTTTCAAACGTATACAGTAATTTTGTATAAAAAAGTTCAAATGTGCGAGTGAGATAGCACACCATATTCTGGGCCTTATAATAGTGCAGTGTCACGCACGGTTGGTTTCGGAACGCGGTTTAATATCCAAATGAATTATTCAGGACTCTTTTAGCGGTGAAACGGGCTCGGAACCACCACCTGCAACAAAGTACACACTTCTTCATTTATGTCCGACAAGTATAACGTACATTTAGACAAGTTCTTGTGCAAATGACGGGCTATTTACACGTATAATGAGTGCCAGGCGTGTCGTGGTGCAGGTACAGCGCTAATTTTGTAAGTTTATTACTCTACATACGATTATGTCGTTGTCACGTCGTTGTAGACATATTTTTTGACGCAATTACTGACATTAGCTTGACCGTGACCGACTAATGTTGATCGTGTGGTCATTACACCAATAATGATGAGTATATGGACTTCTTTCGGCTTAATACACTCTTTTCGCGTAACCTTGTAGAGCCCATTCGATTCCAGTTAGGTATTGGCACCTGGAAGAAACTACGGCTAATTAATTAACGCTTACGATGTTTTAGAATGTGTCAGTGTGTGAATGTGTTTTTGTATGTGTATGTGTGTGTGGGAGGGGGGGTGATTTAGTGGTCAAATGCAGACTTATACGCGATAAAAGTTACTATGACAATAAATTATTGGGATGTAATGTTAATCCTGTTGTCATGTTTTGCTAATATCGTTATTTGCTTAAAAATATTAGTCAACGCACGTCACAAGTCATTAGGCAGCTTGAGGTAGCTTTTTTTAGGTTGCTGGTTTTGAGCTATTCTTATCGGCCAAAGCTATCCCCTTCGGCACATTTTAACATTTCAAAAGAAGAAAAAAACCTGTTGCACATTATATTTCGAATAACATTGCAAACGTTTTAAAAGAATTTTTATATTGAACGTTTTTTTTATTTACAATATAAAATAATTAAGAAAAAATCCAAGAGATACAGATAGTTATAGAGATATAGGTTATTTAATTTTTAAGAGATCAAACATGGAAACAATATTGTCAAGACTTTTTTGATCTCCGTTATCCAATGAACATTGCTTTATACCACTTGCAATCTTATTCTATTAAGATAATGTCCATTTGATTATTATACATTCTCACTCGGTGTATAATTGATTTTTGAAAATATTGAAAATGTGATTTTTTTTTGTCTATATTCAGATTTTTACTATATTACAGCAGCTGTGATAAATGTTTGGCTGGATATATGTTTTTTTTAAATAAAAAGTGCGGTTAGCAAGCATGCTGTCCACCTGATGGTAAGCAGAAACTGCCGCCTACACCTGCAACACTAGCGGTGTTGACGGTGCTTTGCCAGCCCGGAGAGGTAGTGATAGACAACCTTTAGAAACGCTTCATGTTGAAGCTCGGCGGGAAGACCATTGGGAGAAGGACATTCCACCCTTGATGGACCGCGGAATCAAGAAAAAATCGAACGGTGTGGGATTTCCAGCTTTGCAAGATGTAGGGGTTAGTTTTTTGACGGTGTCGGGATGTGTGGTAGTGGAAGTTGACGCAGGAATAAGGTCAAAAAGCTCTACAGAGCATTCCACGAAAAGCAAGCGATTAAAAAACTCGTAGGATTCTTCTCACACCCTGAATATTCCACCTGTCACACCCGCATCAGTAAAAAAATAACCCGATATAATATTATTTAGCTAGTATTTAGTCCCTCATTAAAAGCTAGTATCTAATGCTGCCACTGTGTTAGTCCATAATAACTCTCATTAGTGAATCAATAGGGATAATAGGCAGGTGTCACACGTGGGGATTACCTTCGGATTATTATTGTACGGATATGAGGATCACTATTATCAATTCTTGCTTGTATAATCTTGAATGCTAATAACGGCTAAACAGTTAGCAGTCTATTGTAGTTAAGTCAAAGGAATCATCTCACATTGAATATAGTATAGAAATTGTTGTTCCAATAGATACCTGTTTGATAAATTAGATGCTAAGAACTGAAGAGCTTAATTTAACACCTAATTTTACACAGCTTAGACCCGGAAGAACTTGAAAAGTATAACTAACTCTTTTGTTATACGTCATTAGGCTTCTTAAAATTTTTACATTGTTAAAGACATGACTATGACTAATTAAATAAAGAATTAAAGTTATGAGAAAAAAATTACCACTAATGGCTGTTTTTCGGATATACACGTAGACTTTCATATAATAATTCAAAAACGTTAAACCCCCTTTTGCCCCCCTTATTTAAGTCTCATTGCAAAAAAAACTGAGCGGAACTCTACAGTCCATAAGGATTCTAGAGATTTCGTGATGAGCCAGTCAGTTAGTTAGGGAGTGGTATTTTGATTTATAAAATTATATGGATTACTGCAATTCAAAAAGAATGAACGAAAGTCGAAGACGTGGCGAGATTCAAGTGGGGGCACTTGCGTTGGAATGACATACGGTGAACCAAAGGATTCACAAAACAGAACAGCACGGTGGCTGCGGAACAGGAAGCGACCACCGGACAGACTTCAGCTCGCTGGTCGAACGATTTTGCAATATGACGTGCTGAAAAGAAGACCTATACAAGATATAAGGATAACGCTCCCGAAAACGAAGACTAGTGATAGTGCTGGTGATTTCTGATCTACCACAAAATATCAGCTGACGCTATAAAAATCAGCTGCTATATCAGCTGTATCCTTTAGATATAAGTTTTTGTAAAGGTGTCGAATAAAATTTATTTTCTTTCTTTCTTTCTTTCTATAGGTCAACGACCGACCTGCACCTCGCTCACGCTTGTACGCTTTACATTGCTGGTTTGCAAAATTCTAAACGACAAAAACAACTAAAACAACAAGTAAACGGCAAATGGTTATTTGAATTATATTGTGTTTAGATTGTTCAGATACACTATAGATTTTATTTATTTATTTTTATTTCCAACTTACAACTATCGTTACATGTTATATTACTTAATGCAGTAGCATTGTTCTTTTAGTGTAATAACAACACACTCACTTATCTAATGATTAATCCCGTAACATAAAACCTTAGATATACCTATAGAGACTCAGTGGACGGAAAATGGTTGATGAATAATAATAATGATGATTACTTAGCCACTCGATTGATCAAATTCTATAAAATTCCGAAAAAAGATACAGTTGATAATATAATGAACACAGCTGCAAACCAGACAAGCTAAAGCACGAAGCTCATTTTTTAAATTGTTAGAAAATAAATTTGTACCTACCAAACGTCAGATTCAACATGATATTCTAGTTACTTATGAAAATTTCTATGCAGAACGCGAATGCAGGCATCTTATAAAACGAAGAAAATCGAAAGTGCTCTGCAGTGTTATCGTTGAAAGACTGAAACGCAACTTTTTACAATTTTTCGCTGCAATCCAGCGCTTACGGGGAAGGCGCTGTGTTTATTTAAAAGAGAAATCTTGAAGAAAAATTTAACAAAAGCTTTCAACGAGCAAATATTTCATCAAAGGGGACTAAACGACCCAACGCGAGTGTCAAAGAGCTAATATAGTTTGGGGACAACGTGCTTCTACTTCAAGCTAAAGTGGGACTTCCTATATGCTACTGTGTATAGAATAAGATAATGAATGTGTATGACAAAGTGCATTTTATATGTAGGTGAGAGCCTGAATCTAACTGAAGCTTAATTTTTCTTGCGTATTAGCCTGCGCAACTAAATAAAGACGATAATTGTACCTATAGTGATTATTCTAATAATTATTTGTATTTTTATACTTTGTACAAAACCACTGTATAACAGCATAACTGTTTAATCGACGTATCTAAGAATATTGAGACAATTTCACGAGTTCAAAGTAAATAATTGAATACATGTACCATAATATACGGGCATCCTGCTGTCGCATGGACGGCCTCTATGTAAGTTCTAACATGCTACTATTTACCTAGTAACACCATGCGGTGTTCAAGCAGCAAGATTGCCTAAAAAGCTACAATAAAAATTTGTTCATAACAGAATTAGCAACAAAAGTGCCAAGTCACACTTGTTATACTTAGTTTAAAATCTAAAAATAAGCTTATGTGACTTGTAAATAAACCAAAAGATTAAAACTCGAGGGGTTTACTAATCTAATAGCTTTTAAAGGTTTCCACTATCCACCTCCAGACGTCATCAGACCCTTATCACCAAGTGTATATGGGCCTCGTTAAATCAAATCAAATGACCCCAAACTCCATGGCTCCATCATCAAATTCAATAAAAAAATATAGACATGGGTTTGGCCTCTGCTAAGTTTTGAAAACCATCATCATCAGATTAGTGGTACCTACCAAATTATTGTATTGTCATCCGAATTACATTTAACCCCCGAAGTGCCTTACGCAGTGCATGTCAGCGTAAGCAAAACAGGACTGACGCGCCATAAGCAGTTAAGGGGTGCGTAAGCAAATGGCTCCCAATCATCATTTTTTTTGCCGCGCGAACGATCGGTCCTTCGAAAATTTATGTTCACTAGTCTGTAGCTAGCTTCAAAGTTTTAAAATGTAAAACAGAGTAAAGTAAAGCACCCAAGGGAAAAATACAAGAGATATTGTACAATATTGTATATTGAGATATTTGTACACAGATATTTGAACACAGTTCGTTTCTTTGTTAAGAGTAGGTATAAGTAAATCTAATAATAATAATAAAAGCGTGTCTCCTCATACAATAGACCAGCTAAATACCATCAAGAACTCATTACAATAGCCGAGAATTTTTCAATCCTATCAGCATTTTGATTCACCTGGAAAATATTTAAATAATCACAAGTTTTACTGCATGTACCTTAAATAATAATGAACTTAGATTAATTTCTTATGAATAAAGTTCAAATATAAACATCAAGATCTTTGCCCTCAATGCTCAATAAACATCTCCCATACAAATATTTGTAAACTAAACGCGAAGTTGTTCTGGATTTGTACGGCTTCCGTCCCAGAAACCTGTTTTCCTTTATTCCGTTTTTTCTGAGCTTTGATTTCAGTTGAGGATTTGTCAGGAAATTGTTAGATGTTCAGAGGAAATTGCCTTAGGGCCTTGTTGACAAGCATTTGCACCGTTTATAAGTTTATCTTTCACGGTGCCCTTCGACAAGCAAATAACATTGTTAGAGCGTGTACTCGTACAGTCTATGTCAGTGGATAGAAACTTACTTAAGAGCCCATACTTTGCACGTCCTTTCTTGCACGCGTATTTAAAATAAAATGATTGAATGTACTATTGTTTAATCTAAGCTGTACGAATAAAGCCTAATATGTTCTTTGACATTTGAAACTTGACTTGACTTGACTTTGAAAAACATTGACTATTTCGTTATATGACTCAATTATGTTCCGGTTTAAATTATGTTTAATATTAATAAATGTTGTCTTTGCCTTTAATTATTGTAATATTAAATTCTATTTTTGTTTGTGTGATGTAATTGCTTGCACAACAAATGAAATCTGGTTTAAATCTAGATTTTACTTAAATAAATGTGCAAGTGGGTCTTAAACTTTTTGATAATTGATTGATGTACGTGGACTTTCACTAAATAAATAAGGTCTAGAAACGATAAATATTCTAAAGCCCACTACCTTGCAGTGTACCGAGCATAATGGTACACTCACACTTATATCTTGAGCCAGAAAAAAACAGCATTGTCAATAAATTAATTTGATGGTTTGTTTAAACGATCTGAAATTTCTATTTAATATTATGAAAAAATACTATACTAAAGTTACATGATTATTTACGGGATATTTACCGTGGGAAGGTTTTGGAATGAGCTCCCGATATTCCACAACCTTATCACGGTAAATATCCCGTAAATAATCATATAACTTTAGTGAACAACCGTGATAGTTTAAAACAATATTATACTGTACAATTAAATCAGACATTTCAACATCGTCGATTTGAACCCATTATAATGTAGAGTCGAGGTACGGGTTGATTTTATCAGGACTGTAATCCTAATCGATGTGGTGACAATCGTGGTAGAAATCTATGCAAATTGAGATAAAGTATGGGAGTTACCCAGTTACCTACCATCAACAACGCCAAGAGATTTTATCACATTTTCCTTCCGATCACAATTTAACGAGGAAGTACGCGTTGACATTTGAACATGTAAAACGAATCATTTAACCATTTTTGTACATATCGGCAGGCTTATTTTCAGGCAATAGATATTTTTAGGGATATACAATCTTTCTATATAATGGTTATTGGAGAGACGTGAACAGAAACAAGGTAAGGTCGAGTAGGTACCTCCCTGGCGCCGGGGGAATAGAATACGGCACCGGTAGGTACCCCCTGCCTGTAGTAAGAGGCTACTAAAAAGGGACCTCTGGACTAAAGCGTGCCAACGTTGTCGTGGGCGGAGGAGCTGAGGCAACACGGTTGTCTCGGGAGGAGCCGTAGCGCAGTGCTGAGGGCTTCGGTGCGTTCCTCTGGAGATCCCAGAGCCCTCTTGTCAAGCACTAAGACTGGTCACCGAGGGGGTTTTAGTGGGTATAATCCCACATAACCAGGCTGCACCCCAAGGGAAGAAAGGTTCTTGAGTGG
This sequence comes from Agriopis aurantiaria, assembly GCA_914767915.1. Lineage (NCBI taxonomy): Eukaryota > Metazoa > Arthropoda > Insecta > Lepidoptera > Geometridae > Agriopis > Agriopis aurantiaria. Next base: position 8,381,616 of record OU612000.1, on the reverse strand, counting down.
AGACCACGAACCGGAAGACGCAGCGTAGGTAGGCCTCCCACTAGATGGACCGACGACATAGTAAGAGTCGCTGGCATCCAGTGGATGCAAAAGGCAGGCTGTCGTTCAGTGTGGAGGTTAAAGGGGGAGGCCTATGTTCAGCAGTGGACGTCTTCTGGCTGATGATGATGATGATGATGATGGCCCAAAGGGTAAAAACGGGACCCTATTACTGAGCCTGTGCTGTCTGTCCGTCTGTCCTACCTTTTAACGGCTGTTTATTTCGAACTGCAATAGATAGCGAGTTGAAATTTTTACAGAATATGTAATAAGGCGGATTAACTAAGAAATAATAAAAAAAAGTCAAAAAGTTAAAGCGAAAGGGGGCCTCATACAACAAACGTATTTTTTTAACGTATTTTTGTATTAGCTCGGCCGACTCGCACTTGGCCGGTTTATTTTTTATCGCGAATAATTTCGAATAGTTTTCGCGATTTCAGAGTTGGTCAAATAGTAAAAAGTTTTCATGGTGACGGCTATTATGGACCCCTTTTGGCTTAGTACACCCTGTTGGTATATAGATTGATACGATACGACCCTGATTCTAAAATGTAGACGCGCCCTTAAATTCCCAATTTTCAAGACCAAAATACACAAATCCCTGGAACCATAAATTAACTTTACATAATAACACAGAAAACATTCTAAAGTAAACTTATAAGTCATGCATATTAATGTGAAAGCCTACCATAATGGCTATGCTAATGATTTCAGGAAAAACTAAGTACTTCCTAATTAACATAGCATGAAGCCTCTAATTAGGAAATTAAAAGCACCATAATAAATAAACAAGTATGCTAAGTAGTTTTTAATAAGCAAGATTATCATAATCATCATCATCAGCCTTTAACTGTCCACTGCTGGACATAGACCTCTCCTAATCTAATGCACGCCACTGAGCGCGGTCTGCAGTTCTTTGCATCCAGTTTTTACAATACACAAATACACACGTTTAACTTATAATAACTTCTTTTGGTTTAAAAAACATTATAACTAGACAGAACAAAAAGTACATCATGTATAGGTATTTTATAGGTACACATTGTTTTCCCCAAAAGCCGGCCCCAACCGCCAACAACCAGCGCTAGTCTTCAGTTGGAACCGGCTGTGACGTCATCCACGGATACCACACGGCACAGTACTACATTCGATAGAAACAAATCTATACTATATATATATTATTATTATAAAGAGGAAAGATTTGATTGTTTCTTTGTTTGTTTGCATTGAATAGGCTCCGACACTAGTGAACCCATTTGAAAAATTCTTTCACTGTTGGAAAGCTACACTATCCCCGGGTGACATAGGCTATATAATTAGCTATACCCGTTCGAAGCCAGGGCGGACCGCTAGTACATAATAAACCGGACAAGTGCGTCGGGCTCGTGAACTGAGGGTTCCGTCCGTACCACCACTATACAATAATTCTCAATTAAAACAGATTGAAAATATGAAATTTCGATTCGGTGAAAGAAATTATAAGGTTGTCCAAGTAACCGAATGACCAGTTATTGTTCAGGCTTAACGCTTTCCAAAATAGTCCAAGCAATTGTTATCCCGTCACATAGTTAATATTTTGCTACAGTGACGCTCGAGTATAACACAATTATAACTTGGTAATGAATATAAATTAGACACTAACTCGCACTTGGCCATTATTTATTATTTGTTGTTAATACCTCTTTTACATTATAGCTAATAACAAAATACGTTTGTTGTATAAACGGTTCCCCCCTTTCGGTTTTACTTTTAGACTTTTTTATTTATCAGTCAATCCGGCATAACGTTACATATTCTGTGAAATTTCAACTATCTATTACGGTTCGAAAGATACAGCCGTTTAAACGAAGGACGAACAGACAGACAGGCAGACAGACGGACAGACAGACAGACAATGTAGGCTTAGTCATAGGGCCCTGTTTTTACCCTTTGGGTACGGAACCCTAAAAAGTACATACATATCGACATTAAGTAATTAATTTAAACAAACTTAGGAATATTATACAGTAAGAAAAAATTATAAGGTATATTCAAATAAACTACATTATCTATTTAAGTATGTATTTAAAGCTATATTTGTATGTATATCAGTCTCTGGCAGCCATATCACAAGCTTTGCTTAGTTTGGGGTCAGATGACTGTGTGTGAAAAATGTCCCGAAATATTTATTTATTTATTTATCAATTCACGAAACATCGAATGGAAAGAAAAAGAAAATGTCTAATATTTCAAATTCAAAACTGTTTTTGTTGGTTTGTTTGTCAGTTTTACAGGCAGCAACATAGCTATGACACTATTCGTTGATAGATAACATGAGATAGTAGGGAGGGAGTAGAGGGAGGGGAGCCTGGGGAGTAACCGAATACTTTTTATCCCAAAACAAATACATTTCCTGGGGGGCTACCCACGTGGGTAAACCCGAGGGTCGCAGCTAGTCATCTATTACTATCGTAAATTAGCAACCTAAGAGTGGTATGTTAGCATACAGTTCTATTAAACTCCCCAAAGCAACGATATACAGCAATACTACAAAAATGCGTTAACTAATTCTATTTATTTTAATATTATTATTTGATAATAGGCTTGCGCTTGGCCACCAATTTTCCTGATGTTAAGCGATGATACGGGCTACGATGGAGCCGCTTGCCTAGAAGAAACCGATTCACTCCTGATTTGAAGACACCCAGATTGTAACTATCAGGGAACACCCATTCAGGCTGCGCATTACAGTTAAATGGTTATTAAGGGAACAACAAAACAGAACAAACAAACAACACAGTAACAAAATAGTCAGTGTTTTAACTGACTTCAAAAAAGGGGAAAATTCTCAACTCAGCACGGTTTTTTTAATGTATGTACTTCATTTACGCCGACACCTGCGTGAACCAATTTACGTGTTTCTTTTTTTTTTTTATTATATAGAAGTCACTCTCGAGGTGGTCTCACAAAAAATCACAAATTTTGGCTTAGTAATTTTTAAACCAGCTCCAATAATATGAATAACTTTGCTTGAGCGCTTACTAATTTGGTATAGCAAATAGCTACAGTAGTTTTGTTCGAGCGCCTTGATCGAGTCAAAGAGTCAGAGTTTTTTTTTTTTTTAGTAGCTTTGATGATGCCTCTTTTGATGTCATATTAAAGTCGAATTTTAAATTGATAAGTATTAAAACAGTGTTCTAATTCAATCTGTTCAGGTTTGGGTTACGTCAATCAATACCTACCACAAAACAGCTGATAGCTGTCAACTGCACAGTCCATTGTTTACTACAAACAATACTGTCAAAACCGGCGTAATATGTACCTTAAATGCCTATTTAGTTGTATTAACGTATGACTACCACACTAACACATGAAAGAAAGACACAAAGGAACAAAAACTGGTTAACTTTTGTGACTGCAATTTGAGATCGATTCTGATTTGCACGGGTGAAAGTTTTGATTACGTGAGAGCATGCTTTTTTGTCATCGCGCATGACCGCGTGTGGCCTGGGCCGCGGTTCGCGGAGTACTGAGGCCTGTAGTGAGCAGCCCACCTTTTCAGCTCAGGGCGGGTGGCGAATCGGCCGCCCTCGTCAGGTGAGCCGGTACTGTGAAGCTAGAAATCTGTGGATGTGCTTTTGGTACTTTTGCAGAGAAGTGTTAAAAAAAAAACTCGTGTCACGGTGTTTGTGGACGCACTCCTCTGAAACGGCTCGACCGATTATTATGTATATTTGGTAGGTATGAGAATATGTTGTAATAGTTATTTATGATACAAGTGCGGAAAGTTGGTTATTACAAACGAGTAGACGAATGTAAGCCCGAGACGAAGTTGAGGGCTTACCATAGTCACGAGTTTGTAATAACCAATCCGCACGTGTGCCATACAACGTTTTACAACACATTTGCGAGAAAAAAACAAAAAATGGAAATTAAAAAAATACCGTAACGTACACGCACGGTGCTATACAACGGAGCGTGCGGACAAATTCATTACAGCACGCTCCGTTGTATGATGCGTTTCATTATAGCACGCTCCGTTGTATGATACCTAATGTTTAACTTTCGAAAGATGTATTCAGTTATCGTAAGTGCACTTTTTGAGCAAATGTGTTGTAAAGTATATTTCATACCACTAGGTGATTAGTGTCATAGTAGCGAGGCCGAAGGCCGAGCTCTACGCGTACGAAGTAGCGGGTGTCAACTAGTATATTTATAATAATGTAGGCTGGTACTAAAGACTTATAAGTATTTTGGAGGCCATCGAACAACTATAAAATCTTAACAAGAAAAGTAACCGGCTTCAAAATTAGTAAATACTTACGCAATTTCGTTCACTTGGGTGACATATTTTTTTCCAGTTATTGTGAATTAAAAACCAAACTGCTGAACTAGTTTTGATGACATTTCTATAGCAACCAATCTGAAAAGGTATATAAATAAACAAAGAATTAGCCAAATCGATTTATAAATGAGTTCTGAGGTAACAAACATAAAAATATACAACCGAAATGAGAACCCCCACAGATTCTAATCGAACAAGTATTCGTCTATATATGCATATTGTTTGTATGTTTGTATTTTTGTTCGAAGATAACTTGAGTATCGATGATCCGATCTTCATGAAATTTTGTAGGCAAGTAGTTCATTTACAAACAATTATAAATTTTTAACGTTGGTAAAATCGGTCTAGGTTTTGTGACAGGGTTCGCCAGGTCTCAGTTGGGGGCAAACATCTAATTTAGTAAAAAAGAAGCAGAAAATATAGGTAGTTGGGAATCAAATACATCAAAATCATGTTTGAAAACAAAACATACTATAAAGCGTTAACCAAAATAAATACCTAAATGAATTAAATCTTAATTAAATTGGGAATGAATTTTAATTACATACACAGTAACTTTCAGATCAATTGAGTTGCTCTCTTCTTCCCTGTTCAAATTTGTTTATTGACTATTATTAGATTTGTTACAGACGGAAAGACAGACAGACAAACTGCGTAGGCTTAGTGATAGGGTCCCGTTTACACCCTTTGGGTACGGAACCCTAAAAAAAAGGTAGCCTACATGTACCTACCTACCATAGAGTAATATTTGGCTACGTTTTATCCCGAATAAATTCATGTTTCGATAACCTCAGATCAAATAAAAATAGCCAGATGTATTACGGCGTACTGCAAAAGTGAAGCCAAAATTGCTTCCAAAAATACGTGAATTCACAATAAATACACGACTCACGCACACATACGTTCCCACATTCAAAACTACGTGAATTTCTCGTCAGAACGTGTCAGAACATCGTACTGAAAACATTAGTTTTAAAAAGAAACAATGACTTCTTGTAGCACTAAGAACTATAAAAACAACATACAAGTAAATAAGAAGAAAGATGGAATAACTTTCCACAAGTAAGTATTTATATTATTAAAATTGCAGTGGTAACACTTCGACTACGCACACGTGTTTATAAAAGTGGCTTCACTTTTCCTGTTCGCCGTAATCCATCTGGCTATTTTTACTTGATCTGAGTCGAAAACAGGATAGCAGGTAAAACCATGGGGCACTGCTAGTAAAAAAATAAATCAATAACGTTTATTATAATCATGTCATTCTTCCTCTCTTTATGCTATAGACATGAGACATCTTTATAATAAAACAAAACAAAATAGATTCCATCGCGTTTTCCTTATGAATATTTCGACGCTCCCCTCCAGTCGAAATAGATAAGAATTTCCGTAGACATAAAGGCTCATAGATTGACATGATCAGGGAATACAGACACGCAAGGAGTTTCATTCTATTTACACTGAAGAAAATGGGAGTGTAATGAAATCGTTTGAATTTATTGCAGTTTATACAAAAGATTTTTGTCTTTAAAGCTGTTTTAGTGTTCCGTAGGAACCCTTATAAGTTAGTTTTGTCTGTTGTCCGTCCTTATCTTTGTGTAATCTTCTAGCTTCTTTAGTTATTAGTATAAGTTCATGAAACTTTTCAGAATTACAAATTTGGCATAAATTTCAATTATGAAAGTATAAAAAATATAATTTTGTATTTTAGATAACTCTGGTAGGTATTTTAAAATGAAGGTTTCAAACATCACTTTTTTATCAAGTGTGTGTCAAGGGCGGACCATATTTCGCCTTTGCTAAGTGCTAAGTGGCGAAAAAGTTGATTTGTTAGAAAAAACTTGCCATGCTGATGCCAGGCATTAAAATTATTTCGAACTTTTTATGATTACAATTTTTTTAGTTGTGACGACTTTGTAATACATTCAAGACGTTCTAGCTCAAATGTCATTTACGATCTTAACAAAGAATGTTTTGCTAGTAGTTTTCTCTTTGATAAACCATAAAAAACATATATAATCTCGGGATGATACATCACTGAAATTCCTTGAAAGTCCTTCGCTCGGCTTCGTTCATTTGAATGTTTCTATAACCACCAATTTCTGAACTATGAGTGTAACCACACATGTCCATAATTTCATAGCGATTGTGTTAAGTTATTTCGATGCTAACGTTATAAATTAAACAATAGTTACCAATATAATTATAATATTATTATTTTTGCCATAGGTGGCAAACAAGCAGACGGGCTGCCTGATGGTAAGTAGTCACCATCGCTTATGGATACTTGTAACACCACAGGCATCACAAATACGTTGCCGACTCTTAAGGACTCTATTAACTTTTTTGAAGAACCCCATCATGTTGTAGCAATTCGGAAACACCGCAGAGGGTAGCTCATTCCACATATTGCAGGTATGAGGCAAGAAAGATCGTGTGAATCGCACAGTGTGCGATTTCCACTGATCTGTGACGTGTGGATGAACTTTCAGGCGGTGGCGGCTGGTGCGATGATAAAACCGCGATGCTGGCATTAGATCGAACAGTTCTCCAGAAAATTCCCTGTTCAAAATGCGATAAAAGACACAAAGAGACCCAACGTCTCTGCGCATGCTGAGCGTCTCTATAGGTGTTCAGTGAGCTGGGATCGTCGACAATTCTGACAGCTCTACGCTGTAATGCATCAAGTTGCTTAGCCAGTTATCAATGTTTTACGTTGAGCCTGTCACAAATATTACTTGCTCACTCATTCTGCCTTGACATCTGCAGCTGGATTAGCTAGGTTGTAGCACATTCGACCCTAGATTCGGGGTCGTAGATACAGCTTCGGTATCTCTTGTCTATTAAAAGGTTCATGGCTCGCATGGTCAGATTTGGTGACCTGAGTAACTCCTCAAGCAAAAAAAAATCTCCGATTTCCTGGGAGCATTTGTAGCTTCAGGCAACGTGGAGGTACCGGTGCGTTCCTATGAAGAATCTTCACATGTACTGTCAGGCACAAAGACAGGCCACGAAGGGGATTTATAGTTGTCGCAAATCCACATGACCTGACTGTACTCTTTAGACGCTTTTCTTTTCTTTAGAGTGTCTGTGAGATTTAAATAAAATAAACAACTAGACAGTTAAAATAAATGTTGACTCTTAAACAGCGGGATACCTACTATTGAGTATCTTAAAACCTAAAGAAGTGAAATCAAAACTAAAAAATAGCAATCCTAAAAAAACGTACGTTTACGAACAAAACTTATTCTACAAAAGCTGGAGCAGTGGGAAAAGTTTTGGCTCAGATATATCTAGTTTCCAAAAAAGCTACAAAAGAACGGAAGCCACTCTATTTCTACAAAAAGTAGGAAACAACATCAGCAAAAGTTTACAAAAACTAGCATCCAGCGGGCGTATTTCCGTCGTTATAGCCTACTCAAGGCTTCATTAGAAGGTCGACGTTCGCACAAGGTACGTATTAATTACGGAACCGTATTAGCTCACTAACTATACCACTGCGAACCTTCTCAAATCGCTTTGAGATCGCAATTAGACATGACGTGTGATTTTAAATTAACTCCCTTAAGTTTAATGCTTCCTCAGAGGTTTGGTTACTATTAGTTATCAAAACTAGGGAAGGTTACCTTTGAAATGGAAATAATTGTGGCTGTCTTTCGCTTTCTATCCCTATACCGGGTTTCACGGAACTGTGGTACTAAGTCGAAAGGATGTGATTATGCTCGTCATTATGAACAACTTTTACTCAACACTCAATAATTTATTACAACACTATGAAATTCATGTAGCATCTTAGGTTGCATGTTTGAAGTGAGTTTTACATTAATTACTCTGATTGTAGGGCATGGCAACAATGTATGTAGTGAATCGATTTAACTATGGTCACAGAATACATATTAGTAGGTTCTATTTAACCATCCCTAAAATCGGGCAAAAATTTTTTGTTGATCCATGGAAAAATGTCATATCAAAGAAATGTATGGAACAGCGCATATTTTAAGTTGGTCTCAAATTAAAAGTCCTTAGTTTACCACCGTTCCGTCTAATCATCATCATCATCAGCTGCAAGACGCCCAATGCTGAACATAGGCCTCCCCCTTAGAACTCCACAATGAACAACAGCCTGCCATCTGCATCTACTGGATGCTCGCGAAGTACACAATGTCGTCGGTCAGTCTAGTGGAGCGTAGGTAGGCCTACCTACGCTGTGTCCTCCGTTTCGTGGTCTCTACTCAAGGTTTTTTCTTCCTCATCGGTTATCGGTTCCTCGAGCGAAGCCTGCATGGTTGCTGCATGGTTATATTGTGTAGTATCGACACATAGCCCTGTATACCAATCGATATAATAACTTGTGCAATCATTGGTTAAAATTTGGTTAAAATTTATTTTATCTTCCCTACGCGCTACAATGACAGAAATGAATACAAAATGACCCTCTTTTACTGCAATGCCGCGCTGCATAGAAATATTGCATAAACATTAGCCCGCGTGACATTGCATTGATTTCTTTGCTTCCAACTTTGGAACGATAGAAAAGGCTGAGCGGCCGTACTGAAAGACAGATCTAGGACAGTATTCAAATCACATTATCTCGTTTGAGAGACATTTGTTCAGAGCCCTAGGAATTTGTTGTTTTAGGAGGTTTTTCCACTAAAAAGAAGCGGATGCATTAAGGTTATTTTAGAATTTACAAACGAAAAATAATTTTTATTTCCAGGTAGTGTCCTGTGATTGGTTCGCAGTCAAGGACGGTTCCCTTTGGCACAGATCTAGCCTTTAGGCTATATATAAGATCCTTGCTCACAGTACAGCCATAGTCATCAGTCATCATTTTTTCCAAGGTTGCTAGACAAAAAGGTTTTAATGAAATGTGAGTTGCCCCAAAATATTTATCTAAACAAATTTTTCTGTAACTTTCCTCGCAATGTTTTAGAAAACTACTATAGAAGCCTTGGCGGCAGCTGAACATTTTATGACCTCGCATTTGTTGACGTATACTTTGGCCCACATTTTCACGTTTGCTCATAAATGCTTCTATTGGCTGCTACTACAGTAATGTGCTATTAATGCAACTGATAAAAAACCCCGCACGAAAAATGAATACACACGATTCACGAGCGCAATTGCGCTACATTTTATTACCTACCTTATTCTTAAATGAATATGGTGGATATTCCAGTGAGCGGGTTATCAATCAGTCGCATTGCGTTGAACTTTGAAATAAAGCGTAATAATTCAGCTGGAATACCGATAACCGATGGGGAAGAAAGGTTCTGGAGTGGAGACCACGAACCGGAAGACGCAGCGTAGGGAGGCCTCCCACTAGATGGACCGACGACATTGTGAGAGTCGCGGGTATCCAGTGGATGCAAAAGGCGGGCTGTCGTTCAGTGTGGAGGTTAAAGGGGGAGGCCTATGTTCAGCAGTGGTCGTCTTCCGGCTGATGATGATGATGATAAATTCAGCTGGTCCTGGGTTGTTTGGTAAATAATAAAGCTGCAAACAAATTATCGGATAACTTCAGAATCAGAATCTATCTTCTATAGCATATTGGGTACGCTGCCAACTGGTAGTTTTTTTTTTTTAATCTTTATTTTTAAAGAGGGTTTGGTCAGACATGACCATGCCACCCTCATTGGCACATTCTTAAAACTAAATCCTTCTTCTAATACATAACATCACGATCTTGCACAGTATTCTGCACTCCTCCGATAAGGGATCAGCCAGCACGCTGTTACACCACCCAACATCATTTATATTAAGGTTGGTATTCTGGTTGAAGTCGAACCTTTCAGCCTCTCTCCGGACACACTCCATCATAACATGACATACGTCTTCGACTACCCCACACTCGGTGCAGTTTGATGAGTCGGAATTGCCTATCAAATGTAGGAATTTGTTGAGTGGAATGTGACCGGACCGAAGCCTCATTGCCATGACACTGACCGCCCTACTCACATCAGCGGCCAACTGGTAGTGGGCTTGAGCATTTGGATTGTCTTTAGACCTTCAACGGTCTATGGGCAGTCTAACTGTATTTGTAGTGTTAGTTTTAGCTTGTATTTTGTTTAGTTATTAAAGGCACTTGCCCAGTAAAAATAATAATAATAATATCTTCTATATATATATTAAAAATGAATCCCTATTTACCTTGGTCACGCCATAACTTACAACTTTACCGATTTAATTCAACAATTTTTTAAGTGGTCTAGTACTTTGTTGAAGGTTCTTAAGGAAAGAAAAATTAAGAAATTTGCGCAGAAAATTGGAAAATTTCAGAAAACTTAACAACAATTTTAACTTCACGCGTTTGACAGTTCTAAGCCAGGACAACGTCTGTCAGGTCAGCTAGACATACTGAATCTATGGCTAGACAGAATATATTTATTGCAAAAACTATGTACAAAAGAATGTTCTCAATAACTAGAGTATCAACAGTTTAACCATTTCGGGCCACCACGTCCGATAGTTTGTTTGCACATTGAAATTAAACACCATTAACGGATTATATTGCGTGTATTTTACATTACATTAATTCCTGGCTTTTCAAACAATTCAGTGTCCGTGGTCACCGTGTAGACTAGATGATGGATGTTTATAGAAATGTTGTGACATTAGTTACAAGTACCGCCAATGATTTTTTGGATTCCGTACCCAATGGGAAGAAACGGGACCCTATTACTAAGCCTACGATGTCTGTCTGTATGTATGTTTGTCTGTCCGTCCGTCCGTCTGTCCTACCTATTAACGGCTGTATCATTCGAACCGTAATAGACAACCAGTTGAAATTTTCACAGAATAATTAATGTTACGTTAATGGATTAATTAACAAATAGTAAAAAAACTAAAAATTAAAACGTATTTTATAACGTATTTTTGTATTAGCTCTAATGAAAAACAGTAATACGTAAAAACGTTAAACTTGCCATGATTATAGTACACACTCTAAAGTATAACAACAAATAATAAATAATGGGCAAGTGCGAGTCGCTGATAAATTTCTGTTCACCATCGGTTCTCGTACGATCACCGAAGTGAAGCAACGTCGGGCGCGGTCGGTACTTGGATGGGTGACCGCCTGGGCGTTGATGGGATTTTGTCTGTTTATACAATTTTTTGTACTTTAGTAGCTAACAAGCTATGTGGTGGTACGGAACCCTCAGTGTACGAGCCCGACGACTCGCACTTGGCAGGTTTTATTAATCAAAACGTTCCTTATGTACGCAGCAGTCGCTCACGGTGTAGTGTAGAAGTCTTACAGTTCTGCGCCAGGCTTGAGATTTTATGTTTTGAGTTTTTTTTTCAGATTCACAGGTTTTATAAACCATATCAGAGCCCTTCGAGTAACTTTAACACTGGTACTGGAAAAGCCACTATAAGCACGACTAGCAAATCTCTCATTGCTTTCAACATCGGTGCTCCGTGGACTAAATTGATCTATAGGGAAAATCACATCTTTCCTGCGTCCAAATATCAACTGGGAAAGATGGAAAATACGATGATGGAAACATAATTTTCCCCATAGACCAATTGGTCAAATTTCAATTGGTCCATGGACCACCGACGGCTGTTAAAGTAGGTACCAACCGAAGTCCCTAAGCACGAACGTAAAGCAAGTAAGTTTCACAATGTTGCAGACCAGCTCGCAGTAGAACACTTCTGAAGCAATAGATTATTGACTGAGCGAAACAAAGGGAACAATCGACGGAAGACAGAGTCTACGGAAACCAATTGACATTTGTATTTATTCAACGATAACTTGCGAACCGTTGATTCGATCTTCTAGACAGGTAATTCATGCAAATACAATTTTTTATACGCAATTTTAAGGTTGAATTTGAACAAGATGAGGGTGTGAAGCTAAGTCACAGTTCGGAGCGAACAATTAGTTTTTTTTTTAATGTTCGTTATCTCAGAACTTCATTTATAAACCGGAAAAAAACTTTTTTTTTATTTGAAAGGATTTATTTTCACATTGGTCCCATATACATTTTAAAATCGGTTTAATAGTTTGGTTTTAAATTGAATTTACTTCTGATTGGTCACATCCCATATAAATTTCTAAATCAGTAGCAGTTTGGTTTTAAGTTAATTTTACTGGAAAAAAATATGTCATCCAAGTAAACTAAATTGAATCATTTTAAAGTCGGTTTGCGAAATTAACGATTATTGCTCTTTTGCTTGACTGCCACACTCTGGAAATATATAGTTCAAATAGTCCAATGAATCGAACCACGTGGTCAAACCACGTGGACACGGACCATCACCTCGACTTTACAATGACCAAAGATAATAATATAACCGCTAACGCTGAAGAGGTGGAACTTTAATAGTGAAAAATATTTATGAAACGGGTGAGTGTATACGTTAGAGCAAGATAGAAAACGTAGAAGTTTGATTTTGAGTTGCGCTAGTCTGCAGTTGACGTTGAGCCTCAATTTTAGTGACCTTATAACGACATACAATTTCCTTACTACCCACTAAATTCCAAATCAAGTTCACCGCAAAATACCTGTACTGGCCCCGATGACCCGTCGGTTATCGATGGCCTACCTAAAACGTTATGAGGGATTCGTGCCAGCTAATCTACTCCCACCCCACCCCGCTTCCGATGTCGATAAACCGAAATACCTACTGGAAATTTGTTGCCAATAAATATGGGATACTGCTAAATGACTGGGCAGTTTTAATAAGGTTCAAAATGTGTGCGGGCGGCTTGAAAATGTTTTTCCTGAATGTTTTTGGCAGCTATTTCTTTTTATGGTCGGTACGGTCAATTGATTGTTCATCAAAGCATTACATTTTCTTTCTGATTTTCATAAATAGGATGTGGTAACCGACTTCAGGAGGGACGTTCTCAATCGGTCCCGTTTCACTGAATTTACATGGAAAAACACAAATAACAATGTACAAATACGTAATATCAGTATGACTGAAGTGAAGATTGTCAGTTGAATACAAGTCAATTATCGTTTTTAGGGTATAAAACGTCCTTGATTATCGTAGCCGTTAACTGTCATATTTGACAATTTGATGTAGACAAGGCTGTTTTATACCCCTTTATATACAACTAGCTGACCTTGACAGACGTTGTCCTGTCTTAGAACTGTCAAACACGGAAAGTCAAAATTGTAAATCAAATTTTTTTACACCTTGGGTTACATTATTGGAGTTTTAGTAAGAATCCCTATTTTTTTTGAAAATATAATATAGCCTATGTTACCGGGGATAGTGTAGCTTCCCAACACTGAAAGAATTTTTCGAATCAGTTCAGTAGTTTCGGAGCCTATTCAATGCAAACAAACAAACAAACAATCAAATCTTTCCTCTTTATAATATTAATAATAATAATATAGATATTATATAAAGGGGTATAAATTTATATGGGGGTATGCAACGTTCTTGGTATATGACGAATCTCTAGCCGCTTCTACAAAACGACTTCCGCAAAGTGACGCCTGATTCAATCAACAGTAATATTTTTATTTTTATTTTATTTTATTTTTTATTGTAGGTATTTAGGTAGTTAGTGGTACCCCCCACCTTAGTGTAGGTGGTGTAGTAGGTGTAGTAAGCTTGAACATCGTGAGGTCTCAGTTCGGGATGCTAGAATTACTAGTTAACTATGGCTAACTCGTTTTTCAACCAGCAGAATTTTGTATAATTGATTTGATCTAATGAAGGAACCAAGAAGTGGATAATGGAACTCTTCACTGGCTACTAGTAAGCCTCTCGAGTTTGGTTTCATTTGGTTCGTTTTAGCGAGTCACTGAGCTTGCTTTTTTAGTAAAATTACCTATATGATTATTTACGGGATATTTACCGTGGTAAGGTTGTGGAATGAGCTCCCGATATTTCGGCGTAGTTACATGCACCATGTACACGTCAGTCTTCCCGTGACAAATCATATAACTTTAGTGAACAACCGTGATAGTTTAAAAACATTGCTTTTTTAGTATTACTTATACACAATAATTTATTCTGATAGTAAAAGTAATACTAACTACGTTCTGCAGCTTTACCTGCAATTCAACAGGATGAAGTTTAGTGAAAAAAACATACCTACAGCACAAACTTTCGCATTTATAATTTAAGAGGAACAAAACTGTTTTTTGTGAATAGTAATGTTGAGGTAAATTTTGTATTTAGAAATGAGATACATAATAGACGGCATACTTTTCCTTTGTTACCTACGAAAATACTCATTGTCTTAGGTTCCTAATTAGGCATTCTCTGTCTCACAGAATATTTTAATGAGTTGGTAAGTTTTTAAGTATAAGAACACAGACTTTTGTATATTTAAATATCAGATCGCCTGTTAAAAATTCAAGCAGCTCCGTAATGATCACTTTGTATAATGAAGTTACTAAATACAAAATTATTAGACAAAATTTATATGCGGAGTGTTGCTAGGTAATGATTTAAAATCTCCTTTAACTTTGTTTTGAATGTTTATCGGGACTTATCACGTATTATTTTATTAAGGTAAAAATAAATTGGTTTACCTAAATAAAATAATACGTGATAAGTCCCGATAAACATTTAAAACATGTGTTCAAATCGCGAAAGTCTAAAAATTTCCTTAAACTTTGTTAGAAACAATAGAGTTTCAACCACTAACAATATATTTTCTTAAGAATTTAAAACTATAGTTTAAACGGGTGTTTTAACAATTAGCAGTTTATCTATACTAATATTATAAAGAGGAAAGATTTGATTGTTTGTTTGCATTGGATAGGCTCCGATACTACTGTACCGATTTGAAAAATTATTTCACTGTTGGGAAGCTACACTATCCCCGGGCGACATAGGCAATATTATATTTTCAAAAAAATTAGGGATCCTTACTAAAACTCCAATAATACACGTGCGAAGCCGGAGCAGACCGCTAGTGTTGTATAAAGCAAAGTTAATATCTTACCAACTCAAAAATAACAAGATACCTACCAAATTATAATATACCTACTAGCAGACCTGACAGACGTTGTCCTGTCTAACCTGTCTTAGAACTGTCAAAACGCAAAGTCAAAATAACAAACCTTATTTTTTTACACCTTGGGTTACATCATTGGAGTTTAGTAAGGATCCCTATTTAAAAAAAATTAATAATATAGCTTATGTTAACCGGGGATAGTGTAGCTACCCAACAGTGAAAGAATTTTTCAAATCAGTTCATTAGTTTCGGAGCCTATTCAATGCAAACAAACAAACAAACAAACAATCAAATCTTTCCTCTTTATAATATTAGTATAGATATCTTTTTTTTTATAAATAATTGGCTTGCGTTTGACCACTGTTTATTGTCATTTGGCGTGGTAATGCCATCAGTATGGTGGGTATGGTATCAACTGGAATTACTCACGAGAATTTGGCTAGACCTTCAATGGTCTATGGGTAATTATAGTTGAATTTAACTACCTACTTAGTTTTTTTTTTTTAACTTTATTCAGCAACTCCTTAATAAATTTGGAAAGTTTTTAGTTAAAAAAAAATTATTTAACCGAATTTACATAATTACTTGGTCGTTTAGTTATTAAGAGCTTGTATTCTGTATAGTTCATAAAGCCAATTAATAAAATAAATCTATTACCTACTTTACTCATCATCATCATCATCATCATTTCAGCCGTAGGACGTCCACTGCTGGACATAGGCCTCCCCCATCAATCTCCAAAAGGGCCGGTTGGAAGCGGCCTGCATCCAGCGTTTCCCTGCGGTCTCTTTTAGGTCGTCTGTCCATCTTGTGGGTGGACGTCCTACGCTGCGCTTACCAGTCCGTGGTCTCCATTCCAGAACCTTTCGGCCCCATCGGCCATCTGTTCTGCGTGATATATGCCCTGCCCACTGCCATTTCAACTTACTAATCCGGTGGGCTATGTACCTACTTTACTACTTCTATTCAATTTCCTATAATTCGTAATAAATTTTTTAAGCTGTATAGTTTCCAAATAAATATGGTAAAGTTAATCTTGCAACACTGCATAAAGTAACCAAATACAAAATTATTAGGGTAAAATTCTACCAACTCTGCACTAACGGCAAGCCGGCACAATTAGGTTAATCTCCAAAAACTCCAGATTAAACTAAGTAAAAAGGCTTTAAGATATTTTAATCCCCCTTATTAGTCACGCTGTTTCGCCCTATTTCGTCGGTTGTTTCTGCTGAATCCGGGCAACATTGTTTAACAACTTTGGGTAAAGGGTTTAACACCTTGTGACAAATAATTTTGTATTCGAGCTACGTTTTTGCCGTTTGAATTGATTATGAAGGATGGCTTGCTTGAATCAATTTGAAGGGGATCTTGTTTTTGTTTATACAATACATTTACAGCATTTGTAAAATTTATTACATTCAAGCGTTGATTTACTGAATTCTGTAACTTTGTAATTTTCATCATTTTGACTCGTCTCCATTCAATTTCGGATTGAATTGAATTTGAATTATAATTTGCAGGCTTGTCTCGCGTCTTGACAATATAAAAATAATAGGCAGACGAAAGTTGAACATTATGCTCACCACACTAAGGTTAGAGCACCACTCTAAGATTGTAGCGCCACACTAAGATTAGATCATTACACTAAGATTAGATCACCACGCTAAGATTGAAGCACCACACTAAGATTAAGCATTACCTAAGATTAGAGCACCCCACTAAGATTAGAGCACCATACTAAGATTGAAGGACTAAACTAAGCTTAGAAAAACACACTTAGATAAGAGCACCACACTTAGATTATACAGGGCTATTTTTAATGTACCGAAAAACTCATTTAGCAGTTTCTTTGCACCATTAATAATTATTTTCACTCCCAAAATTTTCACTTCTTCCATGTTTCAAGTACGTAGGACTTCTATATCTTTGTTTTGGTAGGTTATGTGCAATTTAGCTTAGGTACTGTCACTAAGCACTCAAATTTAAATATTTTTGTCTATGTAGAGAAAGAAAAAAATGAATAACTAAAAACCATGGCACAAAAGTTACCAAGAATTATCTAGGAAAGTTACCTGCGAGCGGTTTTCGGTACGTTAAAAATAAAGCAGGTATTTCAGCGATATGTCAATTATATATTTGTGCTGCTAATACAAAAGACAAGGCCATGAAATACAAATAAATTTCGACATTATTTTACGAGTAATTTTGAAACCGCATTACAAAATCACTCATAACACACGTGTGATTTATAAAAAAGTTATAATTAAAAAATGCTACATATCTATAGTGATGATTACATTCCGGCATCGATCACAAAAACATTGATAAGGCACTCGTGCCATAATGATTGCGTTTACATAACTGACAGGTTTGTATTCCAAAGGTATACCTAGTTATTAATTCAACTAACAAGCTTTGTCCTGACATCTGGTAGTTAAGTGATATCAAATGACTAGACAAGGATATTTCAAAGGCCAAATTTCAATTAGATGTCTCACTGGTGGTGAATAACCCATTGACACTTTTCAAAGTTCTTGTGGAGGAAAAAAGTGTTTAGGTACATATTATACAGGGCTAGTGGTAAGCTAATCGATAATTAGCACCCTCTTAATGGTGGCCTCAGTACATCAAAACTACATCTTTTGTTCTACGACGTTTCGAAATACGAGAGAAAAATATCAGCCGTACCATACAAAAAAAATACTCCCAAAAAAATATATTATACATAAATACAGCTTATTTTTTTGCAAATTTCGTCGTAGAACTAAAATTGTTTGTTTTGACGTATTGAAACCACGAGGATGCGAACTGATTACCAGTAACCCTGTATAAAATAACGAGTAACAGCCAAGTTGGTTCTTGGCTGTCACTCGATTTTTATACAGAGTATCAAATTTTGTTTTCTTGTTAACCTATACTGTCCCAAATTTTATTATAGATAAATACGTGTATGTATCACACATAGATTTACAAAGCTGTTTATTTTTAGTGTTTATAACAGAGAGCTGGATCAGCAATGGGATATACTAAAAGGACCGGTAGCAGACCTTTGCTAAGACACTGAAAATTTATAAATAAGTCTCAAAGTGGATATACCCCTATACCTACTAAAACTATCTACCTTATTCATTTCGATTTACATTACTTTACACGGAGGTAACGAGGCATTTGTAAGTCAATAAAAACTTTTTTTTAAATCTGCTTTGTATCCAGATATCTTGTACATGCTTCTTTACTGACACAATTGACCTTTATGTGACAGACTGACAAACAAAGGACATGCTTCAATTTGTATTCAAATTGTTACACTTTAAAGCTAGGATTTAATTATAGGTACACTGTTATAAACTGAAATTTACAAACAGTATTTAATAATGGCCAGCACGTAATTTATTGAAAATACATTGTTACAATTCACCACACCACTTAAAATCGAAGATACGGGGTGATTCTGTTTATTCTCGCTTACAAACAGGAGCGACAAAATAACTACCTTCTATATTTACAAGTATTTTTACAAGTATTTTATGTATCATACCAACTTCAGCATTAATTGATTTTACGTTCGCAATTACTACCCAAGCTATACTGCTTTTCAAAAGTTTGGATTGTGGCTCCTTTTGGAAACTATCGTAAATCATACTATGTTCTACAGATAGCACCTAGCTTCGAGAAGTAGATAGAGTATTAACATTCTTACATTATTAAAATAAAATGAGTATTCCCCTTGAATTTGTTGAATGTGATACAGAATTAGATTACTCCAACAATTTTTCTGCTAAATACGATTCTTCAAAAATTCGTTAAGGCGTATTTTCCCACTTTTAACAATTTTAGTAATTCTAGTTTTAGTTTGTCTAATACTAAGTTTAAAATTATAAAAATCATGTCATATCAAAATTGAATGTTTTATCTAGGAAACCGCAAAGACCGAAACACGATTAAGGATATTTCACTCGAAAAAAAAGTAATTTACACTGATTTGCGCTATTCTCCCTGTTTTATTGAGTTCATTCAAATGCCTATTTACTAAATGATGTCTACAATATCTTAATATTCAGATTTCATAATTATGGAAGGAATCGTAAAGGTACAGTTTACATTACAGCTGTACGTTTAAAAAAATAAGAGAAAAGCCTCAAAAATAGAAGTAGCGAAACGCACTATGTGTAAGCGCCATGGTTTTTCTCCAGTAAATGCTATTATAATACAATATATTAAGCCTTATCACCTGTATTAACAAGCGTTGCTTTAAAATGGGAAAACCTCGCCTTAAGTAACCTAACTTTAACTATCTAACGCAATGGTCATCAAAAAGCAAGTGTGACTAATCGCACAAATTGTGGAAAGGTCAGCATTTCACCGTGAACTAATCGAAGCCCCTTCCCTACCCGCCCCGGGGTGGAAATGAGATAAAGTTGCAACCGCCACTTGCCTGGTAATTTATTGGCAATCCATTGTTACCACTTTAATAGGCAATTTTTTTTTTTTTAATTTATTTTATTTTATTTTTTTAAATGTAGCTGGATTGAAAAAAATACGAATAGTTTCCAAATAATTAGTAAAATTATTATCCTAATTTTAACCCACGACGGAATAGAAAAGGTTTATGCATTTGTGGTAAGAACTAGGGGTATATTTGTATGTCTTTTTATTCTCCGATACGGCTGAACTGATTTGAATAGTTGAATAGAGTTTTTTACTTGGAAGCAGGTTTGTTGCGGTGGTTCTTAGCTGTGTTTGATCAAAAAAAAACAGTTAGCTATATCTCAATTTGTCGTAGTTTTATATTAATTTACAACACATTTGCTCAAAAAGTGCACTTACGAAGCCTGTATACATCGTTCGAAAGTTAAACATTACGGATCATACAACGGAGCGTGCGGTAATGAATTTTACCGCACGCTCCGTTGTATAGCACCGTGCGTGTAACTTTACGGTATTTTTTTAATTTCCATTATTTTTGTTTTTTTCTCGCAAATGTGTTGTAAAACGTTGTATGGCACACGTGCGGATTGGTTATTACAAACTCGTGACTATGGTAAGCCCTCGACTTCGTCTCGGGCTTACATTCGTCTACTCGTTTGTAATAACCAACTTACCGCACTTGTATCATAAATAACTATTTGTTACTTTCGTATCATAATGCTTATCGAAAAAATTATTTTTTTCAACGTAGGAATATATTTTGAAATAAAGTATTAAAATAAAAGTATAGAGAAAAGTATATGGTTTCGAAATGATGAAGGTGACAAGAAGAAAAAATATCAGACCTCAAACGTACTCGTAAAAGCCCGCTTGTCAGTAAGAAAATTGCATTTTTTTCTCATATCAATAACCGTAGCTGTCTCAACCGTTTCCAATAGAGCCTGATATTGAAAACCATCAAAATAGTGTGCGATGTCTGCCGTATTAGAAAATATACCGTCGCATAAGCAGATAATCCGTGTTTTAGTGGTAAATATTGCCAGTCATTCGGGTGGCTAGAGCTCCTTAGGCCATTCAATTTGTCGCAGCCAACAGGGACCCTACTCAATATGTAATTGACACTGGCTTATCCCCGAACTCTGAGCCGCAATTTGTTCACATTTCTCTAAATAGTGACTTGCTATTTTCACTTACTATACTGAAGTTTCGCATGGGAAAAACCCGTGTTGGTAAACAACGAAAATGCCAAACCTTTCCGCCTCTTTTGTGACAGCGCTGGGGAAAGTTAAATATTTATATTGCGCATTATTGTCTGCTTGTTTTTCGAATATTCTTACATTGGGCCGAATCAGATTGCATGGGCGACTTGCTGGTAATTTTGGCCGGAAAAAATGCAAAATCAAGTTTTGAACACTAAAATAATTCATTCATTTTTAGTAACATTCCTGTCTCTACGCTTTATCTACTTAGAAAAAGAAAATTGTGTCCTCATACAAAATGACCGATCACGTGATCAATTTTGTATGAGGACAATTTTTTTCTCGATTATCTTTAGCAAACTTGTGTTCTACAAGTTGTTTACTTTGATAAGGTATATTACTACACCTTTCTGTTACACGTTGTATTTACCTATTGTAGTGTAGCAGACGGCTCCGGCTTCGCCTACCACCAGGCTAGACCTGCCTAAGCCAGGAGCACGTCTGCCACACCGAGTTACAAGTAATAAGACTGTCCAGTACCCTACCTATCCCTAATGCCAAAAAAGAACACAAAATTCACAGACACTTTTTATTTAAAAAAAGCAGTCCACAGTCTTTTAAAGAAGCACAGTGAAGAATGAGCACAGCACACGGTCGGGAATTTTTCAAAGTGGAATACTTAATTTTAGATATTCGAGGTCCAGGTTCTCAGAGTCACGTAGGAAAGTAGTCACGTATTTTTGGTTTTTCAAGGTGGATTTTAGCAGGAGTAAAGGGAAGTCAATATCAAGGACAGCCAGGGAAGTCCAGTTCCAGGTTTCAAGGATTTTCAGACACTTCTTCTGATAATTTCCAAATTTTATCAGAGACCTCCGCCTTGCTTCCAAGCCCGTCTCAGAGTGCCCCCTCCGGTTATTTTTTGGATTCTCATTTCAAATTTAAAAAAATTATCGAATCGTATTAGTGTATAACATAAAAAAGAGTTAGCATAAGATAAAAAAAAAGGTTTGATGAAGTATGATGATGATGATGAAATAAAAGATATACTACACTATATACAAATATCAAACAAATACATTTATTGTCATTGTAGCTTTAAAATGATTCATCATCATTATCATGTTCCCACTGCTGGGACACAGGCCATCTCTCAGAGAGAGAAAATGGGTCTTAATCCACCATGCACGCCCAGTGCATGTTTGTAAATGTCATATATGTCTGATTAGTGAGTAAAATTGGAATTAACACAAACAGTAGACACATGGAACATTTCGATGAAAAGATGGTGTCTGAATCTTTGAGGTTTTTGGACATACCGGTTTCCTCACGATGTTTTCTTCACCGTTGTTGAGCGATGGCATCGAAACTGCACATGATTTATTGAAGTGCTATTTAGCCAAGTCATTAGTGCAAGGCCAAGGATCGAACCAGGTACCGTCAGATTGTAAAGCGCACATGCTACCGCCCCGCTACCAACACTCTACAAAATTATAAATGATCAAAAAAATTAAATTAAAAATCCTCGTGATCTAATCACCAAAAGAAGGGCGTAAGATAATAATTTACGCCCTTGAAAGCTTTTAAAGTTCCACTGCGTTGATGTAACTTTGTTTTACAAAGCCATTAGTCATTCTTTTGTTGGCGATTGCAAAGGCGAATTTTTCACGATGAGACAAATTTCGAGAATAAATTAACCGGGCTTGTAATCTTGTGCAATAAAAACTGGGAAGGAAGGAGTTTACTTTTTGTTTAGGAGTACCTGACAGTTCTTAAACTAAATTAATTTGGCTAACTTTATGCAGAAGTGGCCCACGAATGAGGCAGCGTAATGCCGCATTGTTGCGCACTTTCTAACTTTGCGAGACAAGCGTTCGTGATTGTTCAATTTACGCTGAATTGAAATTGCGCTCGGCTTAGTAAAAATACTGGGAGCATTTTCGTGAGAAGTACTTTAATAGAAACAACTTTCTAAGCATGAGAGCATGGAGCTAAATATCAAGAGATCCGAGCATTGGAACATTCCTTCAAGGATCAAGGTGTTTAGTACACAGAACTAGATATAGGTCTGTGGTTCAGTATTTGAAATCTGTGCACCGTCTGTCGAAATCTCAACTACTTACGTCATATCATAGCGTTCCTACACGTGTCTATTTTGTGTGCCTATTTATGTTTGCTCTTAAGAATGATTGATTGAATAACTTTTTATTGTTCAGTCCATAAAGTTGCATACAGATAATGACGTGAGGCGCACCGACGAAACCGGCAAGCGACTGACTTCACACTGGTGCGCAGTACAGTTGTTAGTATCACCGACCGCCTCTATCCCTTTGGAAAATTACGTGCCGCTTACAATAGATCCAAAGTGATTGTTTAGATGGCGCTAGGTGTGTCGAATTAGACTGAAACTGTACGAAAACACAGAATATAATAATAGTTAGTACTACGGCAACGAAACCAATAACTTACCGAACTTACCTTTGCAAGCACCTTTAGTAATACAATCGATATCCAGTAGATGGCGCTTTACAATAAAATAATCCTACTTTAAAATGTCTTATAATAATACATTTTTTTAGTTAAATAATTTATAATGTAAATAATTAACGTTTAACTAAAATAATATCAGGAATTTCAACATTACTATTTTTTTCATGGATAATTAAGTTGATAGTTTTCGTAAACTTTTTTCATTTACGTATTGTTCCATACATTTTAGTAAAGTGCTTCAAGCGGAAACGCGAAGGAACTAAAATCAGCGGTATAGATTGCTTCACTCTAATTTGAAAAAAGATTTCGAATACCTTTCAGCCCAGCAATGTATGGAACGAAACGTATACGAAAAAAGTTTTCGAAAACTATCAAATCTGCCCCCTGATCAAATGGCATTTTGTCGATCTCAAGGTACATTTTTGTCTTGAAAAGTACTTTAATAATCAATAAAATTATATAGAAAAGGTTGTGTTTTTTATTTAATCATCGCCTCATTGTTTTACTTTCTTAACTTGTGTACTTTTCACGTTCGCGTGATTTTCCAACTGAGCGGATCTAACGTTAGTTTGGTGCCGCAATAGCAGTTGTCCGTAAGGCCCCTGGGGCCTTACCTACGGCCAACTGGTAACTCGGTATCAAACTAACGTTAATACAGCGCAGTTCGGAAAATCACGCGAACGTGAACCTTAACGCGCTCAGATACGGTTTGCGGTCGCGCAACATTTTTTCATCACCTAAACTGGATTGCTTTAACAGCTAGCTGTAAGGCCCCAGGACCCAGGAGAGTCACTCCACAAAACCATAGCAACTCTTGCTACTACACAATAAAGTGCAATTCAGGACGCGCGAGCGCTAACTACCTATAGCTATATTAACCTAGAAGTTGCCTCTCTGTCTATCGCGTAACTCTTCGCGTCGCGTTATCTCTGTGTATCGCGTGAGAGTGAGCACGGGAGTTCCCGGTTCCGATAAGTCGGCTACTTGTAGCTTGATAGGTACCTAAAGTGCGGAGAGCGCCAGGTCTGGCCAGGCCTGCCAGCGCGAAGGTTAAGTAGGTACTTAGGTAGGTAAGTATTGGATCTACCTACTAAAACAGTAATTACATTCCAGCCTAGAAGTTCATAGGTATTTTGTGCTCATCTTTACGGTAGCTATCAGGAAAGTAGTGTGTTTATTTATGTACTACTACATAAATAAACACAGACTACTCTAGTTGTGTGCTTTATTTACCTATTTACTTGAATAAAATTTTGACGAGACAGTAGGTAAGTACCTTCTAGGTACCTGTAAAGGAGACTGGATTTGTGCGCGTTCAGTCGGTAAGTACCTACCTAATTTACCAAAAGCGGACATGGCTATGATTCTTATACCTACCTACTAAAAAAACCGGACAAGTGTGAGTAGGACTCGCACTCTGAGGGTTCCGTACAAATACTCGCACGAAGCGGCAACGTCGCACTCTGCTTTTTTGCTCTGCTATGTAGGTAGGTATATGAAGATAACTGCCTATAAGGTCAAACCGCATCAAGGCGGTGCGGAACAGTACTGCAAGATTATTTAACCGACTTCAAAAAATAAGGAGGTTCTCAATGATTCGGTTGTTTGTTACTTTAGAACTCCATCATTTAAAAACTGATTTGGATTTTTAGATTGGTCCCATAGATATTTCATTAAATTTGTACAATAATTTCGTTGGTTTCGTTCGGTAGTTTTAGGTACCTACTAATTTTGAAGTCGGTTTTTTAAATTGATAATTACCTAACTCGGGCGAATAAACATAAATACAGAAAAGTATCTCCATTGTATGTATGGCTTTGGATAAGGAACCATACCACCAAAATTATGTGTGTCTTGAACGCTCTTCTTTAAGAGGGGGCATCCGAAATTTTATGCTAATTTGCCATGATATTATAACTAAACCAAATATCCGATCAACGTAATAATTGATACATATGATTTTTCAATTCATTTTTTTTCCGCCATTAAGACAGAAACATAATAGCAAGATATTTACTCGATACTTTAATGTTTTGAAAATGGTGCCTTTTTGCTAATTTTTTTGATTTTACTTGAAAGTACTTCAGTTACATATCTAAAATAAATAATCACCGAAGGAAAATATAGTTTGTTTTCCAGTGTTAGGACAAAATTTACCTAGATTAATTAGTACTCTCATAATAAATTATAATAAACTTAAATTATTTTATATTATCTTTTAATTTTTAGTTTTATCTTTCTGACTCTCTCTCTGCTTCTCTCCGTCTCTCTCTCTCTCTCTCTCTGTCTGTTTGTCTGTCACAAAGAAACACTCCGACTCTAATAGTTATATTACTGAGCATACATAATAATGGATGCGTTACGGCCTAGTCATATCCATTTTATTTGTATCTATGTTATTTTTTCGTAGTAGCTTTACCTAGTCTGTGCTCTAAGGTCATTGGCACCACTTGGTTGCCGCGTCAAGTGGTCGCGTTCGAGCCATCGATTTTTTATATTATCCTTTGTTTGAAAATACAGTAGGTGTTGATATAATCGCACTCGGAAGATAAAACCAAGGCGAAAAGCAAGCGCGTGCGTCCTTCCCCGTTGAGGCACAGTGCGGTACTGAGGTTGAACGGAGCATGTTTCGCTATTTAGATGCAAAGCGCAACAGAATAAGACTGAATATCGGACTTACCGTTTGACCGAATAGTTGCTTAGAACTAAAGGACGTAAGTCTCAAATCGAATATAATTTATTATGAGAGTACTAATTAATCTAGGTAAATTTTGTCTTAACACTGGAAAACAAACTATATTTTCCTTCGATGAGTATTTATTTTAGATATGTAACTGAAGTACTTTCCAAGTAAAATCGAAAAGGCACTATTTTCAAAACATTAAAGTATCGAGTAAATATCTTGCTATTATGTTTCTGTCTTAATGGCGGAAAAAACATGAATTGATAAATCATATATATCAATTATTACGTTGATAGGATATTTGGTTTAGTTATAATATCATGGCAAATTTGCATAAAATTTCGGATGCCCCCTCTTAACATGAATTTCCGGTTACGTAATCACAAACCCAATTTGGGGTCTTTAGGGGTAGGTCCTAAAGCCGAGTTTTTGAGTTTAACGTCATCGTCTGCTAGAAAAAATGAGGTTTATGACGTCAGATTTTTGATTGGACCTTTGTGTCCGAAGTTATGGACCTTCAAAAAATCGGGTATTTAGGCTCTGTCTCGCTACTTAGTAGCTCTAGTACCTAAGAGTCTTAAAATACTAAATGACCTATCGTTGGAAAGCCAGTGAAGGTCACTATCCTTGCCTGGATTGACCTGGGACAAAATGCTTGAGGAGCCGGGTATTTCAGGTCGTCAAAATCGTAAGACCTAACTTAGACTATAATTTAAACTAAAAACTAGAACTAGTTGTATTTCCTAAACCAGAGCCTTAAAAAATATGCAAAAAAAATACTAAAACTTAAAATGAGCTTTACTACCTCGAGCCAAAATTTGGGCGTGGTAATGTTGTTTTCTCCACTACTTTACTGGGGCAGACAGGACAGTAAATTACGAAAGACGAGGCGGTATGACCTCTATAGCTTTAGCCTGCTCAGTAATGGGCTAAAATAAATGCTAACGTGGTTAGGTGTGAATTGCGGGGATTTCTTCTCATATTGTTTATCTGTACCTGGGGCCTTACGATTTGGAAAATCACGCGACCGCAAACCGTGTCTGGGCGCGATAAGGTTCACGTTCGCCCCTGTGACCCCTGCAAGTGAATCTGGGCTCCGATTATCTACGTTTAAACTGTGACTCCTGCAACTAAGTGAATCTAGGGCCTTACGGACAACAGCTATTGCGGCACCAAACTAACGTTAGATCCGCTCAGTTGGAAAATCACGCGAACGTGAACCTTAACGCGCCCAGATACGGTTTGCGGTCGCGTGATTTTCCAACTGAGCGGATCTAACGTTAGTTAGGTGCCGCAATGACTGTTGTCCGAAAGGTTCCTGGACTCTAATAACTGCTTCCTTTGATTTTATGACTATCTACACTCAAGCATCGACCTCTGCTAGTCGCCTATGTACCTAAAGTACCTATACCTATATTCTATATTCAAAATGTCATACACAAAATGTGTTTACCAAAACTAGTCGGGACATAGTAGGTAACTAACTGCCTTCGCTTCCCAGTTCACGATCAAGGTCGGATGATTGTATGGATTCGGAAATCAGGTACCTATTTAATACCTAGTTCTAGGTAATAATGTAGGTAGGTACCTATAGGTATTTTTTGAATAGTGTGGATGTTTTGTAATTTTTAAGGTTTTTATTCATGGTATTCATGAGTAGATAGGTAGTCTAGTAGTGTACCGACTTCATAGTAGGTAGTAGTTGTGTGCTTTATTTATTTACTAGAATAAAATTACGTAAAATTTTGACGATACAGTAGGTAGGTACCTGTAATGGAGAGTGGATTTGTGCGCGTTCAGTCGGTAAATACCTACCTAATTTATCTAGAATTTTACTAGTAGCCTATGTCACTCTCCGGTTGAGAACTATAACCCATGCATAAAATCAAGTCGATACAGCGCTGGCAACGTCGCACAGCGCGGGCCTAACTCTCAGCACGAACTGGCAACGTCGCATTGTGAAACAAAACTGACCTGACTACTACGTCCTATTCTGTGATGCATTCTGTGAGCGCGAAGAAAAGCGCCATCTACTGATATCTGGTGCGCTTCTCTTGAAATGTTGCGCTACCGTAATTTTTTGAACCCTTTCGTACGCCATCTCACGTAAGTTCGAGACAACCTATTGCCCGGACAAATTGTGGCGCCCTCTAAGTTTCAACAGGTATTTTGGCAAATTTCCGGGGTACGGTACAAAGTACTGCTATCATCGATCTTCTCTAGTATATAATCTTTGGTATCACTGAGTTGATACCATTTTAAAAGTTAATTTACTTCGTCTTTACTATATAAGTCAATGCATGAGACGAAATATTTCAAATGCAAGCGTTAGGTACTGAAACAAGAATGGGCTTTATGCCTTAGGAATAATAAATACCTTAATATTCTTATGATTATGCTTTCAGTATTAAACATTAAATCGACACAGGTATAGAAACAGTAATTAAAAAATTTAGATTAAGGACATGAGTCAACTTTCGACCAAAATAAAATGAATGGACGGGCCCAGAAAAAGCCAATTTTTTAAGATTACAACATGAGCGCCGACGCTCACTTCGTTTCAATCGGTCTCTAGCCGTAGGAATTGCCAAGACTATTGTTACATGATAACGAAACATCTGACAAAATTATGCCTTCGTGTGCTTTCCCGAAGTGTAAAAACACAACAAAAAATCACTATTTAGTTTTTGTAACAAATGTACCACCGACTCCAAAAATAACTGATTATAAATTGTAAATATGTATATAAGTAGGTAATATATGTATTAATAATTTCGTTGATTGTCCTGTAATGCTCATTGTTTTGAAGTTATTTAAATATTATTTTCTACTTTTTAGTTTTAGTTTGTAAATGAAGGTATAATCATGAAGTCGGTTCTTTTTTTTTCTCAAAATTATCTTTATTACTAAGCAAGTTCAATTGTTATACCCCTCCATTCACATTATTTTGGTCGAAGACTTAGACTTAGAAATTTTGCACAATTTTGATCCGTCAAAAAATGGAAAGTATAGGACAATTATGGAAAGTATAATATACATTCCAAAATTAAACAAATTAACGGAATTTAAAGATGATGGTTGTCAAGCACCAGCTGTTTGGGATCCAGTCATTAAATTAATAAAATCTCAAGCCCGGCTCAGAACTATATGATCTCTGGACACCGTGAGCGCCAACTGCGTACAAAACCAAAATCATTAGCAGTACTTACTCGTAAATAAATTCATAACATTGCTATAGACATTTATTTATTTATTTTTATTTACATTGCCATATAATGCGTTGTAACATTTAAAATGCACTAAAGACACATTACACCCTGTTTATAGGGTGTTGCAAACAGTAAATGCTTTTACTTATTCTACTTAAAATTACACTACTAGAATAATGTTCATAAAATACTTAAGAGATTGAAAGATTTTTCTTGTAAAACCTCGTCTATTGTGTAATAATTATTTTTATCAAAAATAATTTCAGTTTATTTTGGAACTTTCCGTCATGTGTCTCTTCTCTTATTTCTTTCGGTAGATGGTTGAATATTTTGTACATCATGTACTGAGGACCTCTTCTGGCTATTTCTAGTTTTGGTTCTGGAGCCACGATCTGGTTTTTTCTGCGAGCGTTTGTGTTAAATGTGAATAAATTTGTGTGTTTTTTTACAAAAGTTGCTGCCTCGAGGATATACAGAGATGGGAGTGTTAGGATGTTTTGTTGTGTAAAGTAGGGTCTACAGCTGTCTCGTTGTCGGATGTTCATTATTATTCGAATATTTTTTTTTGCATTATAAATAAGTCTTTTGCATCAGTACTATATCCCCATATTATGATACCGTACTTTAGCCAGGAATGGGCGTACGCATAGTAAGCGCTGTTAGCTGCTGACATATTTGTATTTGCTTTTAAAACTGATAGCGCGTATGTAAACTGTGACATTTTATTTTTGATGTTTTTAACGTGGCTCTGCCAGTTGAGATACGAGTCCATAGTAATGCCCAAAAGTGTTGCGTTATGTGTTTCGTTTATATTAATGGAAATTGTTAAAGTGGTGAGATTTAAAGGCTTTTTTTGGTATGGATGGAATTGGATTAATTTTGTTTTGTTAGTATTTAATTCCAAGTTGTGTGATGTTATCCAAGATTTTACCCTTGTAAAAGTATCTATTACTTTGATTAGTGCGTTAGTGTCTGACGTATATTTGAAAATTAATGATATGTCATCAGCAAATAATACACACGGGGAGTCTAATATTTTTGGTAAATCGTTAATGTATATTAATAATAGTATACAGGCCAACACACTTCCCTGGGGGATGGACCAGTTAAGTGTCTGTATGTCTGATTCCGTTGTTTGTTTCACACTTGTTACCTTAAATAACTGAGATATTAAATACCTATTTACTCTTGCGAAATTATACCTAGTTCTCTTGAAATATACCTACCGTAAAATTTGAATACTAACAGAGCTGTTAAATAGACCCGTCTGAAGGTAGCACTATGGTCACCTACAGAGAAAAGAGAAGTAAAAAAATATATCTCTTCTGTGGTCACCTAGGTGCAGGTGATCAAATGATACTCAAATAATAATTTAAATGGAGTCGTCGCCTATGATCATCCAGGTGATCAAAGTGGAATAGACCCACATTTCTTCACTAAACTGCAAACATTTTGTCTCCCAGCGCAAATATTGCCGGTGATAATCGCCTGTGGAGATGACTAATTATTTAGCTTAACAGACAGATTGACAGGCTTTACTGTCTGACATATTCATTTCGCGGGTGGAATAAGGGATATAAGGGTGTCTGGGGGCGTACCACAATCTCAAAAGCATGCTTATATTAATCTTACATTGAATTTTGTTTCGCTCTCTCTCAGCTAATGAGAGAGCATGATAAAATTCAATATAGAAAAAAGAAATTGTAACATCAGACACAATAATTTTTATAGACAAGTTAGCATTATTATTTATTACTAGCTACGCCCCGCGGTTTCACCCGCGTAGTGATAAAAATGGTGATGACGATGATGATGAAAAGTAGCCTATGTCACTCTCTGGCTCTTGCACTATACCCATGCAAAAAATCAGGTCGATCCGTTGTTCCGTTGCAGCGTGAAAGAGGAACAAACATCCATACATCCATACATACAAACTTTCGCGTTTATAATATTAGTAGGATCTATAGCTAAGCTATAACTTACTTAATGCCCTGTGTCACGAAAATTGCCGCAACTCAGCATAATGCTGTTTACCAAACAGCGCAACGTAGAAACTATACTAAATTATTATTAATATTATAAATATTTTTTTAAGTATCTTTAAGATAAGATATAATAGATAATCTTAAAATAAGAATGTTTTGAGGTTATGATAGCCTAAACGGCTTAACGACTAAGAAAGAGGGTAGATCGTTATGTCTGCACCTAACTCTAACTGTTTGACCCGCATTCTTCTGTCTTCCCGTGAACATGGTGCATGTAACTGCGCCGAAATATCGGGAGCTCATTCCACAACCTTACCACGGTAAATAATCACATAAATTTAGCCTAAACAGTTGTTTTTAAACAAGTATGCTTATTTTATTACTAACTTGTTTGCACGGCTTTGTAAATAGCATGCAGCAAATGTACACAGTCGAACAGCATGCTGTTATCAGTATGTCTGTCAGTGCCTTTAACTTTTTTAACGAAAACAATATTAAACTCTTTCAATAACTTTCCAGCGTTTAGTTTTAATAAAACTCCTTCGCGTCATAAAATTTTGCAGCGTCGTCGGTGGCAACAAAAGGATGAATAATGAGGTAAAACAAAGTTGTAATTGTGAAGTCGCCGCGGCGCACTACAAGGGTCGTTACCGCGTGATTTGTGTTCGCTCCTTCCGGTGCAAGATTTTAGTTACCTGGTTTGAGGCGGTTTCTTTGAGTTTCACTTAGTTCTTCGTATGTACCTACCTAAATACGGACTATACTCTGTTCGCTGCGAATGTCTAATAGGGAAATCAAGGACTGTGTACGTCAATGGTCGCAGATAACGAACATAAAGCGCGTGCACGATGCAAGTATCCATAGGTGACGGTGACTGCTTATACCATCAGGCGGCCCGTCTGCTTGTTTGCCACCTATGGCATAAAAAAACAGTCTTATCTGTCTCTTGTGTGGTATGAACGTGTCGTTTGGTGTTCTTTACCTGTGTTATCATTGTTTGATTTAACGTTGACCTATGGCTTTTTTTTTTTTCTTTTTTTTTTCTCCACGGACTCCTGGGGCCGTGCCCTTTGTCAACTTTAACAAGACCTATGGCTTGTTTATTGGACTTTACTTACCCCCTATCACTGCGAGCTTAACCCAGTCGAATTAATATAAATTAAGGGGAACGTGGCTCAAAACAACAAAACTTAAAAATAAAAATCTTATTAAACGAAGGCATCAAAAAATAGATAGCGACAAATGGCATAAATGTATAAATCATGTATTTAAGGTGGTAGGGCCCGCTATGACCGTTATGGATAGAAATGTGGAAAATAGGAAGGTTAATCTAATACATACAGCCTCAATACAGCCTGTTTTTTATATTATTTTTATTTATGTACAGCAATGACGCCAGCTTCTGTACGTATTTGCGTGTTTATTTTTTTATCATATAGAAGAAACCCGCGAGGTGGTCCCACAAAAATATCATTAATATTTTGTAATGTCCATATGAACAAAATAGTGTCTCGTTTTAGGGTTATGTATGTTTAGTCCGTTCAGTTATTGCATATCTTCAAAATTTTAGAAAAGGTGAGCGAGATAGCCACTCATTTTTAACTGCTACATAAAGTGACAAAATCACTTTTTACATGAAAATATGTTAAATAGGTATGCCTTAGCTATTGCCATCAAAAGGATTACTTTTGCAAACAAATTATCACGTGACGATCACGCGGTACGGTTAGCAGACGCCGAATCAGAGTTCACGGAGTGGGACGGCATGTGACGTAGAAGACGGTGATTGGACGTCTTCTGATCAACTAACTTGTTTCTTGACTTGAGCACGCTGGTTTACCTGTGCCTACTTATTTTTACATATGAGCTACAAAATTCTACGTACACTACAATAAAAATTTTAAAACTGTGCTTTAGTTTAGGCAAATTTCAATTTAATTTTACGATTGCAAGTGTGTACTTGCAAATTGCAACAACGGAGTAAACGCGCTTAGCACCTCGTTCAAAATAAAGAGGCTTTCAAAAACATTTCAAATATCCGAGCAAACTACAGAGGGCGTGAGAGTGGACAATACGTTGCATTGGAAGCCAGCGCCGGGTCATTTCCGAGCTTCCATTGTGCATCGTAAAGGTAGTTTTCCAGCGGCGAAGCTGGCGGCGGCCAGCAGCGCTAGTATAATCGCGATGACACTTTATTATAAATACCTATATTTCGTTAAAATTAATCATAAAACTCAATTAATATTTTCTTCGAAGCATATTTTGCAAACGGTACTAATCGAAGAACGGTACACCTAAATAAAAACATATGTATGAAACCGACATTTTAATGCAACTGTGTGTCGAGACGAATAAATCACTCGTCTTATATGGTAAGGGTCACGCTTGCCAATAACAGTTCAGTGTTCAGTGCCAATGAGAGTTAAGAATTTCAATAAATTTCATAATTTGAGACTAACTCACCGATTTATCTTGCGCAAGCGAGATAAATCGGAAAATATGCACTTATCTTTACATAAATTTAATGAACATCTCAATTGCAGGTTGTACCTACTTACTTAACATATTATCCTTGCTACGCATAGTATCGCTCATTTACTGGACAGCTCTCCTAATCTAAGGCCACGTTCACATGTCGCCATTGAACCTCTTAAATGTAATTATCAACCTAATAAACTCTGGATTCTTGGCGTGAAGTGCTCACGTCTTCGCTATAAAAAAGAGGAGGGATAATCCAGGCGATGCCTGTAACTTCGAATTGCTAGCGTAGACAAGTTAATGGGTAATTTATTAAGACTAATTAATTTTGTAACGGGCTTGTAACATAATATATGTATAAATTCCTCACCGTTCCTTCGGGATGTATCAATCAAATACTAGCTTGGGGTATTGGAGTCCATTATCTAAAGTACTAAGAAGCTCATCATTTCTAGTTTAGAATTAACTTTAGCAGAACTACTCATGTAAATAGAGCTTAACAGCTCGCACGAAAATTAAAAGTGAACTTTAGAGCGCACAACAGTTTATTTTAAACAATGTGTCGCTCCCTCTCGCATCTTGTTTGTCTTTCAGGGAACAGATGACAACTTGCAACTAACTTGCTGACTCATGGCCGGACCTAGGTTGAAATTCAGGGGATTGAACCCCCCCCCCCCCCTGTTTTTAAGAGAATAGAAAAGGACAGATGGGCGATGGGGCCAAAAGGTTCCCGAATAGAGACCACGAACAGATAAGCGCAACGTAGGACATCCACCCGAAAACACTGGATGCAGGCCGCTTCCAACCAGCTCTTTTGAAAATCGATGGACCCGGCCTTTGTCCAGCAGTGGACGTCCTATGGCTAAAACGATGATGATTCCGTTAATAATCATATAACTCTCTCCTTTCTAGCCTTGCGTCGTTGGGTAAGAAGACTAGTTTTTTTTTTTTTTTCGTGAATAATTTGTCAGTTTCTTGATAAAATCCCTGACTTTTGTTCTATCTACACGCACTGTTACTGGATTACTTGCAGTATTACTTACTTACATTGTTTCCTCGTAGTTTAGTTATACAAATATTTGAGAGATCCAACTCTGCGACGAGTAAGGTATACGGACGTTAATTCAGAGTGTTTGTCATTAAAATATTGCATGCAATCTAGCTAGAGTGCTGAGTTTTGCGAGTTCTACTAAGTTAGGTGATGTGTGGAAAGTTTAATTGTAGTTTGATTTAATAGCACACGGTGATGTTGATGCAAAACTTAGGCTTATGTTTACAGAAATCTGATAAGAGCCAATGGCATGGCGCACTCCGGACTTTAGGTATGTTCGGCCGGTGTCCCTTCTCAAGAGGGTCATAGCAGGGCAATCAGTGGCCGCTCGGCTCGCGCCCGGCCCGCACGCTACGCTAGCCACATCGTGCGTAATTAAGCATATTTTCTGTCAGGGACCTTGACCAATTATTTTCAACAGAATCTGCAAATTAGGGCTCCCAAATGAGGTCTCCATGTTTCATGTAGATTTTACCTAAATATGCATCGGGATGATGATCTTGTAATGGGCCTCTTAAAGTAGAATATAAATAATAGGTAGGTACTACATAGGCTACATAGCTGGTAAGTAAATACTAATAAGTATTCTGCGTAACACCCTTCTCGAAGAGGGAGGCATGTGTTCAGCAGTGGACGTTTACTGGCTGATGATGATGATGATTATTGTGTGTAAATATCAATAAGACAAACCTAACGTTACACGTGCCGCGTCAGGAGAGATAGAGCTACGTGATAGAAAGAGGGCGGCCTTCTAGGTGAATATAGCGAGCGGTATCCAGCGCTGTACTAGTTGAATTGCTGCTTTATTGCCTCGTAGATAGAGTCCTTATTTATTTAAATTTCTTCGCGGAGTGAACCTTCCTTGTCTAGTGTATCTTCTGTGCCAATGTTTCAGCCGTCTTTTATCTTGCGCATTTCAAGACATAAAATTATTATAAGCCGTATTACAAAATACATCGTAAATTTTTAGATATTTGGAATTTCGGGCATAAAAGAAAAAAATAAGCTGTGATAAAAACACAATGTTGTCAAAAGAAATATAAAACAAGTAAAGCCATTTAGATTATTTATTTTATGTCACTAATTTAACAAGTTCCAAACTCAAAATTTAAAAAAACGGATCCCGGTATCGGTGGATACAACTCGCCGGTATCCGTGGCTAATTCAAACCGATACCGGGATCCGTGGATACAAACCCCAAAATTTCTCTGCGAGAGTTTTACAAAAACTACTTTTGTAAATTGGAGGTAGGTTTAAACTTGAAATGTTTAGTTTTTTGCAAAATAAATACTTATTCCTAATGCTCTGTGAAAATCTTTCTCTTTCGCTTTTTGAACCGCTCAGTGTAATAAAAGCCAGCGCGTCAGCCGGCCGCATTTGCGCTGGTGTCCATAAAAGCATATTCATGAAATGGCGACGCAACGGGCCACGTGCCATTTACTACACTTCTAATTGAAACATCAACAATCAGTGTACATCAGAGGGGGCAGCGAAGCGTTAGCAGGTACGCATTTGAACGTAGGCCTTCACAAAGCAATGTGTTTGCGTCTGCACTGTACCACTGTGTTGTCAGTACCCGAATTCTATCTTTATTATTAGCAAATAATTTTATCAACTTTAATTACAATTAAATTTTCACTTCCCCTTTACAAAAAAAAACATAAAACATTTTATCACAAAATAGCCTTTCCAAAAATAGGTACACCTGCACAAAACGAACTCGCTCCATATTGTTGCACCTTGTCACTAGAACGGTCTCCGTAGAATCAAGTTCTTTGTACCGACACTTGGAATCGACTTTATAAGCATCCTTGTCTTTTTTTCTAGACTGTCCTGTGTTAAAGCAGCATGACTATATACGTGTAACTGAAATAACCTAATATTAGAAACACCTCGGCCATCAACGTGTGGCAGGGCCCCATAATGTGGGGCAAAAACAGGCTGTCCCACATTGTGGCACCACCTCGCGAAAACGTGAAACGAATGACCTTAAAGAGGAAACCCTTCTTTTTAAGTTTTGGTAGTGCAAAGTTGTGTTAAAATTAGACACTGCTTTGCCACCTTAAGCTAGGCTGGCTGCCATTTCACTTACGACTCAATTATTATTGACCAAGCGATGCGACGGCTCAGAGTCTACAGGAACAGATCAGCTTTTAACTTATGAATGTTTGTGAGTTTGTATGTTTGTACATTTGTTCGACGAAAACTTGCGTACCGTTAAACCGATCTTCGTGAATATTTGTAGGCAAGTAGTTCATTCCAATACAATTTTTTATCTAAATATTAACAAAATTAGTCTTAGGGCTGCGATAATATAGGTCACAGTTCGGACCGTATTCGGAACGAAGTTATAGGCCAGGGAACAAAAATCACCGACATAGCCCAGCTATTAGCAAGCTGAAGTGTCAGTGAGCTGGTCATATCTATCGCAGAACCGATAACCATTGGGGCAGAGATGTTCTAGAGTGGAGACCACGAATCAACAAACGTAGCGCGCCCTGAGACTCGTTGGAGTGTCGATATACGGAAGACAGCTGGAAGAGTCTTGAACAGAAAAGGTGAAGATCAGGCTGAATGGCGTGCCTTAGGAGGTCCGGCTAGACTAGTATAGGCTGATGATTATGAAAGTTCACGACTCACTACTACTACTACTACTTTGAGTTGTATTGCTTTATTCATTTTTTATTGTATTTCATTTTATGGTCATGGTTGGTAAGACGGTGGGTCTTCAACGTAACTACGTGAAACTCCGTAACTGTTCTATAGAATAACCTATGAGAACGCAACCCAAGGCAGCGCTACAATACGTATGCGAGGTAGTGTTGAAACGAGTTTACAATACTGTGAGTTCAGCGCCAGCCTGAATTTCTATTATTATTAACATATACCCCTAGTTGTGCTTAGTTTATTGATGCAAAATGCTAGATCCACTCAATCCAGCTGGATGACGTGCTTATGTTATGATCTCTCTAGCATGTTACAGGGTTACGCATATAGACTGTACAAGGGAAAAATCAGCTGTTCCATACATTTTGTCGATTATCAATGACAGTTTTCTATGTACCAGCTGATAATTTTTCGTGATTTTAGGGTTGAAATGAAATGAAATGATTTTTATTTTCAAATTACAATTACATCACAATAAAGACTATAAACTAATTACAACATAAAGAAAGGTTGATTCAATAGTAAAAGTTGTTCATAATGATGAGTTTAATGACCTCCTTTCGGCTTAGTAGGTGCAGTCTATATGCGTGACCCTGTAGCCCTACCCGGTACCCGACAACCCTGTATAATATCAGGTGTAAAAAAACGTTCCCAAAAACGAACACTGGTGATGGCTGATACGACACCAAAAAATCTGTTTTTTTTTTTTGAGTTAGCAATGTAACGCAAATAAAATATCACTTAACGCTAGAGGTCAACGAACGACCTTCGCCGCTCGCACGCTTGTACGCTTGACATTGCTGGTTTACAGAATTCTAAACCACTAAAACAACAAATGGGAATGGGAAAACAGAAAAATGGTTATTGATATTCGATTGTGTTTAGATAGTATAAAAAATATAGGCTGAATTGAGAACCTTCCTCCTTTTAGTCGGTTAAAATAGCATTTTATTTGTATTATACGGGAAATGCTTACGTAAGATTGAGCCGGTTACTCCGACTATAGTTTCAACCGCATAAAAAATTCTGGTATAAGTGGACAAGACTAACAAATGACCGGAAAGTATGGCGCGTTGAATGGGTACCCTATACGCAGCTGTGGGTGGACAATGGTAAATGATAATGACGTAAGTCTACTATTAAAACAATTATATAATGTTAAAGTGGGTAGCTATATTGATTTGTGTCAAGTCATAATAATTATAAAAGCTCTAGCTTTCAATTAAATACTTTATAACCTACTAAACATGAATACCATAATTATTTTTTCCATTACTAAACGAGTGTATGTTTACTTATTATTGTATGGCAATTATGAGTAAAATTGAAGAATAAAAAAGAAATGTCACCTTATGTCAATGACAAAGCGAGAGTTCGGGTACTGGGTTATCAAAGACGTAGTCAGCAGTAAGTTTACTTCTACAATGATATGTCTGAAGCATATTGAACTTTTCTTCTGGTTAAAACTTCTTTTTCAGACTCTACTTGTACAGCTATTTTGCTATGCCACCAGTAAAGCTATTTTGCTACGCCCTTTCTTTTGCTACGCCACCTCTACAACTAATTTAGCTGTGTGTTACCTCTATGGCAATTTTGCTACGTCACCTCTACAGCTATTTTGCTTTATCACCTCTACGGTTAATTTGCTACGCCACCTCTACAGCTACTTTGCTATGTCGCCTGTACGCCTATTTAGCTACGCCACATCCTAGAACTTTTTTGCTACGCCACCTCTATAGTTATTTTGCTTTATCACCTCTACTGTTAATTTGCTAAGTCACCTCAGCACCTATTTTGCTATGTCGCCTGTACGTCTATTTTGCTACGCCACCTCTTCAGCAATTTTTCTTTGTCACCTGTACTTCTATTTTGCTACGCCACCCCTATAGCTATTTTGCTACGACACCTCTACAGCTATTTTGTTATGTCTCCTCTACGGCTTATTTGCTACGCAACCTATGCCTTATGGATTTTTATTACGCTATTTTTATAGCCATTTTACTTGCTACAACGCTACCTCTACAATTATACGCTGCCTTTATGGCTACAAAAACCTGACAAATTATTTTAATAGTTACTTCACCGTTAAGATCAATTCAGTGTTTTTTTAGACTTTAAACTCTAACTAGCCCGGTCTAAATGCTCATAACTCAAAGAAGCTGAAACATTGCCTGTACGATTGTTCACCGTTGGAGCGTGAGCATACTGAGCATCCACAATGCCGCGAAGGCGCTCTGATTAAGATAACACGCGACGCTTTGCGAGAACGTCAAAAGAACTGCGTTTCAAAGACTGTTGACTTGTGAATGTCAGCGCATTGCCGTGCAGCTTTGACGCCAATTCTAGTGTGCAGTAACGGGGACGGATTCAGGACGTTCAGGGCTGCAGTTTAGCCCTGGCTGGTGGATGAATAACATTTACTATAACAGTAATTACTTGAAAGTACTTTTTTAAATTTGAAATGTTGTTAGTGTCTTTGATATTTATTGAATTTGAATAACAGTTCATAGCAACCCAGAATTTTGATTAAATCCGTTAAAGCGTTAACAAAAAACAATATTTTCATTTAAAGTAACCTTATTAAATATACGCTATAGTTGAAAAACGTCCCAACGACGGCCCAAGCCAAGGTTCGTAGGTGCCCTTGAAATAGCCACCCTAAAACCAAAACGAGTTAGACCCAGCGACCTCTGCATTCGCCAACCAGTCCAGTCAAGCTGTCGAGGCCGTCTCAGGCCAAAATCATAAATAATTCCATAATAAATCATAATAGAAATAGTTTATTTAAACAACTAAATAACACATATAAATAAATATACCCTAAACTAAAAGCCCCGGTGGAGGGAAAAATTGCCATATATTTTTTTTATTGAAAAATGATTTTTTATTCATTGTTAAAAATAAGTTAACTGTCCAAACATAAGTACTCAAATACATATCAAATTTTTTAATATTAATAGCACAAAGGCAAAAATTCTGAATAATGAGGGTCAAAGATACTGTATTGACGATTTCGTTACTCCAAACCGTTTATTTTTATACCTAATGGACCCAAATTACTTTGATTTTAATGACGTTTAAAAGCGTAATGATGTTTTTCCTGTTAAACGTTTTCTTTGAGTGGTAATGTGATTTTTAACTCCCTGTTAAATAAAGTGAGTTTGGGGTCTGAAATCAACCATTAATTTTATATTAAGGCGAGGTTTTTCCACTTTTAAGCAACGCTTGTTACTACTTATGACATAAGGCTTAACATATTGTATTAAGGTCGGATTTAGTGGAGAAAAACCGGGGCGCTTACAAACATCTATTTTATAGGTTTTTCTCATATTTTTCGAAAACTATAGCAGTAGTTTAAAACGTACGTTTACAGTTCCCTCCATACATTTTTATACGACACCATTTTTATAATTTTAAGCTAACCATGGCAGTAGACAAACTAAAACTAGAATGACCAAAAATGCTAAAAGTGGAAAAAGGGCCTTAATAAACTAAAGTTATCGATGTGTCGTGTACGAGCTTGTCGTAAAGATAAACGAAAGAAAAAAGAAGAAAGAAAAGGAAGGTAAGATTTATAAATATGCAATTTATTTAAGTACAAAGGTACATCAAACGAAGAAAATAAAAAAATAAAAAATTATTACTTATTATTAATTATCACTAATATGTTAGCTTTTCAGCCAAGAAATCACCTTTTAAACTGTTTTACACACAATTTGTTTACACTTGTTATCGCTTCGAGGTTCGAGCAAAGAAAGAGGGTGATTGCAATGCAACCGCCACTTATATACTGTGTTCGTTGGCAGTTGACAACAGACTGTCAACTGTCAACGAACACGTGTGAATTTCGCCAATACAGTTTCATTATAATGGTGTTGTTAGTTCATCTATACATTAAATTATTAAACTAAAGTTGTTTTACAAATATTATAAGATTTATAATAGTGTTTCTGCGTAATCCAGTTTTGTATTTTAATAACATTTACATGGGAATATTTCAGAAGTTTTACTTGATGATAGGTGTTGGTGTGGTCCTCATACAGACAAACAAGGGAGATATGGTAAGGTGGCGTGACTAATGCGAACGCATCATGCCTAAATCAGGTTAAATTTAGTCGAACTCACCCTGCAGATGACCTTGTCACCCTTTTTTGTATGTGAACTATTAGTTCATTGATGTCACTGCAAGCCTCTTAGTATGTGTGAAGTACGTACAGTTTTTACGTCATTCGGCTTAGTGGCATAGTAAAAAAAGTGGATGCATGAAACAGTGACACATAGAAAATGAAAATAAATTTGCCAAACCCTAAAAGACGAGTATTTAGAAGACAAATCAATAATGGAATAAATCGATTCGCTCCGCACTTTATTGCCATACCCAATCAGGGTCATTATGTGATACCTAATTTAAACATGCTACCATCTGTATGTGAATTTCATAATTATTGAGTATTGAGTACAATTGAATACGCACGATGATTGTACTGAGCCATATCTTCCTTGTTTGTTTAATCTGTGGTAAGGTTGAAGATGGTAAAAAGGCTAGCACTCTAGGCTAGGTTCAGCTTGGAATTAGTACTAACCCTCAAGTGAGACTACTGAAACACACCGTTAAGTGCTTGGCAACAGAATTTCAACATGAAAGTAGTGGCTAGCCAGCCGGGCATTAAAACGATATGGAGTCTTTGGGGTCTTCACCAGCATATAGTTGGAATTCAAACCCACTTGCTGCAGTTTGGAATGCGAACGTGCTAACCATTGAGCTATCATGCCTACAATTTATATCCAAAATGAACACAACATTGTAATCGATCAATTATGGGGACAAAAAAAAACAGCAAACCCTTTAATTTGATACCCATATTATGGGGGTGCATAAAAAAAACTGGTCTGCCATCTTTGGGAATCCGCCATATTGGATTCAGAATAACGTCACTTAGCTTACCATGCAATGGCATCGATTCTGATGCACTCTAAACTAAACTAAACTAAATTTGACAGCTCTAAAATTGTTGCCATCCTTCTCTCACATATTAAAATTAAAATAGGGACAGATAATTTTAGTCCTGTCAGATGGGTTTAGTTTAGTAAGTGGTATGCCAGAATCGACGCCATTATCATCCAGTCTAAACGTCAAAATTTCAGCGCAATGAGTTGAGCATAACTGTTTTAAAATTCAGTTGCAATATTTGACCTAAACTAACTAGGTAGGTTAAACAAAGGCTTGTAAAACAATTGAAATAGACCTTCCTCTTTTAAAATCTGTTACAAAATTAAAAGACCTATCAACCTCAGGCGATAAACTAAAACAAGAGCTAGAACAAAGTCTTCGTAACTTTCTCGTTCATTTTGTACCAGTAGGTATGAACCTAC
This sequence comes from Agriopis aurantiaria, assembly GCA_914767915.1. Classification (NCBI taxonomy): domain Eukaryota; kingdom Metazoa; phylum Arthropoda; class Insecta; order Lepidoptera; family Geometridae; genus Agriopis; species Agriopis aurantiaria. The sequence goes on along the minus strand of OU612000.1, from coordinate 8,338,760 downwards.
AGTTGCCAAGGCGGCAGTTCATTATCGCTGCCCCTTCTGTCTCCTGCTAGCATGATTTATAGCGCATTTAACTTTTATGGTAGTGCTAAGTGGCCTGGAGATACGGTGCAGTTGGAAAACAGTGATTGAGGTATCGCTAATTAATACCATAAAAAGTACGTCTTTGAAGTTCTTCTCGATTTCTTACAAGAAGGACTCTTGGCAAATTTCAGTCGTTTGCTGTTGTGTAGTTTGTGGAAGTTTTCAATATTTTTTTTTTTTTTTTTAAATTGCCTTTTTATTTTGGTACACAACAGTTATCCTCAATCGATCGAGCTGAAATTTGATATACTTATGTAAGTTTGGTGACAATGTAATGTTATGGTATCATTGAGCTGGTCTGATGATGGAGAAAGGAAGTGGCCATAGGAAATTTTAAACGAAAGGGCGTAACCCCGTTGAATTTGGGTTTGTTGGATTTGTCTTCCCAAGCACATTAGTCCTAGATGATGAGAGAACGTCCAAAAGCTTGTTTTAAAAAAGTTTTTATATTTTCAGATGCTTTTTAGGGTTCCGTACCTCAAAAGGAAAAAACGGAACCCTTATAGGATCACTTCGTTGTCCGTCTGTCTGTCTGTCCGTCTGTCAAGACCCTTTTTCTCAAGAACGCGTAAAGGTAGCAAGTTGAAATTTATACTAAATACTTGGGTCTACGGTTTCTTTCGGCTGTAAAAAAATAAAAGTTGTAAGTCAACGCAATCAAAAGATATGAACGTTTATGTCGCATATTTTGCGATTTCACAGGGGAACCAAAACCTATAGGGTATTTCCCGTTGACCTAGAATCATGAAATTTGGCAAAAAGCAAGGTCTCATAGCACATATATAGGAATAAATCCGAAAGTTATAAATATGAAGGTATATCATTTAAAAATGAATATTTTGCTATTACAAACTTACATTTTGTAGTTGGAATGTATGGAAGAACCTTATTGTCAACTACAAACTTAAGTTTGTCTTTCAATATTTTAACTTCAGTTAGTTTTTTTTTGGTCTCGCTCTCTTAGGGTACTTCCCGTTGACCTAGAATCATGAAATTTGGCAAGAGGCAAGGTCTCATAGTACATATATAGGAATAAATCAAAAAGTTATAAATTTGAAGGTATTTAAAAATAATTATTTTGCTATTACATACTTACATTTTGTAGTTGGGATGTATGGAAGAACCTTATTGTCAACTACAAACTTCAAAGTTGTCTTCCCAGAGACTGTGGGATCGGCCGATCTGCGAACTAGCATGGAAATCGCTACTAGATACGTGTCCTAGTATTGCAGATCGCGCTCGTATTCTTGCTGTCTCTGTTTGGGAATCGGGACTTTGGTTGCAAGCCATGCCCTCTTTTAACACAGGTAGCCTTTTAGATCCAACCGCATTTCGTCTAGCTGTCAGCTTACGCTTGGGTGCAAGGTGCTGTGAGGCCCATCGCTGTCAGTGTGGTACTGCTGTTGACCAGCTCGGTCACCATGGTCTCTCTTGCTCGAGAAGGGCTGGTCGTATTGGCCGACACGCTAGCCTGAACGACATCATACGCAGGGCACTTTCCACCGCCAATGTCGCAGCTGTGCTCAAACCGAGTGGTCTTGCGCGTGACGATGGAAAGAGGCCTGACGGTATGACACTTGTGCCCTGGAGGTTGGGGCGGCCCCTTGTATGGGACGCAACTTGTGTCGATACTTTGGCGCCGTCACATCTTCCTGAGACACAGGGTAGGGCTGGCGCGGCTGCTAATTCGGCAGAGCAGCACAAGCGTCGCAAATATGCTAACCTCGGCAGTGGTTACATATTTGAGGCGTTTGGGGTCGAGACATTGGGCCCTTGGGGACCGGGAGCACACCTCATTTTCAAAAATCTTTCAGAGCGCCTGGTTAATGCGACGCGTGACCAAAATGCTGGCGTGTTTCTGGCTCAACGCATTAGCATTGCCATTCAACGTGGTAATGCCGCCAGCATGTTGGGTACGCTGCCAACTGGTAGTGGGCTTGAGCATTTGGATTGTCTTTAGACCTTCAACGGTCTATGGGCAGTCTAACTGTATTTGTAGTGTTAGTTTTAGCTTGTATTTTGTTCAGTTATTAAAGGCACTTGCCCAGTAAAAAAAAACTACAAACTTAAGTTTGTCTTTCAATATTTTAACTTCAGTTAGTTTTTTTTTTGGTCTCGCGCTCTGAGGGTTCCGTCTAACGGAACCCTCAGAGCACGAGTCCTACTCGTACTTGTCCGGTTTTTTTTTTTAACTTATCTCATTAGTTTGAATCAAATCTTGCAACTGAATTTTAAAACTGCTATTCCCAACCGATTGAGCTGAAATTTTGCATACACGTTTAAATAATGATATACGCTAAGCCATGGCGGATACGAACCGTTTTACCGTCTCCCATACACGGCGCGGAAGAGCCACGGATAAAAAAAAGGCCTATTACCAAATAGGTTGTCTTGTAAGATCATCATTATTACCTGTGATTATCGCTAAAGAAAGCGCAAGGGAAATTTCATGTATCATTGCAAAACAACGTATTGGTGAAATGTGTTTTACGATAAATGAAGAACACGTAGTCTTATTTTCAGTGCTGCAAGTTAGACCGTTTGTGCGTATTTTAGCCACTGTTTTACACCTACATTGTAGCAAAGACTTTCATAAGAGACCCGTGAAAACTCGTCCTGGCTAATGTAAGCAGAAAAGTTAAACAAATTGGCCCATCTCGTGACCTTAACAACGCTACAAAAAGAAGCCTTGTTTTCAAGAAAACTTAAGTTGCTAAAGTCAATTTTGAGACAAATATGAAGGTGCTTTCATTATTACGCGTAAATGGGTTTTTTGGCATATATATTTATGTCGTATTTTACATGTGCTTGATACACTATCTGACTTTGTTTTGATAGTCAGAAAACTTTTTTAGATGCCCTTTTTAGGGTTCCGTACTCAAGGGGTAAAAACGGGACCCTATTACTAAGCCTACGATGTCTGTCTGTCTGTCCGTCTGTCCATCTATCCGTCTGTCCGTCTGTCCGTCTGTCCGTCTGTCCGTCTGTCCGTCTGTCCGTCTGTCCGTCTGTCCGTCTGTCCGCCTGTCCGTCTGTCCGTCTGTCCGTCTGTCCGTCTGTCCGTCTGTCCGTCTGTCCGTCTGTCCGTCTGTCCGTCTGTCCGTCTGTCCGTCTGTCCGTCTGTCCGTCTGTCCGTCTGTCCGTCTGTCCGTCTGTCCGTCTGTCCGTCTGTCCGTCCTACCTATTAACACTTATATCTTTCGAACCGTAATAGATAGCCACTTGAAATGTTCACAATATATGTAACGTTACGGCGGATTAACTATCAAAATAATAAAAAAGTCAAAAACTAAAAACGAAAGGGGGGTCTCCATACAACAAACTAGTTTGGGGTTAGATGACCGTGTGTGCAAAAATGTCCCGAATATTTATTATTATTTATAACTTGTTGTTATATTTTAAAGTATGTACTATAATCATGCCAAGTTTGACGATTGTACGTATTTCCATTTTTACATTAGAGCTAATACAAAAATACGTTTGTTGTATGGGGGGATCCCCCTTTCGTTATTACTTTTAGACTTTTTTATAATTTGTTAGTTATTCCGCCATAACATTACATATTCAAGGAAATTTCAACTGGCTATCTATTACGGTTCGAAATATACAGTCAAAAATAGGTAGGACAGACAGACGGACAGACAGACAGACATCGTAAGCTTAGTAATAGGGTCCCATTTTTAAGTTAAATATACATTAAATTGATGAGCAAAGCACATGAGATAACTTGTTGAAAGCCCAACGAACTGGCTGCAAACTCCAATCCACATAGAGCTCGCTCTGCTCTTGATGGATGGAATCAATACCACGCTCCGATGGTTATAAACTGCACTGTGAAAGGTTAATGGTAAATTATTGGTCAGACGAATATTCAAGCAAAAAGAACTATACTTAACATGGTATTATTACATGAATAAACCGGCCAAGTGCGAGGTGGACTCGCGCACTGAGGGTTCCGTACCACCACAAAATTAAATAACCAAATTACCAGTTATAACATGGCATTGAACAGAAACTTGTCACCGACTCGGACTTGGCCATTTAAAAAAAAAATACTTTAGAGTATGTACTATGATTTTACCGAGTTTGACGCTTATACGTATTACCATTTTTACATTAGAGGTAATACAAAAATACGTAAAAAAATACGTTTTTTGTATGATGAGGACCCACACCCATTTTGTTTTTACTTTTTGACGTTTTTATTATTTATTAGTTAATCCGCCGTAACATTACATATTCTGAGAAAATTTCAACTGGTTATCTATTACGGTTCGAAATATACAGCCGCTTAAAGTTAGAACGGACGGACAGAGAAACAGACAGACATCGTAAGCTTAGTAAGGGGGTCCTCTTTTTGATTAGTTCATAACGGACCACCCAAACTATCCACCCTAGGTGTTCGGTTAGGAAAACTTGTACCCTTTGGGTACGGAACCCTAAAAAGCAATAGTAAAATTTTTGCTAACTGGATTTTCAGGCACAAAACAAAATAAAAACTGTAATTGTACATTTTAAACACACAAACAGACAAAAGATTTACTTTCCTTTTGTCGATGGATATGAACACATCTTTTAAATGCCTTAGTAAAATTATCGTTCGATATCAAATGTCTCCATTTTTCATACTTTTTTTCCCCACTATTTTACTAAAACTGTAAATACGGCTACACTTACAAATTTTTCACGCTCACTAAGAAACTTGTAGTGACACCAATGAAGTAACTAACAGTCCACATGCAAAAAACGGCGACAAGATCGTCTGCTGGGTCAGTTCGACCAAAGACATCAAGCCTGATTTAGGCCAGATGCGTTCTCACCCGTCACGCCACCAAATCATATCTCCCTTGTTTGTCTGATCTGAGGTACCATTAGAGTAACGCGCGCGCACTCACTTCAAAAAGACCGCCGAATGCGGTTGAAACTATAATCGGAATAAGACTTAATCATACGTGATGGCTGCTCTAGTTTTTAATTATCTTCCAGGAGAAGTGACCGATCTCCCATATAGGTGTACTCAGTTGAAGAAGTGGTTGGTAAAGGAGTGCTTCTATGAAAATAATGGAAGAATTCCTAAAGAAAATGGCATGTCGTTTTTATTCTTATGATTTGGCTTGTTGATAAATTTATAGTTTTAATTAATTATCATATTTATAATTTAATACAATTTTGCTAGTATAATATAGTATTTTAAGACCTTATATACCCATTGGCAAGCAAATAAAAACTTTGACTTTGATCAATTCCCGTGTCATAAACAAAACAAAAACATTAATTTCATTACTTAAAGTTTAATTACACATAATGATGGTACCAAATCATTTCATGCCTAACTTAAATGCAGTCATCTGCAAATGGGGCGCTATCATAACCGAAATGGCGTTCCACAATGCCACCCTAATTGTCATCACAATCACAACATTTCCCGAACGCCATTAACCGAGCCCTAAAAGCCGGCGAACCAAACGACCAATAACCAATTTCAAGTTAAGGTGGTACCTCAGCCTAATTTTCTTACAACTTTGACCGACGAACTTGAACATTATAACTTTTTTCGTTTGTTTTGTTGTTCGTTTCGCTTCATGAATAGCATGTAGTAAACTCAAAAATTAAAAAGAATTGTGGCCATTTTTTTTTTGTTTTTTATATCGATTGGTTTTCCTTCATTTAGTGATACTATGATTTAATTGTATATTTATTTGTATGATTTATCGTTCAGTGTGGAGGTTAAAGGGGGAGGCATTTGTTCAGTAGTGGATATATTCTGGCTGATTATGATGATGATGACGATGATTAATAAAAGTTATACCTACTACGCAAGTTTTGGTTCACCAAAGTTATTACCTTAATATATTACTCGGTGCCATTTCCCGAGGCAAGTATCTGACAAACACTGGGCGGTACCCCCAATCAGTCAGAAGCTGTTTGTCCAGTAAACTCTCCCTAACCAAAGGCAGAGTGCTTTACTTACTCCAAACACTTAGGACCAAAACCCAACAGTCAAAATAAAAAATAATTATAAAAATCAAGTTCAACATCAAAACGGAGACAAAAGAATCGATATATTTTTTCCAGCATACATTTTATGAAGTGTCGGTGCGTTGTGACCCTTTATCCGATTCCTCACTTTATTTGAAAGGGTAGAGTTTAGAAGCAATTGGCCGGTCTGAAGGTAATTTAAAGTTGAATTTGCGCTTTCTGGTGATGAAATTCATGCAGGAACATTGAACTAATACGAGTTAGATGGATATAATAAAACGTGGTTTAAATTTAGTGGCAAATTAGTAATTAAAAAAAAATATACTTGAGGTTTGCCAAAGAGCAATGTAATAAAGCCTGCCTGGTATTTAAGAGAATGGACAGAGTCTGCAACAGGGCACTGCGTTTCATAATAGGTGTAGTTGACGTTGCCCAAAAAGCAAGTGGTAACAAACCGGCCAAGTGCGAATCGGGCTCACGCACTGAGGGTTTCGTACAACCACAAAATCCAATAACGATATTACCAGTTATAAATTGGTAATGAACAGAGAACTGTCACCGACGCGGACGTGTGTTTTTTTTTTATACTTTAAAGTATGTACTGTCAGAAACCTCTTCCAAAACTTATTAAAAAAAGAAATAAAATCACACAAAATGATAATTTATTTGTACCAAGAATACCAACAATTAATAAATATTTAACAGATGTCAAAAAATTGCACAACCGAAACACGACCGAACGTCTAGGGCGCAAGCCAGGCAAAGAGAGAGACGGATCGCTTTTTTTTATATTGACTTGTACTGTTGGCCTTTTGGCCTCTACAGCTAGACCGGACTGCGAACGCAGAGTGCGTTCGGCATAACTTGGTTGTTTATGTTTAGGGGCGACTAGCACAAGGGCACCTCGTAGGTACGAACGTCGGCATGGGCCGTCGCCGGGAGTGGGAATCAGACTTGCCCAGGCACCCCAGAAGGGGTGTGCCCTGGAGCCCTAACGGTTTGTTGAACTGATTGATTATTTGGAGAGAATCTAACCGATCTTCTAACAGATCCTGGGGGTCTAAGATCCCGCCGGCGGGATCGCTGTGTGTGTGTGTGCCTCTGGTAACCGATGCCTGTACCAAAAACTGAATATTTCCTATTGCTAGGAGCAGTCGGATCGGGCGAGCCCAGCGCCGCCGCGGGTCACCGCGCTCTAAGGGTTCCGTCCAACGGAACTCTCAGAGCACGAGTCCTACTCGTACTTGTCCGGTTTTTTATTTATTTATAAAAACACCTTAGTCCACCACTACTGAGCTCATTTAGCCAAACGACTTCTCAACATCACCGGTATATCGCTTCTAATACAGAGACATACGGCTATCAGCCCTCACGGATGGCTGGCGGCGGTGTTTATCTGAGACGTCGGGATCCGAGTTATCGCGACTTGCCTACACAAGCACACGTTGCCTCCTGTGCCTACAGAGTTATGATTTCATCTGCAAGGATACGGGTCTCAATTACATAACCATTCGTAATGTATGAGAAATCAGGATGTTGAATTAACAATGTTATTTTAACCGCGAAATTCCTTTGCCATGTTTTTATGTAAAATTTGGCGATAATTAGCTGTTTAGATAACATTGTCTAACATTTACAGCAATAACCTTTTTCTTTCCTATTTTTTTTCTTAAGGCTTTATGTAACAAATATTTTACAACAGTTTAGTACTATCAAGTAAAATTTTAATCACAATTAGCGTACTGAGCAATTTTTTTACCCCCGATCCCCTTTTGTTTCTTATTTTAAGTTTTGAGCAAAATGCGCGCAAGCGTTATGCGCTGCATTACCTGCAAGAAATTTGACATTGCGATAACCAGACGTCTGATCTCGCTTACGGATTATCGCCTATGGAATTATGCATGATGCTCATGGGCCGGAGCTTCACCTAATTTCAAAAAGAAGAAACGTTCGGCACTTCTTTGGCTTTAGCGCCCAGGACGGTCGTCAGCCCACCTGCCCTATCCCATCCTTAAACTAGCTGTGCACTCATGAATCAATATAACATTGCGTACTGCTCTCGTAATAACTAAACAAGAAAAATCTCATTGCTGTTACGGGAAAAATCATTATTCCATAGACAAGTTTTAGCGTAAGAAAACTAACAATACCCTAGAATACTTTGAACTTCAAAGCTACAAAGTATGTAGTGCCACTCTGCGGCAAATTCTTGTGGCTCCATTTTCATGCAAGAGCCTTTAAAAACCTAGTTACTAGCTAAAACAGCCATGTAGTAGCTGTTTTAGTTTACTGTCCTCCGTGCAAAGTGGGTGCCTTCATAGACCAATAGAGTAGGTACCTATTCAGGGTTGGTACGAAGATCGCCGGACAGGATTCGAAGAATTTATGAGAGAATATGCACAGAGAATATCGTCTTCATGTAGGAGCGGATTTCTCTATAGGCTAGAGCGGCAAAATTTAGGGGGCGGCAAAACTTGTTGAGTTTTTTTAGCAGTCGCGCCATCTGTGTTTCCTGATATGTCAACTATTAAAAACCCAAAAATGTGTCCATAGTACCTCGCAAAACATCTGAAGAATAAGATAATTTTATCATATAGACAGACTTTTGTTGTTTTTTATTTTAATTAAATTCTTAAGGCCAGGTTTCCCTGACACTAAGTAAATAGCGCTCCAACGTATAGCTATAGACCTAAGCAGGCACGCATAGAAGCGCGCGCGTTGCTGGTGAGGAACAACCCGAGGTGTCATAGACCGCGCACGGAAATACAGCGCCACAGTGGAAAAAATACAATAGGTCAGCAATTTATTATTGATTATGCTTTACAGGGAGTAGGGGCGGCAATCTTCCGCAGGCCTGGCAACCAAGGTATCAAATCCGCCCCTGCCTATCAAGTCTTTAATGTATATTATGAAGAATCATTAACAAGATTTCCGAGAAATTCTCAATTGAAACCGTTTGTAAATGTCATGGAGTTCAAGCTCGTATTTGTACCGACGTAAAGTAAATAAGGACTGATAGAAACGTATTTAGATTGTTTTCTTTATTTTCAGTATCAAATTAACTGGTTATATTATGGAAAGTAGGTATGGTAAATGAATGTTACTGTACAGAGTGCGCAATATACCTACTTTAGTCTCTATACACATTTTACATTTGTTCATTTGACATAACACTTCACACACAACTATCTAGCTGGTATAGCGCTCTTGTGTGACTACAAGTCAAGTTGAATTTGTATTGCTATTATTTTTAGGGTTCCGTACTCAAGGGGTAAAAACGGGATTATATTACTAAGCCTACGATGTCTGTCTGTCTGTGCGTCTGTCCTACCTATTAACGGCTGTATCTTTCGAATCGTAACAGATCTGATAGCCAATTGAAATTTTCACAGAATATGTAATGTTATGGCAGATTATTTAAGAAATAATAAAAAAGTCTAAAAGTAAAAACGAAATGGTCTTTCTAAACGTTTTTTTTTTTATTAGTATTTTTGTATTAGCTCTAATGTAAAAACGGTAACACGTACAAGCGTACAAGCGTAACTTGACATGATTATAGTACGCACTCTAAAGTATAACAACAAATAATAAATAATGGCCATGTGCGAGTCGGTGTCAAATTTCTATTCACCACCGGTTCTCGTACGATCACCGAAGTGAAGCAACGTCGGGCATGGCCGGTACTTGGATAGGTGACCGCCTAGGCATCGATGGGAAGTTGTCTTTTTGCAAAAAAAAAGTACTTTAGTAGCTAATAAGTTATGTGGTGGTACGGAACCCTCAGTTTGCGAGCCCGACTCGCACTTGACCGGTTTTATGTAACGTATTTTTGTCTTTTCTCTAGTTTAATAACGGTAAAATGTATACGCGTCAAATTTGGTATAATTATAATGCACACTCTAAGGAAAAACAACAAATATGGGTACACATTCTAAAGTTTAACAACAAATATTAAATAATGGCCAAATACGAGTCGGCGGTAAATTTCTGTCATTACCAAGTTAAGCAACGTATATTGCTACTTAGATGACCTCATTCGTCTCACCGAATCGAAATATCACCATATTTTACTAATTATGTAGTCGGTTTTTTAAATTAATAATAATTGTATTTTGTGGTGGTACGGAACCCTCAGCGCGCGAGCCCGACTCGCATTTGACCGGTTTAAAAAAATATCGCATTTTTCTTTCTCTGGCAGCCCTATTTGTACTAGATAATAGGGTACGCTACACCCCACACTCGACACTAACGCGTGTTACGTGTTATACGTCCACTTTGCTATTACTACGGTGGTCTGAGCCTGTGCTTGACACCTACCAGCCATTGTCGCGGCCTCGTCAAGCGGTTTGACTGTGGTCGACCTATACATGATAACGAGTGCATTGTCGGTGCGTAGAAGAAGCAAATTGCCGTGATTTTTTATTATTTTTGACTTATTAACTCTACTTTGAGTAGAGCATGTGATTTACTAAATATAAGTGAACACCATTCACGAAGTATCTATCTATAGCGTTGATATTTTGCCAGAAGGTGGATTTATTTCGGACAGAAATCCAGATAAACAAATACTTAATACTTAACATTGTAAATAATAATAAAAAACTAATACCTAAACACTGGCAACCAGACTCAGAAAAAATAAAAATAAAGGAATCGTTATTTACCCTTCAGTTTCCCCTTTGGTTGACCATTTGATGACTTTTGAGCATATCGTTTGCAATTGTGTGCCGCTCTTTATTGAAGTGTGCGTTTGTAGAACTACTTAGAAGAATATTATCGTCCGAACCGTCAGTGTGTGCAATACGTGTTTACCCACCCTCTTCAGTTTTTGTCAGATTTTTTCGTTACTAGTTAGAGTTTAAGGCAAATCCAAACTATATATTATCAAAGCAACCAGTAGAAGAATGTGCAATATTTTGCTATAACCTGTCCCAAAACAAATAACCAGTAGGTAGTTACGATTATAAAAGCTGAAATAACGAGTCTACTTCTGATAATTCTTCTAGTTTACAGTGATTAGTAAAATTGCGCATCGGTTTTTTTCCCAAAAAATATTGCCGTAAGTACCTACAGCTTCAACAAAAGTCATAGCAGCAGCATATTTTGTGCTTGCTTTGTTTTTGTCCCGCGACCACTCGCAAAGGAATGTGACCTCATCAGACTACGCTATTTTAACCCCCGACGCAAAAGAGGGGTGTTATAAATTTTACGTGTGTATTTGTTTATCCGTGTGGCGTTGTAGCTCCCAAACGGCTAAACCGATTTTGATTTAGTTTTTTTGTTATTTGAAAAGTGACTTGATTGAGAGTATTTTAGCTAAGATTAAACAAAATTTATTCAGCTGTTTGAAGATTATCAACTCTTGTATCGGGAGTTTTTCAAATGTTTTCGTTTTCTTAAACAACTCCCGATAAAATATCTAAGATTATTTTATGTTTTTATCATAATTAAATGCCGTTACAAACAAATACTTATTTATAAATAAAATTATCCTAAAGATAAAGATAAAGATCATTTATTTGCTTACAACATAAGAATTTTTGTGCATGTTCATGCACAAAAGATGTTAAAATAAACAAAAATAGTCCTAAATCACGTTGTGCCGGTCAGGCGTACAAATGTCAGAGTGATGGCACTATCCTCGTAACAGCAATGTTTTAATATTAATCATAACTAAAATACCTAAGTATCCTAAATAATATAAATAAATTATTTAGGAATATGGTTTAGTTTTCAATTATATACTCGCCTGGTATTAAATTGTTTTGACTATTTATTATGTTTGTGTGCCAATAGATGAGAGCACAAAAATCTCCGTTCATCTTAGAACTTCATCAACCGTGTATAGCGTAGTCTGAAGAGGTCAAATACGTTTTGCAAGCAGCGCGACGCCGACGAGCATCCACAAATGGCTGCAGCAAAGTCAACGGTATTTGTACTGTGGTACTAACAAATTACGCTACGAGATTTGCGGTTAAGTGTAAAATATTAACGCTTACAACTTTAAACAGGAAAACGACGGCGCAGAATATGCAAAGCAAAAAGCAACTTTCAAGATTGGGTCACAGCTTCCTACTCTCGAACTTTAATAAGGTACAACTACGTGTTCCACGTACAACTGCAACAAAGGAAACTCTGCGAAAAACTTTTATCCGTGGTTTTACGAAATCTGAACAAACAACTTTAACTTTGTACCTACTATCAAAAGTCAAAGTGGCACAGAAAGCGCCGCGTGACAGACATTTATCAGGAAAAACACCGTTAGTTCTCCGACTTGTATGACTGTGGCCTGCCTTAAGTTGGGTCTATGCTCCAACTAGCACACCGCATAATAGGCATGATGACTAATATTTTTTTATTACCTCATAAAAAAGCTGATCATAAATATAGCACATCAACGAAAACAAAATAAAAATTAGTTCAACAATAAATGAGATATAAGCATTTTAATTTCATGCTAGACAGAGAGCGTACTATACTGAGCCGTGACGTCAAGCCTCAGGCGCGCCATACAAATGCTATACTAACACACGCTTTGCGAGAAAGGGAAAGAGCATCCCCTCTCTATCCCCACCTAAAAATTTAAACACTCATGTCTCAGAGATTTCTCAGCCAATTTAAATTATTTTTTCAATATGTGTGATGTATTTAGTTATATTCATCGCTAAGCCGGTTATTTGTAATAAATTAAACATTAGGACACATGCCTATTTAGTCTTTTCATCGTCTTATAAGCAGCACGTCAAATGTCAATACAAATATGGCAAATTGCGTCACTGTAAATACTCTTCGAAAGCAGTTACTGACACTCAGTTTACGAGAAAGAGACAGAGTACGCCTTTCCAATCCGAACAAAAACTTTAAACGCTTATATGTCGGAACTTTACAAGCCGATAAAAAAAATCAGCCAATTGCTCCCGTGATGGCATATTTGGTAAAAAAAATATGCGGCACACTGATTTTTCATACAACCTGAGGACTTTGCGGTGTCTATATTGTTATAAAGGTCTGTGTTCCGCGTCTTGCGATAACAGAATGCCGCTTACCTATGGTAGACTGGTTCATAATAAAATGTTTATGGCGATATTCGTGCATTGGTTTAGCATCAATCTTTATACAGAGAGCGTTTACATCATAAAGCACTCAGTGCATCAACTGGATAATAGCTGCATCCGTCGTTACGGATTGACGTCTTTATTGCATACTTCTGCTCTGAAAACTACCGCCGCTATACCTTTCAGCGGTTTGTATCGTCGGAATATGAGCTTTATTTATTGGGCACTTGATGGTATAATAGCTTGTGGATTCTGTGGAGTTATCTCGTAAGTACCAATGCAGATACATTCGTTGAATCTCACGCCGATATCTGTTGAAATATGAATATCGTCTCGTACGTTTGAACAGTCGAGTCACGATTACCATGCATACTTTTCTGCTAGAACTCGCGAATGCGTCTTTGTGGATAGAGCAAAGCCTAGAATTTCTATAGATTTTAGCCATTTGCAGTCTATAACGTCTGATGTTTGAAATCTTGTGTCTTATGTGATATTTTTTTATCTAAACTCAAAAGTAGGTATGCACCTTTTGTAGGGTTTCGTACCCAAAGGGCGAAAACAGGACCCTATTACTGAGCTTACGCTGTATGTCTGTCTGTCTGTCTATCCGTCCTACCTTTTAACGGCTGTATATTTCAAACCATAACAGACAGCCTGTTGAAATTTCCACAGAATAATTAAGTAATTTTACGGCGAATAATTAAGAAATAAAAACTAAAGGCACTAACTAAACTAAACTAAAACTAACTAACTCTATACAACAAACGTTTATAAACGTATTTTTGTTTTTGCTCTAGTGTAAAAACGGTAATAGGTACAAGCGTCAAATGTAGCATGATTATAGTACATGTTCCAAAGTAAAACAACAAATAATAAATACCAGCCAAGTGCGAGTCGGTGACAAATTATTGTTCATCAAATTTATAGTCATAGCCATTTGATTTATTACGCCAATTTACGTGTCAATTTAAAAATAATAAACAATAATAATGTCTCTCAAAAAATACTACTAAATACACTTAGCATACAAATTTATAGAACTCATAGTAAGCAACGTCGGGTTAAGTTTTAATTATTATACAAATGCACTAAGAGCCAATAAACGAATGGCATAGCATAAGCAGTCATATCATATATGCATGAGTTCTTCAACAAATAACACGTAGGTTATACAAATAGGTAGGTAGGTTATACAAATACAAAAATATAAAGTTGTAAGTACCTATTGTACCTTCATTATGGAAATAAATTTATTGATTTATATATTGATTTAGCAATTTTTCTTTTAGTTTCGAATTGGTATAAACATAAAGTTATAAATACCTACATATTGTACCTTCTTTACGGAAATAAATTTATTGATTTATATGGTAGGTTTTCGTAGCAATTTTTATTTTAGTTTTGATTTAATCAACTCCATTCATACTTTCTTAGGATCTTATGAAAGCATTCGCTCGTAATCCAACTTGTAAATCTCTACATAGTAACTAACAGATACAGATACAGATCCCTTATTCATAAATTTTAGAATTTACACGTCAGTAAGTTATAAGGTACATCTAGGTACTTACATATAATTATAATTTGTCATTAATATACTCTTTGACAGAGTAATATGCTTTATCGATCAATAATTGTCTTAATCTGGCCTTAAATATGTTGTTGGAAGCTGCATCTTTCATGTTCCCGTCTCATGTTCATGTTGAACTTCAATCGTTAGCGTTTAATGAACCCTTATATGTATCTGGAGAAACGAATGTGACACTAGTGTTCCTCGCACCCTAACTGTCTAGATCTCAGTTATTATACGCCCGTAAGTCCACCCCTGGGCCCCAGGGAGGTAAAGCCAGACGTAAGACTCTTATGTTAGAAGGTACTTAGCTGCACTGTGGTCGGCGAATTTGAAAAGCTTATTACCTACGAAGCTTCTAACTTCAAATGCAAAGAAGTCTGAACTAGGCTGAACTAGACTAAACTGAACTATCACCTCGGATTTTCGTAATAAGATTATTAAGTATTTGAAAACCAAATAAAAAAATACTAAAATAAACTAAACTAAGTAGGTATCTACGTAATAAGTAAAATTATTTCACGGCCACCTGGAAAAGCGTAATTTATGAACCACAGAAAAAAAATTCATCTAACACAGCTAAAACCACTACAATGAAATTTTATTTCAAATAATAAACACCACATTTAAATTGTTTTAACCATTTTGGAAAAAATAAGTATTACATACATCAATTAATGTATTACATGCATTTAATGAATTACGTTTTAATTTTTATTTATTTTATTTTATTTAACTTGCAATTATTGTATGTTTGTTTGTTTGGGTGATATCTTGTAATTTTACAGAAAATTGGACATATACCTTTAGTTCTGACAATGCAATACCCAATATGGTAATATTTTCAAAATAGCTGCTGCCAAAAAAGGCCGATGGTTTAAATTTTTTGTCAACCCTGTTAATATGGGTATGAAATGAAAGCATGAAGAGTAGAAAACGATAATGTGACATCACACTAAATTCAATATGGCCGCCGCCGCTCCAAGATGGCGGCTTACCTTTTATTTGCTAAGGCTAAAAGCTTGTTTAAGAAAATGTTTTTTACTATTATCTTATTTTATACCATTCGCCCTCTAAAATATTATTCACTTATTCACTAAAAACAGTGCATAAAAAGCACTATTTTGGTGTTTGAATTTAGAATCCACCAATATATTCCGCCTCAATCTCAATGCTATGCCTCCTTACGCACTTCACAAGTTGACCATCCTAATATTAATAACAAGAACTCTTAATTTTAGTAATTGTTCCAATTTTAATATGCATTTTATTTTATTTAACCATCCTTTTTAGGGTTCCGTACCTCAAAAGGAAACAACGGAACCCTTATAGGATCACTTCGTTGTCCGTCTGTCTGTCCGTCTGTCTGTCCGTCTGTCTGTCCGTCTGTCAAGACCCTTTTTCTCAAGAACGCGTAAAGGTATCAAGTTGAAATTTATATTAAACTAGCGACCCGCCCGCCCGGCTTCGCACGGGTGTAATTTACGTGCGAAGCCGGGGCGGGTCGCTAGCTATATATATAAACCTTCCGGGAAAATGTATCTAGCTGATAGTGAAAACCGCATCAAAATCCGTTGCGTGGTTTAGGAGGAGTTAGCGGCCATACAGACAGACGCGGAAAGCGACTTTAATTTATACTATGTAGAGAAGAGATACTTGGGTCTACGGTTTCTTTCGGCTGTAAAAAAATAAAAATTGTATGTCAACGCAATCAAAAGATATGAACGTTTATGTCGCATATTTTGCGATTTCACAGGAGAATCAAAACCTATAGGGTACTTCCCGTTGACCTAGAATCATGAAATTTGACAAAAAGCAACGTCTCATAGCACATACATAGGAATAAATCCGAAAGTTACTAATTTGAAGTTATATCATTTAAAAATAATTATTTTGCTATTACAAACTTACATTTTGTAGTTGGAATATATGGAAGAACGTTATAGTCAACTACAAAGTTAAGTTTGTCTTTCAATATTTCAATTTCAGTTAGTTTTTTTTTGGACTCACGTTTTGAGGATTCCTTTGGACGGAACCCTCAGAGCACGAGTCCTACTCGCACTTGTCCGATTTTTCTTCATAAAATGTATATTTTTGCTTAAATATTTCTTTTTCTTGTAGTCGTGGTATAAAGCATAGTATGGTCCTTATGAATAAAACGGATTTATATCGAGGGCCATGTATCACTCGCTTCACTCAGGATTCTAACACTTGAATCACTCCTTACGGTCGTGATTCAGTCGTTAGAATCCTTCGCTTGCTCTTGATACATTTAAGGCCCTCGCTTTAAATCATCCTTTATTCACTAATTGCATAATATACTATTATTAGTTACTTTTTTTGCTATTGCAGTCTTATTCAAACGTATTGCATTTCCAAAACCTAAAATATCTACTCTACAAGGCCCTAACACACACTGCCATGACGACGTCTGTCTCTCGTGTTCCCAAAATTGCGTTAGCACGCAGCGTCCCCTGGCACGGCTCCGGCAATGGCTAATTTGCTGGCCAGACTCGTTACCATTACATTTCATTCCTGATCGAGGTAAGCGGACTCTAATGCAATTTTAAACGAAACATAATAGAATCACGAAGAGCTTTGTGTTCAGGGTTAAAGGTGGTAAATGTGTTACATATCCGTTTATTGGGTATATGTTACTCGATAGGTAGGCAAACTTATTTTTAGTCAATATATACAAATTTCATAGAACTTTCATCGGCATGGTGTTGTTTCTAATATTCTTTAGTTCCACTGTTGCCCGCGACCTCGTACGCGTAGTATTTTATAATTATATATATTTCGTATTCGGCGGACCTCTACACTCTTGATAGCCCGTTGGTCCAGTTGGTAGTAAACCTACCTTCTGAGCCTGGGGGCGTGGGTTCGATTCCCATCTAGGACAAACATTTGTGTGATGAACATTTGTGTTTGTTCTATATCTGGTTGTTAATATCTATTTAAGTATGTATTTAAAACTATATATGTATGTATATCAGTCTCTGGCAGCCATATCACAAGCTTTGCTTAGTTTGGGGTCAGATGACCGTGATTGCAAAAATGTCCCGAATATTTATTTATTTTATTTATTTACTATAATAATATTATAAAGAGGAAAGATTTGATTGTTTGTTTGTTTGTTTGTTTGCATTGAATAGGCTCCGAAACTACTGAACCGATTTGAAAAATTCTTTCACTGTTGGGAAGCTACACTATCCCCGGGTGACATAGGCTATAATCTATACCCGTGCGAAGCTGGGCGGACCGCTAGTTTACTATATAAGGAATCTATGATATCTCCAAGATTTCGTGATAAGTCCAGTCAATCACTGAATGAGTGATATTTCACTTTTATAGATTCATCATCATCATTTCACCCCATTGGACGTCCACTGCTGGACATAATATGCGATATCGTGAGAGTTGCGGGCATCCAGTGGATACAGATGACAGGCTGACGTTAATTGTAACGTTTTAAGGAGAAGGCCTATGTTTAGCAGTAGACGTCTTATGGCTGATGATGATTATGAGACAATTTAGAAGAATTATCCTACAGTGTGCAACAATTCAATATAAAATTACTTACCTACATATAGTTATTATTTATTTTGCATATATTTCTTAAGCTTACTCTTGTGTTAGGCGTCCATAAAAAGTGCAAGAAAATTGCATGTAAACTGAGCTACAGTCAACAAAACCATCAAAAACGAAGAGCAAAACACCATCCTATTACGAGACCGTAGAAGATCCAACAAAGCGTTTACGATTATCCAATTTTCTTACGACACAAGCTCGTGGCACGCTCTGTACCGCACCCTGCGCTTAGTGTTGCCAGGTGCAGTAGGGAAAAAACAGGATTAGCTAAAAAGTTAAAATGTTACCTCATATTTTGCGTGTCCTCAAAACTTGCTAATGCATGTTTATGATCAGTATGCACTTCACTTATGTTTGAAGAAAACATTTCGTGCATGCTTCTTAGTTTCACAAATAAAAACAGCAGCAGATACACAATTACATTACACAGATACTTACACACGTTAAACTAATACCTCTCTTTTTGCGTCGGAGATTAAAAAATCTTTGGTGGGTGAGCCAAACCTTATAATGGAATTTAGTTACGCTTTCGACGTCTTCGTTTATCTTATTGCGTTTGACCGCTAACTTGCTTGATGTTGCTGTCTACGACGCAGCAGATACAATTAGATTGTCTAGAAAAGATTGCTTGTAGGGATACGGCCGACAAAATTATTACACTAGTTTTAAGTCTTTTTTGTCATTGCATGTGTCCTAATATGAACAAGGATATCGTTAAGTTATTTATCCATCTATGCACTCGTGACTAGAAGACGCCCAGATTTGTACTTTTTGTCCCGTTTTTTATAACGCTTTACCTGGCAGCTCTAGCTCTACCCACATATCTTGTAGGCAACGCGCGGCGTATGAGAGATTTCCGTTGCAACGGGAACGACAAAGCAGCCACTTAAGTCGAGCCGCGTCCCGTTTTGCCGTCTCGCGAAATGCACCGAGATACCTCCCTCCTGAAGAATGCCACTCCAACCAGATGTTTGTGTATCCATTTGCTCGCACTGAATAACACTAGGTAATGGATTTTTAAAGTTGATAACGTATGCAGGGAACAGGGAAATGTCTTATGAATAGTTTATGATTACGAATGACTATGTAATCAAAGGTATTTTTAAAGAGCCTTAGACCCAATACTCTCACTTGAGAGTCGAAGAAGCGTGGCCTTGCAGCGTACAAGCCGCTAGGTTTCAAAATGTAACTCATTTTACTAGAGTTTAGAATAGTTTAATAGGCTTTTTAATAGGTCGCGGAAGCGACGCGGGATAATTTTGAACTTACGATGATCCGCCGCGAAGGAATGACTCTACCACAACAGCTTGTATGGCATGACCATTTGTTACTCGTTTTCGTTGGCATAGACGTTCTAGAGTGGAGACCACAAATCAGCAAACGTATCGTAGAACACCCAGAGACTTAATGGAGTGACGATATACGTAAAGTAGTTGGCAGTGACTGGCAAAGAAATCATCATCATCATCATGGACGTCCACTGCTAGACATGGGCCTCCCCCATCGATCTTCAAAAGGGCCGGTTGGAAGCAGCCTGCATCCATAGTTTCCTGCGGTCTGTTTTAGGTCGTCTGTCCATCTTGTGGGTGGACATCCTACGCTGCGCGAAATACCGAAGATCAATGAGCTGCCTGTCTTGGGAGAGGCCTATATCCAGCAGAGGACTTAAATGAGCTGAATATACAATACAATACAATATTTCTTTACTACACACCAAAAATATAAATGAAACTTAAAAACAAATATACGGCAGTATAATGGGGGGCCTTATCGCCTAAAGCGATTTCTTCCAGGCAACCAGGAATATAGTTATGATAATGATTCCTAGGTGGTAGAGGTTTTAAGTGTGAATGCCTTTGTCTTCGTTTATTATCTTATTGTTAATATTTCTAAAGGTAACATTATTATCATCATCAGCCAGAAGACGTCCACTGCTGAACATAGGCCTCGCCCTTAGGACCCCCACACTGAACGACAGCCTGCCATCTGCATCCACGGGATGCCCGCGACTCTTATAATGTCGTCGGTTCATCTAGTGGGAGACCTTCCTACGCTGCATCTTCCGGCTTGTGGTCACCACTCAAGATTTTTTCCCCATCGGTTATCGGTTCTTCGAGCGATGTGGCCTGCCCATTGCTACTTCAGCTAGCAAATTTTAATAGCTATGTCGAAGACTGTGTTTTTTTGGTGAATATCCTCTTAACCTAATCCAGGTAGCAGACCTACTGTAAAAATTACCTTTGCTTATTAGAGGCTTCCATACTAAGGTTCCGACAGAGTTAACTATAAAACGCTTATGTTGTCGCCAAAAATTTTAATATTATGTCGTGACTCAAATGTTGTACATATTTTGTAAATACACCGCTCTACGTTGCTTGTTATAGTGCACTACGCCATCGTGAGCAACGTCATTGAAGTTCATTGAACGGGGAGAGGGAGTTGAAAAACCAAATAATTAGTCATAACTCCGCAACGGAAAGGGTTACACGTTAATACATAAGTTCAGAGTGAGGACTTTCTGTCTACTTGCTCCATCTTCGGCCACAACATCGCTTTCCATCAGGTGAGTTGGTGGCTAAGTGCAGACCGATTCAAAAAAAAAATTAACGTTTGAGTAGCCGTGCCTCCCTTGAAATTTTTTTAAGTTGAAAGACTAGGCATTGGACCATAAGTCACCTGTTAATATATACTTACTTGCCCATGATAAGTATTAAAACTAAAATGCATCAAGCACGAAGACGAAATGAAATATAATCTGTCTTTGAGCGCAATTTAATTCAATTATCAAACAAGTAGGACGGATGCGGTGTGGTGCAGTTTATTTCACAGCAATTTGTTCCGACTCGCAACCGCCTCGGGACTGTATTAGAGAGACCAGTTCTGAGCTGGATTCAATTTGTGAGATAAATTAGCACTACATCTCAAAAGTGGCTGCTGCCTAGAAATTTGTTTTTCACGCAAATAGATGATGGATCGATTTAGTTTAGTTCTTTTTTATTCCAATGCGTTTATCGACACCGTTTTATGATTGAATAGCGGTCCGCCCCAGCTTCGCACGGGTATAGATTATATTATAGCCTATGTCACGCGGGGATAGTGTGGCTAAACAGCGAAAGAATTTTTCAAATCGGTTCAGTAATTTCGGATCCTATCCAATGCAAACAAACACACAAACAATCAAATCTTTCCTCTTTATAATATTAGTATAGATATTCCGAAAGCCCGTACGAAGTGCTTTGATTCTACTTTTATTGTGCGAACTACTAGCCTGTGGAATGCACTGCCTGAATGGGTGTTCCCCGATAGTTAAAATCTGGGTGTCTCTAAATCACGAGTGAATAGGTTTCTTCTAGACAAGCGTGCTTCATCGTAGACCGCATCATCGCTTAACATCAGGAGAGTTGGTGGTCAAACGCAAGCCTATTACTATATTTTTTTAAATGACAAGCCGCATCCCGTGGTTGCACGTGCGTGGACATTCCTTTCGGTCCATTTTTAGATGATAAAAAAATTACTCTTAGGCCTTCCCACTATCTCCATGCAAAAAGTTACGTCGATCCGTTTCTCTGTTGCGTGAAAGAGGAATAAATAAACAAACCAACAATTAATTTTCTTGGATGTAGGGAAGATATTAACGGAAATACCATGACAATAATGAACAAATTTGTGAAAAGTATTGATACGAATTGATGGGACATAATATACATAAACATAAACAACAACAAAATAATAAACATATTAAAAAATAAAAACCATCTTTACGTGATATTAGTAAAAGCCAATAAACAAGATTCATCCCCTATAATGGTACATTTCATTTAAATTTAAATGAAACCACTCTCGAGACAAAGCCTTATAATGACGGAGTATCGCGTAACATATACATAAATAAAGTTATTGATTTAAAAAAAGCTTTTTGGAATCCGCCATATTGAATTTAGCGTGATGTAATTATACGTTTCGTATTATTCTCGGCAAACCCTTTCATTTGATACTATATCATGATGGTAGATGAGAACATTTTGTCCGCCATCTTGGCCATCCGCCATATTGAATTTATCATCTATAACCAAAGTGCTTTGGAAGATAAATCCAACGAACCCAAACTTGACGTGGCTACGTCGTTTTGTTTAGGAGTTCCTATGGCCACCTTCTGTCTCCATCATAAGACTAGCTCGATGGTGCCATAGCTCTTGTCATCCTTACATAAGTATGCCAAATTTCAGCTCAATCGGTTGAGAATTGTTCTGTAATTCGGTTGCATGATTTGTCCCACACTACGAACAGGGCACGTTGAATAAAAGCTTGTAAAAACAGTATAATTCTGAACCTTATTTTTTTAAATCAGTTGAAATATATTGTGAACTACGTAATATGAAAAAGTAGAATTAGCGATGTTCCAAACAATATAATTTGACGGGTGTTCCCACCGTTGACACTTGAGCTGAAAATTAGGCGGGAACGGGAACATTTCCAAGATAACAACTATTGTACCACTGTACAATGGCGTACAGCTGTCAGATTGTGTGACATCTACATCTAAAGGTATAGCTGAGTAGATAATTTCCTTTGTGGCGGCTTGTGCCTATAGTGAAACACAGTGACTAAACTCACTATTGAAACCTACGGCTTTATATAAAGGGTACGGTGGTATTACTCACAGCAGAAGTATCCATTGCGAAAGGGCTTAATTCATTTAGGGGAAAAATGAATGTTGAATGTTTAAATGAAAGACTACGCGTACGAAGTCGCGGGCATCAACTAGTTCAAAATAAAATTAACATTTTCCTTAGCGACTAGTGCTACTGGTGGTGAAAACTGTACACTGGTATGCAACCTTCTTAGACTTAAGAAGTAGTTTGTATATATATAATTACCAAACTATTTACAATCGATAGTAAAAGTATCTACTATTTACAAATAACACTAGCATCTGTTTTAAATGTTTATCGGGACTTAACGCACATGTGTTCAAATCGCGAAAGTTAAAAAATTACAACCCTAACATCTGTTGTTTTTCATGCATCATTATCATAATCTCTATACAATCTACATAGTATAAAATACAGTCGCTTTCCACGTCTTTCTGTCTGTATAACCGATAACTCCTACTAAACCACACAACGGATTTTGATGCGGTTTTCGGTTATATAATTTTTCACGAAAGGTTTATATATAAACTAGGGATCCGCCCCGGCTTCGCATGTAAATTATACCCGTGCAAAGCTGGGGCGGGTCGCTAGTTAGTAATAAATTGACTTCTGAAATGTTATTTGCAAGAAAAAACTTCACCTCTGTTGGTTCTAGCATGAAACATATAAATATCTATTCATACATTCATATATCACTCCGCAACTCCAGTTTTACCCCGACCTGAAATCGTGCAAGTTTATGTACTGTTTCCAGATATTCAACTTCATGTTGTGGGTAAGCGTTGTACGTGGTTTTAGCGGCAATGTGCTCGAATGCATGAATAGGGTCTGACAGGATGTATTAACTTTTGTAATTTAGGGCTTTGGCTTGCAACGGACCCTGAATCGAGCGGTTTGATGTTAAATTAAAAAAACGCCCGGGTTAAGCGGTCAGCGGTCAAAAGAGTTCGTTTACATTAATGATTTGGGAATCTGCTTCATTTTGATGTCTGTGGTTTTAGATTTTACGGGTTGAATTCAACCACTTTGATCAATAAAAGAAATATTTCGAACGAGTAATTTGAATTGACCGCGAAATTTGGTAAAGGATTTTATTAAATAACTCATGAATAAATCAAATTCCTATTTTAGTAAACAGATAAGTGTCGAAAGTATAGGTACAATCACGTTAAGAATAGATTTATTCTAGAAAATAAATGTCCATCAGGCTCCAATAATATATAGCAAATCGCAATCAATCACTTCAACAAATAAGCTCAATAACTCGACCAATAACGAGTTCTGTTTAAATTATAGATATTTATAATTGTTCTAAAGAACATAAATAACACTTTACATCCAGATATCTAGAGAAACTCTTTAACACACTTTACGACTCGCTCTTGCCGGACTGCTTGGGACCGCGCACCGAATCGAAGTAAAGTGCGAGGTGCTAACAGAGCTCTAACGTCCGAGTAGAGTAGAGAAACTAGAGAAGTGGGGTTGAAATATCCACTTTTCGGCTGGTGTTGCCATTCAAAATAGTGTTGCCATGAAAGTAAAACTAAATTCTACTAATACTTTTAAAGAATAGCTTACAATCACATGGACAGTTTCAATTTCAATTTTAATTCACTTAATGCCCATCCCTGGCCCAGTTTCTGTTGTTCCCCACTAAAAGTTCAGAAGAAAACAATTGAACTGCTAGTATGGGTTTTCCCCGTCAGTTACAATCTGGGTGTCTTCAAGTCGAGAGTGAATTGGTTTCTTCTAGGCAAGCGTGCTCCATCGTAGACCGCATCGTCGCTTAACATCAGGCGAGATGGCGGCCAAGGGCAAGCCAATCTACTATTTAAAAAAATAAAAAATAAAAAAATGTGTTTGTGCTGGACCAAATATACAAAATGGACATTATAATATTTTACAAAGGTAACCCTATGGATCATAACTGTATGCAATAGCGGTAAGTGTCCAAAGTGCCCGAATTTATCATGTCGTGAAGTGTCTCTACAGTAAAAAATTAAAACAATAAATAAGTAAATAAACTCTTTAAAAACAAGCATTTTTTTCGTATTATTATCTACAAACCCTTTCATTTGATACCCATATGATGGTAGATAGAAAATTTTGTCCGCTATCTTGGGCCGTCAACCATATTGAAATTAGTGTGACGTCCTTTTATTTTTTGTATTCAATTAATTTCAGCAAACCCCTTACCCATATCCTGGGGTACATAAAATATAGCTAGTCCACCATCTTTGGAGTTGGCCATATTGGAATTTGAATGACGTCACGTAACTAACTACGCATTGTCATGTAAACTAAACGTGTATGAAAAATTTCAGCGCAATCAGATGGGGATAACTGTTATAAAATTCAGTTTCTATATTTGATCTACCTACTAACAATGCAAGTTAAATAAAAGCTTTTAAAAATACCTTTCTTCTGAAACAGTCAGGTAAAACTAGCTTGTGTAAACCTTGTGTTATCAACATTGATGAAATTTGGCTACCATCCTCCTAATTTGCATGCTTTAGTCGAATTGCCGGCACATTTCCCATTAGTTGTAATTGCTAGGTATCTACTCTATGATCATTCATGAGTAAACTAGAGCAATTACCGTACGAGGTCCAAACATTCTGGTACCGTCAAAACCTCATTTAGATACTAACCAATCGTTTTACCTATACTGCAATCAGGAAATTAATGCATAATATGTGTTTTTAATTTTGATTATAATGATGTTAAGAGCATTTCATTGAAATTTTGCTATAATCAGATAAGTAGAAGCTCAAAGTGACTGCAACCGAGTCACCGACGCGACAATTCGCTCAAAACCTAGAAGAGGCTACCGAACTGATTATCCTTATTGACATATAGGCTGGCTATAAATAAAAACGATCACCGAAAACAAAATTAAAATGTGTTCAAAGTTGAGGAAAATTATAAGCATACCTACATTAATGACTTGCTAGACAAAGAGCGCTCTATACTTACGAATGACGTCACTTGTAAGTATGCCGTAAAAACTCCATATCGCGTTCTGGGACCCATGAGCTCACCTCATTATCAAAAAACTTTCAGAGCGCCTGGTTAATGCAACGCGTGACCAAAATGCTGGCGTATTTCTGGCTCAACGCATAAGCTTTGCCATTTAGCGTGGTAATGCCGTCAGCATGCTAGGTACGTTGAGAATTTGGATTGTCTTTAAATGGTTTAAGGGCATCTATTTTTGTAGTGTGTATTTTGTTTAGTTAATAAAGGCACTTGCCCTGTATTTATCTTTTCAGCTTTCATAAATTACGTACAGAACTAAGAAATCACCTAAATGAAAAGAAGGCAGCGTAAATTTGCAAAAGTTGCATTTGTCTATTTACATTGTATCAAATCTCGAAGCGCTGCGGCAACCCAGTGCCGTCCTAAATTTTATTCGGGTGAGCGCACACCACCATTAACCACATCACTTGTTTTATAGTGACAAATATTTTTAATATCCATTCGCATAGAATGCAAGCATGTCACGAAAAAGGATGGGAGTAAAAAGCGCTTACGTGAGCACGTCGCCCCCAGCAGGATGTTTCACACAGTAATGAAATATTTTATTGCACGGCCAACAAAGGATACGTGGGGTCCCAGTGCAGACTTACACAACAATGTACTCAAATTTTTACTAATTCGCTAGTGTGTGTTCGGTTTTATTGTTTCGTTTTTGCGGCGGAGGTTTACGGCGCGCAGTGTTATATTGCCTCACCTGCAAGCTGGCTCGACGGTGGATGCAAGTAAAAATGTGGGATTTTTGTTGAAATTATTTTGTGTCTTGTGTATCTTTAAACGTATGTTTTAGTACCCGAGTATATACTAAAACTGCGACCAAAACCACCGCAGGATGGGCAGCAGCGTCCTATTAATACACGGTGAACGTACTACGATCCCCAAGCCACCTGTCAAGCGTGAGGATTATGTATGGCAACACCCTTCTCTAAGAGAGAGGCCTTTGTTCAGCAGTGGACGTTTACTGGTTGATGATGTTATGTGAGTGTGTGTGTGTGTGTTTAGTCAAAATTCCACAATGAGGATCAGTAACGTTTTTAGTTGAGTATGCAGATTTATAGAGCTAAGAAATCCTTAATATACAGTGCAAAAAATATTGTTCTACTGTTCTGTTTCTTCTTGTTCTTCTGTTAAGTAAGTGGCCGAAACAAGTTGCAAGTGTTTAGGCGGCGGTTCCCGCTACCATCAGGCGAAAAGCAAGCCTGAATGCCGCTATTTTCATTTTAAAAAAATTCAGCGTTCAAGAGGTAGGTAACTACCTACTAGGTATATTTATGGTATGGTATGGTATTCAGCATTGCGTATTTAGTGTATATAATTATGTATGTATATATCATTTATTTATATTTTATGTGCACCACCGACCATTTTTCAACTTCTTTAGTCCTGTCCATCCAAAGGTTGCCTGGAAGAAATCGCTTTAGGCGATAAGGCCGCCCATTATACTGCCGTTTTGGTTTTTTTATGTTAGTTTATTTGTATTTTCGGTGTGTAATAAAGTTGTATTGTATTGTATTGTAGGTAACACTCAGTAGGTGTATAAAACGATTAACAATGATTAGAAATAGAATTGATAAAATACAACTTCATCGAAAGAGTGTTACAGGTGCGTTAGGGGTCTTTCTATTACAATCTTGAGTTTGCAGTCTGCACAAAAAAACAATGACGGCCAGCGGAGCTGAGACAGCCACTTTTGCCTGTCTTCATACAAATCCTGCAAATATCTCCACATAGTCGAACCTAGCTTCATATAAACAGGGAATGTTTTAACCACTCGAGTGTCGTACTACATTGCATTTTATTCTGTTTAAAACCGTTTTCGACTTAATTAAGTATGGGCTTTTGGTTCCCCTCTGTACATCGGTGGTTTGTAATCGACTAGCGCAGCGGACTCTACGCTTACAGTGTGGAGTAGATTCATAATCGTTCATCATCATCATCTTCAGCCTGAACAAGTCCACTGCTGAACATAGGCCCCCCCTACTGAACGACAGCCTGCTTTTTGCATCCACTGGATGCCCGCGACTCATAATCGTTGGTGGTGACTATGATAATTATTTTATTATAAACTAGCGGTCCGCCCCAGCTTCACATGGGTGTAGATTGCTTATAGCCTATGTCACCCGGGGATATTGTAGCTTCCCAACAGTGAAAGAATTTTTCAAATCGGTTCAGTAGTTTCGGAGCCTATTCAATGCAAACAAACAAACAAACAATCAAATCTTTCCTCTTTATAATATTAGTATAGATAATAAAAATAATATATAAAAATTCGGGACATTTTTGCACACACGGTCATCTGACCCCAAAATAAGCAAAGCTTGTACTATGGCTGGTTGTACATGTTTTTTTTTTATACATTCTAAAGACCCATATATAGAACAAACACAAATGTTCATCACATAAATGTTTGCCCTAGGTGGGAATCGAACCCGCACACCCCCAAGTGCAGAAGGCAGGTTCACTACCAACTGGACCAACGGGCTATCTCTTATACTTTTACTATGAATATTGCTATTATGAATAGTTCTGCAAAACTTCGTATGTGAGAGTAACAACTTTTCCTTTTCTGACACTAGGCAATTATCGGCACACGTCACCTTAGTTGGCAACTTTGGGTTAGAATACCTACCCAAATTGATACCCTAGATCATCGACAAAAGGAAAGAACCTTTTGTCGATGCCCTAGATACGCATATGTCTCAAACTTCAATAACAATCAGCATTTCCAATTGTTTCTGTTGGTACTATGCGTTAATTACTCAAATTACGTCTTAGGCTTTGTTTTCTTATAAGTAGTCACCAGTCTATGAGGATCCTACTCCAAGATAGTCAATCTGTAAGTTCGGATAGAGACTCAGGTAAGCTCCAAGTTGAGTTTTTTTTTTTTTTTAATTGTTAAAAAGCAAGTGTTTGACCGTCACCTCGCAATGTGCGGTCTACCATGGAGCACGCTTGCCTAGCAGAAACCAATTCACCATTTTCATAGGCCGCCCAAAGGCTAGGTGGTTGTTGTTATAAGATAAACAACCAAAGCCTACAATTTAAAGTGTCATCCAACCCACTGTAGATGCCAGTCACAGTCGGTTTGAAGACTGACCGAAACCTCCGCTGCTGACCCCCAAGAAGACGAGATGCATATAGTGAAAAATAAATCTCAAATAGTTTTTTTATGTAAAAAAACAGGAAAAAAACCAACGAGACTACGTTGTTGACGCACTCCCCAGCGGCCACAATCGAGTCCCGCGCGCAATGAGGCAGACTCATCTCGTTTGCTGGACCAGCGGCAAACGAGCCCGAGATTATATTCAATTTTGACTCCGGACTCGCGCCCGTGAGAAATGCTTTTTACGTTTATCAAACGATACTCCTGGGTGGCGCTGATTTGAGTAATTGACTCCATTTGGGTATTACAATCTATTTTATTGGACTGGAGTGGAATTTTGACACGTTTAATGGAAAAAGATGATTCCTAGAGTCGATTTTGACAGGGTTAGAAACGGCTCGAATGGGAAGAACAAAGTAGTTGCGAAAATGTTATAATCATTTCAATTAGAAAAAAAAACTGTGAAGGCGTTGTTCGATTTCAGCTTGCTTTGCCACCAACTATGAATTGATTTTGATGTTTTTTTTAATTGTTTGGTAGGTCATACTTCAGAGGTGTATATAATTTTTATTAAAATTAATACAGCACTTTTTGAAAAAATCTGCGAACACAAAAATTATAGACTGTTGTGGTTTGTGGTTAAAATTTGTACATGTAGTCAAAGTGATGAAGTCATTATTTTTTCTTAAAAATTTACTTGAACTGATATAACATAAGACAAAACAAAAGAACAACAGGACGCATAGCAATAAAGGATTTCTCCACATAATAATGAGGTCATAGGTATCCCATAATATTTTGAACAAATTTTACATATAAAGCAATTTTTATTTAAAAATCTTTTCAGAAACTATTAGGTACACAATTTTACAGCTAACAGTCAACATTAACCCGTAAAAAGTACACACGTACGCAATTCGAAATTTCGTCACGATCCGAACAGCAAATTGCGAATGTCGCTCCTGGCAATAAAATTATAAGTTCGCGCGAATTTCGCAAACACTCAATTTCTGTTCATCGGCAGTTTTATTAGAAAAGTTTATAATAAAAGCGGATGCACTATGCAGTTTATTGTAACACGTGACGCGAAACCGTGACAGATATAAACTGGGGTGAGACTGGGTGGGACGGAAGCGGTAAAGTTGAGATGTAACTTGACTTTGTAGTGTGATTTGCCTTTTGGTATTTGTGAGACTTATTCCATTTATTTCTTCGTACAAAGAATCTCAAAAGGCTGTTCTGTACGTTAGATCGTCTTAGATTACTATACAAGTTTTATTATACTACAAAATTTACAAAAAATGTGCTGAGTTTTTTTTACTAACGACGGTTTATTTTTTTATACTGGTACTGCGACGTGGTCCTTAACTGTTGGCCTTTTAGAAAAACTCAGAGTCACACAGCGGGCAATGGAGAGAGCTATACTCGGAGTTTCTTTGCGCGATAGAATCTGGAACGTGGATATTCGCCAAAGAACCAGAGTCACCGACATAGCTGTTAAAATTTGCAAGTTGAAGTGGCAATGGGCAGGCCACATCGCTCGAAGAACCGATAACCGATGGGGAAGAAAGGTCCTGGAGTGGAGACCACGAACCGGAAGACGCAGCGTAGGTAGGCCTCCCACTAGATGGACCGACGACATTGTGAGAGTCGCAGGCATCCAGTGGATGCAAAAGGCAGGCTGTCGTTCAGTGTGGAGGTTAAAGGGGGAGGCCTATGTTCAGCAGTAGACGTCTTCTGGCTGATGATGATGATGATGATGAGTGTTTTTAAATCAGGGATGATTATGGAGATGCTGAATAGGAGTTAAAAATCAGACTCTACATTTTCTGGTGCCTTTTTAATATACTAGTAAAATTTTAAAATCGAAATGACATGACGTATTACCCTGCAGTTAGATTTTGATGAAGCAATATGAATTTCTGCAATGATTTACACTTACAGGAAAAACTGAAATCAACGTTTTATGGGGCTTTTTTATTGCTTCATTGAAACTAATATTCGTCAAAACCAGACGAAGGATTTCCGAAAAAATTGACTAGTAAGTTATTAAAAAAGTTTAAAATGAACCGAACTTCGGAGGAGCCTTAATTCACTAGATTATCTTATATATTTATAAAAATATATTTTACGTACATAGTTCTCAGGCGGAAATATCTCATACTACATGTGAATTTTAGTGTGACCAATTCTAGACAAAATTCTTACTTTATTCGAGTATGTAACAACTTTAATTCTAACAGCCGAACTCAGAGATGTTACTTAGGCTAAGGAATACTTAAAATTTATCTGTCAACTTCTCGTTGACGGAAATTGTCACACATGAAAACGAGACAGCAATTTTGAGTATTCCTTAGCTTAAGTAACGTCTCTGAATGCGGCTGTTAGTATACCAAGGACGTTGACTTATTTAAAGCAAGACATAACTTCTTTAAAAATTATGCAGCTTTCTTCTTTAATATTTGAGTACCCATTAGTCTTGACTGACTTATTTTTCCCAATTTTTTATTAATAGATAGATTGATACGGCTCGTCGGTTTCGTATTTCAACCTTTGATATTTTTACTTTTTTTTTATTCATACGGTATTATTTTGACTATCACAAAACTGGACTGTATTTTTTTTTATAATTTCTGAAAACTACAACGTGCGTGCGTAAGTGCGTTGTGTATATTTTTTGAACGTTATTAAAGCTTTTTTATTCCGTAAATAATTAAAATAAAATGTAGACGGCGGGTATATCCTTTGTCCAGTGTGCACGATACGCTCTCCTTCTTTGCCGCAACAAAAGTATTTGTAGTGCAAGTTCCAAGTTGTTCTGCAAGTACTCGTATATCTCAAACGAGGCTCAACAAGAAAATTTAATGATAGAGTAATATCGCCAGAGGAAAGGCCGTGCGCATCTCGAGCCTTTTGAAGTCACATTCTAACAGGTTCCATAGTGACCCAGCGTCTCGGAAATAGGGAGAGTTGTTCGTCGTGCATTACCCCTTGTTACTTTGACAACGGACCCTCCTCAATTTCCGAATGGCGTGATCTAACAAACGAATGCACAGAAAATAAATCTCAAAGTCCGAGTGGTACTCGCTTGCTGACGGTTCCGTATAACTGGCTACCTAGTCTACCATCCTATATTTTGAATTATTTTTCAACGATTATTTTTCAGGAAGTTCTTTTTCTTTCACGCAAATATTAGATAGATAGATAAACTCTTTATTGTTCTCATTGCAAATTTTATACACACGATAAAACACAGCTTACAGCTTATAAAACTAGTGCAATCGGCGGCCTTATCGGTAAGAGCGCTCTTTTCCAGGCAACCTTAGGATGGAGATGATTCATAGAGGAGGTAGAAGGCGTGCAACAGTGAATAATGTGAAAGTTATAATATAAACCGTACATATTGATAAAAGTAAATATTGTGGGTTTTCGAAAAAAAACTATGCAACTGAGATGAAACGAGATGAGTTGACCCGAGATGGTTCGTCAAGTAATACATTGCTACCACTGACTTATATGGTAAGAACTTCTCCAATGGTCCTAACTCAGTGGTGCTAACAAGTATACTGCGCACCAGTGTGAAATCAGTCGCTCGCCGGCTTCGTAGCTGCGCGGTCGTTGCACGTCGCGTCTTTCTTGAAAACAAATATAAATAGGCACATAATATTATGCATGTAAATACACGTGTACGCTAGGGCGATATAAATACTTGAGATTTTGACAGACGGAGCACTTTTTCAAGGATAACTAAGGCAACAATATCAACTCAAACAAAATCTTCAGATTATCATCTTGATATTTAGCTCTATTGGTGCTAACAGACGTGTGGATTTTGTTGACCTCAAGGGCTGTCAGATCAACGGGAGAGAAAGAGATGTTATTCTCACTCTCCCGTTGGTTGGACGGCGGTCCGTCCATATAAAATCATTGGGTCCGTCAACCAAATCCACACGTCAGTTAGCTACTTATGAGTGCTACCATGAACTCTGGGCTTCAAATCACCCAAGAACAAGATTTTTTTTTTTTTATTTCGCTGTAATCTTACTAGAATCATTGTTTCTAGAACACTGTTTAGCTGTTGAATTGCAAAAGTGTGATACACTTCCTTTGGACTTAGCATAAATACTCTATTGCAAAGAACATATATAAACAATTCAGGATATCGGTGAACCCTAAAACTTCAGTACCACTTTGAACATTTCGAACGACAGCTAAGCGTCTAAGACTGTATCCTTTTAGATTTACGAATAGTAAAGAAGACAAGCACGTTATGTACCCACCTACGCTATGTTTGTGTAGGGCCACTAGTGCCACTACCCTAGATATGCATATCGTAGGTATGCTGTATGTAGGTAGGCTTGTAACCATCACATATAGAAGGTAGAAGCGATATTAATTCACTCATATATTCCAGTGACACTGTTTTTATTTTTAAGAGACCAAAGAAGCCAGCAAGTATGTTGTTAAATTAAATTAAATAACAAGACAACATTTTTGTCGAAGAACCCCAAAAAGTTCAAAGACATATGACATTCACCAACTGGGCCAGCATGGTGTATCAGGTTGTCATCAAAAAGTTCTACACAAATAAATCAAAGCTTTATTTCAAAATAATAAACTCAGCAACAGATTTTCTATTGGGACAACGCTGACGATGTTGTCTTCAAAACCGATTAATGCAAACATATTATAAATTCAAAATAAAAACAAACTGGCAGGTGAATAAGATCGTAAAAGATTATTTTGACAATAGGATATGGGCACATCAGCTCATGCTGTTTGCTTAACAATAGATGGATAAATAATTACAGGTGAAGATCTCAATGGTAATTTTTAATCCATTCCTCTTAAGACTATTTTGGCATCCCACGCCTTGTGCAATTGCCAGTGAAAATTAATTTAAAAAAATTAAGCTAGAGTCACAGTCAAAGTAAAGCAAAGTAGGTCACAGTCAAGTCAGAGTCTAGCAAAGTAAATCACGGCCAAGTCAAAGTCATGGCCTAGTAAAGTGGTGGACGCTTCACTAGAGGCATCTATGCAATTACGTGCTTAGTTAATTATTTATAGTCATCATTAAAATTTATTTATATTAAGTTCATGTTTAACCTGTATTTGACTTGCATCTTTCTGATATTAATAAAAACTATGGAGTATTGGAAACTACACGCACTGGAAGCATCTTTACGAACACTAAATAATTAATAATACACCATTATTACACATTAACACTCAAAAATACACAAGGTTAGGAAAATAGATAGATAGATAAACTCTTTATTGTACACATGACAAAAATAGGGTGATATTTTTTTTTACTTTGGCGCCAAAACTCTAAGCTCAATGGTTGTGTTCAAATATAAGTTGATAGTTGTTTGATATATTTCCACTCGTAGTTAACCACAGCTTATTTTTTATTTTCTGTAAAAATGTGTACGGCTTTCAAGGCATTTTTGTAAGAAATTTGTTTTAAATGAGCTCATGGAAGCTTTACGTCATTGGCTCCAACACCCATATAAACGAAACGTCAGTTATTCGAAATCAATGAGCCACTGTGATGCGGATAAAGAACTTTGAGACCTAACCCAAAAAGATAAGGTATAAGCAAGGACGTTTTACCTATTGACACTTTAGGGTATATATAAGGTCCTTGTGTCCAAGTTCTTTGGATGCGGAATTCGACGCTTTGACATAAATAAGAATGTTCAATCAAGGTTCTTCATAATGCCTAGCGACAGATTTTCCTTCTCATTTCCGTTTTATTTACTTCCCTTTTCTGTGTAGTTATCTGTAGGCTGTGGCTGTAGGGAAACATTGTAAACAAACAATAATTTTGAACATTCAAAACTAGTGTCGCACCTCTTCTTGGCGGTCGTATATCATCCATATAACTGACAAATGGTCACGACCGACACTTAACTTTGACTTTTACAATGTCGCCAGTTTTATAACTCGCGCATCCAGCAATTTTGTAAACAGAAAAGTTTCGCAGTGCACTGCAGTTGTATCAAGCTAACTACGGGGAAGTTAGGAAAAAATAACATCTAGATTCTAGATGAACGAGCTATTCGAAGTGAAACTACCTCTAGGAGGCGAGTTGGTGCTATTCCACACAAGGCATGGGGTTCTACTATAGAACTAAGGAAATTGCAATACAGTACGCATGTGTTCTATTTTTTTATTATCTAATAAAAAAGCTGGTCATAAATAGAGCCCAATCATCATCATCATAATTTCAGCCATAAGACGTCCACTGCTTGACATAGGCCTCCCCATCTATCTCCAAAAGTGACGGTTGAAAGCGGCCTGCATCCAGAGTTTCCTTGTGGTCTCTTTTAGGTCGTCTCTCCATTTTGTGGGTGGACGTCCTACGCTGCGCTTACTGGTTCGTGGACTCCATTCGATAACCCTTCCAATAGAGCTAGTTAACGAAAACAAAGTTAACATTTGTTCAAAAATTAATAAATTATAAGTACTTTTATTTAATGGTAGACAGAAAGTGCGTTATAGCAAGTTATGACGTCATTCCGAGTGCACGCCATACAAATTCTATAGTAAAACACGCTTTGCGGGAGAGAAACAGAGGATCTGCTCTCAATCCCCGTCTGCTATTTGTATTTTTAGGGTTCCGTACCTCAAAAGGAAAAAACGGAACCCTTATAGGATCACTTCGTTGTCCGTCTGCCTGTCCGTCTGTCTGTCCGTCTGTCTGTCCGTCTGTCAAGACCCTTTTTCTCAAGAACGCGTAAAGGTATCAAGTTGAAATTTATACTAAATACTTGGGTCTATGGTTTCTTTCGGCTATAAAAAAATAAAAGTTGTAAGCCAACGCAATCTAAAGATATGAACGTTTATGTCGCATATATTGCAATTTCACAGGGGAATCAAAACCTATAGGGTACTTTCCGTTGACCTAGAATCATGAAATTTGGCAAAAGGCAAGACTTCATAGCATGTATATATAGGAATAAATCCGAAAGTTACAAATTTGAAGTTATATCATTTAAAAATAATTATTTTGCTATTACAAACTTACATGTTTAGTTGGAATGTATGGAAGAACCTTATAGTCAACTA
This sequence comes from Agriopis aurantiaria, assembly GCA_914767915.1. Lineage (NCBI taxonomy): Eukaryota > Metazoa > Arthropoda > Insecta > Lepidoptera > Geometridae > Agriopis > Agriopis aurantiaria. The sequence goes on along the minus strand of OU612000.1, from coordinate 8,302,622 downwards.
CAAACTTAAGTTTGTCTTTCAATATTTCAACTTCAGTTAGTTTTTTTTTTTGACTCGCGCTCTGAGGCTTCCGTTGGACGGAACCCTCAGAGCACGAGTCCTACTCGTACTTGTCCGGTTTTTTTCAGAATCATGCTAATAAAACCTTGCAGTCTTATTTTGTTGGAGAATTAACTAACTATATATGGAAGAGGATGAAACCAGCGTCCACGCTATTGTTGACTGCCCTGTAAACATAATAAAAACATACAATTTGGACGAGACATCAAACGCGACAATCTGAGTGAGTGGCTGCAGAATGATGATGGTAGAGAAGAATTTTTAGAATCTTGTAAGAATGTTACCAAGAACTGTAACAAAAGGAATAAATAAAATGGTATGAAAACTTAAATATAACTTAAAATAAGATTAATCACTGGAGTTAAATATCAGTTGAATACTAAAAATACTACGTAACAATATAAATGTACACACATACAGTTGTACGCGTATAATATTATGTATAAATACTGCTCTGAGGCGAAGGTATACATAACTATATATATTTTTGATATTAATTAGAATAATATGTATGTGAAAACTATATATATACAAATATATTTAAGAATATATTACATATATACATATATGGGAATATATGCAAATAGTAGAATATAAAATGGTTGCAATGTAAAAATTATTAGGTATACTAACAAAGCTCCTAACGCTAATTAAAATATGTACAAGGTGTGACAATATATTATACTATATTGCACAACTTCCATTAAATGCTGTTGCTAAGTATTGTGAATGAAAGCAAACATGATAATTGTACACATGGAGGCTCCATTCGTGGTGATACATGACACTCAGGGCTTTTGTTTTGTAGTCAATTCTAGTTAATAAATATATATTATGATAAGTCTCTTCGATAAAAGGGGAGAAAAAAAATATGAAGAAAAAAAAATTTAAAAAAAGAAGATAAAAAAAAACTACTTCAATTATTGTAATACTAATTATGTGTACCTACTTGTCTATTACATATGTGTTTATCAAATTATAATATGAAAGGTGATTATCGCCGAGAATCTAATAAAATTAGTAAACTGCTATGCAATATGTTTGGTCTAACAATGTCTCCGGTATGTGTCGGAGAAAGTATAGACGGAACAACAAAAAAAATAAAAAATGCTAACTATATATAAATATATTTTAGATGTACTATAATCATTCTAAAACAAAATTAATTAAGTAACAATTAAATGAAGTTAAATAACTAAATAATTATATACTTCATCGTCACTTTCCATCAGGGTAGTAGTGGCCAAATGCTAGCACATTTCATTAAAAAAAAATTACATTATGTATGTGAAAATAACTGGTGTAATTATTGGGTCTGGTTTCCCAATTATTGTTAGACTGCATAAAACGCAGTTACGTAGCAGAACCTGCTACGAGTAAGTACAACAGCCATTACTTGGCGAAAACAAAACTTCGTAGACCATCTACGCTGGCTACGACCGTTCGTAGACCCCGAGGTAGTTAGCCAAGTAGGTAGTATATTACAGTGAGGCCGCGACTTTATCTGAGTTTCCGCCTGAACTGCGTTCACTGGCGATAGAGTGAAAATAGTAGCACAATAAAACAGGGCCCGTCGACTATATCGGGCAGTGAGAGCGGCCTCTCCTTATCGGAAAACGGTTACGGTGATTCATGGACCTTCTATTTACTTACTCTTCAAGAGCTCCACGAGGCTGCAGGTGGTAAACTGCATCAGGCGTGTGGGGATTATGCACCATACAGTCGGTGGGGGGCAATATTTTCGCAACACTCTATGGACATTACGTTGAAAATGGAAGATGTTATCCGAACGGTTTCCCGAATGCATTTTCTATTATCAGTTGAAATGTTTATTCTGCGATTGCGTGTCTAAAACACTTTATTTTGAACGTGTATTTCTTGCATCAACTTAAACAATTTTTTTTACTTAAATGTAATTTTCATTATATACATAGCTTATAGATAGTAGTAGCGTAGTTCTAAAAAGTAATTTTAGAACAAAATTCAAAGTTCCGGAACAAAAAACGAATGATGGATAGAAACTCTTTATTGTGTACACCAGAAACAAAAATTACAAACAGAAAATACTTACGAGCTAATACCATATGTAGCGGCCATATCGCTAAAAACAATCTCTTCCAGACAGCCATTAGGAATAATAATTAGGATACAATAATGATGTTGTAGTCTAAATTTTGAATGGAACTGAATTACAGGTAAACTTTTCAAATATTTATTTTACTATATAAAGTTTTAGTGCTGTAAATCTGCCAAACTGAAGTCTGGTAGCTTTCCAACTTGGAAACTTAGCAGCATCGAGTTATAATAATCGATTTTGTATAATTATTAATTAGTAATATTTATTCGCTTTGACTATATGTTTAATTTTGACCTTTCTAAAGTGTAGGTACTTGTAGTTCTACCGAAATGAAATAAAGATACTGAACTGAAATGTGGTGCTTATCACTAAGCAAGCGATATGCTTGTGATGCCAGTTGCATTAAAAACACATCATTATAGATATATTTACAAATACGTAACGTTGTGTGTAAGTTGTACGTACGTTACAGTCATACGATGCGAAAGTTTGTGAGTTATATACTCACACACTTTTGCCTCTATACTGGGTTACGCGGAAAAAGTGTACTAAGCCTAAAGGGGTCCATAGTACCCTTCATTGTGAACAATTTTTACTTTAAAAGTAAGTCTGTAATCGAAAGAAACAGCTGTCATAGGAAAATAGTTACCTAAAGTAAATTGTCAATACCAGTTACAAATTACGTTCGCAAGGTTTTTTTAAAATCTAATAATAGGCTTGCGTTTGACCGCCAACACGCCTGATGTAAAGCGACGGTGTGGTCTACGAAAGAGCACGCTTGCCTAAAAGAAACCGATTCATTCGTGGTTTGAAGACACCCAGATTGTAACTATCGGGGCACATTCAGGCAGAGTATTCCACAGACTAGCAGTACGCATAATGAAAGTGGAATCAAAACTAGTTATAACAAAAGTGCCGAATAAAAGCAGTAAATTAGTACAGTCTCTTATCAGCGCTGGATGGAGAGACGGCGGGACCCGCGCATCAATCAATCGTGCATGACGGGCAGATATTGAAACACTGCTGCGGGTATACTTTGAGAGAACTATTCATACAAATGGATGGATGGGCAGCAGCGTCCTATTAATACACGGTGAACGTACTGCGATCGCCAAGCCACCTGCCAAGCGTGGGGATTATAGCAACACCCCTCTATGAAAAAGACCTTTGTTCAGCAGTAGACGTCCTATGGCTGAAATAATGATGAACAATTATTATTATTATAAAATCTGAAACCAAATATTTAATGTGAAATAAATTTGTAATTAATGTTGTAATGATTATACATTAAATATAAAAGACCAACCAACCAATGAAGCTATTATCCTTAGAGCACTTTGTCGACACGTGTTTTGCCTCTTCACGAGGTATCCTCAGGACGTGTTGACTCTTCGAGCGCTTGGCTGAGAATAATGTATGTTTTAACTAAAGTCATCGTCATCATAATCAGCTAAACTAGTCCACTGGTGGACATAGGCATCTTCCAAAGCTCGCCACTCAGCCCGATCTTCAGTTTTTTTTCTTCAGTTCGCTGCCAGCTGCTTTACGCGTATCGTCTCAGGGTGTCAGGGAGTTTCAACGCTATGTTTGCCGATTCGTGGTCTCCACTCAAGAATACGGTTATTGGTTCTGCGACAAGATATGACCGGCCTACTTCAGCTTGCTAATACGCTGAGCTATTAGGATGACTTGGTTTTCTGGTGAATTCATAGACTAGGTAAAGCTACTACGTAGTAGTTTTCATATGAATTACTTCTTTCCAGATTGTACTATGTTATTTTACATGGACAATTAACGGCAGCTAAATTACAAGAAAAAATATTATTACTGGGCATTTAAAAGGGCATTGTTTTATGATGGACAAATCAAAAATTCCGACGATCGGTAGGATTCGAACCTGTAACGATCCAGGTCAATACTTCCTTCGCTCTCTTCCGATATGAGCCACCACCGCCGACCATCCGAAAGTTCAATATACACCTAACTAAGCATTGTCTACTATCATATAGTTATAACCGTATATTAAAGTGTCGTAAGTAAACCTATTTTTATTTTATTGCAAAGATTCTAGAAGTGGTAGATGCAAAAAAGTTGCCCGCAATTTAAAAAAAAAAACACAATTCCAGAATAAAAACCACCTTAGTTAAAAAAGCTTTGTTCATTCTTGGAGACACAAGTTTAAAAAGACGATCTTGATGACATCTCAATAACAGGCAAGAGTATAATAGAGGTCAGTGCCTTCTTACTAAATTCTTCCTTGAATTCCCGTATATTTTTGAAGATATGGAAGCCCTACAACACCGCTTTAGTCAGATATTTCGGCATGGATGTATTTTCCCAATAAAAGTGGAGTAACGTTATGAAGCTACTTATCTTTTCTGGTGTGTAAGCCGATATGCGGGTGTTCTGAAACGATTTGCTTACGCTGATATCTTCCTTATTTGTTTTGATAGAAATCATTGTTTCTTATTACAAGATATGTATTTTGTTATGTATTTGTAAATAAGTATCAGCTGGAAGCTTTGAGTTCGGTAGACCGGTACTATGAGGCATACGACAGCAAACGAGCCCTAAAAAAATTGCAAAGCCTCGAACACCGCCGTAAAGTAGCTTGTCAGTATATTTTCTATCGGATTCATTTCGGAGCTTCATGACATTATTCCACCCTAATAAATGAATAAATAAAATAAAGGTTAAAATAAATAAAAAGAAAAAATTAAATCAGAAATAAAAACATACCCAGTACGTTTTTTTTACGATACAAAATAATATACATCAAACTGGGGTTCATGAAACCCAAACAAAGCGCCATGGGCTTCAGGAAAGCCAAACTAGGATTCATTAAACCCAGACTGGGCTTCATGAAAACCAGAGTGAGCTGCATGAAAGGTAGAGATTTCAAAAAGCTTAACTGGGCTTCATTAAACCCAGACTGGGCTTCAAAAAACCTAGAGTGAGCTTCATGAAACCCAAAAAGAGCTTTAAGAAAGTCAGACTGGGCTTCATGGAAGTGAATGTAATACTAGACAAGTTACGCAATAAAGGTGGTCAGAAGGTCACTCAGAAACGTCACAATTTAACCAATTCGACCACAATTAAAAAAGACCACTTCTTGTAATGACCACTTCTTGAGATGCTTTGTTTACAACTTGTTCCCGAATTATTGGAACCTACATAGGCAAACGTCTCATTATCTATCGAATCAATTAGAAAGTTCATTTATCATCATCTCGGAATCTAATAATGCTATAGAGGCCGCAATTGCACACAAATACGTCACCTGTCTAGACCACGTCAGTAATTGTAATTGATTTATTCCTTCCTGACTGTGGAATAGATAATTATGATGATGCACCAAGCCTGTTTAGTGGTTATTTATGCACAAGCAAAGCTCTAAGACTGAAATAATCTTATAACTCAGTCTATAATAAACAATAACACAACCTTACCAGTACTAAATAAGAAACCTACTTAGCCTATTAAACAAAGAACAGTTTGATATAGGAAAATAGCTGATAACCGAAACTATCGAATAAGGTATAAATAAACATAAATTTATCTTACAAACCTCTAAAATAGTAATGCCAAATCCAATAGCCATCAAAATATATCATAAACTACCAGTGCAGATAAATATATAGAAAATGTTAATAGATTAGACAAAACCCTTAAGACGAAATATGCTTCAAATTTGACAATTCGTCCTCACGAATATTCAAAAGTAGACCTTTAAAATCGATTAATTGACATAATTTTTTTATGTTTAATAAATGTTGTTGAAATATTTTATTCGGATATGTTCACCGATACAGGATTAAATAAATTTGGCCCGACAGAAAAAAATCGTAAACTTTCCTAAAAAAACACCCGTTTTACGTTCCCTTCAATGGATTGAATCAACTTCATTCGAATTCTATAGAAGATATTTTTATCAAAAAAAATTATGTGTTATCCTAACAATTATTCAAATACTTTAGTGGTTGCAGTTTTTTGTAAAAGCGTAAGATTATTTGTAGAAAATAAAGAAAAAATAAATATTGAAAATATTTGACAGCGCGCACGCCGCATTACCGTCATACAAGTGTACGGTTCTCTACCATTACTACTCGCAAAATGTTACTTTAGTCTAGGAGTATCTAAAAGACAAATCAATTATGGAGTAAATCGATTCGCTTCGCACTTTGTTGCCATACCCAGTCAGAGTCATTATGTAATACCTACCTTAAACATGCTACCATCTGTATGTGAATTTCATAACGTACAATAAATTATTGAGTATTGATTGCCCGTAGACCGTTGCACAAGCACACTTGGCAGTGTATTAAGCATGCAAGCAACACTAAATCAGGTTTTTTTTATATATTAACTTGATATTACAATCATGTATTTGACATAATAACTGTATAGGTACTTTGACCTAGGTACAATTTTTTTCGTTTTTTTTTTTGATATGCCGTAGGTAAATATCCTAATATAATTTTTTACCACGCATTAAACATTGAATTGTATAGCTTTAATATTTTTTATACTACTCATTAACAGTTAATAGATGGCTTTCTAAAACTTTAACGTCATTTATGCCAAATCTTGAAAATTTACGATCATGCCCAACTACATAATTAACCAGGCTAAGTTATATAACGCGATTCGATATCTTAAAAATTTGATTCATCCAATAAAAACTACTCATGCCTTTCTTCTCTTCCTTTTTTTCCTGGTAACTACAATCTAGGCATCTTCAAGACTAGAAATAGATTACTGCTCTAAATCAACATGTTCCATGTTCGGCATTTTCGCTGATCATCAGGCAAGTTCCCGAGCAAACACAGATCTATCTCGAAAAAACACCGTATTTCACAACCTGGCATCAAAGCTGGATCCGACCTCGATCTTAACACATATTTTCTGAATATCACCCATCACTCCGCCCCGCCATCACATGGCCACCATTCCGTTAGAGATCTACTCCAGCTTCCACCACCACATCTAATAGTGTCATGTCCCTCTCTACTCCTTCATGATAAAATCACAGTCGCAACATGTAAATATCCTCTACAGTGAGAACGAAACGCGGCGCGGCGCAAGTTTTCGTACTAAATGAAATATGCACATCTCGAGAACGCGAATGACGCTCAGAAAGTTTAAAACTTGAGAACCTGTTGAAGTCTCGCGAACTACATGAAAATTTGAGTATTGAAAATGAGTTTATAGGATTGTTAGCAACTTTCTCAGGAATCATGATGCAATTTTAAACGCCTCTTTATTATGCTGTGGAGGAAGATTGTCTGATTAGAGCAGCCAACGGGAGTCACTTGAGTTATGATTAAATTTGTAATACTTGCACATTATGAGCAAATCATAATATGTGTGGATTTTGTCAATTTAAAGTATGTAAAATTTTAGAGAAAAAAACTCAAAGCATTTTTTATTAACATCAAAATAGTCAAGAGCTCTTAAGGAACCAGCACAAATTAAACTTAAATAAATTGACAATATCTAAAACGTAAATATTTTATGCTACATTTTATGTAATATTTTATCTACAGGTATCTTTTTTAGGTAGGACAGACAGAGTAGCCTTAAAAATAGGGTCCCGTTGACACACTTGAGGTACGGAATCTTAAAAACTGGACATTTCATTTGCAAAGGGAAATAAACCTATACATTGCCTGGCTGTAAGTAATGCACATTGAGGCAAAGAACGGCTAGAAATCGGCTAGTAACTGCTTCGTAGCAAGGATGTTATATATAGCCTAAATAGGTAGAACATCCTTGCTTCGTAGAGAGTCGTCTCTATCGCACAGACAAAAACGTCACATAATATACTGAGTGACAGAAACGACGCTCTACGAACGGCCGACGCTCCGACAATAGCTGATTATCTCCCTTTCTCCTGCATTTCTTACAGCCGGAAACTATACTTAATTTATTACAAAAAAACTGACTACTACAATATGTTTATGGAATAAATTAGGATCCATGTTTTTCCAGTAAATACCGGTTAAAACTGCGGAACCGAACCAGTCAGTTATATCTACATATTATAAGAGATATTTTTTCATGCTGTTGACTTAGGCATTTTTTTCATTTTCATTCATATTCTGTTAAATATTCATACGTTGTCATTCAAGAGCAATTTAACTGGGAAGAACGGTCCATTCGAAGGCGTAAGTATTATCGGACAATGTCACAGGTCCGAGCGAAGTCATCTTCCTCTACAAATACTGTAAAAGAAACATGGGATGTATAAATTCTAGAAATACCAGTATTTTTCCTTGTAAAATGGTCTAATGTAAAACTGTGAGCTCTTCCATTGCGCTTCTTCGCATTTATGCACTCATTCTTTAGTGGGCGAAATACGAATATTGGAATTCGATGCGTATTTTACGTATCGAATCTGTTCTACGTGAACTATGCGGCGACGCGGCGCGAGACTGAGCGAAAATATATAACAGTATTTGCACAGATATTCGCAAATGTCTTGAAAAATTATCTTCACTGATTTTGAAGTATCTATGAATACGCCATAGAGACCTAAATAGTCTATAACGAAAAACTGTATATTGCATTTTCCGTTTTTCGGTCTGTAACAAACATATAAGGGAAACATATAGACGGGAGCAATTTTTGGCTGCGTGAGTTCGATCCGATGGTTGAGTGATGGTGGCAAAGATATATCGTCATTGGATGATGGCCTAGCGGTAACATGTGTGCTTTATAGTCTGACGGCACCCGGTTCGATACTCACCCCTTCACTAATGACTTGTTTAGTACCTCAATAAATTAAGTGCACTTTCGATGCCATCGCTCAAAAACGGTGAAAGAAAACATCGTGTGGAAACCGGTATGTCCAAGAACCTCAAAAAAGTTCAAGTACATTCACCAACATGCAATGGGCCAGCATGGTGGATTAGGACTCATCCTTTCTCTCTCTCTCTCTTTCTCTCTCTCTCTCTCTCTCTCTCTTTATCTCTGAGAGAAGGCCTGTCCCAGCAGTGGGAACATGATAATGATGAGTCCATTTCATTGGTATTAATGTTTTCCACCACTGCGCTGCTTTTCAACTGACTTAAAAAAAGTAATAGAAAATTCGATTTTATATTTTTTTGTGTATAATGTCACATAATATCTTCGCCAATCGTAAACATCTTTTAATGTATTTTTTTATGAATAGGCTATATAGCTGGCTCTACGATAATCTTATTCAAATTAAAGAAAATATTTCCCCACTAAGGGTGGCAATTTGAAAAACCATGTCAGTTTTTTTTTGTAAATGACTTTTTAATATTATTTAAGATGTTCGCGTGGCCTACTTTGACACGTAGACAAGTGCACGCAATTTAATTTTGATCCACAACTACAGAATAGATTAGCACAAGTAACGCAACTACGAAAATCACACCACAAAGCGTCCTAAGTAGGACAATGGGTTAGTAAACGTGTGCGTAATTTAAGTTTCATTTTGATTGGGTTTTGATTTAAAAAAATCTATTGTTTTGTAGTTTATAATTCTAGACACTATTTGTTATGAGCGCTACAATAACATCTACCTACACCTGTAGATAAAAACGTCCTGTGAGATAAAAACGCTCACCATTATCTCTACGAACCTACAGCCTACAGCAAAATCCTGTGTATCTACTGTCCCTTCCGGTCAATCTTTACTCCGCGGAACAGTATATTGGCTATCTGGACATCTGTTGGCGTACGTTGTTTGCTTTTCATTTCTCGGAGCAACAAACGCTGGTGGGAAAGTAGGGAAGTGTGCGCGCTGCGATGGCAATCTCGATAGCTTTGAGCCACTATCGTCGATCTTGCCGCCGCACTTTGCCCTCTCTTCAAGTCCTATGCAATCCCAACTGCACTTTTAGAGCTTTTGAAATGCGTGCCCAGTGGTCACACTATTCGGATTCTTTCCAATTCCATTTATAGTACGTGCATGACATAGTTATGCTACATTTAACTTTAACTTGAGATGTTGAAAGCATTTTGCACCATGCATACTATATACATATTAAGTCGATTGAGATCTAAAAATATATTACGAATAGTTAATATTAAGTATTTTAAGACAGTGTTTCAATATCTAGTATCAACCATTTTCAGATACACAGACTAGGTAAAGTTAAGTTAACGTAAGTCTTTGTTCAGATAGAAAGATTTATCTCATATAATTATCAATTTAAAAACCGACTTCAAAATTAATAAATACGCAATTTCGTTTACTTGGATGACATATATTTCAGTTATTTTTATTTAAAAACTAAACTACTGAACTAGTTTTGTTGAAATTTCTATGGGACCAATCTGAAGAATTTTCCAAATCTTAATAAATAACGGAGTTCTGGGGTAACAAACATTTAAATAAATACACCGGCATTGAGAACTCCCTTTTTTTAAGTCGAAAAAAAGGAATTAGGTAATGAGAACCAAAGAGAATACAAAGAAAGTCGATCATCATCATCATAATCAGCCACTGTTTTAACAGTCCACTGCTGGACTTTTAGCCTACCCCCGAAAGGGTGTGAAAAAAGAAGAAAAAGAAGGGTGAAGAGAAGGGTGTGAAGGGGTAAGAAAGTCGATAATTTTATTGAAATAAGCCGATTTATTAAATTCAAACTGTTACAACACAGAATAAAAACAACGTCAGTAACATCAGTAATGTTAATCAAAAATTGTTATTAAAAAAAAGTGAAAACACATTTTTACACACACATTTTTACTCTTCTCCAATTTCCGCCATTAATTCATCTAGCTTTTGGTAAGTTGTGTCAATGACATTATTTTCATTCTCCTGTGATCTCGTGTTTTGCTGTCCGTCATCAAGTTCGTTATCTGATATCTGTAATTCTGATAGTGCTTCTTTTATGTATCTGTCAAGTTTTTCATCAGTATACGTGTTTCCGAGTTTATTATCCGTGTTAGATAATACATCGACTTGATTTTGTTTATCTACAAGATTTTTGTTTATAAAAGTCATACTATGTAACCAGCTCGGCTTATAGAATGCACAGTCTTTACTATTGGACTTAGGTTTCCTATTGGTGTAGGATTTTATCACCATATTTTTACTATGCTGTTCAGGGGCAACAGTAGGCAGGACGACTTTGCTAGGTACTTTCTGTTTAGTTTTATAGATGTCCAACGACTTCACGTCGAAAATTTTGAGGAGTGGTTTTGCAATGTATTTTACGTCAACTTTCTCGATGGAATCTTTAGTTTTAGTTTCATTTAATTTACGTTTCATTTTGGTTTCTTCTTCTTCATACATGCATGATTTATTGCGTTTGGGTTGATCTGGGTACACGTACCGATACACTGCTTGCGACTGCGGTTTTTTCAGTTCAAGGTTTGGATCAAAAAGCTGTCGTATGATAGTATTTACACTGTCAGAACGTTGTTCTTTCACAAATTTTTGAGGATTTTTTTCTTCAATCATCCATCGGTTTGAGCCTTGAGCTGGCTGCGACATAAAAGCCTGGTATCCCTTATATCTGTTAGTCAATGGAATTCTACGTAAAGTCTTGAGTTTTTTGTTAATGAAAATTAATGACCGCTCACTTAAATTGCTCGCTTTCTCTTCTGCGGTATAAAATAATTCTGTTTCGTTTATTGCGCTGATGTTTTTTAAATTACTTTGAGATGTAGTTTCATAGGAACTGTTGGAGGTGCTCGATCTTGCATTGCTAACCTGCGAAAATATATTATTGTGAATAAGTAAAAAATATATGGTCGTAAGTGCTTAAAGGCCGCGCTGATCGGTCAGAACTTAACAGTTTAAGTTCTGACCAATCTTTGTCTTCGTACAAAAAAGTGTCCTCATATTGAAAAATTGTGCCCGCATATAAAATTATGTCCTCACATAGAAAAATTGTGTCCTTTATTTATTAATCTACTTCGTATACGGGTTGTAACTTAAAAGTGTTGGGTTAACAAAAGTAAACAGTTTGTGGAACACAAAATTGGTATTTTCGAGAAAAACTATTAAGTAAATCCTCATACAAAACGATCGGTCACGTGAACAATTATAAATAAATAAATATAAATATTTCGAGACATTTTTGCACACACGGTCATCTGACCCCAAACTAAGCAAAGCTTGTGATATGGCTGCCAGAGACTGATATACATACATATTATATAGTTTTAAATACATACTTAAATAGATATTAACAACCAGATATAGAACAAACACAAATGTTCATCACATAAATGTTTGTCCTAGGTGGGAATCGAACCCACGCCCCCAAGCTCAGAAGGTAGGTTCACTACCAACTGGACCAACGGGCAAAATTATGAATGGGTTTTTTTTTTCTCGTATTCACCAAACTTGTGTTCTACAAGTTGTTTACTGTGGTTTACCCCCTTAAATATGTAACCCACTTTTAAGTTACAGTCCGTATACGTAGTAGATAAATAAATAAAATTGAAAATACAATTTCCCACTAAGTTAGTGAAAACATTATTAAATAATTACGTACCTGTCATTACGTACAATAATAAAACATAAAATATCCAACAGTAAAATACAACGACTTGATACCCCTTAGACATTACATCAAGCATACTCGTCTATTTTCTATCTATCTTCTATATAATTATATAAAAATGAATCCCTTGTTACCTTGGTCACGCCAGAACTAGAGAACGACTTTACCGATTTCATACATCTCTTTTTTTAATTTTCTTATACTTTGGGGAATGATCTTACGGAAAGAACAATTAAGAATATTGCGCAGAAAACTGTAAAATTTCAGAAAATTTTACGACGATTTTAGCTTCGGGAGGTTTGACAGTTCGTGCGTTTGATGAATGTGAATTTACCAGACAGCAGTTTTATTTTTCTTTTTGGACATTCGTAGCTAAGACTGGACAACGTCTGTCGGGCTAGTCTATCTATTTATATAAAAATTAATCCCTATTTACCTTGGTCGCTCCATAACTTGAGAACGACTTTACCGGATTCGTTCATCTTTTTTTAAAGTTTTCTAATACTTTCTAGTAGGTTCTTATAGAAAGAAAGATTGGGAAAATTGCGCTGAATATAGTAAAATTTCAGAAAATTTAACGACGATTTTAACTTTGGGCGTTTGACAATTTCCGCGTTTGATGAATGTGAATTAACCAGATAGCAGTTTTATTTTTATTTTTGGACATTCATAGCTAAAACAAGACAACGTCTGTCGGGTCGGCTACTTACAAGACATTTCTTTTCAGCCTCGCTTTAAAAAATAATCATGAATCAACATATTTGCAATGCAAAAAATCCAACAACTAGCTTACCTACTTGGCGCGATGTCTATAATATGCCATTGGTAAGCGAAGCATTTCTATTACTATTATGAGTATCCTTGTGCCAATGTGCTAATAGAAAGTGCTGGCCCTTTGTCAGATGTCTATAGGGTAGAAATTCACTGATAAAAGATGTAAGAGTACATACGTAGTTATTAACTCACCTCTGTAACCCCGGGGGGAGCAATAATTCCAGAACTGAGTCCGAATGAAACAAACAGTGGAAATACAATAAGATATGCTTTTCTCATTTTTCTAATTTTCTATTCGTAAACTATAAAAATAAAATGACTTAAAATACGACTAGATCGTGTTGAAACGCACGTACGTGTTTATCGAATACTGACTGAAATGATTACTGAGATTAGCAATTTGTAATGTTTATTAAATATAAATACAATGATCATTGTCTTTGCAAATGTATCTTTCTACCTAGTTATAGATCAAAGAAAACAATAACAAACGCCTTTTGTGCTACATAAAATATAGGATGTCCTTAGATCACTGTTGCGGCTGGAAATACATTTATGGTGTTTGAAGGCCAAACATGTAAAATGCAGACTGAGGTGAAGCCGGCTACATATAACGCTAGTATCTGAGCAATACCTGAATTGTGAGAAAACAACATTGAATTATTGTGAATAGTTCAACACTATGCTTGCAAGGTTATTTTATTGTACCAAAGTCTCTCGCAGGCAGTTTACTTACCACTTTCATGGCTTTTAATAATATTTTTTGGATCTTTCGAATCGTAAAGCTATGTTACAAAAAATTTAAGATTAATTAAAATTGCATTTCCCTATTAAGATTTACAAATAAAAATGGTTGTAGCATGCACATTTTTTTTATGCCATAGGTGGCAAAAAAGCAGTTGGGATGCCTGATGATAAGCAGTCACCGTCGTCTATGGATACTTGTAACACCAGAGGCATCACAAATATAGTTGCCGACTTTTTAAGAATTTATTAACTGGCCTTTTGAAGGACCCCATGTTGTAGTTTCTCGGAAACACCACTGAAGGTAGGTCATTCCACATTTTGCAGGTGTGAGGCAAGAAATATCGTGTGAATCACAGCGTGTGATTTCCACTGATCTATGATATATTATGTGGATGAGCTTTCAGGCGGTGGCGGCTAGTGCGATGATCAAAACATGACGCTGGCATCAGATCAAATAGTTCTTCAGAACACTGCATTTTTTTTTCCAGCTTTACACCTTGTACTAAAGATGTTAACCGTTCCCTAAAACTACTCTTAGCTGTGGCTTAGCTTGCGATCCTCGGGTCCTGTAGGTATATCTTGTTGTCTCCAAGACACCCTCCGCTATTGTAAGCGAGAATTACTCGACCATAATTAATAATGCAACAAAGAAACTTCCGGCTCCAAGTTTTGGGTCGTTACTACCTGAGAGTAACAATGATCAATTACAACTTTATTTTGCACTTTCATTGTAAGTTTAAGGCGAGGACAGACAGAAATATTTTTATAGAAGTTTTCACTGGTATTTTTTTATTTGTGAGGGACTTATAACTGAACAATACAAGATAACCGTATACTAGCTATACATATGAAATGGAAAACAGCATAGGTGCTATATTCTGCATGAAGGCATTCCCAAAGTAATATGATGAATTTAAAATATCCTCTCAGGTTTTGGATGAAAATTGTGCGTCTCTTTTTACAAGCTTTTATTTAACTTGCCCTGTTAGTATGTTCGTTCGTATGTGTGGGATAAATCTTGCAACTGAATTTTAGACCGATTATTATCCTCAACCGATTGAGCTGAAATTTGGCATATTTACCATAATGTAAATTCAGTGACAATGCAATGTCATGGTACCATCGAACTGGTCTGATGATGGAGACAGAAGGTGGCCATAGAAACTCCTAAATTAAACTACTTAACCCCGTCGAGTTTGGGTTCTTTGGATTTGTCTTCCCAAGCACTTTGGCCCTAAATGATAAATTCAATATGGCGGACGCCCCAATGTGGCGGATAAAATGTTATTGGCGCTTTCTTTTTATATTCTGAAGCATATCTCTCACTGGGATACAACGGGTTGCCCAAAGATAATATAAAAAAACAGGAAAGGAACCCAAGGAAGTCGTTCCCAATATATTTAAAACTTTTTTTTTCATGGGTAAGTGCCTTTACTAACTAAACAAAATACAAGCTAATACTAACACAACAATTTTTTTTTTATATTACACGGGAGTTACGTAAGATTAAACCGGTCACCACGTCAGTTTCTATAATAAAACTACAAATTCAGCTAGACTGCCCATAGACCGTTGAAGGTAAGGTCTTTCAACTTTAACCATATGTAAGAACTCATTTCCTCAATAAAACGGCATAATTATGTTAAGAAGAAAACCATCATACAACATGTTCTCGCCTTTATCCTTTGTGATTGTTAAATTGTCTAAGTCAAGAGTACCAACTTTCAACTAAGGACTAAGCTTTGCTACATGGTGTTAACTATAAACGAAGCTCTTGTTTCAATGGCTTTCCTTCTTTGTTGCAATTTGTAATATGAAAAGTCATAATAATTTGTGATATTTGTTAATTGATTGACAAGCACATGGATGTTGGGTTAAGTACAAAGCTGGTGTACGCAACGTCCTGAGCACATATCAAGGTAGAAACCGAGTGTTCACCTACTTTGTGCTTTGCCAACTAGCACGCCGCAAAATTCAGTTTGATCTCCGTCGTCTTGGCAATAGTAGGTTTCCAATTTTAAAAAACTGGCTACGAGCGTTTTGAGCACGCATAGGTAGGGTAGGTTAGGGGTGGGTAGACAATGTTCATTTATTTAATATTTCTTGTTTTTAGGGTTCCGTACCTCAAAAGGAAAAAACGGAACCCTTATAGGATCACTTCGTTGTCCGTCTGTCTGTCTGTCCGTCTGTCAAGACCCTTTTTCTCAAGAACGCGTAAAGGTAGCAAGTTGAAATTTATACTAAATACTTGGGTCTACGGTTTCTTTCGGCTGTAAAAAAATAAAAGTTGTAAATCAACGCAATCAAAAGATATGAACGTTTATGTCGCATATTTTGCGATTTCAAAGGGGAATCAAAACCTATAGGGTACTTCCCGTTGACCTAGAATCATGAAATTTGGCAAGAGGCAAGGTCTCATAGTACATATATAGGAATAAAACCGAAAGTTATAAATTTGAAGGTATTTAAAAATAATTATTTTGCTATTACAAACTTACATTTTGTAGTTGGGATGTATGGAAAAACCTTATTGTCAACTACAAACTTCAAAGTTGTCTTCCCAGAGACTGTGGGATCGGCCGATCTGCGAACTAGCATGGAAATCGCTACTAGATACGTGTCCTAGTATTGCAGATCGCGCTCGTATTCTTGCTGTCTCTGTTTGGGAATCGGGACTTTGGTTGCAAGCCATGCCCTCTTTTAACACAGGTAGCCTTTTAGATCCAACCGCATTTCGTCTAGCTGTCAGCTTACGCTTGGGTGCAAGGTGCTGTGAGGCCCATCGCTGTCAGTGTGGTACTGCTGTTGACCAGCTCGGTCACCATGGTCTCTCTTGCTCGAGAAGCGCTGGTCGTATTGGCCGACACGCTAGCCTGAACGACATCATACGCAGGGCACTTTCCACCGCCAATGTCGCAGCTGTGCTCAAACCGAGTGGTCTTGCGCGTGACGATGGAAAGAGGCCTGACGGTATGACACTTGTGCCCTGGAGGTTGGGGCGGCCCCTTGTATGGGACGCAACTTGTGACGATACTTTGGCGCCGTCACATCTTCCTGAGACACAGGGTAGGGCTGGCGCGGCTGCTAATTCGGCAGAGCAGCACAAGCGTCGCAAATATGCTAACCTCGGCAGTGGTTACATATTTGAGGCGTTTGGGGTCGAGACATTGGGCCATTTTCAAAAATCTTTCAGAGCGCCTGGTTAATGCGATGCGTGACCAAAATGCTGGCGTGTTTCTGGCTCAACGCATTAGCATTGCCATTCAACGTGGTAATGCCGCCAGCATGTTGGGTACGCTGCCAACTGGTAGTGGGCTTGAGCATTTGGATTGTCTTTAGACCTTCAACGGTCTATGGGCAGTCTAACTGTATTTGTAGTGTTAGTTTTAGCTTGTATTTTGTTTAGTTATTAAAGGCACTTGCCCAGTAAAAAAAAACTACAAACTTAAGTTTGTCTTTCAATATTTTAACTTCAGTTAGTTTTTTTTTTTGGTCTCGCGCTCTGAGGGTTCCGTCTAACGGAACCCTCAGAGCACGAGTCCTACTCGTACTTTTCCGGTTTTTATTTCTGTTTGTGGTTAGGCATATAAAAAATCAAACGTACTTAGGACTTAGCCAAATTTCAAAGATGCATCATCCTGACACAACATAATACTTTTTATGGTTTAATAAAAAAACTACTAGAGCATCATTATTGGAATTTAATTATGGAAAACTGAGGTGGTTTTCACACATTTTATTTATCTGACACGGGAATTACTAGCGTATGATTAAGCCGGTTACTCCGACTATAGTAACCGTCATTCGTATAAGTCCCGTGTCATATTAATAAAACACTATTTGCAGAGATCATTTTACGAAAAGGTCAATGACCTTTAAGCGTTTAAAACGTGTTGAATTCATTACAGTTTTATCGCTATAACTCAAAATGTTGATCAGAAAATGGTAAAATAATTTTGAATGAAGATTTTTAACATTACCTATCAGCATGGTAAGTAATAAGTTTCTATGACTAATCGTTTAGAAATGCAGGGGGGGGCAACTTTTTGCCACTTTGGCGAACCATATTTCGCAAAGGATACATACAGAGCGGGCGGGCCAACGGACAGACAGACCGACGAATAGTAGGAATTTAATATTTAATATAATTTTTTTTCGTGATTTCATGGTTGGTTCCATAGCAGATAAAATTTGTTCATAATAATGTGTACAATGACCTCTTTTCGGTTTAGTACAGTGTATATTACGCGTAACCCTGTAGATATTTGCCGCGTAGCGTTTATTTTAATGAGATTAATAACAGGTTAGTGGAAACTGTCCATGCGGTAGGTTCTAAGTTTTTTAGACCTGGCCGGCGCACAGATAGACCTCAAAAATTATCCGATCATACCCGCAACCTCATGGCTGATCGACGCTCGTTACAACTACAATGTTCCGATGACGCTGACTCATATAGGCAGCTCAATAGACAAATTTGGAAGTCATTGCGGCACGACATACGTACCTTTAATACGAACAGTATTAAAGAGACGATTGAGCAAAACAAAGGCTCCAAAGTGTTTGCAAGACACATGTCTATTGGGCAAAGCCAGCTGACAAAGCTGAAGAGGGAAGATGGTAGTGTAGCGTCGACCAAAGCCGAGGTATTAGGGGAAATCGAAAGGTTCTATGGACAGTTATACACTTCGGTTGCTAAACCTGTGAGCAGCTCGGCCAAAGACCCAAGAGCCAAGCTGAGCCGACACTATACCGAAGATATCCCGGACATCAGCCTGTACGAGATTAGGATGGCCCTGAAACAGCTCAAGAACAACAAGGCGCCGGGGGACGATGGAATCACATCAGAGCTTCTGAAAGCGGGTGGAACACCGGTACTCAGAGTCCTTCAGAAGCTCTTTAATTCTGTCTTACTCGAAGGTATAACGCCAGAAGCATGGAACAGAGGCGTGGTGGTGCTGTTCTTTAAGAAAGGTGACAAAACCTTGCTGAAGAATTACAGACCCATCTCGCTTCTGAGCCATGTTTATAAGCTGTTTTCGAGGGTCATCACGAATCGTCTCGATCGCAGGTTCGATGACTTCCAGCCTATCGAACAAGCCGGTTTCCGAAAAGGCTATAGTACCATAGACCACATCCACACGCTACGCCAAGTTATACAGAAGACCGAAGAATATAACTTGCCACTATGTTTGGCGTTTGTGGACTATGAGAAAGCCTTTGATTCGGTCGAGACATGGGCGGTGCTCGAGTCTCTCCAGCGATGCCGTATTGACTATCGGTATGTCGAAGTGTTGAAGTGTTTGTACAATAACGCCACCATGTCGGTCCGAGTACAGGAGCAGAGTTCGAAGGCAATTCCATTGCGAAGAGGCGTGAGACAGGGAGACGTTATCTCTCCGAAACTGTTCACTGCCACAATGGAAGATGCCTTCAAGCTCCTGGAATGGCAAGGACTCGGCATCAACATCAACGGCGAGTACATCACTCACTTTCGGTTTGCCGACGATATTGTGGTCATGGCAGAGTCGATGGAAGATCTCAGCATGATGCTCGAAGGCCTCAATCGAGTCTCCCAAAAGGTGGGCCTTAAAATGAACATGGACAAGACAAAGGTCATGTCAAATATCCATGTTGTGCCCACCCCAGTATCAGTTGGGAACTCAGTTCTTGAAGCTGTTGACGCGTACGTCTACCTAGGACAAACAGTCCAACTAGGTAGGTCCAACTTCAAGAAAGAGGTCAATCGGCGAATCCAACTCGGCTGGGCAGCGTTCGGTAAACTACGCAACGTCTTCTCGTCCAAAATACCTCAGTGCCTTAAGACGAAAGTCTTCGACCAGTGTGTGTTACCAGTGATGACATACGGCACTGAAACGTGGTCTCTCACTATGGGCCTCATAAGCAAGCTCAAAGTCGCACAACGAGCTATGGAGAGGGCTATGCTCGGGGTTTCTCTACGAGATCGAATCCGAAATGAGGAGATCCGTAGACGAACGAAAGTCACCGACATAGCCCACCGGATTAGTAAGTTGAAATGGCAGTGGGCAGGGCACATATCACGCAGAACAGATGGCTGATGGGGCCGAAAGGTTCTGGAATGGAGACCACGGACTGGTAAGCGCAGCGTAGGACGTCCACCCACAAGATGGACAGACGACCTAAAAGAGACCGCAGGGAAACGCTGGATGCAGGCCGCTTCCAACCGGCCCTTTTGGAGATCGATGGGGGAGGCCTATGTCCAGCAGTGGACGTCCTACGGCTGAAATGATGATGATGATGATGATGGTTTATTTTATATTGATGATATATTAGATCTTTGAGATTTAATACAACAAAATTACACAAAAAACATCAGTAATTCATGCTAGTAAAACTTCAAACATAATGATAAAGAATTTTATTCCCATCAAAAAATGTATGAAACATCAGTTTACTGGCCAAAAATGGCGATAACCTCGTGGAGAACAGCGTGAATGTCAATACCATTATCCGCCAACGTCTGGACCTCGGCCTGGAAGACTTCATTTTCCCAGAGCGCGGTGAAGACTGCATCCCATTCCTCACTTTGCAGGTTCTCGATGGCACTTCTGAATTCTTCTTCCTCAGACATTTTCTGGTCGAAGAGTGCAGACAGTTTGTCCTTAGGGAAAGCAGCGATGCAGTCTTCGATGAAGGAAGAGAAGTTGGTGCCACTGGTCTCGTGGCGAGCACTTCTGACGCGGTTCACGGTCTCTGGAAAATGTAGAGCAAAGTCAAGTCTTGAGTATTAAAAATTATAATGTACTTAATGCTCAAAATGTAAGTAGTTTTAGTCGACAGGTTATTTTATTTTTTACTTACCGAGCATGTCGTTGAATAAGTCAAGGAAGAAATGAATGTCAATGTTATCATTTTCCAAGAAATCAACCACCTGTAAAACAAAAAAAAGTGGAACTCTTTATCAGGTCTTTTTCGGAAACTAAAAAACTTTAAATAGGTGTAGCGATACGTCTCGTAGCCTTTTCGAAAATGAACTCTAATGTCTAAGTAAGTAGGGCTTCATTAGTTTCATCCAACACAGTCAGACAGACATCACGAAACGCATTAATGCAACTAGCAGTGCCCCACGGTTTCACTCGTTATTTTATTGGATAATAATCTTGCGCTTGTCCGCCACCTCGCCTGATGTTAAACGATAATACGATCTAGGAGCACGCTTGGTTAGAATAAACCGATATTTACCCCGTGTTTTTAAACCGTATATTTTTTCAGGAGAAAAGTACCCTTATGTTATTCCAGGTGTCAGCTACTTCCGTACGAAATTTAATTGAAATGTGATTATTCGTTACAGAGTAGAGTGGGGGAAAACATACCCAAAGTTTCGCATTTATAATTATAGTGGATTTTTATTTGTCAGACTGCCTGATTATAAGCAATTACCTTCACCTATACATAATTATATAATGTCTATTATATTAATGTGTATTAGATTATGTCTGAATAGCTGATATTTTAATTGCCATTTCAGAGTTGTTCCCATAGAAAAGATGCTCATAATGATGGGTACTATGGACTCCTTTCGGCTTAGTGTACCCTTTCCGTGTATTCCAGTATACAGGGCTATTGGTAATCTTATTAAAGCCGGCTCTTAAGAGGATGCTAACCAGTAATCCTGTATAGATAGGTTTATAAATAAATAAAAATAATAATAAATATGCCGGACATTTTTTTGCACACACGGTCATCTGACCATAAACTAAGAAAAGCTTGTGATATGGCTGCCAGAGACTGATATACATACATGCATTATATAGTTTTAAATACATACTTAAATAGATGTTAACACCCAGATATAGGACAAACACAAATGTTCATCACATAAATGTTAGTCCTAGGTGGGAATTGAACCCACGACCCCAAGCGCAGAAGGCAGGTTCACTACCAACTGGACCAACTGCCAGGCTAACGGGCTGTCCACTATTATAGACATTTATTCTCATATAAGATGTTACATCACTTCCATGTCTTTGTGGTGTGAACCCTCAGACAATGATATACTTGATGGACTGTGCAACATGTCCTACAACTTGTACTCTAGACAACCTGAATGAAGCCACGGAGAGTGCCATTGGGGTGGCAAAATTTTGGTCTAGAAACTTAATTAGAAAATAAAATTATAATTTACGGAACATCGACTCGAAAGAAGAAGACTTCCATGAGAACAATGCTAACAATAAATTTATCTAGTTAGATATACCAACCTATAACATCAGAGGCATCGCAAAACGTTCAGACCTTTAAAAATGACGGTGAAAACCATTTTAGTTTTCATATTTTTTTTTTATTATAACTAGCAAGTAGGTACTAGCAAAACTCACAGCTTGGAATTCAGGTAGGTGCTCCATTTCGTAAACCAGATCCTTGAAATTGTTGGTCTTGATGTACTCCAACGAGGCCAGAAACTCTTCATACTCCAGGTAGTGGGAGAGGATGTGCTCTAGCTCATGGCCAGCGTCTTCTCCAATGACTTTCATGAACTCATCAAAATGCTCGTGGAAGAGCTTCTTGGGCTGAGGAGCCGCGAACACAAGCCCGATGAGGGCGAAGACGACCAGAGCTACTTTCATTTTGGCTTCTCTGAGTTTCAGTGACAACTGTATCGAGCAATACTGGGTATTTATAGAAAATGATAAGATTAAGATGGTTACTTCAATCGGTTGTCATGTGAGATGAAATTATCGCATTTTTGCCACTTCAGCTGCCATGGAGAAAAAAATGACTTATGAGTCATTTTTTTATCTTAAGGAGAGGTTTTCCCACTTTTAAGCAACACTTGTTACTACAGATGTCCATAAGGCTTATTATCAACGATTTCATACTATAAGTACGTATTTCCTTTAATCTAAGCCTATTATATTGTATTTTAGTCACATTTAGTAGAGCAAAACCATGGCGCTTACACACAATCGTGCGTTTCGCTACTTCTATTTTGAGGTTTTTCCCATATTTTTTTGCCATATTTATAAGTATTTATAGTTTAAAAATAACGAATCTAAAGATGTTACGGCCAGTTTAGTGAACTAATTAAAAATTAAAATAAAAAGTATAACTGTAATCATTATCGGACCTCAAAATAGGACATTCGTTAGTATCATCATCAGCCTCCATACTTATATTCGTTGTTATAACTGTCATCAATTTAAAGATGATCAAACAAGGACTTGCTTTTGACTGAAATTATATTTTTTATGATACGTAGGCATAGATATACAGATCTGTGTACGTAGGTATCATAAAAAATAAAGCAAAAAAACTAAACACATATGCGAGTCGTTTTTGTTATATTGACACAATACTACATGAAAAATAATCCAACATCAGCTTATTTTTATCCCAAAGAGTAGCATAATAAAGTTTTATCCACTCCATCGTAGCCTGCTGACGTCAACTAGAAAAAAAAACAATAATTACTGTCACCAGTGATTTCCCTAGTGATGAGACAGCGACGCAAGCTATAGTGGCTTCACTTCTTACACGACTGCACAAAAAAGGAGCGTTCTGTTTTTAAGGTAGGTATGATGATTTATGAAAGTGGACATGGTGGTACCTAATTATAATTATGAATGATAGATAAACTCTTTAGTATTCACACCACAAATTACAAATACACACGATAAAAAGCTTTAAAAATGCAACAATCTGCGGCCTTATCACGGAGAGCGATATCTCTTCCAGGCAACCTTAGGATGCAGAGGATTTATAAAGATACTAGAAGGCGGGGCGTTTAATAGTGCATAAATTATATAAACCATACATTTTTATAATAGGTAAGTACATACTAATACTTTAAATACTTAAATTTCTTATACCATAACTCCTGAACGTCTTATAGACCGATATTTATGTCAGTGGCATCGTTGGAATCCCGAGATAGTTATATTATAATATTATGGACAGAAAGACTCGTTTTTAGGGTTCCGTACCTCAAAAGGAAAAAACGGAACCCTTATAGGATCACTTCGTTGTCCGTCTGTCTGTCTGTCCGTCTGTCAAGACCCTTTTTCTCAAGAACGCGTAAAGGTAACAAGTTGAAATTTATACTAAATACTTGGGTCTCCGGTTTCTTTCGGCTGTAAAAAAATAAAAGTTGTAAGTCAAAGGAATCAAAAGATGTGAACGTTTATGTCGTATATTTTGCGATTTCACAGGGGAATCAAAACCTATAGGGTACTTCCCGTTGACCTAGAATCATGAAATTTGGCAAGAGGCAAGGTATCATAGCATGAAGTTATATCACTTAAAAATAATTATTTTGCTATTACAAACTTACATTTTGTAGTTGGAATGTATGGAATAACCTTATTGTCAACTACAAACTTAAGTTTGTCTTTCAATATTTTAACTTCAGTTAGTTTTTTTTTTCGTCGTGCTCGTACTTGTCCGGTTTTTTTATTTTTTATCATGACTAAATTTATTATCATCGCCTAAATCTTTTTTAGTAAATTCTAAAAATATATGACAAAACTATAAAATATACATTAGTTTACAAGAAATAGTCATTAGAATGACGACGCGTCGTGATAGAAAATTAGGTAAAGAGTTATATGACAATACCAAGTATTATTAATTGTATTATTTATTATTTAATTTTTAAAGCTTGTATCTATATTATGCTCACGTGACTAAAAAATAAGGTGTAATATACCCAGTTTAATTAATTGAACGTAGTTTATTTATGGTCATAATTTCCGTATTTTCTGTAGGTATATACATTTTGAAGGTTTTAGTAGCTAAACTACCTACTAGCTGACTGGACCGAAAAAGATGGCGCGCTGATAAGGAGACTGAGTATTCATATTAATTTGTTTTAGCATTCCACAATGTTTCTTAGGTCGTAGAAAAGTATTTTAGTTACAATTGTGGACCCCATCGGACACAGCTAAATGATATGGAAGAAGAGAAGGATAGCAATAAATACAAAAAATATTTTCATCAATGGAATAATAAGGGGTAATTCAGCAGTTGGTGGAAAATGGTTGATGATGGTGAAGTTGAAGTTGAAGTACGAGCTGGGGTCAAACGCATAGCCAGTCAACCATAAAAAATTGCTTAAATTTCACTATCTTTTAGCAGCCTTTCTTATAAGGACAGCAACCATTTTTCACAATATGATATCAAGCTATGGAAACTTTTACTCCCTGTAGAGTTATGTCTTACAAACAACAACGGTTACTACTCGGCCCAAGTTTTTTTAGATCTGACAGCTGCAGTAGAAATGTAAGAATTCGAATGAAAATTATAAATGCCGGTCACATTTGCTAATTTTTTGAACGTAAGATTATAGCGGGTATCTAATATACTATACCTACAGTGAAGTATTAAAGTAAAATGTTTTCATTGAGCTTTTTACAATATTATTGCAGCTGACACAGCTAAAAAACTTGGACCGAGTGTAACTTCAATACTGTCACACTTTCTCTAAACCGTTCTGTATTCCTATAGGACCTTTTACTATCAAGAAGAAGTCGCAAAATAATGGAATCGTAAAATTCTCTCAGTGGGGAACACTATTTATAAGGTTTTTAAGTTAAAACAAAGTGTCAAACAAGTTGCCCTCGGGAGGAAAGTTTGGAGGAGTGAAGTTTGTAAACGGCTTTATTTCTGATTTTATCGGGCGGCAGTCGCCCGGCTAGTTCGGATTGGGGGTTTTTCCCATTCTTTGCCAATGCCAATACGTATCTTATTTTATGTAGGTAATGCATAGCTTTATGTCTTCTTTGGGATTATGTGGGAAGGAACTGCAGAGCTTTTTTCTTTTCTATTGTTTTCTTGGTTTTTGGTGCAGCAAAAGTTTCCACTCTTTTTTTTCATTTTCATCTTTTATTTAACTGTCATTTTTCTAATTTTTTGCTTGTACATGTAGGTATAGTTATAACGTGTTTTTTTCTTTCCAATAAACTATTTTATAGGTGTCACGCATCGAGATACAATTCCTATAGAGTCACAATCTCTCAGTGAAAACAGTCAAAAAACGTCCGAGCGTGTACATACTACATTGTATCAATTATATACTTCACAATGCCACATTTACTCCAATTTAGACGTTATGTCGCTTGCATAGTGTTCAACGTTAGTTGTAGAGCTACGATGACAGCATCGTAGCTCTAGTATCGCGCGGCGTTGTAAGGTAGTCGGATCGCGGTTACCTTGTAACTAACCAAAAAGTCTGCGCAATTCGTAGCGTGCGCCGAGTTTTGGTTCGGACATTTTTGGGGCACGATTGTGACACTAGGTATATGTATTGCATCTCGATGGTATACCGTACATCATTATGTGTCGAGCGTGTGAAACCTATACTAGATATAAATAAAACTGTTTTTGTACCACTGTAGAACAACCCTGTATTGCTGTTAGGTTCAGGGATAGTCAATACCAAGGCGTGATGACACAAATCTGTAGGGAAGCGATGCACTTTTAATTAATATTTCATGAAAAATTAAAACACTTTCTTAATATCTAGTGACCTAGGAACCCAAATAGTTTTTGAATGATGACCAAATTCGTGAGTAGAAGTAGATATGTACCTACCTACGCCATGTTGAGTGCACGGCGTTTTCAGAGTAGAATTCGTAAACAGTTCTTGTTAGAGGTTTATTTTAGAAAAACACCATACCATTCAAAGTTGAAATATTGTACGATATTACTTAAGAAACTAACCTGAGTATGATTCATTATTTAAACTAAAAAACGGCTAGCACTCACTGGTATTGAAGTCGAAAAACTCGACCGGTGTTCGGACGTTATAGACGCCCATCAAACACCGGGTGAGTTTTTCGACTTCAATACCCGTGAGAGCTAGCCGTTTATTAGATTAAATCATATTTTACGATTTTTTACATAAAAGGCATGTGTCCTAATGTTTCATTAAATACAAAATAATTACAAACTTAGCGAAGGATATAATTAAATACCTACATTACACAAAACACGTACTGAAAAAATAATATTAATTGGCTGAGAAATTAGAGAGATATAAGCGTTTAAAGTTTTTTGGTGGGGATAGAGAGCGGATGCGCTGTCCTGTCAAAGCGTAGCGTAACGTATAGCATTTGTATGGCGCGCGCATGGCTTGGCGTCATAACATGCTATAGTAAACGCTCTCTGTGTAGCATGAAATTAAAATACGTATTATGGCTGCCAGAGATTTATATACACACATATATAGTTTTAAATACATACTTAAATAGATATTAACAACCAGATATAGAACAAACACAAATGTTCATCACATAAATGTTTGCCCTAGGTGGGAATCGAACCCACGCCCCCAAGCTCAGAAGGTAGGTTCACTACCAACTGGACCAGCGGGCTATCAAATGCAAGGTACATTACCATATTGACTAGAGTCTAGTCAATATGGTAATGTGTTGGCGGGCACAACAGATCTACAGGTAAAAATATCTTAGCCTAATACATTGATGTAAGTAAATAGGGGGAAGATACGGGACGAACTTCTTGACGTGGACCGCACAATATAGGCTCCGGGGCACAATCCACTTCAGTCACAATCGAACTGGCGTTTTGATAGCACGTGAATTACTTGTCAAAATTGTGTGAAATAAAACAGCAACAATTACTTCCTGCGTTTTCACAAGGTGCACCAACAGCTCGATGACAAAAAACAAGTTTCACGGCATTACTTTTCACTCGTAAATACTTAAAAATAATTAACTAAATTTTCTTTATATTTCATTTCTATGGTCTAGTGTAGTGTCTAACGGAGCGGTGAAGTTGACGTTTACAGTGTAGACATCAACGTCGCCGCTGACTCGAGCCGAAACAGAGCCATATTTATTGGGTACAATGTTTGGATGTCACGCGTCTTCCCCCTTTTTAAAACTGTCATTAGCCTAATACTTATTCTTGTTCAGCGTTTACAATGTAGGTAGGTTTCACATAAACCGCACTCGAAAACCAGGATAATTTCTTCCGTGATCTCAGATTACGCAAATCGAGCTCTCCTATTTACATAATAAGGATGCAGTGTGTATAAATAGGAGGCGGAATTAGCATATAGATTGTGAAGGGCTCAGTGCAATCAATCAAACACCTGCAGACTGGGCGGCCATTCAAACCGTTTAGGTTATGGCTTGGGTTATCTAATGACTTCGAGGTTCGCCTTCTTTTCAACGTGTCATCGATTCGTTTTCTAGGGTTCCGTACATCAGTTCATCCATAAAGTATCACCAGGACCTTACTACTAATAGGTCTTGTTAGTTTAGTCCAGTACTACCTGTAAGTCTACGCCATGCGTCAGTAAATACACTCATATGTTCGTCTGTCCGTTCTACCTTTAAAATATCTGAATCTTTTGAACCGTAATGGATAGTCGATTGAAATATCTATTGAAAATGAATGCATATTGACAATTTTTTTGATATATTTTTGTTTTTGGGTTCCGTCTAACGGAACCCTCAGAGTACGAGTCCTACTCGTACTTGTCCGGTTTTTTATAAGATTATTGTTTTTAAAGTATTAAAGTTTTTTTTTATGTTATCTGTATCGTAATAACAATTTTTTATAGTTTAATTAAACCGGCTAAGTGCGAGTTGGGCTCGCGCACTGAGGATTCCGTGCCACCACAAAATACAACAGTTATAGTTGTGGCTCAACGTCTCCCAAAGTTGTCGAAGCAATTGCTACGCAATCACATGTAATGTAATACTTTGCTACAGTGACGCTCGAGTATAACACAATTATAACTTGGTAATAAACAGAAATTTGTCACCGACACGCACTTGCCAGATTATATTATTTGTTGTTATACTTTAGAGTGTCTGTGTACAGACAGACATCGTAAGCTTACTAATAGGGTCCTGTTTTAACCCTTTGAGTGCCGAACCCTAAAAAGTATGAGCTGCCTTATCAGCTTTCTTCATTCAAAAATTAAATGTATATCCAGTCACATGCAACGTGATCCAATATTGTTAGACTAGAAGCTAATTAATGTTCATGATAATAAAAAGCTTAAATTTGTTCACGGGCGAGGCTGTTGGTGAACAGAGAGTTCTTCCCTCCCTACTTATATGGAATAATTACGAAATTGCAGTATTCCGAGCTTTTTTCTTTTTTACAAGCTTTTATTTAACTTGCCCTGTTAGTTATGCGGAAGGTAGCTCTTTCAAAATTTTGCAGGTAAAAAGATCGCGTGATTTGCACAGTGTGCGATTTCCACTGATCTATGATAATTATGTGGATGAGCTTTCAGGCGTTGGCGGCTAGTGCGATGGCAAAGCCGCGACACCGGCATCAGATCAAACAGTTCTTCAGATCAGAAAACTCCCCGTGGAAAATGCAATAAAAGTAACAGTGAAACCCAACGTATCTGCGCATGTTGAGCTGATCTAGGTGTTCTGCGAGTTTGGGAACAGCTCTACTCTGTAATGCATCAAGAGGCTCCAGTTGATACTCGTGTGCTCCATTCCAAAGGTATTGGACTTTCAGCGACTTGAAAACTAATATTAGGGCTGGCCTACACAACACACATTTTAGTCAAGGTAGGTATATTTTCAAACTATATTCCGAAGCGTCTCCTCACATCGAGTATCAGATATCAAGTATGGGACCCTCATCCTATTCGAGCCGGGCTTTGATGTTTGTCTAAAGTTAATAACCTCCTCCTGAAGTCGGTTAAAAAGAGGATTAGGTTTCCACTCCGAGTTCGATCCGTTGTTGATCATTATTTATTCAAAAAAATAAGGTTATTGGTAGAAAGAGAAAGGGACTTACCGTAAAAATAATACCAAACAAAGGGCATAAAATAGTCATAATTTGATCATCTATAATATAATAATCTAGACGAATTGAAACTCAGTAGACTGCTGTGTCTATGCAGCCAGAAGACGTCCACTGTTAAACATAGGCCTTCCCCCTTTAACCTCCACACTGAACGACAGCCTGCCTTTTGTATCCACTGGATGCCAGCGACTCACTCATGTACCGACACAAAGCCATAAAGCACATAATATCCAACATTACGAGAATTAGCAGACGTTCATGCAATTACATCCCAGGTTGTACAGAAAACCCCGACTGGAGCTGCGTAAATCTAATTAGGTAATTGAAATCATTCATCTTGCGGCGCGGCGCGGCGGTAACGTCGCTCGTTGCATCACCAATTACTTCGCACCACCAAATCAAGACAATCTGGGAGACAAGACCCCAGTTTATGTTAGCATTAACGTCTAAGGAAATATGAAATTGTATGAAAACGACATTAGCTTGAGATAACATCTCTCAAGCTAGTGTCATTGTCAATGTCATTTTCATACAATTTCAGTTTTCTGCAGGCGTTAACGGTAACAGAAAGTGGGTCTTGTCTAACCCCCCAGGGGAGATATGGTAAGGTAAGGTGGCTGGGCGGATGCGAACGTATCAGGGCTAAATCAGGCTTACTGCCTATAATCGAACTCTTTCTGTAGATTCTCAGCATGCGCAGAAACGTTGGGTATCTGTGTCTTTTATCGCATTTACAACGGAGAGTGTTTTGAAGAACTATTCGATCTAATGCCAGGAGCGAGGTTTTATCATCGCACTTACGGCCACCGCCTGAAAGCTCATCCACATATCATAGATCTGTGGAAATCTCACACTGTGCGTTTTACGCCTTTTTTGCCTCTCACCAGCAATTTGTGGAATGAGCCTTCGACCAAAATAAAATTAATGGACAGGCCCAGAAAGAGCGCATTTTTGAAGATTACAAAATGAGTGCCTGCGCTTACTTCGGTTCAGTTGGTCTCTGACCGTAGGAAGTGCGACACAAGATTATTGTTACATAATAACGAAACATCTGACAAAATTGTGCCTCCGTGTGCTTTCCCGAAGTGCACAACAAAAAACCGCTGTACTGTACATAGTTATAATTCAAGTAGCAAGCTGACTATACTTGACTCAAAATTAAAAAGTTTCATACTAACATAAGCTGAATTTCACACTCTCTAAGCGATTAGAAGAGAAAAAATATCACGACTCGCGCCTCAGATATTAAACGACCTACATCAACGCCCTAGAGTAGCCAAGAGTTAGTTACAATTTCAGATCAGAAACTGACTAGATTCACAAACTTTTCACATACTTACCCCCCTCTCCTTTCCCCCACCACGCACGCCCCGGGGCTTTACATCCCTCTCTGTACCGCTTTAACCGACTGCGAGTGCGAGTGTGCCATTTAGCCAAAAGCACATTTCCGGAGATCGCTCGGCTCGTACGATCCGCTTGATCGCCTAATTGACGACTCGAGTGTCTCCTTGCGTCGCCGACGGTGGCGATTATAGTATAGGAGGAAATTGAAAAGGCAATTTGGATGGAACTAGGTCTACCTACTTACTTACTCGTACGCAATATACAAAGTAGTTTTGAAATTAGTTGATTGAATCAGGCGCTACTTACGGAAGTCCATCTTCGAAACTGTTTTTCTAACGAATCTCTAAATACACAAATGATTTACCTGACACCAATGACAGTTTTAAAAAGGGGGAAGACGCGTGACCTCCAAACATTGTACCCTGTGATTGTACCCAATAAATATGGCTGTTTCGCCTCGAGTCAGCGGCGACGTTGACGTCTACACGGTAAACGTCAACTTCACCGCTCCATTAGACACTACACTAGACCATAGAAGTGACATTTAAAGAAAATTAAGTTAATTGTTTTTAAGTATTTACGAGTGAAAAGTAATGCCGTGAAACTTGTTTTTTGTCTTCGAACTGTTGGTGCACCTTGTGAAAACGCAGGAAGTAATTTTTGCTGCTTTATTTCACACAATTTGTATAAGTACCTAATTCACGTGCTATCAAAACGCCAGTTCGACTTAGCTACATATACTAATCTGTGGTTCGACTGTGACTGAACTGAAGTGGATTGTGCCCCGGAGCCTATATTGTGCGGTCCAAGTCAAGAAGTTCGTCCCGTATCTTCCCCCTATTTACTTACATCAATGCCTGACACTAAGATATTTTTGATGCAGGCCGCTT
Source organism: Agriopis aurantiaria (assembly GCA_914767915.1). NCBI lineage: Eukaryota > Metazoa > Arthropoda > Insecta > Lepidoptera > Geometridae > Agriopis > Agriopis aurantiaria. The sequence continues at coordinate 8,270,463 of OU612000.1, read as the reverse complement.
CCAACCGGCCGTTTTGGAGATCAATGGGGGAGGCCTGTTTCCAGCAGTGGACGTCCTATGGCTGAAATGATGATGATGATGATGATGAAGGTGAGATCTCATCCTTCCATGAAGATAATAAGTACCTACCTATCATTCTATGATCATGCGTGAAGAGCAGGCACTCAGCATTAGATACATTTTGATTGTCGTTATCTCCGGTGTTCTTTATTTAACGAGATATCGTTAGTAACAGAAATTATCTCAACCATTCGTTGTCGTTACATCGCGTTATATAAGTGCTAGCACTGTTGATAGGTACAAGTTATCTAATCTTCTATGCCATGACAAATTTAATAAGTGTTTTTATTTTCGCATGCTAGAAAACCTACCTACGTAGGTAGGTAGATTCTCTAGCATACGGATCATTCGAAATGCAAAACGCTGCGGTAAGCGGTGTTAGAGCGAGGCCCCATTAGTGCGTTGCGCTGCGTTGCGTCGTCGCAGCGTCGTCGCTGCGACGGTTTCCATATATTTTTTACGACATGACCCATTAGACCGTAGCGTCGTCGCGCGCGACAATTCAACGGATCGACGGGCGAGAGACGAAGCGAGAGGGAGGGTGATGCGCTGCGTTGTCGGTGCTCCGCTGCGACGACGGACAGTGATTCACTGCTACTGCATAAAAAACTGACCATCACTATTTCTTAATGCTATCAAAGGAGATATCCAGAATCTTCTATGGTTTCTACGTTTATTTCGGCGGTGGCGTAATAAAAGCAACAAAAGAACACGTTTGTATCTATCCATTGCGAAGGCTGAACTGAGACTGAGACGCAGCCAGTGTTGCTGCGACGCTCTTGCGCTGCGACATCGTGCGTCGTCGCAACGCAGGTGTGGCATACAATGCGCTGTTCCGTTGCGACGACGCGACGCAACGCAGCGCAACGCACTAATGGGGCCTGACACTGAATTGTATGACAAACGTCCAGTGTTGTTCCGTCGAGGCATGCGTTTTGCGTTGAGAATGCGTTGGAGTTGGAACCGCTTCCTGCACCGTTGTATCAATTGTATTTTTAGTTTGTTGCAAATTTGGATCAAAATCAATTGCCGTGCGTTAGTCTAGCACAGACTCGAAATGTCTAGACCTATTTGAATATTTTTATTTTGTGCGTTTCAATACTGTGAGTGGTTTAAAAATGTGGAAAATTTAACAAAAAATATAAAATTCGGGATAATTGAAAGTGTATTTTTAGGGTTCCGTACCCAAAGGGTAAAACGGGACCCTATTACTAAGCCTACGATGTCTGTTTGTCTGTCTGTCTGTCTGTCCGTCCGTCCGTCCGTCCTACCTTTAAACGGTTTTCTTTCTTATCTTTATCTTTCGAACCGTAATAGATAGTCAGTTGAAATTTTCAAGGAATATGTAATGGTACGGCGAATTATAAAAAAGTCAATAAGTAAAAACGATAGGGGAGTCCCCAGACATCAAACGTATTTTTTTTAACTTATTTTTGTAATTGCTCTAATGTATAAACGGTGATACGTACAAGCGTCAAACTTGGCATGATTATAGTACCTAAACACTAAAGTAGTAAAGTATAACAAGAAATAATAAATAATGGCCAAGTGCGAGTCGGTGGCAAATTTATGTCCATTAACAAGTTGTAACTCATTTCATCAACAACAGTTCACTAACATATGCATTTTTATTCGAAAAAATCCACACTAACTTAACATTCACCAAACGCAAAAATGTTGTCGACCGCCGAGCTAGCTTCCTTGTCATACCCAAGCATCGAACAAATTACGGCAAAACAATGCATACTATTGAAGGAGCGCGACTCTTTAACCAACTACCCTCACACATAAAAAATGTATACTCATTTCACGCATTTAAAAAACAATTGGCTCAACACATTATCTCAGATAAATCATTATAACAAATGCGTGAAGTGGGTACTTCGCAAATTGTTATGTGTGTATTAGTTACCATTAATTTATTTAAGCGTTTAAGTATTTATGGATTTTTTTCAATTTCTTAGTGCATGCGACGACGAACACTATTATTTTAGATAAATATGTTATCACTTAAGTGACAAATAATTGTCTTTGTGGTAATAAAGTTCTTTAAACCTAAACCTAACTGGTATGTAGGTAATTTGGTTAGTTGGACGACCTTATCATTTCTATCACCGAATCAAAATTGCATATTTTACTAATTTTGAAGTCGGTTTTTAAATTGATAATTGTACCTATTAGTGGTGGTACGGAACACTCAGTGCGCGAGCCCGACTCGCACTTGGCCGGTTTATTTATATAGATTTACCTACTTCAGCCATATCTGACTTTACCTTAATGTAACCAGCGTGTTTGAAATTGTACGCACCTGAACAGTCCAGCCATCGTTACGGGGACGCAATCGAGCGATACCTACGGCTTCTGTTTTTGGCATAGCCTGCCGCTACAAATTGCGAACAAATTGGGGCCCGTGCACCATGCAGCCTCAGCTATGCGTGTCTGCAGTTACCTCTAACAACGGGATTTATGCACGCTTCAACTTTATTGGCGTGCTTTTGTTGGAATGCAGAGGTTTCCGTCAATTTCTTTTGTTTTTGGTGATCCCTGTTAGTTACATTTAAAGCATAGAAGGTCGAACCAGCAACAATGGCTTCTGTTTTTGCTTCTTTTTAAATGCAATATTACACAACAATGCATGCAATATTTTTGTAGCCGGCGATTCCTAATGAATTGATAAATTTATTCACCGCTCTACCTAAGTGATATCATTCTGAGTTAAAAATCAAGCTTCAAGGCTTCTTAGAGGACCACCTTTGGAAAGTAGTATTTTTAAACGACTTCAAGAAGACATCAATTCGACTGTACCTATGTTGTTTTATTTTATTTTTGTATGTTTGTTTTTGTTTGGTATAAATAATGTTTAATGATGTTTAATAATGAGAGAGTATCTCACAGTTCCTTCTTTCTTGCCCTGTTCTGCCGGTCTGTGGTCTTGTTCCTGTTTCGTTTTAGTCAGCCAGATTTTGACTAGCAAAAACAATATCATCGTAGCAAAAAAAAAAACAAAAAAACAATAACATCATCTTTCCGCTGTCATATAATATAAATGCCTATGTCCTTCTTAATCCATAGTAATCACATAGTAATAGAGATCTTATTAATTAAGTCTTGTCAACTGTGATCGTGCTGTCAATGCCCCGGCCAAAATTAACACCTCGCTTAGCTTACAGAGCTGTAATTACATACTGCGGGAACTTATCAACTAAAGACGTTCGTCAGTGGGAATGTTTGGATAGTTCGGTAGGCAAAGTAGCTAACTATTGCTCGAATAATTGTCAAAGGCTACAAAGGGCTGGAATATTAATGTAGGCGCTACCTATATTACGCAGATTACCTACTAAGTGTTCAAGTTCCCAAAAGTTAACAATTTTCTTTCGTCTATAATATGAAAGGTAAATGGAAAAGTGTGTTTGTTTGTCCATTTTTCACGCAGTAACAGAAAACGGGAACCACGTGATTTTTAGGGTTCCGTGCCCAATGGCTGTATATTTCGTACCGTAATAGATAGCCAGTTAAAAATTTCACAGAATATTATGTAATGTTACGGCGGATTAACTAAGAAATAATAAAAAAGACAAAAAGTAAAACCGAAAGGGGCTCCCCATACAACAAACGTACTTTTGGAAATGCTCTAATCAGTCTAATGTAAAGCTCTATGCACTGCTCTTGCTCTATGTATTACACTTGTTTATGTTCTCTCGTATGCTGGCCTCTACTACGCCTCGGCCCACGTTTTCACGTTCTTCCATAATTGCGCGAGCGTGATTTCCCGCAATCATCTAAACTGAATCGCTTATATACCTAAAACAAGTGACGGTACGGCCCCAGCCGAAGTCAGTCAGGAAATAACTGACTTGACCGTGACCTGACTTACATGAGTGACTGCGACTATGACTTGTTTGACAATATTTAATGAAATTTTATATTTTAATACTTGATACTGGCAAATGCACAAGACGTGCGACGCTAAAATCCTCACAAAATTAAAGGAGTGTTCGAAATTTGAAAGTGACATCTTCTATCCATGTTTAGAGGGTAGGGGTTGGTTAAGATGAAAAGGCCCATGGGAATATAGAAAATCACGGGTTAGCAAAATAGCCGAGAGGCAGAGCAGAAGCAAGAGTATCTTAATTACACCTGAACCAACAGTTCCCTCGCTCGTACCTAATTGCATGAATTAATCGATTCGTACGTTTCCCTTAGAACTGTCCCGGCAGTAACTGTCGCGTATTCTGCTGGGTGCCGGGTGCAAATTATCGCCAGTTTAATTGCAACGCGAATTCTATTAACTTTAATGGACGATAGTAAAGGGAACTGTTTTCCTTGAGCAGTTTGCGGTCTGTAGTGATTTGAGAGGTTCCCGACGTTTCTTTGGAAAATTGATCCTGGGGCTATAGAATAAATTATATCTACATATGAGTAGTACCTACCTATAGGTAGTAGTAGGTACATAGATCTGATGTTTTTTTTAAATTGAATAATGGATTGGCCTTGACCACTACGCCACCTCGCCTGATTTTAAGCGATGATGCGGTCAACGATGTAACACGGTTGCCTAAAAGAAGCAATTCAATCGCGAATTTAAGACACTTAGATTAACTATACCAGAGAACACCTTGGGAAGTATTCAGCCAACGCATCAGCGCCATCCCTGGAATACAGCGAGAGGAGCGGTTGCTCTAGGTGTCAGATAGCAGGGGCGCCAAAATGCCAAAAGCGAAAAACAAATTCGAGTAAAAATTAAATTTTGATGGCATAAAAATGCGCCTGGGCGTTCTCTAGGTGTCTGTAACATTTATTTGGGTATTATGTCATAAAAAAGAAGATTATTGATCAAATAAAACCGACAATAAATAATAAAAAGTCACAAAAAAACTCGTGTTCAAGATTTCTTTGATCAAGCGGAAACACAGAAAAGAAAAAAAAAATTGTTTAATATTTTCTGTGAGCGAAATACTTATTACGAATCGTATTTCGACTCCGAGCGAGCATTAAGATAAAATAAAATATTTTTTTTGTAATTGAAATCCGTGCGTAGGTAGTATTAGTACTTCCAACTCATTCGACACTGATTGTATCCTGTAGATAAAAGTTTTTGTAAAGGTGTCGAATTAAATTTATTTTCTTTATTTTCTTTCTTTCAACTCACGGAAAAGAATTTTGGAACTCATTTTGCTTTTAAAACAGTGACGGTGACGGCCCCAGGGACCTGATTCCATAACTTCAAACGCGCACACGTAACGCGGCGTGTTAAGTTATCCTCTAAAAGTTGGCCTTTATTCCCGAGCAAATAGTGGTCAAATTTTAAGAGGTTAACTTAACGGCCGGTTATCCGAGTCGCGTAGGCAACAAAACGCTCCCTCAACCCCCACCAAGTTATAGCGACGATGTATTTTGCCACGCAAGAATCAGGACGCCCGTGGGGGGAGTGCAACGACAAAAATGAACATAGGTCCGACCTCGATGACGCCTGGCGCGGTACTGCGCGCGCAAATTCTCGCGACCTTTTTACGCTTTTAATTCCACTAAAAAACGAAAATATCCAATATCAAAAATCTATCCAAATAAAAAATGTTTGAATAAAATTGCCTTTCAGTACATGCAATTTCCAGGTTGTTACGAGAATAAACTAACTAACTAAAATAAAATAAATACTAACTCGACTTTGTTTCAGATTTTTTTTTGATCGAGCAGTTTATTCTATCGTGTTTTGAACCAAATCATAAACTCAAACACAGATTTATCTGTAACATGTATTTTTTTCCAGCTCAAATATTGTAATTTAACTGAATAAAATTGATTTTAAACCGTCAAATTTGGTATATGAGGCTGAGTTACGGAATCAGGCAGATTAGCTCAATTCTGCCAACAGCTGCCAAGCCTCCTCTCTCTTCTCCCTTGCGCCATAACTAAAATCAACGTTCAATTTCGCGCAGAAATTTACAGAACAAAAAAAACGTAATGGAGCATTAGCATTACTCATGTTGCGTGTGATGCCACTTGAAGAAATCGATAAGCTATCTAGCAATTTCATCGAGTGTGCTATCGGCTATCAGCCATAACTTGAGCACTTGAAACAAAACAGAAAGATAACTACTTTACAGACTATACTTTTTAGATTTATAACTGTTATGGTAGCTTGCCCTTACTTTTGTTCCGATAAAACTTTCCACTCTGCACTTTTATGGCATTTTTAGGATTCTGTACCCTAAGGGTGTCAGTAGGAAACTATTACTAAGCCTACGCTGTAAGTATATCTGTCTATATAGGTCTGTATAGGCCTAGAACTAGACTCTCATATAAATTGGAAAAATCATATTAAAAAAATTCAATCTAAATTATCTAGCTTCGTATACGCGCTATAAGAAGTACGACAAGCTACCGACCTCGACACAGCTACGTCAGCGTACTATGCTTATGCCTACTCGTGGCTCCTTTACGGTATCATGCTTTGGGGGAACAGTGTAAATGTAGGAGAATTATTCGTCGCATAGAAAAAAATTATTCGCATCCTTGCTAACATCAAAGCTCCAGACATCACCAAAGTACAATTCCATAAACCGTACTTTGTTAAATATAAAATCTTAACCGTCGCGTCTATTTCATCATCATCATCAACCATTCTCCACCCACTGCTGGGTATAGGTCTCCTCTTTAGCGCGCCATCACTTCCGGTCCTGTGCTAGCCTTGTCCACTGCTTTCCTGCTGCCTTAACGATGTCGTCCGACCAGCGGGCTGGTGGTCTGCCCGGTGGTCGCTTTCCGTTCCGCGGCCACCATTCTATGACTGCTTTGGTCCACCGTCCGTCTTCCCTTCTGACCAAGTGTCCCGCCCATCTCCACTTGAGTCTCGTGATCCGTTTAACCACGTCTTCGACCTTCGTTCTTCGTCGAATTTCTACGTTTGGTATGCGGTCCAGGAGAGAGATGCGCAACATGGCCCGTTCCATCGCCCTTTGTGCCACTTGGATCTTGTGCGTGGTCTCTTTAGTGAGCGTCCATGTTTCATCACCATATGTGAGGATAGGCAGGACACATTGGTTGTACACCTTGGTCTTAAGGCTTTGCTGGATCTTTGATTTAAATACGTCATCGAGTTTTCCAAAAGCAGCCCACCCCAGCTGGATTCGTCTAGCGACCTCCTTCACCTGAGAGCCTCCTTGGTCAAAAGATAAACAATGTCCAAGATAGACATAGTCACTCACGACCTCTATAGTACTATCTCCTACTGTGATGTTAGGTACGCGGATGTCTTGACTTGTCATGATCTTGGTCTTAGACCTGTTTATCTTAAGACCAAGATCATGACATGATCATGATCGCGTCTATTTATACAGGGTGGCGCAATAGAACGTGCATATTGCATCATCTTTTTTTGCGGGGTAGAAAGCGCGCGGGCGGGGGGAGCCTACATCGTTGGGGAGGCGCGCTCATGGAGTTTTAGTCACTATGAGCCACTTCGACAGGAAGCGTCGCGCATTTTGCGTGCGCGCATTTTATGAAAACTCTCGTTCATACATTGTTACTAGGCGACTATATTGTTCTGAATATAGACTACGGCGAATTAGTGAAGCTCTGAGTGCTAATTTAATTAAAATATGGGTAAAGCGTTTTGAAGAGACCGGTTCAACGTTTAAACCACAAGCAAAAGGTCGTCCAAGAACATCTAGGTCCGAAGACTATATTGAGAGAGTTATGCAGTCGGTACGAGGAGATCCACAAATGTCTACTCGCAAGAGATCGTCTGTCTTACACTTATCGCGACGAAGTTTGCAACGGATTTTAAACTTGGATCTTAAACTGCATCCATACAAGCTGCAATTAACACAAGAATTGAAAGAGTCTGACTTCGGAGTAAGGCTCGCATTTGCTAATGAAATGCTTAATCGATTTTCCAATTTTGACAATATCCTTTTCTCTGATGAGGCCCATTTCCATATCAATGGGTTCGTAAACCGCCAAAATTGTCGTTACTGGAACAGTGAGAATCCCAAACTCAAACACCAGAAACCACTGCATAGTCCTAAAGTGACAGTATGGGCAGCAATCTCTGGCAGAGGAATAATTGGTCCTTTTTTCTTTGAAAATGCGCGGGGGCAAAACGTCACTGTTAATACCGAACGCTATGTTGCGATGTTGGATGGTTTTTTGGCTCCAGAACTTGAAAATTCAAGAATAATGAATTCTAGGACTTGGTTTCAACAAGACGGAGCTACCAGTCACACATCAAATGACTCCATGGCGGTTGTGAAACAGATGTTCCCTGGCAGACTGATTTCTAAAAGGGGCGATATCCCATGGCCCCCACGTAGTCCAGACTTGACACCTCCTGACTTTTTTTTGTGGGGATACCTCAAACACAAAGTCTACAGCAATAATCCGAGGAACATCGATCAGCTCAAGGAGAATATCCGTGGTGAAATGGCAGCAATTACACCAGCATTACTGAAGAAAGTTTTTAATAATTTCCGTTTGCGGTTAGAGGAGTGCCGTCGTAGAGAGGGTCAACATTTAGATGATGTTATTTTTAAAAAATAAATTTCTGTTATTACTATACCATTCCTCAGTTTTATTTTAACTATACCTTTTGTATTTATTTTTTTATAATTTTTTTTTATGTGCACGTTCTATTGCGCCACCCTGTATATTAGAAATTTGCAATTTTGTAAAAAAATACTCCGAATACTTTAAAAAAAGTTTCCGATAACTCGAAACCATCCGCTCAGGTTTAAACACAAATTAGTAATACCAAAATCTAGGTTAGAAATGCATAGTAGTGGCCCTCATGCAATGGCTATAAAACTATACAATAAATTACCTGACGACTTAAAGATTGACGACAATGAACAAAATTATGCAAAGAATCTTAAAAACATATTAATTAGAAAGTGTTATTATTCCGTTGAAAATTATATTAACGACAAAACATTATAAAACAGATCGGGCCGCTCCATATTTCTGCACCATATTTATATAAATTGCCATACCCTAATTGGGTCATTGTGTTTAGATAAGTTTCACCTATTTAGCATAATGTGCAATAAATGATTTGACTTTTGACTTTGACTGTTTGTCCTACCTATTAACGGCTGCACCTATCTTTTAAAACTTATTCAGCAAGTAGACATTTCCACAGACTTTGTAATGTTACGGCGAATTAACTAATAAATAATAATAGAATCTGAAAATACATAAATGTTATTTAAAAAAATACTTTTTATAAACAAGCTTTTTGACCATATTGAATTTATGTGACGTCATTATATATTTCCTATTCTTCTCAGTAAACCCTTTCATTTGATACCCATATTATGGGAGTGAATAAAAGATAACTGGTCTGCCCCATATTTGGGAGTCCGCCATATTGGATTTAGAATGACGTTACTTAATACCATGCATTGTCATATTTGTCACCCAAACTAAACATGTATGAAAAATTTCATGTCCATCATTTGGGGACAACTGCCCTCCGATTCTACTAAACAAATTGTCTTTAAATTGTAATAGTTGCGATTAAATTTTTTAAATAATTGCCTCAAAATTGACAGTTTTTAATTATTTTTTTATACTAAGTTATAATATTAGGTGGTTGTATTTTTCTAGTATAATTTTTTTTATTTAAAGCGGTCAATTTTGAGGCAGTTATTTAACAAATAAAATCGCAACAATTACAATTTAAAAACAATTTCTTTAGTAGAATTACCATTTACCAATTATTTTACCAGGGGCCCTGGTCTAAAATTCAGTTGTAAGATTTTTCCCACCCATACATACATACATACTAACAGTGCAAGTTGAATAAATACTTGTACCTAAAAATGGGTTCCCATGCATTTTTTACGTATTTTTGTCTGCTCTAGTGTAAAAACGGGTAATAAGTACAAATATGTACGCTTCAATCTTGGCACAATTATAGTCCACACTCTTAAGTCTAAAGTAATTTAACAATTAATAATAAACACCGGCCAAGTGCGAGTCGGGCACGCACTAAAGATCCCGAACTTAATGAAAGAAAACACATTTTTAGGTGCGGAACCCAAGATGCACGGATCCGAGTCTCACTTGGCCAGTGTTTATTTAAATTTCAGTCTTGCAGTATGAATAACATCAATATGATTCATATATTTAGTAGTTAAGATAAATGCGTCTGAAGAGCGTTTCGTTAGTCACTGGTTTTTCCACATACTAGGTAAAGCTACTACGTAGCCAGTCTGGGTTTTTCCAATATCTCACAAATTTAAGAACTTGACAACACAAGAAAATGAACATAAAAAAATAAAAAACAACATTGAATTTTTTTATTGGCAGTGCCGAGAAAACCAACCTACTTACAAGGTGCAGATTTAGTTTCATTATATAATCGATATGTTTTTATATATAAATTTTTAATAATCGCATGTTTAATTATTGTTGTTAATCTGGGGCTTTTTGCGTAAGTCTGGTGGCGTATACCATCTCCCTTGCCTCTGAACCTGATTAGCGCGTATCCGAGGCAGATGGCAAAATATACCTGCCTATACCTGGCAGTGGGGAAAAAAGGCTGTTGATGATGATGTCTAAATGAATCATCATCATCATCATCTTCAGCCATGAGACGTCGACTGCTGAACATAGGCCTCCTCCTTTAACCTCCACACTGAACGACAGCCTGCCATCTGCATCCACTGGATGCCCGCGACTCTCACAATGTCGTCGGATCATCTAGTGGGAGGCTTACTACCTACGCTGCGTCTTCCGGTTCGTGGTCTCCACTCAAGAACCTTTCTTCCCCCATCGGTTATCGGTTCTTCGAGCGATGTGGCCTGCCCATTAACACTTCAACTTGCAAATTTTAACAGCTATGTCGATGACTCTGGTTCTTTGGCTAATATCCACTTTCCGGATTCTATCGCGCAAAGCAACTCCGAGCATAGCTCTCTCCATTGCTAAATGAATCACTGATTAATAATTTGAGAGCAATTTCTTTATTCTTATTTTATTCTTAACTATCAACAAGCTATATAACTTCGAATTACAAGTCATACCTACAGCGTGGATTATGTATGATGCAAGTGAACACTCACTCTCTCGCCTTTGCCTTGGGAAGAGAAATGACCCTACGAAGTAAGGTCTTACTCTCTCGCCTCATATGAAGCTAGTTTCATAGACAGCCAAAAGGGCATGATATTTACTACATACAAATCAGTTATGAGCAAAAATAATTACTTCATTGAAATTGGTAGCGAAACTCGTTTCGTACCCGGCCGAGAGAAATTCCATCTTCCTTATACCAAAAGGTGTTATTTTACATAAGCATACTGCATCTAGGTGATTTCATCGTTTATCCCTTGTCTCCAGATGCCTTGGAATGTTCTGCTCTCTGAGTTTCCACCAGCAAGATCTGCAGCTCAGAATAAATCTTCTCCAGCATCACTAGTCTTGGTTTTGTGTACTGAAATAATATTAACAGTATTTTTATGTGAGTTATTAATTTGCAAGTTATCACTGGGATAATTGATATGGTAAAAAGACTGAAGTCGATTCTGGCTATACTCCCTGAGACGACCAGTGACCACCTCCCAGGCCTCCCAGGTCTCTCTGGTGGCATCTTCTCCAGGTTGTTTTCTTGATTCTTGGCAATATGGCCGAAGTATTCGAGGGCATGTTTAAGAAAGATGGTAGAGAGTTAATACCTTACCTTAAAGAGTGGTAGGAGCCTAATGGACTCAGATTCATTTTGGGTATTTGGCTTTACTATAACTGTTAGGAAGTACAGCACACGATTCTGAAACACAAAATTATAATATTATTTAAAAAAGCTTACTTTGTCAACTGGATCATACTGGGTTACATGAAAAAGGGCACTGAGCTGAAGATTCTCTAAAACTAGAGCACAAGGGCTCGATTTTCTAATCGCTTGTAAGATATTTCGCACGAAAACATCATGCAAAATTACTGAAAATACTGAAAATTAATTTATGAATTGAAATGTTATTAATTTGAACTATATTTATTTACTGACTTATAATTCACACAATTATCAATAGAAAAAAATATTTGTTTATCTGACTTTAGAACAATATCCCCAAACAAAAGTAGCCTTTTTAAATAATCATATCACTTGCTAACGCAATGAGTGATTTGAACCATTGCTTCTATTAATAGAAAATCTTTCATTTCACATGGTATTTTCATGCAAAATATCTATAAGCAATAATAAAATTGAGCCCCTTTATCAAGTTAAAAGCCACAAACATGTCAAATTGAATGAAAACCCATCATTTATGTGTTACGAGAGCAATTTAGTGGTAACTAAAGATATTATGCTAATACTGATTGAACAGTTATTACTTACCATCAGTTAGCAACTAGCTCGTCTTGTCATTCAGTTGCAAAAAAAATATTTGGTGACAAGACTAAGATTTATAATTTAAATGTATAAACATTTCAAAATTTTTACAACTGGCAGGATTCAAACTGGCACTATCTGCGTTTATGCCCCGCATGCTTTTTCCACTAAACTTCAATCGCTTTCCTGTCAGCAGGGTTACAGACATTTGCAAGCAATCTCGCTTAACATCAAGCGGCCTGTTAGCTTATCTGCCAATAATTATCTATATAACATACAATACACTTCATATTATAATAAAAAACACTTTACACTTTGTTCTTACCATTTTAACAACTTCATTAATAATAACATCATCAACACAAGACCAAGGTACGAAGTTATCCTCTCTGCCGCACACATACTTTACAGAGCTCTGAATCCCAACCGTAGGGATGACCAGGAGTTGTTCTGAAATTTATATAAAATTTTACGTTACTGGACTTACTGGGATTTAGTAGTGCAAATTTCAACTCTCATGTACCATCATTGAATGATAATAACAGCAGATGAAAAAGCAAGTGTTTTTGTTTTTGTTTTTTGTTTCATAAATACTCGGTACTCGGTTCTATGATGTATAATGTTTTTCTCCGTGGTAGAAAAGTTTACAAACCTGATTGAACGCTATGTGTAATCCAAAAGAAAGCCAAAAAGGAAAATGTTATGATGATGATTAGAATTGCTGTTACATTTATTTTCACGAATGTAAACGCTAAGACATTGAATAAAATAGCAAACAACAAAGAGAATTTCGACCAGGAACTCTTGGATTTTTCAGTTTTGTACGAAATCGTGAATATCCTCGACTTTGGTGAATCAAGCTTCGAATCAATCTTTAGGGTTAACTGAACACCATTAACATTTTCGTGAACTAGCACTGTTTCACTGTTAAGCATTTTGGCGGTCTAATTCGATGAAAAATCTTTAAATGAACAGAAAATTAAATATTTAAATTTTTTTTATTCAGTAATAACAAATTAACAATAATTGAATATTTTGCTATTTTGTTGTTTGTCAATCTTTGAGTCTTTGACAACTTTTTTATAAAATTTGTTGTCAAAGTCAAATCTGTAATCAACGTCAAAATTCCAGGAATATGTTCCCGGTATCTGTTATTTCTTGAGCATCTAATTTTTTTATCGCTGACAAATGCCCAAGAATAAATAAGAAAGACTGTGTAAGCTATTAAAGTTTGACTACGATTTTCTCACCTTGGAATGGAACAAAATATTTACGTTCTACCTTACGCATCAAGGTGTTCCCATGATAAATTATTTTTTTCATGCTACCTATTGCGTAGGTGGGAACGTAAATTTTGTTTCATTCGAAGCGAAGGGAAGAAAAGGTTAGAGTGCTAAGTATATTATAAAACTTTTGGCATTAATTGTTTTCAGATTCATACTAAACTTTTTCTATTGCGTTTCTACTTTATCGTTGCTATTACGATGTTTTATAACCGTCACGTCCTTGTTATAATATGGTGAATGACAGAGGCCAAAATATATGATGCTCAGAGAGGACAGCTTTTCCTTTATTATTTTGATTCTGAAACTTACCTTACTTACCTACCTACATCACAGATAGATTCACGCCTACCTACCATGGACGTAGGTAACAACCCAGTTCTTGCTACCTACTCTCTCCTAGAGGTGCATAGATTTAGTATAATCATAGATTCAGTATAGTACTGAATCTATGAGTATAATCGAGGTGCGTAATAATATATCTTATAATCTTTCTTCTCTCAGGATTTTGGCATCGCACTCTTGTGCATTTGCCGATAGCCAGTTTGTTATTATACCCCAAGGACGTTGTATACCCTGTACGGTTAGTCCCAGATTTGATAGTTTTCGAAAACATTTTTCGTTTACGTATTGTTCCATACATTTTAGTAAAGCGCCTCCAGCGGAAACGCGGAGGAATTAAAATCGGTAGTATTCGGCGGTATAGATTGCTTCACTCTAATACGAAAAAAGTTTTCGAATACTTTTCAGCCCAGCATTGTATGGTACAATACGTAAACGAAAAAAGGTTTCGAATACTATCAAAACTTGTACTAAGGGTACTGACTATACCCATATACCCAAACAAGTCAGTTACCGCCAAGTCATAGTCATTCCTAGTAAAGTGGTGGAGACTTTATAAGAGGCTTCTATAGAGCTTTGGAAACAACACGAAAATACCAACCATGTTTCACCGCGTAATATATCACTTAACCCAAAACTTAACCACACTCGAGCACATCCACGAACACTCATTTCACAAGCATTGGGACATGTTTTTTTTACGTTGGCGCCAAAAACCCTTTTAAGTACGTTCTAGGTACAATACTAAACTTCAAGTCATAATATTATAAAAATTAAAAAGTTTCTATTTCAATTTATATGATTACAAACACAGATCTACTATATAATTATATTATGTTGAGTATATCTGTGATTACAAATCTGGGGATACATCACGGATACATCATTGATTTAACCTTGGAAACAGAAAACAAAGCGACTGCACGACGGACTGTTACTGTAACCATAGCAACACTAACACAAATAGACGTCATAAGTTTTAATTTTTAAAGTTTTCCGCGTTTTCAAATAGTGATTTCTGCATTTACTGCTTAATACAATGGAAGATAATTGTGATGGTAGTGCTTGGGTGTTCGATTCTCTTGTGGGGTTTCTTCATGGTCCAGTGTGGAACGCACCATTGCAAACTTTTATAGAGGAAAAGTCACTGCGTAAGTAAACATAGATGCAGTTTTAAAAACGCAATATTTTTATATCATGAATACCTACCTACCTATTATGTTATCTCTTCATACTTCTCAGGCAGTAATAGTTTTACCATACGTACTTACTGTGATCAGATTAGAATGTACTTATGTATCTACATCTTGTATTTTTTTCGTTAGCGGCACCTCGTTTCACACGTTTCCTATACTCTTACCTTTCCCGGTCCCATAAATGCAAGACGTCGAACGAGATGACGAGGCGGCGCGCGCGTGGCGTATATGTAACCGATAAAGTAGACTTCGGTTTTATGTAGTTTCAAAATTATACCTCATTTAGATAACTACCTACCTAAAATCCTAGTAGAATTCAAAACAGTCGAAGCGAAACTGTGCGACGCGGTGCGGCAATATTGACCCTACGATCAGTGGCGGCCCTAGGGTAGAGCGAGAGGAGCGGTCGCTCTAGCCGCCAGAAAGCAAGGGGCGCCAAAATGCCAAATGCGATGGCGCGTTTTGAGAGGCGCGGGGCAATTTATGATGTGAAAGCAACCAAAAAAAAGGGCGCCGAAATCTCGCTCTACCTTGATTATGGGCTAGGGCCGCCACTGCCTACGATAAACCAAGAAAGGCTAGGCTTTTACACGGCCAGACGCTCTATATGCCTTCATTTTCTGTATACACCAACCAAAATAAATGTATCATGCTTCATTCGACGTTTCAGCGTTCGAGCCAACCGACGACGGCGAAGTTCTTGACAGACCAGAGTACAAGAAGATCCACGATGAGTACCGCAACTTGGTGAGAACACGAAGAAACATTCAATTTCATCATATTTAAGCGCCTACTACACTTCGAAACTTTGTTACTAATCGTCGTTAGTATTTTGTTGCTTTAATGTTGTGGCAGGCACTAAGTAGGTGCAAATACTAAAGGCTGTTGCAGACGATGCGTAGTACAAGTAGCAAGTAGGTACAAGTTGAAAGTGCCTGTCTGCAACGTTTTGTTTAGTACAAGTACTACGGCCTTTAAATAAAGATAACAAACTCTGGACAGGGACAAGCCCAGCTTTAGGAGTGAACCTTTTAGAATTTAGCATCTGTGAATTATTATAAAATCTCTCAGGTGGACGTCATGCTCGGTTCGTTCATGGAGGATATTGGAATCACGGCGGATCAGTTTGAGGACGCGTGCAAGCTGTCTGCCAGAGACCTAGCAGGGCTGCCGGCGCATTTCCACCGTAGGCTGTTTGAGCAGATTTGGGCGGCCAATGATTATGACATGTTTGTCAAGATGATGACGCACAAGAATGTCGAGCTTCAGTTACAGGTAGGATGAAGAGTCCGAATAACGGCATATTGCAGTGTCTGGGACTGGGGGGCTACCTTCTTGGTAGCCCGTTTTTTTTTTTATCGTAGCTTACAGAGCATAGACTATCAAAAATTTGTTTTATTTTTATCTCGCAATGTTTTTATTGCTTATATTTTTAGTTATTTTATTTTTGTATTATATATGGGTTTCATGCCGGAAATAAAATTACCTAAGCATATGCTAATACCCTATGTGGGATCTATAATTAAATATCCTAAAGAATTAATAACTAGCGTTATTATTTTCAGGCTTTAGAACTAATCGAAAGAAGATTTGGCACAATGCCCAACTTGTTCGCTGAAGAGCCTGAAGACTTGAACTCTTCACGCAGCGACGAGAGCGAGGGGTGGCCTGATAACGATGACGTCATGTCCGAAATAAAGAAGTAACTACGATTAATAAAAGAGTTCAGTTATGTAGGTAGATATGTACTTAAATCCTTACGTATCACTGGTTTCATGATTTGAAATTATTCGCGTTACAGACTGCAACTAGAAGATGAGCTCGAAATCGAAAACCCCGTGACAGTGCCGCCAGCAGAAGTAAACGCCGAAAAGAAAACTTTGCTATCAAAACTTCACAGCTTCGAAAAGAAGGATGATAATGCTCTAAAGGCCGTCTTTTCTGAACCTTACTCAGCAGCTGGGGACATGCAGGAAAGCATTAAGACTAAGATTGTAATAGAGCCGCCAACACCACCGCCTAAGAAAGTGGAAGTAAGTATTTGATACCAATGGATTCGTTGGTAGGTAACTAGGTAAGAACTTCTACTTACGTATATTTTTTGCGTTTTTCAGGTTAGTGATGAAGAAGTGAAAGCTCGTCAAGAGTATTTGAAGCAACAACGCGATAAACTGCTTGCGCTAAAGAAACAAGTTCGAGAGAAGCGTCTCGGTGGTTCAGAAACTGTCGAGGAAGTATCTGCAGGTGTGTTAATTTAGACAGCTCTAAATAAGGCCCTTTCCCGACTTGTTGGTGCAGCAGCGGTACCGAAAGCTTACCAAACGCCTATATTTCAATAAGTGCTTCCTGATTGGCGCGGTATGGGACCGTCCATTAATCACGCGAGGCTTGAAGGGCTTGAGGCTTGAGGCTTAACAAAAATCACGAAAATCACAATCAATAGTTTTAAACCTCACCAGGGAGGGGGGGTAAAGATGCAAAAAAATAAAAAAAAACATCACGTGATTAATGTACGGCCCTATGCCGCATCGATTGCGTAACGCTCCCGGCGCCTGCAGCGCCAATCAGGAAGCATTGAAATATAAATAAAAATGTTTTAGGTGGTGAAGGTTCGTTGAACAAAGTGTTGAGGCCCAAGTCAGCGCGCGTGGCGCAAGCGGCTCTGGCCGGTGTCACGCCTTCGCCGCCGCCCGATGCAATGCAACTTCGCAGGGCGCTGGCCTCCAAACTGAAGACAGAGGTCGTCGGTACTAGTTCTTAAACGAGTGGAGTGACGGTTGTAAGAGAAGATTTATTCCTAGTTAAAGGTACTCAGTGCTGCAAAACAATCGATGGTTGACTTTGATATCTATAAAATCACAATTCGATTCGATAAACACTGATATCGATTATTTTTAGTATTAGATATCAAGGTCAAGATTATCGGTTGTTTTGTTTGTGTATACTATTTCGACCTTGATTAATATATGGTGTAATTGTGTGATTCATTATATTATTATTTATAACAATGGGTTTTGATTTACCAAATCAAACAACATCTTTTCGTATTACCTTATATTTATATTGCTTACTTAACTAGTGACATCATAATAATAGTATTATAATAAGCTTATTTATTTTACACAACTTGCCAATAGGTAAATCTATTTAAATTTAATCTGTGTATAAATTAGTTTGATGGTCATCCACCTAGACAGATAAAAAATAGTCATTATTAGTCTACTTTCACCTAAAACATAAATCAAGAATGAGGAAGTTATTCCAAGGAATAGAAGCATTGTGTTATGTAATTGACAGCTCCATGCTTCAGCATATTAGACACGTGGACTTGGCAGATTTCAAAATAAAATATTACATAAAACGCTATTATATTTACAATATATTCTGACAAATATATTCCACGCATGTAATAATATACGCCTCGCAGTTGCTGTGGACAGTTATGTTTATTTCGTGAATGAGTGACCATCGTGGTGGAAAGAGATCAATAGTTTTCTATTTCAAATACATATTTAAAATTGATATGTATTCTTAGAGAATGGTGCATACGATAATGAAGTGTTACTTGAAACGGTTAGGTATTGACATAGAAGTGAATCATTCACAAGCTCTAGTTGCTAGTCGAGTATGTAAAGTACACTCTGAATTTGTTGCATTAGAAATATTTCAACAAATAAGTTTCCACTGTTATAAGCATAATGCATTTTAATAGTAAACAAGCATTCAAGATTTACAAAGATTAGACGCAACACATACAACTGCTTTCACTTGATGGTTACGGATGAATACTTCTAGCTTAGTATGAGGTTTTGAACAAATAGACCTGTGGCCTTACGGCTAGCTGTTTAAAGCAATCCAGTTTAGGTGATGAAAAAATTTAACGCGACCGCAAACTATCTGGGCGCGATAAGGTTCACGTTCGCGTGATTTTCCTAACTGCGCGGTTTTAACGTTAGTTTGATACTGCGCAAGCAGTTGGCCTAGGGCCCCTGACAAATGTCAAGATGGAGCATGATGCATAGCTTTTACCTTTGCTGTAGGAATTTTGTCATGACATTTACAACAAAAACTCTTGTAAAAAAAAGGTAAAAACGATCCTAGCGACATTTGTAAAAAAAATGCCAGCCATCCCCATGAATTGCAGTTAGTCGATGTATACTAATTACACCAGAAAAATATTACACGTATTGTAACTTCGCCTTATCGCATAAGTCTGCTATCCTGCTCCCGCCAACTCACTCGCACCGAACGACGCGAGGACGGAAGACGAACAACATCGCCACAAGGGGCCGCACCGTTACCTGTCTTAAGCGATTCAGTTTAGGCGATTGCGAAAAGTTGCGCGATCGCAAACCGTATTTCGCATCTTTAAGGTTCAGGAAGATTTATCACCTAAACTGAATCGCTAAAAAAACGTAACGTACGGCCCCAGACTTAGATAATAATAAAGCCCAGGGTGGTAGAAGTTTGGTAGTTGCTGGTTGCTATGAATTATTCTTAGCAATTTTTATTCACATATACTCAGTAGTCCATTAGCGGTTTATTTGCAGTATATTCCTCTCTTTTCTAATCATAACCACAATAGAGAACAACTAAAAAAGATTAATGTTAGTAAAAAGATTTGTGTATATTTGTGTTTTCGAAATCGGTTCTTACGAAATAGATATTGGCGTCGATTCTGTCATACCACTCACTAAACTAAACCAATCTGACAGGACTAAAATTATCTGCCTCTCTTTTCATTTCAATATGTGAGAGAAGAATTGTAATAATTTTAGAGCTGTAAAATTTTGTTTAGTTTAGATCAGAATCGATGCCATTATGCATTTTTGGGATTGATGCGGGATTTAGCGGTTTTGGCATTCTGGGGCGAAATGTTGGATCTCTGAGAAATCCAAAGGAGTGCATAAACCATGAAGAGGTTTCCCCCCTCGTGACCTGTGATCACATTCTTTGTGAATCTAGAGTGAAATACCTCTCCATCGTTTCTGCTATCCTGGTACCTAGTATCAAGAAATTCATTTGTCTGTTTTAAAATTCATGATAGGTTTTGATTAACCGTTTTATTGGGTTACTGAACTATCAGGCTCAATACTATTGCACACTAATGTACTTACTGCTAGTTGGAGCACGAGGACGTGTAAGTACCCCGTGATTCACTTAGGTGGAGAACCTAGGTGGAGCACGGGTCCGCACCCGTACTACCGATAGGTATACCGCCGTATATTTGTTTTTAGTTAAGTTTCATTTGTATTTTCGGTATGTAAGATATATTTTATTTTACTGTCTTTAACCTGATACGAACCAACTGAGTGAAAGCAGAAAAGCCGTTAACTAGACTACAATTTTATGATAGGAGTACAAACGTAAAAGTACAACCAAAATATGATTTACATTAAATATATTTATGCGTGTAAACTGTAGTTACTCTAATGGAAGTAAATGTTATACTTATAGCAGTTAAGTTTACCAGGTTATTATAATTATTGAGTTAACCAATACTTGGACCACATTCACGTATTTCCGGCAACGCGCAATGTTGCAAGCATTCGATAATTGTAGATAATGCAATTTACAAAATCTAATTGTATTTACAAAACACGAATGATAGACCTAGACGTTTTAAATAGTAAAATAATATGGATCTTAATCAGATACTTTTATCACATACACATTGCTTTTGCAATACAAAAGCAGTTACAATCAATAAAGAAAACGGAAAGTTGATAGTAAAGGAAAAACGTAATACTGATATTGTCTGGAGTAGCAGTGAAGGTGCTATTCTAAAGAGGGAAATCGAGGTCGCTTGCGAATCCACCAAATAAGTTAGCATTCCAATTCAGACTCATACTGGTGTAAACACGTGATCTTGGTCGCACCAAAACGGTTTGCGTCTAAGTTAAGGTAGCATTCCGATGTTGCCGACCGCGACTGGCGACAGCCGTAGTTTACTGCTCAGTATGAATTATATTGAGTGCTAAACAATGCAAGCGACCGCATCGCGCGTTGTGGGTCGCTTGCATTGTTGGGCAGTGCCAGCAGTGGGTCGCGGGACGTGGTCGTCGATCACGGTCGCCAAGATCAGAATGCTACCTTCAAAATGCTATCATGTAGATAAGGCATATTCACGTGCAGGCAAGACCTAGCATGCGCGATGCGGCAACGATTGTTCACTTTTTTATACTGCGAGAATGAGACTGGCATATACAAAAACGTATCCTTGTCTCGTTTGAGCACGACAAAAAGTGGCAACAAGATTTTGTCGCGGCGCGAATGGTAGCATTTGCACGACCCAACATCTGTGAGCCTAGTGCGAGATTCACAGGGCCGTTTATTTAATCGATCGTCATTAACTTTAACTACGAGATGTATGAAACAAGAGCAGTTCCATCTACTTGCGCTAGATAGCGCTGTTTTTATTTCAAACAAATCGTAGTTAACTTTGACGCGATCGAGTAAATAAACGCAATTGGAAAAACTCGCACTAGGCACTCGGAATACCAACTTGACCGTTTCAATACTACTCGCACAACAAGCTAAAGATGGTAGGAAAAAAACGCCATCCGGGAACTATTCCATAAAACAAACTTGTGTGAACAAGGTAATGTCGTTCAAGCAAGTTTTATTTTTGCATACATTTCACCGATTTATAGGAATTATACACGCTGATAAGTAAAACAGAATTAGAACTAGAAGCAGAAAAACTGATCTGTGACCATAAAAACCATACAAATTTCGAATCAAAATTTGTATGAAATTCGATACGTATTTTACGTAGCGAATATTCGAACTTCATCCACTGAATTTTTGAGTGAATCGGACAAACATGGAAACAAACAACAATGTGAAGAAATCTAAAAAGTAAATACATGGGGGACTTCTGACATTAGACGTTTTTGTGAAAAGAAATGCATTAAAAACTGGATCCCAAAATTTCCGACGGTATCCAACCAAAGGTTAAAATAAAAATTAAGGGAAAAATAATCATTAACAAGACAATGTTGCAGTCTAAAATTAGAAGAGGACATCTGCACTTTTAGCTACATTTTGACACCTTGGAATTCCAATCTTGGAGACCGCTACCAGCGGCCGCAGCCGCGTCGCGCGACCCACTGATCAGTATGAAGTTACATATATGGTGTGCTAAACAATGCAAGCGACCCGACGTCACTCACTCGAACTCGCACGCTCGCTCACTCACTCACCCGCATGGTCGCCAAGATCGGAATGCTACCTTTAGGCCCAACACCGACCGGTCGATGCGCCGTCGGGACGTACACACAGCCTTGGAAAAGTCAACTACATCGAACTAAAAAGCTCAGTGGTCCGATTATCTATAACACGAACTACTGAGACAAAAAAGCCTCATCAGTCCGATCTTCGAACTAAGTAATCGGACTTACTGATACTAGATCAACTATTCCCGGTTTACCGTAAGTTCCGCTGTCCCGTCGCGCGCCGCGCCTTAATTGTTCGAAGCCCTAGAAAATAAGGTACAACTTTGAACTTACCAAAAGAATTTACTTTTAAAATTAAACTTTTAAACTGGCATAATAAACGGTGTCCAGAGGAGGTGGTGTATCGGTGGTGGTAATAGCGAAATCCTAAGAATTAATGTTTAGTTTACATTTCCACGGTAGCACGCCGCGACGCCGCACTCTTTGGACCATAAAACTCATCAAAATAAGCTTTAAAAAACTTAAAAATGAAGCTGCCTTTTGAACAAGAAAAATAGAATCCAGGAAAATAATGTGACCCTTAGTTATTATTTTTATATTACGTTCGATACGCCCAAGGAAATTTGAGCTCTTGAAGACACTTACTATAAAAATCAGTTTGGTGAAAAAATCCTAGGTACCTGTTTTAGATTCATACAAAAACCTCATAATCTATGTTAGTAGTCTTCATGTAGAGAATTTTCAATTTTCGGTTAAGACAATTCACAAAATACGCTCAAGTAAAATCAAATTACTTTTAAAAGTCCGACACAAAATAGGAATGCCATAAATTGTGCAAAGTAAAGAGAACAAAAATAGACAAATTAAGACTGCCTCAAAGACAGTATTACATGAAAATAACAAATCAGACTTCAAGAAAGCCTCGTTAAATCTTTCATTTTTTTTTTTGGATGCTAACAAATCTATCTGGATACATTTAAGATACCAGAGGGCTTAGTCCCAGATTGGATAGTTTTCCAAAAAACTTTTTTCGTTTACGTTTTGTTCCATACTTTGCTGGGCTGAAAGGTATTCGAAAACTTTTTTCGTATTAGAGTGAAGCAATCTATACCGCCGATTTTAGTTCCTCCGCGTTTCCGCTGGAG
Organism: Agriopis aurantiaria; assembly: GCA_914767915.1. Classification (NCBI taxonomy): domain Eukaryota; kingdom Metazoa; phylum Arthropoda; class Insecta; order Lepidoptera; family Geometridae; genus Agriopis; species Agriopis aurantiaria. The sequence continues at coordinate 8,246,931 of OU612000.1, read as the reverse complement.
GCGCTTTACTAAAATGTATGGAACAATACGTAAACGAAAAAAGTTTTCGAAAACCATCAAATCTGGGACTAAGCCCCTAGTAACACGATCTTCGACGAGCAGCGGGGCGACCGGGAACTCGCTGATGTTTTAGAATGGCTGTAATAAAAATGGCTGTATGTATGGCTGGCTTTTCTCTTGGAAATTACAGCGAGATGCTTATTGATTTTGCAGCATAATAAGTGTTTTTGTTGTTGAGTTCATCTAATTGGTAGTTTTTAAGCGCAAGACTAACTGGCGAGTGGCGTCGTGGCTTGCAAGCTGCCATGGAAAAGTTCCATTCCCAGTTTACCTTAGGTTCAAAATAGGCTACCAAAAAAGCTGACCGTAAATAGAGCCGGATTACCGAAAACCAAGTGTGTCCAAAATTAAGGATGATACAAGCCCTAATGTTTTGGTAGACAGAGAGCGCACTATCCATACTAATGACGTCACTGGTAAGAACGCCATACAAACTCCATTCTGAATCACTTTGCGGGAAAGGGACAGAGCATCCCTGCCAACCACAAAGTTTAAACGCTCATTTCTTAGTACTTTTTTTTAGCTGATTTAAGTTTATTTCTTCAGTATACATTTATTACATTTAATAATATTTTTCACTAAGCCTAATATTTTTGGGTAATCAAAAAACGGATTGAATTGAAACTTTCAACGGTCTATGTGCAGTATAACTGTTTCTGTAGTGTTAGCTTGTATTTTGTTTAGTTAATAAAGCCACTTGCCCTGTAAAAAACTGTCTAAGGGTAAGGTCGCGCCTCGATTATGCAAAATTCTAGGTAGTGAGTTACAATTTTGAACCTACGGTAAACCGAAAAAAGTTAACTTTCTCACAGCCACAGCCTTGACTCCACCGCCACTCTCCAGTTTGCGTTGGGCCTTAGTATCCACCATACTTTCCAACCAGCAAGACTGAAAATAAAGAGTAAGCAATTCTGATTTCAATAAGAATAAATAACGCTAATGAGTAGCAATCACATTTTATCCATTTACAACGTTTTTTTAAATAAGATTGGTCTAACAATATCTCCAATAACTAATTTTTCTTTCATAAATACATACATTTTTACACGTTCACATCGCGTCTGTGTGACTGTCTACAACAAACTTTCAAGACCCACTCATATATCTTTGTACTTTTTATGATCATAATTCTTGTTGAAAATAACCTAACCGTAACGTCAAATACACCTCGAAACCAATATTTTGTTCAACATTCTGATGCCAACCGAAATAATTACAGTATTTTTCAAATAGCATGGCCCTTGACAACCACCTCTAACAGACTAGTTTTCATAGTAGCGTTTAACTCAGTGACGATATGACCACTTGACTGCTCATCATCAGCCAGAAGACGTCCACTGCTGAACATAGGCTTTAACCTCTTAACCTCCACAATGAACGACAGCCTGCCTTTTGCATCCACTGGATGCCCGCGACTCTCACAATGTCGTCGGTCCATCTAGTGGGAGGCCTACCTACGCTGCGTCTTCCGGTTCGTGGTCTCCACTCCAGAACCTTTCTGTGGTGTGGTGCGTCCTCATTGGCTCATCCTTTACCACGCCGTAATCCAAAGATACAAAATTTTCTTAATAATCTTTTTCGAGCGGGCCAATCCTAGGCGCGAATTCGATTATTGACTTTTGAGTCTCCAATCACAAGCACCATACGATATGGCTTACGTTGTGCACAAGCAACTTATGACTCGTGCGCGATCAAGTGGTTATATTATCTTTGGTTTAGCTATATATTTTTCCCGCAAAATGTAAATCTTTAATTTAGTTCTGTGACGTCACATTCAATATTTACGAATCGCGTTACATTCTATCGTACTGTCAAAACACCTGTCAAGTGCCATGCTATTTGAAAAGGACTATAGTATAATTACACTAAAGTATGAACGATTTCATACGCGTTCTAATTAGAGTCACACTCGCGTGTTTCGACTTTGTATTTACACATAGTGGACGTAATTAAACTATGGTTAATGTTGCTGCGGTTCAAAATAATCAATACACTTAAACATTAGTTAAGTCATTCAGTACATGTGTACTTAATAATGATCCACATCTGCATTATGTTTTACATAATACTCAAAGTATGTGGTGTTATTTGAATGCAAAGTTGGAAATATTGCAGTTTAGACCAGTATACAGGGTTACGCAGATAGGGTGTACTAAGCTCCTAGGAAGACATTGTTTGAGTACAATAACCACGTTTCGACAATGAACTTTAAAAAAAACACCTGTTCCATAGATAAAATGTCAATCGCACTCAACAATAGGTATGGAACAGCTGTTTTTTTTTTTCTGGGTCGGCCACCTTGTTAATTTTTATTTTATTAATAATAGTCTTGCGTTTGGCCACCAACTCGCCTGATGTTAAGCGATGATACGGTATACGATGCCGCAATGGAGCACGCTTACCTAGAAGAAACCAATTCACTCTTGATTTGAAGACACGCAGATTGTAACTATCGGGGAACACCCATTCAGGCAGCGCATTCCACAGGCCACAGACTAGCTGTTCGCATAATAAAAGTGGAATCGTAATGATGAGTACAATGACTTCCTTTCGGCTTAGTACACCTTTTCTGCGTAGCCCTGTATAAGTGATTACATTCTGGTCTTAACCGCACTAAATTTCCTGTAAATTCACTTGTGCGCGACTAATGTAGTGAACTGCACACTAAGGTAACATCGGTAACATATATTTGTCCGCTTTGAATAACATGTAAAATTGCAAAAAAATAGGCAGATCAGTGCCTTGTTTTGTAGATATGCAAACAACTTGCGGAAACAGACTGTTGGAACTTTCTTTCTCACCTCTATTCTCAGATTGGTTCTTACCAAACAACAACAAAAGAAACAAAAGAACAAAAAAAAATGTGGATACGCTCAAGTAATTGTTTCAGTGAAATTGCCAGTGGCATGAAACAATTCGTCAAGTGTGTCCACTAAATATTCTTGAATTTACCAAATCAAAACAATGTAATAGTTCAGCCACGAAAACGCGACGTACATATTATTATCTCCCAATTGCTTAGTGCTTTAATGGTCACAACACATAACTCGGGACTGAATCGTTATCGCCTCGATTTATCGATTAGCCGTGAACCAGATGTCAATGGAACGAAGGCTTGTAACCGGAGCAGTCCAGCACCTGCGAGGTGTCAGCGTGGCTACGGCAGAAGACGCCGTGTTCGCCGCCCATGGCGAACGCTACAAATGCCTGACTCAACGCGACGTAAGTGCGGCTACGACCCGACGTAAGTGCGGGTACAACTCGACGTAAGCGCAGCTACGACCCCACGTAAGTGCAGCTACAACGCGACGTAAGCGCAGCTACGACCCGACGTTAGCGCGGCTACGATCCGACGTAAGCGCGGCTACGAACTAGCGATGCTGATTAGTATGTGTTGCCATGTGAAGTTTAATAGAAAGAATACTGGATGGCTCGAGTTGAGGCGATGCCAATCTAGTGCAGAGTTAATATGTCTGCTGTGACCTTTAGTGTGGAATATTTCGAACATTAATTGTGTGGGTACACGCACACTATGTTACCAGTAAGCAGTTAGGAATGAAAAGTATCTCCGTGAATTAAACCATGTGCAGCAATTTTATTTTAAAGTCAAACAATTTCATTCTTTGACAATTGTTATTATTTCTGTCACCTGCTCTAATTAAGATGGACATGGGAGTGACAAAGGCAAAAACAATGACGCTTGCTAGTATCAGCCAAACGGTTATCTTTTCAATCATACATAAAAAATATCGTGGGGGCTTAATCCCGCTGTTAAGTTACACAAACTTCATAATACTGGTGAGAAAAAAAGTTCAAAGATTGTTCATTTGTTGAACCGTTATCATAAACCATAGCTATTCTTACGGTACTCCAGCATCACTGGCGTTGCACAGGGCAGCGAGGCGGGCGGAGCTAGTTTCTGCTATTCCTTGAAACAGTAGTACTAGGGTGTAGGAACTACGCGAGTCTCGGCCGTTTGGCGTCACGCTCTTCGCCCGCTGCGCTTGCGCCGCCACCGCCGCCACCGCCTTCCTCTTCCTCGTCAGAATCTCCATCGTAGTCCACAAGGCCCTGTGAATACTGAAATTAAGTACGGGTGGAAAGAAAAATTGTTTTTCACACATAATGGACTCTATTATTTGAAGAACATGCTTAGAGTAGAACTAAATTTTGATATGCCCGATTCGTCCCCCAGAATTACAGCCTGCTAAAAAAACTAGTTTCGGCCCGCATTTTATGCCTGTTTGGGCTCTTAAATCATTTTTATTTTTTAATCAACTTCTTAGATCGTCCCATTTCAATGCATCCTTTTTTCTTTTATGAAGCCATTGCAATCGGAAAATGTATTTTTTAATGTTTAATTTAGATATGTATTTTAGATGCAAGGCAAAAATTTCTATTATGATTATAAGGATATTCCAGAAACAGAAGTTGTTGCCTTGCATCTAAAATATCTAAATTAAACTTAAAAAAATACATTTTCAGATTGCTATGGCTTCATAAAAGAAAAAAGGATGCATTGAAATGGGACGAACTTAGTTTTAATATCGAAATATTTGTCCATCTGTAATCTAATATTAAATCGTTTTTTATTCAGTAATAGGCTTGCGTTTGACCGTTATCTTGCCTGATGATGCAATCTACGATGGTGCAAGCTTGCCTAGAAGAAACGCATACACTCGCAACTTGAAGCCACCCAGATTGTAACTACCGGGACCACATAGCATTACACAACGCAACTTTAGACCAATGGAATAACAAAACCTATGGTTACATGCTCAAAAGAATATCCACTGAATTGCTAACAAAAAATAAACCAAGCACCAGACTATGTTCTAAGCCAAGATTCAATGAAAGCAAAATAGATGACATGGCCATGATACATTAAATGTATTTTGATGAAGTTGCAATGAGATCTTTGACAAAGACATGTAAACTGCCTTAACAGTTACTTGCAATAAAAAAAAAAAAATGCTTTACACACATAGCTCCCTACTAGGATATTGTGGGCGATGACATGGAACACTCGACAACTAAAACTAAGGGACAACTAAAATCCAAACCTACAGCAGATAATTAAATTCATACATCTGCCCGGTCAGGAACCGGACCCGGACACCTCTTGTTTATGACGCAGACATGTTACAACTGAGCATGCAGCCCGTAAAACTTCTAAATTGAAATTAGAGACTAATGACAGTTCCACATTGAACGGAAAATACAAATAAATGCATTGTTTTAATGCAAAGATTTGTAAAATGTTAGTAATTTTCCAACCAAAACATTACACCATTGGTTACACATAATATCAGACACACATTTCATTTTCGTCGTGTTAACAAATTAAATCAGTGGTGCAATATTTCATTAAAAATTCTATAAAACAAAACTTTTTCCGAAATGTCCATTAGGCTTGTTTTAGATAAATTGTACTATCAAAGATATTTTATGCTGGAATGTGCAGGTGAAAACAAATTTCAGTCTGACGATCAGCAAATGTCATGAAAATGACAGCAAAATATGACCTTGCTACAAAATATTCGGCCATATTGTTTCAGTAAATCGGAAACTGTCAGCAAAATATGACCTTGCTACAAAACATTCGGCCATATTGTTTCAGTGAATCGGAAGATGTCAGCAAGATATGACCTTGCTACAAAATATTCGGCCATATTGTTTTAGAAAATCGGAAAATGTCAGCAAAATATGACCTTGCAACAAAACATTCGGTCATATTATTTCAGTAAATCGGAAACTGACAGCAAAATAAAATATATCCTTGTTCAAAATATTCAGCCATATTGTTTGAAGAAATCGGAAGGGGACAGAAGACTCCCAGATCTGCTATGTTATTTGGACCGGATTTGTCTCTGATATTTCTGTAAGCTATTTTGATCTTTAGCGCTATTGAAATATGGTTTAATGGCAATGTCGGAAATATTAGAAGTCGATTATTTATGTGCAAAATCCATTAGAGTATAAAATAACTTTAGCATTTATCAGCTTATTGAACATTTGTGAAACAGCGGACCTAGCACGCGCGTCGCGATAAAATATTATCAATTCTTGTTACAGCTTTGTCGTTTTCGCACGCCTAATGGGTGGACAGAATTTTATTGCGACATGCGTGCAGAGGTTATGTTTACACCTTCCTTGTATCTGAGAGGCCAGTATGATCCCCAGCAGTAAGCGTAGTAGGAGAAGGTTTCGGGAACCGAAAGTTTACCTTATTGAGTAATCTGGGCGAGGATACCTGAACGTCAGTGAGCGTCGGCTTGGCCACTGTGGTAGTGGTGAGCAGTACTCTGCTGGGACCGTTCACTGTTTCCGCACTGGAGCACACTTTCTTTTCGACTATTTTTCCTGTAAGGATAATGTGGTCCGGTAAAGTTTTTGATTTTGTAAAGTGGCGTTAAGTTTGCTGTATTTGATAATTTTTGAATGACTTGTTTATATCAGCATCAATTCTCATCAAAGAGCAATTATGAATTTCATTTTAAATTCCATTACATTTAACGTCAGCATTTAGATATGATATTGTGATCATCCAAATTTGACACTGTATATGTATGTACTATATGGGCAGACTCGATGCAAACATACCAACATTAAACACCGAGTAGCAGTACAATACAGAGATGGGCCCTAATGCCTTATGGTCATCAAAGCTCTCATGTTCTGCTGTATGTCACTATGTACAGCAGAATTTCACAACAAACTACATTGAGTGACTCATGTGAAACGTAATAGGCTTGTCCACAATTTTTTATTACCTCATTAAAAAACTGTTCATAAAAGAGCCCATCAACGAAAACAACATAAAAATTTGTTCAAAAATTAATAAGTCACAAGTATTTTAATTCCATGCTAGACAGAGAGCGCACTATACATGCTATACTAACACACGCTTTGCGGGAGAGGGACAGAGTATCCGCTCTCTATCCTATCCCCACCAAAAACTTTAAGCGCTTAGAGCTCAGAAAATTATCAAACAATTTAAATTATTTTTTCAGTATGTGTAATGTATTTAATTATATCCTTTGCGAAGCCATTATAAAAGAACCATTAGAACACAGGCCTATTCTGTTGTACATGATACGATATAGGGCTTATATTTAAGCATGGCCTGTGTAATATGAATCATCCGATAAGCTGTACATAGATGAGACATACTGATAGGGTCTAATACGTTATGCACGTACACGTTGTTGTACCCACACCGAAAGTGTGGGTGCAACAACGCATCGTCGAACCACATCTCTTTGACAGACTGGCGGCCTCAGACACAGAAAAGAAAAGTAAATAGAACGGAAATGAGAAGGTGAACCTTGATTGAACATTCTTATTTAGATCAACGCGTCGAACTCCGTATCACAGTTGCTAACTGATTTCGAATGACTGACGTTTCGTTTATATGGGTGCAACTGGCTACAACAAGTTTCTTACAAAAATACCTTGACAGCCATTAATTTAAACCATTTTTTTTTCTTCGCTGTGGCTTCATGCCTAGTACAATACGAGTCATCCTTTAGGCAGAGCGCAAACGTGGACACTTTTGTGTCTTGTGTCGGATACATACAGATATAAACAGTATGAAATCAGCCACTCTCTGCGTAGACTTTGTGTCCAGTTGCTTCCACTTGATTGGTACTGGGTGTGCCGTGTCGGCAACAAAAAGATTCTTCGTTTGCGCAGCGCCTTATGTACATACCGATAGCGTCTAGCGCATGATGTACGTGTGGGTGCGGGTGGGGTTGCGCGGCGTCGAGCGGCGCGTCGTCATCGAGCTCGTCGTCGTCGTTGAACCACATCTCTTCTTCCTCATCGGGTTGCCGCGCCTCGCGCCTGTACCGCGCCCGCAGCAACGACGGCACCACCGCTTCTGTTACGCCTACGCTGCCACTCACTGTGTAGAAATGACAACATTAGTTTGTTGCCAAGAATAGAGAGATTTCGATATTCCCTTTTTTTTTATATAGACGGGACATTTTTGCACACACGGGCATCTGACCCCAAACTAAGTAAAGCTTGTACTGTGACTGCCAGATACTGATATACATACGTATATATTTGAAATACATATTTAAATAGATAAAAACACCCAGATATAGAACAAACACAAAATTAAATGTTCATCACATGAATGTTTGTCCTAGGTGGGGATCGAACCCACGCCCCCAAGCGCAGAAGGCAGGTTCACTATCAACTGGACCAACGGGGCTATCAATTTCGCACTACTTCTACTCGGTTACGCGGAAAGGTTGTACTAAGCCGAAAGTGTTCTGTTATACCCATGTTATGTACAACTTTTTTTATGGGTCCAACACTCAAATAAATAAATAAATTCAGCTGTTCCGTACATTTTGTTTAGTATGAATGGCCGATTTCTATGAGAAAGCTGAAATTTATTTCACAATTTCAGGGTTGGTCCCATTTTAAAAGTTGATCATAATAATGGTTTTTATGGGTAATTTCAGCTTAGTACACCCTTTCTGCGTAGTCCTGTTTAAAAATGCGCTCACTGCAGTCTTGCTATTCGTCAACTTGCAAATATCCACCCTAATCACTTGACAATAAGATAGCATTCTAACTCATGCGCTTACTGCAATAGCGCGCGTATCTGCTGCCTGGATCGTTGCGACGCCTATATCAGGGCATTACCAACATTTTAGGTAACATATTCTCGTGCTGTCCAGTATCAGAATACCACCTTTGTTTGGAAAACTTCATAGTGCACAAAAATGAAATGATGCACCGAAATGTCACAAGATAGTCCCAATCAAGCATGCAATGGACTAGCTCTACTATGGACTAGACTATACTTTACAAATATAAACATTTCTCATGTTATTGTTGAAGGTGATTTCCAAACTAAGATAACTACAAATAGTTTACATAATATTGCATCTATTAATATCCATTGACATTACAAAGTTATCAAACGTTTTACGGCCAGTTTCTTCATCAACAACCAAAGTAATCAGTTAAAGGGTTACCTTTTACTTGACCATTACTGATACTATGGCAAATGTGTTTCTTCATTCAAGTAACAGCTAAAGTCAATGAGATGCCATAACACAAATATCCTTATTTCCCTGATAAACCTTGGGGAACTTTTTTACACATGGCAGCACCGCAATGCACTGTCAAGTAGTGCCACTGCCAAATGTCAAAGTGAAGGTTCTTCCTTCATAATTCAAACTGTTAAGAAACCATTTTAACTGTAACCTTTACTTTACCTTACTTTGACCTTTATTTGACCTTACTTTGGCTGTTACTTTTTAAATTCACTGTAAAGTATAAGTGTAACTTTCCGTATGTAAAAAAGTACTCTGTGGGTATAACCTACAAATTTGACAGAGTGACAATTACTTTAGTTTTCACAGCGGCTCAGTGAGCAGTATAGGTTAGAGACAAAAGTAAACACAACAGCTAAAATTATGAAGAAACCATTTCAACAGTAACTTGATGACTTTATGATGTTACTTTGGCTGTTACTTTTGATGAAGAAACTAGCTGAGTATTATTTTAATTCATTATAATAAAGCCAAAATGTAGCATACCTCTTTCCCTTTCCTTTAGTTTGTCCTGGTGTTGATCGTATCGCGTTTTCAAAGTTTTGAATGTCTGTACGTATTCAACATCTTCTAAAATCTTGCCATAGTTCTCGACAACATGCGAACAAAGTGGCTTGATATCTTCAAGCTTGATGAATTCAAACAGCTCTAATATAGCGGAATCTAGTAGGTTATACCTGGAAAATGCACAATAGACATTTAGTCATCAAGGCTGCTAAGTGACTACTTTCAAGGTATGCTTTTAATTAATCCCTCTGTCTACAATCATGCTGGGGGCCACTTTCATTATGTCCCACCAAAACATTCAATACAAAGAACTTTTCTGAACTTTGCTTTGTACACTGCCCTATATCTCGATAATATTACACAATCTGTAAATACATGCAAAAAAAGTGAACGTGTTTCGAAAGTGTACACGTGTTTCGTGTGGGTGTGTGTAGTGTACCCAATTGAAATAAAGATACTGAATACTGAATCCAAAATGTTGCAGTTCACTGTTGAAATTGTTTGGCATAACCTTTCACCCCTGACGATGATCATGTCTTCTGTGAAATAAAACAATACCAATCCACACAACACTAATTCGAAATACAATCAGTCAGCGATTGCGAAAATTGTTTTTCTTCGATTAATAGATATAAGTACAAATTGTTTTATTTTTAAACCCCAATAAAAGAGAACATAATCTTGAAATGACTGAACAGATATTCTTGAATCATAGCTAAGAACACTCGATCAAATCACAAACAAAAATAAACTAATTCAAAATCGGTTCAGCTATTTGAGAGCTACGAACATTAAACTTATAATCCTTTCTTTTTGCGTCAAGGCTTAAAAACCACAATCGCATTTCTCAGAGGGTTCTGGGGGATTTTGTTTTCATACATAACCTATACCACAGAAAAGAGAAGTAAATGGAAGATAAATGAGAAGGAAAATCTGTTACCAGGCATTATGACAGAACCTTGATTGAACATTCTTATTTATATCAACGCGTCGAACTCCGCATCCAATGAACTTGGACCTTACCGTTTTGGGTTAGGTCTCAAAGTTCTTTATCCGCATCACAGTTGCGAACTGGTTTCGAATGACTGACGTTTCGTTCATAAGGGTGCAACTGGCTACAATAAATTTCTAGACAGCCGTTCTAATTTAAAAAAAAAAAAATTCTTTTCTGAGGCCTATATACTCACAGAAGAATTGATGCAGATAAAATGAACTTACCTCCCATTATTTCTAAGGAAAGCGTCGATGACCGGTGCAAAGAGGTTGCCCTTCACAATGTACTTGTTGTAGTACTCATCTTTGATTGCAATGATTTTCCTCATGAATCTCAGAGCGCCAAGCACTAGGAAAGTGTGCGTAGATCTCATCAACACCAAGATGCGACGGAGAAGGTCCTGCAAGTATACAAATTCAAACTAGGTTTCTTTAATATAATGCCACTATATTTTTTATACAAAGCAGAATTTACAATTGCAAATATAATTTTCTCCATTTGTAATTCGAAAAATTAAATGCTTTCATCAGATTGCTTCTGTACGCATAATCCTACCATTTAAACAATTGATCATAATTGGCCTATCACACTCTCCCACTGCTGAGACACAGGCCTTCTCTCAGAGAGAGAGAGAGAGAGAGAGAGAGAGAGAGAGGATGACGCCATAATCCACCATGCATGTTGGTGAATGTCATATTGAACTTTTGAGGTTCTTGGACATACCGGTTTCCTCACTATATTTTTGAAGCATTAAAACTACACATAATTTATTTAAAGTAACTAAATAAGTCATTGGTGCAGGGCCAACGATCGAACCGGGTGCCGTCAGATTGTAAAGTGCACATGCTACGGCTCTGCCATGATCTCTCCAACAATTGATACATGTATAATATTATATTATTAGGTTTTGCAAGATTGAGTATTTATTGACTATTTGCACTTGCAATGCAACATATTATACAGACCAAACTGATTGTATGCAAATCTAATGAAACGCAGAGCACTTGCCAAACATGAACGAATATAAATGTACTAACTCGTTTAATATTATGTTAAAATCAAACAAGTCAAATCCTAACCAACCCAGAGCAAAAAGAAAATGTCTATGTGGATGATGGACTTGGAATAAACCCTTTTTATCAACAATTAACTTTTTCGATCTTTAACTTCTTTAACTTTCCAAATGCACAGCCCCAGGGGCAGCATGTAGAATAGCTTACATTAAAGAAAAAAAAAATAGAGTGACTATGTTTTTTTAAACTGAATAATGCAGAAGTGAATTCTATTGCACAAGATAGAATATTTTTGGCATGGTTATCTTTCCCTATTTGTAGGGGAATTCTCGAACTATAAACACTTGTGAATTCCCCAGAAGTGTGGGAATTCCCCAAATATCTTCTTTTCTTTAAAATACCTAACGTGTACGACACGTCTGGTATTTACGAAGCTACTTCGGGTATATGGCACGTCGGGTATTTACGCACATGCGGCCTGGACAGCCCTGATGTGTAAATTAACGAGAACAACATACCTTATTCAGTATAAAGTTCTTGATATGGTATGTGTGATGTTCGACACAGAATGAGAGGAGTTCCAGCACAAGTCCTAGTAGCTGCACTGTGTGGTAGTCCTCTTTTAGGGGCTTTTCGCCGTTTGTGTTTGCTAGGAGAGGGGCTGTGGAGAGAAATAAGAAAAATATGAATGAAAACATTTATTAATTCACCTCATTCTCTTAGGTTTCACAAACTTACTGTTTATTAAGTTATACGAACTTACTGTTTTCACTGTTTTAAACTATCACGGTTGTTCAATAAAGTTATATGATTCGAGTTCGAGTTCCAGTGATATCCGTAGCAAAAGACTAAGAAAGACGGTAGATCGTTATGTCTGCACCTAACTTTTTTTAACTGTTTGACTAACCACCCGCCACCTTTGGTGTAGTGGTTTAGTGATTTAGCACTTACCTATTAGCGTCTGTACACTATGTTTGTAGAAGAAATTCAAAAAGTCCGCTTTTTCACTTTTGTTGACTGAGGCAAGCATACTCTCTGGGTCAAGAAGTATACGAAGAACACCCATCAGCTGCACTGCACCACCCAGCTCTGGGTCTTGGTCTCGCAACATTTGCTCTATTACTATATTTAACAGCATTTGCTCCTGTAATGATAAGAAAATAGATTACTTTCATAGTTATAACAATAAGGTCAATGTTTAACCTTAAATGGGATGTACTTACTTCTTCTGTGTTATTGGCTTGTGTGAGTGTATAATCCCTTACAACTGATGGTGAAAACTCCACTATGTACGTTAAAATGTCTATTGATGCCGTTTTCGTTTTCTGGTCCTGTATACTTAGAGTGATTTCTAATGCAGGCAGGATCCCCAATGTAACTAATGTTTTATAAAAAGCATCCTTATCCTGCGGTTGCAGATTTTGTGAAAAATTACAAAACTCCTTTAAAAACAGTACTAAATCTCGTCTTTTGGAGTCGGGGGTCTTATCATCCATGAGTAGTTTGAACAAGTCTGCTAGGAACTTGTCATCATCTTCTATGAGCTTCACTATTTCTACCTTATTAAAGAATATAAAACTAGACAATGTGCTTAGCAGATTGTCTTCAAAAACCGTTGGTGTGGGTAAGACAATATCCTGGATGTATTGGACTCTGTACGTCTGGTGTATTTTAGCCAGAAGATCTTGATTCCTTATAGGGATGGCTTCACGAAACTTGGCCAGCTCTCGTAAATATTCTCTGTGTTTTTTGGGTTGAGGCAATCCTGGATCATACTCCAGACACCCGACTACATCAAATATTGTATCATCTGCAAACATTGTATCGAAGAGTGTGTTTTTGTTGAGAAGAAATATACTTTTGAATATTTCGTAGAGATGATGTAATCCTTCTATATTTTCGATGTCTTCACACATGTGGAAGAGGTTTAGCAGTTTCTTTATGTAATGTTGGCTCTCTAATGCAGCTGCAAGTTTATCTTTCCGTGCAGGTGATACGAGACAGCTGTTTACTAGCTCACTGATGTCCTCCAGACGTCCCATCTCACATGCCGGCAGCTCCACCGGCTGTACGCTGTCTGACATATCATCAAATCGCTCATCTTCTGATTCTTCAACAATATCTTGTGTGATTTCAACTGATGGGTCCTTTCCTTGTACCTGAAATGCAACAAAGGTTATAGAGTCACACAACCCATTAATTAATCAGTATTTTATGAGTAAGGATACTTAGAAATTATCTTGTACCAGTTCAAAAGTGTTTGATGAATCTCTGGTTTTGATGACTTTAACCAACAGTGGAGAGAGTCCAGAGTTGTATTAACAGTACCAGTTTTCTAATAGGAGTAGGCAGGTATGAAACATTATAAAATGAGGTGGTTAAAACTTGAGGGCCTGAATATGGTAGTAAATAATCACAGAGTAATAATTACCTGACAAATCTTTTCCCATATCTCATCGCAGCCAGCTTTTTCTTGAAAACTTAATGCTAAATCAAAATTATCTCCTTCAGACCATACTATTAATGTGTCTTGCTGTTTCTGGTAGGCCGTGTCTGGCTGTATTTTACTCTCTAAAAGGAGAGACCCGTCTGACTCTGCCCTCACTAGTAGAGAGGTGCCCTTCAACCTGTCCACATAACAAGAAGACACATGACCTGTCCCTCTGTCGTCCCACTGCCTGTCTGCATTCAGAGCGTATAGCTTAACTCTTCGTCTTGTGTCTGTCATGATATTCTGTGCTCTACACACTATGTACTTCAAAAACGTCTCAATATTGTTGGCGCTTATCTTGTGCACCCAACCTATGGACTACTTATTTAACTCCCATTTGTATAAAAACATATAAACTTCTGAAACAAAAACGATTCATGTACAGAAACAGCCACTAGATATTCAAGAATATAATTACCGTAATTACATTCCATCTTGTTCTTGATTTTGTATGTATGAAACACACCTAACTTTGAGAAGGCGGCGATGCGGTTTCGTTACAGAAAACCGTAGCAATCACAAGTTCAAACTTCCACACCGAAAAACATTTTGTAATTTGTTATAACAATGGAATAATCACTAAATTTATCGGAAATCACAAACAAAACAATACTGATTGTATGACTTTTGTTACAACATAAACACGTGTGTAATTTATTAGATATAATTAACATTCACTTAAACGTGCCGAAAATACTCAATGAACACGATATTTACTGGAATTATCATGTTAAAATCGTCAAAATGACGTACCTTCAAAATAGTATAACATCAAATATCGCCATATTGGATTCACAACAACGCTTCAAAATCGGGGTTCGCAAATCAATTAATCGCGGGAAATTTAAATAGCATAGAATGTTTTTATACTATTTGATTTTGTTAGTTTGCAATAAGGAATATCGGTAAACAATTTTATTATGAGTTATAATAACACAGTTCCAAGCTATTAAATTGACTAGATGGACCAACGACATTGTGAGAGTAGGAGTAATAGTGTTCCGTGGTCGCAGGCATCCAGTGCAAGATCCAGTGCCAGCTGTGGAGTGCCAGTAAATGCCAGTGCAGATGGCAGGCTATCGTTCAGGAGGCCTATGTTCTATGTTTAGCAGTGGACGTCTTCGGGCTAATGATGATGACGATGGAAAATAATAAACAGTATTATCAGTTATATCAGTATATAGTAGTTAAAATGTATCAACTGCCCCTCCTCCCGGGCCTTGTTTGCAGGCACAGACTATTAGTTAAATAAGATACATAACACCAAGTACAATATATATATTGTTATAACAATAATTATATTGTACTTGGTGTTATGTATCTTATGTACAGTCTAGTGGTCAAGCAAGGCAAGGTCATCTGTAAATTTTGTAGTACCCGCAACTAAAATAAACTTAAAGTATGCACTTGGCTACGTGTAAAGTTTTAGCAAACTGCATCACTTCACTGCCTGCATCTTGCCTGCATCACTTTTCTTTTAACTAATAGTCTGTGCCTGCAAACAAGGCCCGGGAGGAGGGGCAGTTGATACATTTTAACTACTCACTCTAATGAACATTTATATTAATACAATAGTTATAGGTACTTCATGATTAGATTTTGGCAAATTTTGCCATTGTTGTTAAATTGACTGAACTATATCTCCGTGACGCCAAGCCTATTAGTGCTAACAGACGCTCGAACGCGGCTGACGGACCGCCATCCAACCAACGGGAGCGAAAGAGTGAGAATATGTTATTTCCCTCTCTTTCTCTCCCATTGGTCAGGCGGCGGTTGAGGTCAGCCGCGTTCGAGCGTCTGTTAGCACTATTATCCACTTGTGTAGTTCTGCTGAATACAGTAACCACGCATAGATGGCTTTGGACAGCGCTGGACACTACAGTTACCAACCCGTCGCGCACGGTGGTGACAAAATCACCTTTCCTGTTTTTTCTTGAACAACTGCGCATATGAAACTATTTCTATCCTATTCTACTTGAACTAAGATACAAATTTTGATAGAGCAATCATGCCAGAATTAAAGGTCTATGATTAAAAAAAAAAACGGCAGTACGAAACTGACAGTGTGTTCTCCGACTGCCCCGGTGTCAGAGAGCCGTGAGGGGCCGCCACAGATATACACAACTGCAAGTGGTTATAGTGAGGATACAAGCTCAAAACAATAAAATTAGACAATAATTACTACCTTTATACTATTGGCGTGATTCGGAACGTGTTTAGGATAAGGGCTATGAACCTATGAGGTAAGGGGCGATTACATCCGAGGCTGGCGCTACACATAATAAGAATATAAGGGGATGGGGACCGTACCGTAGTGCTGCGGCAGCATTGCTGCGTGCAGCGGAGTCAGGGGCGGATCCAGGATTTCATTTTGGGGGGGGCATTCTGACAAGGTACGAAGGAATCCAATCAAAAAATTGAGTCGAATGTATGGAATTGCTAGGTTTTGGGGGGGGGGGGGGGCATGGCCCCCAAGCCCCATGCCTGGATCCGCCAATGAGCGGAGTTCGGAATCATACCTTTACCCTCAGAATCAAAGGGTTTACTTACCTTGAAGCCATACAGTCAGTAATGTAGGAGCAAGGATGAAACGTGTCTTCTTGTTGTTTCCAAAACTCCGTACAAGCTTAAAGCATTTAGCTTAAAATCTACATCACTTTAAAAGGGCATGACTTGGACTTGACCGTGACTTACTTTCCTTGACTCTTGCTGTTTCACTGTGGCTATGACTGGTTTTACAATACATTTATTAACAATTTGTAAATATTTAAATACTTGTAACAGGCAAATACACTAGAAGTGCGATGCCAAAATCTTCTTTAGAGGAAATTAAAAAAAACCTTTGTTAGTCCCTTGGTAGGTAGGAAGTATAAATGGAGCGATTGTTGTTATTTTTATCGGCTGTCAAGGTTGGTACATACTGCACAACAGAACAGAGAAAGGAATAGAAGGAAAAAGAAAAGAAAAATTGGTAACCAGCCATGAGTTTTAACACGTTCACTGCGCCATCATTTTCAAAGAACTTTTAGCTGGTGCTTTGGAGACCTAAAAGATCTCGTAACTAACCTACCCATTGGTGCGTTTGAGACCTAATCGGTCTCCTAAAAATACAGTTTCTTTTATGCTTTGAATTTACCTTTAAGTAGGAAGTAAATATGTATATTTGTCTTACTCATACTTAGATAACTTCACACGTTAGAGCCTCCCGCAAGGAGTGAAATAGCACGATTATAGTCAACGCACATTACAAAAGTCCTGCAAGAGATCTGATAGATCTCGTAATGCAACGAACGTGTTAAATTTTGATATTTTTTCAAGGTAATAAATATTTTGTAAGTTATTATGTACCCAAGGCTTAAAATACCTCCATGTCAAATTTCATCTAAATATTTTGGGCCATGGCAGCGTGAAGGAATAAGCAAAAACCAAGTGTGCTAATTTAAATTCGTAGGTTAACATATATGCCCGTCAGTTTTACTGCAATATAAACAACACAAGACCACGAAACACTATTACTCAAGGAGCACATAATCTTATTATTTAGCTAGTTATTTTCATAACATAGCGGATAGGTAGGTACTTGGTCACCTGACACGGCCTATAATTAATAATTGATTTCAGTACAAACGATACTTTCTTATTACACTAGCAGTGGCAGCCAAGCTAAGGTTCATAATATGAACCTTTTCATATTATGAGTTATAGGAATGCACTCGTTTTTTAACCGACTTTTGTTAATTTTGCCGTCTCCATAGGGTCACCAGCTCACTGAACTAGTGTCATTGCTTCTGTCATTATTATACTGACATTTTTGACAGTAATTTTAAAACAAATGGATAACATTTTATATTTTTTCTGTGGTATGGCTGGCTGCCATTTGCTGCAAACTGTCAATCAATTTTGATGTTATTGAGTTAAATTCGTAATAATTTGGATAAAATATAAATTCTGTTGTTTTTATTAAAGAAATTGTTTTTAGGGATTCACTTACAATCTAAAAAATATCTTTGTATTACGAAGTAAATCACAATGAACCAGGAAATAGCTTTGCTAACATGTGAGATTCGTTTTACTCCTCGCGTTCCTCTGTCTCTTAGCTTATTTTTTGTGTTTTCTGTAAATTAGTGTTGCAGTTATACTAGCTTTATACAAACGTGCAACGTGCCGCTTTCCTAACATAGTTTCTTAACAAAGAATAAATTAGATAAACTCGATAGTGTATATTATTTGACAGGTGTCATTGATTGTCATTGCATGAAATATTTTCTGAAAAATCATAATATTTGTGTTATTGTTATCAAAAACATTGCGTAAATTACTTGCCCATGTAAGCAATAAATGTGTGTGCTAATTACAGTATTTCTGTTACTTGTATTTCAGTATGAAGCCGTGGGACCAATACTTTCTTAAGAACCTGTGCTAAGTATATTAATTTGTGTAATTTAGTAGTAAAATGAGCACACTATGTCTTATTTGAGCGCTACCGAAAATGTTGGGTAAGTTAACATTTATTAGAAATAAATAGCACTAGCACAGATTAATCTACTCATAGCAAGACAATGAATTAAATGATAAAAATTAAATTGTGCTATTGTTGTTGTTTATAATAATAATAACATACCTCAAATAACTTTTTTCATGTGTCGACAGATTTAGTGGTATTCCACAAAACATATCTGATGCGAGCTGTGCAACGCAATATAAAATGGCAGTGGAGGGAGCATCAGGAAACTGTAGTGAAGTTATGTACATACCGGACAACTCTGCCGATGACTCAACATACATAACCCATCTTAATGACAATTACTATACCAAATTCAAAATAGATCCCAATGAACTCTATACTTTCCATGATTCTGATGTGATCGCGGGTGAGATTACTGTGAGTCATACGGAAGATACCTTCATGTTTCCTGATAGTGTTGATGCTAAGAGTAAAGACTTGGATAGTCCTAATAACGATTTGGACATTTTGGGTGCGTTCACAAACGGAGATGTTAAACAGGAAATCAAAAAGAAAGTACTCTCTAATGGACATTATACACCTGTCTCGAAATCCACTCAAAAGGAAAGTAAGACTTCTAATACCAAAGCACAGAAAGCCAAGAGTCAGGTTAAGGAAGCAAGAAGAGAGTCGGTGAGCGAAGCAAGAAAGCAAAATGCTCAAAGTTCCAAAGCTCAAGTTGTAACTGTGTCTACACCAAGTTCCAAAACCAGTATTAATAGTGTTAATACAAATAATGGGAAGCCCGTAGCTCCAAATAAGCAATGTGGGAATGAAACGTTTCTGGATGTATTTAAAAGAGAGCAAGGTTTAGTTGAGAATGAAGAAGTTGTTGTTAAAAGTGAACCACAGCCTCCCCTGCCTCCGCCAGTGAAAATTCCTACATCACCCCCAAAAAAATCATCAGGTAAGGAAAAACAATCTCACATTTATTCTACACTAGCGGTCCGCCCCGGCTTCGCACGGGTATTATTGGAGTTTTAGTAAGGATCCCTAATTTTTTTGAAAATATAATATAGCCTGGGGCCCCCAACAGCTTCCCTCCCAACAGTGGAAGAATTTTTCAAATCGGATCAGTAGTTTCGGACCCTATTCAATGCAAAAAAAAACAATTTATACATATACTTTTAAAAAAACGTGCCTTTCATTGTTACTGTATTGACGAAAGTACTTTTCCAACCAATTTATAGACTTTTATTTGGTTACCGTTTTCTATTACTAGACCCCATTAAAATCAGTTTTTTTATGAATTCTTAAATTGCTCCTGCCCTCCATCATCTCCTGCTACCACTTGGTAATCAACGGGGACGGATAACTTAAATTGAGACTAAATCTACAAAAGTAATTCCTAGATAAATGTGTATTATTTTCAGGTAAAACGCCGTCTCTACCGAAAGCGCGCCGCGGCCGCGGACCGGCGGTGCACGAGGCCTTGCAGCGGATATCACCACAAAAAGCCATCCCAATACCAAACAGACGATGGCATGCCCCGGGGGACAATCTTTTCGAATGTGGCCCTTTGGACAATAAGATACTAGCATTTAGAGTACTTGAGAGCAGCAGCAGTGATGAAGATAATATGCCTGATTTTGGTAAATATTATTGCACATTACACAAATATTTTGAATTAGATAGTAATGCCGATTATAGAGGATTGGCGTCGCGGCGTATTTACAGCTGTGGAAGTTTCAACAAACTTTTTCGGTTTTAGCATAAACCGTAGGTTCAAAATAGGCTAGACCCTGGAGCCCCATGGTCTTAAAATATACAGAAATACAGAAATGTTTATTTAATATGGCTTCGGTATCCCCTGCCTATCGTAAATCCGATTAAAAGGGGACCTGTGGGCTCGTGGGTGGTCAGATTTGGGGATTTGACCTCCCATTCACACCAAACCAATGGTGTGGTGTGGCCCGCACTAATGTAGAAGGAATGAGCGGAAATGGTTTAAGCATTTTCTGGGAGAAGCCCCAGGCAGCGTGTTTGGGTATCAGTGCGGTTCCATGGAGATCCCGGTGCGGAGTACAGTTAACTTATTATTATTATACCTTTATAGCTTAGATTAGCAGTACCTAAACTGGTTTCCAGAATCAGGCAGCGGCCCGGTGTGCGTGGAAGAAAGCGCGGCGGAGTCGCGTGGAGTGCGCCTTGCGTTGCGCCGCGCGGCGTTGAGGCGGCACGTAGTTCGAGCACACGAGTCGCTGAGGCTAGCCGGCGACTTCAAGGAACAACGAACACTCGCTTCCATTATCAAGGTTAGTACAAATGCGAAGCAGTCGTGTGTATGTATACATTCCTTTCATACCAACACAATATTCTGACATCTTGAAGCACTCACATGCACTCAGTATTTGGCAGACTGTTTTTGGTATTAGCTCTAGCACTTTTGTGTCTTGTGTCGGATACAAGCTACCAATCAATATTAGGTTTCTATATAACCAGTATAAAATCAGCCACTCCCTGCGCAGACAAAAAATATGGCGTATGTGGGTAGTATGTATTTACATATTTCATAAATATTACGTAATCTGGAAGAAAAAGAGCAGGCGTTAGTGAAGACGTTAGTGGAAAGAGAGGCAGCTGTGGGTTTAGAGTCTGACTATCGGACATGCTGATGTACTGAAGTGCTGTATAAGTGAGACTACTGTAATCGTTTATTAGTTGAATATAGCTAATTCGTTAACACATTTTTCTTGAAATTAAAATGTTGTCATTTTTGCTTTCAGAAACAACTAATCAATCCGTCATTGTCGGGTCATCTTCCAACACAGACAGTTAACCATCTGCTCGCAACGAGAGGAATGCCTACAGTTCTGAATACGCAAGAGAGAAGAAAACTAAGGCAAGAGAATAAATCTTACATGCCTTCGTTTAGCGCAGCTAGTGCAATATATAACCGAGCCTATACTTAACAATATTTTCAAGCTTCAGTATAGACAATGTTTGTCTGATATTTGTGATTTTATTTTTAGAGAGGTGGTGGGGTGGTCTGGTGGCGAGAGCAGTTCAGGCGCGCGCATTATATGCGGCGAGACTGGCTGCGGGCAGGTGGCAATGCCGTGCGCGCGGTACTGCCTGGCACACGTGACGTCATCCCCCGTGCAACGGCTATACGCGGCATGTGCAGCCGTGTTTGCAGGCGGCGCGCGCTGCCGGGCGCCGCTACTGCCGCTCCACGAGCACACGCCTCTCTGCGCCGAGCACGCCTGGAAACGGGTCAGTATTGTACTGTAGATAGATAGCACGTGACGTCATCGCCGGGCGCCGCTACTGCCGCTCCACGAGTATACTCGTCTCTGCGCCGAGCACGCCTGGAGGCGGGTCAGTATTGTGCTGTAGATAGATAGCATGTGACGTTGGTCCCATAGTAAAAGTTGTTCATAATGATGACCTTTCGGCTTAGTACAGTACAGTGCGTAACCTTGTATATGTTATATGGGCTTATTTCTCTAGCCATTTTTTGGGCTGTGACCGTGACTGGACTGACCGATAAATGTCTACAGGATAACTATGATAAGCTGGTGAAGGACAACAAGCCGAAGAAGGTGGTGCGAGCGCGCGTGGTGGCGGCACCGCGCCGCGCCAAGCGCCGCCGTCGGCCTCCGCCGCGCCCGCGCCTTCCTGCGCCACCCACCGCTGAGCAATCTCTCTCAGGTAACAGATAATGGGGATGAATATGATCAGTTTATTCACCATGACCATAATGACTGGAAGTTTTTATCAAGATTATGATTCATTAAGGTGATTGATTAAGATTATGATCAGAAATATTTATTTCCCCTAAAAAGACCATTCCACACGATTTGTTCCTACGTCTAGGGAAAAACACCCCATGTGAGCAACCCTGAAAAAAAATAGACTCAAACCACAGAAAATATGTTTTTTTTCTGTGTGTCAAATATATTAATTTTTAAAAGGCACAATGGAATGCTACACTATGACGTCATTTAAAGGTCAATGAAAGTCGAACTATTTATCGAACTTATATTTGTTAAAATAATATTATAAAGAGGAAAGATTTGATTGTTTGTTTGTTTGCATTGAATAGGCTCCGAAACCACTGAAACGATTTGAAAAATTCTTTCACTGTTGGGAACCTACACTATCCCCGGGTAACATAGGCTATAATAAATTTTCAAAAAAAATTGGGATCCTTACTAAAACTTCAATAATGTAACCCAAAGTGTAAATAAATAAGACTTACACCCGTGCGAAGCCGGGATGCTTTGCTAGTGTTAAAATAAATGGCATCTAATCGTTTTAAAAGGCCAGAGTACAAAAATAAGGGTTCATAGTATAAAATCTCTGAATGGTTTCTGAATTGGCATAGGTTTTTTTAGCATACCGAATCAGAGGACTCTTCGCTTGAAGAATTCATTTATGGAATTTTATTTTAAATATCACGAAAATAAATTGATGAAAAACAATATTATGGAATATTGCAGAATTGCGCCGCGCTTATGTCTCTTTCCCGCACTTTTTTTTTCTAAGTATACAGCCAAATCTTCTTATATATATGTATCAACATTATATATGATCAACATTAGCCAAATCGGTTCAGCCATTCTCGAGTTTTAGCGAGACTAACGAACAGCTATTTATTAGTCTCGCTAAAACTCGAGAATGGCTGAACCGATTTGGCTAATGTTGATCATTAAATAGTTGTGGAAGCTCAGGGAAGGTTTAAACGGTGAGTAAACGCCTGGACCGATTTGGATGAAATTTTGTGTTCCTGGAGCGGGTCGTAGCAGCGAGGCCGAAGGCTGAGCTCTACGCATACGAAGTAGCGGGTATCCGCTAGTTCTGAATAAAATCTTTTTGCACTGAACTATTTTTGAAACGAAACTCGACAATAATTTGAATTATTGATTTCGAAATCGCTGGTGGCTAAAACACGCCAGCAATGAAATTCCATACAACTTTGCTGGCGCCTTTTCGAGTAGCACGGAAAGGATGACTTTGCCCAAAGAAGGTTGTCAAAATAATGACAACATTACAAGCATTTTTGAGTAAAATTATATTAGTCTGAAAACTACCAATATGGGCAGAAAAAAAGAAACTCAAGAGTATCAATCCTGCCAAATAGCATTTTTTTAGGTATATTAATTGTGTTTTTTCAGAAATCAATGTATGTTCAAACTCTTCAGCATATGACAGTACAGAAGAGACCGCGATGGGTGCGCTCAGTGAAAACGAATACATTGCTGTTGAGCCACATGAACTAGGTAACTGATTAGTGTGAGGTGTGTGAATGTGGAATTTTGTTACAAACAAAATATTGTCTATTGTCTAACTGTGGTTCAGTTTTTAAATTCATAGCAAAGATGTAAACAAAGAAATGTCAGAGCTTGGGTGTTTTTTTTTTAGGCAGATTGAAAGTATAACAGCACTAACGAACATATAGGAAATTACTGTGAGGTAAACTACGCTGCGTCTTTCGGTTCGTGGTCTCCACTCAAGAACCTTTCTTCCCCATCGGTTATCGGTTCTTCGAGCGATGTAGCCTGCCCATTGCCACTTCAACTTGCAAATTTTAACAGCTATGTCCGACCATATGTTAGATGGGCCGACGACATTGTGAGAGTCGCGGGCATCCAGTGGATGCAGATGGCAGGCTTTCGTTCAGTGTAGAGTTTAAAGGAGGAGGCCTATGTTCAGCAGTGGTCGTCTTCTGGATGATGATGATGATGAAACTACTACGACCTGGATATTTTTTGCTATACTATATTGTAGTTGTAGCAAAGATGTAAACATTTATTTATTTAAGTCCACCTACACTGTGTACATCAATACAATTTATCAAAACTTTAAACAGAAACAAAAATATAACTTAATGTCACAATAATTACAGGTGAAGACGGCATGCAATAATATTGAGCGATAAAATAAAATAGTTGTAGTTAAATTAGTTAACATAATTACTGAGAATATAAATAAATATCGTGAAAAAAATATATGTGAAGAATGATTGGGTTCCGTGGGTGTTGTGGTGAGATGCCATGCTAGGTCATACCCCAAACAAACAAGACAAAGAGTTTGCGTTTCCGGCAAAACATCGCGAGGAAAATCAAGACTATGATTTTATCGAAAAGTTTTCCTTCATAAATGAAGAATATATAGTGGTCAGACAATTTCTAGTCCCATGTGATGCAATACATTGTTCAAATTAATAGATATGTTGCCAACTGAGTGTGTTCCGACAACCTTACTTAGGCTAGATTATCTTTGACCTGTCTCTTAACATGAGGTGAAATGTGATCTAATGCTTAATCTTAATGGTATGACCTCAGACCTTTATAATAGTAGATTGTTACACAAGGGATGTAGGTGATATTTTAAACTCAAGTTTTTTTTGAGGGTGTTAAAGATAAATAAACTACTACTACTACTAGTGTAAATAATCTATTTTACATCACTAGTGTAAGGTAAGAAAAAAAAAAAAGAAAAGTCAGGTTAATTTTTAATAAAAAAAAAAATAATGCAAAGTACCTGGCCCCCGATTCTACTAAACAAATTGTTTTTAAATTGTAATTGTTTCAATTTTAATTTGTAAATAATGGCCTCAAAATTGACAATTGACATGGTCAAAGAAAAGAAAAAAGTAAGCTCCATGGTATTTTTTTGACATGGGACTAGTTAGATTTTTTAATTACTTTACCTCCCTGGAGGCAAAGTGATATTTACCGCCCGCATTTTGAGTCATTAATGACCCACTTACCGAGCAACAGAGATTTAAAAAAAAACTAATTTAAGAAAAAAATGTTTTGCAGAAGTGGAAGTGGGACATGTACCGGCAGACGACATTCTGGATCCAGCTGTTCTCAACCAAATACCCGACGAAGCTTTTACGGAGTTTTTTAACCAAGGCATTGTGCTAGGTTAGTAGACATAAAAATAGCTTAAAGCCTACACACATAAAAACGGATAGATTAATTCCGATTTAAGTCGGTATGTCTTGTCGCATCGCTTTTTATTTGTGTAAGCATAAGTTTGCCTCGTGTTTTACGTCAAACGGGGGTTAGACAAGACACACTTTCTGTTAGCGTTAACGCCTGCGGAAAGATGAAGTTGTATGAAACACACAGACTAAAATTCTAAAAACTGTCTTAACGGGTTCAGCTGCTTATTTTAAGAATCCCTGTGTGTTTTTTTTGTCATTATGGAGATATCCACAAAAAAAAAAACACCGTATCAATCATCAGAGATAAAAAAAAAAACTGTGATTGAGCGCAATTATTATTATGTATAGATGTTTTTTTATATGTATAGATAGATATATAAAGATTATATGTATAGATACTTGCCCGAAATTGTTTCATATGTTTTAAACGTTTATCGGGACTTATCACGTATTATTTAATTTTGGTAAAAAATATGTAACTTTCGCTCGACGTTTCGACCATGTTACAATGGCCGTGGTCACGAGCTGACTGAAAACTGCGGGTGAGTCCGGTGAGAAGAGCGGGTGTTTTGTTCTCCTACCCTCACTTGATCTTGAAAAATCGCAGGGTTGTCACTACGACACATGTATCGGTAAATGTCCTAGTACCTACACCGCGGTTTGTACACTTGCTTACTATGGGATTCCACGACGCCGCTAACTTAAATCCATCTTCCCGGCTGAAATTGCGGTTGCTTACTCCAATATTAAAACCAGTTTCAACTGTCCATCACAGCTGATGGCGAAACATCGTTTGGCGAAGGCGCGGAATTAGCAGCAGTTCTCGAAGCGGTGCTCGATGACAGAGGAATCGTCGAGCATGATCTTGAGGACAGAGTTGATGAACGACACCTCGACGACGTGATTCACGAGGAAGAGATCGAGGAGAGTCTGGAAACCATGGATCATGACATGGTGTACCACTCGACGCACGCGTCAGTCAGAGACCACGTAAGTTGATAACAGTTCATCATCATCATCAACCATTCTCCACCCACTGCTGGGTATAGGTCTCCTCTTTAGCGCGCCATCTTTTCCGGTCCTGTGCTAGCCTTGTCCACTGCTTTCCTGCTGCCTTAACGATGTCGTCCGACCAGCGGGCTGGTGGTCTGCCCTATGATTGTGTTATTCTCGAGCGTCACTGTAGCAAAAATATCTATGTGACTGCGTAGCAATTGCTTCGACTATTTTGGAAGGAGTTAAGCCTGAACTGGTAATTCTGTTACTTGGACAACCTTATTGTATTTTGTGGTGGTACGGTACCCTCAGTGCGCGAGCCCGACTCGCACTTGGCCGGTTTATTTACTATTTCTTAATTAATCCGCCGTAACATGTGAAAATTTCAACAGGTTAACTATAACGGTTCGAAATATACAGTCCTTAATAGGTAGGACAGACGGACGGACAGAGACAGACAGACAAACAGACACACGACATCGTAGGCTTAGTAATAGGGTCTCGTTTTAACCCTTTGGGTACGGAACCCTAAAAAGTTACTAGAAGTTGTAGTTTTATCTCGTAAAGAAAAAATTGGGCTCTTGTGAGTATTTACTTTTTGTTTTTTAGGGTTCCGTACCTCAATAAAAAAACGGAACTGTTATAGGATCACTTCGTTGTCCGTCTGTCCGTCTGTCAAGACGCTTTTTCTCAAGAACGCGTAAAGGTATCAAGTTGAAACTTATACTAAATACGTGGGTCTACGGTTTCAATCGGTTGTAAAAAAAAATAAACTTGTAAGTCAACGCAATCAAAAGATATGAACGTTTATGTCGCATATTTTGCGATGTCACAGGGGAATCAAAACCTATAGGGGACTTCCCGTTGACCTAGAATCATTAAATTTGGCAAGAAGCAAGGTATTACAGCACATATAAAGGAATAAATCCGATAGTTGTTAATTTATAGTTGTATCATATAAAAATATTGTTTTGCAATTACAAACTTACATTTTGTAGTTGTTATGTATGGAAGAACATTATTGTCAACTACAAAGTTAAGTTTGTCTTTCAATATTTCAACTTTAGTTCGTTGTTTTTTTTGGACTCGCGCTCTGAAGGTTTCGTCCAACGGAACCTTCAGAGCACGAGTCCTACTCGTACTTATCCGGTATTATTGATATATTGATAGTAATATTGATAAGACTGCACCGTAGGTACTATAATGCTACTATTACTGCTAATGACTTCAGTCTTATTTCGTTTGCCTTTTGCATTTTCTACTGATATAGCCGTGCGGTTCAGTTGTTCACTCTTGTAGAGGTAAACAAAAAGAGAGGGCCAGAGAGAACCTGATTTCATTGCTTTAATTAGCCCGTTGGTCTAGTTGGTAGTGAACCTGCCTTCTGCGCTTGGGGGCGTGGGTTCGATTCCCACCTAGGACAAACATTAATTTATTTATTTCAAAGGAAGACCAACAGCCTTAAGAAAATATAACAATCTTAATAGATCCAGAAGCTGATTATAGGTCCTCACAGATATAAATTTAAAAAGTAATAATTTTAGTGACATTACGCAGTTACACAATATGCGTTTGTCGAAAAAATAAAAAAATCATAACAATAGGCTTAAACAAAGATTTCCCTACTCAACAGCTGCCTAACCGCCACAACGCTCATGCAGAATAGATCCTGATTATTATAGATGAGATTATGTGATGAACATTTGTGTTTGTTCTATATCTGGGTGTTAATCATCTATTTAAGTATGTATTTAAAACTATATATGTACCTATGTATATCAGTCTCTGGCAGCCATATTACAGGCTTTGCTTAGTTTGGGGTCAGATGACCGTGTGTGCAAAAATGTCCAGAATATTTATATTTATATTGCTGATTTTTACCTTGTTTTCAGATGCAGGTCTCTTCATCAGTACCGATGGAAGTATCATCCAGCGCTTCCTCATAACAGCTATTGTAATGTAACTTAACGCTAAGCTAAATTAAGCTATGTAATATAAACTTAGGAACAAATTCGATATTCATCGTCTCGAGAGTTAATATTTTTCTTCATGCTTTAATTTTTGTATGTGTGTATGTGGAGAACGAACAAAATGTAAGTGTTCCATTATTTTGTATGAGTTTAGTACGATGGGTGTAGAAATATTTAAAAACATGATAATTCTGAGCTTTTCTGGTTACGTTAAAATATAGTTTGGTCTTCTGAATAAGGTTTTAACAGCTACTTCTTATT
This sequence comes from Agriopis aurantiaria, assembly GCA_914767915.1. Taxonomy (NCBI): domain Eukaryota; kingdom Metazoa; phylum Arthropoda; class Insecta; order Lepidoptera; family Geometridae; genus Agriopis; species Agriopis aurantiaria. Next base: position 8,218,157 of record OU612000.1, on the reverse strand, counting down.
TTGAAAACATTTAATCAAAAATATTTGAAATTTGAAAAATTTAGACAAAAGAAGCTGAGGTTTTTTTAGAATGCGCGTTCCGAATCTCGCCAATTCTAACGTCGCTAATGAGAATAAACACAGCTCAAACAAATTTTCTTCGTGCCACGTTGGTCCTCATAGCGTCATTGTCGCCGTTGGCGTGATTCGAAACACGCCCTTAGATGTGCAATTATGTAATCAAATTGGCGTTTTTTAGACCAATGACAGATCAGAATTTCTTCGCATTTTACCTTTGATTGGTTGCCTGGCTTATTTTATTTTCGTTGTTGGCACTTCTAAAACTAAACAGACTGTAGAGTATTGAATGCTGATTGGTCCGTTCAAGGTTATAACATCAGGATGTGTCATTTGACGTACGAGGGTTTACATAAGCGCTACTCCGCTAATATATCTGAAAGAACGTTTCCTGTACCAGGTACCTATGGTGAACTCGTTGGTCATTGCGTGGGATACTCATAACCTAGAAAATAAATAAACGTACATTTCATAGAGCAATATTTAGCTTTGAAACGTAGCATAATTTAAAATATCGTTATTTTTATATTTCTTCATTTTATCCACTTTATTTAATCATTATTTATCCACAATCACAATATAGGTACAATAATTAGCTTGTGTGATGCGTAATCAAGGTTCAGATTTAATTAATGAAAGGAAAACGACCGCGAAACCATGGAAATGGTCGCTTTCGAAACCACACATGTTTTATAGCATAGATTGCTCTAAAGACCTGTAAAGATTGGTTTCATAATTTCGGGTGCATTCCGAATCAACACGGCATAAAAAATTATCTTCGTGCCGTGTTGGTACTTGTTAGCGCTGTTATCGTGGTTCAGAACGCGCCCTACGTTCACTTCACCCACGAAACAAAGGTATTTCAAAGTAAATACAACAGGGATTGCGAAAATTGAACGTTAAATATTGCACCGAACTCAATTTCAATATCTTTGGAGTGAAAAATAAGATTATTTTTTTGGACATTTTGATCTTGAAGCTAAAGAAAACTTGGGCCATTCTTCTTTATCAAAAGAGTTGATGACTAGGTCAAATGCATGACTATTTCGTAAATATTGCCACTGACAGAAATGTTGCCCTATATCCAATTCAACATAACTATTTTAAATTAAATTATGTCCTTGTGATTAGTTCCTGACTAAGATAATTGTATATCTTTAAAAGCATTTGTTAGGCGCTATTTCGCCTTATTTACGTAAACTTAGACAAAATGTTATGTGTAGAAAATTGGTCTCTGGAAAGGCTTAGATGGATGTTATGGGTATGTTTAAAATTCTGTGACCATGAAATTAATGCTGCTCTTTCACACTTTGCGTCACTCGTAAGTGCGAGCGAGAGAACATTTTCTGCCTGCGACTGCCGGGAGCTTTACGCAAATCTATAGCTCTGCTCGAATAGAAATTAGTTGTCTAAGGATGAGTATTTAAAAGAAAATGTCGTCACATCTTTTCTCTTCTCGAACGCACTGCTAACGAGAGAAAAAAAGATGTGAAGTTACACAAAAATCTTTTCAAAGTTCATATACCTTTAATTCTTTTTGCAACTGCAAAAAGAATTAAAGTTAATTTAAAATTAAATAAAATTTCTTTTTCCTTAGTACACAAAGTAACAAAAACACCTCGATATTAGTAAATGCGCAAAAAAGTTCGTGCTGGAAACTAGAGTGATTTATTAAGATAATGCTGCATTGGAACTGTTTGTTTGTCTGCGTAAAAATATCTGAGAATCTACATTATCTACGGACTAGATTGTTACAGTGTTCACCAATAGATTTAAGCATACAGGGCACGGGTAACTCTTAACGAGGGCTCGAATTTGCCCTAAAACAGCGCAGTTCGGAAAATCACGCGAGCGTGAACCTTAACGCGCCGAGATACGGTCGCGCAACTTTTCTTATTATTTTAACAAAATCGCTTTAAACAGGTAGCCGTAAGGCCCAAGGAAGCCATGTAAACCTGCAGACGATTAAACAAAATTTTGACACAATTATAGTAATGGCCCTTGCACACATGCAAGCACGTAAAAACTTAAAACAATGACGCGTGTGCGAGCTTAGGATATTGTATGTAATTATTCGTGATCTCTAGTTGCGAAGGTTGGATGTGCAGTGCGCAAGTGCCATTAGACACATAAAATGCCTTTAATAGTGCCTATAATCAGTGGCCTAGCTATCGGAGGGCTAGGTGGTGCCGTGCACCGGGGCCCTCAAGCTCAGGGGGCCCTCGGACCCTGACCAGTAAACCTCAAACTGAACTTAGAAAATTTCTCTGACCTTCAGAATATAACTCATACGTGTACCTAATAAGTAACTTTGCACCTGTATACCCCTATTAACTATTAATAAACTTGGAGTAGCCTTGGAATAGTTACTCCGTTTTTTGTCTTTTTCGATCGAGTTCATACTTATGAAAGAGAGAAATAGACAAAACACGGCGTTACTATTCCAAGACTACTCCACGTTTATTAATAAGGGGGTTAAAGTATTCATATAAATTTATATATTTTTTTAAATATTTTTTATAATAGTAGACAAACAAGCGACGGGCCACCTGATGGTAAGTAGTCACCGTCACCGTCACCTATGGACACCAACAATACCCGGGGCATTGGCGGTGCGTTGCCTACCTTTGAGGACTCTATTCACTCTTCGCTTGAAGCAATTGAGGTTATATTTAATACCTAACCAGTTCAGATAGGTTCATCCTGGTTCACCCTGTTTTCAGGGCATTCCCCACACTTGTCGACAAGCATCAACATTTCTAGCGAGATCCAGTTTAGGAGTCACTTGGAGAGCAAACCTGGAGTAACGTCCAGAAAACTCGATGTACTCAATAGAGCCAAGCGGTACTTCACGCTGGACCAGCGCCTTTTATTGTATAAAGCACAGGTACGGCTGCACATGGAGTATTGCTCACATCTCTGGAGTGGTGCACCAAAGTACTAGCTCGATCCTCTCGACTCCTTGCAGAGAAGAGCCGTTAGACTTGTCGATGATCCGAACCTATCTGGCAGGTTGGAGCCGCTGAGCTTGCGCCGAGACGTCGGTTCGCTCAGCTTGTTCTACAGATAAAATAAATAAATATTCGGGACATTTTTGCACACACGGTCATCTGACCCCAAACTAAGCAAAGCTTGTGATATAACGAGGAATGTTCTGGTTTTACCACCGAACCGGCCGCCATTGCCAGAAATGCCATCCGCACATTATAGATACGTGGAAGTCTCCCACTGTTCGATTTAATCGTTGGTTTCTGCCACGTACCTGTAAATTGTGGAATAGCTTGCCACCTTCGGTTTTTCCTCTGAAGTATAATTTGGACTGCTTCAAACGAAGGGGAATAGAGACCGCAAAGGTAGGCAACGCATTGACAATGCCCCGGGTATTGTAGCTGTCTATAGGCAGCGGTGACCACTTACCATCAGGTGGCCCGTAGCTTGTTTGCCTCTTATTCTATTAAAAAAATTGTTGCTTCTTATTCTTTAAAAAAATTGGGTCTCAATTCTTTTTTGCACCAGGGCCTATAATAACATGCATCCTTTACAAGGCTCGCTTATATTAGCATATTTTAAACGGAATATTTTTTCTAACTTACGTGTCTGATTGCCTGTACTGTGTGCCTCTTGAACGCGATTCAGTTTAGGAGACTGCGACAAGTTACCCGACCGCAAACCGTATTTCGGCGCGCTAAGATTCACGTTCACGCAATTTCCTGTGGTCGCCTAGCTTGAATCGCGTTAAAGACGTTGCGGTACAGGCCCAGGGCCATACCCCCAACTCGTTTCGTGTTCTCAAACTAACGTTAAAACAGCGCAGTTCGAAAAATCACGCGAACGTGAACCTTAACGCGCCCAGATACGGTTTGCGGTCGCGCAACATTTTTTCATCACCTAAACTGGATTGCTTTAAACAGCTAGGCGTAAGGCATCTGTTCTTCAAATGAATAATACAGTACCGCAAATTTATAATTATAGATTGAAAATTTTACTAAATATTTTTGTAATCTTATTTGATGTGTTCCTATTTTTGTGATCATAAATAACTGAAGCATTATTATTTTAATTGGTACAATTTTTTTATTGAAAATTTTAAACGTACATAAAATAAATTAATTAATTCGAATAGTTTTAGCTTATGCTAACTTTATTTAATTGAATATTTTAACGAAAGGAACACCTTTATTTTTAAGCTATGTGAAATGTCACAAAATATTGTTATTTCAATGACGGGCGTGGTGTACTTGGGCCTTACGGACAACTGCTATTGCGGCACCAAACTAACGTTAAATCCGCTCAGTTGGAAAATCACGCGAACGTGAACCTTAACGCGCCCAGATACGGTTTGCGGTCGCGTGATTTTCCTAATGAGCGGATTTAACGTTAGTTTGGTGCCGCAATAGCAGTTCTCCGTAAGACCCCTGGTGACTATTAACATTATGAGCACCTAAAATCACTGGAAATACATATTGGAAATATACTCTGGGCCCTGTGATGTAAAACTTATCTGCAACTCAACTCATTCCGCTATTTGCAACACTATTTGCAAGAAATCTGGAAATCGCACACCGTGCGTTTTACGCGATATTTTTGGCTCACACGTGTAATATGTGGATTGTTCTCCCTTTGTTAATAGTCTTTAACGGTCGGCAACGTATCTGTGATGGTGTTAAGTGTCCATAAGTAACGGTGATCACTTAACCAACTGAATATTAATGCAAACTTTCAGATTACATTTCCACCTTCGGGTTGGTCACTTGCCTGGCGATTATGGCCTATTTATACTTCATCGGTTGCAAATGCACCAAAAATCTTAGATGTTTCAAAAGTTTTATATATTCTCGACTAATATCAATGTACCGAGTAAAAATATCAAGAAGACATGTGATTTGTCGACTCGCAAAAATATCTCCTGCGAGAAAGCGCAGATTTATTTGATCACCCGTCGACTAGAAGCTAACATAATTATCCTCCACTCTACAAATCAAATAAAAAACTGGAACATACCTTAAATTCTGCATTATACTTTTCACACGCGAAACCGCAAGTGGGCTTCAAAAACATTTCCCCATTAATCTTTTACAAGGAATGCAACGTTTCTTCAATATAGAAGTTTTATTCGAAGCGATCATAAACGCACGAATGGTTTAATAAATAACAGCAATAGATATCCGCGTTCGTTTTTAACACACGTACTTACGCTTTTCAGCTGGGAATGCGTTATTACTGTACTGAAATAGGTTCAGTGCGGTTTCACTTATGTTTCATCAGTAAATTCTTAATTGAAGTGTGGCAATAGACGTGAAATAATAAATTAAAAAAAGTATATTAACTTTCATAGCACGGTTCGTATGAATTCCAAACTTGAGCTCAGTATAATTAGCCCATAGACATGTTTGTCATAAACCTCTTCCCAGGGCACGCCACTCAGACCGATCTTCGCATTTTCGTTTCCAGTCAATTGCCACTCCATCGCGACTTAGCGTCTACACTACGTTTGCAGATTCGTAGTCCTCTCTAGAACACGTCCTCATCAACGAGGACCAACGTACCTAACGTGGTGTTTCCGAGAAGCTACAACATGGGGTTCTTCAAAAGGCGAGTTAATAGATTCCTTAAGGGTCGGCAACGTATTTGCAATGCCTTTGGTGTTACAAGTATCCATAGGCGACGGTGACTGCTTACCATCAGGCGGCCCATCTGCTTGTTTGCCACCTACGGCATTAAAAAAAAGGTCGATTCTGCTACAGATAGTTATGAGCGGCCTACTGCCATTGCCACTTCAGCTTTTAATACGCTGAACCGCCACCTCCTGAAAGTTCACCCACGTATTGTAGATCTGTGGTAATCGCATACTGTGCGTTTTTGCCTCAAACCTGCAATATGTGGAATGAGCGCTCCAACGCATTTCCGAGTAACTATAACATGGGGGTTCAAAAGGGCTGTTAGATTCTTCAAGTTTACAGGTATCCATAGCCGAAGGTGATCACTTACCATCATGTGGACCGTTAGCTTGTTTACCACCTACGGCATAAAAAAGGCTTTGTCGTTGAATTTGGTTATCTGGCGAATTATTTTGTTTACGTCGAAGAGCTTTGTTGTAATATCCGGAATATATTGCACAAGTATCACCATGGCCTTGTCTAATTAAACATTATTTTTTTAGTTTATTATGTATATCGGACACGCTTAACTCCATATATGCGGTACCTGCACATATTTATATAACAAAACATTTATGTACAGTCAGCATCAAATTGATTGTAGCATTTAGGGTAAGTAGTCAAAAGAATCGAAGACATAAATTCATATAGGTGTCAGTCAGAATACGCATATTGTGGTAAGCATCCAAAGTCGTTAAGGTTACGCTTCAAGCCTCTGCTGTGGCTATCTCATAAACACGAATCCAAAAAAAAATTAAGATAAAAAAATTACTGAGTGATAACCTTAAAAAACTAATTGGGCATTTTCTTTAGAATAACACATCAAACAGTATTTTCTGTGTTCATATTTTAAAGGATAGAGGAAGGGTGAAAAAAGAATTCGTATTTTTCCTCCTATTTAAATTTTTAAGGTGCGAAAGAGATAGCTGTCTCTGATGAGCGCAGCCTTTATATATTAATAGTACTAATAGACGTATGGATTTGGTACGCCGGACCGCCCGCCGTCCAACCAAATCCGTCACGTCTGTTAGCTACTTTACAGCACGGTATTAGCTATAGGTACTATGTAAGATGTAAAATTACTAATTATTATGTTTTCAAATAAACGTTTAACACAACAGATGTTTACAACAATATGCGTATTCTGACTACGTACACATAAATTAATGTAAGCTTATTTTGACTACCCCACTACACACTACTACACTACTATTTGAGGCTGACTGTACATAGTACACTAGGTAGTCTTAGGTAACTTTTATGTGACGTATGTATTTGTACGTGGTAGTTTATTTATTAAACATCAAGAAGTTTCAATGTTTTAGTAAGTTTTGTAACTATGTATAAAGAAATGTCATCGTATAATTATAATTTGATAATGTTTTGAAATGTATATATTTATGTGGTATTTGTACCTTTTGTGGATCAATTCGAACGACTGTGTTTTAGGGAGATTAACTTAATGTTAAGTATGTAGTGCACACGTTAAGTTTAAGTTATGTATTGCAGAAGTTATTGAAAGAACCAAGATGTCAATCAAACGTGAGTTAGAGAAATGTTGAGGTGAAATTACACAGGATTTGCTATGCTAAGCTTTGTGACATAATTTCGGTGAGCTACAAAAATAGTCAGTAAATCCGTGCCTTTCAGGCAAGCGTGCTTTACCATAGACCACAACATTGCTTGTGATGTAGTAAAGGACTAGATGGAGGGCCGTGAAGAAAGTCACATCGAAATTCGGCCTCGTCTACAGGGTTACGCATATAGACTGTACTAAGCCGAAAGGAGGTTGTACTCATCATTATGAACAACTTTCACTATGGGAGAAACTCTGAAATCGCAAAAAAACTGCTGTTGTCATGTATTTCTGGCCATTTTCTGCCTCTAGTCCTATATTGCATCAATGCAAATTTAAGCCGATCACGAATGACACAAATTCAAAAGTTTGTTCTATGTGTTTCTATAAAGGTAGGTAGATAGAAACTAGGAACTAACAAATTCAGGATCTGACTTAGAAAGGCTAGCTATTTCATAAAACGCGTGTCACCGCTGATTTTTTAAAGAACTTACGTCAATATTGAAATCAGATAAAATATAAATAGTTTAAATGAATTTGCGTCTAGTGCCCAACTGGCTTAAGTAAATCATGAAATCGAGAACGGAAGCAGTATTGTTTCTCTTTGCAGCAAGCTGGCTGTCTTCCTTACACGTGGCTACTAAAGAGCGGTGTCCATTTCAGGCCCAAGGCACAAGTTCAGAAGAAAGCAATTGATCTGCTATTATCTGTCCGCGCTGGGACCAAACATACAAAGTGGACAATGTCTTTTAAGGTGCATCCAGACATTGCGAGGAATGCAAAATTACGAGCCACGACAATTGGCGCTTGTGATTGGAGACACAACGCTTGTGGCTGGAGACTCAAAAGTCGGTTCATTCAATTCGCGCCTAGGATTGGCCCGCTCGAAAAGGATTATACTGAAAATTTAGTACCTTTGGCTTACGGCGGGGTAAAGGATGAGCAGTCAAGTGGTTATATCGTCATTGGGCATAAGGCATGCGATGCTGATGCGACGTCTTCCTGAACTGCTCAGGATGAGCCCGCGAACAACCACGCATGATGCTGGCGTCTTTCGTGCGTAAAATCTAAACGAAACTGCAATATGGCGAGACGTGCAGAGATCCGTCTACACCCCACACGCAACGCAAGGCTCGCACTGAGGCAAGCGCTCACGTCGTCCTCGCGACGTGCGTATATGCGCACAGTGAGCACCCCGTCAACACAGCCTGGATCATACGTGGCAAACCATTCGTGACGCATGTCTGGATGCACCTTTAAATGTAGGATTTTACTTACCAAAGAAACAATTGTACAATAATCTTTCAGTTTTATAAATCGTAATTAATTCTTTCGTTTATTTTTCATTACTTGATTTTGTAGTTTGTCAATAATTTCGTTCAATTTGGTGTTGTTCTGTACATTATGACGAGTATATTGTAAAATGACTTCCAATCTGTTACCTCGTTCGTGTTATACTGGATATAAGTGCAAGACACTCGTAAGACGGCGCGAACGCAGGCAATCCTTCAAAGCAATTTCAACCTTAGTATAGGATAATAACGTAAAAGATCGCTAGCGTGTTCCACGTCTTCTGACGACGCGCGGCGCGTTTCTCTGTAAGGACTAAGGTTGATATTGCCCCGTATTACGAGTGTGTTTCCAACCAATACTTCGACTGTGTAATGTAGGCGTTTAGCAAATGTTGAGACGTTAGCGTCGATGTTGTAGAAACTCGCGAGATGCGGTAATAATTGTAAGATTGTTCGTTCGGCGGCTCCAAGAGCGAATTTGACAGTTTCACATTATAATCTTGATGTGTAGAATGTTGAATTTTTGTGCTGTAGTGTTTTATTTATCTAATTTAATAGTATTTAGAAGAGTTGTTTCGGTGGTGGTGAACGTGAAATGAAATTTTCAGATTCGCTTTTGGTCCGTCAAGTGTAATAAGCTAGTAAAGTTGCTACCTCTATGAATGCCTGAAATTATTTAAAATTAATTGTCCAATGCGTGAAACATGATGATGTTAAAAAAGTGAAATATACATGAAGAAATTTTGACTCTTACGTCTGTGTTTATTTTTAATACGTTTTTTTTTCATCCCAATATTATATTCGAAAACCTATGGTTGGTAGGTAGGTAAACTGACAATCAACTTCCTAGGTCAGTTGGATTGCAAACGTCGACGCAGACGTAAGTCTTGTCAGAAAGGCACCGACTATATCAAACCTTAGGGTATAAAACGTCCTTAATCAAACCATTAAAAAATTGGGCTTGCTCTAGCCATAACTACTATGCTCGGTCCAAGCATTTATTTGTTCTGACAGCTGCACATTGTAAAAAAGCTGAATACAAACATTTTCTATAAATATTTTACTGAAGTATATATATCGCGCACCCACCCACTTGCTACATTTCTTCGTCAAAAACCTAGCGATAGTGATTAGAAGTAATAGTTAACAAAATATTTTTTTTTAATTTTTTTTTTGTAGCTGGCAAATCAAATAAATCCTTGGACCGAGTTGAGTGCATTGGCATTTTTTTTAACTCCCACATTAGTGGAAACAAACACGCATAGTCGCATACCTACTCACAGAATTTATAATATTAGTGTGATTTTATGTAAATTAGTACCTAATTGCTATAACGACATAGGATTTAAATTAGTCTATAAAAAAATATGGTATGTACTATAATCATTAGAGCGATGGTGGTCCCAGTTCCATCCTCGGCCTTGCACCAAATGACTTATTTAGTACTTTATACCTATACCATCGCTCAAAAACGGCGAAGGTAAATATCTTAAGTAAACGTTAAGTATGTCCAGAAATCTCAAAGGTTCAAAGACTTATGACGTTATGACATTTACCAACATGCACTGGGCCAGCATGGTGGATTAGGAACCATCCTCTCTAAAGGGAAGGCCCTGTATCCCAGCCACAGAAGAGATTTTTTTTTCGCAGCAGTTGGAACATGTTAGGCTGATTTTTTATTTTGCTATAATGATATATTTTTTATACCTATTGGCAAACTCGGGAAACTCACGAATTTCGTACCTACTATATAGATCTATATGGATGTAAGTTTAGGATTTCCGTAGGATAATATCATCGAGATACAATTACCTATAGAGTCACAATCTGTAAGTGAAACAGTCAAAAAATGTCCGAGCGTCGAGACATCAATTATATAATTCACAATACCACATTTATTCCAATTTAGATGTTTTAGTCACTTGCATAGTGTTCAACTTCCCTAGTCTGCCATGCCATCGCATGACACGTAGGTACATACGTTCGCACGCATATGCACGTACGTTCACTGGCATTAGGCAGCGTTGTAGTTGGATCGCGGTTACAACTAACCAAAAAGTAGGCGCAAAGTTTGGACATTTTTTGGCACGGATGTGACTCTATAGGTATCTCGATGGATAGTATCCACCGCTAAAACATTTACTTAGTAGGTACTACCTACGATATTCCATACTTACGTAGCCGATCATGGGTAATTATGTACCTAAAATCATGTTAAAAGTTACCTACCTATATTGTGCTATATTATGTCTTCTGTGCCCTATAGTATAACACATTTTCGAGTCTACTAGGTCTAAGTTAAAGCCATACACAGTTTTCAATTCTATAATAAAATATCAGTTGGCTTAAAAAGTACCTACCTATCTATTGATGAAGATAAACTCAAAGCGTTACATTGATAAGGGCAAAATAACGAAAAGGAATAAAGAAGGAAAGTGATTTTATGGACGATAACTTGCAGGTAGTCATCGAGGTAGGTATACCTCGATGCTGGTAGACCTGGTAGTAGACATTATGTATACTTACTGCTACTTATCCCTTTTTTCGACATACTACCTATATGCCAAATAATACCTACCTTACCTATACTCGAACTAGTTTTATTCCTTTTATTACGTGAATTCACATTACCTACTTTTTATACAATTTTTTTATCTACGTAGGTATGTTTTTTAGTATTATAAATAATGCTTTTCCTCCACTCCATTGCAGTGCCCTAACGGGGTCTATGTACCTCTTCTCTATCTTCTTTTCTCTATCTCTACATAGTATAAATTGAAGTCGCTTTCCGCGTCTGTCTGTGTGTCTGTATGGCCGCTAACTCCTAAACCACGCCACGGATTTTGATGCGGTTTTCTCCATCAGTTAGATACATTTTCAAGGAAAGCTTATATATGTAACTGCGACCCGCCCCGGCTCTGCACGTAAATTACACCCGTGCGAAGCCGGGCGGGCGGGTCGCTGGGTGAGTTATAAATCTGAGTACTAATCTTAGTTTTAATAATTGTCTTTGATGTACCGTACATTGTGCAATAAATAAATAATAACTAAAGTGTCAGCTTGGATACGATTTAATACACGAGTCTTGGAGACTCCGTCACTTGGCATTCTTCCCATAAACGCACCTGACGAAGGTAATGCGCATTTATTTCTGTCGCGTCTGATGATTGCATATAATAACCAGCTTGCTACTGTAAATGTACCTACCTATTACCGCTGACTGTCAGCTGCATCAGTTTTTGTTCATGGCTTCTCATTCAAAATAATCGAGTCTATTACTTTTTTCTTAGTTCTAACAATATTCTACTTCTATATTTTTTATTCACATATTGCTTTAGCGTTCATAATATAGAATGTACTCTGTTTTTATTATTTGTAGCCCTTTTAAGTGGCCCCTTTGTCTCTAGCTAATTATTAATTCTTTTAATTAAGACCGTTAGTTTCTCTAAGATAACAAAAAAAGCGGTAAAAGCGGTTAGTAACCAAAGTAAATAACCGTCGTCTAAACCAAACACCCACCGCGCTTGTCTTGTTGAGTGTAGAACTGTAGACTATGAGAACTGCGCTTTGCTCGATACTTGACCGTGTAGCTGACTGTCCTAGCAATTTTGGCACACCCTCTATATCTACAAATATTCATACAAACGCGAGCTGGTCCCGTAGACTATGAGACCTACGCTTCGCTCGATACTTGACCGTGTGGCAGTGTGGCTGACTGTAATTTTGTAGCAATTTTGGCAAAGGTTTGAACATAAATTATTGACACTTAGGAAGGTATCTATCTAAGTACATTGTTATTTCGAAGATAAAATAAATAAAACAACTTTGTATTGTCTTTTCATTGTTTATTTGATCACATTTAATTAGATAGATAGATAGATAGAATCTCTTTACTGTGTACACCAGAAATAAAAATTACAACACGATAGAAAACACTTACAAGCTAGTGCCACAAGCGGCGGCCTTATCGCTAAAAGCGATCTCTTCCAGGCAACCATTTTTATTAAGTTCAGGCAATTGGGTAGGCATTAAGTAGGCATTAATTAGCTTAGAAATGCATTTATAAGTACCTACGTGGTGGAAACTTATGACTAGCACGCGGTAAAATTTAAGATGAAAATTTTCTGGATGACATGATTGCAAAGTGGGGTTATATAAAAGCCTCTGATACCGAATCAAGGACGCTATTAACCCTAAAGGGAAATAAATTATTCACGAAACATCGACTTGATAGAAGAAAAAGGTCTAAACAAACGTAAAAGCAACAACATATTAATAAATTTAACTATACTTTCTAAACTGGCATGCAACAAAAGTTCAAAAGTGAAAGTTCAGTTTCAATAAGTTCTTCTAGATTCAGCGATTTCAAATGCATATTCTTCTGGATTCTTCTTTCTTCTGGATTCTTCTTTCTTCTGTATGCGGTAATCTGGGTGCACGCAGTGGCAGTGGCGTTAGTGGCTGTTTGATTTTACGAACAACCAGCTAACCACACTGCCAGTGTGGACTGCCCATTATCTTTCTTGAATATTCTTCTATTTTCTTGGTATCTTCTCTCTTGGGGTAGGCTATTAAAATCACTCTATTGAAAGAAGAAGAAAGAAAGAAAATAAATTTTAATCGACACCTTTACAAAAACTTATATCTACAGGATACAATCAGTGTCGAATGGGTCCGTCTCAGCATTAATGCTGATAGTCAAGGACTAGCAGCGCCGGTTTTCAGACGAACCCTTGAGTTTACACTTAACACAAATTTACATATATTTTTAAGTATCTATATGCAATTTAAACAAATAGGACATAGGAAATAGAATAAAGTGTATAATATAGAAAAGGAATGAATACATAACAAAACGGAGTATTTACTAACAATAATAAAAATGACAGCAGGAACGAAAAAAGTATTGAAATAAGAATGTACCAGATGGAAATAAATAAATAAATACATAAAACTAAACAGCATGACCACAGAAAAATAAATTACATATATACCTTCCCACATCACAAGCAACACCAGCAGGTATTACTTCTAAATGTAAGACAAATCAGCATCTACCACACCATTAGGGCTTCCAATATCGGAAGGTTTTCAATTCTGGAACTGATTTCCGATACTGGAGCCCAATATCGGAATTCCGGAACTGGTTCCGGAACTAGCAAATATTGTATTTTCTTTTAATCTAGGCTAAAAAAGACCACATTTCCTAATGAAACTAGTAATGTAGTGGTGTTATCAGTATTGTAATGAACTTGAGCCACATAAATGACACTTTAAATCATTTGAATATAAAAAAGGCGCTTCATTCTCGTAATTAAACTCGTAAACTGAGAAATAATCATAAGTATATTTAAATTTAAGAACATATTAATACAGTTATTACTCCTTTATTAATAAAACCATTGCACATATTACTCAAAACCCTGAGAGCTTTCAAACTCGAGCTGTCTAATAGTTTTGATTGAAGCGTGCTGCTGTTCTTCAAGAAAGGTGAAAATACCTTGCTGAAGAGTTACAGACCCATCTCGCTTCTGAGCCATATTGTTTATAAGCTGTTTTCGATGGTCACCACGAATCGTCACGATCGCAGGTTTGATGACTTCCAGCCTACTGAACAAGCCGGTTTCCGAAAAGGCAGTACTATAGACCACATCTACACGCTACGGAAAGTTATACAGAAGACCGAAGAGTATAACTTACCACTATGTTTAGTGTTTGTGGACTATGGGAAAGCTTTTGATACGATCAAGACATGGGCGGTGCTTGAGTCCCTCAAGCGATGCCGTATTGACTGTCGGTATATGGAAGTGTTGAAGTGTTCGTACAATAACGCCATCATGTCGGTCCGAGTACAGGAGCAGAGTTCGATGGCAATTCCATTGCAAAGAGGCGTGAGGCAAGGAAACGTAATCTCTCCGATACTGTTCACTGCCGCATTGTAAGACACCTTCAAGCTCCAGGAATGGCAAGGACTCGGCATCAACATCAACGGCGAGTACATCACTCACATTCAGTTTGCCGACGATATTGTGGTCATGGCAGAATCGATGATACTCGTATGATACTCGAAGGCCTCAATCGAGAATCCCAGCAGGTGGGCCTTAAGATGAACATGGGCAAGACAAAGGTCATGTCAAATGTCCATGTTGTGCCCAATTCAGTTGGGAACTTCAGTTCTGGAAGTTTAAATCATTTAAAGCGTTCTCTAAATTATCTGGCCTGAAATGGATATATACTTGTATATAATCTGCGTAGATGTGATACTTACACATTTTAAAACAACTGACAACATCAGCGCTATACACGGAAAACATAATTGGACCTAAGATGGAACCTTGCGGAACGCCTCTATCAATTTCTGAAAAGGCCGAAAGATTAAGGGAACCGTCAGATTGGCGTAGCTCAACAAACTGCTGCGTGTTACTTAAATAACTATTAAACCAGTTAAGTGTGGACGTGTCAAAACCGTAGAAACTAAGCTTCGAAAGTAACAGTGTGATATTTATAGCATCAAAAGCGCGCGAAAAATCGAGTAAGACCAGCAAAGTACACATGCCTTTATCCTGTGCCTCTAGTATAGTAGTAGTGTAGTGTCTGTCACGTCCAGGTGGTGATGGTCCACTATTGGTGATGGGAAAGCTGAAATTTCGGTTAAGGTGTGGTGGCCCACATTTTCTGTCCAAAGAGTTGAACCACGGGCCTCCACTAAAGGCAGTAATTCTATTCAAATAAGACCACCATCCAAGAAAAACAAATGAAACGCGAGAAAACATATACGTGTCGGGAGAACAAAATGAAAAGCGAAAAACTGCAGTTTGATGGCGATTTTTTCGCAGGTTCGCAGGTATCCTTAAGAGTTGGGGTAGTTGGGAAAGGGAAACCTACCTCCAGCAGCGAACTGAAAATATTAATAGTGTCATTGACACCTGTCACCCTAACGTCTGTGTCTGTAACATCTATCAAAACTAGAAGTGGTAAAAGATGGACTACCATGCTGCTCCTCGGTATCGGGTTTTGGTCCAACTTAATTATTGGACCACTGCCCTTTAGGGGAGGCTTGTGGTCCAAATTGTTGGACAGAAGAGTTGTGCCACCACCCCGCAACCGAGCATTTTTATTTTCATTGTTTATTTTTTGTCAGTAGGTGCTTAATAAATACCAAATTTCGTTCTATAGAAAATTATCGATATTTTATATAGCCCTAATAGCATTGTCTTCTTTTCTCTTCGCAATTTTTTGATGTGGCTCCCCTCCAGCGATAGTCGAGCCTAAAAGTAAAAGCTCACAATGACGTCGACTCTGTCATACCACTCACTAAACTAAACCAATCTGACAGGACTAAAATTATCTGCCTCTCTTTTCATTTCAATACGTCAGAAAGGATGGCAACAATTTTAGAGCTGTCAAATTTAGTTTAGTTTAGAGAATGGTACATCAGAATGTGATCAGAATCGATGCCAATGTGTCATTTAGCCATTATGTCATATGGCTAAATGAACTTCATAAAAGCGTAAGAGAAATCAGTCAATCTTGGGCGAGTTTCACATATATCAGCTAGGTGGAGGATCGCGCACCTGAAAATTTAATGGTAGGTTTTAATAGTGGCAAGAAATTAGTCATTATCATCAGCAAGAACGTGCACTGCTGAACATAGGCCTCTCCCTTACACCTCCACACTGAACGACAGCTCGCCATCTGCATCCACTCGATGCCCGTGACTCTCACGGTGTCGTCGGTCCATCAAGAATAACTAGATGTAAGTAATAGACTAGACTAAATATAATAAAACTTTAACTTTTTGAAAGATCCTCTATTGTTCTGTTTTTTGCTCTTTCTGCAGTATAGCAATCTTGGTAAGTGGCTTATAGGAAGAGATAAATAATTATGTACCTAATATGACAAAGCCACGCCATTTCTACACGAGTTATTACCTCATAAACATAACCAGCCTTAGCCCAGCCTTATAGTCCACTGCTGGACTTACACCTACCCCCGAAAGGGCAATTGGACCATATCCACAACGCTGGCCCAGTTGCTGGTTGGTGGATTCACATACGCCATTGAATTCCTTTTCCGTACGTATGCAGGTTTCCTCACAATATTTTCCTTCACCGCAAAGCGGTATGAAAATCCGTAAAAGACTAAAGAGTTCATTAGTACGGGCCCGGGATTTGAACCCGCGCTTTCAAGTCTAGCGGTCGCCCAAATAGGCTAGCTACCACAGCATTATTAAATAAATAAATATTCGGGACATTTTTTCACACACGGTCATCTGACCCCAAACTAAGCAAAGCTTGTGATATGGCTGCCAGAGACTGATAAAAATACATATATAGTTTTAAATACATACTTAGATAGATATTAACAACCAGATATAGAACAAACACAAATGTTCATCACACAAATGTTTGTCCTAGATGGGAATCGAACCCACGCCCCCAAGCTCAAAAGGCAGGTTCACTACCCCCATAGTTTTATTAAATTAACAGATAGGTGCCTACTTAATCATGCCACATGTATACAGCTCCGGCGCACATAATTTATCTTCGTCACATGGGTTTCTGGGTTTTCCCGGAGAGCACGGCACGTGGACAGGTCAGCTTCTCCATGATGTCACCATTGGACGACGTTCTGTAAAGAAATAACTTCATACAAACTTCTACTTAAAGTACAATTTTATTTTTCTCATATCTAATGATCATTCGGTTGTTTATAATTTTAAGTCGCAATGTGTTTTAAGATCGGTACAAAATGCACCGTTAAATGGGCAGGGGGGGGGGGGGCAGCTGACCACCCTAGAGATTAAAAAAATGTAGCCAAATGCAAAGAAACCAAAGTCCTAAGACCGTGCAATTGTCTTGCTTTGCCGATACTGCGACCGCTTGACTGTATATACCACAGAAAAGAGAAGTAGATACAAACTGGCTACAACGGATTTCTTGCAAAAATGCCTTGACAGCCGTTCTATTTTAAACGAAAAAATTTTCTCTTCTGCGGTATATACCTATAAAATTCATATTTTTCTCATCCTCCATAATATTACCTTTGATTTTTTTTTGTCTATCATATAAATAGTTTTTAAAAACTTATTGATGTGAAACATCTATTGGCGCGTCTTGGCAGTAAAACCGACTCGTATGCCGTGACGGCAAACATTTTACGCTCTCTTATGCCTGCATCTGCCGGACGTCTCGTGACGGCGAATTTTTTACTGAATTCGCGCTAAATACTTGCAGGTAATGGCGCGTGCTTATGACGTAACGATCTTATACACTCCGTTTGAACAGTATATTGAATTTTTGGCGAAGTTTGAACCAATATGGACCCCGAGTCCATAATCGTGACTTGCGTGATGTCATTCGCTCTGATTGGTGTTTCACTTAGCATGGCGGGTTGCTGTATTTTACAATTATAATTTGTATAAAAATATATGTTAATCTCATTTTTGAAACAAAAATAAATATAAATAGAATCTCTATAACCTAACTTCATTATTTTAAAAGATTTAATATCACAATTTCAGTTATTTGCTGTTGGTGTCATTATGCCTATCGTCATTTTATTAGGTACTGGTCCAGTGAGACACGGCTAATAATTAACGAGGATACAGCATCTGTGTCGAAGATAGACAAATATAAACAGTACCCATCAGTAAGTACCCTCAAAATTATATACGTACATTCATTTGAAGTTGTGATGCACTGTATGAAAGGTATAGTTCTAAAATACCCTCGGGACTATGAACTTTGAACTCACTCATACCTGTATGGAGGTACAACTCCATGTACCTAGATATCTTACATAATTGTATAACTAACAAGGTATTTGTCGTGGTCTGAATCTGTACGTTTCTGCTCTACCTATCGTCAAGGCGACGCGGCGACAGACGGTGGAAAATATTAGAAGGCATTATAGTTTATTATTATATAATATGGTTCTTTGATCCTAAATCTTCATTTATTTATGTACACAGACAGACCCAGTTACACACGTTTATCTTATAATATAAATACAGTTAAAGGTATTATTAGCATACCCTTCTTTTTGCGTCGGGGGTTAAAAACAGTGATGTGATTAGAATAACTTGGGATAAATTGGTCTACCTATTTTGTCTACGACGTATTTTATCAGTACTTTAAATTACTAATCTGCATCCAGTGGATGCAGATGGCAGTCTTTCGTGCAGTGTGGAGGTTTAAGGGGGAGGCCTATGTCCAGCAGTGGACGTCCTACGGCTGAAATGATGATGAAATGATGAAATTACTAAAGTTTACTTTACTAGTCTAATTACTATATCGATGAGCAGTGGGCAGGTAGAACATAGCGTGTGTCGTTTGTGATATTACCTACTATTCATTTTCGTTACCTATTTCAAGTTACGGAATAGAAAATTTGGTTTATCTCAACAAAAAAAATGGTGATAGGACTCTCCTAGGGCACTTTCTAATGCCTGGATGTCTGTAGGTAGAGCATAGCGTGTGTCGTTTGTCATTTTACCTATCTATCTAATAACGCTACCTATTTCAGGTTAAGGAATATAAAATATAGTTTATTCCAAAAAAAAAAAAAACATGGTTCTAAGGCACTTTGTAATGCCAAGCATAGCGTAATTTTATATTGTGTAATTTTTTTATTATACCCATCTATCGATTTTCGTTACCTATTTCACGTTAAGGAATAAGTACTACAATCGAGGTATCTTCAAATCACGAGTGAATCGGTTTCTTCTGGGCAAGCATGCTCCATTGTGGACCGCATCATCGCTTGACATCGGGCGAGTTGGTGGTCAAACGCAATCTTATTATTATTTGTTTCCCGTAGAGAAAAATTATAATAATATTATGTAGCTATAACATGAGGTTTTAAAAGAGATGTTTGTGACTAGAGCCTTTAAAGGTCAGCAACGTATCTGTGATGCCCCCTGGTGTTACATATATCCATAGGCGACGGGAGGACGGGAGGCCTATGTTCAGCATTGGACGTCTGTGGCAGATGATGATAATAGGCGACGGTGATTGCTTTTATTTACCACCAGGCTGGCGACCGTTGTTTGCATTATAAAAAATTGTTGTGGAAGGTGTTGCGTTAAAAAAAGGAGATATTTTTTAAAACCTAGCATTCCCTTTTTTTCGAGCAACATCTCGCTCTTTTGATAGCTCGTTGGTCCAGTTTGTAGTAAACCAGCCTTCTGCGCTTGGTGGCGTGGGTTCGATTCCCACTTAGGACAAATATTTATGTGATGAACATTTGTGTTTGTTCTATATCTGGGTGTTAATATCTATTTAAGTATGTATTTAAAATATATATGTATGTATAATAGTCTCTGGTAGCCATATTACAAGCTTTGCTTAATTTGGGGACAGATGACCGTGTGTGCAAAAATGTCCGGAATATTTATTTATTTATCATATTATTGAAGTAAGGATACATTAAAATTAATCATTGGTTACTTTACTTACTTACTTATCTTTAGAAACCAAAACTGGTTAAGGTTAATGCAATCGGAAATGACGAGCTCTCACTCTTACAACTCTTCCGATAAAGCTCAAGGGAACCAGTTTGCTTCAGATAAATAGGTACAAGTATACAGGGTTACACGAAACGGTGGTACTAAGCCAAAAGAATGTCACTGTATTCAAAATCGACTATAATAAAGTGTCCGTCTGTCCATCTATCTGTCCGTCTTACCTTTTAGAACCTTCTAACTTCTATATTTATCAAAGCAAGTGCATGAAAATTTGCACAATTACAGTTTTAATATAGATCTCAATTTTAAAATTATAAAAAGTATATAACTTTCGTTTTTGGGGTGGCTCTGGTACATGTGAAAAGGGGATGAAATTTTTTTTCACTGCACCCCTTGTGTAGGATATCATTGAATACGTCTTTTAAAATGAAGGTAAGGTTTCATACAATACTTTTTAATCAAGTGTATATTTTGCGAATTATGGCCCGCCAAAGTATCAAAATGTTGCCCCCCCCTGCATTTTAAAACTATTAGACATAGATACGTGTAACTAGCCGTGCTAATAGGTCATATTAAAAACCCTTAATTCAAAATTATTTCGAACATTTTTCAATTATAACTTTTGGAGTTACAGCGATAAAACTGTAATAAATTCAAGACGTTCTAGCTCAAAGGTCATTGACCTTTTTATGAAATTGTCTTGACAAAGAACGTTTCTCAAGTAGTTTTATTTTTTAATTAACCACAAAAAGTACATGTTATGTTGGTATGATGCACCTCTGAAATTTCGATAAGTCCAGCTTGGATATTTAATTTTTTTCTGTAACCACCAATTTCTCAACTATACTATAATTATAAGACTTTGGCTACGGAAAACGGAACCCTACCATATGCGTGTCTCGACACGCTCTTGGTCAGTTATTTAAATATGAAATTATTAAATATAAAAGACCTTCATTGGCAGCTACATCATGCGCAAGGTTGCATCACTTGCATCGATACAAACGCTTAAGTGCATCGATTCAAGTGTCGCGATGCAAACGCGCGATTCAAATCACGCATTTTCATCACAGCTATATTATGATGCCGTATGTAACTGCTCTAAGTTGTTTATGAATTTTCCTCATGTCCGTGCTATTTCTGAGAATATTCTTGATGATTACAAAAACAAGTTCCGGATATAAAAGATTGGCTTTCTTATAAATTACTGGGTCTCTCAATTTGCGAGTTCCTTTTACGAATTTTATTATTTATCTGTAAGTACTAACTTAGTTACCTACCTACCTACGTTAAAATCGGACAAGTAACTTGGTCTAAAATATTCAACAGATTGTTTGTATGAATCGTATCGTCTATACGGAAATTCTTTAAAGCCATTTACCTAGATTCTTCTAGAGAAAGAGCGAGATAATTAATATGTTTATACCTCGCGTTAGCTTCTAATAAGTTATTTATTTAAATAGATAATCATTCGGCTTATATGTGACACAACCTTTTCAATCACTGACGTATAATAATGTTATTATGTATAGTATACCTTACCCAGTACCGGCGTTAGGATAGGGCCTGGTTGGGCGAGCGCCAGATAAAAAGGGGCGCCATAGGCGACTATAAAGGGGCGCCGCAGGTATATAAAAATCAATAGATCTATTGTATCTAATCTATTCTTTGCCTCTTTTCGGTTTGAATTGGGTGCACCGTAGAAGTCTCGCAGGGCGATGGTAGTGCTAAAACCGGCACTGACCTTACTTCGAGCAAAACGGCAGGCGGCACCAACAAAAATGACATACCAGTAAGCTACAAATAGTTGTATTTTTAGTGTCTTTATGAAATGAGCTCTAAGATCGGACGATCTCTCTCTCTCTCTCTCTCTCTCTGTATTTTATAGTGCTGAATAGAGCTATTGCATTTGTCTTTTGTATAAATAAAAATAAAACAACAAAAAATGCATTTTTTTATTACAAACATAAAATAAACGTAGAAAATATCGATAAACTTTTTTACCAGTCATGATCTTAAACTATGTAACATAAAATAATGTACGACAAAATTCCACTCAAATTAAAAAATCAAATCAGTGAGATTACATGGTAGAAATAGTAAAAAAATCAAATCAGTGAGATTACATGGTAGAAATAGTAAAAAAATCAAATCAGTGAGATTACATGGTAGAAATAGTAAAAAAATATGCCATGTTCATAATTAAATAATTATGCTGTTCGAAAGATAAGTAACTTTTCTATCGCGCCAGATTTTACGCACCTTAAATAATATTTATAAGGATTATGTATTTCGCTGAACTGAACCTCATTTATTAAAATTTCACTACTAGATACTGTTGCCAAGTGGAAAGCGAGACCTTAAAGACAGAGTAGCACTGAAAGAAAACTTCACAGGACAACAAAACACTTCGTAGAGAGTCGTAACGTAGAGTCCAGAAAAGAAAAAAAATACTGTTTACTGTTTGCGAGAATATTGTGTAACAGTTTAGATGGAATGTACAATGTACATGTACAATGTATGTCTCAAATATTCTACCTTATTTGGTGTAAAAATCGTTTGTTGTCTGTCATGGTCAAAACTTTGGGTCAAAATTACATATTTACTTGTTTCAGCGTGTCTTTACTTTATAATCACTTATTAATTAAATATTTCAATAATTTACAATAGTTTGATATGGTCATACATCGTGACATTCGTGACTCAGTTAGAGCACAGGCTGGTTTCAAATTGCTATGAGGTTTGACGACAGATAGAGAACCAAGAGAGTCCCTGGGGCAATAGGAGGAATTTAACATTGAACATTTCAACTTGAAATAGTTTGGATTCAGTTACAGTAGATTTAGCAACCTGTCCGCATTTTTCCATCTTTCCTTTCTGTTGTTTGTAGTTAAGGTGTGAACACAATGAAATGAGATTACAATGCAAGGTTACCTGCCTACGGCTTCCCCGGGACTAGCACCACACTTGACCTACTAACATGATTCCTATTTGCACTCCTACACGTATTCACTACTATGTTACAGTGGGTAGTCTCTTGAGACGTTCTTCAAAATATTACAACACACCTGTGTTTTATTTTCTGTGACGTTCACATATTAACATAATACTGGTAACTATATTTATATATACGCCCGCATTTTATTAAGAACTTACTTTTCATAAATAGTTTTCAGATGTCATAGAAAATATGCGACTGCAGCTCTGCATCTAGGTGACTAGATAATTTCAACAGAACCTGTGTGCGGAAAAAATCTTAGTACCTACCAGATGTTGGTTTTTCCACCTTTCTTGCCTGCCTCGAATCAGATAATGCTAAATGTCTATATAAGCTAAAGAATTAGGCCTAAAACCATATTGTTGTGATTTTCATTGTGATTCTTAGTATTTGTCTTGCTCTGGCATACAGGGCGATGTGGTCGTTGAGAGACCAAACCCTTTAAGTAAACAAATTTTAAAAGAAGACTTCACGTATATTTTATGCTACCTACTAGTTGTTCACCCCGGTCTGTGACCTCGCTACACCTATATCTTTATAGTATTGAAATGCCTAGAAAATTTCATGAAGATCGGATCAACAGTAAGTGCCGAACAAATATACAAACATATATACAAAAGTCAATCTGTCCTTGTAAACTCTGAGATCTATTTGCTTTGCTAGGTAAATTATATAGCTTATTGGCGGGCAAGCATACTCCCTGATTTAACATCATTATATTTAGAAACTTCCGGTGTATGTTAGTCTTTATAGCTCTACCTCTTCTAAAATAAATTGAACGCTTCGGCGTAGATTGTTTGATTGTGTGGAAAGATGAAATTTCGCCCAGGGCGCTGGTAGTGCTGAAACCGGCACTGGGGTGAAGCAATTCGGAGGATAAGCCGAAGGAGGTAAGCTATTCCATAACTTACAGGTACGCTGCAGAAACAATCGATCAAATCGAACAGTGCGAGACTTCCACGCATCTATAATGTGTGGATGGCTTTTCTGGCGATGGCGGCCGGTTCGATAGGGGTCCAATTTTATATACAACCAAAACAACCTTGTTCTCTCAAGTTCCCTTGTAAGAAATGCCCACCTAAGATTTTTTAGTAGGTAGTTAGGTACAGCCACAGAGTGAAAACATGTCATTACACCATAGTCAAATAAGTTATTTGTTTAACTAAGTCAATACTAACTACTACACTATTGTTGTATCCCAGTACAACGACCTTAAGACCCAACCCAGTTCTAAACTGTCAGAACGCACCGTGAAGGCAGTTACCAACAGCTGGCTAACAGTTCCGCTCCAAGGCCGCACCGAAATAGTGCCCTATGAATCTGTAGCGTAACATTGTTACTGGTACATGTCACTAATAATACTTTAGAGAACTTGTGAGTGTGTCAACTAGTTTTAAGGGCCAAAATACCGGGTGAAGCGATCTCGCTCGCACATCTGATGTTTTTTGACCGAACGAAGAAAGGTCTCAGATTCTAATGGCTAATGAGACAAGTCGGCATTTCAGCAGTCGGCGTGCATGGTTCGTTCGACGATAATCTTTGTAGGCAAGTAGTTCATTTCAATACAACTTTTAAGTTCG
Source organism: Agriopis aurantiaria (assembly GCA_914767915.1). Lineage (NCBI taxonomy): Eukaryota > Metazoa > Arthropoda > Insecta > Lepidoptera > Geometridae > Agriopis > Agriopis aurantiaria. The sequence continues at coordinate 8,193,530 of OU612000.1, read as the reverse complement.
AATATGGGCAAAATCTATCGAAGAGGACTGTCTACGTTTGAATAATGTGCTTCGTTCATTTACAACGTTAATAATTCAGAATATTTAGTTTAAAAAAAAAAAACCGGACAAGTACGAGTAGGACTCGTGCTCTGAGGGTTCCGTTAGACGGAACCCTCAGAGCGCGAGACCAAAAAAAACTAACTGAAGTTAAAATATTGAAAGACAAACTTAAGTTTGTAGTTTTTTTTTACTGGGCAAGTGCCTTTAATAACTAAACAAAATACAAGCTAAAACTAACACTACAAATACAGTTAGACTGCCCATAGACCGTTGAAGGTCTAAAGACAATCCAAATGCTCAAGCCCACTACCAGTTGGCAGCGTACCCAACATGCTGGCGGCATTACCACGTTGAATGGCAATGCTAATGCGTTGAGCCAGAAACACGCCAGCATTTTGGTCACGCGTCGCATTAACCAGGCGCTCTGAAAGATTTTTGAAAATGAGGTGAGCTCCCGGTCCCCAAGGGCCCAATGTCTCGACCCCAAACGCCTCAAATATGTAACCACTGCCGAGGTTAGCATATTTGCGACGCTTGTGCTGCTCTGCCGAATTAGCAGCCGCGCCAGCCCTACCCTGTGTCTCATGCAGGAAGATGTGACGGCGCCAAAGTATCGACACAAGTTGCGTCCCATACAAGGGGCCGCCCCAACCTCCAGGGCACAAGTGTCATACAATACAATACAATACAAAAACTCTTTATTAAAATACCACAAAACAAGGATAACATAAAAATTACAACAAAAATATTATCTAGGCCACAGGCATACCGGCATACAGGCCTCTTTCCATCGTCACGCGCAAGACCACTCGGTTTGAGCACAGCTGCGACATTGGCGGTGGAAAGTGCCCTGCGTATGATGTCGTTCAGGCTAGCGTGTCGGCCAATACGACCAGCGCTTCTCGAGCACGAGAGACCATGGTGACCGAGCTGGTCAACAGCAGTACCACACTGACAGCGATGGGCCTCACAGCACCTTGCACCCAAGCGTAAGCTGACAGCTAGACGAAATGCGGTTGGATCTAAAAGGCTACCTGTGTTAAAAGAGGGCATGGCTTGCAACCAAAGTCCCGATTCCCAAACAGAGACAGCAAGAATACGAGCGCGATCTGCAATACTAGGACACGTATCTAGTAGCGATTTCCATGCTAGTTCGCAGATCGGCCGATCCCACAGTCTCTGGGAAGACAACTTTGAAGTTTGTAGTTTACAATAAGGTTCTTCCATACATCCCAACTACAAAATGTAAGTTTGTAATAGCAAAATAATTATTTTTAAATGAATATACCTTCAAATGTATAACTTTCGGATTTATTCCTATATATGTGCTATGAGAATTTGCCTCTTGCCAAATTTCATGATTCTAGGTCAACGGCAAGTACCCTATAGGTTTTGATTCCCGTGTGAAATTGCAAAATATACGACATAAAGGAACCCTAAGAGCGCGAGATCAAAAAAAAACTAACTGAAGTTAAAATATTGAAAGACAAACTTAAGTTTGTAGTTGACAATAAGGTTCTTCCATACATCCCAACTACAAAATGTAAGTTTGTAATAGCAAAATAATTATTTTTAAATGAATATACCTTCAAATGTATAACTTTCGGATTTATTCCTATATATGTGCTATGAGAATTTGCCTCTTGCCAAATTTCATGATTCTAGGTCAACGGCAAGTACCCTATAGGTTTTGATTCCCGTGTGAAATTGCAAAATATACGACATAAAGGAACCCTAAGAGCGCGAGATCAAAAAAAAACTAACTGAAGTTAAAATATTGAAAGACAAACTTAAGTTTGTAGTTGACAATAAGGTTCTTCCATACATTCCAACTACAAAATGTAAATTTGTAATAGCAAAATAATCATTTTTAAATGATATACCTTCATATTTATAACTTTCGGATTTATTCCTATATATGTGCTATGAGACCTTGCTTTTTGCCAAATTTCATGATTCTAGGTCAACGGGAAGTACCCTATAGGTTTTGGTTCCCCTGTGAAATCGCAAAATATGCGACATAAACGTTCATATCTTTTGATTGCGTTGACTTACAACTTTTATTTTTTTACAGCCGAAAGAAACCGTAGACCCAAGTATTTAGTATAAATTTCAACTTGCTACTTTTACGCGTTCTTGAGAAAAAGGGTCTTGACAGACGGACAGACAGACAGACGGACAACGAAGTGATCCTATAAGGGTTCCGTTTTTTCCTTTTGAGGTACGGAACCCTAAAAACATAATAGAAATCAAATATGGGAAAGAGATAGCAACGTGCCATATTTTGGGCCATAAACGTTTGCGGTAAAGGGTAGCCTATACATGATTTAAGGGCTTTTTCTGATGGTAACTAGGCAGTTTTAAATCTATAAGTAGGTACTTATATAAATCTTAATAAGTAGATTAAGTTGATCACAGTGATATTTTAATTGAGAAATTGTTTTTGTACATGCTGAACTCGCAAAGTCTATTTAATTTTGGTGTGGAGTTGTGGAGCTTTAATTTGCAAATGTTACCATGCTAAAACTTGAAAAGAATACCATATTTTTTATACTAATAGTTTCTTACTGTAAATGTGAAACTAGGACGATATAAATATAAACCAAACACGGTATACTTTTTCAGTTTTGACGGGTCAAAGGTGTGCCAAAATTAAGTGCTGAGTTAAATCCGCAGAAAATAGAGCTAGATTTTTTATTTATTTTGTGATTAAACCCATATTCCGGAAAAAAACTGTACGTTTGCGGTTCGATAAAACCGCGGGGTACCTACAGCTTTTATTTGCATAACTGGAGTTAAGTAGTAAGATACAGCGGGGCAACTCTGCCAGCGTTCTGGGAACCCTGCCTCGGTGTAGGTGGTGATATCGACGGCGTTTTTGTTTTGTAATAGGTACATGTTTGTATATTTTATACAATCATGTTTTAGTTTAATTGTAGTTTTTATTTAGTTATTTTAAGTTTTAGTTTTTAGTTAATATTTTAAGTTTTCTTTAATTTTCTGTTTTTTTAAGTTCCATTAAATAAATTTAAAACAATACATATAAAAAATTGGTGATATTTAATAAAAAAACTGCAGTTCAGCTTTAGCAAATTATGTCAAGTACCCAATAAAACAGTTTTCAGAGGAAAATATATTTTGTTGGTGTTCCTAAGATTTTTCATTTGCAATTGCGACAAATTACTGTTCCGTGATAGCTGCCTTTGACGTTGCTACTATTAATGTGCATTCCACTTACTAAATGATAATAAATTCCACGAGCAATGTCTTTGAAGTACTCCTTCACAATTATTTTACTAGAATTATAACGAGTCCGCGTGGACGTTTCAAATGCACCTCGTTCCTTCACATCTGTGCCAATTAGTATTTTCTATGTTGACCTTCACTTACATTCTATGTGACAAATAGGTATACTGCAGTTTATAAATAAATACTTGGAACGATGCGATGTCGAAATAATTTAGCACATTACCTGAAGATCTCTGTAGTTTTTGTCATACTGTATTTTGAATAAGTCACAAACACATTGTTTTTTTAATACAGTTTGTTTATCTTTGAAAAGCCATATTCACACTTGTGCGCTTTCAGTTTCATCCTGCGGTTTTTTCTGATGCATGCGTATAATACGCTAAAACTTATTGAATGAAAGCGCATGTCTCTGACTCAAGCTTCTTTTTAACGTCTTAAATGGCATGTAGTAATGGAATGACCTAGATGCAAGATGGATCGAAAGTTGAAGACGCAGTTGAAGCTGAGCGCTCGAGTGTGGATATAGCCTAATATGACATTGCATGTGCCTCTTTAACATCATATGCTATAGAACAACTTCAATGATTATAACTCAAATAGTTTCCTATGATTTAATGACTTTTTAACTGGGGTGTTACGGCCAACTGCTAACGCGGTATCAAACTAACGTTAAATCCGCACAGTTGGAAAATCACGCGAGCGTGAATCTTAACGCGCCCAGATACGGTTTGCGGTCGCGTGATTTTCCAACTGAGCGGATCTAACGTTAGTTTGATACCGAGTTGGCCGTAAGGCCCCTGATCTGTAAATTCTGTAATGCAGTGTAAATAGGCCGAGGAAAGAATATGGGTGAAAGTAAACGCATGAGCCACCGAAGCCAGCCACAGAAGACACTGCACGCACGCTTGTTCGACATCCCCTTTTTGCTTGCATTGTAGGTACTGTATATTCAGCGAGCACTGACGAATGCGACGTGCGGTAGTATTCAATCGCTCAGTCTACAGGGTTACGCATATAGACTGTACTAAGCCAAAAGGAGTTCACTGTACTCATCATTATGAACTACTTTTACTGTGGACCAACCCTGAAATCGCGAAAAATAATCATCTGTTCCATTCATTTTGTTTAGTGTCAATTACTGTTTTCTATGGAATAGCTGACTTTTTTGGGTGATGAAGCCGATTTCAGGTTGGTCCCATAGTAAAAGTTGTTCATAATGATAAGTATAATTAAATAATAATAAAAATAATAAATGTTTGGGACATTTTTGCACACACGGTCATCTGACCCCAAACTATGCAAAGCTTGTGATATGGCTGCCAGAGACTGATATACATACATAATATAGTTTTTAAATACATACTTAAATAGATATTAACAACCAGATATAGAACAAACATAAATGTTCATCACACAAATGTTTGTCCTATGTGTTTGTTACCTAATTTCGGCTTAATACAGTCTATAGGCGTAACTCTGTATACGCGGCATAAGATGTCACACACACTGCATGATGTCTTCCTCATAAAGTTGTAAGAGCATATTGCTGTCTGCACCTACCTACCTAACTAGTTCATGTAGTGGTTGTAATTCCCCTAGCCTACGTCAGTCGGTTAATTACAATCGAAGGCTAGAGGGAATAGACCACAATAGCTTCCTATCATTATCTTGTCTTTATGTGCAAATTATACACTTGTCATAGTGAAGCTGGACTCTAGATAAAGTATACCTGCTGGGAATAATAGAAAGGATTTTGAAAGATTTATTTACTTAGCTCCTTTACTCATTCACTTTGAATAGGTACCTAGCTAAAATCTTTATAGGATTTTAACGATTCTTGACTTTAAAAAAAGGTGTAATTAGAATCAACGAGTTGAATGAAGTCGAATTATGCACAGCTTTTTAGCATTAAAAAGATAATTATTGATTTTCAGTTTATCATCTAATCTCTACTAGAAATAATATAGAAATAAATATTTAGGGATCTAAGCAATCAACTACCTACTCATGAAAATGCATTAAAATAAAACAAACTAAACTCACGTAGAAAGCTGTAATAAAGAACGCAATGAAATTATCACATGCACGGCACAATAAAATAAAATACATTAAGACAATTACATAATAATAAAAGTACATAAAAACATTAAAGCTATAAAGTATAAACACGTTTTTCAATAATATTGCGTATGAATTGTATAACAAGCTAAATAAAGAAAAACTAACGAAGGACAATCAAATAAGAACTAAGTGTCATCTAAATCTTGATAAACATAATAGAAAATGCATTTTTATGATAAAATACTTATTGGTAACTAAAAATTACAGTTGAATACACAAAATAAAACAAAACATAATAAAATTAAAGCAAATAAAGCCAAGTGAGGTAAGAAAGACGTCGGGGAAACTGGTCACACTCACTACCTACTGGTCGGTTACTCTATGCTCACCAGCAGTGCAAGTACCGTTCTTTATCGACCGACAAATTTGACAGATGAATCGATAAATTCGATAAGTGCCAGATTATAGCGAGTGCAGAATAAATGTAATTTTACCGAATTTGTCAATTTCAACTGTCAAATTAGTCGATCTATAAAGACCTGTACTTGCACTGCTGTGTCGATAGACAAAGAGAGTTACTTTAAACAGCTCAGAGATCATAGTCTTAAAATCTTTAGTTTATTGGCTTTGGTATCCAGTTCTTCTTCCCTTGTTGTTTTTCTTACCCTACCTGACTTAACATGAAATTAAATCATCACAGACAAGACACAAGAGGCACTAAAAAGATAGGTAGAGTTCAACGAGAATTGCACTAGAGTTCGTATTATGATCCGCGCCGAGCAGCACCGATGCTACACGCCACGGAGTGTCGTACCAGATAGTGCATTTACATTGTCAACTTTGCAACCGCAAACTTGCGCGAGCTTTGCAAACGCACTCCTGGCACGCACTCCGAGACGTAACCAAACGCAGACACGACTCGCCCACCACGATTAAACTGTCTTTGCACGAATGCGGGTTGGCACTAGACCATCTTTGCACTATCACGGAGCGTTTTTGCCGTTTTTGTCACTTAGCGTTCCTATTGGCACCTATTTATTAACAGTATCAGATATTTATTTGAAAAGTAAACCACAAAAAAAAAACTAAAATGTTTATGTTATTATTTGAATAAAACGTTTTTGTTAAGTTAGTGCATTCTATGATATGTGTTGGTACTTGTTAGAGGATTCAAGCTGAAGTGTTAGTGCAGTGGGTGTTAGTAATATTAGTGCGTAGATTATACAAATAGACATCACGTCCACGTGTACATTGCTCATTAAGACTGCGCTCACCGGCCACAGCTATCAGTATATCAGAAGATAAAAAATCACTGCTTGAGAATTAAACAAGAACCGATTCGGCATTATCTTTATAATAACATTGCGTGTTGATATTTTCTATTTTTTCGTTTTTTTTTCATCTCTTCCGTCATCAAATGCAATATCAACATGAACATTTCTTTATACTATTTGCAATATTATTTTAAAAATAATGCCCAATCGGTTGTTTAAAATTCTCACTTAGTGATTTTTTTATCTTCAAAAATGTTGAATACGAGCGAGGGAAATAGCGAGTGTGTAAATAGCTTTTAGCTGACCCTTTACTCATTATTGTGCATTAATGCACCGGGGACTATTACAGAGACTCATTGCAATTCCACGTAACTTAGTACTCGTTCGTTTCATCATACGATTGACACTTGTCGTTAAGGTCTGTTGTGATTGACAAGGCCGGTGGATTATGAAATTTAGTTTACAATCATGCAGGAATAATCTTTGGTTAGCGACCGATTCCAATCGTTATTACGGTTTCACGGATATTGAGTAAAGCCCAATGCAACAAAAAGAAAGCAAAGCATTCATCAACATGTTTATTACTAACTGCTATATCTAAACTAAGATTTACTAAGTAGCCATGATAATGTTGCATAAATCAAAACGATAATACATAGAACTTGATTCAAAATGTGCAATGTCCATTTTGTATGAATAATGATTTACTGAAATAATTAGATGCCGCAATTATTATTGCCCCCGCAGATATGCATGTCCGAGCTAAGGGGAAAATCACTGATGTTATCTGCATTTTTATATGAGAATGATGTCACTATTGGTTATTAAATATGTATAATTATACTGCGCCCCGCGGTTTCAATAGCGTTATTTACTCCTTTGAAGCAACCTCCTGACATATTTTTTGTCAATGATGTAATATTATGGCAATGTATAAGGACTTCAATTCTTGCAGTTCCATATAAAATTTATGGGAAAATGAATTTTCTTCATAATTCTTTTTTCGTGAATTTTCCGATATTTTATTCCTTATTCTGCTATTCGAGCAGAGGAATCGAAGATCATGAAATCAGTCCAGCTATTCTTGAGTTATAAATGGTGTAACATATACGTATTTGATTTTTATATATATCACACTAATCATATAAATGTGAAAGTGTTTGTTTGTTGGTTTGTTTGTTTCTCTTTCAAGCAGCAACAGAGCAACAGATCGACCAGATTTTTTTACATGGGTTTTTTTTTTTTAAAAGGTCGGGGATTAGCATAGGCTACTATTCATCATCAACATCGTCATCACCATCATCACCATTTTTCATCACTACGCGGGTGAAACCGCGGGGCGCAGCTAGTAGATTGATATATGTGTCGAAAAGAGAACCTATTTTTTCTTCGGTTAAAAATACTTGGCACCAAAATGCTCTCATGAGAGAATAGACAACTGCAAGATCGCAATGTTCTGCTAAAACGAAAAGTGGCACTTTTTGCATATTTTCAGAAAGTTTTTATGCAGATAACATGCATTTTTTTGTTCGCAATCTTTCGAAAGCTTTTCGTTTTAATGTATTCAAAACGAAAGTGCGAAGTGAAAGTGAAATTTAAATGAAGTGACGCGACGAAAACCAAGTGTGTGAAGTAACAAAAGGAGCTATTAAAATAAATGCAAGTTTTATTTGCATACAGTTCGGCAAATTTTTCTTTGCAATGTACATTTTAGCTGTGAGTTTTTAAAGATCATGCAAAATGCGTATCATTTATTGATATATGTACATAAATTCATTGGTATTGCTGTAATAGTTGATGATACTACTTCTATAGGTCCACCAACTCCTAGTTCTACGTTTCAGGCTTTTTACGCAACGCCGGAATTTCATATGACTGGATTATTGATCTTGAAACTTTGAAAAGAACTTTTGATGTGAAAAATAATGTTACGGTCACGGTACGCCCGGCGGATGTGAAACAAGGCAGCATAAGAGAGCCTTTGGCGTCATTGACGTCTGACGTCCGTCACGGCATACGAGTCAGTTGTACTGCTAAGGCGCGCCAATAGATGTTTCACATCAAAATGAAAAATTGAGTGGCACGCCTTGCGAGAGGCCTATGTCTAACAGTGGATTATTATAGGCTGATTATGATGATAATGATGTCTATTTAATTGCTACTAAGCATACTAAGTGCAGCTTTATAGCAAGATATCGCATGCTTAGTTATACCACGTTAAATGTCACGCATGCATTATGTTAGTATGGCATCACCATACGAGTAGTTAGCTATATAGCCATCAACCGCGACATAGATCAAGGTAATCGTTAATGTTGCTCGCGTACCTAACTAATAAAACGAATGGAACAGACAGAGTATGCGAGCTCGTATCCATTGAGGCATACGATTTTAGAAACTTTAGTTTTACTGCATTTCTTCTCTTCTCTATCTCTTCTCTACATAGTATAAATTACTTTCTGCGTCTGTCTGTCTGTATTAAACTACGCAACAGATTTTGATCCGATTTTCACCTTCAAGTGAATCGAGTGAAGTGAACCATACGCTTTTAGAATCTATCAAAATGTATTATTTTAAATCATAATTTTAGTGATTTTTTGTGACAAATACTTGGTTTAAATCGGTAATCGGTTTGGTTTATTTTGTTTTAAGTTACTAATGAAAAACAACTAACAACTAACTTAAAAAAAAAATAAAAAAATATTGTGTTGTTATTAAACAGTTAGTAAAATTACATACTGATAGTTCTTATGACTAAGTACAGATAGTTATAAATTACAAACTGACAACTGACGTTACTTGATTACCTTCTACGGGACGTAAACGTGAAAATGCTTTTGAAAGAAAATTATCTGAAATTGTAGGTCTCGGTTGTTTTTCGTGTAACAACAACCGCCTAGTCATGACAGAAGCCTTAGGGTGGTCCAAAAACTCTGAACGAATTTTCTTTACATTTTTTCGGGAGGTTCACGATTGTCCGTTTATTTTTTTTTTTATGCTTATTCACCGATTACTATATTGAAAATTGAGAACAGATTATAGTGTTATTTTTTATTACGTAGAGGTGAGTGATTTTTTACGAGTATCAATAATATGTTTTTTTTTTCGAACGCTTATTAATTTGAAATCAAAATGAAATTTTAATTATTAATGTTGGTCAAAAAAATAATTTATTGTCCGATTTCGGAAACTAGTTTTATGTGTGTTAGATACGGGCTTAGTACTCAATTATTTTAGGGATTTACTTGCTATAGTTGCTATGCTCTCCTTGATCTATGATCACACGATTTTTTGTGATAAAAATTGACGCGTGGCGTAGTAGTATGGGACCGGATATAGTTTATATGACACGTGTATAGTAGCGCAAAAGTACTTGATAGTTAGTCACTAGTGGTAAATAGGTATTTATTATGATCGTGAAGTTTTATGGAAGTGATTTAATTTTTATAGCAAGATGGAACATGCGCGCGATTTTCTCTTACATATCGATTTTTTAAGTCATATATTGTTTTATTATATATCTAACTGCGATAAATAACTAATTTCAAAGTAGTCGTAAAGTATTTGTAAGACAAATTCGTAAAATACTTGTTTTTCTTCTTCTAAAACCGATTAAACATAATCGGTTCAGAATTTTGAGGTTAAATCTTTTTCTTCTTTGCATTTAAGAGTTTCACCATAGATTGATAGGGTTCTATATTGCGTAGCAAGTTGAAACAAAGGTGAGCTGAATTGTGTGCTATTATTTATTCTGTGGTCGAAGTAGGTCACAGCGCGGCCTTGCAGCGCCTGCGCTGACTAGGGGACCTACTCGCCGTCCCGCTGATGAACTCGAAAACAATTTTTGTTCATAAGAACACAAATTGTTTAATATGATGAAAATGATGATGCATTGCATTGGTAGACACAAACTAACTTCTAGCTAGATGTTTTTTTATAATAAAATGTATACATTATTATATACTTCAAATTATGCTCTGTACATTGTTTTTTATGATGTCGGCACCATCGTAAAACTAACGCACGTGTCGTGTTATGATAGCGATGAGACTTCTACCATTTAAAAATGAAATTAAAAACTATGAAAAATTTAAACGAGTAATTAGTCAGCGGGGCATCGATTAAGATCGTAAAAAGCGGATGAAACGGATTGGATGTAGTGATAAAACCGTGGGCGAGGGCAGTAGTTTGCACGTTTTATGCGCACGCCCACGCTGCCCGGCCGCAGTGCAACGCTGACGTAAGTACATGCAACCGTCCCATTGCACATTCGTCTCGCTAACTTTGTTCTCGCTCGAGTGCGATAGAGACGCAAATGCAATTTTCATTCAAACCTTCGCCTGAGCGTGCTTCAGAAGTGAACGTTCAAATAACTCGATCGCCGACATTATGTCACGAAATCCATCGGCTTGAAAGTGCACCGATGTAATCGCGATCGCGAGATCCAACGCGATCGTCTAAGAAAGTAGGACAAATAATTGTTAGCTCTCATGCGCTAGATAAGCTGCATTGTGCAAGCGGCATGGGACAGGCGACATGATAAACGTGTCCGCTTATTGTCGTTACACGCTATTAATATGTCCTTGAGGCGGAGTGCACGGGCCGCCACTACCGTCACCGTAAGGAACGCGTGCCTATTAACGCGAGGAACGCGCTGTCCACTGTGTCCGCTGAATCGCCAATGAGCTTGCAGACGTGTGAGAATGCGTGTACATAAATGGTTACTTTTACTGTCTAGAATTGGGTGCGCGCGAGGAATTCAACGCGAGCGGCTCGAGGAAGCCTCTACGCTCCAACGAGCGCTTTCCCTCTCGGCGCTACGTAGCATCCGCACAAATGTTGATTGCAATCACAAAAATGTTATAATTAATGTTAGAAACGGAGTTTTCGCAACTTGAGGACGGAGCCGAGCGTGCCGTGACGTGGCGGAGCCCGGGTTTCGTTTCTAAAATGAAAGCACCTGTCAGTCGGCTCAGGGCGGTGGCGTGAGCGGAAAATTCTTCACGTTTTATCGGGTGTTGAAAGACGCATCGATATACTGGCTAATTGGGACGATTATTGATGGTTTATGTATTTCTCTATATTTTCTAGGAAACAAGTTTTTAGTGACCATGAACTTTGCTTAGGTTGTTTCAGTTACTTACGAAAGATACATTATGTTAGTTGACATGTAAGAAAGCGTCGCTACTGAGATGTGGGCTTGTAGCGTTTGTTACTTGGAATCGATGGAGACAGGTTTTTAGCGTTATGGGTTAGATTAGCATGATGTGACCAGCACCGTGATTAGCACGTGGCGCGAGTGTGCGGCGGGCATATGTACAGAGAGAGTTAGGGGTTGAATGCGACGCCCGACCGAGGTCGTGGCCCCCGTAATTATCCGGTTTAAAATAACCCCGCTGTGGGCGTGGAACTTGCGCAACACAATATCGTCGTTCTAGAAGCGACACTGACACGACACTGAGAGCCACTACACTGGGTCCGCGGGGCGTGTAGAGGCGGCGCGCGCGGCCGCACCACTGCGCCGCGTTCCACTTTTCCTTCCGGCGCGGCGGTGCGCGAGCGGCCGCGAGTTGGCAGCGGCGCGCCTTGCATAACCGACGGTTTCGCAAAGCGGTCGGTGCAGCGCGAGCGCCGGCTTGAAATACGCGGCCGCGCTGCCGACGCGCCAACGGGGCCGCAAACCGCGTTGACGCAACCGCCGTCGTGTGCCACCCGGGCCCGAAGACACCGCTGCCACCGTCTCACCTGTCGCCCCACCACATTTCCCCGGCTGATTTCACGCATATCACTTTCGCCCGTGTGTGAACTCGCTTTCATCCTGGGCCATCCACGCTCCACTTAGTAGCATTAGACGGCTTTGTGCAGAAGCGCCTGAGATGATGTGCTCGCTCGGTTGAGTCCGGCTCTCGGCTCAGCGAGGTCCGCGGGCACGCGAGGACAGATAAGAGCGCGCGCCAGATGCATCGGTAACTAGGCCACCGCGCGCACTCTGCCATCTGTTTGCATGATTGCAGTATTTAGATCGCCTGCTCGAAGCTGCCAATGTCACATCTCTGATCATTCTTGATTCTTGGTTCTTGAGACCCCGTAGAGTAGATTTGTTTAAAATTAGAGTGTCTTTAACAGTGCCGTTAACCGTGGCGCGTAAGGCCCGTCCGAATGTCGGTTACAATAATGTCACGAGCGGGCCTCGAGAGCTACAAATAGACGTTCCATTTCGACAGCCAACTCACGGCGACACGCGAAAACATTGCAGACACGTTTATGTTTTATATCGAGTTGAAAACGTCTGTTTATTGACCGAATAAAATCGAGCAGTTATGACCAGAACGAACAAATTGCATTTGTTTTTAGGAGCGCGCGGAAAATTGTTCAGCTACGGATAATAGTTACCGATATAATGATCGTTCGGTGTCGCTGCTCACGAATAACCTTTAGTTAATTTTGAGCGGTTAAGAAACAAAGATAATGGGGTATCGTGTGAGCGGCCTCGGAGGCTGTCACTTTTCGCTGGTGCGCCGACGAACCAATAAATAATATTTTAGTGTTTAGCTAGTTTACGGCGTGCTATGGGCTCAAGGCCGGTGACTCACGCGCGGCTCACGGGAGCTACAAACTGACTCACACACGTGTGTACTAACATTAACGTTCTCTCTACACGAAATACACTAAACAGCTGATTGCAGTCTATTTTTATCTACTAATGCAACTATATATTTAGTTTCTCGGGAAAATTACGTCATTTATGCTAAATTCTACACACGTTCTCGCGTAATATAAATGTTAATATGTTAATTTTATTACGTATGTTTAGCTAACTTTCAGTTACATCACAGTCAACAAAAACATCACCTCACTTATAAGGTGCAATTAAGCCTTTCCATTAAACTGAAAACTATATTAATGTCTAGGCATGTATTTACGTTGACGCTTTGTTTTTGCATACGTCATTGTAACATATATTTTTTATAACTTTGTCCCCATAACAAACGTCAAGTAGCTTTTGAATAGTCTACGTCTTTTTCGTACGTCGTAGTCGTTTTTTTCAATAAAGTACACAATTTCAAAGAGAGAAAAAGATAAAACACTAAATAACCATTCTAAGCCATACTCTATCTATCAAAAATGTAACCTATTTTAACAGTTTTATCTATGTATGAAAATACGTGTAAAAACCAGTACCCACCAACTTATTGATAAGTACTCAAATGCTTAGCTTCGAATATACAAAACGCGATTCAATCAAATCAAGGCAACCAGAGCGATTCAATTTGCCAAAATGAAACGGGCAGAAGTGCTCTTGCATTTTCATCCAGAGGTCTAAGATGTACAAAACATATGTAAAAGTCAGTACCTACCTACTTATTGATAAGTACTCAAATGCTTAGCTCAGAATAAGACCTACTACAAAACGCGATTCAATTTGCCAAAATGAAACGGGTAGAAGTGCTCTTGCATTTTTATAGGCTCGATAAAGCAATTTTAAAATTGTAAGGTCTGTCTGTATATCTGTCTGTCTGTATACATTGGTGCAAAAGTGATTGTTACCAAGCTAATAAACGCTAAACTAAAAGCAATCAGTCCTTGCTTTTAAGTGCTCAAAAACAATCAGTACATTAACTCCCTGTCATTTACCCCTACATTATGCGGTTGGCATTCGTTTGCATCTCAAAATAAGTTAATTTAATATGTAACCGCGGTCGTTGGCCCACAAACCTTAGTGTTAAACATTATAAGTATTGAATACATACGGGAATACCTACAAATACTTCAGTATTTTCGTACTGGGCTGTGACAAGCTGCCGTGTATCATTGTGACGGCTTTATTTATTTGTCCCACAGTTGGTACTCAAAATAATCATTCATCGGGTCTTGATGTACTTTTAGTTTGAGTTTAACATATAAGAAACGCAGGTAAATGGTAGGTAGGTGAATATTGTATGGTTATTTGCGGTTGTTGTTCTACAAAGAGGAAGTCTAATTCATTTGATCGACATAATTATGTCGTTGTCAGATATACTATAGTAATTGATAGTTGTAACAACTAAATTATAATTTTATATTTTGCATGCTCATTATCGGCCGAATGTAGTGCTACAATTATTTAAATTAAAGACCTCAACTCTGTATCTACATATTTAAGCAAAGAAATGAATTTGAATTCATAATAGCAGAACTAGAATTACTGTTTTATGTGCTACATAAATATAAATGTGCTTAATTTTGTTACTTCCTTTTTTATAAACTTATTGAAGCTTAGCTCTTTAGCGCTTAGATTGCAATAAAAAAAAATTGTAGTGATTTTCCACGGTTTTGTTACTACCACTATTATAGACCTATTAATGGCTGTACTTTAAAATAATTCATTAAAACTAATGTACAACGATTGCAATACAACGCGGCAATGCGGCTAGCATTTTGGGAACGATGCCTACGGGCGGCGGTTTATTAGATTAGTGTAGTTTAATATATTTTTATTTAGTGTATTTAGTTTAGTTTGTTTTGATTCCTAATAATGTATAATTATTTATTGCCTGAAATAAAGTTAAACTAATGTATATATTTTTGTGCTGTTGGTATTAAATAAAGATAAAATAAAAATAAAAATAGAAGCTATATAAGTTTAATTGACTTGAAATTCCACAGTAACAGTTTATTGCGTGTTTTTTTACCTACGTTATTTTATTTCTTGACGTTTCAACACTTTCGAGTGTCCATGGTTACAGGTAGACCAAGACCAAGTAATCATTCTGGTTAATAGACTTTTTTGCAAGAAAGAGTTTAGGTTCATCGCATCATCACCACTAAGTACTGACAGTTGGATTTTGTAGTCCCGAGGTAATTTGTTTCGTTGAAATATAATGAGCCATTGTCGTATATGTAGTTATATTGTTTGATCGTTACATATAGATATTACGGATAATATCGCAAAATTTGATAGGGCTTTCAGAGTTGCAATGTTATTTTTGAAAAGGCAAAGTTTTTTCAGCACGCCTATTCGAAAAACGACAATTGGGTTTAGAAGATAGCGGGAACAAGATTCAAGTTTGGTCCCATGGGAGTTTGAGTTTTCCACCTTCTGATTGGTCCGCGTCCGTGGAGCTGTTTGCGTAAAAATTTAATGTAAAATAAAATATAAATATCACAAACTGACATTAAATTGTCTATAGTAATAAACTCATTTGTGTGATTAAACAAGGAGTTTGTATTATAATAATTCATAGTATGTGAATTCTTTTACTCATAGGTAGTGATGAAAATTGTGTATCACTCGGGACCAATATATGTATTTTGTTCTCGGGCGGCGTATATTGAATTCCTCGCCACGCTCACAATTCTACAACAGAATCCTGCGCTTCGCTCTCAAATCAAAATAAAATAAAATAAATATTCGGGACATTTTTCACACACAGTCATCTGACCCCAAACTAAGCAAAGCTTGTGATATGGCTGCCAGAGACTGATATACATACATAATATAGCTTTAAATACACACTTAAATAGATATTAACAACCAGATATAGAACAAACACAAATGTTCATCACACAAATGTTTGTCCTACGTGGGAATCGAACCCACGCCCCCAAGCTCAGAAGGCAGGTTCACTACCAACTGGACCAACGGGCTACCTAAATATCTCCCTCGACGAACAAAATATTACTATGGCACCTTGTAACACAAAAACTATTACATATACTAATACTAAGTACAGTTAATTAAATTTTCTTTGTAATAATTAGGTGATGATCCCAATGAGACTGATAATATTTTTAAAGCAGCGACTGTGTACATTGTAAAGTAGGTTAAACTGATCAGTTTCCGACTTTAATAAATGGGTACGAGTTCATTGTGTGAAAATAAATACGCAGATTATGTTTCGTATTGTAACAGAACAATAATTGATGACCTAAAATGCTATATCGCACATTTTCCCTTAAATTTTTAGCAAGGCTTTGTTTAGTAATAATGGTACGTACTTAATCAATTACTGGCTCCATTTGTGTCATTGATTATCCAATCTCATTTTAAGAAACAAAATAAATTTTTATACAAAATAATAATAATCGACACCAAATTTTGGACGTTTTACTAGTACCTAAGTCGTTTTGCCACTGAAGACATTGTCACTAGATAGACGTTGCAAACTACGTCCTATTCCCTGATAGACCTTCTGATGCGGAGGGAAGAAAAGTGTGTGAAATTCAGTAATCTGGATTCATCCCGTTAATTTTCCACCCTTAGAAGTGTTTTTTTTTTTAAATTATTTACTCGTATATTATGCAAACAAATTATATTTATCTTCATCAAATTTAGATGGGAGCACCTTTGAGATAGTCTATTCTATAAAAATAATAATTAAAATCAGTTCCCAACTGGCAAAGATATCGCTAAAAACACAAACAAAATACAGCCGCATTAAAAAAATATTTTTAAATGTCGTTTCGAAAAAAAATAAAAAAACAATTAAAATCACAGAGTGGTCTTGACTCGCGAAGTAATTTGACACAAACTAAAAAACACTAAATGTTAATAAAAACAAGTACTCGTGTTGTCGTACGTAAGTTATCGAAACTCAAAAAATATTTACCAAATCAAAAAAAGTACGTACAATTTATACAAGACAACAAATTTCACAATGCAGCAGGAAACAGCACAGGAATGCAGAAGTAAGCGGCGACTTGCAACTAACTGACATTAATCGAGTACCGAATGCCCATTAGCAAATATCGATGTTCATAGCGCAGGCGCGGTACAGCACTAGCACTTGAGGGGGGGGGGGGGGGGGGGGGGCTGGCTCTCTGCCCAAGGACGCTCTAGGTTTCCTAGGACGCGCGCGGTCAGGGCTAGGTCGCATCTGCTCAGGGCCGGTCTGTCAAGGCATATAATCAATACAGGTAGTTTCTTTGTTTCCAAAGTATGTACTTTTGTTTAATAAATTATCAAAAGTACAGAGAAGAGCTAGAAGAAGCGCGCACGCAATTGAAAACGAAGCGACCGTAGCGCGTGTTTTACAACAAAAATCAGATAAACAGATGATCTCATCTAGATTGTATATCTGAAACATCACGTAAAATATAAATCGATTCCACGAAAAACAAGTTTACATTAATTAGTATTGATAATTTTTTTGCGTCCTTGTTGTAATGAGCTTGGCAGGACGCCCAGTGCTACGAAATCTACCTACGCCGTAGCACCGTAGACTTCCTTGGTGACCTACTTAAGTCGACACCAAGGCTGAAATTTCTTTTCAATGGCCAATAACATAAAATTAAAATGTTAAGGACGCTTCAGTAATTCAATGAGTTTATAATAAAGTAGAATTAATACCGATCAAAAGAAGCGAGTTTATCGACAGTGATGCAACACGGATTCCCCGTCGACTTTCTACGGATTTACGAAAAGTGTTGGGAAAAAATGGTAGTGCAGACATCGCGTGTATTGAGCCGTGTTGTGAATTACAATAGGCGCGGGCGATCACCGCTTACGACATGCTTTAGAAAGTCGAGCCACGGTCATCGTCCCGCAAGCGAAAGTTTCCAGCGAGTGTGTGCTGCCGGCCTTAACGTGCGTACGGTGTTTCGCAATCGGCGGTGTACAATCGCGCACACAACACTGTTTAACTCAATTCTACAGGTTCGCTACTGTCTTATGCACGGCTGACAACTTTCTTTACAGAGCCATGTGTAAAATGGATTTCCCAAAAGTTGCTCGATGCAGATGGAATGTGAATGTTTCTCCTTTCTCCTTTTGTTTTTTACTGTAGTTTGAAAACTTGGAGAAAATAATTTTACTTGGGCGAACTTTACGTTGCTGCGCACTTCATCGTAACTAACTGATCCATGTGTCGCGGGTACATACAGGGTTGTCTACGAGTGTCCAAACACTGATGTTATCGCCTGTCCGTATGCATGATTGAGATGAAAGTGATAGTAATACTGATATCTGTTTTTTAACGACCTCAAAATTTTACGTTTCTCCACGCTCAGTTAAAGGTTGCATCACGCGATCAACCGCGGTGATGTCAGATATAACTATTGTAAACACTCAGCGATTATAGTTTTTTTTATTTGGACATAAAGTTTATGGCTACCAAATGTTATGGCGCTTCGCGTAAGTGACTATTTTACTTTGGAAATGTTAAGCAACTGATAGCGACAATTTTTTTACCATATTGTTTTTATAAATGGAACCTTTGATTCTCTTTTGGAATCTATTTGTTATGTACGCTTAAAAACACTTGTGTGATGAAGTATTTTATCAGTCATATGTTTCATTTACATAACAGAAAACACCAATTTAACGACCAATTTCACACATATGAATAAACATTTGAATACGTTAATGGTAAATCTAGACTCGACTTTCCACAAACAAGTTTCCGTATAAAACACTTTAGATTCGAACCGTAATAAAAACCTGTTTCAATGTTTTAACATTTCAATGTCCGGTCTAACAGAGCAGTAATTCTTTTAACACAATTTGCTCAATCACTGTACGACACCGGCAGCCTTAGCTAGGACTTATTTTAAAATACAGGCTTCCTAAGACTTTGATGCACCTGATCTATGAGTTTTGATTTATTTTCCACGCTACCTTTCCCAGGGGTGACCTAACCCCGCAGGGTTTTCCATGGTTTTCTAGAACCGGGAATTAAAGATGCACCTGCGCAGTCAGCTTTTGAATTATACCCCCCGCGACCTCACCCGGAGGCTGGTCCAAGGCTTCCTAGGGCCGGGAATAGAGACGATGCACATGCGCTGTAAGGTCTTGATTTATGCCCCCCCGCAACCCCCTTCCAGGGGTGACCTCACCCCGTATTTTTGTTCAAGGCTTCCTAGAATCGGGATAATGCACATGCGCTGTGAGGTCTTGATTTATGCCCCCCCGCAACCCCTCCCAGTGGCGACTTCATCCCGCAGATCTGTTCAAGGCTTTCTAGAACCGGGATGATGCACATGCGCTGTCAGGTCTTGATTTATGCCCCCCAACCCCTCCCAGGGGCGACCTCGCTCCGCAGATCTTTCCAGCGGCTAGTTCTTCTCGCCCTCGTTTCCCGTAACCTTGGGACCTGCGTCCCTGGCCAAACGCCAGCGCTCTTATCTTCAGATACTGCTGACGCTTTGGTAGGTATAGGTAATTAGTAAAAACCCTGACTTCAAAAACAATGCTCTTGGACGTTACATGAAAACAATGATAAATAGAATGTCATCACGACCTTACTAACGCTTTTTTTCACTACTAAAAATATTCCTTCATTCAACTATATTGAAATTTATCTGAACAGATAAACGTAGTTATATATTCTGTGCGTATATATTAACTTAGGTAGAAGGGGGAGAAAAACAGACTACAATCAGCTTTGACTTCGCCTAGAACTAGATTCATGAGAAATCTAACACTTCTCTTATCATCTAACCTACATTGATAAATCCCTTGCCATATTATCATAATAGGAAATGTACTCAACAATATACTATATCAATTTAGTAAATACATATTACCACTGCGTTGCCAACGTTATCAATAACACCTAATCGCGAACACATTTAACTCGATTATGTCACGTAACGAACATTTTAGTTATTAACTTATTACGAACGGTCTTGCGATAGTCGCGGGCGGAATGTGAGCGGTGAAAGTAGACGCGTCCGCTACTGAGAAAAAGAGTTTTCCAAGCGGTTTCTCGACGCGAGAGTGCGACGGTGCAACAGGTGAGGTGACGGCGGCGGCGGTAACGGCTCGAGGCAGAAGCCCTGCGCGGACTTGAATATGGAACGTCACGTTGTAGTCGGTGGTAGTGGTAGCGCGAGGGGCGGTGGCCAATGCAAGTAATACCGAGGCGGGCGCACTATCGAAGGCGCGGCGAGCGACTGCGGCTCAACAGCTGCACCGAAATAACTGCTCGGTGCAGCCCAGCCGCTCGATGCACACCTCCCCCTCCCGCCGCCGCCCGCGCGCCCCTCGCCCACACCCCTCCAGGTCATGGCTGCAGGTCGTTATGGCAATGCGAGAGAGTACCAACCTACCCTCTCCAATCCAGCTGTTGCTTCTACGGCCCGGATAGCCATGAACTTGGGACCTTCAAGATGCCTCCCAAGGAGGCAACCTAGATGCGCAAACAAGAAAAGAGGATACCTATCAGCTTAAACTTCCTAAATCTTTATTCCGATCTTTTGTTGGTTGAAGCAATGTATGAATTCACCAGTCAAATTGTTAATATCGTCAGTAGTATGATTTCCTGGAGACGTAATAATTGGAGATCGATGGGGGAGGCCTATGTCCAGCAGTGGACGTCCTATTGCTGAAATGATGATGATAATGATGAATGATTTCCTGTCTTCAAGATTTTTCTATTTACTTATTCAGTCGTCGGTCAAGGCTAGGTCATATCAGACACTTAGACCACTATAATATTTTCTTGTTTGGCTCGCAGCCAAGGTTACCCGTCCTAGTCTCCAATAAGTAAATGACTAATACGTAATTTTCTTTACTTCCGCATACAGAAAGTTATCTGATATTGAAGTCATTAGTAAAATGTAGACCTTAAAGTTTTATGCCAAATTTCTCAAAAACACGCACCATGAAAACTGGATAACTCGATCTTTTTTATTTTACAGAACAATTGGTATCATCATCAGCCAGAAGACGTCCACTGCTGAACATAGGCCTCCTCCTTTAACCTCCACACTGAACGACAGCCTGCCTTTTGCATCCACTGGATGCCAGCTAGTCTTACAATGTCGTCGGTCCATCTATATAGTGGGAGGCCTACCTACGCTGCGTCTTCAGGTTCGTGGTCTCCACTCAAGAACCTTTCTTCCCCATCGGTTATCGGTTCTTCAAGCGATGTGGCCTGCCCATTGCCAGCTCAACTTGCAAATTTTAACAGCTATGTCGGTGACTCTGGTTCTTTAGCTAACAATTATTAACTATGTAAAAATTTAAGAACTTGTATGGAATTAATATTTGCAATTTGTGTCTCACAGAATAACTTTAAAATCTGAACATTTGACCTACGTTCCGGGACAGCAAAAAATGCGCGAGCCAATATGATGGGGCATCCATCATTAAAGGTATCTGATAATGGATGACAGCTAGTTCGTGTTACGCCACCTGCCCTTGCCCTATGCTATGTCGGGAGGTGCCAGGAGCAGTTGGCATACTAAATTGGCTTTGGACTGTGTCGAACCCGCCAAACATAATTTAGACTTGAAGGCGCCTTGTCTTTTCACAGCTAGCTATGGGCGTCTTCAAGTACGTATTGATTTTAGATAGAGTGGATTATGTATGAGTTTCAAGTCAGCGCAGATAGGCCATGGTCGCGAAAATACTTTAGCTCTAATACCTAACATCGCAAGCGTATTGATGCTCGCTCGAAGCATTACTTCTTTAGTCTGTTGGGTTTCCAAAGATATGAAATTAGTGAAGGAAAATTACAAACCCTGCTTATTAGTGTTCAAACAATAGACGTAAGATAAAATGTACGCTAAAAAATAAGGACGCATTTTTAGCTGCTTTCGTAACTATTGCGAGAGACAGAGAGAGAGAGAGGGTGGGCCCTAATCCACCATGCTAGCCCAGTCCATGTTAGTGAATGTCATGCGTCTTTGAACTTTTTTTCATTCGGGTTTCCTCACGATGATTTCCTTTACCGTTTTTGAGCGATAGCATGGAAACTGCTCATAATTGTTTAGCTATTAAATTAAACAAGTCATTGCGCGGAGCTGAGGATCGAACCGGGTGCCATCAGATTGTAAGCGCACATTATGCTACCGCTTGGCCACCACTGCTAGAAAGTATTTTGTTTATTTTTATTTTCTATGTTTCTAAATGGATAGAACCAATGAATTGTTTACCAATAGAGACGTCATTAAAAAAAACACTAAAACATGGCGATTTTTTACTACAGCTATATACCTACATAAATGAGCCTTAGAACTTTACAGCCTTACAGTCTTTTACAGCCGTCCCATTCAAGCACAAGCATTTCACTTTCTAAATGCACAACATGGAATTTTTGTTACTCCAAAATCGCGCATCGTACTTTTACCAATATGACGGACTGAGTTCACTCGAGCTAATTAGCTTGTGTTTGTATTGCCGCGCATACCGGTAAAACGTATCTACCTCAGTTTATACATTAATCAGTTTAACATCATTGGTTAGAACTAATCGGTACTGCTAAATGTGTAGATAGTTCCAATTCAGTCCGCCATTTACAAAGTCCTCTGTTAGCTCAATTTCCTTCGCTGTCCCGGTATGGCATCGGGTTCTATTAGGTTCCATATCCGCTCTTCTAGACTGCACTGACGCATCAGGGGTCATACCTGCTACCTAAACTGTGCCAGCCTATTTTTAGTACTTACAACACTGACATGAATTGTGTTTTTACACACTTACACGCAAATCATGGTTTTGCAAAACATTATATGTAAATAAACATACTTAAACTATGATAAAACGGTTTACACTCACGTTTTGCTAACACGAGTTTTAATGAAATAAACATACTTTTCAGGGTTCCGTACCCAAAGGGTGTAACTATATGTGTCTGTCAGAGCGGGCACGAAAAATCGACACCGCTGGTTGTATTCCGTATGGTTGATATTCCGAAAACCCTTACGAAGCGCTTTGATTCCACTTTTATTGTGCTAACTACTAGTCTGTGGAATGGGCTGCCTGAATGGATGATCCCCGATAGTTACAATCTGGGTGTCTTCAAATCAGTTTCTTCTAGTCATGTGTGCAGTGTGCTCCATCGTAGATCGCATCATCGCTTAACATCAGGCGAGTTGGTGGTCAAACGCAAGCTTATTACCATAATAGAAAACTGTGCAACAACTTTTTGCAAAAATAACGCAGACGATACGGTTACCGAAGTGCTTTAGAAAGAGCTCAAATCGTACGATAATCAATTATTCCGTTCACCAATTTCGAGACTGGTGAGCGTTACCCTCTCACTGAGTTGCTTAACATTTTTACAAGCCGTACCCGAGATCTAAAGCCCGTTGCAGACCATGCGAAGCAGCTTGCAAATTCAAGTAGCAAGTACAAACCTTAAACGTAAATAGCCACTCGCGTGGTGACGCGCACAACTCGAGTGTTCGAACAAGACGAACGATCCGCAGTGGGAGTTACGCGAGTAGCGCGGGGAAACGAAGCTTCACTTGCGCAAGAATCAGCGCGAAGTGCTACTAAGCACTTCCACTGCAACTTGCACTAAAGAGCCGATTGCACTTTGATTCGTGATTAGTGCGAGTGATTAATGCAGGTGTTTAGTGATTAGTACTAAACAGATTTGGACCATAACTGATTAGTGCGAGTGTATACTTTAATCACTAGCAAAATTACTAATCAATAATCACTTGCACTCGCACTAATCAAAGTGCAAACGGGCCTTAAGCAAAGCGTTGCAGACGATGCGTAGTAGGCACTTGCTACTTATACTACGCATGGTCTGCAAAGGTCTTAACTTAAAGTTGTAACGAGTACAAAGTGTCAGTCAAAGCTAAACCGGTTTCTAGCAAGTACTGGTAACGCCAACTACGAAAGTGGTTGCACGCGCAAACGGGCATACGAAACACGCAAATGTAAAAAGAAAATGTAAATATCGATATTGACACGGCAATGCTTGTTAGAGCGTGGCGGAATAGAAAAGTGTTTTACGCCGACGACGTGCGAATTTATGGAGGATGTGATGTTTTAGTTTAGTATTCATAGATGTATATCAGTGCATATTGCGCTGGATCACGGCATAGCAGTAACGCACGATTATCTGATTTAACTAGTGTTGAATATGCTTACTTAAATAATAATAAGAAATATAAGAAAATTTTAGTACTACTACAACTCTAAGTAATTGTTTCATTACTGGGCAAGTGCCTTTATTAACTAAACAAAATACAAGCTAAAACTAACACTACAAATACAGTTAGACTGCCCATAGACCGTTGAAGGTCTAAAGACAATCCAAATACTCAAGCCCACTTGTTTTATCAACGTCTTTTATTACTAAAACTACAATAGCAGTTATGATGCATCTTACCAAAAGCCATAAATAAACCAAGAGTTGACCATAAATAAACTAGAAATAGATATAGTTTTTCACACGAATTCGATAAACTCTACCTTAATCCAACGCTATGTGTACTTGTGTAGGTACTATGATAGTAAAAACAACGTAAACTCGTAGACCGGTGTGAAGTTGGCAGCCAACTTTGGCTGCCAATAATCCGACTAAATTAAGATGACTTTTTTTGTGAAGTTAGCAGCCAACACGATTACGACCTCTTATTCTATAAAAGCAGCTACTAATTCATTTCGAATGGTTCGAAAAATGCAATAAGCATAAAATAAAAACAATATTAAAATGACAAAGTCCCATCAAGACATGTATCGCAACCAAACGCCACAACAAGAATCACAACCTTCATTCCTCTTAAATATGCAACAAAACTTACTGAAACGTGTAGATCGAATAATAGGCTTTTAAATAAAACCTATTTCAGCGCGGTCTAACGATTATTTATTGCCGAAAAAAAATAACGAAAATGGGAATATCGAAATATTTTACGACTCTCAAATGACTTGGTGGATTTCGACCTGTAAACCCCTGAATTCGTGTAAGACTGCTATATCATTGCATTTTCTTATATATAAGCTATCTGAAAAATATTCTGAAAACTGGCAAAACATTTATTTAACCCTGTAATGAACCGACGGAAACTTTTTTTTTCTTTGCCATTTTCATTCCTGAAAATCATTAAAAAAAACACCACTCAACCCCCTGATATTTGGATTTCAATGTAAATAATATCAAAGACTGTATATTTAGCTACAAAAAAAAACATATTTTGTCCGGCTTATCGACAGCATGGAACCCAATTAACATCTGAAACCACTTAGGAAACAAAAATTTTCACGACTAAAGTTGGCTGCTGGTGAATTGCGACCTTTCATCCCCGTAATTATGAAACAAATTAAACTTAAATAGCCTAACTAATATCTAGGCTTTAAAATGAAACCTATTCCAGCCCGGCTAAATGATTGATTATTGCCCAAAAAACCAAACGAAAAAAGATAATCCAAAATTTTACTTCTCTCAAATGACACGGTCGATTTCGACCCGTGAACCCCTGAAATCGAAAAAAACTGCTATTTCTTAAAATTTACCTATCTTTAAGCCATCTGAAAAATATAATGAAAACTGGCAGAACTATTATTTAACCCTCTAATGGTCCGACGGAGAAAATTAACTTTTTTAATTACATTTTTGTTCCTGAAAATGATAAAATATTACCACACCACCCCGGTTTTTTAGATTTCTATGTACATAGTACTAAAGCCTGCATACATAACTACAATACACAATTAATTTAAACCCAGTTAAATGACAGATTCGTACCCAAATTATCACCTGAAATCAAATCAGAAGCTTTGATATTTACAAGAAAAGTTGGCTGCTGGTGAATTGCGACCTTTCATCCCCGTAATTATGAAACAAGTTGTGTTAAAATAGTCGAACTAATATCTAGGCTTTAAAATGAAACCTATTCTAGCCCGGCTAAATGATTGCTTATAGCCCAAAAAATCATACGAAAAAAGAAAATCCAAAATTTTACTTCTCTCAAATGACACGGTCGATTTCGACCCGTGAACCCCTGAAATCGAATAAAATTGCAATTTCATCAAATTTTCCTATGTTTCAGCCATCTGAAGAATCTACTGCAAAACTATTATTTAACCCTTTAATGGTCCGACGGAGAAAATTAACTTTTTTAATGACATTTTGTTCCTGAAAATTATAAAAAAACCCCTCACAACCCCTGCTATTTGGATTTCTATGTACGTAGTACTAAAGCCTGTATACATAACTACAATACACAATTAATTTAAACCCAGTTAAATGACAGATTCGTACCCAAATTATCACCTGAAATCAAATCAGAAGCTTTGATATTTACAAGAAAAGTTGGCTGCTGGTGAATTGCGACCTTTCATCCCCGTAATTATGAAACAAGTTGTGTTAAAATAGTCGAACTAATATCTAGGCTTTAAAATGAAACCTATTCTAGCCCGGCTAAATGATTGCTTATAGCCCAAAAAATCATACGAAAAAAGAAAATCCAAAATTTTACATCTCTCAAATGACACGGTCGATTTCGACCCGTGAACCCCTGAAATCGACTAAAACTGCTATTTCATAGAATTTTTCTATGTTTTATCCATCTGAAAAATATACTGAAAAACTGGCAGAACTATTATATAACCCTCTAATGGTCCGACGGAGAAAATTAACTTTTTTGATGATATTTTTGTTCCTTAAAATTAAAAAAAAAACCCTCACAACCCCTGCTATTTGGATTTTTATGTAAATAGTACTAAAGCCTGCATACATAACTACAATACATGATCAATTTCAGCCCAACTAAATGACAGTTTGGTACCTAAATTAACATCTGAAATCAAATATGAAGCTTAGATATTTACAACTAAAGTTGGCTGCTGATGAATTGCGACCTTTCATCCCCGTAATTATGAAACAAATTGTACTTAAATAGCCAAAATAATATCTAAGCTTTTAAATGAAACCTATTTCAGCCCGGCTCGGTGATTTCTTATTGCCCGAAAAATCAAATGATGAAAGAAAATCAAAAATTTTGCTACTCTCAAATGACATGGTCGATTTCGACCCGTGAACCCCTGAAATCGAATAAAATTGCTATTTCATCTAACTTTTATGTCTTTCAACTATATGAAAAATATACTGAAAAACTGGCAAAACTATTATTTAACCCTCTAATGGTCCGACGGAGAAAATTAACTTTTTTAATGACATTTTTGTTCCTGAAAATTATAAAAAAACCCCTCACAACCCCTGCTATTTGGATTTCTATGTACGTAGTACTAAAACCTGCATACATAACTACAATATATGATCAATTTCAGTACAACTAAATTGCAGACTGGTACCTAAATTATCACCTGAAATCAAATATGAAGCTTAGATATTTACAACTAAAGTTGGCTGCTGATGAATTGCGACCTTTCATCCCCGTAATTATGAAACAAATTGTACTTAAATAGCCAAAATAATATCTAAGCTTTCAAATGAAGCCTATTTCAGCCCGGCTCGGTGATTGCTTATAGCCCGAAAAATCAAATAAAGAAAGAAAATCAAAAATTTTGCTACTCTCAAATGACATGGTCGATTTCGACCCGTGAACCCCTGAAATCGAATAAAATTGCTATTTCATCTAATTTTCTTTTGTTTCAGCTATCTGAAAAATATACTGAAAAACTGGCAAAACTATTATTTAACCCTCTAATGGTCCGACGGAGAAAATAAACTTTTTAATTAATTTTTTGTTCCTGAAAATCATAAAAAATCACCACACAACCCCTGCTATTTGGATTTCTATGTACGTAGTACTAAAGCCTGCATACATAACTACAATATATGATCAATTTCAGTACAACTAAATTGCAGACTGGTACCTAAATTATCACCTGAAATCAAATATGAAGCTTAGATATTTACAACTAAAGTTGGCTGCTGATGAATTGCGACCTTTCATCCCCGTAATTATGAAACAAATTGTACTTAAATAGCCAAAATAATATCTAAGCTTTCAAATGAAGCCTATTTCAGCCCGGCTCGGTGATTGCTTATAGCCCGAAAAATCAAATAAAGAAAGAAAATCAAAAATTTTGCTACTCTCAACTGACATGGTCGATTTCGACCCGTGAACCCCTGAAATCGAATAAAATTGCTATTTCATCTAATTTTCTTTTGTTTCAGCTATCTGAAAAATATACTGAAAAACTGGCAAAACTATTATTTAACCCTCTAATGGTCCGACGGAGAAAATTAACTTTTTTAATGACATTTTTGTTCCTGAAAATTATAAAAAAAACCCTCACAACCCCTGCTATTTGGATTTCTATGTACGTAGTACTAAAGCCTGCATACATAACTACAATACATGATCAATTTCAGCCCAACTAAATGACAGTTTGGTACCTAAATTAATATCTGAAATCTAATATGAAGCTTAGATATTTACAACTAAAGTTGGCTGCTGGTGAATTGCAACCTTTCATCCCCGTAATTATGAATCAAATTGTGCTTAAATAGCCAAAATAATATCTAAGCTTTCAAATGAAACCTATTTCAGCCCGGCTCGGTGATTGCTTATAGCCCGAAAAATCAAATAAAGAAAGAAAATCAAAAATTTTGCTACTCTCAAATGACATGGTCGATTTCGACCCGTGAACCCCTGAAATCGAATAAAATTGCTATTTTATCTACCTTTCATGTCTTTCAGCTATCTGAAAAATATACTGAAAAACTAGCAAAACTATTATTTAGCTCTCTAATGGTCCGACGGAGAAAATTAACTTTTTTAATGACATTTTTGTTCCTGAAAATTATAAAAAAACCCCTCACAACTCCTGCTATTTGGATTTCTATGTACGTAGTACTAAAGCCTGCATACATAACTACAATATATGATCAATTTCAGTCCAACTAAATTGCAGACTGGTACCTAAATTATCACCTGAAATCAAATATGAAGCTTAGATATTTACAACTAAAGTTGGCTGCTGGTGAATTGCGACCTTTCATCCCCGTAATTATGAAACAAATTGTGCTTAAATAGCTAAAATAATAATAAGGCTTTCAAATGAAACCTATTTAGGCCCGGCTCGGTGATTGCTTATTGCCCGAAAAATCAAATGATGAAAGAAAATCAAAAATTTTGCTACTCTCAAATGACATGGTCGATTTCGACCCGTGAACCCCTGAAATCGAATAAAATTGCTATTTCATCTAATTTTCTTATGTTTCAGCTATCTGAAAAATATACTGAAAAACTGGCAAAACTATTATTTAACCCTCTAATGGTCCGACGGAGAAAATTAACTTTTTTAATGACATTTTTGTTCCTGAAAATTATAAAAAAAACCCTCACAACCCCTGCTATTTGGATTTCTATGTACGTAGTACTAAAGCCTGCATACATAACTACAATACATGATCAATTTCAGCCCAACTAAATGACACTTTGGTACCTAAATTAATATCTGAAATCTAATATGAAGCTTAGATATTTACAACTAAAGTTGGCTGCTGGTGAATTGCAACCTTTCATCCCCGTAATTATGAATCAAATTGTGCTTAAATAGCCAAAATAATATCTAAGCTTTCAAATGAAACCTATTTCAGCCCGGCTCGGTGATTGCTTATAGCCCGAAAAATCAAATAAAGAAAGAAAATCAAAAATTTTGCTACTCTCAAATGACATGGTCGATTTCGACCCGTGAACCCCTGAAATCGAATAAAATTGCTATTTTATCTACCTTTCATGTCTTTCAGCTATCTGAAAAATATACTGAAAAACTAGCAAAACTATTATTTAGCTCTCTAATGGTCCGACGGAGAAAATTAACTTTTTTAATGACATTTTTGTTCCTGAAAATTATAAAAAAACCCCTCACAACTCCTGCTATTTGGATTTCTATGTACGTAGTACTAAAGCCTGCATACATAACTACAATATATGATCAATTTCAGTCCAACTAAATTGCAGACTGGTACCTAAATTATCACCTGAAATCAAATATGAAGCTTAGATATTTACAACTAAAGTTGGCTGCTGGTGAATTGCGACCTTTCATCCCCGTAATTATGAAACAAATTGTGCTTAAATAGCTAAAATAATAATAAGGCTTTCAAATGAAACCTATTTAGGCCCGGCTCGGTGATTGCTTATTGCCCGAAAAATCAAATGATGAAAGAAAATCAAAAATTTTGCTACTCTCAAATGACATGGTCGATTTCGACCCGTGAACCCCTGAAATCGAATAAAATTGCTATTTCATCTAATTTTCTTATGTTTCAGCTATCTGAAAAATATACTGAAAAACTGGCAAAACTATTATTTAACCCTCTAATGGTCCGACGGAGAAAATTAACTTTTTTAATGACATTTTTGTTCCTGAAAATTATAAAAAAAACCCTCACAACCCCTGCTATTTGGATTTCTATGTACGTAGTACTAAAGCCTGCATACATAACAACAATACATGATCAATTTCAGCCCAACTAAATGACAGTTTGGTACCTAAATTAACATCTGAAATCAAATATGAAGCTTAGATATTTACAACTAAAGTTGGCTGCTGGTGAATTGCGACCTTTCATCCCCGTAATTATGAAACAAATTGTGCTTAAATAGCTAAAATAATAATAAGGCTTTCAAATGAAACCTATTTCAGCCCGGCTCGGTGATTGCTTATTGCCCGAAAAATCAAATGATGAAAGAAAATCAAAAATTTTGCTACTCTCAAATGACATGGTCGATTTCGACCCGTGAACTCCTGAAATCGAATAAAATTGCTATTTCATCTAACTTTTATGTCTTTCAACTATATGAAAAATATACTGAAAAACTGGCAAAACTATTATTTAACCCTCTAATGGTCCGACGGAGAAAATTAACTTTTTTAATGACATTTTTGTTCCTGAAAATTATAAAAAAACCCCTCACAACCCCAGCTATTTGGATTTCTATGTACGTAGTACTAAAGCCTGCATACATAACTACAATAAATGATCAATTTCAGCCCAACTAAATGACAGTTTGGTACCTAAATTAACATCTGAAATCAAATATGAAGCTTAGATATTTACAACTAAAGTTGGCTGCTGATGAATTGCGACCTTTCATCCCCGTAATTATGAAACAAATTGTACTTAAATAGCCAAAATAATATCTAAGCTTTCAAATGAAACCTATTTCAGCCCGGCTCGGTGATTGCTTATAGCCCGAAAAATCAAATAAAGAAAGAAAATCAAAAATTTTGCTACTCTCAAATGACATGGTCGATTTCGACCCGTGAACCCCTGAAATCGAATAAAATTGCTATTTTATCTACCTTTCATGTCTTTCAGCTATCTGAAAAATATACTGAAAAACTAGCAAAACTATTATTTAGCTCTCTAATGGTCCGACGGAGAAAATTAACTTTTTTAATGACATTTTTGTTCCTGAAAATTATAAAAAAACCCCTCACAACCCCTGCTATTTGGATTTCTATGTACGTAGTACTAAAGCCTGCATACATAACTACAATATATGATCAATTTCAGTCCAACTAAATTGCAGACTGGTACCTAAATTATCACCTGAAATCAAATATGAAGCTTAGATATTTACAACTAAAGTTGGCTGCTGGTGAATTGCGACCTTTCATCCCCGTAATTATGAAACAAATTGTGCTTAAATAGCTAAAATAATAATAAGGCTTTCAAATGAAACCTATTTAGGCCCGGCTCGGTGATTGCTTATTGCCCGAAAAATCAAATGATGAAAGAAAATCAAAAATTTTGCTACTCTCAAATGACATGGTCGATTTCGACCCGTGAACCCCTGAAATCGAATAAAATTGCTATTTCATCTAATTTTCTTATGTTTCAGCTATCTGAAAAATATACTGAAAAACTGGCAAAACTATTATTTAACCCTCTAATGGTCCGACGGAGAAAATTAACTTTTTTAATGACATTTTTGTTCCTGAAAATTATAAAAAAAACCCTCACAACCCCTGCTATTTGGATTTCTATGTACGTAGTACTAAAGCCTGCATACATAACTACAATACATGATCAATTTCAGCCCAACTAAATGACACTTTGGTACCTAAATTAATATCTGAAATCTAATATGAAGCTTAGATATTTACAACTAAAGTTGGCTGCTGGTGAATTGCAACCTTTCATCCCCGTAATTATGAATCAAATTGTGCTTAAATAGCCAAAATAATATCTAAGCTTTCAAATGAAACCTATTTCAGCCCGGCTCGGTGATTGCTTATAGCCCGAAAAATCAAATAAAGAAAGAAAATCAAAAATTTTGCTACTCTCAAATGACATGGTCGATTTCGACCCGTGAACCCCTGAAATCGAATAAAATTGCTATTTCATCTAATTTTCTTTTGTTTCAGCTATCTGAAAAATATACTGAGAAACTAGCAAAACTATTATTTAGCTCTCTAATGGTCCGACGGATAAAATTAACTTTTTTAATGGTATTTTTGTTCCTGAAAATTATAAAAAAACCCCTCACAACCCCTGCTATTTGGATTTCTATGTACGTAGTACTAAAGCCTGTATACATAACTACAATATATGATCAATTTCAGTCCAACTAAATTGCAGACTGGTACCTAAATTATCACCTGAAATCAAATATGAAGCTTAGATATTTACAACTAAAGTTGGCTGCTGGTGAATTGCGACCTTTCATCCCCGTAATTATGAAACAAATTGTGCTTAAATAGCTAAAATAATAATAAGGCTTTAAAATGAAACATATTCCAGCCCGGCTAAATGATTGCTTATTGCCCAAAAAATCAAACGAAAAAAGAAAATCCAAAATTTTACTTCTCTCAAATGACACGGTCGATTTCGACCCGTGAACCCCTGAAATCGAATAAAATTGCTATTTTATCTAACTTTTATGTCTTTCAACTATATGAAAAATATACTGAAAAACTGGCAAAACTATTATTTAACCCTCTAATGGTCCGACGGAGAAAATTAACTTTTTTAATGACATTTTTGTTCCTGAAAATTATAAAAAAACCCCTCACAACCCCTGCTATTTGGATTTCTATGTACGTAGTACTAAAGCCTGCATACATAACTACAATATATGATCAATTTCAGTACAACTAAATTGCAGACTGGTACCTAAATTATCACCTGAAATCAAATATGAAGCTTAGATATTTACAACTAAAGTTGGCTGCTGGTGAATTGCGACCTTTCATCCCCGTAATTATGAAACAAATTGTGCTGAAATAGCTAAAATAATAATAAGGCTTTCAAATGAAACCTATTTCAGCCCGGCTCGGTGATTGCTTATTGCCCGAAAAATCAAATGATGAAAGAAAATCAAAAATTTTGCTACTCTCAAATGACATGGTCGATTTCGACCCGTGAACCCCTGAAATCGAATAAAATTGCTATTTCATCTAACTTTTATGTCTTTCAACTATATGAAAAATATACTGAAAAACTGGCAAAACTATTATTTAACCCTCTAATGGTCCGACGCAGAAAATTAACTTTTTTAATGACATTTTTGTTCCTGAAAATTATAAAAAAATCCCTCACAACCCCTGCTATCTAGATTTTTATGTACGTAGTACTAAAGCCTGCATACATAACTACAATACATGATCAATTTCAGCCCAACTAAATGACACTTTGGTGCCTAAATTAACATCTGAAATCAAATATAAAGCTTAGATATTTACAACTAAAGTTGGCTGCTGGTTAATTGCGACCTTTCATCCCCGTAATTATGAAACAAATTGTGCTTATATAGCCAAAATAATATCAAGGCTTTCAAATGAAACTTATTTCAGCCCGGCTCGGTGATTGCTTATTGCCCGAAAAATCAAATGATGAAAGAAAATCAAAATTTTGCTACTCTCAAATGACATAGTCGATTTCGACCCGTGAACCCCTGAAATCGAATAAAATTGCTATTTCATCAAATTTTCTTGTGTTTCATCTATCTGAAAAATATACTGAAAAACTGGCCAAACTATTATTTAACCCTCTAATGGTCCGACGATGAAAATTAACTTTTTTAATGACATTTTTGTTCCTGAAAATTATTAAAAAATCCCTCACAACCCCTGCTATCTGGATTTTTATGTACGGAGTACAAAAGCCTGCAAACATAACTACAACAAAAAATTATTTAAAGCCCAACTAAATGACAGTTTGGTACCTAAATTAACATCTGAAATCAAATATGAAGCTTAGATATTTACAACTAAAGTTGGTTGCTGGTGAATTGCGACCTCTCATCCCCGTAATTATGAAACAAATTGTGCTTAGATAGCCAAAATAATATCTAAGCTTTCAAATGAAACCTATTTCAGCCCGGCTTGGTGATTGCTTACGGCCCGAAAAATCAAATAAAGAAAGAAAATCAAAAATTTAGCTACTCTCAAATGACATGGTCAATTTCGACCCGTGAACCCCTGAAATCGAATAAAATTGCTATTTCATCAAATTTTCTTGTGTTTCAACTATCTGAAAAATATACTGAAAAACTGGCCAAACTATTATTTAACCCTCTAATGGTCCGACGGAGAAAATTAACTTGCTGAGTAGCAACATTTTTGATTTTCTTTCTTTATTTGATTTTTCTGGCTATAAGCAATCACCGAGCCGGGCTGAAATAAGTTTCATTTGAAAGCTTAGATATTATTTTGGCTATTTAATCACAATTTGTTTCATAATTACGGGGATGAAAGGTCGCAATTCACCAGCAGCCAACTTTAGTTGTAAATATCTAAGCTTTATATTTGATTTCAGATGTTAATTTAGGTACCAAACTGTCATTTAGTTGGAGTTTAAATAATCCTGTATTGTAGTTATGTATGCAGGCTTTTGTACTCCGTACATAAAAATCCAGATAGCAGGGGTTGTGAGGGATTTCTTTATAATTTTCAGGAACAAAAATTTCATTAAAAATGTTAATTTTCTGCGTCGGAACATTAGAGGGTTAAATAATAGTTTTGCCAGTTTTGCAGTAGATTTTTCATATGGCTGAAACATAGTAAAATTTGATGAAATTGCAATTTTATTCGATTTCAGGTGTTCACGGGTCGAAATCGACCATGTCATTTGAGAATAGCTAAATTTTTGATTTTCTTTCATCATTTGATTTTTCGGGCCATAAGCAATCACCGAGCCGGGCTGAAATAGGTTTCATTTGAAAGCTTAGATATTATTTTGGCTATTTAAGCACAATTTGTTTCATAATTATGGGGATGAAAGGTCGCAATTCACCAGCAGCCAACTTTAGTTGTAAATATCTAAGCTTCATATTTGATTTCAGATGTTAATTTAGGTACCAAACTGTCATTTAGTTGGGCTTTAAATAATTTTGTGTTGTAGTTATGTATGCAGGCTTTTGTACTCCGTACATAAAAATCCAGATAGCAGGGGTTGTGAGGGATTTTTTAATAATTTTCAGGAACAAAAATGTCATTAAAAAAGTTAATTTTCTGCGTCGGACCATTAGAGGGTTAAATAATAGTTTTGCCAGTTTTTCAGTATATTTTTCAGATAGTTGAAACACAAGGAAGTTAGATGAAATAGCAATTTTATTCGATTTCAGGGGTTCACGGGTCGAAATCGACCATGTCATTTGAGAGTAGCAAAATTTTTTATTTTCTTTCTTTATTATATTTTTCGGGTTATAAGCAATCACCGAGCCGGGCTGAGATAGGTTTTATTGTAAAGCCTAGATATAAGTTAGGCTATTTCAGCACAATTTGTTTCATAATTACGGGGATGAAAGGTCGCAATTCACCAGCAGCCAACTTTAGTTGTAAATATCTAAGCTTTATATTTGATTTCAGATGTTAATTTAGGCACCAAAGTGTCATTTAGTTGGGCTGAAATTGATCATGTATTGTAGTTATGTATGCAGGCTTTAGTACTACGTACATAAAAATCTAGATAGCAGGGGTTGTGAGGGATTTTTATATAATTTTCAGGAACAAAAATGTCATTAAAAAAGTTAATTTTCATCGTCGGACCATTAGAGGGTTAAATAATAGTTTTGCCAGTTTTTCAGTATACTTTTCAGATAGCTGAAACACAAGAAAATTTGATGAAATAGCAATTTTATTCGATTTCAGGGGTTCACGGGTCGAAATCGACCATGTCATTTGAGAGTAGCAAAATTTTTGATTTACTTTCTTTATTTGATTTTTCGGGCCATTAGCAATCACCGAGCCGGGCTGAAATAGGTTTCATTTGAAAGCTTAGATATTATTTTGGCTATTTAAGCACAATTTGTTTCATAATTATGGGGATGAAAGGTCGCAATTCACCAGCAGCCAACTTTAGTTGTAAATATCTAAGCTTCATATTTGATTTCAGATGTTAATTTAGGTACCAAAGTGTCATTTAGTTGGGCTGAAATTGATCATGTATTGTAGTTATGTATGCAGGCTTTAGTACTACGTACATAGAAATCCAAATAGCAGGGGTTGTGAGGGATTTTTTTTATAATTTTCAGGAACAAAAATGTCATTAAAAAAGTTAATTTTCTCCGTCGGACCATTAGAGGGTTAAGTAATAGTTCTGCCAGTTTTCAGTATATTTTTCAGATAGTTGAAACACAAGAAAATTTGATGAAATAGCAATTTTATTCGATTTCAGGAGTTCACGGGTCGAAATCGACCGTGTCATTTGAGAGAAGTAAAATTTTGGATTTTCTTTTTTCGTTTGGTTTTTTGGGCAATAAGCAATCATTTAGCCGGGCTGGAATAGGTTTTATTTTAAAGCCTAAATATAAGTTAGGCTATTTCAGCACAATTTGTTTCATAATTACGGGGATGAAAGGTCGCAATTCACCAGCAGCCAACTTTAATTGTAAATATCTAAGCTTCATATTTGATTTCAGATGTTAATTTAGGTACCAAACTGTCATTTAGTTGGGCTTAAATTGATCATGTATTGTAGTTATGTATGCAGACTTTAGTACTACGTACATAGAAATCCAAATAGCAGGGGTTGTGAGGGACTTTTTTATAATTTTCAGGAACAAAAATTTCATTAAAAAAGTTAATTTTCTGCGTCGGACCATTAGAGGGTTAAATAATAGTTTGGCCAGTTTTGCTGTAGATTTTTAAGATGCCTGAAACATAGGAAAATTCGATGAAATAGCAATTTTATTCGATTTCAGGGGTTCACGGGTCGAAATCGACCATGTCATTTGAGAGTTGCAAATTTTTTTATTTTCTTTCTGTATTTGATTTTTCGGGCTATAAGCAATCACCGAGCCGGGCTGAAATAGGTTTCATTTGAAAGCTTAGATATTATTTTGGCTATTTAAGCACAATTTGTTTCATAATTACGGGGATGAAAGGTCGCAATTCACCAGCAGCCAACTTTAGTTGTAAATATCTAAGCTTCATATTTGATTTCAGATGTTAATTTAGGTACCAAAGTGTCATTTAGTTGGGCTGAAATTGATCATGTATTGTAGTTATGTATGCAGGCTTTAATACTACGTACATAAAAATCCAAATAGCAGGGGTTGTGAGGGATTTTTTTTATAATTTTCAGGAACAAAAATGTCATTAAAAAAGTTAATTTTCTCCGTCGGACCATTAGAGGGTTAAGTAATAGTTCTGCCAGTTTTCAGTATATTTTTCAGATAGCTGAAACACAAGAAAATTTGATGAAATAGCAATTTTATTCGATTTCAGGGGTTCACGGGTCGAAATCGACCATGTCATTTGAGAGTAGCAAAATTTTTGATTTACTTTCTTTATTTGATTTTTCGGGCCATAAGCAATCACCGAGCCGGGCTGAAATAGGTTTCATTTGAAAGCTTAGATATTATTTTGGCTATTTAAGCACAATTTGTTTCATAATTACGGGGATGAAAGGTCGCAATTCACCAGCAGCCAACTTTAATTGTAAATATCTAAGCTTCATATTTGATTTCAGATGTTAATTTAGGTACCAAACTGTCATTTAGTTGGGCTTAAATTGATCATGTATTGTAGTTATGTATGCAGACTTTAGTACTACGTACATAGAAATCCAAATAGCAGGGGTTGTGAGGGACTTTTTTATAATTTTCAGGAACAAAAATTTCATTAAAAAAGTTAATTTTCTGCGTCGGACCATTAGAGGGTTAAATAATAGTTTGGCCAGTTTTGCTGTAGATTTTTAAGATGCCTGAAACATAGGAAAATTCGATGAAATAGCAATTTTATTCGATTTCAGGGGTTCACGGGTCGAAATCGACCATGTCATTTGAGAGTTGCAAATTTTTTTATTTTCTTTCTGTATTTGATTTTTCGGGCTATAAGCAATCACCGAGCCGGGCTGAAATAGGTTTCATTTGAAAGCTTAGATATTATTTTGGCTATTTAAGCACAATTTGTTTCATAATTACGGGGATGAAAGGTCGCAATTCACCAGCAGCCAACTTTAGTTGTAAATATCTAAGCTTCATATTTGATTTCAGATGTTAATTTAGGTACCAAAGTGTCATTTAGTTGGGCTGAAATTGATCATGTATTGTAGTTATGTATGCAGGCTTTAGTACTACGTACATAAAAATCCAAATAGCAGGGGTTGTGAGGGATTTTTTTTATAATTTTCAGGAACAAAAATGTCATTAAAAAAGTTAATTTTCTCCGTCGGACCATTAGAGGGTTAAGTAATAGTTCTGCCAGTTTTCAGTATATTTTTCAGATAGCTGAAACACAAGAAAATTTGATGAAATAGCAATTTTATTCGATTTCAGGGGTTCACGGGTCGAAATCGACCATGTCATTTGAGAGTAGCAAAATTTTTGATTTACTTTCTTTATTTGATTTTTCGGGCCATAAGCAATCACCGAGCCGGGCTGAAATAGGTTTCATTTGAAAGCTTAGATATTATTTTGGCTATTTAAGCACAATTTGTTTCATAATTACGGGGATGAAAGGTCGCAATTCACCAGCAGCCAACTTTAATTGTAAATATCTAAGCTTCATATTTGATTTCAGATGTTAATTTAGGTACCAAACTGTCATTTAGTTGGGCTTAAATTGATCATGTATTGTAGTTATGTATGCAGACTTTAGTACTACGTACATAGAAATCCAAATAGCAGGGGTTGTGAGGGACTTTTTTATAATTTTCAGGAACAAAAATTTCATTAAAAAAGTTAATTTTCTGCGTCGGACCATTAGAGGGTAAAATAATAGTTTGGCCAGTTTTGCTGTAGATTTTTAAGATGCCTGAAACATAGGAAAATTCGATGAAATAGCAATTTTATTCGATTTCAGGGGTTCACGGGTCGAAATCGACCATGTCATTTGAGAGTTGCAAATTTTTTGATTTTCTTTCTTTATTTGATTTTTCGGGCCATAAGCAATCACCGAGCCGGGCTGAAATAGGTTTCATTTGAAAGCTTAGATATTATTTTGGCTATTTAAGCACAATTTGTTTCATAATTACGGGGATGAAAGGTCGCAATTCACCAGCAGCCAACTTTAGTTGTAAATATCTAAGCTTCATATTTGATTTCAGATGTTAATTTAGGTACCAAAGTGTCATTTAGTTGGGCTGAAATTGATCATGTATTGTAGTTATGTATGCAGGCTTTAGTACTACGTACATAAAAATCTAGATAGCAGGGGTTGTGAGGGATTTTTATATAATTTTCTGGAACAAAAATGTCATTAAAAAAGTTAATTTTCATCGTCGGACCATTAGAGGGTTAAATAATAGTTTTGCCAGTTTTTCAGTATATTTTTCAGATAGCTGAAACACAAGAAAATTTGATGAAATAGCAATTTTATTCGATTTCAGGGGTTCACGGGTCGAAATCGACCATGTCATTTGAGAGTAGCAAAATTTTTGATTTACTTTCTTTATTTGATTTTTCGGGCCATAAGCAATCACCGAGCCGGGCTGAAATAGGTTTCATTTGAAAGCTTAGATATTATTTTGGCTATTTAAGCACAATTTGTTTCATAATTACGGGGATGAAAGGTCGCAATTCACCAGCAGCCAACTTTAATTGTAAATATCTAAGCTTCATATTTGATTTCAGATGTTAATTTAGGTACCAAACTGTCATTTAGTTGGGCTTAAATTGATCATGTATTGTAGTTATGTATGCAGACTTTAGTACTACGTACATAGAAATCCAAATAGCAGGGGTTGTGAGGGACTTTTTTATAATTTTCAGGAACAAAAATTTCATTAAAAAAGTTAATTTTCTGCGTCGGACCATTAGAGGGTTAAATAATAGTTTGGCCAGTTTTGCTGTAGATTTTTAAGATGCCTGAAACATAGGAAAATTCGATGAAATAGCAATTTTATTCGATTTCAGGGGTTCACGGGTCGAAATCGACCATGTCATTTGAGAGTTGCAAATTTTTTGATTTTCTTTCTTTATTTGATTTTTCGGGCTATAAGCAATCACCGAGCCGGGCTGAAATAGGTTTCATTTGAAAGTTTAGATATTATTTTGGCTATTTAAGCACAATTTGTTTCAGAATTACGGGGATGAAAGGTCGCAATTCACCAGCAGCCAACTTTAGTTGTATATATCTAAGCTTCATATTTGATTTCAGATGTTAATTTAGGTACCAAACTGTCATTTAGTTGGGCTGAAATTGATCATGTATTATAGTTATGTATGCAGGCTTTAGTACTGCGTACATAGAAGTCCAAATAGCAGGGGTTGTGAGGGATTTTTTTATAATTTTCAGGAACAAAAATGTCATTAAAAAAGTTAATTTTCATCGTCGGACCATTAGAGGGTTAAATAATAGTTCTGCCAGTTTTCAGTATATTTTTCAGATGGCTTAAATATAGGTCAATTTGATGGAATAACAATTTTATTCGATTTCAGGGGTTCACGGGTCGAAATCGACCGTGTCATTTGAGAGAAGTAAAATTTTGGATTTTCTTTTTTCGTTTGGTTTTTTGGGCAATAAGCAATCATTTAGCCGGGCTGGAATGGGTTTCATTTTAAAGCTCAGATATTAATTAGGCTATTTAAGCACAATTTGTTTCATAATTACGGGGATGAAAGGTCGCAATTCACCAGCAGCCAACTTTAGTCGTGAAAATTTAAATTTCCTAAGTGGTTTCAGATGTTAATTGGGTTCCATGCTGTCGATAAGCCAGACAAAATATGCTTTTTTTTGTAGCTAGATATACAGTCTTTGATATTATTTACATAGAAATCCAAATATCAAGGGTTGAGTGGTGTTTTTTTTAATGATTTTCAGGAATGAAAATGGCAAAGAAAAAAAGTTTCCGTCGGTTCATTGTCGGTTCCCTGTAGGGTTAAATAAATGTTTTGCCACTATTCAGAATATTTTTCAGATAGCTTATATATAAGAAAATGCAATGATATAGCAGTCTTACACGAATTCAGGGGTTTACAGGTCGAAATCCACCAAGTCATTTGAGAGTCGTTTAATATTTTGATTTTCCCATTTTCGTTATTTTTTTTCGGCAATAAGCAATCGTTAGACCGGGCTGAAATAAGTTTTATTTGAAAGCCTGTTATTTTATCTGCACGTTTCAGTAAGTTTTGTTGCATATTTAAGAGGAATGAAGGTTGTGATTCTTGTTGTGGCGTTTGGTTGCGATACTTGTCTTGATGGGACTTTGCCATTTTAATAATGTTGTTAATCTATGCTTATTGCATTTTTCGAACCATTCGAAATGAATTAGTAACTGCTTTTAAAGAATAAGAGGTCGTAATCGTGTTGGCTGCTAACTTCACAAAAAAAGTCATCTTAATTTAGTCGGATTATAGGCAGCCAAAGTTGGCTGCCAACTTCACACCGGTAACTCGTAGACGTATATTTTACAAGCTTTTTTTTTACCTTGCGTTGTTAGTAGGTATGGGTCAAATCTAGCAACAAATTTTTTAAACAGTTATCCTCGACCGATTGAGCTGAAATTTTGCATACACGTTTAGTTTGGATGACAATACGAGGTAAATTTTTTTTTTTTTTTAATATATATTACGTCACACTAAGACACCCCTAGATGGCAGACAAAATGTTTTATCATGAAAGGATTTGCTGAGAAGAATATGCTTTATTTTTTTTTTTATTAGTTAGAAATGGATTCAAAAATGTTTTTTTTTTTCTAAAATCTAATTATATTGAAAAGTTATTATAAAGAACAGTGAACTACGAAGCATGTGGTAGGTACCAAAAGGTTTTAGGTACCTACAATTATTTTAGGGATGTTTTTTAGTACTTATTTTTAAAAAAACTCAGCGTCTGATATATAAAAAACAATTGCTGTTCGTTAGTCTCGCTACAATACTCAAAAACGGCTTGACCGATTTTAATTCAGCGCTTTTAAAAAATCAACAAAACACAAAAATATATACACAGTTGACGTTTTGGTTTGTGGTTCCCTTCAGCAAACGTTTTGATGAGGACTTTGAATCTCTGTTTTAACTGTAACTTTTTTTTAAATTTGTATCTACATGTAGGTGTGGTATTGAAAAAGTTTTTTTTTCAAAAAAATCATTATGTTTTGTTTTGTTTGCCTCAATACAGGAATGGTTTAAAATAAAAATAAAATCGGAATTTGTCAGGATAGAAAATTCCGGAACTTTTTTTAATGAAATTCGGACAGGATATTTGAAGGGTCAGCTAGTTCTAAATAAAAAAACAAAGTAGGTACTTATTTAAGTTAAGAGAAACCATCCATTTAACTAGCCCGTTGGTCCAGTTGGTAGTGAACCTGCCTTCTAAGATTGGGCTTCTAAGCTAAGCTTGGCGTGGGTTCGATTCCCGTCTAGGACAAACATTTATGTGATGAACATTTGTGTTTGTTCTTTATCTGGTTGTTTATATCTATTTAAGTATGCATTTAAAACTATATATGTATGTATATCAGTCTCTGGCAGCCATATCACAAGCTTTGCTTAGTTTGGAGTCAGATGATGTGAAAAAATGTCCCGAATACTTATTTATTTTTATTAACTGCTTCCATTACTTGAGAAACTTATCTACTGAGTATTCAAATCAATCGAGTAGTACGTATCCGTTTGTATGAAACTGTAGCATTATACATTGTATCTTAGTTGACGCGTGTATACATAATGAGTCATACTTAGTAGTGTTGCTAAACGAATGCGGATTTAAGTTACAAATGACATTTTCAAAACTCAAACAAAATGTAATGCCTTCAGTCTGGGGCTGCACTGTTGCCCCACCAGTGAGAGTCACGATCAATAAGTGACGTCATACATCTAATATCATACTAGAAGTATAGCCGAAACTCTTTGACCCGTTAAAACTTGTACCTACCTTATTTTTTTACTGAAAATCAAGAACTTTTAGATGATTAGTACATTACTGTAGCACCCTGCAAAAGAAGCATACCTAAATGGACGAACGTAAAAATGTGGCGTAAGTCAGCACACCCTGGCGTAAGTCAGCACACCCTAGTCCATATATGCCAAATAAAACCAGCCAGCTTCCTTGTTTCCTGAGAGATATAATCTGGGGCTTTTCAAGGCCAGAGTGTAGATCAGAGAGTTTCCAAGGCCTCAAAGTCCAATTTATGAAGAAGAGGGTTCTTTAAATTATGACCACATTAAACCTACCATGTTACAGAAAACTATTGTTTCTAATGTGTTACTTCATTAATTGGAAGGTTGGTAAGCAAGAGGTTTGGTCTACAATTTGCATGTTAATAATAATAGTATGTCAATGTACACACATAACATAACATTTAACATTTGTGGGTAACATTTGTTTTTAAAATGCGTGAAAATTAAATTTGAACATTCCATTAGACCACCGGGTCACACCGGGTGATGAAGCTTCCTAAAAATTTAAAAGAACATTTGGGAAAAAATATTCCATCTACCTTACTCGCTCTCCCTATATACGTAAAGTCCTGGCGCTAGTAGCACAGTTTAATTACTAGCACAGAAGACATAATAGTTACTAGTACAGACGCCAGCCAGTCTCCAAACAACAATATTTGTAATGTTTAATGTAGTCCTGAGATGTCTAATTTCTCTTTGTAGTCTTTTTAAGTTTGAAAAAATATATTTTTAAATAAGCAATTTTAAAAATTTTGGTTCATTATTTATTTCCTTATTTAAAGTAA
Source organism: Agriopis aurantiaria (assembly GCA_914767915.1). Taxonomy (NCBI): domain Eukaryota; kingdom Metazoa; phylum Arthropoda; class Insecta; order Lepidoptera; family Geometridae; genus Agriopis; species Agriopis aurantiaria. Next base: position 8,149,189 of record OU612000.1, on the reverse strand, counting down.
AATCCAATTATTTTATCTTGTCAAATTAAAATCACTGCGAGAAACAATAGCTGCGAAAATATGGATGATACCTATTTTATTATTAGCAATCAAAAACCTTGCCCTGCAAAAGTAGGTTATAGTGAAACATTGATCAAACATGAAACACTAATTACAGCGGACCACTGACGTCACTTATAACCTATATTTTTGCAGCCTGGAGGCTGTGACCTAACCCAATTCGATTCGCAACAGTTCTACTGTAACGTATACTAAATCAGGCCAAGCCCAACTGAGTCCAGCGCAGCGAGCGAAGGCTTTAGGGGTTGCAGGGAAACGCGGCTCGGGCCCAGACTCTTGGGCCATGTCAGGGCCGTGGAAGTGGGACGTCCCAGGAAGTGTCGAGGTGAGTTCAGTAACATGTTATTAGGTCACCGCTGGATCACCGCGGCCGGAGGGCAGGTCATGACACGGATCGGATGCTGGCATTTCAAGGAAATTTAAGATTCCTGTACTTTTAACTGGGTGCTGCACAACGAACTTTTGCAATTTTTCTTTCAGTACATTCCCATTGAAATTAAAAAAAATATGGCATACGCTTTTCATTGAAAGAACACGAGAAAGTTCTAAACATGGGCTTTACAGAAAATAAAAAAAAAAACAGGTATTTTACTCATAATTATACCTTAATAAACTAAACTAATACATTAATTACAAAAAAGGAGGGGGTTCTCAATTCAGTTGTATGTTTTTTTTAATGTATTTTACCTCAAAACTCCGTCATTCATAAATGAAAAAAGATTGGTGCCACAAAAATTTCATCAAAATCGGTTCAGTAGTTTGGTTTTTTTAATTAATATAACGGGGAAAACAAGTTAAAGTAGACTTATTTACCTATGTCTGTGCCTATTAACCTACTAATTTAGGAGTTGGTTTTTTAAATTGATAATTATTTTATTAGAAATATGAAGTAGCTAAAAAAAATTGCCGTCTTAAGTCTCATCTTTCTATATATGTATTTTTGCTAAGATCCTGACATGATTACGAAAATCTGTCTTTGATTGTTATTAGTATTATTTGGAAAGGCTCCTAGGACGAACGGAGAAGAGTTCTAAGAAAGGACTTATGTGTGTTGGTGAGATCAAAGTGAACGCTTAACAACAGGCGAGATGGTGGTCAAATGCAAACCTACTATTTATTTAAAAAAAAAAAAAAAAAACTTTACGCCTGTATTATGTCTTCTGTGCCTACGTAAAGTCGCGGGCATTTAGTTAGTTCAACAACCAAAAATGATTACCATTTAGTTTTTCATTTATTATTTTATGTCATCAACCAGGATAATTTTTCCCCACAATTTTCCCACTCTATACAATCAGGCCCCTCTTTCCCACTGGGCACTCTGGGCACGTGCCTAGGGCCCCGCGATCGATAGGGGCCCCCAAGTTCCTGCCAGGTTACCAAACGATAACCAATATTTATTACCGAAAAACATTTTTATTCCGAAAAAATCAAACGATAATGACTGACTAAAATATGTACCTACCTACTTGCTTATTAGCTTTTGCATGCGCGAAGGTACCCTACTCTCGGCCGAAAATCTGACTTTCCGATTTCAGCATGTTTATTATAAATTTAGAACTTTGCTTACAGAAAGTAAATACAAAATAAATGAAAGTAGATAGGTACTTTCTTTGTCTATTCTTACAAAATAGTGCTCTGTCAAGGTCATATCCCAATGTGCCCACGGCCTCCAATAGGTTAAAGACGGCCCTGTATACAATCTTACTATTTCCTCCGTCAGCCCCAACTCACAAAGGAGCAAATAATGTATAAATCTTCTTCCGAGATACCGGTTAACGTTCTTCTTTCGAGTCGATGTTCCGTAAATTATAATAATGGTAGATTATTGTATAATGTGTTCGTAAACGTGCTCGTTTATTTTCGTGATGTTTCCAAGACTTTCCTGAATGAAACCTCTATAAATAACATCAATACAACTGAACATTACATATTCCTACTCCTCCTTTAATTTAACTATTCCGGCTAGAAACGGCTTTCAGTATCTAATGAAGATAACTAACCGAGAATAAGAAAATTACAATATGACCTTAACGCCCTTAGCACACTTCCGCTGCGAAACTGTTACTCCTTGTAACATCCCAAATATTAGTACGTTAATACTTAGGTATGTGTATTCAAACACGTGTATTAATTTCGATAATGAAAGTAAACAGAAAAAAAAGGTTAATTAAAGAAAAAAAAATGGTACCACCTATGATTTATGGCTTACCTAATATAAAAGGAATCATCAAAAACAATTTTGTATTGAGGGAATAATCGCGTAACAAACTTACAAAAAAAAAAAACAAAAAAAAAACATACAGTCGAATTGATAACCTCCTCTTGAAGTCGGTTAAAAAGAAAGAATAAATTTATTTTGTGCACAGAACAACACACACACACTTACATTTTTAATTGACGAAAAAAGATGAAGTTCTCTATGTCTAGTAGACGCTTAATAATATTTTTTTCGTGTCATTTTCTATTGAACCTCGGTGAACTCTACATTTACCACATAATAAGACTTACGTACTAGAACGAAGTAGAGGAATTTATTTATAATTTTTAAGGACCTCCATTACAAGTATATTATAATTATTTTTAGATTCAACAATATCAAATTTGTGAAAAGCGGTGATGCTTTTAATTTCATTGGTCCTTCTTTCGTATCTTGCTTTTAGTTTCTGAAATTCTTCCAGTTTTCAGCAACGACAGTGGCACCGACGACATGAGGGGGAACTAAAAAACAACTGAGATACCACCAGCTGTGTTCACTCCGCACTAAAACTCGAGAGAGCACAGTGTGGCACCCGGTCGTTCTATAGTTGTTTTATCTTCACTCTTCCGTCAATTTCCTTGCAATTTTTAATTTTTCAACCGCCAATTTTTCATGTTATGCCTTGTAGCGCCATCTATGTTTTCACACCAGAACTACACAGCTTGCAAGCTCGCTGAAAAACGTAGCGTCGTGCGATGATATTATCATCGCGATTCACGTGTGGAATAACAGATGGCACTTTATTGAATTGTAAGGAAATGGCGTGGTGGTGAAGCGACGCGGTGGAATCAGAATGAACGTTATTAAATTTTTCCGGGTAACACGAATTACACGAACACAGTACTTTAATGGATACAAATAAAACTTACAGCTAAAACGGCTGTGGAAAGATTAAGACAACAAGACAACCAATGAAGATACAGCTGGTTATGTTTATACAATATACAAACAATATTACAACATAATTTTATTATACATTCACAAATCCCAATGAATCACTACACACACATCACAAAGATTTCAACGAAGAAAACAATGTTTTTGCCTTTTTTGATGTACCTAGTTACTTATCAAAATACATATATTATTATACTTATCAAAATTTTGTAAATAAAAATTATTTTATCATCTTTTTACTGACTTCAGGAGGTTTTCAATTCTGTTAGTTTTTATGGAAAATGTTCTCAGAAAATGTATTTACTAATTATTTTTTTGCTAGTTTTTGTTTAAATTAATTATTATTTATATATGTAATTACGGGGCTACACCGATTACCTACTCCGTAATTAGTAAATCGATTTAGGTGTTTTTTTTATTGTGTAGTTCTCCTCAACAAAAATCTAATTGACTTTGGTCAAGTGGTTTTTAACCAGCTTCAATAATACAAATAATTTTAGAGAGCGCTTTCTAATATAGCTTTATAATATACGGTTTTTTTAAAATAAATATTGTAGATAACTTAAAAGTAATCATTATTGAACTTAAAAATATTTTTTCAAAGCTTCACAATCACCAAAGAGCGTCACGCTAAGGTTAGCCCTGTGCTCACGAATTCACCGGTTTAGGGTAGGCACAGCATGATTTATAGTTTTCTTTGGTAAGGAAGTGGGTCGCGCAGGGGTGGAACCCCAAATGCGCACCCCTCCAGCCACGTGACAACCCTGACCTTGAGACGCACGCACACTGGCGCACTTGTCTTCCTTCACGCGCACAAATAAAAGGGATCACGCCCACAAATAAAATGTGAGATTGCGGGTGGATTCAGTTTCACTTGTAGGCCGTGTTTAGAATGGGTTTGTGTTCTGACTATGGCAACAAAAGAAATGGTGATAGGAAACAATTTTCATACATTATCCGTATAAGAAGTGCGACCAACTTTTTGACCGAGCGAAGCGACTCAGTACGGGAACACATCGTTTATAGTATACTAGCTGCACCCCGCGGTTTCAACCGCGTAGTTGTAAAAAAAAATATGATGATGATGAAAAGTAGCCTATGTTTTAATACAGGACATAACCTATCGGTATTCTAAATTTCATCCAAATCCGTCAAGCCATTTCAGGATGGATGACTAACAAACATACACACATACACACGAACTTTCGCATTTATAATATTAGTTTGATTAGGTATGTATTTTGTAACTTGTGTACCGTTTATTAACATCGCGCTCACCGGCTAGAGCTATCTCTATCGCACACGTCCAATATTTAAAAGAGAAAAATAGGTACGCTATGTTGAAAAAAAAATGGGCATTCCTTTTAGAATAACATTGCAAATGGTAGGTAGGTATACTACCTTAAGAAACTTTCGTGTTGATATGTTTTATTTTGGCGGAAAAAATCGAAAAATACTATTAGGTAGTTACCTAAAATCGAAAAAAGACGATTGCACCTTCTTTTTAGACATTTCAAATGGTCTCGAGCAATTATCATGTTGATGTTTTATTTTGGCGGAAGAGATCGAAAATACAACTATTATTTCGGGTTTTTTCGCCTGGGCGTACCTAATAATGTCTTTTTGCAATACTTTTTTGTGATTTAATAATTATCAATTTATGTGGTGGCACGGAACCCAACGAGCACTTGGCCGGTTTATTTATATCTACGCGGGCGCGGGTCTACGAACATGTTACGACAACAGTTATAGATTATCATAGAGAGCAAAGAAAAGTTTTTTTTTAAATTTAAATTTGAACGTCTGTCAAGGCATTTTTGTAAGAACTTTGTTGTAGCCAGTTGCACCCATATAAACGAAACGTCAGTCATTCGAAATCAGTTAGCAACTGTGATGAGGACAAAAAATTTTGAGACCTAACCCAAACATTTAAGGTCCAAGTTCTTTGGATGCGGAGTTCGACGCGTTGGCATAAATAAGAATGGTCAATCAAGGATGCCTCGACAGTTTAGTAATGGCTGCGATATAAACTGTAGATTTGTACCTACGTTACGGTTTACGAGCGTTTGTCACGAGGGACTTTTGGTACTGCGCATAACAAATGTAGGAGCTATATTACAAAATGCTATCGTTCAAATTTTCGAGCATAAAACGAAAAAATAAAGTCGCAATTGCCAAGACAAATTTAAAACAAAGTAAACCATAGCATTCAAATTGTTCCACGAAATCCACTCTCAAACTTTCCCTCCGAGAGTTTTACGGAAAACCACTTTTGTTAATTGTAATAAGTTGATTATGTTGAGTTCAATTAAAAAAAAACATACTTATTACAGAAATGTAATTGTCTATAGGTTGAATTTTCTACTATTAACCGACTTCAAATAAAAGAACGAAGGTTCTCAATTCAATCCGTATTTATTGGACAGAATCAGAACGCCAAAAAGGCAGTTTTCGTTGCTTTTTTCGTCAAAAATGTGAGTGGGCTCTGAGGAGGCATAGATGTAGGCAAAGCCAACACTAAAAGCCATTATTACATTTTACAACACATTTGCTCAAAAAGTGCACTTACGATTACGATGCCTGAATACATTGTTCGAAAGTTAAACATTACGCATCATACAACGGAGCGTGCGGTAATGAATTTTACCGCACCGGTTTGTATAGCACCGTGCGTGTAATTTACGGTATTTTTTAATTTCCATTTCCATAAAAATTGTTTCATTTGTAGCCTTTTTTTCTCGCAAATGTGTTGTAAAACGTTGTATGGCACACGTGCGGATTGGTTTTTACAAACTCGTGACTATGGTAAGCCCTCGACTTCGTCTCGGGCTTACATTCGTCTACTCGTTTGTAATAACCAACTTACCGCACTTGTATCATAAATAACTATTAAACGTGAGTTAGTATTGAAGTGGGTTGCACCATCTTAATTTAGCAAGTTACTTTAGAAGCCAGGCTTGGTTGCACCATAGTAGTAGTTAAAGTAAATGTTTATGACAAATTTGACAATAACAGTAACGCTGACTTAACAGTTATTGCGAAATTCGTTGCACCAGCGTATGAATTCAGCAGCATAGTTAGAGTTACCAGGGTTGCAAGTCAAATGGGACCTTATTTACCCCAGATGCATAGCTGGAAACGAAAGAATGGAGCGATGCGTGGGCAGTTACCGGTAACAGGTGAAGTTATAACGTCATATAACAATTGTCGGATGGTGCAACAATTTTTTTTTGCCTAACCGGTACTTTAACTTAAATGCCGATGTTTGTTATTGCTAAAGTTAGATGGTGCAACCCACCCTTAGAATTATACATGTTTATGATTAAAAGCTCCGGGCTAAAGGCTAAGATAGCCCGTTGGTCCAGTTCGTAGTGAACCTGCCTTCTGAGCTTGGGGGCGTGGGTTCGATTCCCACCTAGGACAAACATTTGTGTGACGAACATTTGTGTTTGTTCTATATCTGGTTGTTAATATCTATTTAAGTATGTATTTAAAAATATATATGTAGGTATATCAGTCTCTGGCAGCCATATCACAAGCTTTGCTTAGTTTGGGGTCAGCTGACCATGTGTGCAAAAATGACCCGTATTTTTTTATTTTTTTATTTTTATTGCTACACTATATTTAAAAAAACGTATATGTATAATTTGTGTTAAAAGTTTGAACGGATTGGTTCACTAAATTCCGTTGCAGCTGAACTGATTTGGATAAATTTGGGGTACCCCTAATTAAGCTAATGGCTATGGTGCTTTTTATCCCAAAAATATAGGTACAATTCCCATAAATTACCAGGAACCACGGAAAACAGCAATTTCATCATAAAATGGGTCATCAAAAGAATTACTGGTTCCATAAACTTCAGTACCCTTTAATAACGCCTCCCTGAAAGTTTCAACTTCCCTTATAACGGCAAAGTACTTAATCATAATTAATTATAAAATACCCCTAGAGGCTTTGTTTCCTTGTCGCTATATGGAAGTGACGCTAATTTGAACATGACCGGTATTGTTCGATGTATTGAATGGCTTTACAGACCCGTTATCAAGTATGATAATGCTCACAAGGACGCCCACATGTGGCCAGATAAAATAGATAGCCTAGGTACTGGACTACTGCTATTGGTAGGTATAAATAGGTAAGTCTGTATAGTAAATTGCAGTCTGTGACAACAAGTTTTAATATAGAATAGGAACTACTAATGCCATATGCCTATGCCTGCCATTTTTCAAGATCAAGTGAGGGTAGGAGAACAAAACACCCGCTCTTCTCGCCGGACTCACCCGCAGTTTTCAGTCAGCTCGTGACCACGGCCATTGTATAACATGGTCGAAACGTCGAGCGAAAGGTACATATTTTTTACCTAAATTAAATAATACGGGATAAGTCCCGATAAACGTTTAAAACATGTGTTCAAATCGCGAAAGTTTAAAAATTACTAGGAACTACTTATTTAAGTTTTTTTTTTAAAACCTATATCTATAGGTACCTAATTTTAAAAGTGTTGCTGTAATTTTTTCGTAGCCTGAAATAAAAGAGACAGCAATGTTTTTAATATCTTTATCTAATTATAAGTAAACTTTAAATACAATAACATAATATATTATTACGTTTTGTCAGAAATAAATGTAAAGTTTAGATTAAGTCATGTCAAGGTAATTTTTAGGGTTCCATATCCAAAGGGTGAAATCAGGACCCTATTAGTGAGCCTACATTGTCTGTCGTCTGTTCTATGGTTCTACCTATTAACGGCTGTATCTTTCGAACCGTAATAGATAGCCAGACTATGAAATGTTTAGTAAAAACGTCAAAAATAAAAAGGGAGGTCCCCATACAAAAAACTTATTTTTTTACGTATTTTGCTAGCTCTGATGTAAAAACGGTAATACGTATGAGCATGTAGCATGATTATGGTAACATATTCTAAAGTATAACAGCAAATAATAAATAATGGCCAAGTGCGAGTCGGTGACAAATTTCTGTTCATTACCAAGTTATAATTGTGTTATACTCGAGCGTCACTAGCAAAATATTAACTATGTGACAGCGTAGTATTTGCTTGGACAATTTTGGAAGGCGTTAAGCCTGAACAAGTCAGTTTTTTTAATTGATAATTATTGTATTTTGTGGTGGTACGGAACCCCCAGTGCGCGAGCCCGACTCGCATAAAACCGGCCAGCGGTTTTATTTTTTAACCCATGGACCTATACTCATTTACTTCGTAATATGCCTTGTCCTGCAGGAAACATTTGTTTGTATTTAAAATATATCTTGATAAAATAAATATGTGTAATCTAAAACATTTTAATAAAGAGCACTGTTGTTTTTATTTTTCGATCGAAATCAGAAATGTAGAGTATTAAATATCCCCTAGACCCGAAAATGAAAAGAAATTTAATGATAGCAATCAAATTAATTTCATTTAGATTCAAAGATTAGAAGACTAGAGAATAGCGCCATTTTTTAAAATAAATTTCTTTTATTTCCCAAATCCAACGTTGGGTACAATTTCATTAAAGTTGTATTATTATTCGATTAAAGTTGTCAAAAGTTTTCAATCTCTTTCTGATTAGGGTTAGAGGAGACCGCCGGAAATTACCTGGAGCAGACCCTTTCAGACACTTTGTGACCAAAACTCTGCAAAGGTCTTTAAAAAGGTCAAAGGGTCTTTTAAAATTGATTGGATTTGTTTTTGTTAATTTTTCCAATGCAATTGACGGTATTCTTTTACTCAAACGAACAAGTATTTAAAATATCACAATATTCACAATTTGTTAATCCTGGATACGCTGCCAACTGGTATAGTGGGCTTGAGCATTTGGATTGTTTATCTTCTACGGTCAATCTATATTTTTACAATAAGCCGAGTAGTTTAGATTTTTGGTGGTATTTACTTAATAAAGGCAAGTTGCATTGATCTCTTGTATTTAGTTTAGTTTATAGGTTTATAGACATTTATTCTCATATAAGATGTTACATCACTTCCATGAGAACACTGCTAACAATACATTTACAGTTCGTCGTCGCAAAAATAACTAATAACAGGCAGGTTGCCCTCATCTCGAATTACCGGTATGAAATTGATTGTATTACCAACAAACTTTGAAACTAGAGGCACGGCATGAGCGAGTGAATAATAGATTGTAAAAAAACTACTTTGTTTTTTTCCAATCAATTTAGAGATTGGTAAAAAAAGAGTGAGAGGGTGTCGTCATTTAACCTAAACGATAATCGAATGAATATACCTTAAGGAAAATACCTAATTAATAATGAACTGATATTATTAAAAAAATATACGAAAAAGACATTCCGTTTTCCCGGCTTCTCGTTCATCTAAACTTATGTGATCTAAATTAATTTAAACATTGAGAGAGGAAGAGAGACTCATCATTTCATTTGTAAAATAACCACCTAGAAATAAATTATAAAAGGAAGTCCCTAAATCTCAATAATTGATTCGTTCTTACCTTAATTTCCATCTGTAAGAGGGTCCATTTCAAGATTTGTTTCACCGCGAGTACCTGAAAGGAGACGAATTTATAAATACATAGGTACCTACTAATGTTTGTACCTACTTATTTAAGTAGGTACACCCAGCTCCACCGACTTTCTCAGATCAGCAGTGCAAGTACCGTTCTTTATCGATCGTCAAATTCGCTAAAATGCCATAGAATCGATCACAGCGAGTACTGAAAAAATGGCATATTATCGAATTTGACGACCTCAACTGTCAATTTGACGATCGATAAAAGAACGGTACTTGCACTGCTGTTTAAAATAGGTTTTTAGTTTATACAAATATATTTATTACGAAAAACTGACAAAAACATTTGGTTTACCTATCTATTTAGTTTTGCATGCAGCTGTAGGTGTAGGTACTAGGTGAAATTTGTGTTACAGATGTTACGATTCAATTTAACCTCCGGCGTCTGTCCTATATAAAAATATGTGTACGCATTTATTTGATAAAAGTAGTCAATCAAGTACCTAGTTCTTACAATTACGACACATTCGAGTTATGTTCTTACTTAGAAATAATTTTACAGAAGTTAACAAAAACCGAAATTTTATACTATCGCGACACGGCCACAGAAAAAAGGAGTAAATCGTAATTAAATAAAATTTGGTTATACATATTAGCAAAACTGTACTTTATACAAAGTAGTAGTATAATTAGTAAGTAGTACTTACTAAGTACCTACTAATAAAGTAGTATGTGCGCGAGTTATATTTTTCTAACATGCTTTAAAAAACTTTACAAACTATATAAGGCATTCTAGCTGTATTTTGTGCTTCTTTTATATGTAACAATAAATTAATTTTGTATATGTATTTGTATTTTGTATATTTTGGAAGTCGATTTTAACCTAAGTAGTTACTTGTAATTGTAGTATCGATTTCTATATTTGCAAGTGTGTGTAAATCGGATGATAATACAATAATGTGGTATAATCTAACAATTACTACTAGTAAACCCCTCGAGTTTGCACTCTGTTTTAACTAGTCGTAACTAGTTACTATGCGTGTTTTTTAATATTTAGTTATTTTGTATTAGACTATAGGCATGCGTTTGACCACAATCTCAGCGATGATGTATCCAAGATGTAGCATGCTTGCCTAAAAAGTATCTATACCTACACTTTATTTTTGGTAAGAAGAACAAAGGTAAGAAGTTCCACAAATCTGCTGTTTTTATCAAAAAGGTGGATTCAGGATTAAAACCGCGTGTATTTCCACAGTAAGATGTTTCTTTTTTGGCCATCTGGTAGGTACTATTAGAAGAGCGATGATTTCTCTATATGATGCATTATTGGACTGATCTACTTTCAATAATTAGATGTGGCAATTACGACGATTGCCATGATATTTTACTGAAGCTACCTATAGTTAGCAATAAATAATGTTACATAATAACTCATCGCATGCGAAAAACCTTGAAGCTGATCTGTAGAGCGGAAAACAAGGCACGACAAAGATTAGTTAGCAGTTACTTCCTGACTCATAGCAATCCATGTTTACCGATGTGACGTAGACAGGTAGAGCTAAGCAGCTCTGTTGAGTTTTCATAATGTCTCTCACGTTATCTATCTATATCTCTATCTCTACATAGTATAAAGTGAAGTCGCTTTCCGCGTCTGTCTGTATGTCTGTATGGCCGCTAACTCCTCCTAAACCACGCAACGGATTCCGATGCGGTTTTCACCATCAGTTAGATACATTTTCACGGAAGGTTTATGTATATAACTAGCGACCCACCCCGGCTTCGCACGTAAATTACACCCGTGCGAAGCCGGGCGGGCGGGTCGCTAGTTGTATATCAAAATGAATCCCTATTTACCTTGGTCAGGCCATAACTTGAGAACGACTTTACCGACTTACGTTCGTATTTTTTTTTAGTTTTCTATTACTCTAAGAAGGTTCTCACGGAAAGAAAATTTAAGAAAATTGCGCAGAAAATTGTAAATTTTCAGCAAACTTAACGATGATTTAACTTCGCGCGTTTGAGACAGGACAACGTCTATCGGGTCAGCTTGTTTTACATAATTGAGATCAATAAAAAAACGACTTCTGAAAATATGTAACTGACGCAATTTTCCAGTTATTTTGATTTTAAAGCCGAACAAAATAAAATAAAAACAAATTGAGAACCCCCTCTTTTTTTGAAGTATGTATGTTAAAAAGAAAGCGAAGATATGATGAACTCTGATGAACAAAACATCTAAATTAAAGCATTAGTGTCATAGGATACGTGTGACGACAAATTTTCTGGAATATCGGTTTGATGTTTATTTCTTTGTACGAGTATAATTTAGAGTAAAACGGAATTTTATAGTTTAAAATTCAAAACGATCCTTTTAATACTTAACTCAAGAGGCGAAGGCCGTGAAGATGTAATTCTCAAGACTAATCTAAAAAAGTTTGAAAAAAGGTTTTGTATACCGTTAAGAGGGTAAAAAAGTCCTTGGACTTCTTTCATGAAAATCACTCTAGGTAGGTACATTTGTCAGTGACGGGCGACTTATTCACTGCGCACGAAATAAACGAAGAATGTCTGTAATTGCATTCTTTGCATTTATAAACGTGGTCGTAAATAATTTCTAACGAGCCATACTGTTCTAATATTTGTTATTTATAGAGCACATGATAAGAGTTGAAGCAACTAGAACTATCCAAGGTACTTGATGCAAAATTAGGTAGGTGTTTGGCCGAATAGTTTAAAATGAATACCCACCCAGTAGGTTACTATAACTTTTCCTTTTGTCGATGCTATAACTCACATAATTTCCTACGACATACTTTTATTACTATATATACATTATACAAACAAATAATTAAGTTAAGTAATATAGTTATTTGTGTTACAAGGGGACAAAGAAATATTCTGTTCATCACAGCCGTTATTTTGAATTCAGAGCGAAGCGGAGGATTCTATTGCAGAATCCCGAGCACAGCAAGCGATTCTAAAGTAGAATCCTAAACGTAGCGAGGAATTCAATATACGCCGCCCGAGAACAAAATATTACCTACTTTGCCCCCTTAGTAACACAAATAACTATTTCTAGATCTTAGAGTAACTACTCAGAGAAGGTAAGTTTCCAAACAACGCCTTTTTAAAACGTAAGCTACAAATTCGCTTTGTAGCTTACGTTTCGATTGGTATTTTAAACGATTTAAGCAAGAAAATTAATGGATTACCTGTGGAATGTCACACCATAACTCTTATGCTGTTTTTCTGATTTGTTGTGGTACGATTTCACCGCGCAAATTGTCATAGTAAATATATTTTTTTTTTGAAGCCATATATGACACCATTTGAATGCCTTAAATTTTGTGAATGTACTTGGTTTCTTTGTGTAGTTATTCTAAGTTCTAGATATTAGCATAGAAGATAAATAATATGTAGATATAAATAATTATTAATCTCATGTGCTCTGACCACACTGTAACAGTAAACGACAGGCATTGAAGAGCGGCACGCCTTACCTACATATGAAATAATTATAATTTATCATAGTAGAAACTCTGCAAAATACTTTTGTATAATTTGCTTATTGCTTTGTGGAAAAACTAACCGTACGTCTCTTCCTCTTGGAATATACATGCATAAAAAACAAACTACCAGTATTAATTATTACTGACCTAAAGTTAAAAGCATTGGCACGTTGAATGGCATATTTTTTTTGCCAAAGTATGCTCCAGCTTTCTTGTCACCAGTCGCTTCAGTTAATTTTAACACAAGTTTACGCCACGCCCAATAAAAGCTTACAAAACATTCCTTTGACGTGGGCGAAGGAGTCATTTATTATTTCAGCAAAATCTTTCATAAATCCATAAATAGACATTGCTATCGGCCCGGGCCCTAGGTTTTGCGTCATCAGCCCACGTCTGGGAGAATGGGAGGGGAGGGGGCAAGAGTAGGAGGTTTCCGGAAAGGACACACGCATGCGCGTCAGCTTCAGTACGAGTATAATGTCAAAGGGCACCCCTGGGAGCCTAGGTACCTAGGCGGTCCTAGCGGCTGGATTGATCTGTAGGAAACTAGGTCACACGACCTGCGCGCTGAGACCTAAGTTAGTTCTCATGCTAATTTGTAAATGTCGAGGTAAAACAATTCACCATAGAGAGAAAACGAATTCTAAAGAGTAGGAACTGTAGGAAGTACTTTGTTTAGACCAAACTGACAGGATATTAGTAGTGGTATTGAGTTTAGTTAAGGCTTTAGCAGTTCTGGATCGAACATAAATATTAAATTTTCCAGACAGGACGGTAGTAAATAACAAAATTATACTAGGAAACCTTTTTGGAAGCTGTTACCAACGCCATTGTAGAGCAATCAAGGATTATAATAATGTTTCTTGAGAGCAATAGAATATGTTGTTTCTGTCCTCATAACTCCTCATCTCAATGTGTTGTTCTAAGTAAGCTGCTTATTAGTTTTGTTTTTTTTAAATGCCATAGGTGGCAAACAAGCAGACGGGCTGCCTGATGGTAAGCAGTCACCGTCGCCTATGGATACTTGTAACACCAGAGGCATCACAAACACGTTGCCGACCCTTTATAGGACTCGATTAGTGGTCGACAAAAGACCACAGAGAAAGATAGGAAAAGCTTTCGAATAAGTATCGAACTTAACAAAACTTATCGGTACGTACTCGTATGAATGAAGAAGTTAAGAATATGATCCTTATACACAGAGCAAAAACAAGAATGAACTTAAACACAATATAGTTGTGGTAATTTAAAACCAGAGCGAAGGCCCTGACGTTACCTGATACACCTCGGTAATGCGGTCTCATGACTGAAACTATCTTGACTTAGATTCTCAGGTGACAGGAAGTGTTTGTCCTCATTTACCAGGCCAATCAATGGGTAATGTTCGCCATAGAAAAGGCAGAGTTGAATATGTTTTTATTGGGCAATGCTTAGAATAGAACAAAATGTCTTATTTACACTTCTCATAGACAATTTTGTTACTAATCAATGCAATTATTAAAATCGATTTGAAAGTCACTTCCCAAGAAGCTAGATTTGAAACTTTAGAATAAAATGTAGTTTAGAGCTGTATGACAACGCGATATTTACTGTCTATAAAATTCATCACTATAGTATAAGCTAAGGTCGCTCTCCGCGTCTGTCTGCAGGCATAACCGCTTACTCCTCCTATACCTCGCAATCACGCAACGGATTTTGATGCGGTTTTCACCATCAGTTAGATAACTTTTCACGGAAGGTTTATATATATCCGCGGGCGGGTTGCTAGTAGGTAATAGTAGATTTAATTTTTTTGGCCTTTTTTGAGCTACACAATAAAGGATCGAGCACATTAGGACGGGCCGCAGCGGGCCGGGCGCATCGCAAAAATCGCGTTCATATATTTTATAGGGAAATCCACCCCGCTGCGCCCCGGCATAATGTCCGATACTTCATATAAAATGTATGAGGGCGATTTTTGCGATGCACCCCGTCCCGCTGCGGCCCGTTCTACGCTTTTGTGTGTATTCTTCATTTTTACTTCGTTCATCGTTAAATCTCAGAATTCATGGTCTAGTATTGAATCCAGAGCAAGCGAAGGTTCACTAATTCAAAACCAGGCTTTCATTCCAAATAACAACTATGCAGCCCATGCAACAAATAGCAATTTTTCATCCCAACTTTACATGTCGCCATCTTGTTTTTGTGATGACGTCACCCACCCAGTGATGTAGGTAAGTAATTAGGATGTCCTGAGATGATTTCAAAGTCATAGTGTTTCAATAACTTCAAGGGCATATAAGAAGTGTCACTTTGTAGATGCATCATGAATCACCGACCGTTGGTTCAAAGTAAGTACGCGTAGCGTGATAAAAATACTGATGTTATCTGCACTGCAGTATTTCAGTTTTAAAAATGTAGGCAGTAATTTGGATGTCGTTAGATGTTTTGCCAAAACTCAAAGTTTTTCAAGAGGGTAAGTCAATGTTATTTACGGCTGTTTAAATGGGTTTAATTTAAACCCGCTTGTTTTTAAAACCACTGTTAATTTAAAATGTGTATTTACAACAGTTGAAAATCTTATTAAATTAGCACTAGCAATATCGCTTTTTGAATTTAGTAAATTTTGAAGTCTGTGATTTAGATGCAAAGGATGTTATCTTTTTTATCTCTTTTATTGCTGCCATAAATATTGATGTCTTCATTATTTTTATAGCTTCGGCAAGGGCTTTATTCAGCTGAGCCGGATTGATATTCTTGATAACATTGTCTCCAAGCAGCCTAGCTACGTCTTTATTCATTTTGTCTATTTATGTACTGTGTAAGAGTAAACAAGTTCTGTACGTCCATCACTTACAATTTCCACCTTGAGACAAAACAAACGTGGAACATCAGCATTTATGAACGTCACATTAGCGTTGGCTTTAGTGAAACGTGATCGAGGGTTTGATTGTCATCTTAATTGCACCAGAGTCTTTAATCTGATGTATTTTCCACAGAGAATGTAGGCAGAATGAATTTTAATGTAAATTTGTGTGCTGACATTAACATGCAAACCCAAGATGCACAGTGCACCTGATGCACGAAGAAATCACTAGTGCACTTACACAAAGGCATTAAAGATTTACAAGACGATAAGACGGTTTAACATTCTCGTCCTATCCTAGGGGAACATCTGACTGATCGCGAGAGTCGCATTCCGTTTGCCGTTACGACTCCATAAAACATTCTGTTTTAAATTGCAAGTAAACGTGCAGACGAGTAAAACAGAAATAAATAAGTGTGTACTGTGTGCTGCCAGCGCTGTTGCTAGGCGTGTTCAAGGTCTGTGCGACCCTGGCCGTGCCCCCCTCCCCCTTCCGTATCGCCGCATGTGCATCGTACAAGCTGCATTCGAACACACACCGATGCACTTGCAGTGTTGCCCTATTATTTCACTTTCCCATGAATGTAGGGAAATTAACTATGCCATAGTACATTACCATGACATGATATTATATTAGTATTTAGAAGAAAAAACAAATCATTTAGTCAAATCAGTTACCGATGAAATGACAAGTTTCAGTCTCAATCGGCTGGCGAAACTGTGTATTTTTTTCCTGGAGTTTGACTTGTAATAGATATACCTAATAGTATTGGGCATGATTCTTAAATCTTACAGTTAAGCTAGTACCTTATTGTATCTTGTCATACGCCGCCACCTATCAACCAACATCATATATATATCGATCATCTTCGTAAGGATTTAACGAATGGGTAACACCGTGCAATTCGCACTCACACAGCCAAAAAGACAATAACAACATGGCATGCAATGCAACGCGTGTAAACTCTGAAAGGGTGCGCGTTAGTAAGTGTGTCGTATTCGTATACACACGATGTCTGATTATTGACGGTGGATATTCTTGGGACCGTGTAAACACACGTATATACGTTCGTAGGGGTGATGTCTACCGTTTGGACTAAATATGGAAACTGATGCTTACGTGACATCTGAAGAATGTCTCTACCTCTGATATGGTAATTTTCGAGACGTTTGCCTTCATAAATTTTATAACACGTCCATATAAACACAAACAGTGATCCATACCTGATGGAAAGACAATCAAGTAAGTACGTATCTGTCAGAAGATTCGGATGTGTGAAGTAATATGAATATCAAAGTGAAATAATATTGTAGGTAGAAAACATAGTCGTCTCTAAACACAATATCTCAAGCAATAATTTGCATTGTGGAATAAGAATAAGGACGTAGTAAAATTTACAAAAGATACATTTTGTAAATTGTAAACAATGGAATGCGGAAGCAATGCAATGCTTATTAAACTGGCGTAGACTTCGGAGGATAATCATGAAAAACTCTTGGATAACATCATGATAGAAAAAGGCTGTCGGTTTTTGTTTTTGCAAGCTTTTATAACACGCAAACGCAGTGTTTATTTGCTCAGGGCCCTTACGGCTAGCTGTTTAAAGCAATCTTGTTTAGGTGATGAAATGTTGCGCGACCGCAAACTGTATCTGGGCGCGTTAAGATTCACGTTCGCGTGATTTTCCGAACTGCGCGGTTTTAACGTTAGTTTGATACCACGTAAGCAGTTGGCCGTAAGGTCAGCCGGGGTCTAGACAAGAGCCACACACTGTTAGCGTTCACGCCTGCGGAATGATGAAATTGTATGAAAATGACATTGACAATGACATTAGCATCAGAGAAATTATATCAAGCTAATGTCATTTTCATACAATTTCATCTTTCCGCAGGCGTGAACGCTAACAGCGTGTGGCTCTTGTCTAGATCCCCTGCAATCTTGCAAGCTGAATTAGAACCAGTTCCTCCGAATAGATTTTGCTGAAATTATGCATACACTTTCAGCTGGTGCCAATACAATAGGCAATTTTTTAAATATTACAGTATTGTAATATGTATTTGAAATAAAGTTATATGATTATTTACGGGAACGACGAGACTGGACGTTTTTTCCCCCATATAACTTTAGTGAACAACCGCGATAGTTTAAAACAGTGTTTTATATATTTGAAAATTTGCCACCAAAAAAAAAACAAAAAAAAAGAAAAGAAATTAAGAGTACGTATCATTTAAAACTTGTTATTTTAGTAAGGAACTTAATAAAAGTAGAACTAGATAATTCTTTAGTATGTACAACATTTTGTCACTCAATACTGTCGCTGAATATTCTTACACACTATTCACTACACTTATTATTTTTCACAAACAATAAGCAAATCTATTGTATAATAAACATGTTTGCCTCGTTTTCGTTCGTGACACTTCTCGTCAACAAGAAGTTAACATAATATTATTTTATAGCATAAATTCGCTTGTCGAGCGTTTATGCATAAAAGGTTTAATGTTGAAGTTAAAATAGTGAGAATTTAAAGAAATCCGTTTTATAAAAGTAATAAAAACCAAGAAAACATAGGTACTTGGCATCAGATTTATAAGTTTTGTAGTTTTTAGGATTCAGTGCTAAGAGAGTAAGAATTATTTCGCTGTTGTGAAAATAGATTAGATTCATACTTGGAAAAAAAAATGCAGTCTCATGGGGACTGTCGACAAAAGTGATTCGGCGCTACACGTCACATTAGCATGTCGGTGACGCGAACCTATTAGGTTTGCCACTACTAAAAATCGCTCAACGCGGCTAAAGAAGTTTTCTCATTATGAAAACATTAATAGGTACATGGAGGTTTACTATGAGAAGAGTTCTATCACATTAAATCCATTGGGAAAAATTTAAAGTAACAAAAGACATGAAAAAAGGTCTGCATAAGTACGCTGTTAGTGCAATTATGTTGGCTTATATAACGCGTCTATGTATAAAACGTCGTAGCATGTAACTGCAAGAATGAGTCCCATTAGTTTAATTATTAAATTTTTCATGATATACTCCCCTAAAGAATGCAACAACAAATCGATATCAAAAATTGTACCCGTAAATAGTTAAAGAACTTTTATATTGCAAAAATGCAGCACCATACACCATAAACCATACACGTGTTTTGAAGTCACACGCTTTGGCGATGTACATTGTTTATTTATTATCTAGATATCACCTCGAGTCCACGTGTAATGACATTATAATGATAAAACATGTATGTAAGTGGTATACAATGTGTTTGTAAACTACTTTGAAACATACGGATGTTTCTTCTCGGCACTTCTGAGAACCAGGTAAATAAATACCGTCTTGATTTATGATCGTCTTTTT
The DNA here is from genome assembly GCA_914767915.1 of Agriopis aurantiaria. Classification (NCBI taxonomy): domain Eukaryota; kingdom Metazoa; phylum Arthropoda; class Insecta; order Lepidoptera; family Geometridae; genus Agriopis; species Agriopis aurantiaria. The sequence continues at coordinate 8,129,779 of OU612000.1, read as the reverse complement.
TTCAATAAAATTACTTACAGGTAATCGTAGGGTTTCAGTCGTAATACAATAATATAATATATTTTTAAATACAGTTATATGATTATTTAAGGTATATTTACCATGGTAAGGTTGTGGAATGAGCTTCCGACATTTCGGCGTAGTTACAGTCTTCCCGTGATTCCACAACCTTACAACGGTAAATAGTAAATAATAATATAACTGCAGTGAACAACCGTGATGGTTTAATAATATATTATGAAATTAGTGAATAAAGGATGGATTTAAAGCGAGGGCCATAGATGAATCACGAGCAATTCGTTGATTCAAGTGTTAGAATCCTGAGCGACTCGAGTGATTCATGGCCCTCGATATAAATGCGTTTTATTCAAGAGTTGCATACTATACTTTATACCATGACTACGAGATAAGAAAGATTTAAGGAGATATTATAGCATTTACACGTAGGTTGAATATATTGGTGTGTAAAATCAAACACCAATATAGTGCTTATTATTCACTGTATTCAGTAAATAAAAAAAGCTTTTTACAGGGGGAATTCTATAAAACAATATTTTTAAATATTTATATGACACGGGAATTACTCACGTAAGATTAAGCCGGTTACTCCGACTATAGTTTCACCCGCATTAGGTGGTCTTTTTCCAGGTGAATGCACGCGCGCAGCTGCGTCTCGCTTTGCACATTAGGGTAATGCGGTTGAAACTATAATCGGAGTAACCGGCTTAATCTTAAGTGAGTAATTCCTTTGTAATATTAATAAAATGTGTGAAAACCACGTCAGTTTCCATAATAATATTTTTAAATGTTTAATTATATAAGTATATAAATAATATAAGTAATTTTTTAAATTTATTGGTACGTATGCCATGTCAGTTCGTTATGGTAATGGATAACTCATTAGTATTGTATGAAAAAGCAAGAGTAGGTAGAACCAGGTAAATATAAGAGCCAAGGTTTCAGTAAAGCCTATTATTATCATTATTACTGTGTCACTTTAGCAGCACATAATCACGCAAAGTCACAAACGCGAGGTGTTGTAAATAAACAAACGATCCGCCATCTTGGCCGCCATGTTCGAAATGATACGTCAAAATGACGTAGATATTCGTCAGCTGACAGTGATGCGCTACTAAACATAGATGAATAAATTAATGCAGATTCTGTCAAGTTTTTTTAATGTTACCTTGAGCTGACACTGGTTAAATCAACAATATATCTGGAGACAAATATAAAAAAACAGGTTATTGGCAGATCCGTAAATAATTTGATTCACTTGTCCGGTCCGGTTTTAGATCAACTGCAGGAATGAAGTGCCTTTATTGATGGAATAGCACGTTTGTTTTGGAATCCAAATGCAGGCATGTTTTCATGAATAATGGCTATAAAGTCGAGCATTGATTAGTCACTCTTAATAATGAACACAGTATTTGGAAACAACTTGAATGTACGGTACGTAGCTCTAGTTTCCATGATACATAGGTAGGTACTTACTCTATATATAAACATGAATGCTTATTGCTCATAGAATTTGGTATTTGGTAGACGAAAATCCGAGGATCAGGTTGAGTGACATCTCTTGGGATAGGCCAATGTACAACAATGAACTAAAATGTATGTTGATTGTAACGATGATACCTATTAGGTACAGTTTTCTTTTCTTTGAATTTACGAGCTCAAATAGCCGTAGAACTTTCATTTCGTTCTTCCCTATTAGCTGCCAGCGTTTTTATTTCTTGATGCCACATTACATTTCTTTGCTGTTTGCTCAGTCTGGTTACCTCTTTTCTCTAAGAATTTACTTTACTCATTGCTACACACATTGCTACAATAAATTCAAAGACAAAAATAAATTGTGTCGTTTGATTAATAACTCGATCAAATCGCATGCCTAGAAGGAAACGAGCACCTGTCAGAGACCTCTTGCTTCTTGAACATAAAATGTAGCCAATGATTTATTTGAACGTAATTGATTACAAATACGTACAGATGGCAATGGTAATGACGGGGAGACAGGCGTGGTAGTAGGTATCCGTATTGTTATTCGGGCTTCGATGGCGCGAGTTCAAGGTAACGTCATGTGGGAGGCCCCATAAGCCGGATTATGTTGTCCATTACAATAAACATTACTTGAATCAAGTCTAGATTGTCGATGGAAATTCGGCAGAGACATTTTTTAGAAGATAGTTCATTTATTCGAGTGGTCAAACAGTCAAATTCAATAATTTCAAAATAATTTTATTTCGACGATTATAGATCATACAAATAAGGAGTTAAAAGTATAGACCACAAAAAATTCAAACTACAACACACATTTTGCCATTTGCTTGTTAATCAGTGCATAGACTAAACAGCAATGGTCTATGTAGGTATTTCCTACTTTTTTTACCGGCAAATGCCTTTATTAACTAAACAAAATACAAGCTAACACTAAAAACCTAAACTACTTAGCCTATTATAAGAAAACAGAGTTAGACTGCCCATAGACCGTTGATGGTCTAATGACAATCCAAATGTTCAAGCCCACCAGTTGGCAGTGTATCAGGGCCCTGATTCCGTAACTTAAACACACACGTAACGCGGCGCGTTAAGGCCTCTAAAAATTTAGCTCAATTTCTTAAGGAATAAAGGCAACTTTTTAGATGTTAACTTAAAGCGCCGCGTTACGCGCGTTTGAAGTTATGGAATCAGCGTCCAGAATGCTGGCGGCATTACCACGGTGATTGGCAATGCTGATGCGTTGAGTCAGAAAAATGCCAGCATTTTGGTCAAAAGCATGCGGCGCTCGATTTTTTTTGAAAATGTCTGCTAGATGATAAATTTGATAAAAGATCGCCTCGAAAGACCTTATCGCAAACTAAGTGGTATTGTCTTAGACAATCAAATTAAATCATGGAAATTGTTTGCTATGCTGGCTTTAATATATTTGATATAAGTTAAATACATTAGACATGTGAGTTAAACATGGTGTTATGATGTCATAAAAAATAATATTGCTTATGTCGTTTGGTCATTCCAAACGACATAAGCAATATTATTTAGATGCAAAATTAAAATATTCCATTTCCTCACATTTACACTAATCACAATCACAACACCGTGCTATGTAAATGTTTTTTGCAATGTAAATGTTTTGATTTCAATCACATTTAAAAGCACAATTAGAATAATTTGATATAATAAATGCAATTATCGTCTTTATTAACGAGGAAGTTACTGGGCATGATTCACTAGCTGCAAAGTTATCAATTTCCACTACTTATTTCAAAATAAGGTGCAAAATTTTGTGACGATGATGACACACTAGTGCGGGCTATCTATGTCATCATCATCATCTAACTGACCGCTGCTGGACATAATATGCCTCTCCCAATGCACGCCACTGAGCTCGGTCGGCAGTTCTTTGCATCCAGTTTTTAGCCGCCATTTTACGCAGGTCGTCACTCCACCTGGCATTCTATGTACGGGCTATCTATGTACACGGACTACGTTACACAAACTGGTACAGCTTACATATTTAATTGATAAATAATAATATATGTGAGTATATAATATTCATATAATATAATTTTATTAAGTATATAAGTAAATTATAATCATTAAAATAATAAAAGTTGCTGGTAGTTGGCCATATAAACGCACATATATTTTTTTACTGAATGGTTTCTCCTACTGACCAGTCATGGCCCTTCGGGTAGAATCGACTTCTTTTTACTTCCAAACGATTGTGCAACAAAGAGCGCCCAATATTATGGTCTTTCTCCGTGAGCGGACTTTAGAAGAATACGTGTCTAATAAAGCAGCATCTTGACTCTTTGATTTTTCAAAGCTACAGATTATTTAAGTTTTGTAGATAATAAATGTCATGCACGGTGGTGAAATCACAACCCAGCGATGGTATATAGTATAGGCATGTTTCAAAAGAAATAAGCCTGGTGGATAACCCACCGCCCGGCGGCTAATATCGCCGGCCACCTTAGGCATGTTTATGGCATCCTATAAAATATCACAAGTTATCTAAACGTCTATAACAGCGTCATTTTTGGATAAGATACAAAAAAACCGGATGCATATTCTGACGGTTTCCAAAATACATAGTTACACGTCATTTTGAATAACAACCGAATTCCTTGATCTGAAATACATATTTAATTTTAGCTTAGTACCTAAATCTTCATAATTACAATTTAATAGCTATGCTCCGCTCCAAAGAACAATTTAATTGTGGAGTTAGCTAATATTAATTTGACTTGTGGGAAATCCGGACCAGTTGGCGAAGACGTCGCAAAAAAACTGGCAGGTTATGTATTATCGATTTATTTTTCCAGTAGACAACACTTGAATTTTAATGTTACCACTATACGTATTTAACAGAAAATCAAACCAGCCGGTGTAAACCTCACCGGAAATACGTATATCATAATGATTTATTTATAGTACCTTCAAAAGATGGAAACTGACGAGGTTTTTTCATATTTTGTTTATATACGGGAATCATAGTCACGTAAGATTAAGATCACATTTACTCTGACCATATTTTCAACCTCATTCGGCGGTTTTTTAAGTTGAGTGCACGCGCGCTGCTACTTACTTTAAACTACGTTTAGTAACTAAGTTATTTAAATCTATAATTAAAATATAAATACTCAAGATGATCCAAATTAAACACGAGTTTAAAAAAACAAATTGATTTCGACATTTAAAAACAAACCCTAATAAAAAATAAAAAAAACTTATGATGTAAACAATTTACCTATACATACAATACAATTTATATAACTAATCTAGTGGACCGCTAGTGGGAACCTGGGAACTGTACCCTTAATGCTATAGCCAGATTTTGATTTCGTATGGAAATTGGTTACATAAACAGACAAGATTGTACAAAAGTATATAACGGTATGCAAATATCTCAAAAGTAAATATAATAGGTAATGGACTGTACGGTATATTTTAATTAAAAGACAGCCCTTAGCGTGTAACATATAAAAAAACGTGAGAGACTCCTATTTTAGTTCCGCCTTGCTTCCAATTCATTCTATCGTCCAACTCTATTCCAATTCAATTCAGATCAAAGTGGTCTGTGTAATTTCAATTACTTTTAGCAACAGTCCGAAAAGTATTCATTAGAAGTGGCCACGCTGGGTTCCCCGGTTCGCCTTGAACTCGGCTGGTCGACATTTTTTGCTAGCAGACGCGCCGACAGGATCCGCAAGCGGGCCCTTAGCTTGCCCACACACTCGGTGCCCTTGGAAAAGATGAGGGCTCTTTGGAATTTGACCGAGTTCCTCCTTTGAGAAATACGACATGCGTCAGATGTTACGATTACCGAACGGCTCGACACTCTTGCAATTGTTGTAAATTAGACAGAATTATTGATTAGATTAGATAAATGGCAAGCAGACTTACTCAATTCAAAAACTGGTGTACCGTACTGTACTAAAACTGACGTTGAATCTCTCAAATCTGTAACTAGTTATATTAGACGCTAAATATTAACTTTACGATCGTGACGTGGTGATAACGCTGAAACCTCGAGGCAGATTGAGTCACATAGAGGACAATCGAGTTACTTACTCAAGTAATATTGACAGCCTAATGGCTAGAACAAACATGGCCGCAAGTACACGTAATGTGATGCCTTCGGATCACATCAGATCTAATAACACCAATGAAAATGGCCAGTAAAACGCTACTTTAAAACAAACATCGTACACAATTCATGGAAATGGTTTTGTGTTGATGTTTTTTTGCGATAGCAACAAAAGAAATATAAGGAAAAATGTGGCGATAAAGACGCGAGAAGAATATAATAAGTACCTAGAGAATGGTGAAGTGACGAGCATAACTTACGGAACCGCGTGCTCCAGCGAGATGTTGCATAATGATTGGCTCACGGCGTGGCACTGGCACCGGGAAACACATGACGCGGATCACCGGCCACCGAAGAACTGTCCACGCGCTTACTGATCACCCTGCCTAAATGATTGCGGAGTTGGTGAGCGGCCGGCGTCAGTGGCGGTGTGTTTAGGATACTTTGGTATATATTAGCCAGATGATGAGGTGCGGCGCCGGCCGGAGCGGAGCGCAGTGTGTGTGGCGGTCGCCGGCGCGGCACTGAGGCTCAGCTCGGCGGCTCGCGTCCGCCGGCCGCTCCTGCATTGCGGCGCGCAGTCGCAGTCGCGCGCGCATGACCTTGGCATTGAACTTGGCAATGGGCTGGCTCGCGGGGCGCGGAAGGCTGCCCCCTCACGGGGCTGTGATGCATCGCAGCTGCACCGCCCCTCTCCCGCCGTCCTTCCGTCATCACCGCCCGGCCACAGCGCGGGTAACAGTATCTACGGGTGGGCCCGGATCATAGACTATGTACTGGCCCAGCTATGTTACCCGGCGCGGCCATGTTTAACTAATGATCGTACGCCCTGCGCGATTGGATGTTACGAAAATATTTATAGGATTTTGATTTAGTTTGACTCTTGTTTATGCGCAGATAATAGACGACACGACCGTATATGAATAGAAAATAATGTCACTGACTGGTGAAATATGATTCTGCAATATAGTACTTAAGAGAAATAAGACAATGGAAGATTTCTACCACAATCAATCAAATAAAAAAAAAAAAACACAGTTTATAATTGAAAATATGAAAGAAATGTGGACCAACATATTTTTGAGAGACCCCCTTTCCCTTTTTTCCCAACCTTTCCAGCCTGGCCAAGCAGTTAGCCCGAGGCACATCTGATGTAATGTCGGACGCACAAAAAACTGGTTGCTCTTGAGTGTTGTTACCAAGCGAATCACATGCTCGCTTCACATGTTCATGATATATAGGTACCAGTATTGGCAATCTATTATTAATTTTACCTAAGCATCCACAAGTACTTGTTTTGTTATGAACAACTTGATTTATGAAAAGGTGTTAGCTTATAAAGTGATAATGCTAGTACTCGATCGAACACAAACATTTGCAGACTACTTATTTATCTTATCAGACTATTCATCCAGTGCATACTTGGTATCATTTCAAACATCCTTGTGGATTGTGTCGTCTTTCTTAATTAGAACAGCGAAACAATGGAACGCCTTGCCCCTGTCTGTGTTTTCGCAGCATTACAATCTTAGAGTGTTCAAGTCTAGGGTTAATAGGTTATTACTGGGCAAACGTGCTCCATCTTCAACCGCATCATCGCTTTCCATCAGGCGAGTTCACGGTCGTTAGCCTAGTCCAAAGTAAAAAAAAAGAAAGAAAATAACTATCAATTATATAAACCCGACTTCACACAAAATTGGTAAAATGTGCAATTTCGGTTACTTGGATGGCATGATACTGTCACCCGTTTCCCAGTTATTTTGGTTTAAAAGCCAAACTAACGAACCGATTATGATGAAATTTCTATAGAACCAATCTGAGAGCATATCCTTTCAATTAAATAAAGATTTTTTCCAAATCGGTTCGTAAATGACGGAGTTCTAAGGTAACAACAACTTAAAAAAACGATTTGAGAACCCTCTTATTTTGGAGTCGGTTAATAAAAATACAGACCGCATTGAGAACCGTCTTCTTTTTTTGGAATTGGTTTGAAAAGGATATTGATTCAGGAAAAGTCAGAAAACGATTGAAAGAGTTGTTATGTATACTACCAGGTATTGGATTGGAAGTTGTGCACATTTTAGCGTTGTTTACTCAACATTGTAAAACCTAAGAGCTGCCAAATCGAAAACAAAGTAACAAAACTTTGCGATTTGCACTATAATTACACGTGTAGCAACAGTCCATCACAGATTATCTATAGAGGCAAGTAGGCATATAGGGCCCAGCGGCACGCCACCTTGGGGCCCTGGGGCCCGAGAAGAAAAACAAATAAGTCAAAGTAGTTAGGTATAATTTTATGCTTTCGTTTTACAAAACTTTTAGCTTTATTTTTGTAAACGACAAACAATGTCACAAAAACAATTTAAATTTCGTTACTTGTTATAATTTCATTTCTTTTAATTTTGTTATATTTTCATTATGTTCCTTATGTTATGGAGTCTAAAACGGTTGGACCGATTTTGACGGGATTTTTACTGGTAGATAGCTGATGATAGGAGTAGGTAATCCACGCGGGTGAAACCGCAGGGCGCAGCTAGTGAGCTTATAGTACGAGTTACCAATTTCTCTATAATAAAACCCATTGAACATTATCAACGATAAAATTTGGTGTTGTTATAAAGTTTAAATGCTATATAGTTACTTCTTAAGGGGAGAGAAGCCCGAGACTTGCACTGCATAAGGGTTACTACATGGCTTAATTCAGCCCTGCAACTGAGCAGTGGGAAAAGTCATGGGGCAGCTGGGCAGAGACTCCCACCGAAGAAACTGTTATTTATACTGTGGCCAAAGCGGCGATCGATGTTGCTGCGCGCGCATCATCCCCGCTGTCCTGCCTTCCCTGTTTCATCACCCCTCTATCCCCCTTTCATCCCCCAGCTGCCTCCGAGCTAAATACAATCGAGCCCGGGAGCTGAACTACCTATCAGAGTATCTACAGTGCCACCAACTTAGCTGTTCATGTGGGCAAAATTGGAACTACAGCTTTTTCTTGGTGAATTTCTTATGTGGCAATACCAAATTCTGCACTAGCGACGCTGTCAACTGAACGGCTAATAATTACTAATCTGATCCTTTATCCTGGACGCGCTTATTTATGAGGTTCAAATTTGGTGGAGGTACTTAACCGGGTACAAGGTATCCCCCTGTATATTAATCTGCCGCGCTTTAAATCCCGAAATCCCCGCTTGGACCCTCCTACTATAAGATGGTGGGAATGTAGACAAGTTTCTAAGTAACTAATTGATCACTAATCATGAATAAAGTTTGACGGCACACCTGAGTTGCCAATTTCGTTAATGGCAGAAAAGTTAGCCGATGGAGCATGTGAAATTTCCTTGATAGAAGTAGAGCGAAAGTCGAAATCTCAAGGGTAATATGATACAGAAGAAATGTTTGGTTGTCTATTTGCACAGCTCTATCTTACACAATCAATTTAAGTATCATGTCTTGCTTGATAAATAGATTATTATGAAATAATCCCTGATAAGGTATTTTTAGGGTTCTGTATCTCAAAAGGACGGAACCTTTAAAGGATCACTTTGTTGTCCGTTTGTCTGTCTGACCCTTCTTCTCAGTAACACGTACAAGGGGCCTTACGGCTAACTGTTTAAAGCAATCCAGTTTAGGTGGTGAAAAAATGTTGCGCGACCGCAAACCTGGGCGCGTCAAGGTTCACGTTCTCGTGATTTGCCAAACGGCGTGGTTTTAACGTTAGTTTGAGACCGCGTAAAGAGTGGCGTAAAGCCCCAGGAATCAAGTTGAAATTGATAATATATACTAAGACCCATACGGTCCATTGGTGACAGGAGGTGTAAAATTCAAGGTTCTAAGTCAACGCAATTAAAATATACGGCAATTTGTCACATATTTTAATCGCAAATTCATAAATCAAAACCTTTAGACACTTCCCGTAGTCCTAGAATAGTTAAATTTAGCAAGAAGCAAGGTCTCACGTCACGACTCTCACGGGACATGTAAAGGAAAAAAACCGAAGGTCGTGATTTTAAGTCACATAAAAATATTTTTTGCACATTCAAATTTACATTTTGTTGTTGGAAAACTGAAAAGAGATGTGGATCGGTATAAGGGAGAATATTTTTTTCCACTGCGAAGTGAATTTTGTTCTTAAGTATTTCAAGCTTTTTATACTCGACTGTCGGAAGGTAATGTTTTTCGGGTGTATGTATGACATATTTATTAAGTATGTACAGAACCCTCAGTGCGCGAGCCCAACAAATAATTGGTATTTTTTTTTAAACTGAGATTTATGTATATCACAAACACAAGTTTTATTTTTACGCCCGAGATGGCAAACATGCAGGCGGTCTGCCTGATGGTAAACTTTACCGTCGCTTATGGATATTACGCTTCTGATGCGCGCTCTACTACCTAGGTAGTAGAATATATTTTACGGCAGCAATGGCATTTTTTTTTTCATTTAGTGCCTTTATTAACTAAACAAAATACAAGCTAATAATAACACTACAAATACCGTTGAAAGTCTAAAGACAATCCAAATGTTCAAGCCCACTATCAGTTGGCAGCGTACCCAGCATGCTGGCAGCATTACCACAAATTATATTTTAGTTAACACTTAACTCGTATGGTTAAAACATCGCTAGATAAAATAAGTTGTATTTTTAACCGACTTCAAAGAAGAGAGGGTACTCTTTTTTATCCTCAGTACTCTGTCATATATACTTAAACCGAATGGGATACTTTTTATTTGAAAGGATTTTTTTTCATATTAGTCCTATAGAAATTTCATCATAATCGGTTCAGATGTTTGGGTTTTAAAATAAAATACGTGAAAAAAATGTCATCCAAGTAAACGAAATTGAGTTTATTACTAAATTTGAAGTCGGTTTTTTAAATTGAAGTTGGATTATTTTACGCCATAATTTCACAGACCGCCACATTCTGCGCCTAAATATTCCTGGAATCCTTGCTCGATCCGAGAATAACCTGTTCAAGGCTCACATCCTGCTATAAAACGCCAGATTGAGATTTCCTCTGATTTTGTGAACACAGATAAAATTAATCGTTAAAATGGGCGGACCTTTGCTCAAAAGTTTTTTTGCGACTTGTTACAGGTTACAAATTTGGTCTTAAAATCTACTTTACTAATTTATAAAAGGCTATATGTGTATATATTTTACGTATGTATATATGTCTATACTAATATTATAAAGAGTTAAGATTTGATTGTTTGTTTATTTGTTTGTTTGTTTGCATCGAATAGGCTCCGAAACTAACTGAACCGATTTGAAAAATTCTTTCACTGTTGGGAAGCTACACTATCCCCGGGTAACATAGGCTATATAATATTTTCAAAAAAAATTGGGGTAGGATTAAAGTGAAAAACATTAGATCTTAATTAACTAAACTAAACTAAACTTGGCGTTCTGGGTAGAAAGAACACTTGGTTAAAGATAGCAAATAGAATAATACTGTAGGTATAGGAATGGTAGGCACGCGCGGTACCAAGTGATATCCTAAAATCTTGTGAAATCACTGATATTACATTGACGCAAAACAGTGATGACATACGACACTGAAACGTGGTCTCTCAATATGGGCCTCATAAGCAAGCTCAAAGTCGCACAACGAGCTATGGAGAGGGCTATGGTCGGGGTTTGTCTACGAGATCGAATCAGAAATGAGGAGATCCGTAGACGAATGAAAGTTACCGACACCACCGGACGAAAGTTAGCCCACCGGATTAGCAAGCTGAAATGGCAGTGAGCAGGGCATGTGCCCTGTATGTACCACGCAGAACAGATAGCCGATGGGGCCGAACGGTTCTCGAATGGAGACCACAGACCGGTAAGCGCAGCGTAGTACGTCCACCCACAAGATGAACGGAAGATCTAAAAGAGAGCAGGAAAACGCTTGATGCAAGGCCACTTCCAACCGGCCTTTTTGGAGATCGATTGGGGAGGCCTATGTCCAGTGAACATCCTATGACTGAAATGATGATGATCATGATTATGAAAACAGGGTTGAATAGGTATCTTCGATCAAGGATCTACATTCCTTGATCGAAGTTAGAAATAGAATAAAGAAGCTTATGCTTGCTGCTGCCAGGATGCTATATCTAAAGGGGGATCCCATTTAAATTAGAATAAAATATTCTACTTCTAAGGGTGGAAAATTAGGGGATGAAACTCATTTATTGAACTTCCCGTGGAGTCAGTGTTTATTTTTTTTTGTATAAATGTTCTAATGATTGAGATAACGTGCCGTATACGCAATCCCCGAAACAAAAATAACGCTCGGCGTAACATATAAACTGTAACATTATTTTAGCAATAAAAATGCGAGGCTCTCCCACGACGAAGCTAAAGGTCAAAAGGTGATTAACGGGCACAATCCGGGAGCACAATGTTAATAACTTATTTCAACAGCTCTAAGTGGAAACTCGGGGTTAACAGCTAATGTTTTCCATCAGTCTACCTACGCGCAGACTATTATAGTACATTTTATTACAAAACAAATACCAGCTTTATTCTAGAAAAGGTAACTTCAAAGAAAATGTTGAAAAAACCGTATCTCCGTATGGTTTCCTCCGTTCAGTTTTGAAAAATTTGGAAGGAAAATTTGCCACCTTTATATAGTTATAGTGCTTCATTTTCAGTTAAAGAAAATGGCCGTAAACATAAAATAAAACTTTTTCATTATTAATTCAATTAAAATTACAGGTAAAATAAAAAATATCACTAATCTAAAACTATACAAAACAAATACCAGCTTTATTCTAGAAAAGCTAACTTCAAAGCAAATGTTGAAGAAAGCAGCAGGAAAGGTCCGTATCTCCGTATGGTTTCCTCCGTTCAGTTTTGAAAAATTTAGAAGGAAAATTTGCCACCTTTATATAGTTATAGTGCTTCATTTTCAGTTAAAGAAAATGGCCGTAAACATAAAATAAAACTTTTTCATTATTAATTCAATTAAAATTACACGTAAAATAAAAACTATCACTAATCTAAAACTAAAACGAATGTAACAAGCTGCTACCAGTGGGCAGCGTTCCCAAAATGCTGGCAGCATTGCCACGTTGTATGGTAATGCTTAATCTTTGGGCAAAATAAAGGCTATCATTTTGGTCACGAGTTGCTTCGACCAGTCTCCCTGATAGGTCTTTAAATATAAAAAACCAGACAAGTACGAGAAGGACTCGTGCTCTGAGGGTTCCGTTGGAAGGAACATGTAAAGCACGAGTCCAATAAAAAAACTAACTGAAGTTGAAATATTGAAAGACAAACTTAACTTTGTAGTTGACTATAAGGTTCTTCGATACATTCCAACTACAAAATGTAAGTTTGTAATAGCAAAATAATTATTTTTAAATGATATAACTTAAAATTTTTAACTTTTGGATTTATTCCTATATATGTGCTATAAGACCTTGCCTTTTGCCAAATTTCATGATTCTAGGTCAACGGGAAGTACCCTATAGGTTTTGATTCCCCTGTGAAATCGCAAAATATGCGACATAAACGTCCATATCTGTTGATTGCGTTGACTTACAACTTTTATTTTTTTACAGCCGAAAGAAACCGTAGATTTTAGTATATAGTATAAATTTCCACTTGATACCTTTACGCGTTCTTGAGAAAAAAGGTCTTAACAGACGGACAGACAGACGGACAACGAAGTGATCCTATAAGGGTTCGGTTTTTTCCTTTTGAGGTACGGAACCCTAAAAAGCTAGTTTTTTGTCCTTTATCATGTGAAACTGCGTAGTAAAACAAAAGAGGTAATACATTTTTCATGTTTCAGCGGGTAAAAGTTGTGTGAAAATAAGGCGTTAAGTATGCTGTATGATTAAAGAAACATTTTAAACTCTAGAGCTGGTTTTTGCTCCAAAACACAGAGTAAGAGACATGCTCATCAGGTATTCTTGTTTATGTAAGTTTTCTTTGGATAGCCTACCCATATACCAATTTTTTTTGGGAGAAACGTAAGGTTTCCAAAAAAAAAATGTGAGAAATATTTTTTCCCAACAACGTTTTCCGGTTTTCTTTAACCCCCGATGCAAAAAAGGGTGTTATAAGTTTTACGTGTATATCGTGGTATCTGTGTCTGTGGTATTGTAGCTCCCAAACGGCTGAATCGATTTTGATTTAATTTTTTTTGTTTAAAAGGTATATAATATTATGTTGTTTATTTTAATTCTTTACCATATCTTATCTAGGTATATAGTCATTTGCTAAAAGTATTTGTAATGGATACGCCATTGCGAATGTTTTTAGCAAATGTCCTAAACTCTACATGTTCTAACATTGATGTCGATTCTGATGTACCATTCTCTAAACTAAACTAAATTTGACAGCTCTAAAATGGTTGCCATCCTTTTCTGACATACTGAAATGAAAAGAAACACTGATAATTTTAGTCCTCTCCGATTAGTATAGTTTAGAGAATGGTACAGAATTGACGCCAATGTCTCTTTATTTTTGTGTTTTCATTAGCGCGTGAACGGGCAAAATGCTCGTTTCGAATTGTTCAGTGTCTAAAGTAAGAAATAATGCTACGTAAGAATTCGTACTAGTCCCTTTATGTATGTAACATCCACGTATTACCAGCTACTTAACCGAGAACTGCATATATATATATACGGGAGCGGCAAAGACAACGTGGGCGCCCTTGTCCTTGCCCGGCGATCGATCGGCGCGCGCCCACTCAGCTGAGCCACCCACTCCACCCACTGGGCCTGGGGGTGCTACGTGCTACCCCACATTCACTGTAAACGGTTACAGTATCTCATCTAATGCACTATAACCATAAGCCATAACCATAATGCATATAACCATAATGCATATAACCATAATGCACCATAAGACAGATCATCATCACCGTCCTCAGTCACCCACTAATGACCATACGCTCCACCAAGGCTGCGCCTGGTGTAAAACATAAACATAAAACCAGCCACATAATAACTGCATAAAACATAATTTATTGCAAACACAAATAGGTAACAATAGAACGTGGTAGCTCTGCCTTTTGCGTTACTTGAAAACTGTGTTGCAAAAGGCGGCGTCTTTCAAGGGTGTGATGGTATGTAATACAATTATTTATAATACAATATTTAGATATTCCCATCTGGTTTTGTTTTATGGTTCCGTACCTCAAAAGGAAAAAACGGAATCCTTATAGGATCACTTTGTTGTCCGTCTGTCCATCTGTCTGTCAAAACCTTTTTTTCAGAAACGCGTAAACGTATCAAGTTGAAATTTATATCAAATACTTGAGTTTACGGTCTCTTTCAGCTGTAAAAAAATCGAAAGGTCGACGCCTTGAAAAGATATGATCTTTATGCCGTTTATGTCGAATATTTTCGCATATTTTGTGATTTCACAAGGGAATCAAAATCTAAAGCGCGCGCTCTGAGGGTTCCGGCCACCGGAACCCGCAGAGCACGAGTCCTACTCGTACATGTCCGGTGTTTAGGTGTTTGCGCAGGGATGTGTTTGTAATTGTAGCAGATGGATCAGGCTGATACCACGACATTTCTCGGCTTTGAGATAGATCGGAGCCTCACATGGGAATCCCACATTAACAAACTGTGTGGCAGGCTGGGAAGTGCGTGTTTTGCCCTAAGCCGCGTCGCCAGAGTAGTACCTGCTGACGTAGTACGAACTTGCTATTTTGCAACTGTCCACTCCCTGTTGCAATACGGCACGGAATTATTCGGCAGGGCCGCGGACTGGAAGCGCGTGTTCGTGCTGCAAAAGCGCCCTGTGCGTGCGATTGTAAAAATCCCACAGGATGTCTCCGCTCGCCCGCACTTTAAGAGGCTTGGGATTCTGACATTGCCAGCATTGGTTATATTTCAGGTTGCGGTATATGTTAGATTAAACCAGGCCTCTTACAAGACGCTCAGCAGCACCCGCAGGGACAAACTCGCGGAGGTGCCTCGCGCGCTGGAGAGGTCGGCAAAGTCGACACATGTTATGGGTCCAACAGTATATAACAAGCTGCCGATTCATATCACGTCTGCGCCCACGATGGGCAGTTTTAAGTCACGGCTCAAGCGCTGGCTTGTCGAGCAAACGTTCTACAGCTACGATGAGTTTGTGCAATTTGAATCCTAAATTTTTATTATTGACATACATATTTTTATTTTGATACCTACATTTTGTTAGTGATATTTTTTGTATGATGTGTCGTGTTCTTATTATTATTTTTTGACTTGTTTTGTATTTTTATTATTTTAAATTTGTATTTGACATACTATTTTCTCTTTTGATAATTAATCTATTTTAATAGTAATTTGTATTAATTATAATTCGATATTTTGTGTTATATTGTTTATTCAATATTTAGACCTATAATCATTTGAATTTTGTACCCATTTTGTAATAGACATGACCTGTAACTACTGTTATTAATAAATATGATTATGATTAATTTCTGGGATACACAACTCATCGTTAGTGAGTGTTCCTAGAAATGTTGTGTGGTGTATGCCCGGCTTAGAATAACTACACAAAGAAACCAAGTACATTCGCAAAATTTAAGCCATTCAAATGGTGTCATATATGGTTCCAAAAAAAATATAAAAATTTTACTATGACAATTTGTGAAATCGTACCACAACAAATCAGAAAAGCAGCATAAGAGTTATGGTGTGACATTCCACAGGTAATCCATTATTGTTTAAAATACCAATCGAAACGTAAGCTACAAAGCGAATTTGTAGCTTACCTTTTGAGAAGGCGTTGTTTGGAAACCTACCTTCTCTGAATAGTTATTCTAAGATGCCCGGTTAGTTTAGGTCGAATAGGTTCCCTATTCGTTTAACGTGTGTCGTTTCAAACGTATACCAACCGTGTTATTATATTTTTTCCCATAATGAGTACTTAGAGTGTACCTAAAAGTCGACTTCCGTGCATCGCAGCTGATCGTAGCCACCCCGCGTCTGAAGCACGTGTCAGATGCAACAATATTACGCACTATGAAAATCTATGGTGCCGCTTCCGATGTCTGTGGCAGACGCATGCGGCCGACGACAGTCGTCACCATACTTTTTCAAATCGCATCCGCCGCGTGCGTTAGAGGCGCGCGGTTGCGATCGGTAGCGATCACAGTAAAGTTTTTTTTTTGTTTAAATTAGAACGGCTGTCAAGGCATTTTTGTAAGAAATTTGTTTTAGCCAGTTGCACCCATATAAACGAAACATCAGTCATTTTGAAATCAGTTAGCAACTGTGATGCGGACAAAAAACTTTGAGACCTAACACAAAAAGGTAAGGCCCAAGTTTTTTGAATGCGGAGTTCGACGCGTTGATCCTAATGTTCAATCACTAATAACAAATTGCTCGCCACCCTAATTTCAACCGGGACATGTGGCTGGACTTTGGCCTCAGCGTGGAAGCCGGTTCTTAATACGACGCGGGTGAGCAAGACGGATGCAGTTGTCAGAATACCGTGCGACACGGTCAGTGTGGTGTGCGTAGACCCTAAATGTGTAACACAAGTGTCACCATGTACAAGCGAAACGGAAGAGAATAAACTAGTACCGGTGGCAAAAAGTCGCAGGGCGGGTATTTTTACTTCTCTTTTCTATGCATGGAAGTCTGCCTTTATGTTACGCCTAATTAACTGTAATTATATGTGTTTACTAATAAACCATCTGTATCTGTACGCCTTCCTTTGACGGTATCATTCTCTCCAACAGACGGACAGTCGCAACCAGCAATTGCATCTGAATGTCAATTCTGACGATATAAAAACAATCGAAGATCTATCATAATATTATGCTTTTGTATTTTATGTGGTGGCACAGAACCCTCAGTGCGCGAGCCCGGCTCGCACTTTGCCGGTTTATTTCAAATACTCCATAAATTTTTATTTCTAAAAATGTTTCAATGTGCGGGCTAGATATCTGTGGCGGGAAAATTGAGATAAAACTCGCAAACCCACGCCCGCGTACTAATTTTACTAGCACGTGTTTTAGTATTCATTTTCCTTCCTCCTCTCCTGAAACAGGATAACAATACAGTCGGTATGGAAATGTACTAGGTATTTAAAAATTAGGTTGTCTTTAGACCTTCAGGTATAATTCAGGTATTTAGTAAGTATTAGGTAAAATGAATATTTTACGCTAAAAAATAACTAATGCATTTTTATAATAAAACAAACTATTTCACGAAAATTTAATAAGCGGGATGGAACCACCCTAGACAATATATTAAATTTACAAAAATCATGAAAATAGATTTATTATTAACGGAAATATCACGTTAAATACACACAGAACTGCCTTTATTGAAGCCTGTTGAAAAAGGGAAGCTCAGACACTGTGTTATACTTCACTGCGTCAGTCTCCCAGTGTCGCCCGCCTTAGCAGTAAACATTGCTGCCAGCTCTCACTGGAAACTGTTTGATTTTAGAAATGGAAACTAATAATTTAAAATACTAGAGAATTATTCAATTTTTGCGCTATGTCCTAAGCAAGGTTCAACATTACTGATATCATCTAACATCACAGAAAAGAGAAGTTTCTCTTGTGTGACTGGTATAAGTAACCGTATTTAAATTGTAAATTGATTTCCAAATAAACGACCATTCACAAGAACCAAACAATTACGACGCATTTCCCAAATTAATAAACAAACCAGCCAAGTGCGAGTCAGGCTCGCGCGCTGAGGGTTCCGTACCACCACACAATATTTGTGTCATAAGAAAGAAAGAAAATAATTTTTATTCGACTCCTTTACAAAAACTTATAACTAAGATACACTCAGTATCGAATGGGTCCGTCTCGGCTTTAATGCTGAAAGAAAAGGACTATTAGCGCCGGTTTTCAGAAAAACCCTCGAGTTTACATTCCACTTAACACAACGTTATATAAAAAAAAAGGATCTAAATGCAATTTAAACAAATAGGACATAGGCAATAGAATAAGGTAGAACACAAAGTATATATACTAAACAGTACTGAAATATATAGGAAAGGAACAGGAATAAATACATAACATGACGGAGTATTTATAATCATAGGTATACTCGTATTTACCAAATAATTGTGTTTTCAGTGCAAGTCCGAGTCACATTTGGTCGGTTTTTATTATTCGTTGTTTTACTTTGAAGTTTGGTTATTTATTGTTTTTAAAATAGACAAAAAGAAAACGTAGAGAAACATGTTTATTGACTCCCCTTCCCAGTTCACTTTTTATATTTAGATTTGTTAATAGGATATCAATCATAACACATTCTATGAAAATTTCAACTGGCCTTTATGGCATCCATTATGGTTTCCAAGAGGTAGGCCAGACAGGCGGCACAGGCTTAGTATCTTACTGAGCCACCCTTTAGGAACGGAACCCTAAAAACAAACAAAGAGCGACGCGCTTAAGAGAAACTAAATAAAATGGAAGCCGATATGTTACGAAAATACGTAGAAATAAATATGTTTTTATTTGTGAGCCGGCTGGTCGATATGGGGTGGAATGAGGGTGGTGTACGCCCACACCTCTCTTCCACCCCCGCCCGCAGCTTCCCTGACCCAAATAGAGTGGGATGAGATTTACGCACACAAACGTAGCTGGCGCACACATGCGAATACACGTAAATGTCGCGTACGGATGGGTTTGTGTAGGAAGTGTTTATATGTGTGATGGGATAACCACTGCCTGAGCAGATTAAAATGTAATCTTACTGTATCTATTTATAACAACGACATTTACAAGTGGTGTGGTGTATATCTATCTATTGGGTAAGTACCTACGTACGCACCTTATATGTATTTTAACAATCCATTGTGGAAGTTCTTTTTTAATTTATTTTGTCACATGACATTAAAACACTGGCATCTAGGCCCATTTACAGCATGATAGCCATTTTTTTTTTAGTTTGTAGATTATGGGTATAAAATTGCCTAAAATAAATGACATTCCGCAAAATCCTTCGCACAAAACTCTTAGCGGACCTCTACACCCCATAAGGAATCTTCCTGCTTTTCAGCTTCGTAGGCCAAATTCCTAGTATGAGCAATGAGGTTTTTATGACATCAAGATTTTCTAATGAGTCAGTCAGTCAGTCAGCGAGTCTTAGAATAACTACGTGAGTGTATTTCGCTTTCGCTCATCTCGCTCTCGTATCTTATCGCTTTTATATACATGTATAGATTTAAAAGACCTCTATTCCGAAGCGCTTGACAGATTTCGATCAAACAATGACACTTGTTTTAAAAAAAACTGCATTTAAATAGGTCCAGCCGTTTTGGAATAACTCTCCTTTTGTCCGAGTCGGGTAAAAAAATGGTGACAGCCATACAAACATATTAACACAGCTTCATACTTACGCATATACCTTCTCCTTTCTGCCTTAAGTAAAAAGTGATTATCTGCCTGTCCTTACTATTTCGCTGAAGATATAATATCTACAAGTATAACTTTTCTCGAACATAGCGAGACACGGAAACACACAGTGCTTTGTAGTCGTTATATTATTATTAGATTGGGTAATCAGGGTTATAATTTGATACAAATTAGTTTCAGAAAAGGTCGAGTATATACCTACTATACCTAGTTGTTAAATTTTACGACAACAGTGCTTTATAGCCATACCCAATCAGGATCATTATGTGATACCTTAAACATGCTATCTAAGATCTATAAGTGAATTTCATAATGTGCTATAAATTATTGGGTATACAGTAATGAACGAAATCCAAATGAGTTTCAGAAAGGGTGGAGTATACTTACTAGTTGTTGAATTTTACGACAACAGTGCTTTATAGCCATACCCAATCAAGGTCATTACTTATGTGTGATGCCTTAAACTTGCTACTTAAGATCTGCATATTGTGAATTTTATAATGTTCAATAAATTATTAAGTACAAAAATGAACGAAATCCAAATTAGTTTCAGAAAAGGTAGAGTATACTAGGTTTTGAATTTTAGACATCAGTGCTTTATAGCCATACCCAATCAGGGTCATTATATGATACCATAAACATGCTTACTAGTTGTTGAGTTTGATAGTAATTGATTTCTGTCGTTATTTTAGTTCCATCCATAAAAATCATTATGCTACTGTGTAATAATGTCTACCTGACCGTAGCAGTAGCAGACAACTTCAGGCATCTTAAAAAATAAACTGACACAAAAAAATTGGTTAGCTACCAACTTGAACGGACGTTTGATTTGCTATTAATATGTTAATAAGCGTGAATAGTTTTTATTTCAATTTTAGTAGGTACTCTCTGAGATATTTAAACTATGGATATCTGGTTAATGTTATCCAAACTAAAATTAGGCTAAAATCCTCCTAACAATATATATAAATAAAATATCAATAAATAATATATACACTAAATACGCAATGCTGAATACATATCTACCATAAATATTAATGGTATGGTAAAAAATATAAATTCCTAGCAAATATATAAACAAAAAAAAAAAATTTGGTACCTCACTATGTCAATGTTAAAGTGTGAATTTGGGTGTAATGAACATTTTTAGGAAGAATGAAAGTAATAAAACAAGTTTATGACGTATTAGAATACAAAGTAATAATATATTATGGGTATAATATTATATTCCATAATATATAATTATATTTATTTATTATTTTTACTATATTTGTATTTTTTTAAAATTATTACAGTATTATAATGTTATAATATAATACATATTACATTATTTAATTACATATAAAAATTTATATAATATACAATTTATATTTATATATACTATATAGGTACTTAATATATTGATATTATATATTAATAATATAATGTATATACTTTGGCACTGATACTTCTTCCTGGTACGTACACGGGTTAGGGCTTTTGTTTTCTTACAAAAATTGTAAATCTACTTTGACCTGTTTTTTTTGCTATGTTAACATCTTTACTAAAACTTTATGATTATTAACCCGACGCAAAAAGAGGTTATAAGTTTAACGCACGTTTAACGTGTATACTTTTCTGCACATGTGTCTTGATAAACCGTTTTTTTTAACGGTGATATGCCGATTGTTCTAAGTCTGCATATAGGTATGTAGGTTAGGTGTGTGGACTTGCAATAGTCGACAAATAATATGAATAAGCAATCACACACGTTTGCGGCTGACGACAGTTGGTTCCTCTGAGGTTGCAAACCAACATACAAATGATAATATGACAATGTTTTGGTAAGAATATGTCACCAACTCAAACCAGGTTCTTCGTGCAGCAGCGCGCTGGACCGCTACTGGTATGAAAAAACAAATCATATCTGCAGACCGCTCTCCACGCTGTTAGCTAGGTACGGCCAAAAACGTCGTTGATCCGAGGTCTGGTTGAACTGAACGAAATCAGCATGGCTAGCTGTTACCTGTGCTGTTAGTGGCATTATATAAGTAAGTATTTAAAAAGTTTGTGATAAGTACTTACCATTTTAATGTCCATTCAAGAAAAAAATTACCTACTTACCTATTTGTTTATTTACTATTATAATTCAGGAGTAGTTTTATTCCATTGTCCTTTATAAAGTTTCTATTATTTCTATTTATTTCTTTATATTGTAGGTATTCTATATAATTATCAAAACTGATAGCTGATTTATCGATTAATCGTTGTAAAATTTTGAATAACATGTAGGATGTATTTACTTAATAACATACAATTATTGTGTGTCTAAGCAGCCATTTTATTACGGTTCTGCATTATGGCCAACTTCCGAGTACTACAAAGATGGCTGACCATACATTTTGTTTTTAAAGGAAATCTTTTAACAATCCCCGCAGCGCTGCGGCGTAATCGTCAGCGTTCGAAAATAGCTGGTCCTTCATGCGCATGAAGTTCTCAAGACAAATTTTATGAACGTAGCAGCAAATTCAGTTTTCAAAATATCAATAATTATAAACCTATGTTTGTGTAAATGATTAGCGCTCTACTGATGACGCGAGACATGTAGGAACTGCGCAAGGTGAGGTGACCAAATCGCGTAACTAGGTAATGAGGAACCATTTTGTTTGCTAGTCTTTGTTAAGCCATGATATTTGTGAAGACCTAATCGACAACCGTGTTTGGAAAGAAACGGGGTAATATTCCTATATTCTATATACCTAGTACTTAGGTAAATAATTAGAGGTAGCACATAATAAAGTACTACCTATACATATTGCTTCTTCAGAAGTAGAGCTGTGATTACAAACATTACACAATGAATCGATTTAGTATGCGCGAGGCTATTTTCTGGGATATAATTAAAGTAATATTACCTTTGCAGTTGTGGTGAGAAGTCGGCTGGTCGCCGAGGGACACTCGCGACGATGGTGCGCATTTAGCCCTCGGAGAGTAGTTGAGTTGTTTCTGTAAAGAGGGCGCGCAAGAGGAACCGGCCGACGCGGCGGCGCGCGGCGGAATCGCGCGGCCTCGACCTTGGCCGTCAAACCCGCGCATGCGTCCCGCGTCACAACCGCCCCGCCCCGCGCCTCACCGCGCCCGCCAATTATGTCATTATGTGCCGTAGCCGCGCGCTGCCTTCGATGTAGTGTTGCCAAACACAGAAAGTTGCGCTCATATCAAAATGGCTCCAGATTCGTCGTATTGCTCGTATAGGAGTAATTTAGGTGAGCTGCCATGTTCGCATTTACCTACTAGGTATATTAGTGCATGTGATACAAGTCGGCGCACGGCAACATCACGCTGCATAAATAACACAAACAGACATCACAAAGATGTTTTACGAGTATAGGTATTATCTACTCATACAAGGCATAAGGAGTACTTACCTACCTAGGTACCTGGCCTAGGCTACTTCGAATGCGTGAAGCAACGTCGCTCTATATACCTACGGATTCTAGCTGACTAGGGTTCTATATCTACTATAAGTATAATTATGCTAACGTACGTAGTTATAAGTCAGTGATTTTTCCCTAAGCACGTAATGATTTTTCGCCTACCTTCAAATTTTGACATAGCTTTTTTTCGCCTTCATAGATAATGTGTAACGAAATAGGTATTGGCACAGAAGAGAAAATTTTTTTTGTCTTTTCTGTGGGTATTGGAGTTTTAACTACTTAATTAGGTAAACCATTTTAGGTGATTATAGATTAAAAACAAAAAAAAACTAAGCCTAAGAATTAAGAAACTAATTAATTATTTTTAAAAAAACTCCAAATTATCAAGCAAGACCCATTTTAATTCAAAATAAAACTAATTTAGGTACTTACATCAATTTAAATGACATTATATAAATGGCCATTACAACAAGAAAAAACAAATTTTCAAGAACAATGGCCTGCTTTCGCCGAATAATTCTATTGAAAAAAGTTACACGAATCACGTTTCTAAAATTATATTAAACTATTTATAACCAAAATATGAGTTTGATACTGTTTGCCATAATCGCGCAAAACTCAAGTTGACAACATAATATAAAAGCACCAGTAATGTACAGTTTATGGACACATTTGAGTATCTGTCTGTATGTATGTATGTATCACTTTACCACACTTGTAAGAACACTTAGATACCTCTAGTACCCAAGAGTTCTTGCAAGCAATAAAATATGTTTAGGTCATTAAATCTATTTATTTATAATGTCAAGTTTAATGTAATAGACATGTAAACTTTTTTTTTTTCTACAACAAAAGGTGAAAAAGACTCATCTATATAATATCGGTGAACCCAAGAGTCGGAGGGAACGTCTGTCTAATGATTTGATATTGGGAGCTTAAAGCATTGAATTTTGAATAACCAAATAATCTTTATTCGGACGTGAATCGCAATAAGTTCGCATTTTTTTTGTGTCTAACCAGTAAGATGAAATTCGTATGTGAGAATTTGCAAATCATAATTATTATTCCGTCATCCAAATATCAAACATTAAATTTTGATTGGAGACGTTGAGTAATTTTAGGTAGGTAAATAGCTAGATTGAAAATGGTGGGAGCGAAAGGATCGCCCTGTTGACAACCGACGGATGATCAATTTGGTGGGACTGCCATAATATACCTATATCATCGTCAGAGAAAGTAGAAAATGTTGAGAACTTTGTCTTTTTTTTTACCCTCTCGTTATCAACAACTAATCATGAACTCGATTTTTCAGCATTGTCCATTACTGGATCAAATCCATTTAAGAAAAATGATTAAGGTTTATGAATATCGCATAAATACACGACCAAATGATGTGAACATAGGTACAATAGGGTACTTGACTGTATTAAAAATATTATGCCAATTGACGCCATCCATAAACATGACATAATGAAAAAGCATATTTCATTGATTTTTTGATAAAAATATGCTTATTTTTTGTAAAAAACGCGATTAAAATAACTGTATTTTCGACATTTGATCACGTGATCGAAAACGGTCTGTAACTGGCTTCATCCCTAGTGACGTCACACAAATCTAAACAAACAGATTTTGTATTGATATTTGCGAATTTATTGTTGTAAAGCTATTTTGAGAGCGATTTATCCAGAAATTTTCACCAAAAACAGTCCGGAGGTTAAATGTGAGAAGAATGGAGAAACATTTTGTGCAAGCAGACAGCAGTAACTTACCCAAAATTAATGTTTTTATGGTTGCATATTTCTTTAATAATAATCCACGTCATTGTTTCTACGCTGCAGAACTCAAAACGTAAAAACTACAATGTCAGTATTAATTTTTAATTGTTCTCCAAGCAAAACATTCAATCAAGTTGTACAAAAAGTATGTTGTAGTAGGTGGATATCACTATTTTGTTAGGTTATGTCGAGCTTTACAATGTTTAAAAAGAAAGTAACAGTACATAAAATAGTAATGCAATAAAAACACAAATTATAATAGAAATATATAGACTCAAATATGTACCTCAAAATGATCTTCGCACATAGAAACACTTGAATTAGCTCCAATACTTTTGGGTTCTCTACGAGCTACTTAGTTCCAACCTTAGATTGATTCCAACCACTTTTTTCGAGTTATGGGGAGTTTTGGGTCCATTGGAACAGGAACAAATATTTTTTCGGGTGTCTTTATGGAAGTATTTGTACATTTTGGCACTACACAATATTTATAAACCATTACTTCTATTAGAAATTAATTAATCATCAAACTTTTGCAGCCTGGCTGCAGTTGTTTTGTTTTGTGTGACGTCAATTAGTCACGTGATCGGAGCTATGACGCAGGTCTGCGTTTTGGCGCGATCTTTTTT
The DNA here is from genome assembly GCA_914767915.1 of Agriopis aurantiaria. NCBI lineage: Eukaryota > Metazoa > Arthropoda > Insecta > Lepidoptera > Geometridae > Agriopis > Agriopis aurantiaria. The sequence continues at coordinate 8,104,032 of OU612000.1, read as the reverse complement.
TATTCAAACTTTAACATCGATTTATATCGCAAATACGACTGATATCCAGAAAATATAAATGCAGTATACATTATTTTATATCAGACAATAATGTGCAATAGTTTCCCAAAAGTAGTCAAATACCCTATTCAAGCTCGACCCAATAATGAACAAATTATGTTAATGGTTTTTTTTACTGGGCAAGTGCCTTTAAATACAAGCTTAAACTAACACTACAAATGATTAGGTAATGATTGGGTAAGAAGACATTAATAGAACCAATTAAATACAATGCGTATAAAAAACTATTTAAAAACCACATCGAATGATTAATGTTATAATGAGGTTCCTGACTTTCGTATCTATAAGAAAATATAAATATAGCTACTGAAACTTAAAAACACAAGTTCCAGAGAAATTCTGACAATAAAAATTATTGCTACTCACTTGCAAGTAGATTCTCATAAGAAAAACGCAATTATTGAAAAAAAAAATCGCTCATAGGTACCTATTAGGTATTTGGTAGTTATTCACAAATACCTATAGTTAAATTTGTCTAATATTGGGTAGCTGCTACCTGTTCATAACTGGTGCTTTTACCTTATCAACATGGAAAGTTTCTAGTTTATATATTACTAGTGAATGCCTGCGACTTCGTACGAAAATCTCGTTTTGCTGTTTTATCGAGCTTGTCCTTCATCTGTCTCGCTCCGATCCCATCTCGCCACCCCTCCAATCCCAAAATCGTCACAAGTAGGTATGTATTTTATACAGGCTGATTATTATCTGATGATGGTGATGATATATATTATGCTCCACAGTATAAAGGGCTCAGTTATAATCCTCTTAAGAGAAGTCTCAGTACATCAAAACAAACAACTTAAGATTTACGACTTCTCGAAATCCGCAAAAAAATATTGCTGTTCCGTACAAAAAAAACATTCAGTCCCGACAAAATTCGGTATGCTAAAAAAAAATTACCTATGCCAATTCCAAAACCATTTCGAATTTTTCTACTCCGACCTTTTAAAACGATAAGATGCCATTTATTTTAACATAAAACTAAGACATCATTCGACTTTCATTGTCCTCTAAATGACGTCACATTGTAGCATTTTATTTTCTGTGCCTTTTAAGAATAAAAATATTATACATTTGACACATTGTTCGTCACACAGAATAGAATATTTTTTCATTTCTGTGGTTTGACTGTTTGGTTTTTTTCAGGGCTGCCAATATGGGGTGCTTTTTTAGGCTTCTCAACGCAACGAAATTTTGTGCTATATGGTGACGTCACATAATTTAAATTTTCAAAAAAATATTGTAAAATAACTACTCAATAGAAAACAAAAATATTGAAATTAGTTTCTTAAAATAGCCTTATCTACGAAATAAAAATATAAAAAAATACCAAAAAAAAAAACTTTACATACCGAATTGCGCTTTTTTGGGCACAGGTTGCACGTTTGCAAGCTTCAACGACATCGGCACTTGACCAGTCTCAAGCGAGAGACGAAAGAGGTGTGTCAGTATAGATGACAATTCAGACGCACATGTCTTCAGAACTATGGCCGCAATACCAACCGGGCCACTGGCTTTGTTAAACGTCGAGATTGCGAAGCGTTTTACGGACCTCCATTTGGCTAATGCCGTAATCAGACATAAATATCGTAGAGCCAGGTAAAGTTCGTGCTACCAGCAACAAGATGCGAAGACTCCGCAAACTGAGAAGCAAACAAGTTTGCTTTCTCTTCAGCGGTGTGAGCCAGCGTCCCACCAGGTTTCAGCAGTGGAGTAGTGAGGAGTGGCAGAAATTCGCTTCGACTGATTTAGCTCGGTAGGGACCAAAACGCCGAAGCCAGTTTGTACCCTATTCTACTTCATGTGGTCAAAACCTTCGACAAATAAAACTAATGGACGGGCCATAACCATTGAACATGTTCAGTAAAAACGAGTCAAAACGGTTGGACATATACTTCAACACCTAAGTAATTATAACCATGTACATTGTACAGTAGATACTTAGCGGTTTTTTGTTGTGTATTCATACTTCGGAAAAGCACGCGAAGGTTTAATTTTGTCAGATGTTTCGTTACATGCATGTAACAATACACACATACATTGCACTTCCTACGGCTAGAGACCGACTGAAACGAAGTGAGAGCCGGCGCTCATTTTGTAATCTTCAAAAATGCCCTTCTTCTGGGCTTCCATTCATTTTATTTTGGTCTAATGTCAAAGCGAGCCCTCTGTAGAACCTTTTTGCAGGACTTGGCAGTACAGCTGAACAGCTGATTTGATATTTGCGAATTTTGATAAGTCGTAGCACAAACGTTGTTTGTTTTGATGTAGGTACCTACAGAGACCGCCCTTAAGAGGATGCTAACTGATTACCAGTAACCCTGTATATGTACATATAGGTAAAGTAGCGTCGGTAAAGCCCTGCAAGTCGAAACAATTAATAGTGGACTTCCTTCGACCTCCATATAAATCTAATAATATCTCTCGCATCACGGCAGCAGCGGTGGGTGTGATGTAATCCATTGTTGATCTACCTGCAGCCAACCGCAATGCATCGCCTCATGCTTCCCTATGATAGAATAGCTCGAATTTTTGTTTCCTTTACCTGTATAATTATACCTACTTCACTTATGTACTTACATAAAATTATGTACGTAGGTTCGTATTAGCTCGCGAGTTTTATTCTATTTAATTAATCTAAAATTACTTATGTGATGTGACAGTTGGGTGGTGGAGTGTGATGTGTTTTGTCTGTGTGGTCGAATGCCTTCATAATATTTTTTTTATTATTATTATAGTTCAATTTCAGAGTTGAGTAAGCGCTATGGCTGTGGACCTGTGGTTGTATATTTTGAAACCGGTTATTACGAAAACTGATTAGTTCTTATACATTCCGCGATATTATAATTAAGGGCCATCAGGGGCCTTACGGACAACTGCTATTACAGGCACCTAATCCGCTCAGTTGGAAAATCACGCGACCGCAAATCTTATCGCGCTCAGATACGGTTTGCGGTCGCGTGATTTTCCAACTGAGCGGATTAGGTGCCTGTAATAGCAGTTGTCCGTAAGGCCCCAGGTAATTTTTATGCTAATGTTCCTACCTAATGATAGTAATTATGTAGATCATTGGCGGATCCGGGGGGCAGATCCAAAACACCTAGCAATTCCATACATTCGAGTAAATTTTTCGATTTGATTCCTTCGAACCTTGTCAGAATGCCCCCCAAAATGAAATCCTGGATCCGCCGCTGATGTAGGTACTTATTTTCTTTTATATGGAAGGTCAAGTGACTGACTTGACGTGCGTTCACTAAAAAGTAAGTTCAGTTTATGGAAATAAAATAGAAAATATAATATTGGGTCTCATTCAAGTAGGTTGGTAATTATAGTTTCCGAAAAATTCACTGTTAAAATTCACTAGTAAAATTCACCTACGTTTGGATTAAAACGGCAAAATATTTGTTTAATTGTATTTTATCAATTGCGCCTTGAAGTGACATCTAGAGTATTTTTGCGGCACCATTTCAAAACAGGAACGTCATCGCATCACGTGAATTTTTATACAACCCTTTTATCAAGCGAGTACCAGACAATGCCAACAGATGTCGTGTATAAAAATGAAATAAGGAGGAAATGATAGCGAAACGAGGTACATTTTTATTGCTGAGTAGGTGTGCCCCGTGATTTCACCCACGTGGATCACTCTTTATAACATCAGCTATCTGCTCGTGAAAGTCCCGTCAAAATCGGTCCAGCCGTTTTAGAATCCCTATGGAACATACCTAGGTACCTACACACATCGATTTTTATACAGGGTTACTGGTACTCAGTACATCAAAACAAACAACTTTTGTCTACGACTTTTCAAATTTCGCGAGAAAAAAAACATTCAAACGCGACAAAATATATTAGGAAGATGAAACATGTACCATGAGCTGTTATTTTTGCGAAGTTTTTTAAGAGGATGCTAACTGATTACTACCATTAACCCTGTATAATTATATAGAAGATTAGGCGGATATAACGAAGTATAAAGCATTTCAAGGATATTTCTTCAAAGTTTTATTCCGTTACTTACACTATTTATTTATTGTTCATAATTTTTAATCATAAAAATAGAAAAACTAACGAAAACTTAAATATAATCTAAAAAACGTAATCTAAAAGACCACTAATGGAGAGAAAGGCCCCAGAATGCTGGGGCATTGCCACGTTGAATGGCAATGCTCAATTTCTGTGCTAAATAAAAGCCAGCATTCTAGATACCCGACTCCGCCACAAATGCAAAATGTGTCTACGCATGTTGCATCCCACACCAATGGCTGCCTGCGCCATGCAGCTTCCAAGGTATGAGGATCATCCCGTCGGATCTGTTGCCGTCGTCTCGTATCAGTCCATTAGGTTCCAGGACTGACGAGACGCCGGCACTGACGGAAGCCCGATGATAAAATCGATGGATGACGTCATTCAAGCTAGCGTACCACGGTATGCGCTCAACACTCGTCATACACGATAAGCCGTGGTGGCCAAGGCAATCTACAGTATCATCACAGCTGCAGTGATGGGGGACTTGGCAAGATGCGCCTATTCTTAGGGATATTGCTAAATAAAACATATTTTTATCCAATACATTTCCAATGTTCCTAGAAGGTAGAGCATGCAACGAAAACTCAGACTCTCAACAAACAATAACCAGAAGGCGAGCGCACTCTGCGGAAGAAGTTGAAGAGTCTAATAGAATTGTAGTAGGTATACCTACTCTTAACCACAAAGTGGCCTGTCTTATTGCCGCTGAGAGCATTGGGCAAGATTCGCTTGGGCAGGCTGTTTTCCAACTTTCCAAAGTGTCTGGAAGGAAACTAATTTGTAAACTTTGCAGTGATGATAGGTACTAAGATATCTTGAACAAGATTTTGTATGCTGTTTTGTATCACGCTAGAAATTTTACGTATACGACCGCCAAACCTTACAGGCAGGGAGGCATGGCACCAAGCACGTTCCAAAAGGCATGGTATAAAAAGGCAATATTTTATTATGAAATAAGTAACAGTCGTTGAGATGAGTCGATGTCAATGAACAAAGGCTAAAATTTGTCAACGAATACACCTACCTGGAACAAATAATCACCCCGGAAGACCAAACAATAAAAGAAATCAACATAAGAATCGCAACGGGTTGGAAAGAATATTGGAGCATGAAAGAAATTATGAAAAACAAAGACTTAAGTCTAAAAATTAAAAGTAAAATGTTCAATACCTGCATACTCCCTTGCCTAACATATGGGTGTGAGGCATGGGCTCTGAGCAAAATCCACAGAGAAAGACTTCAAACCTGCCAGAGAGCCATGGAACGAATCATACTAAACATCAGGAGACGAGATTGGATAAACAACGAAACTAACCGAAATAAAACGAAACTCACAAACATACTAACTAAGATAGATCAACAAAAATGGCGTTGGACGGGACATATGATTCGCAGCAAGTATGAAAAATGGAGTAAAATCGTAACGAATTGGTACCCAATAGATGGCAAAAGAAGTAAGGGAAGGCCGGTCAAAAGATGGGAAGATGAAATTGGGTTGACAGCGGGCCCATACTGGAAAAGAGCAACTTCTGAAAGAATACACTGGAGAGAGCTTGAGGAGGCCTTTGCCGATAGGCACTCTAAATTGAGAGACCTCATTTAGGTTTATATATTTATGTTTAAATTAAGAAAAACTGTTATTTAACATTTAAGAAATAAAGGCTTATTATTATTAACATTCGTTGAGAGTATGAAGTCGATCAGAACAAGAACAAAAAAAAAACATCCACAAAATCTGCTACGGAATCATCCAGAATCAGACACCCCAAGAGACGAAAAGATTTATTTGGTTACTAATTTTATATTTGGTGTAATTAATTAAAAAAAACCTTTCAAATATAATTTGCGAATTCGTCGTAGAATGTGGAATACCTACTTACAAAAATTAAGCGACAAACCATATATTAGAGATGGGAAGATGATTTGCCAATGGGATGGAGAAGGTTAGCTCGAGACAGAAAAGCGTGGAAGGAACTAGGAAGGTCGAAGGACAACCTGAAAATTTAACTTAACTGGTTGCTGAAAATCATATTATTTACTAGTTTATATTCCATTTTCGTTTTATATTATTTGATTTAAGATAATTATGGTCAGCGAATAAAGGCTCTATCTATCTATCTATCTATCTATCTATTGATACACTGTGCTAATCTCAAGGTTCCGTCATCGATGTTACAAACATTAAATTTAGATTCCAATTTTGGATGATCGGGTGGATTGCTAAACTAAAAAAGCCGGCCCAAGCGGATCGCCTTGTTGGCACCTCACTACTTCAGAAAATATTAGTTTGTTTTTGTAAACTAAACTAAATTTTTCGGTGTGCCGATACATTGCCGAAGAATTAATTCATTCGGTTACACTTAATTGGAACGTATTATAAAAATAAACTTAAAAACATACTAAGATAAAAATTATATGCTACTGTTACAGCCAATCCATTCAGCGCATGTAATGTTTTCAAAGGTTGATTGTTTGATTTAAATACTACATCTTCGAAGTAAAACTAATAGTAGTTGGTAAGTTTTCCTGAAAATATCCGCTACCAGTTGGAATGGTGGTAACGCTGGTGTCGCCACTATCGCTTGGGGCGATCTCTTGTTGCTTCTCTTTAGACTTTCTTTGCCCTCTGAAATAAAATTTCAACAAATCAGTCGAATTTTCGAATTTAATTTTTGAGCTTGGCAGTTATTACAGCCAATCGTTTTTTTTTTTTCAAACTAATTACTTTTAATAATATTCCTAAAATGATTACTATGTTTTTTTCTTTAAGTTTATGATGAATATGTAGTTATTTTTATCATCACCACAATTACCCTACACATACACACTTACCTAGATCTTAAACACACAGTTAGGAGCTTATTAGCCGGAGCCTCTGCGAAGAGCCATAAGAGGAGTGCAGCCACGCAGCCCCAAAATATCACCCCTGCTGCTGAGTTCAACTGGAAATGAGAGACAAGCAGCTTTTCTTTATCTACATTGCAGCGCCCTAACTATGTTACACTATGTGCTAAGTTACTAACTTTAGTTTTTATTGTACATAAATATTGAGCAGTATATAAATAAAAGAGCATCATCAATTAGTACTCCAATGGGGATTGTCCAAATTTTCTGACCTTATAGTTATATATATTTTTAGACTATTTTATTATACTAATTTGTATAAATTTGTTTTCCTTGCAATAGTTAGAAAAAAAAAAAACTTAATGTGATGATCACCATCGGCGTCATATTAGTTCGTGTAGATGTCTATAATACAAAAAGCCTACTTCTGTCATATTTTCATCTGTCAATGTCATTAGTTGCATACGTAGTTTGGTTTGGCTTTTTGTTTGTTTCTGTAAGCGGCTAAGAACGTGCTCGAGTGTGGATAAGTGATATAACGAGGTGAAACATGTTTTTTCGTTTTGTTTCCCAAACTCCATAGAAGGCTCTTGTAACGCCTCCACCACTTTACTGGGCCATGATTTTGACTTGACCGACTCACTTTGCTCGACTCTGATCACTATAACTTGTTTGACGCTATTTAAGACTATGTAAACTTGATTAATATTACGACCGAAGGTCTCTGCATCCATGGTCATGAACAAAAACTAACAGAAGGAGGCCTTTGTCCAGCAGTGGACGTTTAATGGCTGTTGATGTGTGTATTGTGTGCGTGCGTGCGTGCGTTTGTGTGTGTGGGTGTGTGTGTTTGTGTGTGTGTGTATGTGTGTGTATATCTATTTATCGTCCGCTTTAAAAATTAGTCCGGTAACCTATTGAAACTTGTAGGTACATTTCATACTTACAATTTCAAAATAGTCATTGTGTTGCGGGTTCCGGGTGACGAAGGTGTTTCGTGTGATTATTATGGTGTGCGTCAAGTAGAGACCGTAAGACAAACGGCTGAGCGGCACCCACGGGTACCAACTTAGGAAGCCCTTCACTAACGCTGGAAAATTAAAAGAACATTAGTTTCAAACACTTGAAGAGAACAATTTGTTAGCGTCAACATGAACTCAACAAAAAATACATAAAATGCAAGACCTATTTCTGAGAACCCTGCAAAGGTTCCTTTATATGTTTATAATATAGTCATTATGATTAGAGATGATCCCATGTCATGATTGATGGCAGAATGTCACTCACGCACAGATCAGGAAAGCAGCACAGCACCAGGGTCTGTTGAACGCGCCGTACACGGTCCCTTCTAGCAGGTTGCCGAGATCCGATATCATTACTACCTACCAGCATCACAGTCGAACCAAACTCGATTATTTTATGTTACTCATGGTCACGCACAGATTGGAAGGAGCCGCACAGCATACGTAGAGTACGCCACACGTCCAAGCTGGGCCCCGATTCTACTAAACCAATTGTTTTTAAATTGTAATTGTTTTATTTTTCATGAATTGCCCCTAAATTGACACTTACAATTTAAAAACAATAATAATTGGTTCATGTAATAACGATCGTCTACTAAAGAAATTTTCTTTAAATTGTAATTGTTGCGATTTTAATTGTTAATAACTGCCTCAACATTGACAGGTTTAAATATTTTTTTATACTAGAAAAATATTACAAAACTGTCAAATTTGAGGCTGTTATTTAACAATTAAAATCGCAACAATTACAATTTAAAGACAATTTCTTTAGTATAATCGGGGGGCAGGTCTGTTAAGTGAGCCCTACGCGGCACTTTCCTTCGGGTGGTTGCTGAGATCCAATATATTCACTACCAATATTGCAGTAGAACCAGAGTCGAGTATTGTAGTAGTATTATGTTACTCACGCACATGTCTTTGTCCAAGCGAGCAACACAATACGAGTTGAGCAACGCTGCAAGCCCAAGCGGGTCTGTTGAGTACCATACATGGCACTTTCTAGCTGGTGGTTGCTGAGATCCAATATCGTCACTACCAGCATCACAGTCGAACCAGCAGTGTAAGTACCGTTCTTCATTCGATCGTCAAATTTGAAAGTTGAGATCGTCAAATTCGATAAAATGCCATCTGATCAGTAAGTACTCGCTATGATCGATTCTGTCTTTTTTTAATGTAATAGTAGATAGGATTGCTTTTATAGATCGATAAAGAACGGTACTTTCACTACAGTGTCGAGTTTTATCGATATAGTAGTATTCTGTATAATTATGATACTCACGCACAGATCCAAGGGAGCAGCACAGCACAAGTAGCGCGACGCCGCATGCCCAAGCGGGTCTGTTAAGCGCGGCGTACACGGCGCCTTCTAGCGGATGGTAGCTACGTATCAAAAATGTGCTTCCAGATACCATCACTACCAGCATCAGAACCAGAGCTATGCTTGTGCCGAGGATAGCCCATTTCTGAAAAGGATAATATTAATTTATTCATATAAAAAAATTAGTAAGAATCACTACCTAAACCCATATTTTTTTAAGTAATCAGTGGTAAATGGTGCTTGCTGTTGCCACAATGATTACAAGTTAGTTAAAACTTGATACAAAAAAAAAACCCTTCTAACAAATGCACAATAAGTAGAAACGTTTTGTCAAATATACAAATTCGTAATTTATCAAAGTTTATCGTTACGAAAAATGTGAATACTTACGAATTACGCATTTGACAGATTTGATTTGGTATGCCTTTGGATTTCAAAAACCGTCATGACAAAATTTGTTAGTAAGGCCCTCAGAAAAAGGAAACACCTAACTTCTGTTTAATGGGCTAGTCCAAGTAGTTCCACTTGGCACATACCTACGAGTATTCAGCAAGGTAAACGCAGTGTTAGTTGTCCATCTGCAGGATGGGTTGATGATAATATAATAATAATTGTCTTTCGCACACTTCGCAGATCGACCATGGGACCTAATTCAAATTTTTCATAACAAAGAACACTGTTTTAAACTATCACGGTTATTCACTACAGTTATTACGAGATATTTACCGTGATAACGTTCTTTATACAATTTTGTTCGAGTTTGACTTCCAGTGATACTCGTAGTAAATAAAATAAAAAAGAAAGAGATCGTTTTGTCGTAGATAGTTTTGTCTACACCTAACTTTATGAGTATTTAAGAGTTATCATTAGGCAAGTTACTCTCTTTTTTTTTACTGGGCAAGTGCCTTTATTAACTAAACAAAATACAAGCTAAAACTAACACTACAAATACAGTTAGACTGCCCATAGTTACTCTCTTGATCCGGTTGTCATTCCCTGAAGAACCGTAAGCCTGGAAGATGTGGCCACTAATTAGTCCAACGATATAAGCAGCGTGCCGAGTGTGACTCTTTATATACGTCATGTTGAAGTCTTCGCTGCCGCGGGGGTCGGTTACGAACCTGGAAACAAAGTTAAAGGTAAAAATATGGTAATACTTTCGACCAAAACAAAATGAATGGACGGGCCATAACCATTGAACTTGCTCAGTAAAAACGAGTCAAAACCGTCGGACATATACTTCAACACCCAATTATAACCATGTACAGTACATTTGTTACAAATAATAGATACTTAGCGGTTTTTTGTTGTGTATTTACATTTCGGGAAAGCACACGAAGGCATAATTTTGTCAGATGTTTCGTTATCATGTAACAATAGTCACGTGTCGCACTTCCTACGGCTAGAGACCAACTGAAACGAAGTTAGCGCCGATGTTCATTTTGTAATTTTCAAAAATGCGCTTCTTCTGGGCCCGTTTGTTCATTTTATTTTGGTCGAAGGGAATACCGTGGATAGTGGGTTTTGTAATGTTTGACTGGTTATGCATTTGACGACAACTCACCTGTGGTGTGGTCGAAGATGGTAAAGATTTGTCTCCACGCGCGATCAACTAGTTACATTCTTTGTTAGTGGTAGTATATGGTGGTGTGGTACGGTAGTATGGTAATAATTATGGTATAGTGGTGGTACTAAGATTTTAGATTATATAAATTTGGTTTCGTTTTCTGTGGTTTTGGTTTGGAAGTTAATAAGTCGCTGTATAGTCCGTAGGGCACGACGATGTTCGTAAACAGGGGCGGAACAGGGAAATACCTATAGGCTAAGTAGGCCCGGGACTAGGGTGGCAAAATTTAGGGGGCGGTAATACTTGTTGAGTTTTTTTTTTGTCGTGCCCCTATGTATCCATACGTCTGTGAAGTTTCTCTTCCTAAGACACTGACTGAGATAATATTATCATTTACAGACTTTATGAGACTTTTGTTGTTTTTTACTTTAACCACAGAAAATATCGTACCTAACGTACCTTTATCACAATTCCTATAGATCATTAAATTTTTCGTTCTTTACGGGGAATTGGGGGCGGCAACCTTCCATAGGCCGAGGGCAGCCAAGGTACCAAATCCGCCCCTGTCCGTAAACCGTGGAGATAAGCATTAAGTATAATTAAATTGAACAATAGAGATTATTTATAATTATTCCGCTAATAGCACTCGGTAACATTGTAATACTGAACTAATAAGCTGATGGCGTGTCATGGGAAGATTTACGCAGCTCGTAAACCCATGAAATGAATCATTTGCAAGTTAAAATGCCCATATAAGTACTAAGGTTATCACAATATAAATGTGAAAAATATTTAAAAGAATTCGAACCATATTATAAAACAGATTTACAAAATACGGACATTCACATTTTTCGTAACGACGATTACAAATAATATTACGAATTTTGTTTCGTATAGTAAAGCTGTCAAAATGTGTTTAAGGGCCCGTGCTAAAAAAAAGGCCGAACCAAACTCTGCGCACGCTACGAATTGCGCAAACTTTTTGATTAGTTACACTACAAAGCCGCGCGATGACATAGCGGACAACTAACGTTGAACACTATGCAAGCAACATAACGTCTAAATTGGATTAAATGTGGCATTGTGAAGTATATAATTGATACAATCTATGTACAATGACGTTCGGACGTTTTTTGAATGTTTTCAAGAAGATTGTGACTCTATAGGAATTTTATCTCGATGTTATAAACATTTCAATCGCCTATTATAAGAGCCGCGTCAGAGGATATAGGATTTCAGGGAATGTTTTGGGTCTGTTATTTTATGTTTTGTATTATTTATTATTGACACTATTGTATTGTATATAGCTGACCCGATGGCGTTGTCCTTTTCATACAAAAATACAATAATTCTAATTTTGCTTTTCCGAAAACCTCTATCAAGCTATTACGAATATTTAAAATACAAAAAAAAGCCAAATCGGTCAAACTGTTCTCAAGTGATGCGATTCCCGACGAACAGCATTTTTTTAGAAGATTGTTAGGTAGATTATATTATGTGCTAATTATTCGAATTTTTAATTGTTAGCTAACTACACCATGACATGTAACCTTTGTTATGAATAAACAGTATGAGAATGAGGGCTCGCCAATTAGTTTGTGCGAACTCAGCATACTTTACCGTCTACAGGTACTTATCTATGTTTTGTAGAAAGTTTTATCAGCATATATGTGTTTTAGGTCCTAAATAATCATAACCGACTGCAAGAAAGCTGAACGTGTATGATTGGAGTGATTGCAGGAAGAAAATATAGTTGCGAGAGACGAGGTGCATCATTGAGTGGAAACCGTGGACAAACACGGGATCACCAAACGAAACGCTGGGTTGACGATATCAAAAGACACGCAAGTCACAACTGAATACCCAAGGCAAAAGATTGCAAGTCGTGGAAATTTTTTAGAGAGGACTATATCCAGATATTGACGAAGCTATGCTAAAGAAAAAGAGAAAATAATCTTAGTCACAATTTTAATTTATATATCGGCTACTGAAACTTATTGCTTTGCACTGGCACTGCAGTTAGTTTTTGTTTAGCTAACCTTACCCCCAAGCGAGAGGCTTGCTCGTCCAGTTACTCAGTTGCATTAAAAAATTGGGGTAGGCAGAAGTCGGGCTTCTATCGCTAGCTTCTGACGTGATTTGTAGGACGACCTTGCGCCGAAGCATCCAAAATTTTGATCCGAATTTCCATCAAGTGACCCTACAAAATGTATCCCAGTGTTATCCGACAAACTTCCTTTCTACTTTAAATAAAAGGGACGATTTAGATTAGATTAGATGAGATTTTTTAATGATTTTAATGATTTTTTAGTTTCTCTTTACCCTGTAATACCCCTGGTTGAACACAAATTATCTGTTCTGAGACTTTTCTTGACTTGTTTCTTGATTTTATGGGAGCAATTTTTTTTTTTACTCCAAAATTTCTAATTCTATATTGGTAATAAAATTTATATTCTAAATTGTATTAGCTATCTAACATACCAGAATTATTTCAATCTAACAAGTAATTACCTACTTAATTTTTTATGCCGTAGTAAAACAACTGACGGAAAAATATTAGTAACTGCGTAAGTTTATTCATGACCCCTAATTTTTCTCTTTTGTCTTAATTTCATTTCTGGTATGAGATCCTTTGCCAGACCGATTAGACGTTCATCGAATTCACGGAAAAAAAATATTGATATTAATTATAGCCTTTTGCTACCTTTCCACACTGTCACATTTTCATTAAAAAACATGTACACAAACAGATGATCTAGATAAAAGACCTATTAAATGAATATCACAATAGAGAAAAATCACGCGATCATGAATAAACTTACGCAGTACTTAACTAAATAATACTAATATTTTTTCCGTCAGCTGTTTTACTACGGCATAATAAATGAAGTTGGTAATAAGAGTTAATTTGCAGAAATAAACGATATATTTACAAACAGTTTTATTCCAGACTTGACACAAACTTACGGACAGACAAATCGACGAACAGATGAACAGACGAACGGACAGAATGAACTTACAAGGGTTGCACAACTTTTAGGGTTCCTACAGAACCCTAAAAGAAAAAAAAGTGGATGTATAAGAAAAAAAGTTTTTAAAATCACTCACTCATACGTAAACAGCTGTACAGGAGGAAGTTGGTTCATATAGTTTACAACCCCCGGAACGATGATGGAAGCTACTGTGACGATGACGCCACACAGGAGGCCGAGCCGTGGAGAACTCTTGTAGAGATGGTAAAGGAGAATCGTCACCACGAAGAAATGGAAGTCACAGGGGATGTACCAGGAGACAACAATGCACTGGAAATATAATTAAAATACTGAAAAGCCCGCTCCTCGGACAGAGCTATCTCTTTCGCACATTTTCAATGCTAAAAAACACTGAGCAAGAATGATCTCTTCAAGTATGTATGTATGTAAGTACAAGTCTTGCACGTCTAATTTGACCCATTTCCCGGCGTTTAATTGAGTTGAAATTTGGTACACATAAATGTAAATTGGATGACAATGCATTAATATGGTACCATGGAGCTTTTCTGATGATGGAGTCGGAAGGTGGTCAAAGGAACTAATGAAGGCAACAAAATAACCCCATCGTGTTTGAGCTCTTTGGAATGGTCTTGCTTGATGAGTATATAAATATACCCCTAGGTCATATTGATGACGGAAGGTGGCCATAGGAACTCCTGAGCGCAACAAGATAACCCAATAAAATATGTTAAATGGATATTTAATAAATTAAATACTATGCTAAGGCTAAAAGCTTGTTTAAAAATACGTTTTTTTTTTTTTTTTTTGAATTTTTTTCAAGATAATATACATATTATGTGTAGCGCTGTAACATTAACTAAATACTTAATATAAACAAAATTATATCATTAAAGAGGATACAAAACCCGGCATCTAAATATTAAACTCACAACATGCTCCGGGTCGATATAATTGCTGACCATGAGAAGGTTCAGCCACCAGTTCTGGCGGCAGGCGTCAGACTCCGCCTCTTTGACCCGGTTCCACAGCGGGCCGCTTCCCGTGTACGGAAACACTGCGCTTACGTAGAATATCACCACTGCAAGGGCTACAATTAATCTGAAAGGAAGTAAAATATATACAATTTTTAACGTGCTTTTTAACAGACTTAAAAAAGAAGGAAATTCGGTATATATAAACCGATTTGGAAAATTATTTTATTTGAAAAGATATATTGTACTTTCACCGGATTAGTAAGTTGAAATGGCAGGGGGCAGGGCACATATCACGCAGAACAGATGGCCGATGGGGCCGAAAGGTTCTGGAATGGAGACCACGGACCGGTAAGCGCAGCGTAGGAAGTCCACCAACAAGATGGACAGACGACCTAAAAGAGACCGCAGGGAAACGCTAGATGCAGGCCGCTTCCAACCGGCCCTTTTGGAGATCGATGCGGGAGGCCTATGTCCAGCAGTGGACGTACTACGGTTGAAATGATGATTGTACTTTCAAATTGTTCCCGTCTAATGAAATCTACGCTTCGACCTAATCGTGCCCATATTCAAAACTCCGAGAGTTTTCAACTCAAGCTGTCTAATCGCTTTAATGCCTGGAGAATTTCGCTTCGGTGGATGAGATTAACAACGGGTAAGTGGAAACTGTCCATGCGGCATGCGGTAAGTTTTAAGTTTTTCAAACCTGGCCGACGCACAGATAGACCTCAAAAATTATCCGACCATACCCGTAACCGTATGGCTTATCGACGCTCGTTACAGCTGTAATCTTCTGATGACGCTGAATCATAATAAGCAGCTCAATAGACAAATATGGAAGTCATTGCGGCACCACATACGTACCTTTAATACAATCAGTATTAAAGAGACGACTGAGCAAAACAAAGGCTCCAAAGTGTTTGCAGGAGACATGTCTATTGGACAAAGCCAGCTGACGAAGCTGAAGAGAGAAGATGGTAGTGTAGCGTCGACCAAAGCCAAGGTATTAGGGGAAATCGAGAATTTGAAGTGGCAGTGGGCAGGGCACATAGGACGCAGAACAGATGACCAATGGGGCCGAAAGGTTCTCGAATGGATACCACGGACTAGTAAGCGCAGCGTAGGACGTCCATCCATAGCATGGATGGACGTCATGGACAGGAGACCTAAAAGAGTCCGCAGAGAAATGCTGGATGCATTACATTATAGCCGCTTATATTCCGGCCGGCCCTTTTGGAGATCGATGGGGGAGGCCTATGTCTAGCAGTGGACGTGATAAATGATAACTAGATAATGTACCTACCTAAACAAATCTTGGAAATCCATTTTAATATCTTACTAATTACCGTATCGATTTGAAACCTGGCAAGTGCATGTACCTAACAGTCATCTGCGTTAGGTTAGGTTAGAGTAACACAATAATTTAGTAACGTCGACCTGATCTGATGATGGAACCAGGCTATGGATTGCCCTTCGAGTTCGGAACCAGATTGGAGCCCTATGCAGTTATAAAAAGGTAAAAATTAAACAGAGCTACTTCAGCATTTACAAATATTACATGAATGTGACTTGATTCATGGATTTAAACGTTTACCTATACACTTACCTCACATATCGTTTGAAAATGATTATCAGCGGATTTGGCAGTCTTTTCATCGTTGAAATATTTGAGAAGGTAAGAAAACCAGACAGTAGGAAGAATGTATCAACAAAAAGATCATCATGGAGAATCAGCATACCCAAAGGAGATTTGGTAGCCTGAAAATATGAATTATATTTATAGTACAACTTTAAGACTTTAAAAGTTATACAATTAATTATTATAATTAATGAAATAAGCTGCCTACTAGATTCTATGAATACAAAGCTTAGTTTTTTATGATTCTTCATCAGCACAGTAGGCCAAATCAGTCACCGCTGGACATTTTCTGGCTGGCCTTTTCCTAAGCCTACTCAGATCGATCATTTCCGACCGATCTCTTTGCCAAAATCTCTGAGACGTCACGATCTGTTAGCAGAACGTAGTTTCTACGAGCTTTCAAACAAAAGGTTTATTTGTTTTTATAATCGTGACGTTATTCGCTCTGATATTCCGCGTATAATGGCGGACTGTTGAATTTAATTTACGAAATTAATTAATTTTGCTTTTAAAATAAGTTTTTGGAATATTTTTAACACAATAGTATTATATCATAATTTCAATGATTCTTTGTTACTAATGTTATTTAAGCAAACATGCCTACTCCTAGTTAAACACACGTCGTATATAGGGTTATGTAATAGGCTGGGGTCGTAATTTTCTATTTAATATCTTATAAAAAAGCTGATCATAAATAAAGAGCCCTCAACGATCTCAACTAAACAACGAAATCAAAATTTAAATTTGTTCACAAATAAATTGGTTATAAGTATGTTAATTTCGAACTAGACAGAGAGCGCACTATAGTAGGTGATGTCGTCATGCCGTGCGCGCGCCATACAAATGCTAATGCTATACTAACACACGCTTTGCGAGAAAGGGTCGGAAGGAGCATCTGTCCTCACCAAAAACTTTAAAAGCTCATAACTATCACTGATATTTATCAGCCAATTTTATTTATTTTTTCAGTATGTTTAATGTATTTAGTTATATCCTTCGCTAAGCCTGTTATGTATCTAACCATATTTGTAAAAAGGAATTCCTATTTACCTTGGTAACGCCATAACTTGAGAACGACTTTACCGTTTTCATTCAATTTTATTTTTAAGTTTTCTAATACTTTGTAGAAGGTTCTTACGGAAAGACAAATCACGAAAATAGCGCAAAAAAATTTGAAAATATCAGAAACCTTAATGACGATTTTAACTTCGCGCAGTACTAACAGACGTATGGATTTGGTTGACGGACCTCTGTCTAACCAACGGGTGGGAAAGAGAAAAAATCTCTTTCTCTCCCGTTGATTGGACGGCTGTCCGTCAACCAAGTCCGTCTCGTCTGTTAGCTCTATAAGACAGAACAACGTCTATCGGATCAGCTAGTTTGTAATAAATGAAACATCAGGACACGTGCCTATTCTAATTACCTGATCTGAAGTATAGCCGTTGCTGATAGGTCCTGAATTAGAAATGCCAATTTGATGGTCCAGAACTACAAGACAAATTGACAGAAATCGTATCCCGTAGAACACTTCTACTCCTTCTTTCTTCATCTTCAAAAGATCCACAGCGTTTTCCTTAATGCAAAATGCTTTGATGCAATCAGTTTCTACAAAAATTAAATAGGCAGTGCTTAGTTTTTTTTTTTCTAAGACAGATAATTTAATTGCACAAAACACCAGTAAATAATATAAATAATTAAAAAAACAATAATAATGTATTATATATATTTTATGACGAAAAAAGAATTTTCCCAAGTAAAATGATTTGAATTAAGTTTTGAAAATGTTTTGACAAGTATTTTTATTTCGATAATTACTTTTATGTTTAGATTAGTTAAGTTTAGATTATCTATACTAATATAATAAAGAGAAAAGATTATATTGTTTATTTGTTTGTTTGCATTGAATAGGCTCCGACACTACTGAACAGATTTGAAAAATTCTTTCACTGTTGGGAAGCTACACAATCCCCGGGTGACATAGGCTATATTATATTTTCCAAAAAATTAGGGATTCTTACTTAAACTCCAATAATATCCGTGCGAAGCCGGGGCGAACCGCTAGTATATAATAATGGATTAGTATAAGTCAGATTAGAATAGGTTAGTGTAGTATAGGTAAGTCCAACTTAGGCAAAGAGGTCGCCCGAAGAATCCAACTCGGATGGGCAGCGTTCGGGAATTTGCGTGACATCTACTCGTCCAAGATACCACAGTGCCTAAAGACGAAGGTCTTTGACCAGTGTGTGTTGCCAGTGATGACATATGGTACTGAGACGTGGTCCTTAACTTTTGGCCTTTTAGAAAAACTCAGAGTCACACAACGGGCAATGGAGAGAGCTATGCTCGGAGTTTCTTTGCGCGATAGAATCCGGAACGTGGATATTCGCCAAAGAACCAGAGTCACCGACATAGCTGTTAAAATTTGCAAGTTGAAGTAGCAATGGGCAGGACACATCGCTCGAAGAACCGATAACCGATGGGGAAGAAAGGTTCTGGAGTGGAGACCACGAACCGGAAGACGCAGCGTAGGTAGGCTACCCACTAGATGGACCGACGACATTGTGAGAGTCGCGGGCATCCAGTGGAGCAAAAGGCAGGCTGTCGTTCAGTGAGGAGGTTAAAGGGGGAGGCCTATGTTCAGCAGTGGACGTCTTCTGGCTGATGATGATGATGAGTGTAGTTTAGATTTTTTTATATATTCATCTTAGAATAACTACACACAGAAACCATGTACATTCGCAAAATTTAAGCCATTCAAATGGTGTCATATATGACACGAAAAAATATATAAAAAATTTACTATGACAATTTGCGCGATGAAATCGTACCACAACAAATCAGAAAAGCAGCATAAGAGTTATGGTGTGACATTCCACAGGTAATCCATTAATTTTCTTGCTTAAATCGTGTAAAATACCAATCGAAACGTAAGCTACAAAGCGAATTTGTAGCTTACGTTTTGAGAAGGCTTTGTTTGGAAACTTACCTTCTCTGAGTAGTTATTCTAAGATATTCATTGATTTTATTTGCTAAATAACTCTGTAATATATTTTTCTTCTCAGTTTAATATCGGTGTTAATAATGTGATAAATGAATAAATACAAATACAAAAATATGTCAGTGTTAATAAGCAAGAGAATCATTTTACAGTGCGCTTACTGTATTTCTCTGGGTCTAGTTTATCTTTTCGGTTGTTTAAAAATGTGCATATTAATGATACTGCGACGAGTACTGCGGCAACGGATCTGTAACACATTCAAATTCATTTCATTTAAAACAAAATTGGTTAATAATAATGTATCATAATATAATATTTGGGACATTTTTGCACACACGGCCATCTGACCCCAAATTAAGCAAAGCTTGTGATATGGCTGTCAGAGACAGATATACATACATATACTTATATATAGTTTTAAATGTATACTTAAATAGATATTAACAACCAGATATAGAACAAACACAAATGTTCATCACATAAATGTTTTTCCTAGGTGGGAATCGAACCCACACCCCCAAGCTCAGAATGTTGGTTCACTAGCAACTGGACCAACGGGTATAATAAGTATACATAGATGAGGTTCAAGCCTTCCAGGTATTATGTTTTTTTTTTATAAAGCTGTATTTATTAGCCTCCGACACAAAGAGAGGGGTGTATCTGTGTATTTGTGTATCTATGCGTCTCTCTGTGTTATCGTAGCTGCAAAACGGCGAAACCGGTTTTGATTTAGTTTCTTGTTAAAAAGGTGTCTTGATCGAGAGTGTTCTATAGCTATGATTCAAGAAAATCTGTTCAACCGTTTGAAGATTATCAGCTCTGGAAGTTTTGTTATTACACTTTTTGTTCAGCAATCCCTCCCGTTCATACTAAGCTTCCTTTATTGACAGGTATAATCTGCAGTGATGCAGTCTACGAAGGAGCACGCTTCCCTAAAAGAGACTCGATTGTAAATATCAGAGAACACCCATTCCCCTATTTACAAGATTTTATTTGTATATTAGTTTGTTTATTTAGGTCAAATCTTGCAAGCTGAATAAGAACCAGTTCCTCCTAACCGATTTAGCTGAATTTTTGCATACACTTTCAGTTCTAGTGACAATACAATATGCAATACCTAATATCGTAATATTTTTAAAAGGCCGGCAACATAAAATAAAAAAAAACGCAAATAAAAAATAAGAGCACTTTTTTTTTTATAATATGTGCTTGTTAAATTGTTAAACTTACACAAACGCATAGAAGAGCCCGTCAAATTCTCCACTATCGTCGTACATTTGACATTCTTCCGTGATGGATATGTTGGGCTTTAAGCCGGCGGTGCCCAGGTGGCTTCGGGCCAGCATCACCTCCAGCAGTCTCTTGACGCTGCCAGCCTGGCACGAGGAGGGCACGCACGCGCCCCAAGTTAGCTCGTTCAGAGGTCTCATATGAGGAGCGTGAAACTGGAGGTAAAATTATATTATTTTCATTAACACAATTTTGAAAGAACTAAGCGCTAGTGGCCAAAACTAGATCTATAAAAAAAAACCGGACAAGTACGAGTAGGACTCGTGCTCTGAGGGTTCCGTTAGACGGAACCCTCAGAGCGCGAGACCAAAAAAAAACTAACTGAAGTTAAAATATTGAAAGACAAACTTAAGTTTGTAGTTTTTTTTTACTGGGCAAGTGCCTTTAATAACTAAACAAAATACAAGCTAAAACTAACACTACAAATACAGTTAGACTGCCCATACACCGTTGAAGGTCTAAAGACAATCCAAATGCTCAAGCCCACTACCAGTTGGCAGCGTACCCAACATGTTGGCGGCATTACCACGTTGAAAGGCAATGCTAATGCGTTGAGCCAGAAACACGCCAGCATTTTGGTCACGCGTCGCATTAACCAGGCGCTCTGAAAGATTTTTGAAAATGAGGTGAGCTTCCCGGTCCCCAAGGGCCCAATGTCTCGACCCCAAACGCCTCAAATATGTAACCACTGCCGAGGTTAGCATATTTGCGACGCTTGTGCTGCTCTGCCGAATTAGCAGCCGCGCCAGCCCTACCCTGTGTCTCAGGAAGATGTGACGGCGCCAAAGTATCGACACAAGTTGCGTCCCATACAAGGGGCCGCCCCAACCTCCAGGGCACAAGTGTCATACCGTCAGGCCTCTTTCCATCGTCACGCGCAAGACCACTTGCGCGGTTTGAGCACAGCTGCGACATTGGCGGTGGAAAGTGCCCTGCGTATGATGTCGTTCAGGCTAGCGTGTCGGCCAATACGACCAGCGCTTCTCGAGCAAGAGAGACCATGGTGACCGAGCTGGTCAACAGCAGTACCACACTGACAGCGATGGGCCTCACAGCACCTTGCACCCAAGCGTAAGCTGATAGCTAGACGAAATGCGGTTGGATCTAAAAGGCTACCTGTGTTAAAAGAGGGCATGGCTTGCAACCAAAGTCCCGATTCCCAAACAGAGACAGCAAGAATACGAGCGCGATCTGCAATACTAGGACACGTATCTAGTAGCGATTTCCATGCTAGTTCGCAGATCGGCCGATCCCACAGTCTCTGCGAAGACAACAGAAGTGGAAGTTTGTAGTTGACAATAAGGTTCTTCCATACATCCCAACTACAAAATGTAAGTTTGTAATAGCAAAATAATTATTTTTAAATACCTTCAAATTTATAACTTTCGGATTTATTCCTATATATGTACTATGAGACCTTGCCTCTTGCCAAATTTCATGATTCTAGGTCAACGGGAAGTACCCTATAGGTTTTGATTCCCCTGTGAAATCGCAAAATATACGACATAAAGGAACCCTAAGAGCCAGAGAGACCAAAAAAAAAAACTAACTGAAGTTAAAATATTGAAAGACAAACTTAAGTTTGTAGTTGACAATAAGGTTCTTCCATACATTCCAACTACAAAATGTAAGTTTGTAATAGCAAAATAATCATTTTTAAATGATATACCTTCATATTTATAACTTTCGGATTTATTCCTATATATGTGCTATGGGACCTTGCTTTTTGCCAAATTTCATGATTCTAGGTCAACGGGAAGTACCCTATAGGTTTTGGTTCCCCTGTAAAATCGCAAAATATGCGACATAAACGTTCATATCTTTTGATTGCGTTGACTTACTACTTTTATTTTTTTACAGCCGAAAGAAACCGTAGATCCAAGTATTTAGTATAAATTTCAACTTGCTACCTTTACGTGTTATGGAGAAAAAGAGTCTTGACAGACGGACAGACAGACAGACGGACAACGAAGTGATCCTATAAGGGTTCCGTTTTTTCCTTTTGAGGTACGGAACCCTAAAAACCCGAATAACATGACAAAAGACAAAATAAAATGACAGAAACAAAAGATACATAGACATTGCAAGTTAAAAACAACAAAATAATAAAACACTGTTTTACGAAACGGTAAAACAAAATAAACGACGGTAAATATCCCGTAAATAATCATATAACTTTAACAAAATAATATTTTCTGTCACAAGCCGGTTCCAACAAAGCGTAAGTGCTGGTTGTAAATAGCCAGCGCTGATCTTACTCAGTCTGGTCTGGTTTGCCTGGTTGGTCTTAGAGGTTAGTCTTATTTTGGATTACTTTGTCTCATTTTCGCGTATGAAAATATCCGTAAAGGAGAATTTGATAGAGAGGTTACTTTTCCCAGATTTAGCAATTTTAGTCATTCCAGTTTTAGTTTGTCTACTTCCATAGTAAGATTAAAATTATAAAAATGGTATCATATCAAATCTAGGAAACCGTAAAGACCGAAACACGATTAAGGATATTTCGATAGATAGGATAAAAAAGTTTGCTGAAAACTGATTTGAGCTGTTTTCCATGTTTTTTTGGATTTGATCAAATACTTACCTATTTACTAAATGATCATATCAATATATTAATATACGGATTACATAATTATGGAGGGAACCGCAAAGGCACATTTTACATTTCAGCTATACTTTTTCGAAAAATTAATGAATACCTCAAAAATAGAAGTTGCGAAACGCACGACTGTATGTAAGCGCCACAGAAAAGAAACGTTTTTTTTTCTCTTTTGTGGTAAGCGCCATGGTTTTGCTCCACTAAATGCGACTTTGATAAAATATATTAAGCATTATGGTAATATGTAGGAACAAGCGTTACTTAAAAGTGATAAGCAACGCCCAACGCCCAATATTCACTGTTGGGGAAAGCCTGTGTCCAGCAGTGGTCGTCCTATGGCTGAAATGATAATGATGATGATGATATTCACTGTAGTATTCACATAGTGCAAATAGTGTCTGATTTTATGCATTTTTAAACATATTTAATAAATCACTGTTTTAAACTATCACGTTTGTTCACTAAAGTTATATGATTATTTACGGGATATTAAGACTAAGAAAGAGGGTAGATCGTTATGTCTGCACCTAACTTTTTAACTGTTCTCCAACCACCCGCATTCTTCAGTCTTCCCGTGAACATGGTGCATGTAACTGCGCCGAAATATCGGGAGCTCATTCCACAACCTTACCACGGTAAATATCCCGTAAATAATCATATAACTTTCTTTAAAAAAATGATGCATTAAAAAAAATACTTATTAAAATTTTACGACGATTCACTATTATAAATGAGCAAATACATCAGCTTCAAGCTTTCATGCATGTAGCATATTCTATGATGTCGTAGCACGTTCGTAGCACTTTTACTACAAACTATGTTTTCTAGAACATTCTAAACATGGACATAACATTTCTAAACAATAGAACTAGTCATCATACATTTAATAGATAATTAGGATTGCAAAATTACAATGCTATGCCCTTGGTTGTCGTTTCCTAGATTGCGTGCGGCCCATTGCGAGTACAGCACTCGTCAGTTAGTCTTTAGAGGCAATTAGTATTCACAAGTTTGCTATCTTCGCCACTATCGATAAACTAATGATCCCAAGCAGTTTAAGGCGAGGTTTTTCCACTTATCAGCAACGCCGATAAATACAGGTGACCATAATGCTTGGTTTATTGTATTAAAGTCGCATTTAGCTAAGCAAAACCATGGCGCTTACAAATAACACACAGTCTTGCGTTTCGCTACTTCTATTTTGGAGGTAATTATCATATTTTTCGAAAAGTATAGCTGTAATGTAAAATGTACCTTTGTGGTTTCCTTCATAATTAAGAAATCTGTATATTAAGATATCGTAGACATAATTTAATAAATAGGTATTTGAATGAATCCAAAAAACAGTGAAATCATTGTTATTTATTTTTTCTGTCGAGCTAAATGTCGTGTTTCGGTCTTTGGGGTTTCCTAGATAAAACATTAACCGTCTTACCACAAAAGATTTAAGCACGCTTTAGACAAGTGTTTAGCATATTTTTCGCAGTGAAACAATTGCTAAACACATGTCTAAAGCGTTCTTAAATCTTTTGTGGTAAGACGGTAAATTTTTATGTGAAACCATTTTTATAATTTTAAGCTAATCATGGAAGTAGATACACTTAGACTAGAATCTTTGCCCATTTAAGCTGCAGCATTTAATGTCTTGGATTTTCTGTTAATTATATGCTTAATTTGTAATAAAGAATAAGTAAAAAAAAAATTGTGCAATGTAGGTATTTAGATTATATAGATTAATTATACTTAAAAAATATCTTACCGAAAACCAGTTGTCTGGATAAATCTAACATAGATTTTAAGACAACTTACTAACTTGAAATGTAACGTACAATGTGTTTTAAATAAAAAAAAAAAAAAAAAAAAAAAAAAAAAAAAAAAAAAAAAAGAATAATAAAGAATGACCAAAATCGGTAAAAGTCGGAAGAGAGCGTCTTAAATAATTCTAATAAATATGATTGTGATTTGTGATAGCCTACCGACCAAAGAGCCAAAGACGTGTCAGTAGCAGTAGCAGCACAGCTGAAACGCAAACCCGCGCGTTTTGTAATAAAATTAACTGCGGTTTTTTTACTAATTGGTATTATTTTATTCAGATACGATACGTCTTGTGTGTAAGATATGTCCAAATTCTACAATATGCAATATTAATGTTAATTATTATTATAACACCGGCTTGCACTCACGATTATGAGCCCCTTCCTCAGGGAATGAATCCTCACGCGAGTTTTGATGAAGTGATTAATGTTAATGTTGCTTATTTTAAGTATTTTTTGTTTTTGTTTTATTTGATGCATTATATTTTAATTGATGTATGTAACTGTGACGTGCGTAGTGTAACAAAAGTAGTTGTAATAAAAAATAAAAAAAAATAAAAAAATTATGTTGTTTTACCAGAACTTATCGCGCCCAGATACGGTTTGCGGTCGCGTGATTTTCCAACTGAGCGGATTAGGTGCCTGTAATAGCAGTTGTCCGTAAGGCCCCTGGTCTGCGGCTCAGGTGCTGCTGGAATATTTGATGTGTGCTAGCAGCACTCTACTCAAAGATTTTTCATACTATAGTATAGATCGTTGACCCTACTGTTTTATTCGTTACTAGCCATTTGCCGGATTGCCGGATAGGATTCCTCATCGGCTACTTCTCATGAACCAACATTATAAGATTTTTGTCATCATCATCATCACTATCAGCCGATCATGTTCTCTCTACTGGGACACAAGCCTTCTCCCAGAGATGGGCCCAAATCCATGTTGCGCATGTTGGTGAATGTCATTTGTTTTGTTAAGGCTCTTGCACATACCGTTTTCATCATGTTTTCCTTCACCGTTGTTTTCCCGATGGGATTTCCCATCGGCTACTTCTCAAGAGCCAACATTTTAAGATTTTTCTCATCATCACTATTATCAGCCTATCATGTTACCACCGCTGGGACACAGGCTTTCTCTCAGAGAGAGAGGATGGGATGGGGCTGATAATCCACCATGCTGGCTCAGTGCATTTTGGTGAATGTCTTGTCTTTGAGCTTTTGTTAAGTTTCTTGGAATTTCCTCGCAATGTTTTTCTTCACCGTTGTTGAGCAAGACATCGAAACTGCGCATAATTTATTTGATTACTAAATAAGTCATTGGTACAGGGCCTAGGATCAAACCGGGTGCCGTCAGATTGTAAAGCGCACATCATACCGCCCGGCCACCATCGGTAAAAGATTTTAACCAAGCTAACAGTATTGTGCATCATTATCCATACAAAGATTCGAAAAAAAAACATATGAAAACGTTGCAAAAACCAGGGGCCTTATTATGATTCTTTATATTCTATTCTAGTGTGCCTAGTGCCAGTTTTTCCAATTTCGTAGGCGGCATTCCAATGTAAATGGCCTTGCTCTCACTTCATACAAATCCGATAGAGTAACGAAATTTGAAAAACTCCCACTGGGCACTCAGATGAGTCATGTCAGCACCAGTACCCTTAGTACAAGTTTTGATAGTATTCGAAAACTTTTTTCGTTTACGTATTGTTCCATACATTGCTGGGCTGAAAGGTAATCGAAAATTTTTTCGTATTAGAGTGAAGCAATCTATGCCGCCGAATACTACCGATTTTAGTTCCACCGCGTTTCCGCTGGAAGCGCTTTACTAAAATGTATGGAACAATACGTAAACGAAAAAAAGTTTTCGAAAACTATCAAATCTGGGACTAAGCGTACAGTTAAATCTAAATTACCTACCTCCAAATAGTCCAAAGCTGATCTGTACGGATAGAAAGGATTGTCAGCCTTCTTTCTCACGGCTTTATCAGTCCTTTCCAGAACAATGTCTGCAAGGCAGTATTTAGTTCTGAGTTCCTGATGAGTACGCGACCACGGCGCGTTCAAGCACTGGTCGAAGTTACCGAGCTGGTAGCGGTTCGCGAAGAGAAGACCTTGGGGCTCGGAAGATTGGGCGTCCCAGTCTGGTTTGGATGTAAGAAAATACAAAACTGTCAAACACGGGTTGCTGATAAAAGTGTAATCAAAGCGTTTCGTCTCTTCGAAAAGGTATATAAATAGATATACATATAAAATTAAATTAATTTTATCCACTATAAATAGTGTTTTACAATGATTTTAGGTGGTTTAGTTCTCATATTTTTCCGTTACTCGGCATAAATAAATTTGGTCTTATAATTTAGAAACGACAAGAAATGTAATTTGTACAATCCAGTGTTAAATGCGTGGTAAAAAATATATCAAAATAAATAATTAAAAAAATATAGTACCTACTCGTATGTCAAAGTAATAATAAGAAAGTTGATTGAATCAGGCGTCACTATGCGGAAGTATTTTTTTTTTTGTTACAGGTTTAATTAATTTTTGTTTCAGGTTAGGTTGATGAGTCACTTTTATGTAATTAATAATTAATCCCAAAATTCTTATTGTTCTCGAAGCGACGTAGACGAATTACACTAGAGATTCTACATAAATACAAACCATAATAATAATTTGAAAAAAAAAAAAAACATTTATAAAATTTAGGGTCACTTAAAAGTCTTTTAAACAATTTTTTTTCGAATATCCATTTGTGCGGATCATTCCGTAAAGACATTGCTATTATAGTTTTTATTAGCAATGTCGGTAGTCTATACTAATATTATAATGAGGAAATATTTGATTGTTTGTTTGTTTGCATTGAATAGGCTCCGAAACAACTGAACCGATTTGAAAAAAAAATTCGCTGTTGGTAAGCTGCACTATCCCCGGGTGACATAGGCTATACATATATCTATACCCGTGCGAAGCTGGGGCGGATCGCTAGTTTATTATAAACAGTGATACACAGTTTGTATACAAGTGCATTTACATCCATGAGTCAAAAATTTGACATTCATTTGTGTTCGTCTAATTAAGTTTAAGATTATTTTCATTTATTGATCAAGCGAAGCGAGGTCTAAGAGTCTGCTGGGACAAATCGACGTTTTAATGTATGTCGTGTTTATATATTTTTTGATGATAATTCAAGTAACTACAGTAGTTAATAGAGTAGTTAGAAACTTGTAGGCCCGTAGTTTATGCAAATGCAATTTTAAGTTTATTGTAATGAACTCTCTCATTTTGTTTTCTCAAAAATGGTTGTAATGTTGTTATTATTTTGACAACCTTCTTTAGGAAAAGTCAACCTTTACATGCTACTCGAAAAGGCGCCAACCACAGAAGAGAAAAAAATTTCGTTTTGGCGCCAACAAAGTTGTATGGAATTTCATTGCTGGTGAGTTTTAGCCATCAGCAATGTCCTTTGAAAATCGAATTGTCGAGTTTTGTTCCAAATTTAGTTTAGTGCAAAAAGATTTTATTCAGAATTTAGCTGTATAGGTAGTAAAAAAAACAAAAGCGCGGCGTTGTGTTTTTAGGGTTCCGTACTCAAAGGGTAACAATAATTAGCTAAGAGCGTGTCGAGACTCGAGACACGCTTACAGTAGGGTTCCGTTTTTCGTAGCCATTAAGTCATATAACAACTGTGACAATTGTGACCACAAGGTCACAATCATCATAGTACAGAAATTGGTGGTCACAGAAAAATTCAAAAGAACGAAGCTCATGGACTTAACCAAATGTTAGAGGTGCATCAAACCAAAATAACATATAGTTTTTATAGTTTAGTCGAAAAGAATACTACTTGAGAAATATCCTTTGTGAAAACAATTTATCGGAAGACCTTTGAGTTAGAATGTATTGAATTTATTACAGTTTTATCGCAATATCTCGCAATATATGAACGAAAATTTATAATCAAAAAATTCTTGAAATTATTTTGAATTAAGGTTTTTAATATGAACTATTAGCAAGGCAAGTTACATGTTTATATGTCTAATAGTTTAGAAATGCAGTGGACCAACTTTTTGCCACTTTAGTACCAAAAAATCCATCTTATTTTTTTTACAAAAAACAGCACAATCGCTGGGACTAACGAAATAAGATTTATGCCATACGGCTGTGACATGAGAGACATGTACGTTACTGTCCCTGTCTGTATTGAGTGCGTTGCTGGAGGCGGCGATCATGATGGCTGAAAGCGCAGCGTAGCGCAGCGTAGCGCAGGTGGCCTGGACTTGCGCAGCGCGGTCAGCATTGCAGCCCTTGATGGACAAGCTGAATGAACTGAAATTTCAACTGCATGGCTATCTATTACGGTTTGAAAGATATAGTAGTTAATAGGTAGGATAGACGGACGGATAGACAGATAGACAGTCATCATAGGGTCCCGTTTTTACCCTTTGGGTACGGACCCTAAAAATTGTTACACCAGTTAGGTGTTTGTTATATGATTAAGTTTTAAATTGTTTAAATAGTTAATTAATCAATGTTTATTCAATAAAACTAATAAGTAAAATAAATACTATCTTAAATTTAAATTTATGACTAAAAGTAATCTAAAACTAAATTAAAATGTATTAATTAAATGTTCAATTGTTTAAATTATTTTTTTTAGCTTTACTGTTAATAGTTTGGAATACGAGTACCTACCTACCGAGTAGTACCTACTGCATGACGTGTGACATTTAATTATTTAAGGCTTACTTATTACCATAATTATCTAAAGTTAATTCTTTCTGAAATCAAAGTGAGATAATTTTACAGGTCGCTGTGTCTAGTTTCAAGTGCCTAGGTATTGTATATAAAATAATAATGAGTAACTATATAAAATTTTGAACTGCATCGACAACATAGTTTGATATATACGATACATTTAGAAGTAGTACCGATACCGAAAATATCTTGATTTCCCGTTATTTTTAAAATGTAATATAAGAACGGGGAATTTAAAACCGATTCCCGGTTCGTTCGGTACTTTCGAGACTCGATATCGACAGCATAAATTCTCGTTTTTATACCACAAATTTTACTGTCAGACTGTCTAGTTGTTTATTTTTTTTTTTTAAATCTGGTTGTTTATTTTCACAGGTTGTGGTACTGGTGAGTATTTAGCCACGTACCAAGTATTTTCCACATCCCAAACAACTTCCCTTTCCAGTATTAACGCGCGCCGTTATATACAACTATCCTAATATGTATATTATTATGATAGCCCCTGAACCCGTTGGTCCAGTTGGTAGTGAACCTGCCTTCTGTGCTTGGGGGCGTAAATTCGATTCCCACCTAGGAAAAACAATCATTTGATGAAGATTTGTGTTTGTTCTATATCTGGGTGTTAATACTTATTTAACTATGTATTTAAATTATATATGTATGTATATCAGTCTCTGGCAGCCATATTACAAGCTTTTCTTAGTTTGGGGTCAGATGACCGTGTGTGCAAAAAAATCCCGAATATTTATTTATGTAGGTACATATTTATTGCTCGTGATATAGTTTTTAAAGTTTTATAGACATAATTTAAGTATCTTAAAAAAGCGAAATACTGATACACTCATTGACTGGCTTATCACAATTTTTTGAAAATTATAATTGGCCGACGAATCTGTAATTTGGCAGGTAGGTATCTTATGGAATGTAGAGATGTAGAAAGAGTAAGGTTTTTGCGAAAAAACGAATTAAGGAAGTAAACGGGATCGAAAGTTTATATGAAAATCAACGCGTACAAAGTTGCAAGCAACAGCTAGTCGAGAATAAAAGAACAAACAAAAACGTGTTAAATATTCTAAAACTGGTACAGCCTACAGCCATGCTGGTTTCCCGACTAATTATATAATTATAATTAACTTATTTAATTTATTGTTGTTGAATTTTTTGGTTGCGATAACTTATTATAGGTATGATAATTATTATATAATTATTAATATTATGCATGAACAGAAAATTAAATATGATTATTAAATTGTCCATAATTTGAAGAACCCAAAAAGAAACTAAACTAAACGAACGAAAGAAATTTGACTTTTTATTTTTAAATGTTATTTCTAAGTATTTTCATGATTGACTATACATATTTTTTTATTGACTATACCTAGTGGATAAATTGTTTGGTGGGAACGCAGAAAAAAGGCCAATACATTCGCAAAAACTTGAACTTACGGTTATTTGCTGACCAATCGATATTAAAAGCTCGGCCTTCGGAATTGCATTATACCTAGGCTGTACCGAAAGTTAGTTTTTATTCGTTATTTTTTTCTACCTTTATATCAAATCGAAGGATAAGTTAAATGTTAACTACCTTGAAATTGCCATTTACAATCACATTTTTATATTTTTACGTCAATGCGTCGATCTTTATTTGATTTCAACAATGAGCGTGCTGCGTTTAGTATTTCGTGCGATGATTTTCTGTGATTAAAAACATGGGTTAACTTTTAAGGAATCTCCATAGAATCTCACAAAATTTTAAGCTGCTCTTGGTGTCTCTTCTTTATTAGCTACTGTCATTTATTGGCATAGCCTAGATGCCTAGATGATGATATTTTAGAAGAGGATGACTAGGCGAGAGTCATCATAATCAGCCTTTTAACAGTCCACTGCTGAGCTTTTAGATTGCTGCTGGACTGCTGGACTTTTATGATGAAGTGAGAGTCACTACGATCGATTAGCGATCAGCGATCAGGGTTGAGCGGTTATAACATCACACATTGAGAGATTCAGACTGAACTAAAGTTCAAGTAAAGGATCACAGACAGTTTCGACCATTCTGCATGAACATCTTAGAGTAAGGAAGATTGTCTCAAGGTGGATTCCTCATTTTTCTCGCAGAAGAGCAAAACTTTACATTACATCCAATTGACTATTCTTGGGTTTACAGCTTTTATCCTTTAACAAAGCAGCAGTCCACACCATGGGTTTTTGAAGATGATTTACAGGTTAACAAAAGTTGTTCGCGGCGGAAGTGCGCCTAGCGTAGAGCATCAAGTCATGCATCCGTATGTCCCGTCACGTAGGTCCTTAGCGAAAGCCAACCTAATTGTGGTCACTTTTTTTTACACATTAAAAAACAACAAATTAAAACCTAACTATCATGGTCACATGCTTAGCTCAGAAAATTGTGGTTTTAGAAAATATCTAACGAATGAAACTTGGAGGGTTTAGCCAAATTTCAGAGATGTGTCATCCTGACAACTATTATGGTTTAGCCCTGTGGTTTAGCCAAAGAGAAAACTACTTGGAAAACATTCGAAAAAGTCACCTTACATCCCAGATCACGGTGATTTTCCCCACACCATTACAAAAATGCTCCGTGAAAGAAAATGATAACTTCTGATGTGGCCGTTGAATTCAAGTGATTGTTTTTCGACCTTCTGCAAGATCTTATTATCAAATGTTTTAAAAGCTGATTTAGTCGAATGAAACACATCATATACAATGCAAGAGTACCTACGTACATATTTTGAATAATATTCATTTAAAATTTCTCTTATAAGTACTTTGTTGGTTTGTTTTACTACTAAGTTCTGGATCATCCCAAGTACCTACGTAAGTACGTAGATTTTTTTATTCAAAGTTATACTTACTTTTGGATTTGTATTGTTGTTATAGAACAAGCAACAGACTTATAGTTTAACCTGTGTTCAGAAAAATGTAAAACCAAGGTGTGAATACAGTTATAATAGACATAGACATAGACATAGACATCATTTATTTGTGGCAAAAAAATACAATAATTAGGATGGTAAAAAAAAAAAAAAAAACTTAAACAAATCTTAACTAGAGCTTATCATATTTTTTTGTCACAAACCGGCAAACCGGTAATATGATTATTAATGGGATATACACCGTGATAAGGTTGTTTATATTTCGGTTCAGTAACAATGTCTTTTAAGGCAACTTTTATCTAACATAATCCTATTAGTAGGCACGTTGAGAAAAAATACTTTATTTTATTTTTTGAGTTTATAAGATTCAAATTCATGTTTATTTATTTCACATGAATAAATATTGTCGGCCCTAACCACCAAACTGAGCGTTTGCCCGTAATTTAGTGGATAGTTCCTTCCAAGTTGACTTAGGTCAAATTTTGTACATTTTTGTAGTATATGCACATGCACCATGGACGTAGTAATATCATAAACATTACCAATTTAAAAAATAATAATAATGTGTCAGTCATATCAAACCGAAACATTACAAAAAATATGCAGCTATGCGGATAAACCGCAGGACTAGTTTATTAATAATGTATTTATTTAAATTTAATTATGCGCGTCTACACATATTTTTATAAGTAACAGTCATGTGCTTTAGCTTTTATTTTAAAACAAGGACAACTAAATTTCAGTTGTTTTAAATTCATAGAGCTCAGTAAGAACTTACCCCAAACTGCCCATAATGTAAAATTCTGTAACCCCTTCAGCAATAGGTGGATTTGTTCCAAGCATGGTTTTTCTGCCTCCGTCCAATTTTGGTTGTTCAAACTGAACAAAACATCGTCCAAATACACATGACTGTCAACTGGTTCCGCACTCAGAGCATTATGTTTTTTATTTTCGAGTGCTTTAGATAGAGTTTCGAGTTCATTTTCCACGAAAATTTGAGTCGTCACTTCCGCGTTTTTCGTTCTATTTGTGACGTTACAAATGGTTGAAGAGATGGTGACTAAAATAAGAAAGATGCACTTCATCGTGTGAACCTAGACTCACTGAAGCTTGGACAAACAATTGCTTCGTTATAAGAATATCCAACTGCATAATGAGGCAATGTCGCGAAACGCGAAATAAGTGCGCTTCTACCAAGTATAATGTAGTCATATTTTTATTGGCTTCCACTTTTAATACTTTAGACAGCGAAATATAGTATGTATGGCTGTAGATAATTTTGCGACGCTGCTGGTAGAACATGATCTACCAATTATAAAGTTGTGTTGCTTATGTTATGGTTTTACCGCGCTGCATTATTAAGAAATAAAAACCAGAAAATGCGGTTGTTAAAAAGGTGCGTTTTCTTATTGGACATTGTCTAATTATAGATCTTGGCCTTGCTTCTTATACGTACTTGGAAGTAGAAACATGATTTTCAGTGAGATTTTGAAATACAGAAATACAGGTTCAAGAGGTCGTGATAAGGAGAAGCCCCTTACTCTAATTATCGATTTTATTGCCTGATTGTAGCGCTCAGTTGTAAATGCCACTCGCGGTTACCCATTCAAGGACTGTCCGGGAAGTAAGTGGTAATCTGTTATGCACTCATGTACCTTATCATCACACTAATTAATAATTATAATCAAGAAAGGAGAAAGCTCATCAGTAACAAATCCGTTTGTATACCTAGGCTAAGCTACAAAGTTTTGAACATCGGCGTAAAGTCGCTATAATCTATTGGATTTTACCGGATACATTTCGGGGAGTTTGCATCAGATCTATATGACCTCATTCCCTCTAACCCATTTTTTCTGTCGGACGGCCAGGGCGGGCACGTAAAGTTGTTACCTGTTTCATGGTTGATATTCCTAAAATCCGAGTGAATCTGGTAAGGTTAGCTTCTTTCTTTGTGGAACAGTGAAGCCGAGATACAGAACCGCAAGCTCTTGCTGTCCGCGTACTGCACAGTCTTTCAGGCGGAGCTCTTACTCCTAGCCGTAAGCAAGCAAGGCTACAGCCGTATCTCGTCGTGTTAAGGTTCACATTCGCGTCATTTTCCGAACCGCGCTGTTTCAGCGCTAATACGAGGCCCCCAGGCACAGAATACATATTAGTACAAGTACAGAAGAATCACTCCGCAAAATCATTTAAATAAGTAGCGACTCTTGCTACTACACAATAAAGTGCATTTCAGGACGTGCGAGCGCTAATTACCTACAGCTATATTAACCTAGAAGTTGCCCTCTGTCTATCGCGTATCTCTTGTCGCGTTATCTCTGTCTATCGCGCGGCAGCGGGCGCAGCAGGTCCGACAAGTCAGCTACTTGTAGCTTCATACCTAAAGTGCGGAGTGCGCCAGGCCTGCCCCACGTGCAAAAATTCGAGTTATACTTATACAGATAAGTTTAACTATAAGGAAAAGTTGAAATAAAATGCAATGACTGGTTTGTAATCTCGCGTATGTACTATCTGGACAAGTGTTAAATAATAATTAAGTAAACTTCAGAATATGGCTACTTATTCTCTTTTTTGTGGGATCCTGTGGAAAGCGACTATGAAATCTCTTACCATCTCTTACCAAGTTAATTTGAGAGGATCTATGATTAGTTTGTCAGTTGTCTTGTATATATAAAAGGTTTCTTCCACAATGGAATTCAAAGTGCTGAGAAGTTATTTCAAGTTTCAAAAAAGCATACTTACTTACAATATAAACGACCCAACAAAAGAAAACCATAATATTTAGACTTCAAAAAACTTAAAGCTGTTTTTAAAACTTACCAACAGGGTGGAAAGGCAAGGTGGGTGCAAATCTCTTTGTGAAACTTTTAATAGGTACAATATGTAAATTCGATCAAAAATATCAAATCGTCTATAATATTATATTGGCAATACAGTGTAAACTACGTATTATCAAAAAAACAATATTATTTTGCTATTATAATATGTATTTTCTAGTAAAGTATAACATTTACAAACAACAAACATTAATGTCGATACAAATAACAACGCCTATTGCGTATAGTCTGTTATCTACATCTGATGTTTTTTACTGCTCCGGTATTTTATTTTAAATACAAGGTGTTAGAAAGTAATGTTTATTGCTTAACTAGCAACGCACCCCGGCTACGCACGGGTGTAAGTCTTATTTTTTTACATCTTGGGTTACATTATTAGAGTTTTAGTAAGGCTCCCTATTTAAAAAAATATATAATATAGTCAATGTTACCCGGGGATAGTGGAGCTTCCCAACAGTGAAAGAATTTTTCAAATCAGTTCAGTAGTTTTGGATCCTATTCAATGCAAACAAACAAACAAACAATCAAATCTTTCCGTTGCTTAATAATGACGTATGCTGTCATTATTTAGAGTATGTATGATGCTACATAGAGGGTATCATTGTAAAGGCAACAAGGCAAACCAACCGAAGTCAAGTAATTTCGGCGTTTTAGGGAGTTTGTCGTTGAATCGAATGTCGCTATATACAGATCACACTGTATATGCGCAAATTTAACATAGCATATTTTTCTAATTACAATCAAACTGACTCGTGGATTTTGCAATTTTTACTGTAACACAGGGTTCGTCTATAGTGCAGGGTCTAGGGTACGTACACCGCTTTGTGTTTATAACCTAGTAATAGTAATATAGACTAAGTTAAATCCATTGTAAAGCCGTAAAGCTTTTGAATTAAACGATAGTAAATATTATTTTGACAGGTAAAAGGCGGATTCAAAAACATCGTAAGGAAACCGGTATGTCCAAGAATATCAAAAATTCAAAGACATATATGATATTTACCAACAAGTACTGGGCCAGCCTGGTAGATCAGGTATCATCCTCTATCTCTCTCTCTTCTTTCTTTCTCTCTCTCTCTCTCTCTCTCTCCTTCTCCTCTCATTGAGAGAAGGCCTGTGTCCCAGCAGTGGGAACATGACAGGTTGACGATGATGAAAAGGCGAATTGAATTAAGCGTCACAGTGGGCGTCAGGGAGCTATAATATATATCATTGCAATCGGCGAATTTTTATGCGTCGTCGGTTGAAGGTTTCTTGCAAATTAAATCAATTTTCTGGCTCGTCATCATTCTATTATATACAAGACAATGACCAAATCACTATGGGATCAGGCACATTTGGCTTACCTAATTATGTACCTATCTTACTTTTTTAAATCGATATAACTTAGTTCAGACTGGTATAAGGTATAATACCTCTTGATAACTATTGTTTGTAATTTTATTCTGCATCTAATTACCAAGTACAATTAATGGCCGCGTGAAAAAAAGACGCCAACTTTGGTCATTGTCTTTTGGGTATCATTTCTGAAATCGCGATGTAAACTGACAAAAAAATCTCATATTTCATTATGTATATAAACTTAGTTTAAATTTACTTACCTCTATTGAGCTTTTTTTTGCTTTGTTTATTTATTCAGATACAAACAGACCTGGCAGACGACCTATCCAAATATAAATGTAAAGTTATCGATCGTTCTGTGAATTGTTTTGTTTGTTATGCTCCCGAGATGGTAATAACGCAAACTGGCCAATTTCTCTAACATAAAAAACATAGGATTTTCATATAATTTGGCCCTTTCGCTAAATCATTTCTTATTGGATTTCTACACCCAAAAAAATCAACCATTTAAATAATGTCCAAGGACGTTTAACCTTGATAATATTTCATAACGTAAACACTGAGCGTAAACAATGAACGACAACCAATTAAAGTTGAGAAAATCTTCATTTGTTTGTTGTCGCTTCAGTCGCTTTAGTGTGATTTAAAAACAATAAAACTGAAAAAAATGGAAACTTCCTTTTTATTTATTTATTTAAGGATCAACAAACAGTATACAACAAAATTAAAACTAAAGAAGTATGCAGAGAAATAACTAGTTGAAATACCAGCATCGTTGACCACGGATTAAAAATCCTTATTGGGATTATGTTTTAGTTCATACAAAAATCCCATAGAAAAAAGGATGTTCAGTTTTTCCCAAATTTAATAATATTCCGTGAAACTTTAAAAAGAAACCTGTCCATAAAAACCTAATTTGGACTATTACGAATATTTTAAAATAAACAATAGCAAAATAGGCCTAGCCGATTACCAACGAACAGCTTTAATATTTATTAAATAGATTAGTCTTTTCAATCTTTTTTTACCTGAGCTACAATTAATAAAGCTGCATCATTTTAATCATTTTACTCTGAATTGACATTTACATATTGATGTCGATTTAGTCGTTTTATCTTGAATTCAGAAGACTGTGTTGGTTATCAAAACAAATTTTTATTTTATTTCTTCATAAATTATTTAAGTGCTTGATAATAAAGTACCTACCATGAAATACAATAGTTTAAACTGGATGCAAGGTACTGCCGACCGAGCTCAGTGGCGTGCATTGGGAGAGGCCTATGTCCAGCAGTGGACAGTTAGAGGCTGATGATGATGATGATGATGAATGATCTCATCATCATCATCATTTCAGCCGTAGGACGTCCACTGCTGGATACTGGCCTCCCCCATCGATCTCCAAAAGGGGCGGTTGGAAGCGGCCTGCATCCAGCGTTTCCTTGCGGTCTCTTCTGTCCATCTTGTGGGTGGACTTCCGACGCTGCTCTTGCCGGTCCGTGGTCTCCATTCCAGAACCTTAATGATCTCAATCTCCAAATATTTGTAATTTGTCCTAAATAAGAGTTATGAAAAATTATGTTTTTGCCGTTAAAATATTTTGCCGTGATCTATTTTAAGTGTGTCTTGTAAATAGACCATAATAATATCACACTGTTTTATACTATCACGGTTAAATTGTTAATAAATTAATAAATTTTAAACTGTTTATAGAATTTACGTTATTTTACAAATAAAAGGAGACACGAGCGTGGGTAGAACTATCACGGTTGTTCACTAAAGTTGTAAGTTCTAAGTTGTTGTGATTGTTTTTCATAATAATATCTTCGTTGCATTACGGAAT
Source organism: Agriopis aurantiaria (assembly GCA_914767915.1). Lineage (NCBI taxonomy): Eukaryota > Metazoa > Arthropoda > Insecta > Lepidoptera > Geometridae > Agriopis > Agriopis aurantiaria. Next base: position 8,065,231 of record OU612000.1, on the reverse strand, counting down.
TTCTTGTGATAAAAGAAAATGTTATTTTAGAAAAGACACTGTCCACTAGTATGGATTTTGTAGCCCAGAACGGACAGATATTATCAGTATTTATTTGTTTAAACTTGCTGTTTGTGGAGCCATCGCCTGCAATCTCATCCACATAATATCATAAAGATCTGTGGAAATCACATTTAAGGCGTTAGATCAATGGTTTCACTGGATATTTTTTCCCTCATACCTGCAATATGTGGAATGAGTAGCATTTCCTGCGGCATTTCTGAGTACCTAACTATAACATAGGGTTCTTCAAAAGGGCTGTTACTGTTAATCGAGTCTTCAACTAAGGCAACGTATCTGTGATGCCCCTGGTGCTACAGGTATCCATAGGCGTCGGTGATCGCTTACCATCAGGCGGCTCGTTACCTAGTTTGCCACACACATTAAAAAAAAAATTAAAAAAAATACAAAATCTTTATACAGTGCCACCTCGTGAGAATGTTATAAACTACAAAAGGGAGCGAGAAAAGCTAGGCGTGGTGCTCTGATTCCTGAAAATTACTCAATTTTAGAGAATGCTCGGTAATTTTGCTGTATAGTGCTTACTCATAATGTTACGTAGTAAGAAACATAGATAGAGCCACTAACCAGGTGTAGAGATCTGCGTTTAAAAAGTGTTTCGGGCGTCGTAGAAATATTTATTAACCCCCGACGCAAAAAGAAGAGTCTGTGTGTCTGTGTATCTGTCAGTGGCATCGTAGCTCTCAACGGCTGAACCGATTTTGGTTTGGTTTTTTGTTTGATTGTAAGGTGACTTTATCGAAAGTGTTTTTAGCTATGATTCATGTAAATATGTTCAGTTGTTTGAGGATTATAAGTTCTAAAAAATCAAAAACAATTAATACTTGTATTTATTTAGTAAATGAGCTGTATATTATATTTATCATCATCATCATCATTTCAGCTATAGGGCGTCCACTGCTGGACATAAGCCTCCCCCATCAATCTCCAAAAGGGCCGGAAGGGGCCTACATCCAGCATTTCCCTGCGGTCACTTTTAGGTCGTCTGTCCATGTTGTGGGTGGACGTCCTACGCTGCGCTTACCGGTCCGTGGTCTCTATTCGAGAACCTTTCGGCCCCATCGGCCATCTGTTCTGCGTGATATGTGCCCTGCCCACTGCCACTTCAACTTGCTAATCCGGTGGGTTATGTCGGTTACTTTCGGTCGGTCGTTCGATATTATATTCGGACAAGTTTTTAGCTCTGACTCCTTTATGAAATAAATAAAAACTGAACAAGACCGTGTTGAGACATGCATATGGTAGGCTTCCGAATATATATCTATAATTGTGGTCAAATTAGTAGATCAGAAATTGGTAGTTTTAGAAAAATTCGAACGAAGCTCTGTGGAGACTATGCGACCACAGATTCGTTCGAATTTTTCTATAACCATCAAACTAAAATAATGAATGTAACCACAATTATATGGCTTTTACTACCGAAGCCTTAGTGTGTGTATTGAAACGCTCTTAGCTAGTTTTTTTTTTCTTTCATTCAAAAATTAAACATTTAAATTGGTGTTACTTTACGCTGTTCCAAATTGGAAGAAACGCGGGCCGAGCAAACTTAGGAGCCCACACATAAAAAAAACATCCAACATCATAAAAAGTTTGGTGTAAAAATTTCTAAAAATAAAAATAAAAAGTCGTTCAGTTTGATGTAGAGAAGATTAAAAGATTGTCAGCTAATTCTTCAATAACCCTGAATAAAACATACCTACCAAGCGCGTACAGTATCTAAGTATATACCTACTTAGTAGTTTTAAAGTAGTACTAGCTGAATTTCTGGGGGAAAAGTACTCTATGTCCGTCCTCATGATGTACACTATCTTCGTGACAAATTTCGTTAAGATCAGCCTAGCCAGTCGTAAAAAGCGAACAATCAGACAGAGAGACAGAGGTACTTTCGCTTTTATAATGATAAAAAATAAAGTAAGGATGACGACGTGATTGTTTTTGGCCCTTTAGATTCGTAGATCATAAAAAAACATCTAATTTCAATAATTTATTTTCACCAATAAAATATCTACAAACATGTAACTACATATCTACCTATTTAAATATGTTAAAAATATGTACTATTCAGTGCGAAACTTGACAACAATTTAATTAATAATTGTCAATGTTAGTGCAAATATAAGCAAGTAGGTAATATAAATATAAAAGATTAAAATATTAATTACATTCATATTCTTAATCTAAACAGAATACATGCTATAGATGTAAATTTTACAAATATTATTTTAACAATTTGCTAATAAATAAGTTTACTTATTATCTCTTAAATGCAGATTTAAATAAATTCACACAAAAACATCAATTTACATAATCCAAAAATCTACCAAATATGGAGACGTAAGTCCCAAAACTAGCAAGCTGATACGTGTTGAAAGAAACATTGATCGTACAGCTGAAGTCTTAAAGACTAATTCAGTCTGTACTTGAATACGACGGTTACGTGATTTTTGGTGATTTTTAATTTATATTTCGCTTCCAAGTAGCATACTTAAAAATTAACTCCATAGTTCCTTAGAAGATGTCCCTCGCAATTATTTGATAATATTCCATACCAAATTGGACAATATTAGTAAATTACAACCGAAAATTAATTATAAAGAATCACAAACAGACTCATGTCCAAGATTTTTTTGATCGAGTGAAATAATTGCAAATTCTTTTTCGACTCCCATAAAGCCTTAAATCCCTGGACACATAACAATAAAAAAGGAATTAAAATACGCTAGAAATATTATTGAGAAAATTATATCAGTTTTTTGAACTAACGAAAAAGCATTTTGGAACTCTTTTCGTCTAAATGGGTATTACCATTTACCATTATGGCCTACGTTTTGCCACCAAATATTTTGTCAAAGTACAAGCCATATAATTAAAAAATAAAACTATAGATTGCAGCTGCAAGAATACTTTATGGTAAATTTTTCTTTCTCATTCTGGTAAAACTAATCTTATATTCAATAGCGTTTTCATATTTACATCTTTGGAACGCGTTTCACACACTGACTAGATTCCACTCAATAGAGATTTTTATATATTTTAAAATATTTATCTCTTTGTTTCCTCAAGCTAAAATAAGTATAAATAAAACTCAATCTAAATATTAAATTTCTTAACAAATATACATAATGTCACAACAATAATATTTCGAATCAGAGCATAAAACACTAAAATTAAATTTCTTTTTATGATAAAGGTATAAGTACTTACCTATCTGTGGAATATAGTTTTATTATTATGTAGTAGATATGCCTTTTACACACTTATCTCGCACACATCGATCGGTTAGTTTCAAGTTTTCAAAGGTTTTCTTTTTTTATCAGTTTTTGTTATCTTGCCCTTAAATAAATACTTATAATTGTTAGTTAAATTTATGAATTCTTAAGAGTCAATACGTCTCAAATACATAACAACACCCCCTGCACGAAACAGTCACAAACCTATGCGATCTACGCTTGGAGGAAGAGATTTGCACGAGTTCACCTCAAAACGAAATAACGTATATAAGCGACAAATTATAAAACTTCAGGTTGAAGAAGTATTTAAATTTTAAGCAAAACAAATCACATTAAATTACATTTTGAAATGACCATTAGAATATGAAAAAAATATGTCAAGAACTTCTAGATTCACTTGATAAAAAAACTGAAAACGTGTTTTAGATGGCCTGTTTTCGCCGATTTAATGGGTTTTTTTAAATACCAATTATGTTTATAAATTACTTTAAACTTATTTGTTGATTCAAGTGTTCAAGTCTAGGGTAAATAGGTTATTACTGGGCAAACGTGCTCCATCTTCGACCACATCATCGCTTCCCATCAGGCGAGATCGCGGTCAAACGTTAGCCTAGTCCGATGTAAAAAAAAAAAAAAAACTATTTATAACCAAAATATGAATTTGTTACTGTTTACTATAACCGTGCAAATTGAAGCAACGCAATCCTAGTTGAAGACATATCGACTCTTTGTTACTTTTAGTTTAGTTTACATGTGTGAACATTTCGCTCAACAGCGCGATGTTGACAGAGTAATTTTAACGTCTTAAACCGTGTATGTTATATTAATTTGTATTATTAAGTACAACCCAATAAATAAAAATATAATACTATATATAGATTGTAGTTGCAAGAATACAGTGTTCTTCAGAAGAATTCAAGAATACAGAATCTTTTGGTAAAATCTTCCTCCTCATTCTCGTTTATCTGAATACGGGCGTGTATGAAAAAATAAACGATAAAATATAATAAAAGAGATCGTTAGTAACTTTTGACTAGAAGTAGCTAAGAACTACGAGAGCTTACGTAGAATATTTTCCTACCTATCCCAATTGTATATAGGTAGGTAGGTTATAAAACCATTTGTTTTTTTAAATAATTTTGTTTGTAAATAGTTGACTAGAACTAACCATTGACTAGAATAACTACAAAAAAAATACTCCTTCAAAAAAGATTGTAGTAAATACGCCTACGCAAACAAAAGAACTAGAATTATAAAAGACTAGAATTAAATCTCGAGATCTTTGGAATTATTTATAATATTTTGTAATTGCTAAAATTATACATGTAGAAGTGTAAAAAGACTAGAAAATTATCAGACTAATTATCGATAGTAAAATATTTATTTAGAATTAATCTTCACTGCTAACCATGTAAATAATTTATTGTTATCCTACTTTTTGTTATTTTCTTTTTTGTAATATTTAAAAAGACTAGAAAGTTATCTGACTACGTAGGTATTTAATACTAAGTTCACCCGACATGAATACTACTTTGCTTTACTTTGAATTTGATATTCTGATTTATTAATAGCTACTGTTTTTTTTCTTCCAAAAACACTGGATATTATACCGGGTGACTTTTTTACAAAAACGGAATGATATGGTCTGACAGATGCAAGGAGTTGATTACTGCTGTTGATGCCTGATAGTTTTATACAAATTTTTCAGTTTTCCCTTAGTTGTGTGAAAAAAAATCACCATTATCGTCTTCTATCGTCTAACGACAAGGCAATAGAAGATTAAAAAATTCAAAAATATACGAAGAAACCATGCATTCGGCTTTTACTCCATGTTCCTTTCACACCAAATTCCTTTCCCAAATGTTTCAGGGGTGCAAGTACCGTTCTTTCAGCGATCGTCAAATTGACAGTTGAGGTCGTCAAATATAATATGCCATTTTTTCAGTACTCGCTGTGATCGATTCTATGGCATTTTAGCGAATTTGACGATCGATAAAGAACGGTACTTGCACTGCTGTTTCGGTATAAAAGTCAACCGGTTTTTTTTTAATTGAGATTCCTTAATGCAGTAAAATTTTACTATATAGAATCAAATATAAAAAAATAACTAACTATATATTGAGAGACTAGAATAAAGACTAGATTTACATACCTACAAATTTAGTGAGATCTTAAAAAACGTGTAAATAATTTTTTTTTGAAGATAACTAATTTCTTAGCATAATATATACCCTATTCCGGATTGATTCGAAATGGTATGCTAAGCCAAAAGGGGCTTATAGTCCATAGGGATTACGAAAGCATCCTGCAGACGACATTTCCGCCCATATTTTTAATGCGCGTTGACTATTAGTAAGTTATATTATGGAAACTGGTTTTCACACATTTTATTAGCTAATTCATTATTGTCGCTGTAAGTTCCTTAATGTGTGTGAAAAAAGTAAATCTGCTTACAGTTTTTGCGTTAGGTGGTTTAGCGTAAGGCATATCTCCCATGTTTGCCTGATCTGAGCGCGGTACCAACCGTGAAATCACCATATAGCCCCCATTATAATAAACTCAAACAAGAAGTTTTTCCATAGAATAATATCGAAACACAGTCGATCAAATGCTTATGTTTTTTTCAGGTCCCACTGTACTTAAAAGTTGTTCATAACAACGAATATAATGAGCCTACCCTACCCTTTCGCCTTAGCAAACCTTTTTAAAATATTCCTGATAATGTACTTAATAGGGCAATTTCTCCAATTGAACTGTTTATTATAGATCTTGAAACCATAATCAATGCGTGTGTGATACGTACAAAGGAACGCAAACAAAGAAACGGCAAGTTGTAATCAGTTGCAGTCTTGAAAGTTGCACTACAATTGAACAATATGCCTTGAAATAATAATGAGGCCTAGTAAGGGCGGTCTAAAAATATGCCCACAGCGATCGATGCCGAAGACGCTTTGGATAGAAATCGAACTTCGATTCTTTAGCCCCAGTGTGAGGTGGTGAACGTGACTCTTTAACTCCGTGCAAATGCTTTTAATGTTTTTTAATGGTTTTTATGCTTAGGCTAGCAAGGCAGGCTAAGCTTTTGAGTACAGCTTGATTTATGTCCGATTTACCCCACAGTTTCTTCCCACGTTAAAAAAAACTCATTTTGCCCCTTATTTTTTGTCTGTTTAGTCCCTAAAAGCATTTTTGTTTATTTTCAAATTAAAATCTCTTTTTTTTTAAATATTAGATAGGCTTTCGATTGGCCGCCATCTCGCCTGATGTTAAGTGACGATGCGGTCTACGATGGAGCACGCTTGCCTAGAAGAAATCGATTCATTTAATTAGAAATCTCATTTTATCCCGTTTCCCACTTCCAATTCACCCCCAGTCTCATCTGATGTTAAATGACAGTGTGGTCGTAGAAAGTTAACATGCCTAAGCCTAAAATACTAACTAGCTCTACCAGAACACACCGTTAAGTGCTTGGCGAAAGATTTTCAACTTAGGGGTAACTAGCCATCCTGGCAATAAAGTTAAAGTACCCATCACCATGTTTTGATTTCCTCACGATGTTTTACTTCGCAATCAAGCCTAGCACGGGCTGTGGACAAATTGTCTTTCCACCGTGTTTATTCGCGCGTAGACGCGACAAAGCTAGAATATGCATATTATGTTTGTCTCTTTCTCGCAGGATAAAAGAAGTGGAAAGACAATTTGTCCACGGCCCGTGCTATACTTGCTGCAGCTCAATGTTGAGACTGCCGTTGGATGTGCGCCTGAAAAGTTGATTACATGCCACACGCGGCTTAAACTTTTCATGTCGCGGTGTATTTAAAAGTAAAGCGATGTGTAAGAAATTTCGGGTAAAAGGTAATAGTAACTTGTAAGCGTAAACCACGCTAAAGTCATAATAGTTATTTATGATACAAGTGCGGTAAGTTGGTTATTACAAACGAGTAGACGAATGTAATGAATGTAATGAATGTAATGTGCTTACCATAGTCACGAGTTTGTAAAAACCAATCCGCACGTGTGCCATACAACGTTTTACAACACATTTGCGAGAAAAAAGGCTACAAATGAAACAATTTTTATGAAAATGGAAATAAAAAAAATACCGTAAAGTACACGCACGGTGCTATACATCTGAGCGTGCGGTAAAATTCATTACCGCACGCTCCGTTGTATGATGCGTAATGTTTAACTTTCGAACGATGTATACAGGCTTCGTAAGTGCACTTTTTGAGCAAATGTGTTGTAAAATATGTTTCGTAGGATAAGGTTTTTCGTCTAGAATTAAGTTATGTCAACACAAATGTAGGAATCGGCTAAATGTGGCATTGTCTTAGGAAAATCCATGTCATTTTTGTTTTAATATTAAAATTAGGCTAGCTTTCGAATTGGCGCGTGACCGCTACCATGCTATAATGGAGCACGCTTGCCTAGAAGAAACCGATTCGCTCGGTTCAATTGTGACTTGAAGACACCCAAATTACTAAACCAGACTTAACAAGCTCAACTTATTATGTGTTCCACTTTTATAAGTGTTAAAAAGTGATATTTTTTTGGACCTACACCTACAGGCTGCTCTTGATTTTGCACTGAGTCTCTGGTACTTTTATCGTTCAAAATATGTGTCTATGCTCTGATTAATATTACTAATATAAATAAATACCACACAATATTGCATAAATAATATAAAATAATATACTTACGTATTTCAAGCAAATTAAACTACCTACGAGAAATGTTTGACATTTCTACATACTTACCTAAGTATTAATTATATTATAATTTGGAATGTGCCGTAGGAGATCATCATTATTTACAAAATAATAAAATTAATACAGGGTTATAAGGATAGGGTATGCTAAGCCGAAAAGAGTTCGTTATACTGATCATTATGACCAATTTTAAATGAGGTAGGCCCTGAAATCGCTGAAAAAATATCAGCTAAGTTTTGTCGAACATTTTGTCAAGTATGAATAAACATTTTCTATGGAACTGCTGATTTTTTTTTTGCTATTTCGGGGTTGGCCCTATTGTTAAAGTTGTTCATAATGAGTATAACGAGCCCCTTTCAGCTTATCATACTCCTTCCTTATAGCTTTGTATACTAAATACTATAGTGTTTTGAAATCCTATTTACATCTTTATAAACTAAAACACTATTACCTATTACCACACAAATATTAAAAAGGTGTTGCTAATACGACTAAGTACGTGTATATATTAAATCTACGTAATTCCTGAAAGACCGAGTACAGACTTTGATTGATGGCTGAAAAGTACCTATAACGATTATGTGGGCATACAATACAGTATGACCAACCTTATCTGTTTGAAATATTTGGGAGAGCCACTATGGTAGTATCAGAAATATAATTTCAGAATAGTTTTCCATTGGAAATTTTAGTTTCCTTATTTGACCAACTCCAACCCAGGATAGTCGTGACAAACTGAAAACTATGCAAAAAAAAAGGCTGGCCCCACTGAGATCAGCACCCTCCACGTTAAGATGCCTTCACCTCATCTGCTTATAGTCAAAAGACTGATCACAAGATAAGAAAACAAAAAAAAATTGCCAACACAAAAGATAAGTTTGTTGAGCTTTACGCGTTTTGATTCTGACTCTAAGAGAAGTAAAAGCTAGGAGCATCCTGTCCATACGTGTAACCGTAGAGTGTGTTTGAGACAGGGGCGTATGCAGGGAACCGCGGCACGGGCCGCAGCACGCGTCGTCACCCATCTCCACCGCCCCCCTCATCCTCGGATCCCGTCACGTCCAGGCTTCTGGAATCTTCCGAGGAGCAGGATGACACGCAACGGGGACGCACGCTGTCCCAGTTCAGCTCCTGCTGCGGTGGCGGGATCTTGTTCCAGAATGTGTTGAAGTTGCTGTCTCGAAGAGTTTCCTGATGGCAAATATGGGGATTTTTAATGGAACTTACTCTGACTTTTATGGAAATTTTATTAGACTACCGGGCTGATTGATTTTAGTGTCTTATAAAAAGCTGACCATGAATAGAGCCGATCACCGAAAACAAAAGTATTACAATCTTCAATCAAGATTGAAGATTGATGATCCTTTTGGACATCAATCTTTTGGAGAGGCATATGCCCAGCAGTGGATGACTGAAATGATGATGAAGGAAGATTGTCTTCCTAGACACACACTATAGCTAATTACAAAACTTTGCGGGGAAGGGATAGACCATCCCTTCCTAATCCGATCAAAAACTTTAATCTTTCCCAGAACTTAAAAGGTGATTCAAATAAACAATAACTAGCAATCAATCAATCGATCAATTATCTAGGCATTTTCAAGGCTAGAGTGAATAGATTTTTTCTAGATCAACGTGTTCCATCCTCGGTCACACCGTCGCTTACCATCACGCGTATTTGTGGCCAAACGTAGATTAATCCATATTTTTTTTAAATATACTTCAGTATAACTATTATATTTTTAACATATTATTAAAGACCTGTCCAATAGCCTATTGTAACCACTTCCAATATTTAATACTAAGTATATTGAAGCCAATGATAGAAGCTGAGGATTTAGCAATACAGATCAGAAAAACCTACCGTCGTAGTATAGGCAGGGTACTCCGCTTGTACCTGCCTGAACGCAGACGGCTCCTTCTCTTCCTCCGATTGTTCATGAGCCAATTGATGTTTTTTCAGGTACGCCTGTCTTCGGAACAGCTTCCCGCAGCGCTGGCACGGATACCGGCCTGCGTCTGATGATGGAGGCTCACGGCGTTTGACAGCGCCTGGGATGCGAGGCTTGTGCCAGCGACGGTGCGATGCTAGGTTAGCGGGGCAGTTGAAAACCTGGAAAAGGAACTTTTATATAGGGACATCCAATATCATTAAGTATTGCCATATGGCGTGGTAATGCCGCCAGCATACTGAATACGCGGCTGACTGTTAGTGGACCTGAGCATTTAGACCTTCAACGGTCTATGGATAGCCCATTTTTTTTATAAGCTTTTTAGTGTTAGCTTGCCTTTTGCTCATTAAAAAAATCCAAAAAAAAAATTAGACAAACACAAATTCTGACTACCGATTATGATTTTAAATAGTTTTATTTTAAACGTATAGATAGTTTGAAGTTGTTTTTTACCCTAGCCTTGTATTTTATTAAATTTTTCTCTCACAGGAGGTTTTTTAGATTACATTTATTTGTCTTCCCATAAAACCTCAATCCTGGGATTGGTGACATAAAAGCACATTTACATAAAACACAAAACAACATTACATTATTAGTATTGTTTACATAAAAGTACCTTTGTTCATAAAAGTATCTTTCTTACTTGCCTATGTGATCCAATCGAAACAGTCGTATTTTTCACGACTTGAGCGTTCTGTAATTATTTTTTTCCAGGTTTTTTTTTATCTTATTCCTGCTCTCATAAATGCATTTCACGCGACATGTGCCCTAATTTGCCAGTTTCCCACCACCGCTGTAGCTGCTAACATCCCCGCGTCACGCACGATGCAACATATCAATTAGTAGACTTGCCCAAATATTTCACCACCGGTGGTGGCGCTCACCCATCGCTTCATTTTCCCATAGAAATGCGCCAAGTGTTCGGCGTGTTCGCAATGTTCGCATCCACCCTCAATTTAAACTGTTCCCACACAAATATGCGTTGTTACTCATCTCGCAGGTTATCACGAATGTTAATTGATGATCAATAAATTGTTGGAAATAGTTTGGCATGTAAAAAGGGTGAAAGACAGATGTTACCATTACTTGATAAATGAAATTTGGGAATAATATTGGACAGGAACAAGTTTTTATCTTTAAAAAAAAGAAGAAATCCTTTTTTACTAACGGTACACCTGATCACAATATAATGTACCAAATCTCACTTAAATAACTGGCCAAGAGCGTTTCGAGACACGCATGTGGTAGGGTTCCGTAGCCAAAGCCATATAACTGTGGCCACATTCATGATTCTGAAATTGGTAATTAAAAGAAAAATTTGCAAGTCGTTTAGGCTGTAAATTTCGAACTTACAATCATAGGTAGGTACATTACATGCTACTATAATACAATATACCATAATAGGTACTATAATACAATTATGTTTTTATTTTTTAAACCTTCTTTTGGCTTTGCTTCGTAGGGTAAAAAGTTTAATAAAAGATCAATTGCGTTATCTCTCGATTTTATAGGATAAAAACAGAATATAATCGTAATAATAAACCGGCCAAGTGCATGACGGGCTCGCGACCTAAGGGTTTCGTCCCAATGAATTGTACATATTTTTTTTTTTATATTGACTTTTACTGTTGGCCTTTTGGCCTCTACAGCTTGACCGGACTAGTTAGCGAACGCAGAGTGCGTTCGGCATAACTTGGTGGTTAAGTTTATAGGCGACTAGCACAAGGGCACCTCGAAGGTACGAACCTCGGCTTGGGCCGTCGCCGGGAGTGGGAATCAGACTTGCCCAGGCACCCCAGAGGGGGTGTGCCCTGGAGCCCTAACGGTTTGTTGAACTGAATGATTATTTGGAGAGAATCTAACCGATCTTCTAACAGATCCTGGGGGTCTACGATCCTGCCGGCGGGATCGCTGTGTGTGTGTGTGTGTGCCTCTGGTAACCGACGCCTGTACCAAAAACTGAATATTTCCTATTGCTAGGAGCAGTCGGATCGGGCGGAATTGTACATAAAAGTTGTGCAAAAAAGACAACCTAACACCCAGGTAGTCACCCATCCAAGTGCCGACCGCGTCCGACGTTGCTTAACTTTGGTGAACAGAAAATAGTCACTGACTAGCACTTGTACAGTATTAAATACAGCCGTTAAACGGTAGGACGGACATACAGACGAACATACAGATGAATAGACAGACAGACAGACGGACAGACAGCGTATGCTTACGGTCCTGTTTTCACCCATTACGTACGGAATCTTAAAAACCATAATAAGTGCTTTTTCAAATATCTAAAGTGTAAAAATTACGTTACCTTATCGCATTCAGGACATCGGTATTCAATATGCACGATCCTCGAGCACCGATGCTGCGCCAGCGCAAAAGCGTCGCCGTAAAGGCGGCGACACAGACGGCAGATGTACCGCCCCAGTCGGTTTTCAATCGCATTAATCAGCGCCTTCGCCTCGTCGGTCACTTCCACCACGTTGAACGCCGGATCAATGTCTCCCTACAAAACGAACACATTAACATGCAAGCTCAAAGAAACTCAAAGAAACAGTTTTTCTCTAATAACAGCTATTATACAAATCTATGTCATTAATTCATTTTATTGCTTCCAAATTGAACGTTACAGTTCGCTATCTCAATTCAAAGAAAATGTCGTGTGAAGTATTGAAACGGCGCTTTATTTTGTGCTTAATGTCCTCCCGCAGCCCACCCCTCGAGTAAACGTCGCGGTTCGCCTTCAGAGCTGTTATTACCGCAAAAACACAGTGCAATACTCGATTTCATACCTGTTTAATTGCTTCGGCGATAAGGAAAGCCGGCTACTCACTGTAATGGTATGGTAAGAACGTCTAATTAATAGTTCCTGGGCAACTTTCCCATTTATATTTGATTCGTTTACCCGATATAAGCTTTGTTTGTGTGGAAAATGCAACGGATCGTTTGAAATGTTTACCTTTCGCACGACAAGCGTTTCGTCTTCCTCCAAGTCGCGTATGATCGTGCCGGACACGGGAGAAGTCTTGTCTTCGTCAAACATCAGTCTCCGTACTGCTTTGCTTTTCTTGAGCGGTGCCGTTGGTTTTAAAGATTTTTTCGGACGTTCTTCTACATCTTTGATTTCTACTATATCCGGAGAGCTTCTGCCGCTCTTTGAGGGGGTTTCGGGGTTTTCAGGCAAACAACTTTTGAGTTCTTCGAAAAATTGTTTGGTGAATTTTAATTTCTTAGCTTCTGGACTATCGCTGTCGTTTGAGCTTTCATCATCAGCTTTTCTCTTTTCAGTTTTATTTTCGTTTTCATCTTTCGAATCGGTTTCCTCGAAATGTCTGAATATTTTAGGTGATTTATCTCGCGCGACATCTTCAGTTGTTTTTCTTTTTTGGGATGGCGGGGGAGTGCAAGGAGGGGTTATCGGTGTAGTGGACTTGACGGAGAGGTCGAGAGGTACTAGCGGCTCGTTGTAGTAAGCCAGATACTGCTGTAGTAGAGTTGGATGTTGTTGTGGCACGATGTCGTGGAGGTAGCTGGTGGACAACCTTGGAGGAGGAACAGCATACTGCTGATAGAAACGAGAAGTTGCCAGTCGATGAAAGTGTGGTAGAGCTGCCTCCATATTCACTTCCAAAATAGGCTGTGTTTAGAAAAACGGCACGCCATTTTGTGATAGGTCTTTAGCCGCGTTCATTGGTGTTGATTTGATTTATCTGCAACAAAAGAAACTTTTTCGTTATTATTTTTACTAACCGATTTCCGAGGAAGCTACAATAAAATAAAGAGCAATCCATAAATGAGGTGACAAAACGTAGTAAGTAAAAGAAAAGGCGACCGCTGTTGTCGAGTGGTCCATTTCATTGATTGCAAGGACTCTAGATAAAATTGCATTTTTCCTGAATAGAAAACCGAAGGTGTGGGAAAAATAAATGTTTATGACAAAATTCGATAGTTTAGTTGTGTATTATTGTAGGATAAAGCAGCAAAAATTTACATATTTTTAGCGACAGTTAACTGTAAAACGCGATCGTATTTCAGTAAATTTTTAATTGTTAGTTAAATTTTAACGCGGGAATAAATGCGGAGTAACTTGTATTGTCTTTTCGTGCTGTTACCCAAACTTCATAGTGGCCTCTAGTAAAGCTACTCCACCACAGCAGCACCACTTTACTAGGCCATGGCTTTGACCGCTAAATACGATATTTTATATAACTTGAAAATATTTGAATACCAATTGGCAATTTCACCAAAAATGCAAAGCCAAAATCTTTCCAAAAGGAAATAATAAAACAAAAAACAAGCTTGTTAAAACAAAATGCTAAATCTTCAATATCATATTTCAAGCTTATCGATACACAGCATCGTATAATGCAAGGACTTTGTAAATCTTTAGGGTATACAACGTCTTTGGTATAATGTTGCACTAGACACTGACAAATAAACGACTAGTGCGACGCCAAAATCATTGCAAAGAGGGAAAAAGTATGTGCTAAAAATCTCATTCACAGTAAATTACATGGAAGGATAATACTTCACCTAATTACAGGCGGGATACGCTCCCACGCTGCGCCTTCAACCCTCTATAGCCTGCCCTCCGAGGTACTCTGCCCTCGTGTCGCCCCGTTTAATGCAATTCATTGTTTGTACGGTAAATACCGTAAATATATTTTGGCTTCACAATCGAGTTGGCCCATGTTTTGGTGTGCTTGGTTAATTTGATTCGGTTTGAACTTTTGGATACGGAAGTGTATATTTTAATGGCACATACCTCTTTATTTCAGAGATATTGTCTATGGCCTTTTTTTTTCGTCGTAACGGATTTTGACAGCTTTTATATACCTACCTAGCAAAGCTGTCAAAATTCATTGTAAAAAAATCGTTCTAAAACTTGAATAGTGCCCGACGTTAAGGTACAAATGTAAGTAACAGACAATGAATATTATATAATTATATAATGATAACAAGACGTAAATTAATACAATATTATTATGTGTTAGATCCAAATGAATTTTCCTGATTTTCCCAATGCTTCCAAGGAATTCCATGAAATGCCAAGGAAAATATTAGTAGACGTTGACATGTATTTTTTTCATTAGTAGGTTTTCTTACTAAGGTTCCGTACCCAAAGGGTGTAAACGGTACCCTATTACTAAGCCTACGCTGTCTGTTTGTCCGTCCTACATTTTGACGACTGTATCTTTCGAACCGTAATAGATAGCCAGTTGAAATTTTCACAGAATATAATGTTACGGAAGATTAACTAAGAAACAATAATAAAGTCAAAAAGAAAAAACTAAAGGTGCCCATACAACAAACGTATTTTTTAAACGTAGGTATTTTTGTATTTGCTCTAGTGTAAAAACGGTGTGTAAGTAGTGTAAATACGTACGAGCGTCAAACTTGGCATGGTTGTATACCTACACTCTAAAGTGAAACAACAAATAATAATAAATACTGACCAAGTGCAAGTCGGTGTAAAGTGTCAAGTACAAGCACAGGTACAAGTAGCAAGTACCTAATACGCATCGTCTACAACGAGCTTACACTTTTTGCTTCGTGCAAGTGGCAGTGGAAGTGCTTAGTAGCACTCGCGCTGGTCCTTGCGCAAGTGAAGCTTCGTTTACCCGCGCTACTCGCGCGACGCCCCCTGCGCATCGTCCGTCTCGTTCGAACATTACCACAAGTACGTATTCACACGCAAGTTGTGCGCGTCACCGCGCGAGTGACTATTTACGTTTGAACACCTACTTGTACTTGCAAGCTACTTCGCATACTCGCTTTTGTAGGATTTGTTCAATCGTTTATCGCTTTAATCATTACAAATCTTTTCGGTCTTCAACTAATATAATAATCGTTCACTCTATAATTACACATTGAATAACCTTCATAATTACAGTCACCGGCGGTACGCCCGTATTATCAATTTTTAATTCAAAGACACGATTATTAAGGCGGAGCTCACACCTACTAAATGAAAGGTGTTAATGACAGTGGGATCTTGATTTAAGGTTTTCAATGCTCAATATATACGTAGTATTTTACAATATGATGGTTCGTCGTTTTAAGGTTATGAGTGTAGAGTTTATAAAGCTCTCTATCTCTCTATCTCTATATATATATAAAATCAACTGACGTGTGTTAGTCTCGCACAAATGCGAAAGTGGCTTGACCGATTAGATATTTTTTTTGTTATGTTCGCTTCTATACTGGGACGGCTTAGGAAAATATAGAAAATTCGAGAAAACTGGCAGAAAGCGGGGAACAGTAAGTGATAGTTAGTACTAATACATTTTCACGTCACAACTAAACGTACTTATAACGTTTTATTTATATTACACGGGAATTACTCACGTAAGATTAAGCCGGTCACTCCGACTATAGTTTCAACCGCATTAGGCAGTCTTTTTCAAGGTGAATGCCAAGCGAGACGCAGCCGCGCGCGCGCATTTACCTTGAAAAAGACTGCCTAATGCGGTTGAAACTATAGTCGGAGTGACCGGCTTAATCTTACGTGAGTAATTCCCGTATAATATAAATAAAATGTGTGAAAACCACGTCAGTATCTATAGTACTTATAACGATTGTGATAAAATTTGACAAGAAAGACACATGTGAGAAAACTGGAAATTCGCCCGAGTTATGGTAATTCTTTGATATCGCATGTATTGTAAGACCGAAAACAATTATTACCGCCCCCTTTTCAAAAATGCGTCGTAACATCGTGATAGATTTTTTCGAGCACAGAACCTTTTAATTTTTATAATTTTTACTCTACTATAACATTTACGTTCTAAAAATATTCCGTCTTACCACAAAAAATTTAAGCACGTGTTAGACAAATGTTTAGCAATTGTTTCACTGCGAAAAATATGCTAAACACTTGTCTAAAGCGTGCTTAAATCTTTTGTGGTAAGACGGATAATGTTTATTCTGTCACGATTTTTCAATTGTCTGATGAAGAATCGAAACAATCGTTGTTTTGACCGATTCCAATACGTACAAAAGCTGTTTATCTATAGACCTAACTAAAAAACGTTAGCTATTAATCCATGCTTGAAGTTGTTCGGTCTCATTTACGACCGCGTGCCTATTTCCATTAGCTAAAACATAACAGATTAATTTTAAGCTTGTAATAATATAACGAATAGTTAATTTACTTCTTCATCAACTTAAATATTATCGGGCGATTAAAAACAATTTTAAGTAACCCTTAAAGTAAAGTAGGTATATTTAAGAAACGTTTGCGGTCGAGACATTGGGCCCTTGGGGACCGGGAGCTCACCTCATTTTCAAAAATCTTTTAGAGCGCCTGGTTAATGCGACGCGTGACCAAAATGCTGGCGTGTTTCTGGCTCAACGCATTAGCATTGCCATTCAACGTGGTAATGCCGCCAGCATGTTGGGTACGCTGCCAACTGGTAGTGGGCTTGAGCATTTGGATTGTCTTTAGACCTTCAACGGTCTATGAGTAGTCTAACTGTATTTGTAGTGTTAGTTTTAGCTTGTATTTTGTTTAGTTACTAAAGGCACTTGCCCAGTAAAAAAAAAAAAAAAAACAACTTGATTATCTAACTTGACTCTAGACTGGTAGGACTAAGGGTAGGCTTCTCTAACTTCGGACACAAAGTCTACACCTTGAGGTGTTTCCCATTTGCCGGTACAACGCGATACCCGATAGGTACTCTAACAAACTTGAGAAAACTGAGAGAATTTTACAGGAAACGCACGAATGAATATTAGCTCGAGCAAGTGAAAGAAATACCGTCTGCAACTAAACTAACCATATTAGCCTATCTTAGTCCACTGCTCGACATATGCCTGTCTCAATCCTATCTTCAAACAGCTGGACAGATTTTCATGAATAATAGCTAAAACACTCTCGATTAAGTCACCTTTCAAACAAACAAAAATTTGTTGGCCTACACTGGACGCCCGGCAGATATGAAACATGATGGCATAAGAGAGCGTCATATCGTTCGCCATCACGGCATATGAGTCGGTTTAACTGCCAAGGCGTAGGTGTTTTAAAAAATCGATTAAGGTACAATGCCACAGACAGATACACATCCCCCCCCCCCCTATTTGCGTCGGGGGTTAAAAGCGACATATCTAAACTAACCGATATAAATAAATAAGTTCATAAAAGCTGAGTATGTAGCCCTAGTGTCAAAGTTGACAGCCTCCTGCTCCTGAAAGCTCGCGACAAGGCTGTTTTAGAACAAACAACTAGATCTGCGACGCACAGGGATCTAGCCATTTATTTTCAATATAAAAATAGACTTGTGTTTGACCACCATCTTGCCTGATGATGCTGTCTACATTGGAGCACGCTTGCCTAGAAGAAACCGATTCACTCGTGATTTGCAGACAACCAGACTGTAACCATCGGGGAACAATTCAGGTAGCGCATTCCACAGACTAGCAGTTCGCACAGTAAATGGGGCATCAAAGCGCTTCGTCCGGGTTTTCAGAATATCAACAATAAAGCGGTGATAATCTAAACAGTTTTCAAGTTTTTAGGACTATTATCGAAATAACTCGACTGCCCCGGTGGCCCAATTGGTCACTGAACCTGCTTACTGCGCTTGGAGCTTGCGCTGGAGCGAGGGTTCGATTCCCACCTAGGACCAACATTTATGTGATGAACATTTGTGTTTGTTCTATATTTGGATGTTAATATCTATTTAAGCATGTATTAAATATATATATATACATCAGACTCTGGCAGCCATAGTACAAGCCTTGCTTAGTTTGAGGTCAAACGACCGTGTGTGCAATAATTTCCCGAATATTTATTTATTATATTAACACATCGTTGACATATTGAGAGAAGTTTTTAATACGTAATACAAATTACGACTTACTAGAATATAATTTGTATTTCTTACATAAACTATTTTACATTTTAGTCTCTTTTTCAATACACATTTAAAATAATCAACCCTTCTGTATCAACCCGAAACCAAGTCACATGCGCTATCAAACGCAGGTGCGTGGGGTGTTACTATGGAGAAGAACTTTAGTATGTGACTCACCTCTGTCTGCTCCTCTGCTGATTCAGCCAGCGACACCCCTGACACAAGCAAAAAATAAAAAATTAAAGCAAAAAGGTTTTGAAACTTTTTGAGAAAAAAATAATTGAAATGGAATGTCTGAAAACTTTTATGATTTGAAATACGAAAGTTTGAATTGATTCGAAGTTTTTCGGTTTTTTGTGGGTAGGGGTGCGCGGTGCGCTTGGCGCGGCGGACGGGACAGAACTGATGGCTGGGCGACGCAGGCGAGGGTTGGCGCCCTGGCTCGTGGCTCGTGCCGCCACCGCGCGGCCGCACGGGCTGCAGCCTACAACCCTCGCAGGGCTGCGACCTCCGACTTTATTGGGTGCATTGTTATTTTTGAATGGCCTGCTTTTTGTTGTCTCGTTACGCATCTGAATTAAATGCGTGTTTAGAAAGAGATAGATTGATTAACTGATATAGTATGTTTAGGGGGCACTAAATTTACTTTTGTTACATATACATACTTTAAAATTATTTCTTAAACAAGTGTTACTACATTTTTTAAACCTCCGATAAAGAGCTTATAATTATCAAACCGCTAAACAGACTTTTTGGAATAAAGGCTAAAAAGCAATCTCAATCACTTAATCTGACATGAAGGTGACTTCACCTGTCAAACAAAAAAAACTAAATCAAAATTGGTTCAGCCGTTTCGAAGCTACGACTCCACAGACAGACACACAAAGAAACAGACACAGAGATCCACACGTTAAAATTATTACACCCCTCTTTTTGCGTCGGGGGTTACAAACGATTGTAAAGAGTTTTATAAAAAGATCAAGGCAGGTAAAATGTTATACCTACCCACTTATAATCTCTCATCTTATTAGGTTTTTTATATATTGGGAAATTAGCTATACCCCGTGGTTTCACAAGCATATAGACATTCCCTCAGGAACCTCGAATTTTTCCGGGATGAAAGTATCCTATGTTCCTCGTTGGCTCTCTCTCTCTGTCTCTCTCTCTCTCTCTCTATCTGAAAGAGGAACAAACAAACAATCACACAAACACACTACATATCACATTTATAATATTAGTATGAAATAATGGAATTAGAAGAAATTTCTTCACTCTAACCTTAAGAGGCCTCCATCGAGATACAAAACATAGAGTAACAAACGTGCAAAAAAAATCTGAACCAAAACTAGAGGCACGCTATGCATTGCGCCTACTTTTTTGTTAGTTGTAAGGCAACCGCGATCCGACTACAACGCCGCGCGATGCCTGCTACGATGACATATCGGACAAGATGACGCATTGCGAACTATATAATTGATGACTAGATATACAATGACGCTCGGATGATTTTAGACTGTTCTCACTTAGAGATTGTGACTCTATAGGTATTGTATCTCGATGGAGACCTCTCACATTTTTTTGACGAAAAATGTAACGAAAATTGGATTTTTGGCGTTCTGATTCATTCAAATATAAAGATCTAAAGAAAATTAAATTTTTGAGATAAAAAGACCTGTATTTTTATTGCAAATTAAATTCTGGCGTCAAATTTTGGAAAAACTTATCAGCTATATATTACCTCCAATTCACAAAAGTATTCTTTCATAAAACTCTCGGAGAGTAAGTTTGAGAGAGGATTTTGTTAAATTACTGACATAAACAAACGATTTTAATATTATAGTTTACTTGTTTTATATTTGTCTTGACAATTACTGCTTTATTTTTTCGTTTTATCCCCGAAAATCCAAATCTCTAAAATTAACGATGCATTTTGTAATACTGCACTTAAAGTTACCTAGATCCTGTCGGTATCACTTTTCAATCTACGCATTAATATTTTGCTTAAAATATCGGCACCCCTACCTCGGTCCAACTCGAGCGTGTCTTGGCCCCCATGCACGCGCCACAAGTGCCTCCAGCTGTAAACCCTAACTTGTAACACAAAAAATAAATAGGTACAGACGGCTGGCTTCATACAATGAGCGTTAAGAAACGCACGCAAAGACGCGTACGTACACGGATCTCGAACCAAGTCGGTCGACCGCCAGCCGCGAGTGCCTGCGCTTAGGCAATACACGTAATTTTTTTCATTTTGAGTGACAATAATTGTCATAATTTACAATGATTCATTCTCATATTGCAAAAAACTTTATTTAGGAATTAGGCTTTATTATACTTTAAAATATACCTGATAATCGTACCTTTCATAACCGACGTATATATGTACCTTACGATAACCATATTATAATTATACTTTTAATTGGTTACTCTTTTCTATTGCAAATAAATGTGTTTTAAAGTAACATAATACCTTTTTAGGGCGAGTGCCTTTGTTAACTAAACAAAATACAAGCTAACACTAACACTACAGAAACAGTTAGACTGCCCATAGACCATTGAAGGTCTAAAGACAATCCAAATGCTCAAACCCACTATCAGTTGGCAGCGTAGCCAGCATGCTGGTGGCATTACCACGCTGAATGGCAATGCTTACGCATTAAACCAGAAGAGACAGAGCTTTTTTTTTAATATTTAAATTCCCTAATTTAAGCTATTCGCAGAACATTGTAGTTGCTTTGCCAGCCTAAGCGCTCCCGCGTAGGTTATTAAAATTAAGGTCAGCCGAAGCCAGCCTTCTGTATCTATTTATTTAGTGCTTGTAAGGTAAGTTCATTGTTACGTGATGGTGATAAGACCCGCATCTATCAACTCACGTGGGTACTTGTCGAACCTTTGTGTCGGTATTCAACAAGTGATTGCATATCGTGAACTGATAGCATCTCATTTTTGGGAACTTTAAATTCAAGGTTAATTACGTAAGTCTGATAAAAAGCTTTAAATTGTTAGAATTAACGATGTTTTAATTAACATCGTATACAGGTGCTCTACATAATTAAAATAGGAAAAGACTTTGTTTCTACCAACTTTTAACCTAATGTATTAATTTATTTACGTAAGACGAAGAATCATGAAGAAATATCTTCATGGTAGAACAGCCTTGTTTTGAATTTCTTCTTTAAATCCTCTCCACTCTTATAATACTTTGTTTTTTTTTAAACGATATTACTACCAGTTGTAACACTAGTTTTAGTGTAACGTGTGTAATTATTGTGTAAAAAATAAAGCTTTTTTCAGTTTTCTTATCTGAAAAAATACATGCTAAGGAGACAAACAGATTCGTGTTTTGTTCTTCTCTCAACATAACCCAATAAATACTATTCGAGAAGAGACACAAAGACACCCGAAGCTGGTTGGGCGGATTTCCCGCCCCCACCCAAGCCACCGCCCAATCAGCGGCGCCCCGCCCAGCTCGCCGCCCAGCGAGAGAAAATAATTGAATGTAATTGAATTATGACTTTGAATTCAATTAATGGATACAGAGGTCGCTATGCGCAATCAGTGCAATTGTTTACAACTTGAATGCGGATGGATCTGAGTGTTTCAAAATTAGGCTGTGGATTACTTTGTTCGCTAATTTTAGCGTTCTAATAATTTAGTTTAATTTAATGTAGTCTAATAAGTAGTTGTAGAAGACGGTTATCAAACAAAAGATAAGATAATACTTTAATTATTGTTTTTATTTACCTCTATTGTCCCACTCCTGCAGGCCTAGCACGGGCCGTAGACAAATGGTCTTTCCACCGTTTTTATCCACGCCAAGACGCGACAAAGCTAGAATATAGATACGTTTGTCTCTTTCCCGCGGGATAAAAACAGTGGATAGACAATTTATCCACGGTCCGTGCTAGGCCTACTGGGCAAAAGTCCTCCCCCATCTCCTTCCAGACAGTACAATCACCAGCTTGATTTTACCACTGCATTTGGAACGCGTCGAGTTATCGCGCCAGCGTTTTTTGCCTGCCTTTTCTCTTTTGTCTTCCGTTTTCTGGTAATCCACTGTATGATCATCTGAGCTATCTATCAGCTATAAATTTAATAATAATTGAAAAAGAAATATTACACATGTATTGATAAAGTGGTGATAAAAATGCTTAAAAAGATCGATAAATCAAAAATAGGATTTACAGCCGACAGAAGATAACAGCTGGCTTAGCGCCAAAGTGGGAAGTGACCCATTAACACTAGTGGCAAACTCCGATCATGCTGATTATAATGCAAAAAAATTACAAAAAATAGGTTCAATGGCTCACCACAATGTTACAAAGTACATACCGATGAGGTCCTTAAATCCCCTTGTAGCATCCGGCTTCAGTACCACGTCCTAAAAGTAATTAAAAAGCTCTTACAGATTCGATAATACAGACTATATTGCAATGCAACAGAAGGTATTCAACTGAAGTATTGTGCTTTGCTGCAATTTTATCCTAATGTCCTAACTTTAGAGTCTAATCTACTCTATTATC
Source organism: Agriopis aurantiaria (assembly GCA_914767915.1). Taxonomy (NCBI): domain Eukaryota; kingdom Metazoa; phylum Arthropoda; class Insecta; order Lepidoptera; family Geometridae; genus Agriopis; species Agriopis aurantiaria. The sequence continues at coordinate 8,041,905 of OU612000.1, read as the reverse complement.
GCTAGCATGAAAAAAGTATTTTCCTCAATAGTATGTTTTATCACTAGTGAAATAGAGTATATTTTACAATGATGTTTTTCATGGTGTCGTTTTGTAAGCTTGGAAAGTGGTAGCGTCCGTGCCGGAACAGCGAAGCCCCTCTAGGGTCCGGAACATGCGCGCGCGCATCCTCGGTGTCGCTTACTGCCGGCTGTGACTGTAATTGTACTCGATATGCGTAATATCGATTTCTTGTACTAAGAAGTACAACTTAATTATAGGGCATATTCCATTGACCCTGGTACGAGTGTACTTGTACAAAGTATAACCAGAACCAGAATGTAGATTAAATCAAGAATTACTTCGAGATTACTTCAAGAATTAGTCTTGAATCCTAAATTACCTTCAGCATGATTTCGCATCACTATTGTTACAAGTTGAATAATACCAGTAAATAAGACACCCAACTTGTAACTATAGGGAAACATTCATGCGTCGCATTCCACAGTCTGGCGGTTCGCACAATAAAAGTGGAATCAAAGCTCTTCATTTAGATTTTCTGAAAATACTTGCTGTTTCATACATTTTGTCGATAATAAATTAGATGCTAACTGATTACCAGTAGCCCTGTATACATCATCATCATCATAATCAGCCTATTAACAGTCCACTGCTGGACTTTTAGCCTACCCCCGAAAGAGTGATACGTTATACGTTATAGCCCTGTATACGTTAGTAGCAAAAATGAGTAGTAGCAAATTGATGTGGGAATAATTTAACTATTCACCACTTAGTCATTCATCAAAAAATTCAGGTGATCGGTCACACCAATAAACCGAGTAACCGAGTGCCCTTCGAAATATCGGGCTCTAATTTTCCCATGGAAAAACACATGCCAGTTCACAGTGACGTTAAAAGTTGCACACAACACAATACCCAACAAATGTTTTCTGCGTTTGGTTTCTTCTTATTATCGATACAGCCTACGAAATCATCAGAAATATCAACCAGTTCCGTTCTACACAGAGTAAGAAAATCATGTTCATAGACATAATTATCTTCACTCAGCTGGCTACTCAACATATACCTACGCGCTTACTTATTTACCGTCTCTTTGTATTTGTTTATACAGTTTATTTGTTGTTTATACAAGACTAGCTGACCTGACAGACGTTGTCCTGTCTTAGAACTGTCAAACACGCAAAGTCAAAATTGTAAATCTTATTTTTTACATCTTGGGTTACATTATTGGAGTTTTAGTAAGGATCCCTATTATTTTTTTTTTATATAATATGGCTTTTATTACCCGGGGATAGTGTAGCTTTCCAACAGTGAAGGAATTTTTCAAATCGGTTCAGTAGTTTCGGAGCCTATTCAATGCAAACAAACAAACAAATCTTTCCTCTTTATAATATTAGTATAGATAGATAATTAGATGTCTCTGTCTTAGATCAGGTAATGTCTATTTGTCAAAGGTCTCTGTCTGATACATTAAATATTTAAGTACTACTTAAAGATTTTTCATCCTACTTTTGGCCATTCTCGTTACCTACGATCAACCTACGATGGCCATATTTATCACATTAGTTGGTTATTTCATTAAATTTTGGCGCAAGTGCACATGACTTTTGAAGTTAACTAAAAAGTTCTAACAAGGATATATTGCGGTTCTAATTCCGCACTGCGCGCTGCTATTGGGGAATAACTGACTGCTGAAGGCTTATTCAGCATTATTAGGCAACACCGCTTATTCTACAGCACATAAAATGTATGTAAATCTACCAGCGCAGCGTAGGTGGGCTTCCCACTAGATGGACCGACGACATCGTGAGAGTCGCGAGTATCCAGTGGATGCAGATGGCAGGCCATTGTTCAGCAGTGGACGTCTTCGGGCTGATGATGATGATGACACGCACCCAGCGCTTTCATCCGCTATCCTTGAGGAATGTTTTTTTTATATAGAGACAAAAACTAGAATATAATTTTTGTATTCAAAGGTAAGGGTATATGAAGGTAACATCCAAAACCGTTCATCCCATAGAAATAAAACACTAGCCCCCTTATTAATAAACGTGGAGTAAGCTTGGAATAGTTACTCCGTCTTTTGTTTTTTTCGATCGAGTTCAAAATTTGAAAGAGAGAAGAAGACAAATCACGGCCTAACTATTCCAAGACTACTCCACGTTTATTAATAAGGGAGTAGGAGTTGAATAGGGACAAACATTTATATTTTATTTTATTTTTATTGAAATATAGGCTTGCACTTGACCGCCATTTAGCCATAATATGCTAAGCGAAAATGCGGTCTACGATGGAGCACGCTTGCTTAGTTAAGTTTTAAACTTTAAACGTTTTTGTATTTAGAATTTATAGTATACAAACTTAATACTAACTTACCTCTAGAGTATTTTAAGTCTCACAGAGCAAAACAAGCACTTTAAAACACTACGTACTCCGTGAGTGCATAATAAGTACTTACTCAGATAGTTTACAATAGATTGATTCTGTAAAACAATATAGCCGTTACCGTGGGAACTCCACGGGACTTATGTTTGTGGTGGTCGGAAGGATGCCAACAGGTTCGAGTGGCACACCTTTGTAATTGTTTCCTCTCTGATAATGAGGTTTTATGTGAACTAGGTATTTGTCAAGTTTACTTTCACGAGGAAGTGGTTCTTACGCAGTGCACTGGTCATAACTGGTCATTCTATTTTTTTTTTAAATAATAAGCATTAATAGTTTAGGTATTTAGTGTTTGTTTGCTTGTATTTCGTTAAGTTAATAAAGTATGCAGAGTCAAAATACAAATTTAAAAAAAAAAAACGATTTGTTGTTTTTGTCGGCTGAGAGATCCACAGCTTTCAAGTCGCCCAAAACCTCTGCTGTTTTAGGACAAACCCAAAAATTTACGATATTTACTTTTATTCGTAGGTACTTATTAATTTGCGCTCGATTCCTTGGACTTTTCGTTTGTCAGTATATAGGTACTGTTGTAGTTTAGATCACAAAGATCTACAAAAAACCGTTTACTCGTTATCGAGAATTTACCGTTATCGAATGGTATCGATTCGGTCAATACCGTGGAAATCAGTGTAGGGGTGCGCGAGCGACGCCGACACCGACCAATCACGTGCCACCAAATGACAGATGCGCCTGCGCTCACATTGTACTCTACGCTATTGTTTGCAGGGATAAAAGCAGGGGTAGTGCGTGTGAGAGCAAACATATGAGTTAAACATTACTTTAGTGTAGACAAAAACAGTGAAATTATGATACGAATAACGGTTAGGCAATGTTTTTGTTTGAGTTTGAATAAAATAAACCAAGTGCAAGTTGGGCTCGCGCACTGAGGGTTCCGTACCACCACAAAATACAATAAGGTCGTCCAAGTAACCGAATTACCAGTTATTGTTCAGGCTTAACGCCTTCCAAAACGAACAGACGAAGCAATTGCTAATTAGTAACATATAATGGCATTTTGATTCGATGAAATTCACGACGACGACGACGGTCGACATTACAATAAGGTCGTCTAAGTAACGAAATTACCAGTTATAACTTGGTAATGAACAGAAATTTGTCACCGACTCGTACTTGCGAATTTTTATTACTAATATCCCTAATAGCATATTAACAGCCCTTTTGAAGAACCCTATGTTATAGTTACTCGGAAATGCCTTGAGTTTGTGCAATTTTTTCCAAAGGTATGTTTTGGTCCGGTTTAGAATTTTTATTATTTGTAAACTAGGTCCGCGGTTTCGCCCGATGTATAACGAAAGGGTCGGGGTAACCACGGGGTAACGCATCCCACATGTCTGCAATGTTTGTGTCGCAATCAGTTGTCGAAATCCCGTGCACACCTGCGCGGTATAGCACGAGCTGGCACAGGGCGCGTTGCCTAGCTACGGCTGATAAACAACGTTTGAATATAACGATTTCTATTTATCTATAAACTAGCTGACCCGTAGAGGCGTAGAGGGGTACTTATACTGAATCTATGAGCTGACCCGACAGACGTAGTCCTGTCTTAGAACTGTCAAATGCGTGAAGTTAAAATCGTCGATATGTTTTCTGAAATTTTCCAATTTTCTGCGCAATTTTCGTATTTTTCCAACAAAGTATTAGAAAACATTAAAAAAAAAATGAATGGAATTGGTAAAGTCGTTGTCAAGTTATGGCGTGACCAAGGTAAATAGGGATTCATTTTTATATACATACTAGCGGTCCGCCCCAGCTTCGCACGGGTATAGATTATAGCCTATGTCACCCGGGGATAGTGTAGATTCCCAACAGTGAAAGAATTTTTCAAATCTGTTTAGTAGTTTCGGAGCCTATTCAATCCAACAAACAATCAAATCTTTTCTCATTATAATATTAGTACCTATAGATATAGATAAGAACATGAGTTTTGGTGCCATGGTGATAAAACATGTCGCCTCATTGTATTATGTTCATAAATTTGTGTTATTTTGTGGATCATTATGTTAACTACTATAACAACGGCTTAAACTCATAACTTTGTTTATAGGTTGAGACGATTGACCGGTTTCAGAGCCATTAGAGCTTCGTCTCCATAAACGGCTCTAACGGCTCCGAAACTGGACGATTGTCTCGACCTATAAACATAATGGTGAGTGTAAGCCATTATAGTAATTTATAATGAATCCTCACGCGAGTTATGATGAAAGGATTAGTATTTAATTATTAAGTATATTCGTGAATGCGCTTGAGTGGCCAAGTGATTTTCAAAACTCCATAGAAGCCTCTAGTAAAGTCTCCACCACTAGGGCTTAACTTAGATTTGACTGTGACTTACTTAGCTGCTTGACTCTGACTATGAAAATTGTTTGACGATAACAAATAAAACTTCAAAATGTTTCAACACTTGACACTGGCAAATGCATAACGTCTGACTAAAATCCTCTCAAGACGAAATAAGTAAAGAAGAGAACATTGGAACCGAAAATAAATTATTTTCTATCCATAAAACAACACTATTTAAATGCGTAAATGTGTATGTTTGCCTGACCTCAACTCTGTAACTACTGAATGGATTTTAAAGCAATTTGGTGTGTAGGTCATCGACAAAAGGAAAATGTGTAGGTAGCATAATATGCCCTGGACGGAAAAAAAATAACTGCTCCTGTAAGAGGGCGCGTGAAAACGCGGGACAGTGCTAGTACATATTTACTTGTTTCATCGTATTTACTGAAATGTTTTCTTTTTGTAAGACCGCACCTCAACAAATTCAATATTTAGATAAATGAAGCTCAAAAAGCTCGTAATAATAAAATCTATCCCATATTACAAAGTACAACGGATTTACCGGGGATTCGAGAGTACAAGGTGGGCTACGCGTATCTTCACCCCTAGTAACCGTTCACCAAAAACACAATAAAATAATCCGGCCCTTTGTACAATATTTGATGGAAGGTTGGCAAAAAAATTACTCAAGTATTTTTTTATATACCGGCACGCCTCGCAGTTTTCCAAAAAATTTAGGAACGAAGTTTTTTTTAAATTAAAAACTCGACCTATACTTTCGGCGGATCATACTTGCAAAATGTACACTTGAACAAGAAATGTTAAAAAAACTTACATATTAAAAGACCCATTCAATGAAGCGTCGTGCTGTTTAATGTATTTTTTCATCCCCATGCTACATTTAGTCATCTTATATTTATGACTAGCTGCACCCCGTTGTTTCACGCGTGGTGAAACTCGATTACTCTTTATAAAATCAGCTAATAAGCAAGCTCCAAAGCAGCTTTAAGTTTCATTTGTATTTTCGGTGTGTAATAAAGAAATATTGTATTGTATCTGCCAGTGAAAGTCCCGTCAAAATCGGTAGAGCCGTTTCGCAGTCCATATCCCACACATACGTACAAACATCGCCTTTAATATATGATGAGGAGACTCACCTACAGACTGCCTTGACCTTACAGGAATTTAGCAACATCATTTATCAAAATTGGTTGAGGCGTTTAGGTGTTTGACAAACAAGCATTTTTACCATTTTTTCATCTCTTTTTTTCTATTTCATCTTGACTGATATGAATTTAGATTTTTAATTTGAAAGCACGTTTCATTTTTGTGGCGCTTAATAAAAAATATCCAGCGGATTAAAAGTTATAAGACGTTAAAAGTTTTCCAAATTTGTCGAGGGTTTATTAATTTAAAATTCAGTTGTTTTAAACTAGCTTCTACCCGCCGCTGCATCCGCTTGGTCAAAATAAAAATACCGTGGCTTGGCTAAATAGTAGATCTTTTTTGTTGGGTTTTTACATCATTGGTGCCAGACGGCTTCGCCACAGAGCACTAACGATGCCCGAGCGCATATACGTAGACGAACAAACAGAGGTGCTTTTATATTTTAATATAGTATGATTTGGACTTATGACTATAAAAAGAAATTGGTCTCTCAGACAAAAGTATATTATACTTACTTTACTAAGTAACTATACCTTTATAAAAGCAAACTTTTTGTTACTTCGTTTGACTGTTACGAGAGACGATATGCCTTAAACTCTATGAAAATAAACTTTTTAAATCAGTCATTATTTTTTTTGCCAACGGTAGACAAGGTGCACGGTGGCGCGTGCCGGCCACGTGCGCGCGGTGCGCGTACGCAGCACGCTTCTGCACTGTCATGGCGCACGACTCGCGATACAAGCTTTTTATTATTTTTATTATTCTTCGCATTTTCGCACCCAACCAACTGTGCCTGTAAATTGCTTCACTATTATTCATCGTTCTTTAATACCATGAGCTTTGCTATTATGGAGACCAAGGGGATGAGGATTGCGTTCATGTTTACATGAAATATTTTTATGCGTTCCGGGGCAGTCAATTAGATACGCTAATTGGTTTTAAAACTAAAGTATTATAAGACTTGCAAAGTAAAAGAAAAAACCTGAGTTATCTACCTATTTTTATACGTGCTTTATATGTACAAAGCTTCGCTTGTCTTGAACTAAATAAATCGGGCAAGTGCGAGTCGGGCTCGCGCACTGAGGGTTCCGTACCACCACAAAATACAATAATAAATATTTTAAAAACCGACTTCGAAATTAGTGGAATATGGTGGCATTTCGATTCGGTGAAAACAATGAGGTCATCCAAGTAACGAAATTACCAGTTGGTAATGAACAGCGGGCTCGGACGGACTGACTGGACGGACCGACAGACAGACATCGTAGGCTTAGTAATAGGGTCCCGTTTTTACCCTGTGGGTACGGAACCCTAAAAACTTAAAAAGTTGGCGCCTAAGAAGGTCCATCGCGAACACGGCTCATTTACTCATAACAAAACAATTATGTTATTAAAAATATCTACTTTACCGACAACGCTCTCCAAATATTGGCCATTTTGCATCTGTTCAGCATTATGACCCGCTCTGCTTGTAAAACTGGTTAGCTGTGACTGCACAACAGTAATAAAACTTTGCTCTGCTGGCGTGCTATCTTCATTTATTATTCAACTTGTAATGTTTCATTGCTTTTATTCAATTTGTAATGTAATGTAAATGTCAAATCTCGGAAGCTGAATTAGGGCCAGTTGCTCCTAACCGAATTTGCAAAATAATTAAAATGGCCCCAAAATAAAATAAAACAAACATTTATCTATAAACTACATCGATGTAGATTGTACAAGATCAATGGTACCGGCCCTGATTTAAGAGAACAAATTAATGTGTGGTCTTATTTAATAAAAGGTAGGGTAATAAAAGTTTACGAGCTCTTGTCAGTATTGCGGAGCAGCAGGTCCTATGTAAATTACGTGTTAGTCGAAACTAACATAACAGACAGAAATAAGGTTCATTAACGGCCGGTTATCCGAGTCGCGTAGGCACCAAAACGCTCCCTCAGCCCCCGCCAAGTTATAGCGACGATGTATTTTGCCACGCAAGAATCAGGACGCCCGCAGGGGGAGTGCAACGACAAAAACGAACATAGGTCCGACCTCGATGACGCCTGGCGCGGTACTGAGCCCGGCGCGCGCAAATTCTCGCGACCTTTTTACGGTTTTAATTCCACAAAACAACGAAACTAATCACTATCAAAAATGTATCCATACTAAAAATGTTGAGTAGGATTGCCTTTCAGTACATGCAATTTCCAGGTGGTTACGAGCTTTCATTAGAGCATAAAATAAAATAAAAAAACTAAATCGACTTAGTTTCAGATTATTTTTGATCGAGGAAAGTTTATTCTATCTTGTTTTGAACCAAAGCATAAACTCAAACACAGATGTATCTGTGACGTCCATTTCACAGAGATTTTTCCAGCTCAAATATTATAATTTAACTGTATAAAATTGATTTAAAACCGACAAATTTGGGATAACAGGCCGTTAAAGTTGTTGATAATGAGATGGGTTCAATGAACTCCTTTCAGCTTGGTACCACCGTTCCATGTCACCCTGTGTAGAGCGGCAAATTCTCAGCCACGTAGAGCAGGTAGGCATGAGTTCATTTAAAACTACCTTAGTACCTTATATGTATATTAAGAAATAATTATTTTTTAAAAATAAAGATTTTAAAAACAAGCTTTTCATATTCTTCTCAGCAAACCCTTTCATTTGATACCCATATCATGATGGTAGATAAGAAAATTGTGTCAGCCATGTCCGCCATATTGAATTTAGTGTGACTTATTTTTCGTATTCTTCTCAGCTCCATACATGGAGGTGCATAAAAAATTACTGGTCCGCCATCTTGGGGATTTCGCCATATTAGATTTTGAATGACATCATTTAGATAACCATGCACTGTCATCCAAAACGTCTAAGCAAAGTTTCAGCTCAATCGGTTGAGGATAACTGGTCTAAAATTCAGTTGCAAGATTTGTCTCACAAACACACACACGCACACACACACTAACTAACAGCGCAAGTTAAATAATAATAAAAACAAGTAAAATATAAATGTGGTACTGGTGAGCATTTGTTTCAAACTTAGGTACTGCACCTTTACAACTCAGCCCATTACGAATACCAGCATAGCCAGCATGGTGACAGTTGAAAAGTTGGCAGCTGCGTGGCCGTGATACGGGCAGGTGCACGCACCCTCAGCAGTCAGCTCTGTATGCTACGCTGTGGGCTTTACAAAGGTGTGACCTATTTGCGATATTTTTGTTCTCTACGTTCGAAAACTTCAATCAAAAGTACAAGCCTAATATGACGTGTCTATCATGCATGCGCGGTAAATTGAGAGCAATACTGTGGATGGAACTTTTAAAATATTTAATGTTTTTTCACATTAATAATAATAGGCATGTGTCCTCATGTTTAATTTATTACAAATAACCGGCTTAGCGAGGAATATAACTAAATACATAACACATACTGAAAAAATAATTTAAATTGTCTGATAAATCTCTGAGATATGAGCGTTTAAAGTTTTAGGTGGGGATAGGGAGGGGATACTCTATCCCTTTCTCACAAAGCGTGTGTTAGTATAGCATTTGTATGGCCGAGCCTGTACGGCTCCTGAGCCGTGACGTCACGGCTCAGTATAGTGCGCTCTCTGTCTAGCATGAAATTTAAATGCTTATATCTGCTTATATCTTATTTATTTTAATTATTTAGAACTAATTTTAATTTTGTTTTCGTTGATGGGCTCTATTTATGATCAGCTTTTTTATGAGGTAAGCGATGATTCGGTCTACGATAGAGTACGCTTGCCTAGAAGAAACCGATTCACTGCATGCAGACATCCAAATTGTAACTATCGGGGAATACCCATTCAGGCGCGTTCCACTGTCTAGGTCTTAACTTCGACCAAAATAAAATGAATAAAGAAAGACGGAATCAAAGCGCTTCATACGGGTTTTCTGAATATCAACCATGGCATGGTGTCGCCTTTTCGTGCCCGCACTGGAACCTGGAAGTGACAAAATGCACAAAATGTGAAGAAAAATGCACGACAATTTTTAAATGAAATTGTGGGGACATCTTTATTTTCCGCATCATACGGATTGGATTTCTCCAAAATCATACTAAGTACTTATTAAGCTGTGATAAATTGCCACTAATTCTGAAGGTAAGTTACTTAATATGAATTTGGCATAATTTTACCTGCCCTTACCTTTCGAGATTATACGGAGTTTTTTCGCAGAAACAATTTCTTATTCGCTATTTCTCAACAATTGCAACCAATTCATAGGTTTAGGTAGAACTAACTAATTCCTTGATAACAAAACGACTATATTAGAACACTTGTAGTACTTTTAGAGATATGACTGACTGTATCTATATAGATAGCCAGTAGACCGAACAAAATGCGGGCTCTTTAGACACTTATTATTATTTTCGCCATTTATTCTGAACCTACTTGATGAGTTTGAGTACCTACTTGAAAACAAGTATGGAATTACTACTCAATTCATTTGTAAGAGATATTTTATTTAAATGAAAGGCACATAAATCCGTTGTTAATATTTAAATTTTAATGCATCATAAAGAAAGAGCCCTCATAACCAGCAAAGCTAGTGCCACTTCGGATCAAAAAATACTTGTTAAACAACTGTCACAAAGGCAAAAATTTTACACCCGCTAATTATTTATTAACCCAAGAAATTGCTAAGTTTATCTTTGTTGGTCCTCCGAGTCACCCTCATGTTTGGAAAATTTAAGTGGAAAACTGAAGAGTGCATTCAAGAAAAATTTGTTTCACATGTTTTCATTTCCCTTGGTGCAGCGCGGGACACTTGTTCAATAAACTTGCTGTAACCTACCACAAAAGGTCATAAATCACCTGGCTCGAAGAACCCGACACCCTCCAGTCGCTCCCCTAATTTCCTTGAGGGTGCAACAGGTGATGCCTTGACCTGCTTCTTAAAGGGTGCCTTACGATCGTAGTTCACGAGCATGTTGCTTACTAGATGTGGTATATATGATTTTGATATTTTCTGAGTATCTACATATTTAGATTGGCTAAAGAAAATGAGATATTGCAGGATTTTTTATCCCAAGCTTTCTACTTATTTTAAAGCAAACTAAAGAACAATTTTTCTAAGAACTACCTAACTCAGAGCATTTAATGCATTAAAGAAAATATTGCAGGTAACGTTCGATTCCGTCCTGTCGAATCGCTCAATCAGACAGCCTCTTAATTTATCTCAGAAGCTATGTTTAATCTTCAAATTACAGGTTGTTGGGACAAAGAGTGTTTTATGAAATTAAATTAATTTCTAAATTAATTAAAGTGTAAACACCATGATATTTTGTTTTTTAAGCTCAATCAGACATAATATCATCCAAAAACTCAACTAAGTTATGAGTTATCAGATATAATATCATCCAAAAACTCAACTAAGTTATTGTACACGGTGGCGGCGGTGGGTCACATTAAAACGTCAAACCCTGTCTGCTGCCATTTTAGACATAATAATTAAATATATTTTATACACTAGTGTTTAAAAAAATGTGGTTCTGCTTTTAATTTAGTGAAAACACTATGTTGCAAAGGCAGCGTCTTCCAAAGGTACAACGATAATTAGAGTTTTACAATTAAGTGCTAGTACATATTATTATAGATCGATGGCTACATTACACAAAATTTGTGCAAATATTATCCTTCATACTTTTCCCAGCTTAGGAGAGGTAAACATACCTAACCTGTGGCGAACTAAATATTGACGTACTACTGTCTACACTTGCTCTACATTTTGCTCTACATTCACTCTCTGTCTGTCTTATCTTGCGTCTTTACATCTACGTAATATTTTTATGTAAATAATAATACAGTCATGCACCTGTAAATCGTCTTGATGACGAGATTCAATATAATTATGCTATAAATGCCCTATTTTAACACGCTTTTATAACCTTCACTTGTATATATTTATACTAATATTAGAAGTAAATTTTAATCTACTTCTAATTATCGAATCCATTTTAGACTGCAAGTAAATGTTATTTGGGTATATGTACAATAATTTTATACCATCGAACTGATGTGGTGATGGAGGAGGTGGATAGTGGAACTTCGAGTTTGAGTCGTTTGGTTTGCTGCAGTTATATATGATTATTAACGGGATACTTGCCGTGAGAAAGCTGTGGGTGGAGCTCCCGATATTTCGCACTATGTTCACGGGAAGACTGAATAATGCAGATAGACGAAAAGTGCAGACAAAACGATCTTTCTTTTTTATCTACCCTCTTTTTTAGTCTTTAATAATCATAACCGTAGTGAACAACCGCGATAGTTTAAAACTATGTTTCATTTTGTTTGTTTTAACGAGCTACTAAAGCATGTTTTTAAGTGTTTGAAGCTATACACCACACCACATGACCATCGTGCCACTCACCATTATCACACAAAACATACCTTTAATTAAGTTTGAAAACGAGAATGTTGTAGTTGAAGCAGGAAGCTTGAAATGAACCAATTACCGTAATTAGACACGCAGCTGGCCCACCGCAAACATTTTGGTCACTTTTGGTGGTATATAAAGTAGTAACTTATATCTTATTTGGCATGAAGATGAAATAACAAGTACCTAACTTAATATAGCGGAAAAGTGTAATAGTTTAGAGCAATAGATAATTGTACGCAGTATAAAGTGATATCAAAATTGCTTTTTCTGCATGCATTGTGCAAATAAAACTTTATTTCAGAAAAAAACTCATGATAACCCTTTAAAATATCAAAATAAAATTATAAAATACATATTAAATTTGATATATCCATTCACAAGGTGCACACCATCTCCTTTTCAAATTTTATCATGATCGGATCAGCTCAATGACTTTAGAATCCTTAAGATCATTGTTTCTGCTGACAAACACAAACCAAGTCGCTTGCACAGAAAAGTAATAGGTACATTTTACCTCTTAATTGTTGTTTGTTGTTGTTGTCATAGCCCATCATAATCTATTATTACTTTTTAACCGACTTCAAAAAGAAGAAGGCTATCAATTCGACTATATGTTCTTTTTTACTTTTAAATTGTTTCCATTTTTTAACTTGGTAAAATCTTTATGAAAATCACATTGATAGTTCGTGAATACTCATTCAGTCAGTGATTGAGTAGTAACCGCTTTTATATAAATAAATGTTTAATTATATAAAAATTAAATACTAAATATAATATACAATAAAAAAATGCTTGTTCAAATTGAACAAAACATCGGAATGCTATTGTATAAAAAAAAAAAAGCATGAAACATTAATTAGTACTCAGGTTCAGCGAAAACGCAGTATGTGACCATTCACTTTGTTTGTCGTAGGCGGACTATAGAGTGGTTGCTTAGGACCGTGCGGCGAAATATAGTATTATGGCGATTACAGAGTCTGATAAGACCAATTTCGACTCGCAAAAAACGGCGGATTTTCGTAATTGTTGAATAGTTAAGCGGCGGATTAGTGAGAGGGTACTGTAGTATATGCAAGGATGTTATATATACCCTAAAATGATACAATACATTGTTTTACAATAAATAGCCAATAATAACTAAACAAAATACAACCTAACTAACACTAAATACCTAAAGTACTTGCGCGTATTTTGGAGTGTTTTAGCCATAACAATACCTACAATTCTACATCTAGGTATTTTGATATTGTATCCACCTCCTCTGGCCAACTTACTTTGTAACACAAAGTAGGTATCAGTTTCACTACTGCAAGTGCTTCACATCTTGTAAGTTTCAAGGACTTCCTCATCTTCATCGGATAACAATATCTATCCACACTATCTAAAGAACTTTTTTTATAATCATAGCTTTGATTGGTAAATACTTTACACTCGTTTTTTTTCTCCTCTGACAACAGCAGTAGGTATATTGTTAAATGAGAAAACCTTAAATTATCATAATTTTTGCTATTGTTTTGCACGTCAGTTTATATAATAATTATTATAGCTGCTAGCCGAATACTAAATTAAATCATTGAACAATTTATTTTCTTGAAGCTTTTTGACAATAATTATGATTGCAGCAGTCAGTGGCCTCAATGCTAAAAAACTTGCATTTTACTGTATACTTTATTGTGATGTCACTTACAATCTAAATAAAACATTGTCTTTTATAAACCATTCCACCTACTCGGTCCAAGCATTTGTCTGCTATAACATTGCAAAAAGCTAAATGAAAACTACGAATACTGATCGCACACGATACGAATACACTTTCCCTAGGGTTTTGAACGTAAGACTGTAGCAGGTACCCGAAATATAAAAATAATTCAGTGAATTATAAACTAAAAATAAAAATTGCTTTTTACAATATTATTGCAACTGTTTGACCAAAAAAATATTCTTAGACCAAGCATTCTACCCTTATATTTGCTCAGAGTAAAACCGTTGGAACAGTAAATCAAAATTTACTAAAAAGTGACATTTCAGCAAAAAATATCTAAATATCCGGAAGGGCCATTGAACATCTGACGAGGTGAATGAATCCTTAGGATTGGGGTGCTAGCCTGATATCAAATGTACTGCGGCAGGGGTGCCTGTTATAAAATGTAGTGATCGTAAAGCCGCGGACACATTACATTCCGGCACACATCTGTCGGCGTTTAGACAATCACGATACGTCACGCGATTTAAACTAGGGGTGGTCGGTGTTGATACTTTTATGATATCAGTTAGCAGGATCGTGTTATTGTGACGGAATAGTTTGTGCCTTTTTGGCGTACGTGAATAGGCATGATTCCTAATGTTTAATTTATTACAAATAACCAGCTTAGCAATGAATATAAGTAAATACATTACACATATTCAAATTCAAATTCAAATTATTTATTTGTCAGAACATGGTAGGTACACATACATATAAAGTAGCATACATGGTCGTAAGAATGGAGACGTATCTCATGTCCTTGCCTGTTACAGCGTACAAATGTTAGTTTTTTATTAATATTTTTATTAGTTATTGTTAAAGTTAAAAAGGAAAAAAATAAACAAAATTATGTCTATGTTAGAATATTGTTAGAATCATATTTTGGTTTAGTTGTATTTTATACCTTAATTAGATGTTTATTACTACCTATCTAAGCTATTATTATTATTATTTTATTTGTTTATGTCTACATTACATATCAAAACATTTTTATCATTAAGGAATTCTGAAATTTCATAGTAGCTTTTTTGTGCTAATAAAGTTTTTAGTTTATTTTTAAACATTCCAACATTTAATTCTCTGATGATTTTAGGAATTTTAGTATATATTAAAGGAGCCATACAGAATACACTTTTTTGCATGAGTGCAGTTTTGGCCGTACGTGGGCAGAGCTTCATCTCGGCCTGTGTGCGAGTTCGAATACCAGCATCAGTCCAACTACCAAAGAGATGTGGATTTAATTTTACAAAAGTAGCTATTTCTAATATGTATAGAGATGGTAATGTCAGAATCTTGTGTTTTAAAAAGAACGGTTTACAGCTATCAGTCTTATGAAGATGAAACATTGCCCTGACGCACCTCTTTTGGGCTTTGAAAGCAATCCTTTTGTCAGTAGAGTTCCCCCAGAAAATAATGCCGTATCGTAGAATAGATACTGCCATGCCGAAAAAATAATTTGAATTGGCTGATAAATCTCTGAGATATGGGTATTTAAAGTTTTAGGTGGGGATGGAGAGGGGATGTTCTATCCCTTTCTCGCAAAGCGTGTGTTAGTATAGCATTTGTATGGCGCTCCTGAGCCGTGACGTCACGGCTCAGTATAGTGCGCTCTCTGTCTAGCATGAAATTAAATTAAATTAAAATGCTTATATCTTATTTATTTTTGAACTAATTTTAATTTTGTTTTTGGTGATGTGCTCTATTTATGATCCGCTTTTTTATAAGGTAATAAAAAAAATTGTCATCATGCCTAGTCTAAAAGCCAAAAGTTATTTCTAATGAAAAAGCGGTTTCTCTGAAGAATCTCTGGTGTATTTCCTCTTCAACGTCGTATTAAGTACAATAAGGAATTGGGGATTAAATATTTATGTTTTATTCTAAAGAACTTTGTTAATAATACTAATTGAAACTAAACTGAAAAAAATATTATTAAATGAGAACGACGGCGACAGTGTGTGTGATGTGTGCGACGTTGTAGATAAACTACACTAGAAATTCGTAAAAAAAATGTAAAAGCGATACTAAAGTAACGATTGATTCAATAAACTATTTATTTCCAACGATTTGTTGATTTCACTCAGTTCCATCTTTATTTTATTTTTTCTGTCACTTCTAACTGCTTTAGCACCTTCGATACGTATATTAATAATTTTTAGTGTGCCAAGTACTTCACATAGTTATCAGACCGGACATCGGACCCAGGGTAAAGGAAGAGCCAATCTACCCGTTATCAAAAATTGTTAAAGATTAAATAAAATCTAAAGTATCTAAAAGAGTATCTAATTTCTAGTTTATTCCAAGTATCAAAACACATTATAACCGAGTACCAGTCACTGCTACGCGACAGCTGCGGTGCGCTACGGACCCGGCGCGCGCGCACCCGCTGCATTCATACGCTAATGCGTCGCCTTTTAATTACGCCTGATAAATCTGCGCACGCGTGCCGCTCGTGTGCACACCGCCTTATGTCAGAATGACTAATGAAAAATGATTTTCGGATGTGGTCGATTTCAAAATAACAAAATATTATGATTCAGAGAAGGAAATTGGTTTTCGTTCTTTCTTGCTCGCATTAGAATAAAACATGTCGTATCATTGTATTATTTTCCTATGCTTGTGAATTTTTGTGTTAATGTGTAATCATGGTGGATTATTATTTATAAAGTAAAAAATAAGTGTAGCAAGTTGAAATATGTATTTTCGTGTTGTTTCCAAAATTCCATAGAAGGAGTAAAGCAAAGATAATATTGTATCGTCATTGTAGTAAAATCTCCAACACTTTGACATGACAAGGGCATGACTTGGACTTTTATTTATTTATTTTTTATTGTTTATTTTGATTCTCCACGGACTCCTTGATGACTTGGACATGACCATGACTGACTTTGCTTTCGGACATAGAATTAGGTTTAGAAATATTGTAAAAAAACTCAGTGGAAAATTAATACAAAAATTTACATAACATACAATGTCAAATATACCACCACCAACAAACAAAAAATAAACTATAGTTCAAATAAATAAAAACAAATGTCACATGATTTTTTTTGTAGTTAACAACAAAAGTCACAACAGAAATAATAATCAAAATTAGAACAGAATATATTCGTTCATAAAAATAAATAAAAATTGCAATTTCCTGATCGGCAATGGAACTGTGACATTCGGATTACATTTAAGTAGGTACTTGCAAAGATTCAAATCGATATGACAATTATTATTAGTAGTAGGTTCATCATCATTATCAGCCTATCATGTTCCCACTGCTAGAACACAGGCCTTCTCTCAGGGAGATAGGATTGACCCTCATCTACCATGCTGGCCCAGTGCATGTTGATGAATGTCATGTCTTTGAACTTTTAATGTTCTTAGACATACTGGTTTCCTCACGATGTTTTCCTTCACTATTTTTGAGAGATAGCATCAAAACTGCACATAATTTAACGAGGTAAGTACTCAATAAGTGATTGGTGCAGAGCCAAGGATCGAACTGGGTGCCGTCAGATTGTAAAGCGCACATGCTACTGCTCAGCCACCATCGCTCCAAAACATCGTGCAGATGTATGTTATTATTATTATTATTTGTTTATTAGTTCTTTGTTTTATTTTCTCTATTGTTAGTTCCTTAGCCAAGTTAATTACGAGTGAAGCTAATATTAATCGTGTAAAAAGTTATGTTTTTTTTACGACTGGTCAGGAAATGGATTCCCATAAACCCCGGGAAGTGGTTGCCCGAAAGTACAATTAATTTCCCAACAAAAATATCCTCTACAAAGGGTAAATTAGCCAGTTTCCAATCACGCGGGATAGTTGGACATAATTACAGAGGGGTACGAGTATATCAAACCGGTGGGGTAGCGCACGTGTGCTAATAGTCTGTGACATTCCACAGATTGTTGCCTATTATGGGGCCACACCGAAAATGTTGTATACCTACAATACCTTCATTCAGATTTAATAAAGATTTTATTAAAATCTTATGTATGACTTTGTAACGCTAAAATAAATCTTCAATGTTAAAAAAAACAACTAGATACCTACTTCGAATCCTTAAAAAGTGCTCACTTTGTCATAAGGATCCCTTTGTTGGTCCTCCAAATCTTTATGTTTTGGCATTATAAAGGGTTACTCGGAAAGGGTGTACTAAGCCGAAAAGGGTCCTTTATACAGTATACTCATCATTATGAACAACTTTTACTATGGGACTAACCCTAAAATCAGGAAAAAATATACAATACAATATTTCTTTATTACACACCAAAAATACAAATGAAACTTAAACTAACATAAAAAACAAATATACGGCAGTATAATAGGCGGCCTTGTAGCCTAAAGCGATTTCTTCCAGGCAACCTGTGGAAGGACAGGACTAAAAAAGTTGAAAAACATCAATTGAACAGTCTATACATTTTGTAGAGTGTCAATGACCGTTTTCAATAAAACAGCTGATATTTGTCTGACAGCTGTCTTGTGTATTTTGCAAGTAAGCCGAATTATCATTCATTTCATTACGAGAAAAAATAAATTCAGTTTACACAGGGCTACGCGAAAAGGTGGTACTAAGCCGAATGAAGGTCATTATACTCATCATCATGAACAACTTTTATTACGGAACTTACTCTGAATCATAATTCAATGGCCTCCTTTTGACTTAGTACCCTTTTTTGTGCAACCTTGTATATTTACGTAATTTAATAAATGTACAAACGTAGAACCTCTGAAGTTCAAAAACACAACAACACATCACTACAACATGCACTAGGTCAGAATGGTGTATTATAGTCTATCCTTTCCCTCTGACAGAATGCCTATGCAGCAATGGGAAACATCAAAGGTTGCGATGGTGATGATGATGCAAAAGTTCTAATTGTTAAAGTTCAAAAAAATATATTTATATTTTTTTATAACTTTGCGAATAATATCTGTCTATTACACATGTCATAATAACTTAATAGACTCCATTATACGCCATATTCGATTAAAAATTATCCATTAATCGACGCTGAACATCTGTTTTGATCTAATCATTATAAACATTTTTTACGAGAGGGTGGTTCCCATCCCATTTATATAACCATTTCAACTTTTAGTCGAGCATAAAGGTTTCTAAAGATCACAGCCATGTGGCGGTAAAAATAGATAAAAATATGACTGGGCATTGTTAAAAAAAAACTATTTTAAATGTCTCATATTGAAGTTTTTTTTCTCAGTTTAAGATCACATGTTATAGACAGTTTGTCGACCGACAGGATTCGAACCTGCGCAATCCAGGTAAACGCCCTCTACGGTCGCTTTCCAGTCGAACTCCAAATTATTGAGCTGTCTTTGTAACCAATCTAAGCGTCAGTGACGCTATCTATAGATATTTTTATTAAAATTATATTTATAAATGACTAGCGGTCCGCACCGGCTTCGCACGGATATAATTGGAGTTTTAGTAAGGATCCCTAATTTTTATGAAAATATAATATAACCTATGTCACCCGGGGATAGTCTAGCTTCCCAACAGTGAAAGAGTTTTTCAAATCGGTTCAGTAGTTTCGGAACCTATTCAATGCAAACAAACAATCAAATCTTTCCTCTTTATAATATTTTATTTATTATAACATTTATTTATTGACTTTTAAATTTGTTCAATCATATTTATGACTCAATTATATATAAAAAACTTAAAATCAAATTATAAACAAACTAATCTAATAAACCGCTACCAGTAGGCATCGTACCCAAGATGCTGGGATACCGCGTTGAATTATTACTACCTAATACGTTGCGTTATGCTTAAGATAATTATTAGCCAGCATTTTGGTCATGAGATGCTTCAACCAGAAGTGTTAATAAATCTTTATATTTTTAGTGCCCGGCCCCCATGGACCTAATGTTTCGACCCCAAAAGGCACAAATATGTACCCACTGCACTGCCTATCTAGGCTACTATATTTGCGCATTTTAAAGCTTTCTGCAGATTTAGCTACCAAACTTATAAATTAGATTTTTAATCATTATTCATTGCTCTATTTAAGTACTAATTACTACCATTTATTAATAGTACAAGACGAAAAAAAGACTTCTAACTCATTATTTTTAAAGATATAGTAGAAGATTTGAAAAAATCCAAAACGTCCAACCCCTCTATCAAAACAGATCAAAGAGCAATACTTACTAAAGTAAATATTCTGTAAGATAGTGAAGATAAAACGCCACGTCAAGAGCAAAATGGACAGCACTCGAGATTCGATTCAATAAGCGAAGATTTTATTTCTTCGCGACAAAGTTGAGATTGAACAAAAAGTTGTCTGAAAAATCTGTTGGCCGGACCGCCCGTGAAAGCTATTAGTCTTTGGTCCCTTGTGACTTGTGGATAGCTGAGTTGAGCATTATTTGATGTTTTTATAGGGGAAACTATTTTATTTTGTAGCTCTGTAGGTACTTCTACAGTCAAAACTGAACGCAAGCGAAGTTGACGATCAGTATGTCTTGGTGATAGCGTTCTGCGTCTTATGATAAGGATAGTTCGATTCCCGGTGAGATATATGTTTGCATGACGAATGTAAATATCAGCTATTCTGGGGCTGGATGTTTGTCGTCCATGTTGTGTGCATTCCATGGTATTCCCGACACGGGGAATTCAAGTAGGTGCATGTGTAACATTATTTACAAGGAATGCCACCACAATCTATTGCTTCTGTAATTAACTTGATGAAAATATATGGCAGCAGTGTAGACCAGGGGCCTTACGGACAACTGCTATTACAGGCACCTAATCCGCTCAGTTGGAAAATCACGCGACCTCAAACCGTATCTGGGCGCGATAAGGTTTGCGGTCGTGGCTAGAATTTCACTCGATGCATGGAATGCATCGACCTGCGAAAGCGTATGAGGTGCGTTATTGTTGTCAAAGAAAGCATAGAAATTCAAAGTAAAAAGTTTATAAAACTAAATTATGTTTATTATGACATGTGGTTCCACTACTGATATACCTAATAGAAGGATGACTGTGTGTTCACTGCGGATGGCGGGCGGAAATAGTGACCACCGATCGTCCGCGGTATTAACCGCAACTAACAGGGTATATAGTTGTTTATCAACTTATTTCGATCTGTCTTCACCTGTCTTCGATGATTTGTGTTCCTTATTTTTTACACTTTAACAGAGGAATTCAGATTAATAGACGGATCGTAATGAACTTCTGAGATTCTGCGGCAGAAAATCCGCTAATGTAATATTTGTTCGACAATAACTTCAGTACTACCGACCTTGATAAAACATTGTAAGCAATTAATTAATTCTAATACAATTACGAATATGAGGAAAACGTACAGAGATTGCGAGGTCACAGAACTAGGCAAAGAGAGAAGAAGTCAGATTGTGTGTTATAAGTAGAAGAATAAAAGCGAAGTTCTCAGATTCTTTGGAAGCTAATTGACGTTTATATTATGTTCTTCATCATCGTCAGCCAGAAGACGTCAGCTGCTGAACATAGGCCTCCCCAGCCTGCCTTCTGCATCCACTGGATGACCGCGACTCTCACAATGTCGTCGGTCCACCTAGTGGGAGGCCTACCTTCGCTGCGTCTTCCGGTTCGTGATCTCCACTCAAGAACGTATGTTGGATTCGATTATAACTTAGTTACCATTTATCAAAAATTCTTGAAAATTAATAGCCTTAAAAATTTACGCTTATTATACAGTTTTTAAATTTTTATATGAGAAAAATCGGTCAAGGGTTTGTGGGGTTGCTGTCGCGAGGTCGCAGTTCTATGCAACTGTTTCAGTCAATAAACGTATCTACCAATATTCGTTACGTCCGTTGATCTCCATAGCTACAAGCAGCAAGGTGACAGGGTTCACATACGGCCGGAAGCAAAGCAAGCTGCAAAGTGGCCTACGCCCCCACCGAAATGTGTACAGAGAATAACACCATATCTGTATAACTACATACATTTACACTTGCTTAAATCATTGCCAGAGCAAATTCGCCTTTTCTTCAATAATTATAAAGGCAATAGTTAGAAAATGTAGTGGTAAAGTTAGTGTAGTGACGATGGGGTGTCAAAATGACGTCAGCAGATTGAAAGTTCCGTCGGCGTTTGGTTACTCTATGAATAAGCTTAACGCACGATTGATTTCTGAAAGGTGAAAAAATGGTACGCTTGCTTACGTTATTTTGGGAAATAGATGGTTTGCTTTTATATATTTGAAATGTGTCTATTTGTCCGAAGACATCATTCTCTGTTCCCGCTGAATAGTGACATAGCGGGAAGGGACAGACAACAACGACGGAAACATAAGTTGCTCATTCCCGATCAAAGAGTGTGTGTATACGATATAGTAATAATGAATACTGTATGGCTATCACCTGTTATAATAAATTACTGGTTAGTTTTAAGGAATTGAATTATAATGCTATGAGATGTAAATTGTTTAAATTTTTAATTGACAAGTGTTATTATAAAGTTAATGATTTTTTAAAAGACAGACTGAAACAAATTATACAATTTAGAGTTTAATTTAGTTTATTTAATTTAGAGACCATTACTGACAACAAAAAAATTGTACACCTTAATAAGGTAGAATATTTGTAACACACATTATTGTATACCATCATCCGTAGAGGGAGAAAGCAATAGCCTATGTCATCTATACTAATATTATAAAGAGGAAAGATTTGATTGTTTGTTTGTTTGTTTATTTGTTTGCATTGAATAGGCTCCGAAACTACTGAACCGATTTGAAAAATTCTTTCACTGTTGGGAAGCTACACTATCCCCGGGTAACATAGGCTATATTATATATTTTTTTTTTAAATAGGGATCCTTACTAAAACTCCAATAATGTAACCCAAGGTGTAAAAAAATAAGATATTCAATTTTGACTTTGCGTGTTTGACATTTCTAAGACAGGACAACGTCTGTCAGGTCAGCTAGTCATCTATAAGACAATATTCTGACAAATGAATTGATTTTGATTTGACTTTTGATTTGCTCAAGATGAGCAGACCATTTATTTCCCAACATTATGTTGTTTACCTCTGACCTCCTTCATTTAGAAACCGATTTGGAAATTACTTTTTTTGTTTACTTAATAAACGCACTTGCATGTAAAAACGGGCTACAGAACCTTACCATATACATATTGACACGCTCTTGGCCAGTTATTATCTTGAAATAGTAGATACATAAGAACGTCATAGTTTTTTTTTGTTAAAGTCTTAAAAAAAAGAAAGTAGATAAGCTTACTCTTGGCCGCCTACTCGCCTGATGCTTGCCTAGAAGAAAGCCTAGAAACGCTTGCCTAGAAACCGATTCACTCTCGACTTGAAGACACCCAGATTGTAACTAACTCATTTCATCATGCCTAGTTATAGTTTTAGCGTTAGAAATACATACAGTAGTATGCATAGGCATTACAATCAAAAAGATGCAACAGACCCACTATATCTCTAAATACAGTGAGAAAGCGAGGGTGGAAAGGTAGACAATATACCCTACTCTATACCTAGATATTAATTCCGTGTAGCTCCCGGCAAGCATTATAGTGTTATATTACCATATTACTTGCACTATGCACACTTGCCTGAAGGCATATTGTATTGGTTATGGAGTAATACGACTTTGTATTTCTATTAATTATACTTCGCCATCATCATCAGCCTATCATATTCCCACTGCTGGGATACAGGTCTCCTCTCAGAGAGAAAATACGCCTTAATCCACCATGCTGACCCAGTGCATGTTGGTAAATGTCATATGACTTTGAACTTGTGAGATTATTGGACATAAGTACCGGTTTCCCCACGATGTTTTTCTTCGCTGTTTTTGATTGATGGCATTGAAATTGCACATAATTTACGTACTAAATAAGTCATTGGTGGCAGGGCCGAGATTCGAACCGGGTGCCGTTATATTGGAAAGCGCACATTTTACCGCTCGGACACCAGGGGCCTTACGGACAACTGCTATTACAGGCACCTAATCCGCTCAGTTGTAAAATCACGCGACCGCAAACCGTATCTGGGCGCGATAAGGTTTGCGGTCGCGTGATTTTCCAACTGAGCGGATTAGGTGCCTGTATTAGCAGTTGTCCGTAAGGCCCCACGACTTTCTATTAATACGCAATCAAAATATTATTTTGGGAAAACCATATTGAACAGAATTTTAATGGATCCATTAGTAATTTAGTGATGTTTTTAATTTTGTCATCATCATCACCATCATCATTTCAGCCGTAGGACGTCCACTGCTGGACATAGGCCTCCCTCAAATTAAATTAAATTTCAAATTAATTTTAATTTTGTGATTGGTTTTTTTATCAACTTGAATCAATTGAAATGCCATATTTTACTAATTAGCAATTGCTTCGACTATTTTGGAAGGCGTTAAGCATGAACAATTACTGGTAATTCAGTTACTTGGACGACCTTATTGTATTTTGTGGTGGTACAGAACCCACAGTGCGCGAGCCCGACTCGCACTCGGCTGGTTTATTTTTGTTTTAACAAGTCTCCATACCAAAAGTTCAACTATCCACCTCTGAGCTCCATCATCAGACCCTCTTCACCAAGTGTCAATGGCCTCTCGAGTTTGGGTCCTTTAGTTTGTTTTAACGAGTCACATAAGTGTATTCTTTTAAATTATAATTAAAGAGAACACATTTATATATATATTATAATAATATTCATTTATGTTACTAATAAGTTTTATTTAATTTAAAAAAATTACATAAAAAATTATTATAATGATTTTATTAAAACCTTTAACCATAAACACATAGCCACACACGGTCTCACGCCTATAAATACGGTTTTGATAATGTTTAAGGTAGAGAACTGCTTAAAAATATTTATTTCTGACAAGTTAAACGAAGATTTGCTTTGCTTAGTTTGGGGTCAGATGACCGTGTGTCCCAAATATTTTTTTTATTTTTTTTTCGAAAAATCTGCTACTTATAATCCGTGATTTCTATTTTTAGTGAAACGAAAATAACTAACTACAGAGAAAATAGATCACTCACTTGATTTTGTACTATTTTTATCTACTGTTAAGGCTAATAAAAATTTCCTACAAATTGAGAACCGTTTTCAATAATAAACAACTTTCAAGAAGTTAGCTTCATAAATTCTTTAAATAAACGAGAAATATTTCGTTATTTCGAAAATAATTTAATTGCTATTTGTCTGTGAAGCACAGTTTATTAAACGGTGAAGATAATTAAATTAAAAGTGTTTCTTTGACGCTCGTGCTTGACTAATATTTTTATTAAAAGCTCTCCCATGTTGAACAAAAGTAAGGACGGGGTGCGCTACGTTACTTTCTAGTCGACAATCAATATCGATAATCTGTAATTAACAGAATAATTTTAATAAAAAAAGGGGGGGGAAATTAGAACCAATTAAGGTGACTCTAATCTTTTTAAATTTATTTTTATGTTTTAAATCGCGCAACGATGAACGCACCAATATGAACGAAACAACCACAAAAGTTTATTTTCTGCTTAAAACAATACTATATGTATTTGGTACGTATCAATTATAATTAGTTTTTTTTTTTTTTCACACGATAAAAGAGCCGACAGCTTCAAACTGCACATATTTTTATGAATTATAAGAACGCTTAAAACACTCTCGATCAGGTCCCCCCCCCCCCCCCGCCCTTTCAAGCAATTAAAAATTAAATCAAAAAGGATTCAGCAGTTTGATAGCTGCTATGCCACAGACAGATATACAGATACACAAACACACAGATACACACGTTAAAATTATAACACCCTTATTTTTGAGACGGGGATTAAAAATACATTAATTAATAGTTGTTAACCTTGTAAAAAATAACGCATTTTTTGCCTATTACTTGATTATACAAGATTATGCGGAAAAGATTTATACTAAGCCGAAAGGGGTCCGTTATACTCATTATTTATGAGCGATGATGGTCGGCTATCTAATGTTTTCATCCATTTATATAATAAAAATTATCGATGTACATTCGTGCTTACTATATCGCCAGCGCATCTCTAGCTCCGTCGAGAGGTGATAATGTTGAAGTTGAAAGCGAGTATAATTACGGACTCGTCCAGGCCCGGACGAGCGTCGGACGGCTTCATAATCGAGCCAATTATGTGGAACCAATAAACAAGACACAATTAACCGGAAGTTAATCAGTGTTAGAAATTACCTTAGATTTTCTTGGTAGAGATTTTGGTATAACAAAGTTATTTCGCTAAATTTATTATCGACATGCTGATTTTAACTGGGAATTTCACAATGCGCTTGGCAATATACAGATTGACTGAAGAATTAGGGTGATCACGACAGGTATATTTATATAGAGTAGAACTAGTATAAAATTAAATAGCATGGTTGCATGGTTATAATTTAGATTTATTAATATGCCTTTGAGCGCAGATATTTCATTTGCAACAGTTTTTTTATATTTTTTATATAGAATAGATCTACTTTTGGCCTCCAACTCGCCTGATGATACGCGATGGTGTGGCCGAGGATGGAACACGTTAACCAAGAAGAAATTTATTCACTCTAGGCCTGAAGATGCCTATACGTTGTAGTTCTCAGGAAACAAGGAGAATGGCAGGGAGTTCTATTCTTGAGCAGTACATATCATAAATGAAGACCTAAATCGTTGGGACGAATCTTTGGAATTTCCTCGCGGAAGGTGTGGTATTGTGCTGGGCTGTACGCCCAACTCCGTACGCGGTCTCAAACTCATGTTAAAACCGCGCAGTTCAGAAAATCACGCGAACGCCCTATGTTAAAATATGAAAGCCTGGCTAAGTTTACAAAAAATAAGTTTTCCCCTTGGTAGCACTCAGGCCACTCGTGAGGTTTCTGTGTGAATTTCCAGGTCAGCCAATACGTAGAGCAGACAAAATACTGAAAATAATAGATGATTATGAGTTTTTTAGGTTTCCATAACTCAAAAAGAAAAAGCGAAACCCTATAAGATCACTTTGTTGTCCGTTAATAGATTAATAGTGTAAATAATTAATAAAAATTATATAATTTTATTATTAGAAACTAGTTGTACCAAGGCCGCCCCTAAACAGGATCCTAACCACAGAATCCTAACTGATTACCAGTAGATTCGAGTAGCCATGTATATAAATAGATAGATGTATGTATAAAGTTTGTTTAAAATTCAAAGTAAATATTATTATTGCGTGTAACATGTTAGGAGCGTCACGTCACAGTATTTTAAATAATGTTCCTCCGCTGCAAGTTCTGCACGAATGGTTTCACTCAAAGTGAATAATTAATCCGCTGAGTACATCTGAAAATAAAATACTTGCTTATAAATGTGTATTTTTAACCAAGTATATAATAGAAACACACAAGCAACGTTAGTCCCCCTAAATCGCACTTTTCATCGGCAAGTCTCACTAGCCCTCCCCTCTCCTTCCGCTGCGAAATCACACTCCATCAAATTGGAAGCTAAATGCTGAATAAAGTTATTTGCCATGAATGCCTCCGGGCACAAATTTCAATTATTGACACATCCGAATAGTTTTGTAGGGGTCTTGGGGTAAGTACATTCGAAAACAACTGCATACAATGCAAATACATGTGGAAACATGGTCGAATTCGTAATTATTACCAAGAGACGATAATTATCAACCTTGCAAATTATTTTATTAATAATCGATTTGTCATTGTTCTATACATCATATAACTGCTAATTGACAAATGATTTACCCTGACTAGGTCAGAAATTGACATTTTATTGGTTAGAAAGTGTGTTCTAATTCCGCCTTGACCAAATTTCTATAAACAATTTAGTCGTTAAAAACTAGGGTGGAAACAAACGCAACAACTTCGCACTTCTTCCAAGTTAGCAATTTTTGTGTTGTCCGTACTTGACAGACTCGCATCCATGCGTTCAACAAGAAACCCGCCCTGAGTTTATTTTACTTTTGACTTTATTTCAATATCACTAATGTTTACTCAAAAGTAAACGAAATTGCCAAAGTATGCACAATACGAAATACAGAGAAATAAGGACTAAACAAATTATATCTTAAGAAATACTGAAATAAAGGTTAGACTAAAATCACTCAAGGCATAGAACAAGCAATAAGCTGCCAACAAAATGTACGAAGTGCAAACAAATAAACAACGGATTCTTTCTTCCATCTCTTTATACAGTAAAGTTCACGACTGTACCGAACCGTGGGCGTATTCATCTCATAAAGGGGTCAAAATATTTTAGTAGCCTTGCGATTTTAACTGCGTAGGACGCGACAACTAGATTAGGATGCGCCCGAGGCGGTTACGACAAATCGAGGCACCCTTTACATACTAGCCAATTTTCAAATTGTAGACTTTAAAACTAGGGAAATAACGTTGGAACTTGTTTAAAGGTTAGCAGTTTGAAGGTAAGTGGCAGAAAGGGGACTTTTCAATTTGACTAGCGATGGTCACGAGTGAATGCAACGCAGATTGGTGATGTCAATTGAGGAATATTTCTGAGACGAGTAATTAGGCAGAGTGAAGAAAAAGTCGCTGTACATGATTTTGTGAACATTGTATACTAGTAACTTCTTCGATTTGTCTTGTTCAAAAGTATGGAACAAATCGTTGAAAGATGATCTGAGCGATGTTATTACTGGAAGTGCTAAGGATAGACAATAATTTTAAAGTAATTTCGTATTTAAAAAATATTGATTTCACTGCTCGTGCTCGTAAAGTTCTTGTTTAGGTCTTGGATAGGTTAAGGACAAAAGCTGTGATTCTAAGATCTAGTGCAAAAAGTCTACATTTTGTGCAGTAATGCATAAAAATAAACTGAGCCTCTATAAAATTGTTCAATTAGGTTCAGTTTCTAATATTTAATGTTAGGAATCAATATCGGAAATAGGAATGATGTTAAATGGAGATATTTTTTATTTACACGATAAATATTTAAAACAATTACATAATATTATATTATGTACCGTAAGTAATATGTAAAAAATTACTTACTAGTCTAAAAGCCCCTCGTTGGAGGGAAAAGTGGCCAGAATGCTGGCAGCATTGCCACACTGGATGGCAAACACACAATTTATTGAACTCCTGAAACCAGCGCAGCGTTGCAATGCGTTCGTTACCCTGTAATTTTACTTGGTACTTGAATCTTGTTATATTGTAGGTACTTACATACTAGCTATACCTCCATCATTGACTGAACCAAATTTAATAGCTTCCAGAAACCGCTGTGGGTACCCATATTCAAAGCCGTCTCCAACCCTACTTAACTCGGGTATTGAGGTATAGAGTTTTCTTAAAATATTCATAGACGCCTCCCCCACTAGTCTGACAAGGACCACCCTTTCATATAACTTGATAAGTAATTCACAGGTTAAGCTGATTTTTATATTGCCTCATGTTTCGATTATGGTAAATTTAATATTATTTGCATTTTAAAGGGAGTTTACCATATATACTTGGGGTTGTTGTAAAAGGAAATATTGTAGCAGCTTTTTTGCAAAATGTGCTACACGATGCTACGCTGTGCTACATACACTACATTTATTTTATTTATTTATTGAATAACATACAGAAGCTAACTTCGTAGCACTGTATCATCATCATATCTATTATCTAGCCGTAGCACTGTATTCTTTTTCTCCTTGCGTTGATTCTCCAATACGTCATGATTCATCAGGGTGTCAGCTTATCCCATACCATGTTCCGCCATCTTTCCGGCTTGCAGCGGCATGAACCGTTTCAGCGACGTTGGTGTTTTTAAAGGCTTTTATTTAACTAGCAACTAAACGGCAGTTCGAAGCATCTCGAGACCAAAATGCTGATCGGTATCTTGCGCAACGTGTTAGTATTGCAAATAAACGCGGATATGCAGCTAGCATTTTGGGAACGATGCCTATGGGCAGCGGTTTATTAGATTAGTGTTTTAGTGTTTATTTTTTATTTTAGGTAAGTTTATAAATATTCCAAATGTGTATACTTTTCTTTCGCCACAGTATACATAATTATACTAGCAACTTTTGTTTGTTGGGGTCAAATCACGGACTAGGTAAAGCTACTACGTAGCCATCTTGCTGAATTAGGACGACTTCCTGTTATCCTACGGAGTTGTATTTTTACATGTTGGTTCTGTTCCGATGACAATGCATTTTTATGATAAGCATGACCTGAATCGATATCTAGTATTACTCCAAAAAGTATAAAGGAACTCTTCAACAGTCAATAACACAGACACGAAATTTTGTGTACGCATTTTATTATGAAAATCGGTTTTAGTGTCAACATAACATGGCGGATAACATTTTCTTTGCTCTAGCAAAATACTTGTTTTGAAAGGACTGTCCTAAAAACTGCGACCAGAACCACCGGAAGATGGGCAGCAGCGTCCTATTAGTACACGGTGCAAGCCGCCTGCCAAGCGTGGGGATTATGGCAACACCCCTCTCTTAGAGGGAGGCCTTAGTTCAGCAGTGGACGTTTACAGGCTGAAAATTGTGATGTGTTTTGAAAAATGTTTTTTTTACTATTACACAACTTATTTTATAAATAAATAGCTGTACCCCGCGGTTTCACCCGCGTAGTGATGAAAAATTGTGATGATGATGAAAAGTAGCTTATGTCACTTTCCGGCCTTTGAACTATACCCATGCAAAAAATCAGGTCGATCCGTTGCTCTGTTGCCGCGTGAAAGAGGAACACACAAACCAACAAACTAACAAACCAAAAAAGATTTCGCATTTATAATATTAGTATGTTAATAGGCTTGAATTTGACCTCCACCTCACTCGCTACCTCGGCGATGATGCTGTCTACGGTGATTAGTCGTAACGTAACATCCTTATCTATATGATGTTGATGTTATTGTTGACGACTTGTGCGGTTACGCTAAAAGGGTGTCCTAAGCCAAAATGGGTACCTACATCATACTCATAACTGAGAACAACTTTTGCTACAAGAACAACACTGTGGTCGCACAAAAACATCTGTTCCATATATTTTGTCAATTGTGAATAACCGTTTTCTATCGAACAGCAGTTTTTTTTGCGTTTTTAGTGTTGGTCTCGTTGTAAAAGTATACTCAATGATGATCCATGATTGGCATTACTTCATCCCTTTAAAGATATCGTTTAAAACTATGATTTCTTCAAACATAAAAGTAGCTACTTTGTAGCGGACTTAACAAACACACTTTGAATATTTCCTCTTCAAAAGAAATATTTTTAAGTATCAGTTGTCAGAAACAAGCTGTTAATTAGAGAGGAGTTTTGACGCGTGCTATTGTGGACGCGGAGAGGTCGGGGATAGCGTCAACACCAGACGACTTGGCGCGCGTATTTGCGACGGCAAAACTCGACGGCTATAATTTCATCTTCGATTATTATAGAAACATAGAACGACACATGGGTGTGTCGTTTTTGGGGTTCCGTACTCCGAGCACTCCGTACTCGGCTTTACTTATGAACAGTTTATTTATATTTTTCTTAAGTCTGCACGCTGCGCTAAGCGGCACAAATATGTGTCTACCTGTACCTAGTAAGTGAATGTTATGTTCTTATGAGATTAATAAATTTCTGTCACCGTAACGGTAAAAGATAGTCATTTGAGATTTACTATACGCAAGTACATATCTGATTCATTACTTTATTTTTATTTTTAAGACAATCCAAATGCTCAAGCCCACTACCAGTTGGCAGTGTACCCAGCATGCTAGCGGCATTACCACGCTGAATGGCAATGGCAACTATTCATTGAGCTAAATATACTTATTTTCGCAATTTTTGTAGGTATGATATAGCCGTAGGGTGTAGGTTCAAATCCAGACAATGAGCTCGAGCTGCCAGTGTAGGAAAAATCGTGAAGGAACCGTCTGAGGAAGCGTGGTGGTAGAGGCACTTAATAATGCTCAGCTGGCAGGCTACAACCCTCAAGTCAATCTGATACCAACCACCTACCTGCCTCCTCAGTGCCGGATTAAGCAAGCGCGGGGCCCGTAGCAAATTCTTTCAAAGAGCCCTTGATCTACTATGGGTTCTTAAGTATAAAGTGGTAAAAAAAGTTGGTAGGAAAAGTTGTAACGTTTAACGTTTTTGTGACATCAAGTAACTTCAATATACCACATCTTAATAAGTTTCACTCAAAAAATTACGCTCAGTCAGATGAGTGGGTTTAAAATATGAGGGGGCCCCTTTCGCGCGGGGTCCGTATAGCAATTGCTACTCTTGCTACGTGGTTAATCCGGCACTATGTTTCCTACCTAATAGTGTGTTTCAACCTCACTTGAGAGCCAGTAACCATTCTAGGCCAGGCGTGTGGTCTTCAACCACGCTGTCACTTAACATCAAGTGAGTTATGGTCAAACTAGGGCTACCAGATGACGAAAAAAAACCAGACGCTTAAATATGTTTCCGGACATTTCTTTCAAAGTTCATACTTCGCAACCTAATGAACTCACGTAGCGGTCTTTATCATTTAATTTCTAAAATTCCAGACGTTTTGGAATACCTCAGGACCTTCAGGATATAAACCTGAGTTCCCGGACATGTCCGGAAAATTCTGGACGTATGGCAACCCTAGGTCAAACGCATATCAACCATAAAAAATTATATCTTAAATAGTTATAGCAGTATAGTATAATTCATAGATAAGTACGAATTACATCTACTCTTGAGTCGTGTCGATAATACTATTCGGATTCTTTGCTCCTAATATTGATTTTAAGAGTCTAGTCATGTGAAATGATCTCATACAAAATAGAACGTAATGCCTTCATTCAGGAAGGATCTTAAAATCTCTTTCGGAAGTCTCGTAGCTCCGCTTCCTTATTCTGAAAGCCTTTTATCTTAAATATAATATATAATATAATAAAATATATATATAATTTATATTAATATATAAATATATATATATATAATTATAAATAATCTTTTATATTCAAGTTTATGGTATGATATTTTATTTCTGATTAATTA
Source organism: Agriopis aurantiaria (assembly GCA_914767915.1). NCBI lineage: Eukaryota > Metazoa > Arthropoda > Insecta > Lepidoptera > Geometridae > Agriopis > Agriopis aurantiaria. The sequence continues at coordinate 8,008,918 of OU612000.1, read as the reverse complement.
CCTTCACTTCTACGGTTCTACATTATAATATTATGAAAAAGTAAAGTTTGTAACTTTGTGTGTTTGTAAGAGGTAATCTATAGAACCGCTAAACTGATTCTGATAACTCTTTAACTGACAGATAGATATACCTACTATCCTTTATTGACATAGGTTGTTTTGTTCATAATACAGGCAAAGCCGCGAGCAAAAGCTAATGAATTATAAATGACAACAAATTATTAATGGGGCATCTCCTGTGGGCATCTCTACTCTACCTTATGTCAACATTCTAACATTAGTTAAACGTCACAAGCTTCAATGTGCTTACAGAATCCACAATCTGTGACAGAATCAAATGGGGTGAGTTGAGTCTTCCTTTCTCAAAGGTTGGGTGAGATACGTAGTTGACGTGATTGCAGGATAAAATGGATCTTGGTTGGTATTTTGTTCAAGACGAAGCGCTGGATCGATGAAATAAGCAGGCATGCAGATCGTGGTTGAACAAACAAGGCAGAAGATTATGTAGATCATGGAAGAAATTGGGAAAGTTTACGCCAGAAAAATACATTATGATTAAAGAAGGCTATGAACTGTTGTGCCACCTATGTGAAGAAGTTTGAACTAAAAAAAGTATCTATTACAGAATACGTCCACAGTTCCGATTCAATCAGTGTGACCGGCTCGCGAGCTGAGAGGCTTAACTCCAGAGGTGTTGCCGACGCTCCGACACATCCTCGGGGATTCCTCGTTGCCTCTCACGAGCTATTCGAGAAATTCAATGTGTCAAGCGATACGTTGAGAAGATGACAAAATAGGTGGAATATTCCGGGAAAAGGCTCATTATAGGTAATGTGTTTTTTGTATGGGAACACAAGCGCACACACACACACACACACGCATACAAGAAAATTACGCAGAAAATTGCAAAATTTCAGAAAACAGCGACCATTTGAACTTTGCCCGTTTGACAGTTCTTTGACAGGATAACGTCTGTCGGATCAGCTAATGTAAAGAAATGTCCGCGTATAATTGGCGGTGCAATGCGGGCTTACAGGCCTATTGGTGAAAGACGATGTGGTCAAAATGAATCACGCAGACCTAGAAAATACCTACTCACTAAACAAATAAATAAATATTCGGGACATTTTTGCACACACGGTCATCTGACCCCAAACTAAGCAAAGCTTGTGATATGGCTGCCAGAGACGTTATACGATTATTATAGTTTTAAATACATACTTAAATAGATATTAACAACCAGATATAGAACAAGCACAAATGTTCATCACATAAATGTTTGTCCTAGGTGGGAATCGAACCCACGCCCCCAAGCTCAGAAGGTAGTTTCACTAACTATCTGCTACACTTATATCTCTCAAAAAACAAACAGCGTTTAAGTAATTGCGAGTAAACCAGATAATTATCGTCAGGTGTTTCAACATAAAAAACAAATTGGAAAAAAATAACTGTTTTAGAGATCCGGAAATGTATAATAAATGGGGAAAATCCAAACACTCAGAGTAGCGGATGGCTATTAAAAAATCATAACTAAAATCTGTGCGACGCTACGAACTTAACGTAAATATGCCATCTCAACCCTAAACGAGATGTTTTGATGTGAACCGGGAAAAGAATGCCTCGATCTCCCCTGATAGTTATTTGATATGATTTATTCATACGAGCAGCGTTCGCAGCGAAGTTTATTTAATAGAAAATGCTTAGGGAAACGTATTTATAAAGCCATTATGGTAGCGTTTTTATTTTAAAGCTATTGTTGACGCGCGCTTGTTATGTAAATGCGGGGGTGCACTCAGCGTTGATGTTCAACCAACTATGATGCTAATGTTCAATGCTTGATTAAATTTCATAGTCAATACAATAAAAGTAAGATCTTATAGCTTAGTTGTGGCATAGATAAATATAGGTTGTGGTCACCACCCCAGTTTTTGCCACTTGCAGATTTGAAAGCTGATAACTAAGATATAGAGAACAAATTGGTTTTTAATTATGGAGGGAAAAAAACTTCGTTTATGGTACGTTTTGACAAGCGACAGTCGTGGTGCCGCGAGCGTATGGAAAATTTTCTACAAAACTTTAAATAAAAAGTTTGAATATCTGGTGGTTTCTTAACAAAATCGTTAAGCGGTCCTCTTTAAGCAATCGTTAGTTATCCTCATTGATGTAAGTAAATAAAACTGTCATTGGTTATCCTGTGGGGGAGCATAGTTTTGAGGTTTTTACAAATGTAATTTTATTCGTAATGGCCACATCTAGTACAACGATTTTATTGCTTGCATGGGTTTTGGCCATGCTTATTGCCAAACTAATTTCCACATTACACAGTTTTTGACACTTTATTTTATTACGGGTATGGGCTTAGTTTTGATGCCTAATAAATGCTATTGGCTTGTTTTTACAATTGCAATTTATCTTTAGTAGATTCAATTAAATGGCACCGACAATACTTACTATATTTTCGAGTTAAAAATACTTTGACATTATTCATATTCACATTAAAAATGTGCTTAAATTGTCTCCATTCCAAATTTCAGCCGATTTCTTTCAGCCGTTAATGTGCATAAGTAGCAAACATCCCTCACACACACACACACAAACTTTCGCAATTATAGTTTTAGTGTGATTTAGGCCCCGAGCAGACTAGCGACTTTTAATTAATTTAATTTAAAAAAAATAAGAAAATTAGTTATTACGTTAAAAATTAAAAACTCAAATACAATTCTGAAAACAGTTTTTTTTTGCGCGCAGCGACCGCACGCTTCAAGTCGCCAAAACGCCCGATTTCGATGCCGCGATCGAACGCAGGCAGTCTCCAAGACGCGCGACTGCATCTATACAGTCGATACAACGGTATTGATTACAAATTTGATGGTAAAAGTCGCTAGTTTTGGCCAAAACTGGTGCACCGGGGTGGCCACAACTGGTGCAAAGTGGCCACAACTGGTGGTTTTGCACCTTTTTTCCATAAAAATTAAAAAAAAAAAAAGATAATATGCTCTCGTCAAAAACATGTGTGCGATATTCAAGATAGATGTTTTTCCTATGCCATACAGTAAAAGATATTTTCAAATAAAAATCAATATTTTATACATTGTTTGCATCATCAGCGAAGGTTTTAAAATGATAATTTCCTTAAAGTGGCCAAAACCGGAGCTCCTACCCTATATGTGTGTGAAAACATTAAAGTCCCTCACAGCGGCACAAAGGACAAAGCGTTCATAAAGTATGCAAGTCCGCCCATGTAATCTCTGAGTGGAGGATCGCGCCAATCCGCCCCGCCCATTACCACAAGCCGCTTACAGTGTGCTTACAGCTTTCATACATAATATTAACTATACATAGACATCAAATACTTATATACTGCCCGTACATATACCTACATACTATGTTGATTCTACTATACACATATTGTTACTAACAGCTTTACTTATAAAAGTTACTTGTCTTAGTAAATACTTCAATTTCACGATGGCGGAACCTGTCACACATTAAAACCAAAAATAATAGGGTTTGTGAAAAATGTAATTAAATGTTATACTAGATTATATTTATATTAAATGTTTAACTAAAGAAATTATTTAAAACGTGTAATTAAGTTCTGAGATATAAGCGTTTTATGCTTTTAGTCGGATTAAAAAGGGATGCTCTGTCCCTTTCCCGCAAAGTGTGCACACACACACCGCACCGCACAGTATGGAGTTTGTACGGCGTACTTACATGTGAAGTCATTTATTGTCAGTATATAATCCACTCTCTGTCTAGCACTACTTTAAAGTGCTTATTATTATGCACACTTTTTTGCCGCGTTTGACCACCAGATCTCCTGTCGGTGAGCGACGATGTGGTCGAAGATGAAGCATGCAGACTTAGAAGATACCTATTTACTCTGGTTTCAGTGATCGGCCTCTATTTATTGTCAGCGATAATAATAAAATAATTTGTCCGGTAACCTATTATAGTATGTTTGCAAGTTATGAATTAATTATGAAAGCCTGTCATATTTGAAAAGTGAGAGCGCGGAAGCGGGAGGTGCCGTCCTAGGGGGTATGTGTCGTCCTGATGGGCTTGCATATTTCATGCGCGGTTAATGCCGGGCCCGCAGTAAGCGGATTGTGACTTGCGGCCCGCTAAATGGCGCCACTCCCTTTGTTGGTTGTTTCACTCTACGGAGTTATGCTGGAACAAAATGAGAGATAAATACCTAGGTACCTACATAAGAATGTTTAAGTCATGTTTAACTTTACTACATCTTTTTGTCCACATCTTACCTGATGTTTAATAAAAACGCGGACTATAGTTTGCAGCACGTGCAGGATGTAGCTAAAAGTAACATGTTTACTCTCGACTTAAAACATCCATAACATCGAGATACAATTCCTATAGGGTCACAATCTCTCAGTGAAAATAGGCAAAAAACGTCCGAGCGTCATTGTACATACATTATATCAATTATATAATACTTCACAATGCCACATTTACCTACTCCAATTAAAACGTTATGTCACTTGCATGGTGTTCAACGTTAGTTGTCCGCTATGTCATCGTAGCTCTGGAATCACGCGGTGTTGTAGTCGGATCGCGGCTACTTTGTAACTAACCAAAAAATCTGTACAATTCGTAGCGTGCGCCAATTTTATGTTCGGACATATTTTTTTGGCAAGATTGTGACTCTTTATATATTGTATCTCGATGATCCATAAGTATATTTTCAGGGAATATAGACTCCGTAGAGTTACGCATATTTGCTTTGCGTAAACAAAAATTTGGAATCGAAACGCTTTGTCCGTACGTGGGGAAAATCCATCATGGGGCTCGATTTTTAAATGGATATATAACAAATACACAAAATTACGGACTATTGATCCCAAACAATATGTTCGCTTTTTTAAAATAATCATATACTTAACTCGCTAACGCAAGTGGTTTGAACCCAAAGATTATGATATACGTAGTATAGGAAATCTTTGTTATGTGCATTTGCTTCTATCAACAGAAAATCTTTGATTTCACATTATATTTTCGTGCGAAATATCATACGACCGATTCAAAAATTGAGCCTGTATATGTATACGGATGGCGCTTTGGTCGCGTTTGTCTGGGTGTCCGATAAAAGAAAGGGACGGGCGAAATCAAGTTGTGCACTTCCACGGCACACTTTTCAAAACGTATCCAATAGAAAACCACATAAAACATAAACCATGCATTAACCGATGTTTGATAACCGAAAAAACAAGTCGTTGCCATCTGTTCTACTCTTTGTTCTACATGCATATATACCTTAAGGGGCCTGTATACCCTCTGCAGCTCTCTCTCTCGCACATTTTCACATTATTGAAGATATAAAATCAATGAGTGTGAATTTCCAAAAAGTAATAAAATCATGTCTTGGTTTCTATCGTAACATTACAAACATAGAAATGTTTGTTTCGATATCTTGTAATTTGACGGAATAACATGACACGAGAAATAAAAATTACTTGTTACCATTTTACTGTGTCAAATTAAAATAATATATCAAATTGACAATTTCTTTGTTTGTAATGATACGATAGACACCAAGACACATAGATTCAGTTTAAGTACTGAATCTATGCCAAGACATGATTTTGTTACTTTTTGGAAATTGATTGACACTTGGCACACTCATTGATTGGCACACTCATTGATGTTATAATATCTTTAATAATGTGAAAGAGCTGCAGAGGGTATACAGTCCCCTTAAGTCGATGCTCAAGGCTTTGCAGCCGAGACTTGAGTAAAGTGTCGCTGTCTTATGAGTAAAAAATTGTCTTTGGCGAAAGATAATCAAGAAATAGAACGCAGATCAGACAAAAAATTAGGCACTAAGTCTGGTTAGTCGCACAGATTCATTAAAAGAGCTATTAATAAATTAAACACTTTCCGTTGCGGAGTTATGATCGCGCAGATTAAATTTCGCGGCTCTTTTCAACTTCCTCTCCCCGGTCAATGACGAATTGCATGGTGGCGGTATATGCTATTTTCAGAATATACACAACACTTAGCGATACAACCCTTAAGTCACGAGATAAATTAGAATGTTTGGCGTCAACAAAAGCGTTTCATCGCTCTGGTGGTAGGTACTCTATCACGGAATAGGTACCTACATAATAGTACAAGACTTCATGGCTATGGAAACCTTTTTTAAACATTTTAACGTTAAATTAATCCTTACTATTTTGCCTCACTACAACATAAGTACCTAGATATAAAATTATCTTCACCATCAAAAGCGGAATTAGCCTCGCTCGATTTTCGAAGAATGTTCCACTTTATTAGATTCCATAAGCTCTATTCATCTTTTTTCGCCCTCGGAGGGTACTTGGGAGCATCAGTACGTATTAGTGAATAATAGGATCGAACTCCACGTCTCGATGTCTCGCATTACGGCCGTGAAGAGTAATGCGCGCAATGATAATAGGCTGCCAGTATTAGCCGATTACGTCGTGTGGTGCTCAAACTTTGACTAAAAATCATAATACATATAAAAGGAAATGTAGTAAATTTTTTGAAAAAAACTTAAATCTAATCCGACTTGCAAGTCCATATTTAAATGTACAAATTAAAAAAGGAAAAAATGACAGTTATTATAAATCTTCATCAAAACATTAGCTGAAGGGAACCACAAACCAAAACGTCATCTGTGTAATATATTTTTTGGTATTGGTTGATTATTTCAAGAAGCGCATCATTCTATTTCGATAAAATTTTGGATCATTTCAGAAATAACCTAGCAACAAAAAAATTGTTAAAATAGTCATCAAAATCAATTCATATAAGGTTGCCTGGAAGAGATCGCTTTTAGCGATAAGGCCGCCAGTTGTTACACTAGTTTTTAAGAGTTTTTTGTCCTCTGTATCAAATTTCATGGTGTGAACAATAAAGAATTAATCAATCAATCAATCAATCATATAACTGGCGGAGTAATCGCGTAACAAACATACAAAAAAAACTTACCATCGAATTGAGAACATCCTCCTCTTTTGGAGTCTGTCAAAAATACGCACAACGCAGTTTTGAATCGTGAACCAAATTTTTAAATAGTAAATTCTATGCTAGAACAACACTTCAAATATAAAAATTACTTTCGAAAAACTGATTGTGAAATACGCTGCCAGAATGGGCGTTTCCTGATAGTTAAGGCACTTGCAGAACATGCGTAAGTACGCATCCAATTATATAATCTGAAAATAATAACACGATGTTCAAAGAAGATGTCTTCGCACTCTTCGCAGCATCGTCTGTAACAGATGTAAAAAGGTTGTTGTTTTTTTTTGTTTTTTTTTATGATATCTTACTATAGTTACAGATGATTTGACTAATGTATGTATCTATAATCGGTCTTACTTAAAAACGTAAGATAATCCGCAGATAATGCCTTACTTACATACTCGATTAACTGTATCAACTTTTTGCTAACAAAATTGGTAACGCGCGAAAACGTGACAATTTTAGAGTAACTATCACTACTAAATAGATAAAATTAGAGCTCAGCAAAAAAAAATAAGGTAACTTTTTTTTTACTTAAAAAGTACTTATTATTTTATATTTTGCCGCATTGGTCTTCCTATACTCCTAGGTCAATTATTTTATATCTTGCTGCATTGGTCTTCCTATACTCCTATGTCAATTATTTTATATTTTGCCGCATTGGTCTTCCTATACTCCTAGGTCAATTATTTTATATTTTGCCGCATTGGTCTTCCTATACTCCTATGTCAATTATTTTATATTTTGCCGCATTGGTCTTCCTATACTCCTATGTCAATTATTTTATATTTTGCCGCATTGGTCTTCCTATACTCCTAGGTCAATTATTTTATATTTTGCCGCATTGGTCTTCCTATACTCCTATGTCAATTATTTTATATTTTGCCGCATTGGTCTTCCTATACTCCTAGGTCAATTATTTTATATTTTGCCGCATTGGTCTTCCTATACTCCTATGTCAATTATTTTATATTTTGCCGCATTGGTCTTCCTATACTCCTAGGTCAATTATTTTATATTTTGCCGCATTGGTCTTCCTATACTCCTAGGTCAAAATTGTTACACTTTGTAATATTTTTCATTAGATTTCAGCTTTAGCTCTAATAAAATGTTGAGAAAGAGTGTATCATATAAAATATCAAAAGATGTTTGTTCGATCACCTGTATGATTCCATTAAGCATTACAGCAGATTAGCCGTAAGCCGCCGAACAATACACCGAATTCGGCCCTATTTGTTGTGGCACGGAAAATTTGAGAATATGTAAGTAGTTGGGTTTGTAATAGAATTATTGATCTAATAAACATCTCTACTCGTGACCAAAATGTTGCCTAAAGGGCAACTTTGCTCAAATAAAAATTATAAATTGAGAATCTCACAAACTGTTAAACCAAAATAGAATTCCTGCTAAAATAGTAATAAAATTAAAAAACCATTATAATAAATACAACAAATTGCTGTAAAAATATTTTATGTGAACATAAAATTTGTATCTCATAAAAAATTTCATAATATACTAAAAATAGTCATCGGCTTGTTTGTCCATGTCCACTGGTCAGTTATGTTTTCACAACAAGTCAAAAAACTTTCGTTGCAGTTTTCAAAGGGGATGAGCATACTGAACATTTGCCATTGAGCGTGGTAATGGGCTAGCATTTTGGGAATAATTCCCAGTGGTAGTTTAATAGTTAGTTTTTTTTAAAATATTGATTTTGATTTATTATTATGATCCAACAAACATAATATAAATTATAGTTGCCACTTTTTTTGCATGTTGTGCATTTTAAGCTTTGAATGAATACCTAGTAGATACACATAACAGTCCCGCCAAGCAACAAAGGAAACCTATATGGATGAATGTCATAATGTGCCTTTAAAAAAGCATAGATACGTGAGTAGTTCTTAAAGCCGCGCTCACCGGCCAGAGTAATCTATTACACATTTTTAATTTTAAAAAAAATATTTTTATTTTTCTGTACATGAAAGTCACTGAGTAAAAAACGATTGAGCATTATCTTTAAAATAACATTACAAGTGGTATGAAGAGATTTTCTAAAACATACATAATCACAAATGCTGGTCTATTCAAGTAGACTGAAATTATCGGTTCGCGCGGTCAATAATAAATTAAAATTAAACACTTTCAACTGTGTTTCACGTGTATTTTATTTTATTTTAAGAGGCGTATTATAAAAATGTATTTGCATTTACGGACATAAATCGAAAAAATAAAGCCGTAATTTTCAAAATATCATACTTATATTATAAATGCGAAAGTGTGTTTGTTTGTTGGTTTGTTTGTTTTGTTGAAAATTTGTATGTATAGATGTAATGATGTATGGATGTTTGTTCCTCTTTCACGCTGCAACGGAACAACGGATCGACCTGATTTTTTGCATGGGTATAGTTCAAGAGCCAGAGAGTGATTGGCTGTTTTACATCATCATCATCATCACCATCACCATTTTTCATCACTACGCGAGTGAAACCGCGGGGTGCAGCTATTACTATATAAAATAAGTAAACCATAACATATTTTTATTTTATTTTCTGTAGTAATTTAACGAAATCCATTCTCAAACTTTCCCTCCTAAAGTTTTACGAAAAACTACTTTTGTAAATTGGAGGTAACAAGTGAATATGTTGAGTTTTTCTAATATCTAAAATCAGAAAACATTCAATAAAAAATACAGATCTATTTAATACAAAAACTGAATTTTCTACAGATCTTACTAATTGATTGAAAAAGAATACCAAAAATCCAGTTTTTGATGCTTTTTTCGTCAAAAAAATGTGATAGGACCCTTAACTCCTTACGTTTTACTTTACAGTGTCCGTGGTCACAAGTAGAATAAGAATTTACTTACGTAGGTACTAACTTATAACTTCCACGAGTAGAGAAAGACAAAATTCCTCGTAGCGACAATCTAACACACTGTCAATAAAAGTTAAGCCCTAAATACGCGGTGTCCAGCAAAGCCTGCCTTTGTGTCCGTAATCTAAGACTTACTCTGTCGTCGGGCGGGATTCAGAGATCCAGCGGCTTTGTATGGGCATCCCTAATGCTTCCATTGTGCCTGCTGAAAGGAACGGAGCTAATTTTGTGGTAAAGAAAATTTCTGATAAGATTTAGCCAACACAAGGTAATAAATGATGGGCAATTTTCCGTTTTTTTGGACAAGTGCCTTTAATAACTTATCAAAATACAATCTAATACTAACACAACAAATACAGTTAGACTGCCAATAGACCGTTGAAGATCTAAAGACAATCCAAATGCTCAAACCCACTATCAGTTGGCAGCGTACCCAGCATGCTGGCGGCATTACCACGCTGAATGGCAATGCTTATGCGTTGAACCAGAAACACGCCAGCATTTTGGTCACGCGTCGCATTAACCAGGCGCTCTGAAAGATTTTTGAAAATGAGGTGATCTTCCCATCTCCCTAAGGGCCTAATGTCTCAACTTCAAACGCCTCAAATATGTAACCACTGCCGAGGTTAGTATATTTGCGTCGCTTGTGCTGCTCTGCCGAATTGGTAATTATTGGTGAAATACCGCATACCATGCCTTACCATATCATACCTTTTATGATATAGTCTGAGTGGACAGTCTTAAAGTTTCTAGGCTGCCTAAAGGCATTGCAAATAGCGCTGAAAGGCTGTTATTATTAGCTTACATTCATCCGCAAACACGTCAGGTTCTTGATTAGCGACAAAGACGGCATGGGGATTTTTCGTGGGCAATTATCTTACTATGCTTAATAGCTGTGCTTGGAGTTTCTTTACGCGTTAGAATTCGGAACGTGGATATGCACTAAAGAAACAGAGTCACTGACATTGCTATTAAAATTTGCAAGTTACACTGGCAATAGGCAGGCCACATCGCTCGAAGAACCAATAACCGATGGGGAAGAAAGGTTCTTGAATGGAGATCACGAACCGGAAGACGCAGCGTAGGTAGGCCTCCCAATATATGGACCAACGACATAATGAGAGTCGCGGACATCCTGTGGATGCAGATGGCAGGCTGTCTTTCAGTGTGGAGGTCTAAGGGGGAGGCCTGTGTTCAGCAGTGGATGTCTTTTGACTCATGATGATGGAACTGTCTTACACCATGAGACATCAAAAAGTTTATGTTTCCTGCGTTGAAGATACTGCAGTGCAAGTACCGTTCTATATCGATCGTCAAATTCAATTCCATAGAATCGATCATAGCGAGTACTGCGATCAAATGGAATTTTATCGAATTTGACGATCTCAACTGTCAAGTTTGACGATAGATAAAGAGCTGTACTTGCACTACTGGTCAGGAACAAAAAGGTGACATAACTGGTAATCATTATTTAAAAAGCATGTTTTTATTTCAAGCATTGTATTAAATTTTGTTGTTTCAAATTTGTTATCTTTCCTTGCCTGTACGAGCACTCTGCCATTAGAAACTCTATGCGAAGAAGAGGCGGCGACGGGGCCCACCGATTTCCACGGAATTTTCCCATTACCTCCGTAAATTGCTCTCTCGGTCGAGCGATTTATTATTTATAATACAAGTAAATGAAATATATTGGCTTCGTAAGTACCTATATAAACTTATAAACATGTTAAGCTGTTGGTAAAGTTCTAAATTTCACGCGTCAGGTTTCTCATTCTTTATCTATAAACTCTAGTATTTTTCAATCTATCTTTCAATAGATATATGGTTTCTTAAAATAGATACATTATGTGAATAATGGCTATAGAGATAAGTAATCATACGATTGGCGATCGATGGGTTGAAGCAACATTTCAAATATTGGTGTAAAGCCAACGTAAAAATATTTTATATTTGAGAGTAGAGATAGAGATAGAGAAGAGATGAGATAGCGTTGCTCTACAGCAGGGGTGTCCAACATACGGCCCGCGGGCCACAATGCGGCCCGCCAAGGTTCCTAATCCGGCCCGCGAACGAGTCAAAAGTTGGGTCACTTTTAACTTTTTTAGACGAAATTTTGTAAAGAACGGCAATTTATATGTTGGTAAAATGCGGTAAACCTCGGCGAAAACGTGGATGAGCATATCGGGTGAAACCAAAAAATAAAAAGTAAATGCCATTTTAGTTCTTGGAACAACACCTGCACGCTAAAACGTTAACATTACCACCCCTCTCACCCACCCACTCCCTCCGCCCATGCAACGTACAGCCAGCCAGTCAGTGGTGTCAGGTGTAACTGTGTATGCAGTTACAAGTGAAACCTGCTGTGAATTTCGCCAAATATTAATCATACCCTTTCTACCATTTTACTTATATTAGTCTTGATTTGCTCAGCTACGAAGCATCTCTTGGCCCGCCATAGTTACAATGTTAATGAATCCGGCCCGCCAAAAATTTTTGATGGACACCCCTGCTTTAGAGATTTCTATGGAGTTTTGGAAACATAAAAATAGACGTTTCGCCTCATTATAACACTTACCCACTCGAGGACATCCAAGTTAACTTTAAATTATAATCCACCATTATAACAGTTGAAAATAGGTACCTAAGTAGGTACACAAGTTTAGGAAAATAATACAATGACGCAACATGTTTTTTCACGTTGGCGCCAAAACTCTCATATGGCCTTACGAGTAACTCTTAATGCGGGCTCGAATTAGCACTGAAACAGCGCAGTTCTGAAAAAGATACGGTTTGTTTGTAGTCGCGCAACTTTTATCATCACCTAAACAGAATAGCTTAAAACAGGTAATATTAGGGCCCCTGAACTAGATAAACTACAAATTCTCGCCAATTCTTTGTTTCCTTGTACTGTAAAAAAACTTTTAAAACCACGGAGGTGTATTCACGTGTGCAAACCCAAGTTTCTCCATCGCTTTTCTCCACTAAAATGTAAATTCATATTGCAGACCCAAGTTTCACCGCTTTTCCCTTGTTTTCCCTGTTTTCCCGCGGTTAACTTCCCGGTGGTTACGTTGTGACTGGTCTACCGGTCAGTTCCTTTGGTAAGTGCGGTCAGCGTGATGGCACAAAGGAAACTCTAACGACGCAGTTGCCTTGCCAAGTTACGCATTTAACGCTCGAGTGTCATCGATTTAATGAATTTGTTTTACAACCGAGGTGTGTTTTGTACCTAGTTATTGTTTTAAACTATTATGGTTGTTCACTACAGTTATATGACCACAACTTTATCACGGTATATATCTAGTCAATAATCATATAACCACATATCACTTATTTAAATAAAATGCCTCAGAACACTTCCATGAACCTCAAAATTGGATTAGAGGAGTCAAGGCAAAACTGATAACGGTATTCAATATTTATTCTTACCTACTTTACTTACTTTATCAATTTTTTATCGTGGCATCATGTCATACTTATCAATATTTTGATTGTTCTAGACTATAGTATGCAAAAAATATTATTACTTATGTAAAATATAATAACTCGTAACCATTCTTACATGTTGGAATTGAAACTACATTTGCCACACGTTTTTATAGGGTTGGCTGGTAGAAACTTTTTAGAGATGGCGCGAGCATAGCTTGTGCCATGTTTATGAGGAGTCTTCCATAAGCTCTTTGTTATGAGGGTTTTTCTGTATTTAGATAATGTCAAATGTCATTTATAGTTAGACTAATGCAAATGTCATAATCACAAATTTCCTGTACCTAAGGACGTTTTATACTTTTTATATTATACCCATGATTATACCCATGATTATGCCCAAGGACCTTTTATATATACCCTAAAGGGGAAAACGTCCTTGCCTGTAACCTGTAACAAGCCTGTAACAAAGATCTAAGCCTCCTAGCACGAGTTGCCACCACTGCAGCGGTGGTTACAATTTTTTTTCCAACTTTTTGTAACAATTTGTTCTTTAAGTTCAAATTTAAAGAATTTGCATAAAAAACGCTTTACTAGGGTGTCTTTAGTTCTGCTATTCAGAAGTTATAGATCTCAAAGGAAATAAAAACATTTTTTACGATTTATTTAAAAATTACTGTATAAAGTTATTAAAATAAATACCAGCAATGGATGCTACATCTCCAATGTATACGAAAATGATCACAAATTTTAAAAAGAAAGTGGTCGTCGGCCTGCTCCTTTGTTCAAAAAGCTTGAATATATTGACTATTTTTAAAATTCTGTAATACTAGATCTTGATCTTGACCTAAAAGATATGCTAGCGCCACTTTGACAGTTGTGAACAAGTTGTGAATTCCATTCATAATCTTCGTTTATATAGGAATAAAACTAAAAATCAAAACTCCACTGAAGAGTCCGAAAATTTGACTTCAACCCCAATTTTCTTTGATGGTGTCTACTATGTCATACGCAGCATATCACAGAATTCGTTTATGAAATACTCTGTCAATTGCCATAACCATACCGTGATGGTGGTCACCTAGACTGCGTGCCCTTTCACATCGCACATTCTTACTACTCCAAGCTACAACCTTTCCTATTTTTAAAGCTATAGGGTATATTTTTGCAAGGGTGAGTGATGCGAGTGAGAACATTCGATTATACACATCGCTGGTCAAGTATTTATCAATTAATACGAAATTTAATAGGGCAGGCATCTTCGTTCGTCGACGCTTTGATGCGCGTTCCACTTTAATCAGTGGTTCTGTGCTCGTATGCGCAACCTATATTAAAGTGACAAATAAATAATTATTTCAGAACATTTACCTAACTATGGAAATGTTTTGATGATGAGTCACCAATCATGGCATGTATTATGATCATAATCTAGGCACACTCAACAAAGCACGTGGTTGGACCAATATTTGGTAGTAGTTGAAATACCTACAGCTCGTATAGCTCTTTCGTGACAAACAAAATGTCCCAAAATGCATCGTAAATTTTTTGCTATTTGTATTTTCGGGCACAAAACGAAAAAACATAGCCGTAAATATCGAGACAAATATAAAACAAGTAAACCATAACATTAAAATAAAAAAAAATGTGTCAGTAATTTAACGTAATCCACTCTCAAGCTTTTCTCTCCGAAGGCTTCATAAAAAAACTACCTTTGTAAATTGGATTTATTTATTACAGAAGTTGAATTAACTATTTTTCTATTTGAAGGAATCAAAACACCAAAACTTTTTTCGAAAAAAATTTAGTGAGACATTTTAAAAATATTACGCAGTGTCGATTTTAGTTGATAAGTACACCATTTTGAAAATAAACTAATAGGTACAGTCAAACGACAGCAGTACGATGATTCGTTGAACAAAAAATTTAAGAAATCACGGTGCACATAGATAAGAATACAAAACTTCGAATATTATTCAAGTTCCGACCTTAAGTGGAGGGCGTTATTTGCCGAAGACCCCTAATTTCAGCTGGCTAATTTACCGAGGGTCAAAGGTTTTAGTAGGATATCAAAAAAATTACGATACTTACTCTACGTTTTAAAATGTTTTAAATTCAATAAAATTGCTACCGTATTATTATTGTATACCGTATGTTATTGCGAAAGTAATGGAGGCTTTTACCAAGGTCAGTGCACAGGTTTGAATCCTGCTGGTAGTCAAATTTTTAATCGCCCATAACATTTTAATAGTAAAAAAAGATCTATTATAGATCTTAGTCTATTAGGGATTGGATTTTCAAATGGTAATAAAAAATCAAATTAAATTTATTTATATTTATTTATCATCAGCCGGAAGACGTCCACTGCTGAACATAGGCCTCCCCCTTTAACCTCCACACTGAACGACAGCCTGCCTTTTGCATCCACTGGATGCCCGCGACTCTCACAATGTCGTCGGTCCATCTAGTGGGAGGCCTCCCTACGCAGCGTCTTCAGGTTCGTGGTCTCCACTCCAGAACCTTTCTTCCCCATCGGTTATCGGTTCTCCGAGCGATGTGGCCTGCCCATTGGCACTTCAACTTGCAAATTTTAACAGCTATGTCGGTGACTCTGGTTATTTGGGGAATATCCACGTTTCGGATCTTATCGCGCAAAGAAACTCCGAGCATAGCTCTCTCCATTGCCCGCTGTGTGACTGAGCTTTTCCAAAAGGCCAACAGTTAAGGACCACGTCTCAGTACCATATGTCATACTATGTCTTATATACCTTATGGAGGAAGATATATAATAAAATGAGAGTACGACGTTTTTTCTTAAAACATACCATATACTACATTTTTGCTCTACCAGCCACGTAACCTTTCTTTTTCATGGTCAATTTAAAATATAATACGTTTGTCGGCGGCGAATGGGCTCTTGCGAATCTAATCTACGCCTCTTGGGACCAACCTGTATGAAAGGTTTTGAATATATAGCGACTTACTTACAATAGTTTCTTTTATATAAGCATTTATGAACTCATTTCTATAATGAATCGAAATCTTACATACTTAGAACATGATTTTATTACCTTTATCCTCAAATAAAATCTTTGAGACCATAGAGTAATAATAGCTAATGTAACCACATAGTATTAATAGTAACAAACAATACCTATTACGATAAAATGGTAATGAATGAATAAAACAGCCAAGTGCGAGTCGGGCTCGCGCACTGAGGGTTCCGTACCACCAAATAGCTTGTTAGCTACTAAATTACAGTAAAATAGTACAAAAAGTCAAAATCCCATCAACGCCCAGGCGGTCATCCATCCAAGTACCGACCGGGCCCGACGTTGCTTCACTTCGGTGATCGTACGAGAACCGGTGGTGAACAGAAATTTGTTACCAACTCGCACTTGGCCATTATTTATTATTAGTTGTTATACTTTAGAGTGTGTACTATAATCACGCCAAGCTTGACGCTTGTACGTATTTTTAAATTAGAGCTAATACAAAAATACGTTAAAAAAGACGCTTTCGGGACCCCTCTTTCGTTTTTACTTTTTGACTTTTTTATTATTGTTAGTTAATCCGTCGTAACATTTCAAATTCTGTGAAAATTTCAACTGGCTATCTATTACGATTCGAATGATACAGCCGTTAAAAGGTAGGACGGACAGCCAGACAGATGGACAGACAGACAATGTAGGCTTAGTAATAAACCTTTACCCTCTTATGTATAATTATTATTTCGTTCTATGTGTAATGT
This sequence comes from Agriopis aurantiaria, assembly GCA_914767915.1. Classification (NCBI taxonomy): domain Eukaryota; kingdom Metazoa; phylum Arthropoda; class Insecta; order Lepidoptera; family Geometridae; genus Agriopis; species Agriopis aurantiaria. The sequence goes on along the minus strand of OU612000.1, from coordinate 7,991,862 downwards.
AAATGCTTTATGTGTAATTATTATTCGTAAGTTTTATATAGTTTTCGTTAGTTTTATATAATTTTAAACAAAAAATTGCACGCCCGAAATGGGTAAACTGTTGATACCCTAGTTATTATGAACATCTTTTGTACACAGTTCTTGCAATAAATATATTCTGATTCTGATTCTGATTCTGACCCTTTTTACCCTTTGGGTACGGAACCCTAAAAATGAAATGAATCGTTATGAATAATAATTAGTGACGTAATGGGAATTTCATTTGAATTTCCCCATACTGTAGAATTGGAGCTGTGTCACAGGAGAAATAATTAGGTTGTGTGCAAAAAAGTTATATGTGGTCATGATGATTTTACATAATTTTTAAACAGGTAGGTAAGTACTGTTTTTAGAGTTCCGTAACCAATTGGTATTACTCTCTCTCTCTCTCTCTCTCTCTCTCTCTCTCTGTCTGTCTGTCTTCCATTAACGGCTGTATCTTTTGAACCGTAATAGATAGTTGAAATTTTCACTGAATATGTAATGTTCCATCGGATTAACTAAGGAACTATATAAGAATATCATTCTCGTAAACATTATAGAAAAAATTACTATAGGTAGATATAAAATCACTGATTGAGTTTTTTTATAACCGATTGAACATTATCTTTCGAATTACATAACAAATGGTGGGAAGTAATCTTCGTGATGGTTTTTTATATGATGGCGGAGGAGACCGAAAGAATAGCGTTTTCGATTTCTTCTACCAAAGTAATATAAACAATACTTAAAATACGTTTACAATGTTATTTAAAAAAAAACAATCGGTTTTTTATGCGTACTTAGCGTTTCTTTTTATGAGCGAAAAAGGTGGCTCAGTACGCTTAGTCCCAGATTTGATAGTTTTCGAAAACTTATTTCGTTTACGTATTGTTCCGTCCTTTTAGTAAAGCACCTCTAGCGGAAACGCGGAGGAACTAAAATCGGTAGTATTCGGCGGTATAGATTGCTTCACTCTAATACGAAAAAAGTTTTCGAATACTATCAAAACTTGTACTAAGGGTACTGGATGGTGATTGCCGCCGCCTAAACTGAATAGGGAATATGCATGTGTTTTTTTTATATTTTTAATTAACTGTTTACATCGTTATATCATAGTAAAAAATATAATTACAGTTGGAAATGCTCAAATTAATTTTTAAAATAATATTTAAAACATTGAATAAATTTGAGCTGTTTGAACGCCGCAATTTTTCGCGGGCCTTGGATGACGTCATAAGCCACGTTCTGTGTTTGTTTACTATAGACGATACAGTTATTTCACACAGATTTTCAGTTTTATTGATAATCAGACCATGGAAGAAGCTAAAAAACATTTTTATAGGTATCGTCTTGTGCCAAAGTGTACAAACACTATTAGAAATACACCCGATAAAGTGTTTTTTTCCTATTTCAAGAGATGCGAAAATACGTAAACAATGGTGTAAGGTTATGAGAAGAGATGAAGTATCTCCAACATCATGTTTGCATTGTCGTGAAGATCATTTCAATGTAAGTATGTTATATTTTGATAGCATGGTGTGAGTTAGAAGTATGTTTAGTATTGAATATTATGCACTCAACAAACAAACAATAAGTAGGTACATTAAGTATTAAGAGTAAACAGTAATCACATTTTAAAAAAAAAACTTTAAAATTCACGGAAAATTACGGAACATAAGTAATGTTAGGTATGATTACTTATAAATTATTATAATATAGACAGTAGAGCAGCAAATTCATAACAATTTTAATGACCAATGATTATTTATAGGTTATGTTTTGGTAATTACTGCCGAGTGCATTTATGTGTAAAAACCTATGTAATGGATTAAAATATATCATGGATTATAACAATTACCTTGCCGCTTTCACTCCTTTGATCTCAGCGACTGTAAAATCTGGATTTGATGCAAAATATGCTGTCATTATGAATGCATCTAGATATTTTTGGTAGATTGTCCGATTGTGCTTTGACAAAACCAGTCTCAGTCATCGTCGTAAATGATCTCTAGTCTCACGAGAATGCTAAAATTACACTAGCTAATGGAAAAAACTACAGGAACTCAATATAAAACGATTTTTCTCTCAAACACTACTAAAACAGTATGAATATCGACGCCGCTAAAGGCAATGATGTGGCTTTTGACGTCACGTTTCGTTTCGACCAATGGTGAAGCGTTTCGCAAATTTGAATTTCCCTCTTATATTTTGCACTTTTTATTTAATATTTTAAGCAATTAAAATGTAAATAAATTTTAAAAAAAACTTTTAGATATAAAGTCAGAACAATAAAGATTCGGAAAAAATATATTTCAACCAGATTTAAACCACATGCATATTCCCTATTATGTGACTCATTTTTGCGCTTGACTATAATTCTTGTCACAATTAAGTTGGTAGAGCACATTTACTTAACTTACTTACCTTTTTTTTACATTTTTAACCCGTACCGCGCAAGAGACTGAGTAGCCGCGGTTGCCAGAAATGCGAGAGTCCAACCGAATTTTCGAAAACTGACTGGATGTAAAATAAAAAATATTTTTTTTCCTATCAATTTGACATTGTATGTTCATATATTATATATATTATTCATTGTCTTGAATTGTTCTATGATATTTTCAATTGATTATATATCTAAGTAGTCACCATTAATTTAAAAAAATTAAATACTCACAGAATCTCGTGATGCAATTATTATTCTTGAATTTTCTTGCGCCATCACGCACTTGTTGATAATAATATGCTATTTTTTCACATGAAATTACTATCACACCACTTTCACAACAAGGGAGCACTATTTCCGCAACTTTTACACTAACTACTTGACACTAATAGGCAATTTTCCCTTCAAAAACTAAAACTTTATCGCGAACCATTTTTACGTTATGTTTCCGCCATGTCGGTTTGTCAAACACTGTCTAAACGGGGAAAACCCACTCACAAAGTATAGGTCCCCCCTGACACGGTAAGGATGCATCGATTCTCTAGTGATTGAAGTAAGCTAGAGGCGAAAGAACTTACATTGTCTTTGGAACGTTCATTCGAGCGGGAATAAATTGACGAATAGCGGTAATTTCCTTACGCACCGCTCCGGTGCCTAACGCGCGTCGAGCACTTTTCGCTTACGCCGACATGGTGCGTAACACATACAAAGGGTTAAGATAGATAGATAACTCTTTATTGATCGCACCAGAAATTACATACATAAGACCAAAACAACTTAAAACTAGTTTAACAATTGGCGGCTTTATCACTATAAGCAATCTGTTCCGGGCATTATATACCATAATAAACATACTTTATATACACTACTAGCTGCGTCCTGCGGTTTCACCCGCGTAGTGATGAAAAATAGTGATGATGATGATAGCCTATGTCACTCTCTGGCTCTTGAACTATACCCATGCAAAAAATCGGGTCGATCCGTTGTTCTGTTGCAGCGTGAAAGAGGAACAAACATCCATACATCATTACATCTATACATACAAACTTTCGCGTTTATAATATTAGTAGGGTTTTTGCAGCAAAGAATTAATCGACCTTACCTAAAATTCTGTTTGGTAAATAAGGTTAAGTAAGTTATTTACCAAACAGAATTTCCACAAAACACAGACCTTTTAAAATTACTATCTTTTTACCTTTTTTTTTGCGTTATGTAAATACTTTTTTAATTCTGGTTCTTCATATTTTTCGTATCTGTCAGTTTTATTAGAAAAATGTGAGAAAAATGAAATGCTGTCAAACCTGAATAAAAAATTTAAAAAAAGATAATAACATTATTTTAAGAACAAGATTATGACAAAAATAAGTTAATAATAAATAAAAATAAAAAATCAAGCTTTTAGCCTTATGATATTTATTTTTTAGTCTCTCACTATGAGCCTCATAAGCATAAGCAAGTTCAAAGTCGCACAACGAGCTATAGAGAGGGCTATGCTCGGGTTTCTTTTCGAGATCGAATCAGAAATTAGGAGATCCGTAGACGAACGAAAGTCACCGACAGCAAGTTGAAGTGGCAGGGGGCAGGGCACATATCACGCAGAACAGATGGCCGATAGCGCAGTGTAGGACGGCCACCCACAAGATGGACAGACGACCTAAAAAGACCACAGGGAAACGCTGGATACAGGCCGCTTCCGACCGGCCCTTTTGGAGATCGATGGGGGAGGCCTATGTCCAGCAGTGGACGTCTTATGGCTGACATGATGATGATGGCGATGATGATAGGACAAAAAAATATGCCTAACCTATAATGACGTAAACTGTATGAACACTTGGATACTCTTGTAGCTATGGTATAAACCTACTCAATCACGCATCGCCTCGCACGGGGAAATTCGTTCTATACAGTCACCTAAAGAATTATCGTTATTGTTATTTATGACGAACTTTGTTAAGCATTAATTGTATATAAAGCAAGGTTGAGGTCACAATAGTTAACCGAGAGAGCTCAATCAAGTCAGTGTTTTTAGACGTCTCTGAATTCGTTGATTACCATTATCGTACTTTTAATACGAAACGAATTATTCAGTTTTAATTCAATATGTTAAATAATTTAACAAAGTCTGTATGTGTGATTGTGCTATGTTTAATTGTTTGTCATGCAAGGGAGCTGGAAAAAAAGGTGAGAATAAAGTAAATTTTATTTTTAACCAACGTCAAAAAGGATGGTGTTCTCAATTCTGTTGTAATTTTTTTTTATATGTTTGTTACCTCAGTACTCCGTCACATATTAACCAATTTGAAAATTCATTTTCTATTGAAAGGAAAAAAAAGACACTTTAAAATTGGTCTCATAAAAATTTCACAAAATCGGTTCTGTAGTTTGGTTAAAAAATCAAAATAACTGGGAAATATGTTTACTTTGATAACATTTATTGTCATCCGAGGAAACGAAATCGCGTAAATTAAAAATTTGAAGTCGATTTTTAAATTGATAATCATAAACAAAACAATTGCAAAAACTGCTCCAATTTCAGTTTTGAAAATATGAGTTCGATCCTCCACTAGAATCAGAATAACAGCTAAACATACGAAAAAATAACTGTGAGCTAATCCAATAACAAAAGTGATATAACCTTTTTAATGATATAGAATAGACAATTCAATCCTGCTCCATCTGGGTTGACGTCCCGAGCTCTCAAACCGCTAAGCCACGATACCTCTCCGGTCGGCTCCAAATTCTTGAGCTGTATATCCAACCAAACATTATAGACTTTATATATATATAGATAATAAAGATTAAAAAAAAAAAAAAAAAAAAAAAGAACCGACTTTATGACTATACCTTCATTTACAAACTGAAACTAAAAAGTAGAAAATAATATTTAAATAACTTCAAAGCAATGAGCATTAAAGGACAATCAACGAAATCATTAATACATATATCATGTTTGTCAGTAGTAGATCTGTGATGTTTGCTGTTTAGTTGACAGCGTCGCTACTCGCTAGTGGAGAACAAAGTATGAAATTCACCAAGAAATAACTGTAGTTCCAATGTAAGAAATAACTAAGTTGGTGGCACTGTACAATGTTTACAATGTACATTGAATTTTTAGATATTTTTGTAGATTTTTCAAAAAGCACTGAATCAATGTCGATAAAAAAAATATGGGACTACCTATGAAATATGACCTACCAACCAAAAAAAGAATCATCAAAAACAATTCTAAATTGGCGGAGTAATCGCGTAACAAACATACCAAAAAAAAAAAAAAAAACATACAGTCGATTTGATAACCTCCTCCTTTTCGAAGTCGGTTAAAAAGCAGTACCGAGCGGCACCCAAAAAAATTTTTTTTATCCCATAAATTTTACCCAAAACCTGTTGACGCCATTCAAAATGTCTTTAAAATTATCCATGGAATGTCTTTTCATGCAGACTTCTCATGTAGATATAACATTTCTTCTGCGATGTTTCTTTGCGCGATAGAATCCGTAACGTAGATATTCGCCAAAGAACCAGAGTCACCGTCAATACCAACACAGCTGCTCAGATTTGCAAGTTGAAGTGGCAATGACAAGGCCACATCAGTCATCAGAGAACCCATAACCGACGGGGAAGAAAGGTTCCTGAGAGGAGACCACGAACCGGAAGACGAAGTGTAGGTAGACATCCCACTAGATTAGAGGGACCGGCGGCATCGTGAGAGTCGCGGGTATCTAGTGGATGCAGAATTAATTGCAGATGGCAGGTTGTCGTGCAGTGTGGAGGTCTAAAGGGGAGGCCTATTTTCAGCAGTAGGTGTCTTCTGGCTGATGATGATGATGATAACGATTAAAGTTACCCTTGCTCCATTAAAGTATATCCATTCTGTATATTATTAATTTAAGTTATGGGCAAGCGTGGCGCTTACCATTTCTGTAACTAATAAATTAAGAGTTTTACAGAAAAAAGCATCAAAAAGAGTGTGCGTGATTGGAGCAGGAGTGTCGGGGTTAACAACAGCTAGATATTTGAAAGAAGAAGGAATTAACTTCACTGTCTTAGAAGCAACCAGATACGTAGGAGGCACTTGGCGATATGACCCTAGAGTGAAAACTGATGAAAATGGACAACCATTGCATACTAGCATGTACAAACATTTGAGGTAGGTACCTTTATACTGTTTAGACAAACAAATCTATGTACATATATATATATATATAAATTAATCCCTATTTACTTTGGTCACGCCCTAACTTGAAAACGACCTTACCGATTTCATTCAACTTTTTTTAAAGCTTTCCAATAATTTGTAAACGGTTCTTACGTAGAGAAAAATTTAGAAAATTGCGCAGAAAATTAGAAAATTTCAGAAAACTTAACGACGATTTTTACTCACGTGTGAAACCGCGGGTGTATCTAGTACAAAAATAAATCAGAACAAAATACCCTAACACGACTAGCAACAACGGATTTGTATTTATTTTTTTACTTTTTCTCTATGATTGACAACGATTGCCAGCCAGCTTTTCTTATGAATATAATTTAATGTTTTTTTATTTTTTTCATATATCGCGAATATCTTTTTTTCCCTAAAAACCTTATTCGGACTATTTCGAACATTCAATAAAAGTTGAAAAAGTCGTCCTTAAATGATGCGCTTACCAAAGAACAGTATTTAATTTTTATATAATTATATTTTCGAAGAATAACAGATAGATAGATCATGTGTGGTACCTAGTAGCTTTGAATATATATTTTTGTTATACTCTTTCAGAACAAATTTACCAAAACCAACGATGGAACTGCCAGGTTTCTCTTTGCCTGATGGCATACCATCGTTTCCCGGCTGGGAGATCTACTACAACTATCTCAAAGATTACGCTAAGCATTTTGATATAGAGAAGGACATACAGGTGAAAAATACCATTTGAGATAATTAAAAACCTGTTAAATTCCTGGAAGTAAAAACTATTATTTATAGCTCATGCTCGTAAACGTTCCGATGTGTTAACTAATACGTGTAAAATTTGCTTTTATTCTCATATGAAGTAATTTTTCCTCTATCAGCTTACAGTCTACCTAACTACATTTTGTATTTTCAGTTCCTTCACAACGTGATATTAGTTACAAGGAAAAACAACGTATGGAAAGTAAGGCATGAACACGTACAAACTCACGAAGTTTTCGAAGAAGAATATGACTATGTCATAGTTGGTAATGGGCACTTCAGCAAGCCAAATATGCCTAACATACCAGGAGAGAGTAAATTTAGAGGTATGAAAGTACTTCGGTATGAACTATTTATATATTAATACCGTGACCAAGCTATAACGACCATTGAAAATTCAAATTTCATTGAAAGCTGGGCGATTTTTCTAAATTCACTAATATGCCTCAAAACCTTTGACGATGTATAATCAAAGCTCAAAACTTATTTTTGCGAGTTGACTGCTATGGATAACGGACGGCATTAATTTAGTAAATTACTAACATAAAAGTAGCTACTTAATATTCTTGTGCACAGAATGTCATATCATTTTTATTAACTATAAAAAAAGTAAAAATATTAAAGTATCTCTCACTCCCACACAGGCACAATAATCCACAGCCACGACTACCGCGAGCCTGAACCCTACAGAGGCCGCAGAGTATTGGTCGTGGGTGCCGGACCCTCTGGGTTCGACATCGGTCTCAACGTGGCCGAAGTGAGCCGGTCACTGGTCCACAGTCACCACTTGCCATTCAACTTCAGGACCAAGTTCCCTTCGCATTACGTGAGGAAACCAAACGTGAAAGAGCTCAATGAGACTGGGGCTGTGTTTGTTGATGGGAGCTTTGAAGAGATCGATGATATTATTTACTGTACAGGTAAGTCATCATTGACAAATTGTTTATTTAAAACGTCCATGACTTGCATCATGGGCACCGGCATCATTCATTCCCTCTAGGCCCAAGACGGAGTCCGGTGTGCTGCGTACCCATTGTATAGATCGAACTTCACCTGCCTTTCATTGTTTCAGGATTTGAATACGACTACCCATTCCTCGACGATACAAGTGGGCTGACGCTGACTCCTCGGAATGTGATCCCTCTGTACAAGTACATGGTGAACATCAACCAGCCAACTATGGTCATGATGGGGCTGGTGGTGCGAGCATGTCTCGTCATCGCCCGAGACGCACAGGTAACTAACATGTTTGGTTGGAAGGCATTTTAAGAACATTCTGATTCCTATGTATTTTAGGATGATGAGTCACTGGCCTTCTGCTTGGGACGTTCTACTAGCTTTTATAATATGCTCAAATTATCTCAACTCCATAAAAATATCGAAGCGGCTATGGTGGCTTTGGGCCGTTGGTATAGTACCACAAATTGCTCCATTGGTGCATATGAATCTGGAAACGATGGTAAGAGACGCGTAGAATCAAATAGTTGTTTCCTGGACATTGTTTATGCAAAAAGATCAATCGAAAGACAATCTAAAAGAAGGATCTTCTTCAGAACCTAAGTTTACCTGGGAAGAAAATCGTACAAAATAGACATGCCATAATAGGAATATTGAACAGGATCATACGTATTTTACTCTTAATTTCAGAAAATTATTTCCACTCTAAGTACCTAGTTCTAACAATTCACATGATGCATTTCAGGCTCGATATGTGACTGCACTGGTGAAAGGAAACTTCACGCTGCCGTCCCGCGAAGAGATGATGCAGGACTGGCAGAGACAGGCTGACGTTGTCAAATCGAGAGGACTACCGTTGTCTTTCATCCATGTGCTTGATAGGAATGAGGTTTGTTATGTTTCAAAACCCGAAAAACACGTTCCTACTGCCTGATTCTACTATATTGGGAAAGATTCCGTGTCAAAAACAACACTCCCTTTCGGTTTCGCTTTCCCATCTATGGAAACTCTAATATGCAATTCGTAATTTTCCCGGATGACTACATTGTACTTGCTTTGATGATTTTTTTTATTGCAGTTTACACAATAGGCATGATGACTAATATTTTTTTATTACCTCATAAAAAAGCTGATCATAAATAGAGCCCATCAACGAAAACAAAATTAAAATTAGTTCATAAATAAATAAGCAGATATAAGCATTTAAATTTCATGCTAGACAGAGAGCGCACTATATTGAGCCGTGACGTCACGGCTCAGGAGCGCCATACAAATGCTATACTAACACACGCTTTGTGAGAAAGGGATAGAGCATCCCCTCCTTATAATCCTAAAACTTTAAACACTCGTATCTCAGAGATTTACCAGCCAATACAAATTATTTTTTCAGTATGTGTAATGTATTTAGTTATATTCCTCGATAAGCCGGTTATTTGTAATAAATTAAATATTAGGACACATGCCTATTCGTATTGCAAACTTATTTCGTGCGGACACGTCAAAAATATTGACCAAAGTGTAGATCCTTTGAATGGTGGCGTTGATTAAAGAACTAAAGTTGAAGTTGAACTTATTTAGTCACATTGAATTTTTGAAAACTAATGAACTGTTCATATATTGATTTTTAAGTCTAAAAAGTAAATTATGCGACTGGTGCAGCGACAAAAAAAATATTATGACTCTTGGAGTATTTTTGTTCAGGGAATGAGATCGCATCTCGAATTGTTTCAGGACCAGTACTACGCGCAACTATCAGAAGAGGCCGGCATTGCCCGCGTGCCACCTGTCATGTTTAAAATCCGGGCCCTCGATACCAGAGCCAAACTTGAAAGCCTCTACACGTACAGAAACTATGTGTATACTGTGATAGACGACTACAAATTTACAAGGTCCTTGGGGGAGCCTCGAGATAAGAATGATAGCTTGTCGTCTTCCGTTTTTAAGTCGCACATCCTAACTCGTCCTATTTTGGTTGGTAGCATCCATAATCCATAGTAAAACACTCATGCACCCGGAATTAATGCATATTCACATCCGAATGCAATATTCTTGTACACTTGTCTAGAGATAAAGATTAAAAGTTGTATACACAGGAACGGAAGCTAAATCATGAGAAAAAAAATCGGTAAATTCATCACTTGATTCCTATTTAAATTATTATTAGTAGGCTAATCTTGATTTTTGTCTGTTATAAACACTAAACTGGATCAGGGTTACCAAGAAAAAGTTCAATTAAAATAGTAGGTATTAATATGAACTGTAAAGTGCTTCATCTAGTGAAAATGAGCTTTAAATTTAATAATAGTTATTTATGATACAAGTGCGGTAAGTTGGTTATTACAAACGAGTAGACGAATGTAAGCCCGAGACGAAGTCGAGGGCTTACCATAGTCACGAGTTTGTAAAAACCAATCCGCACGTGTGCCATACAACGTTTTACAACACATTTGCGAGAAAAAAAGGCTACAAATGAAAAATTTTTTTTTTTTTTATAACTTAATATCAGTCACAACAATAGTTTCTATAATATAATAAGAAAATGGCGCGAACATGCAAATAGCGCCACTATCACGTGGTGAAAATTAGAACTACATCTTTCGTCTCATTTTCTCTTTAGTATTGAACTGAGACAAACGTATTGAACAAAAGCGCTTCCAAGGAGGTTTGATCATTCAGCTTATTTATTCTCGTAATATGAAACTCTTTTGTGGAATTCTTATGCAATTATGATGGAAATTAAAAAAATACCGTAAAGTACACGCACGGTGCTATACATCTGATTACCGCACGCTCTGTTGTATGATCCGTAATGCTTAACTTTCGAACGATGTATAAAGGCTTCGTAAGTGCACTTTTTGAGCAAATATGTTGTAAAAATATTTTTTTTAATTTATTTTAAGTCGCTATAAGTTGTTCTATTATAAGTTGTTCTATTATATATCAAATATTTATAATTTTCTTTGGAAATAAATTTTGCCTTGTTTGATTGTATTTCATTGAAATTGTTAAAACAACAATGAAAGGCATTTTTATGACAGCCAACATTTATGGGACAGAATACAGTATACCTTAACTTTTATTATGAACGTCTTTTGAAACCAACCCAGAAATCGCGAAAAAATCTGCTGTTCCATAGAAAACAGCTATTGACACTCGACAAAATGTATGGAGCAGCCAAGAAATCTTTGTGAACAGCTGTTTTTTTTCGCGGTTTCAGTGTTGGTCCCACAGTAAAAGTTGTTCATAATGATGAGTAAAATTACCTCCTTTCGGCTTAGTACAGTCGCGAATAACGCGTAACCCTGCGTATAATCATACTGATGAACTTGCTCTCTTTTCAGTTACTTATAGATTATTCTTTAATTATACATTTATTTATTTATTTATTTATTTATTTATTTATTATTAAAAACACTTATAACACCATTACAGATAAACTAAAGCGATGCTATAACAACTTAAATATTTAATTTGAAGGTACAAAATTTTTATTGTATATAATTATTTTTTGTCTCGTTATACCTACTTTCAGTGACATCTATTGCGTCAACAATAGATGTCCCTGAAAGCATGCTTTTCACATATTCTGTGAGCAGCCTCTGTGAACTCTGCCAGGCCACAAGTAAAAATATCAGAACTTTCTGAGACCAGATTGAGCAACATCAAAGCACGTGATACCGGGGCAAACCTGAGCAGGTTTGTTCTAGACGCGGGTACGCTGAAGGTAGGGAACCTGCGTCGCCTGGACACCGCCTCATCAGGCACGCACAGCCGCAGCGCCTCCAGCACCTCGGGATGGTGCAGCTGGCCGCGCAGCACGCGCCACACATACTTACAGAGCGCGACGTCACGCCTCACACCCAGCTTGCTGTACCCCACCATGCCGATAACAAACAGGGTCGGATACATCAGCGGGTAAAAAGGATAGACGCCGCATTCCTTCAAATATAAAAAACGCGTAAATTTATTTTGAATTTTCTCCACCATGTTGATGTATTTAATCTCGTGGGGATTCCAAATTATTGCGCTCGTTTCGAGTCGGCTACGAACGAGTGCGTTGTATAAAATTTTAACGACCTCAGTACTGTGAAAAGCCTTGCATTGCCGTAGAAGGAAACCTAAGTTTCTGAACGCTTTACCGCAAATATCAACAATGTGTTTACGAAACGTTAGCTCGGGTACCATCTGCACGCCCAGGTCGCGCACGCTCTCGACGCGCGTCATCGCCGCGCCATCTACCTCGTACAGGAACTGTAGCGGCGCCAGCTTGCGCCCGTAGCTAATCACTTCACACTTAGCCGTATTAAAAAATAATCTATTAGCGGCACTCCACTGCACCACCCTATCTATATCTCGCTGAAGCCGCCCACAATCCGAAATGTCTGCCACCGACAGAAACAACTTGAGGTCGTCTGCGAACAGCAGACATTGCGCATCCCTAACGACTTCCGGGAGATCGTTAACCATTAAAGTAAACTCTAACGGACCTAGATTGCTGCCCTGGCTAACTCCCGAAAACGTAAAGTACGGTTCGGATTCATGACCAGCGTACTCGACATACTGCCGGCGCTCACCCAGATAACTCGCGAAAAATCTTAACAGATGTTGGGTGAAACCCACCGCTGCAAACTTTTCTAGTAAGATGTCATTATCCACAGTATCAAAAGCTTTCCGGTAGTCGAAGTACGCGGAGTCCACCTGCCCACCAGCGTCGATCTCTGGCACCAGGTACGACATGAACGAAAGCAAGTTACTCCCCGTACTTCGACCCGGCCGGAAGCCGTGCTGAACGTCGGACAACTGCGAACTGACTTGGGTGTAGATACACTTGTGCAATGCGGATTCGAATACCTTCGCGAACGCCGACAGGACCGCTACAGGACGATATCCGGTCACCTCGGAACCAGAACCTCCTTTCGGTACAGGAATCACCCGTGTTATCTTCCATTCTCCTGGGTAGTGGCCCTCCCGGAGACACAGATTATATACGTGCAGCAGAGGCCGCTCCAAGACCGAGCGACAGTCCTTGACTATATAAGGGGGTATACCGTCCGGGCCCACGGAACGCTTAGGCCTGAGGCGGCGGAGCGCGTCCCGGAGGTCACGCGCGCTCAGCTGGCCGACATGAACCCGGCCCGCGCCGGCGCGCGCTCCCGCCGCCCGCTCCGCCGCATCAGGATCCAGCGCCGGCTGCGTTTCGCTATATACCGACCGAAAAAAAGATGCAAAGCATTCCGCACACTCCTGCTCACTCAACTCTTGACCGTTTTTAGTGACTCGAGTCCTACTGCGTTTAGATTGCTTGCACCTAATATAGCCCCAAAAGGATTTTGGGTCCTCTTTAAAGTTTAACTGTAATCTTTCCTGGTCTGCTTCATAATCAGATTTTAACTTATTTTTAACTCGAGAACGATAGCGAGAAAACGTTTCGTAATCACATTGCATCCCCCTCATTTTGAATAACTTGTGATATCTCCACTTTTGCTTAATATCTCGTATCAAATCACTTGAATACCATTCCGGGTAGTTGTATCTAGAATTATTCAAATTAACCCTATCCCTTTTCCTAGGAGTGGTCTCATCAATAGCCTTATTTACTACGGCATACATATAAGATAAAGCGTCCTCTGAATTTCCAAGCTCATATAACCTGTCCCAATTTATTTGCTCCAACTTATAGTAAAGCGACGAGAAATTGGCTTTATTAAAGTTCCAACTCTGTTTATTAAAAGCCCCATTAACAAGGCCTCCCTTATGTTCATGGTGAGTGTGTTGGGTGCGCTGCGCCAGCGGCCCCCGCGAGCGGGGGGTGCCTGCCGGGACGCTGATATAGACCGGCGGGTGTTGCTTGTCAATACCTACTAACGGCTCATCCGATAATTGTACCTCCACTTCACACGCCAAAAATGTAGTCAATACTAAATCTAAAGTACGATTATTAATATTACTGATATTATTTACCTGGCAGAATCCACAGAAAGTGCTCACATACTCCAAATAACTATTCATTTCCAATGGCGCACTATACATGTTAAAGTCACCCATAACTAAAACCTTATCATATTTAACACACACATTTTCTAATATATTAAATAACTGCATATATTCTTTCGATATGCTATTCGGCGGAATGTAAACAACACAGCATAGAAACAGAAACTTGTTTCTACGGTGCACCGTCGCACACACGATCTCGTATAAGGCGGCGTCTACGTTGCCGACGGGGACGCGATTTAACTCCAGTAACGACGATGCCGCCAAAAACACTCCTCCGTGCTTACGGCCATCAGCTCGATCACATCGCAGTATTTGGAAGTCCGGCGGAATCAGTTCACCATCTCTTATAGAACTATGCAGGCTTGATTCCGTAATAGCAAATAGGTCGTACGATGACTCTAAAATTTTTAAGTAAAACTCATCTAGCTTAGTTCTTAGTCCTCGAACATTCTGGTAATAGACTTGAATATCCATTTCAACGACATCAGTTACCCGTTGTCGACTTACGGGGGTTTCGAAACCACACCCATTCATTGAACCTGGTATTCACTGGCCAACTATCAGCGCTGTTCAACTTTTCAAATGTCGATTCTGGAACTCCGATCATAAATGAGGAGTAGTCTCTTTTTGTTTTTGGGATAACCTTTTCTATTTTTACATCCTCAGAACCACAAATTTTTTTGACGTGTTCTGCTATTAAATTGTCCGACGTGTTAGGATGCAATGACCAAACATGCAAAAACTTTTTTTTTTGTATTGCTTGAAATGTATCAATCTGTACATTTCCTCCAGTCTGGATATCCTTAGGGTAGGTCTTCTTTGATTTCTTCTGCCCGCCTACTATTTTCCATTCGTCTGACACTTCATCAGTACTGAGGCAGTCAACTTCCACCGTTCCATCAGTTTTAGAGCTTGCCGAGGACGCAGCCTTATTTGCACGTTTTATAGCGCGAACCGCGCGCTGTGTCATATTTTTCTGCGATAATATGGGCTCTGCAGAAATCTTCGTCTCGCCCGCACTCAATGCTGTCGGTATCTCGACCGATATCTCTTTCTCGCTCTTCGACTGACCTGCATGCCAAAGATCGGTGATTTTAGAAGGCATTTCTTCAATTACCCTCTTTAAATCGTTGATCATCGAAAAATAATTCTCAATTATCCGTTGTTGATCTTCGATTTTCTTATTTTGCGAATCAATCAATGCTGATTGAGCTGCAACTCCAATTGTCAGCGATGCCACTTTCTTCGACAAGTCGCCGAAAGCAGCCTCCAACCTGGCACTCGTCATTTTTCCAAAATATGAAATAAAAATAACGGAGACTACCACTCGCGTGTCAATGAACTGTAGAAGTATGACGATACTTTATGACAAATATTGTTATAAAGTATTATGTACAAAGCACGGTAGAGGTCACAGTAGTTGATCGAGATAACTCCATCAAGCCAGTATTATCGGACGTTCCTCATTCATCATTAGAATATTTGTACATTTTGATAAGTGCCTAATAATTTATTTTCAAATCAAAATGTTACACAATTTGATAAAAAAATTGTGCATGGTTGTGCTATGTTTAACTGTTTGCTATGCAAAGGAATTGGATAAAAGGGTAAGTAGTAAAAACATTGCTGAGATACCTATATTTTATATAAAGAAATTGCAGAGCTTAATAGGTATTTTTCGTAATTATAAAACATTTATGCTAGTAAAAATGTATCTTAACATATTATTAATTTGTCATTTCTAGTGGGAATTATTATGTTTTCTTCAGAACTATGATCTACGTTTCTACTTTTGGCTCAATATTAATTTTGACTTTTAAAATACTTTTAGGTGTAGGTTTAGTATCAGTTTATAGGAAAAAGAATAAATTGCTATGAAATAAACTGATGATTTTCTTCAATAGCAACGTAGGTACCTACTTGGAATGCCTCTGGTGTTACAAGTAGCCATTGGTGACGGTGACTGCTTACCACCTTGTCTGCTTGTTTGCCACATATGGCATAAAAAAATATATATATAAAAAGTATATTACTATGTATTGTACCTACATGACTAGTTATTTTGTTTGTTTTAGGTACAGTATAGTTTTAGATACCTATCTACAACTACATGTCATATCTTTGTACTCACGTATATTGACCTGTTGAGTACCTATGATTATTATGCTCACGCTATAAGCAAAACAAATGTGATAACCGGCAACTGATAATGAGATGTCTGTTAGTATCAAACATTATGAAGTGTTCCACAGAAGGCAGATAATGCCGAAACATCTGTTATATGGCATTTACATCTTTTTGATTCTCAGCATGGTCTAAGATAGTCTTAGTAAAAACGTCAAATGGAACAGACGAGTTAGGTATATAATATTCATAATACCGATTTCACTTCGATAAATTTTACCAAAGCTAGGTACTTCAGTTTATCGCGAAGTGGTATAAAACAACAAAATGCTTTGTTAAATAATCTATTGGTGAAACAAGACGGGAATAAAATTATAACAGAATGGTAAGATTTTTCTTGTTTTTGCGTACGACTTAAATGGTTTTTAAATAACAATGTTGTTTGACAAAATTAACTAACATTTATTTCGTCTTTTGCGCAGTTCATACTTGGGTACCTACTACCTATAGGTATTTATTTTAGAGTTATTAGTATTACTTTTAGCATAGCAATCAAAGAGAATTTAATGTAGCATTGTTTACAAAATTAACTTGACATTAACTGAGCGTTTATAAAGATACTTGTGGATATAATTTTACATGGAACACATTAAAACTACGTTTACCTTATTTTGAGTTATAATTTTATGATTACAAGTGAATAATTCTAGGTTAATTTTTTATTTACTAAGGTATGTTTACTGTTAATAGATACTATATAACCACGACAATTTACTTTGCATAACAAAATTTCAATGTTGTTTCTCTTTAGTAGCCTGCAACTAGCTCATCTCGTTAGTCGATAATACATTATTTTTTTATAATAGTTAAAACATATTTTTTCAGGAAAATTCTTCAAAAAGAGTCTGCGTGATTGGAGCAGGAATAGCAGGGCTATCAACTGCTAGATATTTAAAAGAAGAAGGAATTAACTTCACTGTTTTAGAAGCAACCAGATACGTAGGAGGCACTTGGCGATATGACCCTAGAGTGAAAACTGATGAAAATGGACAACCATTGCACACAAGCATGTACAAACATTTGCGGTAGGTGCCAAACAAATATAAAAACAAATCCAAAAGACAAAACTTAACAAGAATACCCACACCGCATTTTTTTTTTTCCTTTAAGAATGGTAGTTAATGCGCTATCTTGCGACCTTTACGAATAAAAAGAATTTAATGTCTAGTATTTATTACGCACGCGCAATTATAATCGACAATCGTATCATTTACGAAGGCAGCTTCATTTATAATTATAACAAAGTAATATTTGAACACAGAACCATCTACTGTGAACAGGCGGAACTAATTGCCATTGTACGTACTCCCCATGAAGAATGGTTCAGAAAGGTAATTTTAGGTTCTTTACGCTTTACATACCATAATTCATTCATAGAAGTTTTTTTAAAATTAATGTTTTCTTATCGTTTTTATTACACACTTTTAACGGATGTGTTTTTTTAATGTTCCTTTTTTACTTTTTCAGGACAAATTTACCGAAACCAACGATGGAACTTCGGGGGTTCCCGTTACCTGATGGCATACCTTCTTTTCCTGGTTGGGAAATATACTATAACTACCTCAAAGATTACGCTAAGCATTTCAACATAGAGAAATACATACAGGTAAAGAAAATGCAAAAAAAATCAGTATACCCACTTCTTCGGCTTCTACCCTCATAGCTCGTACGAACTTTTGCTTTTGTTTTTCTCTTGCTCGCGAAATTCTTAATTTTAAGTACCTACATAGAGAATAGCAAATACACGTTCGAAAAGTTGCTTGTAATTTCCTAGTGAGGTAAAATATCGCCTCTCCTCCTCAATCTACTAAATCAAGTTTCGTATTTTTAGTTTCTTCACAACGTGATATTAGTTACAAGGAAAAATAACGTATGGAAAGTAAGGCATGAACACGTACAAACTCACGAAGTTTTCGAAGAAGAATATGACTACGTCATCGTTGGTAATGGGCATTTCAGCAAGCCCAATATGCCTAACATACCAGGAGAAAATAAATTTAAAGGTATGTTAACTTAATAAGGTAGTTCATTAAGTTCGTCAACTCCGCGAACATTAGGTAGGTACCTAGATACAACACGTACCTAGGCCGCCCATTATACTATTACACTATATGTGTTTATTTTTGTTTTATTTGTATTTTCAGTGTGTACTAAAGATATATTGTATTGTATTACCTATCTTTTACATTTACATGATTTTCAAATATGAAGAGTATTCGAAAATCGTGTAAACATGTAAATATTATCCTATCTCAAAACTCTTCTTATGGTTTGGCACGCAGTGGTGTTATAAGTAGATATAGTATGCTACAAACAATGTGTGACAGTGTGTGACCTATCATAAGCGGCATGTACCTATATTGTATACCGAAAATTTAAAAAAATATACAGCTGTGATTAGCGTAAACCACCGGAGGATGGGCAGCCGCGTCCTATTAGTCACGGTGATCGTACTAGCAATCTTCAAGCCACCTGCCAAGCGCGGGGATTATGGCAACACTTTGCCATGAGGCCTTTGTTCAGCAGTGGACGTTTACTGGCTGATGATGTGTGTGTATGTGAAGCGTAAAAAGCCCCATAAGCAAATAAACTGGCCAAGTTCGAGTCAGGCTCGTGCATTGAGGGTTCCGTACCACCACAAAATACAACCAGTTATTGTTCAGGCTTTACGCCTTCCAAAATAGTCGAAGCAATTCCTACGCAATCACAATATAGTTAATATTTTGCTACGGTGACGCTCGAGTGTAACACAATTATAACTTGGTAATGAACAAAAATTTGTCACCGAATCGCACTTGGCCATTATTTATTGTTTGTTTTTATACTTTGGAGTGTGTAAAGTTTGACGCTTGTACGTAGGTATTACCGTTTTTACATTAGAGCTAATACAAAAATACGTTTAAAAAAATATGTTGTATGGGGAACCCCTTTTGTTTTTACTTTTTTTATGTTTTTAGTTAATTCGCCGTAACATTACATATTCTGTGAAGATTTCAACTGGCTATCTATTACGGTTCGAAAGATACAGCCGTTGGACAGACGGGCGGACGGACAGACATCAGACAGACAGACAGCGTAGGCTCAGTAATAGGGTCATATTTTTACCCTTTGGGTACGGAACCATAAAATACAATAATCTCAAAGAAATATAAATCAAACCTATTCCAGGCCCAATAATTCACAGCCATGACTACCGCGAGCCTGAACCCTTCACAAGCCGCCGGGTGCTGCTTGTTGGCGCTGGACCCTCTGGCATGGACATCGCCCTTGACGTAGCCGAAGTCAGCCGCTCGCTGATCCACAGCCACCACTCACCAGCCAACTTCAGGACCAAGTTCCCACCGCATTACGTGAGGAAACCAGACGTGAAAGAGCTTAATGAAACTGGAGCTGTTTTTGTTGATGGGAGCTTTGAAGAGGTCGATGATATTATTTACTGTACAGGTAATCATTAACGAAGTCTTTACTTGCTTTAAGACCGTTTATGAGCTGCATCATGGGCGCCTATTCATTGCCTCTAATCTCTATACCGAATCCGAAATGAGGAGATTAGTAGACGAACGAAAGTCACCGACATAGCCCACCGGATTAGCAAAATGAAGTGGCTGTGGACAGGGCACATATCATGCTAAACAGATGGCCGATGGGGCCGAAAATGCAGCGTAGGACGTCCACCTACAAGATGGACAGACGACCTAAAAGATACGGAAACGCTGGATGCAGGCCGCTTCCAACCGGCCCTTTTGGAGATCGATGGGGGAGGCCTATGTCCAGACGTCCTATGGCTGAAATGATGATGATGTTGATGAACCTCTATACGCCTGGAGACGGAGCCTGGTGTAAAGGGAATTATACTTCATTGTAGTTTCTAACGTGTATTCATAATCAATACCGTTGTATAGATCGAGATTCACCTGACTTTTTAAAATGATTGAATGACTGATGTTAAGCAATGATGCGGTGTACGATGGAGTCATGGAACTAACTTAAATAGAAGAAACCAATGCACTCGGGTTTGAAGCCATCCAGTTTGTAATTATCCGGGAACACCAATTCAGGCAGCGCATTCAACAGACTAGCAGTACGCACAATAAAATTGGAATCAAAGTTAAAAAAAACTGGTTTTCGGATAACCAACCATAAAGCTGTATCGATTTTTTGTGCTTACCGATAGCACAGATAACACTTACCGGTCCGATAGAAAAATGGGCAGAATAATTAGATTAGCAGGTCCGTGGCACACTCTCCGAAATGTATCCGATAAAAAAACCGATACTTAGACTTGAAACTTTGCGCCGATGCTCAAGACTAAGAAGCTTAGTCTGAACTAGTAATTCAGTTACCTTTTATTGCTTCAGGATTCGAATACGACTACCCGTTCCTGGACGAAACAAGTGGGCTGACGCTGACTCCTCGGAACGTGATCCCTCTGTATAAGTACATGGTGAACATCAACCAGCCTACCATGGTTGTCATGGGGCTGGTGGTGCGCGCGTGTCTCGTCGTCGCTCTGGACGCACAGGTATTAACAGCATTATAACATGAATAGGTATTTTTATCAAGAAGGAGCAAAAAATATCTAGGGTGAAAAATATCTATTAATTTATGTAGGTCTACTTGCCTTCAATGTCGGAACAGAAAAAGGATAATCATACTTATATTATAACGTAAGAGTATTTTTTGTTTGTTTATGTGGTTGTTGCCAACGTTTGCTTTGCATCCAGTTTGCATCAGTTTGACGGATAAAGTTAGCAATGTACCTAGAGGTCTTAAATCGTATGGGGCAGAAACTGGAAATTACCGGACTATTAAACAGCGAAAGGTCGCCTACCTCGGACATGTACTGTGGCATGACCGATATTTTCTCCTACAGACCATCATGATGGGCAAAATACCAGGAAAGCCTAAGGTCGGAAGACGCAAGATATCGTGGCTCCGTAATATCAGGAAGTGGATGGGAATAGAGACGGTAGAACTACTGTTTAAACTTGCGTCGGACAAGGAAAATGTCACGAAGCTGACTGCCGACAAGAGAGAAATGGAGAGGAACTGAGAGAAGCTTGTTTGTTTCTTTGTTCCTCTTTCACGCGGCAACAACAGAGCCATAGTAGAAACAAAGTTTAAAGTAGTTTGACGAATTGACGTGATTTTTGTGAAGAGATATTTGGTTGGCTAAAAAATGAAGGGGTAGGTGGGATGGACTGAAATAGGATAATTTTTCCCGGAAAATCTACGGTTCCTGATTAAATGTCCATTCGAAAGAAATTGCGAGGCTCACCAAAACTCACGGGGCTCACCCGCTCAGTCCTAAAAACTCATCGTTGCATTTCAGGCTCGATACGCGACTGCGCTGGTGAAAGGAAACTTTACACTGCCATCCCGTGAAGAGATGATGCAGGACTGGCAGAAACACGCTGACGCTGTCAAATCTAGAGGACTACCGTTGTCTTTCGTCCATGTGCTTGCTGAGAAAGAGGTTAGCCAAGAACTTATTAAGAATTTCTTACATAAATCTTCAAAATTCGCATTATCACACATGTACAAGGCAATGCGAGGTCCATAAAACAAGTTTGGGCAATTGGACATTATGTAGGGTTGTCACTTTGGGGTACGCTGTCGGCGTGAAAAAAAACATTATCGAGGAAACCTAAAGACCTCAAAAAGTTCAAAGACATCTGACATTCACCAACATGCACTGGGCCAGCATGGTGGATTTAGGGCCCATCCTTTCTCTCTTTCTCGCTCTCTCAGAGAAGGCCTGTGTCCCAGCAGTGTGACCATAATAGGGTTTTAATGATTTCAGACTCAGGATAAACAAGGGTAGTAAACGTTGGTTACACAATTATCTGGGAACATAGTCACCAAATCACGAATTGTTCCAGGACCAATACTACGCGGAGCTATCAGAAGAGTCTGGCATCGACCGCGTGCCACCTGTCATGTTTAAGATCCGGGCCCTCGACACTCAAGCAAAACTTGAAAACCTCTACACTTATAGGAATTATGTCTACACAGTGATTGATGACCACACTTTTACGAAGGCTTTGGAAGAACCCCGGGTTAGGAATAGCTTATCACCTTAATGCCGGTTTGTATCATTAAATAATTATTACACTTAAAATACACGCCGTTGAAACAAACTAAAAGCCCAAACGAGACGGGTTTAGATCTATTGAAGAGTACCACTATGCACCTCTTGGCTTCATCATCAGATCAGTTTGATGGTACAAAAGTATGATACTGTATCCGGATTACTTAAACTTGGAAAGTTTCAAATTGATACGATAATTAATAGTCTGTTAAAATCGATAAGTCTATTATTTACTTAGTCCGTTAGTTACAAGCTAATAAGATTCTTAAAAAGCGTAGAGGGAGAAAGCAATATACTTAGCCTATGTTAAAAAGGTGAAAAGGAAAAAAAAATTATTTGTACGAAAACTAAAATAAACTTGAACAGGGTTACCGAAGAAACAGTTCAAATTATTAATAACGGGAAATTGCTTTACCTAGTAAAAATAAGCTTTATGCTCCTCTGTGTACTTATAATTATTTATTTTTAATTCTTAGATTAATATGGTAACAGTCAATTAAACTAAACTTAAAACTAAATTGTGTATTATTTACGATATACGTTTTAAAAAACAGTATTGACATCTAGGCACGTCTGAGTGATACGTGATGTTATGTAACTAAACAAGTTTCGAGTTTCGAAAACCTAGGCTTGCTTTTATGGTGCCACAGAAGAGCGGTCAACTCATCTACACATAGAAAAACATCTTAAAAGCTAGTAAGTACCTACTTAACTAATATCTACATTGTACATGTTCTTACAAAAACTTCTGTGTTCTAAACTCTACTCTGGTAGATAGATCTGTCTCAAAATAATTAAGGAAATCGATACGTATTTACCTATAGGTACCTATATAATTGTTACTTATGTTTTATGGAATTCGATACGTATTTACGCAGGTATATATAATCATTGCGTGTATCGAATTTCACACAATTTTTTATTTCGAAATTAAGTTTGGTTTTGAATTCGATACGTATTTTACGCTCGTTAATATTCGTACTTCACCCACAAATTACGACCATCGACATTATTGACATGTTTTTTATTAATTATTATTTATTACTTTTTTTTAAGTCACGTTAATTTTGGGGTGTGGTTTGACACCATCATAAACATCAGGTTAATAAAATATAAATATTGTTCGATACAATCGATCATCTGCTGAGGCAGCAATAGATAACGCGGGCCCCGTTAGGCGTGGTTCGTGTCAGTGCACCGTTGAGCAGCAACCGCGATGCATTCATCAGCAATCATACTTAGCATTATGAATTTAGCCAATAACGAGCGAGTTTATTTGAGTCATTAAATAGTTTATACTTTTAAAAGCAGTGTTTCCGTTACCATCTCCACAAGCGCATATCGCATGCTATCCCGCACATATATAAAATTCCATTCATAACTCTCTACCCTATTTCATTTTTAATTCACAATACAACCATCTTGGACTCATTTTCACCTTCAGTCCAAATTCCATAATCTAAGTAGATCATTACAATCAAATAATCAAGAAGATTAATTAAGAATCAGTATACTTGTCGCAAACTAAGTAGTTTGCGACTAGTACACTGATTCTTTAATTAAGGTTGCAACTCAGCGTTTCATTTTTCACACAATTTTGACACGACAAACAAAAATAAATAAATATGGCATCACTAATGAGGAGGGCATGATAGACCGGGACAGTATCTTGAAGATTGGATGTATAGATATTCACATTTAAGGCATTTTGTGCGGGCGATGACTGAGTTGGAAATAATTATATTATTCTTAATCACTGAATCACTTTTTTGTGTACGGCTGACTTCAAGTCAATAGTGAATCGGTTTCTTTTAGGCAATCGTGCTCCATTGTAGACCACATGCATGTATGCCGTTAACAGATAAATAAAAAAAAATACTCCAAATAATTTTAATACGTTAACTGCCGTTTTATGTTTTCAATTCTGTGAAACCAAGAAGATAAAAAATGTAAAGAAAAAAGTTCACAACTTCACAACTTTTTAGTGAGTCATAAATGTGTGAAGTTACGCGCTGAGTGCAGCCCTTAAGTACTTGAAAATGACTTGTCTAGTCTTCAATAGGGCAAGGATATTCTTTCCTAGGAACATACTCTCTCTTGTAATGCGTATCATCAACTATCGTCCAGTCATAATCTCTGTAGTTGAGGAGGTCTTCCAGTCGGTTCTTGAGGTTGAAGTCCCTCATCATGGTGAGGACAGGGGGAGGTTGGGTCACTCCAGCCTCTAGAGTTAGGTTTTTAAAATAACTTTCCTGAAAAGAGATTTATTTATCATTAATGACACAAAGAAACACACCACACCCACAAGATGGATAGATCTAAAAGAGGCCGCAGAAAAACGCTGGATGCAGGCTGCTTCCAACCGGCCCTTTTGGAGATCGATGGGGGAGGCCTATGTCCAGCAGTGGACGTCCTACGGCTGAAATTATGATGATGATGATGAATAACACAAAACCTTAAGTACCTAACGTAAGTCGTAACTTCGATAAAGTTAGAATTACAGCAAAATTTTCGTCTTGTTTTAATTTTACCTTATCTTTTGTATATCAAAAGTTTGGACATTTGTAAAAATAAACTTAGTAACTTCAGTAAAAAATACATCAAATGCGCGAGTTAGCGGCGCGCCATACCGCGTACCTACTACAAACGCAGTAGAGGCGTAGAACGACAGGGAAGCGATGCATAAATGTATGGAGAGCCATACTATCGTTTTCTATCAGTGATAACGTAATACCTAGGTCAATAGCCGTTTTGTGCTGAGATTTTGAAATAGACTATACCACACAAACTACTAGTCATATACACACTTACGCAGTTCTTTAATGAGTCGTTATATAAATATGGTGTGCACTTCAAGAATTAAATTAAATGATCCGTCACATTTACCAGTTGCCACGTACCATTTTAGGTCCCACAACGTTGACGTTGACAATCTTGAAGTTCTTTTGCGCGTGCACGTGGTCAAGCCAACTCCGCAGCATCTCGTCTTGTGACGGCAGCTCGAACTTGCCTGCTGCTAGCGCTGCTACGTACTCACCCTGTAAAAAATACACACTTAATCTCACATACTTCAAGACTGCATCGAAACAAAGACTACAAATTCGCCCTACATAGATACAAATAGACAATTCAAAACCAGGGGCCTTACGGACAACAGCTAACAGCGACACTAAGCTAACGTTAGATCCGCTCAGTTGGAAAATCACGCGAACGTGAACCTTAACGCGCCCAGATACGATTTACGGTCCAGCTCTAACGTCGAGCCGCATCGACATTGTTTCTACACCCGTCACTCTCATCATGTTCATCTTAACTATAATGTTCATCGTAACAATACAAATCAAAAATGTGAATAGCGCTTGTTTTAGAATAAATCTAGCGTTGTAGTGTTTTCAATACGTAGCACAGTGTTTAGACAAAATTGAAAACCAAAGAGGTAGTAGGGGATTACCTGAGCGCCCAGCACTCTGTTGATGACACCCTTAGCAACGCCCACGAAGGCCATGGTGGGGTGTTTGATATTCACGATTTGTTGGTACAGTGGCAGCACGAACTTGCCTGTCGCCGTCACACCCGTGCTGCTGTCCAGGAACGGATGGCTGAACATGTACCCTGCAAGACGGAAATCGCGACTTTTTTAGAAAACAACATCATGTAGTCTCACCTACAAGAATCAAACCTATTTACCTAACCCAGCTCATCATTTTTGGCATCTCATATAGACCAATTGTATAGCATATAAGTACGTGCTCTCCCACTTTTGCCAATCTTCTCTGTTATATTCTATTGCCAGGGTTCCCGCAAATTTTTAGGATCTCATTTAAGCCTTCTATACCAAAACAGACTCTACAGACTGCTGGAAGTCTAAAAGTACAAAAATACTAATAGCAATCACTACCAAAAACTTTTTATAGTGTTGTTCGTAGGTACTAAGTTGTTCATTGTAAGAAAATTATATTGTACCTACCAATATATTTGGGTTTTTTAATGACGCCTCTTATTCATAAGAGTGGAAAATAACCAGCGAAATAGTCATATAGATAAATAAAGTACGTGTTAAGAATGGTGAAGGCTATTAAAACTAACTTGGTGGTGGTGGTAACTTGGTAAGATTGTTCTAGTCATGTTTGGTACAAAACATGGGTGGATTATGAATACCACAATCTAAGACATGAAAAAGTAGATTTGTTTTAAAAGGAACTTGAATATACGGAACCCCAGATAATGAGTAGAATGGAAGAGCAGCACCGTATCGTATAGGAACTAAGTAACAGGAAATAACCACACAATCATTCACTCCATGGACAATGTAACTGCTATGTATTGACGCATCGCGATTTCCATGTGGAACTCTTTGCGTGTTGCTTAGTTATTTTTCTTATAATAAACTATATTATATTAATTATAGCATTTTCTTTTTTGTTACTTGATAGCATCAAATTGAAAAAAAAAAGAACAAATTATTCGATGAAACGTAACTAGGTACTAGGTACCTAGTCCTTAAGGAATTAATAAATTGCGATTAATACTATCAAAATTGACATTAAATAAATAAATAAAAAAAATCTAAGAATATTACTCCAAAGAGAATATAAATACTACGTGTGTACATTATAAGATCTATATTTTTTTTCTGAGATGAGATCGAGCTTGGAGGTGACACTGAAGAGGTGCAATAAATTTTAAGTAAATTCAAACCAAACCTGTAGCAAATATGGCAATATCGATCTCTTCAACGCTGTCATCTTCAAAGACGACCCCATTGTTGATGAAGGCTTTGATGTCTGGTTTCTTGACGTAAGTTTTGGAGAAGCTGGGCTGGTTGTAATTAAGATGGTGGCTGTGGACGAGCTTGGAGGTGACGTTGGAGAGGTGCATGGCGAGGTCGAGACCCGATGCGCCGGCGCCGACGAGAAGTACGCGTCGGTTTTGGAACGGCTCCGATTCTTTATAGTCGTGACTGTGCATCAATTTGCCTATAATATCACATAATATCAAGAAAAACAAGGAAAGTCAAAAGATCTGTCGAATTAGTAAATATTTTCTGTACTTGGCAACGCCAAGGACAACTTCGTTTTGATTGAGAGCAAAGCTGATAATACACTTCGATATGCTTAGTACGTGATTAAACTTTTTTAATCTGAAAAAAAAAATCGAGATCGGCAAAAGGAATGTAATTCCGAGCCAGTTTAGCATAAGCTTAAATGTACCCCAAAAATAGTTATGCGTGGTCATACATAAAAAAATACACGTCGACTTGAGAACCTCCTTCTAATATTGAACGGTAAAAAATATGATGACGAAGAAAAAAAAAAGATTTTACCTATTCCAAATTAACAGAATTATTGGTCGCGTAAATCGATATACGAGTAGGTAGATCAGATACTGCCAGAACAACAAAAAAATTAAAAGAATTGTCTTGATCAAAAGTGGCCAAACCACTGGCTGGCTTTGGGCATACCTAAAATTAGCCTCGAGCGATGGTGGCCACGAGCGGTAGCATGTGTGCTTTACAATCTGACGGCACCCGGTGCGATGCACTAATGACTTATTTAATACCTAAATAAATTATGTGCAGTTTCAATTCCATCGCTCAAAAACGGTGAAGGAAAACAACGTGAGGAAACCGGTATGTCCAAGAACCTCTAAAGTTCAAACGACATTCACCAAAATGCACTGGGCCAACATGGTAGATTAGGGCTCGACCTCTCTCTCTAAGAGAAGGCCTGAACCCCAGCAGTGGGAACATGATAGGCTGAAATTATGATGATAATGGTGATGATGATGAAAGTTAGCCTTGCAATCCAGCGGGTTAACAAAGCCAGCATTTTGGGCTCGTTGCCTCAAATCATTCAAACTAGGTATAGGCCTTTTTGCCTATTAGGTTCTAAAAGTAGGTATAAACGACCTCCAACTAGTTTTAAATAATTTGAATAGATTAATTTTAGTTAATTAGACCTTTATCAAAAGCTATGTCACCTTTTTATTTCTCAGGTCTTAATTTCAGGAACATCTTTATACGTTGTATTCAGTACATACCTTCAAAAGCGTCCATGCCATCATATTTAGGCCAGGAAGGGTAGCAGTTCTCTCCACTGGCTACCACCACAAAATCACATACTTCTGTGATGTTTTCCCGCGTGTCTGTCTTCGTATAGGTAACGTTCCAATGATCTCCCGCCCATTTTACTGAGGTTATTAAGCTTCGAACCTAGAGATTCAAAAAATATCCATTAACAACTTGCAATAACAGGTCCTGAATCTGAGAAAACACATCTAAAAAGACTTAACAAGAACCGATAAACTGATAAAGAAGAAAAACAGCATTTTTCGGGTAAGTAATGGTAAGTGAATCGGTTTCTTCTAGTCAAACGTGATCCATCGTAGACTGCATCATCGCTTAGCATCAGGCGAAATGGTGGTCAAGCGCAAGCTTATTTATCAATTTGAAAAAACACAGGATGCTGGGTTCACTGCCTATAGGCATAATGGGCGTGAGCATCTGAATTATGTCTCTAAGTGCCTTTTTCATTATAAGTGGACAAAGTTGACTGGAACCAATGACAGTTTCAAAAACTTACATCAATGACTGGAACCCTCCAGTCAACTTTGTCAAGTTAGTAGACAAAGTTGACTGGAGGGTAGTCTACGGGTAATTCGACTTTTTTCTTTCTAAGTAGTTTAGGTTGTTGGTGTTACTCTCGTATTTAGTTTAGATAATAGGCATTTGACCAAAAAAAAATCTTAATTTTCTATATTCAAATTATTCAAATATACCAACGAGAAGTCAGGAACAACCTTTGACCAGACTAATCAATGCAGTATAAGATAAAGAAGACCTTTGAGAGCTTTGGGTAAGTAGAAGTTACTTATACCTAGGTACTACGTATGGACCCGGCCATGTCCTAAAAGTGCGACCAGAACCATCGGATGATGGGCAGCAGCGTCCTATTAGTACACGGTGAATGTACTGCGATGTCCAAATCACCTGCCAAGCGTGGTGTTTATGGCAACACCCTTCTCTATGAGAGAGGCCTTTGTTCAGCAGTGGAATTTTACTGGTCGATGATGTGTATGACGTATGGATTGGAATATTGCAAACAGGGCAAATCGAATAGTGCTAACAGACGCTCGAACGCGGCTGACCTCAACCGCCAATGGGAGAGAAAGAGAGGGAAATATGATATTCTCACTCTTTCTCTCCCGTTGGTTGGAAGGCGGTCCGTCAGCCGCGTTCGAGCGTCTGTTAGCACTAGAAGGAATGAGGAGGAACGGTACCTACATGAACTTCCGTCTAATTATGATAGAATTTCACTGAGGTAAGTTCGTTTGATCACTAATTATACTCGTTCATCCTTCTAGCCTAGATTGATACGATATTTACTAGTAGACTTTAAAAGATAAGATATTATGAAATGCATGATACTAGTGGCAATTAATGTTTTACATTTGACACGCACGCACACACAAATGCCATTTCGACAAGTTGTTGTCTAAAGACACTCGCGTAAAAATAAGCGTGACTGCAACATAATTTAAATAAAATGCACGTTTATCATCTCGACATGCACCTACACAAGATAAAGCAATAACCATGCAATAACAGGTTTCCATACGGGTGTTGAATCATGACCTCATGAATCCGATGAGGCAAGGCGGTTTGTGATTAGTTCTTTGTTTTCTATGTCTTTCGTCTTGCATGAGGTCAGCCATTGGAAGTATTCGCCTGTCTTTTGATTAGTTTATATGTAAAGTACAGAGCTAAACGGAACGGTTGAAAGGAAATCATTGTACTCATCATGAAATATATTATCATCATCATATAGAAATATAATATAGTTGGCAAAGATTAGAACAACCTGCCTTGCTGGCTGGCTTCCTTCATCTTCGACCACATCGTCGCTTAACAATAGACGAGTTGGCGGAAAAATCCAGAATTATTCGCGATTAAAAACATTTAAAAGTTACTAACTGTTACTACCCGCGACATCAGATGCGTATCATTTCATACAAACGTTTAACCCATTTTTGCCACCCCTTAATTTGTCCCTTTCGCAAAATCCTTTCTTAACGTCTTAAGTATTTTCCTTTGTAGGACCATGGATATCGGTAGGACCAACCCTAAAACCCCGAATTTTTATAGCTTTTCTATAAAAAAAAATGTGTGAATGATTTTTTTCTGTTGAACAGCAGTTTTTTTTGCTCTTTTAGTGTTGATCATACCACAAAAGTTATTAATAATGATAAGTACCACCGTTCTAAGAACCTGTTTATGAATACTATTAGCCTCAATTGCGATTGAATTGGAATGAGGGAAATATTTTCATGTTTACCTTTTGTTTGTTGATCAATAGTTTCATTTTCTTAGAAATGCTTATGGACTTTATTTTAAAACGATAAGGATTGCTTGCCTAAGTATACCTTATTATTCTTATTTGATGGAATATTTTGATAATAATCTAGAAATTTAAATTTATAATCAAGTTGATTATAAATTCTTAGATTGAATATCATCAGAAATGTCTTTTTACATTCTGCACACGTAGAGCTTCGTAACATATCGCTAGTATGAATGGAAGATCATGAATTGATGAATTCAATTATATAGTATATTTTATGTTTATTGAGGAAGGTAATGGATTGCCAAAGATTGCCATTTTAGGTATTTTAAATCTAACGCCTTCTAGTAGTCATCTAGAGCCGAATATGGCACCCGCGATTTTACGTCAGCATCAACAGCTGCATACTGAAGCATTTGATACATTACAGATGCACTTGTAGATATTCTACGCAAAAACAGCTGAGTTCAATTAGTATTCTTGACTTTATTTCAATAGCACTAAAGTTAGAGATAGCTCTTACCGATGAGCACGGCTTTAAATAATGGCGAGAATAATATAATATCATTCAATGCATGTAACGCATCAACCTGTGAACTAAGTATAAGCAATATGGTGTTTTTTTTCTTAGTAAGGTATAAAAAACATGCAAATCAAGACCTAGATTTATTTCCAAGACGGTTTCGCTTATCTTTGACATGTGTTCATCGAGATACAATACGATACCTATAAAGTTACAAACGCAAAAAATGTCCGAACCAAAAATCAGCGTACGCCACGCATTGCACCGACTTTTTGGTTAGTTTGAACATAGATAAAAATTATCGAGAACTTGTAGAGAACGAATACTCTATTCTAAGGTTCTAAAGCAACCGCGAACCGACTACAACGCCGCGCGATGCCAGTGCTACGATGACATGTCATAGCGGACAAGCGATGTTGAATACTATACAAGCGACATAACGCCTAAATTGGAGTAAATATGGCATTGCGAACTTTATATTTGATGTCTAGGTATGTACAATTGTACAATGACACTCGGATGATTTTTGAATATTTTCACTTAGAGATTGTGATTCAATAGGTTTTGTATCTCGATGGGTCTGTTAGACTATGAATTCAGTTGCCAACTTCGTATATAATATGAAATCTTTGTTCATAAGAGTATTCTGTAACTTTCCACTGGCGGTGAATATTTTCCCTCCTAATACAAAAAACTCACCTGAATATGATCCAACAAATTGAATTTCTTGGCGAAAGTTTTTAGGTATTTGTAGAAGCAGGAGCCCTCAGGATACGTCGGTGTTCCATCAGGGAACGGAAACCCAGGGTACTCCATGGTCTGACGAGGAGTATTTGTCCTGAAAAAATACACCAGCATGATACGGGGTGTATTCATAGATGACGGATTTTACTCATCATTATGAACAACTTTTACTACGCGACCAATCCAGAAATCGCGAAAAAAAAACAACTGCGTTCCATAGATAAAATGTCACCCACATTTTATCTCTACGAAATTTAGTGAACTACTGATTTTATCGCGATTTCAAGGGTTGGTCTCATACACAGTTTTTTTTTTTTTTTTGTTTAAAATAGAACGGCTGGCAAGGCATTTTTGTAAGAAATTTCTTGTAGTTAGTTGCACCCATATTAACGAAACGTCAGTCATTCGAAATCAGTTAGTAACAGTTAGTTAGTAGTTTAGTGATGCGGTGTTGGACGCGTTGATCTAAATAAGAATGTTCAATCGAGGTTCACTCATAATGCCTGGTAACAGATTTTCCTTCTCACTTCCGTTCTATTTACTTCTCTTTTCTGTGGTCCCATAGTAGGTAAAAGTTATTTATATTCAATGATATCCTTGAATATGTCCGTCGTCTAGAGCAGTGGTTCCCAATTAGTGGTACGCAACTTCGCGTACCCCCAGGGGTACGCGAAGTTGCATCAAGAGGTACGCGTGACAATCTCTTGACTAAGATAAATTCTATGAAAGACGTCACACCGTGTGTAGTCCATTTGTAGTCCATCTACAGTCCAACTGACTACATACATCGAAGCGTTTCATACTTTACTGGACCTCACAAACTGAGTATTCACCGGACCGGACTACATTTGGTATACTTGAGCCGAGCCGGGGGGTAAGTGAGTTTGAGGTCTTTCTTGAAATGGTACGCAGGAAAAACTAATTGGGAACCACTGGTCTAGAGAATCTAGAGATATACCCCGTAAATATAATAATAGGTTGAAATTTAAGCACCATTATACCTATACCTGTTTAGGAATTCGCTTAAATATAAAAATCTTAATCATAAGAATTTTTAGACAACCCAAAACACAGTTATAATAATATATTAAAAAAATAGACCAAGACCAGTTTACATACACATTTGCTTAATTTTCAAACAAACAGGTTGTCTCAGTTTGTTTAAACAATGATCTAACATCCGCAGTTTCACTCGACCGTTCAGCAAACCGAATTTAATTAACATTATTGTTTAAATACAATGTGATTTACGCAAATTACGCGAACGCGATGCGTTTAGCATCCACGAGACCACGAAAAATTACGGGATTTTTGTTTGCACACACGGTCACCTGACCCCAAACTAAGCAAAGCTTGTAATAATTATGATTGCCAGAGACTGATATACGTAGGTACATATATATTTAACACCCAGATATAGAACAAACACCAATGGTCAACACATGAATGTTTGTCCTAGGTGGGAATCAAACCCACACCACCAAGCGCAGAAGGCAGGTTCACTACCAATTGGACTAATAGGCTATCAAAGAATGATTAAACAGATTACCCTTTTTTTTTTTTTTTGGTACAATGTATTTAATAAAATTGCCAAGAACTTGTAGATTGAAAGAAAAAAATTAAAACGGGGTTTAGATGTTTCAAAATTAAACTTACATTAAACTTATTCATCATCATCATCATCAGCCGGAAGATGTCCACTGCTGAACATAGGCCTCCCCCTTTAACCTCCACACTGAACGACAGCCCGCCAATCATTAAATCAACATAAATCAAACTTACTCATATCCTCGGCTATCTCCAAAATATTAATGTACTGTTGCCATAACCGCGTAAATTGATGCAACGCAACCCAAGTTGACGAGATATAATTTAACTAGTTACTAACGTAAGAAATTAAAACTGTTTCCTCGAACATGGCTATCTGCAATAACTTTGTTAGGAAGTACCGTACATATTGGCATCGATTCTGGTGTACTCTAAACTAAACTAAACTAAATTTGACAGCTCTAAAACTGTTGTTATAGCGATAGCAACTGGCGAAAGGAATGCCAAAATGCAATGGCACTAGCTCTTAAGTTTTTTATTCTCAAGTGTAATTTTAATTTCTCGTATGTAAAATATTCAATCAGTATCGCTCATCCAAACATATTTTGTTTGACATACGCTTCTGTCGTTAAAACCTGAACCAAAGCCAACGCTGAGTTATAGGTAAAATAAAAAGAAGATAAACTTACATTACTATATCAACTTTACCCAGACTTTTTTTTTTTTTTTTTGACTACGGCATCGCAGGTTAGTCCTGCGTTTATATAGATAGGTGACCAAAATAAGAATTTGAACAAAAGCAACCGTGTAAAGAGTCAACGTAGTAATTTTTTTAAATATCCCGCTCCTCACCTCAATCCTTTATACATGCTAGTGAACAGAGGTAGGCCATCCTCGTCAATGCCAACCTGAGGATCGAACCTCCAGGTGCCTCCGATATGTCTTGAAGCTTCAAACACCGTGAAGTCAACGTCATACTCCTTCAGGTACCTGGCGGTGCCGAGGCCAGAGTACCCCGCGCCAATGATGCAAGTCCGCGATTTGGGCTAAAATAAAAAAGTTTAAATAAGTATAAAGAAGTAAAATGATCTTAGTAACTTTATCAAAGAACTACCTAGGGTGCAATACACTTTTTGAGCAAAAATGGTAATGATTTT
This sequence comes from Agriopis aurantiaria, assembly GCA_914767915.1. Taxonomy (NCBI): domain Eukaryota; kingdom Metazoa; phylum Arthropoda; class Insecta; order Lepidoptera; family Geometridae; genus Agriopis; species Agriopis aurantiaria. The sequence continues at coordinate 7,956,925 of OU612000.1, read as the reverse complement.
ATTTTATGTTTACCTAACTCTGATATTAACTTACGCATAGGTATACAAGAAGAGACTAAATACTGCTTCATCACTCTACTTACCGGTATAGCACCTTCTTGTTTTGAATCATAAAAGACTGTGATCATAAAAGGTAACAGCATCATCATCAACATCAGCCAGAAGACGTTCACTGCTGAACATAGACCTCCCCAAATGTATAGCTATGTCTGTGACTCTAGTTCTTTGGCGAACCACGTTCCGGATTGTACCGCGCAAAGAAACTCCGAGCATAGCTCTCTCCATTGCCCACTGTGTGACTCTAGGTTTTTACAAAAAGATAACAGCGAACCTAAACGTAAAAAGACTGCACATAAATACATAATCAGTGTAAAATTTCCGCGCTAGTAATGGCTGCCAGTCTGTGACGTCCAAATAATTTTCACCCGTCTACTACTCGCACACTCTGCCAGCCTTCATAATAAAATGGCTTTACAGCTGCCAAATCCATACAAATTCATTGACAACAGCCAACAGCTGCTCCATATACCTCCTACCAGCCATGGGTGAATCAATCCCAATATGTTTCTTTTGTAATATTTGCTAGAGGATCTTCACCTTTAATATATTAAGTGCAAGACGTATTATATCGGTGTCACCAATAAGTTTGTATTTTCCTTGTGAAGTGTAAATAATTTCAACAATTTACATTCACACGGTGACACGTCCATGGCCTGTTAGCCAATTTAACTTCGCATAATGCGGATTACATGATAGCGTAGGTTTGAAACTGCAATGCAACTACTTATACCTAACCTATTTTGAATTAGACACGATAGGAAAAGGCATTGGAACGATTTTATACGTTTTTGTTTATTTTGTCTACGCTTGGCTACGCAATATAATATTAAAATTCTAAGCTACGACCCATGACGTTTTCAGTTCCGTTCCTATAGAGATTCCAGTGCCCGTCATCATAGAGGCAGACCACTAAGAGAAATTTAGGCCCGTATTCTAAAACAAGACTCAAGTATCGTTTGATCTTAGTTTACCTGATTATTACTTGAGCCTAGAATCGTTGCTTAAGTATTGTTCTTATTCCAAAACTGCCCTTAAACTCAACTCAGCTGAATCTAGATTTAAGTAGAGTTTCAAGCGGATATTCTTTTTGTCTATGAATCAGTCTGTTTTCGTTTACATTTTTATTTTAGTTTAACAATGTCGTTCCGCGTAACGCATAATTAAAAATGTTACAATAATTTATTTAATTAAATAAACAGTAATGTAGTTTGAAATTATTAAGTATTTAACTATTTAGGTAAAACTAGTTAAAACTAGTTTTAAGTAGAGAATCATGACTGAGCGTCGTTTTAGAATACGGGCCTTAGTGTCTGCAATCCTACAAACCTGACTGTAGGTACTCCAGTACATCCGTACGGCCATGGATCGGAACAAACTGTCGGCTTCCTTGTTTCCTGAGAGATATAATCTAAGCCTTATCAAGGCCAGAGTGGATACTAGTGAATAGGTATCTTCTAATTCTGCGTGCTTCATCTTCGACCACATCGTTACCAACAGTGGCAGTTGGTAGTCAAACGCGGACATATTAGCGATAAAAAATAATCGCCAATACAGCCAGGCATTTTCCTCAATTGGTGGTGTCGACAATTTTGTAGTTTATTTTTACTGTCACCTCTAGCCGAGATTTGATCGTGTTATATTGTACAACTAGCAGACCTGACAGACGTTGTCCTGTCTTAGAACTGTCAGACACGCAAAGTCAAAATTGAAAATCTTATTTTTTTACACCTTGGGTTTCATTTTTGGAGTTTTAGTAATGATCCCTATTTTTTTTGAAAATATAATATAGCCTATGTTACCCGGGGATAATGTAGCTTCCCGACAGTGAAAGAATTTTTCAAATCAGTTCAGTAGTTTCGGAGCCTATTCAATGCAAATAAACAAACAAACAAACAATCAAATCTTTCCTCTTTATAATATTAGTATAGATAACGACGTTCAGTACATAAAATACATCCGGTACCAAGTGCTTGATTCTCACGTTATTGAAAAATTTACATATTGATATTGTTTTTTAGTGATTGCTAGAGCTTATTGTTTTAAAGTCATTGGTAAATGTAGGTAAAGGCCTTTATGATTAGATAACATAATATATCACATACTTACGTAGAAATATGCGAGCAAACATATTTCTAAGTGTGTTATGACGTAAGCATGGCATACCTAAATACTTATTATGGATGCACTAAGATTTGGAAATAAAACGTAGAGGACTATGTTGAAATATAGTCCGATACGTTTTATTTGAAAGGATCCTGCTGGTGAACACTTTTACATTATTCAAATCTAATTTCATGCTGTGCTCCACATCGCTGCCAGTGTGGCGTTCCAGTCGACCAGCTCGGTCACCACGGCCTTTCCTGCACAAGGAGTGCAGGTAGGATCCCCCGACACGCCAGCCTTAATGATATCATCCGCCGTGCTTTTACCACCGCCAACTGCGCGGCCGTTCTTGAGCCGACCGGCCTCGTACGTGGCGATGGCAGAAGACCGGACGGGATGACTTTGATTCCGTGGAAGATGGGGCGGCCCTTAGTGTGGGACGCGACTTGCGTTGACACCTTTGCGCCGTCACATCTTTCCGGAACCCAGATTAGGGCTGGCGCGGCGGCAGAATCTGCAGAGGATCTCAAAAGGCGCAAATATGGTACACTGGATAGTGGATACATTTTTGAGCCTTTTGGGGTCGAAACAATGGGGCCGTGGGGATCGGGAGCCAAAAAAATTTTCAAAGATTTATCTTCACGTCTGATAGACGCAACTCGTGACCAAAATGCTGGCCTCTACTTTGCTCAAAGGGTGAGCATCGCCATACAACGTGGTAATGGGGCCAGCATTTTGGGAACAGTTCCCACTGGTAGCGGTTTGATAGAATGATAGTTAGGTTTTAATTTGTTGTTGTTTTTTTTTTAAATAATAGAGTAAAGTTAAAACCATTTCAAACCCAATATTTCAAAAAACCAATTAAAAAATCATGTTCCTACTAGAAATATAAATGCATAATGGATAAAGATAAGTACTCGAAAAGGGCGGATAAATACAAACACAAGTTCAATATACTCTTAATAAATATATATTTTACCTTTCATAGATATTTTATAAATCGCTAATAAAATATCTAGTGTTGGCCCCATAGTAAAAGTTGTTCATAAGATCGGTTATACGGACCCCTTTTCGACTTAGTACACTAAAACCTTTCCGCGCAACCCTGTGCGTGTTGAGCTTCCGCAATATTATTCTGAAGTGTAATTGAATTCATATGCTACTTAGTACATAGAGACTAAGAGACCTATCACGCGCAAGATAAAACCAATTCCGTGCATCGCGGCCGATCGCAGCCGCGTGCGTCTGACGCATGCGTCTAACGCGCGCGTCTGATGTGACAATGCTTCGCACTATGAAAATGTATGGCGCCGTTTCCGAAGTCTACGTCAGACACGTGCGGCCGACGATTGACGTCGCCATACATTTTAAATCGCATCAGCCGCGTGCGTCAGACGCGCGTGGCTGCGATCGGCCGCGATGCACGGAAGTTTATCTTTAAAGGCCTCTGTTGTACTTACGCACAATTAATTTAACATTTTGAAAGGAGTTGTTAATTCACAATAATAATAATTAATACAACTAGGTGTTACCACAAAATAGCATTAACCGCCAGCAAATATGGAGAATGGTCAGCCTTGGAACCGGTACTATTGCATGCTATTCAAATCAAGCTGGTGGATTAGGTTGCCGAGGGCCTGTAGGTACTAGCTTTATTGGCATTTACGTTTATTATTCATAACTTGTAATTAATTAAAGGCTTCCCCCTAATTAGCGTGCACCATAACAATTGTAAGATAAATTCAAGTATGGTACCGTTTGATTTTTCTGAATACGCTTAAGATATTTTTTCTATGCCTTTGGTGGCAATCAATCGAACGCGCTGCCTAATGATAAGCAATTGCTTTCGCCGTTGGATACCTGTAACACTAGGGGAATCAATGCGTTTCCGACCTAAAGTCTATTAAAAGCTCCTTTGAAGAACCCCATGTTATATGCTCAAAAATGCCACAGCTTATTTTCAAACTTAGTACTTGAATTTGATTAGCGGAGCGAAGAGAAGACAGGTCTCAGATTCTAATAGGACAAGCCAGCGTGTATATGTAGGTATGTTTGTATATTTTTTAACCGACTTCAAAAAAAAGTAGGTTATCAATTCTTCAGTGACAACTTGCGTATCGTTGATCTCATCTTCATGCCTCTTCACTTGCCTAAATTTCATGACGAACATTAACAATATAATTATTGTACTCACGTTATCGTCGACCACTCTTCGGTTGGTCAACTATCACGTCCAAGAAGCCCTTTAGCAATTTTGTATGTCATAATATGTAATGCCTAAAGCAAATCCTACAGTTCCAAATTAGGCTATTATGCTTAGAAGCACGCAACAAGTTAATCTTTTAAAGTTCACTTTCTAGCTGGTTACGACATCTCGCCCGAAGTCCAGACAGAGAGCTTGTGGGTCAGAAGCCTACTTAAAGCAGGTTTGTTCGCCCTGCGTTATGTAAGTCATGGAACGGTACTGACTGACATAAAATTGCCCTGATTATAAATGAACTAGCTGCGTCCTGTAACTTTACTGGTGATTTTAGTTTCCTAAAATCACCAATGTTTGCTAAATCGCATTTCATGGATACATTTCGGAGAGTGCATCAGATCTGCATGATCTAATTCCTTCCTATTGACTTTTTTGGACGACCGCTAGGGCTGGTATGAAAAGGAGACACCGTTTTATGGTTGATATTACGAAAACCCGTACGAAGCGCTTTAATTCCGCTTTAATTGTGCGTACCGCTAGACTGGAATGTGCTGCCTGATTGGTTATTCCCCGATAGTTACAATATAGGTTTCTTCAAGGCGCGAGTGAATCGATTCCTTATAGGCAAGTATGATTTACCGTATCCTCGCTTAACATCAGGCGAAATGGCGATCGAACGTAAGCCTTTTTATTATTTAATATAATCAAAAATCGTTAGATAAGGATATTTTTGAAAAAAATTACTCGAGCATAATTTTTATTTTATTTATGTATGTACATAATTATACAGATAAAAAGCAACGCTCTGTTTCCGCTTCACATCATTACTTATTCTCATTCAGTGCCTCACATCTCTCACCTTGGCCCACAAAGATCCACCATCCAAATATGGATGTAATTTTCCCCTTAAACAGATAAGTCAAGGGTACCATGGCATCATATCACCAATTTCAGCTAGTTTATGAGTTAACCATACTTATGTTAGTTTTTCCCATCAACTTTAAATTATTTTCATTCAAATCCATTCAACTATAATTTTGGCCGTGACATGATTGCCCGGTGAGGTAGAGCTACATGTCTATTGTTATATGGAAACAAGTATTAAATTGTTTTATTAAACCCCTGTTAAAAGAGCTGCTTATCTTCAAACGGCTCAACATTATTTTTTTTGTATAGATCTACGTTTGGCCTCCAACTCTTAAATCATAGCTAAAAAATACTCTCGATTAAGTCTAATTGCTAACAAAAAAAACTAAATCGGTTCAGTATTTTAGGAACTATAATGCCACATAGAGACACACACATATATTGATACACAAGATATACACGTTAAATTTATAACAATACCTCTCTTTTTGCTTCGGGGATTAAAAATTTACTACTTGTATGTGATAGCATGGAACGGTGGTACCAAGCTGAAAGCAGGTCATTGTACCTACTCATCGTAATTTACAACTTTATTTTATTTTATTTAGGAGGTACGCTTGCAAATATTACAGTTTCGAACTAGAGAGTATCCCAAAATATGCGTACACAGCATGACTGGTAATTATTGATAAGATATAAAGTTAACGTTAGATTAATGGCAAGGACTAATTAAAGCTAAAACAGACGCTGCAGCTAAAGTACTACAGTGTGAATTGAAATGTATTAAGATCCGAGAGGATGCCAAGTCATGCTTTTATTTATGTATGATTTGGCATCCTCTCAGAAGTAAGGATGGCCAAGATATCCTTTTTTAATCTATAATGTTTTTTTTTTTTTTTTTTTTTTCCGGGTAAGTGCCTTTATTAACTAAACAAAATACAAGCTAAAACTAACACTACAAATACAGTTAGACTGCCCATAGACCGTTGAAGGTCTAAAGACAATCCAAATGCTCAAGCCCACTACCAGTTGGCAGCGTACCCAACATCTATAATGATTGTTGTTATAATGTCTACTTGGGTAAAAATCCTAACAACTCGTTACATCTGAGTTCAATGACATTCTTTCGTCTTTTTATTACCGTTCCGTGTAATTGTAAGAAAACTCATAAAATAGCTATAAGTAATACAAATAAATAGATGTTTATTTACTTAGCACTGCACAAATTGTGTTTTACCAAATATTAAGAGATAATAAGTCATTATAAATGCTAAGACTTCCTAAAATGAAAATGGCAAGTGTTCGTTGATGTCTTTTATAGGGGAGATTGGTCGTCCTTGTATAATAACTTGGAATAACACGTATTTTCAGTATTTACATTAAAAAAAACAGTTTACTCGCTTAAGTATTTTTTTTTTCAACTTGAGCATTGTTTTGTTTCTTTTTCGAAGTAGGTAAAACCGCGAGTAGAGTATTAAAAGATGTCTAGTAGAGTAAGTTAAGTTAAGTTAAGTAAGATAAATGATCACACCTCGATCAATTATTCATATTTTATTATGTATGCTTTTAATCCTACTTCCTATTAATGTAATAAATGCGAATATGTGTTGGTTTGTACTACTTTAGGGCTTCTAACGTAAGGAGGTGCGTGTTATAATCAAACTCAAGTGTCAAGTCTTAGTAGTAATAATATTTATTTCTATTACATATATACAATACATGATGTCTCTTATGGTGCTACGTACAAGCAGTGTTATTAATCATCTGACGCAATCAGCTGATCGTATGTGCGAGATGGCATGTCTTGCCTCCTTCTCGCACAACTATATAGATACGGAGCGGTCGTCGCGTGCGTCAGTCACCCACCGATGTTCGACGCAGGCGCACGCTGCTCTTCGTTCCGCCGCTAGCCACTGCTATACGCGTGTGCGCGCGGACATCCGATGCCAGCTGCGCTCAGCATCATGGTGGTGTCTTCCGTCACCACACTACTATATTTATTTATGGTACTACCTACAGACTAGGTAAAACTACTACGGTTTGTACCTTTTTCACGTAGCACATTTGACATTTCATCAAAATTCAACAACGGAACCATGTAATCACAGAAAAGAGAAGCAAGGACGTTTTATACTTTATACCCTAAAGAGAGAAGTAATATTTTTTACAACACATTTGCTCAAAAAGTGCACTTACGAAGCCTGTATACATCGTTCGAAAGTTAAACATTACGGATCATACAACGGAGCGTGCGGAAATGAATTTGTCCGCACGCTCAGATGTATCCGTGCGTGTGATTTACGGTGTTTTTTTAATTTCCATTATAATTACAAAAGAATTCCACAAAAGAGTTTCATATTACGAGAATAAATAAGCTGAATGATCAAACCTCCTTGGAAGCGCTTTTGCTCAATACGTTTGTCTCAGTTTAATACTAAAGAGAAAATGAGACGAAAGATGTAGTTCTAATTTTCACCACGTGATAGTGGCGCTATTTGCATGTACGCGCCATTTTCTTATTATATTATAGAAACTATTGTTGTGACTGATATTAAGTTATAAACAAAAATTGTTTCATTTGTAGCCTTTTTTTCTCGCAAATGTGTTGTAAAACGTTGTATGGCACACGTGCGGATTGGTTATTACAAACTCGTGACTATGGTAAGCCCTCGACTTCGTCTCGGGCTTACATTCGTCTACTCGTTTGTAATAACCAACTTTCCGCACTTGTATCATAAATAACTATTACAACACATTTGCTCAAAAAGTGCACTTACGAAGCCTGTATACATCGTTCGAAAGTTAAACATTACGGATCATACAACGGAGCGTGCGGAAATGAATTTGTCCGCACGCTCAGATGTATAGCACCGTGCGTGTGATTTACGGTATTTTTTTAATTTCCATCAAAATTACATAAGAATTCCACAAAAGAGTTTCATATTACGAGAATAAATAAGCTGAATGATCAAACCTCTTTGGAAGCGCTTTTGCTCAATACGTTTGTCTCAGTTTAATACTAAAGAGAAAATGAGACGAAAGATGTAGTTCTAATTTTCACCACGTGATAGTGGCGCTATTTGCATGTTCGCGCCATTTTCTTATTATATTATAGAAACTATTGTTGTGACTGATATTAAGTTATAAACAAAAATTGTTTCATTTGTAGCCTTTTTTTCTCGCAAATGTGTTGTAAAACGTTGTATGGCACACGTGCGGATTGGTTATTACAAACTCGTGACTATGGTAAGCCCTCGACTTCGTCTCGGGCTTACATTCGTCTACTCGTTTGTAATAACCAACTTTCCGCACTTGTATCATAAATAACTATTCTTTTCTGTGCTTGTTTTTGTTTCTAATTTAGAAATGCATTCAAAAACAAGCATTTATTCACAGCTTTTATTTAAAATAAAAAAAAACAATTTTATTAACTAATTTAGATAGAAATTATGCTCTTAATTTTTAGCTACCAAAATATAAATGTTTTTATTTATATTTTGGTAGCTATTTTGAAAATATTACCATATTGGTTATTGCATATTATATTGTCACTTACCAGAACTAAATTTGTATACAACATTTCAGCAAAATCGGTTAGGAGGAACTGCTCTTATTCAGCTTGCAAGATTTGCCCTAAGAAAACTAACTTACATTGCAAGTAAAAGCTTATAAGTAATTAAAAATTATTCATTACCAAATCAAGTATATGGGCACGACTCTGGGACGTGACGACGATACAGATTTGGGACGACATTGCATGGATTATGGATAGTTTGGTTGCGAAATTTCTCGTATTCTTACGTAAACCAAACTTAAACAAGCTAGGTAGGTACCTAGTTCATTGAGGCCGTGGCAGAGCTGAGCCATTTTATTCGCACATTTTCAAAATATTTCAATATAAATTATCAATGAGGAGTTTTTAAAAACTGATTAGGTTTTATCTTTATCCAATTGCCTGGAAGAGATCGCTTTTGGCGAGCTACTTGTGGCAGTAGCTCTTAAGTTTATTTCTCTGTATTTTCTATTTCTATGTACAAAGCAATTTTCGTGTTGATATTTTATAGGATTGTGGAGGAATTTGAAAAAAGCTACCCATTAGTTATTTCAATCTTTTCCGCAAAACATTATTAATATAAAAAAATACTAGAACCTTGTGCATAGGATCAGAATGATCCAATTCTCCTGCCCGTTTTTCTATCGAACTGTACAAAATAGCGGACTGCCAGAGCACGCATGAAAAATCAACACAAATACAAAAAATACACAGCTTTATAGTTGATATTCTGATATCGCGCACGAACCGCTTTTATTCCACTTTTACTGTGCGAACTGCTGGTTTATGGAATGCGCTGCCTGAACTTCCGGCGTTTTTTTAAACCTACATCAATTGCCTTGATATTTAAGTTTAAGCATTAATTTATTCCATTTAGGAGACCGCTAGACTTGAAAGCGTGAGGTCGCGGGTTCAAACCCCAGGCCCGTACCAATAAGCTCTTTGGAGCTTATGTACGGATTTTCATACCACTGGCATTTCGGTGAAGGAAAACATCGTGAGGAAACCTGCATACGTACGGAGAAGGAATTCAATGGCGTATGTGAATCCACCAACCCGCACTGAGCCAGCGTGGTGGATATGGCCCAATTACACTTTCGGGGGTAGGCTAAAAGTCCAGCAGTGGACTGTTAAAAGGCTGATTATGATGATAATTTATTCTTCGTACCTGGGTTAGGTTTTTTTTTGGTACAAACGACATTCTCATTTATCGAAATCCGGCTTCTATGACAGCAAAAGGACGAGATATAAGATTCGAGAGACATAGGTATTTTATTTTTATTTTATTGTTTTCAAAAAAAAACTTCCGTTACAATTTAATAGAGTTTTCTAGACTGCATCAAATTAAAACTAAAATAGAACTAGCCATACTGGATTAACCACTTTGTTCTAACCTACCTATATCTGCCTTATCGAACGATGTGAACCATTTTTTTTACATTAACCTGATTTTTTTGTTAGTAACTGACAATAGAGACTTGTGACAACATATCTAGTAATTAGGTTGCCTTTTTTATTACTTATGTACAAACAGTTTTTATAGACGTTTCCTGCGAAAGTATTAAGTTTTGTTATCCAAGTACTTAGTACCTACCACAAGTATTCTGTCAGTATGTATGTAAGTATTTTATCCTCATAAAACCAGTGCTAAGTAAATAAAATGCAGGAAAACGCATAAGTAGGTAAGTACCGTAAAAAATACGTGTGGTTTTAAAAGTTAAAAGAGTTTGTTGTATCAGTGTTTTCGCAATGGGCCGATAAATAAAATAAAGTTTACTATAAAAATAAATAGACCTACCAAGGAGAGTCCATCAGTAGCTCCCAGTATCAAATTGAGCAGGCACAGCGCAGTCACGAACGAGTATAACTGATAACTAGCCATTATCACTAGGTTAGCGCAACAATTTTCCGACTTTATTATAGGAAAGAGCAACGCATGTTCGCGAGCCGGTTATAGAGTCGACTGACAACTAAGTTTCTCAGGTACTGGTGAGATCCATCGGCTGTAGGAGGGATGAGACCTTGACCGTCAAGTTTTACCTAAGTACCTACTGACTCACATATCCTGCCAATAAAAAAGTTGATTAAGTGAGCCTTTTTTGTCATTTAACCAGCATTGTGGTTCAGTCACGCATTGCGATAATTCTTAAGAATTCATAAAAGCGCTCAAAACAGATAACGGATGTTTTTTCTATTCTGAATTAAATACATTAGCATAAACAGCCTTTTAACAGTCCACTGCTGGACTTTGGCCTACCCCCGAAATGGCGATTGGACCATATCCACCAAGTTGTACAGTGTCTCTAATTAAAAATGTAGAATCAAATTGACGTAGAACAGACAAGACAAACAAGGGAGATATGCCGTAGTACATTTATCGTTTGTGTTCAATTGTCTCAATTTTTCATTAAACAATATATACCGCTAAACTGACGCAAAAACTGTAAGTAAAGGCGCTTGCAGACGATGCGTAGTACAAGTAGCAAGTAGATGTTGTTAGTAGCTACTACGCATCGTCTGCAAAGTTTTGGTTAGTGCAAGTGGCAGTGGTAGTGCTTAGTAGTTCTTCCGTGTGAGTTTGTATTAGGTATCGTTTTATTATGTTCAGCAGTATACAAGTAGATACGACCTAAACAAAAAACGAAAGAAAAAACGTGGGCGAAACACAAATAGGTAGGTATACAGGTACCTACGTATTTTACGTATCGAATTATAAACCAATTTGAGTTTCGTAATTGGCGTTTTGGTGCTAAGATATTTTTATGGAATTCAAACTCGGATAGGTAGGTGGAAATGCACAAATTGCACAAGACACCCCAAACTTTAGTGCAGCCGTACCAAGTAGTGAAATTTGGCACGTGATTCCTTATTCCGTAGAGGCCCGCTGAGAAATGATTTTCCGAAAGGAGCGAACAAAAGGGGGCAAATGGAGGTTGAAAGTTTAAATGAAAGTCTACGCGTAATACGAAGTTGCGGGCATAAGTAAAGTTAGTAACATACCTATAATAAGCCGCGATGACCATGTTACGATTTCGGTGGTTATTTTATTTTTAGTTTTCTGTAACAAATAACAATACCTACCTATTGTAGGTATATGCAAAAAAAAAACAAACATTACCTTATCTTACCTTATCTAGTCTATTTAACCTAGTTGTCTAGTTGTTGTGTGTATTGAATCCTGCAGTAATTAGCTCTGATACAGTTCTGATGGGTTTTCTCACCTACATACCTAGCCGCAATGTAGGTAGGTATAGTATAGGCAGATATACAAGGTAGATCACTAAAATCACAAAACAAAAGAGTACCTATTATAGTAGAACCCCGGGTACTTATGCCCTAAAACTGCGACCAGAACCACTAGATGACCGGAGAATGGGCAGCAGCATTCTATTAATTTATGTGTATTTAGTTTATTAGTCTCTGGCAGCCATATTAGAAGCTTTGCTTAGTTTGGGGGGTTTGGGACCGTGTGTGCAAAAAAGTCCTGAATATTTATTTATTACTAGCTGACCTGTCTTAGAACTGTCAAACACGCAAAGTCAAAATTGTAAATCTAATTTTTTTACACCTTGGGTTACATTATTGGAGTTTTAGTAAGGAACCCTATTAAAAAAATATATATAGCCTATGATACTCGCGGATAGTGTAGCTTCCCAACAGTGAAATAATTTTTCAAATCGGTTCAGTAGTTTCGGAGCCTATTCAATGCAAACAAACAAACAAACAAACAATCAAATCTTTCCTCTTTGTAATATTAGTATAGATATAGATTATACGGTGAACGTACTGCGATCCCCAAACCACCTGCCAAGCGTGGGGATTATGGCAACACCCCTCTCTAGAGCAAGGCCTTTGTTCAACAGTGGACGTTTACTGGCTGGTGATAATTATAGTAGAACAAAAGAAAAGTAGAGTAAGTCACACTACCGGTATCAAAATAAATACCTGCCCAATTAAATAGTAGTAGGTACATTGTTATTTGTTACCCCAGGGGTGAAAGTAACTCATTTAGTCCCGAGACGGGGTTTGGCGCCCGAGCGTAGCGGGGTTTGGCGTAAGTCTTTAACCCCGAGGTAAACACTGTGCTTTTCATTATGAATAGAAGGAAACTAAAAATAAAATACATTACGTATCTTAAAAACACAATTTGAATTAAATGTTTAATTGTCTGCCTTATCGCTCATCAGAGCTATCACTTGCAGACAACCACGACACTGATATTGATGATATAAATTTTTATAATTTCTTTTTCTTTTTGTTTTATTCACAGCAAACCCTTTCATTTGATACACAAACCATGATGGTTGATTAAAAAAAATCATCCACCATCTTGGGGTGTCCGCCATATTACTTTTAGTGTGACGTAATTTTATTTTTTCGTATTTTTTCAGAAAATTAATCCTTTCATTTGATACTCATATGATACGAACGAAATAGCTTGTTTATAAATAGTTTTCTGTAAAAAAATAACTGGACCGCCGTCTTTGGGAGTCTGCCATATTGGATTTAAAATGACGTCATTCGTCACGATGACAATGCATGCTTATCTAAGCATCCAAGTCATCCAAACCAAACGTGTATGCTAAATTTCAGCTTTATCGGTCGAGGATAACTGTTATAATAATTCAATTGCAATGCAAGTTTTGGCCCGTATTGTAAAGTCAAGTAATAAAAAATATATATATAACCTATATTGTATACTTGCTAGTAACTTGCCTTGTTAGTATGGGTTAAATCTTGCAACTGAATTTTAAAACGGTTTTTCTCACCGTCCGTCCGTTCGTCCGTCTGTTCTACCTATTAACCAAAGAGAATACAACTATTAACGGCTGTATCTGACAAAAAAGTCAAAAAGTAAAAAAGGAAAAGGGGGTTCCCAAAAAAACACTTTTTTTACGTATTAGATCTAATGTAAAAACGATAATACGTACAAGCGTCAAACTTGACTGACATGATTATAGTACACACTCTAAAGTAGGTATAACCATGTATAACAACTAAATTAAATACTAAATATTGCGCAAGTGCGAGTCGGTGACAATGTTCAAGCGTCACTATAGCAAAATAATTAAGGGCCCAGTCTCTCATTGCAAATCACGTGGCTGTGGCTGTAGCTGTGGCTGCGTAGCAATTCCTTCGACTATTTTGGGAGGCGTTATAATAACTGGTAATTCGGTTACTTGGACGACCTTATTGTATTTTGTGGTGGTACGGAACCCTCAGTGCGTGAGCTCGACTCGCAATTGGCCGGGGTATTTTTCTTTCACCGAATCGAAATGCCATATTTTACTAATTTTGAAGTCGGTTTTTAAATTGATAATTATTATATTTTGTGGTGGTACGGAACCCTCAGTGTGCGAGCAGGGCTCGCACTTTTGCTCGCTGGTTTTATTATATCGGCTTTGCGGTCATATAGTTTATCGAGTGTCCAACAGAGATAATTATTACTTTTCAACTTTCTGGTTTTGAAATTTTGGCGCCAAAGGGAAAAAAAATGTTGCCTCATTGCAAAGAATTGCATTGAGTAATTGTGTTCCGTGATTCTAATTCTGATTATCACAGATTTATAAGATCTGGGGCCTTACGGACAACAGCTAATTGCGGCACCTAATCCGCTCAGTTGGAAAATCACGCGAACGTGAACCTTAACGCGCCCAGATACGGTTGTTTTACGTTTACGACGTTAGTTTGGTGCAGCAATAGCTGTTGTCCGTATATAAGGCCCCAGCGCTTGGCAAGATTCGATCCTGTTCATCAATCCAGGTAAACACCATGGCTCTTGCTACCAATATACATTATACAGGTTGCGCGCGCAGATACGGTTTGCGGTCGCGTGATTTTCCAACTGAGCGGATTAGGTGCCGCAATTAGCTGTTGTCCGTAAGACCCCTGTGCTGATTACAAAGATCTTGTATATAATGTAAAACTTCCTTGGCTGATTATGGATTGTACTTGACACAGATATAAACAACAGATATGTAGTACTTGACAATATTTCCATAATTGACACTGGCAAATACACAAGAGTCGTCTTGTGACAAGACGTGCCTGTGAGACGTGCGATCCCGTAATCCTCTCAAAACATAGATTCAGTATAGGGATATTGACAAAATTTTGCAATGGCCTTTAATTTAAAGAATATGGTGCATATTCACTTTAAAAAATACTTTTACCTCCATTAGTTCATTTATTGAATAATTATTAGCTCTTTTTATTTCAATTTTTAAATGACGCATCAAAACGCGCCAAATCGACGTTGTGACGTCAATATACTTAACTACAGAGTTGCGTTCAAGGCATGCGATAGAATAAAGCACCACCGTTTACAACATCATCGTCAGTGTGAAAAACAACCGAGACACAACTTGGCTGTTACGAGTATTTGAGCGTACACTTCAGTTGCAATTGAACAATAGAAAAATCGATGGTTAAAAAAACACTGATGTTCATCTGTCATTCATTTTCAAATCTCACTCTAGGTGCCCCGAACGCATCTTTCGAACGGAATCTGCCCATTATATTACTCTATGCTGCCCATGTAAATAAACAAACATCTGTCACAGTCGGCCGTGAAATGCTGCCGTTGTTGTTATTTATTTGTAAAATTATTTAGTTGAAAATGGATCGTAAAACTTATCATTGGTGTGTAGTGCCTCAGTGTCCTAATGTTTCGAATGCAATACTTGCGAAATTATTCATAATTGTACCGTCTAAAGCTGAAATACGAAGAAATTGGTTGTGACTTGAAAGAAGATAGAATGCTTCACAAATATTAACAACTTCGTCGATTTACGTTTGTGAAAATCATTTTGAAGTGAGTATCACCATAATAAACTCGTTCTATACTGAGAAATTCAGTAAACTTTTACAGAAAATGGATTTGATTTCGATCTGTTTGCTTTGTTTTGTTTTGGTTGTGCTGTCATCACCATATTGACGTCACGCACTGTGATTGGATTTTCGAGTCACGTGACACATAGATAAAAAATCGTGATTTTGAAATCGAAATAATTAAATTTAGGAGTGATTATTATTATTGAAAAAATATTGAAAAAATCTCTTAATATAAAACCTTTCAATATAGCTAGGTTTCATATTTTATTTCCACCAGTGTCAAATACCCTATTCTATGTCTCAAAAGAAAAGAAGATCACACTGGCTAAATAAATAAGATGTCTGAAGCTAAGATTTAAAAGAAAAAATAATTGCAAGCATTGACATTGACATCCAGCTGACTTTTGGAAACAACCAGTGATTGGAAACGGCATACCTACTACTCAAATAGATTCTTAAATGGCTGCCATTACTAGGGTAGGAAAAGAAAGTATATCGATACCGATTATTCGTTAGTCTGTCTTCGATTACTTAGTACCTACCTGCCATGATAAGGATGGAACTAGCTAAATATAATCTGTCCATAATATTAATAAAAAATGCTAACCTCGGCAGCGGTTACATTATTTGAGCCGTTTGGGGTCGAGTCATTGGGCCCATGATGGAGACTTGGAGCTCGTCTCATTTTCAAAAATATTTCAGAGCGCTTGGTTAATGTAACGCGTAACCAAAATGCTGGCGTGTTTCTAAATCAACGCATAAGCATTGCCATTCAGTGTGATAATGCTGCCAGCATGCTGGGTACTCTGCCAACTGATAGTGGGGTGAGCATTTGGATTGTCTTTAGACCTTCAACGGTCTTTATGCAGTCTAACTGTTTTTGTAGTGTTAGCTTGTATATTGGTATTAAATATTATTAAATAATCGTCAACTTTAACGATAAAACTATATAAAATAAATATATATTAATACTAAACAAAACCAAAAATAAATATATTTTAATACTAAAAAAAGGGATGTTAGCGCAAGTTTTAGTAAGTTATCTCGTAAGTTTTAGTTTATTTATTTTCTTGGTTTTATCACAGAAGACATGTCTTATTAGCACAGTTTTAACATAGTCATTATAACAGCCATAGATTGAGGAACCACAAGATGGCGAAGTGGCACCCGTTTTTTGTGTCTGTTTGCGTAGAGAACAGCTAGTCATCTCCATAGGGTTACCAGCTCACGGTTATACCTACCGTTACCCAAAGACTACTATATATATACGGAGATAGACTGGCAACTCAGCCATATTTGAAATTAATTATATGTGCCTCCATCTATCCGCCACTAACGGTACTACATTTAACCTACAGATGAATAGCAGGTTGTATTAATTCTATTCTACTACAGAAAACGCTTGTAGTTTTATACAAAATGTATGAGATTTACACAACTGGTGAAAAATTCACGTGACCAATCCCATACATTCCGTAAAAAACTACAATCATTTTCCATAGTAGAAAAAACATCTTGCCTACTGTAAAAATTAAGTCCGCTAAGCATAAGTTTGGCTTAACCACCCAAAACACTGCGCGCCTTTTAGCGGCCAACGGGTAGCTGGCGGCGACCGTCCCAGTGACGTCATACGCACCCACGTACATTTCTTTTAACGGCAGGAACGGCATAATGTTTATTACTTAATATCTTCGTAAGTAATGGTCCGATTTGGATAATTCAAAAAGATATGTCATGAAGAATAAAGTGAGTACTAGTTCTATTGAATTTGCTACAACTTTACTAATATGGTACTGAGACGTGGTCTTTAACTGTTGGCCTTTTGGAAAAGCTCAGAGTCACACAGCGGGCAATGGAGAGAGCTATGCTCGGAGTTTTTTTGCGCGATAAGATCCGAAACGTGGATATTCGCCAAAGAACCAGAGTCACCGACAGCTGCTAAAATTTGCAAGTTGAAGTTGCAATGGGCGGGCCACATCGCCCATTGCCATCGCATTGCCATTGCCATCGCCCATCGCAGAACCGATAACCGATGGGGAAGAAAGGTTCTGGAGTGGAGACCACGAACCGGAAGACGCAGCGTAGGGAGGCCTCTCACTAGATGGACCGACGATATTGTGAGAGTCACGGGTATCCAGTGGATGCAAAAGGCGGGCTGTCGTTCAATTTGGAGGTTAAAGGGGGAGGCCTATGTTCAGCAGTGGACGTCTTCCGGCTGATGATGATTACTGATCCTCATTATAAACTCTTCCTCATCAATTTCGATATTTTCTTTTTCATTTGATTTTGAGCTCAAATATCAAAATAATCGCGTATTGTTTGTAAGCCGGCTGAAGTATCTTTTTCACAATTCGCTCCTTGCGAATGATCCATTGATAAATTATTTATTAAAAGTGATTTATATTTGCTTTCAAAAACAAATGCACCAGGCATTCTATTGCATATGCTCAGTGACCATACGGAGCCAAACATATTTTCTAATGGGTCCTGTCATCCTGTGGTTGAAATTTATTAACAATATAATTAAGTTGATTTTTGTGTAAAGAATTTACAAGCATTTGGAATCCTTCTTTAGTCTTAATCCAGCTTGTTATGGACCGAACAACCTTTTCCCTCCCGTCATTTAAATATCGTAACGATCTTAAAACTGGAAGAGCTTCACTCCAAAATTTCTGATGTGGTGATTTCGGCGTTACTGCAGCAAGTAAAAATGTCTTCCCTGAATTTCACTGTAAGATCCATTCACCGAATCAAATAATTTATCGAAGAACATCAAAAGATGTGCAGTTTCTTCACATTCTTTTGGTAACTTCAAAAATCAAGCAACATTGTTTTCTATAAATCTCATAATTTTGAGATTGCAAACACAAACCAATCTCGAAAATCTTCTTAAAAATCTTTTTCTTCTTGTGTATCCGATGTTACACCACCTTCATTAGGAACCATTGCAGCACTTGTATCATTTACATTTGTATGTCCTGCGTTTGGTTGAGATTGCATGCCTGAAACACAAAAATATTACTATAGCTTTGCCAGAGTCTCTACCTATTATAGACAGCTGTCATCCGAAATGAAGATCTCGACGAGATCTATCACTTTTGCGAAGGAACTGCTAGTCCAGGATCGACAGTTTCCGAGATATCGCCCAAGCAAGTTTGACAGCTGTCATCCGAAATGAAGATCTCGACGAGATCTATCACTTTTGCGAAGGAACTGCTAGTCCAGGATCGACGGTTTCCGAGATATCACCTAAGCAAGTTTGACAGCTGTCAACCGAAATGAAGATCTCGACGAGATTTATCACTTTTGCGAAGAAACTGCTAGTCCAGGATCGACGGTTTCCAAGATATCACCCAAGCAAGTTTGACAGCTGTCATCCAAAATTGAGATCTCGACGAGATCTATCACTTTTGCAAAGAAACTGCTAGTCCAGGATCGACAGTTTCCGAGATATCGCCCAAGCAAGTTTGACAGCTGTCATCCGAAATGAAGATCTCGACGAGATCTATCACTTTTGCGAAGGAACTGCTAGTCCAGGATCGACGGTTTCCAAGATATCACCCAAGCAAGTTTGACAACTGTCATCCGAAATGAAGATCTCGACGAGATCTATCACTTTTGCGAAGGAACTGCTAGTCCAGGATCGACGGTTTCCAAGATATCGCCCAAGCAAGTTTGACAGCTGTCATCCGAAATGAAGATCTCGACGAGATCTATCACTTTTGCGAAGGAACTGCTAGTCCAGGATCGACGGTTTCCGAGATATCGCCCAAGCAAGTTTGACAGCTGTCATCCGAAATGAAGATCTCGACGAGATCTATCACTTTTGCGAAGGAACTGCTAGTCCAGGATCGACGGTTTCCAAGATATCGCCCAAGCAAGTTTGACAGCTGTCATCCGAAATGAAGATCTCGACGAGATCTATCACTTTTGCGAAGGAACTGCTAGTCCAGGATCGACGGTTTCCAAGATATCGCCCAAGCAAGTTTGACAGCTGTCATCTGAAATGAAGATCTCGACGAGATCTATCACTTTTGCGAAGGAACTGCTAGTCCAGGGTCGACGGTTTCCGAGATATCGCCCAAGCAAGTTTGACAGCTGTCATCTGAAATGAAGATCTCGACGAGATCTATCACTTTTGCGAAGGAACTGCTAGTCCAGGATCGACGGTTTCCAAGATATCGCCCAAGCAAGTTTGACAGCTGTCATCTGAAATGAAGATCTCGACGAGATCTATCACTTTTGCGAAGGAACTGCTAGTCCAGGATCGACGGTTTCCGAGATATCGCCCAAGCAAGTTTGACAGCTGTCATCCGAAATGAAGATCTCGACGAGATCTATCACTTTTGCGAAGGAACTGCTAGTCCAGGATCGACGGTTTCCAAGATATCGCCCAAGCAAGTTTGACAGCTGTCATCCGAAATGAAGATCTCGACGAGATCTATCACTTTTGCGAAGGAACTGCTAGTCCAGGATCGACGGTTTCCGAGATATCGCCCAAGCAAGTTTGACAGCTGTCATCCGAAATGAAGATCTCGACGAGATCTATCACTTTTGCGAAGGAACTGCTAGTCCAGGATCGACGGTTTCCAAGATATCGCCCAAGCAAGTTTGACAGCTGTCATCCGAAATGAAGATCTCGACGAGATCTATCACTTTTGCGAAGGAACTGCTAGTCCAGGATCGACGGTTTCCGAGATATCGCCCAAGCAAGTTTGACAGCTGTCATCCAAAATTGAGATCTCGACGAGATCTATCACTTTTGCAAAGAAACTGCTAGTCCAGGATCGACGGTTTCCAAGATATCGCCCAAGCAAGTTTGACAGCTGTCATCTGAAATGAAGATCTCGACGAGATCTATCACTTTTGCGAAGGAACTGCTAGTCCAGGATCGACAGTTTCCGAGATATCGCCCAAGCAAGTTTGATGATGATGATGAATTAGGGCCCATCCTTTCTCTGAGAGAAGGCCTGTGTTCCAGCAGTGGTTTAAACTTCTTTGCTTTTGGGAAATAACATAAAAAACCGACCAGCGTTAAGAGGTAGGACGGACTGACAGACATAGCATAAGCTTAGTAATAGAGTTCCGTTTTCACCCTTTGGGTACGGTACGCCGCGCGCCGTACGAAACCTTTAAAAGTATCTACTCTGTTCTACCCATAGTACAAGTTTTGATAGTATTCGAAAACTTTTTTCGTTTTCGTATTGTTCCATACATTGCTGGGCTGAAAGATATTCGATATTTTTTTCGTACTATAGTGAAGCAATCTATACCGCCGTTTACTACCGATTTTAGTTCTTTCGCGTTTCCGCTGGAGGCGCTTTACTAAAGTGTATGGAACAATACGTAAACGAAAAAAGTGTTCGAAAACTATCATATCTGAGACTAAGGGTAAATCGTAATTATATTATAGTAATAAATACCTTGGATTGCTAATTCGAAAAGTCTATTCATTGGGTAATGGTCATTAGTAATACGGTACCATTGTGTTTACATTTTCTTTCGTTGTAGGACACGAATATGTTAACAGTTTTAATATGAAATTACCTTTTCCATCGCTCACGTTGCAACCAGCAACTTGAATGACATCTTGCAATACAGTGATAATAATATAGGTAGTGAGTCCTGCATCAGTTCAAAGTGTTCAAACAACTGCAAAACAAGTAATCATCACAGTTATTACCAGAAATTACCACGATTCCTAAACTAAATTCAAATTATCACCTAAGTATTATGCCATTGCAGACCATGAGAAGTACAAGTAGCAAGTATCTACTAACTACTAGTATCTAGTAGGTACTTGCTACTTGTACTTGCCACCTGTACTTCGCAAGGTCTGCAACGGGCTTTACTCAAGCTGTACTACGTGGCCTAGATAACTGCACAACGAGTTTTTTCTCCGAAATTTGAACAAAGCTTAGCACAAATATATTATGGGTTCACAGTTCGGGGGCACGTAGTATAGTATGAAATCTTTGGGGGGGCAACGATACGTAGTAAAATATGAAATCTCAGTTCGAAGGTAGCTAAATTGAAACGGTGGCACATGCGTTCAAATTAACACTAAAATAGGTACACAGAAACTTTGAATCACTCTACTGATAAAATTAGAGATATTACCGTGAAATATATCGAAGAAATGATAAATTAATTATTAATAATGTTCAAAGAATAATTATTGTTGACGTTATGTTTTTTATTTTGAAACATTTTTGATGGATGATATTGACCACAGAACACTTATACCAGAGGATATTGACACAGTACGTTATGTTGTTTTAATTAGTTTAGTTAGGCGTAGCGTTGAGTTACATTCTCTTTCATCTCTTTGGTTAGGCGCGGATGGATGTCAGCAGCCTTAGAGCGTTCCGCCACTAATGTTCTAAATTACCACAGCATGACCGTTACCTACCAACCGGGGAACGGGAAATAACCTACTCAATTCTATTTCTTCGATATTTTGGTTAGCGTTTCTTTCTCGATAAAATTGACTGCAATATAATATTAAATGTCGCAAGATACGGGAGAATTTTCTGATTTCAAGGTGCTGAATCTCCATAAAAATACATTTTTTTCGATAGCTACGAAGCTTCTAAAAAGTCTTTCTAAATAATTGTTTTGATGTTCATTATGTCTTGTTATAGTTGCCTCCAGTGCTAGAAGATCTCAATGAACGAGTAAAAGACTATATTCTGAAGCCAGAACGGCTGTCTATTCATCGATGGGAAAAATCTCAGGGCCACTGGCACCGGGAGACCAATGTCGATTCCTTGTTCCTTATTGACGATGATGATTTTGGATTGGATACTACTCTTGAGGTTTATTATTTTATTACACATACTATTTAACTCTCAGCACTTTATTTGTACAGGTGTGTTATTACTTGAATATTTGCTTGGGTAGGTAGATGCGTCCCATTGTTTTACCACCTATTTTCCACATTTCCAGCAGTTTACTGTTAAAAAAATGCATGTTATTTTTATCCATTTTCAAGAGAAAATTTGTAATGTCCTGACCTAAAGGTGGACATTTCAATAAAATTCCAGACATTTTATTCACTGCGCATGTCGTTACAGTGGCAACAGAGCAGCTGGTATTACATCGCTAAGCCCAAGCTAACAAAGCCGTAAAAATTACAAAGTCTTGTGTCCTTATGATTGCTGCTTTTTCGATGTGTATGTCTGTCTCCGCATTAAGTGAGAGATTGCTAGTCACAGTATAAATGTATTAAATGGGGTTTATTTTATTTCTAGGTTGTCAGAAACCCTCTTACCGGAGAGATAACAGGAGTTGAAGAGGTAAATATTCCAATAGAAGATGATGAGGATAATCTGTCCATGTCCCGGGCGCCTCTGCCTCCCAGTCTAGCCACTAGAGGCACTACAACGCAGAGTCCATTCTTACCAGCGGGGTTTGAAGAGGAACTGCAGAAAATACTGGAGGAAGCAGCTAAGCAAGCAGAAATCAGCCTTGATCTTGAGAATGAAGTGCAGGGAAAGTTTTTGGGAGAAGGTAAGCATTTTTAATATTAGTACTTACCATGTTGTTGAATAGCAAATTTTCTTGCATACAAAAATTAAATATAGATACAATTTCAAGCTGAAAATGGCATCAGGCTGGCCACGTAACCTAACAAAATTATGTTACATAATTATTTCATACATTATGATGACATATGGCACTGAGACGTGGTCTCTCACTATGGGCCTCATAAAAAAGCTCAAAGTCGCACAGCGAGTTATGGAGGGAGCTATGCTCGGGGTTTCTGAGATTGTATCAGAAATTAGATCCGTAGACGAATGAAAGTTAACGACATAGCCCACCGGGTTAGCAAGTTGAAGCGGCAGTAAGCAGGCCACATAGCATCCAGAACTGATGGCTGATGGGGCCGAAAAGTTCACGAATGGAGACCACGGACCGGTAAGCACAGCTTAGGACAGACGACCTAAAAGAGACCGCAGGAAAACGCTGCATGCAAACCCCTTCTAACCAGCTCTTTAGGAGATTGATGGGGGAGACCAACGTCCAGCAGTGCATGCCCTATGAACAAAGTATGCTAAATGATGAACAAAGATGCGTGGTCAAAAAATTCAGAGTCACGCAGAGGGAAATGGAGCGTACTATGTTAAGATAGCATTAGCTTAATTAAGAGATCGAATCCAAAATAAGGAAATCTAACGAAGGACAAAAATCACAGATGTCGGAAACCAAATCATGCGACTCAAGGAGAGCTGGGCAAGACACATGATTAGGCATGGTGATGGCAGGTGACAGCCCTGATAGAGAGATTACTAGTGGGTATACCCAGGGATCCAGGCTGATGATGATAAATGATTAATATTTTTTTAAATTAAAATGTTTTCTAAATTTTTATTCACTTTACTAACCTTCAACTTATTATAAATCTATCATTGTAAATGGACTCAGATTGCCAACATAGCTCAGAAGGCTGCTTGCCTAAAGTGGAACTGGGCCAGTCATGGCATTCGAATGTCGGAGGATGGGCCATAACCACTCCACAGTGGCTTTCACAGGATAGCAAGGACCTCCTGGAAATGGAGGGGTGAACTGGACTTAAATTCACTGTTTTAACTGTTTTACTGTTTGTTGGACTTAAATTGCCCAAAACAGAGAGGAATGGAACAAGGGAAGGGAGGCTTTAGCCCTGCAGTAGGACCATGCAGGCTAATATAATGTAGTAATAAAAAAATATTTTGTTTCCAGATATCCTGACAATGGCTCCCGGCTGCAAGGACAGCGTCCTATTTGCCAGCGATGGATACACTCTCCTCGACGATGCAAACAAGGAGACACAGGAGAAAGAAGCTTCCGGAGACGATGTTGATATTGACATCAAGATCAACCTGGAGGAAGTTGTTGATAGCAATGCAAAACATTTAGTTGGTAAAATTCTATTTTATAATTTCAAGGAAGGACCGGAGCAGTGGTCATTTTCATACTTTTTATGCAAACATTGCAGTAACATTTTTGGGAAATGACTTTACTGATGAACCTCAGTATGTGAGCCCGACTCGCACATGTCCGGTTTATTTATCTTAGCAGCAATAAGGCAATAACGCCTCACGGCCAACGAGAGACTCGCCCCTTTCAAAACGCATTTTTTTGGATAGTGTAGATCTATGTTTCTAGATCTACATTTTTTGTACGAAAATAATTACATATACTAAAGTATTCGCTACTCCCTTACTGATATTGCTCTCGTCCCATTCTCTTAGGTCATAATCACAGCCATAAAATTAAAGCCCACTTTCAGATCTGTGGAAAGCAGATGAAGATCTACCAAAAAAGCCAAAACCAGGTCAAAAGATCGAAATCGACGATTCACTTGACAATGACAATTTCCTCGAGGCTACCATAATAAGGCCCCCGTTAGAGCTTCCAGAGATACCCATACTGAACATCACCAGTTCCAATGTGAAGCTGGGTGTGACTTCCACGGAGTGGGCTGAGATGATAGACGTGTCTCAGCCAGTCCCTGAGTTTAGAGAGAAGCTTAAGGATATGGCACACACTTATCCGTTTGAATTGGATAATTTCCAGAAACAGGTATGCTTAATTCAGACTTTTATGGAAACACTAGTGCAGTGCTGGATCACTTGCTGATTTCAAATTCTGTAATCTTCCTGGGGAAAAAAGCAATTAAGTGTTTATTAGGTAAAACAGACAGTAGTTACTCTCCTACTTCATTTCAGCCTATCATGTTCCCACTGCTGGGACACAGGCCTTCTCTCAGAGAGAGAGAGAGAGGATTGGCACTAATCCACCATGCTGGGCCAGTGCATGTTGGTGAATTTCATGTCTTTGAAATTTGAAGGTTCATGGACATACCGGTTTACTCAGGATGATTTCCTTCACCGTTGTTGAGCGATGGCATCGAAATGCACATTATTTATTTAGGTGCTAAATAAGTCATTGATGCAGGGCCGAGGATCGAACTGGGTGCCGTCAGATTTTAAAGCGCACATGCTACCGCTCGGCTGCCATTGCTCACACTTTTCCACTTATAAATGTTAAATTATACCTGGCACATTCATTGGCCGATCCAGGCATGGGGGCCATGCCCTCCCCCCCCCCCCCCAACACCTAGCAATTCCATACATTCGACTCAATTTTTCGATTTGATTCCTTCGAACCTTGTCAGAATGCCCCCCCCCAAATAAAATCCAGAATGCCCCCCCCAAAATGAAGTCCTGGATCCGCCCCTGGGCACATTGACCTCTTATTATGTCATGTCTCGCTATAGTGTGTCTCAGAAGATCAAGTAGCCTGGTACGCTGATCTCTTTCAATCAATAAGGCACGGTGTCGGCGTGAAAATTGGTTTTAGAAAAAAGGTTTAAAAGCAATATGTATTTTGGCGATTTTTAATGCAAAATGATGCTGGTTTTATTATATACTATGTATCAAATTTTCAGGCAATATTAAAACTTGAAGAAGGGCATCACGTCTTCGTAGCTGCTCATACTTCGGCCGGTAAAACTGTCGTCGCTGAATATGCGATAGCTATGTCCAGAAGAAATTGCACAAGGTAAACCAGTAGACCAAATTAGCAGTAGTAGTAGTCGCTCTTTGGTCTTTTTGAGCTGTGGACATTGTACGCCTTAGACTTAACATCATCACCATTTTTCATCACAATGCGGGTGAAACCGCGGGGCTCAGCTAGTTATTAATATTTGCGACCCTTTGTCATTGTGCGACTAAATGATTTTACTTATAGAATATTTGTATATCGCCCACTGTACCATAACCGCGTTTACTCCAGGGCAATCTACACATCACCAATCAAAGCTCTGTCAAACCAAAAATACAATGATTTCAACAAGATGTTCGGCGAGGTGGGCCTTCTGACTGGCGACCTACAAATCAACGCGACAGCCTCGTGCCTCGTAATGACAACAGAGATCCTTCGCTCCATGCTATACTGTGGCTCTGACGTCACGAGAGACTTGGAGTTTGTTATATTCGACGAAGTGCATTATATCAACAATGCTGAGGTAAGTAAAGTTTTTTCGTTGTCATTATCCAGGAAAAGAGTTCTTATGACAACTGTTTATTTGTTACCAAAATAGAACAAGAAGTTAATTACATTAACCTATCAAAGAAATACAATAGTGAAGTAAAATTATGTCATAAAGAAGCAGATTATAAAAAAAAACACGACTGTAAAATCTAGCATATAGCACTCTGGGCATGAAGACGAATCTAACAACACTACACATTAAAATTAGTCGAACCGTTTAGTTCAGAATATAAGAGGTAATATAGAAACATAAAAAAATACAAACAATATGTATGTGATCGGCTTAATCTTACGTGAGTAATTCCCGTGTAATATAAATAAAATATGTATGTAGTTTGGGATCTTAGCAGCTCATGATTCTCAAAGTTCAAAGCTCCTAAACGTTTTTTTATTTTGTTGTAGCGCGTCCTCGTCTCATTCGCGTAATTTGTTTTTTTATACGTACAAAATAACGTATATAATAACTGTCCACTTTAAAAAAATGTGCTTAGGTCATTTTGCGAAGTGAATATTTTAAAATATATAGAACAAATGTTTGTGTTAATTTTTTTTTATTATGGGAACACTACAAACATTGGGATAAACAGTTTAGTTCTGTAAAAATTTACCCTGAATATTTTGAAATATTTTAACCTCGTAAAATTACCAAAGCACATTTTTCAAAAATAGAATCTATGCTACTTTCGAGGTAAATACGATGTGTAGAATGACGTATTGTTGTCGTTATTTAGAGTGAGTGTGATGCTACATAGAGCGTATCATTGTATAAACAACAATGTAAACCAACCGAAGTCAAGTAATTTCGACGTTTTAAGGAGTTTGTCGTTAAATCGAGTGTCGCTATAATGGGTATGATGACAAATATTTTTTTATTACCTCATAAAAAAGCTGATCATAAATAGAGTACATCAACAAAAACAAAATTAACATTAGTTCAAAAATAAATAAGCATTTTAATTAAGAGCCGTGACGTCACGCCTCAGGAGCGCATACAAATGCTATACTAACACACGCTTTGCGAGAAAGGGATAGAGCATCCCCTCTATATCCACCTAAAACTTTAAACACTCATATCTCAGAGATTTAATATAATTTTTTCAGTATGTGTAATTTATTTAGTTATATTCATCGCTAAGCCGGTTATTTGTAATAAATTAAACATTAGGACACATGCCTATTATAGAGTTTACACTGTATTTGCAAAATTGTGTACATTACAGCGAGGCTACGTCTGGGAAGAAGTGTTGATCCTCCTGCCGGCTCACGTCAGCATTGTGATGTTAAGTGCGACCGTACCGAACACGCTACAGTTCGCGGACTGGGTCGGACGCACTAAGAAGCGGAAGGTGTACGTCGTATCGACGCCAAAACGACCGGTGCCGCTCTGCCATTATCTATACACAGGTGATACTCATCAAATTATGAAAACCGTGAAAAAAAAAAAAAACGTCCCCGAATATTTATTTATTTATTTATATTTATGATTTTTGTAAAGCCACTTTACTCCATCTCTATCAAGAATAGGGTGGGTAGGTACTGTAATAAAAGTACGATTGATGCTGGGGTCATTTTAGAAGATTATAAAAATAAAACGTATTAAAAAGACGTATTAACCTACATAAAAAGACAAAAATAATAACATGTTTTTCAGGAAAAAAAAAATATAAAAATATATAATGGCGTCGATTCTGTCATACTACTCACTAAACTAAACCAATCTGACAGAACTAAAATATTCTGCGTCTCTTTTCATTTTAATATGTGAGAGAAGGTGTTCGGTGTTCCCTATAAGGTACAACCTGGGTCTCTTCAAGACAAGAGTGACTCCTGGGCACCTCATGGGCAAGCGTGCCCCATCTTAGACCGCATCGTCACTTACCATCAGGTGAGTTGTAGTCAAACGCTAGCCCATTTCATCATAAAAAAAAACGATGGCAACCATTTAGAGCTGTCAAATTTAGTTTAGTTTAGAGTACATCAGAATGCCATTATCTTTTTTACCAAGTTTTTTTTTACAGGTTAGAACTACGTTTGGCCATCAACTCGCCCGATGGTAAACGACAGTGTGGCCACTGAGGATGTAACACGTTGATTTAGAAGAAATCTATTCACATGGATCATATGGATATAGGAAATCATCCCATTAAAAAAAATGTTCCTATTTTTATTTTGTTCGGTTAATAAAGCTGTTGTAATCATGTACTTTACATATTTCTCTTGGTCCTCTTTCTAGGTTCCGGTGGGAAATCAAAGCATGAAAGATTCCTAGTAATAGACCAAGAAGGCAACTTCCAACTAAGAGGGTACAACGAAGCCTCAGCAGCGAAAAAGGCGAGAGAGAATGACTTTAAAAAGAACTTTGGACCTAAAGGTAAGGTAAATTTATTCGTGTCTGATTTTAATAATGATGCAACTTCTAGGTTAATATAGCTGTAGGTAGTTAGCGCTCGCACGTCCTGAATTGCACTTTATGGTGTAGTAGCAAGAGTCACTACTTATTTAAATGATTTTGCGGAGTGAATCTTCAGTACTTAGATCAACTTATGTCTTCTGTGTCATAGTTAAGACCACACGATCAAGTCACCTTTCACACAAAAATAAACTCATTTAAAATCGTTTCAACAGTTTGGGAGCTACAATGCCACATACAGATACACACGTAAAATGTATAACACCCGGTGTAGGCCGTGGGACTTCAGCGAACTTCAAAACCTGTACGTTGGGCCATGAACAAGGAACCCCAACAATGGCCCGGGTAGTGTCTATAGTCGGCGGCCACTTACCACCAGCTGGCCTAGCACGGGCCGTGGACAAATTGTCTTTCCACCGTTTTTATCCACGCGTAGACGCAACAAAGCTAGAATATAAATACGTTTCTCTTTCTCGCGGGATAAAAACGGTGAAAAGACAATTTGTCCACGGCCCGTGCTAGGCCTACAGGGAGGTTAGACGAGACCCACTTTCTGTTAGCGTTGACGCCTGCGGAAAGATGAAATTGTATGAAAATGACATTGACAATGTCATTAGCTTGAAAGATGTTATCTCAAGCTAATGTCATTTACATACAATTTCATCTTTCCGCAGGCGTTAACGCTAACAGAAAGTGGGTCTCGTCTAACCCCCCTGGTGGCACATCGCTTGTTTGCCACTTATTCTATAAAAATAAATGTTCTATTTTGACTCACGAAGTATCATACGGGCTCTTGCGTACAAATGGTATCGAGCGTTTTGGTCACAATGGTCACCTGACTTTTGAAATAAACTATAATACTGTTTTGTTTTAGGTGGAAAGAGTTTCTTGAATCCAAAAGCCGAACAAACCATGTGGGTGGCATTTATCGATCATTTGAGACAAAAGGACAAGCTTCCTGTGGTAGCCTTCACGTTATCCCGTAATAGGTGAGTTCCCGTGAGGTCCCGTAATAGGTATTTTACTCGACATGGCATAAGTCTTGCATTGATGTATCTGATGTATTGTATAGAAAATCTAAAGATGTTTAATTATTTTTAAATTATATATCTACAGGGCTACGCGGAAACGGTGTACTATGCCAAAAGGGGGCCATAGTGCCCGTCATTATAAACAACTTTTACTATGGGACTAAGTCTGAAATCGAAATAAAATTGCTGTTTAATAAATTTTGTCGAGTGCGAATGATCGTATTCTATGGTAAAGCTGATATTTTTATCACGTTATCAGAGTTTTTCTATAGTAAAAGTTGTTCAAATTGACGGGTACTATGGACCCCTTTCGGCTTAGTACACCCGTGCCGCGTGATCCAGTATATATATTTTTTAATGCTGTTCGTTGGTAAACGCATCACTTGATAATGGGTGGACCGTTTAGGTTGACTTTTTTTATGTTCATGTAAAGTTTTTAGGCAAATAAAATTAGGAAAAACGACCGGAAAATTTAAAAATAATCAAAAATACAGAAAGTGTTTTTCTATGGGATTTTAGAATGAACTCAAGATCAGAACTCAAAAAAACTGAAATTTGGACAGGACAACGTCTGCCGGATCAGCTAGTGATAAATTATTTATTATTTTTCCCTCTTCACCAGATGTGATCAAAACGCGGAGAGTTTGATGTCAGTTGATTTAACGACTGCCAAAGAGAAAAGCCATATAAAATCGTTCTTCCAAAGATGCCTTCAAAGACTGAAAGAACCTGACCGCAGATTACCTCAAGTAAGTAATATACAACGTATAACAGAAAGGTGTATTAATATGTAAAGGTGTTGAACCAACTAGTCCAAAGTGAACAACTTAGAACACAAGATAGGTAAATTCGAAAAAAAAAAAATGTGTTAACCATCCAAAATAGATAACGTGATCGGTCATATTGTAGGAAGAGAAACTTATTGTTTTAACATCAGGCGAGTTGGCGGTCAAACGCAAGCCTATTATTAGAAAAAGACACTTTTTTTTCGTATTTAGCTATGTGTTCTACAAGTTGTTCACAACGTACTTGTGTATTAACAATCGAAAATACACAAGTTTAGGAAAATAATACAACGAGCCGACATATTTTTTTCACGTTGGCGCCAAAACTCGCGTTGTTAGATTCGTTTCAGGCCTTATACTCCAATCACAATACAAAAAAAGTGCGCGAAAAATCACGAAATCATGAAAGTCAAACAATGCTTAGAAAAAGGTTTCTAACTCGGTTTTTTTTCTCTCCAGGTAATAAGACTGCAAAGAGTTCTAGAAAACGGCATCGGCATTCACCACAGCGGTATTCTGCCGCTACTCAAAGAAATTGTGGAGATCCTGTTTCAATCGGGTTTTGTAAGTGCATTACAACCAATTTTGAGCTATTAGAAAAAACAGACCTTATTTTTCATTTGACATTGCAAAGAAAATGACGAAACTAAGTTGGAGTTGGGCAGGATATGTTGGCAGGTGAATTAAAACATTGACGGATTGGTGGCAACGTTCTGGTAAACGAGAGGTTGGTCACCATACAGCTCGATAAGCCGAAGATATCGTAAAATCGCGAAATCAAATCTGGAAGATTCAAATTTAAAAAAAAACAGTAATCGGTACATATCCACTCGTATATCGCACTAATGCCCAAACTAGGTCTAGTAAACACTGAGCGGATTAGGTGCCTGTAATAGCAGTTGTCCGTAAGGCCCCAGTATTTTGGGAATCAGATTGTCACAAGACTGGGATGTGTGGCGGACAAATAGAGGCCTATTATCAGCAGTGGGCGATTACAGGCCAAAAATTACAATGATAATTTTTTCCCTTCTAGAAAATCTTTGCGCAACGCGCTCAGTTATTTTTGGGTTATTCCTTGTGTCCCCAGATCTTGTTCCCCACTACATTTTAGTGGGGATGGAGAGGAACTATAATTTCCTGTTGTCCCACTGAAAAATTAAGGCTATTTTATTTCAAAATAATACGAGATATTGGTTTGATGTCGACCCTGAATATGAAAGACGTGATATTATTATACACGTGATATTACGTGATATTATTGTTGTCCTATGTAACTATCTTTCACCCCTTCCCCCCACTAAATTGTAGTGAGGGTCCATAGGAAAAACATACTGTTAAGCCCCAGTGGGGGACAGAAGGAATAACCCGTTTTTCGTCCGTGCGATTGTAAAAGTACATTTGCGAGCGAGTTTGGCAGCGAAATCGATGCATTCGGCTCAGAATCATTCGAATGTCAAGGCCGTAGCCAGGAATTATTTCGGGAGCTAGTACCAGTAAAACACTACCTCTCCGCTTCGCGTTCGACATGTTCAATATCTAAGTAAGTACAGTCCGGAGTAAGCTGAGCTTTGCATTTGTGTGAGTGTACATAGATAGTGTAGGTGTGATAGCCGGCCTGAGGCGCGGTGCATCTTTTGCTTGGTTTAAACCGGCTTAAACAGTTTTTTGGCAATCGGCTTGAGGCGCGGTGCCCCTCGCGTTTGTGATTGGTGATCACTCACACTAATGCAAAGCTCAGCTTAGGCCTCGCGGACTGTACCTACGTATAAAACGGTGGGTTGGCTAAGACATTTTGAGGGGTTCACCCTAACCCCCCCTGCCTAAGGCCTTGAATAGCCAGTTTTAAAATTAATGTTCTTCGTGTTATAATGCAGGTGAAGATCTTATTCGCGACGGAAACGTTCGCGATGGGTGTGAACATGCCTGCGCGGACGGTAGTATTCGATGAGATAACTAAGTTCGATGGACTGCAGCGAAGAACTCTAGCCCCAGCCGAGTACATTCAGATGGCGGGCCGCGCTGGCAGGAGAGGTAACTACTTAGTATACTATAAATATACTTATATACTAATCATCATCATTATCAGCCTATAATGTTCTCACTGCTGGGACACAGGCCTTCTCTCAGAGAGAGAGGACGGTCCCTAGTCCACCATGCTGCCAGTGCAATGTCATATATCTTTGAACTTTTTGAGCTTCTTAGACATACCGGTTTCTTCACGATAATTTCCTTCAAATTTGTTCATGGTATCGAAACTGCATAATGCATATAGTTAAAATATGCTATCAATTTAATTAATTAATAGATAGACATGTCTATAATTGCAAAATAAACAATACAGTTAAGTGGAGTTTAACACACCTCTTCTCATGCCACGTCACCTCTTACGGCTAACTCTTAACGCAGACTCGAATTAGCTGTTTCAGCGCAGTTCGGATAGTCACGCGAACGTGAACCTTATCGCGCCGAGATACGGTTTGCGGTCGCGTATTTTTTCCCATCACCTCAACAGAATCGCAGACCACCAATGTAATTCGTAAACTACTCTAGCGAGATCACGTGGTGCGTCAGAGCTCAACTTCCGTGTAACTGTACTCGCCACAGTTTTTCCGTTTCGGGCCTTATCTCACCCCTTGTGCTTTGATTTCCAGGTTTGGACGACACTGGTACCGTGATAATCCTATGCAAAGACGGCGTGCCAGACTTGGTTACCCTCAAAGGAATGATGTTGGGCACGCCACAGAAACTCTCCTCACAATTCCGGCTGACATATGCTATGATTCTGAGTTTGCTACGGTACAGATGATTTGAAATTCAGTATTTTTTTTTTCATTTTAAGCTGTTATAAATATGATACTGTAGTGTTTTCCTCCTCTCCATTGCAGCGCCCTAACGGGGTCTGTGTACTATACTATTTCCATTCGTTGGTTTGCTCTGACAGCTTCAATAACATTTTAACAAGCTGAATAAAAACTAATTCTGGTCACTGGTTTTGGTTTGGTTATGCAGCTGTCATAGCAAATAAATACTTTACTAATTATAGTTTAAATAACTATGTTTATGTACTCCACAATCTATATACATTACTTCCTTCCCAAGTTTCGTCATGAAAGATTCAACCAACAACATTTAGTCGTGAACAATATGGAGGGTTTGGAGTTTATTAACGTTGTTTTGATGTCATTCTTACTTACATGGTCCAAGGTATTGCTTCAGCCGTTTCCAAAGAGTTAGTTTTCAATTTGCCTGTTGGATGTATCTTATAACGCTGACATTCAATGAACAACCTCGACATTTAGTTTTGTGGTGAAATATTCACACACACGTCATCATCATCAAGCAGAAGACGTCTAATGCTGAACATGAGCCCCTAAGAACTACACACTGAACGACAGCCTGCCATCTGCCCTCACTGGGTGCGCGCGACTCTCACGATGACGATACATGTAGTGAGAGGCCTACCTACGCTGCATCTTCCGGTTTCCCATCAATTATCGATTTTTCGAGCCATGTGACCTGCCCATTGCCACTTCAACTTGCACACTCACATGCATTGTTCATATTCCAGCGCCGAAACCGTATCAGTAGAAGGCATGATGCAGCGTTCCTTCAGAGAGTTCAACCAAATAGCTCAAGCGGATAACTACAGAAAACAACTATTAGCAGCCGAGAAAGAATATTCACAAAAGTGCAGTACACCCCTCGCGTCTCACCTCACCCCTCTAGCCACGTTTTACGATACAGCGGCAACGTATATAGACGTATTGAATGATATAATGTCTATATTGCTGAGCCAGTCCAAAGTTGCGAAAGAGTTGGTGCCGGGGAAGATTCTGATAGTGTCTTGTGGGCCGTATATCAATCAGCTTGCGGTGTATTTGAATGGCGGTGGTGAGTAAATTGGCATCCTTAATTAAGTATGGGTAGGAATTAACTGAAATCATAGGCTTGGTTGATGTTCCAAATTTTTTCAGTCTCCATTGAAATAGAAGCCAATGTAACTAAAACTTACATATAAGATTGACATTTCCACATATGTGATGCGTTTGAGACTCGAGTCTCATGATTTAGTCCCATCTGCTCTCGCGGATAGTTTTGTATATCATTTTTTTAAAGTGCTACCATTCAAACGTCATAGCCGTAGTGGTAGATAAAACAATCTCGATTGTGAACGCAACTCAAGTCAAAAACCAGTTTCAAACGCGTCGAACCACGAATGGTGGAGCTTAAAGTTGACATTAAATGTCTCTTGTTTAGATGATGATGTGTTCCAAGCCGATTTCGGCCACGGCGTTTGTTTAACAAATTAAATTTGTTACTTGGTGCGTCCTTACATAGCTGATATAAACAATTTTGGCAGTAAACGTTCGAAAACAATTCCTATTGCTACATGTGAGAACACCATTGACAAAGTTAGAAGTAATATTAGAAAGCGGTTTGCTTTTGAAGTGTTCCCCTTTTGCGTCTAGATCGCGCCTACCTAGTTTTCGAATGAGTAGACCTTTTCTGCACCAATTTCCTCCACTCAACACGACTGCTCCCTTGTTCCTTCCATGTAGAAGGCTCAATCCCACACCCCTTCATATGCCTCTTGAAGACGTTTTCATACCTCCGAAACTGGCCTCCGCTTTTCCGCTTACCTTTTCGAAGTTCTGATTAAAATACGCGCTTCTTGTTTTAAACGTTTATCGGGACTTATCACGTCGAGCGAAACGAAACGTCGAGCGAAAGGTACATATTTTTTTTACCTAATTTAAATAATACGTGATAAGTCCCGATAAACGTTTAAAACATGTGTTCAAATCGCGAAAGTTTAAAAATTACTACGCGCTTCTTGTTTAGATATGAAGCGCTTTGATTCCACATTTATTGTGCGAACTGCTAGTCTGTGGAATTCGCTGCCTGAGTGGGTGTTTCCCGATAGTTACAATATGGGTGTCTTCAAGTCGAGAGTGAATCGGTTTTTACTAGGCAAGCGTGCTCCATCGTAGACCGCATCATCGCTTAACATCAGGCTAGTTAGCGGCCAAGCGCAAGCCTATTTATAATAAAAAAATACATATATGTATATATATAATTTCAATAACCATCTTCTTTTCAGGGCCGCGACAGACTCCATACAAAGTTCTGGTCCTAAACACTACCGAGAAAGATACAACCAAGTACAACTTCGACGTGGACGAGAATTGGTACAGAATACTGGGATTCTCAGCTATGTACGACTACGTCGGAACCGACGAGAGTACGATGGACCATACGATAATATGTATCGCGCCTAAACACATAATGGCCATCACGAAAATGAATCTCAAGTTTGATGAGAAGATCGTAATACAAGACTGGGAGAAAAGACAGATGCCACGGTAAGTTTTGTCTACATATATCTCAGAAAAAAAAATTGAGGTGTTATACCTACAATTTCCTCTTTAGCACTTACAATTTACTATGATGTTTAATTTATAACGGCTGTCAAGGCGTTTTTGTAAGAAATTTATTGTAGCTAGTTGCACCCATATAAACGAAACGTCAGTCATTGTAAATCAGTTAGCAACAGTGATGCTGAGTTCGACGCGTTGATCCAAATAAGAATGTTCTCCTCATTTCGGTACTATTTATTTCTCTTTTCTGTGGACTCTACGACGACAATTATAATATTTTACAACACATTTGCTCAAAAAGTGCACTTACGAAGCCTGTATACATCGTTCGAAAGTTAAACATTACGGATCATACAACGGAGCGTGCGGTAATGAATTTGTCCGCACGCTCAGATGTATAGCACCGTGCGTGTGATTTACGGTATTTTTTTAATTTCCATCATAATTACATAAAAATTCCACAAAAGAGTTTCATATTACGAGAATAAATAAGCTGAATGATCAAACCTCCTTGGAAACGCTTTTGCTCAATACGTTTGTCTCAGTTTTTAATACTAAAGGGAAAATGAGACGAAAGATGTAGTTCTAATTTTCACCACGTGATAGTGGCGCTATTTGCATGTTCGCGCCATTTTCTTATTATATTATAGAAACTATTGTTGTGACTGATATTAAGTTATAAACAAAAATTTTTTCATTTGTAGCCTTTTTTTCTCGCAAATGTGTTGTAAAACGTTGTATGGCACACGTGCGGATTGGTTATTACAAACTCGTGACTATGGTAAGCCCTCGACTTCGTCTCGGGCTTACATTCGTCTACTCGTTTGTAATAACCAACTTTCCGCACTTGTATCATAAATAACTATTGTGTACTGTTAAGTTGTTACTCGTGTAAGTGAAATACATTTCAGAGCATAAAAGTTATCTGTTTTCCGAACTTAGCATTGTTGGCGTCGTTGTTTGTTCACGTGATTGAAACACGTTTCTTAATGACAAGTAACTATATCTGAGGTGTGATAGTGCGACCAAATTATCTGTGCAGTTGATTGGGAGAGCCACCATCGAATTTCCTTACCAAATCTGTTAGCTATCCGAAGTAAAATTTTAGTTATATTGTTTGACCATACAGATAAGTTAGGCGGTCTGTTTTATATTTATCTATACTAATATTATAAAGAGGAAAGATTTGATTGTTTGTTTGCATTGAATAGGCTCCGAAACTATGAACCGATTTGAAAAATTCTTTCACTGTTGGGAAGCTACATTATCCCCGGGTGACATAGGTAGGCTATAATCTATACCCGTGCGAAGCTGAGGCGGACCGCTAGTTTATTATAAATAGGCTTGCGCTTGGCCGCCAACTCGCCTGATGTTAAGCGAAGATGCGGTCTACGATGGAGTACACATTCCTAGCAGAAACCGATTCACGTTGTACATTATGTCTATGTTGTTTACGATGCATATATTCATCCGTGTTCCAGATTTAAAGACGCGCCAGTAGGGTCGAGCTGCGCGAGCGCAGTGCAAGAGTTGTCTCGGCTCTCGCACGCGGTGCGCACCGGCGCCACCGTGTTAGAGCGAGTCAGCCTCACACAGTCTCTCTCTATCACCACGGGAGAGATACTGCAGTCACTTGATGCTATGAAGAGATGTGAGGTTTGTGGACGTGACCATAATCCTAAAATTTCTGATTAGCAACTAAACGAAACTTGCCTCATCTTCATCATCATCATCATTTCAGCCATAGGACGTCCACTGCTGGACAAAGGCCTCCCCCATCGATCTCCAAAAGGGCCGGTTGGAAGCGGCCTGCATCCAGCGATTCCCTGCGGTGTCTTTTAGGTCGTCTGTCCATCTTGTGGGTGGACGTCCTATGCTGCGCTTACCAGTCCGTGGTCTCCATTCCAGAATCTTTCGGCCCCACCGGCCATCTGTTCTGTGTGATTTGTGCCCTGCCCACTGCCACTTCAACTTGCTAATCCGGTGGGCCACGTCGGTGACTTTCGTTCTTCTACAGATCTCCTCATTTCTGATTCGATCTCGTAGACTTGTGGGTGGACGAATTCATTTACACAGTGATAACCTAACAAAAACTCGCCATTTCCAGAATGAGCTCGAAGCCCAAAAGAAGTCCACCGAGATCGCCAACTTTAAGAGTGAATTCGCGATAGTGTACGAACGGAAACAGACAGAGAGGAAGCGAGACAAGTACAAGCGGTTGCTATCCTTCGAGAACCTTGCGCTGTACCCGGACTACCAGAGGCGGCGGCTGGTGCTGAGGGAGCTGAACTATATTGATGATAACGACAGCGTCATATTAAAAGGTAATCATTGCTAAAGCGTTCCACTGTGTGTGAAAATGGGTAATTGTGCAATACTGAGTTGTAAGAATACCACAAATAGAGAGTTGGCTGACAGAATAAAGATATTTCTTTTCTTACGTGAGTAATTCCCGTGTAATATAAATAAAATATTTCTTTTCACTTTTAGGTACGAAAAATTTGACACGGTTAGTTTTTATACCGCTTGTGAGTCTACTTAGATATAGGCCTGTGGTGTCTACTTTTGTAAAATGATCTTTGGTCATTTTACGACGTTAAGATTTCAAAATTCACGTAAATTAGTTCATACAGTTGGTACTCCGACGTTCTATTGTTTTTTATATCTTGATGGCGCCTGGTTTATCTCTATCTCTATCTCTACATAGTATATAAATTAAATTCGCTTTCCGTGTCTGTCTGTCTGTATGGCCGCTAACTCCTCCTAAACCACGCAACGGATTTTGATGCGGTTTTCACCATCAGTTAGATACATTTTCACGGAAGGTTTATATATATAACTAGCGACCCGCCCCGGCTTTGCACGTAAATTACACCCGTGCGAAGCTGGGCGGGCGGGTCGCGTGTATTAAATTAAAAAATAAAATAAAAAGTTGGCCGTCACAGGCCGGTAAATGTGAAACATGACGTCATAAGAGAGGGTCACATCGTTTGCCGTCACGACACATGAGTTGGTTTTACTACCAAGGCGCGCCAATAGAGTCAAAAAACTGACCCAATTCGTATCTGGTCCGTATCTGGGCGCGATAAGGTACACGTTCGCGTGATTTTCCAACTGAGCGGATTAGGTGCCGCAATTAGCTGTTGTCCGTAAGGCCCCTGAAGTCTGTTATAAGTTAGTAGTTTTTTGAACTGTAATAATGGTTCCAGGTCGCGTGGCCTGCGGGATGGGCACCAACGAACTCATACTAGCTGAACTGGTCTTCCGAAATGTCTTCACCGATAAGAACCCCGCGGAAATCGCGGCGCTTCTCAGCTGCTTTGTGTTCCAAGCCAAGACTAACATGGAGAATCCGCTCACTGACAAGCTGGCTGAAGGAGTGAAGGCCATCGAGCTGATCGATCAGGAACTGTGCACGGTTGAAGCTAAGTATATGGTGAGTAGAAGTATGGTGAGACGTAAGAGTCGTATTACAAAATTCATTGGTCTATTTTAAGTATTTGTATACTCTGGCATAAAACAACAAAAAATTAAGCCGTGATAGGCATGTGTCCTTCCGAGCCTCTCTTGGAATCCCTGCCATCTGTGGATTTTTATTTCTCGATATCTAATTTAAAAATTTATCGAATAGTACAGTGGCATGTGTTCCTGTGTAACAAAAAGAGTTTAGATTAAATTAGATTAGATTTTGATTAGATGAGATTAGATTAAATTAACGTTTAATGAAGGATGATGATGATACTATTTACTACAAACAACAGGCTTAGCGATGAATATAACTAAATACATAACAAATACTGAAAAAATAAGTTTTATTGTCTGATAAATCTCTGAGATATAAATAAATAAATAAATATTCGGGACATTTTTTTCACACACGGTCATCTGACCCCAAACTAAACAAAGTTTGTGATATGGCTGCCAGAGACTGATATACATACATATATAGTTTTAAATACATACTTAAATAGATATTAACAACCAGATATAGAACAAACACAAATGTTCATCACACAAATGTTTGTCCTAGATGGGAATCGAACCCACGCCCCCAAGCTCAGAAGGCAGGTTCACTACCAACTGGACCAACGGGCTTATGAGCGTTTAGTTTTAAGTGGGGATAGAGAGTGGGTGCTCTATCCCTTTCTCGCAAGGCGTGTGTTAAGAATTTGTATAGCGCGCCTGAGGCTTGACGTCATAGCTCGATATAGTGCGCTCTTTGTCTAGCATGAAATTAAAATACCAATAACTTATTTATTTTTTAACTAATTTCATATTAATCAATCTAATATAATAAAACTTTATTATCAGCTTTTTATGAGGTAATAAAAGAATAGTCATCATGCCTATTATCGTAACGAATATAAAACGAGTAAACCTAACATTAAAATTGTTTAAGTAAGACAAAAGTTGTTTTTTTTTCATTACTTATTGTTATTATTAGCTTATACTAAATGCTCAATGTGACAGATCTAAAGTTGCCATCCTTCTACTAAAATGAAATTAAATTCTGGTTTTTTTATTTTTATTAGTTTAAACAATGATACTACTGAATCATTGCTTATTTTGTTCAGGTGAGCCAATTTGAAGGCCAGCAAGAGAGGCTGAACTTCGGCCTAGTCCGAGTGGTGTACGAATGGGCCCTAGAGAAGCCCTTTGCAGAGATCATGGACCTCACTGACGTGCAGGAGGGAATCATCGTCAGGTGCATCCAGCAGCTGCATGAGGTGAGCTGATTAGTAATCTAATGGGTAAAGACAAAATGACAGTTTCAATTCGGGGGCCAGCAAAAGAGGCGGAAATTTAGCCTAGCACAGGAATGGCGAAACATTATTGGTGTACGTGCCATTTTTATAAATAAAAAAATTATGTTGCCAGGACATGGCATCTGATAATGAAGAAAGAGTAAAACTAGAGAGTTCCAGAATAGATCATCATAATGAATAGAAATTTATATATAATTGAATGGAAATGTCGCTCAGTCCTATATCATTGTAAAGATACATTGATGGATCTTTTTGCACCTTTATTCTTATACGACAATACTGTTGGAAAAAATATAGGAACAATTAGACAGATGTATACTGGGTTACTCGGAAAGAGTTAATAAGCCAAAAGGAGTCCCTGTCATTATGAACAACTTTTACTAAGGGAGTAACTCAGAAATTTCAAAAAAATATCCGCTGTCTCATAGAAAACTTTTATTGACACTCGACAAAATGTATGGAACAGCTGCAATTTTTGTCGCGATTTCAGGTTGGTCCGATAGTAAAATTTGTTTATAATTATGAATGAGTATAACGAACCCCTGTCTGCTAGTACACCCTTTTCGCGTAACCATGTAGAGTCAGGTGCTTTAAGTGTAAGTGTTATGCAAAGTGTGACAATGTTAACTACTTATTAATCCCACAGTTGCTGATAGACGTGAAAGACGCAGCGGTCGCGATCGGCGACCCAAAGCTCCAAGCGAAGATGATGGAGGCTTCCACTGCCATCAAAAGAGACATCGTCTTTGCGGCCAGTCTATACACCTCTACCAAAGAGCCCGTAGTTGTCTGAAATAAGAACTTATACCTGATTACTTCATATTAAAATTGGATCTCATAATTAAAATGCCTTACAGTAACTACATAACGCATTAGAGATTTATGATAGTCTAGTGTGAACAAAATATGAGAATAGTATTTTTTTTTAAATATTAATAACATATGTTTTTTTGTTGTACCTTACTGCATTAGAAATAAATGTATTAATGTACCTAACTGTTATTTATTTTAACTAAGACTTAGGAATATTACGGAATTAAGCAATATATTAAATAACTGCAATGCCCGTTGCAGACGATGCTCAGTACTCGCACGAGCATCGCGCACCGCCTGCAACGAGCCACAACACTTTCTGCTTAGTGCCAGTGGCAGTGGAAGATGCTCCTTAGTAGTTTTACTAAAGTGTAAGTGTTTAAAGTGCAGCAGCTCGCCCCATGTGACGCGCAGCACTCGCGCCCGTTTACTGCGCGTCGTCTGAACCGGGAAGCTTTTATGAAGAGAGAGCAAGTCCGCTTTCGTCGAATTACCGGCGTTTTCGTCCTTGTAAGAGTAGTTGTAACCAAAATTCGTCAGGTGGCGCCAACGTTGCAGCTGCGCGCTTTTTTTTTTCTTTTCGCTGGGCGTCGGCTTTCAATTTCTAACATCTAGAATCAAACGATAAGGGAAAGAAATACACTTTACCTTACGTCACCTAACATGTACGCTGAAAAATTGCTATTATAGCATTTCGTATTCAAACTTAGTAAAAAGTCTAACAATAGAAAAACATTTATACAAGATTCATACTTATTACTATCGATTCTCACGCGAGCGAGTCTCATATCACCAAGGATTTGTTCCCTTTAAGTGTATACAACATCCTTGCATATCACCACCAGACAGATCGATAAAAACTTCTGACCCCGTAAAATAGAATTAATTCAGTATACTTAGCATGGAATTAATCGATTAAAGATCGACATCATCTCACGGTCTTCATTCGAACGGACCTTTCAAATCTTTCAATCAAATCTAGACAATGACAAAAAATAAGTAAAACGGAACGCTTGCCCCACCACCACCACAGATAACACATTCGATTTCGATTCGTCAGATTCGGATTTTTTTATTGCGTGCATGCATTTTAACTCAATGACTTGTGTAAATTCAATATTGATTCAATTTGTGATAATACAATAGTTAATGATTCGTGATACATATAATACTCTTGCATACGAGCGCTGTTTCCATTCTCAGTAGCGCTCATGTGGCCTTCTGTGATCGAAGACATTCCGTAGTGCAGTAGTAGTTCGTAACTTACATGAAAGAAACATAAATTGCTCAAAATGCTGGTAGATTACGAGTTTGGGGAGATGCTGAAGACCCCAGAGCGAGTGGCAGCTCTGGGATTTAGTCCCCAAAGCGAGGTGCTGGCGAACCATTTGCTTCCATATGCTGCTGAGCTGGACACTGAGTCTTCACTTTTCTTGGAGCAGGTCAAGATGAATCTGGCAAAGTCTGTGATGCTGCGTGAGATGAAGCCGGCTTGCGGAGTGTGGTCTTCCAGGCTTATGAAGTAAATATACCTACTTTTGGCATACCTTGTTTGAAAGTTACCACAG
Source organism: Agriopis aurantiaria (assembly GCA_914767915.1). Classification (NCBI taxonomy): domain Eukaryota; kingdom Metazoa; phylum Arthropoda; class Insecta; order Lepidoptera; family Geometridae; genus Agriopis; species Agriopis aurantiaria. The sequence goes on along the minus strand of OU612000.1, from coordinate 7,913,517 downwards.
GCTTTTTGTAGGTGCATTAAAATTACATGGTAAAAGCTTGAACCAGTCAATAATATGTATGATTTATGAGTAGGGTCAACATGTTTTGATTGCATACATTTTAATGTGGTTCTCATGTAAATACCCTTTGTGGGGCATTAAGAAAATTGGTTTTCTGTTTAAATGATTTAACTAAGAATATTATGAATTATATTCTGTTTAAATATTGCCAAAAAAAAAAATACAGAACAACATTGAATGACATTACAATAACAGGATTGTAACAACCTAATATAAGTCAACAAAGCATAATGCAGACAAAACAATTATATTGCATAAAGAAAGCTTCCTATTCTAAAAATAGCAGCAAATGTGGAATGCTTTATGGTTCAGTGTTAACCTTTGGCAGCGGAGTTTGGTACTGAAATCTTCTGGCCACCTCCCAGAGTTTCCTGTAAAGCGCACCTGGCTTTAAATCCCACATTCATGGCTTCTGATTTTTCAAATTTGACTGGTTTATTTGTTGTGCAATGTCTATTGTTTATTTTATGAGCTATTTTAGAGTATACCTACTAGCTGCACCGCAGGGTCCTGCTTATAGATTTTCAAACACATAGATCTAGGTATAAGATTCACGAAAATAGTGTGCTGAGTTTACCTATATAGTACATTTAGACACAATTTAGAAATATCAACAAATGAATCCTTTGTTGTCACAACAGTCTAATTTAACTAGTATCAACTGAAGTCTAAATGGACATAATACTAAATTGTTACTACAGTGTTTGTCTTCCTTTGTTTCTGACATTTATGAGTGCTAATCTGATATCCATAGATTTTAATATCTATGGTTCCGACTGTAATATTCCAGTTTTCCGTTGATGTACATTCCCCATGGTGCACCCTACTCTGTACCAAAAGTCATCAAGATCAAGTCAATTTTGTGGGAAAATAAAAAAGAAACACCCGAATTAGTTTACAGACGCCAGCGTAATCGCAGTACACACATTAAAAAAAATAATAATTTAGAACCGTCCTTCTTTTACGAAGTCTGTTAAAAACAGGGACTGATAGAGTTAGTTTCTTATTTATGTTGTTACTAGCTGTACCCCGATGTTACTAGCTGTATTCCAATGTTACTAGCTGTACCATGATGTTAGTAGCTGTACTCCGATGTTACTAGCTGTACTCCGATGTTACTAGCTGTACTCCGATGTTTCTAGCTGTACCCCAATGTTACTAGGTGTTCCACGATGTTACTAGCTGTTCCTCAATGTTACCATCTGTACCCTGATGTTACTAGCTGTACTCTAGTAAAAATAGTCTGTCTCTTTCCAGCCCTACAACTATCTCTATGCAAAAAAAACATGTTGCTCCGTTCTTTTGTTGTTGCGTAAAAGAAGAACAAACAAACACATTAATTTTTTTTAATATTAATATACAATTTTGTTATTTATTCAATGGATTTATACACTTTTATTAATGACTAAGCAAGTATGATATTCTTGCATGACAGTGTAATTTTGAATTAAAAGTTGGGTTAGTAGAATTAGTCAACTCATTTTAAATGATGAAACCTTTTTAGTGTGTTTGCAAGTTTGTAACTTTTATTTGCACAAAATATAATTTAGGTAGGTACTTGGATCTTCGTTTTTAACACCCTATGTAAAAAGAGGGGTGTTATAAGATTATTGTGTGAATCTGTCTTCGTCGGATGACATTGATCATCGATGGCATCGTAGGTCCCATATGGCTGAACCGATTTGGATTTAGTATTTTTTTTGTTTGAAATTTGACTTGATAAAGTGTTTTCTTAGCTATGATTCAAGAAATGCTGTTCAGCCATTTGAAGATTTTCGGCTCTTTTATGGAGAGGTTCTAAAAAAATCAATTTATACTTAGCAGTGAGGAAACACTAAGAAATTGGAAATTCTATTCTAACATACTTAAAAAACTCCGCCAAAGAAACTTAAAAATCGACTATTCCACAGTCACGGTAATTTTTTAATTATTGATCAGCGATAGGTACGAATTATTTTCAAATATGTGTATTTAACACATATTTAAATATGTGTACCTGCAAAATGTGGAATGAGCTACCTTCCACGGTGTTTCCGAGAAGCTAAAACATGGGGTTCTTCAAAAGGCGAGTTAATAGAGTCCTAAAGGGTCAGCAAGGTAATTGTGATGCCTCAGGTGTTACAATGTTTTTTTTTGTTTTTTATTTTATTTATTTATCTAATAATATTATCCATGTTATTACAAATTTATTATAACTGATTTAATTAACCAAAGTATTTAAATTTTTAAACTGTGGGTCCCAAACTTGGCCGATCCTGTATTTTGGGGTCCCTTGATTTTCCAGGAACATTTAAACATTGGTTCAACCCTGTATAAAAGATCTGCTATTTATTTATACGTACATAGACTAGAGTAGAAACTAACTGATTGATTAAATTACATTATAGTAGATATTGGAATATAGGGAAAGGGAAGGGGGAAATCGAAAAAATACCTCATATTAAAAACTGCCTCAATTGAGATGTTTAAATAGACAATGTTACAAGTAGCCATAGGCGACGGTGACTGCTTACCATTAGGCGGCCCGTCTTCTTGTTTGCCTCCTATGGCTCAAAAAAACTATTATTATTTATTCCTTTCATTCCAGGTATATCAGAATATATGGCTTAAAGTTCAGCAAAGAAGATCACATTGCTTTCATCAAGCTTGCATATGAGCTAGCACTCGTACCTGAGTTGGAACCATGCAAGATTCACAAGTTCTCTACCTTGTTTGTAATGCTTGCAAAGTAAGTAACACATGCATTGGTTGGTTGTTCTTCAGCGAGATGGGTTGATAATATGACTATAAGGAATGGTAGTACAAAGCCGAATGGAGCTCATTGTGCTCATTCCTATGAATAACTATTACTTTTACCAACCCTGAATAGGTTACAGCGCAGGTGTTTTATTTGTTAAAAATAACAGGCTTAGTAAAACATATAATTAAATATTATAAAAGTACTGAAGAAATTATTTAAATCAGCTAATAAAACTCAACGCAGCGTAGGTAGGCCTCCCACTAGATGGACCGACGACATTGTGAGAGTCACGGGCATCCAATGGATGCAAAAGGCAGGCTGTCGTTCAGTGTGGAGGTAGGGGGAGGCCTATGTTCAGTAGTGGACGTCTTCTGGTTGATGATGATGATGAATCAAATTCAGAGATACAAGCATTCAAAGTTCTGGTTTGGAATTTAGGAAGGGATGCTCTTTTTTGGAAAGTCATTCACATTTGGACAATCAGTATGGATTTTGTATGGCATATTCACAAGTGACGTCATTAGTAAGTATAGTGCGCCCTCTATCTAGCCTAGTAAGACATTAAAATGCTTATATCTCCCTTAATTTTTAACACATTTCGATTTTGTTTTTGGTGATCGGTTAGTTCTATTTATAATCAGGATTTTAAGAAGACATTAAAAAAATCAGTCGGGAAGCGTATTTTGGAATCAGCTGTTCCATAAAAAATCACATTCTACCAAACAGCGCTTTTTTCAGTGTTGGTCCCGTAGTAAAATTAAGTTATTCATAATGATAAGTATAATTAACTCCTTTCGGCTTTGTACTGTCGTTCCTTATAACCCAGTACAAGTCGTGAGTCAAACCTGAAACCAATTAGCACAGGCCATAAGAGAGAGAACTATATCAGTACTCAGTAGTATGATAGAAAGGTTGATGATGATGATGTCTGTATTATTCTAGCATAATCTACAACAAAGCAATCGGAACTGGTTAGCCTTGAAAGTGTTTATTACTTAGATACTTCTGATTAAATTGGTTTTCTATCTCAAATAGTTATTACCTAAATTATAAATAGAACTGTGCACATCAATAATTGATAACATCTACAGAAACTTTGAACTAAAAACAAGTGGCGGCATTAACGCTAAAAGCAATCTCTTCCTAGCAACTTTTGTTCTAAGAATTAATGCGTCTTGCACATGGTGTATCTAATTGGATTGATGACTGGCGCTAGTATATCTTGTACCTTTGTTGTAGACATTTATACATATTGTTTCATTTTTGAAGTATAAATAACCCACCCGTAAACAGTTTCTACTGGCCAACCCATAGAGCTTAATTAAGATAGACACCGCCAGTGCACCTACGTTACGTGTCTGTGGCTTGTCTTATGGTTATGGTTCTTTATTCATACCAAATATGTTTCACGTCAAAAATAATAATCAATAGAATTAAATGCTTATTAAAATTACAATTAATTATTTTAGTAAAATGAGAAATTAAACATGTTATATTAAAATTGGTACATTCAAGGTCAAAAACAACAGTAATAAATATATTTGAAATTAAATAGGCATAAAACAATAGTTATTCGTATAAATTAAAATATGTCAAATATTAAAATAAAATAAAAAATATACAATGTAATTACCTACATCAATCTGATTTTGATTATGTCCGAGTGCTTGTAGAATGCCTGTTCGATAAGTCATTCTTTCAATTTATGTTTGAACGATCCCCCAGAAAATGCGTTTCTAACTTCATTAGTTGGATAAATGCTCTAACTTAATTCAGTAAGATCACCGTCGGCACTAGCCTGTCAGATCTCAATACAAAAATGTCAAACTGCGACATAGTAAACCGTAAAATCTCTTCAAAAGCAGTAAACTACTGCTGCTTTAAACTACCACTAGGATACTTTCCTGAGGTCATATTAAGTAAAAAAAGGTAATATGATGTATTTTTTTTAAATAATAGACTTGCGCTTGAGCTCTACCTCGCCTGGTATTAAGTGATAATGCGGTCTACAATAGACTATAATTTGACATGCTTGCTGTGTCTTTCCTGGTAAAGATCTGAAATTATTTCAAACTAGCAATTCTACACCTTTACCATGTAAAAACACAAAGCTATAACCATTCCTTAATGCATCAAACATTGGATCTTACAAAACTACATAATTAAACTGAAAATTGGTTGACATTGTCTTCAGGAATTAATTAGTTGGCAGAAAGTCAAAGTCTAATGTGTCTATAATAAATGTAACTATTTACAGAAAAAGGTACCTGATTTCACCTGAAGAGCTAACTCTGCCGTGGCGACCTCTATATGAGATGGGCAGAAAGATATTTAACAACAGCGATACTAATATTGGGATGTATCATTATTTAAGGTAAGTACAATAAATATAAAACAATGTTTTAGGCAAGACAAATTTATTAGTTCATACTATTTATTTCCGCATATACTTCACTACTAAAGCATTGATGACCTCAAATACATATGCATAAATGCTAGCCAAAATGCAAGCAAGTAAATTAATGCCTGATGCAGCGGGCTGTTCGTTTTAATACTAGATTTTATATGCTGGTTTTTATTACAGCTTTCATTTGGCTGCTTAATAATGTTTATTTAGTAAGATGTCACTTATCAGACAATTGGCAGGAGTCAAAATAATACTTTGTAAAATATGGTAGTCTCTGTAAACTTCCCATGTCTCTGCAAATTCAAAGACGCGGGGCGAGCAGTATTATAAACTGGGTGTCTACAAATCTTCGAGTGATTCGGTTTCTTCTAGGCAAGCGTGCGCCATCGTAAACCGCTGCATCGCTTGACATCATGCGAGATGGCGGTCAAATTAAAGTCTATTTACGACCTAAAAATTATATCATATTTTATTATGAGATACTTGAAGCTGTCAAACTTTGAACCGCCCACCCTTCGTTCTACTGCCGAGGCGCTAGCGGGGCTGAAGTTTAAAAGCTCCAGTGCCACGAACCGGAAGATGCAGCGTAGGTAGGCATCCCACTAGATGGACTGACGACATCGTGAGAGTCACGGGCATCCAGTGGATGCAGTGGCTGTCGTTTAGTGTAGAGTTCTAAAGGGGAGGCCTGTGTTCAGCAGTGGACGTCTTCTGGCCTTAATCAACTCATTTAGTGAGGCTAATACTGAACTCCTGAAGGACCGACATTCACGCACTTGCCCTGAAGTCATCGTCACGCGCTACGCCCCGCGGCTTCGTATAACTGTACATTACATTCCAAAATCCGTGTGTTTAGGCCGAACGAATGCCCTAAGGAAGGAGGCGACATGCTCTCAATGATACGCAAATTCCTGTCTGGTTCAGGGCTCAACGACGCTCTTAACATGTTCGGCTTTGCGGGACAGGAAGAAAAAGAACTGTAAAGAAGATTATCAAATACTGGGTTACGCTTGAGGTCGCACAGGTGGCAGTGGGATTGGATCATTCATCTACATTCTGTCGAAGTCACAATCTAAAAATGATTCAACTATTTTTGTAGGTTCATTGAACTAATTGAACCCAATTCTTGTTGACGCAATTCGTCGGGAACTTTGTTATTGCGTGCCTAAAAATTTCGCTCTACATTTTCTTTTCATGAATAAAGAAAATGAAGCGCCTGTCTGAAGAATAACGGCCTTACTTATAACGTGACTTAAATTAAGCAATGCTTAAAAATTGCTCTGTCTCGTTTTCATGTGTGACAATTTCCGTCAGCGAGAAGGTAACAGAGCAATTCTAAGCATTGCTTAACTTAAGTAACGTTTATAAGGAAGGCCGTAACTGACTATTCTATTTGCATACCTTCTACTAGCACTAAGTTATTGGGTCAGTTCAAAAGGTTTTTGGTAACAAACAGTCTGTAATCATGATAGGTTTCGTGATCATCTCACTTGTTTCAACTTTCCATGTCCAATCTTCAACATTGTCTAGTATTGGTAGCAGGGCTTGCATGATCTATGTTGATGAAGTACAAATGTCGGTTACTATAAGACAATATTGTGTTTTTCAGTGCGCTGGAGGGCTCATTCTTGTCTGTGGTCAAATGTGCGAGACCGTAAGTATTAATTTAAAAGGCTTTTAATGAATATACATACTATGAAACTATTATAATAGCAGGAAACTGCAGAAGCTAAATTTCTTAAAAAAAAACTCGTCAGCCTTCCCAGTGATGATGATGAATAGGAAATTAGTACTATACTAGGATTAAAGATACTTTAATTTTATTCAAACTAACCAAGCTAAGCTACTCTGTATAATTTTACCGTGTAAAAGCAATATATATTCTATCGTCTTTTTCCCGATTGCAGATACTTTCCACTGTCAGCTACAAAGGAGATATTGGACGAACTTCTACCCCAGATAAACCCATGGACGTCAGAGGGCTACGTGATGGGGCAGCTAGCCATGTTTCTGCCGGTGGCGTTGCCTGCGAAGCACGCCGCTCAAGGCCACGAGCTCTGGCTGGAAGAACTATTGACATTGTTTGACACATGCTACAATTCCCAAGCTGGTATTACTGTAAGTAATTTCTATAATGTATAATTGTCACAAAAAAAATAACAACCAACTATACGGGAATTTCAATGAGCGGGATTCATCCCCTAATTTTCCACTCGGAATATTTTGACCTTGAGATGATGTGGCCTATTCAATAAAAATATAAAAACGTGTGAATCAGTCCACTAATGGCGAAGATATCGTACAACACAAACAAAAAAATCATTGAACCTCCAATAGTTTGAACTGAGAGATCGTGAGAACCTCATTTCTTAAAGTCGGTTTAGTAGTTAAAAAAAGTTAATTTTATGTCATCTATACGTCATATATTTTTTTATTGAGATAACTTAGTTTTAGTTTAGCAAAAACAAAACATAAGAAGAAAAATTTCTTGTGTAAAAAAAAGTTTGGTGCTTCATGCTCAAATAAGTGTCTAATACCATAACCAGAGAGAACTGTGGTACTTCATTACACCTTATTGCAAATAGGCGTCTAATGAAATCAGAAAAAACACCTTATTGCAAATAGACGTCTAATGAAAAAACGGTGGTACTTCATTATATTTTATGTTTTTTTTTTTTTCATTTATTTATCATTTAAAAAAGAAAAGTATACAAATAGGATATAATAGCATTTAAAAACCACTAAGGTTTATTAGTAATGCCATAATTATGGAGTTTTAGTCTACGCCGATGTGCAGGCTTCTTTCGCAACTAGGTGGTAAATCGTTCCATTTTGTCAACAAAAACTACAATTTCCAGGACCTGATGATGTTATTCGCGGGGCTGGCCAAAAGGAGCCCGGGAGTGGTGGACTGGAGCCCCCACGTGCCCAAAATGTTCTCTAGAATCATGCACTCTTTACACTTGCCGGTCAGCTACAAGGATATGCAGATATCGAAGGCGCATAGTTTTGGTAAGTTTTAATCATGGAAATAATTAAGTTTGGAAGACCCTAACTGCAATATAAATTATTCTGGCTCAGCACATTTTAAGCACATCTTTACATTCAATCCTAACCTTTCAATTCAATAAGTCTTAGAAATGGTATACTGTTGACGTGAAGATTGGTGATCATGTACTTATTGTGCCAAACACCGCCGGTTTGAACGACACAAGTTTTGGAGGCACGCGAGTCTGAGCGTTCTGGTTGAAGAAAATTGACGGTATATTGCACTATTGTTATCGATTGTTTCCGTTACCGTTTATCCGTATTACCGTGCAAAATATGCTGCTGTTGAAATAATAAAAGCGCCCAAGTGCGAGTCCGTCTCGTGCACTGAGGGTTCCGTACCACCACATAAATTGTTAACTACTAAAGTACAAAAAAATAGTGCAAAAAGACATCATGTCCTGACGGTCAACCATCCAAGTACCGACCGTGCTCGACGTTGCTTAACTAATTTGTCACCGACTCGCACTTTGCCAGTATTTATTATTTGTTGTTTTACTTTAGAGTTTGTACTATAATTATGCCAAGTTTGACGCTTGTACGTATTGCCGTTTTTACACTACAGAAAATACAAAAAATACGTTCAAAAAACCGTTTGTTGTATGGGGACTTTTTAGTTTATACTTTTTGACTTTATTAATATTTCTTAGTTAATCTGCCGTAATATTACATATTCTGTGAACATTTTAATTGGCTGTCTATTACGGATTACGTTTCGAAAGATACAGCCGTTAAAAGGTAGGACGGACAGACAGACAGCCAGCCAGCCAGCATAGGCTTAGTAACAGGGCCCCGTTTACACCTTTTGGGTACAGTACCCTAAAAACTAAGTTACGTCCATGACATTGTTTAGTTCGCAAGTAGCAACTTCACCTATACAGCCAAATTCTGAAAATATCTTTTTGCACTGAACTATTTTTGAAACTCAACTCAACAATTAAATTTTAAAGGTAATCGCTGGTGGCTAAAACTCACCAGCAATGAAATTCCATAAAACTTTGCAGGCGCCTTTTCGAGTAGCACGGAAAGGTCGACTTTGCCCAAAGAAGGTTGTCAAAATAATGACAACCATAACAAGCATTTTTTGAGTAAAAGTCTCTTGATTATTCCCCTGATCAGATACAAAGCACTTGGCCTCGTGGATAGTATGGAGCATCTGCCCCGACGGAGTGATCCTGAAGCATCTCCGCGGGTTCCTAGCGGGAGTTGAAAGCTACTTACACAGCGCTAACTCTGGCCGCTGGTCCTTCCGCCTCAGAGACTTCCTCAGGAAACTGTCTAGAGAGTTCATCAACAGGTTAGAAGGCCGTTTTTGAGACTAATTTTATTTAGTACTAGCTGCGCCACGAATTAACCAGTTGCATATCTGTCATAAAATTGTAAGAAATTCGTTCAAATTGAATACAACCAATCTTGATGAAATTTTCCTGGGATATACACTTGGAAATGTGAATGGAAAAATCTCTCTCTAACAAGGATATATTATGCATACATAACCTTTCCTTATTCATTAGTTCAGTTCTTAATGAGCCTTGTAATAAACACCAAGGGTCAATAAAAAGTGAACTGGAGATTATGCAAACACTTCACTATTTCTTTACTTGTCTTTCACAGAGTCCGACGGGAACGTAAAATCGGGCAACGATTCAAAACAACCTGGGAGAACACAACCCCCGAATCATACAAACTGCGTGACGAAGACATCACAGAATTTATCAACATCGTGCTAGAACCGACACTGCAAGCTGTTTACAGCCGCAGCGGCACACTTGATATCTCGCTCGCTCTACAGAACTTAGCCACTCTGCGTCCTGCTCTGGTGATTCCACCGTTATTGGAGAGACTACAGAATGCTCTGTCTTCTTTGACCGAGCCGCACCGAGTAACGGCCGGTATGGCCGCTGTAGCGTCCATAGCTCGAGCCATGCTTCGAGGCCCGGACACGGGATACCCTGAAGGCCCGACTCATGTAGTACCCCTCCTCTTGGCTGTTTTACCTGGTCTCGACCCAAATGATATCAAAAAGACGCTTGTCAGTCTTCACTTCATACTGATCTTCGCGTGGATGGTCCCGATCATTGACTGCAGTTCAGCTCACGAGTACTATCCAGACTTGACTGAAGAAGAACTCCTAACTTGCGAGTCTACAGCGCAGTTGGAGGACTTTGTTCTTCTGTTTTTGGATCGTCTGTTCGTTATCATAGAGTCCAGTGTGTTGGAAAATGTACGGCTGGATACAAAAGATTTAGAATGCTTCCGCAGTAAGACCGACGCTGTGATGGAGACGGCAATATCTTCAGCCGCTTTCGCTGTTCTCGTTCAATGCTCGCCGAAGATTTTCAAAGAAGCGTTGAGGAAGTTCAAAGCTTTCGCGACCGAATCCACCTTTGAGACGAACGTTTCAGGCAGTATGGTGGGAGTACTTCTAAGAGTTTTTACTCGCACCAATCCTGAGGCAACTTTAGCTGCCTTCATGCCTAAGCTCTGCGAGGAGTTGAATGAGCTGCTAACTGAAGAAGCCCTCATTGAAGAGAACCCGTCACGGGACATTCTTTACCGACTGGTCCTATTGAAATCAGCTGTAGAATGCGACGGCAAAGTTTTAATGAAGTACGTACCCATGATAACTCCCGTCTTAGACAAAGCTCTAAGGTTTAACGACAAACGCGCCTTAGAGCGAGCTTGCGAAGTCCTAAGCCACATCGTACAGTACTTCTCTTTCATAGAAGTTAGGGAATGGAGGAGCTCCCCGAAAGATTATTCCGAAGCGCCAGAGAAATGGCTCCCTGTTAGAGAATGGGGACACGGATGTCCTTTAAAAAACGCTGACCTAAAATGGCATGTGCCGAGTGAAGACGAGGCGAAATGCGTCCAGATGTTGATTGATAGATACTTGAAGCCTGCGATTGAGACCTTGAGGAAATGGGTGAAAGGAGAGGTTACTCTGACTCGTGAAGAAATGTTCCGGACTCTAAGTGTGGTCAACTCGTCGTTGTCGTGTGGACCTTTCTTCCCGCAAGCCGACGAAGAGCCCGTTGCACTGTAAGTAATTAAGGATCACTCCTTTAATCCTGAATTTCACTAACTGCACACTGTGGTTGTACCAGTTGGTTTTCCAGTTTATCTGGATGAAAAGTGTTCTTTGTCATGGTACACACTATTTAATAACCAAATTTCATCGAGATCATTGTAGATAGACACTTATGAGCCACGATGCCACAGACAGACACAAATACACACGTTAAACTAATAACACTCCTCTTTTAGCATCGGAGGTTAATAAATAATAAATCTTCTCGGCCACATGTACCTACGCCGAGACTAGGGTTACCAGCCGTCTGGATTTGTCCGGACTTTTAGACCTTTGTCCCGCTTTTTTAGCTTGGGCGATTTAATACGAGTAATAAAACATACATAATTGTATAAAATCAGTCTTTAATCGTTATTAACGTCTCCCTAAAAACAAAACCTTAATCTTCTTTAAAGTATTAACCAACATACCAAAATGCTTGAAATATCCGACTTTAAGTCAAGATTTAACAAATTTTATTGTGGTACTAGCCGCGACACCTCGACTTTTCAGTTAGCAATGGGCCTTATTTTCACATTTATACCAAACTAGCGACCCGCCCCGACTTCGCACGGGTGAAAAGCGCATCAAAATCCGTTGCGTGGACAGACGCGGAAAGCGACTTTATACTATGTAGAGATATTTGAAGCGTGATATCATAAATCATAGATTTAAATCTTAATTCCTGTCTCCACTTTGCAGTATGGAGTCCCAAGTGCCAGCCACGAGCATTCCGTTCAACACGGGTGTGAAATACACAGTGACGTTAGACGGGGAGAACGTGCGCGTTGTGCTCACGCGGCTACTTATGGATGTGCAGGCGCGCATGTTGGCAGACAAATCGGACGACACGAAGTGCTTCGAGGCACTTATAAAGGTAACATTATCTGGGTGTCTTCAAATCACGAGTGAATCGGTTTCTCCTAGTCCAGTGTGCTCCATCATAGACAGCATCATCGCTTAACATCAGGTAAGGTGGCGGTCAAACGCAAACCTATTATTAACAAAAACAATGGACTAGCTTCCTATATAATTTGACTAATAACAATGTATCGATTGAATAGTAAGTAGATGTTGGCTGGGCGGTGGCATGTGCGCTTTACAATCTGACGGCATCCGGTTCGAACCTCGGCTCTGCACCAATTACTTTAGCATTTAAATAAATTGCGTAGTTTCGATGCCATCGCTCAATAACGGTGAGTAAACCTGTATGTCCAAGAACCTTAAAAGTCCAAAGATATATGACATCCACCAACATGCACTGAGCCAGCATTTATGGCCCATCCTCTCTCTGAGAGAAGGCCTCTATCATGTTCCCAGCAGTGGGAACATGATAGGCTGATAATAATGATTGAATAGTACCTACATTACTGCAGCGGCTGGCAATAGAAGTATTTATGGACAAACGTAAAAATGTGGGCGTAGCATACGTTAGTTCGTAAATACTCAGGTGCAGCCAAGGCTTCTATAGTACTTTTCTGAAACATTGAATTCTCGTCAAATCAGCATAAATATTTTGGGGTAATAGAGATGTGCCCTAAAGTTTATTAATTTATTACAAACTAGCGGTCCGCCCCAGCTTCGCACGGGTATAGATTATAGCCTATGTCACCCGGGGATAGTGTAGCTTCCCAACAGTGAAAGAATTTTTCAAATCGGTTCAGTAGTTTCGGAGCCTATTCAATGCAAACAAACAAACAAACAAACTATCAAATCTTTCCTCTATATAATATTAGTATAGATAACAAGCTTAGCGATGAATATAACTAAATACATTACACATAACGGAAAAATAAATTAAATTGGCTGATAAATCTCTGAGATATGAGTAGCTTATAGTTTTAGGTGGGGATAGAGAGTCCCTTCCTCGCAAAGCGTTTCTCTCGTATAGCATTTGTATGGCGCTCCTGAGGCGTGACGTCATAACTCAGTATAGCGCGCTCTCTGTCTAGCATGAAATTGAATTACTTATAACTTATTGTTGGGCTTGGACTAAAATACTTGTAACTATTTATGAGCAGCTTTTTATGAGGTAATTAAAAAAAATTGTCATCACGCCTATTCACATTTCATTTAAACGTTGCCTAGCAAGCATACTTCGTAATAAAATACACCGTCAGTACAAACCGAGACGCAGCCGCGCTTAGTCGACTCATGCCGAATTTACCCCAACGAGTATCTTATCGTGACGGTCACACGAGTTCAGTGCTTTTACCCCATCCCAAAAATTTCCCAACGTGCCCAAAGAAGTTGTCACTTCAAAAAGGTGTGATTGTTTCAGATATGGGAGCACATTCTGATAGTAAAATTCAGCCGCGGCACCTCTACCCTGGAAGCGCGTCTCCGTTCGTTCACCGCGCTAGAACGGGCCATGGAAGGCAGGGGAAGCGAGGCCAAAACCGGCGGCGGGTCGATGAGGATGCTAATCGCTGAGGCGGCTCGGATTCAAGATGACTCTAGGGCGGATTTAGTCTGTGAAGCGGGGATCACACCATCTGCGTTGAAAGCTTTGGATGCGCTGTTTGAACTGTCCATTAATACCTACACTTCGGTAAGTATCTACAGATCAAGGAATCATCAATTTATTAACCGCACTAGAAGCAGCCCGCGGTTTCTCACCCGCTATCCTACAGAAACTGTTAGTTTTTGCTGTATAATAAGTAACCTATGTGTTAATGCAGAGTATAAGCCACCTCCGTATAATTTCATCCAAACAGTTCAGCCGTTACGTATTTCAGTGCGGACAAACATACACAAACTTTCTGTTTACTAGCATTTATGATATTAGTGTGATGTGTGCATACTTATCTCATCATCAGCCCTGAATGACCCACTGCTGGGTATAGGCCTCCCTTTGTTTATGACACTCTCCCCTGTCTCGCTAGTCGCATCCACTCGTTTCCGAAAGTACTTTTGTTGTCATTAGAATACCTACTATAAAAATTGGTATTGTTAAAAGTAAAATATATTTTTCATTAGAATATGTCCATATTTGTGCAAATGAAAAGGTTGAAGCAAATAGCATAGCAAGAGAAAAATTCAAAGGCCTATCCCAGTAGTGAATTAACGACTAAATATGTGACAGAGACAGAAACAACATTGCATTCACAAGAATAGCCGGCCTGCATTGTGTATTTAAAAGACTTGTCAAATACTTGACTTGTTGTTATATAATTAGTATCGAAACACCTTCTCAGGTCCGCAGACAAGCTCAGACCCGTCTATACTGGATGCTGAGCCACTATCCGTACTCCTACCGAGTTCTGGTGCCCAAACTCTCCACTCTCCTTCTATCCATCGGCGAAGGGGAAGAATGGCACGCGAGACACAAGGGAGCTCTGTTTATACTGCTAGGGCCGTATACTGCTCCACTGATAGCTAGGCAAGACTGGGAGTCTGCTAGACGGCTGTGGCCCGACTTATTGAAGGCACCGCTTAGTGAAAAGCAGAGTATTCATCGGTAAGTTCATATCACACTCCTATGTATTAGAGGAATGGAAGAATGGCATGCGAGGCACAACGGAGCTCTGTTTATACTGCTGGGTCCGTATACGTCGCTACTGATAGGTATTAAATGTTGTTTTTAATCGACTTCAAACAAAAAAGGAAGGGGTTTTCATTTCGGGTGAATTTTTCTGTTTTTTTTTTGGTACCTCAGAACTCCGTAGTTTGTAAACCGAATTGGAAAATTATTATTATATTTGAAAGGATATACTTTCAGGTTGGTCCCATATATTTTATCTAAATTGGTTCAGATTTTATAAAACAAAATAATTGGAAAAAAATATTTCATACAAGCATAGATAAATATATACAAGTAAACAAAATTGTGTATTAAATAATTTTGAAGTTATTTATAATTGATCATTATTCAAAAAATAAACACCTATATAGGAATTAGGGAATGAATCACGAGTACAGAACTTCTGTGAGTCTGTTGTTTTTTTTTTTTTTTTTTTAATGTATAAATTGTTATTTTACTTACAGATTGGAGCAAGCGCTAAGTGAATCCCTCCACCGTGTGTTCCCCACAGTAAACACGCGTCTCGTAATCCCAGACTCCACCGTAGAAGCTGCGAGATATTTCCTAATGGAAAACCAACTGAATGAGCCCTCCTTCATGGCTCTCTTGTCCAATTCAGTGCAAAGGGAAAAGGATAACTCAGACAGTGTAGAGAAGAATTATAATGAGCTGTTGGAAGAAATAGCTGGGATCGCGGAGACGCCTAATATGTGAGTGTCTGAGAGTTTGTGATTTCGAGCCAGCCGCCGCCGTAAACATCGATCTAATCTAATTACTGTAACATTCGGAATTGAAATTCGGTAACGCGCTGCTTACGCCAGTTACTGCAACCGGTTTATGAATCGCATGGAGCTTAAGTCGTAGGTACATAATTATATAACTTCACTATGTTTACGCTTGTATCAAGATAAAGCTTCTAATGGATTTACCTTTGATGAATAGTTTGCACGTCAAAATAATAATGTGGGTAGATTTTAATTTTTTATAGATTGACTTTGTAAAAGTTCTGCATCAATAATTTTTATTTTATTCTTTATTTCAGTGTAGGTACCTACGTATTGTTTGTCAGTGCGGGGTGAATCTGTGTGCCAAGACAAACCTTCCGTGGTTTTTTGGTGCTATATTTTTGTAAATCGTATATGAACAATGTTCTGATTTAAAAAAAACGCCCTTTAACAGCCACAAGCAATCTATTGTCAGTTAAAAAAAACTGGTTTAACCCTTACAGTTATTTAACAGTATATGTGCAAAGGGGTTTGATTACATTTTCCCACTAAAAAAGGGCAAACACAGAGGTTATGTTTTCAGATAAACAATTTTATTGATAATAGTGTGAATAATTATAAGTCAGCGTATTTCATGTAAAAATAATAATTAACAATAATATTCCAATCAATAAATTAGTTCATAATATTTTTTTTTTTTTTTTAATTCTAATTTTTTTGTTTGGGGCTTTAGTCGCTATGCGTTCATAAATATTTCAATATAGTAATGATACATTGCGTCCATAGTTATTTAAATAATATTTTCTATAGAATTTGTTAGAATTTAGAAAGAAGAACAATATAATTATTCCCAGATGGCATCGATTTTTTTTTAATATATAATTAATAGGCTTGCGTTTGACCACCATCACGCCTGATGTTAAGCGATGATGCTGTCTACGTTGACTGGATGGTTAACTGGATGGAGGAGTCCTATGTCCAAAAATGGCCAAATTTTAAATATAATTTTATTATATTTATAGGATTATACGTTATTGCATGGCTCGTGTCCTGTGATTGACTTATAGTACCAGCCATAGCTATCAGGAAATGATTGTATTTATAACCGACTTCGAAAAAAGGCGGTTCTCAATTCGGTTGTTTTTTAAAATGTATTTTACCTCAGAACTCCTTTATTTATAAACCGATTTGGAGAATTCTCTCAGATTGGTCTCATAGAAATTTCATCAAAATCGGTTCGTTAGTTAAGTTTTTAAATCAAATTAACTGGAAAAAATAACACACTCAAGTAAACGAAATTGCGTATTATTTACTCATGGTAATGATTATTTATTATTTTCGCAGACAATGGCGTCGGCTCGAGTTCGCGATGCAAATGCTGACATTCTGCCCGTCGCTGCAAACTAACTATCCTCCTAAAGTGGTAAAACTCGCCGTACAATTCCTAATCCACGACGACATAGCGGTGCGACGCACCGCGCTCCGGCTCACGCATTACGCGCTCAGGCAGTGCAAGCGGCCGCTGAAAACGGTGGAGATTGACCCTTACGAGCTGGCTGGCATGGATCGGCCGAAGAAACACGTGCCTGGTTCGTTTTTATATTATTTTTAACAGACAGCACAACCATAGAATTGTAACATGGGTCTCTTCAAGGCATGAGTGAATATAGGCACCTCTTAGGCAAGTGTCCTATGCACGCAAGTACAAGGAGCTTCGTTCGGCTTAGTACAGTCTATATGAATAACCCTGTATGTAGAAGGTGCATGGAGGTCGAAGAAACAGCCACGCATTAAAATTTGCTGCTAGAGTACAGTCTATATGAGTAACCCTGAAGAGGGCTGTCCGGCCCTCCAACTATGTCTTATTCAAAAACTCATGTCGATCCGTTGCTCTGTTGCTGCATGAAAAAGTAACAAATAAACACACTTTCATATTTATAATATATATATTAAGTATGATTTATCCAGGTTACAGGAAAGATTTGGAATGGGCGCTCTGGTCCAAAGAAAAAGTCCCGCTGAACGACGAAGACTGGGAAAAGCCGATTCTCAGGAACTCTGACTACGGCTTCTATGCTTGGCCCAAGAAACTCACAGTAAGACATTCTTATAGAAACTTACGTGAGCGTGATTCATTATTTAAACTTTTACTGGGCAAGTGCCTTTATTAACTAAACTAAATACAAGCTAAAATTAACACTACAAATACAGTTAGACTGCCCATAGACCGTTGAAAGTCTACAGAAAATCCAAATGCTCAATCCCCCTACCAGTTGGCAGCGTACCCAGCCTGCTGACGGCATTACCACGTTGAATGGCAATGCTTAGCGTTGAGCCAGAAACACGCCAGCATTTTGGTCACGCGTCGCTTTAACCAGGCGCTCTAAAAGATTTTTGAAAATGGGGTGAGCTCCCGGTCCCCAAGGGCCCAATGTCTCGACCCCAAACCCCTCAAATATGTAACCACTTCCGAGGTTAAACTAATAGAACATTATTATTAAAACTTATTTAAACTAATAGACGGCAAACGTCAAACCTGGCATTATTATAGTACACACTCTAAAGTATAACAACAAATGATAAATAGAGGCCAAGTGCGAGTCGGTGACTAATTTCTGTTCACCGGTTCTCGTACTACCACCGGATGACGATGACGAAGTACGATATTTGGGTGGGTGACCGCCTGGGCGTGCATAGGATATCTTTGTGCATTACTTTTTTTTACTTTAATAGCTTATAAGGTTATGTACAGAATCCTCAGTGCGCGACCCCGACTCGCACTTGGTCGGTTTTATTTAGTTTTATCAAGGGTTTTATGCACTTAAATCCAGATACCTTAAATTTAATGATTGCATTTTGTAATACGGCTCCTAATAATAATTGTTTTTTAAAGATAAGTATATGATTATTTACGGGATATTTACCGTGGTAAGATTGTGGAATGAGCAGTGATACAGTGAGTGTGTTTTGTCGGGACTTAGGTTCGAGTTCCAGTGATAACCGTAGCAAAAGACTAAGAAAGAGGATAGATCGTTATGTCTGCACCTAACTTTTAAACTGTTCCACCAACCACCCGCATTCTTCAGTCTTCCCGTGAACATGGTGCATGTAACTGCGCCGAAATATCGGGAGCTCATTCCACAACCTTACCACGGTAAATATCCCGTAAATAATCATATAACTTGAGTGAACAACCGTGATAGTTTAAAACAATTGTCTTTTAGCTCGCGGCGCCACCTAGCGAGCAAGTGCTGACCTCCTCGGTCCCTCCCGAAGAGATGACGGAATGCGAGCGCATCATCCACAAGTTTTTCACAAACGACGCCAGTGTCGACAAGCTCATCGGGTTCTTTACCGTCGAGGAGAAGAAAGGACGAGACAAGTTTAGTGCTATGCGGTTCTGCGTTTTTAAGGTCAGTTGAAGCTGTCTGCGATTCTGCCTGCAAATTTACATATTACCAAGGAAGATAGGCTAAGAGGAAAGACAGTAGCGGAACATTAGAGCGTACCCCGGAAATTTGCCTAAAAACGGTATGAACTTAGATGGCGCTGTAATTTGAGCGTCCTATAGGTTGTCTCGAACTTCCGTAAGCGCTGAAGTCAGATAATGTACGAAAGAGTTCTACAAATTACCGTAGCGCTAGTATCGCGGTCAAGTTTCGCAGCATTTCAAGAGAAGAGCAACTCATGCCAATAGATGGCGCCTCTCTTTGTTTACTTCAAGTATTTTTCATGAAATATCTATTATTTTACAATACCTTGTTTACTGGTTTCTCCACTAGCCAAGCCTGTATCGATGAAACCGAATGTTACTGTCTTCAGCATAATGAAACATGGATATACCTTTCTGCAGTTGTTATTCTCCAACTTCGGTTCAGCGGTGACAAGCAAGCTCCTGCCACACGCGTTGCGGTGCGCAGCGGACACGCAGGAGGCTCCGCAGCGGTTCGCGGCTGAAGTCGCGGCCGCCGCACTGCGCGCGCCCCGTTACTGGACCAAGGAACGAGCTCTGACCATGTATGCTGACACTGCTGATATCATCACTGCAGGTAAACAAGGGAAAAGCTTAAAAACTTAGTTCAAATCTTAGATGGACGCGCACAAAAAGCCTAATCAAGATGTCTAGACCGCATCATCGCTTAACATCAGACGAGTAGGCGGTCAAACGCAAGCCTATTACTAATAAATAAAAGTATGTGGCCTGTCTTAAGTAAGATCAATGCTCCAACTAGCACTCCGCATAATTCAGTTCACTCTGTCGTCTTGGCAGTAGCAAGTAAGTCGATACCTACTTCCTACAAGTTCCCTCTAGCCACACACATGTCATAACTCTCAGTGAAGTATTTGATGTCTGACGTACTCTGCCAGTCGCGGGCATCCAGTGAATGGAGATGGCAGGATTTCGTTCAGTGTGGAGGTTAAAGGGGGTGGCCTTTGTTCAGCAGTGGACGTCTTCTGACTGATGATGATGATGTACTCTGCCACGGCGGAGATCTAACTGAATTAGGGCTGATGCATATATATAACGGGATAATTCGTCGGACAGGACGGGGACGTGACGTGCATCATTCACAACGGGCACGTGGTTTCAAAACATAATTACAGTGACGGTGATTGTATTTTTGACGGCAACGATTATTTTTCCCGTCCCGTGCGTGCACCCGTGGTGTATGCGCTGTCGTATACATTCTATGAAACGATGTTTCCAAGAACTGTCGTCCCGTTCCGTCCGGGGTAAATAAAAATGAAAAAATATTTATTTACATAAACATAAGACAAATTACAACAAACAAACTTATAAACTAAAACTAAACTAGGAGCTTAAATTATGCTTATGGAAGGTTATTTCTAAGTTTACATTAATAGTGATTTCCACACTAAGCTAGTTAATTAATTTAATAAAACACTAATAATATTAACTAATTAAAACACGTTTTGTGCATTGGCATTTATGCGACGTGCTAATTCTAGTATTGATCCAACTTAAGACAGGCCCACAGACATGCAAACTGTGCATGCTGTACCCCAATAAAAGTGATCTGTAGGCTTCGCACTCTCCTCCCATACTAACAATGCAAAAACAATATTTATTCCCAGGTCTTACATCGGTAACCCCGGAGACGATGGAAGACTGGGGCACAGCCCTCGCCACGGGTACAGAGAAGCTGGAGCCGACGCGCGGTGCGGCGCTCATCCAGCGCCTCCTCGAGTTCTGCGTGCCGCCCGCCGCGCAGCAGGACGCTGATTTAGACCAGAATACCTCCTTTGTCATGTGCGCGAGATTGTTCGCGCTACAGGTAAGCATTGTGGCACACAATAAATAGGTACAAAAAGCCGGCTTCGGTTGACCTTGATTTTAATAACCTACGTGGAATCGTAGCGCTAGCTATTTTGCTAACCACCCTTGAACATGGTACATGTAACTGTGCCGAAATATCGGGAGCTCCATCCACAACCTTATCGAGATGACTAAAGAACTTTCAGCCTGTACGAATCCACAAAAGTAAAACTGTATTGTCACGTTTGAGAAATCAGTACAAGGCATGTTTACCTCTATACTCCGTTTTTTAATCTTAGATATTTTATGTGTGTAAAATTTTCATGACCGTGGATTCAATGTCCTTTAGTCGTAATATTTAACAGTTTACTTAGTCTTAATAGCGTCAAACAAGTCATAGTCACAGTCAGAGTCAAGCTAAGTAAGTCACGGTCAAGTTAAACTCATGCCCCTGTAAAGTGGTGGAGACTTTACAAGAGGCTTCTATGGAGTTTTGGAAACAACACGAAAAGACACGTTTCACCTCGTTATATCACTACCCACACTCGAGCACGTTTACGAGCACTTAATGAATAATAATTCACCATTTAGTACACATTAACACTCGAAAATACACAAGTTTGGGAAAATAATCCAACGAGCCGACATGTTTTTTCCGCGTTGGCGCCAAAACTCCAGATATTTTACGTAAACAAAGGAGTTACCAGTGAAAAAAATATCTTTTGTAATGGTAGTTTACAATATTGTTTTTCTAGTCGTAATATGATCAATCATTAAATAACAATCGTTTTGTACTATTTATTTTAGCGTAATATCTGTTCTATACAATGTTATGATAAAATAATAAATTTTTGATAGAAAATATTTTATTAGACTGGTAGGACAGTAGTGGTTCTAAACATTTCTGGCCACCGTTTTATTTGGCCTCTATTTCCTCTAACATAATAGTCAACGCCTCTATATAGTCAACGCCTCTATAATCAACGCCATCTATTACAATCTTTTAATAATGTTCTTTATTAATTTTTTGAACTATCAGATTATCCCCCATTGTACCGCGCGAGAGCAAAGCCGAAGAAAATAGAAAGTAAAATATTGATCTTAAGAGAAAAAAGTTTTGAGCAACTGGCATTTCACTTTGGCAGTGACTTTTCGTGACATTTCTTTGTTTACATAAAATATCTAAGATTAAAAAACGCAGTATAGGTCTGATTAACTTAAAATAAACCCAAATTATGTCACCACTAACTATTAACATAAATCAATTTTAATATGACACAGGTTTTTTTAAATGTATTCTGTGCCGCTACTAACACAACTATAAATTGTAATGTAGGCCAGGGATGTTACGGAGCTTCGACTCCGGTTCCGTTAAGTCGGAACTTCCGATTATTATTACACCTTCGGTTCCGACTTCGGCTCCGACACTTTTAAATCGAAGGTTTTAATCGGAGGTCGAAGCATAACATACCGGCGGCGGTGGCCTGTGTCGACTGTTATGAACAGGTTCATACATGTCGCGCGGGGAATCCCCCCGACTCCCACTACGTGCACTCTATCGTCAATTATTTTTTCACTTGTTGTTAATTTGTTACGCACACGACACGTTCACCTCCACCACACGTTGCCTCCGACTCCGATAAAGCAAATTTAAAAACTCCGACCTCGCCTTCGGTTCCGATAAAACTACCTCCGTTACATCCCTGATGTAGGCGTACGACACTATCTGTGTTCACTCGAACATCGACAAAAATGAACTAAAAATTCGATGTTATTTCTGCTATTAATCTACTGTTTTCTTCAACTAAATATTAAATGCCGCAAATAAAGACCAATATTAAAGCCAATTATAGTCATTGCACTGTAAAATTATACTCTCTTCGCCCATGAATAGTCAAATAGATTAGTATGAAAATCGAACGACCTTAAGGCCCGTATTCCAAAACGACGCTCAGTCAAGATTCTCTACTTAAAACTAGTTTTAAGTAGAGATTTTATTCTAGAACTAAACTTGAGTCAAGATTTTACGATCGTAGTTCACCTGTATTCTAAAACGTCACTCAGTTGCCAATCTGTACTCAAGTTGACATATGATCTGCGATCACGCAAGTGACGTCTGTATCACGCTTGAGCAGAGATTTCTGTGTAGTGTACTTGGTTTGGTTGTTATTCAACTTGTTATTATTTACTTTGCACCATGGATATTTCTGAAGATATCGAATATTATGATCAAATTTTCCCAGTGAATAGACAGATCACTGTTAGCATTCCAATGCGACACTTGAGAGATGCTGAAGATCAATGGATGCAAATAATTTTAAAATGCGCTATCGCAGGAACATCTGATGGGTTTGCAGTAAGAGCTTCCATTATTAGCAGTTTTGATTGACTGAAGCATGGTCTCCTATACAACTTTAACAAATTGGTTAAAAAAACTGTCTGTATTAATTAACTCATTTGTTAATCATATAGCTTTTAAATGAATATAAAAATTAAACAAAACTACTAAATAATAAGGTCAGTCTTTTATTTATGATCATTTTAATTACTAGGAATAGTAATATAATAATAATATAATAAGAGGCTCTCGCTAGATGGTTGGGTCAAGGGTCAGATGCAGAAGGCGGTAATCCTGGACACGGCACGTATTGTCAGGAGGTTCCTCACTCTGCAGCCCTAACCACCGGTAGCTTGGGCCCTGCCCCGCTGCTGGCGGCACTCTAGGTTTAGGTTTTTTTATAATATTTTGTTTTTATAGGAAATATTGTAAAAAAACGTAAATTTAAGAAGGAAAATAAATATCTGAATATAATAATACCAATATTTTTTTAATAGAAATTTTTCTTTCCAAACTGAAGGAGAAATCCTAAAAATATCCAAATATAGGCAGGATAAGATACTACTATTTCGTAGCACAGTTCTTTACTTCCTTGATTTACTTGAATTGAATTAAATTTCCAAAGAAAATCGCGAAAAAATAAACAAGACTAATGTGACATTTCACAATACATTGACATTGTTGACGCTCCGTATTACATAATTTTTCTTGAAATTATTTGACGAAAAATGCTTTGAGTAGATTCTAGGGTTTTAAGCATAAAAATGTATAAAACCTTTATGATATAGTGTAGATCATTACCTAAATAGTTAAATACTTAATAATTTCAAACTACATTACTGTTTATTTAATTAATTAAATTATTGTAACATGTCTAATTATGCGTTACGCGGAACGACATTGTTAAACTAAAATAAAAATGTAAACGAAAACAGACTGATTCATAGACAAAAAGAATATCCGCTTGAAACTCTACTTAAATCTAGATTCAGCTGAGTTGAGTCTAAGGGCAGTTTTGGAATAAGAACAATACTTAAGCAACGATTCTAGGCTCAAGTAATAATCAGGTGAACTAAGATCAAACGATACTTGAGTCTTGTTTTAGAATACGGGCCTAAGTGTTGCTCCTTATTGTTTCAGGGTGCGATCGGATCTTTGAAATGGCGCTCGGCAAGAATAGCCAAGTTGGTGCTTGACAGGCTAGAAGCGGCTAACTTTATACAACACCCTTACCAGATAGTACGGGAAGCGGTTGGCAGGTAAGCCGATATAAACCTATGTAAAATATATATGCCATCCTCTCGTCACAATCATCTTTATTTCATGTATAAAAAAGCCAATGACATCGATTCTGACGTACTCTAAACTAAATTAACCAAATTTGGCAGCTCTAAAATTGTTGCCATTCTTCTCTCACATATTAAAATGAAAAGAGAGGCAGTTCATTTCAGTCCTGTCAGATTGGTTTAGTTTAGTGAGTGATAGAATCGACGCCAATATCACAAAGAGAAAATAGAAATATCTTAAAATATAAGTAATACGTACATTTCTATAATTCAAGATCTCTATCCTCACATTACTTTTACGTTATTTTTATTTCACAAAAGTACTCGACATTTTTTTGTCTCATCATCATCATCTGCGTATCCTGTTCTCACTGCTGGGACAGCCTTCTCTCAGAGAGAGGATGGGCCATAATCCACCAAGCTGGCCCAGTGCATGTTGGTAAATGCCATGTCTTTGAACTTCTGAGGTTCTTGGAAATACCGGTTTGCTCACAATGTTTTCCTTCACCGTTGTTGAGCGATGGCATCGAAATTGACTTAAGTACTAAATAAGTGATTGGTGCAGGGCCGATGATCGAACCGGGTGTCATCAGATTGTAAAGCGCACATGCTACCGCCCGGCCACCACTGCGCTTTTTATCTCACTCATTCTTATTTCATTTCATAAAATCAACTCTTAACATCCGGGCAATTTTTCTTTACAATAACAAGGGACTAATTCCTGTTACAGTCTCCTAATGACAATATTCGACACTGAGCTGATATTCCCCGGTGGAGAGAAAGCCGACACGCCGTGTCTCGAAGACTTCTTGCAAACCGTACTGCCTCGTCTCGCCGCGCTCTATGATGAAAACGGGGATATTGGTGAGACTCGACAGCTAATATCTCGGTGATGCGTGCAGTGCTGCTTAAAAACGCGCTTACCATCAGGCAAAAGAATAGGCGTGTGACCTTTTTTTTTTTATTACCTCATAATAAAGCTGATTATTAATAGAAGCTCGTAAAAGAAACAAAATTAAAAATGTATATGTATACATGTATGTATATGTATATATAGACGTGTATACGCAATTTTACTTGGATGCCACGTTTTTTCCAGTTATTTTGATTTTAAAAACAAACTACTAAACTGATGTTGATGAAATTCCTATGGGACCTATCTGAAATTATATATCCTTGAGAAAGAATTACATATATAATAATATAATAACAATCACCACATATTGAGAACCTTTTATGCAGTCATTTAAAAATTTACATTGACAGCATGGCGGATTAGGGCCCGTCCTCTCTCTCTGAGAGAGCCCAGCCTAGAAGTGGGAACATGATTGCCCGGTGGCCCAGTTGGTAATGAACCTGCCTTCTGCGCTTGGCGTGGGTTTGATTCCCACCACACATAGGACAAACTTTTATGTGATGCATACTTGAGTTTGTTCTACAGGGTTACACATATACCCTGTACTAAGCTGACAAAGAAACTTACTCTGAAATCGCAAAAAAAAAACAGCTGTTTCATAGAAAATGCAGTTTTTTTTTTTTTTTGCGACAAAATGTATGAACAGCAGATTTTTTTTCTCCGCGATTTCAGGATTGGTCCCGTGGTAAAAGTTATTCATAATGATGAGCACAATGACCTCCTTTCGGCTTAGTACAGAGTAAATGCGTAACCCTGTATCATCATCAGCCTATTTAATGTTCGTCCACTGCTGGACGTAGGCCTCTCCTAAAGAACACCACAAGGCACGATCTTCTGCTTTTCGCATCCACTTGCCACCAGCCGCCTTTCGCAGGTCGTCACTCCACCTGGCTGCAGGGCGTCCTACTCTACGTTTGCCGATACGTGGTCTCCACTCTAGAACCCGTCTACCCCAGCGGTTGTCAGTTCTTCTACAGATGTGGCCAGCCCATTGCCACTTCAGCTTGCTAATTCTTTGAGCTATGTCGGTTACTTTAGTTCTTTGTCGGATAATCTCATTTCTGATTCTATCTCTCAAAGAAACGCCAAGCATAGCTCGCTCCATAGCTCGCTGAGCGACTTTAAATCGATGGACCAGCTTCACTGTCAGTGTCCACGTTTCGGCTCCGTATGTTAGTACAGGTAGGACGCACTGATCGAAGACTTTAGTCTTCAGGCATTGTGGAATGGATGACGAAAAGACATGACGAAGTTTGCCAAACGCTGCCCAGCCCAGCCGAATTCTTTTATCGACTTCCTTCTCGAAATTCGCCCCGCCTAATTGCAAAATCTGCCCCAGGTAGGCGTATTCTTGGACAATTTCGAGAGGTATGTGGTCAACATTGATAGGTCCCGGGGTAATATGTGTGTTAAGCATGATCTTAGTTTTGTCCAAGTTCATCCCGAGACCTATTTGTCGAGAAGCATCAGCTAAGCTGGTCAGCATTTCTTGTAAGTCTTGCAGCGACTCCGCCATGATGACAATATCATCGGCAAATCGTAGGTGAGAGAGGTGCTCGCCGTTAACGTTTATGCCTTTCCCTTTCCAGTCCAGTGTCCTAAACATATCTTCCAGGGCATTAGTGAACAGTTTCGGGGATATAACATCCCCCTGTCTAACCCTGTATATCTGGGTGTTAATATAATATCTATTTAAAAATAAATAATATGTATGTATATCAGTCTCTGGCAGCCATAGTACAATCATTGCTTAGTTTTTTGTTTTTTTTTAAATAATAGGGTTGCCTGTGACCTCCAACTCGCCTGATGTAAAGTGATGATGCGATAATTTGGGGTCAGATGACCGCGTGTGCAAAAATGTCCCGAATTATATGCTGATGATGATGATGAAATAAAATATCAAATGACATGTGTATTTCAGTAATAAAACCTGCGACGTCAATGTCCGTGGAGGGCAGCGGGCGAGAGGAACCCGCGGCGCCGTGCAGCGAGCGCGTGGCTCAGCTGGTGAGCCAAGTGGGCGGCCTTGCCGTCGACGTGGCGAGACTCTCGCCGGAGCACCCCGGCGCGGACGATAACCCACAGGTAACTAGTGATTAGAAGCATGGTATATTAACCCTTAACCACCTACCATACGTCAAATACAAAATATTTGTTATAATATGGTAGGTACACTCAACAGCAACTAGTCTCCAATACCACAACACCTGGCAAAATAGGGGCAAATAGAGCAGTTTAATCAGCGACCCAGAGCAGTGCTTCGTTATTTTAGGGAGCTCGGCTGGTTTGTCTAGGCTGGCGGGCTAATGCACAATACACCCCAAGCGGGATGGCAGTGCTGCTGCCTTATTATGGATGATTCGGATCGTGATCGTGATCGCGTGCCATCTCACTTACGCACGTGGTGCGAGTAAATAGATACGAACGGGACGGCATGCAATCTCGATCCCGATCAAAGAATCATAATAAGGCCCCAGGTCTTATCACCTCCACTTTGAATTAGAATTATACATATAAAGTAGCATACATGGTCGTAAGAATGGAGATTTATATCATCAAATCTTTCCTCTTTATAATATTAGTATAGATTATTATTTTATTTTTCATTTTACCTAGTCTCGATCTTATGTCTAATATTTAGTCTCACAGATCTTGTCGAATATAAAATCGTGATTATTGTTGCGTCCGAGCTTCGCACAAACTTGTTCGTTCTTGTACCTTTTCCCTGCGTCCTCCAGCACCGCGCAACGGCTCGTCGAGGTCTGACATGGGTGTGTTTGTATTTGGTGAGTAAAAAAATTGGGCTGCAGGTACTGAGAGAGTGAGTGAGTCGAATGCAAAGCACCAACTTTGAGAGAGATTGTTTATTCTCGTACGTTTGTTGACTATTGAATAATAAAAAACGTAACAGTAGTTCTTATACTGTATGATACATTTTACGGATCTCATTATCCATATACGTCGTTTTGTAAGCGTAAAATAGGGGGACTAAATAAATTATGTAAATTTTTCTAAATAAGAGTTTATTATGTCCCTTTACAAACTTTTAATAAAAAAAATACCTTTACTAAATCTTACAATTGATAATCATTTTACCCTCGGGTCTCACAGATGTATGATAGGTGGGTTTGTGACAATAATATGTAGTAGATCATCATCATCATCATCATCAGCCGGAAGACGTCCACTGCTGAACATAGGCCTCCCCCTTTAACCTCCACACTGAACGACAGCCCGCTTTTTGCATCCACTGGTTTTTTGCATCTTTGCTTTTTTTTTGTCCTCGTCTCACAATGTCGTCGGTCCATCTAGTGGGAGGGGCCTCCATACGCTGTTACGTGTGCAAATTAGGGTAACAGTGATATGTAGTAGATGCTAAGAGTTAATACAGGATTTCGCATATTGACTGTACTAAGCCAGAATAAGGTCATTGTACTCATTATGAACAACTTTTACTATAGGACCAAATCAAAAATCGCGAAAATAAAATTATTTGTTTTCACACATTTTGTCGAGTGGCAATGATGACCGTTTTCTATTGACCAGCTGTTTTTAACAGGTGCATTGTGTTGGTACAGACAGTACACAAAATTAAAGCTGTAATTTAACCTTCCGCATACTCTTTGGGTCGTAAAATACTGGATTTTATTATACTGGATTTAGGTTTTCTATGGTTTCTACCACTGAGTATAAAATGTCATCCGCGTTTCCACCACCATGAGGAGATTTGTACCCGGATCACTTCTATCTAATTTTCGGTCATGGCAATCAAACATCATCATCATCATTAGCATATTCGCAAATGTACTGAGATATCTTAACCTACCAGTTTTCAGTAATTTTTTGTTTTACGTCCAACTGAGGTCTCAGAATTGACAGAATTGTCATTATTCCAGACGGCGGAAGGTGGCGAATCGTCATCGGACTCGGAGGGCATATCCCGTGGCGCGACGAAGCAGCTGACGGCGCGCCTGGACGCGGCCCTACGCCTCGGGGGCGACGCTGCCGCGCCTGCGCCCCGAGACCACGCCCGAGCCACCAACCTACTCACCACTGGTAATAAATATATTATATCAATTTAAAAAACTAAAAGTTTGTAAAATATGCTATTTTGTTTCCTCAGGTGACGTAATATTTTCATCAAAATAATTTAAAAAAACTGTTATTTTGATTTGAAAAGCCAAAAGCAGAACCGATTTTGATGAAGATTCTATGAACCCAATCTGAAAGTATATCATTTCAATTAAAAAAAATATATATAATTTTCGAACTAGTTCAGAAAAACGGAGGTCTGAGGTATAAATTACATGAAAATTCACTTTGTGGAGAGACTGTCATCCTCTTCCTTTAAGGTCGAAGAACAACCTCTCACTTAAGTCCCCTCCCGCACGTTCTGAAACTTTTTATGGTAAGTCGTTTACATTTCAGGCAGTTCAGTTGTGGAACAAATTGCCCGTGTCTATCAGACATTCTCCATCGCTCGCTACTTTCAAAGATCGCGTTAAAGAGTTTTATTTGTCAAAGTTGCAGCCTTGTTAATATCGTTATGTCGAACAGCTCATTCGTATTATTTGAATCATTAATTATTACATAATTATATATATATATATATTCATATTAATTGCATATCTATTAGTATAATTATTTTAAATAATTTTAAGTAATAGTGTGTATTACTATTAGAATGTATGTGTATGGTATAAGTAAAAAATTTATAGTCGATCCTCTATTGCACACCCCGTCTTCTACGTCTTCTATAAATCCTTTCCATCCTAAGGTTGCCTGGAAGAGATCGCTTTTAGCGATAAGGCCGCCAGTTGTTACACTAGTTTTTAAGAGTTTTTTGTCTTCTGTATCAAATTTCATGGTGTGAACAATAAAGAGTTAATCAATCAATCAATCAATCAAAAATAAAAGAGAACCCCCTCCTTTTTTGAAGTCGGTTAATAAAACAAATAACGCATCTTACTCATAGTTTTTTTTGTTGATTCAGTTTTAATTTTCTTCAAAATCGGGCTCGAGGCTCCTTTGAGTATTTTTCGCTATTCCTCATAGTTTCGGATTTGGTCATCCACGCCCACTTGAAAAATTCACCTGTATAGTGTTATTTATAAATATAAAAATTGGGGACATTTTTGCACACACGGTCATCTCAGCCCAAACAAAGCAAAGCTTGTGATATGGCTGCCAGAGACTAATATATATATATATTTTTAAATACATACTTAAATAGATATAGACGACGATTCTGTCATACCACTCACTAAACTAAACCAATCTGACAGGACTAAAATTATCTGCCTCTCTTTTCATTTTAATGTGTGAGTGTCAATAATTTTAGTGCTGTCAAATTTAGTTTAGAGTACATCAGAATCGATTCCATTATCACGCAGATATAGAACAAACACAAATGTTCATCACATAAATGTCTGTCCTAAGTGGGAATCGAACCCACGGCCAAGCGCAGAAGGCAGGTTGGACCAACTGGACCAACGAGGTTCTTATTAATGTATTTGTTGTACGCAGTGCTCCGCGGGTGTATGGGCATCACGGTCCGCAGCGCGCACGGGTCCGTGAGCGCGCAGTACGAGCTGGTGTCGTGCGCGTGCGCGGTGGCGGGGCGCGGCGCGGCCGGCGCGGAGGAGCTGCCGCGCGCCGCCGCCGGCCTGCTGGCCGCGCTGGCGCTGGCGCACCACGCGCCGCCTGCCTTCGACCTCGCCCTCACTGCGCTTCAAGAACGAGCCACAGGTTAGCGTCTACACTCCTTCAGCCACTGTGCGATACTCGTTCCGGTGTTTCAAGGAGCTGCGCGTTGGCTCGGGCAGGTGCTGGCAGGGGAAATGCACAATACACTCGCAACTGGGACGGAACTCGTTTTTTTTTAAATTAGTGTTCTGTATCCAAAGGTATTTATACTACTACTAGCTATTAACCTTGCTGGCTTATTACTAAACCTACGATGTCTGTCTGTCCATCCGTCCGTCCGTCTGTCCTGCCTTTAAACGGGTTTTTAATCTTTCTGTTCATCACCAAGTTGTACTTGTGTTATATTCTAGCGTCACTGTAGCAAAAATAACTATGTAGCTATGATAGCGTAGCAATTGCTTCGATTATTTTGGAAGGCGTTAAGCCTGAACTGGTGATTCGGTTACTTGGACGACCTTATTGTATTTTGTGGTGATACGGAACCCTCAGTGCGCGAGCCAGACTCGCACTTGGCCGGTTTTTTATTTTTTGGTCACAACTTGCAATATACTCATATCTTATTCTAAAGTCTTACATAACAAAAAGCACGGTGTAATTCCTATACAGCATGGAATTTCCCGTTTGTTCTACATACTGGTAGAACAAAGAGTAGAAAAAAAAAACATACAGTCCAATTGATAACCTCCTCCTTTTTGAAGTCGGTTATAAACGGAAACGACTCTTTGTGTATGCGGACATTGCTAAATTACAATAATTAGACTACTAACTTCGAGTAAAAATAAGATAGGTTAGCTATAACTCCGACTCCTGTAACAAGGTGTCTCGGATTGTACAGCTGATAGTTACATCGCGAAAAAGATGATATGTGTGAGTCAACTTGGACTCAAAATATACTGGGACCGCACGGAGCGAGGCGCGAGCGAGAGGGCGAAAGCTTCCCGTCTCGGAGACAGTTGTCATACATACTATGTTGATCAAATGGTGGCCTCAATGGCCTCCCCCATAATACTTTTAATTGTACCATTAAATAAATACGGAATGATATAATCTTTTTTTTAATGGGCAAGTGCCTTTATTAACTTAACAAAATACAAGCTAAAACTAACATTACAAAAACAGTTAGACTGTCCATAGACCGTTGAAGGTCTGAAGACATCCAAATGCTCAAGCCCACTACCAGTTGGCAGCGTACTCAGCATGCTGGCGGTATTACCACGCTAATATAATAATAACGCTGATAATCTTGATTAAAAATCAATCAATCCATCGTCGTGAGGAAACCAATATGTCCAAGAACCTCAAAAGTTCAAAGACATTATGACATTCGCCAACATGCACTGGGCCAGCATGATTGTTGCTGGGTGGATTAGGGCCCATCCTCTCTCACTGAGAGAAGGCCTGTGTCCCAGCAGTGGGAACATGATAGTCTGACAATGACGATGATGATCATCAATCCCAACATTGAATAACCCACTACTGGTATATACTTCTGATGGCCGGTGCATCTTTTCACTTCGACCAAAATAAAATGAATGGACGGGCCACAACCATTGAACTTGCTCAGTAAAAATGAGTCAAACTGTCGGACATATACTTCAACACCTAATTATAACCATGTACAGTACATTTGTTAGACAAAAAATAGATAGCATCTTTTTGTTGTGTTTTTACACTTCGGGAAAGCGCACGAAGGCATAATTTTGTCTGATGTTTCGTTATCATGTAACAATAGTCTTGTGTCGCACTTCCTAAAGCTAGAGACCGACTGAAACGAAGTGAGTGCCGGCGCTCATTTTGTAATCTTGATTTTATTTTGGTCGAATCCTTTTCAACTGGTATCTCTTGTTAATCAGATCGGTCATGGTGGGCGAGGCTAGCGTGCCTCGACTTCGCCCAGCCGCTACTATTCTACGGGCTCCCGTATATGTGCGCAGACGCAGGACGCGCCGTGCAGGCGGAGAAACTGGCTCTACAGCTCATGCGGGACCCGAGGCTTGAGGTAAACTATCATCATATGTCATTATTTAGTGGTGTTAAGCGATGGTGCGGTCTACGATGGACGCTTGTCTAGAAGAAACCGATTCACTCGTGATTTGAAGACACCCAGATTATAACACTCATTCCAGTCTAACAGTTCGCACAATAAAATGGAATCAAAGAGCACGGGTTTTCGGAATATCAACCATGAAGCGGTGTCGCTTTTTCGTGTCTACTCTGGCAGTCCGATAGAAAAATGGAATTAAATCATGCTGATCTGTTGCACACTCCGTTATGTATCCAGTAAAAAACTCATAAGCCAGTGGCGGCGTAGTATAGGTTGGCACCCAAGGGGCAATTTTCTATTGAGCAAAATACAACAACAAATACTATATAAACGTGCTTTTTTTATTGACACATGGCGCGGTTGAAGGGAGGGCCGAAATAACTTCCGCCCGCGCCTGTACTCGTCGGGCAGATGAGATGCGCTAGTGGTTACTAAGCTCGAGTGAGTTGTCACCACGTTGTCGCCCCTTGGTGCTTGGCACCCGGGTGGTCCGCCGTTGGTGTCATCCGAACCACGAGGCAACTTTAAAAATGGAATCGATACTATGAAGCGTTGTTATGTCTTACAGGTGAGACAATCCGCATCGAAACTTCTAACTGGACTAATGCACTGCCGCGCGCTTCCCGACGAGGACAAGACCCTCCGCGCGCTCACCCGCAGCTGTCGCTCCAAGCAGCTAGTGGAGCGGCACCACGGCGTCCTAGGCCTGTGCTCGTATCTTCTGTCGCGGCCGTACAGCATCGGGCCAAAGCTCGGGGACGTCCTCGCAGAGCTGGCGCGCCACACGAGCGCTCCCGACCCTGTCCCCGCCACCATCCGCACGGTGCTCGCCGAGTTCCGTCGCACGCATCAAGACGACTGGCCCAAACACCGCGACCGACTCACCGAAGAAGAACTAGACCTATTAGGGGACCTCACCTCGCCTCCAACGTACTGCGCCTGATAAAGCTCCCGATATAGTGAAATGATTTATTTTATCTGCAGATATATTTTTGCCAGATGGCAGCGAAGCGAAGACCTGTGATTAGTCTCTGTGGCAAGTAAGGCAGCCTTTCCACTAGAGTTTTTTTATAAATTATAGGTATGCGTTTGACTGGTAACTCGCCTGATGTTAAGTTATGATGCGGTCTACGATGGAGAATGTTTGCCTGAAGAAACCGATTCAGTCGAGATTTTGAAGGCACGAGTATATAGCAATTGAGCATTGTAACGAATATGATAACATGCTAGAAGTTTTCACAATATCTACTCTCTGTGATATATGGATGGACTTTCATAGCTACGCAACCCACGCTTGCATATTTTGTTATATCAAATTTATAAGAAAAAAATTAAAACCCTTTTCCACATGAAGCTATGACATTTAAGCTATCTTATTGGTGCCTTTCTCACACCATATTCACTAATACGCGCACGTTACGCGGCGCAGTAACCTCTTTTCCCTGGGAAATGAAGGCCAACTTTTAGAGGTTAACTTAACGCGCTGCGTTACGAGCGTTAGCTAGTGAAGGGCCCTGGTAGATCTCTAGTGTAAAGGCAACTTTTGAATGCTTGCTGCAAGTGTTACTGCAAGTAAATGCTTGCTGCAAGTGTTACTGCAAGTAAACACTTGTTGAGTAAAGTAGTAGACACTATTTCGTGACTGCCATTATTATCTCTTGGTTGACATTTTGAAGCATAATATTTGGTGGAGGAGTTTAAATGTTGGCTAAAAATATTCTTTGGAAGGTGGTGGCTCGCATTTTCATGGTATTCTAAGTACATGTCATATAGTCATCGTTATTAGCGTCAACCCTTTGTTGCATGAATTGATGTCAGCCATTTTCCACTTGTATTTCATGAGTAAACTCCACATGTATCTTGCATTTGAAGTATTTTAGAAGGAATCAGCTTGAAATGAAGCCTGTTTTTATAGATAGCTCAGCTAATCACGTATCATGAAATATAATTTTAAAATTGTCCCATTTATTGAGCTTAGAAATCTTCATTATCACCATGTTTTTATTGTTTTTATATAGAAGTTTTATTTTTTGTTTATGCCCAACCAAGCCACTAATTTTTACACTATTAGTATACATGAAAAGAAAACTAACATTAATTCTCCTATCCTAATAATATTAGAACTTTTAGCTTAAAATATTGGTAGGCGTTTAATGTACTTCCTTGTAAACTCTTATCCCCTTATTAATAAACGTGGAGTAGTCTTGGAATAGTTACGCCGTGTTTTGTTTTCTTCTCAATTTCACATTTTGAACTCGATCGAAAAAGGCAAAAGACGGAGCAACTATTCCAAGGCTACTCCACGTTTATTAATAAGGGGGTTAAAGCCCAAGTCAGACTCGAGGTCGTTGCTTCGTACAAGCCGCCGTGGAAATAGTTATTTGTGTTACAAGAGGACAAAGTCATATTTTGTTCGTCGAGGGAGTTATTTTGAATTCAGAGCAATGCGAAGGATTCCGAAGTAGAATCCTAAGCGTATTCAATATAAGCCGTCCGTGAAAAACAATATTTTGGCCCCGAGTGATACACATTATATTTCATCACTACCTCTAAGAGAAAATGAAAAAGCTACGAACATGAAGAATTTGATGTCGGTTTGTGATAAAAAAAAATACATTCAACCTTCACGCCAGTGGCTCCTACGCTAATCTGGAAACACTAACGCGGACAAATCAGATGAGAGAAAGCTCAAACTCCCATAGGAAAAAGCTTTAATTTTGTTCCCACTATCCTCTGCCTGGTTTTTTCAAATAGGTGTGATGAAAATTAACTTTTCCTGGTTTACTACAGGTTTAAAATCCAGTGCTAACCGAATAGAGTTTAACTTTTCCACTTCCGTTCGTATGCCTCGACTTTCCAGGGGCCTAAGAGTTAATCAAGCATATTATTTTAACATTCTTGACTATTGTGATTTAGGTTGTGCTGAACTAAAATTTATTTATTTATGACAAAGAAATATATATATGTTTCGGATATTTTTTTTCTATCTTGTAGCCTGTATATTTTATAAATAAATATTAATTTGAGATCTGTTGGAATGGGGATAGGTGTTTGTAAATATAATGTATTATAAATAATAATAAAATACAATCGTTTTTATTCTAATTTCTATCATCAATAAAGATGTATACAGAAATACCTTTTGTTTTTGTAGAATAACAAAATACCCACAAATCAAATATTAACTACCTATTTCAAACAAAGTTTAGTCTCTTGATCGATAGGTACGATGCTGCAGTTAGCGTTATGTGGCGACGAGACACTATCTGAATGAAAAACATAAATTGGTCTATTCCCACGAAGCATGTGTCAGCGATGCCAAGCAAAAGTAGATGTGTAAACCCTTACCGCAGCATTATGCATTCAGATCAAGAGAGCTAAGCTTAAGCCTACTCAACGTAAGGCGTGCTATACACTCAAGCAAGTTGGCACGTTTGATTCGGCAGTATTCGTTGAATGTTTGAAGCCAATCTGAAGCAATTGGCACATAATATGAGGATTTCATACGGCTCCGATCAAGGCCCCGATTCTACTAAACAAATTGTTTTTAAATTGTAATTGTTTTAATTTGTAAATAAGTGCCTCAAAATTGACAGTTTTTAATATTTTTATACTAAGTTATAATATTAAGTGTTAAGTTATAATATTAAGTGGTGGCATTTTTAGGTACAAAAAAAACCTCAATATTGAGGCAATTATTTACAAATTAAAATTGAAACCATTACAATTTAAAAACAATTTGTTTAGTAGAATCGGGGGCCTGAAGCTTCAGGAATTGACAACAAGTGGTCTGCCTCCACATTTTTATAAACAGTAAATATATTAACTAAACAGTACTGAAGCAATCTTAAATTGATCGACCGGGATAAGTCTCCAGCCCCAGATCTAGGGGGGGGCAAGCCGGGGCCTATGCCCCGGGCGGCAAGTTCAGAGGGCGGCCAAATTCACACTTTACAAACGAATGGACAACTCTTAAGTACTACTGAGGCTCGAGCATACGACCTGTAGAGCCCGAGCCGATAATCCCCCTACCTTTCAGCCAAATCAGATCCTGGATTAGACAACGTACTACAAGACTTCACAAAGAATACTGGGCAAGTACCAAAAACTGTAGACAATCAAGCTTTCCCGGAACTCAATCCGAGATATTCTCGTAGATTGGTGAATCTCAAACGTGACAAACTCCGGCAAATTGTAGGGATTGTCACAGGTCATTGCCTCTTAAACAAACATCTTTTTAAAATTGGGGTTACAGACGGTCCCCTATGTAGAGGGTGTCTGGAGACTGATGAAACCGCACACTTGCTGCTGGAGTGCAGCAGCGTGGCAGAACAACGAAACACTATCCTCGGATCACCGAGGACGCTCTGGGAGGCCTGCGCAGGCATAAGCGAGCTGCTGGCTTTCCTGGAGGAGACCGGGTGGCTGAATTAGCTGCAGCCGGGTGACGCAAAATGGGCCAATGTGTGGCCTAGTTGCGGAAAATGCCCGCTACACAAAATTTCATGGCCATATTAACTCGACCGAAACCCAGAGCGCGGAGTGAGACGTGCTGCACGAACATTTATTATTATTTATAGTTATACATAGTTCAAAATACGCGCCCGCTCGCAGGAATCGCAGATCGCAGCAGCACGCGCTGGTTACCGCGCGTGCGAAAGAGATGAAGCTATATACGAAAACTCCCTCGTCGATCTCTCTCCATGACAGTGTTTTGTTTTAGAAATGTGTGTTGTTTATGTTTACTATTTAGTACTTCTCGATCAATTGAAGGTAAAATACTACTGATTGTATTAGTGTCGCATCAATAAATCTATCACAGCTCATCGATTGCTTTTCTAGGTACCTAAGTATTTTATCATAACTATCTTATGCTTTTTAAGTTACTGTATTTATTTTTTTGATTCAATTTAATACGTGCAATCACTTACGTCGTCAATTCGTCATTATTCCCTGAAACATTATTAATTCCTGTAGGATATCACTCTACATCCAGGCAAAATAATCCTGTATGATAGGTAAAAAAAGTTTCGCGCTCGCTTCGCTCGCGCATCATTCTATATGCTAAGGGTTTTTCGTAACCCGTCATGTACTGAATCACATTTACATTGAAACAAGTCAACATTGCGACAAATTTTCACTATCGCTCCGCTCGCGCGTTTTTGTTGCTTATAGTTATGGATAAAATAAGCACAACGTCTACTTTTTATCCCTGAAACATTATTAATTTCTGTAGGATATCTGTCCACATCCAGGCAAAATAATCCTGTATGATAGGTAAAAAAAGTTTCGCGCTCGCTTCGCTCGCGCATCATTCTATGTGCTCGGTACGGATTTTTTCATAACCCGTCATGTACTTGAATTTGATTTATATTGAAACCAGTCAACATTGCGATAAATTTTCCTTATTGCTCTGTTCGCGCGTTTTTGTTGATTATAGTTATGGATAAAATAAGCACAGCGCTTTTTATCCGTGAAACATTATTAATTCCTGTAGGATACCCTCTCTACATACCGGCAAAAAAAGTTCCCTTAAAGTCAAGCTCCGGACCATGTCAGAATGGAGATTTTATCTTACCAACCCTTATTTTTCTACTCCTACCTTTTAAAACGATAAGATGCCATTTATTTTAACATAAAACTAAGAAATCATTAGAATTTCATTGTCCTCTAAATGACGTCACACTGTAGCATTTTATTTTCTGTGCCATTTAAGAATAAAAATATTATACATTTGACACACTGTTCGTCACACAGAATAGAATATTTTTTCATTTCTGTGGTTTGACTGTCTGGTTTTTTTCAGGGCTGCCAATATGGGGTGCTTTTTTAGGCTTCTCAACGCAACGAAATTTTGTGCTATATGGTGACGTCACATAATTTCAATTTTCAAAAAAAAATGTAAAATAACTACTCAATAGAAAACAAAAATATTGAAATTAGTTTCTTAAAATAGCCTTCTCTACGAAAAAAAAATTTAAAAAAAATACAAAAAAATAACTTTACATACCGAATTCCAAAACCATTTCGAGATTTTATGTTACCAACCCTTATTTTTCTACTCTGACCTTTTAAAACGATAAGATGCCATTTATTTTAACATAAAACTAAGAAATGATTCGACTTTCACTGTCCTCTAAATGACGTCACATTGTAGCATTTTATTTTCTGTGCCTTTTAAGAATACAAATATTATACATTTGACACACGTTCGTCACACAGAATAGAATATTTTTTCATTTCTGTGGTTTGAATGTCTGGTTTTTTTCAGGGCTGCCAATATGGGGTGCTTTTTTAGGCTTCTCAACGCAACGAAATTTTGTGCTATATGGTGACGTCACATAATTTCAATTTTCAAAAAAATATTGTAAAATAACTACTGAATAGAAAACAAAAATATTGAAATTAATTTCTTAAAATAGCCTTATCTACGAAATAAAAATATAAAAAAATACAAAAAAAAAACTTTACATACCGAATTAGTGGACATCTGATAGCTGAAATTATATGGATGATAAAGGTAAAAATAAATGTAAGTGGGCGGGGGCGGCATTTTTCAGTTTTTGCCCCGCCTAAAAAAAATTGAGATCCGAGGCTGTAAGTCTCTAGTTTATTATTACCACCCCACTCGGCTTAGCATGTTTGTTTTATTTTCCCGAACGTATATCTACATAATATTCGATTTTAACACCCAGCTGTGCCGATTAATGCCGACTTGCACAAGTGTATAGCACGTCTAAGCAAACCCGTAAAGCAACGTAAATAACTTTCACTGATCCTGTTCATTCATCATGTAATTCAATCCAACTTTTTGCGGTAAATCAGGTAGGAGGGTAGAAAAGAGATCATTATTGGCTTACGTAATAAATGAACGGCAATACTACCTAGTATTCCAAATGTAACAGGTTTACTTATGCACACTGTATAATAGCAATAAAATTTCAATTTAAAATTAATCACATTGCGAATGAAACGAAATTCTGAGCCTTACAACCGTTAATAAATTATTTCTAGTTCTCTTGATCACCATACACTACCGTCGATCATCCACATCTGTAACAATGGATTGGTGTAAGAAAATGTATGGTTAATAGGCAAAGATATTTAAAACTTTATAACCTAAAAGACACCGCAGGGAAACGCTGGATGCAGGCCGCTTCCAACCGGCCCTTTTGGAGATCAATGGGGGAGGCCCAAAGTCCAGCAGTGGACGTCCAACGGCTGAAATGATGATGATGATCCCATAAAAAATGTGGGTTGTTACCACCTGTTCTACTGTTCTACCCACATACCTATATCTAAGTAGACTTCACAAGTGGTCCAATCTGTATATAAACTAAGTGTAAAAAAATTCGTACCTACCTGTAAAAAGATATATCTTTATTCTGTTGGCCACCTATATTTTCGTTTCAAACTGACACGTGTTGTCGCGGCACTGATTGAGCATACTGTTTCTAGCCGGAATCAACTACGACAATTTGTCGTAGTTGTATTTTAAAATTGACACGCAAGGTAAGGTCAACTTGTGGTGTCTACTTGGATATATGTCTGTAGTTCTACCAATAGATCAAATAGGATAAATACTGTTCTATTTGTGCCAGCTGTATTTGTCCATGACAAAAGTAGACTAAAACCTCAGATATAATAATCATTATTTCAGCCATAGGACGTCTACTGCTGGACATAGGCCTCCCCCATCGATGTCCAAAAGGGCTGGTTGGAAGCGGCCTGCAACATCAGATATGCATTGTTTGTGTTCAAATGTCTCAGAGATTCATCCACTTTTTAGGGTTGTACCAAACCCAAAAAGAAAAACGGGACCCTATTACTAAGCCTATGATGTCTGTCTGTCAGTCTGTCCTACCTTAAATAGGCAAATTTCTGTTCATTACCAAGTTAAGCAACATATTCGGCTACTTAGATGACCTTATCATGACTATGATAGTTAATTTATTTTGTGGTGGTACGGAATCCTCAGTGCGCGATCCCGACTCGCACTTGGCCGGTTTATTACACTAAACCGCTAAACAGCTTAATGTTAAAACTGTAAGTAGTGCACACTTAAAGTAGCACACCGAGCTTGGCTACCGCGATCGGCGACTGCAGCCACGTCACGCGGCCCACTGCTCAGTATGAATTTATATGGAGCGCTAAACAATGCAAGCGACCATATCGTGTGTCGTATAACGCTTGCATTGTTTAGCACTATAGATAAATTCATAGTGAGCAGTGGGTCATAGTTGGCAGGATCGGAATGCTACCTATACTCATTTTTCATGCACACTAAGAAACTTGTAGTGACACCAATGAACTACATAATAGTCCACATGCAAAAAAAGGGCAGCAGGGTCGTCTGCAAGTTGAGTTCGACCAAAGCCTGATTTAGGCCTGATATGTTCCACAGGACAGTCCGAAACACCATCGGGCCAGCAGTAATGGGCTGTCTGGCACCACCGGGCAGTCCACCACTAATGGACTGTCTGGAGCCGCAGCTACTATCACTACTATCTCATACTTACTTTTTCCATCGCAGGCTACTATTTTGACTTTGTCAACCTTGGCCACCTCTTGGACTTCGCGGAATTCTACATCGTTGAGCATAAAGGTCCATACGTTATCACAAAATCTGAAAAAAATTAGTTTAGTTCAACTTTTGTTCATAGCTTGTGTACAGTGTTTGCAACTTTGTCAATGATGTCTTGTTTCAAGGTAATAATTATTTGGTAGATTGGCCAGGTCGGTGATATCTTCTTTGTTGAATCTTCTTGATGCTTCTAACCGCTACAAAGGACATACATCACAGCACATATATAGAAAGAATCAGTAAAATATAAATAGTGCTATCAGAGTGAAATAAATGTTACGAGTTTGATATTATTTATTTTAATAAACCTACTAAGGGACTTTTCATATACATAAGGGGAAAATACAAAGTTTAGTTCATCATCAGCCAGAAGACGTCCACTGCTGAACATAGGCCTCCCCCTTTAACCTCCACACTGAACGACAGCCTGCCTTTTGCATCCACTGGATGCCCACGACTCTCAAAATGTCGTTGGTCCATCTAGTGGGAGGCCTACCTACGCTGCGTCTTCCGGTTCGTGGTCTCCACTCCAGAACCTTTCTTCCCCATCGGTTATCGGGTCTTCGAGCGATGTGGCCTGCCCATTGCCACTTCAACTTGCAAATGTCGGTGACTCTGGTTCTTTGGCGAATATCCACGTTTCAGATTCTATCGCATAAAGAAACTCCGAGCATAGCTCTCTCCATTGCCCGCTGTGTGACTCTGAATTTTTCCAAAAGGCCAACAGTTAAGGACCACGTCTCAGTACCATATATCATCACTGGCAACACACACGTTTAGTTTTCAAAGTTTAGTTATCAAGATATTATTATTTCAAGCCTATTATCAATATGATTATTAATTATATAATAATTATTAATTATCTGTCAAAAAATGGCCAGTGAATGGTCGAGGGTGGCTAATGTAGTGGTAATAAAGACTAATAATACTATGGGTAATATGTACATCATTCTGACAGACCAACCAATTTGTGCGTAAAGGTCAACAAATGATTGAACTAGCAATTTTTTACTGGTGGCTGTCATATTATTCCAGAAAGTATGTTGGTAGGCTCCCATTCGAATCTAAATTGGTCGCACTGTATTCAAACCAAATTGCATTGCAACTCGAGATACAAAGACACAGTAACCGGCACACAACTTGAGCCATGACCTTGAGTGCGCAATAGACGATTTTAAGGTATTGTTGGTGGAAAGAGAGGTGCGCGGGGGCATTCCGACGGCACGCGTCCACGCGATTGGCCGATGCGCTAACAACATGCACGAACTTACCCCCACTACGTCGACTTTGGCCCAAGTTGTTTGCCGACCACTGTAATTATGGCCTGTCACAACAAGAGATATGAATGTTGCTGTATAATTCAAGGAAGTATTTCAGATTCATTTAGCATCATAATCTTGAGCACGTAGAGCAGATTGTTACGCAAACTTGCTGCTGTGATTAACAAGTAGGTAGATAGATGTGGTTGTTGTAGGCCGAGATGCAACCACTGTCAGAATTTTTCACCCACCTGAGGGCCTTTATACTGTCACTTTATTATACTTTTACAGAACCTAAATGTTCAAATAGCGAAGAACTAATTACACACTTACCTGTATGTGTTTAATTTTCCTGCTTTAAAAGTTAGCCTTGATTTTACTCTATTTGATAAGGCCTGATTGATGGATTTGTCAAACTGGAGCAAGACTTTTACAGCTAGAGCTGGTGTAATTTGTCCATACTGTAAATAAACGAACAAGTTCGTCGTAAATGTAAAAAAGTAATGAAATACATATACAATTATTGTTGTAAACAAACCACACCTGGATCAATTCGTCTAGGCTCTCCTGAAGCGTGTTCCCGATTGTGGTGTTTCTGTACAGTTGATAAGACATTTCTAACTATTTACAAAACGTCGAGTAACAAATCAAACACTACTTACTGAGTTGAAATATAATAATATGCAAAATACTGGCCGAGATTAATTTCGCTATCGTAAACAACGAAAACGGAACGGAAGAAAAGCAAAGCAAAATCAAAATTAGGGTAGGGATGTGATGTTGACATATATTTACATTTTACATATATTTCCCGGTGTATATATTACTCTATGGATGTTGAGTTGAGGAGTTGGGAGGCAATAATGCACGACACAGATAATGTACGGCATGATATTGTACGACATAATCATGCACAGCATGATAATTGGTGTACATGTACATGAAATAACATGTTGTACAATATCGTGCCGTGCAATATCATGCCGTACATCAAAGATTTAGTATATTACTATAGATGGATTG
Source organism: Agriopis aurantiaria (assembly GCA_914767915.1). Classification (NCBI taxonomy): domain Eukaryota; kingdom Metazoa; phylum Arthropoda; class Insecta; order Lepidoptera; family Geometridae; genus Agriopis; species Agriopis aurantiaria. Next base: position 7,869,510 of record OU612000.1, on the reverse strand, counting down.
TGTTATTTTATATATGTGTGCGTACAAGCGTTTCTTGTCACTCTTATGACTGGAAGGTGTGGGACAAAAAGAAACAAAAATAGCCTCTCACTCACGTCCCGAAGCATCACGCGCTAACAGCCGCGAGCAGCCATTATTGTTTATAGCCAATTGGTGACGCTGCTTTCAGTTTTCATAAAATAAAATCGTCACAATAAACAAAAAGGTGTTGTGTAAACTGTGCAATGTAATAAACTTCAACAATGGCGTGTACTGTACCGGAGTGCAAAAGCCGTCCGAGCGTGTTAATAGAAAATAATGACAATATTTCATTCCATAGGTAAGTCGAACACATTGTTATTGCACTATACGAGCACAAATTATGAATGTACGTTTCAAAGTTCACAAAAACTAAATAGTTGTCATTTTATTCACTTGTAATTATGTAACTTTTTCAAGTTTCTTGCTACTTTTGTCTTGAAATAATAACAAAACAATTGCAACCTCGTGTTTTTGACATTTTACCTACTCTATAGTGCTGGGGTTGGAATGGTATCTAATCGGTTATATACGATTCCAATCACGTTGATGTTAATCGATTTCGATAGTTAACGAATCAGATTTGGCAATGTGTATTTTTTTGAATTATTTCGTTCCTTGGACTTAGACGATGTTGTCTTAATTAATTAAAGGACATGTGACATTATGGCCTAGTGACTTTTTGTATGTTTTTTTTTTAACTCGCGGCGGAAGATGAAACCTATAAAAATCGATAAAGCATAATAATGCGATGACTAAATGCTCTAACGCTAACTCCGTATCCGTTTCCGTTTCCGAGTTATTGTCGAATAAAAATGCACTATTTGTTCGAAATTATATTTTTAAACGCGGCGGAAGATGAAACCTATAAAAAACGATAGAGCATAAAAATGCGATGCTTATATATTCTAGCACTAACCCCGTATCCGTTTCCATTTCAGAGATAAGAGAAATAAACAAAAATAGTCACAATAGGTATTAGTAAATGTACAAAGTACATTTTTATTTTCAGACAATATTTTTATATCGTTGACCGCATCAGGCGAGTTAGCGGTCAAACTCAAGCACAGAATAAATAATAGAGTAGTTATGGTCGAACAACACTGACCTGACCTGACTAGAAGTTTGTGACAAGTTGATTGACAAGAGCGAGCGCATGCACCGCGCCGGTTGTGATTCTCTTTCACTCTCTCATACAAGACGATCTATCCATCTCGGTCATCCATTTCAAAGTGACAACCAGTGACCGCTAGGAGTAATAGTGTTCCGTGACCAGTGACAACAGTCGTCAAGATAAAATACTTTATATATTTTTCCATTTCAATAAAAATACAGTACTTACAAGTGAAATTAAATATTTTTCTTATCTCTCACAGTGCATTATCACGTTTTTTTGCACGATTAGCGGCAGCGTATCACCGGACAGTTAGAAGTGAAAGACTATAATTACTGGGCAACTACCTTGTATTCGTCTAGTAAATATGGCGGGGGAGACAACTCATCTACAAGTAAAAAATCTTAGGATTATTATATATATTTTTTACCTAACTAAACTACGTAACGGATTTTGTCAAGTGAAATGTCTCTCAGAAGATCTAATATTATTAATGAAACGAACATTGCACCCGTGCGAAGCCGAGGCGGATTTTCCTAGTAGTTTATAAATGTGAATTTAACGAAATACTTTTTTATCGATTAAATTTTACGGCAACCAATAACCAATGCACCACACTATTGCTTAAAAATATCTATGTATAGTATTGTATAGTCAAAACGGTGCCATTCGTCGATTTCGGCCCACTAGAGATATTCTCGATGTCCCTTTTTAACTTATGATAGTTTCTCAGGGAAAGAAAGGACAGCGATATCAATTATGTTTCTGCTGAAATATAATATTTCTTCCTTATTTTTTTTCTTTGCCGTACATTATCAGATCGGCCCAATAATACACAAGCGATAATGTACTCTATGATATTTTATGTACATGTACACCAATTATCATGCTGCATCATTATTATGTCGTACAATATCATGCCGTACATTATTGACTGTTTAATAATGTACACCCCGATTTTATACAGCATGATAATTGGTGACCATAAAAATTCAAAACTGAAGCTTCGTTTAGACTTGGACCTCGAGTGTATTAGGTAGAAATTAGTGACAGATCCGACACAGAGCACCCCGACTTGAGTATGTTAGGTTCTAAATGGGTCACAGAACCGACACAGAGCACCCCGACTCCACCTAGTCTTGTGGCCCCTACCCCTAGAGTGTATATAAAAAGCGCGGGAGCCAGAAGCTCAAGGGAGGTCCTGAGTGAGAGCGAGCCATACGAGACCGAGCGGAGCGAAGGGCGAGCGAAGCGAGCAGACGCTCGAACGCGGCTGACGGACCGCCGTCCAACCAACGGGAGAGAAAGAGTGAGAATATTATATTTCCCTCTCTTTCTATCCCATTGGTCAGACGGCGATTGAGGTCAACCGCGTTCGAGCGTCTGCTCGCTTCGCTCGCCCTTCGCTCCGCTCGGTCTCGTATGGCTCGCTCTCACTCAGGACCTCCCTTGAGCTTCTGGCTCCCGCGCTTTTTATATACACTCTAGGGGTAGGGACCACAAGACTAGGTGGAGTCGGGGTGCTCTGTGTCGGTTCTGTGACCCACTATTAGCGTGCATGTTAAACTTCACTACTCCTAATGAGTTATGAGCACACTAACGCTATTAAGGTCATTCATACCGTCTCGTCTAAACAAGGTAAAGTTTTGGAGACTGATGGAGACTTTCTATTTTCACTGCTAAAAGGCATCTTGCCTACTGTGAGTTTTTCCAACTGTGTTTTACTGGATCAACCTGCCTTACTTTTTTTTTTACTAGGCAAGTGCCTTTTGTAACTAAACAATATACAAGCTAAAACTAACAAAAAAATACAATTAGACTGGCCATAGACTGTTGAAGGTCTAAAGATAATCCAAATGCTCAAGCCCACTACCAGTTAGCAGCGTACCCAGCATGCTGGCGGCATTACCACGTTGAATGGCAATGATTATGCAATGAGCCAGACACACGCCAGCATTTTGGTCACGCGTCGCCTCTGAAAGATTTTTTTGACATCATGACATCATTGCGGGACGCCCACCTGTGGCCCACGTGGACATATTTTCTCGGATTGCTCTAGTACCGTTCTAGTGTACTTATACTGAATCTATGGTTCTAGTATATTATTATACCATATATACTAATCTGTGTATACCATCAACCATGGTCTTACTTAGGTCGACGTTTACAAAAAAAAAAGCATGATTATTTTATTTTTGTCAACTCACATAATTTTTTCATGTTTTTTTTTCCATTATACGGAAAAGTTGTCAAAAAAAGTCGGTTGTCGTTGGGTTGTCTGTCGGGTGCATTCTGTATATTACTTTACTCTTTGGGTGCATTTATGGCAGGAAATCTTTGTAATTAACATTTAAATATTTGTAGTTTTGGGTTTTATAAACTTCGGGCAAAGTTCACTGAAACATGTATATATGTACAGCTACATAAATTTTATTATAAGGCGATTAAAACGTTTTTTACAACTCTTGTTATATTTTGGTAAACAAGGGCCTTCGTTAGCCCTTATTCTAATAGGGAAATGGCCTTTGCTTTGCCAAACAAATTGAATAATTTAACTTGTGTTAACGCTCGTATACTGCAGGAAAAAAACCAGGTAAGCAAGTATGATATTTTATATATCAAAATTAGAAACTAGTACATAAAAATGATGTATACATAATAATCATTCAAAAAATGCATTTAGTAAAATAGTTGGTGTCCTTCGTTTAGTCGTCCAGGGAGAGCTATCGACTGGTTTCACGCAGGTACCTGGGAAGAAAAGATTAACGCTTAATATTTGATAAATAATATATCCAAAATAAAAGCTTCGTTCAAGCTCAAGCCATCCAATAAAAACAGTAACTAGTCACATTTAAATTTGAAGAAAATATTCAACCCAAAGATTTTTCATACTATACTACGTTCACTTCATATAAGGGTGAAAATAAGGGGATGAATCCTGTTTATTTAACTGCCTGTGAAGTCAGTTGTTATTTTTGTGTAAAAATAATATATTTACCTACCTATAGTATGACCAATTTATTTGAAGAGTGGAAAGGGTGATGGTAATTATTTTCTAAGCAAAACTGACCACCCATTAAAAAATTATAGTTCCCTCATTTAGCCACTTCTAGAGCGCCACTTCAATTCTTCAGTACATCTATGCTTCAGTAGTATTTTTAAAATGATACTTTACCTATGACATTCCAGCTTCCAGTGTTCTGGTCCGATGTGATGCGAGTTAGTTGCCCCTAAATTATCTTTGGTTGCCCGTAAGAATGCAGGATGCCAGTATAGCCAGCGATTTACAACCTGGAAAGGAGATTAGTTAGGTATATTAGTTTACACAAAAATTGCAAATGAGAAATTAATAGTTTTAAATTTTTCTGCTCTTTTTATTTAGGTACTTTTAAATGTACTTCTTCAAAAGCTTTAAACAGGTTACCTACCATGTGAAAATCTGTTCTTAATTTATGGCTTCATTCTTAAGTCTTGCCTTCGTTCTTGATTTCCGTCTTCATTCATAATTTTCGTCTTCATTCGTGACATTCTTAATTTTTATCGTCATCTAGACCTTAGGCTTGGTTCTTGATCTTGCGTCTTTGTTCTTGACCTTCGTCTCCATTCTTGACCTTCGTCTCCATTCTTGACCGTCGTCTTCATTCTTGATCTTCATTCTTATGTCTTGATTTATTAGTATTATGAATTTTGTTTACACGTTTTATTTTAATTTTCATGCTTGATTTGTGTGTTACCATTCTTGATTTTCGTTTTATCTGGTTAATATTTGTCATTACTTTTCGTTTTGTTTTACTTCTCAGCTTTCGATATCACGTTATTATTTATCAATCTTTGGCATGTCTTCTATCTTCACTCTATGGTCTATCTATTCGGTTTTTATTCTGCCTAATCGGGTGTCGTTTTTTTCTATGATCATCAGCTTTATGACTTATTTCGGCCTTCAAGACTTAGCCTTTAGTTTGTCTTTGGTCTTCAAGGTTCATAATATTAGACCAAAACCTTAGTAACAATTCATTTTCACATTAATCATTTTCACATTAATTCTACTTTTATCTTTATCTTGGTAGGTACTCAGTCATCTATGGGCTTGAATCTTCATCTTTGCGCTTGAATCCTCACTTTCGGGCACCAGTCTTCATTCTCGGGCATGAATCTTCATCTAAGAGCATGAGTCTGCGTCTTCGGGATTGAGTTCATCTTCAGTCTTGAGGCTTCATCTTTGGTCTTGAGTCTTCATTTCCGGTCTTGAGTCTTCATCTTCGGTCTTGAATATTCATCTTCGGTCTTGAGTCTTCATCTTCGGTCTTGAGTCTTCATCTTCAGTCTTGAGTCTTCATCTTCGGTCTTGAGTCTTCATCTTCGATCTTGAGTCTTCATCTTCGGTCTTGAGTCTTCATCTTCGGTCTTGAGTCTTCATCTTCGGTCTTGAGTCTTCATCTTCGGTCTTGAGTCTTCATCTTCGGCCTTGAGTCTTCATCTTCGGTCTTGAGTCTTCATCTTCGATCTTGAGTCTTCATCTTCGGTCTTGAGTCTTCATCTTCGGTCTTGAGTCTTCATCTTCGGTCTTGAGTCTTCATCTTCGGTCTTGAGTCTTCATCTTCAGTCATGAGACTTCATCTTCCGTATTGAGTCTTCATCTTCCGTATTGAGTCTTCATCTTCGGTCTTGAGACTTCATCTTCGGTCTTGAGTCTTAATCTTCGGTCTTGATTCTTCATCTTCGGTCTTGATTCTTCATCTTCGGTCTTGATTCTTCATCTTCGGTCTTGATTCTTCAACTTCGGTCTTGATTCTTCATCTTCGGTCTTGATTCTTCATCTTCGGTCTTGAGACTTCATCTTCGGTCTTGCATCTACATATTCAGTATTGAGACTTCGTCTTTGGTCTTGAGTCTTCATCTTTGGTCTTGAGTCTTGATCTTCGGGATTGAGTATTCGTCTTCGGTCTTGAGTCTTTATATTCCGTCTTGAGTCTTCATTTCGGTCTTGAATCTTCAACTCCGGTCTTGAGTCTTTATCTTCTGTCTTGAGTCTTCATTTTCGGTCTTGAGTCTTCATCTTCGATCTTGAGTCTTCATTTTCGGTCTTGAGTCTTAATCTTCGGTCTTGATTCTTCATCTACGGTCTTGATCCTTCATCTTCGGTCTTGATTCTTCATCTTCTGTCTTGAGACTTCATCTTCGGTCTTGCATCTACATATTCAGTATTGAGACTTCGTCTTCGGTCTTGAGTCTTCATCTTCGGTCTTGAGTCTTCATCTTCGGTCTTGAGTCTTCATCTTCAGTCATGAGACTTCATCTTCCGTATTGAGTCTTCATCTTCGGTCTTGAGTCTTAATCTTCGGTCTTGATTCTTCATCTACGGTCTTGATCCTTCATCTTCGGTCTTGATTCTTCATCTTCGGTCTTGAGTCTTCATCTTCGGTCGTGAGTCTTCATCTTCAGTCATGAGACTTCATCTTCCGTATTGAGTCTTCATCTTCGGTCTTGAGGCTTCATCTTCGGTCTTGATTCTTCATCTACGGTTTTGATCCTTCATCTTCGGTCTTGATTCTTCATCTTCGGTCTTGATTCTTCATCTTCGATCTTGATTCTTCATCTTCTGTCTTGAGACTTCATCTTCGGTCTTGCATCTACATATTCAGTATTGAGACTTCGTCTTCGGTCTTGAGTCTTCATCTTTGGGTCTTGAGTCTTCATCTTTGGTCTTGAGTCTTCATCTTAGGTCTTAAGTCTTCATCTTTGGTCTTGAGTCTTCATCTTTGGTCTTGAGTCTTGATCTTCGGGATTGAGTATTCATCTTCGGTCTTGAGTCTTCATCTTCCGTCTTGAGTCTTCATTTCGGTCTTGAATCTTCAACTTCGGTCTTGAGTCTTCATCTTCGGTCTTGAAACTTCATCTTCGGTCTTGAGGCTTCATCTTTGGTCTTGAGTCTTCATCTTCGGTCTTGAGGCTTCATCTTCGGTCTTAAAACTTCATCTTCGGTCTTGAAACTTCATCTTCGGTCTTGAGTCTTCATCTTCGGTCTTGAGTCTTCATCTTCGGTCTTGCGTCTTCATCTTCGGTCTTGCGTCTTCATCTTTGGTCTTGAGTCTTCATCTTCGGGATTGAGTCTTCATCTTCGGTCTTGAGTATTCATATTCGTTGTTTGTTCTTCCGGCAAGTCTTTATCTTAATCTTCGATCTTGAATCTTCATCTTCCGCCTTAAGTCTTACAGCTTTAATCTCAATCTTCGGTCTTCTTCTTCGGCCTTGAGTCTTTATCTTCGTTCTTGATTATTCATCTTCGGTCTTGAGTTTGCATCTTCGGTCTTGAGTCTTAATCTTTGGTCTTGAGTCTTAATCTTCGGTCTTGAGTCTTCATCTTCGGTCTTGATTCTTCATCTTTGGACGTGAGCTACCTTCGATCTTTAGTATTTATATTCGGTCTTGAATCTTCATCTTCCTTCTTAAGTATTCGCCAGTCTCCACCGTCGGTTTGTAGTCTTCTTCAATTCTTCAATCTTCTTTTGTCTTCCATTATCCTTCTTCGAGCTTCCATTTTAATTCTGAAATCTCCCACCTTCGTTCTTCTGTTTTTCATCTTCTTTTTTTAATTTTCTTTCTTGGGTATTCCATCATTATTCTTCGGTCTTCCATCTTCTTTCTTCGATCTTCCATCTTCTTTCTTCGGTCTTCCATCTTCTTTCTTCGGTCTTCCACCTTTCTTCGGTCTTCCATCATCATTGTTATGGTTTTTTTTCCTATAGTATTCTATTATTCGTATTCAATCTTTTACATTTTGAAAGTTTTCTCTTCTTTCGTGTAATAATAAACTTTTTTTTTAAAACACGTTTGTAATAATTTTTTTGCCTTTTTATATGCAACTTTTTAAAAACATTTTTTTTAATTAATAATTATATACTTTACAATTTTTTCACTTTAGTATAATAATATGATTCTTTTGTTTTATTTCTTGTTTGCATCTTTTTTGGCTTTTTAACTCTTTTTTTTGGTTCTTTTTTAGTTTCTATTTATAATTTTTTGTATCTTTTTTTTTTAACTTTTTTTTTTTTTTCAACATAATTTCTTACATACTAGACTAGCTATTTGATTTCGTTTTCTTTTCATCCTGTAAAATAATCCTGCACTTACCCATGCTGAAATGTTAGAAATTATTCTTTAAGCCTACCACCTCCCTTCCCCCCTCTCCCTTCGCCCTCGCCTATATTCAATCATCATCATCGCAATTTTTTAATATAGAGTTTTATCTGGGGACAATACTGTTAAGTCAGTGAAGTAGTTGATGACACTTGATGATGATGAAGCTTATGTTTTGCTATTTTAGGTCTTCACCGTTGACTGATGAGATGTACAAATCAATTTTTCACCTTGACTTACATTTTAGTATGTACGTATGTATGTATGTACTGGAGTGACTGCAGCTGATATGACTGATAGCTTCCACTAGTTTGTTCATTGTTGATGCTGTTCATTTACTATTTTGTAATAGTTCCATTATGTTATAGTACAATTTTGTTATAGTTCCATTATGGTTCTATTATGTTATAGTTCCTGAGAACAATTTTTATTAGCATACCTATTCGATTTCTGGAGAAGCGTAGACATTCACTGCCAATTAATTTCGTTGGCTATGTTGAAATACTCGGCGTACCTGGCCCTGCCCAGTATTTTGCTTGTCATAAGTTGTTTTGATTATCACCAGGTCAATTAGCAATTTGTGACAGACACCTGAGAATACTGCTAGACCTTGTCTATCTTCATGGGTTTAAATAGAATCGGTGAAATTATTTAGCGAACGCTTTGGTATGTTGTAAGTAATTGTTACGTTTACTTCCTGAGAACAACAAGTTAAGCATACCTCACTCTCGTGATTTGAACTGTACATTGTATTCTCTAGCGAGAGCTTCTGGACTTCCTCGAGAACAACAGCTTTATCATACCTCAGACTCGTGTTTTGACCTGGAGCTAGACGCATTTTATAGTGAGTGCTTATTTACTTCCTGAGAACAACAGTATTAACATGTACCTCACACTCGTGATTTAGGCTGAAACTCGACGCGTTTTCTAGTGAGCGCTTCTTTACTTCCTGAGAACAACAGCTTAAGCACACGTCACTCACGTGACTTGAGCTAGAACTTGCATTTTCTAGTGAGAGCTTCTGGACTTCCTGAGGACAAAAGCTTTAGCATGCCACACTCGTATTTATGTACTGGAGCTTCATAAAGACCTCCTCGACTTCCTGAGAACAACAGCTTAAGCATACCTCACGCTCTTGGTTTGAGCTGGAACTTGTATTTTCTAGTAGGTACCTAAGTACTTCCTGAGAACAACAGCTTTAGCATACCTTACACTCGTTATAAGCTAGCTCTTTCTGTTTTCTAGTGAGAGCTTTTGGATTTCCTGAGAACAACTGCTTTAGCATACCTTACTCTCGTATTTATGTACTGTAGCTTCATGGAGATCCTCTGAACTTCCTGAGAACAATATCTATAGCATAACTCACTTTCGTTATATGGGCTGGAACTTCACGTTTGCTTTATTGGGAAATCTTCGTTTGTAATCTTGCAATGCTCTTTTTGTCTACCTGAGAATAAAAAATAAGCGCACCTTCTGTTTTGCTCGAGACATGTTAAGCTCGACATGACTCGCAGTTGATTTCTGAACTTTTCTGTCGTTTCTACAAGGTGATTGCAATATCCTGATAAAGCTAATGAGACTTTATGTGTTTTCTATTGACAGGTTTTGAACTTCCTGAAAACAACTGCTTTAGCATACCTTACTCGCAATCACGAGCTGGACCTTTTCGTTTGGAAATCTTTGCTTGTAGTCTTGCAGCGCTTTTTATTTGTCTACCTGAGAACAAAGTTTAGTGGACCTTCGGTTTCCCTTAGAGATTTCTTGAAGTTCATTCTTGTGCTATATACGTTTCTCTACGATGAAATTTCCTGGGAATCATTACTTTTAGTGTACCTCGCCCTTTCTTTGCCAAGAATTCTCGCCTGATTTCCGATTCCGCCTCTGTTTTTAAACTTGCAATGGTCAGTTAGTCTTAGTACCTGAGAACAGCATTATCAATTTTCGGCATCTCGCCACAGGTGTTTTGAAGGCAGCTCACAGTGGCTTGAACTTATCTATTTTCTCCTGAGAACAATCGACTTAAGTGTATACCTTACCCGCTTAAGGGTGTACTGAGTTTGTCGCATTTTTTATGTTTATAAATAGATGTACCTGTTTTTAGCCTGTAATAGGTTTTTATTTACTCTTCGGTTATCTGGGAACAATCAATTTTAGCTTCCTCTTCTCCAATAAATGCAGTTTTATATGCATAAATAAATCACGTCTTATTTTGCTGGCAATGGTAACTCGCTTAGGTGTTGCAGGCATCTCGCTGTACCTTCGTTGATAAGCATACACATATTGTCTTGATTAATTCGCTTTAATCGCCTCATAATATATATGCAGGAATGTCTCATTAGCATTTTAATTTTATTAAATAGGTGTTTAAAACCTGGGAACAATTACTTTTATCATACCTTAAGCCGGTCACTTGAAATTTCACCAATGCTACGTGCTTTTCTTAGTCGGTGTACTCGGTGTATACCTGAGAACAGTTGAGTTTAGAACTCACCTCTTTCATTTGTTGTACATCGCATCTGGTACAGAATCTTGGTTTTATGCATTGAGAATGTCTTACCAATATATGTTTTGAATTCCACCCGCGAGGAGCTGTTCGTTAGAATTCTGAGATTTCGTGTTGTAGGTATGTGATACTTGAAATAATATTTTTCAATCTGAGGACAGTTTGTGTATTATTTTCTTTTTTACCTTTTTTTGCAGATTACTCGGTCCAAATGCAGCCGTCGTAACAGTTTTCCAATATGACAGCATTTCATACCTTATAGTCCTTATACTTTGAATACCTGTGGAAGATTTGCGTTAGAGAGGATATCTCTCGTGCTGCTGTTTTAATTATCTTGGACTTTTAAAATTATTTGTTTAGGTACTTCGATGCTTTGGAGCATTGGTTAAACTTTATGTAGATAAATTCATCTGAAAACTTGTAATTAGATAGAAGTTATAGCCTGCCATATCTTTGATTGAAATTTCAACTCTCTCACTGTTACTTCGCTGTTTTGTGTTTGTATTATCATTTAAGAAGTCTTAATCTACTGCGATTTAGGTAATATATCTTCATTCCTTTAGTTGGTTATCTGTAACAAGTATAGTGCAAATAAATTGCACTTTCCAAATCCGTATGGGACTTGACTGTTCATTGATTTGTAACGTTCTAGTATAATCTGAAAATTTGTAAATTATGTATTGAGCCCTACCTACCAGAGAAGCGCAATGGCTAACCTCTCTATAGTCTACACACGTTTCGATTTTATTTTATAACCTTTTTACATAACTAGGTAGGTACGTAATGTTTTTCTTAGTGATTAACCTTAAAAATGGTGTTGTTCCTGATTTATATAACGTTCTCGTTGTGTTTCATTAAATTTGTATTTCATTTTAAAACGTGCAATATCAATTGCACTTACCCAGATGTTTAGTTAGGTACTCGTATTGTTTAGGCACACAGGATAAATCTGAAACTTATAAGGTCAATTTTGCCCTACCTACATACCTCTTTTAACTTTATGTCCATCAATTAGCGCATATTTTTATCATAAATGTAAAATTGTTTAAATCTTGAACCTCAATTCGTCTGCAATAAAGTGCAATTAGTTTTGCACTTACCAAGTCTGATTACTGATAGTTCCGTGCTAATATATTTGTACTTATCAGGTATTTTCCATAAATGTAATATCTTCTGAAACTTGCGAATCACAATATGTATTTGCTCCCTACCTAATCATGAATATGGTTAGAAAGATTTTGTTTGCTTATTACAAGAAGTAGTATTAGATAAATGTTTTTACCATCCTTATGGTATCTGTAAAAAATATATATCTAGAGACCAACTTAGTGTATTTAGTTTAGTTATTTATTTTACCTGATAAAATCCAGAAACTGAAAAGGATGTATTAGCATCCTCAAACTTTATAATTAGTGAGAAGTGCATCTAAGATTACAAACTCTTACACAAGCAAATAAAACTTTACGTATGCCATGACGAAGTTACAGTCACAGAGACACAATCGGCATGCTTGATTAAACAAATACACAATAATATAAATAAAATTGTAGCCATACCACTTAAATAGCTGAGTAAGTATAGCTAAGTCATTTACTTCTTTGTTAGTGATTCCATATGCAAATATTTCTCTATTTCACATTGCCTTTCCATTTACATGCGTGCCCCCAGTCACTTCAGCAGGCTTATTTCATAATACTAAATAATATCTACTATAAATAGGTGCCTGAGGAAGATTAGCGTTAATGTGGATATATTTTGTAGTGTCGTTTCAATTCTCTTTTACTTCGATGATTCGGCGCATTTGTTAAACTTTATGTAGATAATTTCATCTGCAAACTTGTTATTGGCTAAGAAGCTATAGCGTGCCTTATCTTTGATTGAAATTTCAACTCTCTCGCTGTTACTTCAATGTTTTGTGTGGGTTTATTATCATTTAAGAAGTATTAGTCTATCGCGATTTAGGTATAGATATCTTTGTTCCGGTAGTTGGTTATCTGTAACAAGTATAGTGCAATTAAATTGCACTTACCGAATACGTATGGGACTTGACTGTTCGTTGATTTGTAACGTTCTGGTATAATCTGAAAATTTACAAATAATGTATTGAGCCCTACCTACCAGAGAAGGGCAATGGCTAACCCCTCTACACACGTTTCGGTTTTATTTTATTCCATTAAATTTGTATTTCATTTTCAAACGTGCATTATCAATTGCATATACCCAATCAGTAGTTTAGTTACTCGTGTTTTTAAGGCACACAGGATAAATCTGAAACTTATAAGGTCAATTTTGCCCTACCTACATACCTCTTATCTTTATGTCCATCAATTAGCGCATTTTTTTCTCATAAATTTATAATGATTTGTACATAAAAATTGTTTAAATCTTGAACCTTTTCCTGTACTCTCAATTCATCTGCAATGAAGTGCAATTAGTTTTGCACTTACCAAGTCTGATGGCTGATAGTTCCGTGGTAATGTATTTGTACTTATCAGGTATAATTAGCGCATTTTTTCTCATAAATTTATAAATAATGACTTGTACATAAAAATTGTTTAAATCTTGAACCATTTCCTGACGTCTCAATTCATCTGCAATGAAGTGCAATTAGTTTTGCACTTACCAAGTCTGATGACTGATAGTTCCGTTCCGTGGTATTTGTACTTATCAGGTATTTTCCATAATATTAAATGTAATATCTTCTGAAACTTGCGAATCACAATATGTATTTGCTCCCTACCTAATCATGGATATGGTTAGAAAGATGTTGTTTGCTTATTACAATAAGTATTAAAGGTTTTTACCATCCTTATGGTATCTGTAAAAAAATACATTATCGATAGACCAACAACTTAGTGTATTTGGGTAGGTACCTGATAAATCCAGAAACTGAAAAGGTTGAATTGACATCCTAAAATTCATAATTAGTGAGAAGTGCATCTAAGATTACATGAGCAAATTACTCTTTTCGTATGTCATGACATTGTAGACATACTACTTAAATAGCTTAAGTAAGTGTAACTAAGCAATTTACTTCTTTGTTAGTGATTCCATATGCAAATATCTCTATAAATATGACATTGCCTTTCCATTTATACATGCGTGCTCCCAGTCACTACAGCAGGGTAATTTCAGACAGTACTAAATAGTATCTATAACTGCTTTACGTAAAAGGGTAAATTCCGTGTTCATGCCAGCACCTATTAAACAAAACATACAAATCCGCAAAAATCATAATTATAACATACACAACTGGTCATTTTAGTTACCAGCATCCCAGTCAAAGCAATAAAATCGCATTATACAAGAGAAAATATAAGCACACAAAATGCAGTTGATCAACAACATTCAAGCCCCAATACACAATAATTAAATTTTTGGGTAACAGACAGGGTCTTTCGATCAGGCGATTCCATTAGCAGCGAGCATATTGATGTTTCTATTAAAACTAATCTTACAAATAGTGTTGAAGATGCAGGCGGTGTATGCAAAACGTGCGACCTGGCAGTCTCTCCTCTTCTGTTACATATTGGTGCAACTCAGCCATGCTGCTTGTAGATATCTGTACATAAAAGCATACCTCTCGCTCCCAACTCGTTTACCCAATATCCAAGATGACCTTGCTGATAAGTGACTGTTGCTCGTTGCATGTTGCAGAAGATCTCTGATGTAACTCTTGAATTTGTTGTATCGTGGTCTGGGGACAAGTGTTTATACCTCAACAACTGCTCCTTCCGTTTGCTACGACGGCAAGCACGCTGAAGGCCCACTCATGTGGCTGAAGAGCACAGTCAGGCTGGAACCTTCTTGCTACAAGAAGCTAGGGTGCCCCCTGAGATGGCTGAGAAGGCAGGCACGTTGATGACATCGCACACCAAGAGCAGGCTGCAGACCCGTTGACAGGGACTGTGGACTGGCTGGAGACCCGTTGACAGGGATTGCAGACAGGCTGAAGACTCGTTGACAGGGATTGCAGACAGGCTGGAGACCCGCGGACAGGTTGGAAACCCGCGGACAGGCAGGAGACCCACGAACAGGCTGGAGACCCGCTGACAGGCTAGAGACCCACGGACACATTGCGGATAGGCTGGAGACCCACGGACAGGTTGGAAGCCCGCGGACAGACGGGAGGCCCGCTGACAAGGACTGCGGACAGACTGAGGATCTGCTGATAGAAGTTGTAGACAGGCTGGAGATCCGATACCTGGAGTGCAGGCTCGTGTAGCAAACCCGCAGACTTACGACTAGAGAAAGGACAAATACAAAAAACTGTATCTAAACAATTTATTATAAGTTAGAACAAAATTTACAGAAATTATCGTAGTAAAAATTATAAGACATCTAGCATAAAAAAAAAAAGAAAAAGCTTACATTAATTTGGCAGGTCGAAGACATCCTCGCTGAGAATGGGCTGAAGGCATCTGGCTGGGCACACCAATAGGCTGGAGCCCCGCTGGATAGTAGCGTAGTTAGGCTGGAGACATCGCTGATGCCCGGGAGCGAAGGTAGCCCGGGCCTACTGGCTGGAAGCACAGGCAGGCTACAGACCCGCTGGCCGGGAGCGCACATGCCGGCTGCACAGATAGGTTGAACACTAGGAGAGCCGCTGTCCACAGGCCATAGGCTGTAGACCCGGTGGCCAGAAGCTCAGGCAGGCGCTGGCGAACCGCTATTCGGGAGCACAGCAGGCAGGCTGGAGAGCCGCTGGACGGCAGTGAAGGCAGGCTAGAGAACCGCTGACTGGGAGCACAGGCAGGCTGGAGACCTGCTGGCCTAGAGCACGGGCAGACTGGAGATACTGGCCCGATGCACAGACAGGCTGGAGACCCGCTGGCGATCCCCCGGTCATGTGATGCACAGCTGGAGACCCGCTGACTGGGAACAGGCAGGCTGAAGACCACTGACCAACCCGGTGTACAGGCAGGTTGAAGCCCCACTGGCCCGGTGCACAGGCAGGCTGGAGACCCGCTGGTCAGGAGCACAGGTCAGCTGGCGATCCGCTGGTCAAGTGGTGCACAGCTAGAGACCCGCTAACTGGGAACAGACAGGTTGGAGACCCGCTACCCTGGGAGCACAAGCTGGCTCGTGCTGGACAGCAGCAAAGGCAGGCTGAAGACCCACTGGGCCGGTGCACAGGTAGGCTGGAGACCCGCTGGTCAGGAGCACGGGTAAGCTGGCGATCCGCCAGCCAGGCGGTGCACATGCCGGCTGCACAGGCAGGTTGAACACTGGGAGACCCGCTGTCCACAGGCCGTAGGCTGTAGACCCGGAGCACAAAGCACAGGCAGGCGCTGGCGAACCGCGAGTCGGGAGCACAGCAAGCAGGCTGGAGACCCACTGGACGGCAGCAAAGGCAGGCTAGAGAACCGCTGACTGGGAGCACAGGCAGACTGGAGATACTGGCCCGATGCACAGGCAGGCTGAAGACCCGCTGGTCAGTAGCACTGGCAAGCTGCCGATCCACCGGCCAGGTGGTGCACATGCCGGCTGCACGGGCAGGTTGAACACTGGTAAACTCGCTGTCCACAGGACATGAGCTGCAGACCCGGCCGCTGCCGAGAGCTCGTGCAGGCGCTGGGGAACCGCTAGTCAGGAGCACAGCAGGCAGGCTGGAGACCCGCTGGGCAGCAGCAAAGGCAGGCTGGAGACCCGGTGACAGACCCGGTGTACAGGCAGCTTGAAGACCCACTGGCCCGGTGCACAGGCAGGCTGGAGACCCCCTGGTCAGGAGCACGGGCAAGCTGGCGATCCGCCAGCCAGGTGGTGCACATGCCGGCTGCATAGGCAGGTTGAGCAGTGGGAAACTCGCTGTCCACAGGACATGAGCTGCAGACCCGGTCGCTGCCAAGAGCTCATGCAGGCGCTGGAGAACCGCTAGTTAGGAGCGCAGCAGGCAAGCTGGAGACCCGCTGGGCAGCAGCAAAGGCAGGCTGGAGACCCGCTGACCGACCCGGTGTACAGGCAGGTTGAAGACCCACTGACCCGGTGCACAGGCAGGCTAGAGACCCGCTAGTCAGGAGCACAGGCAAGCTGGCGATCCGCCGGTCCGGTGGTGCAAAGCTGGAGACCCGCTGACTGGGAACACAGGCAGGCTGGAGACCCAATGACCCGGTGTACAGGCAGGTTGGAGACCCACTGGCCCGGTGCACAGGCATGCTGGAGACCCGCTGGTCAGGAGCACGGGCAAGCTGGCGACCCGCCAGCCAGGTGGTGCAAAGCTGGAGACCCGCTGACTGGGAACACAGGCAGGCTGGAGACCCAATGACCCAGTGTACAGGCAGGTTGGAGACCCACTGGTCCGGTGCACAGGCAGGCTGGAGACCCGCTGGTCAGGAGCACGGGCAAGCTGGCGACCCGTCAGCCAGGTGGTGCACATGCCGGCTGCGCAGGCAGGTTGCACACTGGGAGACCCGCTGTCCACAGGCCTTAGGCTGTAGACCCGGTAGCCTAGCACAGGCAGGCGCTGGCGAACCGCTAGTCAGGAGCACAGCAGACAGGTTGGAGACCCGCTAGCCTGGGAGCACAGGCTGGCTGGACCCGCTGGACAGCAGCAAAGGCAGGCTGGAGACCCACTGGTCCGGTGCACAGGCAGGCTGGAGACCCGCTGGTCAGGAGCACGGGCAAGCTGGCGACCCGTCAGCCAGGTGGTGCACATGCCGGCTGCGCAGGCAGGTTGCACACTGGGAGACCCGCTGTCCACAGGCCTTAGGCTGTAGACCCGGTAGCCTAGCACAGGCAGGCGCTGGCGAACTGCTAGTCAGGAGAACAGCAGACAGGTTGGAGACCCGCTAGCCTGGGAGCACAGGCTGGCTGGACAGCAGCAAAGGCAGGCTGGAGACCCACTGGGCCGGTGCACAGGTAGGCTGGAGACCCGGTAGCCAGGAGCACAGGCAGGCGCTAGCGAACCGCTATTCGGGAGCACAGCAGGCAGGCTGGAGAGCCGCTGGACGGCAGCGAAGGCAGGCTAGAGAACCGCTGACTGGGAGCACGGGCAGGCTGGAGATACTGGCCCGATGCATAGACAGGCTGGAGACCCGCCAGCCAGGTGGTGCATATACCGGCTGCACAGGCAGGTTGAACACTGGGAGACCCGCTGTCCACAGGCCTTAGGCTGTAGACCCGGTAGCCTAGCACAGGCAGGCGCTGGCGAACCGCTAGTCAGGAGCACAGCAGACAGGTTGGAGACCCGCTAGCCTGGGAGCACAGGCTGGCTGGACCCGCTGGACAGCAGCAAAGGCAGGCTGGAGACCCACTGGTCCGGTGCACAGGCAGGCTGGAGACCCGCTGGTCAGGAGCACGGGCAAGCTGGCGACCCGTCAGCCAGGTGGTGCACATGCCGGCTGCGCAGGCAGGTTGCACACTGGGAGACCCGCTGTCCACAGGCCTTAGGCTGTAGACCCGGTAGCCTAGCACAGGCAGGCGCTGGCGAACTGCTAGTCAGGAGAACAGCAGACAGGTTGGAGACCCGCTAGCCTGGGAGCACAGGCTGGCTGGACAGCAGCAAAGGCAGGCTTAGGCCCACTGGGCCGGTGCACAGGTAGGCTGGAGACCCGCTGGTCAGGATCACAGGCAAACTGGCGATCCATCAGCCAGGTGGTGCACATGCCGGCTGCACAGGCAGGTTGAACATTGGGAGACTCGCTGTCCACAGGCCATAGGCTGTAGACCCGGTAGCCAGGAGCACAGGCAGGCGCTAGCGAACCGCTATTCGGGAGCACAGCAGGCAGGCTGGAGAGCCGCTGGACGGCAGCGAAGGCAGGCTAGAGAACCGCTGACTGGGAGCACGGGCAGGCTGGAGATACTGGCCCGATGCATAGACAGGCTGGAGACCCGCCAGCCAGGTGGTGCATATACCGGCTGCACAGGCAGGTTGAACATTTGGAGACTCGCTGTCCACAGGCCTTAAGCTGTAGACCCGGTAGCCTAGCACAGGCAGGCGCTGGCGAACCGCTAGTCAGGAGCACAGCAGACAGGTTGGAGACCCGCTACCCTGGGAGCACAGGCTGGCTGGTGCTGGACAGCAGCAAAGGCAGGCTGGAGATACTGGCCCGATGCACAGGTAGGCTGGAGAACCGCTGGTCAGGAGCACAGGGAAACTGGCGATCCGTCAGCCAGGTGGTGCACATGCCGGCTGCACAGGCAGGTTGAGCAGTGGGAAACTCGCTGTCCACAGGACATGAGCTGCAGACCCGGTCGCTGCCAAGAGCTCATGCAGGCGCTGGAGAACCGCTAGTTAGGAGCGCAGCAGGCAAGCTGGAGACCCGCTGGGCAGCAGGCTGGAGATCTTCAGCCCAGGCGCATAAGCAGGTCGGAGGCCCGCCGGCTGGAAGCGTAAGCAGGCTGACTCCTGAGGACCCGTTACACGGAAGTCCAGGCAGGTAACATTACCGTTGGCCCAGAGCGCTGCCAATAAGGAAACCTACTGATCTTCAACACAGGCAGGCTGGAGATCTTTAGTTCAGTCGCGCGGTCAGGCTGGAGACCAACTGGCCTGATGCAAAGGTAGTCTGGAGACCCGCTGATCAGGAGTACAGTCAGGCTGCCGATCATCTGGCTAGTGGTCAGGTCGGGAGCACAAGCAGGCTGAAGACCCGTTGGCTGGGAACAGGCAGGCTGGCCCGGCTGGAGAGCCGCTGGTTGTAAGCTCAGGCAGGCTGAAGAGCCGCTGATTTGAAGCATAAGTAGGCTGGAGAGCCTATAGCGCAGACTTAGGTATGAAGCCCGTTGACTGGAACTGCAGACAGGCTGCATGCCAGCTGTCTAGGAGCACAGGCAGGTTGACTACTGGGGAACCTGCTACACGGCAGGTCGGCAGTTCAGGCAGGATGTAGACCCACTGGCTGGGAGCACTGACAATATGGAGACCTGTGATCAGAGGCATCAGCAGGCTGCTGGCTGAAAGCGCAGCGGCCTGGAGGTCTGCTGGTCAGCAGCTTCAGAATGCTGGAGAGCTGTTGTTCGTTCGAAGTGTAGGCAGACTACAAACCCAGTCTGGGAGAACCGGGCGCTGAGGACCCGCTGGCAGGCAAGCCCGACGTCTGCTGGCTGGGCGCGCCGGCAGGCTCATGACTAGATACTGGCGGCACAGACTCAGGCAGGAGATCCGATGACAAAAACTTCTGGCAGATTGAACGCTTGCTGGCTAGGAGTGCAGGCAGACTGAAGACCTGATGGCCTGATGCGCTGACTCAGGTAAGATACTCGCTGACAGAGATTTCAGACAGTTTAAGCGCCGGGTGGCTGGGAGCACAGGTAGGTTGAGAACCAGATACTTGTAGCGCAGACAACAAGAGTTTCGCTTTCAGGAATGCAGGCTGTCTGGAGGCCTGGTGGCTGAGAATGCAGGCAGGTTGAAGATGGCAGATGCCTGGAGCGCAGACTGAGGAAACCTGCTCACTGGAGACCGATTGACTGCATTGCTGGCCCGCACAGACTGGCTAAGATGACTGCTGACAGAGTGCAGTCAGAACGGCGGCCCGCTAACGAGACTCCAATACAGGTCACGGTTTCGGCTGCAGAAAGAAAATACGACTTTTGTGGTGTGGAATAGAAGGGCTTGAATTTGGGAATTTATAAGTAGGTACTTATTGTAAGGTATAGTAGTTGCTGCTTTTAAAGCTTTTGACCTACATTATAAATAAAAGGTAGCTGGCAATAAGCCGGTATAGAAGTTCTATGCAGGTATTCACATCTTCAATTTAATAATAGATACCTAAGTAGTATCATGTAGTATGTACCTACCTAGGCTGTACTTTAGTAGTAATAAACTATGATTTACATTGTGCCTTTCAAGCGTATCCATGCATAATTAAAATGTATAACATTTAATAATTAAATCCGTGCTCACCTTAATTTAAGATTAATTATGTTTATCTGTATCAGAGGCATAGCATTCTTGTGGCAGTGCCAATTTTATCAAATTCCTGTGTCGGGGCACCACGGATCTAAATCGGCCGCCGAGTATTGGTAAGGCAGCAGTTATCGAGTCATAGGTCCTGTGGCAGGTCAGCGGGGCCCAGGCCAAGCACGCTGAGCTCTGGCGAAGCAGCAACGTAGTGTCACTGGTCCTGTGGCAAGGCAGCAGGGACCGGGCCAAGCACGCTGAGCTCTGATGAGGCAGCAGGAACCGGGCCAAGCACGCTGAGCTCTGACGAGGCAGTAGCGTAGTGTCACTGGTCCTGTGGCAAGGCAGCAGGAACCGGGCCAAGCACGCTGAGCTCTGACGAGGCAGCAGCGTAGTGTCATAGGTCCTGTGGCAAGACAGCAGGGACCGGGCCAAGCACGCTGAGCTCTGACGTGGCAGCAGCGTAGTGTCATAGGTCCTGTGGCAAGACAGCAGGGACTGGGCCAAGCACGCTGAGCTCTGACGAGGCAGCAGCGTAGTGTCATAGGTCCTGTGGCAAGGCAGCAGGGACCGGGCCAAGCACGCTGAGCTCTGGCGAGGCAGCAGCGTAGTGTCATAGGTCCTGTGGCAAGGCAGCAAGGACCGGGCCAAGCACGCTGAGCTCTGGCGAGGCAGCAGCGTAGTGTCACACCCTGTGCCGAGGCAAAAAGGGTCGAAGTTGTGGGACGCTGAGCTCTTGCGAGGCAGCAACGTCGTGACACTCCCCAGGACGAAACACTAGAGGGCAAGGCAAGGGGCGCGGAGCTATTGCGAGGCAGCAGCGCCGAGACACTTTCTGGGTCGAGGCACCAGTGGGGGCCCTGAACTCTAGAGAAACCGCAACTAACGCCGTGACACTTCCTACGCCAAGTCAGAGCTCATCGTCGTTTAGCTTTTGAGAGACAGCACCGTGACGTGACGGATCCTACGGCCCGGCAGCAAGACTTGGGGCCGAAACATAGGGTTTTGACATGACATCCAGCAGACATGTTGACCTTGTATGCAGTTCCCGCAGCTCATACAACGCTCCACAAGACCGTTGTTTCGAAAATGTCATTCAAATCATATTAGAGTTTGGGTACAGTAGACAGATCTAGCTAAACAAAGTAAAGAAAAATACGACACATCGAAGTGTTAGATTCACAGTAAACTATACTAAAAGTTGTCTAGTTTATATTATATTTAGCTGTTGTAATGATAATATCATAATATGCTATGAAAATTAAATTTGGTATTCTAATTATTGTACTACGTACAGAATTTAATAGTTTCTAACCTGATTTCCATACCTATGTGCATGCTATGCCACAGAATCAGATGCTGTAGTGTTGACTGTCACCATTTCTTTGTAACTCATTATTTAAAACCTGTTTGTACACATTTTTTCCCATTCCATAATTATCACGGAACACTATTACTCCTGGATAATAATCTCTCATAATCGTCTTCTCATTCGTATGAATATCATCTATTGTTGTATTTCTTCCAACGGCTCCTCCCGCACGATATAAATATCTTACAATATTTCAAAAGCAGACAGCTACCAATCATGTCCATAGATGAAGATATTATTGATAGGTTTTACTATTTCATTGTTATGTCCAGGCAATGTTCCAATAGTTTAGGCATACAAGTAGGTACATATAAATTATGATCGGTTGGATTCGTTAGTTAACTGAATATTTTATCCATTCACAAGCGGCTCAAGTCTAGACATGCGGAACAACACCAGTGCCCCTATAGGTTAACAAAAGTCAGACATTATTGATACAGTAACTGCCTGAGCCACAGGGCCCACAGGCAGTTTAACTGTAATGGGTTAAAAAAGGTCAAACAATTTCATTAAAACAGCAAGCCATTTTATATCATACGATTACGGCATACTTCTACCTGTTTCCTGAGATTGTGGTTTTAGGAATCTTAGACAAGAGTGCATTTAATTTTAAGCTGGAACGCTTCAGTCCATTATTTATTTTGCCTTTGAGAAAATTGTATTTATGTCCAGCTATATGAAAAAAATCTCGTGCGCACTGTCGTAACTCGAGGGAAACAAGCCAAATGCGCAGCTTACAGCTCACGCATTCGATACCATCACCTAGCTGAGCAAAACAGAACACGCAAAGGCAAAAAATGTGTAAACTAGATAGCAATTTTGTAACCTATAATTTTAAAACTTTTATAAAAGACTAAATGCAAGAATAGCAACTACTTATATACAGAATAAAATAAAATATTTCAGGCTTAAATGCAGAAGGTAGGTAATAATAAGTTTCAATGGTAATTAACTATGAAATACCTTTTCCATCATCATCATCATTCATCTCCTTTTGGTAGTTTTCTTCCATTATAAGAATTATATAAAAATGCATGGGTATCCACCTTGAGCAAAGTTGTGTACTCCAGAAGAATGCCAAACTGACAATATTAATAGGTATGATACCTACTTATAGATTTCTCCGTAGAATTTCTTCAAGTTATAATATGGTATTAGCCTTGTGTATTTGTTAGATACATCATCTTCTATAAGTGGATCATTATTGTTCCTAAAGAATCTTCAGAATATAAAATATATTTTTCAATCATATGTAAAGTTGAGCAGGAACAGCAGCGAGGGATATATTGTAATGTATATAGAATTTGGATTATGTAAGTATCCTTTTTTCCTCATCGGCAATGTAAAAAGGTTCAGCCTCTAAAACTCGTGTGAATAATATATGCATATTAACATTGTAAATTAAGTTGTAAGCTTCATGTTTCCCAAAACTTTTTAGCTTATTTTCATAGTCAGTAGCTGTTGGTGTGCGCTTAACGTTTCAGCAATCATTATTTTTATGAATTGCGGCAAATATTTGTTTCTGGGATTCCGGACTACCTGAAGAATCAAAAAAATTAACAGGCCTAAGCAAAATGGTCAGAGTTAGCCTTCAGACCGACATCAATTCATTGGAATACCACGAATTGCTAGCAGCGGCTTTGTATTATTTTGTCCTTGTTTTTGCAGCGCGTTAGTTCATTTCTTTGAAGGTGTTTTGCTTCAATTAATTTTAAGGTCAACTCCAAGATTCTGGTTTTCCGCGAACGCGATCTCATTGAGGTACCTGCCGAATATAATCTGAACAAAAACATTTGGTTTCCTTGGAAGGAAACCTTTACAACAGAGCCCGGGTCAGGGTCACCAAAGAGTTTGAATGATCTACGTAAAAAAATACACGTACCTCTCGAATTATCGAAAGATGTGATACTGAAGGTAGTTGTTTTATCAGTTTGTTGGTTTCCGGAGATATATTGATCAGTTGTCATCGTTTTCTTAGTTACGGCCGTTACGGTATTGCTATTATTGTATCATATTAAAATTTGGATGAAGCATGTAGAAGGTATAATATGCAAGTTTTGATGGTGATTCAAATTCATGTCTGTAGTCGGTCATATTAATGTCATTCAACGATATGATTCATCTCTTGAAATCCATTGTTAAATTGAGTCACGATATTCTTTATTTCGCTATAAGTATGCACGGTGCACGTAGGTACATAATTATTGTGGGTATTATTATTATGTAGGTAGATAAACTTAAAATATCTGGAATCAAAAGAAAGTTTAGCGGCCCTAGCTCCTGTGTAATACAGCAGGAGAAATATCTAAGATTGATTGTTATTCAGAGTGATTTTGCTACAAATTCAACAGATGTAATAAAAAATCTGAAAGCTCTACGAGAGACGAGACCTGCCTTACTGGCGAAATCAGTTCAGTAGTTTTATTTGTCAAGACAAATATCTGACTTACCCTTTATGGGACCGGTATATATTATAAGGTTTCTGGCTTTCAGTTTTGTAGAGAAGCAATCAGTTTTAAGACATCCATTGACGTTTGTTTATATTCTCACAAGACGACAGATTGGTTATTTTATAGCTCAGTGTTATTTCGAGTAAGACCCATGAGACTTATCTGTGGGGTTGTGACGGTCCACTCGAATATCAACTGTAGCTGGTTAGCCTCCATCGCGGGGAAGGGCATCACCTTGCATTCGTTTGGACTTAGGATGCGTGATTCTTGGTCACGACAGCCTCGGCCACTCCAGTTGAGCTGTGAAGTTTTTACAATATTTATCAGTATTATGAAGTTAATAGGTATACCTACAGTAAGTTTTCAGAATATGTCAATCCTACAGATCAATGTAAAAGGTCAGATTCGCAGTCTACCTATTGGTATAAAATCTTAATATATCAACATAACATTCTGCAATGACTAGAATGCCTTTACCTTCTAGTGAAAAAGAATAGTTAAATGTTAAGAGTACATAGTTGAACGCCAACGACTCACCATTCAATCTGTCCGTCTTTCTCCAGTCCCTACTAGATATTCGGTTTATAGAGTTTTATATATTACTGTCCCGGATCTTTCATCAGCCCACAGTTTCCTTGAAATGCTTCCTTATCGCGTGCTCGTGTACATTTGCCTATATAATCGTGGTTTTCCTGGTAAATTCTTTAGCGTGATAGCTTTATAGCATGCACACTTTGTCAGAGAATTGTGAAATGAATTATAAGCCTGTGTGATGTTACCTAAAAGTGAAAGTAGTGTTGCGCCACCCCGCGCAAGCCGACCAAGCTTGCGTAGTTAAGACGTGTGTTCGTGCTTCTCGGAAACTCGACTTCAACGCGTACGGCGTACCAGATTCTCCGCAAGGTTTTTTTATACATTGCCCTGTTAACGAAAGGTTAATAACAAAAAAATACCTAATTTTTTATTTGCTATAGGTACAGATGCATAGTTCTATGAAAGAACAAGAGTACTGTGAGAAAACGATAAAGTACACCAGGAAGACCGTTTATGTTATGCATCATGATTCGTGTAGTTTTGAGAACAAATGACTCACCGCAGCATATCATTATATAGGTTTGATACACTCCTAAATTGAAAATATTTCCAGTTCATGTGTAGATAATCTGGCAGCCGATAGCGCACCTGAACCTCAGCGAAAGGTGACAGCACGCTCGAGAAGCGTCTCGGCCTGGCCTGCAGGTGGTCGGCAAGACGGGGCTCTGGAGTCTAAAGGCAATGTTACACGGCATGGCCCGCAGTCGGGCCTAACAATAGTAGGTACAGTCGTATTGCGAAATCATGACGCAATCCTAACGTTTACCTAGTGGGCTGAGAACCGGGACTCGTGTCACGCGCATGTTCGCCCTTGGGCTCGGAGTAGGACGGCATGCGCCAGTGCCGTGGGCATGCGCAGTGTCGGCTCGGCGCGGTGACTCATTTCTCGAACGCTCCAACAAGATGGCGGCTCGCACTCCGCACTGCTTCCGCGAAGTGACGATGATGACTCATGGAATAATACATTTGGTACTTGGTAAAGTTACAGAAAATCAATAAAAATCAGGGATACGACACTTTTTTCAAAACGATTCTTTTATTTTCATACTTAAACATATGTTACAATATTTGTATTCAATATGAATAAACTCAAAATTCCAATATCTTCAAATAGACCAATTGAAACATTTACAATTAAAAATAAACTAAATAAAATACATGATACCGTTACAAACCCATTCTGCTAGCGAAGCGCGACGCCCCAGTGGCAACCAAGATGGCGGCCGACGGATGCAGCCCACGCGAAACGCAATGGGACTGTAAGTTAAAAATATCCTACATAATATCACAGATACAAATCAGTTTACATTACCTAAATTCCTACTATCATTGTACAGCTTGCATAGGCTTGACATTGTCTAATTCTTTGAAAAAACTATCTAGGCCGCTGAGATCATTCTTCCAAATACTATCGATTTTTTCCCGTTGCTGCCTGGCGATTTCTTCTTCTTTATGGCACAATCCGAGATCTGCTTGCATTTGCGCCCATTTTCTAGCGCGTTCTCTTTGTTTCGTGAAAAGTTCGCTCTCGGCACGGATCAGAGAGTGACTTAAAATGGCGATCACTCTCAAGTCACGTTTTCTCTTTGTCTTGGCGTTGATTGATTTAGATTTTACTTGGCGGACCCACTTAGATAAAGACTCAGTTTTACTACCACCGAAATCAACGACAGATTTTTCTTTATTACTGTAGCCCATATTAATGGTGGGCAAAGATATTGTGGTGAGACAATATTACACACCTGTATCCGACCAGGCACAAAGTCACTTTGAGGAGATTTGGTCGCAGCCACTTCACAACACAGTCACGTCCACACTGCACCACGATGAGCGATTAATGAGGGGCATGACGTCATGGTGGTCCTATTTATACTCTTGCTATCTGGGGCCGCGGGACGAGGGCAAATGCGCAGTTTGCCGTCAAAATGGCGGCGATCCAACGACGACATCATTGTGCCACGAGCAGGACAACAAACCCGAAGGTGACTTGAACCTAGCCGATCTCAAGATCGGCTAGGTTCGGCTACTTAAGCCGATCGATACTGCTCTCTGGAATGCTTCTACGATTCTAATAATTCTACAACACACATACAAAACACAAAGGTTTTTAAAGTGTTCATCATACTGTAAATTGATGACACATGTATGATTATGAATATTTTAGTTTGCGTGCTTTTGCAAACTCAGAGGTAAAACCTCGGTATAGGTATTTCGGTGGTTTTTACCATAAGATCAAAATCACAATCTAAAGCCAATTATTATCATAGGTGTATGTAAAACTAAACTCTTTGTCAAAAGCCATCATACCTATTTATTATCTTTGGCCATAACATTATCTTGGAATATAGTATTATTTATTTCGTTTTCTATGATCATCATTAATTATCATTAATTATAGGCACCTTTTCAAAGATGTGGTTATTATCGTCATTGATACCTACATATGTATGTAGGTAAGGTACCATCAGGGTACCATGTAATGTAGGAAGTAATAAGTAGGTATTTACCTACTTATAACTCTATAATGATCATACCTACCTACATTAATGGACGAAAACATCGATCTAGGTAGGTATAGTACATAATTTCATTGAGCGTAGCATAGAAACTTGCTAAGATTATGTTTAAGTTTAAGAGGTAGGTACCTAAGATAGGTACGTCATGCTCATGGGTATTATTTCCAAAAATTTCAAAATTTTCAAATGGTCACGTAGGGATACGTGCGTCTTGCGACGGGGGGAAAGCATTGCGGGGCAGCGGGGCGAGATACGGGAGCAGCTGTGTCGCGCGGGGCAGCGGGAGGGGGGGGACTTGCCGAGAGGGTATTGATCGAGGGGGCCGCGCCTAGCAGAGCGCCCTACATCCAAATATTTGGTACAAATACTACCTATTTGCGTTGTTATTGGAATCTTCGTTTTAAACAAAGAGCGTAATAGGAAGAATTCAGAGATTTAACGGGTACCTAATAAATAATAATACTTAGCTAAGGTAGGGTCGCCGAAGGTCGGAAGGTCGGTTTTTTTCTTCAATTATTTAATTAAACCATAATGAGAGACTACATTTTCAAGAAACTAGTTTCAGACAGTAACAAAGGAACAACAAACTCTTTTTGTTTTCGTGCAATTTCTTTGTTGTTCAAGTGAATCGTGTAAGCGATCCTCAGTCGAATGAAAAGTTTAATGAAATAACCCCACGGAAAACATGGGCACGGCGGTATTCCAATATTTAGAAGCCTCATTTCTTCGTACATTGTTTGTACTATTTTACAGTTTGTGTTATTATTCCTTTTGAAGAATTTACGAAATACGTCTTCTAGTCTATCTACTATTATTACAAAATGATTACATGGGATAGATATCAGACTAAGTTGATTTTTTTGGCTATACAGAAGGTACCTCGAAATATGGTTTAACGTGATCTTTTCACTGGTTCCTTCGGCATACTTCTTGAAAGTTTCACAATGTTTGTGGTTTTCTTTACATTTCTTCAATAGGTAACCACTAACATATATCAATGAGTGTCTCTCTGTTCTGTCAATGTGGTTGTAATCCGATTCAGGGATCTGGATATTCGAGATTTCCTCGCTATTTGATATGCCAGCTGATATAAAATGGGGAACATCCTTTAGCTCATGCATATATTTAGATAATTCTATGGCACCCTGGTGTACGATTGCTTTTTTTGAACGCAGAAAAAAGTGCGAATGATAAGCTGGTGTACTGCGGTTTTTCAAAGGCTTTATCGCGTCCAAAACATAGAGTTGCCTGAAAGCTATTCCAAACTGTTCCACGGTCGGTTTTGTAGCATTGCTTTTTAATCTTATTTTTTCGAAAAAATCCTCCGTCATACCTTGGTTTAGGGTTCGTATTGGTATTTTTGACAAATTTTCCATCGCGAACTCTTCTGACAGCCGCAAATACGAATTTAAATTCATAAGGAACCCTCGCACAAACTTTGCAGTATGTGTTACATCTTTTTTGTTCTTTGAATCGATCAACTTTAATTCTTGAAAGAAAATTTTCACTTGTTTCATATAAGATGCATGGGATTTATCGCCATTAAATACTCTGTTGTTACTATTAATATCATTTGACGAATTGAAAAGTGAAAATATATCACTTATCTTGACTATCAGATCTACAGTATCTCTTCCTGATTTATCGATTTGTTTACTATCTATGTAAGCCGAAAGTCCAGACGCTACAGTTTTGCTGAAAAGTTCTACAGAATCTTTTTTATCAGTGTCTGTTGGGTGGATATGACTATCAGTCAGATTTGGTGCGAGTCTGTATTGACTATTTTTGTCTTTATTGTAAAATTGTTCGATATGCTCAAATTTTGCTACACGATTCTCACAGTAGCAGATGTCGTACAAGGACAAATCATTTCGAAGAGCATTTAAGAGCATTTTTGGATCACTAATATAAGAAATTTTTCTTTTTTTCATGAAAAAGTATGGGGCATCGACAGATGCCCATCTTTCTTCAAAAAAGTCTGCTTCCGTTTGAGACGCAAAACTTAGTATACGAATAGACAATCCCACATCACACAGTTTGTTAATAAGTTCGTTAATCCAATGAGCAAGTTTGCCATCAACAGCCATGTGCGAGAGTAATGCGTATCCAACAGGCTGCTGCCATTCACTGAACATTCCATGGATCATCATAACTAAAGCTCTTTCAGCCACAATTGGCGATTGTATTCCATTCACTTCGTGTAGCCCTTCAATTCTATCTATTTTATCGTTGTAAAATAACCCTGGAGTAAGAGGCATGGAGTCGATAACTACTACGCACTGAAATTCTACAATTGACATAGTTTCAATTTTCATTTGCAGAGCATTCATTAACCGGTCATTTATTTCCGTAGTTATCGGTATATGTTTATACATTGTAGTTAGGTTCGGCAGACGAACTGCACTCTGTAACAGACGATAGCCTTGTGAACTTCCATAATACAAATTCAAACAGAATTGTCTATATCCTTCATATTGATTCACCGACGTTCTGGAAGTGGTTACCTTTTTATCACATTTAATTAGTTCACTCAACTGATAATTTGTGTGTAATAAACTCAATTTTTCTAATTCCCACCTGGTTTCTTGTGCAGGTGTTATTTTCTGTGAATAACTAGGTTCAATGTGTTTATCCGTGTGCGTTTCTGTCTCTAGCTTGATCTGCGTGTTTTGGTTTTTTGGAGTTTGAGTTGCTTCATTGCGAGTAGAAATACTCGTAGAAGCTTGTTCTTCATTTGTTTCTTGTTTTCGAGGTAGACATAGAGTTGGTAAAGCGTGGGGAACTAAAAGTTTCCGAAAATTTGTTTCCCTTAAGCTATCTGGAGAGAAATGTTCTTCGCAAACGCTGTAGTATCTAAAATATGATTTCACGCCAACCATGTCTTCTCGTCCGATCAAAGGCAGCCATTGCAATCGTCTGAAAAAAAAACAGATATGTAGCGAAAAGAGGCCACAATGCAAACGTGATCCCTGATCCACCAGTAAAGGTGTAGTAGGTACGTTTAATTATTCGCACTGAACGCGCCGCGTTCAACATAAAGAATTAAAAAAAAATACTTCTTGCCATAGAGCGAGTGGTGAACGTGTGGGTTCTCGTTTATACGTGTTTATACGCAACGCAACGCATTCACGAAATTCACTTCTAGACTACTTACTAATCTGGGAAAATATATTATATCTGCAGCGAGCGCGTACGGCGCGGAGTGGTGTGCGTTCGCGCTACATAGCTCATTTTCATCATTTTTAGGGTTCCGTACCCAAAGGGTCAAAATGGGACCCTATTACTAAGCCTACGATGTCTGTCCGTCTGTCCTACCTATTAACGGCTGTATCTTTCGAACCGTAATAGATAGCCAGTTGAAATTTTCGCAGAATAGGTATTAGGTACCTATGTAATGTTACGGCGGATTCACTAATAAATAATACAAAAGTCAAAAAGTAAAAACAAAAGGGGGGTCCCCATACATAACAAAAGTATTTTTGTAACGTATTTCTGTATTAGCTTTAATGGAAAAACTGTAATACCTACGTACAAGTAGTGTCTTTGGCACGATTAAATACCTATAGTACACACTCTAAAATATTACAACAATAAATAAATAATGGCCCATTACGTGTCGGTGATAAGTTTCTGTTCATTACCAAGTTATACCTAGAACCAACCTAATTAAAAAGAAAGAAGAAAAAAAAACATTTATTAATTGGTAATTTCATTAGGTATTGAATTTTTTGGTGGTTCGGAACCCTCTCTGCTTGAGCCCGACTCGCACTTGGCTGGTTTTATTACAGTGGGTTCACACCTACTGAACCTGTCACAGTGTAAACTCGTTGGGTTTTTTTCTCCCATCGAGTTTCAATCTTGGAGGTTTTGGATTCCCAAAACCTCCATAGAACTTCCATGGAATCTTCTAGTCAAGTCTCCACCACTTTCCTAGGACATGTCTAAAGTTAAGTTTACATGCCAAGAACCTAAGAAAATAAACTAGAAAGCTTCTAGAAAGTTACACTGATAAGCATTCCCAGAACATAACCTTACCTGTCTGTATCAGCTGGCAGGGTAAAAAACGTGAGATCTCGTCTAGTATATGATGTATTCCGGCACGTTGAAACACAACAATAACTTTTATGCATTCGACCCATAGTGGGCTCTTGAATATTTGCCGATTTATAGCTTTAAAACATTGAAAACGCGGATCATGTAAACTCCGAGCGACGCGGCTCAACACTGGAGCAACGAAACACGGCGAGATAATAAGGTGAGTGCACATCATTGTTAGGGATGCAAACGATACATCGATTTTTTCAAATATCGATGTATCATGTCGTTCATAAACATCGATCGATGTTTTAACATCGATGTTGACACCCAAAACATCGATAACATATCGTTCTTCATGAGCGATGTTTTATGAACGATGTTTTATAGCCGTAACAGACGTATCGGAATTGGCTTACGAACCGCCGTCTGACCAATGGAAGAGAAAGATAAATTTTTCTTTCTCCCGTTTGGACGGCGGTTCGTCAGCCAGCCATGTTTGTCGTGTCTGTTACGGGTCTTATCATAGCACCATCTTCTGTCCCGTCCGTGATCTACAGCTACACTCATAAACAGATACCTCTCTCAGTCACAAGCGTATATTTTTATATTTAGCGCCTCGTTCACCCTGCAATACAAACGCACGACACGTATTTGGCCGCACTGCCCTTATTGGCTGAAAGATATATTTTTTATAGTAGATAGGCTAGCGCTTGGCCGCCATCTTGCCTGATGTTAAGCGAAATGATATCTGCTCCAATAATTGTTTTAAGTTAAAAATTAATAATTTTTCGAAAAAATAAATGTGTTAAAACTTCTTAAAATAACATTAATATGATGAAACACTGTTTTAAACTATCACGGTTGTTCACTTCATTAATATGATGTGTGATTATTATAATTCTTTGTTTCTGTTCAAAATAATTATGTATTCGATATATGTATATATTACTGCATTACATATGACACTTGGACTGAGACAATGCAAAATAAGTCATTTGTTGGAGTCACCATACACTTTTTAGAAAATTCTAAGCCTACGAGCGGATCTCGGAGTTTTTGAACTGTTTGAAAAACATACAGCTGAATACAAGTACAAGAAACTTACAGATATTTTCCAGGAATGGAATATCTCAATCGATAAAGGAATAGCTATAGTAACTGATAATGACAGCAAGGTTATGAAAGTGAATAGAGTAATGTTTGGTGAAAAAAAAAACCTTGTTTTGATTATACAGTGAATTTAGTTGTCATGAATTTATTGGATAAATCTAAAACTGCATCTACGATCATAAGCAAAGTACGTGAAATTGATAAATTCATAAACGTCGTGAAATTGTTAAATGGTGATAAAAACATCGAAAAAAATCGATATATCGTTAATAACCGTCGATGTTTTTAAAATCGATGTTTCACTTTTGAGAATATCGATGTTCTATTATCGATGTTGCATCCCTAATCATTGTAGGTTGGTAAGAAAGCAGCGCGCGCTACGCTGAAGAATACTGTTGCGCGAGCGCTGCATCTTATTGTTGTTCGCAACACATAAAGAAATACATGTTTAGTTCTTGAAACATAAGAAATAAGACCAGGGTACTAGGTACTTACCTACTTGCATTTCTAAATCATGAAGCGGTAAGGTACCTAACCCACATACAAGTAGATAACTTGGACCACATAAACTTTATTAATAACCTATCTATCTTAGAATAACTAGTTATTCTAAGCTATCTATGTATTTTGGTTTAACTTAAGAGATTTGTACTACCTACCTATAACCTATAGCCTATAGGTAATTGTTTTTTATACACTTTCAAAAGTATTTAGAAGAAACAATACCAATTAACAGTCATAATATTATTATCTAGATAGGTGCATAAAACAAGGCAATTTCCCAGAAGATGTGAGAACTTAATAAATTAAATTCAGCTCATGGTCATCGTCGAGTAGCTCGGCAGTCGGCACCAACCAAATACATGTGAATTGTGAGCATTTACCTTATAATTTCAATGCGTCAGATGTTTACTCAGAGAGCCAATGAAAATCGACCGTAAGTTTACTCATTTAAAGCTGATAATTGTTTGTTCGCTGTTGTCAATGGAATGCTGGTGATACCGCTAGCGCCCGGCCGCCATTGCGTGACGTCATCAATGCTCCCTTCCTGCGCCCGCCTCGTCCCGCGTTTCCCCGGGCTCCTCGGCGGGCGACGCGGCGGATGGCGGCGGGGCGAAGCGCAAGGTCGATTTTTAGGCTTCCGTACCTACCCAAGGGTGAAAACCGGACCCTATTACTAAGCCAACGCTGATAATTGATAGCCAGTTGAAATTTTATCAGAATATGTAACGTTACGGCGGATTGTCTAAGAAATAACAACAAAGGCAAAAAGTAAAAAAAAAAAATTAAAGGGGTGGTATACAACAAACGTATTTTGTATTTGCTCTAATGTAAAAACCCGGCCAAGACCGAGTCGGGCTCGCGCACTGAGGGTTCCGTACCACCACATAACTTGTTAGCAGCGAAATAATCTAGTTCGCTACACCTTTAGTAAAAGTACAAAAAAGTAGCTAACGTTAGTTTGAGACCGCGTAAGGAGTTGGCCGTAAGGCCCCAAGTTTCGGACCCTTGCTTGTTGAGCCGTTTGGATTTTTTTCCCATAGTCGCAACTTGCTTGCTTTGGGCAGCTGCGCGCGTCGCCGGCGGTGCGTGAGAAAATAAAAAAGTTATGTTAATATGTAGTAACACTAGTAACCTACCTTCTGTATTGTATTGTCAATTTGTCAAGTATTGTGTAGTTTTAGCAACATTCACATACCTAGTAAACCTGCTGTTATTCATTGGGTAGAGGGTCCTACAAAGACTTGAATTATATCTCAATGGGTTAGCTACACACTTATCTTTTGGATAAATAGGATGGAAATAAATAAGTAAACGCTATTGATTTATGTATGTGAGGACTTTACCCAGAAGGGATCTAATCCTATATAAATAATGAAACAAAATTTTTAATTAAAAATACTTTATTCAATAAAAGTATAAATTTAATATGATCAGTTAATAATAAAATATCATAATTTTGAAATGAGGCATTCGTACCTCACCCATAGATCTGTTATACCATCCACAAGTTGTTCACCTCAATAGCCCAGACTTTTTCTATCCTATACTGTACAATAGTTTTATAATCCATTTTATACATATTCCATAAATGTATTTTTATATTTAACGGGGCCTCTTGGTGTTGGCTTCGGCCCCACCAATGCCTATCAAATGTCCGGGCTAGACCTCCCCCACTTTTTTAGGTATCATCCCAAAGTTCATAATACTGATAATACATACGTAGGTATACGATAAAACTGATCAAGTAGTTGAAGGTTTCTTTTTAGTCTGTATATGAAGAAGATTGTTTTTTGTTTTAGATACTTTGTTATAAATAGGATCTGAAAAAAAAGGAATAAAATAGGAGTAGATTTTTATTTACAATAAAATAGGAGTAAAAAATCCTGAGATTTCCAAAATCCGGCCATAATCCTGAGATATGGTAACCCTAAGCACGGAGAATCCTAATGGGGCGCTTTTTCTTAGATTTATAAAAACAGGTATGCGGTATGCCCGTGTTCTTCTAAGAAGGGGTGGTTTGTTTTCTGCAGGTAAGTATGAAGTATAAAAAAAGTTTAACAATTCCTTGACTCTTGAGTTTTAGTTAGCCAAGATCTTTATGAATCGGCTATATGGGTACTTATCTATTTCGCGTAAAATATTTACTTAGAAAATAAGTCTAAGGAATTTGTCTTCTAATAATAAATGATTTGTCTTCTACTTGTTAAGGTTATAGAAACATTTTGCTGGCAATATGTCTTTTAAGGTTTTGGAAAATTTATTTTAATTTTCTGTCTTTTATCTGTACTATCGTCTACTATCTGTACTATCGTATTTAGTTTATCATAAATATATTTTGACGGCCATTGGACTGGGTCTAGAGCTATGCATTGCTAATTTAGAAGTTGGTAAGATTTACTTATGTTTATAGTTAGACCTTATTCGATGGTTTCGGTTATCAGATAGGTATTTTCCTGAAAAAATTGTGGTAATTTCTAGCAAATTAGCTATTTTCTAACACAACAATTTAACACAATTACACATTAACATTTTTTACCCCCGACGCAAAAAAGGGGTGTTATACGGTTAAAGTGTGTATTATCAGCGCCTGTCTGTGGCAACGTAGCTCCCAAACGGCTAAACCGATTTTGATTTAGGTAGTTTTTTATTGTTTAAAAGGTAAAGGTAAGGTGAGTTCTAGCTATGATTCAAGAAAATGTGTTCAGCCGTTTAAAGATTAACAGCTCTTTTATAGCGGTTAAAAAAAAACTTGTTTTCTGAGCAATTTAATTACATTCTTATCATATGAACTCTTTTATTTGGAAAACGACGAAAAATTATACTAAAATAGACTAGAAAATTAGCTTTTATTAATATAACTTAGATTACAAATATCAAAGTTTGTTACCATACTTAAATAATACGTCGCATTTAAAGAATACCTATAATAATATGTTTCGTATCTATTGATTCGTGAAGCTATGCGGCTGCGTGTGACATGATGAGTTTCTGAAACAAAGGAGGAAATATGACTCATTAACAAAATTGTAACAATAAGGTATTAGACTGGGTCGTTCCCGTTTGTTCTACTCTTTGTTCTACTTTATCTATGGTTCTACCAATAGAACAAATGGGAAAAATATTTCTTACTTTTTATAAATATATTCTCCCGCCCGAAAAATATGCCCGAAGTATCCAACTCGGATGGGCAGCGTTCGGGAAATTGCGTGACATCTTCTCGTCCAAGATACCACAGTGCCTCAAGACGAGGGTCTTTGACCAGTGTGTGTTGCCAGTATGATGACATATGGTACTGAGACGTGGTCCTTAACTGTTGGTCTTTTGGAAAAACTCAGAGTCACACAGCGGGCAATGGAGAGAGCTATGCTCGGAGTTTCTTTGCGCGATAGAATCCGAAACGTGGATATTCGCCAAAAAATCAAAGTCACCGACATAGCTGTTAAAATTTGCAAGTTGAAGTGGCAATGGCCAGGCCACATCGCTCGAAGAACCGATAACCGATGGGGAAGAAAGGTTCTTGAGTGGAGACCACGAACCGGAAGACGCAGGATAGGATAGGATAGAATTTTTTTGGTATCGCGCTCTGAGGGTTCCGTCTAACGGAACCCTCAGAGCACGAGTCCTACTCGTACTTGTACGTTTTTTTTTACTATGTACCGCTTTCGAAGACAGAATCCCGACTGTTTCACTCAAAAAATACAAAATCCCGACTTGGAAAAAAAAAACTGGGCATGATTTTCAATAACAAATTTGATACAAGAGTTAAGGTCAATACGATGTTCACAAACTAACACGAAACAAAAGTGTCGTGAGTCATTAATCGCAAATAAACAGGTTATGAACAAATGGTTCCTAGAATAAATAGAACTTTAATAATCATGTATTCCAAGTGGCAAACTAAAGCAAATGACGTCTAAAAATTCCGCCGGAGCCGCGCGTGCAAGCGAGAGCGCGGAACAAGCGATAGAGAGGCACGATCGGCCTAAGCGTTATCACGTAAAATTATCGTCCGTGAACCGACTTTACAGACAACCCTTTTTTTATGTACGAGGGGACTAGCCCCGATTTTTATAGGCATTGGCGGGGTCGAAACCAACACCAAGGGGCCTTTTTGAACATTAAATACAATATTGAATGTGTGTGAATGGAAACTATTTGAAATTGAAATTTTATGAATTGAATAATGAAATTTTTATTAAGATACTAGCTGCGCCCGCGCTTTCACCCGTGTAGTGATGAAAAATGGTGATGATGCTGATGAAAAGTAGCCTATGTCCGTCTCTTGGTTCTAAGCTACCTCCCCACCGATTTTCTGCCAAATCAGTTCAGCCGTTTTTGAGTTATAAATAGTGTAACTAACACGACTTTCTTTTATATATGGAAAAATTCTATTATTATATTATTATTTTTTTTATTTTTTTTCCCTTTTTATGGTAGATTTAGACACATACCGTCTTACTACAAAAGATTTAAAAACGCTTTAGACATGTGTTTAACATATTTTTCACAGTGAAACAACTGCTAAACACATGTCTAAAGCGTTCTTAAATCTTTTGTAGTAAGACGGTTAATGTTTAAGACATAATTTGTTCGAACGCTCACTAATTTTGTATTCGGCTTTTTATGTTGATAATTTACACATAATTAAGAAAAATTGCATTTCCATTTAAGGTTCAAGCCACTTTGTTGTTGGTTTCGTTCAAAGGGCTATCCAAGAATGTTATCAAGGCAAGCAAGTGGAAATAATGAAATCCAGTACTTAGAATAACTTCCAGTAAATTTAATTAAACCGAAGGTTTTAAACATTTGAACGGCCCACACAGATACCTATTTGATCAGACCTTTTACAACCAGTTTAAACAAGTTGTTTAAACTGGTTCAATTTTGATAACTTGTATGACTACACTTGTATGACAAATAAGTGAAATATGCCAGATTATACAGAGGGTTACGCGGAAAGGATGTAGTACTAAGCCAAAAGAGGTTTATAATACCTTTCATAATGAACAAGTTTTACTAGGCCTAAACCTGAAAGGGTCACCTCACACTCGACTAAAAGTGAAGACTTTTTATGACTTGCCTACCTATAAATTGTATATTTCAACTATTTCTTTTCCGAATAGTGTAAAATTAAATTTATGGAACAGCTGTTTTTTTTCGCTATTTTAATTTTGCTCCTAGGTAGTAAAATGTGTTCATAATAATGAATATAACGAACCCCTTTCGGCTTAGTACACCCTTTCCGCGTAACCCTTGATACTAAGTGTGAAGATACGTAAAAAAAGTAAAGATTACCTTGATCGGCTGGAAGGCGTTAGTGAGCTGCAGTCCCAAGCTTCTCATCAGCACAACAGGAGGCAAGTCGATGGTGTAGAGCCGGTGGATGGCTTCGATCGCCATCTGAGTGGGGACGTTGTGCCGCTGCCGAGACGTCTCGTACTTCTGGAGCCAGGATGGATGGTCTGGAAATAAGTAAATTAACTGTTATTCATCATCATCATATAGCCCGTTGGTCCAGTTGGTAGTGAACCTACCTTCTGAGCCTGAGGGCGTGGGTTCGATTCCCACATAGGACAAACATTTGTGTGATGAACATTTGTGTTTGTTCTATATCTGGTTGTTAATATCTATTTAAGTATGTATTTAAAACTATATATGTATGTATATCAGTCTCTGGCAGCCATATCACAAGCTTTGCTTAGTTTGGGGTCAGATGACCGTGTGTGAAAAAATGTCCCGAATATTTATTATTATTATTATTTATCATAATTTATCTTTTTGGAAATAGGAATACAATTATTTCAATTTGTAAATTTTTGGTCATATTGCTACTTAAAAAACATTTGAACCTTTCACACACAATAAAAGCTCTGTTAACTCTGCACTCTCACCGATTAGCCTCGTATACATACACTCAGAATTTAACTACCCTGTGTTTACTTATTAAGTTGTTTCCTAAAAAATTATGTGTATTCTTTGTTATTGTACACTGTTATTTTTCTGTGTAATAAATTATCTTTATCATCATCAATCAGCCCATATACTAACTAGTAGTTCGCCCCGAACTGAGACCTCACGATGTTCCAAGTTTTACTTCACCTACACTAAGGTACACCCGCTCCATAGTTTTCCTACCTACCATGATCTTGATTGAAAAATATGACAGTTAACGGCTACGATAATCAACTGACAATATTCAACTCAATACTGACATTATTTTGTACAAAATAAGTTCGTTTCGGATTCATTAGGAACTCTTTTTTATAAGTATATTATTTTAATTTCTTTATAACCCCTGCATCGGATTAACTCATATACGAACTTAAAAACTTTAGTTGAACTACTTGCCTACAAAATTTCATGAAGATCGAATGAACGGTACTCAAGTTATCGTCGAACAAACATATGTTTTTTTAAAGGCCTATTTGCCCCACTGTAGACTCTTAGACCTCATTCCGTTCGGTCAATAATACTAATAGTGTTAACACACGTATGGATTTGGTTGACGGACCGCCGTCCAACCAACGGGAGAGAAAGAGTGAGAATATCATATTTCCCTCTCTTCTCTCCCGTTGGTCAGACGGCGGTTGAGGTCAACCAAATCCATACGTGTGTTAACACTATTATATGGGCCATCTTAAGTATTACAAAAGCGAAAATGTAACTCTACTGTCTCTCTGTCTGTTTGTTCGCATTTCACGGCTAAACGGCTAGGCCGATCTTAACGTAATTTGGCAGGATGATAAGTGTGCATTATGAGCACGGACATAGGGTACTTTATCCCCCATAAATGCGGAAAAAACTGGAAAATCGCGGGTAATACCGCGGGATTCAGCTAGTATACTATAGTCTGTTCATTATGTTAATCGCTTTTTGACAGCGCATACAAAGTTGACGACGATAACTTTGTAAAGCGTCTAGGAAATTATAACCCATACAAATAAATACGTTTGATCTAGCATTACCTCTTTACAAAGTTACGTCAACTTGAAATTAATGTTGATTTCAAGTTGATTGTATGAGCTGACTTTGGGAGAGGCGTATGTCCAGCAGTGGACTACTCTGCTGGTCATAGACCTCTTCAAAGGCACGCCACTCAGCCCGACTTATGGATAGTTAACGGGTGCTAATACACAAAAAAAACGTTAGTTCAACGACTTATTCAGATTAGCGAAAAAATAACTGCTGTTTCGTATATTTTGATGGGGGTGAATGATTGTTTTCGTATGGAATGGCTTATTATTATTCACGAATTTTGAAGTCTTAGAATAAATGTGTTTTGATTTACTGAGGCCGCCAATAGGATGCTAGCAGATTCCAGTAGCCCTGTACATGTGCGTTCACATACTGAATACTTACTGATATCTAGACCGCTGTACATGGCTTCGGCTAACAGTTCCGTGAGGTCTTTTACGTCTCCGAAGCCGAGGTTGACGCCCTGCCCCGCCAGCGGGTGCACACGATGCGCTGCGTCCCTGAAAGTTTGAAAGGAAGTGATATGAAACTAGGCACAGGAGCGGTTTCTCCAGTCATTTTCAGTTTTCGTAAATTTCTCTAGCTAACATCATAGGTTCGTGCAAATTCTTCTTACAGTTGGTAGTGGTGCCATCTACCGGGAATGTATTAAAACACTACCAAAAGTGCAGCTAGCTACAAAGTTGTTTTCTGCCTACGACGAGGCCGACGGGGCGCCAGAGTCTAATTCCAAATTACTGATGGTGGTGCCATCTCTTTAGTAGTTTCGTGTAAAACAATGTATTATAGTTCACCTAATTGCAGACAGAGGTGCTAGAGGATCCAAAGAGAATATAACCGCTAACGCTGAAGAGGTGGGACTACCCACCAAGTTATTTATGCCGAACGCACTCTGCGTTCGCTAACTAGTCCGGTCAAGCTGTAGAGGCCAAAAGGCCAACAGTATCACAACAGTATCAATCAATATATAAAAATATATATATGTGGGACTAACACAGAGAAAAATATTTATTAAACCGGTGCGATGCCTATAATGAAGGAGAAGAAGCTATATACGTTAGAGTAGTTAAGAAAACGTATTTTGATTTCGCACACGTTTCATACATTTGAAAATTTGTATTGAAGTTGCGCAAGACTGTAATGTTGAGGATCATTATATCATACATTTATCACATCATATGGTTTTATAAAGTCCCAGGGCAAAGGTGTTGGCAACTGTAAAAGTGGCGCTAAAATAGCTTTAACATGCGTTGAGGGAATTTTGTAATGATGAAATTTGAAGTAATCTAAAATATGTAAAATAAGAAAAGTACAACCTTGGCAAAAGCTATTCTAGAGGTGGCTGTAAAAAGTTCATATCAGGGTTTAATAATTATGTTAGACCAACCGGCATTGATCTGAGATAGACATTTACACAAATTATGATAGGTAAAAAAATTATCACCCTGTAAGAGCGCGATAAGGGGAACGGGGCGTAGGATGACGGCGTCACTGAAAGAAGCATATTTTGTCAGTTGACGTCGTCGACCAGCACGACACGCTTTTTAACCTGATGTGAGCCAAAGGGGAAGTGTGCATATTCCTTACCCTATAAGAACGATGCCCGGTGCTATGTACTTAGTGCTGTGTCCGAAGGCGAGGGGGAACGCGGCGCGGGATGATGGCGCTATGGACATCACTGAGGGCGGCAGCTGCCGGCTGACACCGTCGGGCAGACCGACGCGCTTCAAAGCTGACGTCAGCCATGAGGTGCACGCTTCCACTCCGGTGTTGCGCGGGTACTGCTTCCACTGTGGAAAATAAATCTATACATGCTGTGGCTACACTATCAGAATTAGCTATAAGTCTGGCCGGGTAGTTCGTGGTGCGAATCACATGGTTTTGTAAATGAAATCTAGATTACCTCAGCATAACATTTTATCAGAAATAAATGGGAGCAATGGTGGCCGAGCGGTAGCATGTGCGTTTCACAATTTGACGGCACTTGGTTCAATCCTCGGCTCTGCAGCATTGACTTATTTAGTAGTACCTAAATAATCTTGAGCGATGGCATCGAAACCGCACATAATATAATATATTGTATTATATATTATGTGCAGTGAAGGAAAACATCATGAGAAAACCGGTAACCTCAAAAGAACCTCAAAAGTTCAAAGACATTTGACATCCACCAACATGCACTGGGCCAGCAAGGTGGATTAAAGGCAATCTTCTCTCACTGAGAGAAAGACACACTCTACACACTCTAAAGTATAACAATAAATAATGGCCAAGTGCGTGTCGGTGTAAAATTTTAGTTCATTACCAAGTTATATCAGGTAATTCCTTACCTGGATGACCTCTTTATCATTTCACCGGATCGAAATGTCATACCTTACTAATTTTGAGGTCGGTTTTTTAAAAAATTGATAGTTATTGTATTTTGTGGTGATACGGAACCCTCAGTGCGACTCGCACTTGGCCGGTTTATTACTAGTAAGTATTATAGAAAGGTTCTGTAGTGGAGACCACGAACCGGCAGACGCAGCGTAGGGATGCCTCCCACTAGATGGACCGACGACATTGTGAGAGTCGCGGGCATCCAGTGGATACAAAAGGCAGGCTGTCGTTCAGTGTGGAGGTTAAAGGGGGAGGCCTATGTTCAGCAGTGGACGTCTTCTGGCTGATGATGAAGTATTAAATGCTGTAATGCTAAAGCCAATAGATATAATATTATATGTATATGTAATTAGCGTAATCATAAGATAAAGTTCTTTAAAGGTAGGACCGACAGATGGCGTAGACTAAGTAATAAGACCCCGTTAGCACCTTATGCAAACCTTACTAGCAAAAGTGATAAAAATAATGTTTATATTTTGGTAAATTTTACTGCAGCTGTCAGAATGCGACTTCGCGCGTCTCGGGTATAAGTATGTATTTGTATTTTGCACTAGTAAAATGCTAAACTTACTAAAGCGTCATTGAGCGCATCGACGAATTGTTCCTCCGGCAGTGCTAGAAGTTCCTTCGCGTTGTTTTTCCACGTGGACCAGACAAGAGAGCTTCGCCTGGAGTCGAGT
This sequence comes from Agriopis aurantiaria, assembly GCA_914767915.1. Taxonomy (NCBI): domain Eukaryota; kingdom Metazoa; phylum Arthropoda; class Insecta; order Lepidoptera; family Geometridae; genus Agriopis; species Agriopis aurantiaria. Next base: position 7,826,276 of record OU612000.1, on the reverse strand, counting down.
GGCAGGAGGGCTACCGGACCAGTCGGCAAGAACCGCTGCCAGGCAGTCGTGTTATCACATTCCTAAAAATTAATAAATTATTATAGTTTACCGCCGTTTGTTTACCGCGATTCTGTTTAGGGGAATGCGAAAAGTTGCGTGACCGCAAACTGTATCTCGGCGCGTTAAGGTTCACGTTCGCGTGATTCTCCGCACTGCGCTGTTTTGAGCCTGCGTTAAGAGGTAGCTTTAAGGACCAGCAAATCCCAGATGCAATTTGCTAGCCTGACAGATAGAAAACTCTTTATGCAGCAGCTCTTTATGGTATGCTATGGGCAGATATTTGAATGATGAATTAAAATATCTGCTCACACTACTACATAAGCAAATTTCAGTTCAAACAGCTGGGTGAAGCCATATACAGAACCGCGCTTGAAAGTACATATTTAATTTGTATTGAAAGATGCGCTGTTGCTGACACGCGTTTGGTCTGTAGAAGTCTTCAAGGCAGATTGCCTTGGAGACTTCTTTTTAATATTAGTTACTTTACTTCTGCTAAATACAAGGTGGCGACGACGCCCATCTGGTCGTAGTTCCATGAGAGGTACTGCACTCCCATCGCCTTCCTGACAGCTGAGTTCGCTCCATCCGCACCGATCTGGAAAATATACCACCATATGTTATGTATCGCATAAGGCCTAAAATCAAATCTGTCCTCAATACGATTAAGAAACTAACGAGCTTTTGATGTATCGGTTATAAAGTGCAACTCTTGGTAACACATCTTCTCCTGGTACCTTATGTTGGGGCATAAGAATAAGAATAAAATATATTTATTGCCAAAAAAACAAAAACAATGGACATATACTATAAGAAACATAAGGAGATACAATGTTTGGCAATAGGGGTACGCTCAGCGCTGTACTGCGAGGTCCCGAAGGGTCACGCAGGGCTGGTTTTCAGCATACCCCTTTGCTTAGAAATAGATGGTAGGTGAGCATTAGGCGACGGCGGGTATTACTATATCAACTAATAAAATCTTTCGTTAATCGTAAATGCACATAAGGGGTCTAAGATAATTTAAGGCTGTCTGAGGGGTCCTAGGCCCGTATTCTAAAACAAGACTCAAGTATCGTTTGATCTTAGTTCACCTGATTATTACTTAAGCCTAGAATCGTTGCTTAAGTATTGTTCTTATTCCAAAACTGCCCTTAGACTCAACTCAGCTGAATCTAGATTTAAGTAGAGTTTCAAGCGGATATTCTTTTTGTCTATGAATCAGTCTGTTTTCGTTTACATTTTTATTTTAGTTTAACAATGTCGTTCCGCGTAACGCATAATTTAAAATGTTACAATAATTTAATTAATTAAATAAACAGTAATGTAGTTTGAAATTATTAAGTATTTAACTATTTAGGTAATGATCTACACTATATCATACAGGTTTTATACATTTTTATGCTTAAAACCCTAGAATCTACTCAAAGCATTTTTCGTCAAATAATTTCAAGAAAAATTATGTAATACGGAACGTCAACAATGTCAATGTATTGTGAAATGTCACATTAGTCTTGTTTATTTTTTCGCTATTTTCTTTGGAAATTTAATTCAATTCAAGTAAATCAAGGAAGTAAAGAACTGTGCTACGAAATAGTAGTATCTTATCCTGCCTATATTTGGATATTTTTAGGATATCCCCTTCAGTTTGGAAAGAAAAATTTCTATTAAAAAAATATTAGTATTATTATATCACTTTATTTCAATATAAACACGGGTCAAGCCCGGACATTTGGTAGGCATTGGTGGGGCCCAAGCCAACACCAAGAGGCCCCGTTGAATATAAAATACAATATTATTGAATGTGTATAAAATGGATTATAAAACTATTGTACAGTATAGGATATAAAATGTCTAGGCTATTGAGGTGAACAACTTGTGGATGGGATAACAGATCTATGGTATGAGGTACGGCACCTGCCAATTATGCCTCATTTCAAGTATTATTATATTATTATTATATTACTATTCCTAGTAATTAAAATGATTATAAATAAAAGACTGACCTTATTATTTAGTAGTTTTGTTTAATTTTTATATTCATTTAAAAGCTATATGATTAACAAATGAGTTAATTAATACAGACAGTTTTTTAACCAATTTGTTTAAGTTGTATAGGAGACCATGCTTCATCAATCAAAACTGCTAATAATGGAAGCTCTAACTGCAAACCTTTTTAAAATTATTTGCATCCATTGATCTTCAGCATCTCTCAAGTGTCGCATTGGAATGCTAACAGTGATCTGTCTATTCACTGGGAAAATTTGATCATAATATTCGATATCTTCAGAAATATCCATGGTGCAAAGTAAATAATAACAAGTTTAATAACAACCAAACCAAGTACACTTCACAGAAATCTCTGCTCAAGCGTGATACAGACGTCACTTGCGTGATCGCAGATCATATGTCAACTTGAGTACAGATTGGCAACTGAGTGACGTTTTAGAATACAGGTGAACTACGATCGTAGAATCTTGACTCAAGTTTAGTTCTAGAATAAAATCTCTACTTAAAACTAGTTTTAAGTAGAGAATCTTGACTGAGCGTCGTTTTGGAATACGGGCCCTAGAGACTCTAAAGCTGGGACTAGATAATTTTGAACAAACTCTACGTAGAACATCGTATGTATGTACTTTTTAAAAGTCTCATATTTTGAGTATTATTGGAAACGCAAAGTTGGAGGAAATAAATAGCCAATAAATGGGTCTCTACTATTATTTTGTAAGCGTTTAGAAGCAGAACTGTGCTAATTGGCATTCCTTTACGCATGTGCTTATTCTCAGAACTGAGTGTCTACACAAATAGTTTAGGCACTGTTGAGACAAAAGATTGTAGACTTGCTGAGCTACATTATTTCATCACAAAGCTCTCTAATAATACCACAGATGATAACTTTTAAGGCTGATTTTCAGTCGGAAGACTGTTTTATCCGTCAAGAGACAAATAGCTCTAACTTACGCAGACATTTCTCCTGTCCTGTCTTATCTAACGTCAAGAAGTCTTTCGTCTGTGGTAGCTATAATTTTGCTTAATCATGAATCTATGTTTAATCATCAACTTGCCTGATGGTAAGCGTAAGCGTAAGATATGGCTTGCTACAATTAAACTAACGATTGATTATTTATAGCAGCGGCTTGTGAAGAGAGAAATAGTGATAATAAAATTTAACAACCTGTCATTTCAGAAGCAATTAATTTTTGGGTGGTCTTAGTTTGTCTCGTATAGGTATGTAGGCAAAGACATTACCAACACAATGTTTTGTAATATCATTGTAGCTATTTCAACTGGTTACCCTAAGCGTCGAAGTTTTTTAGCAGCTCTGATCGTGGCAGCGGTTGAAGACCCATGATTATTTGGAAAGCCTGGTGGACGAGCACACTAGAGTGATCTTAATTAAAAATTTAAAAATTAAAAACATATACAGGGTATCAGGGATCAACCCTAAAATCGCGGAAAAAATATCTGTTATATAGAAAAATTACATTAATCCTCAACGAAATAAACAGCTGATTTATTATCGCTATTTCATGGTTCCATAGTAAAAGTTGCTTATAATGACGACTACAATGACCTCTTTTCGGCTTAGTACCACAGTTACGTATAACCCTATAAAGGTGTGGAGAGATAATTCGGCTTATACAAGAACTGTCTCCGATTACTGGACATAAAAAATAAAAAATATTAGATATAACCACCAAACAGCCGACAATGTCTCGGATCAAACCCTATCACAAACAGTTTAAAAATAGGAATAGGAAATATGAAAACAAAAGCAAGCACGGCGGGATTGCGTTAAATGAATTGTTGGGTGTATTTGTGTATAACGTGTGGACCATCAGCCTACATCTGCAGTAGTGGAAGGGAACCCAGGCTGTACTGTGCTGTAACACCGCGCGGTTTACGTTTGAACTCGCTTCGTTTATTTAACTCTTGGATTAAGTGAAAATAAATACTGTGATTGGAAACATGCATTAAGTCTAATTGTGAAATTCGTTAACTTTTAAATAGTGCAAACTATCTCGGTGATGACTTGATGAGTAGTAAGCAAGATTTGGTTATGGAAAGTAATCCTCATTTCGAATGTAGTAAGCAAGTTCAAAGAGCTGCTGTGTGATTCAAGTGACATTGCATTAGTTAAGACTTATTAAATACATTTTCGCTGAATGAAAAATCGTAGGCGTAAAAACGCAACTAAATCATGATCATATTTTATCAGATTTATTTTGAAAACAAACATCGTGCAAGTACTATTAGTAATTTATTACCTATTTATAACTTTATATGTATACTTTGGGTAATTTTTCAATGGTTATGTTTAATGAATTTTATGTGCAATTTCAAGACTTAGTTCGTGAATTTACTGTCCATTTGGTAAAGTAGGTACTTGTAGTACCTAACTCTCTGAAAGGTCAGTAATAGCAAAGACGATATATGAATCCTTGGAAATAGTAAACAGAAGCGAAACTTGGTTTGAAAATATGTTTTATAATAATTAGAATAAAATAAATGAAAATGAGTACGAGCAGTGTAAAAACACGGGACAAGAGACCTTCGGCAAAGGACAACAAACAACCGGTAAGTTTAATGAAACATTAGATATCCGTTCAAAGATTTTGCGAAAGGCCGAATTAAGTGGGGCAAATGTGGGGTTGGAAGTTTATATAAAAGTCTACACGTACGAAATCGCAGGCACCAGCTAGTAAGCTATAAAATCCGTTCAAATATGTATTAAATATATTTTACGACAGGCCGAATTATGGGGGGCAAAAGAGGTGTTGAACGTTTATATTAAAGTCTAAACGTACGAAATCCCGGGCACCAGCTAGTAAGCTATAAAATCCTCTCAAATATGTATTAGATATATTTTGCGACAGGCCGAATTAAATGGGGCAAATGGGGGGTTGAAAGTTTATATAAAAGTCTACACATGCGAAATCGCGGACACCAGGTAATAAGCTATAAAATCCTTTCAAATATGTATTAAATATAACCTGTAGGTACGAAGCAGTGATTGAGTAACAACGAACACGGCCCGTGGTGAATACGTTAGAGAATAGAGATTCAACGAAACCCGTCAGTCGGACGTGTGTCTAAACAAGAGTTAAAATAGAATGTTAACCTAATGTAAACTATATATTTCGTACCTACTCATATTTAGAATGTTCACATAGCTACTATGTAGTTTTCCAAAAGTGCAATAAAGAGTTACAGGTCAGTACAATATCAAATATATGTAAATTTGTGAACTCAAGGGTTCGTCTGAAAACCGGTGCTGATAGTCCTTGACTATCAGCATTAATGCTGAGACGGACCCATCGGACACTGATTGTATCCTGTGGATATAAGTTTTTATAAAGGTGTCGAATAAAATTTATTTTCTTTCTTTCTTTCAAAATTTATCTATAACTACTAGCCTGAAGCCTATTAATACGCGTATAGGCTTCCGCAATTATAAAGTTTCAACTCTCTTTTTTCGGCTCTTTCGCAAAACATTTTCGTAGCGGACCTCTACACCCCATAAGAAATCTGCGGGTGCATTTCTTATCTATATTAAATTATCGTAGATCAAGTAGTTTTCGATATTTCGTGTTGTTGGAATGAATGAGTGGCATGAATGAGTATTAAATTTCGATTTTTAATATCTCTATTTCTACATAGTATAAATTAAAGTCGCTTTCCGCGTCTGTCTGTAATACGAAGCCGGGCGGGCGGGTCGCTAGTATATATATATGTATATATATATATTTCGTATTTCAATTACAAATAGCTAAAATACTGTATTTTATATTTTAAATACCTTACTTAAACGTATTTAGTATTTGAATTACTTGCGATACAGTATTTTTTAATTTGTATTAGGGCTGGGCAAAATACATGCTTTGCTTTAATTGAAATACAAATTAAAAAATACTGTATCGCATGTAATTCAAATACTAAATACAAAATACGTTTAAGTAAGGTATTTAAAATATAAAATACAAAATACAGTATTTTAGCTATTTGTAATTGAAATACGAAATACAAATTACCAAATAAGTAATCTAGATCAACATGGGCTGAAAAGCACGGGTTCACTCCATCGCCACCATTGTCCGGCATCGAAGACGACGTACATGCAGAAGGATTTTGATCATCCGTCGCGACAAACTTTAATAATACAATTTGTATTCTACACAGAACAGGAGGTTTATTTATTCCGTGAAAAAATTAAAAACAAACCGTTATGACTTGACATCTTAGCTTGACATTGACAATTTGACGTAATTTTTTTTGCGTTTTGTTGGCCAATTTTGACGTACAGTCATAGCGTACAGTATAAATACAGGTGCAGTGAAGCCAACTCTAATAGCTGCTTTACCATCATTATAATCTCGCCTCTCACTCACAGTCACGATCGCTAACTGAAGGTAAAATGTATTTTAATGTTAAAATGTATTTTGAAGCCTCAAGTATTTGAAATACTAATTACAAAATACCTCGGCGTCAGGTATTTGAAATACGAATTACAAATTACATTTTAAGGAAGTAATTAAAATACAAATACCAAATACGTATTTGTATTTCAATTACGTATTATAATTACAAGTAATTCAAATACTGCCCAACCCTGTATATATACATACTAGCTACTTCGTACGGGTGTAATTTACGTGTGAAGCCGGGGCGGGTCGCTAAATATATATATATAAACCTTCTGTGAAAATATAATCTAACTGATGGTGAAAACCGCATCAAAATCCGTTGCGTGGTTTAGAAGGAGTTAGCGGCCATACAGACAGACAGACGCGGAAAGCGACTTTAATTTATACTATGTAGAGAGAGATATATATATATATAAGCTGCTGCCCGCGACTACGTACGTGAAGATTTTATATAGACTTTCAACAGCTTTTTGACCATATTGATTAGGGCCTTTCATAAAATCCTTTCTTAGCAGACCTCTACACCCCATGACGAATCTACATGCCTAATTTTAGTTTCGTAGGCTAGGTAGTTTTGATAAGTCAGTCAGTCAGTCTTTGGTATGACGCTTTTATGTACATTATATTATACAGATTATATACATAATATATGCAGAATTGAGTTTTAAAAGTCGGGACTTATCGCGCATTATTTTATTTAGGTAAAAATAAGTCGATTTCGTTGCTCGACGTTTCGACCATGCTACAATCTACGTAGCTGGAGTTTGGCTGGTAGATTTATGTGTGGTAGGCAATAGGCATCCGCTCAGAAAGATTTTACGACAGAGATGAACTTAAAAAATGTTATACGAAAGTCTGTACACAAACGACATCGCAGGCATCAGAAAATCGTATCATTAAAAAAAAAAAAAACATACAGTCGAATTGATAACCTCCTTCTTTTCGAAGTCGGTTAATAATACAGGGTTATTGAGTGGGTTCGATTCCCACGTAGGACAAACATTTGTGTGATGAACATTTGTGTTTGTTCTATATCTGGTTGTTAATATCTATTTAAGTATGTATTTAAAACTATATATGTATGTATATCAGTCTCTGGCAGCCATATCACAAGCTTTGCTTAGTTTGGGGTCAGATGACCGTGTGTGCAAAAATGTCCCAAATATTTATTAATATTTATTTTATTATTATTATTGATAATTAGCTGACAACCTCTCGCAGGCAGCTTTCCTATAACATTAAACCTATAAACTTTATTTCCATCACTTTTTCCATTCACCAACTTCTATAAAAGTTTTGAATTAAATTTATTTAGTGCTTAATTTGTAGGTGCAAGAGAAGCTTAAAATTTCACCCCGCATTTCTTTTCATTATAAACGCCGAAAAAAGTTTTTTTATATTTTATATAAAATATTATTATGTTATAAAGAGGAAAGATTTGATTGTTTGTTTGTTTGTTTGCATTGAATTGGCTACGAAACTACTGAACCGATTTGAAAAATTCTTTCACTGTTGCGAAGCTACACTATCCCCGGGTGACATAGGTATATAAAAAATTAAAATGAAAAAAAAAACTAATTTAAAAAATTTTGTTTTAGTATGGAAGAAAATAGACCCTTTTTACAAGTAATGGAATTAAAGTTGTTTTGTATGATTCAGGGAAGTATGTGTACATGCGAAAGATGTCTGTCCCTTTAGAGTTTGTTGGGCCTTTCAGTTTTTACTATTATAAGGATATACATTGAACATTATATATTCTTAAGTACGGGGCTACCCGGAACAGTGGCACTAAGACGAAAGTAGGTCATTGAACTCATAATAATTGACTCCTTTAACTGTGACCAGCCCTGAAATATGAAAAAAAAAACAAGTGTTTCATTGAAAAATCTGTACCACACTTACTATATTTTTAACAGCTATTATCATCAGCCTCCCTTTGTTTATACCACTTTGTTTATTTTTTTAACAGCTATAACAGCTGTAATATTGATGGCGATTTCAGGGTAGGTCCAATAGTAAAACTTATTCAGTTATGAGTACAATGACCTTCTTTTGGCTTAGTACCACTGCTCCGTGCAACCATGTAGGTATACAAAGAACATAATACCTAGATACCTATAAAATTTTGCAAGCATCGCGTAAAGTGCGGCATGGTAGAGCTAATATTGGAAGCTCGATTCAATTGTTTGCGTGTATTCCTCGCATAGCATATGGTTTCGGTCACTTTATGGCATGTTGAACATAGCTCTACCTTCGATAAACAATCGGATATATTTCGGAAATTCCTTAAATATCTCGCTTTGGTTGTGATCAATGTTGCTTTGTGAACATTCACATTAAATAGAAGTACAAATAATTGCCCACAAATTTCCCGAAATCTGTTTTTTTTTTGTCTTATAATGAGACATACTTTTTTGTGGTAGACAAATCTATTTATTTTACCACAACCTGTTTTTTTAAAGGCGTCTTACTCTCCGTTGGTCTTATTATTTACATGCGTGTTTTCACATTACTGAAAATGTAAAATAACAAAATAGTTTTTAAAAAAACAGTTCCAAAAAGTGACAGGGCCGCCATATATTATTTTCGTTTTGATATCATTTTCAAACAAAATAGGAATTAATGATGATGGGAGGATTTTTTGAATGGAGCATAATGGTAACAAGTACCATATCAATAAAAAAAAAAAAAATTAAAAAAAAAAAAAAAAAAAAAAAAAAACATTGTAATGTTAGGATTGACAGCATAATATGGGATTTTCACTTTATGGAAATTAAAGTTCGGTGATTTTATATGTTTAATAACGTGTAAATATGCGAGCGAGAGAACTGCAGACGAGAAGATTTGTTTAATGTTAATTGACGGTATGGTCTAAGATATTCACTACAAAGACGAAGACCAACTCTACTGCTTAAAACAGAATTTTGTCTATCACACAAGGTTAAGTAATAAAATGCATACTTGTCTGTAAAAACATTAGTAGGAGTAGTTCTTAGAACAAGTTTATTTTATCGAATACAATTTCGGATCAGAATGTTCACACTGTTTACATTCATCCATTATATTCTAATAGCTTTATATCACTCACCGCTTCCCCAGAAACGATACAAATCCAAGAATACTGGAAAGGATCGAATTAAATTAAACTCCGAGCAACAGGGAATCTTCAAATATTTGCGTGGGCTGACTGTCGCCAGTCGCTATCAAAAGATGTAAATAGACATTTACAAATATATACCGATGTTAAAAATGATTTGTGGTCCCATGCGCGAAGACAAATTTGCAGCATGTGCGACCTATATTTCAATGGATCTAAATAAATTAGGGAAAAATAGTGTCAATAGACCGGTAACATAAATAAAAACTGTTTGTATTGGTTTGTGATTGGATCCATCGGCGGGGATGACACGCAGGCGCGCGAGCTTCTGGTTCTCAGTGCGGCGGCAGCGCTGGCGCGTTATGATCCGGACATACGCGCAAAGGAACCGCACCGTGAATACTCACAGCGAAGGCGACATCACGAAAAATGACAAGAAAAATAACAACATCAATAATAAAGTGTGTGGTATATCAATATCGATAAAAAATTGACACCAAGTTTGCCAGATGTGAAATATGCCATGGAAATAGGTTCTACAAGATCAGTAGTGAACAATCGATTTCTATAGTTCTGTTTACTCGAAATGAAAAAGTTTTCTATTCGTCAAAATACTAATGGTTAATTTTTACGGATTATGCTAAAGTGGCGGGATTAGTCCATGTGCCTCATCATTCTCAAGAGATATTGGTATGTTGTGTGCAGATCTTCCGCGAGGGCAGTTCGCGATGGTATGTCGGCATGAGCGAGGTGCCAGAAGACACGGAGGAGGATGTGGAAGCAGGGTATATATCCAGCGACGAGTCCGCAAACGGAGCCGATCTCGCCGAGCGGCTGAGGGTCAAACCTTCCAGAGATATATGGGAACTTGGTAAGGAAACTTGATTGTTCTATGAAGAAAGAGTACGAAGATGTATTTGATTTAATTTGTCTTCATCTCTAATAGTTTGTTTCCGTCCACTGCAATGTATAAGCCCGTCTCCTTCTCATACCAGTCCTGTCAGTCCTGTTCTGAGCCAGTCTTGGCCGAATCTTACTAAAGGAAAATTTGATTTCGTAGAATTTATTTATACAGTTAAAATTTATCTTACGGAGGAAAATAAACGCGCTTATTTATCATCTTACCAGGTAACGGTTTACTCACTCATTTACTCCTAAATATACACTATCCAGCCAAAAACAATCCGCACTACTATTTATCTTTACAGTAACGTAAATAAATAGTTTGGACCGAAATAAGACCAAGTAGGAATTATATTTGAATGTAATTTTCTGTCTGTACTTTTCAGATGAGGTCCAATACGCTCTAACTCATCTACCACATGCAGAAGAGATATCTCCATTGGTAGAGTCAGGGGTGTATGACGAAGCTATAGCAATCGCTACTCTAACAGAAGATGGATTGAGAACAGCTGCTCTCTGGGCGTGCTGGCTCGGAAGGAGCATACTGTTAGCTCGATTATTGAAATTGGAAGAATTAGATGCTGATGCATGTGACGACGCTGGCAGGTAGCTTATTTTTAGCTGGACTGGTTTGAGTAGGCTGGCAGGTTACCCAAACCAGCTGAGAATGTGGCCCAATACAAAGTTGAAATGAGGTTTTCTAATGAGTGTTTTGATCCAGGTCATGTCTACACCTAAGTTGCTTAGTCGGCAATGAAGAATGCGCCACTTTATTGCTGCAACACGGAGCGTCGCCCAACAACTGGGACTCATGCGAGAGGAAGGCGACACCCCTGCATTGCGCCGCGAGCGCGAAGAGCGTAGCTTGCGTCAAGGTAAACAGGATACATCAAGATGAAAAGTGACCCATAAAAATTTAATTCAGATTTTGTCAATTGTATTATTTCAGGTGTTATTAGCCAACGGCGCCGACGTGAATGCCGGACTCACAGAGCGATCACCGCTGCATTATGCGGTGCTCAGTGACGCACCGGAAGTGGTCGCCGTGTTGCTGGAAGCAGGCGCGTGCCCAGACACTCCCCAGGTGTGTTTTGTTTACTTTAAATACAAGATCGAAATAATATACATTGTAAATGAGGTCATGCTCTGTGAGCAAACAGGTGGAAGCGTCCTATCAAACTAATGAGTAATTTCTTAAACCAGTGGACGTGAGTGTTCTCTTTCTTCTTGCATCTTTTCTATTTGCAGGTTTTCACGGAGACGCCACTACACGTGGCTGCATCTCTTGGATCAGCTATCTGTACGAAGCTACTGTTGGATGCTGGTGCGGACGTTAGAGCAGCGTTTGGCCCGGGCAGGGCTACAGCGTTGCACCTGGCGGCAGAAGACGGTCATGCAGAGTGTGCTCGTCTTCTGCTAGACCATGACGCTCATATTGACTGGCCGAATTTTAGGGGACAGACTCCCTTACATCTGGGTAGGTATTTTTTTTTGTTCTATTAGCTGTTGCGCGCGTCTTCGTACGCGGAGATGAAAATCCCGCCCTGTTGTTTCTTCGCTTGTGTCCTTTATCTATCCCAATCTCATCACGTTCCACGGGAATCCCACTCTATTAAAACCTCTAACATACTTCCAATCCGCTTCCGCCTCCGCTCTTATCAAACTCTCATCCGGCTCACTCACTCCACAAGGTTCTATCCCCGCTTATCTGCATAGGCCAAGTCGTTTTCTCAAGATTTCGTGTTCAGGACCACCTTAAATAATCCCTGCCGTAAATATATAATCACAGTCTCCTGACATCATAAAGGTAGATATTTCGTGGAAAATTAAAACTACTTTTCACTTCTGATTCAGCAACATTAGCCCAATCAGTAGAAGTGGTGGAGATGCTGGTAGGAAGACGGGCAGACGCACGGGCGAGAGATAGTGATGGACGGACGCCACTCCACGGTGCTATCGTGAGAGGAGCTCGTGCCTGTGACGTAGCCAGGCTCTTACTCACAGCAGGGGCTAACCCAAACGCGCCCGACAACTTCGGATACACTCCGCTTCATATAGCGGCGTTGAATGAGTTTTCCGCCTGCGTTCTTTTACTACTTGGTAAGTCCCAAGTTATTTTTACCCCAACCGTACTCTTCCAAGGCAGGCAAAGGATAACAATAATAATTTTAAAAAAATTACCCCTTGAATTCTGTAGAAAATTTCTAACAAATGGAACATTGCGAATCGGTAGTTTCCGTGTGTGAAACTACTTTTTCAATACAGTTTTTGTATCGAATACGAAGGATTTTTTTCTTAATTTTAAACAGACTTCAAAAAAGGAATTTAAAATTCTCAGGATAAGGATTCTCATATTAGTTGTTTTTAATGTTTGTTATCTCACATCTCTGTCATTTATAAATCGGAAATTGAGTTTTTTTTTTATTTGCAAGGATATACTATCATATTGTTCTCATAGAAATTTCATCAAAATCGTTTCAGTAATTGGGTTTTTAAATCAAAATAATTGGGAAAAAATACATACAAGGAGGTCATATAAGGAATCGAAATTGCATATTTACAAATTTTGACGTCGGGTTTTTAAATTGATAACTGGCAAAGATTTTTTTAAACAATTCTATGGGTGTTTTAGATTACGGAGGAGACGTGACTCTCCGCACCAATGGCGGAGTTTCAGCGCTGTCGTTCATCGTCCGCCGGGTCCCAGACGTGGTGCCTCGATACCTATGCAAGTTCGACGACGCGATACATGTGAGCGAGCACGAACTAGGAGACGTGGACTGCGAGTTGACAATAGACTTCAGACCGCTGGTACCGAGTATTTCGAGGGGAGAGGCAGAACTACTGCTGGCTTTTATTGAGGTATACTTGAAGATTGGTTTTTGTTTCGATTCGAGCTGTTGTGTAATTTAATCACAGGCCTATATCAAGATAGACACTGCGAGTACGTCAAGTTGTGTGAAAATCCAGCGTTGCCGTATTTTTGTACATAATAAGCTACTGGACAGACATTTGATTTGTTAAAAATAACAGGGTTAGTGAAAAATATAAGTTTTAGTTTAACTCCACTCGCAAGGCCAACTGCTTTCGAAGTTTTAACAGTTCTCTATGTATGGCGCAATTTGGCATTTTGGTATTATAACGTCTGATGTGCTACTGTCAAGACGACGGACATCGAACTGAATTATGCGGCGTGCTAGTTGGAGCATTAATGCAACTTGAGACAGGTCACAAACATGCAAAGTAGGTGAACTCGCGGCGTCTATCTTGTCAAAAGTCTGTGAATTTAATCATATAAATATACAAGTATACAGCGCGGTTAACAGATTGCGATCAAGAATTCAATGCGTTTCTAGTTTTTAAATTTGACTATTTCAGGTCGGCCGTAAAGACGTGTTGAAGCATCCAGTCGCTGAAACATTCTTGTTTTTGAAATGGAGACGAATAAGGAAGTTCTTCGTACTGAGTTTCATATACCATGCCTTATTTATATCGCTGTACAGTCTTTACATTCTCAGTAAGTAACTTTACACAATCACGTCAAAGTTTCATTCAGTGCTGAATATCATTGGAGATTATTTTTAATCGACTTCAAAAGAAGAAGAGAAGGTTCTCAATTCGACTGTATGTTTGTTACGCGATTACCTCGCCAATTATTAATTAATTTTGATGGTTCTGTTTTTGTTTGGTAGGTAGTATTCAGAGGTCCTATATAAATTATATCGAAATTGATTTAGCGCTTTTCGAAAAAATCAACAAAAAAAATTATTAAAAACACATGACATTTTGGTTTGTGGTTCCCTTCAGCAAAATCTTTGATGAGGACTTTCAATCTGTTTTACTTGTAATTTTTTTACTTTTTAGTTTAAATTTGTACATTTATGTATACCTGGTCTTGACGTCGGATTTTGTGTTTTTTCTAAAACTTAACTTAAATATTATTTTCAGAGATATTTTTATGCGAAAATAAAACATGCAACGTGCCATCGTACCTTAGACCGGTCCAGTATCTCATTCTTCTTCTGAACGTATGCTTCCTGTCAAAGGAGATATTCCAGGCTTGTCTTGATTGGTCTGCTTACATTCGACAGTGGGAAAACTGGCTACAGTTACTTATTATTCTTGGAGTATTTTTATGTACAGTAAGTTTTATTCCCATGATTACGTTGTTGAGCTCGGTCCAAGCATTTATTTGATCTGACAGCTGCAATAACATTGTAAAACTCTTTCTTTTAATATTTTACTGAAAAAGTATGTAGTCTTACGTTCAAAAATCTAGCGTAACTGATCTTTAAGCTTTACGGCTATCTCTTAACGCGGGCTTGAAACAGCGCAGAGCGGAAAATCACGCGAACGTCAACTTTAACGCGCCGAGATACGGTATGCGGTCGCAGAACTTTTCGCAATCACCTAGACATAATTTCTTAAAACCGTAAACGTACCGTATTCTTCCGTAAGGCCCCTGAATTCGTGGTTTTCATTCAGCTTTTTCCATTGTTATTGCAGCTGTCAGAGCAAGTAAATGCTTAGACCGAGTTTGGGTATATTTTCTCAGGGTATTTTTTATTTTTTTATTTTTAGATTCCAAACTGGGATATAGATAAAAGTGCGTTTCAGACGGACACGTCTGATTGGCAGCATGATATCGCGGCTATTACGATTTTCTTCTGCTGGTTGGAACTAATGATGATCATAGGACGATTCCCCACTTTTGGGTTGTATGTGCAGATGTTTACTACAGGTTTGTAGTGAAACCAAGTTCTTTTTAACTCCTGACGCAAAAAGAAGGGTGTCATAATGTTAACGCGTGTATCTGTCTGTCTGTGGCAACGTAGCTTCCAAACTTCCTTTTTTGTTTGAAATGTGATCGCGAGTGTTCTTAGCTATTATTCAAGAACATCATGTTTAACTGTTTGAAGATTATCAGCTCTTTTAATGTTTTTTTTCTCAATTTTGATTGATTGATTGATTGATTGATTAACTCTTTATTGTTCTCTTCTCTTTATTCTTGTATACATATGTGAGAACCGCTGGCATCCAGTGGATGCAAAAGGCATGCTGTCGTTCAGTGTGGCGGTTAAAGGGGGAGGCCTATGTTCAGCAGTGGACGTCTTATGGCTGATGATGATGACGATGATGACATATATGATGATGGATGGCAATTCAACGCTTAATTGAAAAGTATACCTTGTTTGCTACTACTTTGCCCAACTGCTCCCCCCTCAACATAATCCTGCCTACGCCCTTGTTTGTTATCCTAATAGTTTCCCATAATAAAAATATAAGCTCTTACACCTAAAGATCAACGCACAGCCTAAACTACTGAAGGTAGAAAAATTACATAGACAGTCGTTTCCTTTTAATGTGCGGAACTGCGGACATAGGATACGAAGGGAGTTTGCGATATTCAACCCCTAAACGGGTAGAAATATTCGTATGAAAAATTTTTTGTAGATGGAATGATTAATCAAAGATATATCATGAAATGAAAATCAATTAAAAGCATACAACCAAAAATTATTTTCCCTTTTTTAATAGCAAATCAGAAAAAAGCATAGCAAAAAAGAAAAAACAATAGAATATATACCTTCAAATTCTGGCAGGTAAAAGTTGAGTAAAACAAGCCGTTTTACTACAAAAGATTTAAGAACGCTTTAGACATGTGTTTAGCATATTTTTCACAGTGAAACAACTGCTAAACACATGTCTAAAGCGTTCTTAAATCTTTTGTAGTAAGATGGTCAGAGTCTTAAAAATTTTGGCAACAGAACTGTTTGGTGTTGGGCAAATGTGCCATAATCATAATAGAGTGAAATTTGGTCAAAACAGCTCCAAACAAAACTTGCAATGCAAAGCAATGTTTGGACATCGAATGAGACCAAACATAGCTCTACTCAAGTGTAACATTGTTCTTGTTTCAGTGACGGTGAATTTTGCAACATTCCTTTTAGCATACAGCTGTATTCTTATAGCCTTTGGGCTAGCTTTTAGCGTCTTATTCAGCAACTACCCAGCGTTCCACCTGCCGGCCGGTCTCGTGAAGACAGTCATGATGATGTCAGGGGAGTTGGAATACGAAGACATATTCTATAACAACTGCACAAATACACAAATACAATATCCATTCACTGCGCATGGAATGTTTCTGATATTTGTGCTGCTGGTGACAGTTATTCTAACAAATCTGCTGGTTGGGTTAGCTGTTAGTGATATACAGGTGATTAAGAAAATTTAATTTCGCGTTTGGAGCTGGGTATCGACCTCGTTCGCTCACCAACTGTACTGAGCCTTCAACAACGCGACCAACATTTAGAAGTGGCTAAATTAGGGACCTAAAATTTTAGACACGGGCTGTCATCCATTACATTAGTTGGTCGCACTGTCAGTCACTCATGCGCTCTGGCTCTAGATCAAGAGTTCCTAACCAGGGAGAGGGAGTGCCCCCTAGCCCTCTAGGAGGGCGTAGAGTGATGTCAAAAAGGGCGGAATACATTTGCATTAACGAAAGAAAAACTAATTTTGCTCGTAAATTAAACATCGCAATATCACATTGTTCTGAACAAAAAAAAACTTAGACCGCCGAAATATCGGGAGCTCATTCCACAGGTAAATACCCCGTAAATAATCATATAACTTTAGTATCACAATATCACATTAATTGATTGTCTCGTTTAATGTTTCAAAACGCAACGTCGTCAGTCGCTGTTAAACTAATATAGACAGCTCCACCGCCGCGCTTATTTTGAGAATGAAAAAATTAAGGGTTGGCATGAAAATATTATTTATAATCCGGAGAGGCTCAACAAAAGAAAGATTGGGAAACTCTGCTCTAGATCATGTCAACTTTCAACTTTCCTCTACTAGAGCAGTTCCGGATACGCTGTGCACAGTTGGTGCTCGAAAACAGTGGATACCCCAGCTTTTGCAATCAGGAAATAAATGTAAAAATGAAATAAATATTCTTTTAATATCTCTTTAGGCCCTACAGGAAAGTGCCGGGCTAGACCGGTTGGTGCGACAGACTCAGCTGGTGGCCCACCTAGAGAGTATGTTGTTCAGTTCGCTACTGACATGCGCTCCCAAGCAGCTCCTTGCAGTGTTGAGATGGGGGGCTCTGCTAACGGCTTCGCATATGCGCACTCTAAACATCAGGCCGAACGACCCCCGAGAAAACAGGGTGAGTTTTTTTCTTTTTGTTTATGCCATGTTTGGCAAACAAGCAGACGGGCTGCCTGATGGTAAGCAGTCACAGTCGCCTATGGATACTTGTAACACTAGAGGCATCACAAATACGTTGCCAACCCTTTAAGGCTTTATTAACTCGACTTTTTAAGAACCCCGCGTTTGGTAGCTCATTCTACATTTTGCAGCTGTGATGTAAGACAGATCGATTGAATCGCACAGTGTGCGATTTCCACTGATATGTGGATGAGCTTTTAGTTGGTGGCGGCTAGTGCGATGATAGAACCGCAACGCCGGCATCAGATCAAACAGTTCTTCAGAACACTCACCGTTGTAAATGCGATAAAAGATACAGAGACAGGGCTACATCGTTTTTATCACAGACAGCTAGACTTTTTACTATCATGCCACTGGAGCAACTATGGCAGCAGATTAGTCACGCTCCAATACTTTAGAGCTTGTATGGCTCGGATAGATGCAGAAAATGCACAATATTAATACCATGGTTGATGCAAACCTCATGGAGGCTGAACTTGCACAAATGCAAGGGATTTAGGTAGACAAAGGATACACCAGAAAAGGATAAGTCCTTTGCTAGGTGTGTTTACTATCTTCGACCACACCGTCACTTAACATCAGGTGAGTTCTGCAATCTGTATTCTTAAATAGACACTCCTAGACTCACCTAGCAAAGGGAACTGGCTCCCAAGTGAGGCTCCCGTTTGTAAGTACTTGGCAACAGATTTTCAAGTTGAGGGTAGTAGCTAGTCAGCCGGGCATTAGAAAGGGATTCACTACCATGTTATGGTTTCCTCGTGATTTTTTCCTTTAGCTCAAGATTGTTGGGATATGAACTCAGGCCATGCAGTTTGTAATTCTAACGCACCAACTGAGCTATGAACACTATAAAGTGGTGCAAGTTCGTTGTTGCAATATTTTAGTAACAAAGCTCTCTTCTTTCAGATCCCAAAGGATCTTATAATGTCCATCTACAAAATGGTGGCCAGTCAAAAAAATACGAAAAGAAGTATACGAAAGAACAACAACTACGAGTTCCGGATTAAGCGAGGCAGAGATGAAGAAGATAGACAGAGACAAGTCAAAAGGAAGAGCAACCTCTTCGATAGATACTCTTTGGAGAGTCAGAATGTCGAGCGAAGGAAGCGTACTACGTCTGGTTCGACTGATCCCTTACATTATAACACTTCTTTCAACGTCAACGCCATACAAGAAATTTGTATGGTAGACATAAAAAATCAACTATTGGAGTTGACTAAAAAAGTCAATAAGTTAATAGACACAACTGAAGTTAGATTAAATAAAGCTGACGGTAAATCTATTAAGTCTAATAATATACAGCCGCCATGAGCTGATAAAAAAGTGTATAAATGGGTGTCTTTGTATAGAATAGGACTAAGATACGAGTATATGTATTAATTGTAAAGAAAACTTATTTTGTTTCCACAAGTTTTTGGTTAGAATAATGTCTTAATTATTTCTTCAGTGAGTTTAGTAAGTTGTCGATTGTTTCACCATGTTTGTTATTTGCTAGCATTTGTATTATACATTTAAATGCTGCAATGTTTTATTATATTTATCAAGTGAAATAAATAAATAACGACAATTTTTTTTAAACAAAGTACAACATTTTTCATCGCAAACTGACCGAACTGCCAGAGCGGGCACGAAAAATCGACACAGCTTTATGGTTGACATTACTAAAAGCCGTACGAAGCGCTTTGATTACGCTTTTATTGTGCAAATTAATGTGAATTGTCTCTGGAATGTGCTTCTCAAATGGGTGTTCCTGATAGTTATAATCTGGGTGGTCTTCAAATCACAAGTGAATCGGTTTTTTCTAGGCAAGCATGCTCCATCGTAGACCGCATCATCGCTCAACATCAGGCGAGTTGGCGGTCAAACGCAAGCCTATTAAAAATATACAAAAAAAAAACGATGACCTTGTGCAATCCCTTGAAAAGTTTTGCTCTTATTGAAACTTCAAAATGTTTGCATGAAATACTTGCTTACACAATTTCGTGATGACTGTGTCAATGATGCGCAAGTTATTATCAAACCAACAAACAGACAAACTTAGACTTGTTCCCGTTGACTTGACTGTAGACAAGACCTTTGGTTGGTTAATAAATAATAATTCTATTGACTTACCAGCAGCTGACAAGTGTATGAATCTCCATTAGCCATCTTCACAACGCTTTCTTGTACTCCACCTTCACCTTTAGGCAACTGGTATTCAGCAATTTTAGAACCGTAGCGTATATTCAGATTCTTATTACCAGCTGCAAAGAGTTCAGTATTGATTGCATGAAGAAGGACATCATTTTCTACAATGTAAGCTACATCATCTTCCATCATTTCTGAACTACTGAATGAAATGAGGGCATCTGAACAAGCATCCCACACCTGGAAAATTTAAATTATTTTGTTATTGCCCAATTCTATTTATAAAAACTGGTCATTTGCTACCAGTGTTTTTGTTAGGACGTGCGGCATGAGAACATTTTGACAACGCTTATTGTCATGCCCAAACAAGGCAAGGCTAATACTGCGTCTAGACATTGGCCCGCATCCACAAAACCATTCACAGACAATTTTACAAGTTTCTTTTTTCATCCTATCCGACTTACTTAAACAGTCTAGAAATACTGGCATTAAATGTGAAAGTCTAACTAGTAAATATTTTTTTAAGAAAGACTAAAAAAATGCAGGGACAAAAAAAAAACTCTACAGCACTATGTAATGCGTGCATTGGGTAATTTTTGTACGATCTCATCTTCATTCAGCACAATACTTCCAATCTTAATACACATAGGTGTCGATTCTGTCATACCACTCACTAAACTAAGCCAATCTGACAGGACTAAAATTATCTGCCTCTCTTTTCATTTTAATATGTGAGAGAAGGACGGCAACAATTTTAGAGCTGTCAAGTTTAGTTTAGAGTACATCAGAATCGATGCTAATAAATTTGTTTTTTAATCCAATACATTCATTTGTTACCCCACTTATAATTTATTTTTCAACTGGATAATAAAAATAAAGGAAATATGTTTGTTTTAATAGTCTATGGGGACTTGTCAGGCATTATTATCATTAAAGATTAAAACATGTGTTTGAATTGCGAATTAATAGAGTAATTTTTTTTAGGAATGAATATGAGGCTAACAAAGCCAATGTGTGGATCCGGTATAACCTTGTCATAATATAATTATACACAAAAATAACCGTCGACGTAGTGGGACTCTGCAAGAGGTTGTGGGACTCTGCATGATGTAGTGGGACTCTGATAGTACAGAATAGGTCAGGGCCCGTACAGTGAGCTCATAAACGCAATTCAATTTAGGTGACTGACAAATTACGTGAAATGTGAACCTTAACACGCCGAGATATGGTTTGCGGTCGCGTAACTTGCCGCAGTCACCTAAATTCAATCGCGTTTAAGAGCTCACGGTACAGGCCCAGTACATAATTATAGTATAATATGTAAGCTCGCTACATAGCTCAACCTTAATTAAACATCCTTTACCTATACTTAAGCCACATTAAGAAGCGTTTTGACAAAGAACTGCAGTAAATTGTTGACAGCTATTTTAATTTTTGATATAAACATGTTTATTTGTTGATTAAATAATATTCTTTGAATGTTTCACTGCAGTAGGTAAATCGGTTATCTGCTACATTCTTATTGATGTTAAACTAGCAAAAGTGATCAAAATTTCAGCTGTCTGAAACTTTTTTTAGCGTGGCATGAGTGTAAGCAAAATCGAAATTAAATAATTAATAACTAAAAAAGCAAAGCGCAAAAGCGTGACGCAGCTGCGCATGCGCATTCACTTAGACCGCCGAATGCGGTTGATACCATAGTCCGAGTAACCGGCTTAATCAAGAGGATTTCCGTGTCATATAAATAAAATTAATCATACTAATATTATAAATGCACAAAGTTTGTTGGTTTATTTGTTCCTCTTTCACGCAGCAACAGAGCAACGGATCGACCTGATTTTTTGCATGGGTATGTTCAAGGGCCGGAGAGTGACATCTAGGCTACTTTTCATCATCATCATCTTTCATCACTACGCGGGTGAAACCGCGCGGCGCAGCTAGTAACTAAATATTTATGTAACTCACTTGCATATGCCGCACAGGTTGCAACCGCATCTTTTCAACATGTTTCCAGACCTCCAGAGAACTCATCAGTGTCTTAGTGGATTGACTCAAGGCAACCACTCTGTTGCTGTACTCTGGTTTCAACTCAAACTTGCCCTCAGATCCACTTTCTAATAAAAGGACCTTAAGATTTGAGAGAAGTGAGTTTTTAGCTGGAATGAGAGACAAAAGCATCAGCATCTCTGGAAACTGATGTGGTTCTCACACATTTTACAACAAACAACAACAATCGTAATGGGAGATTTACACCAGGGTGGTAAGACAAGACCTATTTTCTGTTAGCGTTAACGCTTGCGGAAACATGAAATTGTATGAAAACAACTGACATTTTCATACAACAATACAACAATAATAATAATAATAATTTCATACAACATTCAATTTCATCTTCTACAGCTACATCTTCTAGCTACATCTACAGCAATTTTTTTTTAAAATCAGTTCACGTTTCTTTTTTATAATTCATGAATCTAAAAATATCACCCCCCATATCAAAAAAATTACTAAGTTCATCTTGTTCTCTGGCCAGCGGACTCTACTATGTTCACTTTGGGGCAGTTTCTTCAACAAAGCATTTGCCAGGAAAAGGTTCTCTCGTGGTTTATTACTGAATCACCGCTGCTGGTCCACTCTCACTACACAATGTTGAAGTGGGCCCTGGAGCTGTTGTGTAAGGCCTTAGATATATCCTCATACAGAGTTTCCACAGTGGAAAGCAGCACATATTCACTATTAATTTCATCCTGATTGGGGTGTATTGTGCATGTACTTAAAAGGAACTGTTTATTATAAGTCTTGCCCTTCTCGACGCCGAAGTTTTCAGCTTATTTTAGGCTCTGTCGCTATTTATTTACTACACTGACATTATTAATGAGAATGTAAAGCTCCATCTTGTTAAATTATTAAGCCTAAGCATATGACTGTAATGAGAGTTGACTGGTAGTTGTATGAATGTATAATGAGGATGAACATAGGATAAATTTTAGTATTAAATGTAAAGCAAAACACTTCAAGAATAAATTGTAAAGGATTGTGTAACGAACCCATAGCGCAAGCCAAGGAGCAGCCAACCATTCCACCTCCGGCAATAATAACGTCGTAGTTTCCTTTGTACTTTTCATTATCTATTGTGCTAGCACGTCGGATTCCCACTATAGCCCTCGCGTTGCCTGCGATGTTAGTTTTCAGGAACCTTGGAATGTTTTTACTGAGAAACATTGTTGATGTTAGGTTACCTGAAAATAAGGTTAGAAAAGGTAATATAAAGTACCTTCTCCACGTCTCAAACTAAGCAAAATGTTTAGGTTGTTAGCACATACCTCTTTATTCCCAGAAATCCCTAAATTGCTACGCAAACACAGAAAAACTAATGGGTATGTATTTATTTTCGTAAATTTTGTTTATTTTCTTATCTGTCTTTGACAAATCAAATTCGTTTTTGTAATTGTCAAAGTCTTTTCTTTGTCAGATTGGAAAAACATAGACAAAGTGTCATTCATCCTCTGAAAAAAAGTTCATTTAACTCTTTGGTTTATTACAGTGGCCAATAAGCGGGTCACAGAAGCGGGTTCACGTATGTGATGTCACCATAGCAACTATTTGAACTTGAAATTTGAATTGTGATTCAATTTTTAGATAAGATTTTTATTTTATGAATTTTAAAGAAAGTGACGGTGATGTTATGATTATATAAGTAAGTGTGTCTGTGTGGGTATTTTTTTTTAAAGTAATAAAACCTTGTCCTTTTTTTAATACTTGTCGATTCTTGCATTTTTAAAACGAAATTTTATCTTTTTGCTATTTAGATATTACTTATGTAACGTAATTTTATTATAAGTTAACGCAGTTATCATCGTACAGTTACAATCATAAATCACACATGCTTCGTCTAAGTATCTATACCATAGCAACTAAAAGAACAACAAACCCGAATTCTAAAAATGTAATGTATTTTTTAATATTTCATTATGAACCATCACAGCAGTGTTTTCAGAAATTCGTGTCTCAATGTCCCAGTGGACCCTATCAGTAAAATGCCGAAAAGCTCGTACGATCGTCAAAAGAATCGCATCACGGAACAATGCTCAATAGAATCTTCGTCTACATGTTCCATCGTGCCTCCTGATTTAGATGCGGGTAAGTTGAAAGACTTCTATAGAAGCATACCCGACTACAATGATATCCATCATCTGCCAGCGGAAGAGTTCTATTCCACCCTCAAATCCCTGCGGGAGAAAAAAAAAGCCATGCTCGGGTTCGCCATAGATCACGTCGACTGCAATGACGATATCGACAAAACATTGGCATTGGACACATTGTTTAGGAAAACGGAAGACAACGCGGCGTGTCCGGTGATGAATAAAACTAAAACTAAAAACAAGACACTTAGAAGAAAATTTTCTAGTGACAGCAAAGAGTCTGACAATAAAAATGATGGTTCAAAAATTCCAAATGCATGCGATTATTTAGCGACAAAAAAAACGGGGACGTGTTTAAAACGGTCGACGCGGAAGATGACATTGGTCGAAGATGGCAGGAATGGGAACGAACTGAAAGTTACATCACTGAAGAGTAATTTAGAAAAATCTAGAGTCGAAAGACCGAAGAGAATCCATTCAGCTTGCTCAATATCTTGGAACGATGCCAAGGTTGAGCATAAGACGGAAATCGATCAGAAGTTCGATGACTTTTTTATTGGAAGGAAATATGCGACAGCCGGCGGTAGCAGGGACGATGAAGAGTTCAAAACGCAGAGTATGCCTTCGAGTCCCCTGAGGATGAAGCGCAGCCAGTCGCCTTTTAGAAGACGAAGAAGTATCACCATTCCAAAACCTTTCAAAATGACAGAAAGGTATTGAATAAATTTTCTTTGTTACGCAATTATATTTCATTGCCGTTGTACGTATTTCAATTAAGTAGGTACATCTAAGAAAAAAATTCTTAACTGGTACCTTTATCTGATACTTCGCATTAGTTATTTATACCAGTTTCAAGATAACTGCGTCTTATAAATAGGTGTTATATTATTCTATATTTATTTTCCAGGGACGAGGAAGACCGCATGGTAAACGAGTTACGTAGTCTCCAAAAATCGTTCTCGGAAGACATGCTGCACCAGAAATGCGACAGGACCAAAAAGTTTAGAGCCAGGCCCGTGCCCATAGAGTCACGCATTCCTCTCTACGACAAGATCCTCGAAGACCAAGCCATGAGGTTTTTTAGGGAAATAAAAATGCACCCTGTATGCTTTTTCTTTAGTTTCACTTTTTAGTTGGTACGATCTATAATTTTATAGTTTATATCAGACTATAGATCGATTTTAGACCATTAACACATAGACGCAACCGTGGATAGATCCAATTTATCCTGATTTTTTTAAATATATACCTAAGTGTGTTACATAGGTGTTGATCTACCCACAGATTTTTTTATTTTTTTTTATTAGGATGGCTTCCAAGGCATTTTTGTAGCAAATTTGTAGTAGCCAGTTGCACCCATATAAACGAAACGTCAGTCATTCGAAATCAGTTAGCTGTGATGCGGAGTTCGACGCGTTGATCTAAATAAGAATGTTCAAGCAAGCTTCACTCATATGCCTGATAACAGATTTTTCCTTCTTATTTCAGTTCTATTTACTTCTCTTTTCTGTGGATCTACCCATCATAGTGAACAACTTGTAGAATATATTAGTTTTACCCAGTTCGTACAATGGTTATTCTCAATTGGTACAAAAAAGGTGCATGTCTCCTCTTTGGTTCATTACTAGTTTGGTAAATTAAGTACCTATGTAACATACGTTATAATATTTCTAATACAATTTCCTTGCACGTTTTGTATATTTTTTTTTATTATTAGAATTCAGAACGTACTCGTTTCAAAACAATCTCGAGCTTCGAACTGAGGCTTTGCATTTTAAGATGCACCTTGATTTTGGGATTCCTTAAATCTCGTTTTTCAAAACTTGTCCTGTCAATGAGGATACCTAAGTAGGTATACTTAATCAAGCTTTTGACCTTGGCACCAAGTCTCGATTCAAGTGGACCATCGATTTGCGATTCGATAATCGTTTCTGTTTATTTCCTAAGCACAGTCACGGTTTTCATTCCGGCCACTTAATTGGGGACATTCCGACTTTTTGTTTAAATATTTCTATAATAATTTAAGTGTGTAGGTAATCACTTCCTTGATAAAAATCACTTAAGTACTTGTACCTACCTAAGAGAAGTAGGTAGGTAGGTATTTATTATCATTGGGAATTACTTTTGTAAATAAGGAAAACATTTTACAATACCAACAACATGTCGAGACTGAGAAGTGATGACTCAGCAGGCGAAATTACCAAAATAAATACCTTTTCTTTGAGAAAAAGTGCAGAGTACGAAATTGATGGAGTGAGTGGAGAAAAAATTATCAGCCGCTGTACCTATATTGAAAGCTTATTGTTAAAGTATTTAAAACGTTGGAAACTTTACTTGCACAGCAACGTTCTTATCTCAAAGGGTATTTTCCTTCTAGACGTGCCATCACTAAAATAAACAGCGAAGCGGATCTCCGTGCGCAAATGAAGCCCTTTAGTTTCACCAAGCGGGAGGAAAAAGGGGAAGGCATCTGCGAGAGAGCGACACACGCCCTCCCAAAGCCCAGAAAAAAGAAGCGCTTCAAAGCACGCCCTGTGCCGAAAAACCTGTTCTCCAACTACTTTTACAATAGAATAAAGGAGGATGAGTATTTTCGGTAGGTTTATGTACCTACTCCATGGTTTTAAAATGTTTGTACCCAACGTTGATCTTAACTGGTTGTGATACCTCCGCGTTTTACAGATTATGTAGTGGTAACTAACTGCTTACTCAGACAGGCCGTTTGCTTGCATGTTTTTTTGTTAGGCTTATGTTTTTCGTCTGCCATGAACCTGGATGAAGCATGCTTACCTAGAAGGAACCTGCTGTTTGCTCTCGATTTGAAGACACCCATCATTGTAGGTATATTTTCAGAGAACACAGAATTTAGCAGAGAGTTCCACATTCTCGCTGTGCGTAGGTCAAAGATAATAATATAATAATAACGCAAGCCTGTTATTGAATAATAATAATAAAATATATATAACCACTAGGCCCTTCTATTTTTATAATAAAAATTGTAGTTTATTTTATTTTTCATTGTTTAATAACGATGGTTTGTTTGTCAATATAATCTTCGTTTGTATCATATATACATCTTCATAAAGGTTTATGTAGGTACCTACCTACTATCTAAATCGATGAACGTCTTTATGATTTCCATAAAAAAAAAACATTTGTTTCCAAGAAAAACCCGATGGACTGATCTTGTTTTTGATACTCATGCAGATTCTTGGAATTTTCAAACTCATACACCTACCCACATATTCCACCTACTAAATTTTATCTATTCAAACCTGCTCACATTTTTTATAACAACCTTTTATTCTTTTTTGATTTGGGAGCGAGAACAGCAGAGATACATCTAATTGAATATACATCCTGAGACGTTGCGCTTGGTGCATTTTGGTGTACCTACCTACATACCTAGTGCATTCCCCTCCAAACGCTTACCCAATTTATCACAGCCCCCGGGAAATACAATATATCGACAGTCCATACACATACAACTCTTCTCATCCAATAGTTGCCTGGAAGAGATCGCTTTTAGTGATAGAAGTTTAGTGATAGAAGTGATCACACTTGTGGCATTTAGTTCGTACCTACTTAGGTTTCTCTATCTGTATGTAATGGTTATTTCTGGTGTGCACAATAAAGAGTTCCACATTAAAGTACATCTATTGATGGCCATGAATTGTTGGCATATCTCAGTTCTCACTACCAGGTCTATGAACAAACGCATCCGAGCTGAAGAGATGCTGCGCTCTGCCAACTACCCGGGCAGTATGGGAGCACGCGACCGCAGCCGGCTGTCCACGCCCGCGGCCCACAGCGACCTGCCCATCGACCCCTCACCAGGCATCCCTTCTACCACCTCGTCTGGGAGATGCGCGAGTCCCACCAAGAAGAGACGGGACAAGAAAGAAGACTTTGTAACCACGAGTCCGCAGCCGTTTCGGTTCAACACTGCTGATAGAGCTGCTAAAAAGGTTCGATTTAATCGTATCTAGTTTTTATTTATTAGGGCGAAGTAGGTACAAGTATTAATTTAGTATTAATTTGGTTATAATTTGGATCCGATAGCTAGCATATTAATTATCATTATCATCAGCCAAAAGACGTCCACTGCTGAACATAGGCCTCTCCTTAGAACGCCACATTAAAGAACAGCCTACCACGTGACGACATCGTGAGAGTTGCGGGCATCCAGTGGATGCCCTCAACTCTCACGATGTCTTCGCCTTCGGTCCATCTAGTGGGAGGCTACTTGCGCTGCGTCTTCCGGTTCATGGTCTACACTCAAGAATCTTTCTTTCCCTTAACTACAGGTAAACTTGCAGAAGGATTACGGTCCATACTATTATTACAAAAAACAATATATACTATAATTATAAGAAACACTTACATTGCAGGCGGAATGACTACCCAGTTCATACGGGACGACTTACGGCTCAGCCACACGATGCGTTGCGGAAGCGGAAAAACATTGAAATGTTGAACATATTTTAACATTTAGTTACGTTCAGCAGATTTTCTCGAGGCGTGACGAAATTACGCAATCATTTGCGATTCAGCTGTGTCCAACGCGGTAAAGTAGGGACATTTCTGTGATATTTCAGATGCAAGAAGTAGCGAAAAAAATATTCCAAGACAGCAACAGCACTGAGAGCGTTGGTGGCAGCAACACTGGCAACACCGACGGCCCAAGAGCGCGCGCTTATTCTGCTTTGGAGCTCCGAGCTAATGCCGCGGGGAGGTCTAACCTGGCAGCACTGTTGAGATCTGAGGCGGTCAGGAGCAGGTTCGAAATGGAGTCAGCTAGAAGAGTCGCGGAGCAAAGGAGGAGAGCTGATATGAAGCTTAGAGACAGGCTGTTAAGGTCGAAGCCGGCTTGGCATTTGGTGAAGAACAAGTAAGTATCGTGGGATCGTATTTGTAAAACCATAATATCACAAAAAACAGCTATTCCACAGAAAAATCAAAATCACACACAACACAACAGAATGTATGGAACAACTGAAATGTTTTCGCGACCAGTGTTGGTGCTACTATACCTAGTAGGTAGAAGTTGTTCAAAATTATGAACGAATAGTACCTACTAAAGCTAAAGTGGCAGTGGGCCGGTCATATCTGTCGCAGACAACGCAGAACTGATAACCGTTGAGGCAGACAAGTTCTAGAGTGGAGACCACGATTTAGAAACGTAGTGTAGGATAGGATGCCCTAAGACTCACAAAATGCATATTATGGCGGTAGCGAAAAGCGGAAAATCGCGCTGATAATGAGGCTTGAGAGAGGCCTGTGTCCTGCTGTGAACTAAGGTAGGCTGATTATGATGATGAATGAAGAGTACAACTTCTTTTCGCCGTAATACCACTGTGCCCTGTAACCTGTAACCATAGTACAGTAGGTAGGTAGTAGGTACCTATCATGGATTACGATAATAAAATTGCTAGAAGAAGCTACTTTAATAGACCTACTGACACGTCAAAGGCTAAGAAAATTATGAACCAGATCACTAGAACAACGTCCTAATGATAAAGTCATCAGTGAAGTCCCTCTTCCACCTTAATTGATTTTCACACTTCTGAGGAAACCCTTTGAATCACTTTTGCGTCAAATGGTAGGTACTTATTAAAGTTGGTCGGAAATTAAACGTTTTGTGGTGCGACTTTACGAATATATAAAGGATTTGTAGGTACTTAATATCTATACCTACTTAGACCGCAATATGAATATGCAAATTGGTACATAATGCTGACAAATCTAATTTATTTAGCTGTCTAATAAAAAAAAAACTTTTTAACACGAGTAAATATGTGAGTAAGTAGGTAAATGTCAGGTATTTCCACAGAAAAGAGAAGTAGTTTTTTTTTCTCTTCTGTCGGTATTTCCAATAAACAAGATAACAACTTCCCAAACCGGGTTTTCATGCGTTGATGTAGATTATCAAGATATGCCCATCAGAACATTACGTCCCATTGTTCTCTATATCCGTCATTGCTTTCATGTCATAAAAAGTCAGATCGGCATATAGATAAGTTATTAGATAATAAGTCTATCAAAGCATCTAAGTTATCGTTATTTTATGCTTGACCACGGCAGTTCCATGATGGAACTAGTGGGAAAGCCCAAATGTTCCATGGAACTTAAAGTACTTAAATGACCCCATCACTGGTTTGATAAGGTACAAAAATATTAGTAGATATGTATCCTTTTCTCAGCCACGAAGAGGATATAGCTATGCGTCTCCAAACACGTCGCGACGAAGAACGGATGAGAAGAGAAGAATTTCTCCACGAAATGGAGCTTATGTACGGAAGAGTCTCAGAACAGCCAATGCTCTTCGAAAGATACTACGCGCCAAGATACGCCTCCCCCATCGACGCCATACAACTCTCGCCAAGAAAGGTTAAGAAGAATACGAAGAAGTCATACCACTTCAACAGCCCGACCAGATCTCGTAAAGTCTCCATAAATGATACAACAGAGATGTACAACGGAGATGTCGCGGAATATTTGAATAGAATAGACATTGAGGATAAGCTTTCCGATTCCGAAGCTAGTTTAGAAAGGTGCAAGTATTAGTGTTGATAGCGAATAAAATTGTTTGGAAAATAGTCCGTTTTTTTTGTATTTTTATAATATGCGATCCAATACTGTAGGAGTGTAGGCTGTACTATTTATCATCATCATCAGCCTATCATGTTCCGACTGCTGGCTGCTGACACAGGCCTTCTCTTAGAGAGACAGGATGGGTCCTAATACACCATGCTGGCCTAGTGCATGTTGCTGAATGACATGCCTTTGAACTTTTGAGGTTCTTGGACAAATCTGTTTCCTCAAGATGTTTTCCCTCATTCTACTATTAATTATTTATATTCATTACTGCGCTCCTCGGTTTTACCCGCGTGGAAATTACCTCAGTACATTTTCTTGGATAAAAAGTATCCTATGCAATGATTCATTGATCCTGTCACTCTCCGGCCCTTACTATCACGTCGTTCCGTTTCTCAGATGCTGTGTGAAAGAGGATCAAACACGCCAACAAACATATGTATAATATTAGGATGATAATATACCTACATAAATGTATATCAATGCAATTATATAGGTATCTGTGTATATAAAATATTAAATAACTATAAAATGCAGTGTCCTACACTTAAATTTATAATTAGGTAAACATTAAACAGGATTTAAGTAGACACTAGACTTTAAAATGAAACAGGTTGAGAAGACAAGGAAAAGTCAGATAATTAAACAGATTTAAATTACTTTAAGAACATCTAATTAAAAATTGCCAAGATTAAACGAATAACTTATTATCAAACCGTACCTACTAATTATTCATGCTGTAACCTTGACATTGCATTTTATATAGGACTAGCTGACTCGACAGAAGTTGTCCTGTCTTAGAACTGTCAAAGACGCGAAATTTAAATCGTCGATAAGTTTTTGAAATTTTTCAATTTTCTGCGCAATTTTCTTACTTTTTCTTTCCGTAAGATTCTTCTACAAAGTATTAGAAAACTTACAAATAAAGATGAATGAAATCGTAAAAGTCGTTTTTAAGTTATGGCGTGACCATGGTAAATAGGGATTCGTTTTTATCATAGGCTAAGTTTTCTCCCTCTACGGTTTTTATATACATATATCATTGATGTGGGTAAAAGCTGTCTTTGACATATTATATAGATATATTTGTCATAGTACCATTCAAAACAATAAAAGAGTAATAAACTCATTAAATTTATATTCCAGTAACATTAATTATGAGATTACGTAAAATACATTTCAAGGAGGTAATAACAACCATAAATAATACCTATTGCCTACTAGTTTAAATATTTCATGTATTTAAAACCTTGTAGCTGCCGTCAATATGTCCTAGAATCCACCTAAAGAAGTACGGTACGGAGACGTAGATGCCAGGAAGGTTGCCAGTGCCGCAGACGGCGGGGCCGAATGATACCACCCCCACTAGGACATGCTTGGGCCCTTCCGGCGTGTCGAACACCTGTAAAGAGGACTCTATCATAGGTAGGTATACCTACAGTAAAAGCCTATCATGTTTCCACTGCTAGGACACAGGCCTACTCTAAGAGAAAGAGGATGAGCCCTAAACCATGCTGGCCCGCAGTGCATGATATCAAGGGCATAATCATCAGCTATCAAAAAGTTGTTTTTTTCGAAACAACATGACGAGCAAGTCGCTTGACAGATGTTGAGCGCTAAGTCTGGAGATAAAAGATCACGATTCGCGTAGGATTGGGTTACACGCAAAAAATACTACATAATTTTCGTAGTAGGTATACCTATAATTTTCGTTACGCCATGTAATTTAGGCGCCAAGAGGCCGCCCATTATATATGTACCTACAGACATTTTTTGGTGTACAATAATAAGATTTTGAAAGCTATATTGTGTTGTCTTTATCCTAGAAACTGAATTGGTATCAAATTCAAAGAAGTAGGTACCTAGGTATGTAGATAAATAATTCGGTATACATATTTTTTTACTTTTGTTTTGTTTGTATTTTGTTATTGTTTATTTTGTTATTAAACTATCCTGGGGCCTTACAGCTAACTCTTACCGCGGGCTTGAATTAGCGCTGAAACAGCGCAGTTCGGAAAATCACGCGAACGTGAACCTTAACGCGCCGAGATACAGTTTGCGGTCGCGCTACTTTTCTCATCCTAACTCCTAACTGCATCCAACAGAAGATAAACATAGGCTAATATAATAGCAAATAGTGATGAAATTTACCCTTGTGAGTGGTCCTCCAGAGTCGCCAGCGCAAGCGTCCTTGTTCTTTTCACCGCCGGCGCAAATGGCACCTTTTGTCCATGTAAAACGGCTGCTAAACACGGAACAGTTTTTTGGATCCAATACTGGTAACTGTAAGTCAAGAAAAAGTTAAGTTTAAATAAAATAGGGTACATAACTAAAAGTAGGTAAAAGTTGGATTATAAAACCTAACTAACGGCGCAAAGTAGTAGACATTTAAAAAAAAAATTATCATGAGGTATGTGACTTTCGGCTCGTTTTATTCATGGAATATTTAAAAAAAAAAGCTTGGAAAGAAAATCTCCATGGTAAAAACTTTTCTTTCGACGTAGTTCCAGCTACTCGACGCCAGAGAGCGCTTCATTTCCGCATCCGTGGATAGTTTTATTTCCTTTTCCGGTTTATTTGTTTATGCTACTCGATACTAGAAGGCGCTTTCATTTCCGTTTAGTGGAAATTTTCAATTACCGTTTCTGGTGAATTTATGCTACTCGACACTAGAGAGCGCTTTCATTTCCGTTTCCGTGTTTTTTTTTTTATTTCCGCTTCCGGTAAATTAGTTTATATTACTTGGCACTAGGGCAAAGTGTGTTTTTTTTCCACTTCAGCTAAAGAAACCTCCATGATGTTTTTCAATGTTTTTTTTTTAATTTTTGTTTCTTGGCATTCTTTTCGACAATAGATACTTCCGTCGACTGCTACGTAGCGTTATATTCTCTTTGTAGTATAGTAGATATCATTCTGTGTAGTAGATGTGTGATTTCCGTTTAGTTTTGCTTTGAAGATAGACTCTCCGACTACCTTGTATAGTATATAATTATCTGTGATAGACTTTGGATAGACTGCTTGATAGTGCTTATTTACCATAAATATAAAATATAGTGTGATCAACGTAACATAATACCTACTGCTTCTAGGTTTTTATTTATTTTATATTTTCAAGAATTTCAAAATGTAATACGTGTACTTACTATAGAAATGGGCAAAACCATAAACTAAGGTAACTAAATAAATAACTAGGTACCTAACTAAATTAAATCCAAATTAAATTGAAGTAAGCTAAGCTAAATTGGGATTCTAATTGAAGTATACCTATAATATGGTGTATGTACTGCCAGAAATTTCTCCGTAAGTTGTGTCGTATTCTGTACATGGTGTATAAATAAGGAGGTAAAGCTTAACTTACATAGACGTATTGTAGTTTATCAGCTCTTTCTTCGGTGGTCATGTTTGTTTTCCCCCAGCCGGCGACCACCACCGAGTCTCCTTTCACCAATGGACTTAACTGTTCTATGTTTCTAGGAAGGCAAACTGGTGCTACGTAATCTGAAAACAAAATTATATAATTAGTTAATTATATAATTATAATATAATTAATTAATTATTAATTATATGGAAAATATGTCTTCCATTTCCATACATAGGTACTTTATATTATTATATTCTTTCCATCCAATGGTACCCTGGAAGAGATCGCTTTTGGCGATAAGGCCGCCACTTGTGGCGCTAGTGCCACAAGTGGCGGCCGTAAGTGTTTTCTATCTGTTTGTAGTTTTTATTTCCGGTGTACACAATAAAGAGTTTCTATCTATCTATCTTATAGAAATATTATTATTTTGAACGAGCGAAGCAAAGGTCGAACGAATCGGCATTTTTATGTTTTCGACTTTTGTTTGACGACGTGTATTGTTGAACTCACAGAAAAGATAAGTTTTTTTTTCCTGTGGTTGATCTTTATTAATTAATTTGCGAGTTAGTAAAAAAAAAAAACCGGACAAGTACGAGTAGGACTCGTGCTCTGAGGGTTCCGTTAGACGGAACCCTCAGAGCGCGAGACCAAAAAAAATTGCTGAAGTTAAAATATTGAAAGACAAACTTAAGTTGTAGTTGACAATAAGGTTCTTCCATACATTCCAACTACAAAATGTAAGTTAGTAATTGCAAAATAATTATTTTTAAATGATATACCTTCAAATTTATAACTTTCGGATTTATTCCTATATATGTGCTATGAGACCTTGCCTCTTGCCAAATTTCATGATTCTAGGTTAACGGGAAGTACCCTATAGGTTTTGATTCCCCTGTGAAATCGCAAAATATACGACATAAACGTTCATATCTTTTGATTGCGTTGACTTACAACTTTTATTTTAATACAGCCGAAAGAAACCGTAGACTCAAGTATTTAGTATAAATTTCAACTTGCTACCTTTACGCGTTCTTGAGAAAAAGGGTCTTGACAGACGGACAGACGGACAGACAGACGGACAACGAAGTGATCCTATAAGGGTTCCGTTTTTTCATTTTGAGGTACGGAACCCTAAAAAAGTATTTTTATTATGATAATTTATACTTAGTGAAGTAAAAAAATGCAATCATGGGGACTGCCGAGAAAACTGAAAACTAATACCTACGTCACATTTTGCATTAGCATGTCGATGACGTGAACCCACAAGTTTTGCCTCTATCAAAAATCGCTAAACGCGTCTAAAGAAGTTTTAACTAGGGACAAAAAATATTATATAAAAAAATAGTAGATTGTAACATAAGGGAGCAAAATTATATTTTTATGGCGAGGGCACTTTTTTGAAAAGAGAGAGCGAGGGATTCAAAGTACGTCGCCCGAGGCAAAAAAAATATATTGCGCCCGAGTGATACACTCTACTTTTCATCACCCACTATGAGAAAATAAAAGGCGCCTCATATTTTATTGTATTATTATTTAATAAAACATAGAGTAACAACTAAATTGAAATTAAATATTTACATTTGAGACATTATTGTTACACAAAACCACAGAAGAGAAAAAATTTTCTACTTCTCTTTTCTGTGCACAAAACCATGAATTTCTTACAATCCGTGAAAATGAACGAAAACTGTAGTTCGCGCGTTTTTAATTTGATTTCTTTTTTTTATTCAGTTGGCGTCGCGACTATGGGCCGTCGTACCAGCCAGTCTTTATTCAAACAATATTTGCGTTCGATTTCTTTGGCGCTGAACACTAAGATATTCCAAAATCAAAGATTGCGATAAATTTTATAAAGAGGAATAAAAACTCATTAATGCCCGCTAAAAGTTTCTTATAGAAAACACCACAGAAGAGAAAAAAAAAATCGTCTTCTCTTTTCTGTGGAAAACACCACCTTTGGGTGCACTTAAACGCGAACCAAGTCGTCCTTTTCGAATAGATGGGATAAAAATAAATTACCATTCAACGCCGCAGGCTCTGCCAGCTCCACTATAGCAATGTCGTTATGGAACACGGGTATGTTGAACTTCTCGTGGCTGATGACTCCCTTCACGCGGAGGTCCTGCACCGGCGGCGCGCACACGTCCTGCTGGCAGTCCAGCTCTTTGTTGATGTCGTGCTCGCCTAGACGCACGTGAGTCCTGGATAACATATTTAAAGATCAGTTTAAAAAAAATACAGAAATAAGACTAAGTGGTCCTAGTGGCATGATCATGCCAATAGGCTAGTAGTGTACTGGTGCTTCATTTATTACAAACTAGCTGCGCCCCACGGTTGCACCCGCGAGTTAAAATCGTCGTTAAGTTTTCTGAAATTTTCTAATTTATTGGCAAGTTTGTTAAGTTATTGGCAAGAGCCCCAGTTGTGGTCACCACCCCAGTTTTGGCCACTTGCAGATTTGAAAGCTGATAACTAAGATATAAAGAACAAATTGGTTTTTAATTATTGGGGGGGGGGGGGGGGGGGGGACTTCGTCTATGTTACGTTTTGACAAGCGCCAGTCGTGGTGCCGCGAGTGTATGGAAAACTTTGAATAAAAACTTCGAATATCTGGTGGTTTCTTAACAAAAACGTTAAGCGATCCTCTTTAAGTAATCGTTAGTTATCCTACACATTTTATTGTTTTTTTGTTTTAGATATGATTGAAGATAACTAAATGAATGTGGGGGAGCATAGTTTTGAGGTTTTTACAAATTTTATTTTATTCGTAATGCTTCAACGTGGGGTGGCCACAACTAGTACAATGATTTTACTGCATG
Source organism: Agriopis aurantiaria (assembly GCA_914767915.1). Classification (NCBI taxonomy): domain Eukaryota; kingdom Metazoa; phylum Arthropoda; class Insecta; order Lepidoptera; family Geometridae; genus Agriopis; species Agriopis aurantiaria. The sequence continues at coordinate 7,789,530 of OU612000.1, read as the reverse complement.
ATTTTTTTTGGCCATGCTTGTTGCCACACTTATTTCCACATTACACAGTTTTTGACACTTTATTTTACTACGGGTGTGGGTTTAGTTTTGATGCCTAATAAGTAATTACTATTGGCTTGTTTTTACAATTGTTATTTTTTATCTTTAGTAGATTAAATTAAATGGCATCGGCAATACTTACCATATTTACGAGATAAAAATACCTTGACATTATTCACATTCACATTAACAATGTGCTTAAATTGTATCCATTCCAAATTTTACCTGAATCCGTTGTGTTGTTTTATTTTAATTTAATTTGTAATAAAATTAGTAATTACTTTAAAAATTTATAACTCAAATACAATTCTGAATAATATATATTTGCGCAAAGCGATCGAACGCATCAAGTCGCCAAAATGCCCGATTTTGATCCCGCGATCGAACGCAGTCTCCAAAACGCGTGACTGCATATATACAGCAGTCGCTAAAACGCGCGACTCACTAGTTTGCTATGGCCCTTAGGTGGCCAAAACTGGTGCACGGGGTGGCCACAACTGGTGCAAAGTGGCCATAACTGGTGCTTTGGCATCTTTTTTTCCATAAAAAAAAAAAAAAAAAATAGATAATAGGCTGTCGTCAAAAACATGTATGCAATATTCAAGATAGATGTATATCCTATGCCATACAGTTTCAAAATCAATATTTTATAAATTGTTTGCATTGTCAGCGAAGGTTAAAAATTATAATTTCCTTAAAATGGCCAAAACCCCCGGTTTTGGCCTCCTGCCCTATATGGTGTGAAAAATAAAGTATACTAGCTGATAATTTTCTAAGATATGAACGTTTAAAGTTTTTGGTGGTGATTGAGAGGGGATGCTCTGTCCTTTTCCCGCACAGCTTGTGGTAGTACAGCACTTGTATAGCGCACGCAAGCCTTGACGTCATATATTGCTATAATGCGCTCTCAGTCTCGCATGAAAATAAAATACAAATAAGGATTTGTTTTCGTTGATGGTGTCTATTTATGATTAGCTTTTTTATAACGTACTTAACTTAGTAAATTAAAGGACACATATTGCAATGAAGAAGATAACGATATTTATTTCAATGATAAAGAAAATCAAAAATGTGACGGTTGGAAGGATTCGAACCTGCAACATCCGGGTTTACGTCCCGGAGTGCTCTAACTGCTAAGCTAAGGTCACCCTCCTGTCGCCCTCCAAATTCTTGTACTATATTTACAATAAATCTAAGCTAGTATAAGTAAAAGATCGTTGATCTAAGCGTTGGTGACGTCATCTATCAATCTATAACTCTTGCTACCTGCGAGTGACTAATCAGCTAGAAACCTTTAACGTGTGGAACAACACAAAGAGAATATAACCATAGAGAACTTCCACAGAGAAAAATGTGGTGGTCGCCAGCTGGGGGAAAACAATTGCCACCGAAGAAATAGCTGATAAATTGCAATGCAAAGAAATTGGACCTACCTTTTTGGGTAGTTAGAATCCGTCACGTGATTCACGCCGTTTGTTAAATGTGGAAACGATTGGACCCATTGAATGCTACCAAATTATATTACCCGCCGTTACCATCACCTCTAGGCATAGATAATACACTATATGACCTCTAGGTCTAACTTCTTTGCTACAATACTTCTATCTATGTAACGTTATGTAAGTTAGGTTTTTATACATCAGAATACGACACAACTTACGGAGACAAATCTAGCAGTATATTCACCATATGGGTATACTTTTATTAGAAGCCCAACTTAGCTTAGCTTACTTCAATTTAATTTGGATTTAATTTAGTTAGGTACGTACCTAGGTATTTATTTAGTTACCATAGTTTATGGTTTGCATTTCTTATTTCTATAGTATACGTATTACATTTTAAAAGTCTTGAAAATATATAATATATAAAATTTAGAAGAACAATAGGGTCATGAAGGTTGTCCCAAATATACTGAGTCTGAATATACCCAGTGAAAACCAGTCAAGCTGTTATGGTGATATCATCATCATCCATGTCACAACAGCTTAACTACTTCTCATCATCATCATCTACACTTCCATCTACCACTGGAGCAACTGTGCAAGTGCTCCAAAGCCTCACCATTTCGAGCTGTATAGGTGGACTCGGGTAGATCTTGACTGGGAAATGCACAATACACCCCAAGCGGGGTGTCAGTGCAAGAGTTAACGCCCCCATCTCGAATAAGAATGCCAAGTCCAAGGTGTTTGTACGAGCAGGGTCGGACTGGGCCGGAAGAGCTCGGATGGCTCCCTATAAGCCCGGGGCTCGAGACTGGAGACCCCCTATCATACCTACCACCTGCGGGGCTTACCGCAAGCCAGGCATGTGGGGGGCCCACGCAGGCTGGGCCCGGCTGGTAAACGCCACCTCGACTATATGGCCAGTCCGACGCTGTGTACGAGTACGAGTGTAAAGTGTAACTCACAGATTGTACAAGTCGTCTTCTTGGACGCAGTGAGCTGCTGTGATGACGAGCCGGTCCGACAGTAGCGCCCCGCCGCACAGCCAGTCGATGTCGCCGAACGCACCTGAAATATAACAGTCCTGATGATATGCAAGTGAGGTATTTATCATTAAAAGTATTATATCACATCAAACCCCCTAGCAGGTCCCACATTTACAGCGAGTTTCAAACATCAAATGTAAGCATATTATAGCCTTTGAAAACGAGTGAATATGAAGGCTTATTATTAGGCAGTAAGGTGTGTAGTTAATAGGCAAACTTGAACCTAAACCTGCCAGAGCGGGCACGAAAAATCGTCACCGCTTTATGGTTGATATTCCGAAAACCCGTAAGAAGCGCTTTGATTCCACATTTTTCCCATTCGACACGGATTGTATCCTGTAGATATAAGTTTTTGTAATGGTGTCGAATAAAATTTATTTTCTTTTCTTTCTTTCTTCTTTCATTTATTGAGCGAACTGCTAGTCTGTGGTATGCGCTACCTGAATGGGTGTTCCCCGATGGTTACAATCTATGGGTGTCTTCAAATCACGAGTGAATCGGTTTCTTCTAGGCAAGCGTGCTCCAACGTAGACCGCATCATCGCTTAACATCAGGCGTGATGCTGGACAAACGCAAGCCTATTATTTATAAAAAAAAAATACTTCGTCGACGACGAGAATGGCTTGCTTCAGGTGCGGAAACAGCTTGCATTCAGCGAGAGACATCTTACAAGTTCTTACAAGGAAATCAATGAGTGGTTATATTATCTTTGAAGGAAGTCGATCCACCAGTATCATAAAGCGGAGCTAATTTTTTTAAGTGAAAATAAATCCACGCTTGGCCACCAACTAGCCAAACGAAGAAATCAAGAGAATTTTTGCAGTAAATACCTATATTCTGATTCTGAGACCGTTTACAATTTAGTAGGTAGGTATGACATGTGAGCATTTCTTGGCCAGTCTGCCAAAGCTGAATTACTAGGCTAGGCTTTGCTAATCTTCCTCGTCTGAATGCGGACAACCTATATAATTATTATCATAGTCTTGCAATCTCTTTCATGACGTAGACGAGAATGGATACGCACAGTGGGCGAAATCCTTATATACACGTGCGTAAATAAGTATCGAATAGCACACAAAATTTGGATTTTGAGATTCAAAATTTGTAGGAATTCGATAGGTATGCATTTTGAATAAGTGAAAATTTGTACTTCACCCATACCGTGCACGGTGCTAAGTCCAAACGCTAACGATCACACCAAGTCCCACCAAAATCCCATACCCAAACATTATACCTACGTAGGTATCGTATATGTAGTATAGTATGAAATCTTTGCCCATACCTTTTCGAACCTTCTGAGTTAACTTCGCTAAATTGGTTTGTTATTCTTAGTTATTGGTTTATAGCAAGAAGGATCAATTTAAAAGTCACATTGAAATGAGGTATTAATGATTAATGATGATTAAAGCAACCCAGATTAGCAGGAAGGAACGAAAGTGTTTTTTTTCTCTTCAAATTGAGACCATGCTCGATTGTAAATCATAATGACCCCATAGACCAGCAAATAGATGTAAGCAGGATCTAACTGTAAGTAACAGATACTATCTGTTCTAAAAAATTGGGACTAGGTATGCAGCGCTTGAAACAGTAAGGTTGTTGCAAAAATGCATCATTGGGTTGCCGAGGCCAATTTACTTTTTGTAGCACAGCGCCCAGGACGATATAGGTAAACGACCGATTGATTACCTTGTCCGTAAGGTGGCCCCACCCAGCCAAATACCTACTATGCATTTTGCAAAGACAGAGAAGTAATGAATCCATTGTAAAAGCTGTGAGTAAGCACCTAGGGAGTTTCCACATTCAATTAAAACAGTTATTAACACCGACGGCAAACTACTTAACCACAAAGCCGGAAAAGTGTTAAGTAATGTCATAGGGAAATTGTTATTTTTATTTCACCTTTATACGTATATTGGTAGCAAAATTAAGGGTGTTTTAGAGTTGATAATATATTTAATAATATATAATATAAGAGTTACAATAAATTAAAAAGAGCGTCGTCTAATAGGTCGCTGGTCGATTATAATAGCTCAATCCAATAGCTTGTTCTTACCACCACCAAAGAGAATATAATCGCTAACGCTGAAGAGGTGGAACTTCCATAGAGAAAAATATTTATGAAACGCGTGCGACTCCTACATAATGAAGTGATACTCTAACGTACAAAGAATTCGAACCTAGAAAAAGGTAAGGTCCAAGTTCTTTACTAACGTATAAGCTTGTCTATACTAATATTATAAAGAGGAAAGATTTGATTGTTTGTTTGTTTGTTTGCATTGAATAGGCTCAGAAACTACTGAACCGATTTGAAAAAATCTTTCACTGTTGGGAAGCTACACTATCCCCGGTTAACATAGGCTACATTATAATTAAAAAAAAATAGGGATCTTACACAGGGATCTTACTAAAACTCCAATAATGTAATCCAAGGTGTAAAAAAATAAGATTTGTAATTTTGACTTTGCGTGTTTTACAGTTCTAAGACAGGACAACGTCTGTCAGGTCAGCTAGTATAACATATAGGCTAGACAAGCTTATCTATACGTCAGAGTAGGATAGAAAACGTAGAAGTTTGATTTCGCAACCGATTCATACATTCGTTGCATTTGGAAGTTGCGCTAGTCTGGTCACCACTGCGAAAAACTGTTTTGTCTTACTAGCCAGTGGTATAAGGAAGGGATAAGCAAATTCAACCAATCCAATTTCGTAATGATAAAATGCTTCACCAGTCTTCGGAAACCTACAAACCAAGATTTGAATTAAAATAGAGACTCACCCGTATACCCAAGACGCGCTATCCAGGGCAGCTGGCCCAACGATGCAGTCTTGCCTCCAATGATGCGATCTGCCGCACTTTCACCGCATTCGAAGGCATCCAGAATGGCCCAGGCGGGGTGATTCTCTATCTTCGTAGACGATGGATTAGCTAGGCAAAATATAGCTGTTAGACTACTGTTTCCACAGTTGACAATTATATATCATCCCTTAAAAAACTTGAATGTATGCCTAATAATGTCTAATGGTCGCTTGAAATGGCATGGCAATCTGTCTGCAGTGATTTTTCAATGTGCTAATTTATGCTATTGCTTAGTTGGAGGTGCTGGTCCAAAAGCGAAACCTAAACTGCTACTTGCTAGTTATGCATATCGGACCATCATCATCTTCGACGCGGTCGCATCAGATGATCCCGTTTGAAGGTTGCGATCAAACGCTGCTTATAAGTACGTCATAAAGATGGTAAAACTATAATAATTAATTATATTATTATCTTTATAGTCTTTGAGGTACCATCATCATCAGTCTCTTACCTAGTGTCCACTGCTGGACATAGGCCTCTCCTAATGCACGCCACTAAGGTCGGTCGGCAGTTCTTTGTATCCAGTTTATTATATTGTACGCGCGTACCTATACACCATTAGGTATATTGCGTATTGTCGCTTGCATAGTGTTCAACGTCGCTTGTCCGCTATGTCGTCGTAGCACTGGCATCGTGCGGCGTTGAAGTCGGATCGCGGTTGCCATACAACTAACGAAAAAGTCGGCCCAATGCGCAGCGTGCGGCGAGTTTTGGTTCGGACGTTTTTTTGCACGTTTGTGTCTCTACATGTATTGTATCTCGATGTACGTCCCTAAGAAAATCAGATTTACTTACTGAGTTGTCATTTCCTGCATGTTAATTTAATATTTTAGCCATGCTGTGGAAGTGAGCGCTTAGATTATAGTATTTTGAAGTGTAAATTAGTTTACACAAACACGTGTCTACCCTGATGCCATGACGCCATGACGATAACGAATATATACCCGATAACGAATTCTGCAGTAGTTATCGCTGGCTCTACTTACTAGGTAAAGTATGTTATATAATTGATTGAATCAGGCGTTACTTTGCACAAATAATATTCTAAGTTAAATTGTATGTTATTACATTTAATAGCATTGAACCGAAAATACACTGGAAATTTAAATATGATACAGAATTATTATTTTGTACATAGAAGCTAATGTACGTATGTATGTTCCCCGTGGATTCTAAAACGGCTGGACCGATTTTGACGGGACTTTCACTGGCAGATAGCTGATGATAAAGTCCTTTTCATGAAAGAAGTGCCACGGCAAACAGCGGAACTAAATTTCCATGTTGTAGTTGTCAGGTGTTGTTACTGTGTTTGGACGCTAGTGAGATTTTTATTAATTTTCCATCGTTAAAGAGTCGTGTACGATGCCAAAAGTTGTTAAAGTTCTACTCGAGAAATGATACTGATAGTGATTGATACGCGATGACAGCGCCGCGTCTGGGGGACTTCAAACATGAAAAGCACTTTATAAGGAGTTATCCACGCGGGTCAAACCGCGGGGCGCATCTAGTTACCTATGTATTTCATTCCTATAGGACCACAGTATCTTTAAAATGTCTCCATTTTTTATACATTTGTTTCACTATACCGCTGTAAGTATGACTTACTTACTAATATTTACGCACACTATAAACCCTAGCGACACCAATGTACTAACTAATAGTACACATGCATAAAAAGGGCGACAAGAATGTTTGGTGGGTGAATTGGACTCGTTCGCACCCGCCACGTGTTCTTACCATATCTTCCTTATTTGTCTGATCTATGGTTGAGTCGGTGGAGTAGGCAGTTTCCATTTTTTGACCTTTCTGTTATTATCTCTACATAGTATAAATTACCGCTTTGTCGCTTTCCGAGTCTGTCGCTAGGTCTGTCTGTCTGTATAACCGCTGACTCCTAAACCACGCAACGGATTTTGATGTGGTTTTCACCATCAGTTAGATAGTTTTTACGGAAGGTTTATATATAATAACTAGCGACCCGACCCGGCTTCGCACGTAAATTACACCCGTGCGAAGCCAGGGCGAGTCGCTGGTATATTATAAATGTGAGAGGTGTATACCACCTGGGTAACCACTCGCTTTTTATTTGCCTACTGCAGGGTTTAATAAGAAAAATGATAATATATTATTTATTGTTAATTCCAAAAAACCGTGTTTACCTTCCTCGTTGGATTGTTGGGCGAGGAAAATTAGTACTTATATAACTAGGTCGTTGGGAAGTTTTAAATCGCCTATCATAATAGTTGTTTTAAATGGGTGCTGGTAGCAATTATACAAGGAATTCCCTTTCCATAAACATATTATACTTAAACCTCAGATCAGATAAACAAGGCAGATATGCCTTAGTATATTTATCGTTCGTGTTCAAGTGTCGCCGTGTTTCATCCATTTCGCTATACCGCGCAAAAACTGTAAGTACGACACACTTAGAATATGTATGTTCTTCACGTAGACTAAGAAAGTTGCAACGACATTAATAAACTAAATAACCACAGAAAATAATTTTTTTTTGTTTAAATTAGAACGACTGTCAAGACATTTTTGTAAGAAATTTGTTGTAGCCAGTTGCACCCATATAAACGAAAGGTCAGTCATTCGAAATCAGTTAGCATAACTGTGATGCGGAGTTCGACGCGTTTATCTAAATCATCATCATCATCATCAGCCAGAAGGCGTCCACTGCTGAACATAGACCTCCCCCTTTAACCTCCACACTGAACGACAGCCTGCCTTTTGCATCCACTGGATGCCCGGGACTCGTCGTCGTCGTCATAAGAATAAGAATGTTCAATCAAGGAACACTCATAATGCCTGGTAACAGATTTTCCTTCTCATTTTAGTTCTATTTACTTCTCTTTTCTGTGTAAGTAATAGTCCACTAGCACATGTATAAAATAAGCAACAAGGCCGTCTGAAGCTCAACATATTTATATCTGCTGTATGATTCTGAATTATGGCATCAACTCTGATGTATACCAGATGCGTTCGCACCCGCCACGCCACCCTACCATATTTCCCATTTTTGTCTGATCTGAGACTTAAATCATTATAAGATTTAAAACGAGGAAATTTAATTAAGGAGCCTAAATCTAACCAATTCGTGTACCTTGTGAGATCATTGGAATCTAAAAACATGTTTGATAACCCTTCATCCTTTATTGTTCAAACATTCAGAAATATTTTCCATGTAGTAATAAAAGATTTATTATTTTTTATTCGAATCATTGTAAAATGAGCTGAGTAATTTGGTCGATAACAATCCTATTAAATATTGAACACTGAGTACAGATTAATCGATTATTCTCACCAGTTTGAGTGAATCGAATGAGAACACTTGCGCAGGCGCACCACCAGAGAAGAGCCATCGTGGTCGTACGTATGCGTATGCGCACGCTGGAATGGTTTACGTGACTACTGCATTTTTAATGCTAATACACAACCGCACAGAATAAGCGTAAAAATAATATTAGTGACGCTCGAATACCGTGAAAATAATTAAAAAACAAACAGTCAAGTGCTGTTTGTTCTTGATTGGACGGGACGCTTTCGGAAGGAATGAAAAATGTTGATTCTTGAGAGAAAAAAAAACTGGGCTTCGTCGAGGCTCTCAGTGTCCAAAGTTCATAGTCAGCTTCGGATCTACCAGTAGGTGGAAAACTAATAGGTAATCTACCTACCTTAGCTTTATGAGTTTTGTAGCAGTATTTAGGCTAAGGGTATTGAAAATGTATTAGGTAAGTAGGATATACCTACTTGAACTTGGGTTGAGCAAGTTGGCTACTTTTGTCAAATCTAACAAACAAAAATCTTTAGAGTAGGTATAAGTAGCTCTACCTACGTACATGGTAGTAATCAATGTGAAAACTATACTTTATTTTGTCATCTTTTTGCTACTTTTTTATTTTATTTTATAGAATAGGTCTACGTTATTATTTTACGGCATTTAGGTAGATTGGTTACGTGAAACTACTAACTAGCCAATGTATCTTCTCTACATCTCTATATATCTCTACATAGTTACTTTCCGCGTCTGTCTGTGTGTCTGTATGGCCGCTAACTCCTCCTAAACCACGCAACGGATTTGATGCGGTTTTAACCATCAGTTGAATAATTTTTCACGGAAGGTTTATATATATAACTAGCGACCCGCCCCGGCTTCGCGCGGAAATTATACCCGTGCGAAGCTGGGCGGGCGGGTCGCTAGTAACAGCATAAAACAAAATACAAAAAATTTCAATTTCTTTGACGCTACATTATCCCTTTAAATTAATAATATGACTAACAGACCATCACCAGACATGTATATCAGACCATCTAATTGTTGCGATGCTAAGAGACTAGCCGGTTTAACTTTTTTTTTTAAAATAATATGTAAATAAATATTGTTTGCTATGTTGTTTACTAGTAAGTAAGTATCCAGTGTTGGCGTCTAGACCAGCTTACGATTTTTGTAGTGATATTTCCTCAATCAGTAGGTCCTTATTATAAATTAAATTTATGTTCTTACATATATTATATAGCATTTACTTTTTTTATGTTATTTGATAATAGGCATACTTACTATCAAATATTTAAGTACTTAACATTTGTTTTAGGAGGTTACGCGGAAAAGGTGTACTAAGCCGAAAGGGGTCCATATAGTACCCATAATTATGAACAACCTTTACTATGAGAGCAACTTTGAAATTGCAAAACAAAAAACAGGTGTTCTATAAAAATTATTTCATTGACACTCGACAAAATGTATGGAACAGTCGATATATTTTATATTTATATTATATTTTTCGGGGTCGGTCCCATAGTAAAAGTTGTTCATAATGATGATAGTGAGACGGACCCGTTTCGGTTTAGTACACCCTTTCCGCGTAACCCTGTTTTTGTTACCAGCAAAGTACATAATTCATAATGGAATACCTAGCTTTAAATACAATATCAGGTCCCGTCTAGGTCTGTAGGCAATGTATAAAATGTTGTATCTAACTTTAATAATTACATAGTACATACTTTACCTAGTGCGCAATACCTTGACATTGTATACAAAGCCATTAGAAGTATAGAATGATTAAAAAAACCCGCCAAGTGCGAGTCGGATTCGCGCACTGAGGGTTCTGTATAAACTTGTTGGTATGTAAATTAATTACTGAAGTTCATAAACTAAGAAAGCACCAAACATTGCTGTAACGAAAAGATAATTTGGATTGAAGGACAAACTTAACTTTGCCGTTGCATAGCTGGTTCCCTAATATAATAACCCGATACATCGACTATCACCCAGGCGATCAAAGTGGAATATACCGACATAGGTTTAAATGCAAACAAGTTTATAACCACAAAAAAAATTGAAGTACTAACTACTCATACGTTTTTTGAACTTTTCCCTTTACTTGTGCTATAGCTGCTATAAAACATTGCTTCTTGCCAAATTTTATGATTCCAGGACAGGAAGTACCCTAAAGATATTGATTTCCTTGCAAGTGTAAAATTATGCGGCATAAGCGGCCGTATCTTTTGATTGCGTTGACTTAGAAATTTGATACCTCCACGCGATGGACAACGAAGTGATCCTATAAGGGTTCCTTTTTTCCTTTTCAGGTACGGAACCCTAAAAATGACCATCAAAGTACATTAAGATGCATTGTCATAAAAAAGTGTAAACCTACTCAATTCAACTTAGTCAAGCGACTGTTTGTCACGAAGTGTTTCCGGTTTGTCATAAAACATCTAATAGCTTGATTGATGGATAACACTCTTCAGGACTTCGCCCAGACCTTGGTTTCCTTCCAACGAAGCAGGACTAATCACGTACAAGAATTATGTTTAAAATACTGAGTCATTTTGGGTAAATAACCGGTTTTAATAACTGACCAAAACTTATAATCGTGAGTCAGCAAATAGAATATGCGTAGCAGGTAAACTAACGCGCTTTGGTGGATCCAAATGTATGTAATACAATACACACTGAAAATAATAATGTTTATAGGTCTCCAGGTACTTAATTAATAGATACTTAGCTTTTGCTGGCCGAGCGAAGCGCGTGCAAACTGCAGGTGCCTCACTGTGTTTTCCCGCAGAACTAGTAACGCTGTGGAAGTCAGTTACAAATCTTTTGCAATTCTTGAAGACGCTATGTAAAGTTCTTGAGTATGTCGATCGTTAGCTGGTAGTTTATTTTTCAGATGGTGCTAGGCTAGCATAGATTGCTCCTCTTTTATAAGTCTTATAGTTATTTATTTATTTTAAACTAGCTGCGCCCCGTGGTTTCGTCTAGCCTATAATATAGCCTATGTCCGTATCCTGGTTCTAAGCTACCTCCCCATCAATTTTCAGTCAAATTGGTTCAGCCGTTCTTGAGATATAAATAGTGTAACTAACACGACTTTCTTTTAAATACTACTATAGATATTACGTTTAGACAAATACCAAAATCAGAACAACAAAATTTCTTTGACAAAAATTCCAGCTATGCTAGTTGCATTTAAAGCAAGAACTGCATATAAATAGAGCATTGTTATGTACCGAATGTAATAATATTAAGATTAAGACATTATTATTTTTATATTAATCTTTGTTCTTAGCGAACTCCAAGTCACGAACGCAACGCAACGCAAGATAAACGACGGTGTTCTCTAATGTCCAAGCAAGACCCAATTTCGGCCCTTTCTTGCAGCGCATTAACCTTTTTTACAATTAGTAATAACTTGAGATCGGGTATTTAATTTTGATGCTTAGATTTTCTTCGTTTTGAGCTTAGTTAGGAACATAAGCGTCGACGCAGTAAGAATTCTTGCGTTTTTCTCAGGCGTTCTCATTTTAGCTAGCAAGTTACGGCACTGACACGTTAAATATATTGTCCCAGTATGGTAATGACCGCCATCTGGATAATCAGGTCTTCGATTACACGTTTAGTTATTTCGCGCGTCTCCTCATTTAATAACGCCGCGGCTTTGTGGGTCATGCGAAATAATAAAGTTGCCGTATTTGCTCATTCTGACTCGAGTCGGCCTAGAGTGGAGGGAATCATCTCTTGTGACCTGCCCGTATCTATGCTAGCTATGTACTTGGATAGCAGTTCATTAGTACCGAATAATAAGTGCACGATAATTTTTAAAATTGTTCGAATGATCGAGTGGTGTTTTCCAATGATGTCAAATTAGTTGAGATTCGTCATTTCGACACGGACTGCTGCAGAAGTCAGTGGCATTGGGCGCTCTCGCTTTAATAAATAAAATAGTGATAAATTAAGATAAAACGATAACATAATGTTGAAGATTGTGGTTTTTGTGACAGTTCTACTGGCGATGGTTGCATGCAGTAAGTGTGATTTTTAATTAACATATTAATTTTATAATTATAATTATTGCGCGTAGTTATACATACATGTGATGCGAGTAAAACTAATTTATAAACACGGTCATTTTTATAGCTATGTGTATGACAAAGGTACATAAGCTTTAATCGCTAACAATCAAAATAATTACCTACTAACCCATCTATATACCTACGTTTCTTATAGTTGTACGTAATTGTATATGATATTGTTTCCTATTTACTTCCGCACGCCACCAAATACTAACACACGTATCTACCACATAATGTTTATCTCATAAAAACAATTATCTCTTTTAGTTCAATCTTATTTTTCAACCCCCTATACGCAAAAAGAGGAGTGTTATAAGTTTCACGTGAGCATCTGTGTGTCTGTTTGTCGCAGCTCCCAAACGGCTGAACCGATTTTGATTTAGTTTTTAGGGTTCCGTACCCAAAGGGTGTAAACGGGACCCTATATAAATAAAGTTTATTCTATTTTTAACCCCCGACGCAAAATGAGGAGTGTTATAAGTTTCACGCATGTAGGTATCTGTTTCTGGCTCGTAGCTCCCTAACTGCTGAACTGATTTAGATTTTTTTTGCTCGAAATAGGTGACTTGATCGATAGTGTGCTGAGCCAGCTGAGTTTCATGAAAATCGGTTCAACTTTTTGAAGATTATCAGCTCTTTTAACCCGGGTTTTTAAACTTTTCAATGTATAGGTACTTCAATATATTATTCGTTTTCCATACAGAATATAAATAGTAGGTTACCTACCTTACCTATAGCTTGCCGACTACGAACCGGAAGACGCAGCGTAGGTCGGCCTCCCAATAGATCAGAGGTCCCTAAACTTTTATGACTCATACCTACTGGTACTGGTAGACCCTTGATTTTCATTGGCTTAACTCAGAGGGCCAGACCGGCAAGTAAATTGTCAAGTTTTTTGTTACACTGCCATTGTTGTTTAGCTACCTTATAATACCAATGGCTGGCACTGCCTTGCGGTCTACCTCCTCACAATTTTTTTTGGCATTACGGCTTAGTTACTTTTGACTATAGGATCCATTCTTGCGGACCTCCAATTACATTTCATAGACCCCTTAATATTTTTCAACGGCATAGACCCCAGTAGTCGTCTTCTGGCTGTTGAAGATGATGACGAGATATAGTTTATTCTAATTATACTTATGACAAACAAATACTTACCCTACAGTCGTCAGGATTTGCAGGAAACAGCTGCGTCTCCAAGGGGCAGCGGTGCATGGACCTGTCTCTATGCCCAGAGCTGGAGGCCGAGATCCGAGCCGCCGGGAGTCCCATGCCGCACCACATGGCCTTTAAGCTGCAGCAGATCACGTGTGGCTACAACACCTACGAACCTATGGTGAGCACCAATATTCTGTTTTATAAAAAGTAGGATGATTGATAGATAGATAGATAGAAACTCTTTATTGTGTACACCAGAAATAAAAATTACAACACGATAGAAAACGCTTACGAACGTGATTATTGATGTTGGTTTATAAAAATCGTAGACTAAGTAAATAAACTAAATACTAAGGGTTAGTACATCAGTTGACCTATTTTTTTAATGACTGTTGACAAAATATCTAATTTTGAAATCTTTTTTGGTTATTACAAAGTTTATATTTTCGTAGTTTAATAAATATTCGGGACATTTTTTACACGCGGTCATCTGACCCCAAACTAAGCAAAGCTTGTGATATGGCTGGCAGAGACCGATATAGATACATATAGGTATATAGTTTTAAATACATACTTAAATAGATATTAACAACCAGTTATAGAACAAACACAAATGCTCATCACATAAATGTTTGTCCTAGGTGGGAATCGAACCCACGCCCCCAAGCTCAGAAGGCAGGTTCACTACCAACTGGACCAACGGGCGTAAAGAACGCGTCTGACAGTTGTCATAACATTGTAAAAATCCTGAACGAAATCGATAAATAATTGAACGTAAGACTGTAGCTGGTAGCCAATATAGGTACTATATTAAAATAAAGTTATACGATTATTTACGGGGTATTTACCGTGGTAAGGTTTTGGAATGAGCTCCCGATATTTCGGCGCAGTTACATGCACCATGTTCACGGGAAGACATCCGAGTGCAAGTCAGTGATACATTTCTGTTCACCACCGGTTCTCGTACGATCGTAGGGCGTGGTCGGTACTTGGATGGGTGGCCACCTGGGCGTTGATGGGATGTTGTAATTTAGCACTACTTTTTTGTACTTTAGTAGTTAAAAGTTATGTTGTGGTACGAAACCCTCAGTGCACGAGACCAACTCGCACTTGGTCGGTTTTATTTTCTGTTACGATGCTTTTATAAGGACGTTAAGGACTCTAAAATGGTATTGGAAGTGTTTTTTATTGGTTCTGCGTTTAGTTAAAAGCACCTATAATAACATTTACTTACCGGAAATTGACACAGAAGATAAATATCCGCTAACAATGAAAAAACTAAGACAAATAAAGTCTTAGTTTTTATCTTATTTCAAACAAAACCTTGTGATATTGTTAAAGAATTAAGGTCGACATGGTGGCCGTATCACATTTTGAAGTAAACAATATAAAGTATTCCCACTTTATATTATAAACATACTCTTAACAGATATGAGAAGGAAATATAAATATATTTTTTTCTCAAACATAGTATTGAACGTGCCCACATAACTTGAAGAACCCACTTCAACGAAAATTGGACTTTATCTTGTCTCCTCTAATATCTTTTAGTGTCCTCATGTCCTGTGATGCGTCCAGAGAGTATAGTAATATACCGCATACGCCATGTTACAATGCCCGTGGTCACGAACTTTGGAGACTGCGAGACAGTTGGTCCCGGCGAGAAGAGCGGGTGTTGTGTTCTTCTATCCTCCTCACTTGATCTAGAAAAGTCACAGGGTTGTAATGAAAAATGAAATGTGAAAATATAGTAGATTGTAGCATAAGGGAGCAATAAATATTTTTACGGCGAGGGCGCTTTTTTGATTCCAGAGCGAAGTGAGGGATTCTTTAGTAGAATCCTTAACGTAGCGAGGGATTCAAAGTACGTCGCCCGAGCCAAAAAAATATTTTTAGTGTAACAACTAAATTGAAATTAAATAATATCTAATAATAAAACAATTAAAAACTTATATTTACATTTGATACATTTTCGCAATTATGAGAATTTATTGTTACACAAAACCATGAATTTCTAACAATCCGTGAAAATTGACGAAAACGCGGGCGTAGTTCGCGCGTTTTTAATTTGATTTCTTTTTTTTTTATTCAACTGGCGGCGCGATTATGGGCCGTCGTACCAGCCAGTCTTTATTCAAACAATATTTGCGTTCGATTTCTTTGGCGCTGAACACTAAGATGTTCCAAATTCAAAAGGTGCGCGGCAAAGATAATTGCGGCGCAAATAAATTTTATAAAGAGTATTAAAAACTCATAACTGTCCGCTAAAAGTTTCTTATAGAAAACACACCACCTTTGGGTGCACTTAAAGGCGAACCAAGTCGTCCTATTCGAATAGATGGGATGAAAAATAAATTGTATTATATGAACGCGCGTGCAGTATTACAATAACCAAGAGTATTAGTAGAAGTAGTTAGAAAAGCATACCCAGTGTAAAGTCAGCTGGTTCTGCCAGTCTGATCAGCGCGATGTCGTGCACCAACGTCTGCGGCCTATATCCAGGGTGCGGTATCACAGTGCCTATGCCCACGTCCTGAAATTAGAAAACCATTTATTAGGGTTCCGTAGCAAAAAAAGGAAAACAGAACCCTTATAGGATCTATATTTATCTATTTATAGTCTACTGCTTCACAGTGTGGATTCACATACGCCATTGAATTTCTTCTCCGTGCGTTTGCATGTTTCCCTCACGATGTGATCCTTGCCTTGAAAAGCCACCTACGAAAATCCGTCTCATTGGCACGGGCCCGGAATTTGAACCCACGACCTCACGGCTTTCAATAGTGTACTATAATAATTATAATTAGTTATTAATTTTCAGGTTTGCTGCGAAGAAACTTCAGTACAAACGGGCTGGCCCGATAACAAAAACCCTCCAGACTATACTGGAGACATGTATGACCGACCAGTGTGGGGAGGGACAGAAGATAAACAGGGATCCATTACTGATCCTGTAGAGGACAAGACAAACACCAGAACCGGTGGCCCTCCAGACATAACAGGGCATTCAAACCTGGACAAATTGCCTAACGATTGCGGAAACATGGATTCTTATAAGATATCGAATGGGAATAGGACGGCGTTATATGAAATGCCGTGGATGGTCCTTCTTTATTATAACACATGTGAGTATAATTGTTTTAACTTTTTTATATATATTATATTTATCTTTAATAATCTTTCGTTTGGCCGCTAATTCGGCTGGATGCGGTCTACGATGGAGCACGCTTGCCGAAAAGAAACCGATTCCCTCGTGATTTGAAGACACCCAGATTGTAACTATCGGGGAACGCCCATTCAGGCAGCGCATTCCACAGATTAGCAGTTTGCACAATAAAAGTGGGTTCAAAGCGCTTTGTACGGGTTTTCGGAATATCAACCATAAAGTGTGCGCATAAACCATCAGCTCTTTTATCGGGGTTTTTTTTTTTACTTGATTGACATTGCATTTTGGTATATTAAAGAGTATATATACCTTCTATTTATTCAAAAAAAATTATCAAAGATATATTTTTGTTTTAACTTTTACGAGATTTACCTCTACCCACTCACGAGTACATAGTACCTACTCAAGTAAATTATCACATCCGGTTGACTTTTTCAAGGAGAACGCGGTTCGCAGTCACTAGTCACCTCTCGACAGGGGTAATGTACCGCTCTCTCCTTAAAAAAACCAACCGGGCACGGAAAAAATTAAAGTTGAAAGGATCCTACTTTCCACGGGACTAAATCCCGTATTAAAGGTAGTATTTTTAAAGATAGTATTCGGCTTAAAGATAGTATTCGGGACAATATTCGGGACATTTTTGCATACACGGTCATCTGACCCCAAACTAAGCAAAGCTTGTGATATGGCTGCCAGAGACTGATATACATACATATATAGATAGATATTCACAACCAGATATAGAACAAACACAAATGTTCATCACATGAATGTTTGTCCTAGGTGGGAATCGAATCCTGGCCCCCAAACTCAGAAGGCAGGTTCACTACCAACTGGACCAACGAGCTATCAAGTGGGCTTGAACGTTTGGAATGTCTTTAGACTTTCAACGGTCTATGGGCAGTCTAACTTTTTTGTACTATTAGTGTTTTTTGTGTGTTTTTTTGTAGCTAGTAGGTATTTTGTTTAGTTAATAAAGGCACATGACCCATCACAAAATAAAATATCTATTAATTTCAAATCTATTCAGCTGTTACAGAGATAAGTGTAGACAAACATACATAATTACACACAAACTTGCATTTATATTAGTCTAATGTGACTTTACAGCTCGTGAAACGAAACTGAACTGCGGAGGTACCCTCATAAACGAATGGTACGTGCTGACGGCAGCTCACTGCGTCTCATTCCTCGGGGACAGGATGCAGTTAGACCACGTGATACTCGGCGAGTGGGATGTGAGGACTGACCCGGACTGCGAAATGGCGGAGGGAGCCACTCCCATGGAAATGCAGGAAGCTTGCGCGCCTAAAAAGAGGGTGAGGTTTTCCGGCAGCTAGCAATAGTCAACCAGCTCAACAACTTGCAAGGGCCCTAGGGCTCACCCCTTCTCAGGTGCCAGGGTAAGTCCCACTTGCGGCGACGGCCTAAACTGAGGTTCGTACCTTAGAGATGCCCTTGCGCTAGTTGCCCCAGCAAGCTAGGCCGAAGAGCAACGCAAAAGTCATCTGCGTTTGCGAACCGCCCCGTCATGATGCCAATAGCATTAGACATTCTTAAAATTTATAAAAACAGCCAAGTGCGAGTCTGGCTCGCGCACTGAGGGTTCCGTATAGACTTAATAAGATTGGTTACCCGTGATAATATCAGACTTACTACCAGTAGTAATTTTTAAATAATATGTCATACATATACACCCGAAAAATATTACGATACATCGGCATCGGTCTATATCACTTTCGGTTTTCTAACTACAAAATTAAGGTTTGTAATTTTTTTTAGGCGAATTTGTCAGCAGGTCAGTCATTTTTTGGTGACATAACTTCAAATGTACGACTTTTGGAATTTCCTTTTACATGAGCTGTGTTGATCTTGTTTTTTGCCAAATTTAATTACCTATATATACTTAGTCAACGGGAAGTACCCCTATAGATTTTAATTTGTGAGTTTGCGATCCAAATAGGTGACTTAAATGACCGTATCGTTTATTTGCATTGACTTAGAACCTTGAGTTTCTTACACCTCGCAGGAACCGTGGACGTTTTGATATTAATTTTAACTTGAAACATGTACGCGTTATTGAGAAAATAGGTCTTGATTACACGGACGGATAGACAGACAGACAACAAAGTGATCCTATAAGGGTTCGGTTTTCCCTTTTTTGCTACGGAACCCTAATAAATGTTTTTTTTATTTCAGGACGTGGGCATAGGCACTGTGATACCGCACCCTGGATATAGGCCGCAGACGTTGGTGCACGACATCGCGCTGATTAGACTGGCAGAACCAGCTGACTTTACACTGGGTATGCTTTTCTAACTACTTCTACTGATACTCTTGGTTATTGTAATGAAATTTATTAAACGACTGCACGCACGTTCATGTAATACAATTTATTTTTCATCCCATCTATTCGAAAAGGACGACTTGGTTCGCCTTTAAGTGCACCAAATGGTGGTGTTTTCTATAAGAAACTTTTAGCTGGCAGCTCTAGTAGTACATTCCTTGGCGGGCGGTAATGAGTTTTTAATCCTCTTTATAAAATTTATTTGCTCCGCAATTATCTTTGCGGCGCACTTTTTGAATTTGGAACATCTTAGTGTTCAGCGCCAAAGAAATCGAACGCTAATTTTGTTTGAATAAAGACGCTACGACTACGTATGCTGGTAGGACGGACCATAGTAGCGCCGCCAGCTGAATTAAAAAAATAAATTAAAACGCGCGTACTACAGCCCGCGTTTTCGACAATTTTCACGGATTGTTAGAAATTCATGGTATTGTGTAACAATACATTTTCATAATTGCGAAAATGTCTCAAATGTAAATATAAGTTTTTAGTTGTTTTATTATTAGATACTATCAGTTGTTACTCTATGTTTTATTGAATAATAATATTACAATAAAATATGAGGCGCTTTTTATTTTCTCATAAAGTAGGTGATGAAAAGTAGAATGTATCACTCGGGCGCAAAATATTTTTTTGTCTCGGGCGACCTACTTTGAATCCTTCGTTACTTTCGGGATTCTACTAAAGAAGCCCTCGCTACGCTCGGGATTCTACTCTAAAATCCCTCACTTCGCTCTGGATTCAAAAAAGCGCCCTCGTCGTAAAAATATTATTTTGCTCCCTTATGTTACAATGTACCAATGTACAATTCGATGCGACCAACGCATGGTCGCCTGTAGTTGACAATCAGACTTTTTATTTTCTGGGTGTTTTTAGGGTTCCGTACCCAAAGGGTAAAAACGGGACCCTATCGATGTCTGTCTGTCTGTCCTACCTTTAAACACCTGTATCTTTCGAATCACAGAAAAGTCTGTTCTGTGTTTCGAACCGTAATAGATAGCCAGTTGAAATTTTCACTGAATATGTAATGTTACGGCGGATTAACTAATAAGACAAATTAATAAACTGGGCTTGAGCATTTGGATTGTCTTTAGACCTTCAACGGTCTATGGACAGTCTAACTGTATTTGTAGCGTAGGTATTAGCTTGTATTTTGTTAAGTTAATAAAAGCACTTGCCCCTGTCTAACCGAATAAGAAATAATAAAAAGGTTAAAAAGTAAAAACGAAAGGAGGGGTCCTTGCTTGTACCTAACAAGCAATGAAGCATTATGTTCACCCATATCATAATAAAATATTTTGTATTTCCCAGATACAATGGCCCCAATCTGCTTGCCGGTGAGTCGCGAGCTGCAGCGGTCGGAGCTCGTGGGCACGACAGGCGTGGTGGCGGGGTGGGGGGTGACAGAGTTCGGCCTCCAGTCACCTGTGCTGCTCAGCGTGGACCTTCGCATCATGAGCAACCCAGACTGTCAGACAGCGTATCGAGGGTGAGATTTATTTGCAACTATTACAATGTAACAGCGGTTACGGGATTATTTATAAAACAGATAATGGCAACTAGGTACTTAATTTATTCCGCAACCGAAATGAACAGAGACGGCTGTTTTTTTTTATATTGACTTACGCTGTTCGTATTTCGGCCTCTCCAGCTTAACCGGACTAGCGAGACATGGCTGGCTGGTTGGCTGGCATATATTATATATATATATATATATATATATATACTTTCCCTCCAAAGGCTTGGCGAGCTTGGCAGTGGCATGATGTGAAGGGGGGTATCGTGGGGGCTGGCTGGCATTGATAGATCTGCATGCAGACGTCGCATCCGTTTTGTTAAACAGCGAAAAGCCGAAGACCTGGGCTGGGTTAGGAGGGGTGTTATTTATGTCCACAAATCAATGATGTAACAACAAATTGATATGTTGGCAATGTCTTTGCTTTACCAATGATCTGTTTTTGGCTGCTGATGAAGATTTATCAGACAGACAAACAACTTTTTCTAATAATATAGTATTAGACTAGAGATTAGAATGGCCTTTGGGTTGTGGATGAACTTCCATTTTCAAAGCCACACTAATGTTATAAACGCGAAAGTTAGTCTCTATACCCTGGCAGCTACATTTTCAGGGCAAAACCGGTGAAACAATCTTGTTAAAGTTTGGCATGGGAGTAGTATACATAATTTAGAGAGCCATAGAATACGTTTTATCCTCCAAAATACTGGAGAATCAAACCTTTTTTTATTTCAGATCACCCCGTATCCACGACACGCAACTGTGCGCTGGCGGCGACTCGGACAAAGACTCTTGTGGGGGTGACTCCGGAGGCCCCCTTTTATACCCCGGCATCGTCAGGGCAGGGGGAGTGAAGCAGGTGCAACGGGGGGTCGTCTCTTATGGCTCCAAGCGGTGTGGAGTCGCGGGGGTCCCTGGGGTCTACACCAATGTCGCTTACTACATGGACTGGATTCTAAACAACATTAGCTGATCCAGTTTTTTTTTTAGATTTTTATAGTTATTAGGACTTTCGGGCACCTTGACAACAGAAGCTTGTAACTGACATTTTTATGTGTATGATCGAGATCGACCCCAGTAGTTTCCATGGGCCCTACGGAAATAACGGAGTACCTACACAAGAACTGGCAATACTGATGTACGCTATGCGTATACAATTTCCAAACAATGAAATTCTTGAACTAGTCTTAATTTATACACTTTTTATACATTCGAGTTTTAGTGTTTAATGCAATAAAAATTGTATAAGGAGATTCGATATTATTTTATTTTTATAGAATCTGAGAGAGAAATAAATCACTCAGGTAGTTCCAACATGCTAAATGATGGAACTGAGGAGGTTGAAGTGGCAGTGGGCAGGGCACATAGCACGCAGAAAAGATGGCCGATTGGGCCGAAAGGTTCTCGAATGGAGACCGCGGACTGGTAAGTGCAGCGTAGGACGTCCATGCATAAGATGGACAGACGACCTAAAAGAGACCGGAGGGAAACGCAGCCACCCCCCCGCAACTGACCCTTTTAGAGATCGATGGGGGAGGCCTATGTCCAGCAGTGGAGGTCCTATAGATGAAATGATGATGATGATGATATGATGCAACTACTTGTGTGATTTTTGTCACTAAAGGCCCTTGCAGACTATGCGTAGTACAAGCTGTGGTACAAGTATCAAGTAAAAGTTGCAAGTAAAGTTGCGACCAACTGGGTGTTGATGGGATGTTGTCTTTTTGCAATATTTTTTTGTACAATAGTAGCTAACAAGAAACGTCATTGCTAACAAGTTATGTGGTGGTACGGTAACTACGGAACCCTCAGTGCGCCTCAGCCTGACTTGCGCTTGGCCGGTTTAGGTAATTTATTATTTCTTAGTTAATTCGCGGTAACATTACAAATTCTGTGAAAATTTCAACTAGCTATCTATTACGGTTCGAAAAATACAGCCGTTAATACGTAGGACAGACGGGCAGACATCGTAGGCTTAGTAATAGGGTCCCGTTTTTACCCTTTGGGTACGGAACCCTAAAAAGGGTCATTCTAAGAAACCAAACCAAATAGTCTTACTGATGATAACTGAGAATTTCCTTCACAATCGCAATAGATTCATGTAAATTCTTATGTAACTTTTTTTGCAAACGAAAACTGCTGATGAAGCTATTTTAAATTTCACTCAAATACTAAACTCAAAAGTTTTACTCACTTGTCTGAATGCTCGCTCTTGCATCATCATGAATACTAAGTATACGGTGTTATCCCCCGACGAAGGTCGATCACAGAGGTCGGTTGTCAATAGGTATACAAGATAATTATCTACAAAGAAGATCCATCAAAGCAATAATCAGAGTGACGTAATGCATGTCACTGTCGAAAGCTTCAGGAAGCCGTCAAAGATGACTTTTCATATCCACCACTTCTTAGTAAACAAAACACTTGAACAAAGATCTAAAATTATCTTTGAAATGAGAAATATAATTATACAATGTAGTCTGGGAAAACTAGTTGGCTAAGGCCGGTCTATGCGCAGTGTACCTACTTTTTACGTGTGATGCCAGGCTGTGATGCATCCACATGTGGCAAGCCCGAGGTTGAAGAAGAAGAGGAAATAGAAGTGCCTATAGACACCGGGCCTCCACCACCTACAGTAATCACATCACATACACATTCAGTAAAATTGTTATAATTATTTAGATGATGCATCCTCCTCCTTAAATCGTATTCCTCATGTCAAAGGGTCGTGACCACCACCTTCCATCAATCTCTCTCTGATGATTTCTTTCCATCATCTTCTAGCCTCAGCAACATGGAGTGCGTCGTAGACTGAGGAGTCGAGAGTGGTGCGAGTCTGATCGTTCCAACGTATTGGGCGGCGACCTCATGATCTTTTGCCGTCGACTTTCCCTGTCACCATCTACTTTTCCAGGTTGTCGCCTTGATTCTTAGCAATGTAGCCAAAGTACTCGAGGACACGTTTGAGACAGATGGTAGAGTCTTGTTGTGACCTTGAGTTGGTGTAGTATAGATACGTTGGTCCGGTGTGCTGTCCATGGTATTCGAAGCATTTTCCGCCAGCACCACATCTCAAAAGCATCGATGCGTCCTCAATCAGCTGCTTTTAAAGTCCATGTTTCAGCACCATAAAGATTTTTTTTAAATACCAAAGTACGGACTAGTCTCTTTTTAGTTTTCAACTTTATTCCTCTGTTCTTCCATACTTTATCGAGCTGAGTCATGGCACCTTTGGACATTCCGATCCGTCTTCGCACATCAGCTTCACTGAAGCCTTTGTTGCTGATGCTGGAGCCAAGATAGATCCTCAACAGTCTCATGATTTAACACACCGGCGAAGTTCAACGTCCTGGCGTGATCTACCACCATAATTTTGGTTTTGGGTCTGTTGAAGAAGAGACCTAGGCTCAAGCTGATTTGCTCCATTTTATGCAGTAGTGACGCCATTTAATTTTCGCTAGCAGCCAGAAGTAATGTGAGATGATGCATATTATTATGAGAAAATGCCGTGGTGGCCTATTTAGGAGACCGCTAGACTTGTAAGCTTGAGGTCGCGAGTTCAAACCCCGAGCCTGTACCAATGAGCTCTTTGGCGTTTATGTACGGATTTTATAGCTGGCTTTTCGCTGAAGAAAAACATCGTGATAAACCTGCAAACGTAGGGAGAAGAAATTCAATGGCGTATGTGAATCCACCAACACTAAGGATAAAGGGGTAAGGGTAGGCCTAAGCCCAGCAGTGAACTATTTAAAGGCTGATGATTATGCTATTATATTATGATAATTCTTTTGGTTGAAAGGCTATAGTTATCAGCTAGTACGTTGTAATGTTTGTATTCGTGTACTGAAATTAAAGCTAACGTTTGGCATTTCAAGTGACTATAACATGGGGTTCTTCATAAGGCCTGAAAGGTCGACAACGAAGCCGTGATGCCCCTAGTGTTACAGGTCCCCCCCCCAACAGCTTATTTGCCAGCTATGACATAACACAAAAAGCGCAGTAGGTAATAGGTATGCACATAATATCAGTGGTAGTTTGTAATAGATACCTATACGTACTTAAGGTATGGAAGAGAAAGTTTCGAGAGCATCTTAGAACTGCACGCTTGTATAGATAATATTATAGTTGTATGCATGAGAACGATGGTGGCGAGCGGTAGCATGTGTGCTTTACAATCTGACGGCACCCGGTTCGAACCTCGGCCCAGCACCAATTATTTAGTACCTAAATAAATTATGTGCAGTTTTGATTTGATGCCGTCGCTTCAAAACGGTGAAGGAAAACATCGTGAGGAAACCGGTACAACCAAGAACCTCTACAACATTCACCAACATGCACTGGGCCAGCATGGTGGATTAGGGCCTATCCTCTACCTCTGAGAGAAGACCTAAGTCCCAGCAGTAGGATGAGTTTGTAGGCATAGGATGCATAGATCGCGAATAAGAAAAATAACTTAAATTTAACGTTTGTTTCAGTTAACAGACCTCATAGCAGAACAATTATTGAAATTCGGGAAGAAAGCTCTAGACTTGTGCTATAAATTTGGAATATTTTGGCACAAGACTTATAAAGACCCATTTGGATATCAGGTCATAAAGTCTTCAATTTATTTCGCTGTGGGTATAAAGCTATTCCATGACGTTGCTGTGCATTTGACTCCTAAGACCTATAGAAGTAAAAAGAGAAGTTGAAAAAAAAAGC
This sequence comes from Agriopis aurantiaria, assembly GCA_914767915.1. Lineage (NCBI taxonomy): Eukaryota > Metazoa > Arthropoda > Insecta > Lepidoptera > Geometridae > Agriopis > Agriopis aurantiaria. The sequence goes on along the minus strand of OU612000.1, from coordinate 7,763,899 downwards.
TTAGGACCTTGTCTGACTGTTTATACAACTATACTGTTATAAAATTATTGTTACTAGTCTGTTATCTACAAATTATGTTTATATACTTTTAACTAATCGAGTTTACACAGAGAGAAATTGTTTGTTGGAACAACAAAATTCTAACAAATGTTACACGTTAAAATAGCGCCAACCGAGATTTTCGTTATTGCAACAAACTACAATTTGTTACTTATACCACTTGTAACACGTAAAGTTAATAAATAAATTGATTAATATAACAATTTTTTTGTTATAGTAACAGATAATATTAGTAATAACAACGAATTCACATTTGTTATGATGACAAATTTTAATTTAGTAACTATTTCCAGAAACTGCTTCTGTTGGTATAACAAAACTTTTATGGTTGGGTCTACTGAAAATATTTGTTGAATTTATTTTATAATTTCGGTTAGGATAACTAAAAATGCTGTCAGATTTCAAAGCAGCTGTTTAACCTTACCAATATTGTCTGTTAAATTAACTATCACGATATCACTTAAGGTAGGGTTTACATAAATATTTGTTAGAACAACAAAATTCTAACCAAGAATTACACGTCAAAATAGCGCCAACCGAGAAATTTTGTTATTACAACTAACATTTCGTGTTTTTTGTTGCAATAACAAAATTTCTCGGTTGGCGCTATTTTGACGTGTAATTCTTGGTTAGAATTTTGTTGTTCCAACAAAAAAAAAATTGTAGGCCCTACTAGTAACACCAATATTTGGTTATTATTTTGTTGGGTTTAATATGCGACTTTGGTTGGGACGACTAAAAAAATCTATTATAAAACCAAGAAACTTTGTTATTGCAACAGAAATCACTTAATGTGTGTTGCAATAACAAAATTTCTCGGTTGGCGCTATTTTGACGTGTAACTTTTGGTTAGAATTTTGTTGTATCAACAAATATTTTTTGTAGGCCCTACTAGTAACACCTAATTTAGGTTATTATTTTGTTGAGTTTACTAGGTGACTTTGGTTCAGACGACTAAAAAAATCTTATTATAAAACCGAGAAATTTTGTTATTGCAACAAAAATCACTTAATATTTGTTGCAATAACAAAATTTCTCGGTTGACGCTATTTTGACGTGTAACTCTTGGTTATAATTTTGTTGTTCCAACAAATATTTTTTGTAGTCTCTACTAGTAACACCTAATTTTGGTTATTATTTTGTTGACTTTACTAGGCGACTTTGGTTGGGACGACAAAAAAATATCTATTATAAATACCAAGTCAACTGAAAACAGCCGTTTATCGTAACCAATATTGTCTGTTAAATTAACTATTGTTTTGGGTTAACCTTACAAAATATTCGTTGGATTTATTTTGTCACTTTGCTTAGAACAACAAAAACAGCAGTTAAATGTACTAAAAGAGCTATTAGACATAACTAATATTGTCTGTTAAATTAACTATCGATTTAGGTAGGGGCTACTGAAAAATATTGTTTGATTTATTATGTCATTGTGGTTAGAACAACTAAAAAAGCCGTTAAACATACTAAAAAGAGCTGTTCAACCAACGAGTATTGCCTGTTAAATTAACTATCGGCTTAGGTAGGACCTACTGAAAATAATTGTTGGATTTGCCAAGTTACTTTGGTTAGGACAACTAAAAAAGCTGTTAAATATACTAAAAAAGACGTTTAACCTAACCAGTATTGTCTGTTAAATTAACTATTGGTTTAGGTAGGATCTAATGAAAACAGTTGTTGGATTTACCAATTCACTTAGGTTAGGACAACTAAAAAAAGCAGTTAAATTTACTAAAAGAGCCGTTTAACCTAACCAGTATTGCCTGTTAAATTAACTATTGGTTTAGGTAGGACCTACTGAAAATAGTTGTTGGATTTAGCAAGTCGCTTTGGTTAGGACAACTAAAAAAAGCAGTTAAATATACTAAAAGAGCCGTTTAACCTAACCAGTATTGTCTGTTAAATTAACTATTGGTTTAGGTAGGACCTACTGAAAATAGTTGTTGGATTTAGCAAGTCGCTTTGGTTAGGACAACTAAAAAAAGCAGTTAAATATACTAAAAGAGCCGTTTAACCTAACCAGTATTGTCTGTTAAATTAACTATTGGTTTAGGTAGGACCTACTGAAAATAGTTGTTGGATTTAGCAAGTCGCTTTGGTTAGGACAACTAAAAAAAGCAGTTAAATATACTAAAAGAGCCGTTTAACCTAACCAGTATTGTCTGTTAAATTAACTATTGGTTTAGGTAGGACATACTGAAAATAGTTGTTGGATTTAGCAAGTCGCTTTGGTTAGGACAACTAAAAAAAGCAGTTAAAAATACTAAAAGAGCCGTTTAACCTAACCAGTATTGTCCGTTAAATTAACTATCGGTTTAAGTAGGACCTACTAAAAATAATTGTTGGATTTACAAAGTCACTTTAGTTAGAACAACTAAAGAAGCTGTTAAAAATACTAAAACAGTTTTTTACCCTAACCAGTGTTGTCTGTTAAATAAATTATCGGTTTGGGTATGGTGCACTGAATTTTTTGTTGGATTCAATTTGCGACTTTGGTTAGGACTAGAGACTGTTAAGCGTACTACAACAGCTGTTTAATCTAGCCAGAATAGTTCGTTTAAGTATCAAATAGTTTTGAGTTGCGCATACCGAAAAGAAATATATTTATTTAGTCAATTTGGTTATGACAACTGAAAGAAGCTTCTAAAATACCTAAATAACTGCTTAATCTAACTAGCGTAGTCTGTTGCTGAACAAACAGCAACGATTAGTCAGATTAAGCAGTTTTTTAAATACTATATTATATTAGAACAGAATTTTGATTAAACAGTATGTTTAACAGCCTTTTTAGTAGTCCTAACCAAATTTGCAACTAACGTAATATGAATCCAACAAAAAAATCAGTGCGCCCTACCCAAAGCGATAGTTAATTAACTGACGACACAGGTTAGGTTAAACAACATCTGTTTTAGTATTGTAAGTGCTTTTGTTTAGTTGTCTTAAATAAAGTGACGTAATAAATCCAACAATTATTTTCAGTGGGTCCTACGTAAACCAATATAGTTAATTTAACAGCCAACACTGGTTAGGCTAAACAGCTGTTTTAGTATGTTACAGTTTTATTAGTTGTCCTAACTAAAGTGACATAATAAATCCAACAATAATTTTCAGTGGGCCCTACCTAAACCAATATAGTTAATTTAACAGACAATAAGCGTTAGGCTAAGCAGTTGTTTTAGTATGTTACAGTTTTTGTAGTTGTCCTAACTAAAGTGACAATAAATCCAATAATTATTTTCAGTGGGCCCTACCTAAAACAATACAGTTAATTTAACAGACAACACTGGTTAGGCTAAACAGCTGTTTTAGTATGTTACAGTTTTTTGTTGTTGTCCTAACCAGTGACATAATAAAACCAACAATTATTTTTCAGTAGGCCTTAACTAAACCAAAAGTTAATTTTTTTTAAAATAATTATATACATACATCTAAATATTATATTTGATGTAAAACACTATAGATTAACATCCAACAATTATTTCACTCCATGACTACCCATTAACAACAATAAGTAAGATTTTATTAATAAAAATACGGTTAGTATATTATTGCAATACAAAAATCATTATTATCATTATTATCGTAAACTGTAACACTATTATTGGGTAGTCAAAGATATAATGAAACTAACATTAGAGAAATAAAAATTAAGTATATATGTAAAATGCAATATTAATTTTATTAATATAAAACAAACCTTAAACTAAAACATGTATTTATCAAACTATTTTTATTATACTTATAATTGAATAACTTACTACTACTTACTTACTGATTAATAACTATAGTAAATTAAAATAAAATCAGTTACATTTGCTGAAGAGACCAAAACAAATACACTAAATTGAAACCAAAACAATTAAAATCTGTTACATTTTTGCTCTTCTGTGGTTACATTGATCTCACACATTATAAAAAAAAACATAGCACATACATGAAAAATACGCGGAAAGGGTGTACTAAGCTGAAAGAGGGTATTTTAGACAATGTGGCGTTGCCCTGTTTGTGTAAGTAATTTTGGTACCATTAAACTTAGACTTGTTCTTCATATGAAGGTTATACATAGTCTAGTAGCAGATTTCACATATTGTTGTAATCAAAATAATTGTGACAGAATATTATAATAATGTTAAAAATCAAAATAATTGTGACAGAATAAATAATAATGTTAAAAGTTTTCCCGATATACCGTTTGCAGTACAAAGTAATTTCGTTTGCACCAAGTCAATGGTGCAAACGGTACATCGGGAACGTTTTCGAAAGCATTTAGGCACACATTCCTCCGAACTTGGCCATATTGCTTCTACTAGAAACTTCTATGTAGAGTCGGACGTCATTCAGCCATCTAACATTTCTTTGAATAGCCCTGAAGAAAACGAGGTTGCGACAATAGACAATGGTTATAAAGAGTCTTTAAATTGCTCTTTAGAACATTTAGCTACATGGTTATAATATACAAGTCGTACAACAAAAAAAAATAACTTGTCAACCTATGATTATAAGTTTTGGTACACTTACGGAGTTTGAAGCATTCCACAGATCTTTCTATGTGGTGGTAGATGACATGAAGCAAAACATGTACTGATAGAAGAGAAGTACAGATTTACTTCATTGACAAAAGCTATTGACATTTGCTTTAAATGTTTTATGGTTTTGAATCTCGCCTACCCGAAAGAATGTGAATAGTTGTGGTTATTTATCTATCAATACTTTTTCGAAATTCATCTCGCATCAGACTGCAACTCTTCTTAAAATACGTCAGCATAATTCTGAAACAAAATAAAAGTTCAATTTCAATATTATAGATATTTCAACAATATTTCAAGATTTAGACTTAGACCAATATCTATATCAATCAATTAATCTATACATGTAATAAAACTGTAGCTGAGCTAAATTTGTTTGTTTTTTTTTACTAAGGGGAAACATTAATAGCAAATAAAAACAATTTTATATTAGGCTATTATTTGCATCACACTAATACTATAAATGCGATAGTTGTGTGTGTGTGTGTGTGTTTTGTATGTGTATGTATGTTTGTTCCCAGTCAACTCCTTAACAGCTAGGCTACATGGATATGGATGAAATTTGGTAAAGTGGTAGATTATGCCCACATAAGCATTAACACATAGGCAGGCATGTATGTGTGTTTGTTACCACTCATCTCAGTTACGGCTGAAGGCATTTGGATGAAATTTGGTACAAGGGTATTTCGCATTTATAATATTAGTGTCATAAATTTAATAAGTGGCACTATGCGCCACATTTAGAAGTAACAAAAACATTACCAGTCGATGTCCATTGGTTGATTTCCGTCATGGCCAATTGTTAATCATTATTGGTAGTTTTTTGTCGCTGTCGTATGTGTTTTGTTTTTGATAAGCGCACATTGCCTTCCATTTTTCTTCTACTATCGGCCAGGGGTTCCGGTTGTATTTTAACCAAGTCATTTCTTCCTCATCTTCAGTGTCTGAACAATAAAACAAAAAAAAAACTTAATAAAATGATACTAAAAGATATCACAGAGAATATAACTTAAATCAGAATATTATTAATATTTACATTTTTACTTACAAAAATATTATTAAAAATAATATTATTTGAACCATTCATAATATTTTTTATAAAACATAAATAAAGGTATAATAAAATTATTAGTTATAAAAATTATAGTACCATTGTCAGTGGATTCAGAATCGCTATCTGTGGTTTCATTATCGCTTTTTTGGCCAACTTTCTGCCTTTTTTTAGGCAAGGCAGACACACATAGCGTTCTCAATTGGTTATAGTATCTGTCCACGAATTTTCCTTTTGCTGACATGGTGTTTTTTGAACTCGGAGTCCTACTAGGAACATAAGTTTCCTGAAATATAATTTGTTTTGAATTTTTTATTTTTAATGAGCGTAAACAAGAAATTTAAATCAAATAGAATCTAACTACCAACAAACTACATAAAACTATACCTAATATCATCCATTGTAATTTGACCCTTATTTTTGGGGTTCCGTTTTACCCAAAGGTAAAAACGGGACCCTATTACTAAGTTTCCAGTATCCGTTTGTCTGATTTTTATTTTATATATGAAGGTTGAGAATTTCTGTTAGACAAATAAAATATGACTACCTATCTACTGCATAGGTATTTTTCTTGTGAATGTTATACAACTTTTATTTTTTTACAGCCGAAAGAAACCGTAGACCCAAGTATTTAGTATAAATTTAAACTTGATACTTTACGCGTTCTTGAGAAAAAGGGTCTTGACAGACGGACAGACAGACGGACAGACGGACAACGAAGTGATCCTATAAGGGTTCAGTTTTTTTCTTTTGAGGTACGGAACCCTAAAATTACAAAAATTCGCTCGTCGGGTGTTCCATACCTATTGTATTTGGAAGAAACACGGAGCCCTAAAATTCAATTAAATAAAATTTACTTATAATATTACTTGCACCTACAAAAAAATATATTATGCAAAATTAAATACGCGTAGGAGTTTGTGTGCATACCTATTACCTACCTCCATGATTAGCTTAAAATTATAAAAATGGTTTCATAACAAAATTGAATGTTTTATCTAGGAAACTCATGAGACCGAAACACGATTAAGTACATATATTTCGATGGAAAAAAAAAACAAAGTAGCATTGATTTACGCTTTTATCTTTGTTTTTTTGGATTCATTCAATTACCTATTTATTAAGTTATGTCTGCGATATCTTGATAATATAGATTTCATAATTGAATTGAATGAAGAAAACTGGTGAGGTACATTTTACATTACAGCTATACGTTTCGAAAAATATGAGAAAAACCCCAAAAATAGAAGTAGCAAAACGTACGACTGTGTGTAAGCGCCATGATTTTGCTCCACTAAATGCGACTTTTATACAATAAACCAAAGATTATGGTCATCTGTAGTAATAAGCGTTGCTTAAAAGTGGGAAAACCTCGCCTTAAGTGAAAGTTAGTGTATGTCTGTATGTTTGTTCCTACTCATTTTTGTATCGGCTGTACAGATTGCCTTTATTACCTTAACAAAATACAAGCTAAAACTAACACTACAAATACAGTTAGACTGCCCATTGACCGTTGAAGGTCTAAACACAATCAAAATGCTCAAGTCCACTACCAGTTGGCAGCGTACCATCATCGCATAATCGTTGTTTTATAACATGGATGATTTTTTTAAGTTGAAAGATTATTGAGATTATTACTGAATATTTATAATTGTAATTGTTGTAATTGTAATTGAATTATTTTTATCCTTTTTATTAATTAATTATTTGACTGCGTCACACATGTACTTTTATGATTGAATTTTAATTGAAATATTTTAATGAGACGCGATTGTACTATTTTACTATCGAATTTATTTAATGCCAATCTGACTTGTAACTTTTGGGGTTATTAATAAAATCTGTATTCTGTACCCAGCATACTGGCGGTATTACCACGCTGAATGGCAATGCTTATGCATTGAGACCGTATTATCTAAATCTATTGAAATCTACAATACAATTAATTTTAGTAAACTGAACCCAAAATATTTGTTACAAGTTACAAATAACAAAACGTAACAGTTTGAAAAAGCAATAGTTTTGGTTACCAATAAGTATCTTGATAAAATGTATTAATTATAATATTGGATTAATTTAAATTTATTTTTCTCTTCAAATTACAAAGGCACTTTAGTTCGACTTAACATACCTAGGTATATAAACTTAGTAAAAGAAACCAAAAATATCGTTTAAATTAACCATAGAACACAGTTAAAATAAAGAAATCATTTTGATGATATCTACAATACAATCAAGTAGGTACCTACCAAGTTCAGTTTAAAAAAGTATTGGCACGAACTAGGTCGGTAACTAGGTAGGTACTTGCTAATAAAATTTCATGACGATCGGTTCAACGATACGTACTCAACGATTATCGTCGGACAAACATACCTACATTTATATACATACAACGCCGATTTTTTCAGAACAAATCGGCGGAAAAATCTGTCCTTGACTTTGAGATAGGTTCCAGTACACTCGTCGGTCAATAATTAATATAATAGGTAAAAATCAACAATTAGGTAAGTAGGTACTCACAGAATGGACTGTCTCTATTTCATCAGTATACTTTTTATATCCCATTTTAAATTTTATTCGGTCCCTCAATCGATTTTCTGGTATTAAAATTTTAAGTTCTTCTTCGCCGAGGCCGTCAAGACATGATATGTCTATATTGTTATCTGAAAAGTTTGAAAGATTATAAAAATTATACAACGAACAGACAAACATACGCACGGACACTGAGACACCATAAAAAGTCACAATAGTACGTAATAATATAGGTATGTATTCTGTATAATTAAGTACCTACCTACCACTCAACTTTGGTAGAACTGTCTACACAAGTAAATAGTAAATAAATAGGAGGAATTATCGGACGAGTTTTGAATCGTTTTATAGAACCTAAACGCTAATCCAACTCGAAAGTACTTACCGCGGAATACTTTTATTGTATCTTGTGAGACACCCCAAATTTCCATTAGTTCATCCATTTTTGAAGTCTGTAATGGCACTACAGACAAAATATTTAGTCACTTTTTCACAAGCTAACGTTAGAAATAAAAGCGCGGACGCTTCGCGTCAGTGCGAACGATTTTCTGTACACTAACATATAAAAGGTACTCTTTGCTGCCGGTGTCGCGGCGCGCGCGACGGGAGTAACAGTGGTAAGTACCGAACCAGTGTTGCCACTTGCCTTGCCAGCAAATCAGCAATGGGGATTGTTTTTTTTATAGATTGTAATTACAAAACCATTTCGAGCAATATTATAGACTTACTGATAACTATACATAATTTCTTATTAAAAATGAACGCTAATGATACATATTTTGATTTAAGATGATTGACCTTCATTTACCCTTGAATGACGTCAGCGTTGGCGTTATGTTGAAATTTATCTTAGCCGATTACACAAACAAACAAAAAAGCCAAACCACTGTGCAACCCACCAAATCCTAATGACATTGGCAGATGAAAATATGACCGAAGTAAGTTTTTTTTGTACAGATTTTTGTACGAACTAATATAACGCAGATGGTGACGTCATCACATTAAAAACGCAATCATAATTTAATTCATTTTTTTTTAAATCAACTACTGTAAAGAATACAAATTCATTCAAATTTGTATTTTAAAATAGCCTATTTAATTAGAAAATAACATAAAACTATAAGGTCAGTGGGCAATCCCCATTAGCCAAAGAAGGAAAAGTCCGAAATTACCCGATTAGTTTTTTTTTTTTCTTTTTAAGTAATTCAATGTATACAGTTGAAAATAAATAAAACTGTCTAATTGACGTCTATTTTGTACTTTAACTGCGTTTGGATAGACGCGAATGTGCAAAATTAACAGTTAAAAACTTGTAATTTTATTTGGGTTAGTTTACTTAAGTTCCTAAATTAATGTGTTTAGCTACTTATGGATCTTGGATCTGAAATAAAGTTAAAGAACAAACACAAATGTTCACCCAGTTACAGAAAAAACACAAATGTTCATCACATGAATGTTTGTCTTGGGTGGGAATCGAACCCACACCCCCCAGCGCAGAATGTTACTGATTTGCGGTTAGTTATATAAAAAAAATACAATCTAATATTCATGGTTCGAGTCCTAGTAGATTTACCCGACGTTGTAACCGACACTATAAAATTGGCAACACCGGCACACAAGCGATCGAAACGAACGACCAATCAACCGATGCTACCTACCGGTGCTAACGTAAACACGTTTGAACCTGTTTGCTTAGTACAGGTAGGTACCTAATTTAGTTGTTGAATTTACAGATTTCCCTTAGTAGATAGGTAATAGGTACCTCTATGTAGTTTGGATCTAAATATAATTTATAATGGGAATGTAATTAGTATAGGTACGTACCGTACCTACGTACCTACCTACTTGTTAGTTTAATTTAGGTAGGTACGATGTTATTATTTGAACTGGTTTTATTGTCGCGGCTTCACCCGAGTTTTACACATAACAAAAATTTGCCTACTTAGGTACTATGTGTTAGGTACTCAGAGATTATGTAAATAAGCTCATAAGCAAGCTCAAAGTCGCACAACGAGCTATGCAGAGGGCTAATGCTCTGGGTTTCTCTACGAGATCGAATCAGAATTGAGAAGATCCGTAGACGAACGAAAGCCACCGACATAGCCCACCAGATTAGCAAGTTAAAGTGGCAGTAGGCAGGGCATAGGTAGGTATCTATATCACGCAGAACAGATGGCCGATGAGGCCGAAAGTTTCTCGAATGGAGACCACGGACTGGTAAGCGCAGCTAGGACGTAGCCACCCACAAGATGGACAGACGATTTAAAAAAGACCACAGGGAAACGCTGGTTGCAGGCCGCTTCTAACCGGCCCTTTTGGAGATCGATGGGGGAGGCCTATGTCCAGCAGTGGACGTCCTATGGCTGAAATAATGATGATGCTGTAGGTAGGTAGGTAGGTACGTACCTACCTACGTATCTTTCTATCAGTGAAATAATTCCAGGGAGGCACTTCTACAAACACCAAGTCACAAACTTTATATAAGGTAGGTAAGTACCTATACCTATATACCTACCTATATATGTGACAACGAAAACAGCGTTGAAACAGTACAGTGCGGAAAATCACACAAACGTGAACCTTCACACGCTGAAATACGGTTTGCGGTCGCGCTACTTTTCGCAATCACCTCACAACACCTTACACTTACGTAGGTAACGAAAATTGTCAAGCACAAAATACCTACCTAAGTATCAATTTAAACACAAAAATATTTTGAATCTTATTTATAGAAAGCAAATTCGAATGGTTCAAACTACTCGTTTGCAGCCCCTTGCAGACCATGCGAAGTAGCTTGCAAGTACAAGTAGGCGCTCGAGTGGCGACGCGCACGCCGCATAACTCGCGTGCGAGTACGTAGGTCCTCGCACGAGTGCTGGAACGAGACGAACGATGCGCAGTGGGCGTTGCGCGAGGAGTAAGTAACGTGCGGAAAACGAAGCTTCACTTGCGCAAGGACCAGAGGCCTTATTATGATTCTTTGATCGGGATCGAGATTGCATGCCGTCCCGTTCGTATCTATTTACTCGCACCACGTGCGTAAGTGAGATGGCACGTGATCGCGATCACGATCCGAATCATCCATAATAAGGTAGCTGCCCAAAGTGCTACTAGGCACTTTCACTACCGCTTGGACTAAACACACCGTTGCAGACGATGCGTAATAGTCACTTGAAACTTGTGCTTGCTACTTGTAATACGCATCGTCTGCAAGCGCCTGGTGCTACTAAGCACTTCCACTGCCAGTTGCACTAAGCAAAACGTTGCAGACGATGCGTAGTAGGCATTTGCAACTTGTACTAGGTACGCATGGTCTGCAACTGCCTTAGCGAGTGATAATTATTTTATTACAAAGATTCGACTTTTGTTTGGGATTTCGTTAGAAAGTCAGTTACATTACCTACTTACTTTCGTGCGAAAAAATAAAAACTTACGTGTCAAGACTTGAGACCACTGAGGTAGTAGATAGGTAGGTAGAGTATGTAGGTACTCTAGACACGCATACCTATTTGGTAGGGTTACGTTTTGCGTAGCCAGAGTTATAATAATATAGGTATGAAGAGAATAGAAGATTATTGAGAAGAGAATAGACATTTGACTTTCACTTAGTTTAAACAATTTGACTGTTACTGGAACCAAAATTAGAATGCCAAGAAACGGCTTGGATTAAGTACCGCTTATAAAGCTTTTTTGTGAGTTTTAAAACTTTTTCCAACATTCTAGACAACCAGAATTCTTCGAAAGATTCAATTACAAATGAAGGAGGATTATAATATATATATAATCCAATATTAATACCCTAAAAACACTCACAGTAAAAAACGGGACTATCTTAGAATAACTACACAAAGAAACCAAGTACATTCGCAAAATTTAAGCCATTCAAATGGTGTCATATAACTGACACCAAAAAATATATAAAAAATTTACTATGACAATTTGCGCGGTGAAATCGTACCACAACAAATCAGAAAAGCAGCATAAGAGTTATGGTGTGACATTCCACAGGTAATCCATGAATTTTCTTGCTTAAATCGTTCGAAACGTAAGCTACAAAGCGAATTTGTAGCTTACGTTTTGAGAAGGCGTTGTTTGGAAACTTACCTTCTCTGAGTAGTTATTCTAAGGGGACTATGAATAAAACCAAAATAAAACCATACATTTTTAAAACAAAGTCAGTTTTGACAAACATCAAAGTTGACATTGATTTGTGTACATTTATAGTGTTCTGTAATTTTAACCCATTTTCCAGGAAAACTTCAATGCAATTTAAATAATATCTACAACATTCACAGATATAGATCTGTTACAACATTCTACACCAAAATGACCAGAATATGAATAATCTTCTGAATTGAAGAAAAATTAAGACCTAAAGATGATAGAGTCCAGTTAAAAAATCACGCGAAAGTGAACCTTAACGCGCCCAGATACGGTTTGCGGTCGCGTGATTTTCCAACTGAACGGATTTAACGTTAGTTTGGTGTTGGATTGGTGCTGCAATCTTCGACTAAAATAAAATTGATGGACAGGCCCTAACCATTGAAATTGCTCAGTAAAAACGAGTCAAAACCGTCGGACATATACTTCAACACCTAATTATAAAAATGTACAGTATATTTGTTACTAAAAATAGATCCCGGTTTTATCTTCGAGTAAAGTAAAATGAAGCAATATCAGTTGTCGTCCGTAAGGCCCCAGGAGTGAGATCCGCTCATCAACTGTATGACTAAGAAAAGGTAATAACTATCTATGGTAAACTCCAAGGTAGCAAAATACAGAAAAACATCCAAATAGCCTGTAAAAAGCGTTTCCGATCTTTTTAACAAATATGTTAGGTGTAGTTTAATAAAGTTGTACAGTTTCTTTCATCAAAATTATTTTGTAACTTTATTCCATGGTTGATCTAAACGATGTTTTTGGTTTCTTTTACTAATTTTAAATGTTTAATTGAACTAAAGTATTTTTGTTATATTTTTAAAGAAGATAAAACTGTTGAATTAAGCATATACCTGGTTAATTAAATCAAAATATTGGTGACCAAAAATATTGTTGTGTCAAACTGTGGCATTTTTTTACTTCTAACATCTAAGTTAGGTTCATTTGATAAAAGTTGTACAGTTAATTTCATAAAAATCATTTTTTAACTTGTCTTTATTGTATGGTTGATCTAAACAAATAAATTAATGGATCTAAATGATATTTTTTGGTTTCTTTTACTGAGTTAATATGTTTAATTGAACTACTGTGTCTTTGTTATTTTTAAGAATAAATAATTGTTTAATTAAGCCTGTATCCGGCAACTTTAATCAAGATATTGGCAACCAAAATTATTGTTGTTTCAAACTGTAATATTTTGTTACTTCTAACAAATATTATAAGTTCCGTTCAATAAAGTTGTATAGTTGATTTGATCAAAATTATTTTTTTACTTGACTATATTTCATGGTTGATCCAAACAATGTTTTTGTTTCCTTTACTAAGTTTATATGTTTAATTGAACTAACGTATCTTTGTTATTTTAAAGAAGATAAAATTGTTGAATAAAGCCTAAATCTGGTAAATTTAATCAAGATACGGGAACCAAAAATATTGTTGTATCAAACTGTAGCATTTTGTTACTTCAAATAAATATGTTAGGTTCGGTTGATTACAGTTGTATAGTTAAATTCATCAAAATATTTTTTTAACCTAACTGTTTATATGGTTGATCTAAACGATATTTTGGTTTCTTTTACTAAGTTCATATGTTTAATTGACCTAAAGTGTCCTTGTTATATTAAAGAATAAATAATTGTATAATTAAGCCTGTATCCGGCAAATTTAATCAAGATATTGGCAAACAAAATTGTTGTTGTTTCAAACTGTGATGTTTTGTTTCTTTTAACAAATTATACAATACAATACAATACAATACAACTTTATTACACACCGAAAATACAAATGAAACTTAAAGTAACATAAAAACAAATAAACGGCAGTATAATGGGCGGCCTTATCGCCTAAAGCGATTTCTTCCAGGCAACCTTTGGATGGACAGGACTAAAGAAGTTGAAAAACGGTCGGTGGTGCACATAAAATATAAATAAATAATATATACATACATATATACACTAAATACGCAATTATGTTAGGTTCAATTGATTACAGTTGTATAGTTGATTTGATCAAAATTATTTTTTTACTTGACTATATTCCATGGTTGATCTAAACGATATTTTTGGTTTCTTTTACTAAGTTCATATGTTTAATTGAACTAAAGTGTCGTTGTTATTTTAAAGGAAAACAAATTTTGAATTAAGCCTGTGTTGGCAATTTTAATCAAGATATTGGCAACCATAATTATTGTTGTTTCAAACTGTAATATTTTATTACTTCTAACAAATTACGTTAGGTTCAATTGGTTAAAGTTGTATAGTTGATTTGATCAAAATTATTTTTTAACTTGACTATATTCCATGGTTGATCTAAACGATATTTTTGGTTTCTTTTACTAAGTTCATATGTTTAATTGAACTAAAGTGTCTTTGTTATTTTAAAGAAAAAAAAAAAGTTGAATTAAGCCTGTGTTGGCAATTTTAATCAAGATATTGGTAACCACAATTATTGTTGTTTCAAACTATAATATTTTGTTACTTCTAACAAATATTATAGGTTCCGTTCATTAAAGTTGTATAGTTGATTTGATCAAAGTTATTTTTTAACTTGACTATGTTTCATGGTTGATCCAAACAATATTTTTATTTCCTTTACTAAGTTTATATGTTTAATTGAACCAAAGTATCTTTGTTATTTTAAAGAAGATAAAATTGTTGAATAAAGCTTAAATCTGGTAAACTTAATCAAGATATTGGTAACCAAAAATATTGTTGTACCAAAGTGTAGCATTTTGTTACTTCAAATAAATATGTTAGGTTCGGTTGATTAAAGTTATATAGTTAAATTCATCAAAATATTTTTTTAACCTAACTGTATTATATGGTTGATCTAAACGATTTTTTGGTTTCTTTTACTAAGTTAATATGTTTAATTGAACTAAAGTGTCTCTGTCATTTTAAAGAATAAATAATTGTTTAATTAAGCCTGTATCCGGCAAATTTAATCAAGATATTGGCAACCAAAATTATAGTTGTTTCAAACTGTGATGTTTTGTTTCTTCTAACAAATTATGATAGGTTTAATTGATTAAAGTTGTATAGTTGATTTGATCAAAATTATTTTGTAACTTGACTATATTCCATGGTTGATCTAAACGATAGTTTTGGTTTATTTTACAAAGTTCATATGTTTAATTGAACTAAAGTGTCTTTGTTATTTTAAAGAAAAAAAAATATGTTGAATTAAGTCTGTGTTGGCAATTTTAATCAAGATATTGGCAACCATAATTATTGTTGTTTCAAACTGTAATGTTTTGTTACTTCTAACAAATATTATAGGTTCCGTACAATAAAGTTGTATAGTTGATATGATCAAAAAAAAATTCTAACTTGACTATTTTCCATGGTAGATCCAAACGATGTTTTAGTTTCTTTTACCAAGATTATATGTTTAATTGAACTAAAGTATCTTTGTTATTTTAAAGAAGATAAAATTGTTGAATTAAGCCTATATCTGGTAAATTTAATCAAGATATTGGTAACCAAAAATACTGTTGTGCCAAACTGCACATTTTGTTACTTCTAACAAATATGTTAGGTTCAGTTTATTAATGTTGGTATTGTTAATTTCATCAAAATGATTTCTTAACTTTGACTATATTCTACAGTTTATTTTAACGATGTTTTTGGTTACTTTAACTAAGTTTATATGTTTAGTTGAACAAAAGAGCGTTTTAATAATTTTTACTAGAAAAAATTGTTATACTAACAAAATAAAAATCAAACAATTCATTTTTGTTATATTAACATGTAAGTTTCTTCATTCTAACCACTTAGACAATTGTAAGTATAACAAAATGGGATTTGTTAGTTTGAACACGTTGGTTTTGGTAAGCTTTTGTTAAATAAACTATTTTCTTGTAAATTCAACCGAAAAAAATACAACCGAAACAGTTTTGGTTAAATTAACCATTCTGTTTTTTCAGTGTAGTGTATAATAAAACACTGGTTTAAACCATCACGGTTGTTCACTAAAGTTATATGATTATTTACGGGGTATTTACCGTGGTAAGGTTGTGGAATGAGCTCCCGATATTTCAGCGCAGTTACACGTAACTTTTTCACTCACGAGAAGACTGAAGAAAACATGGTGCTTGTAACTGCGCCGAAATATCGGGAGCTCATTCCACAACCTTACCACGGTAAATATCCCGTAAATAATCATATAACTTTATTGTAAAATGTAATGTAATAAATAACTTCAATCAAGTCTTGTTTTATTTCATGTCACGATGAACTACCTACTTAGGACCACCCGGTCCTAATAGGTGGTCTAATTCTTCTTTTCATAGTAATCGCAGGAAAAAGTTTCCATTGTTCAACAGAAAACTTTTGCTGTCGGAACACACCACGTTGTAACGTGGTTGGCAACAGATTTTTTACAGATTTCAAAACCTAATCCACCGCAACCTGTGACCGCAACATTACATATTCTGTGAAAAATTCAACTGGTTATCTATTATGGTTCGAAAGATACAGCCGTTTAAAGGTAGGACAGGCAGTAAAATAACTGCCCCCCGATTCTACTAAACAAATTGTCTTTAAATTGTAATTGTTGCGATTTTAATTGTTAAATAATTTTAATATTTACATATTTAAAATCGCAACAATTACAATTTAAAAACAATTTCTTCAGTAGAATTGGGGCCCTGGTAATTCGGTGACTTGGACAACCTCATTGTGTTTTGTGCTGGTACGGAACCCTCAGTGCGCGAGCCCGACTCGCACTTGGCCGGTTTTATTTAAATTGATAATTGTTATTAAGTTTAGGGTGGTAATCATTGACCTATATGTACTACGTGGTAATTGATAATTATTATCAACTTTATTACGTTATTAACTATAAACTAAACTAACTAAATAACTTTGACGAATGTACCAGGAGGAATGTACATTACCGTACCTAAGCTAAATACATACTTAACTAATTTAAATGTAGACTTTTTTGTTAAAATTGTAATAATGGACATTTGAGTTTCTTTGATCGTAGTTATGAACGCTTTAGTCTTTAGCACAGATTAGTAGATCTGTGGTCTTTAGTATAGCTCATTCATTATCCATCTAGATGTCAATGTCTTGTTACAGACTACCACAGATATACACAACAGATCGGTAGTAGATCTGTGCAGACTACTTACACAAAGCTGTCAAAAATGACACCAAACCTTTGACGAAATCCATAAGTTCTTTGCATCAAACACCCAAAACTAAACCAACAAAAACAATACAATATGACAAAAATACACGTTACCCGACTAGTATAATAGTTATCTGGGCACGTTACACATATCTCTACCAAGTTAGTGGACACACTGAAAGCAATTGTGAAATAAATGAGAAATTATACAAACTAAGTACAATGTAAGGTCACTCTTGGCTAAGGCAGGTCCACAGATCAGCTAGAGGTCTGCAGGTCTGATCGCAGAGTACCTACGTGCTGTTTGCTACTGATTGTTGCATAGAGTATGAGTGATGTCACCTCAGACTCCGAGCTGACCGAATTTGATGAAGAGGAATCGTTAGAAGAGGAAGAAGACGACTATACATGGTTTCCAGCACCCACAGTAATAATTCCGCAAAATTGTTATGTTTTATTTGTTAAGGTAGACGAATCGTGTTGAACCGAAGAGAAATCTATACATTTTTAGGGTTCCGTACAATGAGAGTAACATATAAGATCATTGTTCAGTAGCTCGATAAGGAACTCTTATAAATTCGTTATGTCCGTCCGTCCTATTTTTTTAGAACCTTCTAACTTCGTGCTTGAAACTTTGCACAATTGCAGTTTAAGTACCTATAGATCTATATTTTTAGAGTATAAAAAGTGTATAATTTTTCGTTTTAGAGGTGGCTCTGGTACATGTGAAATGGGGATGATATATTTATTTTTCTCTGCACCCCCTAAATAAATGTACATACATGATAATGAAGAACAACCAACGATTTGCGCAAACGTCATGATCGTTTACAATAATTACCCGGCCTAGCTACAAGGACAAGAAAACTGTTTGAAATTTGTATTTCCCACCATAGGTGAAACGTACCACTTTAATAAAGAAAATGAAATGTAAACTATCAATAATTTTTTTGTTTCAGGTTTTAGACCATTTATTTAGCATCGGGGAAGCCACTATAAACTTGTGCTATGATGTAGGAAAGTTCTGTCACAAAAGCTACAAGGATCCCTTCGGATTTCAGCTTATTAAATCAACGATTTTTTGCGCGTTGAGTATCAAAATGATTCACGATGTTGCGAGGCTATTGGCTCCTGAGACGCCCAGACGACTAATTAAAAGTCTTTGAAATGTTAAAATCTAGCTTTGTTACATTGATGTTTTTATAAAAACTACAATTTCCTTGAATAATGATATGAAATCGCCATCCCTTCCCCACGGTACTACCAAACTGCGCTACTGGTAGTGCCGTAGGGATTTTTCTCTTCTGTACTACTAACCAGTTGTTCTCCTCTCGTTATGCTCCGTAAAGGGTTATGTATGAGCTCCATATCTGTCTTTCACTCGCATCCATCTCGCATAAGTGTCATTTAAATTATTTTGCGCCATCTTCCTTTACCTATCTTCGAAGACATGAAATTGCTTGAGCGGCGACTGACGAGTAGTGTCGTAGGTAATTTTAATTCCCCACGATACTACCAACATTAATTTCTTATCCGACTTTCGTTTGTTTCTTGATTGGTATTATTTTTTGTTTTTGATTTTTGTTTCCTTTTTCCATATTCATGTCTTTGTCAAAATGACACCTGTCAAAGTGACAATATCAGTGAAATAGGTGTCGGATAAATTAAGTCAAGAGGCGGTTTTTAACAGACTTACCTACTTACCTAAATGAAATCAATGGTCATCGGAAAAATGCAATATGGTGGCGATTTTTTGACAGACGTCAGTGAAATGGGCATCGGAAAATACAATGTGGTGGCTTTTTTTTGTCAGATTTCAGTAAATTGGGCTTCGGAAAATGCAGTATAGTCATATTAGCTACTATGGAATCGTTGCGTTTTTTTGATAGACTGATGTCAGTAAAATTGGCATCGGCAAAATGCAGTACATTTTTGACAGATGTCAGTTAAATGGATTTGTGTAAGTATTTACTTACCTACCGAAAAATGCAGTGTGGTGGCGATTTTTGACAGATGTCAATGAAATTGACATAAAAATGCAGCATGGTGGAGGTTTTATGTTATAGTACCTAATAGACGTCATTGTAAAATTATCATGATCAAAAACACGGAAAAGAGTAATAGTTATTTATGATACAAGTGCGGAAAGTTGGTTATTACAAACGAGTAGACGAATGTAAGCCCGAGACGAAGTCGAGGGCTTACCATAGTCACGAGTTTGTAATAACCAATCCGCACGTGTGCCATACAACGTTTTACAACACATTTGCGAGAAAAAAAACAAAAAATGGAAATTAAAAAAATACCGTAACGTACACGCACGGTGCTATACAACGGAGCGTGCTGACAAATTCATTACAGCACGCTCCGTTGTATGATGCGTTTCATTATAGCACGCTCCGTTGTATGATCCGTAATGTTTAAGTTTCGAAAGATGTATTCAGTTATCGTAAGTGCACTTTTTGAGCAAATGTGTTGTAAACGATTTTGTTTTCTCTTCTGTGATCAAAAACATTCTGACAATAGACAAACATGAATATGAGAAAAATATAAAATGCGGATCTAATTGAGAAACTTCCTCCTTTTTTTAAGTCGAGTAAAAACGAATACGAAATACCTACTTAAATATCATAAATGCTAAAAACATGCATGTAACAATAGCACTACGGTATACTACTGGTCAGTAGTGCAGAAGAGGTAAATCCCTACGGCTCAAATAGAAGCTATAGTAATAGCATTTTTTCAGTGCTTTGGGGAATGAACGGAAAATCGTAAACTTACTGTCTTAGTAGAATGTAAACGATTAAAACATAAAATGTACTCGTTCTGAATTTTTTTTTATTATAGTGCGGCCACTGAAAGAATGCTTCTGACAGTTGCCATAACATTTAAAAAAAACTGAACGAAAACAATAAACTCTGAACAGTTTTACTAGCTTTTTGAAAGATTGTTTGAACGTAAGATTGGAGCTGGTAGCCATTTTGGCGTATTGTTTTCATGTCTAAAGATTTTATTCTACTGATGGGGCACTACTACACTAGCATTACTTTTCAATATTATATTGTAATTATCGAAACTAAAATCGATAGCTTGTGAATCTGTTGTATTGGGAATCTGTAACTGCAATAGATATCAGTACAATTGGGTCTTTATAAGGTAAATTGGAAATCCGTAGAGTTAAGAATCGGTAGAAATGGGTATCCGTACACTTAGGATCTGTAGAATTAAGAACATGTAGAAAGGGGAATCTGTAAAACTGGGAAACTGTATGATTGGAATCTGTATTAGAATTGGGAACATTCCGCATTTTCTCAGCGCAAATTGGAATACCTATTTTTGTTCAAACAGTTAGATCATCGAACTATTACTAGGACAGAATGGAATAAACGGACTCTAAGTAGATAGGTTCATTGAAAATTTGCTACTCTTTTGGTAGGTAAAGGTAAAATCGACTCCCCATATTGTCTCCATAAACGAAACCCTAAGGCTCGCGCACATCAGAACTGGTTTCCGATACTGGAACCCAATATAGGAATTCCGGAGTTGGTTCCGGAACTAGCAAATCTTGTATTTTCTTTTATTCTAGCAAAAAAAGACTACATTTCCCAATGAAACTAGTAATGGTGTGGTGTTATCAGTATTATAATGAACTTGAGCCACATAAATGACACTTTAAATCATTTGGATATAAAAGACGTTCTGTATTCTGAGAAAAGACGACGCTTCAGTCTCGCAACTAAACTCGCAAACTGTGACATGATCGTGAGTATATTTAAATTTAAGAACATTTTAATATAGTTATTACTCCTTTATTAATAAAACCATTGCACACATTCAAAACCCCGAGAGCTTTCAACTCGAGCTGTCTAATCGTTTTTATTATTGCCTGGAGAATCTCGCTTTAGTGAAACCACAGAGTGAAACTGTCGCCACTTTGACTTTATAGGTAAATGAATGATAGCTACCCACAGAGTTGTGTATATCTGTGTAGGTACCTACCTCTTGCAATAAGATAAAAAGAAAAAAGTCCCTATAAAACCCTAAAAGGAGGTTATATAAAGTCCTTGATTTTCATTATATACATAGGCTTCCTTGTCATTGTCACTTTCAGATCTTGTTGTCTTGTTATATCACTGTTATCTGTTATATAAAATATAAAGCTGTCAAAAATGCTTTTTGGTTAAACCTTGTAAACAATGAGCATTGAAATGAGAAATTTATAAGTACAAAACAGTAAAATGTAGACTGCTAAAACTGGTTGCCTAGGATATGCTGGACACTGTATCAGCTTCTTATATAGGGTAGGATGCCATATACATGCAGTAAGCATTCTTGTGACATATGCAGACAGCCGCCTTGTGGCTATTGCGGGAAGCCATCCTGCATTTTTTGTGGAAAGCCTCCTTGCGGCTATTGTGGAAGGCCATCCTGCGACTTCTGTAGGAAGCCACCTTGCGGCTATTGCGGGAAGCCATCCTGCGACTTCTGTAAGAAGCCATCCTGTGGCTATTGCGGGAAGTCTTCTTGTGACATATGTTCAAAACCACCATGCGAACAAGACATATGTGGGAAGAAATCTTGTAATATATCTAAAAAGGCGTGCTGCAAAAAAGACGTATGCGGAAAGCCATCCTGCCCTATCAAGAAGCCATTTTGTGGCCTAGATATATTATGCGGGAAGCCTTCATGCGACTTTTGTAGAAAACCACCTTGCAGCTTTTGTGGCAAGCCATCCTGTGACTTCTGTAAAAAGCCACCTTGCGGATATTGCGGGAAGCTCTTTTGCGACTTCTGCAGGAAGCCACCTTGCGGCTATTGTGGCAACCCATCCTGCGACTTCTGTAGAAAGCCACCTTGCGGCTATTGCGGCCAGTCATCCTGTGACTTTTGTAGAAAACCACCTTGTGGCCAATGCGGGAAACCATCCTGCGATATATACAGGAAGTCACCTTGCGACGTAATATTCAAGAAGCCACTTTGCGACACATTATGTGGAAAGCCATCCTGCCAAATATGCATGAAACAACCCTGCAACCTATACCCATGCGGAAAGTCATCTTGTGACACTTGTAAGAAGACAGCGTGCAAGCAAGATATATGCGGCAAGAAGTTATGTGACATATCCAAGAACGCATGCTGCAAACAAAACGGAATATGCGGAAAGCCATCCTGCCCCATAAAAAAGTCACCTTGCGGCCAACACACATATTGCGGAAAGCCTTACTGCGACATGTGTAGTAAGTCACAATGCGGAAAGTCATCCTGCGAAATATGTAAGAAATCACCCGTTGCCCAATACCCATGCGGAAAACAATCATGTGACATTTGCCGGAAGCCTCTCTGTGACCTATATCCATGCGGAAAGCCATCCTGTGGCATATGCAAGAAGCCAACCTGCAATCTTTTCTCATGTGGAAAGTCATCCTGTGACATATGCCGGAAGCCACTTTGTGACCTATACCCATGTGGAAAGCCATCTTATGACACATGTAAGAAGTCACCCTGTGAGCAAGAGATATGCGGAAAAAAGTCATGCGACATGTCCAAGAAGTCATGCTGCAAACAAGACATTTGCGCAAAACCATCTTGTCCCATAAAACAGTCATCCTGCAATCAATACGTCATTTGCGGGAAGCCATCCTGCGACTTCTGTAGGAACCCACCTTGCGGATATTGCGGCAAACCATACTGCGATTTCTGCAGAAAGCAACCTTGCGACCGCCGATACATATTTAAGAAACTACCCCGCGATCACCGATACATATACAAGAAACCACCCTGCGAACGATACATATGCGCCAGGCCATCCTGTGATACATGTGGGAGGCCAGCATGTGAAGATGAAGAGAAAACATGTAGGCCCTCCACACCCTGCGGGATACCTTGTAGGAGGCCTCGAGGACCTTCGGTAATAATCATATCCACTAATATTATGAATGCGAAACAGCGGTTCGAAAATGATTGAAAGTGTTCCACACTTTACTACCTATTTAAATGTTATAGGCTATAAACCTACACCAACCCTGCGATTGGTTGCAAACATTCAAAAATTTAGAGGCCGCCAGGAAAGCGCCCGTAGCTTATTAGTGGCTAGAGCAATCGGGGCAAAAGCCCCGATTTTGACGACCGGCAGGAGCCGGTCGTCAAATTGTTGAATTGTTTGTAAGTATTAAGTACCTATAACATGAAAGTGTGTTTTATGTTTCTTCCTATTTCACCCAGCACCAGAGCAAAGGATTAACGTGATTGTTTGCGTATAGTTTTTAGCCTGGAAATTGTACGGTTCCTAAGGTAATATCTACGTGGGTGTAACCGTGGGTGGAGCGCAACTTATTTAGTACATTTACTTCACTAATACATAGGATAAGCAATCATTTACTTAGGTTTAGGTGTTTGGCTGAAAACTAGTTCTACTGAAAGCTACGAAGGCACATTCTGGCCATGGTGAAAATTTATAAGATAGCTGATAGAACATCGTGTATCTAGACGTACTAAAACTGATGCATTCAAAGTCTGCTAGTAATTTGTGGTGTGAACAATAAAGAGTTTATCTATCTGTTGTTTCCTATAGCAAGTGTCTTTATACTGTCTATAGAAACAATATACGTGCAATATACCCACAGATCTACTAAATATACCTATTATTTAAATTATATTTTTGTTTCAGCTGACAGACCAATTATTTTGCTGTTTTTTTAAGTGTTGTGAAGATCCGTTTGTTTGCCAACTTTTCAAATCTATGATTTTTTGTGTCCTGGGTATAAAAGTTTACCATGAGATTGCGAGGTGCCTAGCTCCTAAGCGCCGTTGCTGTGTTGTTCGGCCTCAACCTCAGAGAAATAAAGTGAAAGCTTGTTGACTTGTTTATTATGTTTTATTAATTTTTTATGTATCAAAATTTATTTATGTGTATTAAATTTTTTTGCTTTTTTTCTTTCAATAATCATAACGTTTTTATTTACTTAGTCACAGAATAGGGTTATAGCTTGGGCCATATTTCCATTTAGTAACCGAATGATGAGGAAAACCGAAACAAAAACAGCTATCCGATACTTGTTTTTGTACTCTCACAGTTACCCACATCCGTAGCAAAAAATGCGAGATATGTGCTGCTACCAGACCCTCTATTTATGAGTAGGTAAAAGTCTTAAGTAACAGGTACTAGATATATTATATAAGTATACCTAGTAACCTAATAAGTACTTTGTTGACAAAAATTTTCTTCAAGTTGCAATAGCTCACTGGCTTTATGCTCAAGCTTTTTAGGACCTTAAGAAAATTTTGAGGGCTGAGAAACAAGAGGAGTAGGTAACCCGAATTAAAGGGAAGCGTCTGAAGCCGGCACCCAGTTGGGGTAATTCTGGACATCTTCATATCGATCACGATCGCATTTTTTTATCGTTTTCTGCTCCTAATAATACTTACGGAGAATAATTATGTACTAAGTGCACTATAAGTAGACTGTCAATAGGTATTTAGATACAACAATTTGACACTCAATCGGAGTCGATAGGGGGCTATTACCGCTCTTAAAATTAATTACTATTTCTATGCCAGGGGGCTTACGGACAACAGCTAATTGCGGCACCTAATCCGCTCAGTTGGAAAATCACGCGAACGTGAACCTTATCGTGCCCTGATACGGTTTGCGGTCGCTTGATTTTCCAACTGAGCGGATTAGGTGCCGCAATTAGCTGTTGTCCGTAAGGCCCCTGGTATGTTTCTAAATAAGTCAAAAATATACCTACACAAACAGCAAGCGAGCGTGAAGAGGACTTTAAAAATGTCATACAAACAAGAACCGATGAGTTGATGACTTGAGAGCTCAAGAGGAAAAACCTAAGTTGAAGCAACCGGTGTCTATTATAATAGCCAGCGTCACATACGAGTTTATGCGGCATTCGTGTTAAAAAATTGTTTATTGTTGATAACCTTAAGTTTGTGGTCGGAGGCAAAGTCAGGGTCGGTTGTAGTCAGTCGCACGCCGTCCGTCCTCACAACAACATATAGACGGATTTAATGAATTCCACGTAAATATCATTAGTGCTTTGTTTATAATGAAGATTTTACACCAAAGGACTATTTTCATTACCTTTCTTCTCGTGTTATCGCTCTACAATGCATTGGGACGTAAGTACAAAAACATTTTGTAGCACAATCTCGTAATCTAGTGCGTTTAAACTTTGTTGACCTTAGTGCAGTCTAACCTGTCTTGATTCTATTATTTTGCCATTTTGTCCGTGAATATCATCATTATTTTAGAATGATGTTGACCACATCGTGACCATCTTATAATCACGCGTTCTACTTACCTATTTGCATTTAAAATTATTTTTATTCCTTGTATACTAACTTAACTAAGTAAGTAAATAATAACTTATAAGCATTATGATAACGTTATTTACTTACTCGGATTAGTTATCTGAGTTCACAAGTATGTAACATTTTCTATTGGGAATAACCGAGTACACTGCGCGAGAACGATGTATTTATTACCTTCGACCATAAAGTGAATGGACGGGCCCAGAAGGAGCACATTTTTTTAAGATTACAAAATGAGCGCCGGCGCTAACTTCGTTTCAGTCGGTCTCTAGCCGTAGGAAGTTCGACACAAGACTATTGTTACATGATAACGAAACATCTGACAAAATTATGCCTTCTTGTGCTTTCCCGAAGTGTAAAAACACAACAAATAACCGGTATAACTTTTTTGTAACAAATGTACTGTACATGGTTATAATTAGGTGTTGAAGTATATGTCCAACGATTTTGACTCGTTTTTATTGAGCAAGTTCAATGGTTATGGCCCTTCCACTAATTTTATTTTGGTCGAAGCGTATTACGACAGCTTTAATATTATTGACTTGTCATATGTACACAATATAAGTACTTACTCAGGGTATTTACGTACCTACTTTCATGAGTTATTCATCATAATTAGGCTTCTCCCAAGGCAAGTCTCTCAGTAGCGCCGGCCCTGGGGTAAAGCGAGAGGAGCGGTCGCTAGGCGCCAGATAGCCAGGGGCGCCAAAATGCCAAAGAAGAAAAATTCGAGCAAAAAAAATGGCGCTTCGTGTCTCTGGGCGGGGGCGGCGTGGCAAGCGGCGGGGCAAATTTGTGTTGTTTGAAGACAGCATATAATTTTAATATAGAAATAGTTTATACCCTGGATTTAGTACATGTAATACTTTTATCTCGAAATTGATTTACAAATATATAGTTTTCAGAAATGAAACTCGCCGAAAGACAATAATGGTGTCGATTCTTAGTTTATTGTTATACCTACTAGCTGACCCGACAGACGTTGTCCTGTCTTAGAACCTCAGAATAGAGAAAGAAGCTGTGATTGCAAGCCGCACGCTGAGTCCATAAAACAAAACCCACGTCCCGTGCCTGTCTCACTCCACCCGCGTAATGTTGCCAGCTTAGACATTACTTACCCGTTTTTGGTTAAATGTTTTAGGTCAGATACTATTCACACACACTTTTAATGAAATCAATATACTGATCGGATTGACACAAAAACAAACATAAGTAAATAAAAATATAATTACTAGCTACTACTTTTTATACATATAGTACAGGGTTATAATATGTTTGGGGTGTATAAAGCTGAAAGGGTACTCATCATTATCATCATCATTGTACTCATCTTTATGAACGACTTTTACTATGGTACTTGAAATTGCGGAAAAAACAGCTGTTCATAGAAAAAAATCAATTGTTCATAATGGTGAGCACAATGGTACCTCTTTTTTGGTGGCTTAGTGCACCCCAAACAGACAACCCGTGTACTGCATATTAAACGTAAAACTAACTTATACTCCGTTTTTTAATCTTAGATATTTTATATAAGCAAAGGGGTTACCAGTGCAAAAAATATGTTTCATAATGGTAGTTTACAATATTTAATCCATTTAATCCACGCAATTTTAATCCATTTACAAAATTTTGTGTCTGTACTATTCACCGTTGAGGAGTTCCCTCGCCGGAAGTCGACCCTGGATGCGGCAGCCATGTCATGATGGAGTTTAGAACAGACTATATTATAGTTAAATCGATTTAAAAAAAATTCGTGGCTTTGCTGTTCGCCGTTGAGGAGTTCCACTATCAACCTCCTGGCTCTATCATCAGATCAGCTCAATATTACCAGATTATTGCATTGTTACTAAACTTACATAAGTATGCAAAATTTCAGCGCAATCGGAAACCGGTCAAACATTGTTAGTTAGTTAGTTTTCCTCGATTTCCTTGAGATTCCATCATCAGATCCTGACTTGATGATAATGGGACCACCTCGGGAGTATACCCTTTCGAATTTTTTTTTTTAAATCGGTTTATAATTGGCGAAAATATCTTGGACATACAAAAAAAAACATACATACAGACGAACATAGTACCTCCTCCTTTTTGGAAGTCGGTAAAAAACCGGCTGCCCCAAACAAAAAGTTCACCGATATCCGACAAAATGTATGGGACAGTAGATTTTTTCTTCAGTAGAATTTTCAAAAGTAGCTGAACAAAAGTTGTACATACAACATTCCCCTAAAGCACGCTGACTAAGCGATTACCCAGTAACCCTGTATAACTATTTGTAAGCAATTATGATTTTTTTTTAATAATTAATTAAATTATAGTTATAATTATAATTTGTAGCCCAGCTGAATTTTTACACGTTGGGAACTTGGGACGACACAGGAAGGCATAACTTAAATAATATTGCAACGGTAAAACACGTCACGCGCGATTATGGTCACAGAGTAACTTTGATTGTCTATTTGATCTGAGCAGAGTAACTAATCGCGTTCGCGTAAAACTACTATATACTAGAGTAATTTTTGTCGCTTCACTATTGGGTGCGTTCACACCTTTTGTTTTTTTTCTGTATTCTGAGCTTAAAACTGTCAAAAGCGCGAAGTGTTTTCTGAAATTTTCCAATTTTTGCGCAATTCCTTAATATTTCTTTTCGTGAGAACCAACTAAAGAACTTAAAAAAAAAGGTGAATTAAATCGGTAAAGTAATTCGCAAGTTATGGCCCGACCAAGGTAAATAGGGATTAATTTTTATATAGATATATTATATAGATAACTAGCTGTACCCGCGACTTCGTCCGCGATTGCCATCCCTGCAGACTAATTATTCGCTCTTGGGCACAGTTCCGTTTGTCTCATATTTTAAGCAACACTGTGGTCTGCGGTGAAGCACTCTTATCAAGAAAGGAGCTTTTTACTTGGGATTTGAAAACTTTCAGGTTGTATTTCTCAGAAGCTAATAACTCGGTAGCGTTCCTTCGCTATTCGACCAATAAATGATGAAGCGAAGTGCTTAGTGCGAGTCTTTAGAATTTCGACAGTAAAACGGAGTCTTGTCACCGAGATTCTCCTTGTTTTGTGGTGGAAGGAAGATGATATCAGGAGGATAATAAATTGTGCAGTTGCATTGCACAGTCTCCGAAATGTATCCGGTAAAAGTTGTACAATGTACAATGATCGTTTCCTCCAAAAGAAAAATATTTGTAGCAAAAGCAAAAACCTCCCGTTATTCCCGCAATATCTACAACAGGTTGAGCATAAAATATAAATGTACCTAATAGAGGGAAGAAAAATCATGGAACAAGTAGATAAGATAGCTTTCCGACTTCTATATAGGTTAATATGACTTCATGTGAATTAAATCTGACAAAAACCAGCCAAGTACGACTGCAATCGGGCTCGCGCACTGAGGATTCCGTACCACCACAAAATACAATTAGGTTGTCCAAGTAACCGAATTACCAGTTATTATAACGCCTTCCAAAATGTGTCGGAGTAAATCCTACGCAGTTTGCTACAGACGCTCGAGTATAACAATAGGCATGATTCCTAATGTTTAATTTATTACAAATAACCGGTTTAGTGATGAATATAAAAGTAAATTCACTACACATACTGAAAAAAATATTTGAATTGGCTGATAAATCTCTGAGATATGAGTGTTTAAAGTTTTAGGTGGGGATGGAGAGGGGATGTTCTATCCCTTTCTCGCACAGCGTGTGTTAGTATAGCATTTGTATGGCGCTCCTGAGCCGTGACATCACGGCTCAGTATAGTGCGCTCTCTGTCTAGCATGAAATTAAATTAAATTAAAATGCTTATATCTTATTTATTTTTGAACTAATTTTAATATTGTTTTCGTTGATGGGCTCTATTTATGATCAGCTTTTTTATGAAGTAATAAAAAAATATTAGTCATCATGCCTATTATAAATTGGTAATGAACAGAAATTTGTCACCGACTCGCACTTGGCCATTATTTATTATTAATTGTTATACTTTGAGTTTGTACTACAATCGTGCCAAGTTTGACACTTGTACGTATTATCGTTTTTACATTACAGCTAATACAAAAATACATAAAAAAGTTGCTTTTTAACTGCGTGCTCAATTTTGATGACCGAGCAAGCGAAGGATTCAAAAATTAGAATACTGAGCGTTAGCGAGGGAATCAAAAGAGCACGAGGGGAATTTTTTTTGCACTCGAGTTCTACACGTAACTTTTCATCCCACATCAGCGAGGAAATTACTAAATGAAAAAAAAAAAATACATTTGCGCCTTAGAATAACTACACATAGAAACCAAGTACATTCGCAAAATTTAAGCCATTCAAATGGAGACATATATGGCTCCAAAAAAAAATAAAAAAATTACTATGATAATTTGCGCGGTGCAATCGTACCACAACAAATCAGAAAAGCAGCATAAGAGTTATGGTGTGACATTCCATAGGTAATCCATTAATTTTCTTGCTTAAATCGTTTAAAATACCAATCGAAACGTAAGCTACAAAACGAATTTGTAGCTTACGTTTTGAGAAGTCGTTGTTTGGAAACCTACCTTCTCTGAGTAGTTATTCTAAGCATTTGCGCATTATTAACAGTTTTAGTCAATTCTGTTGGCGTCAAATAAACTTACTCGTCGCTAAAATCACTCATTTTAGGTTTTTCACTTGTTTTTAATTTTCTTGTTTTTAACCTAAGGTTTTAACAATATGACGTAAAAACAAAATGGCGCGCGCAAAGCAAATTAAAATAAAGTACACCAAGAAGGTTCCGAGTCTGAGTTTTTAACAAATTAAAAAAGGTTGTATGATAAATTCGGCACCATGGAGGTAGAAGTAATTAGGTTTAATGATGTTTTGATGTTTTCACAAACTTAGTGCACACGATGTTCTAAATTCAATTTTACTTTATCTTCTAGCGGATAAAAACGGCTTTTGCACTCAGATATCGAAGAGCAAAAATACTCTTTCCGAGATGGGGGGATAAAAATACGTTTGTTTTATGAGGACCCCCTTTGGTTTTTATTTTTTGACTTTTTTATTATTTTTTAGTTTATCCGCCGTAATGTTACATGTTCTGTGAAAATTTCAAGTGGCTATCTATTACGGTTCGAAAGATATAGCCGTTCATAGGTAGGACAGACAGACATCGTAGGCTTAGTAATAGGGTCCTGTTTATACCGGGTACGGAACCCTAAAAAAGAAACAACGCGAATTGATTAACAGATGGCGGCATAATCACTGTACATTAATCAAAATATATATATAAAAAAACGGGCCGAATTAAGAACCTTCCTTCTTTTTCGAAGTCGGTTAAAAAGACGCATTTTCAGCGGCCGGACTTTAGGTACATTTAAAACGTAAACAAACAAAAAAGATGAAATTGAAGTAAAGCAAGGAACACACGTAGGTATACCAAGTTACTAGCAGCTCTGTAGCTATAGCTAGGTATAGCTTGTAGGTATGTACAAATGTACATGAACGTCTAGATAAGAGTCGGTCTGGGGTATCATTACAGAGACGTAGGTATCATTAACTGATAGTTTTCTAGTGAGGAAAACCACAAACAACGAAAAACAACGTAGGTACCTACTGAGAAGTTCTTTGACAATATTATAAAATAAAAGTACGGCGTTATCGTTTCGTTAGACCTCTTCCTGGCTCCAACTTCAGATCAGGGGCCTTACGGACAACAGCTATAGCGGCACCAAACTAACGTTAGATCCGCTCAGTTGGAAAATCACGCGAACGTGAACCTTAACGCGCCCAGATACGGTTTAATGAATGTACTACCTACCTACTAAGCCAAAAGTTCCGTTATACCATAGACGAAGTAGTAGGTTCGTCTATCTCATCAGGTACTCATCATTATCGTTGACCGACCGCTGCTATACTAGTATACTAGTATATAATTATCTTTGTCATTATGAACAACTTTTACTATGGGACCAACCCTAAAATCGCAAAAAATGCTGTTTCTTACCTTTTGTGCAGTGGTGACTCTTTTCTAAAAACAACAAAAAAGTTGAAATATTGAAAGACAAACTTAACTTTGTAGTTGACAATAAGGTTCTTCCATACATGCCAACTACAAAATGTAAGATTTTAATAGAAAAACAATTATTTTCTTATAATATAACTTCAAATGTATGACTTCCGGATTTATTCCTTTATATGTGCTATGATATCTTGCCTCTTGCTAAATTTCATGATTGTAGGTCAACGGGAAGTACCCTATAGGTTTTGATTTCCTTGTGAAATCGCAAAATATGCGAAAATATGCGACTTAAACGGTCATATCTTTTGATCGCGTAAACTTACAAGTTTGATTTTTTCACAGCTGAAAGAAACCGTAGATTTGAGTATTTGATATAAATTTCAACTTGATATCTTTACGTGTTCTTGAGAAAAATGGTCTTGACAGACGGACAGACGAACAACAAACTGATCCTATAACGGTTCCGTTTTTCCTTTTGAGGTACGGAACCCTAAAAAAGGGTATTATGGACCCTTTTCGGCTTAGTACACATTTTTCGCGTAACCCTGAAGATATACCTACCTAAGTAGGTACATTCGTATGCAGAAATTGCTCTACCTACTGAGGGTACTCGTTATTATTCTCGTACGGTGTGGAAAAGATAACCAATCCATTTTACTTATCGTCGTGAATACTTTACGTATTTCTATTTTAGGAACTGTATAAATAATAGTAGATTATTTACCAAGGGGTATAAAGCGTCACGGGCTTGTTGATGTTGAATCCCGAGCGTAATGATTTTCACATTTCACACCACCTGCTCGACATTGTAACCTGTCTATTATATGTAGGTAAGTAATGCAACCAAATCAAAAGCAAGTAATATATTATGCACTAAGGGAATAAAGCAGTGTCTTATGTCGCGGGCGGCATATTGAACCCTGAGAGTAACGAGGGACTCTAAAGCGAGGGAGTTATATAGAGTCCTGAGTGAAGTGAGGGGTTCAAGCTGCCCAAAACGAAAACAGGCTTTATTCCAGAGGAGCATACTCTACTTTTCACACCTTCTGCGAGATAATAAAAAGCCAGGTTTCACTGAAAATCACAACACCAAACACCGTCTTTTGTTTCACATTCTTTGTAAACTTAACTAACTTTTTTCTACTTATGGTGACCAGTTCGATTTTCGAATAAACCTCTTTACAATGCCATATGAACATTTTTTTACGTAGAGTTTTCCACGACTTTCCACACGTATTTGACTTTCCAAATTCAAATTACTTTATTCCCTAGGGAGTTTCATACAACTTTATACCCCTTAAGAGATAATGCTTTACTTTACGTTGAGGTTGCATGATAATATGTAATCGGACATTGTCGAGCAGGTGGTGTGAAAAATAATATTGTCTTACGGTCCAGCCGGGCAAAAATATTGTACTAAATTTATTTATAACCCGCTAGTCAACAATATTATTTGAATTTAGAATTTGGCACCTGAACTATAAATATATCGAGTATAGATATATCTAATAACAGATAAGTATATATGAAAAAAATTATAGTTTTTGTTTTGAAGGTACATGAAATAAGACATGAAATCAGTACTACTCAAAAAACAAAATTTTGTTTTTCGTTTCGCAGTAAGATCTTTTGTACTTATAAATTATTGCACAAGATTTTGTTTAAAAATTATTTTAGTCATCTGCAATAAATTAAAATTTATTTATGAAATGAAAACCATCATTGAAATTATGGTTAGGATCAAATTGAAGAAACATGCTAATCTTTACTTCGGAATAAACCGGCCAAGTGCGAGTCCGGCTTGCGCACTGAGGGTTCCGTACCACCACAAAAATCAAAAACGAAATTACCGCAGTTATAATAATCGTATATAACTTGGTAATGAACAAAAACTTGTCACCGACTCATACTTGGCCATTATTTATTATTTGTTGTTATACTTTAGAGTGTGTACTATAATCGTGCCAAGTTTGACGCTTGGACGTATTACCGTTTTACATTAGAGCTAATACAAAAATACGTAAAAAAAAAAACGTTTGTTCCATTACGTTTTTACTTCTGACTTTATTATTATTTCTTAATTAATCCGCCGTAACAATACATATTCTGTAAAAAAGGGTTTGTCTTGTCTGTAGGTTTACGGACGATAATTTTACGTGATAACGCTTAGGCCGATCGTGTCTCTCTGTCGCTTGTTCCGCGCTCTCGCTTGCACGCGCGGCTCAGGCGGAACGTGACAATTTTTCGTGCGTGCAGCCGGCGTTCATCGATTTATAAGACGTTATCACGTGAAAAAAAAAACTGGCTATCTATTACAGTTCGAAAGATACAGCCGTTAATAGGTAGGGCAGACAAAAATCGTAGGCTTAGTAATAGGGTCCCGTTTATACACAATATTAACAAGTCGTTCCCTAACAATGAGGTTTAAAGACCTTTACTTATTAGTCAGTAAACAGATTTCTAGTAGGTACCTTCTTGGATCAAAATGGTACCTTATTTATACCAATCACACAGGTGAATCTTGAAGATCGCATATTCTGCAGATTTCTGCTTGCATAATTTTTGATTTGATTTTATTTTTAAACAATCCACAAACACAAAAACACGTGAAATTGACATGAAATTTTCCTAAATCAAAAATCTTTTTATCGAATAACTAAAAGTAACCTATTACTTTTGTTCGACTAGATCTAAGATGATATCATAGATATAAATAACAATTTGAATTTTGGTAGGCAGAGGGTTCAGAAAAAGATGGCAGAGAATTCAAAACACAAGTAAGTAATAATGGTAATTAAATAGGTAGGTAAACCTCTTATCTACCTATGGGTAAATAAAATTAATCAGCCTTTTGGGCATAAATTGGTGTTTATATTCTTATCCGCCAGCGAAATATAACTGCTTTCCGCTAACATAAACATTCAAATACCTAACATACAGCTACTATTATGGCTAGGTACCATAGTGTTTTTTTCTTCTTATAAATAACTGGCCGAGAGCGTTTCGAGACATGCATATATGGTAGGGTTCCGTAGCCAAAGCCATTAAAATTGTAGTCATATTAATAAATTGGTGGTTATAGATTTTTTTTAACGATCGAAGCTCTGTATAGTTATCCAAACAGAGATGTATCATCCCGACATAACATATACCTATCTATATGGCCTATGGGTGGCTACCTATATGGTTATGGTTATATTTTATGGTTTAGTCAGTAAGAAAATTACTAGGAAAACATTATTTGTTAACATAATTTTACGAAAAGGTCCATTGAGCTAGAAGGTTTTTAATTTATTTGTTAGTTGCTTGATTAACTCTTTATTGTTGTACTTACACACCATGAAATTTGATACAGAGAACAAAAAAAAAACTACAGTTTTATAGCTATAAGTAAGTTATAATCTGATAATGATAATAGTTATTTATGATACAAGTGCGGTAAGTTGGTTATTACAAACGAGTAGACGAATGTAAGCCCGAGACGAAGTCGAGGGCTTACCATAGTCACGAGTTTGTAATAACCAATCCGCACGTGTGCCATACAACGTTTTACAACATATTTGCGAGAAAAAAACAAAAAATGGAAATTAAAAAAATATATTAAAGTACACACACGGTGCTATACAACGGAGCGTGCGGTAATAGTTATTTATGATACAAGTGCGGAAAGTTGGTTATTACAAACGAGTAGACGAATGTAAGCCCGAGACGAAGTCGAGGGCTTACCATAGTCACGAGTTTGTAATAACTAATCCGCACATGTGCCATACAACGTTTTACAACACATTTGCGAGAAAAAAAGGCTACAAATGAAACAATTTTTGTTTATAACTTAATATCAGTCACAACAATAGTTTCTATAATATAATAAGAAAATGGCGCGAACATGCAAATAGCGCCACTATCACGTGGTGAAAATTAGAACTACATCTTTCGTCTCATTTTCTCTTTAGTATTAAACTGAGACAAACGTATTGAGCAAAAGCGCTTCCAAGGAGGTTTGATCATTCAGCTTATTTATTCTCGTAATATGAAACTCTTTTGTGGAATTCTTATGTAATTATGATGGAAATTAAAAAAATACCGTAAGGTACACGCACGGTGCTATACATCTGAGCGTGCGGACAAATTCATTACCGCACGCTCCGTTGTATGATCCGTAATGTTTAACTTTCGAACGATGTATACAGGCTTCGTAAGTGCACTTTTTGAGCAAATGTGTTGTAATAGTTATTTATGATACAAGTGCGGAAAGTTGGTTATTACAAACGAGTAGACGAATGTAAGCCCGAGACGAAGTCGAGGGCTTACCATAGTCACGAGTTTGTAAAAACCAATCCGCACGTGTGCCATACAACGTTTTACAACACATTTGCGAGAAAAAAAGGCTACAAATGAAACAATTTTTGTTTATAACTTAATATCAGTCACAACAATAGTTTCTATAATATAATAAGAAAATGGCGCGAACATGCAAATAGCGCCACTATCACGTGGTGAAAATTAGAACTACATCTTTCGTCTCATTTTCTCTTTAGTATTAAACTGAGACAAACGTATTGAGCAAAAGCGTTTCCAAGGAGGTTTGATCATTCAATTTATTTATTCTCGTAATATGAAACTCTTTTGTGGAATTCTTATGTAATTATGATCGAAATTAAAAAAATACCGTAAATCACACGCACGGTGCTATACATCTGAGCGTGCGGACAAATTCATTACCGCACGCTCCGTTGTATGATCCGTAATGTTTAACTTTCGAACGATGTATACAGGCTTCGTAAGTGCACTTTTTGAGCAAATGTGTTGTAAAATTCATTACCGTACGCTCCGTTGTATGATCCGTAATGTTTAACTTTCGAACGATGTATACAGGCTTCGTAAGTGCATTTTTTGAGCAAATGTGTTAATATAATTATTAAAATATAATTTTGAATTTAGGATCAGTATTGTATTGTGAGTTTCTATATCTTATAGTTTAGAAATGCAGGGGGAGGGGACCAAATTTTTGCCACTTTGGCGGGCTGTATTTCGCATAATGATAGATTTTATACAAAAATTTTTCAACAAACCTTATCTTCCTTTTAAAAGACCTATTCAACGATACCCTATCATCACCATGCACATGTATACCTATTTACATAAGTGTACTGATATGCTCCTTACACTCGCAACATATACCACTATAATGTATGGCATAGCTTTACAGGACTTTACAGGTGTTTACAGCACCTAGCGCCTCTCTAAAAATGTTGGCACTATAGTGGTGTAAGCTTTTTTCTTAGTTCACACATAAACAGAACTTTCCTCCACTTGAATGCTCTTATGGTGTTAATAAAATGAAAGCTGTATAACAGCATAGCCGAAATACTCTACTAATGCCAAGAGTGTTACAATATGATCTTCTACTTTAAACTGCCACTGTAGACTAAACGCAGTTGTTGGACCATGACTGAACCTTTATAAGTGCTTACTAATGCTTGAAGTTCACCTGTATACCAAAAGTGAACAACTAATCAGCAATTTGTGCTACTTGGGCAGGAACGGAACAGGGTTGGATGGGAAATTGATGGGAATGGCACAAGGGGGAGATGGGAAGTGGTAACAAAATTTATAATTTCGCTGGAAACAGGCTATGAAATCGCTATGGAAATGGGAACGTGAGCGGGACGGATGCGGGACTAAAGCTGAAAGAATGGGATGGAGTAAAGTGATGTCCAGGACGGGTACGGACCTGGAGCGAGAAAAATGGGACGGGAGTTACAGGACGGATCCGGGGTTGGTGCGGAAAAATCAGAACGGGAAAAAAGTGACTAAGAGATGGATACGGGACTGGAGCCTTCGTCGAAGGCTCGAAGGCTGGAGCGGAAAGGACGGGACGGGAGTAGCTAACGCATCGCGACTCAGGCGTTTCTCACCGCCAACGCAACCCCCGCGAGGCAGCCCGTGCCTCTCGTGATTGTGTATTTTATATAATCACCACTGCGAGCGCGTTCAAGTGCCCTAGTTCGGAGTAAGTTACATTTTAGTCGGATTATAAATTGTCAGGGGTCTTTGAAAACAAATTCACGTACGCAATCTGTGACGTCAGCATTCATTGGGTAGGTATATAAAGACACATAATTTTAACTTCTTAAATAATCTATACAGGGTTACTTTTTGGAGTACGCAAATTTAGTTTTTTTTTGTTTCACCCTTTTTGGAACAAAAATATCAATATAACTTCACCTGAAACGCGTTTTTACTTTATATCCCCGAAAAATGGTTTCCGAGAAAATGTCCGAGCGGGTGATTACGCAGGGCGCAGCTAGTTGCGTATACAATCGTTGGTATTTTAAAGATGCTCCCAATTTTTCAGTCTAGAAACTACCAGGAAAAGGAGCTACACTTGACAGTTCTATGTACTTAAGTGATTAAATCATTAGTTAACGCGTGGTGAATCACACCCAGCTTCTAAATGTAAATAAAATAGGTCCATTACTATATCAGCTTTACCTATCTACGTGTTGGTCTAACCACAACAATAGCTATTATTTATGGACATAAAACATGCGCCAACTAGATGAAAATGAGCCTCTTGAAACTTGTCCGCCAACTTGGGTTGCGTTGCATCAATTTGCGCGGTTGTGGCAAACAGTAGCAAATTAAATGTTTTGGTTATGAATAGTTAAGGGTATAAATAAGTTTAATATATTATTAGAAAAATTATTGATGAAACTTTTCTCGATATAATAAATCGGCGTAATCAGTTACGGCAACCTGTTTGATGTAAAATGTTGCGAGACCGCAAACCGTATCTCGGCCCATAGGTACATGTTCACGTACCTAATTTCCA
Organism: Agriopis aurantiaria; assembly: GCA_914767915.1. Classification (NCBI taxonomy): domain Eukaryota; kingdom Metazoa; phylum Arthropoda; class Insecta; order Lepidoptera; family Geometridae; genus Agriopis; species Agriopis aurantiaria. Next base: position 7,725,282 of record OU612000.1, on the reverse strand, counting down.
GCCACCTGAAGAGGTCACGGTACGGGCCCAATAGCGATTAAAATAGTTGCAATTGTAAATACTCGCAGCTATCCGTGGACTGACATGATCGTCCGCTGCGATCTGTTGACATCAGCTGGACCGATCATTACAAAAGATCCGAAAATACAGAATAAGTAGTAAATAAAAAGCCTTGTACAAAGGGCGAAGTTCTCAGGAAGCCAAAAGGTTAAAGAACAAGACGCTGTATTACGATGAGTTCACTTTTTGGTCAATAAATCTCTTCAGACTACGCTATAGTATAACGCATTTGTAGCCAGGGGCGGATCCAGGATTTCATTTGGGGGGGGGCATGGGCGCCAGGTAGCATTGGGGCGCCGAAATTCTAAAAGCAAAAAATTTAATCAAGCATGGCGCCTCGCGCTTCGTGGTCACGTGGCAAGCAGCGGGCACACTATAGCGTTGTTTGTAACCCGCTTAAAGTAGTTTACGTCCTGAATACTTCTAATGCCGGAATCAGTTCCTGAACGATCGTTTACAGAAATGAAACGCGCCGAAAGAACATCTCGCTCTACCCTGATCAAAGGCTACGGCCGGCGCTGCAAGCATTCATGCTCACCATCGAATGCACCTTCTTGCGGCGGCGTCGTGTGCCGATCGCTCTCTTGGATATGGTTGAGGATGGAGATGGCTGGCAATACGTCATACTCGTGATCGGGTGTTGCTTGCAGGTCACTGATCTGCTCGCGTTAACGGCTTAAGATTTGCCAAATCGGTATTTTTAACCTAAGATATAGGACAAACCACAAATCGTACCGACTAGAAAAAAATATCGCTCATGAGGGAAATTCAACTTGATTAATTTTACTATCACAGAAGTTTATTTTACTTGCTACATTTTGAATAAAAAATATTATTCTAAAGTCTATTTCATCACCATAGCCCGAGTTATTGCGATAACCACAAATGCGTTCCAGTTGATTCTTTCACCTGCACATAGGAAACTTAATAATATGAATATTAGCTTTTTAAATTTATTTTTTAGGCCCCTGGTACGTATGTTTAGTAATATTATGAAATAGACGCGCAGAAGATACCTAATCCACGTGACCAAAACACCCGCGCGGTTCTGGTGGCTGCATGAGACGGGCATCTTAAACCCTTAAAACAATTTAATCCTGTTATTACTAGTTTGTGTGTATTATACACAAACTAGTAATAACAGGACTAAATTGTTTTAACCATGAGATCTTTTATTTTTTATTTTTTTTAACATAACATAATTTATTGGTAAACACTTATTTACATTTTTTTTTAGTGTTTCTGCCTTTGCTTTAGTGAAAACACTGTGTTGCAAAGGCAGCGTCTTCCAAAGGTACAATTATAAATAGTTTTACAATAATCTGTTCATTATAAAAATAAAATACACATAAATTTAAATGTTAATCTAACTATTAACTTTCATCTCCCAGTATTGTGTACAGCTTAAGTATAATTCTTCTGTCCATGTGTTTGTCACCTAACTTCTCCTAAAAGTAGTTCATAATAAGTACAACGATCTCCTTCCGGCTTAGTACTACTGTTATGTATAACCCTGTATTATATTATACCGTAGTCTGAACTGAACGCACCACATTTCCTTAAAAAATCGGTTTGAACTATGTCGTCACTTATAATGATTTATGAAATGCTACATGATGGCATTTGTATCAGCATCGCAGCTCGTTTGAGTAAAAAAACAAGAAGCAACGAACTCATTAAACATGGTGTAGGATATCTAAATGATCAACAAAACCAACTGGTTTACGAATTAATCTAATAGGTATTATTTGATAACTTGGTCTCTTCTATTCTTTTTGTTTTGATCAAGTTTGCATAAGTGACCTGTGGGTTTGTTCAAAGATGTATTTTTTGACGAAAAAATACCTAAAACCAATGCTAAGTCATGTCAGAGACCTTCAGGCGTGTCAGTATAGTGCGCTCTCTGTCTAGCATGAAACTAAAATGCTTATAGGTATCTCATTTATTTTTGAACAAATTTTTATTTTGTTTTTGTTGATGTGCTCTATTTATGATCAGCTTTTTTATGAGGCATTAAAAAAAAAATTGTCGTCGCACTGGATTAACTTTAACCTAAGCTACCTAATTTTTGCCACGGATAAAATCATGGTTGTAATCCATAAAAAATGGAATTGACAACCTTCCTCCTTTTTTGAAATCGGTAAAAATTGAGCCATTTTTCATTCAGCAGAGGTTGACATATCTAGTTTACTGACCTAATCCTGACAGAAGTGGTTAGTGGAACAAGTAGGGCCGCATCGCTGTGGCCAATTTTGTGCTCTCGCGTCTTTCATGTTATAGGTACTAGACACGCAGTTTTTTTAGAATTTCTGCGCCTAAATAGGTAGGTACTACGCGACAGTCACATGGTTCACAACTTCTTGGTCCATATAGTTACCTTGCTACCAATGATCATTTCAGAGAGGTGCAACGGTGGCGCGAACTGCATCTCCTTGGACAGATGCACTGGCCTGTACAATCAGCTGCAACAAGGCGCAACCCAAGCTCTCACGGACCTGTTGAGGACCCTGCATTGCGGCTTCGAGAAAAATAACGCTCCTTTGGTACGAGCATTCATGTACCTCTTCACTACTTTGTAATAAATCACATCATGGATTTGCAACGGTGGTGCAACTTCATCATTCTGGAGTCGAGCTCGTTTACTGTACAACCAGCTGCAGTGAGGTGCCACTCAGCGGCTAATGCAGCTACTAGAGCCAGCACTGTGGCTACCAGAACTACCGCGATCGTTTGGTACGTATTTAGTATATAGGCAAAATTCTGCTGATGTGAAATGTTATCACAAGAGCAGTGTACTGTACACTTTCACACCTAGGTTCTTGTACGATCACCGAAGTAAAGCTACTTCGGACGCGATCGGTACTTGGATGGGTTGCCACCTGGGCGTGATGTCTTATTGCACTACTTCTTTGTACTTTAGTAGTTAATAATTTAAGTAGCTTATAGCCTTAGTGATAATAAGTAATTATAAGAAATAATAATGTAATCAAACCACCGGACCGGCTAGACAAACAGTTTTCGGTTAGTTATTTTTTTTAAATCAAAAACCGATTCACTGATGGAAATCCCATTCGTTGCAAGATTAATTTGGAAACAAAGCACTATTCAATGCCACCCGTAGCATGCATAATTGGTATTTTACAATAGCCTGACAATCAAATCTACGTTACAGATATGCTGCCCGCCTGAGTTCCTGTACGCGCTTAAAGTTAATGCCGTAAATCCTCTGATCTTGCTTCCGTCAAGCAAAGAGTGCGGCATCCAGAACAACGACAGGATAGTCGGCGGTGTGCAGACAGACATCGACGAGCACCCCTGGATGGCGCTACTCCGCTATGACAAACGTGAGTCGGCTAAACCAGCCATAATAAAAAAAATACTAACTGCGTTTCTTTAATGCCGTACTTGGCAAACAAGCTAACGGGCAGCCTGATGGTAAGCAAAGCAATCCCCGTCGCCTATGGATACCTGTAATACCATAAGGTCCGTCATTGGTTTTAGCGTGATGTCATGACACGAGGAGTATTAAGACGCGTCGATATTAGACACCTATATAATCGGTCAACATATGTTAAGTAGATCAGGAGATTAGAGAGAACACACATGGACATCTTCGGACAAAATAAAATTAATGGACGGGCCATAACCATTGAACTTACTCAGTAAAAACAGAAATATACTTCAACGCCTAATTATAACCATGTACAGTACATTTGTTACAAAAAATAGATAGCGGTTTTTTGTTGTGTATTTACACTTCGGGAAAGCACACGACGGCATAATTTTGTCTGATGTTTCGTTATCATGTAACAATAGACTCGTGTCGCACTTCCTACGGCTAAAGACCGACTGAAACGAAATGAGCGCCGGCGCTCATTTTGTAATCTTCAAAAGTGCGCTTCTTCTGGGCCCGTTCAGTTATTTTATTTTGATCGAAAATGGACATACATGCATAGACCGATGAATTCTAAGACATAGACTGTATATATTACTCTATGACATAGACAGTCAAACTCATAACCCTTCTTTTGACGTAGTCGAATAACTCAAGTTATCTCTTTAGTAAGTTTTAAACATTTATGAATAAAAAATATCACTGGTTGTGAATTTAAAAAAACCGATTAGACCGTAGAGGGAGAAAGCAATACTTAGCCTATGGATTAGACCCATGGAAGGTGCATGGAAGTCTTTAGCGTTCGGGAAATTGCGTGACATCTTCTCGTCTAAGATACCACAGTGCCTAAAGACAAGGGTCTTTGATCAGTCTGTGTTGCCAGTGATGACATATGGTACTGAGACGTGGTCCTTAACTGTTGGCCTTTTGGAAAAACTCAGTCACACAGCGGGCAATGGAGAGAGCTATGCTCGGAGTTTCTTTGCGCGATAGAATCCGAAACGTGGATATTCGCCAAAGAACCAAAGTCACCGACATAGCTGTTAAAATTTGCAAGTTGAAGTGGCAATGGGCAGGCCACATCGCTCGGAAGAAAGGTTTTTGAGTGGAGATCACGAACCGGAAGACGCAGCGTATGTAGGCCTCCCACTAGATGGACCGACGACATAGTAAGTCGCTGGCATCCAGTGGATGCAAAAGGCAGGCTGTCGTTCAGTGTGGAGGTTAAAGGGAGAGGCCTATGTTTAGCAGTGGACGTCTTCTGGCTGATGATGATGATGATGAAGTCTTTAGGGTATACAAAGTCCTTGATTAGACCATTGATGTAAGTAACTGTCATTGGATTAGACACTATCATTAGAATAACATTGCAAATAGTACGTTTAAATGAATTATCGTGTTGATATTTTGTATAGGATGGCGGAAGAAATAAACGATTTTTTCGAGTTTTATCTCCTCCGTCAACAAACAGTTGGACTGCCTATAGACCGTTGATGGTCTAAAGATAATCCACTTGCTCAAGCCCACTACCAGTATTACCCGTATTTAATTTCCATTGTAGCGAATAACGGATGGGGATTTTACTGTGGCGGTGTTCTGATATCTCCACGATATGTCTTGACGGCTGCTCACTGCGTCGGCGGAGACCTGCCTGCTAACTGGATATTGTAAGTGTAAACCTATTCTTGTTTATCACATTTGCTAGAAGATGCCGATTTCCAAGCAGCAAGATTTTCGCTCCATCCCGGGTTTACCACCGCACCGGCCGCCATCGCCAGAAATGCCATCCGCACATTATAGATACGTGGAAGTCTCGCATTGTTCGATTTGATCGATTGTTTCTGCCACGTACCTGTAAGTTGTAGAATGGCTTACCAGCTTTGGTTTTTCCTCCGAAGTATAATTTGGACTGCTTCAAACGAAGGGCGAATAGAGTCCTCAAAGGTAGGCAACGCACTGACAATGCCCCAGGTATTGTAGGTGTCTATAGGCAGCGGTGACCACTACCAGACCAGGTGGTAAACAGAAAGAGAGAAAACTCGGCGTAAATATTTTAACTCTACTACGAAGGGGTTAATGTTTATATTTGCAGTTTGTGTAATTAATGCCACCAGAGCGAAAGTCCGGCTCGGCGAGTGGAACACTTCGACCAACACTGATTGCGTGCAGGAAGACTGCGCCACCCCTGTTCTGGATGTGCCAATAGAAGAGATCATCCAGCACGAGGGTTACAACACTGACGACTCCAACCAGCTCAACGACATCGCACTGCTGCGCCTCTCCAGGAACGTACAGTATACTGGTAAGCTGTCATATATTGTGGTAACTCAGCGCGAATTTATAGGCAGCGAGAACTCTGATACCGCATTGGCCGGGTTTGCCTCAAGATCGTTATCGGAATATTTTTGAAGTGAAAACTTCTATAGGCACGTTGGGCACTTTTTGGGATCAAAGCACTGCGTGACTATCATGCTCAGATATTATGACATGTATCCGTAATTTATCAATACAGTGCCATCTCTTGTGGAATATGTGAATTAGTACTTAAGTTTTCAATTCTGACGGGCGGTCAGTCCTACGACTGATGTTTTTTGTTCTTCGGTCAGGACAAGGATTCATATCAGGACCCGTTTTCCGACTACCTTCGCTCTAAAAATACCGCACGGGTGACGTCTTTAAAAAATACTACAATAAAATTAATTTACAATAAATCTTAGGGTGAACGAAGATATAGAAAACTATAGAAGTGCATTGAGCAACATGAGGAATTAGCGAAAAATCTTACAAGTTGAATAGCGGAGAAAAATAATTATGTACTTAGATAAATTAAAAATAAATTATGGATATTAAACAATATTTTATGTATATTATACAGATTTTATAAAACCGATATGCCTACCGTTGACGGATGAACTGCAGCGAAACAGGTTTGAGGGAGAAGAAATGGAGGTCGCCGGTTGGGGAAAAACTGAAAACCGTAAGTAAAATCTAGTAAAATGGCGCCGTGACTAGCTGACTTTTATGTTTTTGAGGGGGTGAAGCAGAGGCAGTGGCGGCCGACTACAGCGGGGCGCACCGCGTGAATCTCGCAGAAACGTGACGACCTTCACCTATACAGAGCTAAAGACATGTAATTTCGTCGGTCCACAGCAAAGCTCTGTTGGCCTAGTGGTCTGGCACCGCGCTGGTAAACCACGAATGCCCGGTTCTAATCTAGTACGATGTAGATATTTTTGGACTCAATTTTTTATCATAACATTACGCATTATGCAAAGGGACCCTTTGCATAATGCGTAGTTATAAAAGTCGTACACGCGCACGGCCCAGACGCACACAGCGACGGGACGACGGAGAACAAACAAACCATAATTCAATCAAACCATATAGTTAGGTTTTAATATTTTTTTTTTTTTTTTTGTTTTTTTTTAAATAGAGTAAAGTTAAAACTGTATATTAAACTGATATTAAATAAATCAATTTAGTAAACCAAAAAAAAAAAAAAAAACAAACCATATTGCTAGTTTTAATTATTAAAATTTACTTTCGTCGTACGTTTCAATATTTTATGTTTCTTTTTTGCACCAAATATTTTACCTATTATATTATAGTTTATAGACTTACTCCTGGTATGATTCTACTAACTTGATGGTAGAGTTCGGAGACTGCTAAAACTGCTAAATAGGGAAAGCGAGATAAGTCAAGGTTGGGCTCGTTTTTTTAGTCTTAGTGAGAAGTGTTAGTCAAGGAATAATTTGACTGAGCTGATGGTGGAATTTGGAAGACTGCTACTGGAACTGCTAGACGGAAAGACCTAGAAGTGTCGAGTTTGGGCTCGTTTCATTAGTCGTGATGAGATCTTCTTCCAGGAATATATTGACTGACCTGATCGAGGACTTCGGAGACTGCTACTGGAACTGCTAGACGGAAAGAGCTAGAAGTGTCGAGTTTGGGCTCGTATAATTAGTCGTGATGAGATCTTCTTCCAGAAATATTTTGACTGACCTGATCGAGGATTTCGGAGCCAGCTAGTTGAACTGCTAGACGGATAGAGCTAGAAGTGTCGAGTTTGGGCTCGTTTCATTAGTCGTGATGAGATCTTCTTCCAGGAATATTTTGACTGATCTGATCGAGGATTTGGAAGACTGCTACTGGAACTGCTAGACGGAAAGACCTAGAAGTGTCGAGTTTGGGCTCGTTTCATTAGTCGTGATGAGATCTTCTTCCAGGAATATTTTGACTGACCTGATCGAGGACTTCAGAGACTGCTACTGGAACTGCTAGACGGAAAGAGCTAGAAGTGTCGAGTTTGGGCTCGTTTCATTAGTTGTGATGAGATCTTCTCCTAGGAATATTTTGACTGACCTGATCGAGGACTTCGGAGACTGCTACTGGAACTGCTAGACGGAAAGACCTAGAAGTGTCGAGTTTGGGCTCGTTTCATTAGTCGTGATGAGATCTTCTTCCAGGAATATTTTGACTGACCTGATCGAGGATTTGGAAGACTGCTACTGGAACTGCTAGACGGAAAGACCTAGAAGTGTCGAGTTTGGGCTCGTTTCATTAGTCGTGATGAGATCTTCTTCCAGCAATATTTTGACTGACCTGATCGAGGATTTCGGAGCCAGCTAGTGGAACTGCTAGACGGATAGAGCTAGAAGTGTCGAGTTTGGGCTCGTTTCATTAGTCGTGATGAGATCTTCTTCCAGAAATATTTTGACTGACCTGATCGAGGATTTCGGAGCCAGCTAGTTGAACTGCTAGACGGATAGAGCTAGAAGTGTCGAGTTTGGGCTCGTTTCATTAGTCGTGATGAGATCTTCTTCCAGGAATATTTTGACTGATCTGATCGAGGATTTGGAAGACTGCTACTGGAACTGCTAGACGGAAAGACCTAGAAGTGTCGAGTTTGGGCTCGTTTCATTAGTTGTGATGAGATCTTCTTCTAGGAATATTTTGACTGACCTGATCGAGGACTTCGGAGACTGCTACTGGAACTGCTAGACGGAAAGACCTAGAAGTGTCGAGTTTGGGCTCGTTTCATTAGTCGTGATGAGATCTTCTTCCAGGAATATTTTGACTGACCTGATCGAGGATTTGGAAGACTGCTACTGGAACTGCTAGACGGAAAGACCTAGAAGTGTCGAGTTTGGGCTCGTTTCATTAGTCGTGATGAGATCTTCTTCCAGCAATATTTTGACTGACCTGATCGAGGATTTCGGAGACTGCTACTAGAACTACTAGACGGATAGAGCTAGAAGTGTCAAGTTTGGGCTCCTCGATCAGGTCAGTCAAAATATTCCTAGAAGATCTCATCACGACTAATGAAACGAGCCCAAACTCGACACTTCTAGCTCTTTCCGTCTAGCAGTTCCAGTAGCAGTCTCCGAAGTCCTCGATCAGGTCAGTTAAAATATTCCTGGAAGAATATCTCATCACGACTAATGAAACGAGCCCAAACTCGACACTTCTAGGTCTTTCCGTCTAGCAGTTCCAGTAGCAGTCTTCCAAATCCTCGATCAGGTCAGTCAAAATATTCCTGGAAGAAGATCTCATCACGACTAATGAAACGAGCCCAAACTCGACCATTCTATCTCTTTCCGTCTAGCAGTTCCAGTAGCAGTCTCCGAAGTCCTCGATCAGGTCAGTTAAAATATTTCTGGAAGAAGATCTCATCACGACTAATGAAACAAGCCCAAACTCGACACTTCTAGCTCTATCCGTCTAGCAGTTCCACTAGCTGGCTCCCAAATCCTCGATCAGGTCAGTTAAAATATTTCTGGGAGAAGATCTCATCACGACTAATGAAACAAGCCCAAACTCGACACTTCTAGCTCTATCCGTCTAGCAGTTCCACTAGCTGGCTCCGAAATCCTCGATCAGGTCAGTCAAAATATTTCTGGAAGAAGATCTCATCACGACTAATTAAACGAGCCCAAACTCGACACTTCTAGCTCTTTCCGTCTAGCAGTTCCAGTAGCAGTCTTCCAAATCCTCGATCAGGTCAGTCAAAATATTCCTGGAAGAAGATCTCATCACGACTAATGAAACGAGCCCAAACTCGACCATTCTATCTCTTTCCGTCTAGCAGTTCCAGTAGCAGTCTCCGAAGTCCTCGATCAGGTCAGTTAAAATATTTCTGGAAGAAGATCTCATCACGACTAATGAAACAAGCCCAAACTCGACACTTCCAGCTCTATCCGTCTAGCAGTTCCACTAGCTGGCTCCGAAATCCTCGATCAGGTCAGTCAAAATATTTCTGGAAGAAGATCTCATCACGACTAATTAAACGAGCCCAAACTCGACACTTCTAGCTCTTTCCGTCTAGCAGTTCCAGTAGCAGTCTCCGAAGTCCTCGATCAGGTCAGTCAAAATATTCCTAGAAGAAGATCTCATCACGACTAATGAAACGAGCCCAAACTCGACACTTCTAGCTCTTTCCGTCTAGCAGTTCCAGTAGCAGTCTCCGAAGTCCTCGATCAGGTCAGTCAAAATATTCCTAGAAGAAGATCTCATCACGACTAATGAAACGAGCCCAAACTCGACACTTCTAGCTCTTTCCGTCTAGCAGTTCCAGTAGTAGTCTCCGAAGTCCTCGATCAGGTCAGTTAAAATATTTCTGGAAGAAGATCTCATCACGACTAATGAAACAAGCCCAAACTCGACACTTCTAGCTCTATCCGTCTAGCAGTTCCACTAGCTGGCTCCGAAATCCTCGATCAGGTCAGTCAAAATATTTCTGGAAGAAGATCTCATCACAACTAATTAAACGAGCCCAAACTCGACACTTCTAGCTCTTTCCGTCTAGCAGTTCCAGTAGCAGTCTCCGAAGTCCTCGATCAGGTCAGTCAAAATATTCCTAGAAGAAGATCTTATCACGACTAATGAAACGAGCCCAAACTCGACACTTCTAGCTCTTTCCGTCTAGCAGTTCCAGTAGCAGTTTCCGAAGTCCTCGATCAGGTCAGTCAAAATATTTCTGGAAGAAGATCTCATCACGACTAATGAAACGAGCCCAAACTCGACACTTCTAGCTCTTTCCGTCTAGCAGTTCCAGTAGCAGTCTCCGAAGTCCTCGATCAGGTCAGTTAAAATATTTCTGGAAGAAGATCTCATCACGACTAATGAAACGAGCCCAAACTCGACACTTCTAGCTCTTTCCGTCTAGCAGTTCCAGTAGCAGTCTCCGAAGTCCTCGATCAGGTCAGTCAAAATATTCCTAGAAGAAGACCTCATCACGACTAATGAAACGAGCCCAAACTCGACACTTCTAGCTCTTTCCGTCTAGCAGTTCCAGTAGCAGTCTCCGAAGTCCTCGATCAGGTCAGTCAAAATATTTCTGGAAGAAGATCTCATCACGACTAATAAAACGAGCCCAAACTCGACACTTCTAGCTCTTTCCGTCTAGCAGTTCCAGTAGCAGTCTCCGAAGTCCTCGATCAGGTCAGTCAAAATATTTCTGGAAGAAGATCTCATCACGACTAATGAAACGAGCCCAAACTCGACACTTCTAGCTCTTTCCGTCTAGCAGTTCCAGTAGCAGTCTCCGAAGTCCTCGATCAGGTCAGTCAAAATATTTCTGGAAGAAGATCTCATCACGACTAATAAAACGAGCCCAAACTCGACACTTCTAGCTCTATCCGTCTAGCAGTTCCGTAGCAGACTCCGAAGTCCTCGATCAGGTCAGTTAATCCGTTTCTGGAGAAAGTAACACCACGACTTACCAAACTAGCTCAAATTAAAATAAAATAAAAATTGGTGCTGATGATGACGATGATGATGAAAAGCAGCATTTTTTCCTCTCGTTATAACATCAGCTATCTGAGAGTGAAAATCCCATCAAAATCAGTTTAGCCATTTTGAAGTTTATACGTAATATCATCATCATCATCATCAGCCTTCATAGGGAACATACATACATCGCTTTTTATATGTATATAGAAGAAAGATATACTCAAAGAAGACTGTAACACCCTTTTAGGGTTCCGTAGAATTACAAGGAACCCATATAAGTTCGTTCTGCCCATCAGTCTGTCTGTCTGTCCATCCCAAGTTGTTTAGGACTTCCTAACCACTATAGTAGACTTGCACCCCGCGCATTCACCTACGTAGTAATGAAAAAATTGTGATGATGATGATGAAAAGTTGCTAAATTTTTTCTCGATTTTTTTTCAACTTCAGCTATCTTACGGTGAAAATCCCATCAAAATCGGTCCTGCAGTTTTCGAGTCTATAAAGAACATTACGGACACACACACGCACACGACGAATTATTTCAAAAACATTAGAAAAATAACAAAAATAAACGGAAAAAGTGAGAATTGAACCCGGACCCTACTCAGTCCAGGAACTAATCCATTGCGTCAACCACTCGTCTAATTGAACTATGACGCAACCGGTGAAATTATCCTTCTAATTTATAAAATAATATAAATATACAAACAAATCGACACAAAATGTAATTTGCATTCGACTGCTTGTTTAGTACTTAGTACTTACTTGAAGCCTGACCAAAGAAAGAAAGGGTGCGTGCCATTTGAAATTAGCTAGATATTGCGTACTTCTCAAGGTATCAACTGGAGGGTGTCTATTTAAACTGGACGGAAAGCTATTTTGTATGAAAACGTCGCTGACTGTCCACTTTGTGTGACCTCTGCAAATGCTCGAGACTGCTTTGTTCTTATATTGCCCTGGTACACCGACCACCGATACTTGGAAGTAAATTATTACTATGCCTCTCCACTTATGTCACTCCTCCGTTAGACGGAACCCTCAGAGCGCGAGACCAAAAAAAAAAAACTAACTCAAGTTAAAATATTGAAAAACAAACTTAAGTTTGTAGTTGACAATAAGGTTACTCCATACATTCCAACTACAAAATGTAAGTTTGTAATAGCAAAATAATTATTTTTAAATGATATAACTTCAAATTTATAACTTTCGGATTTATTCCTATATATGTGCTATGAGACCTTGCCTCTTGCCAAATTTAATGATTCTAGGTCAACGGGAAGTACCCTATAGGTTTAGATTCCCCTGTGAAATCGCAAAATATACGACATAAACGTTCATATCTTTTGATTGCTTTGACTTACAACTTTTATTTTTTACAGCCGAAAGAAACCGTAGGCCCAAGTATTTAGTATAAATTTCAACTTGATACCTTTACGCGTTCTTGAGAAAAAGGGTATTGACAGACGGACAGACAGACGGACAACGAAGTGATCTTATAAGGGTTCCGTTTTATCCTTTTGAGGTACGGGACCCTAAAAAAGTAGACTAACTGTGCTCTGCGGGTTCACCTGCGAAGTAATGAAAAAATGGTGATGATGATGATGATAAAAAGATGCCAATTTTTTTTCTCCTTATAGAATCAGCTATCTGACAGTGAAAATCCCGTCAATAATGGCCCTACCATTTTCGAGTAAAGAACATTACACACATGCATACAAACACAAACATACACACACTCACGCACGCACGCACGAACATGACGAATTATTTTAAAAACATAAGAAAAATTACAAAAATTAAAATTATTGGTGACTATGAAGATTTGAACCCGGAGCTTACTCACAGAGTCGCAGAGAACTTATCCATTGCGTCAAACCATTCGGCCAACTGGACTATGACGATTGTGGTGAAATTATCCTTCGTAAACTAATATATACAAACAAATCGTTACAAAATGTAATTTTCATTCGCCTGCCTTTTTAGTACTTATAATGCAAGAAAAAATTGCAGATAAGGTAGGTACTTACTTTACAACTTACGTCAAGGTGTTTTTGTGTCATAAAGTTGAGATTATATTTTGGAGCGGTTAGCGGAACAAAGCGACACACGTCCGTCTAGCAGCGCGCCTCAGCGGTCTCTGTCACATCGCGTAAAAATAAAAGAGAAGTGAAAAAGCGCCGCGGCGGCACGACGTTTCGTTCGACACGTTCGAGCCAATTTATGATTAAATTAATTAATAGATAGAAAAATTGAATTTTAATCAATAAATAAAATTAATGATGTTATTTGTTACAATATTTAACATCATTCTTGTAAATTTTGTAAAGATTTGTTCATTAATACTCGAGATAACATTGTATGCGTTTAGGTAAATTTCAAGGTTAGAGGTTATTTCATGATTTTTTTCTATCGAGAAAATTTATCGGAAACGTGTTTTGGAACTAATGGTACACTCAGAAATATGATCAAGATTACCACATATTTTTTTTACTGCTTTAAAATGAATATATTGTCTTAATATTTTTTTCTGTGAAGCCTTTTTTGTCTGAAAGACCGCCTTAAGGAATAAAAGGAATAACTTTTTTCCCGCGGATATGTACTTGCTACTCTTACTTCTGTTATATGAAACAAAAGAGAGGACAAAACACTAAAAACATGTCAAAATCTCATTATTATAATAGAACCTATTTGGTTAGCTTTGACAAAATATGTAATGTACCTGATCTAAGTTGTTTAGGCACTTCACTATTTCGTATATCCAGAACATACGATTTGGAGTTTTGGCGCCAACGTGAAAAAAAGCATGTCGTCGCATTGTATTATTTTTCGAAACCTGTGTAATTTTGAGTGTTTTTGCATGATAATGTGGGATTGTTATTTATTGAGTGTTCGTTGAGGTGCTCGAATGTGGGTAAGTGATATAACGCGGCGAAACATTTTTGTGTTGTTTCCAAAGCTCCATAGAAGCCTCTTGTAAAGTCTCCACCACTTTACTAGGCCATGACTTTGATTTAATTTGATGATAATTTGATGACGTGACCTACTTTGCTTGACTCTAATTGACTTGTTTAACCAGGTTTAACCCACGGTTTAACCACATTTCACTTTGACATTTCATCAAACATGATAACCACAGATCTACTACATATCTGTGATGATAACAATGTAATACTTACTTGACATTGGAAAAGCAACAAGAGTGCGACGCCAAAATACTCACAAAAAACATTTGTTGGTATTTGACAGAGGATAGCAGCCGAAACACAGATCTACTACCTATAGATTTTCAATGAGCGTGGCTAGCTCAGTACCTCTCGCTTCAACAAGGTGTGTTGCCACATTAAAATGATTTGCTATAAGTTAGGGTAATTTACCTACTATGATGGGTAGTGAATCTTCAATGAGTACTTTGGAAACAATACTACCTTTTAAATATTTATATTTTATACACTATCTGCTGCAACCCACGGAGCTACCTGCAATTTTCTGGGAAGAAAAGTACGTTGTCTGTCCTCATGACACACCCTATCGTCCTGACAAAATTTGACTTAGCCCATGATCTAAGAAAACAAGGTCTAGCAATCTGGGAGTGGTCCCGCAATGACGTCACTGTCCAGTTGCCACTTTATTCAATCAGCTGTTACGTGGTGTATCGTCATCTCTCTCGAACCTGTTGTAAATTGACATCATGACATCATTGCGGGACGCCTACGTAAACATTTTTTCTCAAATTGCTATACCTGGCGGAGTATATTATTATACCATGACTTAGCCGTTTCCTCGTAAAAAAACAGACAGAAAGTTACAAACTTACTTGCGTTTTTATTATAATTATTTGTTAGGATTAGAATATAGTACTAGAAAAAAGGTTGTAAAGTAACCATAGCATGATTTTTTATGATTAATTAAAAATAATAAAAACGTCAAAGAGTTAAAACGGAAGGGCAAAGGAAGGGCCCCCATGCAACAAACGTTAAACGTATTTTTGGATTTGTTCTAGTGTAAAAACGGTAATCCGTACAAGCGTCAAATTTAGCGGATTATAGTGAACATAAGTAAAACAACAAATAATAAACACTGGCCAAGTGCGAGTCAGTGACAAATTTCTGTTTACCACTAAGTTAAGCAACGTCGGGCGCGGTCGGTACTTGGATGGGTGACAGCCTGGGCGTGATGTTGTCTTTTTGCACAACTTTTTGTATTTTGTGATTGTAAAGAACTCTCAGCGCGCGAGCTCGACTCGCGCTTGGTCAGTTTAGTTTTTTCATGAATGGAATTATGTATAACATTCCAAATAATTAGATAAATAGACTCTTTAATGTTTACAGTACAAATTTCACGAACAGCGCGTAGCTTTTTGAATCGGTTCGCCGAAATCGCCTTTTGCTTTTCCAGCTTCATAACTGTGGCCTCATTAATATATATTTAATATTAACATTCACCATATTCATATGGGCATAAAAGGGTCGGTATTTTGCACTTATTGCAATGTGCCAGCTTTTTTCAGCAATGTGACAGGATCAGTTGGAAACCTGCAGAACGAATAATTTATGTTAGTTGCGGTGGGTAATTTCTTTCATAAACTGGCAACATTCATAATTTATTTTCTAAGTGAATAATTTGATAAAATTCATAGAATTAGACCACAAATCGACCTAAAAACTGACTAATTATGAATAAAATATTTGCGAATTGATATCCTGAATTTATTTAGGTGATTGTTACAAACTTTATATGTTTACTTACGTGTGAAATGATATTTCATCGTATTTTCGCTCACTGCGCTTTTTGCAGCCCAAAATGCTACAACCAACCATTGTAAAATATCTTTTACAATTATTTCTCAGAGGAAACACGCATTTATCACATTTAATCACCAAAAAAAGGTAATAAATATAATTCAGACCCGTTTTGTTTGTCACTGATTATTACAGATTTTGACACTTGAGGTACCAAAAACAGGTCACGCCGATAAGGACAACAAAATCTATTTATGTCCTTTTCGTACTTGTGCTGAGCCATATCAAGTTGTCTCTTTCACTAAAATATATTGCCGATCTGGTTGTGTATATCTGTGAGCCGAAAGGATACTGCAACTGATGGATTCAAAATATCAGGTCGGCGATGTTTGTTGGTTTGCCTAGCACTTGTAGTACTAACTGTCTACTTTACTAGGTACTCAATAACTATTATTATGTATATTATTACTCTATTTTAGTTCGTATATTGCTCTGACAGCTGCAGTAACATTGTAAAAAGCTGAATGAAAACCTCAGACTTCTAGCAGGTACTTACCCAATAAACTTTGATGTTTTTTTTATTTAGCTTATTTAGAATGTTTTTGCAGGTATAAGAGCAAATAAACGAAAGGAAATACATAGTGTCATTCCAGCTTACCGCAATTCCAGAAAAAAAATTGGCAAATGAATGCACAAAATTTGCATCCTTTATTTGTATGCAGTATCGTATTGTAATAAAGAGTTTTTAACCATTCCAGTTTCTTTCTAATTATTGGCATAAGTTTATTGCATACTTGCCTGCTATCTTTTCTTCCTACTACATCTACCAACTAGTTTGTTTCAAGAAGTTAGCTTTGCATAGATTTCAGTAATTTTTAGAGTTGCCTTTACTGTTACGTCTGGGTGGCCTGGCACTTGTAATTAGCATGTAATTAACAAACAGAGAAAGCAGACCAGTGGGCTCATTATAGAAGTTTGATTGTGATCGAGATTGCATGCCGTCCCGTTCGCATCTACTTACTCGCACTACGCGCGTGAGTGAGATGGCACGCGATCGTGATCACAATCCGAATCACGAACGGACATCCATAATACCATAGCTGGATATCGAGGCACTATATTGCCATCGGCTTCTAGGTAATTGTTCGTTTAATTACAGGTAGCGAGTCGAACGTCAAGCTCAAAGCCCGCGTGCCGGTCGTATCTAACAGCCAGTGCGGCAATGTATTCGCTAAAGTCAACCGCCTGATAAAGGACACTCAGATATGCGCGGGCGGAGTCGCCGGGCGGGACTCGTGTCGCGGCGACTCGGGCGGCCCGCTGATGGGGCAGACCCGCACAGCTACTAACTGGATGGTGCTGGGAGTGGTGTCCTACGGACCCTCGCCGTGCGGGACTGAAGGCTGGCCAGGTGTTTACACGCGCGTCGGGGCCTATGTCGACTGGATACTGTCCAAGATGCGACTTTGAGTCTAAAGTTGAATTTAATCTAGGCAAGTGGTCAAAGAGATTGTTTATTGCCAAGTAAATAACAAAATTAGAGCAAATCGCCAATTTACGCGATTACGCGAGTTTTAGGTAAAAGTTAACATATTATGGATAGCAGTTTTTAAATTTTATACTTAGCGGAGAATATTTTATTAGTTATAAATTAAAAAAATATAAATGAACAGTTCGACTTACTTGCCTGGATAAAGTCGCAGCATAAAGGATGATTTATGCTAGACCGTGACGGGCACGAGCCGTGACCCGTACGAGGCGGGGAGGAGGATTTAAAACTTCACGAACATTTTACATGAAAGCGTAGGTGCCGGGACACGGCCGAGCCTCGTCCGGGACGCGGCCGACACGGTGTAGCATGAACTGTAAAATGTTCCTGAAGTTCTTGAAGTTCCGTGCCTCGAACGGGTCGCGGCTCCTGCCCGCCACGGTCTAGCATAAATCATCCTTAACTGACTGAGTTACTTATTTGTTTATCGTTGTTTTATACATTATGAGATTTTTTTATCAAAATGATTTTAGGGTTATTTCAAGTAGTCCTGTAAACAAGTTGTATGTGATGATAGGTTTAGTCACAAAATATGTGCCATGTTGTGTTTTCTTGCCTCAACAAAATGTAAATTGAATAGCAAACATACTCATTATTTTAAATGTTATGGATGTTTCATTCTAATAAAATAAACTAGAAAGAAAATCAGTTTCATTGACAACACATGTGTATAATTTAAGAAATTTATTGAACAATATAAAGTAAATAATTTATGATTTAATTTAACCTAGTATATGGCCTATTCCCCGTTCATATTCCATGGAATTATTCCAAGTAGTTGCCAGCACCCACTATCACTTCACAAACCTTTGCCTAAAGATATCGAATAAATTAAATCAATTTGACAATAAAATTGATGCTTTTACAAAGGTCACTTATATTTTTTAAATTGTTAGTAAAGTTTTTGGGACATTTCATTTTTATTAGACCTATGTTTATGTTGGCTCATGGTCTAATTTACCCAAATATGTTGGCATAGCAGTAGAACAATTTTTCTGTAGCAAGATTTTGATCTAGGGACTACAAGTACTATTTTGATCATATTCTTTTGGTTCCGCTCCGCTCAGCTTTGAGGTTAGACAGAACTATGGCAATAAATAAAAGGGAAGAGGAGCTCTAGTCGACGCGTGTGTTTTTTTCGAGGCTTTCGCTCTAACGAGCCAGCTGGGGCTCCACTAAAACATCGCACAATTGATCTTCTTTTCACATTATCAAAATAATTGTTCATAAATTAAGTTATATGATTATTTACGGGGATATTTACCGTGGTAAGGTTGTGGAATGCGAAAAGAGGGCAGATCGTTTTGTCTGACCTAACTTTTTAACTGTTCGACCAACCACCCGCATTCTTCAGTCTTCCCGTGAACATGGTGCATGTAACTGCGCCGAAATATCGGGAGCTCATTCCACAACCTTACCACGGTAAATATCCCGTAAATAATCATATAACTTTGGTGAATAGCCGTGATAGTTTAAAAAAGTGTTTTATTTATATATATACTAAAATTTTCAGTTTTCTATGGCATATGCCGTTAACCAGACTGCTATCCCACTTGGTTGAAAATTATTTGTGACAAGTACAGAATGAATGTATATGTAAAATAAGAATTAAACCTATATAACTTAGAAAAAACCCTAAGTAATAATAAAATGGAATAAACACCGTAATATGTGTTATGACGCTTAAATATACTTGATAAGAGATTCATTTCATAATGTAGAAAGACATTAGGAATTCAATCATAGGCTATTGGAATTTTTAAATTGTCAGTCTACTCAAATGTTTTTAATGGAATGTTATATAATACTAACATCTTGAACCTTAATTGAAGGTATATTAAAGACCTTGCGGTAGACTTATATTCTTTTAAAATCGCAATGAAATTTCTTCGCTAATCGAAATTCGTAATGAATTTTTTTACGCGAATTATATTTTCAAATTTGGTTTCAGCAACTTTTTCAGAAGATTCTACTTGAATAATACTTTGCAATATTGCATGACGCGATCTCTATAACGCGATATTATTAGATTTGATTAAATAAAAAAGCCTACATACCGATATCAATATAAAAAATAAAAAAAGTTCATGTCTTGGTTGTTCAATTCCTTACACATAAGACATAAGGCTTGAATTTCTGAAAATGTATGTCAATCGCGTACATTCGCGTTTTTGGCACCACACAGCGATGTTGATGATCAACGAAATGGGAGTATGCAACAGCTTGGGGTGTACTAAGCCGAAAGGAGATCATTCATAATTATGAACAAGTTGTTCCATACATTTCGTTGAGTGTGAATGACCTTTTTCTATGGAACATCTGATATTTTTTTCTCGATTTCGGAGTCCCACGTTTGTCATAATTATGAGTACAATGACATCCTTTCGGCTTAGTACACCCCGAGCTTATAACCCTGTATATCGGGCACGCGCATGTTTTGACACGCGTACCAATATTAACGCGAATAGAGGGCATAAGGACGTACATACATTGTGGATTTTCCTTGGATACGTACAAAACGTTTCTAATCAAAGGATTGGAACAACCTGCCGGCTTCCTTGTTTCCTGAGAGATATGATCTGGACCTTTTCAAGGCCAGAGTGAATAGGTGTCTTCTAAGTCTGTGTGCTTCATCTTCGTTTACCGACAGGCGAGTTGGTGGTCAAACGCGGACTTAGCCGCGTAAATATAAAACTGGCGCCCTCATATAAAAACAAACATATAAACGGCAGTTTTTGGCTGTAATGAGTTTTATAACTATATACCTTATATTACTAAAAATAATAGTATAAAAATAGGTACTTCATTACCTTCTGGAGAACCTGTTATTGTCGATTTTTTGCTTTACCTATTATGTTTTTTTTTAATGAGGGCGCCACTTATGTCCTCTTTTCACTTTAAAATTGCTATGCTTAACCGACATCAGCATAGCTGAAAATCAAGCCAAGATACCTATGTAACATCAAACATAACGATTATGATTTGTCATATAACATCCATGGCATTATGCATACCATGTAAACATATCATGCATGCATTTTTTGTCAATTATATGTAGGTACATGTACTTAATAGTATTTCTTGGCAAGTGCAAGTTTATAAGTTTGGCACTATTATAAACAAATTATCTTATGAGATTACTAAATAAATATTCAACTTTGAACTTGAAAATAATACTTAGTAAATATAAGTCAAAACCTTAAGACGCCGCTGCGATTTCAACAGGTACATTTTCTTGGGAGATGCCTTGAGGTTCAGGTTCCTCCGGCAACACCTCAGTTTCATGGTCACCGTTCGTCAACGGCTGTTCTTCTACCGGCGAATGTGGTTCTCCAGTACCATTGTCTTCTCCGTTTAACTGCGGACCGTTCTTAATCAGGTCTTCCAGTTTGACACCAAATTCTGGGTCTACTTCCGAGACACCCTTTACGAGTCTATCTTTGTCTTCTTCAGCCCACAATGGAAACCACTCGTTAAACAATTTTATCTGGAAACAATATCAAAACAGGTTTAATAAAATTTTCACCACATTTATTCATTAAAGGAATAAATTTATATATATTATATACTAGCAACGCACCCCGGCTTCGCACGGGTGTTTGGGTTACAATATTGGCGTTTTAGTAAGAATCCCTATTTTCTTTTGAAAATATAATATAGCCTATGTCACCCGGGGATAGTGTAGCTTCCCAACAGTGAAAGAATTTTTCAAATCGGTTCAGTAGTTTCGGAGCCTATTCAATGCAAACAAACAAACAAATCTTTCCTCTTTATATTATTATACTAGCTGACCTGACAGACGTTGTCCTGTCTTAGAACTGTCAAACACGCAAAGTTAAAATTGTAAATCTTATTTTTTACACCTTGGGTTACATTATTGGAGTTTTAGTAAGGATCCTAATTTTTTTGAAAATATAATATAATTTAGCCTACTCAACAGTGAAAGAATTTTTCAAATCGGTTCAGTAGTTTCGGAGCCTATTCAATGCAAACAAACAAACAAACAATCAAATCTTTCCTCTTTATAATATTAGTATAGATTGATTGTTTTTGAAGATTTTATTGTTTGTTTGTTTGTTTATTTGCATTGAATAGGCTCCGAAACTAATAAACCGATTTGAAAAATTCTTTCACTGTTGGGTAGCTACACTATCCTCGGTTAACATAGGCTATATAATATTTCCAAAAAAAATAGGGATCCTTACTAAACTCCAATAATGTAACCCAAGGTGTAAAAAAATAAGATTTACAATTTTGACTTTGCGTGTTTGACAGTTCTAAGACAGGACAACGTCTGTCAGGTCTGCTAGTATTATATAAAAGCGAAATTCACCTACTCACTCACTCACTCCTTTGTTTGATCTGAGACTCACTCATCACGAAATCTCGAAAACTACTTGACCTACGCGGGCAACAGCTAGTCTATACTTCTATACTAATAATAATATTATAAAGAGGAAAGATTTGATTGATTGATTGATTGTTTGTTTGTTTGAATAGGCTCATTGAATAGGCTCCGAAACTACTGAACCGATTTGAAAAATTCTTTCACTGTTGGGAATCTACATTATCCCCGGGTGACATAGGCTATAATCTATACCCGTGCGAAGCTGGGCGGACCGCTAGTACTATATAAATACGAAAGTGTTTTTTGTTTCTTCGTCTTTCATGCACCAACAGAGCAAGATCGATGTGATGTTATGCATATACATATTTGGATGGCTGGAGAGTTTCATATGATACTTCGATCCTGGAAAAATGTACATCCTGAGAGAATATCTATGCTGGTGAAACCGCGGGGTGCAGCTAGTACAGGGGCTTTACGCGGGCTCGAAACAGCGCTGAAAATCACGCGAATGTGAACCTTAACGTGGCAAGATACGGTTTTCAGTCGCACTACTTTTCGCATAACCTAAACTGAATCGCTTAAACAGCCGTAAGGCCCCTGGCTAAAGTTAATAACTGTAGGTTTATACAATGTCAATCAGCTATTTTATATATCTTTATTCGGGACCTGCGACCAGACAGATCTACGGGACAGGAGAGTTACCAAACCGGTGTGTGTGAACTAGTTGACTGTCCCATATCAAGCCAGAGTATTTTAGGGTTCCGTACCTAAAGGGTAAAAACGAGACCCTATTACTAAGCCTACGATATCTGTCTGTCCAACCTTTAAACGGTTGCCTGGAAGAGATCGCTTTAAGCGATAAGGCCGCCTGTTAAAAGCCTAGATAATATTTTTGTTGTAATTTTTATGTTATCCTTGTTTTGTGGTGTTTTAATAAAGAGTTTTTGTATTGTATTGTATTGTAAACGGCTGTAACTTACGAACCGTAATAGATAGCCAGTTGAAATTTTCACAGAATATGTAATGTTACGGCGGATTAACTAAGAAACTATTTAACTGAGAATAAAAAAGTCAAAAAGTAAAAACGAAAGGGGTCCCCATACAACAAACGTATTTTTTTAACGTATTTTTGTATTTGCTCTAATGTAAAAACGGTAATACGTACAAGCGTCGAACTCGGCATGATTATGGTACACACTCTAAAGTATGACAATAAATAATAAATAATGGCCCAGGGTGAGTCAGTGACAAAGTTCTGTTCATTACGAACATATATAACTGGTAATTGGTACATATGGTAAAATTGTGTACATCCTCTCCACACTCACAATCACACATCTACACTTACTACTTACATGTACACACATACGATCGCACCCACCACTCCCACTCAACGATACACTGTCACTCACTCACTCTCTCTCACTCCCTCACAACACACGCACACACACATACACACACACACACACAGGCATACACACACACTAGATAGCTAAGTCAAAGATGTTCTATTCTAAGAAGAGCAGGGACTCCTAACACAGACAATTTTTTGTCTAAATGGAATTCCTGGTCATTTGAAACTGTTTTGTACTATGATTAATGAATAAACAATTATTATTATTATTAATTGGGTTATTTGGATGACCTCATTTTTTTCACAGAATCGTAATGCCATATTTTACTAATATTGAAGTCTGTTTTTAAGTTGATAATTATTGTATTTTGTGGTGGTACTGAACCCTCAGTGCGCGAGCCCGACTCGCACTTGGCCGATTAATTTTTTTATATTGGTAAATTATTGTTGGCCGCTCCCATACCTGAGGTATATTTTCCTCAACATTATAGATAAGAGTTTTACATTCAGGTAGAAACCTTGTTGGTAAAAGTGAGCCAAGTGAGCCAAGGCTGAGTCATTCCATGTTAGTTAACTGATAGTACTGTTATGTCTGAGTAATGAGAGATACCTAGTTAAATTACAGAAACATGAGTCAGGTGACTGCGATATTTCAACAATACTACGAGGTAGGATCATTGAATAATATAAAAAAAAAAAAAAACATAATTGCTTGCATTGCTTGCGTTTAGCCGCCAACTCGCCTGATGTTAGCCATGATGCTATCTACGATAGAGCACACTTGCCTAGAAGAAACCGATTCAGTCTTGATGTATGAATTCTAACAGCAGTAAAGTTTTTTTTTTTTTTTGTTTAAATTAGAATGGCTGTCAAGGCATTTTTGGAAGAAATTTGTTGTAGCCTGTTGCACCCATATAAACGAAACGTCAGTCATTCGAAATCAGTTAACAACTGCGATGCGAAATTCGACGCGTTGATCTAAATAAGATGTTCAATCAAGGTACACTCATATGCCTGGTAACAGATTTTCCTTCTCATTTCCGTTCTATTTACTTCTCTTTTCTGTGATTCTAAGTTAGATTAGGTTAATAGAGATTTTTTTAATACTATTAGCTGTTGCCCGCGGTTTTGTATGCATAGACTTTCATATAAACTCCCCCATGAACCCTATACTAGGTGACGCGGAGAGGGTGTACTAAGCCGAAAGGGGTCCATAGTACTCATCAAAATGAACAAGTTTTACTTAGAAGCTCACTCAAAAATCGCGAAAAAAATTATGGGTTGTTCCATAGAAAACGTTCATCCCACTCGACAAAACATATGGAAGGGCTTATTTTTATTTTTTGTGATTTCAAAGATAATCCTATAGTAAAAGTTGGTTATAAAGATGGGTACTATCAACCCCTTTCGGCTTAGTACACCCTTTAAGCATAGCCCTGCAAAAAAGTGAGGCAGCCGCAGGGGCGGATCCACGATTTCATTTTGGGGGGGGCCATTCTGGATTTCATTTTGGGGGGGTGGGGCATTCTGACAAGGTTCAAAGGAATCAAATCGAAAAATTGAGTCGAATATATGGAATTGCTAGGCCATGGCCCCCATGCCCCCCCCTGGATCCGCCAATGGGCGTCCGTCAAGGACAATACAATTCTTCGATTTGTGAAAATTGCATGGTATATGAGTTATGATATTAGGATTGTTGTTCCACTTACACGGCACTGAAACAAGCTGACAGGTTTGTCTTCACATGAGAGCCCAGCTAACGTCGCAGCTAGGAGCTCAGGCTTGCCACTTTGTGCGTTTGCCAGAATCGGCAAGAAATCTTCACGCTGCAGTTCGCTGAACTCTCCAAACCATTGCAGGAGATACCGCATCTGAGCTTCCGACGTTAACCCTGGTGCTGACATTCTTCTGGTTAATGGACGATGATCACCTGCAAATGTAATTATTTTAATTTTACTAGGCAAGTTTGTTATGTATTTCATGCTACATAATGATTTCCATAACTAAATCCTAAAAATAAAACGGCTTGGACAGGTCCAAGCCGTTTTGATGGAATTTTGATAAAATGGTTTACTATCATGACTCTGAAATCGAAGCACCTTTTACATATAATTATGATAATGTTAAACCGTTTCAGAAATAAATGTTTACTTTATTTTATTTTATAGCCTTTTTTGCTGGTCAAGTTTCTCATCTTGCAATGATGTCAATTATCTATTTTACTGTAAGATTAATTAATTATTATATTTTTGTTATTAAAATACATTAGATGTCAGATTTTTATAATATTATTAATTTGTCATTGACATCGGCTCCGCTGTATTCTTTCCAGCTTGCCTTCCGGCATAGGCCTTTTCCTGGGACTTCCATTCATGCCTCTTTTGTGTTAATTGTTTCCAATTTATACCAGCCTCTTTTTTAATTTCATCTTCCCATCTTACTTGCTGTCTTTCTTTATTTCGTTTTCCCTCTCTTGGGTACCATTCTAATATATCCCTATTCCATTTTCCTTGTTTCCACTTTATATCAAAGGTGCTTCGATTTCACCTTTATTGTGTGAACTGCTAGACTGTGGAATGGGCTACCTGAAAGGGTGTTCCCCGATAGTTACAATCTGGGTCATGATGTCGCAGGTGAATCAGTTTCTTCTAGGCAAGTGTGCTCACTCCATCAGACTGTATTACCTCTACATGCTACCTCTGCCATGCTTTGAGTGTTAATAAACACAAGCTAGGCCTTGGCCAAAACAATGGAACGAACGAATGATGGATGGCATGAGGCACCATTGCCTTTTTCATCCATGTCACCACAACAGCTAGACTGCTTTTCATCATCATTATTTATACTACCATCTACGCCACTGGAGCAACTGTACCAACGGTCCAGAGCCTCACTCCGATATTTCAAGGAGTTGAATTGGCTCGGGTAGGTGCTGGTAGGGAGAAATGCACAATACACCCCAAGCGGCACGTCAGTGCAGGACTTATCGCCCTCATCACGAATAAGAACGATGGATGATTGGGAAGGATCATAGTATATCGTTATTTTAAAAAAAAAATAAAAAAAATAGGCTTGCACTTGACCGCCAACTCCAGTCATCAAACCTGCTTTCGAGACGATTCGTAATGACTCTGGAAAACAGCTTGTACACATGCTTTGACCAGTGTGTGTTGCCAGTGATGACATATGGTACTGAGACGTGGTCCTTAACTGTTGGCCTTTTGGAAAAACTCAGAGTCACACAGCGGGCAATGGAGAGAGCTATGCTCGGAGTTTCTTTGCACGATAGAATCCGAAACGTGGATATTCACCAAAGAACCAGAGTCACCGACATAGCTGTAAAAATTTGCAAGTTGAAGTGGCAATGGGCAGGCCACATCGCTCGAAGAACCGATAACCGATGGGGAAGAAAGGTTCTGGAGTGGAGACCACGAACCGGAAGACGCAGCGTAGGTAGGCCTCCCACTAGATGGACCGACGACATTGTGAGAGTCACGGGCATCCAGTGGATGCAAATGGCAGGCTGTCGTTCAGTGTGGAGGTTAAAGGGGGAGGCCTATGTTTAGCAGTGGACGTCTTCTGGCTGATGATGATGATGATGACCGCCAACTCGCCTGATGTTAAGCGATGATGCGGTCTACGGTGGAGCACGCTTGCCTAGAAGAAGCCGATTCACTTGTGATTTGACGACACTCAGATTTTAACTTTTGGGGAACACCCATTCAGGCACCGCATTCCACAGACTAGCAGTTCGCACAATAAAAGTGGAATCAAATAATATTTATGCAACCAATTTTTTTTGTCTAGATGAATAATAAAATAAATTTTTACCACAGGGAGAGCTAGTGGCACACTCTACCTTACAGTTATCAACAGACTACAGCTACTATACTACTATTTGATCTCTAGACTGACACTTGTCAAGTAACCTTGGTTAGTAACAAAGCAACACCTTGCTTCCAATGTGAAAGGGACTTGTTACAATACTAGTAATATGTAGATTGTAGAAATTGTTGAGCTTGTTCTACACTGGGAAACTTACTCTCAGGAGTCACAGATAAACAAACAGCAGAACTAATTAGTACACTCATGTTAATTTGAACAATATTACAAAGATACAAAATCACTTGCAAGGTAGGTAAGGTACATCAGACCAGTGAACTGTACTTTCTACAGCACCGACACGAATGCAACTGACTCGCACGCATCGCAAAGTTAACAAAGTCCAACTAACCAACACAATTTCACCTTTCAACTTGTTATATCATACGCTAAGTTTCACTTTCTAGTGATCAAATTAACATAATTAGGAGTTTTACGTAAGTGTTCTAGAACCGAATGCATTATCAGCTGGTTACCTCAAAAGCTCAATAGTTGAAATACTATAGTTATAGTGGTGCAGGCAGGTATTATGAAAATCTCTTGTATGCTGCTGGTAAACATTTATTAAAATACGTTTAAATTGACTTCTTTTGTTTTTAAGGTAACGCGACAGACAATCAATTCAAAACAAAACAAAAAACACAGTTTCACGTTCACAGTTCACACCGCACACGCACGTTTTTACACTTTATTTACACTAGGGTGAGTGACACACACTGACACGCACAGATAGACAGTGACACTGGCTGTGGATACTGGTGACTTTTGTTTGTTAAGTTTTCATGACTATGGATACAAAGTCCTTCAGTCGTAATATTAAACAACTTTACATTGCGTTACGTTAAATAGCTTCAAACAAGTCATAGTCACACTCAGAGTCAAGCAAAGTAAATCACGGTTAAGCTAAACTCATGTCCCAGTAATAGTCGTGGAGGCTTTACAAGAGGTTTCTATAGAGTTTTGTAAACAACACGAAAATATGTGTTTCACCTCGTTACACTTGTCCACACTCGAGCTCATTCACGAGCACCTAATAAATAATAATCCACCATTATTACACATTAACACTCGAAAATACACAAATTTAAATAATTTAATTAACTGACGTTTTATAAATAGTCTTCCAAAAAACTTGATACTTGTACTAAATCAAATCAAATAAATCAAATAATTTAATTTAATTTAATTAATTGCAAGTATATCGTGAATTAGGTATATCGAAGTGTTGAAGTGTTTGTATAGAAACGCCACCATGTCGATCCGATTACAGGACGAGAGCACGGAACCAATCCAATTGCAGAAAGGCGTGAGACAGGGAGATGTTATCTCTCCGAAACTGTTCACGAACGCATTGGAGGACGTTTTCAAGCTCTTGGACTGGAACGGATTAGGCATCAACATCAATGGCGAATACATCACTCACCTTCGATTTGCCGATGATATAGTCATCATGGCAGAGTCGCTGGAGTACCTAAATACGATGCTGAGCGACCTCAGTAGCCTTTCCTAACAGGTGGGTCTTAAAATGAACATGGACAAGACAAAAATCATGTCCAATGTCCATGTTGAACCCGTGCCGGTAGTCGTTGGGAACGATACTCTCGAAGTTGTTGACCATTACACCTATCTTGGACAGATTGTTCAGTTAGGTAAGTCCAACTTAGGCAAAGAGGTCGCTCGAAGAATCCAACTCGGATGCAACCGAACGCTGCCCTTCGGGAAATTGCGTGACATCTTCTCGTCCAAGATA
The DNA here is from genome assembly GCA_914767915.1 of Agriopis aurantiaria. Lineage (NCBI taxonomy): Eukaryota > Metazoa > Arthropoda > Insecta > Lepidoptera > Geometridae > Agriopis > Agriopis aurantiaria. Next base: position 7,696,475 of record OU612000.1, on the reverse strand, counting down.
CCACAGTGCCTAAAGACAAGGGTCTTTGACCAGTGTGTGTTGCCAGTGATGACATATGGTACTGAGACGTGGTCCTTAACTGTTGGCCTTTTGGAAAAACTCAGAGTCACACAGCGTGCAATGAAGAGAGCTATGCTCGGAGTTTCTTTGGGCGATAGAATCCGAAACGTGGATATTCGCCAAAGAACCAAAGTCACCGACATAGCTGTTAAAATTTGCAAGTTGAAGTGGCAATGGGCAGGCCACATCGCTCGGAGAACCGATAACCGATGGGGAAGAAAGGTTCTTGAGTGGAGACCACGAACCGGAAGACGCAGCGTAGGTAGGCCTCCCACTAGATGGACCGACGACATAGTAAGAGTCGCTGGCATCCAGTGGATGCAAAAGGCAGGCTGCCGTTCAGTGTGGAGGTTAAAGGGGGAGGCATATGTTCAGCAGTGGACGTCTTCTGGCTGATGATGATGATGATGATGAATTGCAAGTGTTCAAAGATAAGACTATTTAAAAACTGAAAGGACTCTCCAAAATTCAATTTAAAATTATCAGATGACTTCGATTTTATTGTTTTAGTAAATAAATAAATATTGACATCGTATTCTCTCATGAGACGCGACTGTAATACTTACCTACGTATTCATTGGTATGGAGAAAATTAAAAATCACATCGTAATTTCACAAAATGTTTTATTATAAACGATGACAAAATACGTAAGAAAAGTAGGCACATAATTATTTACTTGAGCTTACAGACGTAAAACAAGGTAAGGTAGGTTAAGACACTGTTTATAGCAAAAGTAGCAGATTTTATTTATGGAAATTTAACTTTTTGTTTTTTAGCGACTATTTGCAATATGTGGTTTACCCTAAACCACAGATCTATATCAAGTTAGAAGTCGCAAGTGCGTCAAATTGTATGAAAACCCAGGATTTTTCGTACATAGCGAGAGTAATAAAATTTTGTGGTAGTTTAACTCCATTCGCAAGGCCAACTGCTTTCAAACCCCCTTATTAATAAACGTGGAGTAGTCTTGGAATAGGTACGCCGAGTTTTGTCTATTTCTCTCTATCAAAATTTGAACTCGATTGAAAAAGACAAAAGACGGTGTAACTATTCCAAGCACAGATTCCAAGGCTACTCCAAGTTTATTAATAGGGGTATAAGGGTTTTCACAGTTTATCATGTCACAAATAGTTACGTTTGTATTGACGTCTGGCGTGTCAGGTACTGCCAAAACAATGGAGATCAAACTGAATTAAGTTGGAGATTTGAACTGATCCAACCTAAAAACGAAATACAGACACGCCAACTCATCTAACCTAATACAGATGTGCTCTAACATAAAATGATATTACGCCTAGTTATCGACTGGGGTAAAAAACATGCGCGCATCACACTTTATAGATCACCTTAGGCCGGATAAACGAAATTTATTTAATTGTACTTCAAAGTCTTCAAATACCTAACTTGATAGATAGATATTCGTCATTATTAAATAACTTACTTACAATCTAATTTGTATGGCTTAACAATATAGCCACCCTCTTGCTCAGCATTTATAATATCACAGACAGACAACAGTTTGCATTTTACCACATTATAAAGTTAGCACAGATTGATCACAAAGTCGGCTGTAACATGAAGTAAGTAAAAAATTATTCCGTGACATGTGGGACACACGGTCTGTGTAAGGACATTTCGATTATTGGACATTCTGCGCCTAAACGTCGGTACATAAGCAGGTAGTTAGGTCATTACACAGCCTTAGGGAAAGTCTAATATTAGTATGAAACTTGTTCACAATAGGTGTATAAATTTTACAAAAAGCTTTATTTACTCTTCTCTGATGACTAGATTCATTTCAAATGTATATTAGTAAATAAACTTTTTAAGTGCTTGGAAAATAATACCGGTAGGTACTTAAAGTACTTAGAATGGTAGGTACTAAGCTTAGTTTTACATTATTTTCATAAAAACTTTATTTATTTATTGAATAGAAACAAGAAAGCTAGTTACGTACAAACACTTATAGCAAATTCTCTAAGCACAATCTAAATCTCCCTTTCTGTTGCAGATTATCCCTTCAACTCCTTCACTATCGTCACTTTTACGCTAGGTTTCATGTATTTATCTACAATCATTATTTATCACATAAATTAAAATAGCGGTGTCAATTCTGTGGCATCAATGTCTAAACTAAGCTATTGACAGGCTCGTAGCGAATGACAGTTTAGTTTAGAGAATGATAAATACAGGATTGACCCCAATACACATTCCAAAATAACATATTTTGGTCGCCTGCTAGCGTCATGCACCTTCTATGATGCAGCTCATGCAGCTGAAGGCGCGCGGCTATCTCACTCGCGTATTTCAATGATTTCTTAGATAAACAATCACTAAGTGATATTTTTTACCCGATTCCGCAATATCTTTAGGATAACATTGTAAATAATATTATTGTTGATATTTTATATACTAACAATTGATGGCGGAGGAGAAAGAAAAACACGCGAAAAATATTGTTGTTTTTTTTCTATCTCTTCCACCCTCCTTTAAACTATAAAGTTTATAGCAATCGGTTTTTTAAAATTATCACATAGGGATTTTTTTATCGTCAAAAATGTATAAAACGCGCGAAAAATATAGCTGCAGCCGTTGAACGCAGCCTTAATGCGTTATTATGTACAGGTAAAAATAACAATAAATTACAAGTATCAAAATGGCGCGAGTAGTAGGTAAGTACATCTTCACTACAATGGAACTTCTTGCGAGGAAGGATGTCAGCAATGTTCGTGAATTTAGTCGTGTGAGTGACCGTGGTCGCCGTCGTCACCGTGTGAGTGGTCGTGGCCGCCGTGCGAGTGGGTGTGGGGAGCTGAGGAGAGAAAATTTTTATTATTAAGAGCCGCATTACAAAAGTCATCGCTAGTGAAATTGACTGAAAAACAGCCAATAAATATTTGTAAATATCAAATTATGCTGGTCATGCTAACTCTAACGTTGCACTAAACATAATATTTTTAAAAATACCGCGCTTTTTCATTACCAATTAATACTATATAAAGCTAAATTATTATATACAGCTACATATTATTACGTTCCGCAAAATAAACTCGATCAGCAATAAACATTTGGTAGATAAGAATCCATCATTGAACGTTGACCCGCAATGTAAAAAAATAATGTGTTCAAATTATTTTGTGCACCTGGCAGACACAGCGCTTTATATACCTACGCCGTCGCAAGACAGAAAAAGTAAAAAAAAACGAAATTAAATACTCACTCAACAGCTGTAGTCCGAACATAAGGAAAAATCCGACAATCGATGCGATGTACTGAAGAATGCCGGTTCTGTCGCCCTTCCAGATCTCGAAGAAGATGACATACAGCAGGGTTCCTGAGGCCAGACCCTGGAGAATCACGGATGGTACGCCGGCCGCGGTCGCGCCTTGTCCTCCCACCAGGATCATACCGATCCCCATACCGAGAGGGGAAACAACGGCGAAGGTCGTAATGTATACTACGGCTAGCCAAGTCTTCGTGCGGGTAGCGATCAGCTCCACACCAATGCAGAAAGCAATAACTAGCTTGTGCGCCGAAATAGCTCCCAACATGTACCTGAAATTTTTAAAATAAATTATCGTTACTATAGTTATGTACGGTTAAGAACATTGTTTTGTTTTAATCTATAAAAGCAGTTCAAAAAGAGGCAGAACTATTATAGTAATTGTTTTTTTTTACCTGCGTACGAGTTTTGGCACCAACGTGAAAAAAACGTATCATCTCATTGTATGTTTTTCTTAACTTGTGCATTTTCGAGTGAATGTGATTTAATGGTGGATTAATTTAATCCAGTTGTTCATGGATCTGGCTGAGTGTGGGGTAGGTAAGTGAAATAGGAGATAATTATGAGGTGAAACGTGTACTTTCCCGATGTTGCCTAAACTCTTAACAGAAACATTTAGTTAAACTGCTCCATTACTTTACTAGCTCACTGGGGCATACATCATCATCGTTATCAGCCTTTCATGTTCCCGTTACTGGGACACTGGCCTTTTCTAAGAGAGAGAGCGAGGGTGAACCATCATGCTGGCGCAGTGCATGTTGTTGAATGTCATATTATGTCTGAACTTTCGTGGTTCTTCGGTTTTCTCACAATGCAAGTCAGTAAAATACGTAAGACGAGGCGGTATAGCTTAAATGGCTTTAGCCAGCCTAGAGGGCGAAAACAAAAAAAAAATAAGTATGCGTAAACATACCCTCTAGCGGCGAGTAGGAAAAGTTCTTGAAACAATACTGTAGTACCACAGTATTGCAGTATTACAAATTGCTGCTCGACAATAGATGGTACTAAATGTTTTTCTGCTTTATGAATTAACAATACGAAGGACATATCATAATGGTGAGCGCTGCCCTTAGCTTAGTTAAAGTATTTTCTTTGAACTATTATTAGATTAAAAAAATACTAACCATACGTTAGAAGTGCTGGACTCAAGACCGACAGCCAGACCTTCGAACAGCTCGTGGATGGAAAGGGCCAGCACGATGAGCAGACCGCGCAGGGCGGACGTGACGTCATCACCTGTGTTTACTGGCATGTGGCTGTGTCCGTGCCCCTCGTGGGAGTGGACGTGGTGGGGCCCGTTGTTTTCTAGATCCTAGAAATTAACGGTTTTGTCAGCGCAGGGGCCTTACGGACAACTGCTATTACAGGCACCTAATCCGCTCAGTTGGAAAATCACGCGACCGCAAACCGTATCTAGGCGCGATAAGGTTTGCGGTCGCGTGATTTTCCAATGCGTAAACCGTTTTTACTACTTCACAGTTACTTTGTTTGATAACTTTTGATTTTTATACTTGATTTAAAATTACCTTTTGAGTAAGGTACTTACTAAAATAGGCTGGTGCTGGTCGTGAACCTAGTCGTAAGTAAATTCAGTGTAATCAAGTTATCTGTGCAGTTAAATGGGAGAGCCACCATCGAATTTTCTTACCGGATCAGACAGCTATCCGAAGTAAAATTTTAGTTTTATAGTTTGACCGACTTTACAAATAAGTTGGTCGGTCTGTAGGTAGGTACCTAAGAGTTTTGGCGCCAACGGTGAAAGAACATGTCGCCTTATTGTATTTTTTCCTAAACTTGTGTTTTGATGCATTATTGTTTATTAAGTTTTCTTGGACGTGCTCGAGTGTAGGGAAGTGATATATTGCGGGGTGAAACATGTCTTTTCGTGATGTTTCCAAAACTCTACAGTAGCCTCTAGTAGAACCCACCAGTCCCACCACTTTACTAGGGCATGACTTAGTATTGGCCGTGGCATACTTTGCTTGACTAATATTTCTTAAAACTTGTTAATATTTCAATACTTATAGGTACTTGAAATTGGCAAATGCACAAGACGTGCGACGCCAAAGTACCTACTAGTAAGAGAAAAGAATTTAAAAAAATGTTACCTACCCACTGTTTCGTCCAAGTCACACGGCAATTTTGAGCTTTTGTTTGGACCCATAAAAACAATGCAGCGAATTCGACCATAATAACATGAATGGAGAGGCCATAATCATTGAACTTGCTCAGTAAAAACGAGGCATAACCGTTGGACATAATTATACTTCAACACCTAATTATAACCATGTAAGTACTGTAAATTTGTTACAAAACATAGACAGTGGTTTTTTGATGTGTACTTATTTACACTTCGGGAAAGCACACGAAGGCTAATTTTGTCAGATGTTTCGTTATCATGTAACAAATGACGCGTGTCGCACTTCCTACGGCTAGAGGCCAACTGAAACGAAGTGAGCGCCGGCGCTCATTCTGTTATCTTCAAATTGCACTTCTTCTGTGCCCGTCCATTCATTTTATTTTGTCGTAGTGCAGCGATAGATAGATAAATAATACTTGCCGCCTAAAAATAAGTCTGTGTTCGTTCTTGGAATATGCTTTATTTAATTTACCTTTCCCTTCTTAATAGAATCAGGTTCAATCAGATCCGCAGTAGAGTTGGTGACACTCTTGTCGCCGCTTGAGGTGTCGCTTCCAGACCTCCCGCCGCTCTTCCTCACGCTGAGGTTCCTCACCAACGGCGCTGCTTTCCCGTTGCTTTTCTCTCGGTGGTGGATATACATGTGGACGAGCTCTTCCACCAGGTACATGATGAAGAAACCGCAGCATGTCAGCAGCGGAGTGAGAGAGAAGTCGAACGATTGGAGCGTGCCTTGACCTGGAACAAGAGAAGGTATGGTCAACAATAGTTTTGAAGAAACATGGTTTCGTGTAGATATTGTAGAGTCCAGCCCGGGCTAAACAACAAGTTGAAAAAACATTTCGTCTTCGAAACTTAAATCCTATGTCCATCACGGCTGATCGCAGTCGCGCGCGTCTGATGCGACAAGTCTTCGCACTATGAAAATGTATGGCGTAGCTTCCGGGGTCTGCGTGAGACGCGTGCGGCCGACGAAACCACAGAAAAGAGAAGAATTTTTTTTCTCTTCTGTGGACGAAACTGTCACCGTACATTTTTAAAAGGCATCAGCCGCGCGCGTTTCGCTCGAAGTTAAAATCGTTGGGAAGTTTTCTGAAATTTGCCAATTTTCTGTGCATTTTTTTTTTAAATTTTTCTTTTCTTACGAGCCTTCTATTAAGTACTTAATAGAAAACTTATTATAAAAAATATTATGAAATCGGTAAAGCCGTTCTCAAGTTATCGTGACTAAGGGCCTTACGGACAACTGCTATTACAGGCACCTAATCCGCTCAGTTGGAAAATCACGCGACCGCAAACCGTATCTGGCCGCGATAAGGTTCACGTTCGCGTGATTTTCCAACTGAGCGGATTAGGTGCCGCAATTAGCTGTTGTCCATAAGGCCCCAAGGTAAATTGGGATTCATTTTTATATGTATAGACAGTAAATAATACAATAGTTAGGTACATTACAAGTATTGCATGTACATAAATTAAGTTGCTCCCTTGATGTGATAGGATCGTATGCTGATCTTATGTAAGTAGTTATTCATGTACCTTCTTAGTAGATGATATGGGTCAAACTACTTATGTAATAAATAATTAGGTAATTTATTTGACTCTGTATGAGATAACCGAAATGGTGGGTACTAACTAATGTAAGTGTATTGACTTTATTATTGTAGGTAGATACGTCTAAAACAGCTCATCGATTCAAAATAAATAAGATCAATTAAACTGTTTTGCATTTCAATCGATTGATTAGACCTTGAACGAGATCCGAATGATAAACGACCCTCGCGAATATCCTGGACCAATTGACATGCATTTGAACGCTGAATTACAGAGAAATCATTGCGATACTTACATAAGTTAAATTACTCTAGTCCCTAATTATATTCTAATCGAAATATCTACAAAACCCCTTTCAAAACGATAATAAATTTTCTTTGTGTGGGCGTGATTCGGAATTAAATATGCATTAGAATGTTCACATTTATATGAACAAAGTTATAGGATTTTTTCTTTAATCTTTATAATATTGTATGTTTGTACATTTTAATCAGTAGGCTCGAAATCAGCAGGTAGATGAAAACACTAATATCAAAATTTATTATTATAAATACCCACAAAATGTTTGGATGTTTGTTTTATCTACGTTGTTGTTACGTGTTTCAATATTTTAGTGTTAAAAATCAAGATAAATAGGTAAGTTGTGTATAGCTAGGCAAGCTATACCAACTCTAGATTATTAAATTACATAGGGTGGGGGGTACCTACCCTTTCTACATACACCACTGAAATTCTAGGAAAAATCACACTGGCGTACCTCGACAGCGTAGAGAGAAAGATACTTTCTCTCTTTTCGCTCTACAGTTATAAACTGTTAGTAAGTTCATCAATTTAAAAAAAAAAAAACAACATAATAACTGATAATGAAAATTACAAACAGATAGAAAACACTTACGAGCTAGTGCCACAAGTGGCAGTCTTATCGCTAAAAGCGATCTATTCCAGGCAACCATTGGATGGAAAGAATTTACGTAATCAAGGAGTGATTAGGTATAGTTTATCGAAATATTGAAAATATACCTACTTAGCACGTATTGTGGCAATAAATACTATTGAGTAGGCAGTCATGGCCGTTCATTAATCCCGAATTAAACGAATTATTAGGCAATCCAGCGACGATAAGATAACTCTGTAAATAGAATATAACAGCTCAACTCTACCAACACAATTTGGAGCACTAAAATATTTCCTAGCATTTGATTTTATCACACTGGCAAAATTTCCACATTTTCCCCAAATATACTAAAGTCTTCCACAGATCAAGCGCGTACCAGCAAGTTCACGCTGAAAGATGGCTCGCGTTTTTTTATCTCGTATAATTATGTCAGCATTTGAGCCCCAAATCGCTTTTAAAGGAACTGCATAACCCACTGCTTCCACGACTACCACACACCAAATATTATTCCGACAGAACTCGAGTAGCAGTGCAGCCACTCGTTGGCAGCCACGGATCAGCTCGTTCAGTTTGTGGTGTATATTTATAACTGTTAAAATTTGCAAGTTGAAGTGGCAATGGGTAGGCCACATCGCTCGAAGAACCGATAACCGATGGGGAAGAAAGGTTCTGCAGTGGAGACCACGAACCGGAAGACGCAGCGTAGGTAGGCCTCCCACTAGATGGACCGACGACATTGTGAGAGTCGCGGGCATCCAGTGGATGCAAAAGGCAGGCTGTCGTTCAGTGTGGAGGTTAAAGGGGGAGGCCTATGTTCAGCAGTGGACGGCTTCTGGCTGATGATGATGATGATGATGATTTATACAGTTCCTTGTATTTCCACGTTCAAGCTGTGCTATTCCTTCGGCTGGTCTAAAGAAACCTGCTATGTCCGTCGTCACAATGCATTGCTTGCCAAATATCACCAAGGTCGGTTCAACCATGACAGAAAAAGACAGCCATATTTTGTATTTCTTAATATTTCCGAGGTTTTGGCGTTGCACTTCTTATGCATTTGAGGAAAATTATTATAAGCTTTTATTTACTTGCAATGTGTGTATGTTACTTTGTTAGTTTAGGTCAATTCTTGCTACTTAGTTGAAATTAGAAGCACTTCCTCTTATGACGGAGTTGAATTTTCAGATGTTGGTTCAATTATGATAAGATGATAACCCTTTCTAAGTGTCATCATGACGTAGCTACTGCACTGAAGGTTTGCTCCTAGTGAGGGAATCAGCACAGATATGAAATGTTGTATTTTCTTATTTTTCTTGTGTTTTAACTATTATTTTATTGTTACTTTGTGTATGAGTCTCTAAAGTAAGACACCGCCTGGTAATGTCAACTCTACATCCGAGTACGTCACTGGATCAATGGAAAGCAAACTAAAATCTGTGCAATATGTAAGTGGCAGCTATTTATTATTCTGTGGGTGGGTTCGGTCGAGGCCGCCCGCTTTTGCGTCTTTCTTTTTTTGTTGAGCTCGACATGAGCTGGGAAAATCCTGATTCTCCATTGTAAGGATAGAAGTATTTTTATAATGTAGATGAGTAGCATTGGTTCGTTTTTATTTACTGGCAGTGCGTGTATAGTTATATCTAGGTATGTAGATACGTGTAATATATAAAAGCTATTAAAAAAATTATAAAAATTACAGTAGGTTTGGCTGGTAGAAACTATTTACAGATGATGACGCTAGCACACAATTTGTTGATACTGATATATATGTACACAAGACGTGCGACGCCAAAATGGTCTTATAAGGAAAACAAAAAAAAACCCCGCATGCTTGCCTGTTTAGTAGAGATCTCAGATAGGTAATTATGCAAAATTGTTCCTGGTAGGTATTCACCCACTCGGATGCACGACAGTTTCTGGTATTCACCCACTCGTACTTAATTAATTTGGTAGTGTTCTGCTTAAATGTGAAATACGACAACTATATTTATTATAAGTAGAAGTATAAACGAAAGGTATAAATACAGAAGTATTTATACCTATTATATTACGTATGATATTTTTCAATTTAGTTAAGTTTTTCTTAATTTTAATTTAGGCAAGTTTATTATGTTTCCAAACATGTATATTTCTTTAATTAATAAAACATATGAACAGAAAAAAAATCAGACAAATTTAGGAATTTTTACTGAGTAGGTACTCATAATATTTTTACCTATATGATAGCAAAATCTTTTACCTACGTGTCTGTAGATAGCGGCGCTCTTATCGGTTATCATGTCGTTGTTTATCTTTGTAACGACCGTTTTCGTTAGATACGTACCTATTTGCGTCGTTGCTTCGTTATGCGGCGAGATAGGTGGAGTGTGTACATACTAACTCGAAGATAGGTATAGGTCTTTCTATTTATCTAGAACTAGCTGTCGCCTGCGGATTCACCCGCTATCCTTGAGGAACCATTACATTTTCGGGTTAAAAAAGAGTCTTATCTGTTAATCCAGGGTTCAAAAGAAGGAAAAAATATTCAACTTTCATACCAAATTTCATTCTAATCCGTTCAGCCGAAAAGAACAAATTATATCCTTTTTGTGAGCAAGCCACTTAGATGCTTGTAGGTACCTATTTGGAGTTTTAAATGCACCTAAATATTTATGATAAGGACATAAAACCAGTCTGATATTAATGCAATGCAATTAAATGCCATTAAAACCTACTTAGGTAACTATTGCTTAAACATAAACAGGTTAACATATGTGTCTATAGTATACTACTGCGTTACTCTAAAAGGTAAAACACAATAAAATTTTGCGTAAGTCATATGCCCGCCGAATCATAATAAACCGGCCAAGTGCAGGTCGGGCTCGTGCACTGAAGGTTCCGTACCACAACAAAATACAAAAAGTAGTGCAAAAAGACAACATCACGCCCAGAGGCACCCTGTGCGCCTCACGGTCACCCATCTAAGTACCGACCGCACCCTACGTTACTTAACTTGATCCTAAACAGAAATTTGTCACCTACTCGCAATTGGCTATTATTTATTATTATATTTTAGTGTGTACTATAATAATGCCATGTTTGACGCTTGTACGTATTACTGTTTTTACATTAAAGCAAATACAAAAATACGTTAAAGAAACTTTTGTTGTATGGGGTTGCACCAGTGGGTAGCAACCCTTTATTTTTACTGTTTGACTTTATTATTATTTGTTTCCGCCGTAACACTCTTAACACATATTCTCTGTAAAAATTAACTGGCTATCTATTACGGTTCGAAAGATACTAGTAATAGATCGTTGATACAGCCATTAAAAAGTAGGACGGCCGGACAGACAACGTAGACTAATAGGGTAAACTTTTACGCCGTTTGGGTACGGAACCCTAAAAATCAAATCAAAATTCGTAGAAATAAATCATTTGTTTGGTGTATTTTTACACGCTGGCATACTAAAACAATGTCAAAACCTTGATTATCTTATTTAGATACATTTGTAGATCTTAGACTAAGCCATAAACTATATCGATCCAAAAAAGTAAATGTAATAAGCCACGTTTTATTGTACCTATATCATAACATACCAAATAAAGAAAACTTTGTTATAGTATCTATGCTACATCTACATTTTAACCCGTTCACTGTCTTGCCAATCAGCAGTGCAAGTACCGTTCTTTTAGCGATCGTCAAATTGACAGTTGTGGTCGTCAAATTCGATAATATGCCATTTTTTCAGTACTCGCTGTGATCGATTCTATGGCATTTTAGCGAATTTGCGATCGCTAAAAGAACGGTACTTGCACCCCTGGTTTTTGAATTGTAATTGTTACCGGGAATTTGGTTTCCTCGATAGAGGCTTGCTTGCCTTAGTGGGGAAACCAATAGTGTAAAATAATAGTTGTTACATGCAAAATACTTTTAAGTCTCATAGATTATTCACTTATTAAGTACTGTATATGTTTTTCGCAGTAATAAAAATATATAATTTTTTTCATCTTTTAATTTGTCGATGTGAATTGGTAAAAACGTAATTTTAGCTCGTTTGTTTACTCCTCAGAAAAACGAAATAAATCGAAGCGTTATACCTACAGTTTCCCATTTAGCCCTCCCCCTTGATCGTCCATTTGATGACTTTTGAGCATAACGTTTGCAGTTGTGTGCCGCTCAATATTGAAGTATGCGTTTGTATAACTAGTAGGTAAGAATATGTCAGTGTGTGCAATACGTGTTTACCTCACCCCGCCCCCTTCAGTTTTTGACTGACTTTTATCGGTATAGTTTAAGGCAGATCCAAACTATATAATCAAAGGTTTACTCCGTCAAATTAAAAGATATACGGGAAAATACGATTAATTCTTTATTTATGTTATGACAGAGAGCATAACATGGTTTTGTAATTTTAGGAATATTGACTCTGTGATCACACTCAGTATCTTCAATATAATGAGATAATGTGCCAGCGACTGCAGACGGGAAACGCCCCTTGCTGCCCCCTTAGCAGGAAAACCATAGGAAATCAACTTTGCTATTACCTAGATAGAAAGCTCTGCATAGCCAGTAGCCACCAACAGACGTAACATGTTTTAGCGTCGCGTCGGTAGGTTTGGAACCTAATCGTGAATTATGTATTCTAAAAACATTCACCTGAGAACGTTGAACGTTGTAAAGTCGATACGTTATTTATGAGGAAAATGTTACTTAGTTCGCGATACAAGGAACCGACTGTATTAAAAAATGTACTAGAATGGAATCCCACTTTCTCTACAAAGTAATGCATCATTTATTTCATACTTGGGCAAAACATGTATTTTCCCGACGTTGTTTTTGCTAACAAAGTAACACTGGCGACCACAGACCTATAATCTAACCGCTTCCCTATCCGCGCCTTTCGCGAAAATATTTTATTACTTAGTTGTTCGCCCCGAACTAAGACCTCGCTATCCCTATTTCTTCGCAACCCGTCGACCGATATTTCGCATATTTGAACTTGAAAATTGTATTGAAATGAACTACTTGCCTACAAAATTTCATGAAGATCGGATAACGATACGCAAGTTATATTTGAACAAATACACAAACATACGCGACTAGCCCCATTAGGATATTTGGGATCAGAGACCTCTTTGCTCGGAAACGAAACGTTTACAGCCATGATGAAATAATAACACTATAACATAATACCTACTAATCCTAACTAACATTGTAAAAGAGAAAGGAAATTTTTGAAAAAAAAAAAGGATAGGAAAAAACAAAAAGGAAATGAAAAAAGCATAGGCAAAAAAAACTCTCTCTGGAAAGGGTCTCTCTGTCCATTTGTTTGCTCTTCACGAAGTTTGGCAAGATTTTAGAGAGTGCATCATCAGGACTATTTCCCCACAGAAAATGCGGAAAATCGCGGGTAACACCGCTGCGTTCAGCTAATAAAAATGCGAAACTTTGCGTTTGTTCCTATTTCACGCAGCAACAGAGCAACGTATCTACGTTTTTTTACATAGAGATAGTGTGATGGACACAGTGAGTGACGGGATATTTTTATCCCGGAAAATATTCGATTTCTGAAGGAATGTCCCCGCGAATAAAACCCCGCGGCACAACTAGTTTCAAAAGTATACGTATTTATTATATTACCAACGACAATAAAAAAAGAGAAACAAAAAATTAATAATAGGAAGAATGTTAACTGTGTATAGGTGCCGTGAGTTTATACGTTTGCAAAATATATTTACGAGGGATAAGTTCGTGCAGTGGAAATGACATAAATAAACAGGACATAAAACTGTTTAAACAATAGTGAAAATAATTACCTACAGACCTGTTAACATTTGTTTAAATATTTGACGAGACAATTGAATACGATAATTAATTATCGCCAAGGCTAGATGTTAATTTTATTTTAAATACAATTAGTAAGTAGTTCATAACAAAGTCTTTCATATAAAAGATATTTAGTCAAGGATAAACACAACCTCTTTGTAGCAATGCTTGTAGGCACAGAAAACGTTTTTCTTTTTCTTCTTTTCTGTGCTCTTACTACTTTTTGATACGTACTGCGCGAACTCGGATGCAAAAAGAAAACGGGTGAAAAAAAAATTGTGTGTCAAGTACCTGACCTGTCTACATGGCGCTAAAAAGTATGGCGTAAGAAGTAGTAAAAATGGTTTTCAAAATTCTCTGTTGTAATATTATTTTTACATATCGTAAATACGTATTTCGTCCATAGGTTGTTACTCCATCGAGTTGCAATCTAATGTAATGGATGGAGAGCGTTCTGCCATAAAAGACACACAAAAATCTGGCGTCTATCAAAATAATTATGAATAATATTTGCAGTAGACAGGCAAGTGTCTAATGTACTTATAGTAGGTATAGGTAAATGTGCTAAGATCGTGATTGAGCACACCACCTCCGGTTGGGGCGACCTTGAGGCTGCTTGAAGCAGAGCCATCACAATTCACAATCCCGTTTGCCATGACTAACCTTGAAATGTATTACGAACTTGGTAAGCCACGATCTTTATAACTCATTTGTTACCAAGAACGGTGAGGCAGGCGTTTGAACTTATTCTCATTAATATTAATTTCTTGCGCTAATTTATTATCCATTTTACTAAATTAGGCAGGTAACATTTTAATAGTAATTTTTAAACTTTCGCGATTTGAACATTTTAATGACGGCTGTTGGTCAAAATCTGGTTATTTTAATAAAAAACAAATTTTCACTTGCTTATCTTTTAAGAGTAATCTGTCATGAGGTTCTTGACATGTAGTTTCTATTATTGTACAAGTACTTAGGGTGCGTATGACATAAAAATAAAATCACGACTACACGTTAATAAATATTCAAGAAGCTGTCGTAATGTTCAAAGAGAGTATTTGATCATTTCAATCATGTCTGTAAAGTTTGTTGACACAAAGACTCCGTCTAGCAAGGTCTTATTATGTCACTAAACATCGATACACTGCGGATACTTAGCTACGGAACGACTTGCCCCAGCTCGGGACAGTCCTAACCGGGTGTTATAATGTTATTATGATAGTTCAACTAGAATTACATACGTATAAAAATTAAAGATTAGCACTTCTTTTAATTGCCATCCGGAGCAAGTACTCAGGTTGCCCCCTCTCCCCATTGATCGTGAGGCGAGGACGATTTCATAAAACTTCAAAGCTACATATTTTCCGTTTTAAACTATCACGGTTGTTCACTAAAGTTATATGATTATTTACGGGATATTTACCGTGGTAAGGTTGTGGAATGAGCTCCCGATATTTCGGCGCAATTACATGCACCATGTTCACGGGAAGACTCCAGAGTCAGTCTTCATCAGTCAGCTCATTCCACAACCTTACCACGGTAAATATCCCGTAAATAATCATATAACTTTACATATTTTCCTTCAAAACTTTTAATTTTTAAACGGGTTGAATGTAGATGCAACAAGGCTTCAGCAAAGTAGGTAGTATGCTTTTGGAGAGGAAACAATATGGCGTCTTCAAGTCGCGAGTGAATTCGGTTTTATCTAGTATATAATCTTTGGTTTTATTCTAGTCAAGTGTGCGCCATCGTAGACCATATTATTATCATCGCTTTTTACAAGCTTTTATGGTATGGTTACAACTGAAATAAATAACAGTTATTTTCATCGATGGAGCTGAAATTTTGCATACTCTTTTAGTTTGGATGACAACGCATGGTTAGCTAAGTGACGTCATTATAAATTCAATTCCCAATTCCCAAAGATGGCGGACCAGTTTTTTATGCACCCCCAAGACATGGGTATGAAATGAAAGTGTTTGATGAGAAGGATACGAAAAATAAAATGACGTCACGCAATATTTTATGGCGGACACCTAAAAACTTGTTATTGAAAATATATATTTAAAATTTAATATTTTTATTTTATAACATAAAACAAATACAAATACAAAAACTCTTTATTAAAATACCACAAAACAAGGATAACATAAAAATTACAACAAAAATATTATCTAGGCTTTTAACAGGCGGCCTTTTAATGCGATCTCTTCCAGGCAACCGTGCACGGAAAGGAATCTAACCACACATGTGTGGTATAACCACTATAGATTTCTTGTCATTTAAAATGTGCGAAAGAGATACCTTTAACTGAAGAGGAGGCGGTTAAGCGCAAGCTTGTATTCAATAATAATAATGTATATTAAGCAGCGGAATGATGATGATTAATGAATGCAAAAGGGCCTAAAGTGTCTAAGATATTATTTGTTTTATATGATACTATACTATCATCATCATCATCATTTCAGCCGTAGGACGTCCACTGCTGGATATAGGCCTCCCCCATCGATCTCCTAAAAGGCCGGTTGGAAGCAGCCTGCATGTTTTTCTGCGGTCTCTTTTAGTTCTGTTTTAGGTGTCGTATATATATATATATATATACTAGCTGACCTGACAGACGTTGTCCTGTCTTAGAACTGTCAAACACGCAAAGTTAAAATTGCATATCTTATTATTTTACACATTGGGTTACATTATTGGAGTTTTAGTAAGTATCCCTATTATTTTGAAAATATAATATAGCCTATGTTACCCGGGGATAGTGTCGCTTCCCAAAAGTGAAAGAATTTTTCAAATCGGTTCAGTAGTTTCGGAGCCTATTCAATGCAAACAAACAAACAATCAAATCTTTCCTCTTTATAATATTAGTATAGAAGTATACAACATTATCTTGAGCTGTCATTAGATGAGTGTTACTCTCACCTAATGCGGCGGAACACTCCCATAGCGAATGTAAGAGATATTCAAGTCACGCTGAGATGACTTGTTTACCTAACCAGTGCATCGCGTTACATCACTGCCTTTCAGTACCTATACTGTGGCATAGATATTTATTTCTAGGTTAAAAAACTAGTAGACATAAGAATCGTGCTTGTTTTTTTTTCTACCTCTTTCATTCAGCAACATAGAGTAACGAATTGACGTACTTTATATATAGAGATAGTTGGCCAGAGTGACATTATGATACTTTTTAATCCTGGAAAATGTACAGTTTCTAAGAGAAACCGTGGGACGCACCTAGAAGATTAAGGTAGAGCTAACGTCCTAATGATCTAATGATATTTGGTATACCTAGTCAAGCAATTTTTTTAAATATAAATCAAGATTATACTTATTAATATTCGCAATTGTTTTCACTCAAAATATTTATCATTTAAAAATCGACTTCAAAATTAGTAAATACGCAATTTTGATTGCATGGGATGACCCATTTTTTCCAGTTACTTTTGATTTAAAACCAAAGTACTGAACCGATTTTGATGAAATTTCTATGGGACCAATTTGAAAGTATATCCTTTCAAATCAAAAAAGAAATCAAATCGGTTTATGGCGTTTGGTAATGACGGAGTTCTGGGGCCTTCGCTTAGCTGTCAGTTTAGTCATGAAAATATTTTGCGCGAACGCAAACCGTATCTGGACGTTCGCATGATTTTCCGAACTGTGTGATTTTAACGTTAGCTTGGGACCGCGTAACTAGTTGGGCGTAAGGCCCCTGAGCTAACAAACACAAAAAACTAAATTAATAACCCCTACTTTGATTGTACCATAAGTAACCTATTCAGGTAAATAATATTGGGCTTATACTTAAATTGAAGGTGCACTCTGCCAACTAACTCCCAACTATCTCGGCCATTAGACCGTGAGAGGTGTGAGCGACGAAGTGGGACACTATTATCTAATCGGATATTAAGCAACCAAATAAACAAATATTGAACCGAATTAAAATGTAGGTAAATTCCCAACTAGAGGTGAAGGTATGTTCAACAGGGATGTCGTTACACAAGTTGTAGAGCACGCGTTTTTTAATCATTATTCACGTTTAGGTTCCGTGGTACTATAAGAGACCTTTATGCGTTTGTTCTGTCCGTATGTCTGTCCGTCCGTCCTAATTCTTTAGATTTTTCATACTTTTATAGTTGTTAAGGTAAGCGCATGAAACATTTCACAATCATAGTTTGGTATACAACTTAATTTTAAAATTATATATGAAAAATATAATTTTGCACTATATGGGTGGCTCTGTTATGTGATGTGAAATAGTGATAAAATATTTTTTTCGCTGCACCGCCTCGTGTGTTGTTGAATAGGTTTAATAAAATGAAGGTAAGGTTTCATAAAAAAAAAACAATCAAGTGTATCTTTTGCGAAATGTTGCCCGTCGAAGTGGCGAAAATATGGTCCCCCTTGCATTTCTAAACTAAGACATTAACTTGTAACTTGCCATGTCGATAGGTCATATTAAAAACCCGTAATCAAAATTACATACTCGTGTATTTCGAAAAATTTGTAATTACGAGTTTTTACATTATAGCGATAAAACTGTAATAAATTCAAAACGTTCAAAATTAATTAGTTATCTCTATGACTAAACCATAAAAAGTGTTTGCTATGTCGAAAAATTTAGCTAAATCCACCGAGCATCGTTCAATCGATTTTTTTATAATCGTTAGTTTATGAACATGACTACCTTATATTATGGTTATAAATGAAAGTCTAACAGCTAGTGTTAGCTAGTAAATATGGGCGTGCTATCCATTAAACTTTAATGGATTCCAAAACGAAGGGATTTATAATATAAGCCTAAGTTTAGTTTGGCACGGTTTGACCGGTCAATAAACTTCACAGTTCACACCTGACACCTGTTACCATGAATGATTTGTGAATTAATTTTTAAGTGGCCAATTCATTACAATATTTTACGATATATTATCTATGGGAAGGCATTTCAATTCATCTTTAATAGATAGGAATGCCAAGGTCAATAATTATGACGATTATAATAACAAGCAGGAACCCACGTGTACTTATTATATATTCTGTGAGATCTCTAATCAATGATATTTTAATATCATTGTCTTTAATGAATATAAAAGAACTGGCTGTTGCCCAGCGACGGCCATTTGATCAGGGTGGAGGGAGATTGTCTTTCGACGCCTTTCATTTTTAAACGTAAAGGAATTGAATCCGGAATAAATAATATATTCCATGCGCTAATCGAGGAAATAAACTATTTCCATATCAAATTTTTATGCCGTCTACAAACAACACAAGTGTGTCCGAATTATGGTACGCCGCACGCCGCACGCCGCATTTTTTTTTCCTTGTTATGTTTTTTGCATTTGGCATTTTGGCACCTCTTGCTATTTGGCGTTTACAGTGACCGCTCCTAACGGTTTACCTCAAGGCCGGCGCTGCTGTTGCCTGCGACTTTGTACGCCTATAGGTACTTTCATATAAAACTTTGCACCCCGCAATGAATCTATTTGAACCCCCACAATGAAATTTACGGAATAAATATGAATTTACTGCGAAAAAATAAATAAACAATAACGATAATATTATAATTGTGTGTAAATATGATATGATACTATTATTGTGTTTTATGCATTTGTACGCAGTAGTCGCTCGCGTTGCGTTCAGAAATGCGGTGTTTATATAGATAAAGAATTTTATAAACAGGAAATAGTCCAATAAAATCGAATCTTTTAGGTACTTTGTGCCTATCACGTCTTACTTCTTTGTTTACAAATGGTAGTTCAATTACGTCATTAGAAATGATTGGTTTCAATTGGTCACAAGTATCTGTAACGAATTTGAGTGCCTGCATTACTCTACTATTGTTTTGGAATTTTTTCCACGTTTATTAACTTCAGTAGAGTGCAACCACAATCCTTCGTAATTAAAAATAATAATGCATAGCATGGTGTAAAGTAGTTGTTATCACAACGAGTGTGTCACCTTGCTAAGAATTTATAGTCTATGCCATATACTATAAATTCTTAGAGATTCTTTGCAAGCCAAAAGTTACCACATACTTAGACTCTATGGTAACTTTTGGCTTCCTGAATTTGAAGATGTTGTAGACTGTATTCTATACTAATATTATAAAGAGGAAAGATTTGATTGTCTGTTTGTTTGTTTGCATTGAATAGGCTCCGAAACTACTAAATAAACCGATTTGAAAAATTCTCTCACTGTTGGGAAGCTACACTATCCCCGGTTGACATAGGCTTATATCTATACCCGTGCGAAGCCGGGGCGGCCTACTAGTTCTATATAAAAACTAAAACAGGTGATATTGGTGTAAAGTGTTAAAAAAAATACGGATCGAATAGACAACTTTCCACCCTATTCTAAGAATAATATTAAAACCGACGTTTTTATAGGATCATTTTTACTTTTCAATAAGGAACTCTGCAAACGGGTTGTTTTGCCTATATCTAAAACTACCTAAATTCATGCATAATTGTGTTACTTAAATATGTCTGAAATTTATTAGTTATGATAGATAAAACGCCAATTATATCACAAGCTACAACTGCGTACTATAAGGACTTGGCCCTCCCCCGAAGAACTTTAAGTATTTTTATCTCCTCATGCGCGTTTTTGTCTGTTTTAAAATAAATTTTCATATTAAGGTATTAAGAAGAACAACTTGCGTAATTTATCTGCATATAGTTTAAGAGGTTAGGTCCCGCATGCTTACGCACAAGTGACGAAATAAGGACATGACGTTGGAATACCTAATATCTAAGTGCCATTCGGAGGTAAATATAAAAAATTTTTTGAAAAAAGTGGAATTTTTTATTAAATTCTAGTCAATCGTGTTCTTATTTATTTATCAAACAAATAAAATCAAATAGTAGATATATTATGTTTGTCGGATACTTAGGAGTTTTATAAACGCCCAACTGCATTTGGTAATGGCGTCTTTCGAACCGCGGAGGCATTAGTTTCTGGTTGGCCAAAGGCAGAAAAGAAGCCCTTTTTAGGCTACGTTATCAAATCATAGCTTTTCCTGCACTATCCACAGCCTGTAGCGTATCGTTTTTTTTCCAGATGATTACAATATTTTTATATGCAAGGAAGTATTCCTTTTATTTATTTTTCACACAATGGGTCACGTCTCGAATTGATTATATTGGATTCCGCGTTGACTAAATTATTACGTCAATGTGCATGAATAGTGATTCAAGGTTCGATAGCCAAGTTAGCCCAGATCAAGCAATAGCAAAAATGCGGATATGACAGCAGCATTTTACAATGAAAATGAACACTAGCAGGCGTACCCTGCGGCTTCACCCGCGTAAGCATTTTCTCAGGAATCGTAAAAATTTCTGGGATACTAATTAGTATCTTATAACGCCGGCTCTCCAACTATCCCTATGCACGTAAAAAAATTTTTTTTTTCGTATTCTTCTAAGAAAACCCTTTTTATTTGATACCCATATAAATAAAGGGGGTGCATAAAAAATTACAGCTCCGCGATCTTTGGTATTATATATTATACCATATTGGATTTAGAATAACGTCACTTTATCTCTAACCATGCATTGTCATCCAAACTCAATCAACGTGCATGGGGATTGAAAAACAAATCAATATAACACTTTCGCATATAAAAGTGTTATTTATACATTATCTTCCGTCGATGTTACCCGCAGTTTCAGGTTTTCTATAAAAACATCGATATGTTTTATTTTGTTTCCTATACATAAAAAGACGGCTTGGGAATGTGTCCTAAATATATTATTTTATAACCAGAAGCAGCTACATTATATTTGTGTCCAGCGCTCATTTAATTAATTAAAAGAAATTATCCAAAACAAGGTGGCAACGACTTCTTTCTCGTATTTTTTTTATCACGGATTAACATATCATTGTATGAGGCAATACTAATATTTTATCGGCATACAATGTATTTATCGACGAACGCTTGACTTGAGATTATAGGTAAACGATTTGTATTGGCTCCTTCTTATATAGATCTATCAATTAATTACGACATATTAATTACAGAATAATAGAAAGGTCCAAAATCGTTACGAAATATTTAATTGTCACCGTGACATTAAAGTCAAGTTTTTGACCAGTTTTTACCGGCCAGCACTAACTAAGCACAGTTTCGTCATATCAGCCTTGGTAGTATAGGTTTCACTCAATCTCTATTAAGTATAGGTTTCTCCGTTGGATTAACTAAGTTATCCAGCACAGATATATAACTCCAGCCCTTAAAAATAATATATTTAACTACTAATGTAATATGACGAAATGCTATAAAAGCCGCATAATCTTTTAAAAGTAATTCTATGCTTAAAAAGGTTTTTTTGTAAGAGAGAGTATAAGATTTGTAAAAAACAGGGTTAGTGAAATATGTAGTTAAATTCGTATACTACAGAAATTATTTGAATCGCAAAGTTACTGATAGTATGAAGATAATATAGACCCTTTAAGTGATGTCATCTGTATGTATAGTGCATGGAAGTAGTATAAGGGTATACAAAGTCCTTGGTATAGTGAGCTCTCTGTCTAGCGAGACATTCAAAATTAAATACTTATATCATAGATAAACATATACTCTTATATTTAGAACACATTTTATTTTTAACTTAGGTGATTGGCTCTATTTGGCTCTATTCATAATCCGCGTTTTAAGGACGATAAAAATATCAGTAAATGAATTCGAAATTAGTATGCTATTCGATTTTTTTCTTTTTCCCCGTCTTGCAGTCTTCCTACGTCTCGCATCTCATCGCAAGTCTTGTTTTCATCGTGAGGTACTTACTTCGAATTACGTACGGAAATATCGATTATTGAATTTAGAAAATGCATAGTAAGCAAGGATGCGGTTTGGTACGGGATTGTAGTCGATGACTAGCTGGATTGAACTCGAGTGAGGTCAGTAAGAGTTCAAGGCGGTGCATGGTGGTTTATTATCTATGATAGGTACGGAAGGTGAGTGCCTGCGAGAACGCTAAGGTCAAAACCTACCTTTTGGCATTATTATAGTAGAAGTTACCTATCATTCCACAACCTTACCACGGTAAATATCCCGTAAATAACTTAAGTTACCTATGACTATGACTATATTTTCTCAAGTTTTACATAGGTCTTGCTAATTCAGTCGAAGTAAGTCAGTGTTCAAAACTTAGTCCAGTCTTTGATATTTGGCAGATTTTATGCAATCTTACTGATTTGAGGACTGGAATGGGCTCTCGTTTCGAACTTCGAAACTAAAACTGCGTAGGTATAATAGATGTGGCTAATGTGGCCATAGTACTTACGGACTACATTATAAAGCCATAAAATAAATAATCATTTAAGTGTTGTATATCATATCGTAATATTTTGATAGTATGGTACAGAAAAGTAATAAACGGATGGATGAGAGAAAGATAGAGTAAAACAATGGGAAATAATAAAATAGTATTTTTTGCATTTAATGCGCAAAACCCGGGTTGTACTCCGTTGTGTAAGTATATACATTCTATGAACTAGTTTGCTATTAAATATTTAGCTTCATTATTATGAGCTTTGATTTTTTTTTATCACGCAGTTTTCTTTAAGGAATCTACGACAAAAAATCGGTAGAGCCGGAGACTTCGACTGAAATTGGGAGACCGGTAACAGTTGTGTATAAACTGAGGTTTTAGGTAGCAATCTTTATTCACAATAACTTCGACTGTAGCGTTAATATTATTGCCATCATTAAGCTCGGGTTGGTGATGAATTTAACGATTTCGGTTTTAGGACTACTTTCGTATTCAAAGCTTTCGAAAATTAAACTTTATGCTCAGCTTGTAAAGCCTCATTTGGGGTGTCATAAAATACCAAGCAATTACTTGCTTACATAAAAGTGGTGATGCATTGGGTTTTTACAAAACTCCTTTTTATAAATTTAATTCTTTTATGTAAATGCTTTATACAATTCAAAAGTTTGTCGACCGACAGGAATTGAACCCGCGCAATTCGGGTAAACGCTCTAAACGCCGAGTGAATTTTTTAACTTTTAAATAGTTATATGTTAATTTTTAAATTTTCTGTCATCATCATTATCAGATTTTCATGTTCCTACTGCTGTGACACAGGCTCTCAGAGAGAAAGAGAGAGAGAGAGAGAGAGAAAAAGAGAGAGAAAGAGAGAGAGAGGGGATGGGCCCTAATTCACCTTGTTGGCCCAGTGCATGTCATATTATCTCTGACAACATTCTCAAAATTTTCGATTAGGGACTCTTTCTTAACTTCGTTATTTTTTAGATGCTTATGAACACAATATATAATAATATTTATTGATAACCCGTTGGTCTAGTTGGCAGTGAACTTGCCTTCTGCGCTTGGGTGCGTGGGTTCGATTCCCACGTAGGACAAACATTCATGTGACGAACATTACTGACATTGTGACTATATCTGGGTGTTAATATCTATTTAAGTATGTATTTAAACATATATATGTATATGTATCAGTCTTTGGCAGCCATATTACAAGCTTTGCTTAGTTTGGGGTCAGACGACCGTGTGTGCAAAAATGACCCGCATATTAATTAATTAATAATTATTTAATAGGTACACATTCTTAAAAATGAAAACTACGAAGAGAGTAGTTGCAAAAGCCTACTTTAATTTTACCTATGCACATAGAAAAAAAAAATAACTAAGTAAGTAAGTTTATATTATGTAAGTGTACATCGGTCTACGTTATAATTACCATAAGTACATGGAAGCTAGGCAGATACCTAGGTGTTAAAATTGATGATGCTATTAAAGTTGTAGATGCATCTAATCCGCAGTTCAACCAACTATGTAGAATATGTAGATACGTAGGCATGTGAGTAATAATCATAAACATGATCTTTTAATGGGTAATTCACCGAATCGTTTTCCAGCACAAAAACAAGGAAGAAATACTAAGGACTGAGTAAGGTCGTTGTATAACTGTCAGTTTTTGCAAATATAGTAAAGATCTACACAACGAGGAAAATAACAAATTACATATCTAAAAATAAGAAAGAAAAAGAAAGAAAGAAAATAAATTTTATTCGACATCTTTACAAGAACATCATCATCTTCATCATCTTAAAATGAACATGGACAAGACAAAGGTCATGTCAAATATCCATGTTGTGCCCACCCCAGTATCAGTTGGGAACTCAGTTCTTGAAGCTGTTGACGCGTACGTCTACCTAGGACAAACAGTCGAACTAGGTAGGTCCAACTTCAAGAAAGAGGTCAATCGGCGAATCCAACTCGGCTGGGCAGCGTTCGGTAAACTACGCAACGTCTTCTCGTCCAAAATACCTCAGTGCCTTAAGACGAAAGTCTTCGACCAGTGTGTGTTACCAGTGATGACATACTGCACTGAAACGTGGTCTCTCACTATGGGCCTCATAAGCAAGCTCAAAGTCGCACAACGAGCTATGGAGAGGGCTATGCTCGGGGTTTCTCTACGAGATCGAATCCGAAATGAGGAGATCCGTAGACGAACGAAAGTCACCGACATAGCCCACCGGATTAGTAAGTTGAAATGGCAGTGGGCAGGGCACATATCACGCAGAACAGATGGCCGATGGGGCCGAAAGGTTCTGGAATGGAGACCACGGACTGGTAAGCGCAGCGTAGGACGTCCACCCACAAGATGGACATACGACCTAAAAGAGACCGCAGGGAAACGCTGGATGCAGGCCGCTTCCAACTGGCCCTTTTGGAGGCCTATGTCCAGCAGTGGACGTCCTACGGCTGAAATTATGATGATGATGATGATCTTTACAAAAACTTATATCTAAAGGATACAATCAGTGTCGAATGGGCCCGTCTCGAAAATAACGGTTACACAATAGACGAAAGCTGGTAAATCCTCCATTAAATTAAATTAATACATCCTTTTCGAAATGGTTTATGATATTTTTATGATTTTGTTATTTGATTAATATAAAAATAAGAAAGTGCATTATTGCTTAATGGTCCGTTATTGTGTTTAAAATTTGCAAATAAAGCACCCCTATATTACATGTCAGACAGAACGCTGCTGCTGTGAACAAACCGATTTGTTCCGTAGAGGCTTACGAAATAAATCTATTGAATTTTATTCTCCTATATATTTTATTAGAAGGATTTTAGGAAAGGTTATTTTTTTATGGGAGTATTTTTATCTGTCGCTACGCTCATGGGCGCTGGCAGCAGGGTGCAGATTAATTATAAGTCTACCACCCTTTACATGTAGAGTAGGTACATTTACATAATTGCGAAAAATTTATAGCCAACCGACTCAAAAATTCGTTTTCTGACCCGAATTTTAGTGTCTTGTGTTCCTACACGACTACACGTGTTTTGCTCATAACCAAAGTTCCTCAATATATTCAAGCTGAACTGGCTTGACATGCTCCCAGATATGGCAACATTCCGACTTCAACTCCAAATACGATCACCAAGCGTAGGTAAATTGCTTGCCTCAAATTCCGCAACGAAATGGTTTTCGCAGGTAGAGTTAAGTTTAAGAAGTTCCAAAAAAGCTTTGAAAACTTCTTGCCAACCATTATCGCACTCTAATTATTATGAACAGAAAATTTGATCTAAATTTTAACTATAGCATAGACGTGCTCTATTTAGTGTCAAAACTATGAAGCGGCTAACGTCCCGTAGACGGCTAAAGACAGTGACTGGTGAACAATGACCTTTCTGAATAAGGATTAGTGCAGGGGCTTGCTTTAAATGGGCAAAGTTAAGTAGTGGACTAATCTGGGCTATACTGATAATGATGAGTATCATTCTGAAACCAAGATAGTTTGACTATATCATCGTCATCATCGTTGGCTTGTTTCTATCTATAAGAAATGATTTATTTAAAGTCCGAAATACGTCTGCACTCGTGACAAGGTAAAGCCGATTTGAAGTCAGTGTCACACGCACTGTCACTTTTTTTTAAAGAGATCCCGCGGAGGCTGCCTCGCTTGGGGTCGCACCCTAGGCGAGAAAACACGTAGGAAATGCAAACATGCCCAGAACCTATACCTTGTCGACCTAACCGGCATCGCGGTAGGACCCAAAAGAATGACCAGTGCAAGGCAGGTTGCCGGACATGACTTGTGTCTTGTGTCTTACGGAGGTACAATTTTGAGTTAATGAGGCCATACGAAATAAATATTGTACCAATTTAGGTTATTCTAATCTCAAATAAATATAATACAAATTTCAATAGATACAGCCTCAACGATAGCGGACAATACACCAATAACAATGAAATGTTTTCGGTGAACGGTTACGCGATGTTACGTATTAGGTATACAAAGGTACATCGTAACATTATAAAACGTAAGTACCTACTTACTATTTGCAAAAAAAGTGTATCAAATTGGACCACTGCAAGCGAGTTGTCTGCCTTAGGCTATAAATGAAGGTGAATTATAGGTTACCGGTTTCGGTAGGGTAACATTTTTAAACTATCTGTACTGTTTTTAACCGACTTCAAAAAGGAGGAGGTTATCAATTCGACTGTATGTGTTTTTTTGTTAATTTTATTCACTTTAAGATCTTTAATAGGTCATAGCAATGTGTTTTATGCAACTGAATAACGATACGAGCAAGTCGCACGTCCGATGGTAGGCGAGAAAAAGAAGGTTAGCTAGAGAGAGATAGAGCAAGAGAGAGAGATAGAGCTAGAGCTAGAGCTAAATGTAATATTCGTTCTAATTTTATATTTACAAAGTGACGTACTCACTGATTTCTATACCAAAAGATTTATAAAACTATTCCAGTTTTCATAATAGGGGACTTTTCGGATACTGTGCAAGACGGTCTAGTTTCGTAACAGTATTTCAAGAAAGCCAAGCCTAATTCAACCATATTTAGTAGAAGCAAGGAGCCTTCTATGGTGTCTATAATATAGCTTCATTTCAGCTTCAAGTTATTCAGTCAGGACTATAGGTGCACATTTGATATGCCTATGACACAGAAGACATGCCTATGATTAGAATCTCCATGAATGAATTAAAACAAAGCAGCTTCTCTAATATATGACAAAGTTATGTTGACTGTCATACTGAGGTGAAATCAAAGGGTGAAATATACAGATAATATGTAGATCTGTGGTTATAAATAATAATTATATTCATTCATGTTACATAAATTCTAAATTCAAAACCCCGTCCAAAGTACTCAGCAAAATTCAAAGGAGATGAGCTCATTGTGAAACTTGCTCAAAAATTCGGTCATCTATAGGCAATAAAATTCGCACGTGTTGTGACTATTTTATCCAATTTTATCAAATAACCTCACCTATACTCCGTCCAAGATTTTATAGGTTTGACATTTTCAGCAGATCTGAGTCTGAGATCTGAGAATCTGAATAAAAACAGTAATTTCTGATCATTATTGCTTAGGTTTTTAATTAACGTATGTAGATTGTACATATCCGCCAATATTTGGATTGGTCCATAATAAAATGTCAAAATAATATATCTTCATTTAGCTTCTTTACAATAGAATAGCAGTTGTCAGAGCAAAATACTAGGATCAAGTATCGTTAAAAGTATTTTTATAATTTGCAAATTATGTGAGTTTCCAGCCAGCTTGACTGGAAACGAAGCATTAATGATTAAAACACACATAATGATTATAACACTTTACATAATATTATTGATAATTTATGATACCTTGGTAACATAGTTACTATCAATGCGGATAAAATTAATAGTCTTAGAATGGACCGGATATTGGTGACAGTGAGTTTTATTCATACCTACATAAAATTATTCTATAAAACGTGTATATTGTTACTCAAAAATAGCTCTACTGGTATAATTATATGTATATACGAGTAATTAGCAACGAATTTATTAAAACTAGACTTAGCGAATTAATAAAAAAATATTAAACACATTTTTGTATTATCTAATGTTATCGAATAAATTGACCAATTCGCTCATGAACCTTCGACGGTCTATGCCATTAAAAGTTTGATGTTATTTTTTGTATTAGGTTAAGTAGGTTTAGCGTTAGTTGGCTTGTATTTTGATTAGTTGACAAAAGCACTTGCCCGTTAAAAATGTGTGTTCGTTTAGGAACTTCTGTAACTTTTACAGATGTGGGAGAGAACATATACCCCTTCCGCTATAGCAACTGCAGTTTTATGAATTAGCCTAGACTTTAAAACTAAGAATACGAGTACTTATTAAAATAGTTGGTGTGAGTGTATTTGGAACGAGACAAAAATATACTAGTAAGTATTATTCTAAAGTGCCCGATAACTATCTAATTATGTAAATATTATTCAAGTCATTATCATCAAGATCATTTCAGCCGTAGGACGTTCACTGCTGGACACAGGCTCCGGGACCATCGATCTCCAAAAGGGCCGGTTGGAAGCGGCCTGCATCCAGCGTTTCCCTGCTGTCTCTTTTAGGTCGTCTGTCCATCTTGTGGGTGGACGTCCTACGCTGCGCTTACCGGTCCGTGGTCTCCATTCCAGAACCTTTCGGCCCCATCGACCATCTATTCTGCGTGATACGTGCCCTGCCCACTGCCATTTCAACTTGCTAATCCGGTGGGCTATGTCGGTGACTTTCGTTCGTCTACGGATCTCCTCATTTCGGATTCGATCTCGTAGAGAAACCCCGAGCATAGCCCTCTCCATAGCTCGTTGTGCGACTTTGAGCTTGCTTATGAGGCCCATAGTGAGAGACCACGTTTCAGTGCCGTATAAAATTATTCAAGTAGTACCTAGTAATCATCAAACATTTCAACGTGATTGTATTCACGTTTGTTTTACGCCACTTTCTGTTTGCCTCGTTTTCTATTGTTTTAGATAACATGCCATGTATTAGGTACGTTAGTGTCAGTAGTTTTATATACTTTTAATTTTATTGATGACCTAGGTATGTAACGTGTCTATGAATTATTATTATTATCATCAACTTCTCAAACATTTGTGTAGAGTTTTAAGCGGGTGCCATTACTGTCCCACACCAAGAAAGGATTGACCTAACGCACACACGTGTCCTCAATGCCCAACAGTGCATTCTACGTGCCGAAATGCACCTTCATATTCTAGGACAAGCTGGTTTCCTCCCATTGTCAGTTTGTCAGTCATAGCCACAGTTAAAAAACCCGTTTTTAATGTCAATTTACGTGGCTTCTGGTTTGCGGTAATTTCGCGTTCGTTCGTTGCCATATAATGACTAATATACGGATTTCTCTCGTAAGGTTTTCCTTTACGTCCGTGCTAATCTACGGTTTTCAAGCAGGTTAGATATATCTATAAGTATGTATGTTGGATTTATCTTAACGTCATTGTGTTGCTGAGGAAGATAAGTTTTGATTTTACACGAATTGATACCATTTCCTAGTTGAAACTTTATTTCAATGTCGTTTGGCATCTTAGGCTGCGTCACAAAAGTAGTATCAATGGTGAATTTGCGTGTTACCAAAAATTACAATACAATTAAACAGGACAAGTCAGATGCTACGTGCTACTTTGTACTGTCCATAGAATATTGGAACAATTGGTATAATCTCTCGATTTGCATAAAGTAAATACCAATTTCATGATTGGACCGTGGTGAGACAATAGACCGAAATTAGCTTAGAATGGCACGATTATGTTTGCATTGGCACCACCTTTACATATCGTGGATTAGTCATGATCATGCTCTGATTGATACAGACGTCACCTTCATAAAATGCTCCACTAATAATGCTTGAATGAGAATGTTTGGTTCCAAATTATCATCACCGTACTAACCGTGACTTTCGTGTTGCGTTAACATTTTGCTGACCTTCCACAAGCATAATATTATATTCACAAAGAAACTGGATCGATCTCTATGTTTTTTATTCTGTATCATAAGCCAGTCCAGTTTTCTTGTTTATGGGTCACCAAAAATGTAAACTAGCAGCCATCGAGATACAATGCTAGCAGCAAATGCTTTTTTAAGCAGAATTAGGTATCAATAATTTATTGCACGTTTCGAAATTTACATTTATACAGATCTTAGGTAGTATGTTTAAGGTATGTATTGCATAATGGCTCTAATTGGGTATGACAGCAAAGTGCGGAGAGGATCGATTATTCCATAATTGATTTGTCTTTAGTAACAATTTGCGAGCAGCATGTCTTTTAAGTTTTTGGCAAATTTATTCACATTTTACATATGACCGTAAATAAGAGAACACAACTCAAGGTGATCATATTCACAGGTAATCAAAGGACACTAAAGAATCGCCTATGAAGGTGATCAAACTGGAATATACCAGCAGTTGACTACTAGCCAAAATGCTCTGGGTCACTTCGGATTAACAACGGTACAGAGATCCAGTATTGAAATATATTTATAGCTTCAAGCAGGTATTTTCAGAAGAAGCGCAGTTTCAAGTTCAAGGCAGTCAAGGGAATAGATTGTGATGCGCTGTGCGTGCACTGCTCTGGTTCAGGGTGTTTCCCTTCATTGAATTGGTAATTAGTTGATTGTTTTCGTATCCGGCGCATTATTACGTCTGCCAAGAAAGTTGCATGTACATCTGTACATGTACATCGTTGCATCTGTGTACGAAAACGTGTATGATGATTGATGACTAGTCGTTATTTTATCTACGATTAATCATTACTGAGTGGTATATTGGAAGGAATATGAAATTAATAGTGCGCAATACATGGTATGTTCTTTGGGTAAGTATGTTTGCTTATGAGGGCTATTCCACAACTTTTCTTGTAAATATCGTATAAACTTAAAGATAACAACTAAGAATATCAATTACTAAGATATAAAAACTAAAATATAAGGTATCAATCAAATACGAGCACTTGAGAAAATTGGCTTTAGTCAAGTTGATTTCTCTCCAGTAATACCTACCGCTTTAATTAAACTGAGACTAAACTGGACCGCTTCGGTTCCGATTAGTGAAGTTTTAAAATCTTAATAATTTTTCCCACACAACGGAACAACAGGAAATGAAATGGTTTTTAAATATTACTTTAAGACATCTTCTTGATAAAAGCATAAACTCTAAAATGGTATTGACTTTTACATTTATTCGTTCCTAAAACACTGTTTCTTCGTTTCTTTCTTTTAAATAGGTAGGTTTTGGGTTTTAATTACTTTGTTATTGAATTTTATCTAATTGTTATTTCTTGTAAAATAACACTACTTTGACTCACAATAATTACGGAAGTGCCTTTATAAGGAAACAAAATAAAAGAATAGGCCTCGATTCTGTCATGCCATTTGCCAGAACTAAAATTAATTACATTATGTGAAAGAAGAAAAATAGCAAACTTAGAGCTTTCTAATTTAGTTTTGTTTGGATAGTAATGGCACAATAGAATCGAAACCAATATCGATCTTACCACAAAGAAATAGTCAAGTTAATATTATTGTTTTTAGCGAGACAGCGTCTAAAAGTTCAACTAGTAATAACATTTATTTCTATGTTATTTGACACTAAAACTCCAGGACGCCAATTTGTGGTATTTATAATACGAAAAATTTGCTAATCACACAGATCTATGTGTTTTGGGCAGCAGCCAAGAAAAAAAAGAAGGCTGTGTTTTGTTTTTTTTTGGAGTATACGGTTAGCCTAACTTTAACCTGGTAAAATAAATTTGTATGCAAGCTTGGCGGTGTACTATGCCTTCAAGTTTACGAGGTATCTCCATTACTAACAGTACATAATAAACATTTCTCTATAGGGCTTTCTCTAGCTATTGCCTTAGTACACTGAGGTCATAATGGCCCTTTGACTTTATAATAGCCAGACAATAATGGCCAATGGAAAGTTACGTACCGTACTCGACAAAATGTTTCTGGCATGAGAAATCTAACTGCAAGAAAGAAATTGCGAAAGAAAGGTTTAGTATATATTTAAATATAAATACTAGCATAACAATCAAGGGGCTCTTTCTTTCTTTCAGATGGATGATGCGACTGCATATTAAGTGACCGAGAAACAAAAAGTGCCTCCAGTTATTCAGGGTTGAAATTATTGAGCAATTATGAGACATTAGAGCTAATATTTAGATTAAAAATAATTTCCTCGGCACACGCCTAGTTTGATATTATTATATAACAGAATCAATCACTTAATAATTATGACTCTACTATTAGAGAACATTAAAAAAAAAACTACAATCTTCGTTCAAATAATCTTCTAACTATTAAGAATATAGTCGAGAAATGTTTTGACTTAAATTAAATTTAATTCGGTAGGTACACATATACAAATAGACCAATTGGTAGGCAAGACATTGCGCAATGAAATATCTATTAGATAAGTCTCCTCGGCCGTTCACACATTCTAATGAATGTAACATGTGCAATACAACCTTGAGAGTGTATTGAACATTACTCGAGGTACACTCCGCGACCAGGATGTAGGAGAAAATACTATCTAGTACCTACCTAATGTGTATAAAATATATTATGGCATATAAGAAGTACTCTATAAATGAATTCATCATCATTTAAGCCTATCATGTTCCCACTGCAGGGACTCAGTCCTTCTTTCAGAGAGAGAGAGAGAGAGAGAGGATGGGCCCTAATCCACCATACTGGCCCATGCAGTGCATGTTGGTGAATGTCAAATGTCTTTGAACGCTTTGAGGTTCTTGGACATACCGGTTTCCTCACAATTCTTTCACCGCGATGAGCGATGACATCGAAACTGCACATAATTTATTTAGGTATACCAAATAACGGACTTACTTAAAAACATTCTCGCAGTTGTTGAGATGATGCTGATCGGATGATCAGCGAAAATTACACCTAAAAAGGAATTTCGCTGTTGAGAGGGCTTTGAGAGCTCTCAAATAACTGTCAAAATTTAACCAACCTCGGGACGTTGTTAAGAGACACTACACTTGGTGTAGGGCCTAGGATCGAAACGGGTGCCGTCAGATTGTAAAGCGTGCATGCTAACGTCCTTATAACATCAGCTATATGTCTGCCAGTGAAAGTCCCGTCTAAATCGGTCCATCCGTTTCGTAGTCATAGAGAATATACATATATACACATTGCCTTTTATATAGATAGATAAAGAGGTAAATATGAAATTCTTAGTAATATAGATGCCGTACATAAAATTATATTGGGTAATTGACCGATATGCTATATTATATACATATAATTTTGAATGAATACATATATAATAGCGGTCCCTTTAATATATAAAATATAAAAGAGTAAATATACAATTCTTAGAATAAAAAACGAACTCTTGAAGACAATAAACGTGATCTCTGCAACCATGAATTTCCTTGTAAGCTAGGTCAAATAAATGTGATATTACCAACCATTATTACTAACAATAAAACCCATTCAATATATCATCATCATCATTAGTCAGCCTTTTTTACTATTGCTGTAGCTAGACATCTTCTATTGTAGAGTTGAGCTGCACTGAGCTCAGCCTTCGGGTCTCTGCTTCAGAGTCTGACTACTGTTTTACGCAGGTTATCACTCTAATAACCCCAGGGGGGTTAGATAAGACCCACTTTCTGTTAGCGTTAACGCCTGCGGAAAAATGAAATTGTATGAAAATGACATTGACAATGACATTAGCTTGAGAGATAATATCTCAAGCTATTGTAATTTTCATAGAATTTCATCTTTCCGCAGGCGTTAGCGCTATCAGAAAGTGGGTCTTGTCTAACCCCCCAGACACTGCCATTATCTAAAACTAAAAGTATGTATTCAATAGTATTTAGGTATTGATTATGGCAGATCGTAAAATAAACATCAAAGTAGTTAATTGCAAACCCAGTTATCATGTATATATATTTGAATATCGTCTTCTATTAAAATTTTATTATTTCATGCTAATTCCATCTTTGTTTAGGACTAGTTGTGTTGAAGTAGTTAAATTCTTGCATGTAATTTAAAACGATTTGTATCAGAAATTCAATCGCCGGAAACTGGATACTTAGCTAAACAATGAAGGCAAACAAGATATCTGTCAGAACGAGATACAATCGATACAAACTACAAGTACCAGGATAATTGCTCGTTTTTTAAACTCTTTTGAAGCTCTGTGTTTATATGATGAGTAAACAATATCTTCAGATTTAATTGCTTGCATTTAGGTATATTCTAAATATATATATATATATATATACTGTACTACTGGTACTGTTGGTTGTTATATATATATATATATATATATATATATTTAGAATATACCTAAATGCAAGCAATTAAATCTGAAGATATTGTTTACTCATCATATATATATATATATATATATATATGTATTTAATATATTCGCGTGTATTTCCTGATAAAGGGACTCTAATGGCTCCGAAACCGGTCGATCGTCTCGACCGATAAAAACATTATCATGAGTGTAAGCCGGTGTTATAATAATTTATATTCTAAATACTTACTTTTCTCAATAAAACTTGCTTTAAACTTTGCTTTGCTCGATGGTTACAATCTGGGCGTCTTCAAATTACGAGTGAATAGATTTCTTCTAGGCAAAAAATAATATTTGCTTGATTTATCACAAACACTAGACTTTTAAGTATATATTAGGTATGTAGGTACTCATAGTACAAGACTTATAATATTTTTATTGCTTGCTATGCAACTCCACGGACTCGAGTCCATGCCCTTTGTTAACTTGTAGGTACTATTTATTTTGATAACTATTGCTCCTATAACGTATAAATTACATTATGAGAGGAATATAACATACGTTCTTATTACTATATTGCGTATAAATTATTTCGTAAAGCTAATTATGTACTTAATTAACTTACTAGTATATGTATATACAAGCCAAAGAAAATTTCGTAATAAATTTAATAAATGTTTGAATAATTTACGCAAGGCGGTGTCAAAGGCAAGCCAATTTTAAAAAAAACACTAGCTTTAACAGAAATTTGTTCACATCAAGCTTACAAAAAGGATTCAAATTTCCTAACATAATATTAAACCTTTTGAAATCACACTTATTATAAATACGAAAGTTTGTGCGTCTGTGAATGTTTGTTACTCTTTCACGCTGAAATGGCTAGACGGATTTGGATTACATTTTGAATATAGATAGCTTATGTCCTGGATTAACACATAGGCTACTTTTCATTATCATCACCATTTTTCATCACTACGCGGGTGAAACCGCGGAGCGCAGCTGGTATACAATATATGAGCAAAAACAAGTACTTACTCTGTAAATATTCAATGTTGTGTTCAACTTCCGGCATCAAGTGCATGAACGTAGTGGAGAGCAGCACTCCTCCGCCGAAAGACAGCAGGGTCATCACCACCCGGTTGGTCGACTTAAGCGTCCCTGCTTCTTCTGCGGACACCCATTTGAACCTCCTTGCCAGGAACAGGGGAGCAATACCACAGATCATAGACGCACAGAATAGAACAACCATGGAGACTCCTTTGGCGACGAGGACTCCCTCGCTCTCGTCATCGTCGATCCGGAACGCGGACATTTTTGCGAGTTAGGTTAGACCGGCTGGTAAGAGGAGAAGAACTTAAGTGGAGTGCGCGTCCTTGGCGTCCGTTTATATAGGCAGTGATATCGGGCATGCGCGTGCGCCGGCTGAGAGCGTCTCGTGGCTACTATGCGCCGGCGCGCCGGCCGGCAGTGCACTCTACTCCAGCGCAGCCTGACCACCGTAAAAGCCTTACAGTCCGCTCGCTAAATTAATGCGTGATTTATTTTTTGCGACGACGCGATGCTCAGGTTTTTTTGGGCGGCCTAATTGAAGTGCTCGTTCTTGGAAATTCAAAATTATATTATCACTGTAGTCAATTG
Organism: Agriopis aurantiaria; assembly: GCA_914767915.1. Classification (NCBI taxonomy): domain Eukaryota; kingdom Metazoa; phylum Arthropoda; class Insecta; order Lepidoptera; family Geometridae; genus Agriopis; species Agriopis aurantiaria. Next base: position 7,659,988 of record OU612000.1, on the reverse strand, counting down.
TTTAAAAAAATATATAAGTTTGGTACAGAAATAAAAACACTTCTACTAACATCGAGAAAATTAAGTAAAATTAAGCTGCTTATATTACTAACTTTTGGAAATTATTATTGAGTATTAAGTGTAAAACTACATTACTGCGTAGCGCAATACACTATCTATCGAGATATCTATAGAGAATTATCAAATGTGTAACTACTCTAACTTCTATTTTGCTTTTGCTGGTCGGTTTTGAATGGCTAAGTTCTAGATTTATCGCTTGAAATTCTAAATCTGTCCAAATATAAAATAAAGTCTTTGTTGTAGAGCCAATTTTAAATTAGTAGAAAACAAAATAAATTATCGATAATAAGTAAATATATAGGTACAAATATCTAGGAGGCCATCAGTTCTTGTTTTGGAGTACCAATGTTTTTGCCAAAATCAAGGTGTCTTGCTTGACATCCTTAAAAGCTGACCGCCTTGGTGTTGAGGAATTCTTAACGACCTTTTACAACACAAGGACTGAATAAGATTTACCTTATTTTCTTCGAGTGAATGATATTTGCGAGAGTGCACTGCGCAGCGGCATCTACGAAGAGGTAAAGAAACCCTAAAAAGAACCTTATAACCTTATCGTACGCAGCCTGCTCAGAACAAACAAAAATCCTCGCTTGTGTTGAAACGATCAGTCAGCTTACGCACACAAGAACGCATGTGTAAACATCACAGCCCTCTTGACACACTCCGACAGTTTGCACAAATGCAACAATGTATTCCTATCGAAGTTCTTCAATAAAAGTAAACATGTAATAATATTAGGACAGGGCAGGCCACATCGCTCGAAGAACCGATAACCGATGGGGAAGAAAGGTTCTGGAGTGGAGACCACGAAACGGAAGACGCAGCGTGGGTAGGCCTCCCACGAGATGGACCGACGACATTGTTAGAGTCGCTGGAATTCAGTGGATGCAAAAGGCAGGCTGTCGTTCAGTGTGGAGGTTAAAGGGGGAGGCCTATGTTCAGCAGTGGACGTCTTCTGGCTGATGATGATGATGATGATGATGAAAGTCGAATCTAATGACACCTTGCATCGCACTTCTCTGACAAGCCGTTTAGGCGAAAGGAGATATTCTTTAGAATTTCTGGAACTACTAAACCGGCTCTGAAACTGTTTTCACTGAATGAAAACTACACTATAACTACAAACGTGGAAAAAACCATAAGCAATAACTAGTTTTTCGAATCTCTAGTTCAGACTTTGCTTCTTGGCCTTGAACATCGACGCAAAGTTGCTAGTCTATCGTTTTTTACGGATACATTTCGAAGAGTGTGCATCGGATCTGCATGATCTCATTCCCTCCTGCCCATATTTCTATAGGGCGGCCTAGGCGAACACGAAATGCGACACCGTTTCATGGTTGATATTCCGAAAACCCGTACGAAGCGATTTGATTTCCTTTTATTGCGCGAACTGCTAGACTGTGGAATGCGCTACCTGAATGGTGTTCCCCGATAGTTACAATCTGAGTGTCTTCAAGTCGCGAGTTATTCTTTTTTTTCTAGGTAAGCGTGCTCTATCATAGACCGCATCATTGCTTTACATTAGGCGAGATGGAAAAAGGTTATACTGGGTTACGCGGAAAAGGTGTACTAAATCTAAGCTAAGAAGCGTCCGTCATTTGTAACGGGTTCATTTAGGGTTGAAAAATTTACCTTGAGACCTACTCTTAGCTGTTGCATACATTTTGTGATGCGATTGTGAATGACCGTTTTGGAACAGCAGATTTTTTTATCGCCATTTCGCAGTTGCTTTTATAGTAAAAGTTGTTCATAATGATGAGTACTGTACTATAGACCCCTTTCGTCTTAGCACACTCTTTCCGCGTTACCCAGTATAGGTATTAACAGAAAATACAATATGATATATGCCTATGATTTTATGATATCACGCATACCTAAGGTAGGTATTGTTATTAACTATTTACTTAACTGTAAATTTTACATATACCTTCAAATATAAACTATGACAAAACAGTTTACACTCACGTTATGTTTATGTTTTATTGTTACCTTCAAGTATGTAGTAAGTAATTGTCAAGCAAACATATAATAAAATGTATGTAAGTTCATGATGTATATTGCCGACATTATCTTTAGCAATATGTATTGGTGATTAACTATACACTTACATCATCTCATCTCAGAATCTGGAAAATATTAACTTGTATCTTCCGGGAAAACCACCGGCGGTGAAATTATACAAATTGAGTAAATTACAAGAAGCACCTTACGAATAATAAGGATATAAATAAATGCAAACATGTAAATGCGCTTGCATTACTACCTGCCTCAACATAAATGTCCTAACTCTACATAAAGCTCTTAGATTAGGGCTGCTACGTATGAAAATAATGGTCAAAGATTTTTTACGCGATTGCCCAAAAAGGAGTTTTGTTATAAGGGCTTCTTAATTTCACCATAACTCTTGAACACCTGGATCCCTGAACCAGGTTCCCGAAGAAATGTCCACGTGGGTGGACATGACATGACACACCGCACGACACAATACAAATTTAATTATGTAATTCAAATTCACGCGACGAAGGAGATTTTGGAGCTAAAAACTAAGAGCTGTTGCCTGCAACTTCGTATGCGATTTTTTTTTTAAATTAAATAAAAGTTCTTTTTAACCTCAAATAAATCAGGCTTTTCGTAAAATCCTTTCTTGATGGACCTTTACACCCCATTAAGAATCTACCCGCGAAATTAAAGTTTCGAAGCTCTCAAGTAGTTTTCGAGATGTTGTGATGAGTCATTCGGTTAGTGAGTGAGTGACGCTTTTTACATATATACCTAGATAAAAGTATTCCACTTATCTATATCTACAGTAGCTGTGCCGCGCGGTTTTACCCGCTATGTTTTAATTAAGTAGGTAGTTGACAACCCTGCGGGTATTTTCCTTATAGATAAACTAGCAGCGCTGCCTGGTTTTACCCGCAATTTTTTATATATTATGAAGGTTGTTGACAACCCTATTGGTATTTTCCTTATACATAAACTAGCTGCGCGCCGTGACTTTATTCGGGATTTTCCGATGTTGATAAGCCTATTGGTATTTCAATGTAAAAGATATTAATAATTAAAAAAAAAATACAACCGGCAGGGCTTGAACCTGCGGCACCTATATACGCTGCACCATCATCGGGTATACGAACGATACTAAAGTGCTTAAAGTGTAATAATTAATACATAAAACATGAAGAAAAAAAAAACAATCTTTTCAATGGTATTTTTCAAACGGCTTTCTGCAGTTTCACCCTATTTCCTTACTGAGCGTTGTCTCGGGTATAAAGGCAAGAATTCACCGGAGCTGTGTGAACTACGATTAGTAGGGATAAGGTGTTTGATTACGCACTTCGGGTTAAAAGCATGACAAACATTACATTTTTCCCATGTGTAGGGGGTCCTACTATGACTATTTTCAGATGTGGAGGGAAGTTAGATTCGTCCTAGGAGCGCGAGAAAGGAGTGAAGTTTGAAACCAGCGCACTTCAGTAAAAAAAAATTATTACGGAACTGTAAATTCTTCTAGGGCTTGTGAGGTACCGTTTTCGTACAAAATAAATACGAGGAATTCATAATAATTAAAAAAAAAACATTTAAAAATATTTGACGAATAAGTAAAAATCATGATGACATTTTTTGCAAACAATTCACTTTAATTTTTCAGTGTTAATTAATGTTAGCAACAAAAACATCAGAATAGAGCCTATTTATTTTAGTTTTTAGAACAGTTTGTATGCTACTTAATCACTTTTCATACAAAAACTACAAGAAAAAAAAACATTTTCGCTTTGAGGAGGTGTAATACGCATCTGCTGTATATGCTGCTGCGCCAAAATAATTTTTTTACGGATCCATGGCGTTGTTTGATATAGTTTTCGTATTAAACATACACAATAGATTTATTTCTTAAAAAAAAGTATTTTTTTTACCAAAATTTAAAATTGGACGATATAATTTATTTCCTACAAAAGTCGTTTTATCTATGTCCAAAATTGGCGCTTAACACCCCTAGGTACTACATGGGTTGAAATATCTAACTTTCTAAGATAATTATTCTAACATTATAAATGTGCAAGCGTGTTTCTTTGTTTAGCTTTCACGCAGCAATAGTCATCATTGATATAGAAGTATGTAGGATACTTTTTATCCCGGAAAAATGAACCAGTTCCTGAGTAAATGCTTACGAACATGTCAAGCCACTTGACACATTTCAACCCAGTCTAGCACCACCAAGTATCTTAAATATAATTTTACCCTAAAAGGAACAACGTCCTTGAGCTCCGCACAGCTTCAGCGGATTTCCGCCGATGGAAATGTAGGTACTAGTTATGTCGCACTGTACTAGGCTATCGTTACCTAGTCTGTGGTACTAGTTTGTTATTTATACCTTTTTTATTTATTTATAGGCTTGCCACTTTCGCGACAAAAAATAATTATACGCATATTATGTTTTGTCGCGAAAGTGTCTTCCCAAAAGACACTGTCCACGTTTGTTTTGTCCCATCGCGGACTGATACTAGAAGCTCAATTATCTTCTGAGCTTGTGCACTGAACCTGATGTGGACACTGTTTTTATCAGCGTTTATTCGTGAAATGGTAGATAAAATAATAATTTCATAAATGCAGTTATTTTCATATAAAAATTTATACAATTATTATATTCAATTATTATTTATTTTGTTTTGATGAAGTAATTATTATAGGGATTTCTTGACTTCTACCTCAACAGCCACAACATAGGTAGGTAGTAGAATGGTTGTATCAATATCTGGCTCTGCTAATTCATAAACTGTGTTGACTCGTAGTGGTTCCCCAGAGAAACGAAAAAAATATGTTTAAATTTCAGTGGGATTCCCACTGCGAAGTCATTTGTTTTTAGTCACAGTGTTTATCTATAGGTCTAACAATCAACTCAATTAGTTTTTTTTGTCTGTATTTATTATTGTGGTAACTATGATACGTAGAACGTATCATATCATATCGTACGTATCATACGTAGAACGTATCATAGTTATATAATTTATAAAATAAGGCGTATCGATGCGGAAGTTCTTTTTTTAGGTTCCGTAGTACTACAAGCCCTTATAAGTTCATTCTGTCCGTCCGTCTGTTTCTCCGTCCGTCTCCCTGTCAATCTGTCCACGGACTCTATAGTATCGATGAATAGGTCTTTTAAAATGACGTAAGGTTTCATACATCAGTTTTTTTGTCAACTGTATATCTTTGACTGCTAAGGTTATTTGAATGTCTTCATTCAAAATTATTTCGAAGATATTGTGATTACAACTTTTTGAAAAGCTATAATACTGTATGATAATAATTTCAAGAAGGTACCTTTTCAACTTTTTTTATAAGTAGGTAGTTTTCGCTATGGCGAAACCATAAAAAGTATAATATATGTTATGTTGGAAATAGTCGGGTTGATACATCTCTGAAATTTGGCTGCATCCACAGTGCTTCGTAGGACGGAAAGTCTCATTCACTCTATAACTCAAAAATAAAAAAATAAAAATACTGTATATTATAACGGAACCCTATTACATACATGACACGCTCTTTGTCAGTATTAAATACTCTAGGTAGAGTTAGATTTAATAAGGTACGCAAAAAAAACTTTTTGTGGGCCCTCTGTAATATAATTCTTATGACCAAAAACTCAGCATTGCCATCCATCGTGGCAATGCTGGCAGCATTCTGGCCACCTTTCCCTTCAACGAGGTGCTCTTAGGTTGTAGGTATGGATATAGATATGTAAATAATATAAATTTAAATAGTTTTAGGTTTTAACTTAGAATAACTACTCAGAGAAGGTAAGTTTCCAAACAACGCCTTCTCAAAACGTAAGCTACAAATTCGCTTTGTAGCTTACGTTTCGATTGGTATTTTAAACGATTTAAGCAAGAAAATTAATGGATTACCTGTGGAATGTCACACCATAACTCTTATGCTGCTTTTCTGATTTGTTGTGGAACGATTTCACCGCGAAAATTGTCATATTAAATTTTTTATATTTTTTTGGTGTCATATATGACACCATTTGAATGGCTTAAATTTTGCGAATGCACTTGGTTTCTTTGTGTAGTTATTCTTAGGGTTTTAATTAGTTTTCTCGATTTTTACCCGATTCTCTGAACTATTCTTGTGCTTTTGTATTTATGCTTCCTCTAAAAAGAAAGGAGAGATGACAACAATATGCTCTGTTGACAAATTGCGGTGGTAGCGATGGAATTTACATGGAATTTACATTCTCTTATACCACTTACACTGACCTAAATACTTGATGAAAGCGTGCCGTAATATCGATCCGTCTTACCACAAAAGATTTAAGAACGCTTTAGACATGTGTTTAGCAATTGTTTCACTGCGAAAAATATGCTAAACACTTGTCTAAAGCGTGCTTAAATCTTTTGTGGTAAGACGGGATGTGTTTTCGCCACCGATAACTTTTTTGTATCCTTTTCGCAAATATAAAAATTATAAGGCGTTTGTTTTTTTATGGAAAGTAAGATATTTTTTCTTTCCTACAATAAGTAGGTATGTACTTAAATGACGTAAGGCCTCCTTTCATAAATAACGACTAATGAAGTTCACTTGCAATAAATAAGTACTTAAGTTGACACGTAAATAAAAAAACATTTTCACGCTATACATTATATATTATTGTAATACGTCACACATTTGCAAGAAAAAATATGTGTGCACAATTTATTTTTGCATGGAAGTTTTGCACCTGTTTAATTTTCATTCACCATTGTTTTTTAGTATGTATTTTTTTTATCTTTAAATCGTCATTTAATTTCGTCATCATTTGATGGGCAGTCGAGTATGAAATTGCAATAATGTATACATTGTTTTTACGCAGAATACCATGCGGTGTAAAGCATTGTCTCCCAATCTGAAGTTCGTTTGGTAGATTTGTGAAGGTTTCAATGTCACAGCACTCAGTGACAACAATTAGGTAAATACGTTGTAAATACGTTGATGGGAATTCTGCTAGACAAAACCCATTAGATACCCATCGACCTTTCTGTAGATATTTATCTACTGGGATAAAAAATCGTGACAATAAAAAATACCTCAAAGTTATTTAAAACTACAGCTTCAACATCGACACGTTAAAAACGGAAGCAAAATGCAGTGCTCACGATATAGGCGGAAAGCACGCTGTTACTCACACATTTGAAATGAGCCGCAACTGTACCTATAGCAATATAAATTATGACTAACTAGAACTTTTTAAAATAAATCAAATGTAACTAAGACATAATCAATATTATTATATAATATATTGACATAATATCTTGTGATTGAAACTGTGATATAACCGTCCTCCTCACTCCTACTGTGCTGTGCTCGAACTACCTATTTACTTACTAATTTTAATGTTTTTACCAATTTTAATGTTTGTACTGTATGGGCAATAAAGAATCTGAAACTAATACAGAATCTAAATCTGAGTCTGTTTTTTTTGAGCATCATTTGCAAATTGTTCGATTGGTTTCAGTACGGATTTATAGATAAAATTGAATCTATAATTTTAAATACTTTTGACCTCAGATCAACCAAACAAAGGAGATATGCATTAGTGCAAAATTATCGTCGCACACTAAAAGACTTGCAGCGACACTAGGGGCCTTACGGGCAACGTCTTACGCGGTCCCAAACTAACGTTAAGGGGCATACCCCCTGCAGCTCTCTCGCTCGCACATTTTCACATTATTGAAGATATAAAATCAATGAGTGTGAATTTCCAAAAAGTAACAAAATCATGTCTTGGTGTCTATCGTAACATTACAAACATCAGGCCCCAGTAAAGTAACTGAAAACAGGATGGCAAGGCCGTCTGGCAGGGTGAGTTCCAGTAAGTGCACGCCACCTTATAGACAATAGACAATAGACAAATTTTTATTTATTGAAGAAAAAATCATAATATATACATTTTTGAGAACACACATTACAAATGATTCCCTCCACAAACCGGTTCCAACTCAGCATATTGCTGGTTGCGAACAACCAGCGCTGGTCTTCCGTTGGAGCCACCGGTGACATCACCCACGGCCAACACCGAACAGTACACGAGAAATTAAATAATAACAAAAATAATATAGCAACAACAACACATAACAAAAACATGCAAACTAACATTTAAATAAACTTAGCAGTAATATAAACAAACCATAAATAAATACATAATACTATAAGGTGATTTGACTAAGACAACGTTTTAAACAAACTAATAAATTAGGTATATGCGAGTAACCTAGGCAACACTACCTCAATAAAAATTAACTACGAAACTAATAAAATAAAATAAAGAATTTTACACATTTACTCTGACATTAAATAAAAATAACAAAGGTAAGTCCCCACAAAAAAGGTTCCCTATATAGCACTGGTGTCTGTTATTAAAAGTTCTTCGCTTTTTTGATGCTCAAAAAGAAATCTTTTAAGCTTAAGCTTAAATGAATGTAAACTATGCAGGTTCCTTATTGGCGGCGGAATGTTGTTCCAACACTTGGTGGCAGCGTATCTGAAACTTCCTCTGAACGCGGCGGAGCTGTGACGCTCCGTCACGAGCTGAGTCGAGCATTGCCGACACTCTAGGGACATTCGACTCGCTCTCCACGACAACTTATCGTACAGATAAGTCGGTTCCCTATGTTTTATTACCCCGAACAAAAGACATGCCAAATGAAGCTTACGGCGATGCTTCATTTTCAACAATTGGTGCTTGTTAAAAAACGGTGTCACATGCGACCTCGACGGAATGTCGAAACAAAAACGGGCACAAGCATTTTGGACTCTTTGTACAAGCTTTTGTGTTTTGACTAAGAGTCGCGACCAATAACAGTATCCATGTAATTTAATTTCGACAAAATTAACTGTTCAGCTAGTTGGATACGCAGCTCTTCTCTTAAATAAGGTCTTATCCTGTATAACACTCTTAGCTTATAAAAGCAGTTTTTTATGCAGTTAGCTATATGTTTATGGAATCGCAATTCACAGTCCATGTGCAAGCCTAAGTTGCGTGCTTCGTGAACCCGCTCAATGTGTTCACCCATGAGCGAGACGCTTACAGAAGGACGGACACTAGCAATCTGGTGGTTACTGCCGAAAATAAGGTACTTTGTTTTATCGGGATTGAGCAGCAGGCAGTTATTGGTTGCCCATGCTGCTATTCTTGCGAGATCTTCGTTGAGTTTGTCAATAGCTAAGTCAATTTCAAGTGGTTTGCAGGATATATATATCTGAATATCGTCAGCGTATATGTGAAACTTGCAATTTTTTATGTGCGTTGCAATGTCAGCAGAATATAAGGCGAAAAGATCAGGTCCCAAAATAGAGCCCTGCGGGACTCCTCTATTTATAGCCATCTTCTCTGACTCCAATGAGGAGCCATCAGAACGGTCAATCCTCACATGCTGGTGACGGTTACTTAGGTAGCTGTTGAACCACTGCACTGCTTTAGGATCAAAACCGTAATAGCTTAATTTAGACAATAGAAGATTTATATTCAAAGAATCAAATGCTCTGGAAAAATCTAACAAAACCAAAACTGTGCACATTCCTTTGTCATAACTCCCCGTTGTTTGAGTCTTGAGTCTTTGGTCTATCTAGTCTACAGTGCGGTTGAAAGAAGAGCTAGAATAATTAGGAATTATTACATCGAGCCGACAAAAAAAAACCGGACAAGTACGAGTAGGACTCGTGCTCTGAGGGTTCCGTTAGACGGAATCCTCAGAGCGCGAGACCAAAAAAAAAAAAACCGGACAAGTACGAGTAGGACTCGTGCTCTGAGGGTTCCGTTGGAAGGAACCCTCAGAGCGCGAGACCAAAAAAAACTAGCATAGTAAACTAGGATCGGGAAACGGGAGCGACAATCAAACGCGTTCTTGGCTTAGTTACAACTGTTTATTTCTCTTGGTGGTAGTTCGAACAAACCGCGAGACCTACCCACATTATCAGAGTATAATAAACACAACAATCCTTCACACTTAATCTAAACTATATATCTAACTAAGCAACAATAACGTACAACGCTAAACACAAACAAATATTCTCATAATACCATGTAGATAGATACTAGTAGGTGCTATGCTAACTGTTGCACAATGACTCACACCTTAGTCTGCAAGGCACCGTCACGTAAGGTGTTATGTACTTACTAGATATTACAATGATATAAGCTTACATTAGGTCGGTTCAGTTTAATAGGCAAGTTAGTCTGATTCTACGCCGAACCGGATTACAGGTTTTTTAATACGCTTCGGCAAAGTACTTTGTTTAGATGTAGAAGTTACATTATCTAAACTTGTGCCTGATACGGTACCGGGAGAGACACGTGCTTGCGAAACACGTGCTGGCGATTCGGGGCATGACTCTTGACCTCTCGCCCTCGCTAAAATTGGTGACACCTCCGGGGAGGCACCACCGCTTGCTGCTGACTGCGTCTCGAGTGACGAGCATGCGGACCCGGTCAAGCCACCAGTATCGGCACCTTCTGACGGAAACACGCAGGTGCTCCTCCGCTTTAGCTGGTCGATATGCATATGCGCTGCCGAGCCGTCGTCCGTTTTGACGGTATAATTAGACCTACTGAAACGGTCAACGATTTGACCCTCTTTCCACTTAGTGTTCGTTCCAAAATTCCTATACCAAACGGGATCTCCCGGAGTGAGTTGCCGCGACCCTTGCGCATCTTCTAAAGCTACGAGTTCTTTGTTCCGTGCCCTTTGCCTGTGCTCGGGTCTTACCACGTCCAACCTAGTCCTCAACCGCCTACCTTGTAGCATTTGGGCTGGACTCTCACCCGTTGTACAGTGTGGAGTGTTATGATACACTAACAAGAATCTTTGTATCGCTAACTCGGGGTCTACACCATCAATACGTGATTTTTTTATCACACTTTTAATGAGTTTCACTGCGTTCTCTGCTGCCCCATTAGATGATGGGTGAAACGGAGCGGAGAAAGCATGATACACGCCATTCCCCATTAAAAAATCTGCAAACTGTTTACTCGTGTAGGCTGGCCCGTTATCTGTCACGAGTTGCCTTGGAATCCCCCACCACGACCAGGACTCTCGCAACTTTGCGATTGTTGCATCCGCCGTAGTGCGCCGTCACCTTTAGGTACCAACACTAGTGGCGTGGCCCAGTCCGAGCACTCGACGGGCTCGATGACGCCGTCCCGTAGCATCGCGTCGAGCTCGGTTTCGACGCGCTCGCGCATTGCAAAAGGCACGCCGCGCGCGCGGTGGAACACCGGCGCGGCGTCCCGACGCACCCGTAGCCGTGCACAGCCTCCCATGTACCGTCCCAGGCCGCCGCTCAACACCTCCTTATGTCTGTCGAGAATATTACGGATTTCGTCATTAATTGGCTCGATTTTAAAATGATTACCGATATCGGTGGGCGGATATCGCAACACGGGAAGCTTTATTTGCAGCTCGGCTAACCATTGTCGGCCGATTAATGACGTCACACCGTTATCAATTACAAAGAGATCCAGCTGTTTCTTATTTTTACCGTATTGTACATTGACTTTTATGCTACCTAGGGGTTTTACCTTAGATTTACCATCATAAAAGCGAAAAACATATCTTGATTTCTCTAACTTAATACCACTGAACAGTTCTCTGTATGTCGCTATGTCGCTGCATTAACACACGAACACGGAGTCCCCGTGTCAACTTCCATTTTAACACTGGTACCGTTAATGTTTACATTGAGACTCACCGGTGTATAGTCACCTAGAACCATCTGAAATAGCGGTTCCATTTCTTCGTCTGAAGCAGAGCGCGCCCACTGGTGAACAAGACACCAGTGGGCCGCGCCACCGCGGCCGGCTGCACGTAGTGTGCACCGAAAGAGCGCCCGCCCCCTCTTCGCCTGGTACCGTCCGAGCCCTTGTAAAAGTTTGTCCGTACAAGGGTGTACGGACAAACTTTTTTCAAATGCCCCCGGATTTTGCAGCCATTGCAAACAAAGTTAACATATCTGCAAGTGTCTGCTCGATGCTGACTGCCACATGCCCCACATTTCGTGCCAGGCTTGTTTCCCGCCGCCATCTAGGCGGTGCGCGCGGTCGCGCAACGTCACGTGGAGCGCATGCACCGCGCTCGTGATAGATGCCGCCGCCGCCCCGCTGCCTGACGCCGCCCCGCTGCCTGACGCCGCCGATGAGTCCACGGCCGCCGAATCCCTTTCTGCAGCCTCCAGGGCCGTTGCCAACGTCATCACCTTCATATACGACAATTCAGGCTCCGAGAATAGCCTCTGCCGTATTAAGTCACTGCTCACCCCGCACACGAACTGATCGCGGAAATTCTCACTAAGTGCGCTCCCAAAATCACAATCCTTCGCCATTTTCTTCAACGCGGCTGAGTACTGTGAAAGGCACAGAACAAAGTCCAATTCCCCGCACTCACATTAAATTCTTTGATTTTGCCGAGAGACTAGGACTAGATTCGTAAACTAGGATCGGGAAACGGGAGCGACAATCAAACGCGTGCTTGGCTTAGTTACAACTATTTATTTCTCTTGGTGGTAGGTCGAACAAACTGCGAGACCTACCCACATTATCAGAGTATAAATAAAAACAACAAAAACTAACTGAAGTTGAAATATTGAAAGACAAACTTAACTTTGTAGTTGACAATAAGGTTCTTCCATACATTCCAACTACAAAATGTAAGTTTGTAATAGCAAAATAATTATTTTTAAATGATATAACTTCAAATTTGTGACTTTCAGATTTATTCCTATATATGTGCTACAAAACCTTGCCTTTTGCCAAATTTCATGATTCTAGGTCAACGGGAAGTACCCTATAGGTTTTGATTTCCCTGCGAAATAGCAAAATATGCGACATAAACGTTCATATCTTTTGATTGCGTTGACTTACAACTTTTATTTTTTTACAGCCGAAAGAAACCGTAAACCCAAGTATTTAGTATAAATTTCAACTTGCTACCTTTACGCGTTCTTGAGAAAAAGGCTCTTGACAGACGGACAGACAGACAGACGGACAACGAAGTGATCCTATAAGGGTTCCGTTTTTTCCTTTTGAGGTACGGAACCCTAAAAAACTAACTGAAGTTAAAATATTGAAAGACAAACTTAAGTTTGTAGTTGACAATAAGGTTCTTCGATACATTCCAACTACAAAATGTAAGTTTGTAATAGCAAAATAATCATTTTTAAATGATATACCTTCATATTCATAACTTTCGGATTTATTCCTATATATGTGCTATGAGACCTTGTTTTTTGCCAAATTTCATGATTCTAGGTCAACGGGAAATACCCTATAGGTTTTGGTTCCCCTGTGAAATCGCAAAATATGCGACATAAACGTTCATATCTTTTGATTGCGTTGACTTACAACTTTAATTTTTTTACAGCCGAAAGAAACCGTAAACCCAAGTATTTAGTTTAAATTTCAACTTGCTACCTTTACGCGTTCTTGAGAAAAAGGGTCTTGACAGACGGACAGACAGACGGACAGACAGACGGACAGCGAAGTGATCCTATAAGGGTTCTGTTTTTTCCTTTTGAGGTATGGAACCCTAAAAATTAAGAAAGGTTTATCTGATTTTAGCAAACACTAGCTCAGTCAGGTAAAAATAAAAGTAACAACCTACCGACCTTCAATATCAGAAATCGCGGTATCGTTAAGCGAATGTGAATTTCTTCGCCAATCCGCAACACTCTCGAATCTTAATTTTATTGACCTTCGCTAGCGTGCGCCCGAGTTTGAGCAATTCTGTCTGTCTCATAATTGACTTGAATGTCACTAAGTATTTTCTTTTCTTTTAAATTAGTGAATTATAAAAAAACATACACGCAAGGTTGCATATTATGCAGGGTTAAGCAAAGATAATAATAACCACTAGATCGCGCATGAGTCAATTCGCGCCTATATAGGATTAGCCCGCTCGAAAGGTGCTGAAAAAGCCCGCTGAAAAAGTGTTACTTTGGCTTACGGTGGGGTAAAGGATGAGCAGTCAAGTGGGAATTATATCGTCATTGGTACTAAGACGAAAGAAGGTCATTGCACTCATCATTATGAACAACTTTTATGGGACCTTTGGGACCAACTTTTTTGGGGAAAAATTATCAGCTGCTCTCAATGAGCTAAGTATATAAAGTAAAGTAAGCATTTATTTCGAGTCGCTGGCATCCAGTGGATGCAAAAGGCAGGTTGTTGTTCAGTGTGGAGGTTAAAAGGGGGAGGCTTATGTTCAGCAGTGGACGTCTTCTGGCTGATGATGATGAAACATTTATTTCTGAAACGCTTTAACATCACATAAAATATGTGTATACGTACAGTCGTACATAGATATAAATTATGTCTAAAATAGGTTACATTGACTTAGCAAGCGGGGGGGGGGGGGGGGGGGGGGGTCAAACTCGGCTAGGCTGGTCTCTTGGTGACCCAAATAATTATTTTTTCTTTGATACAGCTGATATATTTTTCATGACTTCTGGATTGGTCTTATAGTAAGTTGAAAATGACGAATGTAGAATAGTAGAAGAATTTATAGATAGTAGAATTTTCAATAAAATAGAGAATATTTTTCAGTTTTTTTTTATTACAAAGATACAAAAACAACAAAATAATCTTCTTTATAATTATGTCGCACGTGGCGCGTGACCCAGCCCCCAAATGCCCCCAATGCACACAACCTATAATAATTTGCCTATATTACTTTACTATAGAAACTGTGCAAGTACCTTTATTATCTAAACAAAATACAAGCTAATACTAACACAACAAATACAGTTAGACTGCCCATAGACCGTTGAAGATCTAAGACAATCCAAATGCTCAAGCCCACTACCAGTTGGCAGCGTACCCAGCATGATGGCGGCATTACCACGCTGAATGGCTTATGCGTTGAGCCAGAAACACGCCAGCATTTTGGTGACGCGTGACAGACCAGGCGCTCTGAAAGATTTTTAAAACTAACGTGAGCGTGATTCATTATTTAAGCTAATAGACGGCTAGCACTCACGGGTATTGATTTATTGATACCGAAAAACTCGACCGGTGTTTGGACATTATAGACGCCCATTCTCGGGGAGTTTGCGCGGCGGAGGCTTGACGCAAACTGCAGTCCCGTGACCCGTGAGTGCTAGCCGTCTATTAGTTTAAATAATAATTTGACTGTTTTCTACAAAGTCGTAAATTACGTTTGCGAGAAAATTTGCTAATTGCGACAAAATCTCTGGATTTTTCAATGTAAATCAGGCTTTTTCCCGGACTTCAAAATTTTCCATCTGGTAACCATGTACGTTTTACTTTGCCCTGCGTATACGAAGTCGCGGGCATCAGTTAGTATGTCTCACTCAACGTTACGAATTCTTATTATTTAGCTATCGAGTGGTGTAATTAAATTTTTAATGTAGATGATAGTAGCTGCAGCCTCAAACTGTGTCCCCCGTTGTAATTACTTATCAGTTTTTTTAATTGCCGCTCACTATGGAAGCAAATTCTAAGACGTATTCAGTCATTTCAACATTCACTTTAAAAAAAAATAAGGAAATATAATTGTTGTTTGAGTGTTGTGTAGAAAGTTATATATTAGCGGTTTTCAAAATCCGTTAATACGTCATCGATATGTAAACTAGGAATAAGTGATCCAAAAATATCAATTTAGCTAGATTTTGTTTTTGTTATAATTATAGAAAAAACGTTAATAATCATATAACTGTAGCTTGTTTGTTACATAAAAACAATTCGTTAGATTCGTTAGTCCACACAAATGAAACGAAACCTCCGTTATTGCGTCGTTAGTTTGTCAGCGACGCCGCATTATCAAGGTTAACGACTGCCTTTTAAAAATAATTTATGACATACGTAGAAGCAATGTGTCTGTCTATGTTCTCATGTTCTTAGTTTGAACATCATCAAAATTAGCTTATGAAAATAAGAACGAAAATGTTTTTAAACGTATCGTTCATTTTTTCGGGATTAAAAGTGGTATTGTACAAAAATTCAACCGTGAGGTAACCGGTATGTCCAAGAACGTCAAAAGTTCAAAGACATAATTATGACATTCACCAACATGCACTGGGCCAGCATGGTGGATCCCATATCCTGTCTATCTGAGAAGGCTTGTGTCCCAGCAGTGGGAACATAATAGGCCGATTATGATGATTATGTGATGTGCCCAGAGTATAAACTACTTGTAAACCAAATTTTATCCAAATCTGTTGAGTCGCTATGGATTTGGCAAACTTAAATTACACACAGAATTTATGTGTTTGATTTGGAACGGCAGTAGGCTTCTAGGTTATACTTATTTTATACAGGGTTACGCATAAATACTGTACTAATCCGAAAGGAGGTGATTGTATTGTACTCATAATATATGAAAAACTTTTGCTATAGGACCAACCCTAATATAGCGAAAAAAATATCAGCTGTTCCATAGGTAACGATCATTGACACTCGACAAAATATATGGAACAGATGATTTTTGCGATTTCAGGATAGGTCCCATAACAAAAGTTGTTTATAATGATAAGTACAATGACTTCCTTTCGATTTAGTACAATCTATACGCGTAACCTGTAGATAGAAATGGAATATTCGAGAATTTTTTACTCGCTCCAAGTCGTCGCCGCGAGCTAGTCTATTGAAATTTCATTCTCCGGCCGAATGTCACGTTATTTCTCCACACTACCTCTAATCTAACAGTAATTGATATTTATCCTTCAATATCGATCGATAAGTTATCAATTTCACGGTTTTACATAAGCAGTTGCAATGACAGCTAGTCTTAACGGCCGCTACGATAACGGTCGTTATGCGTTACACGTCGTTATCGCCCGTTTATCGCGTGATCTTGAAACCTTGATATGAGTTGGACCGGTTACAAAGTATGCTAATCTTTGTGATATTTTTATACGCTATATCAATATACTGCATGTGGCTTCACTTGCGATTGTAGGTACATTAATGCTGGACAGTTTAAACATTTAATATATAATACAATAATTACATAATAATACTATTGTATTATATAATAATACACAAATATATAATACCTACTTTGTATTTTAACACCTTACCTTATCAAACACACACTGTTAATAGTTAAAATGTTAAGTTATGTAATTGACTCAATAAATAATTATAAATATTTCGAATCAAAACAAATTAAACTAAAGACACTAAATAAAAATATAAAAAACTACGCTAATCTAATAAACCGCTGCCCGTAGGCATCGTTCCGAAAATGCTAGCTGCAATGCCGCGTTATGTTATGTTACTTTTTTCTCTCTTTGGCTTTATAAATATTGGTATAGTAATAATTGCCTAAATTCTTTTTTTTTTAAATATATTTTGCTTTATACCATTGTATATTATATATACCTGTTTGTATTGGCATAATTATACTGATATACAGGAGAAGCCACTGCCACCCGACACGTAGTTCCAGACTATAGTTCTAGCCTATGGAACAACTTGGCAACACATTATGTTCAAAAGAAAATAATTTCAATTTTTTTTTTTTTTTTTTTTTTGCGTTTTTATGGAAACTTACAGCCTAATAGTATATAAGTAAACAAAAATAATTAGGTGACTAGGCCAATTACAAGTTCCCGCCTATGGATTTAATAGTTATAATATCTCGGATCGATTTTGAGGATTATTTTTTTGTTTAGTAGATCATAACTTCAGAGGTGGTCCCATATACATTTTATCGAATTTCAATCAGTGCTTTTAGAAAAAGAAATATAAAAGAATAAAAATATGAACAGATGACGTTTTGGTTTGTGGTTCCTTCAGCAATTTTTCTACTGTTTGTACACGTTTGTGCAAGATTTATAGTCGTTTTTTTGTTTTATTTCTATTTTTTTTTTTAAATCCTGATGTTTTAATCTTTAAGTTTGCAGTGTACGTGGTCCGTGCACTAGGTAACGCTTGGGTCCGTGGTCAATAGTAGGCAGTGGTTTCAATGTGTAATAATCGCGAAACCCTAAAGGTAGCATTCCGATCTTGGCGACCGCACCGGCGACAGCGGCCGCGTCGCGCGACCCACTGCTCAAGTGCTAAACAATGCAAGCGACCGCGTCGCGCGACGCTACCTACCCATATTATTACCCATACGTCGCGCGACGCGGTCGCTTCTGGGTTGCTTGCATTGTTTAGCACTCCATTATTATGGTCGCCAAGATCGGAAAGCTACCTTAAGAAATTATTATGGAAATTCCACTTTAGAAAGCAAAGAAAGCACCTCGCACTCAACTCAATAACATTATCCGTTATTTTAACTAGCGAAACGTGCCTTGAAACAGTCGTTTTCCTCTTATGTAGTTACGTGCTTGCAATGCGACGCAGTGACCACTGCGTCACGAGTAGGCTAATACGCTGGGAATTCCCTCCCTGCCCGTGTGAACATGCAATTATGTTTTTATGGCCCTACGACTTCTGACTAATACAGGTGCAAATATTTATGAATGATCTGCAAATCAAGTCTGATGGAGCGTGGCGTGAATAGAAATTATCATTCACGCCTTTACACTAATGCGAAAGTATATATGTGTGTAACTCTGCACTCAAATTCGTAACGGCTGAAATGGACTGTGTGGAACCTCATACCCTGAAACCCGTGAAGCGACAGCGTAAAGATGCATTTAGTCTCTAGCTATTGAAGCTATAACAGACTAGTGAATATAAATTGTCGATGGACCGATCGATCGCGCGGCAAAAAAATTACGAATGGGAGCCATTTGCTTACGCACGGTGCGCACCACTTTACTTCTTATGCGATTGCTTACGCAGACATGCACTGCGTAAGGTACTTCGGAATTACGGAGTATTGAGTGTGACAAACATACATCAAAATTTCACAACAAATGAGTAGTATTTTTTTGTGTAGCATCGCAGTGTAGGATTTGAATTAGATTCGAGTTTTTATGTAAATATAAACATAAGCCGTCTTACTACAAAAGATTTAAGAACACTTTAGACATTTGTGTTTAACATATTTTTCACAGTGAAACAAATGCTAAACATATGTTTAAAGTGTTCTTAAATCTTTTGTAGTAAGACGGTTCGTATTTACAACAAGGCGATGTACCTAAATAGTCTAAATTAATACAAATTTATTACCCAGACAGAATTAACGACATACCAACAGATTAACGAAATTCAAACGTGATAACGAAGGCTAAATATTTCGTTATCGGCCTCGTTATTACGACGTTTGACGCAAGTGCTAAGCTTTTGATTATATTACTCGATTATATATTTTATTATATACTAAAAGGAATTGGCCTTATCTGTTGTAATATATCAATAGGTATGTATGGGTACTTTGTTGTTATAATAACAATTATAGATTTAGATAAAATATATTAGCGATATGAATAACGTGTGAATTTGCAAATAATTTTTACCTACTCGTAATAAGGCACAAACAAGATTTTTTTTGTCTGCTTTTTTACTGTTATTACCAATAGTTAAGTATAATAAAAAAAACGCCTATGTGATCCGTTAAAACAAACTTACCAATCGGAAACCAAACTCAAGAGGTTATTACAATTGGTGACGAGGATCTGATAATGGAGCCGAGGTGGATAATGGAACGCTTGGTACTATATTCAAATTAAAATTATTTATTAGTCAGAACATGGCAATATATAGCACTCAGTAAAACTAGAGAGGTTTACCTACTAATAGCTATTGAGTTCCGCCTCCTGGATCCATTATCAGATTAGATCGATGGCACCAAATCATTGTATTGTCATTCTGATTATATCTATATATCTAGGTACTTAGCTAGCTACAAACTTTCAAACCGATACGACAAATAGGCCCTCCGGTACATTACATATGAAATTGGCGTTTTGTCGAACTGGCTACTTTGGTCTCAAATATCTGGCTTTTGGTTAAGAAATCGAAATTCAAATTTATTTCAAATTTAAGCTCCAATTTACGTTTCGAATTTATTGATTCATATGTTTTTGCTTCATTAAATTTTTCTTTTCCATCGTTTTGTTCACAATATAGAAAACTAAAAATATTTACGAATACTCTCTTTGACTAATACAAGTAGGATAAAATAGAGTATCAAATTTTGTTTACATTGTTCGTTAGTTAGTAAATGGAGCTAATAAAAGCGTGTTAAAATATACAGTATAATCTCACTAATCCGGCACTTCGATAGATCGGCACGTCCAATAATCCGGCACCCTCCGCCCACGCCTCCCTTACCCCTCTATACGTGTGCGCTTTGGTCGCTGCGTCATCGACTAGCAGTCTAACCTCAAAACTTATCACGTGCTAACGTATTGTTTCTTTCAAGTGAGACATGTTAATTCAATTGTTCCATAATACATTACATACATTTATTCTCTCTATGAAATGCTTTATTTTATTTATTACCTATGACTTTTTCAGTATAACCCAGTAATCCGAACATTCCAATAATCCGGCACCCTCCGGTTTTTAATAGTGCCGGATTAGTGAGATTACACTGTATATGCGCGTCGACTAAAGAGCCTCCTACTTTTTTGTCGGTGAAAAAGAAAACAAAAACGAAACCCTTCTGCGGTTGAGTTTCTTACCAGATTCCATATTTGGTGCGTAATTACAATCGTTAAACGTTATTACGTAAATTAGCCGCAAAGAAATTTTTGTTGAGGTATACTGATCTCTCGTCAATTTCAATATGGGCATCGTTCATATTACAGACGCACTCACATGCATCTTACATGGAAACCACTCCGAGTTAATTTTATTCATGACTTTATTTCAATAGCTATAATATGTCAACTGAAACAAAATTGCCAGAGTATGCAATACGCAAGAGAGGCTTGTTTCTTTATTTGCGAATGTAAACTTTGAATCAAGTTCTTAGGACTAGAAGTTGGTACAATATCATCAAAATTAAACAAATGAGTTCTAAGCGATTGAAAATATAAATAAAAGCGAGAATAAAATAAACTCAATAAATAGAACGAATCCATCTGCGTCTTTTATGTGGACGGTACCTTTTTAGGCTATATTTTAAAGAGACCTAACTGATAACTGCAGCAAGGTTATGTTGGATTATATCCACTAAAACCCTAGGTGACCAGTCTTAGTGCTTGACAAGAGGGCTCCGGGATCTCCTGAGAAACGCACCGGAGCACTCAGCACTGCGCTACGGCTCCTTCCGAGACAACTGCGTGTTGTCTCGACCCTTCCACCAGCGACAACGTTAGTCACACAACGTTGTCGTCCGTTCCCGGGGCTCGCTTGAGTGGGGTCAGAGCTTTGACCATCACGAACCCAGAGATTTCATACAGACTACATTAGTAAAAAAAAAATATGCTTAAAGAACATGTAAAATTGTGTTATGATATGAATAAAATAAGAGTTAAGAACGGGAAAGTTAAACCTTGTAAACCTGTGCAAGCTACTAAGATTTGATGTGGTCGTACGACCAATTTACTGGCACAATGCTTAAGTATTGCTATTCAACGTGGTAATGCCTCCAGCATGCTGGGAACGTTACCAACTGGTAGTGGGCATGAGCATTAGGATTGTCTCTACACCTTCGACGGTCTTTATGAGCAAATTGAGCAATCCTGTTTTTTGCATAATAGGATAAAAATATTTTGTGTAAGTTAGCTTCTAACGTGCTAATGGACACATTCTTAGTTTTTAAAATAGCATAAGTACTTAAAGAAGTAGTAGTTGAAGTTTAAGTTCAATTAAATACTTACCTATGAGCCTAACATTAGGTTAGATCAACTTTTTAAAAAGTTTCTATTTTAACTAGTTAATAAACGCACTTCATCATCGTCATCAGCCCTGAGTGACCCACTGATGGGTATAGGCCTCCCTTTGTTTATGCCACTCTCCCCGGTCTCTCGCTAAACGCGACACTCACCCCACCACTCGTCTATCCACTCGTTCCCGACAGTATTTTTGATGTCGTCAGTCCACCTCATCCTCGGTCAGCCTGGGTTCCACAAACCTAGTCTCGGCCACCGCACAAACACACTTGCCTAACATAATAATATATAAGTAACCAAGAACTTCTATAATTTTATTACGAACCATGAATTCAATCGTGCCATACCTCCTTACCTTACCTCCACATAATATACCAACCAACCATTCAAATAAATGATATAAGGCTAATGAAAGATTCGATTCCATTCAAACAATTTCTAAAACAAACATAAGCAACTCTAGAAACAGGAAGACAAATGTATTTACCCCAGTTTAGTTTATTTACCGTTTTAATGAGATTTGTGTGGTGGTTGGTCCGTCAATCTGTATGCCCGTCAACTGCCGTATATTTCAAATGAGTTCGACAGTTTTATGTCTTCGGCTTTCTAAGGATTTCTAAAACGATGTACAGTACAGCCAACATTATGCAGTACCTAAAAAGCTACAGTATATTACTTTCTTGTAATGTATTCGTATGTTACGACGACGATGAAAGGTCCAAGATAATAGATGAAGATAATAAATTCCTCATTTGCGAAAGTTTCTCGTTTTCGTAAATCATGCGCTAGCTTCTCAATCTCGCTACAAGGGAATATGGAGGATTGTCCCTCGAATGTCTGGGAAAATAATAAGAACATTCCGAGACAGCCGGTCTCAGATGCATCGGATCGCAGGCGTTGTCAATCCAAATTGGAATATTTCAGAGCGAGAATGTTTTTTTAAATAAAATTGGACATACACATGAAGACACATTATAAATAAAAGTTTAAATTGAAGACATCTGAATAATGTACCGATATTTCTACTGTACTTATGCAGAACACAAGCGATACAAAGATGAGTAAATACTCGTACAAATTATGGTCAGTAGGTAAGTACCATAATTTGTACAAGCTTATGCTAAAGTTTTCTTTAAAAAACTTCCTTATGGAAGTTTAAACGTTTTTCTATTTTAAAGACGGCTGGAGGGGCGAGTAACTAGTTTTTTTTTTCCCGAGCAATTACGTGCTGGCTATATTGCAGAAATACAATGTCGTATGTATCCCTCCCATTAAAGGCCTCCTATGTTCAAGTGGGGAGTGAAAGGCTAAATTCATTAGAGTCTACGAACAAACGACCCAGGTTGTTTGAATACGAGAGGGTATAAGTACAAATATATGTCTTCTGTCTTCGTCTGTTCGATAATCTTCGCACTTATGACAGCTTGACGCCTCCCGACCGCTTTTCTGATATTCTTGTTGGGGCTGGGCAAAGACATGAGGCAGAGCCCATTTTACTGCTATGCTTGTTTTACTTTGCGAGCAGTCCTTAGCTACTAATAGGTAATTAACTTCAGTTACCTAAGTATAAGTAGGTCTCCCTTGGCTTATGTCTGGCAATATAATTATCATCTAAAACGCAATCAGCTCAGGCCAGTCGCTAGTTAGGAGCGTCGTTCCAGCAATAATATATTATTTTAGATTTCACGTACAGGGGACACGAATCAACTGTCCTCGGATCACAAAAACATCATCTTTGCGACTTTGCAAAAGGCTCTGCCGCGTATAGCTAATAAAATATATACTATAATAGCTGTATAAATAATTAAATAGTTCTAACGACGCAATAAAGATCCATTTGTGTGAACTGTGGACTAACGAATCTAACGAATTGTTTTTAGGTAACAAACGAGCTTCCGTTAAAACCGATAGAGACATATTTCAAGGTTATTACGATGTATTTATAACTTTTCCTGTTCCGCGTTTTTAAAACAAGTTAAATCTGTTTAAAATTGTACCTAAAATAAAAATAGAGACATTTATGTTAGGTATGGTTAGTAGGCACTAGGCACATACAAACGCCTGAATCGTTTTTTTTTAATTGTAAAATGGACGGGTATATATGTTAACGCATGCGTTTGCGTTATATAATATAGGCACTAGTAGCGCTCCACGGCTATACCCGCATGGATTACTCCTTATATCATCAGCTATCTGCCAGTGAAAGTCCCGTCAAAGTAAGTACAGCCGTTTTGGAGTCCATAGGGAACATACATACATAGTACATACACACATCGCCTTTTATGTATAAGATGACTAGCTTACCCGACAGACGTTGTCCTGTCTTAGTACTATCAAACGCGCAAAGTTAAAATCGTTAAGTTTTCTGTAAATTTCCCATTTTCAGCGCAATTTCCTTAATTTTTCTTTCCGTAAGAACCTGCTACAAAGTATTAGAAAGCTTTAAAAAAAGATTAATGAAATCGGTAAAGTCGTTCGTTATGGCGTGACCAAGGTAAATAGAGATTCGTTTTTATTTTCTTATTAGATATCTAGGCGCATATACAGGGTTATAAGGAAAGGGTATGCTAAGGGCATGCCGAAAGGGGTTCGTTATAGTACTCATTATTACCTATGAACAACTTTTACTATGGAACAAACTTGAATTCGCAAAAAAATATCAGTATTTTTCTCAAACAATTGCTTTCTCTCTCATTAGCCGAGAGAGCGAGATAAAGCTCAAAGTAAGATTATTATAAGAATGTTATTGAGATTGTGGTAGCCCCCTGGAAGCTTTCTAGTAAAGGCTCGACCACTTTTACTAGGGCATGGATTGGACTTAGTACTTGACATTGACTTACTATTTGCTTGACTCTGACTGACTATGAGTTTGCTTGACAATAATTAATAAAACTTGAAAAAAATCTCTATACTTGAGATACTTGACACTGGCAAATGCACAAGACGTGCGACGCCAAAATCCTTTCAAGAGGAAAGAAGAAAAAAGTCTGGAAATTCTAGAAAACGTAGTAAGTAGTAACTACAAAGTAATTGATTGCCAATTAACTTACTTAACTGATAATGTATCTACCATAGACTATAAATTTCTAGACTGCTTGTCGCGTGAAGAACTTAAAATGCATATAAGTTAATTCTAGAATTATGTAGGTAGGTGCATATATATTATTATAAGAGGAGCATTATGCAAGAGTTTTCCTATTATCAGCATTATGTACAAGTGTCCTCCGTTGGTGTACCTACCCATCTAAGTCGACCACTTGTGTTTATCTTTACAAAAGCTGATGCGTTTGAAGGTATACTTATAACAGTATCAGATGTTAGATAGGTAGATTTTCTTGTGTCTCATCTGTCTACTTATCTAGTCTTTGTGACATGCGTGTAACGAAAATATCCAAGGAACTCTTATCCATCGTTACGATATTTTTATCAATATGCTTTGTGTTATTTGAAGATATACCTGATACTTAAAAACTAACAATCCGTATGTATGTTTTTTTGTTTGAATATTCTAAGCTACAGATAAGAAAGATTGAAAAACCTTGACTAATAACTCCTGATCGTTAGTTACTCTAACATCAACTCCAACTTCGTCTCCTATATTGAGAGTAAAGCTCAAATATTGATAGCCCGTTGGTCCAGTAAGTCCAGTTGGTAGTGATCCTGCCTTCTGCGCTTAGGGCCTGGGTTCGATTCCCACCTAGGACAAACATTCATGTGATGAACATTTTTGTTTGTTCTATATCTGGGGTGCCAATATCTATTAGGTATCAATAGCTTTAAGTATGTATACAAAAATATATAGTTATGTAAGTATATCAGTCACTGGCAGCCATATAGCTTTGCTTAGTTTGTGGTTTGGGGTCAGATGACCTGGTGTGCAAAAATGTCCTTTTATTTTACTGGCTGCTAATAAGCTTGGTATGCTCTCGAAAGTTCGACGTCACAGTTGCTGACATTGTATCAAGCACAAGGTCAGTCGCAACAAGCACACAGGTACAAGGTCAGGCACAAGGTCAGGTACTTCTCGCACCTTTATAAAGGATCAGCCAAATACCAGCTTGAGGCGTTGCAGTCCATTGAGAAACGTGCCAAAAATAGCTCATCTCTAACGAATCCGTAGGTACAGGCTAATCTGCAAAGCCTTGAACATCGGCGTAAAGATGCTAGTCTATCGGGTTTTTCATCGGGTACATTTTGGGGAGGTCAGACAGGTCTCCATCGGATCTGCATGACCTCATTCCTGCCCATCTTTCTGGCCGAGGGAGACGAAAATGCAACACCGTTTCACGGTTTCGTGGTTGATATTCCGAAAACCCGTACGAAGCGCTAACGAAGTCACGTTGTTAAACTAAAGCTTAAAGTGCGTCGTGAGGCTTATTGCTGATTATTATGATTAATTTCCCTGTATTGGTAGGTACGCGGATGCTTATAATCCTTCACTGTTATCTTGCTAACAATCGGTACATACCTAATTAGGTGCTTACGTTATATTTATGTACCCAAAAGCAGATAAATTCATATCAGTATATAAATCGAATGCCACGTGTAAGTCGGTATAGACAGCGAATTTATTAGCTGTGGCACAGAAGAAATGTTTGATGATCCTTTTAAAAATTTAAGTAACCTCACCTACTCAGGGTACCCACCATTTTATTAGCTAAAACTAATAGCCCCCCCCCCCCCCCCCCTTATGCACAGCAGGTAATAGGTATGATAAGTATTTTAATATGCAGAAGACATGATTCAAATATCTCTTCCAGCTCATAATTTCCACAGGACACAAAATTAAAACACATAGGTAGGTACAGTTTCAAACTGTAACTCGAAATTTTTCGAAATGTAACACGACGATCGCGCATTTTGAGGTGTGTTTGTTGCGCTCAATCTGGCTTCACCAGTTGCCCCTGCAATCTTGTTTTTAGGGTTCCGTACTTCAAAATGAAAAAAACGGAACCCTTATAGAGTCATCGTCACAGACTGTATGTCCGTCTGCCGGTCCGAGTGTCAACACCCCCCGGAGGTACGGATTAGGGTACACCCCCCCCCCTTCCCTATTCCTTTTTCTCAAGAATGCGTCCCTACAGGAATCATGAATATCAAATACCTACTATAAGGTCCTTTCTAAGTCAGCGCAATCAAAAGATACGGCCATAAAATTTTTGTCACTCATATATTTTGATCGCAAACTCATAAATCAAATCTATACGGTACTTCCTGTAGACCTATAATAATGAAATTTGGCAAGAAGCAAAATCTCACAGCACTTCGGAAAACAACCGAGAGTAATTTTTAAACTTTCGCGATTTGACCACATGTCATGTTTTAAATGTTAATCGGGACGTATCACGTATTATTTTGTTTAGGTATAAATAAGTCCCGATAAATATTTATAACATCCGATAGTATATATTTTTTTTTTGCGTTTACAAACTTTAATTTTGTAGTTGGGAAACGGAAAGTATCTAATGTAGACCAATGTAAAAAAACCCAATGGAAAGTAAAATGTTTTTTCAATATTTCAACCATTTTACTCGATAGCTGGAGGGTAATGGACGGGTTTATGTATTAAGATTGTACGGAACCTTCAGTGCGCAAACCCAACTAGCACTATTTTTAACGTTTTTTTAAATGTGGAACTACTCCTACGCGACAGAAATTCATGCTACGCTACCGAAAACGAAACAAAAGTGTAAATAAAATTTTATAAATCTAATTCAAATTATTTATTGAGAATAAAAACGGACAAATTCCACTAACATTTATCTCACATACTGTTAAAACTAAAATAGATTTCCTAGTAAAAATAGGAATAATATTATAAAATTACTAATATAATAAATACAACAAATTGCTGTAAAAATATGTCAACATAAAATTAGTATGTCATACAAATTGTCATTATAGTCATCGGCCTTTTTGCCCCTGTCCCATTGATCAGTTAAATTTTCACAATAAGTTAAAAACACTTTCGTTACTGTTTTCCAATTGTCACAAATAATATCACAATCAGTTTTGGCGGAAAGGAGTGCATTGAAGTGGCGGCGGGCGCGAATCAGCGGAGACATGGAGCGCGCCACGGTGCGGCTGTGATCCACGTGGAAAAACTTGGGCAATTTTCCACGCCTATTAGCCGGAACCCCGGGTTTATCTGGCACAAACAAAGTGCACAATAAATTGTGCAGATGCAAAGAGTCAACCGATCCTCTGAGCACCTTGCAGCAAGTAGCAAGCTGATCCGACATCCTTCTCACTTCTAGTGAGTTGTAGCCGAGCTGGCCGAGCAAGAATTTAGTTGGGTACATGAACGGGTAATAACCGTGAAGCTTCTTATACAGCGATCTTAAGAAAGCCTTTTGAACCTTTTCAAGCATCCGCACGTAGGTGACGTGGTGCGGGTTCCAGACACATGCGCTCGACTCCAGCTTGCTTCTGACTAACGAGTTGTACAATATGTTAAATGTTTTTTGTTCTTGGAAAAAGATTTATGACATAAATGGTAAAGAGACGTAGGTACCTACATAGCCTTTTAAAAAAAACTCGGGTTTCGCACAGCGAGTAATGGAGAGAGCTATTAGGCTGGGAGTTTCTTTGCGCGATAGAATCCGGAACGAGAATATCCGCCGGAGAACCAAGAGTTACCGACATAGCTACAAGTTGAAGTGGCAATGGGCATACCACATCACTCGAAAAACCGATAACCGATGGGAAAGAAAGGTTCTTCAGTGGAGATCACGAACCGGGAACACGAATAGCGTAGGTAGGCCTCCCACTAGATGGACCGACGCCATCGTGAGAGTTGCAGGGATCCAGTAGATGCAGATGGCAGGCTGTCCTTCTGTGTGGAGGTCTAAGGGGGAGGCCTATGTTCAGCAGTGGAGGTCTTCTGGCTGATGATGATGATGATTATTTACCATATTGGTACCTAATGTTACGGAGACCACAGTGAATGAACCAACCAAAATCCAATTCCTTTGGAATTAACAATAAGTTTTTTCGGTGTCTAAAAATAAACAGATTGTAGGTTATCTCGTGCAATCAAGGATTTTCTACCTACTTTAGTGTATATATTTATAAAATCCTTGCGTGCGATTTATAAATAAATACCGGTAACTCTCACAAAAAAGATTTTTTATTTGGTAACTCATCCTCAAAAAATATTGGCCGGAAACGGAACCTTTTTTTATGTAGTGGGATTAGTCCGACATCTAGCGACAAGTAGCAGAAGTATTTTAAATGGATACTTCTGTAGCTTGTTATAGAACTTTTTTTCTGAGTAAACGTTGCTACTGACATCTAGCGACAAGCAGCAGTTCCATTTTCATAATTTCAAGCACAGGCCAAAGCAATAATCTACTTGACGAAAGATGGCTCTTTCTCACAATAAGCTTTATTTGGTTGTTTTCAGTGTTTTTATTTTTATTTCTGACATAAATGTTTATATTTTGAGCACACAGTTGATTCATAACTTTTTAAGAAAAGCAAGCCCAAAAATATTTTTTCCCCATTGCGCATGTCGTTTTGTGACGAAGGTCATTGCGCATATTCAAAGGATTGCGCATTTGGTGGCTGCTAACCTCAACCTCATCGACCAGCGACGAGAGAAGGCAAGCAAGGCAACTGTCAGTGCAAAAGCCTCTTGATCTCGTCATTGTGCTGTTTTTTGGTGCCTAGTGAATGTGCTAAGTGTCTTCGGGCGTTTTTGTTTTATTTAGGTGCTAGTAGCAAATAAATTCTCAGGTGAGTGTCGTTTTTTGTTTATTTTTACCGGTAGGATGTGGCATCTTTGATGCAAATTTGTTCATCTGCGTTTCTCCGCCCTACACAGAAAAGAAAAGTTTGTTTTATCGAATTAAAAAGAATCTTTTAGAAAAAAAAAGTAAATCGTCATTTTGATTTAATTGCTCTCTGGCTGTTATTTTCTGAATAACCGGGCTTGTTTTGATGACTATGTCTGATGATGTCATGGGTGGATATCTCTTGACAGTTCAGCAACCTACATGCATCTGCATCTAATAAAGTATCACTATAATCTCATATTAATGTTCTGCTCTAAAAATAAAGAGATAAATGAATAGGAATGTTGGCAATTCAAGGAATCACATTATCAACCGTAAACGTCCACTGCTGAACAATGGCCTCCCTCAGAGAAGGGTGTTGCCATAATCCCCACGCTTGGCAGGCGGCTTGGGGATCGCAGTACGTTCACCATTTACTAATAGGACGCTGCTGCCCATCCTCCCTTGATTCTGGTTCCAGTTTTAGAACATAACGGGGTCCATTCAATCCCATTTAGGAATATTGTTCATAAAATTCTCTCCTATACCTACCTACAGACAAAGGTTTTATAATTTTATCAATATGTGCCTGCACAAATGTCTAGAAACTACCAAATAGCCTTTTCTAGTTGTAGTAGTTAATTGTAGACGAGTGTGCATTCAAAATGCAGTTTATAAATGTCAAAAAGTAATTCACATTCTGCCTTTTCTAATTTAATACCTCGCAAAGCTAGATCTAAAATTAGTCACCACATAAAATAAATTTATGATTACTGCAGAATTGCAATCTAATTTCTATAAACGAGCAATTCTTGTATATAAATTTTATTTACATACCTATCTCAAAAACTGCTTTAATGATTTGGATTACATTTTGTAATCAGCCCAGATACTGAATATTAATGCATTATGCATGCTAGGAGTACCTATACTTCTCAGTGTAGTGTTCTAAAATGTAGTTATTTCTTTCAGACACTAAACAATCTAGATTTTTAACCGACTTCAAGAGAAGGTTATCAATTCGACTGTATGTTTTTTTTTGTATGTTTGTTACGCGATTACTCCGCCAATTTAGAATTGTTTTTGATGATTCTTTTTTTATAGTTAATACTCATTAACAATCTTGATTTTTATAGTTAATTGTACATATCTACTTAATTTGTAAGTGTGCCATAAAATATTAAAATAAATTGTTACCTCTTTAAAAAAACCTATATACTGACATATGAATGAGCTGAATCTTAGGCAACTATCATAATAATCAGCCTAATTTAGCCCACTGCTGGCCTCTCCCACCAAGGCACACCACTCAACCGATCTTCAGCTTATCGCTTCCAGCTTCTGCTCCTACAATTGCTTACACATATTAGCAAGCTGAAGTAGCAGTGGGCTGATCATATCTGTAATAGAACAGATAACTGTTTGGGAGATATGTTTTAGAATCTAGCTAGAGTATCGATTGTCTTTGACAAATTTTGAACTTATTTGAAAAATTACTGCAGCATATGATTGCCTGCCAAAGTTACAGGTCGCTATCTTATGCTGTGACTTCTCAAAGGTTTTTGACATCACAGATCACGCAGTCCTCGCCACAAAACTTCACCACTATGGAATAGGACGTGCCCCACACTATGCATTTAGAAGCCTGTTACCATAACAGAGCACACATTCTCGTTGGTGAAGCAAGCAATGAAAGATCTAATCCATTGCATTCAACCATGGGCGTGGCCCAGGGAATATCTGTATCTGACTTGCTGTTCTCGTTGCATCTGAACAACTTGATGCAGTGACAGCTGCTGAAATTCTTATGTAAGCCGATTATGTAGTAGCAATCGTCACGGCTCCATTCCAAGATAATTTCGAATAAAAACTGAACAAAACAGCTCGCCAACTGGTTGATTGGTTCAGCTCTAATGGATAAGCTCTAAACCTCAAAAATGCCTACTGCCTCCATATCAATTTATCAGGTCATAATACCAAGCATGTAACAGTCCTAGTTGGAGCTATTGTCTTAAGCCAGGTGGATATGACCATGTTTCTTGGCTTTGAGATCGATTTAGTCCTCACAAGGGAGAATCATGTAGTAAAGTTACTTGGAAAGATCAGAAGTGGATACTTTGCATAGCAGCATGTGGCTCTAGTTGAGTGCTGGTGGCCGTGGCCTGTACCTGTCACTTTGCCACTGTGCATTCAATCATACAGTGAATGGTCCAGGATGATTCCGTAGAGTGGGATAAGGTGTTATGACACAAAGCAATTTTGGGGGTAGACCAGGAAACCCACACAAAATCATATCACGCAAAACCATATTTCATGAGCTTAGAAATTCTTACACTGCTATCAATAGTTATATAAAAACCTCCCCCTCCACACTCACCCATGCCCATATTAATACCTGTCGCTGACCTTGGTACTTTGGCGAATACCCGAGGTGAGGTGGTGAGGTGACAACGGACTCCGAATTCAAAAGCTAAGCCCAGGTGTATCATTTTCATTTCATCCAAATTGTACTACCAAAAAACGCGTATATTTCCGATTCCCAGTCAATTCCAGTCAAGTACCTCGAGCCAGGCTTGCTGGTTTTTTACTGAACGTGCTTAGTAAACGTGGAAAAAACATGCTAATCTTTGACAGCATCATCAGTTCCCATTAGGTGAGATCATATCATAGTCAAATGTAAAAATGTATGTAAAAGTTAAAACTTATTGCATGCTGTGATTGCATGATTCAAACTGTTTCCCTCACGGTATCTGATATGACGTCACTGTTATAATCATTGAATTAACGTCACTTCTCTGGAATTTGTCGGTTTTTCTGTTTTTTTATTGGAATTTTGTCTGAGTCGGTTTAGACCTTCTAGATAGATATAAATTCTACTCTTTTTTCTCTTAGGCTGAGGGTTTTTGTATATTTCTCTGATCACTTTAAAGAATACTGATAGATCTGGAGACGAGTCCTGACATGCTTAGGGTGAATTCTGCATTTTTGTGTCGGAGATTTTTGTGCAGAATTTTTAAAGCACAAGAAAGACATCGCATCTTTAAAAAAATTGAAGCATGGCTGGACTGGACGACTGGCGCGTTTTCTTCAGTGTTGCAAGTAGGTGAATGGATTGACTGTTGTCTATAATGTAATAAATTTATTTGCTCTGAGGTAATCAATAAGAAACAAGAATCCATGGTTGGTGTAATGAAATTTGTCTTTTTGAACTCAGTCCACAACGGTGTGGCCACATAGTTGATGATGGGCCGAGTCACGCAATAACCTTTCGGGTCCAAGTAGAAATCCTATTCCTATTTTTATTTTGGGGATCTTGCCTTGCGAGACTACTTACTCATTATTATCATAGTAGTTTTTACTGAAAAAATGAATCAATAGGATCTGATATCATCGGTTCGATTCCCTGATTATGATCCCTATATTTTGACGCATGAAATTGCTCCCAGTGGGGAGCTACTTTTTTATTTGAATAAGTCCGCGTTTGTCCCCCAACTAGCCTGTTGGTAAGCGACGTGACGATGTGTTTGAATATGAAGTACGCAGACTCAGAAAATTCCATTTCGCTCTGGCCATGAAAATGCCCAGATTATATCACTCGGGAAACAAGGAAGCCGGCAGGTTGTTCCAATCCTTGGCCATAAGGATTAGAAAAGTAGAAACGTTTGGTACGTATCCAAGGAAAATCCACAATGTATGGGTGGTAGGGGGCCGATTTCTTATTTGTCCTGTAGTGGAAAGGGGATGGTAGGATAAGGTCATGTAGCTCCGATGCACATTCTCCGAAATGAATCCTGTAGAAAATTTACAGACTCGCTACTTTACGGCGGTGTTCCAGACTAAGAAGTTTCAGACTTGAGAAGTTGTCTACTTCAGAGTTTTAGCAATTATCATGCAGTTTAATTTTATTTGAGGCCAAAGCTTCACGTGAACGTGACGCCATAGCTATAGCTAACGCTCACATGCTATCAAAATTACGTTTACAAGAGCTTAATTTTCAGATGCTATACCACTTGAATACATGCGTCAAAAATAATCTCGATTACGTATTGTTTGCTCGCGATATGGGACGCGAACCATCAGGTAGGTATTTGCGTTTCCAATATTGATGAATGAATATTCATTCAAGTCCAGTAAATAGGGGCGTATCGACGTCTGTGCTAGGTAGGGGTCAGCTGGATTTATTTATCTCTGAACGATCACATGTGCGTGATTTTTAATCATACTATCTACAAATATAATTAAGCGAAATACCACTCACAAACTAACTTATCACGAAGTCTCGATAACGTTTGCCCAGACCTCAAAATGAAGCGCTGCTGCAGACGCATTATTTTATGCGACACTTGAAAAATAAATGAAAAGTTCGTTCGTTATCAAAATTTCTGCGTGACTAACTCCAGGCTAGTTGTTTGCCCCGAACTGTGACTTCGCGGCCCTTCATCATCATCATCATCATCATTTCAGCCGTAGGACGTCCACTGCTGGACATAGGCCTCCCCCATCGATCTCCAAAAGGGCCGGTTGGAACCGGCCTGCATCCAGCGTTTCCCTGCGGTCTCTTTTAGGTCGTCTGTCCATCTTGTGGGTGGACGCGGCTCTTATATCTCCGCAATTCCTGGACCGATTATGCTCATATTTAAACTTTGTATTGTATTGGAATGAACTACTTGCCTGTAAACAAACATACGCAGAAACGCCGACTTCTCCCATTAAAATCTGAGACCTTTCAGCGCTCGGTCAATAATCAGCTCAGTACGTTTATATTCTCAAACTGGGTTGGGTTGGCTTGATTTCCAAAATTGCCAATCTCTTTTCCTGAGATAATGTACCGAATCCTCAAGAATTTGCCGTCAGAAAATCAGAATGTCTTATGAGATTAAACTAATTTCGCTGTCTGACCGCCCCTTGATTGATTGATGAAAGTCGGAGGCGATTCGGCGCAGCCAAGTTACGCTGACACTGCTTTTCGTCTTTTCTCTGCTCTCATTAGCAAAGCTTAGAATAGTTTGATGTCTTTCCAATTTCGGATGTTGAATAATTGACACAAAAATTGTGCAGTCGATAAATGTACAGATTACCATAGCAGTTAGTGTGGGTTTAGACTACTTTTGTTTCAACATTTTTAAACAATGATCCAAAGTCTATAGTCATAAATATCTTTGTTTAAGATCCATGCGGAGAAATCGCCTAACAAGGGTAGTAAATTGGTCTAAAGGATAACACTGCAGAAATTAGAGACCAACTCAAAGGAGAAGCGAAAGAAACCTTCCAAAAAGTTAGCTGAACTCCGAAGTCAATATTCACAAACCTAACGAGATATAAACGATTTGTCTACCGTTTGTCATGATAAAGTTTACTCTAACGCCTACACGACCATACACGGGTACATAACCAATAAGGCCTTAATTCAAACTTTAATTGTTAATTGAAATATTGGTCTTTGAAATATAACTGGTATGCAAAACAATTTTGCGCTAAATATTATTTTAAATTTTTCATAATTTGCATGTTATTAAAATTTATGGTGCGCAAAAGATAAATATACACCAGAAGGCGAATGACTTCATCTATAGCAGGATAATTAGGCCAAGCTGCAGGAGCGAAGTATAGATATAGACATTGTACTTAACAATATATCCTACTGATTCCAGTCAAGGTTTTGGAACGTCCCTTGTGCTACTCCGAAACCTACGCACGCTTCTGTATTCGATAACCTTTTGTATGACATGATTCTCATAGCTGTAAGTATCGTCATGCCTCTGAACTAGTAGGATTCGTCGAACGAATACAAAACAGGGAATTTGTCGAACTTTTCGAGTCAGTTTGTGAAGTGTTTTTATTTTATCAATCATATTCCCCGAGGAGACAAATTGGTCTTCGTTTTTCTCATTGCTCAATCTTGTCGGATTCTTTATTCCAAATTGAAAAGACTGTTGTGAATGTAAGAATTTATTGTTACACAGTTGTATAGAAACTAATTTAAGCCCTAAATATAATACACAATATAAAAATTTTATCTATCTGCCTCCACGTTTTTCGAAAGGAATCTTTTCCTTCAATCTCAATCTCATCTCAATCTCATTGGAGACATGTCCTCCGGCATCAAAATAACTTTTGAATTTTCAATAATGCTTTTTTTCCGTCTGGATTGAAACTAGACTTAGCTATCTACCTCCCTTAGGTACTTCTTGAGTAAATGTTTCGTAGTAATGTAAGTTATTTTTACCCATCCCAATAACATTCCCCGTAGCTTCATTTATGTTCTCAATGTTGCTGGTTTTAGGGCATAACACTGCACCAAGTGCGACATTGTCTCAGGTATTTGGTGTGGCGCTAATGTGGCGGTTTACTACTGGAACTTCTTTAAATTATTGCAAACATATATCTATAGTAAACCATTAGAGGTACCTAGTTGTAACTTGCACTAATTAAGCCAGGTGAAGTCTTAGAATACAAAAATACCTATTGCCTAACCTGGACTACTCCAAAAGATGCTGACTTATCCAAAACATTTGTGGTCTTAAATCCCTCCTCTCGTCGAACGAAGTTATCCAGGAAACTAGCAACTGTCGTACGTGCCTAGCATCAATGTCAGAGGCCAGTTAACCTGCTCACAACCGCTAATTAACACGCTCGTCGGCGAACCATCCACGTTTCACCTTTCCATCGCAATTTTTCCTATTACGGGCAACTAAAGAACTAAAACAATTCAACCGAAATTCTAGCTTTTGTTTTGTTTTAAACTACAGTTCGTCGGCCTTCTCGTAAAAGCATTTGACAAGAGTTCGACGCTCTTGAAAGTTTGACGTAAACGGTTAACTGAAGCCCTCAAATGTGAATACTAAAAGGCAAATATAATTATACTAGCGACCCGCCCGCCCGGCTTCGCACGGGTGTAATTTACGTGCGAAGCCGGGGCGGGTCGCTAGTTATTATATATATAAACCTTCCTTGAAAATGTATCTAACTGATGGTGAAAACCGCATCAAAATCCGTTGCGTGGTTTAGGAGGAGTTAGCGGCCATACAGACAGACAGACAGAGATATGTAGAGATAGAGATGGCTAGACGTTCTTTATGGCGTCGGTAAAGACGTCATGTGTCGCCGGTTTTACTTCGCACAGATATCTAAATCGAGTCCTAAGATTGTCCCGAAAGTCCCGAGGTACACGTTTTTACTCGCCTTGGGGGTAACTCGCGTATGTTACCTACGATGTTGTCTGATATTAGCATTTAGAGTAGCGACGCTATAACCCGTCATTTCTTGTCCATTAGAAGCGAGAAGATCTATTTGAGGATTTACGTTTATTTTATGTATTTGTGTCTTTTGCAGTTGAAACAAAATTTTATTATAATAGTTTAGTTTATATTATGTTACAATCAAATCTGACATAGGTCATGTTAATGGTAAATGGATGGTATTAAGTTCTAAATTATCATGTAAAGTTTATTCTATATTTAGGTGCTATTATGTATTTGTCTGTTTATGTCAAGCAGTTTTTATATTACGTGTGTTGACCAATAATATATTACCTATGAATTGCTTATTCAATGAAACAGCTAGTGAATAACGTCATAACAGCAAATAATTCCTTGAAATACCGCAGTACATAAGAATAAAATAACAAAGCGAAGTAATAAAAGTGCATTGGCTCGTTCATAATTTCTAGTAGCAAGTTTAATTAAAGCACGTGCAAACAAGTTAAAAGTTGCAAATGGCACCGCGCGGGACAGAACGAGACTGGCGCAGAGTGTTGCGCGCGACTATTGATTTTCCGCTCGCGAACTAGCTACGTCTTCGGCGCGGATGCCCAGATATGCTGACGAACATTTGAACACAATGCACTAAAACATCCCGTAAAGGATTTACTCTTTTAACCTATATCTTTTCCAATTCCTCCGTACCTGGTAATCTTTGTAAATCTTGCGGTGCACCTTTTCGTCACTGCGGAAATTTTCATTAAAATAAGAGCCCTCATTTTGGACGTAAAGTCCCGTAAAGTTTGGTAGCGATACAAAAATTGTGCGGAGATCTGGCCCCAATTACCCGTGCCTACTTTACTGAAATAAAAGCCGGCAAAAAGGGACGAAACATGATAGCTGAAAGGTTAAGTATCTTAAAAAATACATGAAACTTTTATATGCGTAGGAGGAAGGTCGAGTGGTCACATTTGGCGTTGACGCGAGACAGATTGATGTTGGCGGGATCAGAAAATACGTCCTCTGCGGTCGCTTTTGAACTCTAGCTTTCTCTAGAAGCTTTAGCTTCTGATATTAGTGAAGCATTCGGTCTACATCAATCAGATAGAAAACAAAACCTTAAGGAAGCAATAGATTCAATGAATCATGCATATTTGTACAAATATACTTGAAAATGATATCTTACTTCACCTACTCACAAATTGATCTACAGTTAGGTTGTTAAATGCTTGCAGCAGTCTGATCTATCTAAAAGGTGGAAGAATTTTCTATTCATAAATCCAGTAAAACCGATAAACCCTAGTTCCCAAGCGAGAAAAATCGATTCAATGGAAGTGCATCTCCAAGTATCTGTAAACGAAATCCTCCTTCAGAGGAGAGGAGAGTTTGCACGACCTAGTAGAAAAATCGTTAGCTTCGTGTTTGTAAACTATACTTTTGTTCGTTTTGTATTTATATCTTGGAAAGAATGGATCCAATCCAATCCTGACGCAAATACGATATCAAATCTGATGACGAAATTACATTACGAACGACGAATAACCATTGTTTTTCTTTAATAGTCGTAGAGAAAAGCAATGCTATATTAAATTAGATGATTCAGATAGAACAAGTGAAAGAGAACGTTAACTAATACTTAAGAAGTATTAAATTTTACTCAAATAACTTTGGTGTTTGATCGTTGTACCAAGCAGTTCCGTAAACTCTTCTTCCCTTGTTAGTAATAGTTTGCTCTCAAAGTTCAGAACTGGAGCCCATTTAGGCCGTAAAAGTAAAGAGGGCGTCTATATTCTGCCTCTGGCATGACCGTAACTTAGCCGTACGTGCCCAACGCGCGCTTGACAGCACTCTTGGTTTATAATCGCATTAATTATATTCAGAAGTATCAACGTACTCGAAATAATAACTAAATTGACGATAAGAACACCTGCTAACGGCTAATGTGATTCTATTTCTTTATTATAAACTAGCGACCCGCCCGCCCGGCTTAGCACGGGTGTAATTTACGTGCGAAGCCGGGGCGGGTCGCTAGTTATATATATATATATAAACCTTCCGTGAACATGTATTTAACTGATGGTAAAAATCGCATCAAAATCCGTTGCGTGGTGGTGGAGTTAACGGCCATACAGACATACAGACACGGAAAGCGACTTTAATTTATACTATGTAGAGATAGAGATAGAGAAGAGATTCCCAATTACAGTACTGTAGTGAAAAATATCTGCCGGCTGTTGATCCAACGTCAAATGACGGATTATAAGATCAACTCGATAAGTACGTGCTCGGAAGCCCTTGAGTATCGTGATAGCCGAGGTGTAAAGAAAGCGTCCTTTTGATCTTCAAGGCATTCAAAATAAGGTATAGAAATAAACCCTCCATCGCCCTAAAGCCAAAGCTTTGGGCTCATCAACTATGTCTCCCATATAATGTTTTATACGGTACCAGGCAGAGCTCACGTTAGCTGTAAACTTCTAAAGAAACAACCTCTGTATTGGAGTGCATTAAAATTCTAAGGTCAGTTCTTAGCTCGACATAAAATATTGCATAATCACTTGAATTTAGTATGGCGGGTTCCATCCTTTTGGCGTCTGCTTTCTTGTTCCGATTATTTGTTGAAATTCTTTACTGAATTCGTATCTCTGTTGTATCTACATTTTGGCGTAATATACAAATTTAGCTTATTTGATCCAAGCAATTTGCAGGAGCAAAGGTGTCTTGAATATTATTTTAACATTTTCACGCGAGCGCGATCTTAGTATACCATAACAGCCTGATCAGATTTTCTCTCAAAATAAACAACAGGGACTCATAAATAATTATCATTCTCTCGAGATACGAGCTTGGAGGGCTTCTGAACATAGAATTGAAAATTGGTCACGAGAAAAGACGCTTTGAAATACTCATCAAAACGTCTTTTGTAAATAAAAGTTAAATCTTTGCAAAGATATTTGATAGGTACTTGTAAAATTTGATACCAGTAACAACCCTGCCCTTGATGCTTGGTGTCGTTAATTTTATATTGGTTTAGACATGATATTAACACTGACATATATATACTTTGGTGATACATTAGAAGTGGTGTAGTCACGCGACCAAAGCTATTGTTGCCGAGCAGCCGAGTTCTCGACGATTTGTTACAATTCATGAAAACATCAAGCTAATGTTCAAAGTCATACTTGAATGATGGGGGGCACTTATCAATCTGCCAGGAAATGTATAGAATAATCAGTAGCGACAGCATCTAGTAATTATACCGTTCCGTATGACTCATGATCATCATGATTGCGTTATCTTTGTGGAGTTAGAAGTTGGCCACTATCCAATTTATCCAGTCCATTGTTTTCAAAGTGTTTTGCAACCGCTAGGCAGCAAACTAGTTAAAGTAAAACGCAAGTTTTTCAAGTTCTACTTTAAACCTTAGACCACATCGTCACCGTGATTCTAGTATAATCATAGTTCCGTATTATATACTACGTAGTATGTATTCCTGAACTCGGTATAGAAGATGCATGCAATACATGTGTGTCAAGCACACTGAAGCAGGCCGCATTTCCCTAGTCGATTCGGTGACCTGCAATCAAACTGTCACGGAATAGAAGTGGG
This sequence comes from Agriopis aurantiaria, assembly GCA_914767915.1. Taxonomy (NCBI): domain Eukaryota; kingdom Metazoa; phylum Arthropoda; class Insecta; order Lepidoptera; family Geometridae; genus Agriopis; species Agriopis aurantiaria. The sequence continues at coordinate 7,619,625 of OU612000.1, read as the reverse complement.
TCATAACATCATGCTCGGAAATATTGCCAGTTCCATAACTTGAGCATTGCCAAAGTTCAATGCTTAAGAGGTCTACTGGTTTCGTTTTGCCAAAACGACTGTTAGCATGTGTGACGCGTTGTAATTATTTAATGGCCGCTAAATTTGAGATTTGTGCGTGTATTCTTGACGAAACTCACGGCACATGTTTGATACAATTACAGAATATGCTAAATAAGATTTTAAACAAAATAAAAACTGGGTTGCTTTGCCGCCGTCCTTGTTTCCTGAAACATAACCTGCCGTCTTCAAGGCCAGTGTGAATACCCTCTAGGTCTACGAGTTCCATCTTCTTCATGCCACAAAATCGCTTTCCATTAGGTGAGTTAGTGGCCAAACGCAGACCTATAAAAAAAAACGTTGTAAGCATATTTTGTAAATATGTAGAAATCTTTCTGCTTATAATAATGTAATATTTCAGTGAAAAGGAAAATTTATACCATGGTTTCCCGAACAATGTAAAACGGAAAAACCGATAAAAGGCCAACATCTATTACATCATGTTGCAACACAAAAGCCGGGTTATGTTTATAAATAAATTTAGCAAATAATCCGCTTAACAAATTGTCCAGGGAATTTTTAAGGATTCCCTCAACCCGGAATATCAAAGTAGAAACGAGGCATTATTGTTGATCCAGTCACGTCATGTAACCAAGCTCGTTAACCGCAATCGCAGACAGCAAACAGTCCTGGCATTAGAGGGGTGGTGGTGACCCCCTCCTTTGTTCCGAGCGTTCAAGGCCGCGCAGGGTGGAGGGGGCGCGCTTGATGCGTATTTACGACGCTAAGTTCATGGTTTGACGGCATCAGATGCTATAAATAACATGATGGCTAATATTGGCAACGCTCCGCAATTTAATTACGCCATCATGTTTGATGGGGTGCTTCTTAGATAAACGCTTAATTTGTATGCAGCTTGTGCGGGAATATTAAAAACCAACCCTAATTCCACTTTATTGTTCCTTCTTAAAGTGGAACGGGTGATAGTTGGTCCGGAAGGGTCCGTAAGTCCGTATGGAGGCGTTTGGAGGGCGCTCGTCCAACTTTACCTGTGAGAAACAAAAGAACCATGTTGGTATACCGTCGCTTCCCGTTACTCGCACACATTTGTATTTACTTGCCTTTTAGTTATTCTCAAAGTCGCTCAACGATCTATGGAGAGGGCTATGCTCGAGGTTTCTCTGCGAGATCGAATCCGAAATGAGGAGATCCGTAGACGAACGAAAGTCACCGACATAGCCCACCGGATTAGCAAGTTGAAGTGGCAGTGAGCAGGGCACATATCACGCAGAACAGATGGCCGATGGGGCCGAGAGGTTCTGGAATGGAGACCACGGACCGGTAAGCGCAGCGTAGGACATCCACCCACAAGATGGACAGACGACTTAAAAGAGACCGCAGGGAAACGCTGGATGCAGGCCGCTTCCAACCGGCCCTTTTGGAGATCGATGGGGGAGGCCCATGTCCAGCAGTAGACGTCCTATAGCTGAAATGATGATGATGCTCATTATGAATGAAAATTACTCTTTTTCCTAACGAGTTTCCTAAGTTTTTTAAAACTGTAAAGTCCTCTTACCATTGCGATTATTATGTATTCTGTGGCCTTGATAAAATATTTCACAAGTAATCGAAAAGCCGCGTCGCCGTCGATCTCCAATTTCTCTCGCAACTAATCTATCTTTTGTAAATTAGCTTCTATTAAATATTCATCGAGGATTACGCTGATAGCTCTGAGCCTTACATCCACAGATCTTTTACATCTGAAAAATTAAACGACTTACCCCCGAGCCCTTTGAAATTTTACGTAGCTACCTTTGCCCTTTAATTATATACGCATTTACCCGACACTGAATTATTTCCAACGTAGGCAAGTAATTGGATTTTAGTAAATAAGGTAATAAATGCTGACAAATAAAAAACCGGTCAAGTGCGAATAGGGAACGCGCACTGAGGGTTCCGTTCCGTACCACAACAAAAAAAATACAATATATAATTTTACTTTAGTAGGGTTGTTTTATATTAATTTGAGCGTGTACTATAATATAATCATGCCAAGTTTGACGCTTGAACGTATTACCATTTTAACACTAGAGCAAACACAAAAATACGTTTGTTCTAAATTCAATTCAATTCAATTCATTTATTTCGGGTCTTAGGTAATATATAATATAATTAATATACACTTGACGACGTCATTTACAGGACAAAAATCACAATTTAAAATTAAAATGACACAATTATACAATACTAGCAGACCTGACCGACGTTGTCCTGTCTTAAAGACTCCATTCTTTATTTTTTACTTTTTGATATTATTATTATTTCTTAGTTAATCCGCCGTAACATTGCATATTCTGTGTACATTTCAACTGGCTATCTAACACGGTTCAAGAGATACATCTGTTAAAAGGTAAGGCAGACAGAGATTGACGGTTTAGTAATATCAGAACCAGAAAAGTTTGTTTTGTATCATTGAAATATAAAAATTAAAAAAACATACAGTTGAATAGGCATGATTCCTAATGTTTAATTTATTACAAAAACCGGCTTAGCGATGAATAAAAGTAAATACATTACACATACTGAAAAAAATAATTTGAATTGGTTGATAAATCTCTGAGATATGAGTATTTAAAGTTTTAGGTGAGGATGGAGAGGGGATGTTCTATCCCTTTCTGGCAAAGCGTGTGTTAGTATAGCATTTGTATGGCGCTCCTGAGCCGTGACGTCACGGCTCAGTATAGTGCGCTCTGTCTATCTAGCATGAAATTAAATTAAATTAAAATGCTTATATCTTATTAATTTTTGAACTATTTTTAATTTTGTTTGTGTTGATGTGCTCTATTTATGATCAGCTTTTTTATGAGGTAATTAAAAACTATTAGTCATCATGCCTATTGATAACCTCCTCCTGAAGTCGGTTAAAAAGAAGAAATATTAAAAACTTAAAATCAGTTATGTTCAATACGTTGTCAGAAAAACCGTCCCCAACTCAGCAAGTTGCTGGTAGTACACAAATATAGTGTTGTAATATATACATATATATACAGAAATACAGACTCCCTTCCGTTGACTCCCTTTGCGTACGGAACCCTAAAAACATTAAGTACCTACATAAAAGCGTTAGCTCTTCAACAGCAGTTCCGCTGCGGATTAACTGAAAGCACAATTAATATTAGTACCTGAAAGCAAGGCCGTGCTTAAGTAAGGTTAGCACAAGGCCCCAGACCACACGGAATAATTATTACACATAGACACCGCGAGCACGTCGAGTTGTATGAAAACCCATCGTACCGCCTTTTTTGTACTCATTATGAAGTTACGACACGAGATCAAGTAACATAGGGCATCGGGGTATAAAAAATGTAACATGGGGTTCTTCAAAAGGGCTGATAATGATGAGTCTGAGATCTGCATCGTATCTGTGATGCCCCTGGTGTTACAAGTAGGTACATAGGCGACGGTGATAGCTCACCATCAAGCGACCCGTTAGCTCGTTTGCCAATTATGGTATGAGGTGAACAGTTTCATAAATTACGTAACACCCGGATCCGTTTTTAAGCTGTACTTCTACTGTCACGCTTTTGATCTGTGGAGGGCTTTAGACAGCACTTCTCACATTCTCTGAACACTTACACAAATAAATAGTACCTATATGTAGACAGCATCGTAATATTGCTGTCTATTCTATTATGACAGCGCTAGATCTTCATCAGCAGTTCCGTGGCGGATAAGCTGAAAGCAAGGTCGTGTGTAAGGTTAACTGAAGGTCACATACTGAACTTTATTTACCGTAAACTCTACCGAGGGGAAGCGCTTTTGCATAATTTCTGCACGTTTTCTGCGTTGTCGAATTATTTTATATAACGAATAAAGAGGATTATTATTTTTGTGTAAACACACACACAAATCTCCGGATTTTGTGCTATTGGATTACAAGAGTTTCTAATTCTATCGAAATTGAAAATTTCTGTTCGAGGGTGACTCTTTTGACCATTTTCAATAATGCCGGTATGACATAACAAAAGCATAATGAAACGCAGACGTTCGTTAATTACGATCCAATTAGGTCACTCGAGCCTTTTCAGTTTGATACAGGTTTTCCCAGAAGTGTATTTTATAGAACTTTGGGCCATTTTAGCGACCCTTTTCAATGCCAAAGTAATGAGTATTGAAATTCAATAAAAGTATAGCGTTCCAAATGCCTCTCCGGCCAGTTTAAACTTTCAGCGTGAATTTTGTATTTCTACTAGCTCAATTCCGCGGTGTTACCAGCTATTTTCCATTTTTGGGTGGGAAAATACCTTATGTTCGTCCTCATGGTTCACACTATCTTCCTGGCAAATTTCGCTAAGATTGGCTTGGCCGTTTAGTCGTGAAAAGGGAACGAACAAACAGAGGTACAGAGTTACTTTCGCTTTTATAATATTAGCTAAGGTAAGGTTGTTTAAAAAAAAACTTGACCCCTTTCCAGTTTTGGCAAGACAAAGTAAAAAGGCTTTTTATTATTATCTACTCATACGCATAATCGAAGACACTGGTAAAAATTTAGAATCAATCTTGTGTATGTAGGTAGGAAAAACAGTTCTTTATGGTTGTTTAAAAATATCAGTAAACAGCGCAATAAATATCCCGTGACTACTATCTAAAAGTAAGGAAAAGTTCGCTCAACTTAAACTAATCTATGCTATAGGTACATAAAACTTCGCACCAACAAGTAATAAACTTCGCGCATCGATTCCGCGAACCCTTCGTGCATAATCGAGGCAAAGCAAATTTTCGCGCGGCCGGTCGCAGCCGCGTGCGTCTGACGCACGTGTCTAACGCGCGCGGCTGATGCGACAAGTCTTCGCACTATGAAAATGTATGGCGCCGCTTCCGAAGTCTGCATCAGACGCGTGCGGCCGACGATAGACTGACGTCGCCATAAATTTTCAAATAGTATCACCCGCGCGCGTTAGACGCGTGCGTCAGACGCACACGGCTGCGATGTACGGACATCTACCTTAGACGTTTCTGAATGATACCCTGCGATATGATAAGTGATATTCCATTGGTCGTTGTTCCAGAATGCCGGCACCAGCGCCCCCCGCCGCCGAGAATGGAGCTCCTCGGAGTGAGCTGGAACAGCTCCAGATGCGCGCCGGACAAGTCACCGATGATGTAAGTTGAAGCTGTTGAATTCATCATTATTCTCATACACTGCCTTCCTTATCCCAGCCTCTCTCTTGCTATACCATCTGCCTCGTTCCTGTACTAATCGAGTTCATCAAGACATCCTAACAAGGTGCAATCCTCAGATCAGACAAAGTAAGATCAGGCTTGTGCATGGTGATGACGATAATGATCAAATTGACTAAATTAAAGATGCTCATCCACGTGTAATTGATTTGTGGAAAACGCACGTTGTGCGATTCACACGATCTTTCTTGCCTCACACCTGTTAAATCTGGAACTGGCACCTTTTCGCGGTATTTCTGGGAAGCTACAACATGGGGTTCTTCGAAAGGCGAGAGAAAAGTCGACAACGTATTTGTGATGTCTCTAGTGGTACAACGGTGACTGCTTACCATCACGCAGCCCGTCTGCTTTGTCACCTATAGCATAAAAAATGTTTTCAATTGTCTATGAAGATTTGTCGCATTGGTAACATGTGTTCAAATCGCGAAAATTAAAAAGTTACATCGCATCGTTAGTCGAGTGATTAGTATTTTTCTAGGCAAGTGTGCATCGTAGACCACATCGTCGTTTAACATTAGGCTAAGAGGAGGTCAAGCGCAAAAATATTATTCAATTAAAAAAAACTAACGATATTACCATTTGTTTTTCAGTCACTGGAGTCTACCCGGCGGATGATGCAACTATGCGAGGAGGTAAGATAAGAACTACTCATTATTACGAATTCATTAGACTATCATAAGAAATAACATGATTAATAAATTTGTTATATTGTTCTAATAAGAATAAACTTTAATTCCTGGCATAACGCCATAACTGAAGTAATCTGGGTTCACATTTTTCGTAAAGACGACGGTCAAACTTATATAATAAATTTTGACAGATTTAATATGGTAAAACTGTTCAAAACCGTCGTGACGAAATCTGTGAGGGCCATAAGCTGTGTTGCTAATGACACAAAATATTAATAGAAGTAAATTTATCATCATAATTTCATAGTAATACAATAACAATAACCGATGGGAGAGGCATTATAAAGATGATTTTAAAATCGAGAATACCTCCCATTTAATATTTAAGATAATAATCTTGATGAATTTGATATGAAAACTACTTTTCTTGCTATCTGCGAGCCAACTCAAATTATGGAATTCGTTTTTGTACCAACTTCATAAATGACTATACCAGTCCATGTGCTGATCTGCATTGTTATTATGTGTTCTAAAATGTGTATTGATTCCAAGCGTGCGAGATATCAGGAAGTTCCCGTCTTAACTTACTGAAACGTACGATAGTAGTGCGCGGTCTAGTGCTAGACGCGTTTCACTTGAATTGGACATTCGTTTCCCCGTAGTTTTAATTATGTTGAGTTGTTTTGTTGTTTACGTGATTATTTGTGATCATCTGTGAGAGAGGTGTTCTCGATGCAAGGGAGTGAGGGGTAAAACGGAAGTGTCCTGGATAGCCCCCAGCTCGGTTGGTCTCGACGCCCCTCCCCCGTTACCCCTAGGGCGCAGCCTTTGCTAACCCTGGCTGTTGTGTTTCGATGTCGCTATTATAATTTTGTTTATCTTTCTATGTGTATGTATATCTATTGTAGCTGTCCGCTCATACGATCCTTTTTTTGTTTTCATATACTTGGGTTTATTTATATGTAATATTTAAACTTTAAACCATTATTTTATACCATACATAAGTAAATGGGTGTTGCATGATCCGTGCCTACTGTGTCCAAAAATGTTAGAACCTCTATAGCCCTTTGTGTTGTTAACGTAGCCAAGTGTACATTTATGTGGTTAAACGAAGGGCGAGCCGGCCCGGCCCTTGGTGCTGATGGTTAATATATCGAGAGCATCATAGAAGAGCGCCCACGCGCAGGCAGTTTACGGCTCACTGTTATTAGAATAACTTAACCGTCAGCTCCCAATCCCGCCCGATTGCTGTTCTAGGTTCCAAAGCATGAAGCCCGTCATCGACCTCAATAGACCAAGTCCCATATTAGATGAAATACTTCGATATTTGCATCCCATTAGAATGATATGACCCGGATACGTGCGCTTTTCAGTCTGAACAATAGTCTATCCATTGTGCTTGGGCTTGCTTCGAAATGAAAATCTTGTGCCACTTGAGTAACGAGTCCGCCTGAGAGGCTCCACTTGTTTCAAACGCACTTTCTACCTTCCTACTTCTATCTGTTACCGCCCGAGACGTCACGTCACCGTTTTCTACGACTTCTTGAGCATCCGTAAACTTTCCGACATACCTGATCTGTGTGTGAATGGCCCTGGAACGTGATCAGTGTTATGTTGATGTCCGTTCTATCCTGTTTTAGTTGATTTTGTAATTAGGTCTCTGTGTAGTGGCTGTTCTCTGTTGTTGATTGTACTCTATTATGTTGTATGATTTCATGCCTTCTCGAACATTCACAATACTGTCAATGTGTGGGCTGTACTCACCCGTACTACCACCGGACTCCTACAGATATATCGAGCTACACCTCATGCAAACTCTCACACAATATACCTACAAACCGATCCAGTATTACTTACATTTTGTTTTGTTCGTTTATTTATATAAATAAATATATTTTTGGTTTAGTGACAGTTATATTTTTTTACTGTAGTATATTCCATATTTATTCTTATTTCATATTGTTATTTTTCTGTTCCGAATGGAAATGTTAATACCGGATATTTTACATTCTGGGTATATGTACACATTGGACTCTTGCACAGTGCAGACTGAACATCACTATCGACCACAGTTCACTCACTAGGGAGGATGTCTTTTTGATTCTGGATTCCAGAAATCGACTTGAAAAGTTGAGAAAATGCTTCGTTAACTTAATATGAAAGGCATCGTCTCTAGTGCGACACTGAACTCTGCAACATGTACTCTAACATGCCTGTCCACGAACTCTCCACGCACCACAGCGAGCCGCGCGGGCCCAAGGCTCCGCAGTGTCACTCACTCCACTGTACCCCTCACCACTAACATACTCTCTGACTTTTTGTTTCTGCGGCGTAGAGCAAGGAGGCCGGCATTCGTACTCTGGTCGCTCTAGACGACCAGGGAGGTGAGTGATCTGCAAGATTTGCAACACTACATTATTTACAATTTTATCTATTTTACCTTTTTCGCTAACCTTGTTGAGCATCGTAGGGTTTTCAGCCGGCCCGAAGACGGGCTCACCGATCTAGAAGACGTAAGGGGGTATCGCATCGACCACGTATTTAAAATGACGTCACTGCTAATCCAATGCAAAGGTGCGGGCATCCTTTAAAATGTTGACCGTCCACATTTAATGACTCACACACGGGAAATATCACGGAAAACCCACATCTTTGTATATATGAGCGTAATGTAGATAATATACACCACTTTGCACAACTTAACAACGAGCAATTTCTACGAGTGAGCAGGCAAAACGAGTTAACATTCGATACAAAATATATCCGGTATCCCGATACTTATACATTCTGCATTTCAGATGTTCGTACTCGACTCTAAATCGCCTACTTTACCTAAATCACATAAACGAATCTAATTAAACGAGCAAAGTAAATTCGAAACGCTTCTCCTCAACGCACGACTCTTGACATCACACAGAAAAATCATAAATCATATGAAACTGAGCACAGATGAAACTGAATCTGGTTTTACTTGCAAGCTTGAGTGCATGCATGTCGTTGTGGAACGAGTAGTGTGTGTTAGAGGCGAGCGAGCGGTCGGCGCGTGCGGTGCGGCACAGAGAGACAGAGAGGCGAGGCACCGTGCGCGCCGGCCACCGCCCGCGCACGCCGCACGCCCCGCCGCCACGCCGTAGCGTCACGCGTCACGCCGCCGCCACGCGCACGCCACGCCCGCAGCCCGCACGCGCGCGACTCTGCGTGCCTCCCCTTGCCGGCGCACCGCACCCGACCACCAACACCCCGATATCTCTCTCCTACCGATATATTATTTTGATTTGTATTTTATGTATAGAGCGAGGACTCCGGGGGGCAAGCGCTTCATATGTTGAGTCACCAGGGCGGTAAGAGTTAAACTGACACGTGGGTAGTCGAAACGTGAGAACGTCTGTGTTTGAATGTGCAGTTAACAATTATTAATCTCTTTGTTTTTCTTTGACGTTTCTCTTGAATAACGACTTATCTGAGATCGATGTTGCGTGTGTATTCTATGTTTCGATGGGGATGATTTTTGACAATATATATAGTGTAAATAGATGCGCCCGATGGCCGTTCGTTGCTAATTGTCGCAAAAGACTGTTTCTATCTTTTGCTGAAGATTTAATTTGAATGAGCTGCGCAATCTGTTTAGTTCTTCCGTTGATATATTATATCGACCGGAACGCTTTTTATAGGTATATTTATTTATCTTTCCGAATCTACTGTTCTCTTCCGTAAACTGCGGTACTGATATGAATGCGCGTTGACCGATGTGTTGGACGTATAGATGTAAATGGTGTACGCCTTCATCTCCATGGCTAGCAGCGTGTATACTGTTAATGTTAGCAAGTAGGTCTGTAACTGTTAGCTCGATGCGGTCTGTGTCTGTCAGCGAGGCCTCCCCTCGCCACTACATATTAGTTTGTTCCATTCTCTTCTACTCGATCGATACTTTGCTATTTTCACGTTTCATTTAGGAATGGCTTACTGGAAACGCTCATTTGCTAAGTTGGTTTATTTTATCCCATAATCATGCGGCGGCCGATGTCGCCGCGACCATCCCATGTATTGTTTTGTTTTATTTTTAGTTTCGTGTGTTGAGTTGGTTGAGTTCTGAGTTGTCCCGGCGCGACGCGGGCGCGCGTGCCGCCGCCGCTGCACGCGGCACGCGGGCGCGCGTCGCTCCCGACCTCTCACGCATTCGTTTGGCGAGCTATAGTGACATCATTATTGTGTTGTAGAGTCACGAGGTGGGCATGAAAACCCTGGTCATGCTGGATGAACAGGGCGGTAAGCATCCAGTAGTACCTAATATTTTGCATCACTCATAATTTAGTACAGCTTGTGTCTGACATGCGAGTTCAGATAATTTTATACAGAGTTCTGAGAATGACGATAATTTTTAACTAACGATTTAAACATTGTAATGATTGATAATGTGCTAACAGTTTATTTATAAAGGATAATAAATGAAGGTAAAAAGAATTTATCATGACCATTATTAAATAAATTCTAGATGACTAAATGCATCGGAAGATTTCTCCACTCCCGGTTCCCGACAGAGGGACGGGCGATGAGATTTCTGAATGAGTTAAATGATATTATTTTGTTTAGTTTATTCTCACGCATCTAGCTATGCACGACTATTTCAATCTTGCTGTTGGTTGCATGACTATTAGTATTTTAAGATATTTTGATCTAAATGTTAGCTATAATGAGTACAGTAATTTATTCACATAGTTTCAGCACACATCATTTTTAATCAGAATTAAAGATATAATAGTTTCGACCTGATCAAGTGTAAGACATCCATAAAACACGACACCCAACAGATTCAGAACTAGATGCTTTGGACTTAGAACCGTACCGAGAAAAGTTAGTTATTGCTTTTGGTGATGATATAAGCTTGCATGGGCCTAAATAGTTGGTGTAACCACTCAGCTGAATTAACATGAGAAATGTCTTACACTTTGCTCGGGTTTGTCGAGAGCGTTGAGAATTTACAGTCAAATCAAATAATATAATCGAAACAAAAAGAAAACGCGATAGCTATAGAAAAGAGTTAGGTGCTTGGACACATTGTCGAGTGTGCTGACAAGGGCAGTCGTAAAGCATGACGTTGTATGTGTGAACAGAGCAATTGGACAGAATCGAGGAGGGCATGGACCAGATCAACGCGGACATGCGCGAAGCAGAGAAGAACCTCTCGGGAATGGAGAAATGTTGCGGCATCTGCGTTCTGCCTTGCAACAAGTGCGTACAATATTCTGTTATGTTTACTAACACCAATACATATGTGTAGTGTAAAAGCCCTAACAGACGCGTGGGTTTGGTTGACGGAGCGCCGTCCAAACAACGGGAGAAAAGGAGAGAGTATAACATATTTTACTCTTTCACTGCCGTTGGTCAGACGGCGGTTGAAGTCAAGCCAATCCACACGTCTGTTAGCATTTTACATCTGAAGCTAGACATAGACATAGACATATATTTATTGATAATTATAAGAATTACAAGTCAGGCAGTATACAAAATAATATTATGTTAAAAATTTGCTATACAATTAGTATTGCGCGCTATCTTAATATCGAAAAAGTCACTATATTCATAAAAAGCTTGCGTAATAAGCCACTTATTTAATTAGTTTTTGAAGGATGCAAAGCTCGGAGCATCAATGACCGTCTGTGGAAGTCTGTTGTAAATGACAGGTCCCATTACGTGGAGCATTTTAGACGACTTGACCAACGACCGTTTTACGGTAACTAACTTATTTTCGTATCTGCTACGACGTGGTATAGCCCTTCACCTCGTTTAGGGTACAAGTGCAGATTGTCCCGTGTGTATGTAGCTGCTTGCATGATAAGGAGACTGGGCAATGTCAATATCCTCAGCTCAATAAAGAACGGCCTTGCGGACTCATCCTGCTTGATATGCGCCATTGCTCTAACGGCTCTTTTTTGCAGTCTAACTTCTTGCTAGGTGTGGATGTGGATAGATTAGAATGATATCCCAAAATAATCTTAAGAGAAAATAGTAGTTTATAAAAAACAAATTTGTACATAGTCGTATGGAAGGGAAATTATTGACTCAGGTCTTTTATACCATTTTTTAACTAACCTAACAATTTTACAAAACTGACAACAATGTTACTTCTATAAATTGAGGTTAGAAAATCGAATTTCTGTTCAACTATCTGCCTAAAGAAGACTCTCCAAATCCATTACCTTCAAGCCGCCTTCAAAACGATTTTAACAGGCTTCATTTTAACCTCAGAGCAAATAAAAATACAGAGGCCCTACGACGCACTGCCAAAGTGACGCCAAAATCGTTTCCAAAACTAAGTGAATTCCCAATAAATACACGACTCACGCACACATACGCATTCAAAACTACGTGAATGTCTTGTCAGAACGTCGTACTGAAAACATCCGTTTTAAAAAGAAACAATGACTTCTTGCAGTGTTAAGAACTTTCAAAACAACACAAAAGTAAATAAGAAGAAGGATGGAATATTTCCACACTTAAGTATTTATATTATCACTTATTTTGATGAACTACACGACACGAACTTCGAATACGCACACATGTTTCAAAAAGTGGCTTCACTTTTCGTGTTCGCGGTAGTCCCTCTGTATTTTTATTTGCTCTGAGATTTTAACTAGGTCACTAACTAAATACTATGATTACTACATAGTAATAGTATAGTAGTGTTGCTCCCATAGTTAAAGTTGTTCATAATAATGGGTACTATGGAACCCTTTCGGATTAGTACACCCTTTCCGCGTACCCCAGTATATGTAATTCGGATAACAATACAATAATTTGGTACCTTCGAACCGGTCGCACAACGAGCTATGCAGAGGGCTATGCTCACTATGCTCAGGGTTCCTCTACGAGATCGAATCACAAAAAAGAGGAGATCGGTAGACGAACGAAAGTAACCGACATAGCTCACCGGATTAGCAAGTTGAAGTAGCAGTGGGCAGGGCACATAGCACGCAGAACAGATGGCCGATGGGGCCGAAAGTTTCTCAAATAGATACCATGGACCGGTAAGCGCAGCGTGGGACGTCCACCAATGGGATGGAATGCGCTCCCTGCCTCGTTGTACCCTATAAAGTACAACCTGGGTCAAAGACAAGAGTGAATAGGCACCTCATGGGCAAGCGTGCCCCATCTTCGACCGCATCATCACTTACCATCAGGTGAGTTGTGGACAAAAGCTAGCCCATTTCATCATTTAAAAAAAAAAACACAAAATGGACAGGCGACCTAAAAGAGACCGCAGGATACGCTGGATGCAGGCCGCTTCTAACCGGCCGTTTTGAAGATCAATGGGGAAGTCCTATGTCTAGCAGTGGACGTCCTAACTATTATGGCTGAAATGATGATGATGAACTGGTCTGATGAGGATCAGGAGGGAGGTGCAAGTCTTCAATGGTGTGAACCACACTGATAGAGCCATCTAGCTGAAAAGACGCCAACCATCGTGCCGCATGCGACCTGCGGTGTCTTTTGTCACTCTAATAACTATTTTTAAATCGTAATTTCGGTATATTTCAGGGGAGCGTCGTTTAAAGAGGACGACGGCACGTGGAAGGGCAATGACGATGGTAAGGTGGTCAACAACCAGCCGCAGCGGGTCATGGACGAACGCAATGGCATCGGACCACAGGCCGGCTACATCGGCAGGTAAGCTACCGTATGGCCAATAAAAGACAACTATAAATAGTTGACCGCGCGTTAAGTAAAAAAATATATTTTGCACGAGTAAGCCATGTCGGTCGCGAGGGGGGATGTTTCGAATGGCGCTTGTGCTTGGAGAGTGGAGACTCAAAAGTCATTCATACAATTTGCGCCTGGGATTGACGCGCTCGAAAAATGGTTATGATGAAAATTTTGAATAATTTCATCGCGGGGGCGGAAGGACTAGCTGTCAAGTGGTTATATCGTCATTGGGGCCAATTAATAATCATCATTATCAGTGGTGATGTTCCCACTGCTGTGACCTGTGTCCTAGCAGAGGGAACATAATATATAATAATTATGATGATGATTGAGACGTAAGTTTCAAAAACGACTATAAAGTTACGCCACACGCGTCATCAATTTGCATCAGCAAATATTTGTATCGGTCCCCAAACCAATTCCAGGATAACGAACGACGCGCGCGAAGACGAAATGGAAGAGAATATGGGCCAGGTGAACACCATGATCGGAAACCTTCGCAACATGGCTCTGGACATGGGCTCCGAGCTCGAGAACCAGAACCGCCAGATCGACCGCGTCAACCGCAAGGTACGCTGGGGGGGAGGGTAGCGGGGACAGGGTGTATACAATTTCGTTCAACCTAGGGACCGATTTCACATTAGATAGATAACTCTTTATTGTTCACACCAGAAATTACATACATAGAACAAAAACAACTTAAAACTAGTGAAACAATTTGCGGCCTTATTCCAGGCTACCTTAGGCACATTATTGTCGGTTTAATAGTGAACCGACAAGCGGCGGTCGGATAGCGGATGATTGCTGATTAGCTGTTCTTTATCCAAAAGTTAATGAAAAATATGTTTCATTTCGCCTTGTTAGTTTTAACTTAGCATCTACCAGTAATCTTCTAATTAATTCACTAACCGACAACGCACAGTCTAAACCGCAGGGTCCAACGACACCCTCACACATCAAAATCAGTCTAGCAAATTAGGGTATAGAAGGTAAACATAAAAAAATACAAACATACACACATACGCCCGAAAAATTCTTGGGCAGTCAGGTGCTTTTGTTCATCTTTTTGGAATTTACTGCAGCTATCAGCAATAACCCGATATCAAACGGTCTATAGTAACTTGTTAGTCACACATTGTGTTTCAACTTATGTATCAAATGTGTGTACCATCGACATAACACAATTTTTATTAAATTTTAGCGAGCTCTTACCATAATGTATTTTAATAGTAAACGATGCAACATCAATATGTATGGTAGTAGAGAGAATAAATTGTGGCGTTTGGTACAAAAAATTTACTGCAGCACCTTGCAATCACTAGAATCTTTGCCGGACGTGTTTCGGACTCTTGGCGACATACTTAGGGCGCGGTCCGAATCACGCAAACGGCGCCCACGACACGAACATAACATAGCACAAAGAAATGTTCGTGCCGTGTTGTTTCTTATTGGCGTCATTACGCCTGTGCGTTTCAAAAGTTCATACTGTTATGAACTTTTATATAAAAAATAAACCTAACATTAAACCACGGGGGTAGAGAAACGAAATTGTGTACACCCAAGATTTTTGAGTCCTAATTATTTCTTGATGTAATTACAGTGTTCCAAAAATTCTTTCGATACTTTGGTCTTAAGACCGCTGAAATTTTGTTTCAATTGAATCTTTCACTTCTTCATTGACATTCTCACCATCTGTGTGTTTGCCTGTCACCTTAGCTGTGAAGTGTTTAGTCTCCTAAGCTGTCTCTGTCAATTTCATCCTTTAGGGCTATGATGATATGTGAACCGATGGAGATAGCCTTATGATACTGTTAATTATGGCTTTTCTTCAACAACAATTTCAAGTAAAGGCAGGCCGCATAACTCAGGATTTGCCCGCGTAGGGTTACCATCCGTCCGGGTTTGTCCGGACTTTTGGACGTTCGTCCGGCTTTTTTTGCTTGGGCGATGTAAGGCTTACTCGCTGAGCCTTGATTAACGTCTCCCTAAACACAAAACAAAAAATGTCTTCAAAAAATTATCCAGTTTCTGGAAAATTCGGTTACTTACATGACCATATTTTCATCCTAGTAACCGAATTTATTTTATTATTATATCAGGGGTACATAAGTGGAGGAGGGTGGCAAAAAAACTGATCACACTTTTTTTGCTCCCAACCCAACGTATCCATATCGTTTGGGAATTAATATAATCTGCCAGTGTAATGAACAGTAAAATAAGATATCTTTATCGCATCCTAAAACTTAGCCCTACAGCTTCATTGGCCTTCCAAATTCTAGCTGGCTTTCCTACGAACTCCGCATGTTTCCTGTAGCGAATATAGACAATTGGCTGTTTTAAACTCTCTGTGTCGTGACACACTACCAACACGAGCCAACATTGTGTACCAGTGTCGCCCAGTCCACGCCCAACTAACATTCCGAACCTAACATTAGACTTCATCAGTAACACTCATTCACATCAACTAACATAACAGTGACTGTTATAGTCTGGTGTACTGTCTCGGTCTACTCACAGTATCATAGAATCAAAGTACCACAAACCTTGAAAAGGATAGACCCCGCGAGTTTACCTACTTCCCATGTCTGTTGCTTGTCTTAAGTAGGATCAATGCTCCCAGCACGCCGCATAATTCAGTTCGGTCTCCGTCAATACTACAGGCCTGTGTCCTAATGTTTCAATTATTACAAATAATAGACGATGGATATAATTAAATACATTGCGCGTACAAAAAAATACATTTAAATTGGCTGATAAAATACTTGTTATTTATTTTTGAATAAATTTTAATTTTGATTTCATTGATTATGATTATCTATTTATGATCAGCTTTTTTATGAGGTAATAAAAAAGGGCACAGGCCTATTAAACAGCAACAGTAAACTAAACAAAATATTCAAAAGCTGTTGACAGTGCGAGTTGATTTAAACCACCACTAAATAACTTTCGTGACATCAGAGTAGGTACAAAAATGCGGCTCGGGTTTTTATACAACTGCTCTGTGCTCGCGGGATCTATCCTTGTGAAAATCTATGACATGTACTGTCACATTGTTCGTTCATAGATCGTTCACAGTCATTTTACCTCTGAAATTGTCATATTCTGTCTGTTCGGTCGGCATTGCTAGCTGTCAGAGTAAGCGACTTGCTGCATAGGTAAAATAACTGAACGATTTTACATGTTAGTTACCACAGACTGTCGAAAGTGTCGAACTCATGAAAACATACACTAGATAGTAGACATAGTTCCGACCGAGGCTGTACACTAAACGTAACTAAAATCAGTCGCTCTATACAAATAGAAACGAAACTGTTCTATATCTTAGGGCGAATCAAACGAAACGAGGATAACGCTCGCGAACCAGCGCGCCCACGAGCTACTCAAGTAAACGTCGGCGGCACACACACAAACACGACACACGCATACACGGTCTCGTGGTTTCTAGTGCGTTCCTTACTCACACACAAAAGCGGACGTATCTACCTCTTTCTGTTAATCGGATTCGATAGAGATAGATATACTTCGCAAGTGTGTGAATAAAGGTTCACACACATTGACAGTTTTAGTTAATAAACGATTTGAGCGGTAGCGAAGCTAATACACCACAATGGTTTATCACGGAAAACATTCGCACCGCTCTTATCGTTAAGGTGGCTACTCAACGCCTAGCTTTCACACAACTTTGACCCACTAAAACTTGAAAGTATATTTTATTTTATACTAGCTGACCCGACAGACGTTGTCCTGTCTTAGCTATGAATGTCCAAAAATGAAAATAAAACTGCTGTCTGGTAAATTCACATTCATCAAACGCGCGAACTGTCAAAAGCGCGAAGTTAAAACCGTCGTTAAGTTTTCTGTCAATTTCCAATTTTCTGCGCAATTTTCTTAATTTTTCATTCCGTTATAATCTTCTAAAAGAAAGTATAAGATTTAATATTTTTTTTTTTTTTTATTGAAATTTGTAAAGTCTTTCTCAAGTTATGGCGTGACGAAGGTAAATAGGGATGCATTTTATTGTTATCCTACTAGTTACAAATAAGCGAGGATATTCCGTTAAAAAATAAGTGGAAAATAGCGACAAAAAATCCATTTTTGTTGCTTTTAATTCATGACGTGTTCTTAATTACGTAGAACTAACAAAATAAAACAAAGAAGGTATATTTTGCAAGTTTCAGGGGGCCAAAAATTTGTGAAAATAAGTCGCTGAGTAAACCCCTAAATTCACTACTAAATACTTGATTCGATGGAGATCTACTGTTACTGCAAAGGCAGTTGCAGTTGGTTTAACATCAGGTGCCAATATTGGTAGTGAAAGACCGATAAGCAGCAGAGGTAATGCAGCAATGGCTTGCTCATGTATAAAAGCGCTGGACCGCATAACCAAGGATATTGAATCAAATTGCTTAAAAATACCATAGCTACTTACCTCTGCTTGTACTTACTTATCTTCTACTGGTTGCAGATGCTATATACAAATTTTTAGTTTTTATTTAGTTAAGCGTTTGAACCTGAAGGTAAACTATTATTGTTCTGACTAATTTGTAGAAATTAAAGTGAACTGATAGTTTAATTTTATTTTATACGTAATGTATATTTTTAATGGCCCTGCAACCGGTATATCTATTATTCTTAAATGCTTAGTCTCAAATTTTGAGAGATACATTAATCTTGTCAAACATGTAACTTAAAGCGTGCTACTGTATCAAGTGACCACACTTTTAATCGAACAATTGGCTTCTTCTTTTGAACTGCTCAAAATAAAATGTAAGTTTTACAATAATGTAGCACCCACCAGGTTGACCCTATAGTTACAGTCATCTTTAAAGTGAAACCAATTTTCAATGAGCGCATTGTTCGTCTCAACTTTTCTTCTCTTATATTTCTCCTTAGCTTAAAGATTTTAGTGTTTCTAAAACTTAAATTTAGTACTTGGTGCTCGTTTCCTACAGTACGTCATGTTAATAAGTCACTAAATATTATCTTGGACATCTCATACACTCAAGCCATATAATAATATTTAATTAGTTTGTAGGAAGTTAAACCAGTGAAAAGTTATTATTTTGAGAAAATGCATTTACCCGTTGTTAAATATAATGTAGTGTTACAACTGTTAATATTGCTAGATTGGACCGTAATCGCTTCTTGCGACTTTTTAATTACCATTTAAGGGCTTAACTCAATGCACATTTTGACCCAACAAAGTGTGAAAAGTGTCGTTTTATTTTGCGAACCTGTATAATAAAACTAAAAACGTATTCTATTAAAATTTTGTCGGGTCACAAATGTGTGAAAATTAGTCACTGATCAATTAATTAATGGTAATATAATTATCGAGTAAAATGTTTCTCCTTAAAAATAATTGGTGCCATTTTTTCCATCAAGTTTTTTACAGATATTTAAATCCATGTTCACCGAAGTAAAACATAACTTAACAACCTGTTGTCTAATAACAAAATTTTGAAAAGCCGACTTAAGTTGTACATACACAAAAAAAATACTACATCATATATAATTATGTTACTATACCTACTCTGTTCACTAATCTTAGATATTTTATGTAAACAAAGGGGTTACCTGTGCAAAAATATCTGTTATAATGGTAATTTACAAAGTTTGTCCAGAAAAATATTTTATCATGTTTTTCTCGTCGTAATATGAACAATTATAAAATAAAAATAGTTTTGTACTATTTATTTTAACGTAATATCTGTACTATACAATGTTATGATAAAACAAATGTATAAAATATTTTATTATACTGGTAAGAATGTAGGGGTTCTAAACATTTCTGGTCAACGTTTGATTTGACCTCTATTTCCTCTATCATAATTGTCAAATCCTCTATAATCAACGCCATCTATAACAATCTTTTAATAATGTTTTTTATTTATTTTTTAACTATCAGCAAATCCCTCATTGTACCAAAGTAAAAAATGTTTTGAGCAACTGGCATGTCACTTTGACAGTGACTTTTCGTGACATTTCTTAGTTTACATAAAATATCTAGGAATTGTGAACGGAGTATAGCTTTGATTTTTTTCATTAAGCTTATAAATTATTACATATTATTATAAATATATGTTACAATCACTATTATTAATTCTTAGTAGAAAAAATTTGGAAAGATGACGCCTAAATGGAAGCGAATGACAGGTATGAGTTGATATGTGATAACGGTAAGGAGTTAAGTATATTGTTCAGCTGGTCCCGACTCACGATTACTTTGAACTTATGCATTAGATGGAGAAGTATTTCATAGGAGCATATATGTTACGGTCAAAAGTGACAACAATTATTCCACAAATCTGTACTCATAGCACTTTATAAGACTATGTTTTCAGTAAAACTTATTATCTACTAGCAGACCTGACAGACGTTGTCCTGTCTTAGAACTGTCAAACACGCAAAGTCAAAATTACAAATCTTATTTTTTTACACCTTGGGTTACATTATTGGAGTTTTAGTAAGGATCCCTATTTTTTTTTTGAAAATATAGTATAGCCTATGTTAACCGGGGATAGAGTAGCTTCCCAACAGTGAAAGAATTTTTCAAATCGGTTCAGTAGTTTCGGAGCCTATTCAATGCAAACAAACAAACAAACAAACAAACAAACAAACAAACAAACAAACAAACAAACAATCAAATCTTTCCTCTTTATAATATTAGTATAGATAAATGACAGGGTGAAAGGAAGGTCCTGTGGAATTCTCGTGGGGAATCCAAATATTCCAGTAAACATACAAAAATCAATCAGTATACTTTCATATACATTTCGAAAGCTATAAATTTGAATTTCCTCAAAAGAGCCATTGTCTGGTATTGTTCAGCTGTATAACAAAAAGCTGCATGTGGAATTTATTTTATTATGTACCACTTCATCAGCCAGTAAACGTCTACTGCTGAATAAGGGCCTCCCTTTAAGAGATGGGTGTTGCCATAATCCCCACGATTGGCAGGCGCAGTACGTTCACCGTACGCTGCTGCCCATCCTCCGGTGGTTCTGGTCGCTGTTTTAAGACATCCGGACCAAGAAATGGGTCACGTAGTATTACGTTCCCTAAAATATTATAGTGTCATGTGATATATTTTGGGAATATACCCAAGCGAAAAAAAAAATGAATGACCACAGAAATGTTTTTTTTTAAATTAGAACTGCTGTCAAGGCATTTTTGTAAGAAATTTGTTGTACCCATATAAAAGAAACGTCAGTCATTCGAAATCAGTTAGCAACTGTGATGCGGACAAAGAACTTGGAGACCTAACCCAAAAAGGTAAGGTCCAAGTTCTTTGGATGCGGAGTTCGACGCGTTGATCTAAATAAGAATGTTCACGCAACGTTCACTCATAATGCCTGGCGACAGATTTTCCTTCTCATTTCCGCTCTATTTACTTCTCTTTTCTGTGCGTGGTACTGACTACATCAACAATCATATATTTATGTAAACTATATACACATATCGGAACAATTAGTAATACATATCTGCTTCTATGAAACGGTATAAAGATGCTAAACTTATTATAAACAATTATACCTAGATATCATAAAACTTAGCGGTAATTAACTTATGACTTTTAATTTATTACTAATTTAATTTATTTTTGTGTATAAAATAAATCATGTCATTTAAATTTTTTGTTGTTTATTTTCCCGTTTTGATATTTTATTTCCATTAATTTTGATAGGAATAATTTGTAAGTCATGATTGGGATTGTGGATATGTAAGCAATAAAAGTAAGGCGGTAATTATAAATAAGGGGAAGATAAGGAATAATACTATAATATACTTTAAGTGGTTTTTAAAAGATCTTTATTTTTCTTACTTAAATTCTTACAACACAGGCACAGTCTAATAATTGTAGATTACAGAAATATATACGACTTCACAAGCTAAATTCGCCTCTATCAGTCATTTAATAACTAAGTTAAATAATTTTAGTTACATAGTATAACATGATAGTCAAATAAGTGTAGGTATATACAATGTACAACTAATGATATGGTGCACTATTATGAATCTTTCGCGCTAGACTCATTTTTCACAATTTTTTATGCCACATTAAAATATTCTTTAAGTAATAGTTTCTAGTATGCTAGCTGTAGTCGAAAGTAATGAACTCCACAGACATACGGGATAGGTAGGTAGGTACAGCGTGTCTCATTTGCATGGGACTCCTGTATAAACACAAATATACGAAAAATACTTTATTTGCAGATCATACCATACATTCAAAAATTACCACAATGATTTTGCTACAACATGCATTGTATTAATTTAATTTTGCACTAATTTTTGTCTACAATATAGGACGGCTAGTCAGGTTAAGGTAGTCTAAACTATAACTCAAATCAAAATACTGAGTCATTTTAACGCTGTCAAAATTTCATCCTTTAAACCTGTCGCTGCCGTCTACTGCGTAAAGGTAGCATTCCCATGTTGGTGACCGCGACCGGCTAAGGAGTGATAAACAATGCAAGCGACCCACACGTCACGCGACACGGTCGCTTGCATTGATTAGCACTCCATATAAACTCATACTGAGCAGTGGGTCGTGCGACGCGGTCGCCAAGATCGGAGTGCTACCTTTTGCGTTCAGCAAGGTGGCGTTTTGACAGTTTAAAAAAATATTTGGTAATTTTAATTTATAGTTTATAATAGTATTTATATGGTCGACAATCCACCTTACTTATCTACTTAGCCACGAGACTGGCTCACATCTACACTTACAAACTAACACACACACATCGATGACAACCGTGAGTATAACTTTTTTATTTGGTTCACTGTAAGCAAGCACTGCTTGTACTTTAAGCGGACGAACTGCACATATTGGCTTATTTTATATTTTAAAAAAGATGCAGCTTAACGCTTTTTAAAAGAGGTCAAGTCACATCCCAATAATTTACAACTAATAGGTTTTTTTTATTATTATTGTGTTATGATGTATTTTAATTTTGATGTATTTTTAATTTCTTTACTGATATGGGTTAGTCCTGAAATAAATGAATTTTGAATTTTGATGTTTTGAAAAGTGCATTGACTTGTAGGGGTGGGTCTGTTTCCTTCTCACAGACGCATCGACAATCCAAAATATAGGTCTACACAACATTTTGGAAATAGAGGTTAATACAGTAGTACATTCGCCTCTATTTCCACAGTATAATGCACAAATAGCTACCGAGAAAAAAAAGTGCTAATGTAAGCGACCCGTGCCGATTGGTGCTCGAGCGCATACGCGCTTTCTCAAGCGCACCAACGCGTTTAAACAGGTTCTGAGCAACTGACAACTGCTAGCTCATGTCTCAGCCTCAAATACGCGCGCAGTCGTGCTAGGTTACTGTTAGGTTAGGATACTTCTGAAAAATTTGACGCTTCGATTAAGAGTTTTATTTTTTTTCAGTTTTCTTTATTAAAGCTGTCAAAATAATAAAACAATACGCACGTAACCTAAGCGTGTATCAGGTTATTCATGAGTCTAGAAGCAATTTATAGCCTAAAAAGGATTTTAATGCCGATTAAATATTTATTTAAGCAAATTTTGCAGAAAAATCTGAAAAAGTTAATACCAAAGTAAATATTGCTGACGTAATCACCATCGAACCCACCCTTTGGTGTTTATGTAATACTTGAAAGGCCCCCTTTAGCCATATAATCATTCATAACTTCCCATTATGTGACATCGCTATCAAACAAGTCGTAAAATAATTAAAAACTCATTCCCTGATCCTGCTCATATCTTATCTGATATTTACGTCTGCGTGCAATTAAAATAAATATCATATTTAAATCCACGTTTATTGTAAGTATCTAAAGCTGCCTCATCCTTCTGTTTGGAATCTGACTTGACCGTAAATGATAAAATGTATAATCTAAATACTAAGAGCTTAGTTATCTAGTACAAAAATACTGCGGAATTGTCTGCGTATATTTGTGCAAGAAAACTTACAGGTGTCGTTAATTGTCGTTCTATAAACTACCGGGCTAAATTAATATTGAAAAATAAATATGCAATAACTTCATACTGCTTATTGTTTGAAAAATAACCGGTTACTTAAATTTAAGGAGGAATTTAAATACGGAAAACAAATGAAATTAAAAGGTGTAAAAAATTGCTAAAATAATCCCAGTTTTCTATACCGTATATGCATCGAAATACAATACATAATAGAGTCACTATCGTGCCAAAAAATGACCGAACCAAAACTCAGCGCACGCTACGGCTTGCGCCGACTTTTGGTTAGTTACAAGGTAACCGCGATCCGATGACATAGCGGACAACTAACGTTGAAAACTATGCAATCGACATAACATCTAAATTGCAGTAAATGTGGCATGTGAACTGTATAATTGATACAATGTATGTACAATGACGCTCTGACGTTTTTTTACTGTTTTCACTAATATGAGAGATTGTGACTCTATAGGAATTGTATCTCGGTGCGTATATGCAATAATATTTTTTTTGATCATTTGGATTCTCAAATAACCCAAACTAACGTCTGCAGATCTATGCTTTATTCTTTTTAGTAATTTCATACTCTATTAGGATTTTTGATCTTCTACCTATAGTATGGTTTCTTTCCCAGTAAAAGTCGCTTACACAGAACTTATGTTTTTTTATTACTGCGTTGAGTATTGATCCTTGAAAATCTTCGATCTATTAATTTTAGGCAACAACTGTTTATTTTTATTTTTTACAAGCGGCTTTTATAGTCACGCCATCTGGCGTTCTAATCTCGAAAATTTGATTCACTGACACTAGGCCTCGGACGGGCCCTGACATGAAAACCTGAGCGTGTATCGTATTTACAGTATTTCCAATGACAAACTTTAATACACAATTTGTGATATTATGTTTCACTCGAACCATCTGACATATTTTGTTATAAAAAATCTACTGTATCATAAATTACACGATATAAGGATGTCAGGGCCTGTTTGGGCCCAGTGTAATTGAAATCCAGCTTAAAGCTAAACAGTATTTGTATTGAAGCTATGTTGATACCACAAAAAAAAACTATAACAATACCTATTATTGACCTAGACTTATTGGATTTTAAGAAACAGAGAGCGCATTCCGAATCCACGCCAACAGCGCTATTGAGAACCGACACGGCACGATGGAATAATTTCTTGTGTCGTGTTGGTTCTCATTAGAGCTTTTGGCATTGTTGGCGTTGGCGGAACGTGCCCATAGTATCAACATGACTTAATTTTATTTCTTTTATTACCAGCAACT
This sequence comes from Agriopis aurantiaria, assembly GCA_914767915.1. Classification (NCBI taxonomy): domain Eukaryota; kingdom Metazoa; phylum Arthropoda; class Insecta; order Lepidoptera; family Geometridae; genus Agriopis; species Agriopis aurantiaria. The sequence continues at coordinate 7,594,773 of OU612000.1, read as the reverse complement.
AATGTGTTTAATTTTTATAGGGTGAGAGCAACGAGACCCGCATAGCGGTCGCAAACCAGCGGGCGAACAAACTTCTCAAGTCTTAAACCCGCTGCTATGGGTACGGTGACGGTACCAACTACTGTTTCTATGTAAGCTTGCTCTGTAATCATCATGACAACGATTTAAATTTACGCTCTTCAGAAACGTCTAATAGGTCTAGCTGGCTATTCTTGTGGCATGCGATATTGTTTCTGTCCCTGTCGCTCGTAACATATAAGAGTGACATGTAACAAAACTAATATATCGCAAGTTTTAGAATAACTTACCTGTTTTAGCTAAAATGTGTTTTGTCTTGATCGTGATCCGTGATGTCGAGTCATCGAAACTTGCGATTCTGTTGAATCACTCTCTAAACCAATGTGACTAGACTAAAATTATGGTATATGCGTCTCTTTTCAATTCTATCTGTTAGAAAGGATGGCAACAATTTAAAAGCCGTCAAATTTAGAAAATGGTACAACGGAATCGACACCATTGGCAAAGCGTATTTTGGTTTTGTGCTTACAAGGCGTTTGTGAATAAGGATAGAAAGTAATAAGCCTAATAAAGACATAGCCAATTAGTACAAAAATCTCAAGCATTTAATTATGAGTAGGTAGAAAGGGTTTGTAGAAACTGATTTCGATATCAGAACCTTTGCAAAACGGACCTCAAGTTGCATCTGAAACACTTAAGTGAATTTAAAAAACAAATTGTTTGTATGGTCAACGTGCATATTATAAAGAGGTTCCAGAAGCTGGCAAAATTGAACTTGACAAACTATACCGCCGCCTGTGCACACGTCTTTGTAGATTTTGACACCTCCGTTGGGGCCTCAGTAAAATATAATTCAGGTGTCTGACGAAGCCTAGGTATTTATAGTGCAAACAACAACTGATTAAACATCTACGAACGGTAATGACGGTAATATAATGAATTTATGATGCATACTTGCATAAAAACAGTAGTCTGTCCTACGTTTATCAAATTACATGGTAAGTACAGTCATATCGATGTTAAAGTAATAAAAATGCAATAATATTCAATAAACGTTACACAAATGGTTAACGTTCTACTGTTAATCAGAATTATTTTAATGTACTGTACTTACCCATAAAGTGTCACACCAATTAATTTGTGATTTAGTGGCTATTGTAAATTTGATTCTTGCCTGACTTCATAGTCTAGTGATTTGAATTATAAAATTTACGTAAGTTCATATTTTGTATTGAAGTTTATTATAAGCATATTATTAAACTTTATTTACATTACTTCGAGCCCAAATGGGCCCAGACGTAAAAAGTGAGCACTACATCGTGTTAGTGTCAAAATAATTTGCAATGAGAGTAGCGTGATCCGTGTGAAATTATTGGCGATAATTTTAAACAAATATCAAGGCCGCTCTGGGCCCAGAGTAATGCGATTTAGTGCTAATTAATGCCGATTCTCATAAATATTTTATCTGTACTACAATCATTAGGCTACAGTTCCCACGACTGGCTAGATCATCTTTTTTTTACCGTGCTTTTATCAATATCTCTTGCCATTTGTTTTAGTGATGTGCCAAACTATCTTATGCTTTATTTCGAACAGCTTTGGCATAATTAGAAATGATTTCACAAAAAAATATGGAATCCAATCATTTATCACATTTATCAAGTATGAAATTAAATGATCTCTTAAATTTATAATAGCACTAAGTTTTCTATTATTTGCACTGTTAAATAATAATTGTACGTATACTTTACGTAGGTATAGTCCATTCAATTGAGGAAGACGCAGTCGCCCCTAACCGCTCACGCCGCAAGTACATGCTATGCTATCGAAAGTACCGAAACACGTGATCTAAGCCTTTATATCAGGTACACTAGTAAAAAGTCCCTTCATTATAAAATATTTCTTCTGTAGAACAGTGACTGGACTAGGGTTTTTTTTCGTGTTGTTCCTTACTAGCAGCGCCCTGCGGTTACATCCACCATGCTGCAGAAACCGATATTTATTTTCGGTTAAAAAGTGTAAATGTTAAAAGTAGACATTTATTTCTGAAACGCTTTTACATAATCACATCGTAGTTATACAAAGTTATCAATTGTGTCTTAGGTTATAGTTGACTTAACAGTGGGCCCGAAACTTGGTGACCCGTGCAATAGATTTTCCTATATTTGATTTAATGCGAACTACCTTCACACTAAATATCGTCCAAATCCGTTCAACCGTTAAGTGCGGGACACAAACTTATAAGTGTGATAATAATTAAAAATAAAGCAGGCGCACACACACGCCAATTTGCTCATCATCGTCATCAGCCTATCTCAGTTCACTGGTGGACATCCTGGCAAAGATGACAAGGCACAAGGCATGCCAGCCAGATCTTCGGTTCTTCGCTCATCAAGATTGCATACTTGCACTAAGCAATTAGGGTAATACGAGCGCGTCTTCGTCGACTGAACTTGTATCGAAGCTCAAATAAAATTTATTATCTATAATTTAGTATTCAGTAGTAACTAACGCTTAAATAAATATACGTGACAATCAAAAATACTACACTTGCTTTGCAAACACGTTACTATCAGTGTTACATAACGAATTATATAAACACTAGTGAGATTGCTTGAATAAATTTAATTTGTATTTTATTGTGATTATTTGTATAAAGCGGCGTTTAATCTGTTGTTCCATTCTGTAAATGTAAGGGCGCGTTCAAAATTACTCCAACAAATTAAGCCAACGACGCCAACAATGTCAATAAGAAGTTAAGAAACAACACAGAACAGTTATTTTTATGCCGTTTCGAGTCTCATTAGCGCTGGCGTGATCCAGAACGCTAATCTGAGAGCAACTAAGATCCAAAATTTTGTATCTCTTTTTTTTAAATTCAATGTGTAAGAAAAATATAGCAATCATTTTATAGTTATAATTAGTTTAGAATATAGTTTAACAGAATAGACGCCAACATTTGTTTGCACTAATCTAGTATTAAAAAACAGTTGTTTACAGCATAGGGCGAGCACTTTCAGTAAACACATTAGCACAGATTAAGCCTATATAAATGTTAACCAATGACACGTCAATATCAATGTCGTGGACTTGAACAGACCAATCAGACTTCAGATTCCTATCCCTTGCACGCTGAAATATTTTTGTAATACGAAATGTTTAATGTAATGTCTATAAATACAGTCATTGCATACAAATTCAAAATTTGTATGGAATTCGACACGTAAGTCTTTTACGTTTTTTTTTTTTATAGTATGCCAAAATAAGAAGTACAAGACATGTTAAAAATATTGGATTAGTGAAAACAAGAAAATTTTGTATTCATTTCATTTATTTGTTAGGTTAAGATAAAGGTGCCTGAACTTGTAGTTACTTTCTTCTGCTCGTATTTCATATTAATATTGTATTTATAGTTACTGTAGTTACAAGCTTCGTCTTGTTTGTTATTTTAACTATTTAGTAAATTATAAACCAGTTATTGTATTTGTAAGCACATTTACACAGCGATGAAGACCTTTGTGTAAAATTAATCTTATATTGAAAAATATTTATTTGTTATAATAGTCAATTCTGATGTGCCATTTCCTAGAATAAATTTGACAATTCTAAAAGTGCAAAGCGAAACGACCTACTCACCTTAGAAAAACCGCCAAAAGCTGTTGAAAAGGTAACCTATAGCAAGGAAGATATTATATACATACCGTTATAGGCAAATTTCCGGGGTACGCTCTAATGTTCCGCTATTGTCTTTCCTCTTAGTCTATCTTCCTTGCCTATAGTCAGGAGTATCTGACGTAATTGCCATAATAATAAAAACAAAATTATAAGTGTTGCCATGCTATCTCATAAAAATAAAATTTTATAAAAGAGAGGCAACAAACAACAACAATGCAATAATTATAGAAAAATTATTTAAATAGATTAGTTTATTGTTGGCCTTTCGGAAAAACTCAAGAGTCAAACAGCGGGCAATGGAGAGAGCTATGCTCGGAGATTCTTTGCGCGATAGAATCCGAAACGTGGATATTCGCCAAAGATCCAGAGTCACCGACAGCTATTAAATGGTCAGTGCACATCGCTCGAAGAACAGATAACCGATGGGGAAGAAAGGTTCTTGAGAAGTGGGCCTCCCATTAGATGGACCGACGACATCGTAAGAGTCGCGGCATCCAGTGGATGCAGATGGCTGGCTGTCCTTCAGTGTTCAGGTCAAAGGGGGAGGCCTATGTTCAGCAGTGGACGTCTTCTGGCTGATGATGATGAGATTAGTATATCTAAAGTTTAGAGAATGTTACGTCAGAATTGACACCCATGTTATTGAATAACAAAATATAAAATGCAATAGTATGTTAAAACTAGATCGATAGAATGTTTAAATCTTTATGACATTACTTAAAGTGTATTGTAAGTGTGACGAATAAAATGTACCGGCCTTAGGAGTTAAAGTTTAGAGAGTACTGTGTTAAAGGCGAAAATGGCTTGAAAAAATATACTCGTACCAGATAGAGTTAAGGATTTTCGAAAATTTCTCTATGTCTTTTTCTCTCAATCGTATTAGTTACTAAGTAAATAATATCCAAGTAAATATTTTAATAAAAAAAAGTATTTTAACAATGTTGTCTGTCTTGTATTGTTATGCTGTGGACAAATGTCTTATCACGCTACGTGTAAAAAGACTTGCATCGTCATGATTATCTGACAAATATGACAAATGGGAATTGTAGTCAGTGGCAGCTCTGTAAACATGACACCTGCGATGTTATGTAGGGCGCGTCCCGAATCACGCCAACAGCGTAAGAACCAATACGGCGCGAAAAAATCTTCTAGTGTATTTCACTATTTCTGCTGGCGTGATTTAGAACGCGCCTCCATAAACGTTCTAGTCTGTCTAAAATGTGCGTCTTGTTTTCGCGCGTGACACGTATCATCAGCGAGACGATGAGAGCACTGTTGTATAATAGATTAGCTCCGAACGTTTCTGCAGGGTGTTAGTTGTTTCAGTAGCTGACATTGAAAACAAAAATCCTGTCCTCATTATATTAAAAATTATAATGATCCTCAGTTTCTATGGTTTGCCTACAAAAGTGGGGCGGCCGTCATGCTACGTATTTATTATTCTTTCGTGTTCATGGAGGTTGCGTTTTAAATCACGTCAACAACGCTATGGCACTAAGAAGTTTTCTTTGTTCAACAGCGCTAATGTGAACCAACCATGTTTAGTGCCATATTGGTTCACATTAGCGCTGTTGACGCTGTTGGCATTGTTGCGTGATTCGGAACGCGACTTTAAAGCCCACAAAAGAGAAAACACTAGATTGACAGCTGCTACAATGATAATTTAATTAGTAAACTTAGACACGGATGATTTTGCCCACTAATATAGTAAAATTTTGAGACATTTTCTATAGAACATCTCAAAATTTGTCTATTCAGCAAAACAACATCTTTTTAAGTTTTATAGATTCAGTTACAGAAGAATTGTTTTTTTTTTTTAATGCTACATAATAAAATATTAAAAAAAAATACCGCCTGCGTAATATATCTTTTTTCTCAATCAGCCTAAAAGATAAACTACTTACATAGGTAAAAAATAATTAATCTATTTTCTTTAAGAATAGTATAAATGTTAATTTCTAATTACATTATTGATTTGTTAAATTACATTAAAATATGTTTTATTTAATGAAATCCTTTTGGACCCTTATTAGAATTCCTGTCGTCCCGTGTGAGATGATAAAAAATAATATACATAGTTCCAAACATTTCAATATATTTATTAAAAAAATATTTACAAAAAAATTTACATCATCTTAATACAAATTACATTATCTAGTAACAAATGACACTCAATGGTACTTCATAACAGTGCTTAATACGCATCGAGATACAATACCTATAAAGTCACAAACGTGCCAAAAATGTCCAAACCAAAACTCTGGGCACGCTACGCATTGCGCAGACTTTTTGGTTAGTTGTAAGGAAACCACGATCCAACTACAACGCTGCCCAATGCCAGTGCTGCGATGACATAGCAGACTAGCGGCGTTGAACACTATGCAAGTGACATAACGTCTTAATTGGAGTAAATGTGGCATTGTGAATTATATGATTGATGTCTCGACGCTCGGACATTTTTTGACTGTATTGTGACTCTATAGGTTTTGTATCTCGATGTTAATACGTTAACAAAAATACTACATTATGAGGTAACAATGTTCTCTCATATTATTAGTCAGAGGCTCAGATCAGACAAACAGGGGGGAGATATGGTAATGTGGCAATGCGTTGACAAAAATACTACATTATAAGGTAACAATGTTTTCTCATACTAGAACGGAATTTCTACGGGAATTACTCACGTAAGATTAAGCCGGTCAGTCACTCCGACTATAGTTTCAACCGCATTAGGCGGTCTTTTTCAAGGTGAATGCGCGCGCGCGGCTGCGTCACGCTTTGCACACAAAGCGCAATACGAAAACGAAGCAAGCGAAGGTGCAAAGCGAGACGCAGCCGCGCGCGCGCATTTACTTTGAAAAAGAACGCCTAATGCGGTTGAAACTATAGTCGGAGTGACCGGCTTATCTTACGTGAGTAATTCCCGTGTAATATAAATAAAAGAAATAAATAAGAAAACCACGTCGGTTTCTATAATAAGGTATAAATAAGGTGTTTGGGGGGTATAAGGTGTTTGGGGGGTATAAGGTGTGAGGTGTATTGTGGGTGTGATTATCTGTTATCAAATTTTCCAAAACTGCTAAACCAATTTGAATCAGTTTATTTATTTACCTATTTGAAAGCATTGGAAGAATTGCGGTTATTCGTAGCTATGCTTAATCAAAATATATTATGTGCAGCAAAGTAACGCCATGAAATGTTCCCTCGAATATTATATAGCCGAGGAGAGCGATAGCTGGCACATGCGTCAACTCGTGAACGGGCGCTGCTGGAGCTGGACTTCTCGGTGTAGACATATATCAACAAGATTGTATATTCCTCTTGTAGTCTCTAGTTTAATATTATTAGTGTTATATTCAGCGTCGGACTGGCTATAATATACAGCCCGCGCGGGCCTCTCGGGCCTGCAGTGCAAGTACCGTAATTTATCGATCGACAAATTCCGTGCCCTTTGTCAACTTCTACTCGGGAACTCAACTTCAACTTCTGCCCGTGGAACAGCACAACAATATATATTTACAAAAAAAAACGTAACACGCATAAAATTTAATAGAAGCTGATAATTCTCAAATAGTTGAACATATTTTCTTGGATCATTAGCATGAACACTATTAATAGAGACACATTTCAAACAAAAAAAAAAACTAAATTTATGTCAAAATATATTACTTTGTTATATGTTTATTTGATTTATAATAAACAAGATGCGACCTGCGGTTTCGGCGGCCCTGCGAATTTAAAAAAAAAATCTTTCCCTAAAAACCTTCAGCAAAGTTTTAGAAAACTTAAAAAAAAAGATGAATGACATCGGTAGTCATTCTCAAGTTTTTTTAAATAAATAATAGGCTTGCGTTTGACCGCCATCTCGCCTGATGTTAAGCGATGATGCGGTCTACGTTGGATTAAGTTATGCCGGACCAAGGTAAATAGGGATTCATTTTTCTATACTAATATTATAAAGAGGAAAGATTTGATTGTTTGTTTGTTTGCATTGAATAGGCTCCGAAACTACTGAACCGATTTGAAAAATTCTTTCACTGTTGGGAAGATATACACTGTCCCCGGGTGACATAGGCTATAATCTATACCCGAGCGAAGCTGGGGCGGACCGCTAGTATATAATATAGATGAAACATTAGGACACATGCCTATTCCGTAAAATTAAAACAAAACTACCTACAACCTAAAAACACAATACCTTTAGCAAAACAACAGCTGTCTTTCCTACCTGCGTAAATCGATTACCTACAATGAAACATAAACAATACAACATTTCATTTACCTATAGAAATTGGTCATGTCAACAAATTACGTCTCTTAGTACATGATTTTAAATATCTTACATGTAAATTCAGTCTATTTGCCATGGTCACGTTTGTGGTCACACCGCTGAAATAAACAAAACACAAATATAAATATCATGGTAAGTGAATACAGAGTAAAGCGAATGAACTCTAAAGCCTAACGTCCACTGGAAAGTAGATGCGATGCGCGGCGTACGGAACGGTCGTGGAAAAGTCTTGTCAAAGACTTTTCGGTTTATTAGGTAGATTCAAAATTGACCCGCCGGGTCCAGTCTTAAACTCGAGATACAATTTGAAACTCAGATCAGACAATCAAGGGATATGCCCTAGTACTAATATAGTTCGTATTCAAACGTCTCTCCATGTTTCATACATTTTTTTTTCACTAAACCGCCTTTATGATCGGGCCACTTACAAATTTTTCACGCGTCTGATCTGTGATTTAACCCTAACCGTAACCCGCGGAAAAGGTACGAAGAATTGAAGAGTTTTCCAGAGCTGCTTTACGCCGCGCATCGGCTCTAATTTGCAGAAGGCGTTAGGCTTAAGAAGACAAAAACAAAACTTAAAATAACGTAGCGTCGTGTCGTCGTTCAGTATTTCTACGGAAAAATAACCATTTATCATTACCAGTTTCAGCTTGAAAAGGCTATTGTTATAATTGAAATCGTCAGCCTTGGCCACGGCATAACGCTGCAAACCGATTGACTAACAAAAGATGATCATAATTGTGATTTCTGGTTATAGTCAAACCTGATTATTCACAAAATTATACAGCCATAGTTTGAAAAACTGCGACTAAATCAGACTGGGGTTAAAGTAGGTATACAGGGAACTAATGACGATATATTATATCCACTTGACTGCTCATCCTTTAGCCCGCCGTAAGCCATAGGTACAAAATTTTCAGCATAATATTTTTCGAGCGGGCCAATCCTGGCGCGAATGGAATTAATGACTTTTGAGTCTCCAATCACAAGTGCCAAAAATGGCTGGACACACTAATTTAATATTAATATACACATATACACGACGTCATGCACTAAATATCTACCAAACTCAAATCATGAAATTCGACACTTTTCCGCTGGGAGTACGCACAGATAAGCGGCGCATTCGCCCGTCTGCGTTCGCTCGCATTCGCCTGCTAGGCCTGTAATTCTGTACAAGGCATTAGTTCATTCAAAATTTACAAGTTATTTTACCTAGTTCGACGGCGACCTCTAGCGACAACATGACCGCGAACCCGAGCAGCGAGCACACGAACTGCATCAGCCCACTACTACGCTTCCACACCTCGAAGAACACCACGTACACTAGCGTCCCACATGCTAAACCCTGGAACATGGAACAATTCGAATCTTACAGACACCGATTAATACTCGTAGATAGCCTTCTTTCTCGCAGAGATCTTTCGAAGGTTTTCAACATTTTTGCGGCTTCAAAGTTGAGTACACTTAGCCGCGTCCTCGCATTCAACGGAATTAACATCAACTACTTACTAAGCTGTGATAATATGCCACAGATTAGAAAGTAGTCAGTTTGAATTCCGTTGAGGCGTTGAACACGGCTCGGATAAGTTTACGTTCACATTAGAGTATTTTGCTCGCCAGTGCAAGTACCGTTCTTTATCGGTCGTCAAATTCGCTAAAATGCCATAGAATCGATCACAGCGAGTACTGAAAAAATGGCATATTAACGAATTTGACGACCTCAACTGTCAATTTGACGATCGATAAAAGAACGGTACTTGCACCCAAGGTTGTTGTTATAGGACAATAAGCGGAACCAACAACTTAACGTGTAATCCAAGCCAAAGTTGTGTCCAAAGGTAAACTTGCCAAATTTTAGTCTTGAGACTAAAATCGGAATCCTATAATAATGAAGACAACTACTTCAAAGAGTGTTTTACCAATTTTTACCTGTAATATGACAGAGTATAAACCGGCTTCAGCCGCGCCCGCGCCTCCCACCAGCAATATCCCGATGCCGATACCAAGCGCCGACATAAAGGAGAAGGTGAATATGTAGACCAGCGACAGCCACCGCTTGGTACCGGCCGCCAGCAACTCCACGCCGATGCAGAACGCGATGATGTACTTGTGGGCTGATACTGCCGCGAACATGTACCTATGGGGAGAGAATACAACTAAGGCGAGCTGTTAAGGCGAAATGGTAGAGAAACGTACACTTGTATGACAGTAATGCGGCGTGCGCGCTTTCAAACATTTTCAATATTTATTTTTTCTTTATTTTCTACAAATAATCTTACGCTTTTACAAAAAACTGTGACCACTAAAGTATTTGAATGATTGTTAGGATAACACACAATTTTTTTATGATAAAAATATCTTCTATAGCATTTGAATGAAGTTGATTCAATCCATTGAAGGGAACGTAAAAACGGGTGTTTTTTAGGAAAGTTTACGATTTTTTTTCTATCGAGCCAAATTTCTTTATTCGTGTATCGGTGAATACATCCGAATAAAATATTTCAAGAACATTTTTTAAACATAAAGAAATAATGTCAATTAATCGATTTTAAAGGTCTACTTTTGAATATTCGTGATGACGAATCGTCAATTTTGAAGCATATTTCGTCAAAAGTGTGTGTTTAAGTGTTGTCGCTGTGCCATTTACATCACCGTTGGTGATTTTAGCGTTTATTTTGGGTGGGGGGCAAAAGTGGCAAGAGGCAAAATTCTCAAACCGAACGCTTTACATCAACGCCGATTTTCACAGTGCTAAAAAGGCCACCATACGCTAACCAAACTCACCTGACGTATTGTCACGAAAACGAGACATGGTTTTTCTGATTAAGATCACTTAGGTGACTATCTATTATTGTAGTAGGTAAAGATAATGTGGTAGGTACCTACTTATTAACGCAAGTTATATTATATCTTACAGTTATCTTTTTAATGCGTACATTATACCCTATTTAGCAGGTAATCATACAATATCATCATTAATTAGAAAGATATCGATACTAATTATTAGTCTATGATGTGATAATATCTGATTCATATTATCATGCGTTTGAACGAATCCGCCAATGTTTCTATATCTAAACTAGCTGTTGCCCGTGACTTCGTACGCGTAGACTTTCATATAAACTTTCAACCCCTTTTGACCCGCTTAACCCGCTCCTTCCCCTTAATATGTCCCTTTCGCATATTCCTCTCTAAGCGGACCTGGGCCATTATTCCGTAACTTTAACACGCACGTAACGTGGTTAAGCTCTTAAAATTTGGACTCTATTCCCTAGGAATAAAGACCAAATTTTAGAGGTTAACTTTACACGGCGCGTTACGTGCGTGTTTGTAGTTACAGAATCAAGACCCTGTACTCCCTATAAGGCATGTAGTTTGGCAAGTAGATTACTTGCCGAATTTCAGGTTCGAGTAGTTTTCGACATTTCGTATATACTACACCGGGTGGACCGGGTATAAGGAAACGCTCCCGAAGCCAAAACGCTACTATTATACTATCTAAACACAATCATACCAATAACAATTTGCCTTATAACTTACTTGTTGTTTTATTTAGAAATTTGCAAACCAGCAGTGTAAAGCATACAAGCGCGCGCGCGCGCGCGCGCGGTGCAGTTCATGAGGGCTACCATAATCTCAAAAACATTCTTATAATAACCTTACATTGACTTTTGTCTTGCTCTCTCATTAGCCGAGAGAGCAAGACAAAAGGTTATTATAAGAATGTTTTTGAGATTATGGTTACCCACCAGGTAGTTCGTTGACCTCTAACGTCAGCTTTAATATTATTTGCATTTACAATGTTTTTAGTGGTACCATATCAGCAATCACCAGCACTATCACCACGTCTTCGTTTTCGGGAGCGTTTCCTTACACCCTGTATATAGAATTATACTTAGATATCATATCACTATTGCCCAATTGGACTAATTTTTTATTTGCAATAAACAGTTTATCGTATAACAGTATTATCGTTCTGTAATCCGATTGATAAGGAATAATATTAACCTGATAAACAAACACATTCTAAAAAGAATAATTTTATTGTACCTACTACTTACTTAGTTACATAGTTATTTTTATGGACTACCAGGGTACTTGTACTTATTGGTATCTATCTATGTAGGTATATATAAATAACTTGTGAAGCCTGCCCCAAAGAATTGACGTAAATACTTGTAGGTATATAAACTACCGAATAGATAAAAGTACTAATGGCTTTCACGACGCGACACAGTTAAAACTATAGTACCTATGTACATACTACATATATATTTAATAACAGTAGGTAGGTAGGTATATAGTTTATTAAAAATTACAATTTATAATTACGTTTTCGCGTTCCTACGTACCTACTACATAATTATTATGTACCTACCTATTTATCACCAGGGGCCTTACGGACAACAGCTAATTGCGGCACCTAATCCGCTCAGTTGGAAAATGACGTGAACCTTATCGCACCCAGATACGGTTTGCGGTATCCGTAAGGCCCCAGGCATCCTTATCCTTACTGTGTATAGGTGTTTTAATTAAACTGAAAAACGACTACTATCAGGTTTGAATTTCGAATTTACTTTCCACGTTAGCTATAAAAACGACGTTTGCGCGCAGATTTTGAAACGATAAAGAACGCCTTTCCGTGCAGGTGAGATGAAATGTTTGTTGTACTAGACTGCAAAGCTGTTATCTATCCAGATCAAGCGAAGTATTCTAAGATTGAACCACAAGCGAAGCGAGTAAAATCCTGAGCGTAGCGATGGATTTAGTTGACACGAGTCGCAAATAAATTTTGCAGCAGAGTGGGTCACAACAACTTGTAATCTCACTTTAGCGAAGAAAACATTGTATTTCTTACAAATTGAGATAGCAACCTCCTTGAACGAAATTTAAAACTATTTGAGTTGCTATTCAAAGAGGTTAGAATGGGCTAATACTGAAAAATTTGAAGGTTAGACCAAAAGTACTCTTTGGGTTAGACAATATAGTTCGTCAGGTTTGAACAAAGATAATATATTGTCATTGGGTTTGAATGTTGAATTAACTTAACGCGCTAGCAGATAAAACTGCTTCGTGCTAAGTACTCACCACACGTTGACAGTAGAAGCCTCTAGTCCGACAGCAAGTCCCTCGAACAGCTCGTGCACGGAGAGTGCCAGCACGATGAGCAGCCCTCTCAGCGCCGACACCACCGAGTCCTCGTCTCCGACCATCAAGTGGCTGTGCCCGTGCTGAGACTCCAACTGCTTCGCCGTGCCTTGCGTCTCGGGCTCCGGTTCGCTGACATATATAGAAAACTCTTTATTATGTAAACTAACATCATTATTACAAATTACTTGACTATATCTAACATAATTACAGTGTAACTTTATGAAATACTAGCTGTGCCCGCGACTTCGTCCGCGTGGAATAGTGTCTTTGGGTAGCATTTTTAATTATTTGGGCTAATTATTTTACAAATAGGACACATTAAAACTTTGAATGTCATATTTATTTATATCGAATCAACAGTATAATATGTCCATGCTCAGGCTCTAGACTATCTGTGTACTAAATTTCATTTAAATCGGTTCAGTAGTTTTGTCGTGAAAGCGCGACAGACAGACAGAGTTGCTTTCGCATTTATAATATTAGTAAGGATTTTCCATTGCACCAATTTGTCATACTGGTGTGATAATGGGATTTTTTGTGACAATTCCGTTTAACCAGGATTACATGACAATCTGGCCGGCTATTCCTGTTAGCTTTTGACGACAAAACGCGTAGATCTTGTAGACAAGGACAAGGAAATAGTTTGCATAGTCATAAAGGGCATTCGATACTTTTACAAAAAAAATTAGAACAATTGGAAAATCTTGAGGCACAACTAGCACACAGGACACCACCAAAACCAATTTGGACGCCAGTCGCTAAAAGACCATGCAGGTAAAAAAAATCATCAATACATCCCAATAGATAGCCCGTTGGTCCAGTTGGTAGTGAACCTACCTTCTGAGCTTGGGGGCGTGGGTTCGATTCCCACCTAGGACAAACATTTCTATATCTGGTTGTTAATATCTATTTAAGTATGTATTTAAATCTATATATGTAGGTATATCAGTCTCTGGCAGTCATATCACAAGCTTTGCTTAGTTTGGGGTCAGATAACCGTGTGTGAAAAATGTCCCGAAATATTGATTTATATTGATTTTTATCATTATTATTTTTCTACAATTATGGTTGTTTTTTTTTTTTTTTTTCTTATGGAACCATTTCGCCTATCCAATAAAAAAAAGAAACACAAAACCGTACTCCACACCGTACTCTGTAAAAATTTATGCGTCATACATCCTTTCGTCTTTTTTTCAAATCGGTCGATTCCAAAAAGGTAGTCTTCTAGTTTTTAATAGACTTCATAAAAGGAAGGGGTTCTCAATTCAGTGGTATTTTTTTTTTTTAATTTGTAATTCTAACTAAAAGAACAAAAGAACTCTAAACTAGGATTTCTTTCAGATTGGTCCCATAGAAATAACATCAAAACCGGTTCAATCGTATGGTTTTTAATCAAAATAACTGGAAAAATTTGTTACTTAGATGCATTGATGTAAGTAAATAAGGGGCTTAGATGACATAGATGTTCCTTGCATAATATTGTCAAACAAGTCAACGAAATTGGTCGGTTTTTTTAATTGATAATTAGTGTAACTACTCCCAAGGTTTGTGAAAATTCGGAAAACTAAATAATTCGCGGAAAAAAACTATGTGCGAATTTGTGTGTAAGTACCTGATGCTCTTCCTGAGAGTAAACGGCCGGGTAGCGTTGGTGTCTTCAGGCTTGTTCTCTCTGCTATTGATATAGAGATGCACCAGCTCTTCTATCAGATACATCATGAAGAACCCGCCGCACATGATCAGTCCGGCCAGGAATATCGGCATTTCAGGAATGTCACCGGCATCTGGGAGATTTACGAGAATGTTGGTAGTCTCAGAAAGGTAGCAGGCGTGCGTGCAATAGTAGATTGTAACATAAGGGCGCAAGATAATATTTTTACGGCGAGGGCGCTTTTTTGAATCCAGAACGAAGTGAGGGATTCTAGAGTAGAATCCCGAGCGTAGAGAGGGATTCAAAGTACGTCGCCCGAGCCAAAAAATATTTTGCGCCCGAGTGATACACTCTACTTTTCATCACCCACTATGAGAAAATAAAAGGCGCCTCATATTTTATTGTATTATTATTTAATAAAACATAGAGTAACAACTAAATTGAAATTAAATAGTATCTAATAATAAAACAACTAAAAACCTATATTTACATTAATTAGAGACATTTACACAAAACCATGAATTTCTAACAATCCGTGAAAATTGACGAAAAGGCGGGCTGTAGTTCGCGCGTTTTTATTTTGTTTTCTTTTTTTTTTATTCAGCTGGCGGCGCGACTTAGGCCGTCGTACCAGCCAGTCTTTATTCAAACAATATTTGCGTTCGATTTCTTTGGCGTTGAACACTAAGATGTTCCAAATTCAAAAAGTGCGCCGCAAAGATAAAGAGGATTAAAAACTCATTACTGCCCGCTAAAACTTTCTTATAGAAAACACCACCTTTGGGTGCACTTAAAGGCGAACCAAGTCGTCCTATTCGAATAGATGGGATGAAAATAATAATAATTAGCTAAGTACCTACCTGTGTAGAAGTGTAGGTAAATGAAGAGAGTGCTAAGCTGTTGAGACCCTTCAGGATCACGTTCTTACACTCAGTTGAAGTCTCCTTGGGTCGTCATTATTTGGTAGTTCAACTGGTAAGACTACTCGGTAAGACTACTAGGATTTGGCGGAAATGTGGTTTCTCAAGCACAGAATAAGTGAGCCCCAAAATAGCGAACTTTGAAAACCTATATTTTCCGGATCTATCTTGTTTAGTAAGATCTATTAATACATTGAGAGTCCTCCAAGTCTGTCACCAAGCACACGGATGGTTCTTAAGCTAACAAGTACAATGATTGCCGTACACTTTAGCACTTGACTGCGAAAAAATTAGATAAGTACTTACTTACGGTAAGTACTTATCTAGTTTTTTCGCAGTAAGTAACTTACCTACCATAATCTAGTGCGATGATACAACCGCGACTCCGACATCAGATATCAGATATTCAATCTAATAAAAATACCTACATTTCACAAAAGTTTAAATGAATAGGTACATTTAGAATCTTTCGTAGATTTGTCACTAGTACATTAGGATAACTAAAAAAATCGCTTATATTAGTATACTAGCGGTACGCCCCAGCTTCGCACCGGTATAGATTATAGCTTTTTTTTTTTAGTTATGTGTTTGTTACTATTCAACTCCCAACAGCTCAACAGATTTGAATAAAATTTGGTATGAAGGTAGATAGATTTTTATCCAGATAAATTGCCTGTATATGTGAAACCGCTAGGAGCAGCTATACTAAGTTAGTTTATTGCCACTGTCCAATGAAGATAAATACAGTATATTGTATAATTTACATACTACATATAAGTACCTAATAGTAGGTATTCTAAGTATTTATATAAAAACGAAATACCTACACTCACCGATATAAATCACGAAATCCCGATAACTAAAGGAAGCTGAAATTTGGCAGGTATTAAGTGGACCTTTACACCCCGTAAAGGTTCATACTAAGAAATAATTTTATGGAGTTGAAACAGCGAAATAATAACTAATTTCGCTGGGTTAAAATGTTATATATGTCTACGCGTACGAAGTCGCTAGCAACAGGTAGTAAGTATTTACATATACTATACCTATATACCTTGTTTTGTAGTAGGTACTTACAAAACAAGGTAGGTACGTAACAAATACAGGTTTATAAAGTTATACACCTGTGCATCTAGTCAACGTGCTAACTGTTGGATATCACACTCAGGGTCTCGATCTTGAACAATAAATGACAACAACCGACATTTCTGTTTATATTTAGCGTCGCGTGCCCACTGCCCACTCTCCCGCACCCACATTGCCCCAGGTTAACTCACAAGTGGGGGAAAACAAGCATTAGTTTTAATCAAAATACGCCTTTGTTGACATAAACTGAAAGATATGCATGATGACTGTGCTATAAATACGCGGAGATTTTCGATAGTGATAAAACTGGTAAATAACCTCTCACCTTGTAACAGCTGGATGTTATCATCGACTTCTGGCAACAGGTGCATAAAAGTAGTAGCGAAGAGCACTCCCCCTCCAAACGCCAGAAGCCCCATCACCAGCGGATTGGAGGAACGCAGGTTCGGGTCGCTGGATTTTGTGAACCAGTCGTACTTCAGAGATATAAGGAGCGGCAGACATCCCACTATCATGGATATGCCAAAGAGGCACACCATAGTGATTATTTTGGCGAGCAAGGCATCGCCAGCGTTCGCCGACGGGTCCGTGGTGAAATTCAAATTCATTTTCGTAAAGTAGAATTTGTCGGTGCGCACGCGCCACGGTGTCGCTCGGCAATCAGTGATCACTCGACTGAGCTTCCTGCGCTCCTGCACTGTAGGCGGACTCTTGATAACATCTCATTAACGATAAAAATGGTTAGGTACATAGTTTGCTGTCGCTTCCAAAAATCTACTAATCGAATCAACGTGTAATATAAAAATAATACCAACTGAGGGCAGTAATCAAAATTATTACGTTATACCAATTTTTACTATTATATTTTCACTTTTGTATTTTTACGGATAGATAACACCAATTCAAGCTTAACATAATAATTATAAATCGATAAATTTTACAGCATAAAATAAAATAAGTTTAGATTATAAAGAACTGCACATGTTACTTGTTATCGGGACAAACAGTAGTCGTAAATTGAAAACACGTACAAGGTAGGTATGTTAACAGTTAACACACAATAAAACATCTGTTTCTGTCTAGTTGATTATGGCTGCCGGTGACAAGGTCTTTATTGCCAAGCAGTACAGTCTATTCCCCGAATAATTGTTCGGTTAGGTAGGATGCAGCTTCCTTCGGATGCAGCTTCCTTCTAAATACGAGATGTAATAATGCAGCAGCATTGCTAATTTTAAGGTCCAGCGCACGCGCAGGAGGCAATGTCGAGCCGACGACTGCGCGTACAAACGGCCGTGGAAAAGTATTTCTTCCCGGTTTACCGTAGTTTCAAAGTTGTCCTGCCGCTTCCCGCCTCGACTATTCTTAACTCTAGTAAATGAGGGACAATTTTGAACCTAGCGAAAATCAAATAGTTCACTTTTCCATGGCCACTTGTACACCACTCCGCAACTCTTCACTCGACGTCAGGTAGCATTCCGATCTTGAAGACAGCGACCTGCGCGGGCGATATGGAGTGCTAAACAACACAAGCGAAACGACCCACACGTCGCGAAACGACCCACACGTCACGCAACGCGACGCGGTTGTTTGCATTGTTTAGAACTCTTTACTAAGTAATATGTCGCGCGACACAGCCGCGGTCGCCGGTCACGGTCGCCAAGATCGGAATAACCGTGTGAGCTATCGTAAATCTGATGATGGTCCATTTTAATAAGGTCTGTTTGAATATATGTAATTATTTTACTCAAACAAGTATTTTATTACAAGAAAAAACCAAAACCCCACTGCAATATTTAGCCTATATATCATTCCGGACATAAAGACGAAACTAACGGAATTTCACACAGCATAATCTGTTGCTAGACGTTTAAGCTAGGTATATATTCCCAACTTCCCCATCAGTGGTAACATTCACAATTTAAATTCCTAAGGCCCACTAATAAAAGTAATGAGTAGGAATTTTAATTCTCAATGTCTCACTAGCAAAAATTATCACAAAAATGATAACTGTGGTAAAGGCTTAATTTCAATTAAAAAAATAAAACTTTTTCGTCTTGAAGACGAAGCTAACAGAATCTCACACTTCCAAATCTGTTGCAAGTCGTTCAAGCTAAATATTCCCAACGCCCCCATCAATGGTAACATTGATAATTTAAATTCCTAACGTTCCACGTTATGTACCGTCCCCCTGAAGAACTCTTTTTAATTTTTACAAGTTTACTCTTTTAATTGATGATGACTTAACTAAATTCCTATCCTAATTATATTACTTAATTGAGTAAGTGAACTTAAACTAAATTAACTTAACTTAAACTAAATTGGCCAAGTGATCGTCTAAGTAGTTAGAACCTCATTTTGTGAACCGCAATAACCCAATATAAATATGAGATGATCACCTACGTTATTTAAGACCTAGTTATCGTACAAGTTTAAAGGCTAGCCTAACTTCTACTCCGTACGACCTGCCTAGGTATGAATTGAAACAGAATTAAACCTAGATCTAATAATTAGCTCTTATACTAGGTGGAACTTCATGTACCTAATAGTAAACTAACTCTTACAACTATTTAGCATATTATTAAGTGTGTGCGTTAACCGTGCCAGGTTATAACAGTAAAGTTTATGTTATTTTCATTAGAGATAGACATGATTGGTTAGTAGATCGGTATGTGGTATGATAGATCTTGAAACACTTTCTAGATAGATTAAATGATATTTCTTTGCTTTAGTTTGTAGAATCTTACAAGAATGATAGTATTAATTCCATACAGGTGAAAAGTATACAAGGTGAACTTAAAGTGAATTGAATCAAAGTTAACGTAGAAAGCTAGCTTTTGCTATTTTGAAATATAATTGTTTTGTGGCTAGAACAAGAGCTCCATTCCCGCCCATGCTAGTAGAATCCAACCAATATAAAATAGGGATTCCCCCTCCACGAATCTTTTAAGGGAAAATCGTGCCTTGAACACGAATGAACTTTCTTTACAGTCAGTTTGTGTGTTTGTAAGTCAAATGTAACAAAATAAGTTAACAGAGATTATAAAAAGGGAACATTCTCTTTTGCCCAATGTATGTAAGTAAGTTTGTGACTCATTTCCAATCTATGAGTGAGATTCTCCCATCCTTATTGTAGGATCAGAAAACCCCTATGAATTTTCAGTGATAGTCAAGATCAACCAAACCTTGTACGATCATTAGATAAGTTCTGATTGCGGTTAGATGAAACCTTCAATGAACTTTGTAGGTTCTAGTAATTAATCTTTAATTTGTCAGAATCTCCCTCGTTTAGTTAAGAGAAACCAACTGGCACGGCTACGCTTGGCCATAAAGAGTTTACTAGAGAATTAGGCTTGTATTCGCCAATTAAAGTTGAAGGTATGCACTTAGGTACTTTATAAACCACAATAAGATTTCATCTAAGAACTCCACATTGATGATGTATTTAACTGGAACAATTGATAGCTAGATTTAACAAGCGAGGATACTTCTGGAACAACCTGAAAATAGAAACTTAAGTAATTTCCCTATATCCCGGCGACCTGATACAATCGCATTCTGTTGAGTATATTAGATCGGCGGGATCGCCCTATTCCCTATCCTATACCTACACCTTTTACGTCCCTACACTTATTCTTGGAGAGACACCAAAACTAAGCAAGGACTCGCGGGTCCTGTATTTAACTAAACATCCAAAATCCCATACTAACACAGAGTTTATTGGAAGATAGGTTATCCAATGTGCAAAACTCTTCTACACTAGCTGAGGCCTACATGGGTGACTAGTCCAACTATCCTGAAGTCCACTACCTATCATCCCTACGGGAGTCTGTTTCAACAGGCCGAAGCCTAGGGTGTACCTCTAACACAAGGATCCACCCCTGGGGACTGAAACGGAACATCCACCTAACGTACGAGACAGTTCACATGGAGCCTGAGGTCCGGTCATCAGCGGTCGGTCAAGATCCAACAGTTCCGCCAAGGAGCAACTTTGCGTTTGCAAAGACCTAGAGAGCTTCTGATGACCGTATTCCAGAAACCATGCACCCTGGTGACTTGATCGACCTCAATTTAATGAGAATAATCGACCCTTGGGTTCGTCACAAAATCCCAAGCCTAACTATCGGGAACTTTAAGATGGTAACTCCTTTACGTTCTCACAAATATTTTGTTTCCGGGAATTACCATTGACTAAAACCGTGTCTAGTCGTACGCAATTGTCCAATATTTCAGTTTAATAACTTGACTCTACAAATAATTGTATCTCGAATACTTTATGCTCAAAAACTTAGAGAGAAACTCTCAATATCAACCCTAAGTTGAGCTGTGATAACCTCACACTGGAACTAATAAACACTGTCGACGTTATTTGAATGTATATTCAGTCGGGCAGAGTTTCCACGTAAAACTTTAAAATAATTCATAATAAAATTATATTGGACAACCACGGAACAAAAATACTAAAATCTCCACCTGCACGCTACGAACGCCAAGGCAAGAAAGAATCCCGAAGCCCGCCTGCACGATCCCTTATATAACTTTCTCCCACCCCAACAAATGCGTAGATGACGTAATCGTTATAAGTGTTGTAACCGTGATAACTGCGATAACTGTGGTAAGCGTGGTAAGTGAATTTCGCGATGCATTCTCAGCTCGTAAGCCCCGCCCAACCTCGATAACTGTGGTAAATGAATTTCGCGACGCATTCTCAACTCGTAAGCCCCGCCCAAACTCGATAACTGCGATAACTGTGGTAAGTGAATTTCGCGATGCATTCTCAACTCGTAAGCCCCGCCCAAACTCGATAACTGTGATAACTGTGGTAAGCGTGGTAAATGAATTTCGCGACACATAGAGTACATCGTGACGTAATACTTTAAATACGAATAGTGGCCGGCGAGTCAATTTGGACAGTAAGCTGAATTTAATAAGGCAATCTTTTTCTAAATATAGTGTCTACTATCCAAACAGTGCTTTTGCAGGGTTAGGTACTCATACTTTCGCGAAACAGACGCGTAACAAAAGAATATGTTCCATTACTCTACTACAATAAAGCATGAGGCAATATCTCACCAAAGGCAAAGTTATTTATATATTATTTCTCAGTCATTTATTTGTTATAATCTTCCCAGACAAACTATAGGTACCTACAGTTTTGAGAATTCAACCTCAAGTATCGGTACTCCAAGTAGTAGGTAATCTAAACTTTAGTTTTCTAATATTTGTGAATGTTAACGAGGGCTAATCTGACCCGTTACAGCAACCCCCAAAATTTTAATAGATTATAATTTGTTAATCGGAGAAAATTTTCCCATCCAAATAAACATTGGAGAGATTCACAAATATTCCCTGTTCAAACGACTCAATTTGCAAGTGCAAAATCAAATTTTTCAAAATCCAAGTTCCAGCAATATAATTATGTGTGAACGAATGTGTGTGTATCCCTAACACAATATGTGTAAGTGTTTTTAAACCGACATAAAAATAATCATCATAAAACCCCAGACTCAAAGTTTGTTAATATATCAACTATAAGAAAAATTATCCCTTTACAGGATCTCTGTCATCTGCAAGGAAATTCTGGTTGTGAGGCAGAACCAACCCTAAACGGTTGCACATAACTTCCCTTTCCTTCGCAAATATCTTTTCATTCGCTGAAAAGCAAAGTTTACGCACTCCCTCCAAAATTCTAGTAGACCCAAAGGCAAATAGGAAAAAATTCCGTATAGTCTTTATATCCCACTAAGAGTACAAGTGTTAAAGTCTAATGATTTCCATTCGGAAAATGTAGAGTGTGCTTGTCGATAGTTTCCTCATTGTAGAGTAGGATCTTTTTCGAAATCAACGTTGTTGATGAAATTATGAACTAAGCCTAACACCAAAATTTCTCCTTCGAAAAGATCAAATGTACTCGTGTTTGCAGAAAATTAGATTCTGAAAAACTGTCTCAAATCTAAGCAATGATAAGATCTTGAATCCCTTCAAAAGAATTTAACCCACGCATATATTCATTAAATCTCTGTCAGTCTTCATTCTATCATTTAAAAATTTATGGAGTTTATCATTTATCTTTCATAACATAACTTTCGCTGTCTTACTCGCTGATTCAAGACGTCATCACTACCACATAATTTGACACAAACATTTTGCACCATCCCCCCCATTATTTGAAAAGATAAAGCCCCTATGTAGACTTACATGACTTCAAAATAACTAAAGAACCCGCTCACATTCACAAATGTCATTATTATTATTATTTTCAAATTAAATCTTAATCTTCAAGATAACCAATAATCCACTATAATAATTGAGAGAAATTACGTCATTAATAATCCAATAGTTTTTTTTTTCTTTTTTTTTTTTTTTTTTTTTTTTTTTTTTATATAAAAATAAAATTATAGCACCCTCAAATATCTATTTTAGTTGATATACATACATACAATAGGGTCAACGACATTAAAAAGCTTTTGAATTGAAATGCGTAATGATATGCTGGACAAAAATATTAACATAATTTCAAAAATATAGATAGATACAATGTCGAGTTTTTTCCGTAGGCTCTAGCGCAATTGAAGCGAAGCATTCGATTATAAATATATTTATTATCTATCGAAATTGAATTTGTGTAGGACTCAAACCAAATAAAATTTAAATGCAAGAATCGAACTCGCCATATTATAAAATAATTTAACATTTTATCTGTTTGGACTATCTATAATATTTTTAATTAGTTCATATAATTAGTCGTCATATTACTATAAGTTAATTTTCAATTAAGTACATAAAAGCAAAACGACCTTAGTGTACAAATTACCATGATTGTTCACCTGTAATCTTAAAGAATAATTCGTACAAGTGTACTCAACACATAGGTACTGTTCTGCACTGCACTCCAACACCAGTCTCCCTGTCTTAATCTGCTACTTACCTACTAAGAGGAAAACCCGTCTTCTGTAGCTGAAAAGAACTGAATAACCACAATACCTGATCAATCACATACTTACTAGCAATGTGGTCCTTTTTAAACGCGAATCCCTAAATGTGAAATGCTAGTTAACGACGCAACCTATAATAAAGCACAGAACTCAGATCAAACAAACGTGAAGATTTGACAAAGCGGTAAATGTGAACGCATTAGTATATCGCTGATCCGTACTTAAAGAGTGCGTTAAACGGTCTATTTGTATTAGTAAACAGTGAGTTAAAACAAAGACACTTGAACACACGCAATAATAACCCATGGCATATCTCATTTGCTTATCCGATCCGAGGCATGGAGCCACCAACCTCATCTATAAAATAAAAACTATCTAATACTTCAAGCATAACTATTCATGATTAACAGATCACAACTAAGTTTTACACTATCTATTCTAGTCGGTAACAACACATAACTTACGTATAGATTTACCTTAAATTTTCAGAAGAAAGAAAGCCTTCGCCGTCCTCTTGTAGCATTTCTCCTTATCTGGTATTAAATATAATTCGCTAAAATGTGTTAACAATTTGTAATGAAATAAAAATAATTAGGTACCTGTAATCCTATATTATCCACCTGAGCTGGTCCGTCTTAACTATTAAACATACAAGATACATCCTCCGGCTTCACCTGCTAACACTCTGAAATCCGGAACTAGCTAAATTAAAAAGCCTAAATATTTGTGTTGTGAAATTAATCTAGGATACCAGTACCTTTTCAACATTCATTTGAACCTGCTCTACCACCACGAAGTTGAAAATACAACAATAAGTACCTGTAAAACTTCCGCATTACATTTTTAGTATAATTCCCAATATCAACTGTTACATGTACAATGTACATAGATAACATACTAAGTACTAGCTAAATGTTATTAGATTATAATCTCGTAATTATGCCTTAAGTTTTCACGTACCTATATAATACTAACTGAATCTCGCAGCGCCACCCGAGAATCTCCCATCTTGCACTCTTTTCTTTCTCATTAGATAAACCTAGTCCGTGATCTACATATGTTTTGTGAAATAATTTAAACTAAACGAGACACTTAGAACGCCTAAAATACTGAAAGTACAATAAATAATACTCTCTAATTAATTACATAATTATATCCTATGTGTAGATTACAAATCCTATACATACATAATACATCAATTTAAATAGTTCCCGCATTTTTCTCATGTAAAATGAAACGTTACAAAACTTCACGTCATCCATCATGCTAAACTTTTTAACTCTCTTTACGTGATTTGGAACAAATCTATTTTTTTTTAATTTTTTTTTTCTTTCTCGGACAGGCTAAAGTCTTTAAGGCCACACCGCCTTCGGAAAGCTTCTAACAATAAGTTTGTATTCCATGTCTGGCAAATAATTATAGTGATTAACATCTTAAAAGATCTACAGATACTCGACTACGAACTACTTATGTTACAAAAACGATTTCTAAGCCAATCATAGAATATTATTCTGCCGTGTTCATGCGAGTTAATATAATTATAATATAATATTTTAAATGTGCTTAATATCTGGCTTTTTAAATAATACTAGAAAACCTCGCTGTCTGCTGCATCATCATCTAATATTCATACATACATAAAACCTAGTACGTGGCGTCGCGTCGCGTGATAAACTACAAACATCTATTTTACGTACATCGAAACGGGATAAATAACCTTAGGCGCAATGGTCAACTAATTATTGCATAAATTCCTATGACACTTCTGTCACCGTCACCTCCGTCAAGTCAAGTGTCATTCCCGTCAAACTGATTCTCACAATTTACAAAAATACCATGCAGTTGTATTGCTAATGTTTATTGCTAAAAGTTAACTGAAAAACTCAAGAATATACGTAAATATCGCTTTACAAGTCACAAGATGATGTCAAGAAACCTACAACGGAGGTTTAGCATTTGTACATAGAAATATGTCGTACTTATACAATTCTTTAACTCAAGGTATGTGATCGAATATTTACTTGTTTACAAACATAAATGCCTCTTAAAGATACTAAATTCGTTTCAAGATAGTTTCGTATGAACCCTCAGACTTGTGCTCACGTTTATGGACGTGTCTTTAATGTGGAAATAGCATAATTCCTAAAGCCGTGTTGTTATCCTCCCACAACTTAATAATTTACCTAATGATATTAACGAACCTAACATACACTTTCAGGAACGCATGAATAACTGTCTACACACTCAAAACAAGTCCGGCATCAATTTCAGTACCTACATGGAAACATTAAAGCGGAAGCATCAAAGAATGATCCCTGGCCATGCTCAATAATGGGCTTACACTAGCAGGTAACTAAACCCTTCTTTTATTCCCTTGAAGTTGCATGAATGACCTGACCATTTAACATCCCTATGTAGGAAGACTAATGTTTAACAATCAATGTACTCGACCAAACACTAAAATTGTTGATTGTTGTATACAATGAATTACAAACTACCATCTAACTAGCTTAACCATGAGTAGAAAGTAAATAGGTCTAGATTTATTTCTAAATACCTAGTAAATACCAAGTACTTCCTGATCTTAACCTAAAGAAAAAGGTTGCAAAGACGTAATTTATTTTTTTAAATTTTTCTGAAATTCCCTACTTGTTGGTTTCGTTAGAGCTGTAGTTCGCAGCGACATAACCCTAACCTCTTGTCCGTTTAGAAAGTTACACACCTTAGATTTAGAAGTATTTTATGATTTCAGATACTCTCCTACAAACGTCTGACACAATACCTATTTGGAGATGTTACTGCCATACCAACCACTCTGAAACTGGAAAGGTCTTCACGTTTTCAAGCTGCCAGCAAACAACAATCTCTAATTTTTCTAAATGCCGTTCAACCGTTACCAATTCAGCTGAAAACCTGAAATGCTGTCGCTACACTATTCATAACTTAAATTCTACAAAAATGTTTCCTGATGTACTGATGTGTAATCCCTGTGTGTACCTAAATACGTGTATGTGTGTGTGTGTGTAATGAAATAAATACTTATTTTGTTTTAGTTGTCAAGACACTAGATCATTCTAGATTTAGGTAACAATAATTCAAATTAGTCTCAACAATTCTACTAATAATTACAAAATAGAATAACTGAATTCTAAACGTGAACAACAGTAACGTGTGGATGTGTGATAATGATAATTATGTCCTAACCTTCTGGGCAGCTGGATAAAATATAACCTGATGTGAAGCAAGAATAACTTACAAAATTTCGCTTTCGGTGATAGATCAGTCTTTCTCAAAGTAAGTGATGGTATTAGAAGTTGAAACACTTTGAACTAGATTCCAGATTTTTGATTTTATTTCTACTATAAACTTAACAGATAATTTAAGTTATTTAATCTACTTTCTCAACCCCCGAGCCTTTCATCTTTTAAAATCTTAATCTATCTGTTTGTCGTTTTACTAATTATATCTACCTAAGGTGATCATCTCAATTCCTCGATCGACTCCACGGCAAAAGATTGTGTCCAGGAGACCCCGGACCACATAATATATAGATAAATTTTTCCTACGTTATCGATAAAAGACTATCTAGGTTTGACACTATACATATTTATATGGTTATGAAATCCTGGTCCACGGCGCCCTCAGATTGTACCGTCCCCCTGAAGAACTCTTTTTAATTTTTACAAGTTTACTCTTTTAATTGATGATGACTTAACTAAATTCCTATCCTAATTATATTACTTAATTGAGTAAGTGAACTTAAACTAAATTAACTTAACTTAAACTAAATTGGCCAAGTGATCGTCTAAGTAGTTAGAACCTCATTTTGTGAACCGCAATAACCCAATATAAATATGAGATGATCACCTACGTTATTTAAGACCTAGTTATCGTACAAGTTTAAAGGCTAGCCTAACTTCTACTCCGTACGACCTGCCTAGGTATGAATTGAAACAGAATTAAACCTAGATCTAATAATTAGCTCTTATACTAGGTGGAACTTCATGTACCTAATAGTAAACTAACTCTTACAACTATTTAGCATATTATTAAGTGTGTGCGTTAACCGTGCCAGGTTATAACAGTAAAGTTTATGTTATTTTCATTAGAGATAGACATGATTGGTTAGTAGATCGGTATGTGGTATGATAGATCTTGAAACACTTTCTAGATAGATTAAATGATATTTCTTTGCTTTAGTTTGTAGAATCTTACAAGAATGATAGTATTAATTCCATACAGGTGAAAAGTATACAAGGTGAACTTAAAGTGAATTGAATCAAAGTTAACGTAGAAAGCTAGCTTTTGCTATTTTGAAATATAATTGTTTTGTGGCTAGAACAAGAGCTCCATTCCCGCCCATGCTAGTAGAATCCAACCAATATAAAATAGGGATTCCCCCTCCACGAATCTTTTAAGGGAAAATCGTGCCTTGAACACGAATGAACTTTCTTTACAGTCAGTTTGTGTGTTTGTAAGTCAAATGTAACAAAATAAGTTAACAGAGATTATAAAAAGGGAACATTCTCTTTTGCCCAATGTATGTAAGTAAGTTTGTGACTCATTTCCAATCTATGAGTGAGATTCTCCCATCCTTATTGTAGGATCAGAAAACCCCTATGAATTTTCAGTGATAGTCAAGATCAACCAAACCTTGTACGATCATTAGATAAGTTCTGATTGCGGTTAGATGAAACCTTCAATGAACTTTGTAGGTTCTAGTAATTAATCTTTAATTTGTCAGAATCTCCCTCGTTTAGTTAAGAGAAACCAACTGGCACGGCTACGCTTGGCCATAAAGAGTTTACTAGAGAATTAGGCTTGTATTCGCCAATTAAAGTTGAAGGTATGCACTTAGGTACTTTATAAACCACAATAAGATTTCATCTAAGAACTCCACATTGATGATGTATTTAACTGGAACAATTGATAGCTAGATTTAACAAGCGAGGATACTTCTGGAACAACCTGAAAATAGAAACTTAAGTAATTTCCCTATATCCCGGCGACCTGATACAATCGCATTCTGTTGAGTATATTAGATCGGCGGGATCGCCCTATTCCCTATCCTATACCTACACCTTTTACGTCCCTACACTTATTCTTGGAGAGACACCAAAACTAAGCAAGGACTCGCGGGTCCTGTATTTAACTAAACATCCAAAATCCCATACTAACACAGAGTTTATTGGAAGATAGGTTATCCAATGTGCAAAACTCTTCTACACTAGCTGAGGCCTACATGGGTGACTAGTCCAACTATCCTGAAGTCCACTACCTATCATCCCTACGGGAGTCTGTTTCAACAGGCCGAAGCCTAGGGTGTACCTCTAACACAAGGATCCACCCCTGGGGACTGAAACGGAACATCCACCTAACGTACGAGACAGTTCACATGGAGCCTGAGGTCCGGTCATCAGCGGTCGGTCAAGATCCAACAGTTCCGCCAAGGAGCAACTTTGCGTTTGCAAAGACCTAGAGAGCTTCTGATGACCGTATTCCAGAAACCATGCACCCTGGTGACTTGATCGACCTCAATTTAATGAGAATAATCGACCCTTGGGTTCGTCACAAAATCCCAAGCCTAACTATCGGGAACTTTAAGATGGTAACTCCTTTACGTTCTCACAAATATTTTGTTTCCGGGAATTACCATTGACTAAAACCGTGTCTAGTCGTACGCAATTGTCCAATATTTCAGTTTAATAACTTGACTCTACAAATAATTGTATCTCGAATACTTTATGCTCAAAAACTTAGAGAGAAACTCTCAATATCAACCCTAAGTTGAGCTGTGATAACCTCACACTGGAACTAATAAACACTGTCGACGTTATTTGAATGTATATTCAGTCGGGCAGAGTTTCCACGTAAAACTTTAAAATAATTCATAATAAAATTATATTGGACAACCACGGAACAAAAATACTAAAATCTCCACCTGCACGCTACGAACGCCAAGGCAAGAAAGAATCCCGAAGCCCGCCTGCACGATCCCTTATATAACTTTCTCCCACCCCAACAAATGCGTAGATGACGTAATCGTTATAAGTGTTGTAACCGTGATAACTGCGATAACTGTGGTAAGCGTGGTAAGTGAATTTCGCGATGCATTCTCAGCTCGTAAGCCCCGCCCAACCTCGATAACTGTGGTAAATGAATTTCGCGACGCATTCTCAACTCGTAAGCCCCGCCCAAACTCGATAACTGCGATAACTGTGGTAAGTGAATTTCGCGATGCATTCTCAACTCGTAAGCCCCGCCCAAACTCGATAACTGTGATAACTGTGGTAAGCGTGGTAAATGAATTTCGCGACACATAGAGTACATCGTGACGTAATACTTTAAATACGAATAGTGGCCGGCGAGTCAATTTGGACAGTAAGCTGAATTTAATAAGGCAATCTTTTTCTAAATATAGTGTCTACTATCCAAACAGTGCTTTTGCAGGGTTAGGTACTCATACTTTCGCGAAACAGACGCGTAACAAAAGAATATGTTCCATTACTCTACTACAATAAAGCATGAGGCAATATCTCACCAAAGGCAAAGTTATTTATATATTATTTCTCAGTCATTTATTTGTTATAATCTTCCCAGACAAACTATAGGTACCTACAGTTTTGAGAATTCAACCTCAAGTATCGGTACTCCAAGTAGTAGGTAATCTAAACTTTAGTTTTCTAATATTTGTGAATGTTAACGAGGGCTAATCTGACCCGTTACAGTTACTAGTAAAAGTAAAGAGTAGAAATTTATATTCTCAATAGTTCTACTAGCAAAAAGGATCACAAATGTGATTATTGTGGTTTTTTTTTAAATTGTTATTGTGTTAATTAAGTATTTTATATTGTTCTGATGCAATAAAATATTTTTAATAATCATCACCGTGACATTTTACTATTAGGTAATTATTTTAAATAATAATGTAATTAATTAATCAATAAATATATAGAGTTTAGATCAATTTGACTTTCTACTTTACTGTATCTACTGCCACTCAAACAATCTCGTTAGAAATTTTAATTCTCAACATTCCCACTGATGTGGACATTGGGAATATCTCGTTTAGGCATAGCGCTAGCCCGATTTCCATAATGGGACTACCTTGCGAACATAACTGTAATTAAATATATTATGAAATTGATTTACAATTAAAAGATACAAAGGATTTGAAAAATAGCTTGTAGAGAAAGAATAACAGAATTTTTATCAACCAAAATTATGACAGCAATACCATGCAATACTAATAAAAAAAAAGATTATTTGTCATTAATTACCTTATTATTGGATAAGTTATCATAAACCTACCTGTGATGAATGCCGCCCATTAGATTAAATCTTTCAATACATTGATTTACAAACACATAGATGTTGGGTCTAGCATAAATTGCACGAAAGAAGTACCTATCCTGAGTTTAAGTAAACTTTTTATCAGTTTTGATAAGGTGCGCTGGTAAAAGACCTTAATTTAATCACAATCTAACTTCATATTCAAAGATAATATAACCACTAGATCGCGCACTCGAGTCATAATTTGCTTGTGCACGACGTAAGCCACGTCGGTCGCGGGGGAGTATCGTATGGCGCTTGTGATTGGAGACTCGACGCTTGTGATTGGAGACTCAAAAGTCATTCATTCAATTTGCGTCTGGGATTGGCCCGCTCGAAAAAGATTATGCTGAAAATTGAGAAACTTTGCCTTACGGCGAGATAAAGCGGTGTAACCTTACATTTATCAAACCACTGGTTCCTCAGATGAAGTGATGTATTTGCATTAACATGTCTTAATTAGATTGCAACAAATGTAGATTACTCGTAGACTTTTGAAACGGATTTTTTTTTTGTGTTTTAGCCCGTAATCCATAGCTTTAAATATTATTGCTTAGAGATAATATTTTGTTAGATTTGTTAAAATTATTAGCCAATACTGATAGCAAAATTAGATTTATTTCATTTGTAACAACTTATAAAAATTATCAAACTTATACTTATAAATAATCACCATTGAACATGGTATGGCACAAGAAAGGTGGTTTACTTTTAAATATTAAACTTATTGCCAGAATAACTATGTCTAACAGCCGCACTCAGAGACGTTACTTAGGCTAAGGAATACTTAAAATTGCTCTGACTCGTTTTCTTGTGTGACAATTTCCGTCAACGAGAAGTTGACAGAGCAATTTTAAGTATTCCTTAGCTTAAGCAACGTCTCTGAGTGCGGCTGTTACTCATTCTTACAACCTAAATACTTACTAGTCTAAAACATCAAGAATGGAACAGTACCTAGGTATTACTAATTATAATAAACACAACAGTTGATCCAATAATTTTTTACACTATAGATTTATTTAACATTGACATGCCAGAAACGGCAAAAAAATGCAATGCATACCGCCTATTAATCAGGGTTACAACGAACAGTGATACTGAGCAGATACAAAGTCATTGTCGTCATCACTATGAATGAACAACTTTTATAAAGGTAAAAACACAGAGTTCGCGAAAAAAATCTGCTGTTCCATAAAAAATTACATTCACACTCAAAAAATCTAATTCCAATTAAAAATACAAATCAAATTTCCAATTCTCAAAACGATTTTAGAAAAAGGTTTATAAATGACAAGAACCATGGCCTCCTCTCGGCTTAGTACCAACATTCCATAAAACCCTGAATACACGGAAAGCACTCTATTACAGTGACGCAGTTAAGAAATAAGTCATAACGGTATAGCAATATGGTTGGTTTCTACGAATGGTAATTTATTTTAAAATTGGTTGTGTTATGTTTTTATTCATAACTAGCGACCCGCCCGCCCGGCTTCGCACGGGTGTAACTTACGTGCGAAGCCAGGGCGGGGCGCTTGTTACCTTCCGTAAAAAACTGATGGTGAAAACCGCATCAAAATCCGTGGCGTAGTTTTATAGATCTAAGCATACATAGGGACGGACAGACAGCGGGAAGTGACTTTGTTTTATACTATGTAGTGATAGTGAAGTGATGAAGTGATGATAGTGAAGTGATGAAGTGATGATAGTGATGTTGTAAGCAAGGTTTTATTGGTAATGTTGAAATTTGAATCTGTAGTATTAAGATTGTCAGTCTCTAAGTTAAACATATTGAGCATTATAAACTTTATACACTTTAAACACCGGACGTCTAGCATACTAGTGAAATAGAAGTGAGTGACTAACTGTCACCCTTACTTGTTACTTGTGTAGCGGGCATTTTCCACAACTAGGCCATTCATTGGCCCATTTTGCGTCACCCGGCTGCAGCTATTTCAGCCTGTCAACTGTCACCCTGAAGTACCAACGATTTTGGCTGTTTTCACACAGAGATATTGATGGTTTTTTACAAAAAGCCTAACTACCGAGGTACATCGCTGCACCTCGAAAAAAATATTTTACTAGGATTGATTTTTGAGGATGCACAAAGCACTCTTAAAAGAAAAGTGTAAATTTTGCTACCTAAAAACTATTATTTTGTAACATTTGTCATGAGCTCAGCCATGAGTTTGTGACCGATGCACCGTTTACAACACAGTCTTTAAACCCCTTTACAACATAAGAAGATTGATACCATGTAGCCATATCATTTGATTCAATCTCATAAAGCTCGTCTTCTTCAGTCTTACATGTTAACTCCACACCTTTGTTGTCTACATCACCAAATATCTGAAAGTCATTGCAACATTTCAAACCATCTTGGTTTTTACTCCTAAAATCAATAACAACTATTTTAGAATTCCTTGGGATTCTGCAACCGCTTGTGCGTAAGAAAGTGTCACTCATTACGGAATCTTGGGTGCTAATCACCTTCTTCTTTATAAAGACGTACATGTTTGTAGGCGAGAGCGGATTGAAGAATACTTGACTTAATTTCTCAGCAGTAACAAGGGTCCTAGAAAGAAATAAAATGCACTGTAAGCTGAAGCATTTATGGCCCAGCCTTATTATACGTCATGTTTTATTGATATCTGGTAAAAGTGATGTCGAAAGGATTGCAACTTATCATAGTTATCCGATGTTAAAATGTGAACTGGAATTCACTGGATGCTGATAATAGCGTCCAATCAATACACCATTATGTTTAACACATAAACCATTGTTTAAAACATAAATGGTGTTTTTACATTGTTATAAGTTGGTTGGTTGTATCCAATGATGTTATATGTATATAAACTGAGGTAGATACGTTTTACGGAGGTCTGCGCGGCGTACCAACATAAGTTAATTAGCTTGAGTGAACTCAGTCCATCCTGTGTCTCGCAACGACGCAAATGTACGATGTGGGATTTTGGAGTATGAAAAATAATTCAAAAATGCCATGTTGTGTGTTTAGGAAGTGAAATACTTATATTGGGATGGCTATAAAAGGCTGTAAGGCTGTAAAGTTCTATGGGTCCTATGTAGGTGCCTACAGTAAAATATCACCATGTTTTTAGTGCATTTTGAATGAGTAAGACATCTCTATTGGTAATACCTCATTGGTTGTAACAAGTGAAGTCTATAATAGTTGAATGCTATTCTTACCTAAAAACATTTCTCTGGATCTTCTGGTCTGTAGCAATCAATGATGAATGGCACTGAGGCTTATGGCATGCAGTTGGCATTACCAGTCTGTACACTTCTCTGCAAGTCACAGGTGTAGAGCCAAGCGCTATGCAAACTTCATCTGGGATTGCAAACCCATTCGTCTCTTGTAAGAGGCTCTGGTGAGAAACAGAATGTTTTGATAGATCAATAGGATTGTGTTTGAAACAGAGGTAAATTCAGTAATAGTACTACACGTCACAGATTTAAGGATTTGGTATGCCGGACAGGCCTGACCAACGTTGGAAAGATAAATTTTTCTTTCTTTCCCGTTGGTTGGACGGCGGTCCGTCAACCAAGTCCGGCACGTCTGTTAGTGCTATAATATGAATTGGCTCAAAAGTAACAACAACTACTCCATTCAGATTTGGCAATGCAATGAGAAATAAACTTCCCTACATGGTGGAGCAAGTCGTTTTA
Source organism: Agriopis aurantiaria (assembly GCA_914767915.1). Lineage (NCBI taxonomy): Eukaryota > Metazoa > Arthropoda > Insecta > Lepidoptera > Geometridae > Agriopis > Agriopis aurantiaria. The sequence goes on along the minus strand of OU612000.1, from coordinate 7,560,027 downwards.
ACAGGTACGTGTAAGTTGTGTTACGAATAGCTGGCTGACCAACAAAACGGTGAGTGTTAAACCTTACCTTGAGTATGAAATCCAAATTCTCCAACGCTGAGGAAGCAACCCGAAAATGTCTCTCCGATTGAAAGCTTTCCTTCACATCATCGTCGACATTATCTCTCCTATTGTTAACAATCTGCTTTAGCCACGGATAAATATAGGGAATCTGCTGTCTTTGATAAGCGATAAACTTTATTAATTCCACTACAACGTGGCCACAAGATATAGAAGTTAGCTGGTCACCAATGCTTAAATCTATCATTACAGGTTTTGTTAAATTTGCAGAATTCATTTTTTTTTTTTCTATGGTCAAGCAAATTTGAAGTCAAAAAATTAGTATAACAGACGTAAAAGTAAAAAAGAACTGAAAGAAAAGTGCAAATTACAAATTATTCGAAACCACACATTTGACCAATTCTCTTTGCATTTGACATTTGAAACAAACCGTCGCCTCCGTATATATTTATTAGTTTTTGACCGTCGCTACCCTACACTGAAAGTTATTTTAGCACGATTGCATTCCGAATCATACCAATAGCGCCAAACATCCGTATATATTATAACATGTGTACTCTTTGGCGCTTTTATTCCTCATAACTCAGGGTCTAACCGCCAATGAGATGTCAACAGTAGTAATGAATACTATTGAAACCTAAAATGATATTAATATTTTTTTTTACAAAATATATATCCTGCCCGCTGTTTCGCATAGCGCTGTTGTATTAGCGTCGTTAGCATCCGCACTTTTTGTATGAATCGGAACGAGTAAGATGGCTTCCTTTCTTGAACCTTAACATGACATTGACAACCAATTTGGTTATTATTTCTTTACTCTTGGGAAGATTTTAGCGTCGCACGTCTTGTGCATTTGCCAGTATCAAGTATTGATATTTTTTCAAGTTTTAAAGTCAAGCAATGTAAGTCGTTACCTGGGTGTTCCCTGGGTATATATAAGATCCTTGAGTAAGTCATGGTCAAGTCCAAGTCATACCCTAGTAAAGTGGTGAAGACTTTACTAGAGGTTTCATTCAGGGAAATCCTGGAAACATCACGAAAATAAACGAGCACGTTTTCGAACACATTATACCTACTTAATAATCTACCATTATTACACATTATTCACCCCTTTGTGCGTTGGGGCTGACAGAGGAAATAGTAAGATTGTATAGAGTGGGAAAATAAGCCTCATTGTGCTTTCATCACACTTTGACTCTGTAGATAGGTTACTATTGCAGTCTCTCATGCTTAGATTATCCTCTTTAGGTTAGTTAGTTATAAAAACTCATTGGTCTAATTTAAATTTCGGATAATTTCCAAATTCAAACGTCTCAATTTTGCGCATATTTCACTTCACTCATTTAATTTCAAGATGTTCAGAAATTTAAATAAAAAAACTACAATTATGTTTCGTCTACAAAATGTTTCTCGTCGATTTAATCGGCGAAATTTTTCATGTTTACCAACTGTTTATGCAAAAGACGTCCGATTTGGGCCAGATGTGCGATCATTAATGCTTCAAGGCGTAGACATTCTTGCTGATGCAGTTGCGATAACGATGGGTCCCAAAGGCCGTAACGTTATCCTGGAACAGGCGTTCGGACCACCTAAAATAACAAAAGATGGTGTAACTGTTGCCAAAGGTATTGAACTAAAAGACAAGTTCCAGAATATTGGAGCAAGGCTCGTTCAAAATGTTGCAAGTAAAACTAACGAGGAAGCTGGTGATGGAACCACCACTGCTACTGTATTAGCAAGAGCTATAGCAAAAGAAGGATTTGAAAATATATCCAGAGGTGCAAATCCAATCGAAATTAGAAAAGGAATTATGCTGGCAGTTGACACAGTTAAAGAAAAGCTGAAAGAAATGTCTAAGCCCGTAAGTACTTCTGAAGAAATTGAACAAGTGGCTACTATATCTGCAAATGGTGATACCTCCATAGGAAAACTTATTGCTGCAGCCATGAACAGAGTTGGTAAAAATGGAGTTATAACAGTAAAAGATGGAAAAACTTTAGAAGATGAGCTCGAGATAATAGAAGGCATGATGTTTGACCGAGGATACATCTCTCCATATTTCATCAATTCAACCAAAGGTCCGAAAGTTGAATATACGAATGCGTTAGTTCTGTATAGTGAAAAGAAAATTTTCACTGCTCAGCAGCTATTACCAGCTTTAGAAATATCTAATGCAAAGAAGATGCCACTAGTCATAATTTGCGAAGAACTTGATGGAGAACCACTGTCAGTATTAGTAGTCAATAAATTAAAAATTGGATTGCCGGTGGTTGCAGTAAAAGCTCCAGGTTTTGGAGATTTTCGAAAGCAGTCGCTGATTGATATGGCAACAGCTACTGGGGGGGTATTGTTTGAAGATGATAACAATTTACTAAGACTTGAAGACTGTCAGTTTGAAAGTTTCGGGAAAGTAGCAGAAGTGGTTATCACAAAAGATTCAACGCTATTGCTGAAGGGAGAAGGCGATAAAGAAGAAATCAGACAGCGAGCTGAGCAAATTAGATATGAATTGGAAGAAACAACTAGTGAATACGATAGAAAAAGGCTTGAGGAACGATTGGGGCGGCTGCAATCTGGAGTTGCAGTCCTACGAGTTGGAGGATGCAGTGAAGTTGAAGTAAATGAAAGGAAAGATCGCATGAATGACGCCCTCAACGCAACCCGGGCAGCGATAGCAGAAGGTATTGTTCCTGGTGGCGGAGCTGCATTAATAAGATGCATTCCTTCTTTGAATAACTTAATTAGAGTTAATTCTGATCAGGCGATAGGAATAGAAATTATTAAAACAGCTTTACGTACTCCATGTTTAACTATTGCGAGCAACGCTGGTTATGATGGCTCTGTTATCGTATCTAAACTTGAAGCATTGGGAGATGAATACGGTTACGATGCATTAAACAACGATTTCGTTAACATGATAGAAAAAGGAATTATCGATCCAACGAAAGTAGTAAGACGAGCACTCACTGATGCAAGTGGCGTGGCGTCACTTTTGACTACTGCTGAAGCTGTTATCTGTGACCTTCCTGCAAAGAAACAGGAACTAACACCAGCTGACTTTTCTGGCATTAATTATTAGTAAATGTTTTTTTTTTGTTGTATTTTTGCATTGGTGATTAAATTATTATAGTATCACTAAAACATTCGAGGACTTTTATTGTAATAATAATGTTAAAATTGCTACTCGTTGAGTTGGGCAAATTTGAAAATTTACAATGAATGCAGTTTAGTTATTTCAGAATAATGGCGATATTATAACGGTGGTTGACTCGTGGTATCACTAGTTAGGGGCTGGTTTCTTGGCTGGTTCCGTAACCATTTGACAGCTAGTCTTAGACAGGTAAGCTCAGTAGAGAGTAACCCTTGGGTAAGCTTCGTAATCTACTACAATATTTTATTTGTAACAGATGCTAAATAACGCAGTAATATTCTGAATGCGAAAGTAACCCTCTCCTAAAGTTATAATTATGATTATTTACGGGATATTTACATAAACAATGCCATTACATACTTATATACGCAGTGCGATACAGTGAGTGTGTTTTGTCGGGACTTAGCTTCGAGTTTGAGTTTCAGTGTTATCCGTAGAAGAAAGAGGGTATATCGCTTAGATTAGAATTCTCACTTGACTTTTTAACTGTTCAACCACGCACCCGCATTCTTCAGTCTTCCCGTGAACATGGTGCATATAACTACGCCAAAATATCGGGAGCTCATTCCACAGCCTTATCACGGTAAATATCCCGTAAATAATCATATAACTTTAGTGAACAACCGTGATAGTTTAACCCTCTCCTGCCTGTCACCTTTTCAAGGCTAAACAGCAGGATGAACTATCGAGATACAATAATATTTAGGGGGTGCGGACCACGGAACACTATTACTCCTAGCGGAGGTGCGGACCCACGCTCCACCAGGATCGACAGTTTCCGAGATATCGTCCAAGCACGTTTGACAACTGTCACACTGACATCTGTCAACGTCCACATCAACCCATGGAGAGATACATATATACCCAAATCTAGCAGCAGTGGTCTGCTAAGCGTAGGGTAAAGATGGTGATGATGACACTGACATCTGTCACACTGACATCTGTCAAAGCCCACTTCTACCTTGAGAGAGAGGCCCAAGTCCTTCTAGTAATAGGCAAGAGTAGGCTAATGATGTTGATGGATTAGGGCCCATCTTCTCTTTGGAAGGTCTGTGCCCCAGCCGTGGGAACATGGTAGGCTGAAATTTTGATGATGATGATGAAATTTCTTTGGATACTCTGCGTTGTGTATTCGAACCATTTTTTTAAACAGGTGATATCGATTTGATGTCTCGGGCCTCTTTAAAAAAAAATTGTCAAAGGCTTGCCAGCTCACTGGATGACATTAACAAACAGCTGATTGAGTTGTCACTGTCACTGACAAAATTGGAAAATGAAACTTCCCGCCTAAACAAAAACAGGCAAAATTCATAATTATTTATAATTTGATTCGTTGTAATTTATTAATTTCTTGTAAACTAAAGATTATTCTGATTCCAGTTAAGTTTTCCTTAACATCTCATTTTTTAATGAAGAAGTGATGTGAAATGTAGATAGGAATTAGGATTGTTTCACGTATTAAGTGCCAATAAAATGGAAGAACTGCCTCAAGAAAAGGATATCTTGCCCAATAGGGATGATAATAATTTTAAAAGTGTGCAAAGAAATTCCAGTGAATCCTCTGAAAGCTCTGATACATGTAGAACTCGAGATTTTGTAAATAACCTTAAACATTCTAATGTATTAAGCAGCGATGAAGACGCACCTACAAAACGGACTCTGAAGCGTGTGAAACGATTTTCCGATTCTGATAGCGATGAGAGTAAGGAGAAGACACAAAATGGAGAATTGCCTGCATCGGAGAACACTTTTCACGCAGGCAAATCTGTACTACTAAGTGATGATAGTGAGAGTGATGTAAACATTGCTAAGAGTGTACCACATAAATCTCGTATACGAAAAAATAAGAATTTCTCGGCTTCTGAAGAATCTGAAAATGAAAATCCAGTAATAAATCACGATGTACATAATAAAAACAAAAGAAATAAGTTGTTAGATAATTTTGATAGCAAAGAGCTAACTACATCAAATAGTGATGATGAAGTAAAACAAAACGGTGGCAGTGAGAGTGACAGTGCAGTTAAAAATGAAGAACAACAGTTACGTATGAAAAATAAAAGAAATAAGCTAACAGATAAGTTTAAAAGTCTGTTAAAAACACGAGAGAAAGAACCACCACTAACAAATGATGATGTAGTAAATGGGAAAAGTGAAAGCGATAGTTCAAGTGCAGAAATGGCATCTATAGATAAAATTAAACAGGTTAGTTCTTTCTTGTTTTAATCATATTAGGTCTGCATATCCTCCCATCACCGAGGACATTCTAGGAACCCTGCATCAGCGTTTGCAAGCTGCTGGCCTTCCTGGAGGAGATCGGATGGTTGAACTAGCTGCAGCCTGTTCACGCTAAAAGGGCTATGAATTAGGGATGTTATGGAGGTTCGATAACAATAAGTCAGAACTTCCGATTGATATTACACATCTGATTTCGACTGGCTCTGAACCTTTTGAATCGGAGGTTATAATCGAAGGTGTGAAACGACCGCGGCTGCGGTCAGGGCGTACGAACAAACATACTTGCTTGGAATAAGTTTATACTTGTCGCGTTAGGTCATACCTCTTCCCACATGCTTTCTGTCGATTATTCTTTCACTAACTTGTCCTGAACACATCTCTTCTCTGAATCTATCTAATCTACCTATATTATTATTTTTAACATGTAGAATAAAATTTATTTTCTTTCTTTCTTTCAACATGCACTGGTAAATCATGGTGGATTAAGGCCCGTCCTCTCACTCTGAGAGAAGGCCTGTGTCCCAGCAGTGGGAACATGATATGCTGAAATGATAAAGGCTTACTTGTCTCCACATTATTTACTGTATCAAGTATCAGTAAATACAACTACAGACTAGTAAATTAGACATTTTTAAATCCATGTGGAAGTATTTCTTTCACTACTTTTAATTGTGATTATTTTTATTACAGAAAATTAAAGTGAAAATGTCATTCAAACCTTCTGTATGTGACCCTGATACTTCAGATGAAGAGAGTAATCAAGAAAAACCAATCCACAAGCAGAAAAAAGAAAGAAAAACAAAACTAACTTCACCAAAACCTCAGAGAGTAAGTACGAGTATTATGTAGCCAAACATTTGTACATTTGAAATTACTTTTGAAGAACAACAAAATTCAAGCAATTTATTTTGTGTAATTGATTTGATTAATTATCAACCATTGATGGAAAAAGGGGGGTGTTATAAGTTTATCATATTATGTATCTGTGTCTGTCTGGCATCGTAGCTTCCAAAAGGTTAAAACAATTTAGATTTCGTTTTTTTTTTGTCTGAAAGGTGACTTGATCGAGTGTGTTTGCAGCTATGGTTCGTGTAAATCTATTTAGCCGTTTCAAGATAAGAATAAGAATAAAATATATTTATTTCCAAAAAACAAAAACAATGGACATATACTATAAGAAACATAAGGAGATACAATGTTTGGCAATTGGTACGCTCAGCGCTGTACTGCGAGGTCCCGAAGGGTCACGCAGGGCTGGTTTTCAGCATACCCCTTTGCTCAGAAATAGATGGTAGATTATCAGCTCTTTTATTGGGGGTGTTCAAAGATTTTTAATGTGTACTGGTATGACACTATGATGGTGAATCTGAGAGCTGAGCTGAGAGCTAAAATTTGGACCAAATATAGATATATTTGGTCCAAATTTTAGCTCTGACAACTAATAAGATAGTTACAATCTGGTTGTCTTCACAAGTAAATTGATTTCTTCTAGGCAAGCTCCAATGTAGATAATCGCTTAACATGCAAAAACTGTTGTCTGTAGTCATTACATCTAGGCATCTTATTCCAAACAAACTATTGCACAATCTTAGATACACAAGTAAGCCACTATAACTACGCCACGAATTATGAATTCAAATTCAAATTATGAGGCAATATGCTTCTGCAGAAAGATCATGTTCTAATTATATAGGCAAATAAATAAGTTCAGAGCTTATTTTTTAGGCATCTACTTCAAATGTTTGTTATTGTAAAAAAGTTGGATCAAGTACATGTATATTACGCACAAATGCCGAATGGCACAGAACTGCTTATCATCCTTTGATATCAGTTTGTTGGGTTTGTGAGTAATGGTTTCAATAATCTTTTGACTTTAAAACTGATAGATATATTTGGAAACATTAATTAGAACATGGCTCATTTAATATCTTTAAATCCAGATGTCTGCAAAACAAGCCATGGAGAACATGCAAAAAATCAAAAGCGAATCAAACAGAATGCTGCGTGAGAGAGAAGTATCGCTCCCATATCACAGGCCCAAAGCTTTATCCCTAAAAGACATGATGAGCAGAAGGAAACTAGCTGTCAGTTCTGATGGAAAGGCATTACCTATCAAAATGAATGGAGAGCAACTAAAACAATATGCGTAAGTACTGCTATACTCTCACATGAATAACTGTATCATACCACTTGTGATGATGGTAATTGGTAAGCCCTCGTTGACTACATCTCAGTCTTACACAACATGTCTACTTGTTTGTAAAAAACAATTTACCACACTCATGTACGAGTAAGTATAAAAGTAATTGTCTTTACCTTTACACAACTACTGATTTTGACGAAATTTGACAAGGAAGCAGTGTGTATTGAAGAAAGTCGTAGAACATTTCCTGTAAAGATGCAAGAATATTTAGGAAAAACCACAAGGCGCGGCTTGTAAAAATTTAACCTTTAATCAGAAATCAGAAATATTTATTGGCCATAAAAACATTAAACGTTATAGGCAAGTCACTTTTACAAGGAATATGTTATAAGCGTTAAATAAAATCGGCTGAATTATAAAACATAAATACTAAACTACTAAAAACAAAAAACAACAAATCAACAACTGAAAAACTCAACTTCACAAAAACTATTAAACTAACCTAAAACTGACTAAACTTACAAAAATGAGGATTCCGTGAGCTTCATTGAAGTATATTCACTTAATTTGTAATATGGGTTGTTTTCGAAGAAATGCTTTAGTATCTGCTTGAATTTACTATATAAAAAAAAATTAAATGAATGAATTTATTATTTATTTACAGTCAAATGCTTGAAGAAAGGCAATTAGAAATGATGGAACTGTGTAAAAGTGAGTCTGAGGGAGAAGAGACAAATGAAAACCCTACAGAACTTGTAAACGGCAGTAGCGAAAATGCTGAAGTAGTAAAAAATTCAGCTGAATATTCTAAAGAAATTGCGAATGACATTAGTGTAAATCCTGTATCAGTTGTAAAAGACACTGGTGACAATGAAACTTATAGTGATGCTTCCCTTGAAAAAGTTTCTACACAGAATTCTAGTGAGATTATAGCTCATCTGAATAACATCAATAAACAACACGACATAGCCAGCAATCGAAATGCAGAAAACGATGTGTCAGCTGATCAAAATACTGAACAAATTCACGGAGAACAAGATTCCGAAACTAGCATGAAATTAGTTTACAATGATTCAGCAAATTCTCTTATTGATGAAAATTTAACATCAGATTTCGAAAAGCAAGGCAATGTTTTAGATACACTTAATGATAATACTGAGCATTCTAGTAAAGCTGTTAAAGAAACATTACCCAGAGAACGTGAAATTGTATTAAAACATGGAAACAGTGAAACAGACAGTATGCAAAACAACACTGAAAGAGATAGTCAATTGATATCTTTACATTTAGATACTGACAATACTGATTGCTCCAATATCAAAGATATCACAGATAGTTCTGCCAAAGATCGTACATATAATTCTAGTATCAATAATAACCATAGGTCTGTTGACCAAGAAGTAACTGAAAATGTAGCGCAGAGTATTGACATACACATTGAAAACCATGAACGAACTAAAGATAGCATTGGAGACCATGAAAAAATTGTAGAATATGAAGGCATGGAAGTTGACAATGAATTTTCTGATGATGATATTAACATGGCAGACATAGACAACATCATCGAAAGTGCTGAGATTATCAAAGGTATGCTCAACTAAGAGGTAAAGGAAATGCTCACAACACTGGAAGTAATTTCTAAACGTTATTTTAAAATACTCTTATCTATCATCAAAAACAGGGTTTGTGAAGATATTTATTCAAAACGGACATTACACCTAACTTCAATACTTTCAAAGGGTAAAAGAAATCCCGTTTCTTTTATTTCGATCTTGATACGAGAGAAACCATGGGTGTTCTAAAAACTAAGCAATACTTCCATCTCACATTAATATTTAACCCCCGTCCCAAACAGAAGGGTGTTATAAATTTAATGTGTGTCTCTGTGTGTCTGTTTGTGGCATCGTAGTTTGTAAACAGTTGAACCGATTTTGATTTCTTTTTTTGTTTGGAAGGTGAAATGATCGAGAGTGTTCTTAGACATGATTAAAAAAAAAAACAGCCGTTTGAAGATTACCAGCTCTTTTATCGGGGGTTTTAAAATATTATTAATTTATACTTGTTATTTTAGATATAGAAGACAGGGTGAACTCCCAATTTCTGGTCAGAGACAAGCCATTAAACTTAAACCCTAAGTTAACTGGCGCCCCAGGAATGCTTATAGACCTAGATAACAACGACACTGCTCCAAGGAAATCCGGTGTTGAATTGTTAAAAGAGAGGTTTACTTACTTCTCTAAGATGAAGACTCCTGAGGAAATTGAAAGAGAAAGGGAGAAAAAGTAAGGTTATGTTTATGGTTAATTTTAGACATATTAGTATGTTCCGACAATATCACGTGAGAGCCAGTTTTTAACCATACTAGGCGTTTATCATATTGGCTCATACATTCTGGTGAGATGTAGTTATTACGCCTTGCATACTAACTTTAAAAAATGCGCAATTTTCCAGCCGCAAGTGATTGATTAGGGAATTGTTACTCTTCTTAACTGCACTTAAATATGTAGACAAAAAAATGCTGATTAGCAGATATTGTTTGGAAACTTAATTTGTATTCTACCTAGATAGCATGTGTACCTAAATTAGTTTCTAAGTAGTGTTTTCCATTCAGAATAAAACCTGGGACACAACTGAAGCAATTAAAACGAGAACTCGAAGAAAAGATCGCCGAGCAAAGGTCTATGGAATGGACAAAGCGTTTAGAAGAAAAAGAACTGAAAGAGTTAAGACAAGAGCAATCTGACGAAGATGATATCGACAAAATCGAAGCTGCTATCGAAGACAATGAAGTCAAGGAAGGTTCCGAAGGTAAATCAGCATTCAAATAATGTTAAGTAAAAAGGTGTAAAGGTATATCAAACAAAGAAAATAAAAAAGCCTTAATTATTATCACTTAAACTAATTATTATATACTAATTATCACTATTATAATAAAAAATTAAAAACAAGACGTTGTCCGTGTGGTAAAGTGCCAAGAACGCTGGCTGCATTCCCGCGTTGAATTGCTAAAGAAATTCTCTGCGCGAGGAATGAGCCAGCTCTCTTATCACCAGCGGCGTCGATTAAACGTGGCGAATTTTTTTTTTTAACTTTTTCGTACATGGTCCCCATGGACCAAAAGTTTCGATGCCCAGCGGCACAAATATATTATATTCACTTGAAAGTGATGCATACTTGCGCCGCTTGGCGTCTTTTGCGGCCTCCACCGCGGCTCCAGCTTTTTGAATTGTCCCCCTGAGGTGAGAAGGGGCTAACGTATCGACGCATGTAGCGTAACTTTGAAATAAGAATTTGAGAATATAACATATTAATATAAATAATAGGCTCAAATAATTAATATTTTATCGCGTATATTTTACATTATTTTATTCCCTGACGATTCGATTAATTGCCGTGGTTTCAGGTAGACCAGATGAAAGATGTCTATAGAAATGTTATGAAATTATTTACAAGTACCACCAATCATTTAAACATTCCCTATGTAAGTTATAGTCGTTCACTGTGGCCAGATGTCTGCAAGTAATGCGCCAGGCTTGAGATTTTATTAATTTGATGACTGGATCACAAGCATTTAGTACTAAACTTCTGAAGTTATATGATTATTTACGGGATATTTCCCGTGGTAAGGTTGTGGTTGTGTCTTCCCGTGAACATGGTGCATGTAACTGCGCCGAAATATCGGGAGCTCATTCCACAACCTTACCACGGTAAATATCCCGTAAATAATCATATAACTTTAGTGAACAACCGTGATAGTTTAAAACAGTGTTAAACTTCTGAAATTAGAATAACGTAAAATACACGCAATAAAATCCGATAAAAGTATTACTCCTGCAACCTGTAAGTCTGCATTCTGCGACAGAAGCGCAGTTTGCAGAAAGTAATTTACATAATAGAAACAAATAAATGTGTTATGTTCTTTCACAGAGTCTGATAGTGGAGAAGAAGAACCTATAGAAAATGACATAGAAATAAAAGATAAACCAAGAGTAAAGAATGCAATGGTTGACGAAGAAGCAGAGGAATCAGACTGCGTTGAAAACGAAGATGAAGGTCAAATTGAACAGAATGATGAAGGTGATAATGGTGTTGATGATGATGATGATGGCATTGAAGGTGATAATGATGATGAGTCGGAAAGCGATGAGAGCGATGAATCATCTGAATCAGAAGAAGAACAAACAGTAACAAAGAAAGGCAGGATTTTGAAAGCTTTTGAAGATTCAGATGAAGAAGATGCAACCGAATTGAAAGATCAAACTATCGCAGAAGTACAAGAAGCAAAAGGATCCAGTGAATCAAAGAGTGGCTTCAGTGGCGTTGGAAACTTTTTAACAAGTCAAATTGCTTCGCAAGGTAGTAAATTTCAAATGATCTTATATGTAAAGATGCATTAGATGCATCTAAATGAGTAGTCATTTGACAAAAATGTGTAGCTGCAATATAGTCACTACATGCGCTCAAACAATCGGCCTGTCCGTTTCTTTTGCTCTGATCATTACAGAGTATTTCAGTGATTGATTTTGAAGGTCTTTATAGTCATAATAATTTTCAATTTTGTTGAACTCAGCGTTAAGAGCCTGAGTAACAATATTATCTTATTAATATAAAATTTTGTAGGCTACTATCGCCTTAGCCCGGCGCCGGGGCAATAGAATACGGCACCGGTAACCCCTGCCTGTAGTAAGAGGCTACTAAAAGGGGACCTCCGGGCTCGGGATGATCAAAGTTGGGGCTTTGACCATCCACATAAGCGTGCCCAGGGAGAGAACGACAACGTTGTGTGACCAACGTTGTCATGGGTGGAGGGGCTGAGACAACACGGTTGTCTCGGGAGGAGCCGTAGCGCAGTGCCGAGGGCTCCGGTGCGTTCCTCTGGAGATCTCGGAGCCCTCTTGTCAAGCACTAAGGCTGGTCACCGGGGGGGTTTTAGTGGGTATAATCCCACATAACCTGGCTGCACCCCAATGCAGCAGGGTATCTTTAGAAGATTTCCCCCTCGAAAAAAAAAAAAAAAACATAAAAAAAGGCTACTATCGCCTTTTAAAATCTATACACAATGTTAGCAAATTATAAAATACTCATTAAGTTGTAAATTGAGGGTAGTTCGAGAAAAAGTTGAACGATTATATACTCCTTTGCTATTTCGTATGTTTATATTATGTATTGTATGTTTGTGTAAAGCTTGGCTTTTCTTTCGAATTCGGTAACAAGTGCGAAAGAGAAGGAGATATAAATACACCTTGCAGAGCTGCTCCAGATCATAGATCTAGAAATCGCAGTAAGATGTGATGGAAAACTTTTTATTTGACAAATCACAACATTTATTATTTGTAACTGTCCGTAAAATTAATGTTTATTTATAGACGATTAAAACCATCATAGAATATCTTCATTAACTCACATGTGAATTCCATTATTCCAGATGAAGAATTGCAGTTGGCCCAAAGACCGAAATCCACGTCCGATGACTTATTTACTAGTCAGGAGAGTGTCTTACTCGCATTAGAAGCAAAAAAACAGGCTAAAGATATTGTAGAAAGTGATGAAGCATTCACACAGACATTTTCGATTCTAGATTGTTCGAAGCCACAAACTGCCGAGTTGGACTTGAATAGTTCTGGTAAAACAATAGCTGTCGATGCTACACAATCTCTAGATATCGTAAGTATACCTGGACTGGCTCTATCTAAATCAAACTTACTAAACTAACTGCTACCCCGGTTTCAAAATATTCCCGCTATCCTACGGGAATATTTTTGGGGATAAAATGTAGCTGATATGTTTAATTATATCCTATAACAGGGGTGTCCAACATACGGCCCGAGGGCCACAATGCGGCCCGCCAAGGTTCCTAATCCGGCCCGCGAATGAGTCAAAAGTTGGGTAACCTTAAACTTTTTTTTGACGTAATTTTATAAAAAACGGAGATTCATAACTATATCACCTATATCAGTGTGCCTGTGCATGGAGTTACAAGTGAAACCTGCTGTGAATTCCGCCAAAAGGTTATAATTAAACCCTTTCTACCATTTTACTTATATTAGTCTTGATTTGCTCAGTTATAAAACATCTCTTGGCCCGCCATAGTTACAAAGTTAATAAATCCGGCCCGCCACAAAATTTAGTTGGACACCCCTGTCCTATAACATTTCGATTCCAAATTTTTTATCTGTCGTCACTGAATTGAGTAGGAACAAACTACACATTCACTTACAAGCTTTCGCTTTTATATTTATAATAATATTAGTGTGAATGGTAATGCTATAGTAGCTATCTAAGTAGTATGCTACTACTTCACTACGAAATTGCTGAACCTCGGGAAGTATTTCGTAAATGAAACCCTGTGAAAGTTTTACCCTGGAAAAATACGTTAAATTGAAAAATCGCGGGTAAAACCGCAGGACAAAGTTCTTGTCTTAATTTAATGAAGTAGATATATGGGGTTGACAATTAGAAACTTGTAACAGAGATCATATCTTGTACCATTTTACCCGACTGCGCATGAAGGATGGTTATGTTTTTTTATGTGCATTTATTGTAATTGAAAAATGTCAAATAGACAAAATACATTAACAAAATTCCCAATACAAAGGTATAAGCTATACTAACGCCACTTTAACCGTTGCCAACCCTATAGCAACACATATTTCTGAGCGGGCGAAGCTAAAGGACGCAGCTAGCTACAATTAATAACGTAAGCTCGTATAAGTTGAGTGGCCTGTGGCCTGCCCTAGTCTTCAACTTGTTGTTACATATAAGGCTTAAATAATGTTCTTATTTTATTTTTCAGAATAACATAGAAGACGTTACCTTGTATCCAGTAATCGACTCACAGGACATACCTTTACCGTCCCAAATACCAACTAACACTCAACTATCTCAATCTCAACCAATTGGTGAAGACATCCTAGCACTTTGCACCGGACAGTTCTACAATAACCAGTTTTTATCACAAGTTGACAGTCAACGTTTAGGCGATGCGCAAAATTACGATGCTTTTGACAATTACAATTCTCAAGACAGTCAAGAAGAAGACACAACGGAGGCAGTTAAAAACAATACTAATATTGAGAAAGAAAAAGAAAATATCACAACAAAAAATCCAAAAGAAACATTAGACTTTACAGAATTTAATGGAACAGGAGTCAACAATGCAAATGAAAGGAGTAAAGACAACCTCACAGATCCTATCGATCCCGAAGAGACTGGAAACTTCATAGAATTAAATATCAAAGAAAAAGAAAATAAAAAGGATAAAGCAGCAGATGATAACTTGAAGTCGATCCTTGATGAGTTAGCAGATCCAGAATTTGATTCACCGAAACCGAAATTCTTTGTTGGAATCAATATGCATAGAGATAGGGTACATACTGAAATTCAAATTAAAAGAAAATTGGTCATTGACTCTGACGATGAAACCAATGAACCTTGTGAAACAAACGAACATAAGACACTTAAAAAGCTCAAGAAAAAGAAGCTTGAGAAACGAGCTTTGCAGATTTCAGGTAAGAATGCACAGGTTTTTTTTGATGTCATGATAGGTGTCCTTTTATGTCTGATGTTAGGCAAAAACGTAGACTAGGAGATAGCACGCTTACCCAAAAGGAACCTGTTGTTTATTTACTCTCAATTTGAAGACACCGATATTGTACTTTTCGGGGAACAAGCGGGCGGAATCAAGTTGACCAGGATCTGTTAGACGATCGCTTAGATTCTCTCCAAATAGTCAATGAGTTCAACAACCTGCTGGGTCCCAGGGCACAACCTGCTAGGGTCCCAGGGCACACCCTTATGAGGGGCCAGAGTAAGTCTGATTCCCATCTTCTGGCGACGCCGACGACGGCCCAAGCCGAGGTCCGCACCTTCAATGAGCCCTTAAGCTAGTCGTCCACAGGCCATAAGTAAGACCCAACGCCATCTGCGTTTGCCAACCGCCCGTTCAAGCTGTCCATATGAGGCCAACAGAGTAGTCATTCATAAAAAATACATAAAAAGAATCAATTTGTGCAATTCTACGCCTCCACGGCCCACTCCAATCTAATAAAAAAAATGATTTTGTTTATTTGTTACTCGTTTCTCGGCGCCAGGACGATCGATCCTGGGTTATCTAACTGGGCTAGGCTCCTCACATATTTTTGTAGATTACATCACCATGTGAGGTCTGGCTTTAAGTTTACTAATTGTACGACGTAGTTTTCGGTGCACCCCATAATGTGTCCATCCATACCACCATAGTCTGGACTCTTTCATTTGTTCCGTGATTGGAAGAAGTGAAGCCATGAGCGTGAAGTTATTACGAAAGAAAAAAAAAACAACAGTCGTAGTTTAAACTGGGACCAGGAGCAAGACAAAGAAGAAGAAATTTTGTAGTAACTTCATATTTAAGCACCTCAAATAACGATTTTGTTGCGTTAAAACTATGATGAAGCAAAGACATTCTATTACAGAAACAAAGATTGTTTTTTTGTTTTTGTCAGCAGCTCTCGCTGTCGCGTGTTTAGGAGGTTGGGGGAAGGTTAATAATGCATACAAGCATAAGGGATTTTTTAATGTCTTAGGTGACAAACAAGCAGACGGGCTGCCTGATGGTAAGCAGTCACCGTCGCCTATGGATACTTGTAACACCAGAGGCGTCACAAATACGTTGCCGACCCTTTAGGACTCGTCTTTTGAAGAACCCCTTGTTGTAGCTTCTCGGAAACACCGTGGAAGGTAGCTCATTCCACATTTTGCAGGTATGAGGCAAGAAGGATCGTGTGATCGCACAGTGTGCGATTTCCACTGATCTATGATGTGTGGATAAGCCTTCAGGCGGTGGTGACAACAATACTATTTTAAATTACCTAGGCGTTGCTAGACTTCCTTCATAAAATGATACAGAAATCAATGAGAATTGTTACTATTTATGATGTCTAAAAATTTTAGATGATGAAGAAGAACAATCAGAATTAGAAGAAATTGAAGAATCAGATATTGAAGAAGATAATGTAGATCGACTTGTTGAATATGATTCTGAGGAAAATGAGGTAAGGCATCGTTGTCATTCATCAATACCATGAAGATATTCGCATGGGAAGGAATTAGGAGAGCGGAGGTCTTGGTAGATCAAACTACGATATCTGTAACCAGACAATTTTTTGCCAACTGCTCAAGAAAAGTAATTTTTTTCGTGTCTTTGTTTGCCTGTTTTCATCTGATCTCCTGTAGCTTAATCGGCTAGAGATATTTTGAAGTGCAAGGTGTCGTTAGATTCGTCTAATGTCGTTCGCGATTGTCACAGACTACATTTTGCAGTCAGGGTTCTTATTCATATCTTTCGTATATCTATACTAATATTATAAAGCGGAAAGATTTGATTGTTTGTTTGCATTGAATAGGCTCCGAAACTACTGAACAGATTTAAAAAATTCTTTTGGGAAGTTCCACTGTCCCCGGGTGACATAGGCTATAATCTATACCCGTGCGAAGCTGGGGCGGACCGCTAGTTCAGTATAACTTTGATAAATTACTAATTTTGACAGATTTTTTTATGGTAATTCTGTAAAATTTTCTTTTGAGTTTTGGCGCCAACATGAAAAAAACGTCATCTCATTTTCGAGTGTTAATGCGTCATAATGGTGGATATATATTTATAAGTGTTCGTGGAGGTGCTCGCGTGTGGGGAAGTGATATAACGCGGTGAAACGTGTATTTTCGTGTTGTTTTCAAAGCTCCATAGAATAAAGTCTCCACTAGTTTACTAGGGCATGACTTTGACTTGCTCGTGAAGTCGTGACTTACTTAGTCACGCCCTACTTGACTTGTTTGACTATATTTAATCAAACTTGATATTAATTATAATACTTAACACTGGCAAATGCACAAGAGTGCGACGCCAAAATTCTCACAGAATAAATATATAAAAAAACTTTTGACTCAAAAAAATCCTTTCCCGTATCCTTCCAGATCGAAATAAAGCCCCAGAATCCCAAGAAAAAACGCAAAATGACGGAGTTCTTCGAGAACGAAGCAGAACTAACGTCAGAGGACGAGTGGTTAGGGTCCGGTGATGAGGACGAGGCTGGCCTGGACAGGATGGAGCGGGAGGAGGGAGACGACGACACCTTCCACCAGGGGAAACTGCAGCGGGAACTGGGTCAGATACACATGTAAGTTGCGCTGACTTTACCCACTAAGAAGAGAAAAGACACAGGCTGCCGCTCAATGCGGCACAAATTCTGACGCGCGTTAAATAATGCTTATTACTCGGTATTGTCCCTGATTGGCTACTTCAAATTAATTAAGAAATTTGCCTTCTTTCATTGGCTACAATACAATTTCTTATTGCCATCAAAATGTGCAAACTGCTAAATATAGTCTGTCGAATACGCTACCTGAATAGGTGTTCCCCGATAGTTACACTCTGGGTTTCTTCCAGTCGTGGGTGAATAGGTTTCTTTTGGCAAGCGTGCTCCATCGTGGACTGCATCCTCGCTTAACATCAGGCGAGGCTGTATTTTATAGGCATCTTTTTATCCAGAAAAATCACGGGTCCGGTAGAAGTACGATAACCATGTTTCAGGCGAGACGTACTTGATCAAGACAAGCGAGAAGTGCGACTCATTCAAGAGTTGCTGTTTGAAGACGGCGACCTGGGCGGCGGCGGCAGACAACGCAGGTTCAGGTGGAATAATTTGGGTAAGATAATACAACATAAATAATTCGATTTAATAACAAATTAAAGAATTTAATGCAATAACTGACCGTCTGGGAATGGAAACCGCAAGAGCTAAGAACCTTAGCTCCAGGGTGGAAGTGTTAAAGTGCATCACACCTCTCGTTGCCCTAAGCCCTAAAAATATAGCATGTTTCATACAGTTCGTCTGATATTAGGTACCTCGTTGCAGGTACGCAGGTAAGATAGAAGAAAATAGATATTAACGTTTAGCATCCACCCCCCATTGTATAGTCGTACCACCAGTAGTACCATGGTTACTTTTTCCTAACCATGGTACCCCAGTCTACTACCTGTACACTACTGATACCCCAGTATACTACTGGTACAGTGGCCGGCAAACAACTTGAGCCAAAGTCGACGTAGTGGGGGTAAGTTCGCGCATGTACGACGACTGATCGGCCAATCGCGTGGACGCGTGCAGTCGGAATGCCCCCGCGCACCTCTCTTTCCACCAACGATAGCTTAAAATCGTCTATTGCGCACTCAAGGTCATGGCTCAAGTTGTGTGCCGGTTACTGTACCAGAGGTACTTTTTCATAACCTTAGTACCTCAATGGAACCACCTTAAGTTCCACTTTTTCAATATGCTGACTTCATGTTTTTGAGTGCACATCTAAGGGTCATAATGCACGACGACATTAACAAAGGATCACAGAAATTATGATTTTCAATATTATAATCCTATTTTTTTTATATTTTTTTTTAGTATTATACGGTTTTTTACAATCTTTTATTTCACTTTTCTTTTTAGTATGGGTCAAATCTTGCAACTGAATTTTAAAACAGTTATCCTCGACCATTGTGCTGAAATTTTGCATATACAAATACACATTTACTTTGGATGACAATGCAAGGTTAGCTAAATGACGTCATTCTAAATCCAATATGGCGGACCAGTTATTTTTAATCACCCTATGACATGGTTATCAAATGAAATAGTTTCCTGAGAAGAGTACGAAAAATAAAATGACGTCACACAAAATTCAATATGGCGGACGCTCCAAGATGCCAGAGAAAATTTTCTTATCTACCTTCATGATATGGGTTATATGGGTATCAAATGAAAAGGTTTGCTGAGAAAAATACGAAATGATTTTAAAGATTTTTTTTAATAATTTTATTTTATGTACAGGTGATGAAGAGACTGGAACTGTACCGGATGAGTTCGCTGACACGCAGGAGGAAGAGTTTGAATCGGAAGAACAATGGCGGAAGCAACGCCACGAGAGAGAAATGTTCCTCAGACAAATGGTTAGTATTTTTATTTGATGTCGGGTTAGCAAAAATTTACTGGTACTATTTGAGACAGATGTAACGCCTAATATCATCACCAGAGAGCGGAACCTAGTGGCAA
The DNA here is from genome assembly GCA_914767915.1 of Agriopis aurantiaria. Lineage (NCBI taxonomy): Eukaryota > Metazoa > Arthropoda > Insecta > Lepidoptera > Geometridae > Agriopis > Agriopis aurantiaria. Next base: position 7,540,364 of record OU612000.1, on the reverse strand, counting down.
AACAATTGAAGTGTAAAAAAGTTCACGCGGGCCAAACAGCGGGCGCAGCTAGTTGAGCAATAAGGTTCAAAACTACAAAAGTATTGATAGCTTGTATACTCGATAAAAAACAATGACCCATCTCCCATCTCTGTAACATTTCAATGGGGAGACGCACTGCTTATTTATCACACCGGGTGGCGCATTATCGCTGGTGTTGTTTCACTGTCAAAAGTGTCAAATATCAATAGATAATTTTAGTAATTACATAATAAATATCGTCTGGTATTAAAACATGCCTCTGTGTAGTGCATTTCAGTGGAAAAATAAAGGCACACAGTTTTCCTTCCGATGAGAAAAAATAATATTGATAATTTTATTGCATACCTACCTACCTTCCTACAAGATCAGCTTTTTTACCAGCTAAGGAAGAATTTCTTTTCTTTAACTCTTCTTTTAATTTCGCCACTGTCATTAGAGAAAACGTTTTACTGTTTAAAAGCATTCTTATTGTTTCATTCAAGAGCAATGTTTATAACCTCAAATAAACCACAAATGACAGCACCAGCGAAGGTAGCGCCATCTGAGATTAGTTTTGCCTGTGGCTTCTCATTGTTTTGCCATGACGTTCCGCTCTCTGAACATCACCATGCCTGCCTAAAGCCTGTTGGAATATATTATCTATGGTTTTACCACACCCCTACGAATGTTGCAACACTATCAATAAATTAAAAAAAGTATGATGTCTCTCTTCCGGTGTAACCAAAAAAAGAGTATTAGGTCTCACAATTATAAAATAAAATAAATAGTTTGAAGGCTGTTTTATTGAAATAATGACAATTAAACTTCTCATAGAGCCATCTTCTGTGCCAAAAATCTAACAAAACAAATTTTGCTAACATCAGGCTTATTATGGATGTCCGTTCGTGATTCGGATTGTGATCACGATCGCGTGCCGTCCCCTTCGCATCTACTTACTCGCAACACGCGCGTGAGCGAGATGGCACGCGATCGCGATCACAATCCGAATAACGAATGGACATCCATTATAAGCCAATGTTTGATAAACATGTTTTACCGAGACCCGGTTTAAAGGACTTCCGTGCATTGCGGCTGATCGCAGCTGCGCGCGTCTGACCCACGCTTCTAACGCGGCTGATGCGATTTGAAAATGTTTGGCGACGGACGCCCCAAGATGGCGGACAAAATGTTATCAAAAGATTATCAAATGAAAGGGTTTGCTGAAATTGCTGAGAAGAGTTCGAAAACCCTTGTTTAAAAAAAGTTTATTTTAAATTAATAATATTTATCTTAGTCTTTACGCAAAACTAAGGCTGTTTCTTTATTCACAACCAGTGGTAAAGAGTTTTGCTGTTGATTTTGGATGAAGGAAGAGTCGAAGCGCGCGAAAAGGTCTTATTTGAGTTAAATCTTATCTCGTCATATTTAAGGCTTACTTAACGTTGTAATTTTATTTTTCAGCAAAATAAAGATGATCCGGACGACAGCTTGAATGTAAGCGTAAACAGGACAACCATAATAAAGGCTAATCTTTTATCGAAGACCATGTCGAGCTTATTGATGGAAGTTAATAATTCTACTACTGAGAAGACTGAAAGCCCCACTGTTGAAAAGAAGACCGCTAAGGATATACCGAGCCCCAAGAAACCTTTTGGCCTGCACGTACGTACATAAATAATAGACATCTGTACTTTTGTTTAATTTATTACAACTAACAGGCTTATCGATGAATATAACTAAATACATTACACATACAGAAAAAATAAATTAAATTGGCTGTAAATCTCTGAGATATGAGCACTTCAAGTGTTAGGTGGTCCATAGAGAGGGGGATACTTTGTCCCTTTCTCGCAAAGCGTGTGTTAGTATAGCGCGTTTGTATAGTGCGCCTGAGGCGTGACGTCATAACTCAGTATACTGCGCCCTCTGTCTAGCATGTAATTAAAATACTAATAACTTATTTATTATTGAACTGATTTTAATTTTGTTATCGTTGATCTATTTATGATCAGTTTTTTATGAGGTAATAAAAAAAAGTCACAATGCCTAGTCTAAAATGCTTTATTGTTATGGTTTGCTCACACAATATGAGATCTACCTTTCTAAAGCATGCGAAAAAGTTCGTCCCGATTACAAAATTCAATCAATAAATTTTTGTTAACTGGATTTTCGGGCATAAAACGAAAAAAATAAATCTGTAATTGTCAACGAATGAATATAAAACAAAAACCATAACTTAAAATTGTTTATTTTATTAGTATCCACTTTCAAAATTTTATATCTAAGAATTTTACAGAAAACTATTTTTGTACTTGAAGTAATAACTTGATATGTTGAGTTCTCAAAACTTAAAAAAAACTGTATTGTTCTAGCAAAGTTACCAAGGGTCCCTGCTATCTCGCGGGCGCGGTGCTTTGGCGCGACTGGCCGCACTAGCGACGCCGCTGGCCGCTGACGACGACGCCAAAGTCGGCACAATAGGGCCCAACAGCAAGAGGAACTTCGTCTTCGCTGCTCTCACTCCAGAGGAAAAGGTATCGAAGGTATGTGAGAACCATTTTCATTGGGTTCTGTACTACCATTTCAAAGTTAGCAAGGGTTATTGTTTATCATTTACTAGCGACCTGCCCCAGCTTCGCACGGATGTAAGCTTTTTTATATATATAAACCTCCTGTGAAAAATTATGTACCTAATGGTGAAACCAGCATCAAGATCCGTTACGTGGTTTAGCAGGAGTTAGCGGATATACAGATAGGCGCAGAAAGCGACTTTAGCCTAGCTACAAGGACAAGAAAACTGTAAAAAATTTGAATTTCCAGCCATATGTGAAACGTACCACCTTAAAGGGCGTATTCCACAGTTCTAGTCTAATTATCCATTCAATATTTTCTAGATAAAGAAGCGGAGAGCAGAGAGCAACCCGATCACCCCAAAACTCGTCAAGAAAATAAGAACTGAAGAAAAGAATACTTCCAAGAGTAGCTTATTAGACCATTTCAAATTGTAAATTACTACTATTAGAGATCTAGATAGAAAGTGTATTTTTATCATTTAAATTAAATGTTAAAATAATATTTTATTTGGTGACAAATGTTGTAATATAGTATTTTTATAAATGTTACTTAATTCGTGAGATAATGACATCAATTCTGATGTTCTCTAAACTAAACTAAATTTGACAGCTCTAAATATGTTGCCATCCTTCTCTCACATATTAAAATGAAAAGAGAGGCAGATAATTTTAGTCCTGTCAGATTGGTTTAGTTTAGTGTGATAGTATCGACGCCACTGAAAACTGAAACTTCAAGGCGAGAGTAGACTGAAATGTGAAAGATAAATAAAACCTAGCTAAGAGAAAAACTATGCAAAAAACATGCCTTTTTCATACATACCCATAGGGTCGTTTATTTAATAAAGTGCTTACAAGGGGGAAAAAAACAATAAATCAAAACCTAAATACTATGGCAATGCTCACATACATACCCTAACCAAGAATCCATCCGTGATTCACCCTGGCACAACTGAATGACACAGTTGACACTAGTTGTGCTATGGGGAACTGCTGTTCCCTCTAGCACTACCTGTTACCGTTTACTGCTAGAAAATGAAAATGGTAAGAAGCTCCAAAAAATTACAGAAGAAAGTAAAGGCGAATGTACTGTCGTAGAAGGTAAAAAGGTACTCTTTTATTACTCTTTGTTGGAGTTATGGTAACATTACGATGTTATTTACAATGTTGGTAGCGTTGGAAGGGGATGCATCCTTCCGTTTTCTATACTATGGGCAGCGCTCTCGCTCTGTTATAGTTGGCTATCCCTGTTACTCTTGGATAAGCGAATATCTCTTTACGCAACCATCTCTGTCGTTTTTTCCCCTTTCCCCGTCCCGCTGTCATCCGTTCATCCGACAGGAATCGTGCTCGCTCTGTGTGCTGCCAGCTTCGCTACTTGTTAACTAGATCTGGCTATTTTTAATAACAAAACGATTGAATCATTATCAATAGTTTGTTATTAATTTTCATTCTATAAGGGTTTTTTTCGTTTACGTGAATCTACGTCTACAATCTACATTGTGACTTCCTATGTTTTTTATTAAGTAACTCAATTGTAAAACTATATTGGAATTAGATAATAAACTAAAAGGTTTTTTATTCATGGTACACGAGTTATCGTCGAACAAATAAACAAATATAGAAACAAACGTCCATTTGTTGAGGCAGAAAAGTCTTCTTCGCTCGGTCAACTATATCAAGCTTCTTTTTGCAAATCACCTGGCAATTATCAAAAACTTCAGAAAGCAGCAGTTGGCAGCACTGCAGTTCAATCAATGCTTTTTTTCTTGTGGCGGTGAGGGGTAGTGCGTATCGTGAAAGAATTTCTAGTCAAATAATAATCAAAAATATTCAAGTACTTCTAATAAAAGAAGTACGTTATCAAAATGGCAAGTGAAAACAATGAAATCGGCGACATAGTCAAGAAGTGTAAAATTCTACTGCTTGATATTGAAGGAACAACAACATCGATCAGCTTTGTTAAGGTAGGTCTACTGATTGACCGGCCGGTGTTTTCTTATATTGTGTTTTTAAGCAAAATCTAGTTCATAGAATCGTCATTTCTGGTATTTTGATCGCGTTTCCATAAAATTCTGAACTGGAGAGTGTGGAGACGTGCAAAATGGTCGCATTTTCGGTTTTGCAACATGGAGGACGGAATCAAAATGGTACCCCTTTTCATGTCGTTTTCATTGTCTGAATTTACCACGTGTTATTAAATGGACAGCTTCCTAAAGCTATGCATTTTGACTGAAGTATTCACGTTGTAACGTAGGGATGACTGTAATTGGTAAATAAATTATAATAGCGTGGTATTTTCGTAGTTCAACGCAGCTCTTCGATCGTGTACTTTCATAATTTTCCCGTAGAAATCGATTATCGTAAAAGGACGGTGATTTCTAAATTGTTACCAGTAGTAATGTTAGTTCTATGATTGAACCGCGAGATTTTACTACTTTACCTACCGACCGGCTTGAACAGCTGTTCGAAGCAGCTGGTCTGGCTGGTAAAAAAATGTGGAGCAGTTATCTGTCCTCTTTTAGTAAGCACCAAGTTAAATATGTCTGTCTTTGTCACACGCTCGTCAATCAAATCGAGTATCCACCTAAAGTATCCATGATTGTAGCTAATAATATTTTTTATTTGGCTGGGGCTTTCATTGTTGTGTTGTGAATATATTAAGTGAGAATGGAGTACATGTTATCAGTATTTTGTACTTGTTAACACATTTAGTTAAGTTGTGTGAGTGTGATTCTAAACAAAGCTTAGCAAATTAATAGGAAAATAAAATACCTATTCTGCAAAAAAGTTCTAATTGTTAAGAAAATCAATGTCTTGAAGGAATCTTCATAAAAATAAGTAAGCAGAGGAATATAATAGATAATAGGGGTTTACCGTACCTATTGATGAATGACATCAGCCACACCTGACTTCTTTCTAGGAATCAAATGGGGCTTCAGCTTATATAATTGTATTAAAAAGGTCAAGAAAACAATTCACCTGGGAAATATATTATACATGTCTTACCTTTAATAAGAACCTACCAAACATCACATTAGTAGAAACAACAAGTACAGTTCACCAAACTGAAAATATGTACCAAATTATGAAATTTTTTGACCGCTAAATAATAAATTGTTTGTACAGTGTTATTCAGAAAAAGTAGGTATGCTAAACAAAAAGGCAATCATTGTACTCATTACGAAATAATTTTACTACCTATTATAAAGCTGAAATTGCGTATTTTTTAAATAAAGATTAGGCTTGCGTTTGACCAACATCTCGCCTGATGTTAAGCGACGATGTGGTCTACGATGGAGCACGCTTGCCTGGAAGAAACTGATTCTGCAGTTACTTAGCTGATCCATCCCAAAGGTGAGAGCAGTACTCCATGCACGACCAAACTTGTGCTTGGTACAGTGATAGCAACTGTTTCAACGTGAGTACCGTCGCACCTTCGATAGGATACCCAGCTTTTTGGCAGCCAATTTAGTCTTGCTCTCAATATAGGAGCCAAAATTTGGGATTGATGTCAGAGAAACGCCCAAAAGCTCAAGCTGGTCAGTTAGGGGGCGTCCATAAATTACGTGAGGTGATTTTTTAAATTATCTGTCCCTCCCCCCCCCCCCCCCTGTTAATTCGTTCACTTGGACGACCTCATTGTATTTTGTGGTGGTACGGAACCTGAGCTGATTAATAATATGATGACGTTTGTAAAAAGGCTTCCATACTAAGGTTCGGCTAGAGATAGTAATGAAACGCTTTTGTCGCCAATTGGTTTTGATGTCACCTCGCCTGTTGTATATATTCTGAAAATAGACCACACTGTACATTGGCTGTTAGTGTACTAAAACCATCGTGCGCCTACGTCATTAAATGGGGGTTGATTAAGAGCCTCGAAATGCACTTCTTCATAATTCTGCAAGAAAGCAGGTTACACAAGTTATTTGTGTAACCCGCTTAAACTTGATAAACCTAATATATGTGTATATATGTGTTTATGTATCGAGGTCTCTCGGCGCTTTTAACCCGCCCCCTGTCTCTCATGATTCCACCAACACTAATGTTCTGTACAAGGGTGGGCTATTGCAAATTGGTATTTTTAATACATTGAACAAAATTAACTACCTAGATAGGATGGTTACAATCTGGGTGTCTTCAAATCACGAGTGAATCGGCTTCTTCTAGGCAAGCGTGCTCCGACGTAACCGCATCATCGCTTAACATCAGGCGTGATGGTGGTCAAACGCAAGCCTATTAGTTATAAAAAAAAAAATTATAGTGCATATTTACTGGACCATTATCACAAAATAATACCTATTTATTTTGTGCCATTGCCTGGTAAAATATTATGTTGGCCAATCCTATTGTCAAAGTTATTAAGGCTGCCCAAACCCTCCAACGAGTCTTAACGGTTGCTGTTACATGACAACATGACCCACTGTATGGAAAGAAAAACTTGAAAATCGTCTTTTCTCGCACTCGTTCTTGCGAGAGTGCGCCTTATTTTGTATGATACCAATAATAACCCTATATTTAACTTTTTTTTAATTTAATTTTTATCCGATAAACTTTGCAGTCTGGTATTTTTTTTTGCTGTTAATAATCTAGTACTTGTCACTCAAAGACCTTTGGTATAAAAGTTGTATTAACGTTATGGAGATATACCTAACGAACGCAATTTTTAGATTTGGATAAAATACACATATCAAATGATGGCACAAAACTTTTTTGAAGCTATTGGATCACAGGATCGTGTGCGATTGCTACATACTTTATTACTTACTAGCGGTCCGCCCCAGCTTCGCACGGGTATAGATTATATTATAGCCTGTGTCACCCGGGGATAGTGTAGCTTCCCAACAGGGAAAGAATTTTTAAAATCGGCCAATTCCTTTTTGAGCCAATTCGTTACAAACATACTTACATACAAATCTTTCCTCTTTATAATATTCGTAAGTATAGAAGTATAGAGGGCCAATATGCCCAGTTACTGTCAGATGCAAATGTGTGATGGTTGATCGCACGATATCTTCAAAGAACTTAATTACTAGTCTTTGTAATACCATTATCATACTTCAAAATATGTTTATTACAAATGCGACAATAACAGTCTCTCTGTTAATCTGTTAATTATTCAAGAACGGCTGAATCTTATTTCGATAAAAATTTGTCTAGGAAATAATGTGCACGATGAATATACGTTTTCTCCCGAATGTAGGAAAATGAAAGTCACGGGTAAAACTGTGAGGTGCACTCTCTACCTTGACGTACAGCTACGTACATACTCTCCCCAAGGAATGCTGACGCGACGTCGCTCGATATCCCGTTTTGGAAGTCGGCTTAGTTACAGGACGGCATAGTGGTCATTGAGCCAGTCAGTCCCATGAAATTGGACCAGTTTTTCACCGTTCTAAATTTAGAGATGTTTTCGTGGTAGATTGTGCTGCGGACCCTGAGGCGTGGCGGGCTGCGGCTAGGTAGGCTCGCTATCCGGTTTGGTTGGCGAGCGTAGTTCGTTCACCCACCAGCTTGCCGCATCGTAGACGATGCAGTTTCACTAGCCAGGGTATCACGTTATGCTAAATTTAAGACCTATTTCTTGGTCACTTGATACCTAAGAAAGAAGCTAATTGTTATTTGTTGCGGGGAAAAGGTAGCTTAACTACTTATTCCACTTTTTTCGTAAGTTTTTCTATACAGGTATGTATTTCGTTGACAGGTAGTAAGACGAGGTTCCCCCTTTCTTTTTATCGTTTACAATGCAAGTGTGCTGCAGCTGGGACCCTATTCTATTGCGATCGTGACTACCGCAGTCCTGTTTTTTTCTCATTAAAAATTTCGAGAATAAATGATAGAGAATCTCGATCGCGCCAGAATAAGGGTCGAAATGTTTTCGCAATTACCTATAGTTGTAAGTTTTGGGTCAGGGGGTGAGAAAGCGATCACCATGTTTTGCTGCTAAATATTTCTATCCTCCAGAGACTTCAAAATACCTAAATTATTTTCGTCTAATTACGCTCGGTTTATTACGTACTAGCTGATCCGACAGACGTTGCCCTGTCTTAGATCTGCCGAACGCGCGAATTTAAAATCGTCAAGTTTTCTTATAATTCTTATTAATGAAATCAGTAAAGTCGTTCTCAAGTTATGGCGTGACCAAGGTAAATAAGGATTCATATATATTTTTTATACCTATATAGATCTATCTAGATAGATTATTGTTTCTAAGAAACCTGGGGTGCAAGTACCGTTCTTTTATCGATCGTCAAATTGACAGTTGAGGTCGTCAAATTCGATAATATGCCATTTTTTCAGTACTCGCTGTGATCGATTCTATGGCATTTTAGCGAATTTGACGATCGATAAAGAACAGTACTTGCACTGCAGAATAGTTATCTCGGAATTTTGCAAAGCTGCGTAAGATACAAAGAGGATTGTTAACCCCTAAAAATAAATTGCTGATCTCACGAACTACAATTGACTACACTTTCTGAATAATAAATGGCATATTTAATTTCTTTAATGGTTAATGTTTTGATCGAACGGAGGAATAGGGTATTTGACTACTTTTGGGAAACTATTGCATATTATTGCCTGATATAATTGAATGTATACTGCTTTTATATTTTCTGGATATCAGTCGTATTTGCGATATAAATCTATGTTAAAGTTTGAATAAAAAAATATCGCGCCAAAACGCAGACCTGCGTCATAGCTCCGGTCGAGCGACTGATTGACGTCACACAGAACAAAACAACTGCAGCCAGGCAGCAAAAGTTTGATAATCACTAAATTTCTAATAGAAGTAATGGTTTATAAATGTTATGTAGTGCCACAATGTACAAATACTTCCATAAAGACACCGGAAAAACTATTAGTTCCTGTTCCAATGGACCCCAAAACTCGCAAAAAATTGTTGGAACTAAGTAGCTCGTAGAGAACCCAAAAGTATTGGAGCTAATTCAAGTGTTTCTATGTGCGAAGATCATTTTGAGGTACATATTTGAGTCTATATATTTCTATTAAAATTTGTGTTTTTATTGCATTACTATTATATGTACTGTTACTTTCTTTTTAAACCTATGACATAACCTAACAAAATAGTGATATCCACTTACTACAACATACTTTTTGTACAACTTGATTGAATGTTTTGCTTGGAGAACAATTAAAAATTAATACTTACATTGTAGTTTTTACGGTTTGAGTTCTGCAGCGTAGAAACAATGACGTAGATTATTATTGAAGAAATATGCAACCATAAATACATTAATTTTGGGTAAGTTACTGCTGTGTGCTTGCACAAAATGTTTCTCCATTCTTCTCACATTTAACCTCCGGACTGTTTTTGGTGAAAATTTCTGGATAAATCGCTCTCAAAATAGCTTTACAACATTAAATTCGCAAATATCAATACAAAATTTGTTTGTTTAGATCTGTGTGACGTCACTAGGGATGAAGCCAATTACAGACAGTTTTCGATCACGTGATCAAATGTCGAAAATTCCGTTATTTTATTCGCGTTTTTTACAAAAAAATAAGCATATTTTTAATAAAAAATCAATGAAATATGCTTTTTCATTATGTAATGTTTATGGATGATGTCAATTGGCATAATATTTTCAATACAGTCAAATACCCTATTACATTATCTGACGCAAAAAAGTACTCAAATATTGTCATATAGGTATACTTGTATACATGTACCATTTTGAGGTATGTACATGCATACCTATTCCCCTATGGAATCAAAGCCGAACTTCACCTTCTGGTAAAGGAGAGGAACTTACGATTGTATTTATTCGTCGTACCGGTTTTTCTACAATCAGAATTAATAAAATTTATATTCAAGCTTTACCTTGAGCCTTGTTTCCTTGTAAAATAGTTTTCAAGGATTCAAGTCCACCTGTGTGCTTCAAGTAAATAGCACCAGTATACTAAATGCGTAACTCATATAAATGCGTAGATTCATAAAATTAAATCTTTTTAGGATTCCTATATTATCTAGAAGACTTAAAATTCAATGAAAATTGAAACAAAAATGTGTCTTCTGAAAAAGTTTAGATAAAAATCTAGGTGTAGACTCTGTACAGCCGCGGGCAACAGCTAGTATATAATATTTGTTCCAGTTCCGGTAAACATATTATTTATTTATTAATATTAAAACGGCATTAAGCCAATTACATCAATTAATTACAGTTAAAAAATACTGTAACCTCATTTCTAACGCCATTTATATAAGGGTCAAGATTTTCACCCTCCCGGCACCCTCCAACCATCTGCTGAGGTGTCCGCGGGTATAGTGCGGGAACAATCAAAACCGCCTTTTAAAAATTTGTTTTACCGTTATGTTAGGTACGCGAGTTTACAAATATTCAGTAAAAGCTAGTCGCAAGAAGTATACCTTAGTATAGGTTCCAACGCGTTCCCGCATAAAAGGATTAACTTTGCCCGCGACGCTTTCACGCGAATGATTAGAGTCTGTTTTGTTATAAGTTTTATGGTAAATCGACACCGCTTTATGGTTGATAATACAAAAACCCGTACGAAGCGCTTTGATTCCACTTTTATTATGCGAACTGCTAGTCCGTGGAATGCGTTGCCTGAATGGGTGTTCCCCGATGGTTACAGTCTGGGTGTCTTCAAATCACGAGTGAATCGGTTTCTTCTGGGCAAGCGTGCTCCATCGTAGACCGCATCGTCGCTTTATATCAGGCGAGTTGGCGGACAAATGCAAGGTTATTATTTTAAAAAAAGTATATCGATTAGATAGAGCTTATTTTACGTTTATTTATGGGAGAGATCGATAATAACGCACGCTACTACGCATGGTAAGAAATGGAAGTGGTTAGTAGCACTTCCACTGCCACGTACACTAAGCAAAACGATGCAGACGATGCGTAGTAGCTACTTGCAACTTGTACTTGATACTTGTACTACGCATCGCCTGCCAGCGCCTTTACACATACTACGACTGTCTACGACGCGCCAAAGCATGTGCAAGTTGTACACACTACAACCAATCCGCGCGGTCGTAAACCCTCGCTCCCCAACTACTATTGCGCAGTTAAGATCATTTGACCCTCGACGCAAAAATAGGGGTGTTATAAATTTCACGTGTGTCTATCTGTGTTCTGTCTGTGGCATCGTAGCTCCCAGACGGCTGAACCAATTTCGGTAATTTTTTTTGTTTGCTTGAAAGGTGACTTTATCGAGCGTGTTCTTAGCTATGATTCAAGACGGTCTGTCCAGTCGTCTGAAGATTATTAGCTCTTTTATAGGGGTTTAAAAAAAAAATACTTGACTAGCTGCGCCCCGCGGTTTCACCCGCGTAGTGATGAATAATAGTGATGAAAAGTAGCCTAGAGATGTCACTCTCTGGCTCTTGAACTATACTCATGCAAAAAATCAGGTCGATCCGTTGTTCCGTTGCAGCGTGAAAGAGGAACAAACATCCATACATCCATACATACAAATTTACACGTTTATAATATTAGTAGGATGTTCAAGATGTTACTGATATGACGGGTACTAGTCTTAAGTTATGAGTTCATAAAACTATGAACACAATCGAATTTTGCATTTATCATGAATCTTTCGAATATTGAAAAGCGATCTGATTAATTTTTGTGCATGGTCAAGTAATAATTAGGGATGCATCGATATTGCCGATACGATACGATATATTAGGAGAGCTTTGATATCTCTCGACTTCTTCTTTGAGAGAATTACACAATTTGCAACGAACATAGACGAAATAAGGCGCGCGTTTACAAAACATTTTGAAGCGCGAATTTTGAAAAGTGTCGTATGGGCATTAAAAACGTCGATGCCGATATATCGGCAAACCCAAAGTATCGCCGATATATTGGTATCGGATGCATCCTTATCCCTAGTAACAATAATCAAGTATATGTTTCCAACATGACATGAAAGGTTTCCTCCTTCATTTTTTTTAATTCAAAACTATATTTTTTATAAGAAAAAGAAAACGTTTTGTAATTGTCCTATGATGTAATCATGCTAGACTAGTAGTAATGCCAGCCACATAGCCGGGAGATATTGCGTTATGAATCCGTAATGAAATGGAGCAAGCACATTTGTCAGATAAATGCTATAGTCTCGGAACTACGACGAACTTAAAGGTTTCAGAATTAATTTACCGTCGTGGTGACCACCATGCCATATAATATCTTACAACACATTTGCTCAAAAAGTGCACTTACGAAGCCTTTATACATCGTTCGAAAGTTAAACATTACGCATCATACAACGGAGCGTGCGGTAATGAATTTTACCGCACGCTCAGATGTATAGCACCGTGCGTGTACTTTACGGTATGTTTTTAATTTCCATTTCCATAAAAATTGTTTCATTTGTAGCCTTTTTTTCTCGCAAATGTGTTGTAAAACGTTGTATGGCACACGTGCGGATTGGTTTTTACAAACTCGTGACTATGGTAAGCCTTCGACTTCGTCTCGGGCTTACATTCGTCTACTCGTTTGTAATAACCAACTTACCGCACTTGTATCATAAATAACTATTCTGGTTTACACATGAGCCATAAAACAAAGACAGGAAGAAACCCCAATAGCTCACAGTGCATTTTTTTGATTAGCTAATTTGTCGATGTGTGTGTGCCCGTATGGTGATTAGTAATAATATAACCCCCAGAATATTACGCACTTGAACAGTCAGTGATTAGGAGAGAGTTTTATCCAATTTGGACACAGATTAAACTATAAATATAATTCCATATCTATTAATTAATAATAGTATAGTGTATGCTGCGTAGTATAGTGTGTTGGTTACTTGGATACCCATGCACATTCATATCATCACATCATCAGCGGATAAACGTCCACTGCTGAACAAAGGCCTCCCTTTTATAGAGGTGTGTTGCCATAATCCCCACGCTCGGCAGGCGGCTTGGGGATCGCAGTTCGTTCACCGTGTACTATTAGAATGCTGCTGCCCACCTTCCGGTGGTTCTGGTCGCAATTTTAGGACATACCCGGGTCCATGCACATTATCCGCAATTTATATTTGATTCAAGAATCAAGATAAGACGTATTTTCATGATTTTGTACGATCAGGGAACCCTGCTGCAAGCTCAGGTGCCCAAAATCTTTTATTGATGCTAATCGATGATTTTTAAATCGTTTTATTGACCTCTCCATTATAATAGTTGATTGATTTGAACTTTTCCAATTGTTCTAGGACAAATTGTTTCCATACGCCGAGGCTAACGTGAAGGAGTTCCTTGAGAGCCAGTGGGATACCGAAGATGTGAAGGAAGCTGTGGCTGCGCTGAGGAAGCTTGCGATTGAGGATGGGGAGCAGAAAGTTGAGGGTGTTGTCGCTATTCCTGGAGAGGTATTTATTTTAGTAACTGTAAAGTATTTCTTGGGATAGTCTAAAGGGTGTCAGAATAGCCTTGTGTCCTAGTTTAATTTATTACAAATAACAGGCTTAGAGCGAGATTACTAAGCATCTTCCACTGCACTGGCAATAATCAGAAAGTGTTGCAGACGATGCATAGTAAAAGTTACAAATAGCTACTAAGCATCGTCTGCATCGTTTTGCTTAGTGCAAGTGGCAGTGGAAATGCTACTAACCACTTCCACTTAGCAAAACGATGCGTAGTAGCTACTTGCTACTTGTACTATGCATCGTCTGCAAGCGCCTTAACGGACATTAGTTTATTATATAAAGGGTTCAAAATTTGTAAACAATTTCGTTAGAGAACTATTCTTCTCACAAGCTAAAACATAATTTCACCATTCAACTAGACGTACAGCCAATGTTAACGCACTTGTATACCTTTATGCTGTTTTAACCCCCAACACAAAAAGAGGGGTGATATAAGTTTAACGTACAGTAGGCACAGCGGATCTTTGTGTCTCTGAAGCTAGCTGCAAAGTTGCGCAGCAGCAATTTTTGTGTCGCAAGGGGTGTGCTACTTGCGCAATGGTTCGCAGAGCCTGGCTTCAGAGACGGAAAGATCTGCTGTACCTACTGCATCTGTGTGTCTGTATGTGGAATCATAGCGTAGCTCCCAAATAACTGAACCGATTTTGATTTAGTTTTTTTGTTTGATTTTATCGATAGTGTTTTAGCTATGATTCAAGAAAACATTTATCAGGGGTAACATGCCTCCTCCACCGAGTCATTGTGACATTTAGTTCTATTTTTGTTTGTGTTCGTTTTTGATAATTTCTTGATGTACACAGTGTAGGTGGACTTAAATAAATAAATCTAAATAAAATAAACTTTCAGGATGCTGGCAAAGATGAGCAGATTGATGGTCTGGTGAAGAGCGTCAAATGGCAGATGTCGGCTGATCGCAAGGCTGGTCCACTCAAACAGCTGCAAGGCTTGATCTGGAAGCAGGGCTATGACAAGGGAGACATCAGAGGGCAGTGAGTATAATATGTTTGATCACAAATAAACTGAAAATATTTTTTCTGGGTAACTTTTTTTATGTTCTTGGTTTAGATAAACGTCACTTACGAAACCAAGGGTTTGAGCAGTAAATAATATCTGTAGGTTTTTGTAACATAACAAAGAGCCTGTGCAGGAATGCTTAGGGACAGATAAGCTGACAGAAGAGTTACTTTCGTATTTATAAGCTGCGTTCCGCAGTTTTATCTGCGATTTTCCAGTTTTCCGAGGTAAAAAGTATCATATTATGTCCCCATTGGGATGCACCACAGACCTATATGCAAGTAGACGCCACAGGTCGACCTACCTTGCTTGTTATATTTCCAATACAATTATGATTAATCGTCATAATTGAATCTGGGTTAAAATCAGTCTGCTCAATCGGTGCCGCAACAACACGTGTCACTTTGAAACGAAAATGGGTAATTGTGCAATACTGAGTTGTAAACATATCGCAAATAGAGGTGGCTGACGGAATAAAGATATTTCTTACGAGGTACGAATAATTTCACACTCGTTAGTTTTCATACAGCTTGGACCGCTTGTGAAGTTTACTTAGATATAGGTCTGTGGGATGCACAATACCTACATCTACATTCCAAAATTCATCAAGACCGGTCCAGCCGTTTAGTTGTGAAAAGGAAACCAAACTGACAGATAGAGAGAGGCACACACTGAGACAGACTTTCGAATTTATAGATGTGACTTATTATATTCACCCTAAACTAAACTCATTTCAGCGTGTATGACGATGTCGCCCCCGCATTAGCTCTGTGGAACTCCACCGAGGGCCAGAAGGTGTACATCTACTCTTCTGGATCTGTACAAGCTCAGAAGCTCCTCTTCAGTCAGTCGGCGGCCGGAGACCTCTTACCCCAAATTGAAGGCCACTTTGACACGTCTGTTGGCGCCAAACAAGAGGCCGCCAGTTACACTGCTATTGTTGAGAAAATAGGCTTCAAGCCTGATGAGATACTGTTCCTCACAGATATTGTCAAAGGTAATTTGTACTACGCTAATTTTATTATTGGCTCAATGCCAGCTCTGAAACTCCTCTTCAGTTGTTTTGCAGCTGGAGACATGCTGCCTGGCATTGATGCCCAAAACAAACTGACGCGACGAGCCGTGTCTGTCGAAATGCGGCGTGCTTTAGATTTTTGTAATTTGAAATTGTGCTGTATGTTATACAATGTAGAGCATATAGAGCTCACATTTCAATGCTTTGTTTCTAGTAAGTCCACTGTAAAGTAGCTGTGATTGTGATCTTAAATAGTTTTTTATAAAGCGAAGTCGCACAACGAGCTGTGGAGAGCGTTATGCTCGGGGTTTCTCTACGAGATCGAATCAGAAATGAGGAGATCCGTAGACGAACGAAAGTTACCGACATTGCTCACCGGATTAGCAAGTTGAAGTGGCAGTGGGCAGGGCGGCACATAGCACGCAGAACAGTTGGCCGATGGGATCGAAAGGTTCTCGAATGGAGACCATGGATGATGGATAGGCTTGTATTTGACAGCAATCTGACCTGATGTTAAGCGATGATGCGGTCTATGATGGAGCACTCTAGCTTAGAAGAAACCGATTCACTTGCAACTTGAAGATTGTAACTATCGGGGAACATTCAGCCAACACATTCCACAGCCTAGCGGTAGGCACAATAAAAGTGGAATCAAAGCGTTATGTATGGGTTTTCAGAATATTAACAATGAAACAGTCCCTCTGACACGGTTTAACGTTGTTTGGGACCCTAAAATGTCGAATGTCGGGAGTGAATTGGTTTATTCTAGACAAGCGTGCTGGAGTTTTGGCACCAACGTGGAAAAAAAAAACATATCGGCTCGTTGGATTATTTTCCTAAACTGTGTATTTTAGAGTGTTAATGTGTACTAAATGGTGAATTATTCATTAAGTGCTATTCACTAAATGGTGAATTATTATTCGTAAACGTGCTCGAGTGTGGCTAAGTGATACAATGAGGTAAAAAGTCTTTTCGTGTTGTTTCCAAAACTCCATAAGAGCATCTTGTAAAGTCTCCACCACTTTACAGGGGCATGAGTTTGACTTGACCGTGACTTACTTAGCTTGAATCTGACTGTGACTATGTTGGTATGGTAATAGTAGCAAGGATCAATCAGACATCAGACATAATATAATATGATAGCCCGTTGGTCTAGTTCAGGGGTCTCCAAACTTTGAAGCCTTGGGGCCATAATATTTTTTTCGGTATGTTGCAAGGGCCATAGCATGGACTAGTCTTAAGCTGTCGCGGGCCGGATTGATGGCAGTAGCGGGCCGGATTTGGCCCGCGGGCCATAGTTTGGAGACCCCTGGTCTAGTTGGTAGTGATCCTGCCTTCTGCGTTTGGGGGCGTGGGTTCGATTCCTCCCACTTAGGACATACATTCATGTGATTTGTTCGTTTTGTGTGTTTGTTCTATATCTGGGTGTTAATATCTATTTAAGTACGTATTTAAAAATATCTATGTATGTATATCAGTCTCTGGCAGCTATATAAGGGTTGGACTGTGTGTGCAAATGTGTCCCGAATATTTATTATTATTACCATTTATTCAAACTTATACACTGGTCTTAGCCTGGACCTTTTACAGGCAATGGTGGGGCCGAAGCTAACACCAAGAGGCCCCATTGAGTACAAAATTTACAATTATGGGTATACAATGGAATATAAAACTATTGTGTTATTATTATTCATGTATTTATTTTCTTTCTTAGATTTAAGTTTTTTTTAATATATAAAAACAAAATATTATAAAAAAAAACCTAACCCTAGGGTGCCGCCGGCAGCGGGGCAGGGCCCAAGCTACCGGTGGTTAGGGCTGCAGAGTGAGGAACCTCCTGACAATACGTGCCGTGTCAAGGATTACCGCCTTCTTATTATTATTTTCACTTTATTTATTTTATATCTTAATTTTTAAGTTTTTTACATCAAATATATAATAAAAAATTACATAAAAAACGTAAAAAAACTTAAAAACTAGGGTGCCGCCGGCAGCGGGGCAGGGCCCAAGCTACCGGTGGTTAGGGCTGCAGAGTGAGGAACCTCCTGACAATACGTGCCGTGTCAAGGATTACCGCCTTCTGCATCTGACCCTTGACCCAACCATCTAGCGAGAGCCTCTTAAGATGTTGGTCGAGGCTCTTCGCTATAAGGCCGTTCACCGATACGACTATCGGGACAATGATCGTCGAGTCAACATCCCACATGGCGGTAACCTCGTGAGCCAAGTCAAGGTACTTGCTGAGTTTGTCCTTCTCGGCCTATTATTATTATTTATTATTATATTCACAAGTTCACACCATTCTTCTATCGTTCCAGAAGCGGAAGCAGCTCGCTCGTCCGGCCTCCAGGCCGCACTAGTGAGCCGTGAGGGCAATGCTTCCCTCCCTGCCGAGGCCACATCCTCCTACCCCGTGCTCCAGAGCTTTGACCAGCTCACTGTCACGAACAAGCGCAAGCCGGAGCCCCAGGTGCCTTGACTTCTGTTTACCCCCACGCTTCATGCATGCACTGTAGATACGTAGTTAGACCGGTGAGTATGGTGAATGGTGGTGGTTGTATAATTATATTGTACGGAGGCAACATCTTGCGGCGTAGGGTTAAGCTGCACAATGAGACGTAGGCATTTTGAATATGAGTTAAATGCATTTTTTTTTCATTAAATATGATAAATGGATCAACATTATCAGAACAACAGATCAGCCCACCTTAATTTATTGCTAGACAGGCCTCTCCCAAGGCACCCTACTCGACCCTTTCTTCAACATTTCGCTTCCAGTCTGCCAGCTGCCTTATTGTAAATGGTCTCTCCATTTTCACTTTCAGTCTGCCAACTTCCTTGTGTAAATCGTCTCCATCGCATCTCAGGATGTCACTATGTTTGCCGATTCGTGGTCTCCACTATAGAATACGTCTACCCCAGTGGTTATCAATTCTGCAGCAATTTGCTCTACGATCTGGATATGATCCCTTAGAGAAATGCCAAGTATAGCTCGCTGAACGACCTTGCACTTATGGGCCGCTCCAATAAGAAGTGACCACGTTTTAGCAACGTAAATCATCACAGATAGATTACATGGGTTTAAGACGTTTTATCCAATGACAAGAAAATATTATTACTATATTGTGTCATCTTTCTGTGTTGTTATCTTAAGTCTCGTTTATGTAGCCTGCCACAACACCGCAAACTGTAGCCTAAAAGTATAAACGCACTTAATAATATTCTAAAATCAAATTTAAACTGGCAAGCACTTTCCGCACTGCATTGCACGTACAACAACAAATCCTGTTCTGCTAGCACTGTAGAAGTCGATTACTGAAAGATTTGTTACTACTCTGTTCCACTTGGATATAAAAAGTAGGAAGTAAAGCAAGTACTCACCTATGTGCACCTCTACAGGGCCAAAAAAATCAGCTATTCCATACATTTTGTCGAGTGTCAATGACCATTTTTTTATGGAATAGCTGTTTTTTTCGCGATTTCAAGTTTGGTCCCATAGTAAAAGTTGTTCACAATGACCGCCTTTTGGTTTAATACAGTATATATGCGTAACTCTGTATAGGTGTATCACGAAATGTATCAAAAACGACTAACCCAAAAGTAAATACGCTTCGTTCATGTCACCACGTATTCAGCTATGAGCTTCCGAATTCGACTTTATGTTCAGCCTCGCGCCAACATACTCAATGACACATTACCTGATACACCTCTAAGTGAGAACCCTGCTTTACAATATTTTGTACCTGATAGGCTTCTAAATGCTTTCCACCTGTAAGACTTTCACCTATATTTACAATAATGTATCTCCACTAATAGTTTTTAAGTTTTAAGTGTGCTTGTGCAAATATAAATATGATAAATAATGCCAAAGCAATTGTTTTTGTAATTTTATTTTACCTGTAAAATGGCTTAATTCTGTTATGTACATCTGTAGAGAAAAAAATAAAAATATCAAAATATAGTACCTAGTTTTTTTTCCTAATCATAAATTGCATGTTTAATTTGAATTTGTTGGCCGTGGTCCTACTGTGTAGTTTATTTTTCCTTTAGCCCTACTGGTAGGACTACATACAGTCAATCTTAGTGTCCCAGAGATTTGGGTACCTCATATTTGTCTGAATGCAGTTTGGTCAAATAGTAGCGTCTCGAAAAGCTTGCATTCACGGAACCATTATGACTTCTGGACACAAAGATTGGCTGTGGTCCTACCAGCAGGACCACGGAACATAAAGTTGGTATTACCCATGATGCTACGTATTAAACTAGTAGGACTACGGGCAACAAATGTTTTTGTTGAAAGTGTTACAATACATATGTATCCTCCTGCTCACTGAATTTTGCACACGATTCTAGAAGATGATAGATAGGTCGTACAGTTTCATTGCAATGGAAAGACAAAATGCTGCATCAAGCTGTAAACACATAAGCCTAGCCTTTTATTACTGCACAAAGCTAGTAAACCTTGCAGGTGGCAGGTATGGCCACTGTATTTTAAATAGCAATATACATGAATGCTACTAGTAATTTTGTTATAATTTTTATACCAGGAGTTGTATATTCGAGTGATATGGCATTTAATAGTCTTAATTTTACCATACTTTTCAAAGATATTGAAATATACATTTGTATAGGTACCTACTTCAAATTCATTGTGATAAATGTTTATTTTATATTCTCATCATTTCAGGAACAAGAATTACCCGCCAAAGTACCTAAGACTGATGTTGAAGCTAATGTAAAGACTGCAGCTGTAATGGAAGTCTCCGAAACTGCTTCAGAGATTGTTTCGGAGACGGTAGCATTATCTGAGACAATTCCTACTTCTGAAAATATCACAGCCGAAACTACTACTGGTGCCGAACCTGAGAAAATGGAAGTGGAAGAAGAGGTTTCTATTACTGAAGCAGCAACTGTCACCGAACAGGCTAAGGAGGTATCTACGGAGGCTGAAGAAACTGCCATCGAAGAAGTCACCACTTCCAACGATGCTGGCGATGCGTCCGTTTGCAACGTAAAGCCTATTGTAGAGGAGAGTGTTGAAAAGACTGATAAGAATGAGACTGACAAGATGGAAACTGAATCTACTGAAAATGTTGAAACAGTTGCGACGGTTGTTTATCCAAAGGATCAAATGGAAGAAAAGGTTGACGAAGAAATAGCCCCTGTTGCCGAGGAGCCGCCTGCTGTTATTATCCAGGACGTCACAAATGACCAAGAGATTGCTAGTGAGGGTATAGAGATGGTTGATGATTTGGTGCCGATTGTCGAAGAACCCCCGACTGAAATTGAGGATCTAAATAATGTTGCAGATGTGCTTGATAAGGAGTGTGATGAGATTATGCTAAAGGTGCATGATGTTACCAACTTAAACAGAATGCCGGTCAAGCCCATGCTAAACTCAATTGCTGAAGAAGACATGGAAGGTGAGAATGGCGAAAATACTAATGATATTATGGAAAGTATTTTGGATTCTGAAATGGAGCTTGGTGTGAAGCCCTGTGAGGATATTGATATCAATACAGTGCAAGATATTGCAGATACAAAAGCTGATGCTGCTGAAGTTATATCTGGGAATGTTGTTGGAAATAATACAGAAGTAAATAAAGCTGAAGAAATCACAGCAGAAATACCTGTAGATGAGAATATCGTCAATGAAACTGCTGTTGAAGACAAATCAGAAGAAACAAAAGAGGCGAATTGCTCGGAAACAGTAACAGAAGTAGTTGAGGACAATGTAACTGCAGCATCAACAGAAGTAACAAATGGAGCCGTACAAGAATGTCCTGTTGATGTTCTGCCTGAGTCTGAACCAATAACTGAAGTAGAAAATAACGAATCAAAAGATGTTGCCAAAAAAGTTGCTGAAAAAACATCAGATTCAAAAACAAGCCCTGTAGAGCCAGATGATATAAAAATGGAATCTGAAGAAAGTTCTGTCGCAGTGGTTGAAGCACAATCTGAATCAAAAGAAAGCGAAATTGAATTAGTGGATAACGTCAAACCTGTGGAGGTTCAAAAGGATTCAGAACAGAGTACTGCAGTATCAGTAGACGGTCAAGTCATAACAAAAGAAGCTATTGAAGAAAAAATAGACAATAAAATGGAATCTGATGATATTGCAGAAGTAGAAAAGAATGAAGCTGAAATAAAAGAAAGAGATCTGGGCCAAATAGAAAATAAAAATAAATCTGAAGAATGCAATGTAGAGGCAGAAGATAACAAAATGGAGTCTGAAGAAAGCGCGCCACAGGAAAGCCAAGCTAAAGAGAGCATTATCGAACCAGAGGTAGTTGCATCCGAAAGCAAAGTAAATGAAAATGACAATGAAACGCCAACACCAATCGTACCTGAAGCAGAAACAGAATCTAAAGAGAGTGCGTCTAATGATATAGTAATGGAAACTGAGGCTACAGAGAAAGTTAACGGAAACATGAATGGTGAATCTGAAGTGAACCAAAATGGCGATGCTAGCAAAGAGGAGGAATTGAGTGCGCGGCTGTCTGTAGAAAACGGAGATAAAGAAAAGGAAATGAATGGTGCCAACGGCAACGGGGATTCCTCCAAAGTTGAAAAGGGACAGGGCGACAATAATGAGACAGAAATACCCGATATTAAAGTAAAAACTGTCTCTACCGACGAGCCGCGCACCGAACCCATAGAGCAACCGGTGGAAGCATAAGGTCATTTGGTGAGTGCTTACTTTCATGTGTTAAGATTAAAATGAGTAGGAAAAATTCTAACCCATATTTCGCACCATCCATGGAAGACTGGCGCAAACACACTTGCGTCAATATTTTTTTATTTCACCATTGGAGGATAATCTAATACTCAAAATTCCTCAAATTAATATTTCAATAAATGACGGACATAATATGATTCAAAAAATTCGTACGAAAATATATTTTTCAAAAATTCCCTGGTAAACTTATGTAAGTTTTGTTACGCATATTACTTTTGTAGGCTTGCCTCTTAATATTAGCTTAAACGAAGTTAAGCAATTATTATACGTCTTTCAAAAAAAAAAAAATTACATAAATGAACTTACATACTTTTTCCACGTGATAAAATACAGAAATATACGCGTATATACAAGTTACTATAAATTTCCGCATTATTTTCCCGTGGAAGAAAAAAGTATCATATTTTACGTACTAAAGTTTTATGAAAGTGGACTGGAATCAAGGCGGTAACTCAAAATAAAACCATGTAGTTCGTCTAATTTCCGTAGCAACAAAGCGTTAACTTTAGATGTTTCTAAATTTCATATTGTTATTCCGGGGATTAATGGAGTAACCACCTTATTGCAGATTTACGCAAAAACTGCTAGTTTTTCTTAAAAATAAAGTATATAAGTATCTGTAAGGTATTTTTTGCCAGCATGTTGCTAAAGAAACCAATTGTCTAGGTCTTCTAATTGCTCCGCAAATCAGTTTTTTGACGCTCCTGTAAAGTTGGTGTTTTCAACTTACGCCAGTCTTCCATGGGTAGTGCGATTTTCCCAATACTCAGTTTTTCTTAAAATCTGTTAACCACTTGCATTCATATTATCAATTTTAATATGTAATACCATACCAAGTTTCATCAAAATTGGACATAGGATACCCAAAAATATGTTTGTATAGAAAGGAAAGGCTGAAGATGACTAACAGCATTCAGTACAGGACCCCGTGCGCCCTCAGTACTCCACAGTCTCCACACGATAAAATTTAATTAGCAATTTACTTTAATTGCTAACCAAATTGTCTTATGTGGAGTGTAAAATAGAGTCTACAAGTATAAATTGGAAAGTAAAAAAATCCCCCTGATAATAAAGCTGATAATTTTCAAACGGCTAAACCGATTTTCTTGAATTATAGCTTTACACTTGATCAAGTCACCTTTTACAACTTTGCACCTGACACAGTCCCAGACTAGTTCAGGAGCCTATTGAGCAACACATTATGTTAAATCGAAATTAATGTGCTTGCAGGATCTATTGTAATTGAGGCCTGTGGATGGCTCTGAATTTTTATGGTTAAACTTGGTGTGGCACCTGGCGAACGACATGCATTTCTAGTTACAGAGTTGTCAAGTATAACTAGTTTTTTTAAACCCCCTGATGATGGGGCTTTCGATCTTCAAACAGTTGAACAGATTTTATTGAATCATAGCTAAGAACACTTAAGATCAAGTCACCTTTAAAACAAACTAATTCAAAATCGGTTTTCAGCCGCTTGGGACACAACGCTGAGCTACTTACCACACAGATACACATGTTAAAGTTATAACTAGAGATGAAACGGATATCCGGTATCTGGCCAAAATTTACCATACGGCCGGATACCGGATAGTAAGCAAGTATTCGGCCGGATACCAGATAAAATAAACGAAAACCCGTTGCAGACCATGCTAAGTACAAGTAGCAAGTGCCTACTACGCATCGTCTGCTACGTTTTGCTTATTGCAAGTGGCAGTAGCACTTCGCGCTGGTCCTGTTAACACTCGTGCGAGTTGTGCGCGTCACCGCGCGAGTGGCTATTTACGTTTGAACGCTTGTACTTGCAAGCTACTTCGCATGGACTGCAACGGGCTTTAGGAACTTTATTTAATGCAATCAACAAATATAATTACCATATTTTAATTTTACAACAAAAATACTTCTATAATAACCTGAAACTACTACAGCATGTTTATAATAACCTCAAGTGATCGTGTTTGTAATTAATTCAACAAGACATTGAATATGCTATGCATGTTGCTAACTTCGCTCATGAACGAAAATATCTGAATTCACCTGTCCGATCGTTTGTGCGCTAGCTAGAGTGCTTTTCATGAAAGAAGTCCCCCAGACGCGGCGCTGTCATCGCGTATCAATCACTATCAGTATCATTTCTCGAGTAGAACTTTAACAACTTTTGGCATCGTACACGACTCTTTAACGATGGAAAATTAATAAAAATCTCACTAGCGTCCAAACACAGTAACAACACCTGACAACTACAACATGGAAATTTAGTTCCGCTGTTTGCCGTGGGACTTCTTTCATGAAAAGGACTTTACGCGAGCTTGCTCGTTACGATGCTCCAATCAGAAATGTTCGGCCGGATATCCGGTATCCGGCTAAATAGCTATCCGTTTCGTCTCAACTAATAACACCCCTCTCTTTGCATCATCATAATCAGCCTATACTGGTCCACTGCTGGGCATAGTCCTCTCCCTAGGAACGCCACTCAGCCCCGATCTTGGGCTTTTCTCTTAAGTTTCTTATGCATACTATAAATACTGCATTTGATGCCGACGTTTCTAGTATGGGAGGCGCGCAGCAGCCGGTCGTCGCATCGTGGTCGGTTCACATCAGATTGTTGAAAAGACTGAGGTTGCTTCCACGCTACGTTTGACATCACCTAGTTATATCACACGTATTGATTACTTCGGCGTGTACGCGGCGGCATTTGTACACTGCCGATATGAAGCAATATTTTACTTAAAGTTTGTATGACCACTAAACTAACTTAGTTTACACATTCTTTTGATGAGCCCACATTTTTAAACCATCTATGATTTGATTTATCATTATTGCGTCAATTCTGTTGTACCACTAAACCAAACCGACATGATAAAAATTATCTGCGTCTCTTTTCAAATCACTGTGTGAGGAAAGGATAGCAACAATTTTAAAATTGTCAAATTTCGTTTTGAAAATGGTACAACAGAATTGATGTCAATGTCTTCCATTTGTTTTTGGACTTTCGCCAAAATAGAGCCTATTTAGACTATACAAGAAGCATTCTTTGTCTGCCCTGTGATAAACCCATGCCCAGCTGTAAATGTGTTCAATCAGTCGTACCACAAAAAAGAAAAAAAAATGTTGAAATTAGAACGGCTGTTAAGGCATTTTTGTAGCCAGATGCACCCACATAAACGAAACGTCAGTCATTCGAAATCAGTTAGCAACTGTGATGCGGACAAAAACTTTGAGCCCTAACCCAAAAAGGTAAGATCCAAGTTCTTTGGAAGCGGAGTTCGACGCGTTGATCTAAATAAGAATGTTCAATCAAGGTTCACTCATAATGCCTGGTGACAGATTTTCCTTCTCATTTCCGTTCTATTTACTTCTCTTTTCTGTGGTTCATACAAAATGTTTGTGAGCCATTTTGTAGTGCTTTGAAATTATGAGTAGCAGCTATACGGTTGGCACAAGGGATAGTGCAAGGAAAGCTGTGTTATGATGCAATATTTATGTATTTATTTATTCAAAAACGTTTTAATACTTTTATTACGATATATATTGTATTCATGGTATAGATGATTTTTGGCGGATCTTTAATTTAGTCAACGTTGGGCTCATCAAAATTTTCTTATTGTAGATATAAATAAGTATGTCAATCAATATCTGACACAATGATTTTTTACATTTTGTTACCTGAATGATTCGTCAATTAAATACTTTGAGATGACTATGAGAAAGACTTGTGCCATGGATTTTTGATTTTGTTTCACTCGATACTTGCTCTCAGATAGGTCAGATATTGGTGGATAGAGTAATTTTAATATTTGATATTACGGCGCCGCAGATATCGGGCAATTTTCATACAAAAATACTAGTTAACGAAAATTACTCGTCCTATTTTGATAAAACTTTGTACATTTTAAACTGGCAACATAAATGCTTGTAAGGACTTACTTTTTCGGTAGACGGAAAATAAGATTTTATTTTATTAGTTTCTTAAAAGTAAATTGTTACAACATTCATATTGCCAATTTAAATATTTGCTAAGTCTCATCGAAATTGGACGAGTAGATATCGACAAAAAAAATTGTAAGTTTGTAAGTAAAAGACACGATGATCTAGGCCCTCTTACGACGACTTGCAGAATGCAAGTGCGTATAGTTTTTAAGTCATATAAGTCATCATTTTATATAATTAGACATTCCTATAAGTATTAAAATAACAGTAATGTATTTCGCGATTTTTATCGAGTTATAACTATATTTTAGTGATGCCATGTTTGGTGCTTTAGGCTGGGAATCCACACGCAAAATATGTCTCGTGTTTAATTTATTAATAATATATTATCTTTAAATGCCAATATACATGATTAGTTCTACCTGATCTGATCAGCGCTGGAGTGACAAGCGATGCGAAACTGTGTATGACTCCTGCAGTGCAAGTACCGTTCTTTTATCGATCGTCAAATTGACAGTTGAGGTCAAATTCGATAATATGCCATTTTTTCAGTACTCGCTGTGATCGATTCTATGGCATTTTAGCGAATTTGACGGTCGATAAAGAACGGTACTTGCACTGCTGGTCTAGCGAAGCACAGCAGGTTTATTATGAACACTCAACTCATCGCTATCATGTCATCCTGCTCACGCCAACTTACAACATGCGCAAGAAGAAGATGACACTATAACGATTGCCAAACGTCCATAATAACCCTGCTGCGTCAGCTTCACCAGACCAGAGTGCTAACTTTATATGCTTTGTGTAAGTGCATAGACAAAAGTACCTTTGTCTATGGTAAGTGGTAGCGATAGTTTTCGTGCCGTCCTACTCGCGCGTATGGTGTGAGCAGGATATCACGCGATCGCTATTGCCACCAGACTTGCACAAGAAAGCCTCGTGTAGTCGTAAATTGACAAAAGGTCGCAAATTGTCAAAAGAGCAAAATGACCAAAACGCGTTAAGTCCAAGGCGTGCAATGACCAAGGAGAAAAATGTCCAAACCTCGAAAAGACCAAAATGCGAAACGTACATAGCGCAAAATGTCCAATATTCCAATTATACTGCTAAATGAACTGCGGTTAGATACAGAGTCACAGGCCTTTTTGAGTTTTGGACATTTTGCTCCTTGGTAATTTGTACGCCTTGGACTTAACACTCTTTGGGCATTGAGTTCTTTTGACAATCTGCGGCCCTTTGTCATTTTGCGCTTTTGACATTGTGCGACTCAACGCCTGGCCTCATACATGGAAGTCTTGAGGTGTAAGGTGCAGCTCACAAAACTCCTATAAACGTCCTAACAACGTTTAAAAGTCTCATGCCTGTGGATTCACGGTCCTAACACATTGTCTGTCTGTACGTACGCAAATTTACATGTAAACGCAACAAAGTGCGCGTCACTTGGTCGGCAGTGTACGCTTGTCGCCGTTCCTTCGTATTTGACCTAGGCTAGTTTATTAGTAAGTATTAACTGTATTGTGATTTATAATTATCGTATAACCCTATGTATTATTATTCGATTTCCCTAAATCTTACTGCCAAACTCTGCGCCATTCATGAAGTTGGTTTTGGGAACGTTGGTAATGTGATATATGGGATGACAAGACTGCGTTAGGGATTGCTCTCTGGACCGTGTAAGGTATTTACTGGTTAAGGCAAAAATTACGTGTGCACAAAGAATTGCATTTATATTATTTTTTTGTCTAATTATTGCATATAACTTAATTTTTCTATTATGATTGTATTGATTGATTTTTATGATTCTGATTTGTGCTGCCAAATGCAGCTCGCTTGTTTTAATTAAACATTGCTGCTGAAGTTGGGGTTGGTTTTATATTTAGGAGTGTATTGAACGGTACTACTTGTGTGACTAATTAGTGTATTGTTTTCGATTTTCCACAGTATTGGAATACATTTGAAACTAAAATCTAGTCTCATTTTTATTTGAATCTCGATGGAATCTTTGAGTTCCCATTTTGACTGAATTTAATTGTAACTATTGATATTTTATTTATTAAGCTCCTTGGTTCCTGTATTCTAGTTGTAATTGTAAGGAAAGTTTGCGGGACGACGGTGTGGATGCTTTCCCAAAGACCAACTTCATAATTATGGCGCTTGAGCTTCTTTTAGACTGATTTTTTGTACTCATGGATGTCCCCAAATTCCTATGTTATGGCAAAACAGGATGATTTTAATGTATTTTTGTAGGCGCAAATTAGCTAGAAATGCTTTTTAATCAAGATCCAATTTTTGCTCATACTGTTTATTGTATAATAAT
This sequence comes from Agriopis aurantiaria, assembly GCA_914767915.1. Lineage (NCBI taxonomy): Eukaryota > Metazoa > Arthropoda > Insecta > Lepidoptera > Geometridae > Agriopis > Agriopis aurantiaria. The sequence continues at coordinate 7,511,364 of OU612000.1, read as the reverse complement.
GAACAATAAGTCTGGCGCCGATTGATTTTAATTTTTAACTGTCACTACTAATGACGTTAAAATATAATGGATGTAGAACTAAAAAAAATGTGGTTTCATTTTCTATCCTTCAAACACAATTCGTAATTTCTTTTCTTTTTTGTGAGCACAATGGTAAAATCGACGTTGCCACGCGTAGTTATAATTCGACCGTCGAATGTTCTTATGGCGCGCCGCGCGCTATGCTTATTATTTGCTGCTAAGACGCCTACGCGTACAAGACTAGATTACCTGCTAATAGTGGGCGTATACGATTAATGCATTAATGCGAATGGATGGATGACGGGGAGGGGCAACGGGGCAACTGGTCAATTCTCTAGTCTACCAATAACGACAAAATAACAAGCGGTCAAACGCGGAATTATACGAGAACCACAAAAACAAATCCACACGTCTGATAGGGCCTTTACTAAACTTTGCGCTTGCAGACGATGCCTAGTACATTACTTGTACTACGCGGTACGCCTTTAGTATTATTTGCTTGTGGTGTGTGGTCTACATTGCATTGGGATAGGTTCGGAATGTTTTCAAGGTTTTCCAAAGTGGACACAGTTGTATGAACGCTTAGAGCAATGCACGTAAAACAGAATACTTTTCATATGCATACTGTGGCCTACTTTTGATAATAATGTTTAATCAGGTTTATTTACATTCTTACGTACAAAATAGTTGATTTTTATTTTTTGGTACAACGCAAGCGCCATCTAGCGTATCCTTAGAAAGATAATCGAGGTCTCAACAAAAACAAAACTCGCAAGGCTGCAGATTATTTGCTTGTGAAACAATGTAGGTTTGGCTACTATTGAATCCACAGAAAAGAGAAGTAGATAGAACGGAAAAGAGAAGGAACATCTGTTACCAGGCATACGAGTGAACATTCTTATTTACGTCAACGCGTTGAACTCTGTATCACAATTGCTAACTGATTTTGAACGCGTAGCTGCTCCATCGAATTTATTCCACAATGCATTCTTGCGCTGTAATTACGTGTCGCCTAGCTAGCAAAGATTTTATTTAAAAAAAAGGAAGCATATCCTATCACCGGTATGTCTAAATTGTTTATAATTTTATTATTTCACCGTGTTTTAATTACAAAGCTGTTGACAAGCCGTTGACAATAATAGTGGTTACCATTATTTTATCGATATCGATACATTTAGATTTTTCTTATAGTACTAACAGACGTATGGACCAAGTCTGTCTCGTCTATTAGCACTATTACATTTCCCGTAATTTTCTATTGTATAAATAGACATTGAATTTATTACAGTTTTCCAGGCAATCCGTCTACTAGGCAAAAATGGATTGATGCAACAGGAAGACGTGATTGGATTCCTACTAAACAAGCACAATTTGTTCAAAAAAAATTTTGGACATATATGTATCACGACAAATAAAAGATACTTGAAGCCATTAGCAATATCACAAAAATAAATTATTTATTTACATTCAGTGGTTAAAAATTAAATCATATCACCAACACCAACGTCTTCATACTACTCTCAGACAACCTCATTTGAATCTCCAAAGAGACTTAAAATAGCTTCACCTGCCTGTTCAAATTCTTCGACTCCCAAGAAAACGCAAACTAAAGGAAGTTATAAAGTTATAAATTATTTTTCTTTATAGATATTTGTGATGCACATTTGAGACTTCCGTAAAGTGACGCCTGATTCAATCAACTAACTTTGATATTCATTATTGATAATTTTATTCAATAAAAAACCTAGCCAGCTTCAATTGCGATCCTGAAACATTAAACTCCACTTTTTAAAATATCCCGGTTGTTCACTATTTAGTTGTATGATTACGGAATATTTACACATTATTTATAACGTTTTTGAGTCATTTCCTGTGCCGAAACATTAGGAACTCCATATCCACAACATAATCACGGTAAATAAGTCGTTAATAATCATACAACTGTACTAAAACTCCACGTTTTTAAATAAGTCACACCCACGATTCCATAATATTTAATGGTATAGACAGACGGACAGACTTAGTAAATTAGTAGACTTAGACTCGTAGGCTTAGTAATAGGGTTCCGTTTTTACCCTTTGGGTACGAAACCCTAAAAAGTCAAAAAGTTAAAACGAAAGAGGCGTCCCCATACAGCAAACGTATTTTAACGTATTTTTGTATTAGATCTAATGTATATGTAATGTAGTGTAACGATAATACATACAAGCGTAATAATTGGCATGAATATAGTACACAGACACACTAACTAAAGTATAATAAATAATGATCAAATGCGAGTCAGTGACTAATTTCTGTTCATACGAACGAAGCAAGTCAATCTTGCTATTTTTTTAATCGACTAGTGGAATTCCTACCATCTAATATGCTAAAGTATATAATAGGCATGTGTCCTAATGTTTAATTTGTTACAATTAACCGGCTTAGCGATGAATATAACTAAATAAATTACACATAGGTACTGATAATATAAATGAAATTGGCTGATAAATCTCTGCGATATGAGTGTTTAAAGTTTTAGGTGGGGATAGAGAGGGGATGCTCTATTCATTTCTCGCAAAGCGTGTGTTAGTACAGCATTTGTATGGCGCTCCTGAGGTGTGACGTCACGGCTCAGTATAGTGCGCTCTCTGTCTAGCACGAAATTAAAATGTTTATATCTCATTTATGTTTGAACTAATTTTTATTTTGTTTTCGATGATGTGCTCTATTTATGATCAGCTTTTTTATGAGGTAATAAAAATAGTCATCATGCCTATTAAGATTATCGATAAAATTAAAACTGCACACAAAACTTTCCCATCACTAGCTGTGATACCACATTCTAAATTTTAGGATGAGGTTTTTTTTTTAATGGCTCCTCACGAAAATAGCATTTAACCGTATCAAGTAATATATTTATTTTTCTACCCATTTAAAGTCACATAAAACGAACTCTAAACATAGCCTACGTCAATATCATGGTCAAATCATGACCTAGTAAGGTAATGGAAACTTTTTAATCAAGTTTCTATGGAGTTTTGGGGCAAAACAAAAAAATCACATTTGCAACTTCCCATTGTTTGCCTACACTCACGCAAACCTACGAATTTGCCTTAATCTTATTTAACAGATAATAATTCAATATTATTACACAAGCACATGCATTAATACACTAGTTTTGTTAAATAAAAAAAGCAAAATCGATGAAAAACTCTTAGCTAAATTATTTTAACCCTCGTGCTTATCGTGCAGTTTAATTTGGAACTATTTTAACTATGTCGTAGATAAATTTACGTTAAGGACTGTTGAACTCATACTAGTTTTTTGAACTGCACAAAAATCGTGCAGTTTTTTTGGAATAGCAGCATTTACCGAAATAATTGCGCAAAATGCACAGGGAACTGAACCGTATTGCACCACGAGAAGGTCAGTTTTAAACTTTAACAAAATGGCGTTCATAACCTTTTGGATTAATGATAATCTTGACGAATTATTGCATTCCTTCCTATGTAGTTAAATTATGACGTTTCGTTTACATGTGTGCAACTGGCTACAACGGATTTCTTGCAAAAATGCCTTGACAGCCGTTCTATTTTAAACGAAAAAAATTTCTCTTCTGTGATTGAATCTATACAAGCGCTTTCTTCGGAAGTCTCCGAAGAATGCGTTCCTAGACACTTCACAAATTGCTCTAATATGCAAGTAGGCGTTATCGTTAGAATTTGTGTGAAGGTCCGTAGGTCAAAACTAAGACTTATCTAAGCCTAGTACCTATTAACAGTTCAAGAATCTAGACAATGAAGGAATAAAATCTAGAATGTATAAAGTTAAGGTAGTAAGATCGATGTCGGGTCGAAGCCAAATGCTGGTCTGTCTGACTGACAATTTAAAACTCTGCGCGGGTGTGCACTGCAGTTAGTGACCCTGAATTCATGGAGCCAGTGATAGTCATATTTTGCAACAGATTGTCAGGAAGTAACTGGGCTGCAACCTGCAACTTCAAGACGTTCAGCAATGTGCCGGCACGCACGTTTATAGGAGCAGAAAGTAGGTATAAGTAGATTATATTATTATTTAGGTCATCTATTTGGATAGGTTCTTTAAAGAGGTGTGTGTATCTGTGTGTCAGTCTGTGGCATCGTAACTCCCAAATGGCTAAACCGACTTTGATTTAGTTTTTTAAAACACTGTTTACCTTACCTCGGTAAATATCCCGTAAATAATCATATAACTTTAGTTTTTTTAATGTAACTTGTTTGAGTGTTAGCGATGTTTTATGAAAATCTGTTTAGCCGTTTGAAGATTATCAGCTCTATTATCGGAGGTTTAAAAAAAAATATTACCTGTGGACTTGTTCATCATTACCATCACCATTTCAGCCATAAGACGTCCACTACTCTGCATCGATCTCAAAAAGGGCCGGTTGGATGCGGCCTGCATCCAGCGTTTCCCTGCGGTCTTTTTTAGATCGTCTGTCCATCTTGTGGGTGGACGTCCTACGCTGCGTTTACCGGTTCGTGGTCTCCATTCCAGAACCTTTCGGCCCCATCAGCCATCTGTTATGCGTGATTTGTGCCCTGCCCACTGCCACTTCAACTTGCTAATCCGGTGGGCTATGTCGGTGACTTTCGTTCGTCTACGGATCTCCTCATTTCTGATTTGATCTTGTTTTATATTAATTAGTGGTCCACCTAGGCCCTGGGCTGGATCCGCCCTTGCTTATGAGGCCCATAGTGAGAGACCACGTTTCAGTGCCGTATGTTATCACTGGTAACACACACTGGTCGAAGACGCTGAGGTATATTTTGGACGAGAAGACGTTGTGAAGTTAATCGAACGCTGCCCAGCCGCGTTGGATTCGCCGATTGACTTCTTTCTTGAAGTGGGACCTACCTAGTGGAATAGTTAAATTAGTGCATTGTAAGTGAAAATTCGGCACAAGCGGGTAGTCAAGCAGTCTATGCTGCGAAAGTGGAGGTTACGAATTACGAACAAAGGCAGCGCGGATCGCGGCATTGCGGTCGGGGAACGGAACGCGACAGAAGCGGCCGCTATTCTCGAAGCGAACGATATCGAATACGGTGCTTAGTCACGTTGCGAGACTATACATAAGTATCTACAGTGCAACATAAAATATTAGAAATGGAACTAACATCGTAAGCTGTCAAACGTCAGAGTAAAATCCAAAAATATTTGTAATGCGCTGGTATGTTGCGTTTTAAACGCTTAAAATATAGAATCCATTGGATTGTCTACTAAACAGTGTTCAATGTATCTCTCAAGCTGTTTTAGTGTGGTCTTTATTTGCGATAGTGGCGTCCTCATTATTTTCTACTCTTTTATGTCGCACTGTACGTAGACTGCTGCACACGTGACACAATATTTACCACGTAGGTACGTACACAGAAAAGTTTATTTTTTCGTTTAAATATTTTCTGTGGGTACGTAGGTATATAATTCGACCAAAATAAAATGAATGGACGGGCCCAGAAGAAGCGCATTTTTGAAGATTACAAAATGAGCGCCCGCTCTCACTTCGTTTCAGTCGGTCTCTAGCCCTAGGAAGTACAACACGAGACCATTGTTACATGATAACGAAACATCTGACAAAATTATGCCATGGTATGCTTTCCCGAAGTGTTTCCTTTTTTTGAAGTCGGTTAAATATGATAGTCCACTAAAAAAAATATTGTATATTACTTGCTGTAACTCAACTGTCAACAGTAACTCATGAAAAAGAATAATAGAAACAGACAGCATTCATCCTGAGTCGAGTGACGTGTCAGTTCAGTGCTCGATAAATTTCCGCACGCTGCAATAGCCGCCGGACGCTGACGTCACGGCTCTTGCGCCGTGCACGCGCTCTGCGCGCGCGCAAGTGCCGCGCTGTGAATCAGCGCGATGTGTCACCGTCGACGGTCGCCGCTCGCCTGTTTACGATCTACCAGCTACAGATAATAACAACTTCTCGGAACGTTCTGTTTGCCTTGCGACTCTTATCAAGAGTGCGGGTAGGTTAACGATAAATACAGTAACTAAATATTACCTAGCAAAGAAGAGCGTTTTAATATTTCACATAATTATAGTATTCAATGCTATGTCTATACACTATCTATGTTGGTCCCATTAGATGGATCGACGACATCGTGAGAGTCGCGGGACTCGCGGGCATCCAGTGGATGCAGATGGCAGGCTGTCGTTCAGTGTGGAGTTCTAAAGGGGAGACCTATGTTCAGTAGCGGACGTCTTCTGGCTGATGATGTATACAATTGAAACAAGAAATAATATAACCTAACGCAATTTATATTATAGGTATTAGACGCATATAGAGTATGTACCTACTATCTACCTGCTAGCTAATCCAGTGTTCATCAGAGGTGAAATCGCACTGAGTCGGTTCTGATAAGCAGGTTTATGAATCGTTACCATAAGGATTCGATGACTAAGCTATCATTGTGGTAGCTTTTAATGGCATGACCACGTAACGAAACGTTAATAATTAGCATTGCATGTGGCTGAAACTTAAACCTAAACATCCTAATACGGGGTTACGCAGAAAGGTTGTACTAAGCTTCAACCAAAATAAAATGAATGGACGGGCCCAGAAGAAGCGCATTATTGAAGAATATAAAATGAGCGCCCGCGCTCACTTCGTTTCAGTCGGTCTCTAGCCGTGGGAAGTGCAACACGTGACTATTGTTACATGATAATGAAACATCTGACAAAATTATGTCTCGCTTTCACGAAGTGTAATAACACAACAAAAAATTTACCGCTATGTATTTTTTTGTAATAAACTGTACATGGTTATAATTAGGTGTTGAAGTATATGTCCGACGGTTTCACTCGTTTTTACTGAGCAAGTTCAATGGTTATGACCCGTCCATTCATTTTATTTTGGTCGAGGGTACTAAGCTGAAAGGGGTCCGCTATACCTAGTATATAATCTTTGGCTATACTCATCATAATGACCAACTTTTGGTATGGGACCAACTATGAAATCGTGAAAAAATATAAGCTGTTCCATACATGAATGTCCATGAATGACCGTTTTCAATAGAACAGCTGTTATTTTTTTCGCGGCTCGAGATTTGGTACTATACGAAGTGAGCGCCCGCGCTCACTTCGTTTCAGTCGGTCTCTAGCCGTGGGAAGTGCAACACGTGACTATTGTTACATGATAATGAAACATCTGACAAAATTATGTCTCGCTTTCACGAAGTGTAATAACACAACAAAAAATTTACCGCTATGTATTTTTTTGTAATAAACTGTACATGGTTATAATTAGGTGTTGAAGTATATGTCCGACGGTTTCACTCGTTTTTACTGAGCAAGTTCAATGGTTATGACCCGTCCATTCATTTTATTTTGGTCGAGGGTACTAAGCTGAAAGGGGTCCGCTATACCTAGTATATAATCTTTGGCTATACTCATCATAATGACCAACTTTTGGTATGGGACCAACTATGAAATCGTGAAAAAATATAAGCTGTTCCATACATGAATGTCCATGAATGACCGTTTTCAATAGAACAGCTGTTATTTTTTTCGCGGCTCGAGATTTGGTACTATTGTAGTTTTTTTTCATAATGATGGGTATTATGGGCTTCTTTCGGCGTAGTACACCCTTTCCACGTACCCTCGTAACGTATCAATAGAATAAAATTTTAACATCGAAGATTGCTCCAACAATCGCTAGGTGTCGCTAGTCAGCAATAAACGTAGAGTTAAACTAAAAATGACTCATTCCAATTTGACCCCTCGCGTCCTAATGACTAGAGTTCATTGAATTGGGTATCGTCACAGTCATAGTTGGAAACCAAACCAGGGTCTCCAAATTGCTGTGATTAGGATATCTTGACTCGGGAAAGCCAGCGGTCATCCAAAGGATCACAAATGCAGGCATGGATAGCCATTGAAATGAAGTGGTGAAAATGAAGGAAATTGAAATAAGAAGTCTCTATTCTCCTTGGAACCAAACCAATACTAATACCATTAGAACCATTACTAATATTTAAAATGCATACAAATGTGTAGAAGTTCACACTTAGGTACACATTTTTTTGTAGCGACTAACTGGCCGGGTGGCCGCTGGCCGGCCTGTTGTATGTGCGCTTTACAATCTGATGGCACCCGGTTCGATTCTTGGCCACTAATGACTTAAATACGTTTGACCGACACCTTGACTGACTGGTCTACGAAGGAGTACGCTTGCCTCCAAGAGTCCGATTCACTCGCGACTTATCATATTATAATATTATTAGTATTTACATTACTCGTGAACTTTAGGTCACCGATAATCTGGTAAATTTTCTGATGTGCGATCGCGCCCGGAATTTGCAAGTGAACGCTACCGTGTTCCATTTTATAAACGCGCTTGCATACCATGCGAAGCACAAGTTGCAAGTACAAGTAGCAAGTACCTACTACGCATCGTTTGCTACGAGCTTCACACTTCCACTGCCATTACATACATGCTACTAAGCACTTCCATTGCCACATGCACTAAAGACCCGATTGCAATTTGATTGCTACTTGTACTTGCTACTTGGAATTGCTACTTGGAATTGCTACGTGTACTTGCTACGTGTACTTGCTACGTGTACTTGCTACGTGTACTTGCTAAATGTACTTGGTAAGATCTGAAAAAGACTCTGATTGTATGTTTTAAAATTACAATCGTTAAGACTATCGAATTAGTTTAGTTTCGAGAATGATATACCTACCCTATCTTCTTCGCTACGGCATAGTTCGTAGCACGCTTGTTAATTAAACATCCAAGTTATGGGCTGTCCTATCCACCGGAGTAAAAATGAGTGGTCAAGTGTGGAGCAACCGGTACTCCGGAGCTCGGAGCCGGTGCCTTGTTGCTTCTACTTGTATTTTTATGTAACTTGTTAGGTAGGAGGTAGTTGCGCCACGTTCAGTCTCGCTCGCGCACCACTCGCTTGGCTTCTTTCTACTGGGAAATGAGAGCAGTATTCAAGCTCACCTTATTAATCTACGCGTTATATTATTATATCTCAGATCAGGAACGCTACCGTGTTTCGTTTTATGAGACCCTGATTGTTTTTTTAAAACTGCAATCGTTAAGAGCCCTCTCACATTTTTTGCTGAATAAAGAAACGAAAACTGGTTTTTGGAGTACTGTTTTTTTTTTTTTTAATATTGAAAGCTTAGTGTAGTTCTTCTAAGATTGAAAGACCACAAAACCGGCAATACATTGTGAACTATCTTTAAATTAACAAACAGCACTTAATATCTAACTAAATGTATTTCCTTCTAGATGTGGACCTAGCACTCATGTTACATCTAGATATGAAATTAATAAATTAAATTATTTATTAATTACTGCTGTCACTAGCTACAAAACATTAAAAAAAAACTCAAAATAAAATAAAATAACAATAGTAATGCTGCAAAAAAGCCCAAAATACAATTACATATCATTATTATAATAATACAAAAGTTGGTAAGTTGGTGATTCTATCAAATAGAAAGATCTATAGAAAATCCACCTTCTGTCGTAAATAGATTTGTATTTTTTATTGAAAATAACCGCTCCAAAACGTACGTAGCGTACCTACTTATGAATATTAAAGTCATTAGATTTTTGAATTGATATTTTTTTTTTTTTTTTTTTTTTTTATAATTATGATTTTGATAATTTATTGTTCATTTTAATTTGTAACGATAATTAAATTGTACTGTTGTAGGTACCTATTGTAAATCTAGTAAACAAATCAGGATTAACTGAGATATAAGTACAATTTTTGTCTCTACAGGTTATCTTGTTGAGCATATGCAGCAGTACTTATATACGTGAAAAAGTTGTTCAAAGTTGTCGCGAGCTCGACTACTGCCTTACACAAGGTGCCTGCCTACCGTCGTTCGTTCTCGACTCGATTCTCGCACCGAGTTTAGCCAACGGTTTGAGGAAAACCGTAGGACTATTTTAGAGGACGTTCGAAGTACTTTGGCACCGCTGATTGTTCTATATTTACTACCTCGCAAGGAAAACATATTTTTAGAATATTTGTGGGTATCTTTTAAAAATGGCTTTTAGTGTACCTACATCATACCTCTCCAACAAATAAAACTACAACAGCCTTACTTAGAAACGATAGGTAGTGAAATATCTTCACTGTATACTATTTGCTCTATCTCATTTTCGCGCCTGAAAATATCCATGAGTGGGAGTTGACTTTTGTATTTGCTCTAATGTAATAAACCGGCCAAGTGCGAGTCGGGCTCGTGCACTGAGAGTTCCGTACAACTTGTTAGTTAAAAAAAGTAGTGCAAAAAGACAAACATCCCATCAACACCCAGGCGGTCACCCATTCAAGTACCGACCGCGCCCGATGTTGCTTAACTTCGGTGATCGTAGGAGATCCGGTGAACAGAAAATGTTCGACTAGCACTTGGCCATTTATTCATAATTCATTTAACGGCCTTTATTTGAGGGTTTTAAATCAATTTTATTCAGTTAAATTACAATATTTGAGCTGGAAAAAAAACACGTCACAGATACATCTGTGTTTGAGTTTATGATTTGGTTCAAAACACGACAGAATAAACTTTCCTCGATAAAAAAAAATCTGAAACAAAGTCGATGCAGTTTATTTATTTCATTTTATGCTCTAATGAAAGCTCGTAACAACCTGGAAATTGCATGTACTGAAAGGCAATTTTATTCAACATTTTTTTATTTGGATAGAATTTTGATAGTGAATAGTTTCGTTTTTTAGTTAAATTGAAAGCGTAAAAAGGTCGCGAGAATTTGCGCACACGGCATTCAGTACCGCGCCAGGCGTCATCGAGTTCGGACCTATGTTCGTTTTTGTCGTTACACTCCCCCCGCGGGCGTCCTGACTCTTGGGTGGAAAAATACACCGTCGCTATAACTTGGCGGGGGCTGAGGGAGCGTTTTGTTGCCTACGCGACTCAGATAACTAGCCGTTAACCCCAAATCCAGTTATTTAAATTACCAATCATAGAATAGTTACCAAAGAACAATTTACTAGCCGCAAAAATAGTATATTATTATTTTATTGTTATATGTACTTTAGTTAGAGTGTGTCAATTACGCCAAGTTTGTCATTTATACGTATAGCCGTTTTTTAAATTTGTGTAAATACAAAAATACGTTTGTTTTCGTTCGTCTTTTCGTTAATATTTTTTGACTTTATTACATTTCTTAGTTAATCCGCCGTAACATTATATTCTGTGAAAATTTCAACTGGCTATCTATTACGGTTCGAAAGATACAGCCGTTTAAGGGTATGACAGACTGACAGACAGACATATCGTAGGCTTAGCATAACATAGACAAAAGGAATAATGGATCCTTGGTAATAGGGTGCCGTTTTTATCTTTTGGGTACGGAATCCTAAAAATCATTCACTCCCGACAAAATATATGAAACAGGCTTAGAATAACTAAACAAAGAAACCAAAACAAAGTTGTTGTTTCCAAGTACATTCGCAAAATTTAAGCCATTCAAATGGTGTCACATAAGGCTCCAAAAAAAATAATATATTTTTACTATGACAATTTGCGCGGTGAAATCGTACCACAACAAATCAGAAAAGCACCATAAGAGTTATGGTGTGACATTCCACAGGTAATCCATTAATTTTCTTGCTTAAATCGTTTAAAGTACCAATCGAAACGTAAGCTACAAAGCGAATGTAGCTTACGTTTTGAGAAGGCGTTGTTTGGAAACCTACCTTCTCTGAGTAGTTATTCTAAGGAAACAGGTGATTTTTAATCGCGAATGTTGACATGTGGAAGTTTTTGTTTTTGTTCTGACCTATTGAAGCCACGTAGTAGCTTTACCTAGTCTGTGGAAGCCGCCCTTAAGAGGGTGCTAACTAATTACCAGTAACACTGTAACCGGTTAAAATAATAACCCCTTCTATTTGTTTCGCCGTATTTGGGTAAAAAGTAGAGCATGCCAAACCATTCGCCACTTCGTATGATACCTAAGTAGGTACCTACGTTAGCTCGTAGCAAATCAAATATCTACAGCACTACATCAATAATAACGCCTTACGGCCAGCAAAACGCATTTGCTGCAGAGATGATAAAATTCAAACAGTCCATTCAAAGCGCACTACGAGTGTAGTCGTATAAATAAATAATTATTGTTTTGAATGGACAGGTAGCAAACAAATTCCTTTGGCGGGCAGCGGTCGCAGCGCACCGATGCACACGTACCTACCTACCTACTTGCAATGTAAACATGTTTATAAACCTGGATACTCTTTGGCATTAAGGTATCTTCAGACTGTGCTATCTGTCCAGTTGCGAATGTGTTCGCTACTCAATCGCGCATTTAAACGTTTTTGAAGATAAAAAATCACTGAGAGGGAATTTAAAATCACCATTTTTAGCATAACATTGTAAATAGTATAAATCAATTTTAGTATTGATATTTTATAGGATGGCGGAGGAAATGGAATAAAAAGATTTTTTTTCCGAGTGCGCAATTAATAGTTAAGGCCGTCGTCCGTAGGGTGCCGTATTCGAACCCACTCAGAAGGTTTCTATCAGAGATCTAAAAGTCAAAGTCAAAGGCACATCATTTATTAATCATTCTCCGTCTCTGTCGTCTTCATCCAGGATGACAGAAATGGATACTGATTGGGTTCAGAATACAGCAACAGATAGCTAGTAATCGATTGAAACAATTTGCACTACAAGTTCCGCACAAACAAATTTTACAGTTTTGGAAAGCCTCTGTCGTCTAAAAAAACACTACTTATTGTCTATCGTAGTAGCGAAGATAGCTCAGCGGTTAATGTGTTTGAATTTCAAACCACAGAGTGTGGGTTAAAATTCCAACAATAAGCTTGAGCTGCCGGTGGAGAAAAACATAGCATGATGGTAGGTTGGCTAGCTACCACCCTCAAGTTGAAAATCCTTTACGGTGTGTTACGGTATAGTGCTAACAGACGCTCGAATGCGGCTGACGGACCGCCGTCCAACCAACGGGAGAGAAAGAGTGAGAATATTATATTTCCCTCTCTTTCTCTCCATTGGTCAGACGACGGTTGAAGTCAGCCGCGTTCGAGCGTCTGTTAGCACTATTAGCGTCACTTGATAGACACTTCCCATTCCAGGCTAGGCGTGTATACCATCACCGATCACACTTACAGGTGAGCTAAGGTCAACCCATAGCCTGTAAACCATAAATAAACCAGCATACAATACAGGTTTAAAAAAACTGCAATGGAAATATGTGGATATTATAGGATATAGGTACTCCATTTATGTACCTACTCGTATCACATTTTTCCGTCGCTCGGTAAATAAAGCATCGTCTGAAGAGATCGTCACCAGGCGACGTGGCAGACTGGCCAGTGGACGCTCTATTTAAATAATCTGTTTATTTTTTGCTCATATACGTACAATGTTAAATTAGTGGTTGGTTATATTCTGAGTTGAACTGCTGTTTGCGAAAGATCCAAATTAAGGGGGGCAAATGGAGGTTTAAACTTACCTTTTTTTAAATATATAATAGGCTTGCGTTTGACCAACATCTCGCCTGATGTTAAGCGATGATGTGGTCTACGTTGGAGCACGCTTGCCTGGAAGAAACCGATTCACTCGTGATTTGAAGTCACCCAGATTGTAACCATCGGGGAACACCCATTCAGGCAGCGCATTCCACAGACTAGCAATTCGCACTATAAATGTGGAATCAAAACGCTTCGTACGGGTTTTCGGATAATCAACCATAAAGCGGTGACAGTTTTTCGTACCCGCTCTGGCAGTCCGATAGAAAAATGGGCAGGAGGGAATTAGAGGGGATCAGACAAGCTTGAAAATCGTACGAAATCTTTTAAAGACCTAAGGCTCTGTTGGTACTGTGAAATGTTTTGGCAGGCTTCGTGCTTACTATGACTCTATGACATGTTTTTAATAATTTTAAAGACTCACCTCTACGTCCTCTGTTCTTTGAATCTACTCTTTTCACAAGAGGGAGTTGGAAAAATAACTAGAGTGACGATCTCTTTAGCAACCCTTGATATTAAGGTTGGTCGGTAGTCGCAATTTAAACGTTTTTTATTTATTTAATTTTTATTTAAGGTTCAACAAACAGTATGGGTAATGTAATAACTGGCAAACATTGCCAGTTATTAGATACTCTAGTTTACAAGATGTTTTGTCCGCTATTTCTGGGGCCTTACGGACAACTGCTATTACAGGCACCTAATCCGCTCAGTTGGAAAATCACGCGACCGCAAACCGTATCTGGGTGCGATAAGGTTTGCGGTCGCGTGATTTTCCAACTGAGCGGATTACAAAATAAAAATAAAATAAAAATCTATCTAAAAAATTTAAAATCTATCTATCTAGCAGCCGAAGTGTAAATTAAAAAATTATGTATGGTTCTTAAATTGTCGAGTTTCAAAAATATCATATAGCGACATACAGCTGCAGCTGTATCTAAATCTGCTCTAGCCATATAAAAGTTGGAAAAAAAAAACACAGATGTTGAATAGATTTTCACCAAACATAACGCCACCGCAATGAAACCTGCTTTCAATATAAATGCGTTTGTCTTTTTACTTCGTTTTTCTTATCGCATCCATCAACTATATAGGTATATAACTAGCTGTTGCCCGCGACTTCGTACGCGTAGACTTTCATATAAACTTTCAACTTTTGTCATCCTTAATTCGGCCCTTTCGTAAAATCCTTTCTTAGCCTCTACACCCATTAAGGAATCTACCTGCCAAATTTCAGCTTCGTAGGTCAAGTAGTTTTCGAGATTTCGTGTTTAATGAGTGAATGAGTGAGTAGATGAGTGAATTTCGCTTTTATATATATAGATTGAAATAATTTACATATTCAAAACATTTGGATATGATAAAAGGAAATAATACTAATTGTCTGATTTCGATGTAGTTCGATTCGTCACCTAATTAAAATTCGGGGACAGTCCGGAAATATTTATTCTTGTTTTCCCCCAGATTCTAATTCGGGGACAGCCAGGAAATATTGATTCCTGTTTTCCACCAGATTCTAATTCGGGGACAGCCAGGAAATATTTATTCCTGCTTTCCCCCAGATTCTAATTCGAGGACAGTCAAGAAATATGTATTCCTGTTTTCCCCTAGATTCTAATTCGGGGACAGTCAGGTAATATTTATACCTGTTTTCCCCCAGATTCTAATTCGGGGACAGTCCGGAAATATTTTCCTGTTTTCTCCCAGATTCTAATTTAGTGACAGTCAGGAAATATTTATTCCTGTTTGTCCCAGTTTCAAATTCGGGGACAGTCCGGATTTTTTTATTTCTGTTTGTCCCTTCGTGGGGACAGAATGAGTGAACAGTCAGGAACAACTCTATAAAAAGAGCATTTAAATCAGCTGACCCGTTTGAGAGCTACAATGCCAAAAACGAATTCAATATGTTTTAAATTTATAATACCTTTATAAAAATCTAAAATTATTATTTTGAGGTCTTGTCATATTAAAAAAAAAACCCCATGTCCAAAGTAAGTATACGACAACTTAAACTTTGTAACAATTTAAAATGAAAAACAGGCTAACAACAAGTTCAGTAAGCAGATATATACAGAGTGAACGAAGTTCAGCTGGCCTTTACTGAAAACAATAGTGGCGTAATAAGCATAAATGCAGCTTAGGGCTGCGTAGAGCGTACCCTTGGCCGCCCTCCGGCGGGCGCCCCGGCCGACGCCCGCCGTGCCCTTGCGTCCTGCACACCCTCTGCGACTCGTAGATTGGGAGGGGACTAGGGGACTCTCCCATTACTCGCCGAAAAGAAAACGATTTTAGTTGGTTTTGGTTCATAGTACAGTAAATAGATTAGTCAAAGGTTTCGCCATTATTACCTTTCGCTGTGGTCTGTGGTATATCGGAAAAAAACTTGCGAAAGTAATCAGAATTTACCTACTGTTTTCTTCCAGCGTTAATTTACTGTAGCAGATGCAATAGTTGCATCTTATTTTGTATGCAAAAGAACTTTAATTCATTTACTTATTCAATTAACACGAAGGTGGTCGAAAGCCTAGGCTCTCATTCAAATAAAAATAACTGTCTAGCTGTACCAAACAGCAAAAAAAAACCTCGAAAAAATTACTATCAAATTGAATAACTCCTTCCTTTTTGAAGTCCGTTAAAACTTAGTTAACTTAAATTAAATTAATTAGTGATTAATTAGTAGTTAGTTAAATTAGTCCGTTAAATTAGTTCAAATAGTCTATCAACGCAATACAAACTCGTATAAATCAGAATTGAAACTAGGCTTGTACAGCTGAAGCTTCGCAAAAAAATAATAAATAATAGATCAAAATATAAATCATTCCTAACAGCATCGCGTGGCATCGCCCCTTATCCTACAGGATAAGTTTTTTACGGAATAAAAAGGATAAAATTGGCCTATTATGTTAATTCAGGATCAGCCACCTCCATACCATTCCAAACTCATCTGTTGTTGTTACAGAGTTGAGTGCGGATAAACGTACGCCAAGTGGCAAAAAAGCGACGGACCACCTGATGGTAAGTGGTCACCGCCGCCTATAGACACCTACAATACCCGGGGCATTGTCAGTGTGCTGCCTACCTTCGAGAAGTCTATTCATCCTTCGTTTAAAGCAGTCCAAATTATACTTCGGAGGAAAATCGAAGGTGATAACTTACAGGCACGTGCAAGAAACGATCAATTAAATTGGCCAGTGCATTTATAATATTGGTGTGATATATTTTAAAGTGAGTTTTGGCTCGAAGAACTCGTTATAGAATCGTTCCGTAGCTGCTCGCCTATACGCCTTCAGCCCATTGTACCCTTGCTATCACTTACTAGAGTCTAACGATGCACGCTGAATTTTCGTGAAAACGGCGAGGGACTTGTTTTGTTTTGGCCTTTTAGGTCTAGAAATAGGTATTAGTTTTATGCGCTTACGTACTTATGGTAGCTATGGAATATATACCTATATACTAAGTACTTACCCTTCTACCCTGAGTTAGATTTATGACCTGTTACTTGATGATAAGTTGCTTAAAAAAATGGCACAATACTTATTTTACAGTTTTTTTTTGTGTTATAGATGGTAGGTACTTTGAAAACACGTAAGTAGATAGCCTAAATAGGAAATATGTTATTTTAAGAAACGGGTAAATAGGTAGGCAATTATTGTACTATGTAAAAGCAACCCTGTTTTGTTTCTTTTGTTAGACAATTAAACAATAGTTATTTGTTATACAAGAGTGCAAAGTTGCTTTTTAACCGCGTGCTAAATTTTGTTGACCGAGCAAGCGAAGGATTCTAGAATTGAATCACGAAGGTAGCGCACTCGCTATTCAAAAATTAGAATCCTGAGCGAGGGAATCAAAAGAGCTCGAGGTGAAAAATCTTTGCACTCGAGTGCAACACGTAACTTTTCATCCCACCTCAGCGAGGAAATGACTAAATGAAAGAAAAAAAACATTTGCGCATTATCAACAGTTTCAGTCAATTCTGTTGGCGTCAAATAAACTTCCTCGTCGCTAAAATCACTAATTTAAGGTTTTTCACTGGTTTTAAGTTTCTTGTTTTTAACCTAAGGTTTTAACAATATGACGTGAAAAGAAAATGGTCGGTGGAAGAGTCCGAGTTAAAAAACGTTGTATGATAAATTCGGCACCATGGAGGTAGAAGTAATGATAGTAATTTTTAAACTTTCGCGATTTGAACAAAGGTACATATTATTACCTAAATTAAATAATACGTGATAAGTACCGATAAACATTTAAAACAGAAGTAATGATGTTTTGAATTCACAAACTTAGTGCACACGATGTTCTAAATTCAATTTTACTTATACCTCTAGCGGATAAAAACGGCGTTTGCACTCAGATATCGAATAGCAAAAATACTCTTTCGGAGGTGGGGGGGATGAAAAATAGATTTTTAAATACAATACATAAAACTAAGTTATTTTCCTTTTTTGTGAAAAAATTAAAACTCCGATAATTACAATCTATGTCTTACTAGCCAAGCGAGATCCATTATAGAGCGCATCAGGCGGTCAAGTGCATATTATACTGCATACCTATAAAAAAAAGTTTTAATGAGAATTAATCATCATCATCACCATCATTTCAGCCTATCATGTTCCCACTGCTGGTACACAGGCCTGCTCTCTGAGAGAGAGAATGGGCCCTAATCCACCATGCTGGCCCAATGCATGCTGGTGAATATCATGTCTTTGTACTTTTGAAGTTTTTCGACATACCGGTTTTGACGTAGTAAACGAAAAGAACGAAAAGGATAGTGCTGTCTTTGTTATGAATAGACACTGCATTGTCAGTAGATTTTTGCACCTAGGCCGACCTGGCCCACTCCGCACTTTAGGTATGAAGCTATAAGTAGCCGACTTGTCGGACCTGTCGCGCCCGCTGCGCTGCCGCGCTATAGACAGAGAACCGTGACAAGAGTTACGCGATAGACAGAGAGGCAACTTCTAAGTTAATATAGGTATATAGGTAGGTAGTTAGCGCTCGCACGTCCTGAATTACACTTTATTGTGTAGTAGCAAGAGTCGCTACTTATTTAAATGATTTTGCGGAGTGAATCTTCTGTAACCGAACTATTATGTCTTCTGTGACCTAGGTAAGCATAACTACTTGAAAATTTCCTCTCTGAAATTTCTAGTTACCTCGTTTTCCCTTGTCTCCCCCATAACTTAGCCATTTTCAAATATCCTCCAGAAACCGTCGCGTCGTCGTCGTCATGAGCGAGCTTCACCTTTCTCCTCTTCTTTATTTCGTCCGCCGACTGCGGAGCCGTGTTCCGCCCATTCCCACGCAGCTTTCTAATTTTTCGATCATTTGACCTGATTTCGTATGCGTGTCTATTTTTCTAACTTTGAAATAAAAAAAAGTTTTTTTTGGGATTTTCCAGGTGGATATTTTTGCTTGTATAGATATTTTACTTTCCTTTAGTGTTAAAAAAACAACAGTTGCTTATTAATGTTATTTCATTTCTCACATTCGGAAAGTTGTTCATAGCACTGCCAAAATCTCAATTGAAAGTGCCACTTTGCAATAGAGGTTCCAAAAATTTAAAAAGTTATTTGAATATGGAACAATGAATCACGAAGCATATGGCATAAAAGATTTTAGGTACAATTAGGTGCCGAGCTGTTTCTATTTAATTTTTTAACTTTGGCTCCACACGATTATTATATTTCGCCAGTAAAAAAAAAAATGTTTTTAGGGTTTAGAACCCAAAGGGTAAAAAACGGAAGCGAGCACCTTTTATTTCGAGTGTGAAATAGATTGCTTTCATCCCATGGTGAAAAAATCTTCTATTTTAATTTCTTTCATTTTAGTGACAAAATTAGCACAAAAATTCGTCGACGCAGTGTGACATATCACCTACTTTTAACAGGGACGGAGTTCAGTAAATTGATCATTGTATTAGATAATACCTAATATAATTATTTTTCTTTCTCCTTTTTTCAGTATGAGTATGGAATTAGTAAGTTGTTGTGTAGCATGGCATTTTCATCACAAGAAATCATCAGAAACACCATTCTAAAAATACCAAAATAAAAACAACCTAAAAGTAATTGAATGCTCAAGTCTTAGCGCATGCATCGTCAAAGTGCTGGCCACAGTAACGGAGTCAGCAGCGCAGTGCATCGCGCAATTCTCGCATGCACTACATCTAGGTATGATCTAGGTGTCCGACCACAGTCGTCGGCCAGAGGGTGATGTCGAGTGATACGCTGTCAGTGCAGAGCACATTGTGCCATAAAACTTCGGAGGGATAGCGCACTTTTAAATTCGCAGCGTTATATAAAAGTTTTGACACCGAATTGTAGCGCTCTCCAGCGCGCATATCGGCCAACCCTCACCACGAGATACCACCGAGTCACTCAACATTTTCCATCTTCGTCTCGCTTGTTACGATCACCGTCTCTTGGTACGTAGTCTGTCGCGTGTCGCCCATGGAACTGTCTCGTGGTACGGAGGTAGCTGTTTTTCTGATGCGATCACAAACCGGTTGACCATCAGCGTAATGACGAGCGCTCGGCCGTGGTTGAGACTCGGAATCGGTATGAGTAAATGTCGAATACCTACTTTGCATTAGCTGAAATAGGTATCACTATTGTAATGAGACAGCTTAAAGAAATTTGCATTACACAGGAATATGCGAATTCTGGTTATTGAGTTTGTAATGAGTAACTATAGAATAGGTAGAGTCAAGGCGTTTGACTATTGAATGCAATTTTGCGGCTCACTTTTCTCTAACCTGGGGCCTGAGGTCAGACGTCTGTACGAGGAATTAAAGGTCTTTTTTAAGTGCCAGTTAGATGCCCATAGGTATAACAATAGATAAACATACTATACTAGTAACAATTTAACTGTGTAGTAATTACAACGTCCCGTCGAAGTGACTTATTTTCAAAGTGTGGGGTGCCCTAATAGTTTCCTCGAAATTCCACCCTGTTAATCTCCAATCGTACACCGATGTCCTCAAGACCCTGATAAAGACCATCGACCTCATACTTCATTCTCATAATGCACCTCGCCATGTCCCGATATTGGGCAGTAAGACTCCCATCACAGTGACATCTCAAGTTTCGTTTTATCTGTTGTGTTATAATTCCCCCTTTTTTGTAATAATTCCTCTTTAAGATCCAAGATAAGATATTGTTTTTTATGAATATCCGTTTCGTTATAATCTTTTCTGCAGAATGTGGAGCAGGATATTGGAATGCATACGATTATTTCAAAGTTATAGTTTACATTACGGCAGTGCGAACCAACTTATCTGCAGACGAAAACCAAATAAAATAAACTGTTTTTTTCCGCTCGAGGCTATCGGTATCGGCTATGTTTACAAACTATGATGATGGCTCCCTCTCAATTCTACACAGAAGTTGGTCGCACAACCTTCAATTTTATTCATTTAAAAAAGTGGGTAGTTTTAACGCACTACATCATTGAAAAGAGCGGGAAAGTTCCCAAGCGGCGCCATATTGGATCGGGAGCGTTCCATTGTACGCAAGTCGTCGCGAGTCGAGCCACGTGCGCGCACATCTGCCAGCCGGGTGACGCGGCGGCCACCCTTCGGGAACACATCTAGCTGCCGAGGACACTAGAGATGCTGCGAACATAAATAAAACGATATTTTATCGATGATGATATTGTAAAATACTAATACTTTTGATGTGAAACATTTATATTGGCACCCGTTGGCGGAAAACCGACTCGTATGCTGTGACGGCAAACATTATGAGGCTCTCTTATGCCATCATGTTTCACATCTGCCGAGCGTCCCGTGACGGCCAACTTTTTTTAAATAGTATTTAATTTTAATTAATCTTAATACATACTCTACCACAGTGCCTAAAGACTCGTTTCTATAACCAATGTGTCCTGCCCACCATGACCTATGATGCTGGGACATGGACGATCACGGGGAAGACTGTGCACAAGATAGCCGTCGCACAGAGGGCCATGGAGCGAGCCATGCTCAGCATCAAATTGCAGGACCGTATCCGAAGCACTGAGATACGACGTTGCACCAAAGCTGCAGACGTATTAAAAAGGGTGTTCGAACTTAAGTGGAACTGGGCAGGACACATGGCCAGATGTAATGATGAGAGGTGGTGTACAGCAGTAACCGCGTGGTGGCCGAGACTAGGTTGGCGGAACCCAGGCCGACCGAGAATGAGGTGGACTGACGACATCAAAAATACTGTCAGGAACGAGACCGGGGAGAGTGGCATAAACAAAGGGAGGCTATACCCAGCAGTGGGTCACTCAGGGCTGATGATGATGAATACATACTCTGAATAAAAGTTTCGAACGACACCCGCCATTATGAGGTAAAAGATATTGTTCCTTTCCACCACCGTCATCATTTCAGCCATAGGATGTCCACTGCTGGACATAGGCCTCCCCCATCGATCTCCAAAAGGGCATCGATCTCCACCACCGTCGCTTTTGTATAAATTGGCATGGGAGGAACTGAGACAGAAACAAGGAAGCAATATCGGTTCCTCTAATTAGAGTTTGCTCCCTGGGCCCTGATTCCGTAACTTCAACACGAACGCAACGCGGCGCGTTAAGTTAACCTCTAAGAATTTGAACTCTATCTCCTATGGAATAAAGGTCAACTTTTAGATATTATCTTAACGCGCCGTGTTACGCGCGTGTTACGCGCGTGTTTGAAGTTATGGAATCTGGGGCCTTACCGCTAGCTGTTCAAAACAATCCAGATTAGGTGATGAAAAAATGTTGCGCGACCGCAAACTGTATCTGGGCGCGTTAAGGTTCACGTTCGCGTAATTTTCTGAACTGCGTGGTTTTGACGTTCGTTTGAGACCGTGTAAGCAGTTGGCCGTAAAGCCCCAGGGCCCTGATCTTTGTTATTCGAGTCTAAATTCTCGGTCGCCGCCACTAGTAGCAACTGGGACTTTTTTCTCGATTACCACCAGTGGCGGCGGAGATGTTGGTCGCAATCGGGAATTGATGACTGTAAGCCACTGCCTCCCAAGTGAAGATAAATCCACACCATGAAAAATAATTATCTTCAATAACACAATAATTTACTTAAAGAAGAAAGAAGAAGTAGTAAGAAGTAGGGCCTAGTAAGTAATTATTAGAAAGCTTATCCAGGGGAAAAGCCGTTATGCTGAAGTGGCACGGGGCTGGTCAAGTGGTCACCTCAGTCGAATGTATGAACTTGTATAAATGAGCTGTGATCAAGAACAACGATCGAATAGCTCCCACAAGTCATACGCCTATGGTTTCCTGGAAGAGATCGCTTATAGCAATAAGGCTGCCAATTGTTTCACTAGTTTTAAGTTGTTTTTGTCTTATGTAATTATGTCATTTCTGGTGTGAACAATAAAGAGTTATCTATCTACGACCAGCTGGCAGGCCCAGGCAAAGTTGGCGTGATGAAATTGACTCCCACACAAAAGACTGGTCCACCATAACATAAGATAGGGAGAAGCAGAAGAAAGGAAAGGAGGCCTTTACTTAACAGTGGGACAGCAGCAGCTGAAAAAACTAAAAATTTCGGGAACCTTCTGCTTCGCCACTAGAGATGTTCTTAGAATACGATCGACGATACGAAGTCGGAAAATAACAACGCCCTAAATTAGAGATGCACTACAGTATCTATACTTAACTGACTGTTGCGTCATAATAATTGTATCGATACACAGTTTTCAGGACGTATTGGAAATAGATAGGTATAATATGGGGAAAAATCAGAAAAAAAAAACCGATGTAAACAGTGAGTTAATACTAAATATTTAATTACCTATGTAAGTATTTTCCGTTCCGATTTTCTACTATACCCAAAATATGGTAATAGGGTCCCGTTTTTACCCTTTGGGTACGGAACCCTAAAAAACGAAAGCAAACGTTTTTAAGGTATACCACAATGAATAAAATCGATATAGATGTAGACCGATGTATGGGAGACTTTTTTTCCACTGCTATGTTAAGTTTGTACTTCAATATTTCAACCTTTCTACTCGGCTGCTGGAAGGTAATATTTTTCAGTATGGATGACATTATTTTTTCTAAGTTTGTTCGGAACCCTCAGGGCACGAGCCCGACTCGTACTTGGTCGGTTTTTTTACACGGACTGTAAGACCGTGCTTCTTGCTAAATTCATTATTATACATGTCATTTACAACAAAGGGAAGTCCCATGTAATAAAAAAAAATCGTGAAAATTTTCGTTTCGTTCG
This sequence comes from Agriopis aurantiaria, assembly GCA_914767915.1. NCBI lineage: Eukaryota > Metazoa > Arthropoda > Insecta > Lepidoptera > Geometridae > Agriopis > Agriopis aurantiaria. Next base: position 7,487,625 of record OU612000.1, on the reverse strand, counting down.
TTTTTCCACTCAATGGTCCTTACTTACAACTAAATAAAAAAAAAAACATTGTGCACTAAATTTAGGTGCATTCGTAGTATATATATTTTTATAAAAATTATTACTAATGTGACATTATGATAATAAATGATATTCTAATTTCTATTCTATAGGGTATGTATGATATGTCAGTTGGCAATCTAAATGTATGTGATATAAATGAGTATCACCGTATCTTTTGACTGTGTTGACTTAGAATCTTGAATTTTTACACATCCAAGGGGCCGCCGTAGACCTTAGTATTTGATATTAATTTTTAACTTGATACGAGTTCCTGAGAAAAAAGGCCTTGACACAATACATGGAGAGCCAAACATACAGACGGACAACAAAGTAATCCTATAGGTAAGGGTTCCTTTGTTTCCTTGTGATATAGAACCATAAAAAATCGTACAAAACAATAAAGAATCAAATACTTCCTCCTCTATTTTTAACTCTGAAAATTAGACGTGAACATTTTCTAGGAATCTTCGAATTTGGAATGTCGGTCGCCATCGTTGAGCGTCTCTATAGAGGTCGCTACTTGGTAGGAGTCCCTACCAAAATATAATTTCTATCCAAGTTTAAATCCGACGAAAGGCAAATATTGTGCCTCCTAGCGACTAAAATAGTATCTAGAAATTAATTTGGAGAGCCTGTTAATGAATTCAAAACTTTCCTATAGTAGACAAGTATAGAATAATCTAAGTTCGTTTAGTCCCAGTGGCTAAACCTGATGTCAGCTCGGAAGCCTGCAGTTGCTATTTTATTACAATCAACCGGGACCTACTGCCACGGTAGCGCTCAGTTGTATCACCTATCCAAATCCAATCATGGTCACCTATCCAAAGGCTGACCGTATCGTCAGTTGCTTACTTTCAGTGATGCTTTAGGATCACCTTGTCGAGCTACGACATAAGACCAATCTATCTACCCATATAGGTATAACGATCTTGTGCAAAGTGTGTGTGTAAGCAGAATAATAGAGTATGTATATCCTAATTGCCTGTTCCAGCTGGAAATCCAGCTTATTCCGGATTGATTAAAAAACAAAATCAACGTTAGAAAACAACAAAACCGTTGTAATAAAACCGATATTAGTACTGGGGTGCGCGCATGCGCGGGCCGGCGACCCTCCGGCCTCCCCTTCCTATTACGCACTCTATTTAGGGGCTGATACAAAGAACAAGTCGGTCTATCTATTTTGGTCTCACTCTGGAATATTGTCATTGACAACTTATTACATTCTGAACGCAGGCCAGTGATGAGATCTAATATGGAGGGAAAATAAAATTGGCGGGAAATGTTTTGAATTTGGAACCTAATCGAAACTTTTATGAAGCTGGCAGTCCACCTCGTATTTTTCTTCGAACTAAGGACCCATTCACATTGGTCGAATAAGATTTCAGTCTATGACCCAACTCAGTGTACGAATGCGACTGAAATTATCCAACTATATCGCGTTTTAATTCAAGTACAGTGTACACTTGTACAAATGTACATACTAGAAAACAAAACTGTAAATTTACCATCGAATTTTTCTTACTAGGGTTGTTTTTGTTAGTTTAGGGAAACATTTGATATAGTAAATTTACAATACGAAGTGAGTTTATATAACGAAAACGAAAGCTCTCGATATTAAAAACGTTAGTACAGAAGATATTACACACTATTGCACAACGTTAGCCGTGATTAAAAACTGTAATAAATGAACAAAATAAACCATTGGCGGGAAAAAAGTTTACGGTGGCAAATCGGCAATATTTTATTGTTTCGTGAATGTATTACAGGTACAATTTTAAAAAAGTATTTGAATTTTAAACAATAAAATTTTTAGAGGCGCCAGCATGTAAAAAATTGCACTTCATTGAATAATTTTCCTAAACATTGCATATTCGAGTAGGCAGATTATTATTTGTTGAGTATTCGTGAACTTGGTCGAGCGAGTCAGTGTGGCCAAGTCATATATCGAAGTGTAAGGTGTATTTTTGTGTTTAAGTACATATAAATATAGAAGGCTCTAGTGATGTCTCCATCACTTTACCAGATGATTAGACTTGAGACTTACTTTGCACGCTGACCGTGACTTGTTTGATGATATCTAATGTACCTTGAAAATATTTAAATGCTTTACACTGGCAAATGCACAAGACGTGCGATGCCAAAGTCCTCTCATGAGGGAAAAAAGATATTCAGTTTACTTTCACGCCCGATAGAGGCGCTGTTCAATTTTTTTATGCTGTTCACTGGTTAAATTTTGATGAATACGTTCTCGCAAGTTATCTTTCTCAGCACACTGCTAGCAGCTGTGCAGTGTAGAGTTTAGAATTATGGATTATTCCAAAAATCCACTGCGAACGGGATTTTTGAATTTTTCATCTAGAAATTCCCTTTGCGTCCCATTTGAGTGCCGGAAAGGGATCATTGGACAGAAAGTCCAAAATTCCCCCTTTTAGCTTATTTCAAACATCCCCTTCGACAAACATAGTTACACAGAATAATGGATTCATAGTCTTTGGATTTAGACGACGATAATGGCGGCTTATCGATGGTCACATAATTATCGTCTTATTTGCCTCGTAAGGTATTTCATAATCATGTTGTACCTACTCTCCAGGGGAAAAAGGTAAGAGAAACCTTTATGGATATCCCAGTCTCACCGTCTGTGTGTGTATGACCCACTAAGTATTACTTTCAAAAACAAAACCTATCAATTTGTTTCTAATCTATACAAATAAAGGCGAAATAACATTGACTGACTGATTGATTGACTGACTGACTCATCACAAAATCTCGTAAATTACTTGACCTACGAATCTGACAATTGGCAGGTAGATTCCTTATGGAGTGTAGAGATCCGCTAATAAAGGATTTTAAGATCGAATTAAAGCGGGACAAAAGGGGGTTGAAAAGTATGCACGTTCGAAGTCGCGGGCAACAGCTAATCTCTATTTCTACATACTTAGTAAAAAATAAAGTATTTAAAAATATATAAAAAATAAAGTCTGTCTGTTTGTCTGTCTGTATATCCACTAACTCCTCCTAAACCACGCAATGGATTTTGATGCGGTTTTCACCATCAGATAAATAATTTTCACGGAAGGCTTATATATGTATAATACAACAAAATATACACCTGACCGAAACCAGGGCGGGTCGCTAGTAATACATAAGTAAATGGAAAAAAATTGCATTTTCTTCTAAAAATAGATAAGCATCCGCTCTATTTCTTATCCAATAAAAGCTGAAGTACTGAAAATAGATACAATTTCCATCCCTCAGTAATTCAGTAGGTACGGTAATTATCGTGCCGGAGGTGGCCGGACCGGACGCCCCGCCGGCCGGAAACCCGGCCGGCTAAGGTCACCCGTTGATTTGCTGACAAATTCATTATTTACTATCGAAATCTATTGCCGATGGGCGAATTAATGGTACCTAAATTATATCAACGACGCAGTGCAAGTTTGACAGTTGCTTGAGAACGGTTGGTCCTGAATCGGAACCTTTTGTAAAATGAGCTGTAGGTATTTATAGCTGAAGTGGCTTTTAGAAAATTTAAATGATACTGTTGTACAGTTACTAATTTAATTATTTGTTTTATTTCATATGTTGTTGTTTTGTTTTGTTGATTATAAATAATATTGATGGTTGAGTATATAATTTTGCTCACAAAACATTGTTCTGTTCTTTATTTCGTTGGTTGACCATCAGCTCTCTTTGTCATTAGACTTAAGTAGGTATATATTTTTGATGCCTGGCTACATGCCTACCATTCTTGGATGACTGATAGAAAATGCTTAGCATTAAGTAGTCCATTTGTGCCTTTCTACATTATTAGTAGTGTTCAATAAAGTATCAAATAAATCGCAAGTATTTTTTATATTTTTTTTTACACGCTGACGTGAATAAATAATTCTAAAATCTAACGACAGTTTTCTCATAAACTAACATCGACAAAAGTTTTAAAGTGTTAATGAAACTTGCTTTGTTTTTTTTTTTTGTAAATCTAGTTTTTACTTGAGTTTTATCAACAAATTAAGTGCGCCTGGAGTTGCATATCCGCCATGTTTGTGCTTAGTTAAATGCAACCTTGTTAATTATACAGCATAAGCGCAATGATCTGGGGTAAAAAATGTGCTCGAATAGCATTTCATACAGAGCGCCATTATAGGAAAATATATTTTCAAAATACTATGTAACTTATAGTTGTTGATTACCTTTAACCTTAAATGATTATATATTATGTATTACGTATCGCATTATATTCCCCGAAGGTCCTAATTCTGTATGAAACGACATAAAACGTCAAAAAACGCCGTAAACGGGTTATAACTTGGTAACCATGGTTACCAAAGTAAACGAATCAAACACGCGCCTTAACGTAACGTAACAGCTTGCTCCACGTTATCTTGACAGTTCAAAAAGAGCGCGTTACGTACCTCATCGCGATTACAAACTCGATGCCAACCACGCAGATAACGTAACGCGGCCGCAACGAGTTTATGTGGTCATAGAGACTATGAGCATTCGGCACAGACAGAGTCAACTTTTCAATATAATTTTCTGTTATGACGTCACGCGTTTATGGCAAGGAATCCCATGTAAGATAGAGCCCTGTTCGTCAGCTCTGTGGAAACACAAAATAAATAGGTATAGGAGGCCGGCTCCATACAATAAGTGTTAACAGGTGCACGCACTCAAAGACGCGTTCGTACACGGGTCTCGGATCAAGTCGGTTGAACGCCAGTCTCGAGTGTCCGCGCTTTGGCAGCAGGTACACGTAGTTATAGTTTCGCGTGACTATTGTCATAATTTACTATGATTTTTCTATTGTTATAATTTCAAAACACTTTATTTAAGAAAGAGGCTTATTTATTATATTTTAAAATATAATATTAACCGTGCCTTCAGCCTTACGTACATGCCGTAATCGACGAAAGTACTATTCGGTAACAAATTTATACATTTTTATTTGGTTACGCCTTTCTATTAGATATAAATGTGTTTTAAGGTACCCAATAAATTGAGACTAAACATTTTTTTATAGGGCAAGTGCCTTTATTAACTAAACAAAATACAAGCTAACACTAACACTACATAAACAGTTAGACTGCCCATGGACCGTCGAAGGCCTAAAGACAAAGCAAATCAAGCCCACTTTCAGTTGCCAGCATGCTGGTGGCATTACCACGCTGAATGGCAATGCTTATGCGTTGCGCCAGCATTTTGATCACGTGTCACATTAACCAGGCGCTCTGAAAGATTTTTGAAAATGAGTTATGCTCCGGGTCCCCGATGGCCTAATGTCTCGACCGCAAACGCTTCAAATATGTAACCAGTAACCACTGCCGAGGTAAGCATATTTGCGTCGCTTGAGCTGCTCTGCCTAATAAATTGTTTTTAATTGAAACTCTAAAATCAAAACGTTAAAGAGAACAACATTTAAAAAAAAATATTTTTGTTGCTTTGCCAGCCCTAGCGCCTAGCGCCTAGCTTGCGCGTAGGTTATTAAAATCAAGGTCAGCCGAAGCCGGCTTTCTGTATCTATTTATATTTAACTTTGTGGTGGTGGCAGCAGGCGTAGTATGAGTCAAGCTCGAGTACCTACGGACGCTGGCAGAATCTCGGGCCGGATCTTTCCTCCATGGTGACGGTGACTCATTCGCTGGATACTTGAGGGGCTTCCCACTACCTACGAATGCCTGAAGTTTTATGGCTATTGATAAAGGTAGATAGATGATTTGGGCTTGCAATCGCAAATAGGTAGAGATTTCATCATCATCATCACCAAGGAGACACCCACTGCTGAATATAGGTTCCTTCTTTGCCCTCAACACTGAACAACAGCCTGCCATCTGCAACCACTGGATGCCCGTGATTCTCACGATTTCGTAGGTCCATCTAGTAGCCTCACTACGCTGCGTCTTCCAGTTCGTGGTCTCCACTCAAGAAACTTTCCTCCCCATCGGTTATCGGTTCTTCAAGCGATGTGGCCTACCCATTGTCACTTCAACTTGCAAATTTTAACAGCTAAATAATGTCGTTGACTCTGGTTCTTTGGCAAATATCCACGTTACTTAGTATCCACTTTCCACGGTGTAGATTTACCATAGTGACTTTTGAAATTATTTTTAGTTATTGTAAAGGGCTGTTTGTCTTCAGAGGACGGCAACGTATAGGTGAAGCCCCTGGAATTACGGTATCCATATAGGCGACAGTGATCGCTTACCTCAGGCGACCCGTTATCATGTTTGCCACCTATGGCATAAAAAAAGCGTGAAAGATTTTCTATGAGGAGCAAAATAATTGGCTTGCAAGTTACCTTACAAGATAAATCTACATCAAAGGCATGATTGCGCTGACAACTGGCAATTGCTAGTTTTATTCTCGCTAAGTACAACCGCTCTAAGCGCGTTCCCTACGATTTTTTTCCTACGTATGTGGTAGGCCTATTAAGTTCTTAACTACATGAACAACATTGTACACCACTAACCAGCTGGTATTCATGCCACTGACTTAATGCGTCTTGCACGCAGTGCAAGTAACATGCAAAACATAAGGCGATTGCAGAGGATGCGTAGGACAAGTAGCAAGTAGAAGTTCTAAGTAGCTAGTACGCATCGTCTGCGACGAAGTGGCAGTGGAAGTATTACTAAGAACTTCCACTGCCACGGGCACTAAGCAAAACGTCTTCTACTGCGACTTGCACTAAGCAATACGTTGCAGACGATGCGCAGTAGCTACTTAAACTTCTACTAAACTAAAGGTCCAATTCTCAAAATTCATGAAATAATTAATTTAAACTGCAACCATTACACAATTCAACCTATAAAAAATTACCACTATTCGTAAAAGGTCCACTTCACATAATGTCCACTTCTCAAAATGTTACTAATAAGTAATAACCAATTTAACCTGCGCTCATCACACAAATCAACATATTAAAAAAAACGATTATTTGCAAAAGGCCTACTTCTCATAATGTCCACTTCTCAAAATGTTACTAATAAGTAATAACCAATTTAACCTGCGATCATCACACAAATCAACATATTAAAAAAAACTATTATTTGCAAAAGGCCTACTTCTCATAATGTCCACTTCTCAAAATGTTACTAATAACCAATTTAAGCTGCGGCCATCACACAATTCAACATAAAATCCCACAATCAGCATTAAAAATGTTGCACATAGTAATTTTCCCGGAATGAATGGATCTATTTCCACCTGCATCCAGTTCTATACATAGCTCGATATTTATAATTGAAGCTACGCGCCGCTTCCGAGAACTGATTTTCCATCGCTGAAACAAAGTGGGCAGGATACTTTTATTTAAACCGAATAAATGGCCAAGTGCGAGTCGGGCTCGCGCACTGTGGGTTCCGTACTACTACAAAATACAACAATTATCAATTTAAAAACTGACTTCAAAATTAGTAAAATATGGCATTTCGATTCTTCGGTGAGACGCATGATAAGGTTATCTAAGTAGCAAAATACGTTGCTTAATTTGTCGTAGCTGTATCTGTAGCGTATCGTAGCTGTTTGTCGCTCGAATGATGGAAAGCGAAGATGCGGCCGAAGATGTAGCACGTTTGCCTAGTAATATAACCTATTTACCCTAGACTTAAACACTCCAAGATTGTTACTGCGGTCTAATCTAATAGACCGCTGCCCAAACACATCGTTCCCAAAATGCTGGCCGCATTGCCGAGTTGGATTGCAATACTGTTCAGTGACGCATTGCGCTAGGTCGGCGGCCAGCATTTTAGTGACGGTATGCCTCGACTAGGCGTGTAGATAATTCTTAAACAAATATTTTGGTTATGACAATGAAAGTCCGAAATTCGATCGACCAGATTTCGCTGAAATGTTCATAAACATAATTTTCAATATCCTTTGATGGCCAGTTAGCGCAGTATTGATGCAAAATTAGTGATAATTATGATAAACCTTGTTTTTCAGCTCTTGTTCATAACGTGCAGAATCGATATAATCCCGATAATCCGGGACACAAAATGGCTGTTATCTCAAAATAGATGAGAGCTTTTCCAGTTCGTCTTATTTATTTTAAATTAAGGACAGTTGTATCATGGCTGGCTGCTTACGACGATGGTAGAACTTTTGGGCAATTGAATAGGTTTGGCCGATATATTTTTACAGAAGTATGTATTTTTATAGAAAAATCTAAGGGTTTTTGAGTTTTTGGCGCCATCTTGAAATAAACCGGCCAAATGCGAGTCGGGTTCGCGCACTGAAGGTTCCGTTCCACCACATAAAACAATAATTATCCTACGAGGACAGACAGACGGACGGACGGACGAGCGGAAAGACAGACTGACTGTGCAGGTGACAGGTGTATTTTCGTGTTTATAAAAACCTCCGCAGAAGCTTCTAGTAAAGTCTAGTATTTCTTCTAGTAGGTATTTTACAAGGACATGACTTGGACTTGACCGTGACTAACTTTGCTTGACTCTGACTGTGACTATGACTTTTGATGATATTAAATAAAATTCAAAAACTTTTCTATATTTGACACTGGCAAATGCAGAAGACGTGCGAAGTTATTAAAATCCTCCCATCAGGGAAGAATAACAAAAAAAAAATTTTGGATTTGAAAAATGTATAAATGTCGTGTAGACAAAATAAATGACAACATTCTCAGTACAAACGTACAAGCTGTGAACTAAAACAAATGTCCGGAAAACCCACAGTAACAACTTTGCTTTGCTTTCTAAGAACTCGAGTCGATGATGATGGTTTTTAAAGCTTCGGAACTAACTACGAGCATGTTACGAAACAGCAGTGCAAGTACCGTTCTTTTATCGATGCACTGCAGGCTTGCAATTTTTCCATTTAAACTCTGTTTTAATCTAGTAGGTAACCATCTTAACGTTCGTACCTACCTATTCTTTGAAAATCATCTCCAGCGCGGAGCGTATGATTCCCATACAGTAAGGCTAGAAATAAATGAACCTAGAAAGGAGAGTAGCCGTGATGTTTTATCTTCGAGAGTGGTGGCGGCGCCATCGATCCGCCTGCCAGCGTCTGCCCTCGCCACCTACCCGCGTCTGAATTAGCCTGAAGCGCTCCTATACAACTGATTGAAATATACCATGGATATTAGGTGAAAATAACGTCAACCCTGGCGTAGTTAGGGATAATTTACCAAATAATTTAAAAGTAAATTCAATGAATCAATGAATAAGCGGACGTTGGTCGTCCAGCTGTAAGATGTGTCGACGATATTAATTCTATCGCGGGTCGAAACTGGACTCGACTAGCACAGGACCGAGGCAGATGGCATAGCAAGAGTATACCCAGCAGTGGGATAAGGAAGGCTGTGGATGATGATGATGATGATGAATCAATTGAAATAATTATACTCACTCAATTTTCATTAATATAGTTTTGGGCTCAAACGTTTTGCTCTGCAAATTCTTCACAATCAGCTTATATAAGTCAACTGCTGGACATAGGTCTCTTTTTTAATTTTATAAATTTTCGCTTGACCGCTACCTCGCCTGATGTTAAGCGACGATGTAGTCTACGATACAGGCTTGCCTATTATAAGAAACCGATTCACTCGCGATTTGAAGACACCTAGATTTAAAGTATCGGGAACACCTATTCAGACAGCGCATTCCACAGACAACGCGCAATAAAAGTGGTATCAAAGCGCTACGTACGGGTTTTTGGAATATCAACCATGAAGTAAATAAATATTTTGAAAAATAAATATTTTGAATTGAATTGAAGTCACCATGAAGTCGGTAGGCACCTTTTCGTGCCCCAGTCCGATAGAAAAATGGGCAGGAGGATTGTTGGGGAGTTGAATCAGCCTCTGCCAAGGAATGTTCAGCCCGATTTCGTTTATTATTACGACTTTCCATGGGAGGTTGTGCAGATAGTTGTCATCTAGATAACTCTGGTGACTACCAGTTGAGCCGTTGGTATTACTCACTGCTCAACTTGATGCAGTTGAGCAATTTTGTTGAGCAGCGAATGCTGCAGCACGTTACTAATCTGAAAATTTAATAAAAATCATTGTGTCACTGATTAAACGAGTAAGAGACTTCACTAATTGAAATTTTGATTATTATTTCGATACATTTCTACATCAATATAAAGTTGTTAAGATTTATTAATTTATTTACACGAAAAATATTTTAAACACAGATATTTAAAACCTAAAACTATTACTACCAAACATTAAAATAAAAATAAATTAAGTTGTTAAGTAGATTTCTACTTTTCAGGAGAAAATTACATAACGTCTTGCAATGGTACCTATCTATCGGCGATTAAATCAAAACTCTGGAAATACCACATAATTACGTTACGCTTAACTGACGTTACTTACCTCTACAACAATTTAGCGTAGACAGAATTAAGCAATCATTGCTTCATGAGAAAGCTTTAATTTCAGGCTTTCAGTATTCAGATTTCAATGTAACGTAAACGAAGCGATGCAGACGACGTTCTTGTGATCATACGAGCGTTATCACACCTGATACAACCACTATATTATCCATTGTTTTCTATTATCATGTCACATTTCGGGAAATTCCTCATTAATTGCTAAGATTAGCAATCATAAGGCACTTATTGAAATTTTTTCTATAATGTTTAGGTAAATAGAACGCCTCGGTTGGACACTGTATATTTCACAAAAACACCACCATTAAAAAATTACAAAGGGATTTTGATCACCATCCTGATTAAAATTTAAATAATTTTTCTAATATTATTTATTATATTATACTAGCGACCCGCCCGCCCGGCTTCGCACGGGTGTAACTTACGTGCAAAACCAGGGCGGGGCGCTTGTTACATACATAAACCATCAGTAAATAAAAAAAACCGGACAAGTACGAGTAGGACTCGTGCTCTGAGGGTTCTGTTAGACGGAACCCTCAGAGCGCGAGACCAAAAAAAACTAACTGAAGTTAAAATATTGAAAGACAAACTTAAATTTGTAGTTTTTTTTACTGGGCAAGTGCCTTTAATAACTAAACAAAATACAAGCTAAAACTAACACTACAAATACAGTTAGACTGCCCATAGACCGTTGAAGGTCTAAAGACAATCCAAATGCTCAAGCCCACTACCAGTTGCCAGCGTACCCAACATGCTGGCGGCATTACCACGTTGAATGGCAATGCTAATGCGTTGAGCCAGAAACACGCCAGCATTTTGGTCACGCGTCGCATTAACCAGGCGCTCTGAAAGATTTTTGAAAATGAGGTGAGCTCCCGGTCCCCAAGGGCCCAATGTCTCGACCCCAAACGCCTCAAATATGTAACCACTGCCGAGGTTAGCATATTTGCGACGCTTGTGCTGCTCTGCCGAATTAGCAGCCGCGCCAGCCCTACCCTGTGTCTCAGGAAGATGTGACGGCGCCAAAGTATCGACACAAGTCGGTTTTCACCATCAGTTAGATATTTTTAGGGTTCCGTACCTAAAAAGGAAGAACGGAACCTTCATAGGATCACTTTGTTGTCCGTGTGTCCGTCTGTCCGTCTGTCAAGACCCTTTTTCTCAGGAACGAGTAAAGATATTAAGTTAAAATTTGTATCAAATACTCAAATCTACGGTATCTTTCAGCTGTGAAAAAATCAAACTTGTAAGTACGCGACTTACAACGAAGTGCGCAACGCGACTGTACGCGATGTTGTACTACGCGATCAAAATATATGACCGTTTATGTCGCAAATTTTCGCATATTATGCGATTTCAAAAAGGAATCACAACCTATAGGGTAATTCCCGTTTACTTAGAATTATAAAATTTGGCAAGAGGCAAGATCTCACAGCACATATAAAGGAATAAATTCGAAAGTCATAAATTTGAAGTAACATCATTTAAAAATTATTGTTTTGCCATTACAAACTTACTTTTTGTAGTTGGAATGTATCGAAGAACCTTATTGTCCACTACAAAGTTAAGTTTGTATTTCAGTATTTCTATCTTTTTAGGCTTTTCCCTTCAAGACTTGATTCCCGGGATGGATCTAAATACATATTTATTAAGTTTGTACGGAACCCTCAGGATGCGAGTCCTACTCACACTTGTCCGGTTTTTTTTGCACGTGGATTTATTAGTTTATTGCTGCATGTTTCTAAAATATGTGAGAACATGAGTAAGTGTGCCGTACTCATATTTTTTGCATTTCTTTTAGAAAAAGTGGGAGAAACACGGAGACTCTTGAACACGAACGATAATTGTACTGAAGCATATCTCCTTTGTTTGTCTAATCTGAGGCTACTACCCTCAAGATTATGCTCATTATTAATTATATCACGGTCTTATACTATCACGGTTGTTCACTAAAGTTATATGTTTTTTTTAATACCTATACAAGTGTTTAATAGTGGAGTCAAATAGCCACACAAGATAAATGCCATCAATTCAAGTCTTTACTTTACGTCATCAGATAATTTTGGTCAGACGAAATTCACTGAAACTCATCTGAAATCACAGAGAATGAATGACGAAAAGGTCAGAGGATCAACGTGACCTGTTCTCCTTTTAATATGATTTATTTTTAGATTCCGCCCACCGTTATTGCCATGAACAGATTGAAGTGGTAACAGCACCAGACCTACCTCGTGAATGCCACTGCTGTGGCGAAAGCTGCAATGGCCTTACCCAAGCGCCCGCCCGCCGACCTTCGTGCGACCGTGGACCTCTAAAGCACCGTTCGGGTCAGATAACTGGCCAAAAATATACCTAAACATTTTTTGTTTGTTCTAAATACAAATACTTTATTTTGGCAAAACGTCACTCGCACATCATCAACTATTAAACGCCCACTGCTGAACAAATGTCTCACTCTTAGAGAGATGTGTTGCCATAGTCCCCACGCTTGGCAGTCGGCTTGGGGATCGCAGTACGTTCACCGTGTACTAATAGGACGCTGCTGCCTATCCTCCGGTGGTTCCGGTCGCAACTTAAGGACATACCCAGGTTCTTTTGGCATAACGAAGATTACAAACGAGCGATGATGGCCGGGCGGTAGCATGTCTGTTTTACAATCTGACGGTACGCGGTTCGATCCTCGGCCCTGCACCAATGACTTATTTAGTACTTAAATAAATTATATGCAGTTACGATGCCATTGCTCAACAACGGTGAAGGAAAACATTGTGAGCAAACCGGTGTGTCCAAGAACCTCAAAAGTTCAGACATTATGACATTTACTAACATGCACTTGGCCAGCATAGTTAGGGCCCATCCTCTCTCTCTCTCTCTCTCTCTCTCTCTCTCTGAGAGACGGCCTATGTCCCAGCAGTGAGAACAAAATCCATTGACCCGAACTAGTATGAAACGGTATTTCAGTAGCCAATGGCTTCTACCAAAGTTAAGGAATTAAGTTTCTTCCACATAAAAAATCTAAACGAAGACTTACTGGTATTTAGTTTAAAATTAAGAAACAATAATTAAATAAATAATTAATTGCATAATTAAACAATTAATACCAAATAGTATTCTCAAAATATGGTTTATTATTTATTTATTTTTGCCATAGGTGGCAAACAAGAAGACGGGCTGCCTGATGGTGAGCGGTCACCGTCGCCTATGGATACTTGTAACACCAGAGGCATCATAACTACGTTGCCGACCATTTAATTCAAGTGGTAAACAATTGCTTAATTTATATTTCTAGACAGAACCATTTGAATGAGAAGATAAGGGGAGAAATAGGGGGGGGGGGGGGGGAGAAATAAGGGGGAATAAGGATTTGATGGGTTTCAGTTTATATTATGACGTTTTTTATTCTGGTATATACTTATTTATAAATGCCAATACCACTGTTAACTGTAAAATTGCTAAATTTACCTATTTATATGTAGTTATTTAGCATAGTTATTTAGCAGTTTTAGGGTGAATAGAGTCCTCAAAGGTAGGCAACGCACTGACAATGCCCCGGATATTGTAGGTGTCTATAGGCGGCGGTGACCACTCACCATCAGGTGGCCCGTTGCTTGTTTGCCACTTATTCAATAAAAAAAAAAATAAAAAAAAGTTCTAAAGTGCTAACTTTAACTAACCCTACAAAACTACTATACTACTAAACTTTATTTGTGATATAAATATTTATCATTTTCTGATATTATAATAATATTCATATAAAACGGGCTTATATTGTGTAGAATTGATCACACAGGCTATATAAATATTGTCAGGAATCGTCGCATTTTTTTTTTTTACTTGTAACAGACAAACAAATTTTTAACAATAATTTCTGATTTTAACCGTTTCACACTAAAGACACAGGTGTCCTAATGACTGATGTTAAGGCCCTCTTTTCCACTTTTAGCAATGTAGAGAGGACGTTTCACTCGTTTTTTTTTTTTAAGTAAGACATCAGTTCAAGTACCGTTCTTTTATCGATCGTCAAATTGACAGTTGAGGTCGTTAAATTCGATAAAATGCCATTAGATCAGTACTCGCTATGATCGATTCTATGGCATTTTATCGAATTTGACGACCGATAAAGAACGGTACCTGCACTGCTGAATTGCGCTTTTCTCCTCTTTTTTTTGGATTCATTTGAATACCTATTTACTAAATGATGTCTACGATATCTATATAGATTTCATAATTGTGGAAGGAACCGTAATGGTAAATTTTACATAACCGCTATACTTTTCGAAAAATATGAAAAAAGCCAATAGTAAAGTTTAGTAGCGAAACGCACGACTGTGTGTAGGCGCCATGGTTTTATTCCACTAAATGCGACTTTAATAAATTAATTAATAAATAAATTAAGTCTTATGGTAGTACGAAGCATTGCTTAAAATTGGGAAAACCTTACCTTAAATATTTATAGCGCTTTAGAAGTTATAATTATATGCTATATTTTGGTACAAATAAATTGAAAAATACGTGAGATTTCTATCTTCTAAATATTACGCAAAGGCTGCGCGCTGTAGAGAACATTGCAGTGGCAATAACTTGGACAGCATTGCAGTCATAGAATGAAAATAAACCGGCCAACTGTGAGTCGGGCTCGCGTACTGTGAGTTCCGTACCACCTCAAAATTCAATAACGAAATTACCAATTATAACTTGGTAACGAACAGAAACTTGTCACCGACTCACACAAAATACGTTAAAAAAGTTTGTTGTATGGGGTCCACCCTTCTGTTTTTACTTTTTGACTTTTTTATTTCTCATTTAATCCGCCGTAACATTACATATTCTGTGAAAATTTCAACTGGCTATCTATTACGGTTCGGAAGATACAGCCGTTTAAAGGTAGGACAGACAGACATCGTAGGCTTAGTAATAGGGTACGAGTTTTTACCCTTTGGGTACGGAACCCTAAAAAAGTACCTCTTTGGCACGTCCTATATAATGGATTTGAATAGTGGGAGTGACATAGAGTAGAAGAATTCAAGATGGAGTCCACGAAAAAAAATTAAAGTAAAATAGGAAGTAAACTTTGTTAAATAGTTCAATGTTAACATAATTATGTAACGCTCAGTAGATTTCAAAAATATATAACACTACTATGAAATATTCAGTAGTTTACGAGATAAAGCGGTATGAAAGAGCTTTGTATCTACTACGAGTATAGGTAGATTGGTACTCAGGGCACCGCTGTTACTTTTCTTTCATTTAGGTGCCTACTATTTATACAATGCAGTCAGGTTATATTTTTTCATCCCCCCACCTCGGAAAGAGTATTTTTGCACTTCGATATCTGAGTGAAAAAGCCGTTTTTATCCGCTAGAGGACAAAGTAAAATTGAATTTAGACCATCGTGTGCACTAAGTTTGTTAATTCAAAACATCATTAAACCTATTTACTTCTACCTCCATGGTGCCGAATTTATCATACAACCTTTTTTAATTTGTTAAAAACTCAGACTCAGAACCTTCTTGGTGTACTTTATTTTAATTTGCTTTGCGCGCCCCATTTACTTTTCACGTCATATTGTTAAACCCTTAGGTTAGAAACAAGAAACTTGAAAATAATTAAGTGAAAAACCTAAAATGCGATAGCTAGCGACGAGGAAGTTTATTTGACGCCAACAGAATTGACAGAATACTTATACTTGATATACTTAGTCTTTTCTCGCTGAGGTAGGATGAAAAGTTACGTGTTGCACTCGTGCAAAGACTTTTCCCCTCGTGCTCTATTGATTCCCTCGCTAACGCTCAGGATTCTTATTTTTAGAAACCTTCGCTTGCTCGGTCATCAAAATTGAGCACGCGGTTAAAAAGCAACTTTGCACTCTTGTATAACAAATAACTATTAATAATTTGTCACTTATTACGATAATCGGTTTAACAGAATAGGGAAAAAAGTGGGTGAAACACGAAGATATTTGAACACGAATGATAATTGTACTAAAGCATAGCATAGATAGCATAATAAAGCATACTCAAAAAACTTTTAGTCGATCTTGCAGCCTGAATTAGAACCAGTTCTTCGTAACCGATTTTGTTGAAATTTTGTAATTTTGTAGTTCTGGTGACAATACAATATGCAATACGAATATTTTCTATAAATAAATAATAATAATAATAATTATATTGTAATATTTTCAAATCGGCTGCCATAATAAAAATAACAACATTAAACTCATCATCGTCATCATTTCAGCCGTAGGACGTCCACTGCTGGACATAGGCCTCCCCCATCGATCTCCAAAAGGGCCGGTTGGAAGCGGCCTGCATCCAGCGTTTCCCTGCGGTCTCTTTTAGGTCCTCTGTCCATTTTGTGGGTCCGTTTTGTGTGGGTTTTTGTGGGGTTTTTACTACGCTGCGCTTACCGGTCCGTGGTCTCCATTCCAGAACCTTTCGGCCCCATCGGCCAACTGTTCTGCGTGATATGTGCCCTGCCCACTGCCATTTCAACTTGCTATTCCGGTGGGCCATGTCGGTGACTTCCGTTCGTCTACGGATCTCCTCATTTCGGATTCGACCTCGTAGAGAAACCCCGAGCATAGCCCTCTCCATAGCTCGTTGTGCGACTTTGGGTTTGCTTATGAGGCCCATAGTAAGAGACCACGTTTCACTGCCGTATGTCAACTTATCATCATTTAAATAAGTAAAAGCTTATTTTTAATAATGTTTTAAATATTTATTATTACAGTTTAGTAGGATTCTTTCCAACGGAACTGTGCTAGGGATTGGGTAACGAACGATACCGCGACTTTTCAAGCCAGTTGGTTGGCTGATGGTAAGCGTCACGCTAGCTTATTGTGACTTTGTTTACGTCTATGAATACGAGGGTAAGACTAAAGTTTGACTTGAAGTCAAAATGAGCAAAAACTTTATAAACTTAAAGCGCGGAACAATCGCAAAATCTACCAAAACAGGTGTTTTTTGAAAAGCTTAGTGTGAATTGACGAAATTATTAAATGATAAAAAAAAAAAAAAAAAAATTGTGCGCCAAAAAAGCTTAATGATCATAGCTTCTTTCGCACGTTTTCAAAATTTTTGAAAATGAAAATATAAAGAAATGAATTGCGCGTGCAATGCATCGCTTTTACCTGCCCCTTAGCAACCAAACAAAGTAAGGAGTAGAGAATATTTTTTGCTTAGATCGGCGAGCGCAACTTGGTATGTCTGTAATGTAGTCAGTCAATCTGTTTTCTAGGAATAAACGTTAAGCACTTTGCACGATCTATTGTCACCAAACTTCCATTGAGTACAAGTACCTAACGAAAGAGACTGCGAGGCAGATCAAGTGACAATAATCACACTAACTACACGCCTTTATAACATGGCTACTGGTAATCAGTTAGGGTCCTCCAAAACAAACAAAAAAAGTTATACGACAATGTGAAAATTCGCGAAAAAATTTTAACCGTTCCATACAAAATATCATTCACTCCCGACAACATGTATGAAAACAGCAGTTTTTTGCGAATTTGTCGTAGAACAAAAGTTTTTTATTTTGACGTATTGAAGCCACCCTTAAGAGGATGCTCACAGTTGATTACCAGTAACCCTGTATAGGTAGGTACTTACCAAATTTTATTTAAATTAAAAGAATTGTGTTGTATGTGATTGTATGAAAATGACCCGATATCTTATAGTGTTAACACACGTATGGATTTGGTTGACGGACCGCCGTCTAACCAACGGGAGAGAAAGAGTGAGAATTCATATCTCTTTCTCTCCCGTTGGTCAGACGGAGGTTGAGGTCAACCAAATCCATACGTGTGTTAACAATTAGGCTTCGTCAATTACCTAACCTACCAAAAAAATAAAAATGAAGATACCAACTCGTAGGTATTGCGCAATCCTTGTATTAATCTAAGTGTATTACTAGACTGTTCTCCATTACGAATAATAAATAAAATGGCGTTTCTTTTAAATGAAAAACAATAAAAATGCCTCTTTCTAATTTTGTACGGTGCTACGAAACGCTACGACTGCGGCCGCCATGGCAGTTTCAAAATACGTGTGAAAGTTGTTTCCCGCGCTTTTTAGATTTGGCGGGAACGGAGCCAATACAATGGAGGTAGGTATTTATGGTGGCCATACACAGTAACAGTTGTAAACGTATGACGCATTCAGCCTCGTGGCGCCATCTAGCCAGCCGGCGGTAAAACCAAACTGCTCTTTGTTCTTATAAGAATTTTATTTTTCTGGTTGGTTTATTGGCTGACTCCTACAATAACAAGCCAAGAGCGAGTTGTGTTACGTACTTAATATCATTGAGATATACGAGATTTAATTGCACACAAATGGCTAAAGGTTTACAATGAAATAAAAGAGCGTTTTTTGTTGTCTGTGAGACTCTTAGAAAGAACCTTTTTTGTAATTATATTTAGAAATTATTGACGTATCCATTTCGAACTAATTGTAATGTTGGTATGGGTTGATCAAACTCCCATTTTTGATAACTGGAACGGCAAAGTAGCAATGACAAAGTAGTAGGCTAGCACCAAGGACGGGCTAGCACCTAGCTAGCACCTCAAGTCAAGTCGAAATTAAAAAGGTAGGTAGTTATGTAGGTATATATCTACCCAGGTATCATATAGGTACGTCATAGCATAAAATTACGAAAGTCTATTAATGAAGCCCCCTCCGTCGATAGTTTGTCTCGTCGGTTAAATACGTAGGTATCTAGAGAGACTTAGTTAAATATTAGATTAGATTAAATAGGGACTAACAGCCGCACTCAGAAACGTTACTAAAGCTAAGGAATACTTAAAATTGCTGTCTCGTTTTCATGTGTGACAATTTCCGTCAACGAGAAGTTGACAGAGCAATTTTAAGTATTCCTTTACTTAAGTAACGTCTCTGAGTGCGGCTGTTGGTTAGTTAGAAGGTACTTCAAGGTACTGCAACCCATAATAAAAGCTGTATGTTTGGATAAAAAGTACCTCCATGGTATACTTAACAGAGTACGGCGAGGTAGGTAGAGCAAGAAAGAAATTTAACATACCTACTTATGTAGTTTTAACAGATTGCTTGTCCATTTTGTCGACATAACGATCATATTGCTAAAAGGAACCCGGAAGCATCGCAGTGGGCCGATCGGAAGCGCGACATCTATGAGCTGCCAGACAAACTTCAGCGCCTGAAACGCGTTTACAATCTTTATTATCGGAGACCGTAATGCTACAAATTTAGTTCTTGCCCTACAAAAAGCGTTTCTCCTTTCATAATAATAAGAATACGTCGAGTCGCTTGGTCGGCCGGCGCGGCGGAGCTGGCTCGATACACATGGACGTGGCGCGGCGCGCATGTGTGCGTGGGGCCGCGCGTGTGGGTGCCCGCCGCCCCCGCTCCTCTCGCCGCCCGAACCCAGCTTTCTGTTCGCTTATATAACCCCACACGTATATAACCCAGGTAAATAATGTACAACGTGAATAGCGAGCTATGTGCTGCCACCTAGCGGAGCGGTTCGGTTTCTCTCGAACATACCTCACAGAGTATATTGCGGTGTTTTTCAGATTTTCCTTTCCCGCCATAACATGTTCTTGTACCATTCGCGTGAGTTTGACTTGATTTGTTAGCGCGTTAACGTTTTCGCCGAGGCTGAAGTCTGATTTTCTTTGTCTCTCCGTAGGTGTACTCAATTTCAAGTGCCTAGTAAGAATAAAATACTAAATTAGTTCCTTTATTCTTTTCAATAAAAAACAAAACAAGCATAGTAGAAAACGTTGCTAGCAATTTTATATTTTTAAATTTCTAAGACATTTTTATGGTGTTGACCTCAAAACGCCGCCGTTCCGTCGTAGCAGAGCTCCCGTTGATGTCTTTTCCAAAATAAAACCGCATCGAGAAAATTGCATACTCGCAACTCGCAACCCAATCCTTTGTAAAACGATTCCCGGCCTATTTTGCACGTAAAATTACATATTTAATTACGTTTTTCGATAGCCTTTGTTCACACGATCAAAATTATTGGAAATTTGGCTAGTTTTACATATCGTTCATTGTGGAATACGCTATGAATTCATGACCTACAAATAATTTGTACCATAAACAATTTTGTTTCACCATTTTCCTCTTTAGTCATAGACAGAATTCCATTATTATGTGAGTGGAATCAGTAGAATTTTTTACCCGACTTCCCCAGAAAGAGGATGATGTTTTGATGTACAGGGGCCTTACGGACAACTGCTATTACAGGCACCTAATCCTCTCAGTTGGTAAATCACGCGACCGCAAACCTTATCTGGGCGCGATAAGGTTTGCGGTCGCGTGATTTTCCAACTGAGTGGATTAGGTGCCTGTAATAGCAGTTGCCCGTAAGGCCCCTGTACTGTGTTTAGTAATACCTTGTATTAGGAACTATGTACCAAAAGATAGAAGCCATTAAAAAAATAACAATATTATACTATTTTGATTTACAATATAATACAATGACTCTTTATTAAAATACCACAAAACAAGGATAACATAAACATTACAATAAAAATCTAGGCTTTTAACAGGCGGCCTTATCGCTTAAAGCGATCTCTTCCAGGCAACCATAAAAAAGGCAGACATAAAAAAGTTGTGGCCTTAACTAAATTTTCGATTTTTTGATTTTCGAATCTTTTGCGCACCGACCGCCTTCGCAGTGGCTGGTATTCACTCTGGCAGTAGAAACGGGCGTCCTCATTCCAGCTTTGATTTGAATTAGCCCGAGCGGTTGGTTGGACTGGAGTTTTGGAGCGGCGACCGGCCAGTGTTGGCTCACGAGCGCTCGACTGGGGCAGAATGAGGCAGATTTCACACGCGGCCATCCATGACGGCGACCTGGCGCCTCACAAATGGCTCGACTGTTAAGTGCGCCATTTTGTTTTCCATTTTCTTTTTTATTGAGTTGACAGGCCAGTGTCATCGCACTGTCAAAAGTGACAAACTGAGCTGTCGATGATTCTGTGCGGTAAACAAATTAATTAACTGTGCGGTAGCCGCTGGTTGCTGATTGTTGACAGTTGGTTGTCAGAAATACTTATTAGATATAGGTATTCGAAAAAATATATTTGTTTTAGTATTATGTTGCATAGTAAGCATTGCCATTCAGCGTGGTAATTGGTAATGCCGCCAGCATGCTGGGTACGCTGCCAACTGATAGTGGGCTTAAGCATTTGGATTGTCTTTAGACCTTCAACGGTCTATGGGCAGTCTAACTGTATTTTTTGTGTTAGTATTAGCTTGTATTTTGTTTAGAATAAAAGCACTAGAGCGGTATATTTTTTTTAAATTAATAATTGTTGAATATTATTTAAAATGTTTAAATTTACTAACACAATGATTAAATGTTTTGGACATTTGATTGATTTTTTTAATGAATTAGGTTTTTTTAAATAGTTACCAATTTTAATTCTTTTAAGTATAAATTACTTTAATTTTTATTTTTACCTTCTTGAAACGTACCTACTGTAGCATAATACTATATTATATACTTGTATCAAAAACTTACTAAGATTATTATTTTTTATTTAATTATGTACTAGAGTCTGGCTAATGAAAGTTGAGACTGAGAAAGAGCGGCAAATTTAAAAATATCAGCATTGAAACCTCTAAAATTAGTATGAAATGCCTGGAATAATCTCACTTTATACTTGTAAGTTATTGATTTTTATTGTATCACAGTCAGAACATAGTAATGTTTGCATTACATATTAATTATGGGGTTGCAATGCGGATTTTTTTAAATTTGGCGGGCGATTTCAGTCTCTACTTTCAATAGCCAGACTCTAACACTACACTACACGGTTGCCTGGAAGAGATCGCTTTAAGCGATAAAGCCGCCTGTTAAAACCCTAGATAATATTTTTATTGTAATGTTTATGTTATCCTTGTTTTATGGTATTTTAATAAAGAGTTATTGTATTGTATTGTATTGTATTGTGTATTGTAGTAATATTCAGATTTTTGTCATACAAGTTTTGTTGAAGTTACTTATAAAAGACTCCATCATCAGACCGAGCCATTTGATGCGTGCTTTGTTCCAACCTCAGTCTGGGTTTTTCAGATTACAAAGGTCACTACCGTTGGAACTCGATAGTTGATACTCGATCGGCAGAGATGTGCTACGATACGAACATGAAACGTTTAGTATTAGTAGAAGTATTCCATTGAGAGAGTTTCGATGTAATGGTGGCACTTCACATTGCTTAATCTTGCCAAATAAAAAGAGACGCAGCTATGCAGGCTGCATAGCTGCATCTCCTCTTATTCGGCAAACATATAGGTAATGTGAAGTGCCAATATGAAACATCTATTGGCGCGCCTTGGCAGAAAACCCGACTCGTATGCCGTGACGGCAATTTCAAAGACGCTCTCTTATCTCTAGTCGGGCGTACCGTGACAATCAACTTTTTTGACAAATCGTTTAAAAAAATCGTTATGCAAATAATGATCATCAATTTACCTAAATAAAATAGGTGTTTGTCTAATTAATTTTCCCTCACATAATTTTTTATTTATGTACAATAGGTATATAGTTTTTTTATTGTTGGTATGATATGGCTTTAACTTTTCAACCATTGATTATATATATTAATTTTATTTATACTGTTTGATCTTTGTTATATTGTATTTGTTATTTTAACATTCACGAAACAGCAGTGCAAGTACCGTTCTTTTAGCGATCGTCAAATTGACAGTTGAGATCGTCAAATTCGATAATATGCCATTTTTTCAGTACTCGCTGTGATCGATTCTATGGCATTTTAGCGAATTTGACGTCCGATAAAGAACGGTACTTGCACCCCTGGACTGTATCTCTCTTTTATTTGTGAAAACTTTTAAGGCTTGTTTGTTCATATTTTTCTTGCTTAGGTATGTTTTATGTTGTAAAAGCTGTTTATTTTCCGTAAATAAATGAATAATACTTATTAATTTTGCAACCACAGTCTTCAACTAAAATAAAATGAATGGACAGGCCCAGTAGAAGAACATTTTTGAAGATAACAAAATGAGCGCCGGCTCTCATTTCGTTTCAGTCGGTCTCTAGCCGTAGGAAGTGCAACACGTGTCTATTGTAACAAAACATCTGACAAAATTATGCTTTCATTATGCTTTCCCGAAGTGTAAATACACAAATAAAACCGGGATCTATTTTTTGTAACAAATATACTGTACATTTTTATAATTAGGTGTTGAAGTATATGTCCGACGGTTTTGACTCGTTTTTACTGAGCAATTTCAATGGTTAGGGCCCGTCCATTCATTTTATTTCGGTCGAAGCCCACAGTTACGTTATCAATATTTTTTGGTTGGCAACGTTTGTTCAGTTCTTAAAATGACACGTTTGAGGCCATATACCTACTACAAATTTACTATTCTTACCGAACATCAGTTGTTATTTATTTAGTTAGCATTTAATTTGCATCAAATACCTTCCCATCTGAGTGAGTTGGCATCGACTTTTCTCCGAGCGAGACATAATCAAAAACCGATGGTAACTTGTTGTTTTTGACCGAGGGAACTGCGGCCGTATCGGAGTGTCGACTTGAATGATAGTCAGACGACTCGAGCGAAGGGGAATGACACCTTTTTCGGCCCAGCATGCTGATGCCAGATGGCCGCGATACTGCTGCAGAGTACATTGAACGCTGGCTGGGAAAGCGTTGTTTTCGATGATATGTGAAACGCAGTGTATAAAGTGCTTTGGTAAAAATGTAGAGTGACGTCACTAAGAATTTATCGTGTTTTCAAAAGATAGAAAATATAGGTAAAACGCAGAGGTAGAGCTCATGAAACTGTTCGTAGACCTTGAATCTCTGGATGTATGTCTGTGAGACTTGATGTAGTTACGATGTAGCTACTTATGGCACTGACTGCAAGCGAAAAGCCGAAGGGCTTGCCTTAGGACAAGCCTCGTCCAGCAGTGGACTAAGATAGGCTGATTATGACGATGATGATGTAGACCGAAAACAAATGTACCTATTTACGTGTAAATAGGTACATTTGTTTTCGATCTCCCAAGAGATCGACATCGATCGAGAGTTCTGACAGAACTTCGACAATCGTTTGAGCTCAATGATTCTCTATTGTAGTTGACAAAGATTCGGTATATTTTTATACCAAACCAAAAACCTCAGAAAGATCAAACTAAACAGCTCTTATAAACATTCTTTACCTACTGTCTTTTCATTAAAAGTCTTACTAAGAAGAAAAGTTGGTAGGAACTTACTCAAAACTACTCAAAAGATATTAGAAGCAGCTCAAAAGGCTGCATCACCATCACCCTGACCCCAAGACCCGCGTGGTGCCCCTCGAGCACTAGCCATGGACTTGTTTTACTATTGGCAAAGCATCGACCAAACTCTGCCGTTCCAATCTGCGCCTTCAAATCTCAGACCGAAGGCCCACATTCTATTGTTATCACTCGCTGATAACGCGCCGGCGAGCCATAAATGAAAACATATGTTCAGACGGCGACGACCTAACGTCCCGACTCCGACGGTAGAAACGAAACGCAACGATAACTCTGCCGCGGCAAAATGAGAGCAAAATACTCCGAAATTAGGTTCACAAAACGAATGTAGAGTAAACGAACAAAATGTAGAGTCGCGAGAGAAAATGGTAGATTTTGTAGTCTCGTTGATGAAAAAGAGGCGTTATTTCAAAATACCTATTTCGGAATTTCAGGACCGAAATCAACTTCATAACAATTAACGATACGACCCCCGCCTCTAAATTCCTCGCCCCGAGCGTGCCCGCTATACGTGGCGATACGACGCCTTCGCATAGATAGAATAGAGAGCGGTTTCGGAACGCACCCGTACAGGCGTACACGGGCCGCGGCAGTGTGCGGCTCGCGCGACTGTGTGCGCTCGTCCGTACGCACGCACACAGCCGCGCCGCCGGTGAGCGCTGTTCACCGCACTCTGTGAGCGCAAACAACCATCTATAAGGCCACGCTATAGCTGACGGAGGATCGCACCGCGCCTCAGGCCGGTTGCGACTATCTGTCCTCTTTGTTTCCATTTACTGTTAAGATTTTTGTTAGGAAATGTATGGGAAGAGTAGGAAATGTATCCGAAATATTAAAATATTAATTTTACTAGGCTACAAATACAGTGGGCATGCTTCTGCGTAAATTTTGATATAAATATTACATAATTTTGTTTGTAAGTTATGTTAGCTATTCAATTTAAAAAATAAAGCACAGAAGCCAAGTAAATATTATAATTTGTTCATGTATGAATTTAAACACATCGTTGCTTATTGTTTTATCTGAATTAGATAAAATCCTACATTCTCAAGAAAAAAGTGTTTCTATTCTTGTTTTCTAGTTTTTTTTTGTACAGAAAAATCTTTAATAAAAACTATAACCACTTTATTCTTTATAAAAAATTAAGCATATAACTAACAGATAAACCAAAACATTACATGCTGCAGCTTAAATGGGCAAAGACACTTCGGTATCTCTTCTCTTTTCTTCTCTACATCTCTACTCTCTACATAGTATAAAATAAAGTCGCTTTCCGCGTCTATCTGTCTGTATGTCCGCTAGCTCCCCATAAACCACGCAACGGATTTTGATGCAGTTTTCACCATCAGTTACATAATTTTCACGGAAAGTATACAAATTATATATTATATTATATAATAAAAAATTACATATCACGCAGAACAGATGGCCGATGGGGCAGAAAAGTTCTGGAATGGAGACACGGACCGGCAAGCGTAGCGTAGGACGTCCACCCACAAGATGAACAGACGACCTAAAAGAGACCGCAGGGAAACGCTGGATGCAGGCCGCTTCCAACCCGCCCTTTTGGAGATCGATGGGGGAAGACTATGTCCAGCAGTGGACGTCCTATGACTGAAATGATGATGATGATGATGAATAAAAAATTACACTCGTTCAAAGCAGAGGCGGGTCGCTAGTTACAGATAAAATTGGGAGAAGATGTATTTATGTCTACACAAAAGATAATAAATGTCAAACGTTTAAGTTTTTTTGTATTTTTTATAATGGTTCTTCAGGACTAACCAAGCAGGTGAATCCACTGTAAACCAAATCAGAGATCTTTAAGGCCCAGAATATTGCACGCAGCTATCTCACTCGCACATTTGATGTTTTTTTTAATAATATAAAATTAATCTACCTTTGAAAAATGTGTTTCTGTTCTGTCAACTTCTGTCATCTTACGACGTTACAATTTCAAAATATTTAGAATACATTTTTGTTGTAATATTATATTTTATAAGATCCAAAATATATGGGGAAAACTGTTTATAAATTTTTTTGTAGCCATAATAAAATTAAATTACTTAAAAAAATCTAAAGAAGTCATTTTAGTTCTTAAAAAAACATCAAATACGCGATTGATGTCGCTGCACCAAGTATTCTGGCCCTTAAGGGGACTGTTCCCGTCTGCAGCTCTCTCGCTCGCACATTTTCAGATTATTGAAGATATAAAATCAATGAGTGTGAATTTCCAAAAAGTAACAAAATCATGTCTTGGTGTCTATCGTAACATTACAAACATAGAAATGTTTGTTTCGATATCTTGTAATTTGACGGAATAACATGAAAGGACACGAGAAATAAAAATCACTTGTTACCATTTTACTTATTACAATGCGTTACGTATTACAATGCGTAAAAAGTTTTGATTACGTTTTCCCACGAAAAAGAGACAAATAAACAGAACTTATGTTGCAAAGGAAAAAAAAAACATATCAATGATATGATTAGTATCCTGTGATTCTGTCACAGTACCACCCATAGTCATCTGGAAATGGCAATAAGCAAAAGTAAATTTTAGTGTTCCCACAATTGATCTTGCAGAAGAATAAGAATGTTACGGAGATAAATTTGGTGATCGACGAGTTTTTTATTTGTTAATCGTAACATTTTGTAGTTTTCAAAATGAACGATTTCTTTTGATATTGCTTGACATTTAAATTAACTAAAATAATAATAATATTATACAAGAATATTGTACTACGTTAATTCGCCAATATATTTGTCTATCTGAATAATTTAAGCAAAAAAAAACAAGGTTCTGTTTAACTCGTTTTTAATTAAAATAAAACCCAAAGTGTGCCTTACATGTATTTTTTTTCTATTATGTATTGTGTGCTCTTCATTCACAAAATAAAATTAGCCTTTTTTAAATTTATATATTTTTAATTTTTTTGGAGATACTTCATATAGCTTCAATGAAAGCTTACCCTATGCTTTATATTTTAGCAAAATAACGAATACGATAACTGTAACCACTACTTAAAAAAATCAAAATTAAACTTCCCATACAAACTAAATCGCAAAACGGTGAACCGGCTTGAGGCGCGGTGCCGTTGGTATATTTCCGACATAATACCGCTGCGTCGAGCGATTACTACTATATATTCTATATACATTTAATAGCTATACAGGCGCGCATAGAACTGGCCGTACTTATGTGAGCGCTGCGGCGCGGGTACCGGCAGCGCTGAAGCGCTTCGAAAGAGTATCCCGTCTAACGGCCCGAGCGTTCGAACCGCTGCAGCGAGACGCTTTCTAGGTAGTCGGCTTATTATTATCGTAGATTGGCGTCGGCGCAACTACACGGCGTTAGAAGGACGTTCCGTTTTAAATATCAGGTTTTATTATTATGAAGAGCGGCGCAGCGGAGTGCGGACGGCGGCGGCAGCGCGGCGGACGGTTGCGTGCGATAACATTTGACATTCGTAATTACTCGAGCGCGGACGGCGGCGGCGGCGAGGCCGGCTCGCGAGCATTCCGCCGGCCTGCGGGGCCGGACAAAGAGGTCGCGCGTTGCGTCAGCCCCGCACGGCCGCGCGCCTGCCGCCTGCCCTGCCTGATGCCGGCGCGCTTGCCTCGGCCGGCCGCACCGGTTTGACAATCGCGGACGTCGTCGCCGCGACGCCGCGCCAACGCGCCCGCATTTCGCATACGCTGCCGAAATACACTAGCCTTGACTTAACTACCATTGTCAAATGTTTCCAAATGCCTAGAGCTACCACGTTTCCGTATTCTGCCATTCACGGTGTCGCGAAACCGGCTCCTTTATAGAATTTATAGATCATTAGTAGGTATTTAGGAGCTATCTACCGTTCCTAGATAAGAAATGAGTTCTAAAAATAAAACAATAAATAACAACGAACCGATTATTTTGCTCTCATTTGTTCGTTTCTCTAAAATGTTAACTAAATCCGAATTTTCCGAATGGGTCTTAATGAGTTCGAAAATTCTGGGTACATATAAAGCGAGAGATAGAACTTTATGTCCTCAAAGATAAGGTTGAGTTTGCGACCGGGGTCGACTACGTCAGCCGATGTCAAAGAACAGAGCAGGCGGGTAAAACCATAGATAAACTAGAGGAAAACAGAGTGATACTCAATTTTTCTCAAAGATTTATATATACCCTAAATTACTTTTTAAGTGCGAAAGGCAAAATAAAAAAATAAAAAAACACTTCAAAATATGTAAACGCCGAAGAGTACATATACATACCTATATATTTTCTTTCTGAGAGGATTTTGGCGTCGCACGTCTTGTGAATTTAGTACCTAAGTGGTTGACAGCTAGAAACGTTTTACAGATGGCGCTTGAATAGCTAGGTGTCTTTATACACCTAACCTCTTATTTTTTTATATGGAAAATGTATTAATGACGAAATTTCCATATTAACAATTTTAACAATTGAAAAGTTACGTTTCTGAGGGGCATATTTTATTACAACCTCCTACGAACGTCTTTTCGCAGTGCCTACTTTGCTGGTTTGATAAGTTAGAGATACCGCGAACTTTTCTTTCGGTATTACTTAAAATCGTCTCCTAAGCTATTCGAAACTTAAAACACCTCATAAACTTTTCATTACCGGAAATTGACACGTGAAAAACGAGACAGCAAATTGTTTCTTAGACCGTATACTATATTGTCGTTCAGATATATAAGTTGATATATACGTAAAATATATATATTAAAATGAAATATATCCATCATTGATTAAAATACTCTAGGCTCTACAAAGAACCAAATTTGGCTATTTAGCTGAATAAATAATGAAGATGTATTTAAGAGCAATAAATAATAAATATTCGGGACATTTTTGCACACACGATCATCTGACCCCAAACTAAGCAAAGCTTGTGATATGGTTACCAGAGACTGATATACGTACATATATAGTTTTAAATACATACTTAAATAGATATTAACAACCAGATATAGAACAAACACAAATATTCATCACATAAATGTTTGTCCTAGGTGGGAATCGAAACCACGCCCCCAACCTCAGAAGGCAGGTTCACTACCAACTGGACCAACGGGCAATGTAGAGCACTTTTTTACGCTAACTTTACTTGATTTAGAATAACGATTCTAAGTAGCCAAATTTGGTCCTTGAGTATTTTAATCAATGATGAATTATCTTTGATATTAATACAAATATATTTTATGTTCTACCGGTTCAGTTTCGGTTTAATATTGTTTGTTTGCTAGATTTTGATAGTTTCCATACTAAAATTGTTTGATTGGTATATTTCTATCAAACAATGCTGGTTATAGCTGGACCGGAATTTCTTATTTCTTTTGAATTGCATATTTTTTTTCTTTTGCACTTATGTTTTGAGGAATAGCATTTTTATTAAGTTAAGTAGATAACTATTTATCTAAGATAGAACATTGTTTTATTCGATAAAAATTACAAGTAAAATAAAAACTATCTTAAATTAAAATTTATAACATATTTATGTATTATTAACATATTTAGATAGAACATATTTATGACATTATATTTATGACATTATATCTATTCTAGCTACATCCTGCTATTTTTCACGATTTTCTTTTTCCTAATTCTTTCATGATTACGACGATTTTGCGTTATACACTTCTTCCTCGGCAAATTTCATCAAGATTGGTTTAGCTGTTTAATAATGATAAGGTAACAATCATATAGGTACTTCCTCGTCTGCTTGTGGGCGACAGGGGCAGAATTACTTTATTTATCATAAGTGTTGTGATGATATAAGTTTATTTACCGATACCTACTTTAGGTACAATTAGTGTTCTGCAGATGTCGCTGTAGCATTGAAGTGCACATGTTTAGCTGTGGATATCCCATGCAGACTCTTGGTAAAATTTTCGGTAATGTTGTGCAACGTTGCGCAACATTGCTTGGACAATAGGCGTTTTGCTGTTTATCACTGATAACGATTTGATACGTAGTGCTAGTTTATTTAGATTTATAACATCGACGCTCCAAAAACGGCAATGAAATGCAGTGCTTATACCAATAGGTGCAGGGTTACGCGGAAAAGGTATAGTAGCCAATAGAGGTCCGGTATACTCGTCATTATGAACAACTTTTACTACGGAACCAAATCGATGTCAGGGTTGGTTCCATTCCATGGTAAAAGTTGTTCATAATGACGGGTATTATGGACCACCCTTTACGAACAACCCTGTATAAGTACTGCATTAGTATAATATGTATAATGTAAGTATACATGTATAAGTACTGCATTTCGTTGCCGTTTTTGGCAATTACTTACAGTCTCACTTTTATGAAATGAGTCGTAACTGTATAGCCATATGGTTGATTTTTGTGAATGGTCGTTTATTTGACTTTGGTCATTGTATAATGTCACAGTGGCGACAGTGGGTACCGGTCAACTCTATCCGGTCCCACAGAGTTTCGGCCCGCATAAGAAATCGCTCGCATTGGTCCCGTTTCGGCCCTAAAACTTTTTTATAAATTTTCGTAATAAAATCTCTCGCTTCGTCACGTTTCCTATTCTCGATTCGTCCCTAGTTTTTTTAAGAACGTATAAAATGCATTTTATTACAGTTTAATGAAGTCTTATTTTTTTGTTGATATTTGGCACACGAAATTGTAGGTTCCTATCGTTAGTAACAACAATAGTTATGCCGGAGGCCTTACAATGGTCTAAAAACTTTGACAGTTGACACCAGAGCTGGTTACTCAGCTGACAGCTCATATTAACTTAGCGGATGTCGAGTTCGTAAGTATGCGGTATTTCCATATCGATAGCGATATTGCGCTGGTTGTAATACCGCCCGATACTAGCCGCTCTCCCTACCTACAGCGGATAATTCCGCGGGTATCTGAACAGACCTTTATGCGTAAGATGCTCTAAAACGTGCACTGCGATCTGTTGCTTGTTGTTTAGTATTTTGATGAATATTAAGTCTTAATTTTTTTTTTTTTTACTTAGAATAGAATGTCATTATAATTTTTATAATAATAATATATGGGTACTACGAATGGTTCTATTATGGACTCGTCAATTTAGTGCACAATTCAATATTTAGTAAGTGGTGGTACTGGTACGTTGCGGCCACCTGTTGCGATTATGTTTAGGTGTTTTCTAAAAGTAGCGCGACCGCAAACCGTATCTCGGCGCGTTAAGGTTCACGTTCGCGTGATTTTCCGCATTGCGCTGTTTCAGCGCTGTCCGTAGGGTTACCTCCCTGGGCCCGTGCCGTGCTCTCTTAAATGCTATTCAGTTTAGGTAACTACGGCAAGTTACGCGACCGCAAACCGTATCTCGGCGCGTCAAGGTTCACGTTCGCGTGATTTTCCGCATTGCGCTGTTTCAGCGCTGTCCGTAGGGTTACCTCCCTGGGCCCGTGCCGTGCTCTCTTAAATGCTATTCAGTTTAGGTGACTACGGCATGTTACGCGACCACAAACCGTATCTCGGCGCGTTAAGGTTCACATTAACGTAATTTCCCGCGGTAGCTTAACTTGAATATTCGTGTCAAAGAGGTGACGGTACGGAACCCTGGATATTCTGGTTAAGCAGCAGTTATTTTGAGTAAAAAAATAATAAATAAATGGTGCAGTTTTTAGGGTTCCGTAGTATTAGTATTACAAATAACTAAGTTCGTTCTGTCCGTCCTAATTCTTTAGAAACTTCGGTCTTTATAGTTATAAAGATAAGTGCCAGAAACTTAGGATTACTTAGGAAACTTAAAATTATAGTTTTAATTAAAAATCTAAATATTAAGTAAATGAAAAAAAAAAAGCATTTTAGTGGTGGCTTTGGTACGTGTGAAATGGCGATGTTTTTTTCGGTGCACCCATCGTGTCTGGTACTATTGAATAGATCTTTTAAAATGAAGGTAAGGTTTCATACAAAACTTTTTTATCAAGTGTTTTGAGAAATATACCTCGCCAAAATCGCAACAAAGTGGTCTCCCTTACATTTTTAAACTATTAGACACATAAATTTGTTACTTACAATGCTGATAGGTCATAATTATTATAAACTCCATGCATTTGATTTCGAATAATTTCTGAGTTATAGCGATAAAACCGTAATACATTCAAGACGTTCTAGCTCAAAGGTCATTGACCTTTTCGTAAAATGGTGTAGAGAAAGAACGTTTCCTTAGTAATTTTTTTATGATTAAACTATTAAAAGTATATAATTATGATTGTTATATAATATATTCTTATAACCACCAAATTCTGAAATATGATTGTGACCACAAATTATATAGCTTTGGGTACGGAACCCTACCTATATGCGTGTCTCGACACGCTCTTGTCTAGTTATTTTTATTGTCATCATTTGGCTAAATACAGTTCTCGAGTTCGAGTTCCGAGCACATTTTTTATAGCTAAGCAATTTTGCCAATAGGGTTCGAACTAATCTGATGATGGAGCCAGGAGATGGATATTGGAACTCTTCAATGGCTCTATGGTAAACCCCTCGAGTTTAAACAACTTTTACAGACAGAATTCGCAAAAACAATATCAGCTGTTCCATACATTTATTTAGTCGAGTGTGAATGACCATTTATTTTCTAATGGTAAAGCTGTTTTTTGCGATTTGTAGGTTGGTTCTGGGGCCTTACGGACAACAGGTATTGCGGCACCAAACTAACGTTAGATCCACTCAGTTGGAAAATCACGCAAACGTGAACCGTATCTGGGCGCGTTAAGGTTCACGTTCGCGTGATTTTCCAACTGAGCAGATCTAACGTTAGTTTGGTGCCGCAATACCTGTTGTCCGTAAGGCCCCAGTAATAAAAGTTGTTTATAATGACAAGCAGTTTAGTACACCCTTTAGTTTTTAATTTTTGGCTTTATTTTTATTTCTTAGTTAATCCGCCGTAACATTACGTACTCGATTAAATTTCAACTGGCGCCGATAAAGAGGAGGACGGTAAGACGGACGGACAGACAGAATGACAGCGTAGGCTTAGTAATAGGGGCCTGTTTCCACTCTTTGGTTACGGAACCCTAAAAGTGAAGGAAACATGGAGACATTTGAATACGAACTATAATATAATATTGTACTAAGGCATACCTCCTTTATCACGCTGAACAGATGGCCGATGGGGCTGAAAGGTTCTAGAATGGATACCACGGACCGGTAAGCGCAGCGTAGGACGTCCACCCACAAGATCCAATGGACAGACGACCTAAAAGAGACCGCAGGGAAACGCTGGATGCAGGCCGCTTCCAACCGGCCCTTTTGGAGATCGATGGGGAGACCTATGTCCAGCAGTGGACGTCTTATAGCTGAAATGATGATGATGATACCTTGTTTGTCTGATCTGAGACGCAATTTCTATGCTAGCAGAAATTGTGATCAGATGAATTTGCTACGAGGCATTTGTGCTGAATGTAGCCCATACCCATATTCTGTTGAGATAAAGCCCGTGTACCAAGGTCGTATTGCACAGACCGATGATGCAGGCATGTGCAGTTATTAACGAGCGTTGTCATTAGGACGCTAATTGACGAGTCGTGTCGTGGTAGCGGAAAAAACCACTGAAATGTGAACCGTATATCGCGAAGCGTACAGTAGATTTTCTAGGGAAAAACTACAAAGTTTGGAACATAAAATATACGCTTCGAACGACGTCTCGTTCAGAGTTTGTCTTTTGAAATTCTGCTGTATTTTTCACGATATAGGGGTCACAATTCGATGTTGGTTTTTCGCTACCGCTATCTATTCTTTGCCAATTTAGTCCGTCCTTCTTTATTATCGTACGTAGCGCGTAAGTCCAATCTGTGAGAGTTTAGATGGCGTTGACGCGGCATACAACAAAGTTGACTTTTCCATAGTGTAGAAAACTCAACTTTGTTAAGTTGACTTTTCCACAGAGTAGAAAAGTCTTTGTTAATTTTAAAATTCGCTAAGCAATTAATTTATGTTATTAGTATCTTTTTATAAGTAATGGATGCAAATCTGCTTGGTTACTAAACTTTTTTTTTATATTATTTAATTTGTCACCTTTTCATTACCTAATGGCAGAACTGATCTAAATAATATTTGGTAAGGAAATAGTGCATACCTATTATAAAAAGGACGTAGAATATTTGTTGTCCCGGAAAATGTGGGAAAACTGGAAATCTCGAGTAAGACAGCGAAATACCGGTAAGTACCTTCATTACTTACCCACAAACAGGACAGGGTTATACGGAAATGGTGTACTATGCCAAAAGAAGCACATTGTACTCATTATGAAGAACTTTCACTACGGGACCAATCCTGAAATCGTGAAAAAAAAAAAAACAGCTGTTCCATAGAACAATTCCATTCAAACAAAAAATATATGTATCTAAGATCTCTTTTATTTTCTTGATTGGTCCCTTAGTGAAGGTGGTGTTTATAACGATTATTATTATACGAGCTCCTTGCTTCACACTCATTCCATGAAACACTATATTAATAATTTATAAAATCTCAAGAAAAATTATGTTGTTTTGTTTGTGTGGGTATCTATATCGATCAAAAAGCATTGTACACGGAGATACAAATTAAAGATTTGGTCTGGTCGTACTTTGTTTATTGAGTACCAATCCGAAGACAAAAAGTTACAAACTCTGAACTACTATACTTAATTTTAAAAACATCTCGACTGCGCGTTTTAATGCCACACTAACGCCATCTAGTTTTATTTGATGGAACTACATTCTTATACATACCGCCCACCAAGGACGAATTAAATTTGTCCTTACCAAAATTGGCATCCGCCCACCGTGGAAATATCGAGAATCTAACTATTACTTTACAAATGTAGGATGTTGTTATCCTTGGTGAGGGTGTACAAATTAAATATTCCTGACAATAGGCCTTTAACTAATACATTATCTGTAGGTAACGCATTAAACTTAAATAAACCGCTAACAAAAACTTACAATAACACACCTTAACTATTTTGTATGGGAAAGACCATTTGTATGGTCAATCGGCCAGTGGCAGTATACACAATTTAGATGTTGGCCGTTTGATTTCACAATTATTTTTCGTGCGCAGAGAAACGACACGAGTGATATTGTCCGTCCCTGAATGTTTAGCAACCACTCGGCCAAGAAGCCACCTACATGGTGCCACGTTTTCTTCCTTTACTAAAACTATATCTCCGACCCCGGGTTCTGGATTTTGATAAGCCCATTTATAGCGATGGAGAAATTTTGTAAGATAATCTTGCGACCACCTTTTCCAAAAGTTCTGCAACAACTTTTGCGTGAATTGCCATCTTCGCAAGCAAGTCGAGTTTGAAATTTCAAAATTATGATCCGGGGCAGTGATTAGAGGTTCACCAACCAGAAAATGTCCTGGTGTTAGAGCATCGATTGCATCAGATTCTGTATCTAACCGCGCTAAAGGTCTCGAGTTTAAACAGGCCTCAATCTGTACCAAGACGGTAGACAACTCCTCATATGTTAAAGTAGTGTCTCCGATAACCCTTTTTAGGTGAAATTTCGTCGATTTGATCCCAGCTTCCCATAACCCTCCAAAATTTGGAGAAAGGGGGGGGATAAAATGCCATGCGGTACCATTATTAGCTAGAGTAGCCGATATTTCCTTAAGAATGCCTGATTTTTCTGATGCAAACAAAGTTTGTATCTCACGAGATGCCCCAACAAAATTTGTACCGTTATCACTCCAAAGGTCTGTGCAGTGACCTCGACGTGCGACAAACCGTTTGAAGGCAGACAAGAATCCTTGTGAAGTTAAATCGCTAACTGCTTCTAAATGTACTGCCCGCGTAACCATGCAAATAAATAAGCAAATGTAGCCCTTATAAGCGTGATGGCCTCTACCCTTTGTTGTCCTAATATATACTGGCCCAGCATAATCAACACCGCTAGTTTTAAAAGCTCTTGCTGGCTTTCCTCTTGCTGCTGGCAATTGTCCCATCAGTTGATTAGATGATGCTGCGTTGTATCTAATACATGTGACACACTTTCGGACGAAAGCCTTGACTGACGCTTTGGCTCCTAAAATGAAGAACTTTCTGCATAAATATGTCAACATGAGTTGAATACCTCCATGAAGCGTCTTTGCGTGTGCATCAGCTACAATTAAATCCGTAAGTGTGGACTTCTTTGGCAGTAAGATTGGATGCTTTACATCTTCATCAAGCGATGTGTTGTTCAATCGACCTCCAACTCGCAGCAAGCCCTTGTCATCAATAAAGGGGTTCAAGGATTTGAGCGAACCCTTTATTTTACTCCATATACCGTCCTTTCGAATGAGATCTAACTCTTCTTTGAAATGTTCGCCTTGACATTGCTTCACACATATTTCGGATGACTGCAGCAATTCCTGAGATGTGAGATACTCATGACGATTTCTTTCGTTAGGTGGTTTCAACAGTTCAAGAAATCGTCGGCAGTAAGCTACTACTCGTAT
The DNA here is from genome assembly GCA_914767915.1 of Agriopis aurantiaria. NCBI lineage: Eukaryota > Metazoa > Arthropoda > Insecta > Lepidoptera > Geometridae > Agriopis > Agriopis aurantiaria. Next base: position 7,450,538 of record OU612000.1, on the reverse strand, counting down.
CAATTTCGTAAACGATGAGTATCGATTCCAAATAAGCAGGCCTGCTACTACAACATGACACTTTATCTCTTCCAACTGAGTCTCAATGTGTGTAGGTTTGTTGTAATTTACTTCATTGCTTCGCAAAAAGTCCGGACCGCTAAACCACATTGTGTTGTTGTGTAGTTCCGTAGGGGTTATGCCTCTGGAAGCGCTGTCAACCGGATTCAAATTAGTTTTTACGTGTGACCACTGATTTGAATTTAATGTTGTCAATATCTCGGAAACCCGATTCGCAACAAACGTTTGCCAACGACTAGGGTGACTGTTGATCCAAGCTAGGACCACAGTTGAATCTGTCCATGCCCGAATGTGTGACCGATCAATTTTCAAGACTTCTGATACTTCCACTAGCAGTCTAGTGACTAGGACTGCTCCACACAACTCCAATCGAGGGATGGAGACTTGCTTTATGGGTGCTACTTTAGTCTTGGCTGTAACTAAAGTAACATGGACGTTCCCGACTACATCGATTCTTCTTAGGTATACCGCCGCTGCATACGCCACCTTTGACGCATCGCAGAATCCATGCAGCTCTATGACGGAATCGTCAATATTAGTGCCAAGCCATCGAGGTATGTTTACTTGCGTCAAAACGGACAATCCTTCCCGGTAAGTATTCCATTCATCTAGTACTTTTCCTGTAACTTCATCATCCCAATCTATCCCTGATATCCACAGCTTTTGAATTAGTATTTTTGCTACTATTACACAAGGCGCCGCCCATCCTAGCGGGTCGTATAACCGTGCAATATGAGATATAACTTTTCTTTTTGTTACAGGTCCTGGTTCCGGCTGCTGTGTCACCGAGTAGCGGAATTCATCGGTTCTTCGATTCCAGGTAAGTCCTAACAGCTTTACTACTTCATCCGTTTTTAGCTTTAATTCCTCACGAATATCAATCTTGCTCTCTGTCTTCTCCTTAATTGCTTGTAATAGCTCATCGCTATTACTCATCCATTTTTGTAGTTCAAATCCACCCTTTTTGAGCAATTCATTCATTTCCTGATAGATAATCATTCCTTCTTTTACAGTGTTGCATCCAGTAAGCAGATCGTCCATATAATAATCGTCGATTACCCTTGTAGCTGCAGCGGGATATTTGGCACCTTCATCGTGAGAAGTCTGCTGCAGACTCTTTACGGCCAGATATGGAGCCGCCGCCGTTCCAAATGTCACTCTCATCAATCGATAGTCTTCCGCCTTCGCATCTGCGCTGTCCTTCCACAACAACCTTTGATAATCTGTATCTTTTTCAGCTACTTTAACCTGGCAATACATCTTTATCACATCTGCTGCTAGGCATATGGGATGTTGTCTCCAACGCATCAGCAAGTGTCTCAGATCCGGTTGTAAAGTAGGTCCCACCATTAATGTATCGTTTAATGATACCCCATTCTTGTATTTACAGGACGCATCGTATACAACCCTGATTTTCGTGGTGTCCTTATCGTTCCTTACAACCACGTGATGAGGTAAGTATACTGACAAAGCATTATTCTTTTCTGTTTCAGGAATTTTCTCCATGAATCCCAAGTGTAAGTACTCTTCTATAACCTTTTTATACTTATCTTTTAACTCTTCGCTTTTCTTAAACCGCACTTGTAACCCATTCAATCTTTTTTCAGCTATCGCCCTTGAGTCACCATCAACACATTCCGGTCTCTCGGTTTTGAATGGAAGTCTGACAACGTACCTTCCCTCTGAATCCCGTACGGTTGTTTCTGCAAAGAATTTTTCGCAGCGAGTTTCTTCTTCAGTCATCATCTTTTTGTTCGACTTTGGCTCAGCTTCCAATTCCCAAAACTTTTTTAACATCTCATTATCTTCAACGCACACATGCATCGCAACTACCTTTGCTGACGAGGCCTGCGACCTTTGGCACATGCCCGATAAAATCCATCCGAGAGATGTCGCTTGAGCCAAAGGATATCCTTGTGGACCTTTTCTTATTCCCTCTTGTATTACTTGTCCGTAGATATCTGCCCCTAACAAAACGTCAATTCTGTTGGGTGTATGATACTGAGGATCTGCTAAACATATATCCGTGTCTAGCCAGTCCAGTTCTTCCACCTTGCAGGTTGGAAGAGACGTGGTGATTGATTTGAGTACATACGCTTGTACCTTAATAACTACATTGTTATCTATCCGCGACTGAATTCTCAGTTCTACCATGTGCTTGGACACAGTAGTGCTATTGCCTTCCAATCCTGATATTATTCCTCTGACTGGGTGTTTCTTAATACCCAAGTATTGCACCGTCGCTTCTGAGACAAAAGAGGCCTGAGAACCCTGGTCTAGCAATGCCCTGATGTAACGCCTTTGTCCTCTTTGTGATTCTGCCCAAACGACGGCCGTTGCCAAAAATACCTGTTTATTCACGGATACCTGACCAAAACACGAGACCACTGGCGCGACGTTCAACGAGCCCGAGGGTGCCGCTGGCGTTCCAGCGGTTGAACCGACTAAACCTACCCCGGATGTTGAGTTACCAGTGTGTGCCAGATATGATTTGCCATCACCCAAACCACTGGGACGGAGTGCAGATTGACCCGAACTGCTGGAATGGAGGACAGAGTGATGCCTCCCTCTACAAACCCTACAATTTGTTTTGCTCGGACAGAACCTAGCCGTGTGGTTACTACCCAAACAGTTAAAACATAATCGTTTATTATTTACAAACTCACGTCGCTTATCGACGTCTTCTTTCATCAATTCTTTGCATAAGTACGTCTTATGATCTTCAGTACAAAATTCACACACCACATTAGCGACATGCAAGACTTTATGCTTTTGTGGTTTACTGTATGTGAAGGTTGAAGTTCGAGGTTGTATGTCTGGTTCAATAGACTCGAGCGCCCTGAATCTGCTTTCCAAGAATTCCTTAAACTGAGCAAATTTAGGTAGCTCATTCGTATTCTCACCTGCGACCTTCAACTCCCACTGCTTGCGGGTTTCCGCATCCAATTTGTTAGAAACAATGAAGATCACTATAATGTCCCATGACCCGACATCTATACCCATATTTTTAAGAGCGTGTAAACAGTCAGAAGTAGTGTCTGCTAATTCTTTGAGTAGCAATGAAGACTCTTTGGTTGCACCTTTTTGGTTAATCAAGCGCTTTAAAATGCAATTTGAGAGATAATTCTTATTATTGTACCTTGCCTTTAGCTGACTCCAACATTCTAAATAGTTGTCAGCAGTGATAGGTAGCTGCCGTATCAACTGCTCGGCCTCACCGGATAAATGTCCCTTGAGGTAGTGCAGGCGTTGCACGTCATCTAATGCTGCATTTGAGTGGATCAACGATATGAACATGTCCCGAAATGTGATCCATTCTTCGTACTTCCCCGAAAATGTGGGAATAGTAATTTTTGGCAGCCTTACAACTGACGTGGCACCACTACCATTTCCAGTGCCTTGGCTCCTTGACTGTGGAGCCGGCTTAGGCGTACATTTCAACAAATCCGTTTTATAATTTATGTAAGAGTCCTCAGTGCTCTCATACATTCCAGTTTTTGCATACACACTCGATTGAAATTCTGACCAATCTATGTTGGTTATTATTTCTTCGTGAACCTTTGTGAATCGAGCCCACAAGTCATCTAAGATTTCAAGCCTAGTTTGTACATAATATTCTGAAGCTAGCCGCTCTTTAGAAGATTTTTTGAAATTGAGATGCCCTTTAACAATCTTTTCTTGAACATCTTTCTGCAGATTAATATATTTATCCATGATTAAATCTTTAATCACAAAGTTCCGAATGAAATTAAGTAATAACGATTGTACAATATTATACCCAAATTACCAAACTATAGTCGTTATTTGAAAATAATCCAATAGTTGCAAGTGTTTTATAAACAAATTTTAATTTCAATGAAAATATTCTAAGTCCAGAAAAGTCACAAAAATTTTACAAGTGTTTGAAACTTATTAAGTTAGAAAAATATCGGGCATGGATTCCCCGTCTCGACCAAATTTTACAAATTATTCTAAGTCCCTAAATTTACTTGCAAAACGCTAAAGTTATTTTAATCTAACATTTAAAGTCCAAATTAGCTTGAATTTACTTTTCACTTATCAACTTGAAAGTACTCACAGTTTTTAGATCCACTCACACTTATCCGTTTTTCCTGACGTCACTCCTGTTCGTCTGCGGGGCTCCCCCCGCGCTGCCGTACCTGGTCACCTAGCTGGCTGCCTGCGCCGTCTGCCAACCTTCCGTTCCTGGTCACCTAGCTGGCTCCCTGCACCGTCTGCTAACGATCCTCTTCAGCACCAGATGTTCCGACAGCGATCCACTGCCCTGGTGCGAAGCGTAGTCCGAAATCCACGAAGCTACTGAGTTAGCCGATCCGTCTCAAGAAGGACCAAAATTTGTACACGGAGATACAAATTAAAGATTTGGTCTGGTCGTACTTTGTTTATTGAGTACCAATCCGAAGACAAAAAGTTACAAACTCTGAACTACTATAGTTAATTTTAAAAACATCTCGACTGCGCGTTTTAATGCCACACTAACGCCATCTAGTTTTATTTGATGGAACTACATTCTTATACAAGCATCCTCAAATAAAAATTAAATAAACAATCTGAGTCGAGGTTGAACCGTACTTTGTTTCAAATAATGTGGTAATAATTTCCCCAGATAGACAAAAACTCTGTCGCTACACTTCTTAATTAAAGAAAAAAAACAAGAATGTATGCGTACTTCTCACCGGCTTCATACACCCATTTCAAAACCAGTTTGTTCTAGCCATACCATAGCAACTGTGGTCAATGAAGAATTAACTTTATACGCGTAGACGTAAAGCTTAGAATTGTGATAGAATTGTCATAATTATATAACTTTTACGCCTAAACTTGCTACATGCATATACGGTGGATATAGGTTTCGGTATATTTATCATCATCAATGGCCTCACGAATAACTCTTAATGCGGGCTCGAAATACAAAATTACAGCGAAATACAGCGCTGAAAGAGAGCTGAAACAGCGCAATTCAGCAAAAAAACGCGCCGAAACGGTTTGCGGTCGCACAACTTTTCGCAATCGCCTAAACAGAATCGCTTAAAAAAGATAGCTAGTGGCTTTAACACTGGTTCCATTTTCAGGTTATAGTTTGGAGGTAGACAAAATTTCCCACGATTCCATGGTGCGTTCTTGAGATTATGGAAACTCAATCCCACAAAACGATTAACGTCATAACGTTTCAATTTGCACGACCCTGTATGCTACAAGTGTGGAACAAAACTTCAAATATAATAATTACTTTCGATGTCGTAATAAAATTATTTATCAAATAAACGTTTTATTACAAGCTTTTTCGTATTCTTCTCAGCAAACCCTTTCATTTGATAACCATGTCATGGGGGTGCATAAAAAAATTGCTGGTGGTGGACCACATTTTTTTTCAAAGATGGCGGATCTTAGGGAATCCGCCATATTGGATTTAGAATGACGTCCTTTAGCTAACCATGGCGTCGATTATGTCTTACTAAACGAAACGAATCTGTCTTTCTTTTCATCAATTTTAATATATGAGAGAAAGATGGCAACAATTTTAGAGCTGTCAAATTTAGTTAACTTTAGATAATGGTACAACAGATTTGACACCATCCAAACTAAAAGTGTATGCCAAATTTCATAACAAAAAAAAACGGATTGAATTTAAAACCTTCCTCCTTTTTTGAAGCCGGTTAAAAAGGCTTAAGCTATGGGGCCTATTAAGGTTCTAGCTTAGTAGTTACTTGCAGGTAGCACGAATTATAGATAACGTCACCAACGTTTAAATGCAAATTGCAAAGACAGCTTAAAAATTTCTTAGACATTAAAATTATCCCGCAATTTTTTTATACGAGGCGAGCAAGGCGAACTTCTAATAGGATGGTGAGCGCAACGTATGTCCATAATGGTACACTTCCGTGCATCGCGTGCGATCGCAACCGTCTGCGTCTGACGCACGCGGCTGATGCGACAATACTCGCAAAATCGCACTATGAAAATGTATAGCGACGTCAGTCGTCGGTGGCGCTCGTTTGTCACATACCTCGGAAAAGGCGCCATACATTTTCATAGTGCAAGTATTGTCGCATCAGTCGCGCAAGTGCATGCGTCAGATGCGCATAGTTGCAAACAGCCGTGATACACGGAAGTCTACCTTTACACGTCTTCCAAGCTGCAGGCACGATGATGCGCAGTACACGAGCGAGTACTGCGCATCGCCTCCAACGAGCTACAAGACTTTTTGCTTAGTGCCAATGGCAGTGGAAAATGCTTAGTAGTCTCGCTATAAGCAAAAAGTGTTGTAGCACGGTGCAGGCTATGCGCAGGACCAGCGCTGGCCCTGCGTTAGAAGCGAGAGGAGCGGTCACTCTAGGCGCCAGATGCCAAAAGTGAAAAAAAAGGCGCCTCGCGCCTGGGTGCGGATTACTGCGGATACGGCGGGGAGTTTACTGCGCATCGTCTGCAACGGACAAATGAGACGGACTTGGTTGACGGACCACCGTCCAACCAACGGGAGGAAAAGATAATTTTTTCTTTCTCTCCCGTTGGTTGGACGGCGGTCCGTCAACCAAACCCATACGTCTGTTAGTACATTAGAACAAGGCCGCGCTTGCGAGAGCAAATACGTAAATATGTGCAAATACATACGTATGTAAATACGTGCATCCTTCTCAAATTGTGCAGATTAGATGCCCCGTACCCATTTCAAAAAATTCAAAATATATAAGCAATACAGACTAGGTATTACATACATACAGAATATTACCTGCAGCGTTATAAGGAACGGGGATGCTAAGCCGAAAGGTGGTCATTGTAATCATAATTATGAACAACTTTTACTATGGGACCAACCCTGAAATCGCGAAAAAATATCAGCTGTTTCATAGAAAACGGTCATTGAAACTCAACGAAATGTATGGACCAGCAGGTTTTTTTTCACGGTTTCAGGTTTGGGTATTTCAGTTCATTGTACTCATAATGATGAGTACAATGAACTTCTTTCGGTTTAGCATACCCTTTCCTTATAACCCTGTATAAAGTAAAGTCTGTAAAATGAATTTATACAGAAAATACCGGAAAACGGGAAAATCTAAAAAATCCGTTGCAAAAACTTCAGATATACAGATACAAAGCGCAAGTAACTGCGCCGCAAAAAAAAAACGAATAACTTAAAACAAAACATATTTTAAACGTTTATCGGGACTTATCACGTATTATTCACGTATTAAAACAAAACGTTTGCTGTATGTTTTAGTTTCTTGCTCTTTAGTTTTTTTACTATTTTATAATTTCTTAGTTAATCCGCCGTAACATTATTCTGTGTAAATTTCAACAAGATATTATTAAACTTAAAAATATATTTATGACATGGCATGGATGCTTCGACAAAAATAAAATGAATGGACGGGCCCAGTAGAAGCGCATTTTTGAATATTACAAAATGAGCGCCGGCGCTCGCTTTGTTCCAGTCGGTCTCTAGCCGTAGAAAGTGCAACGAGTCTATTGTTACGTGATAACGAAACATCTGGCAAAATTATGCATTCGTATGCTTTCCCGAAGTGTAAATAAACAAATAAAACCGGTATCTATTTGTTGTAACAAATATACTGTACATTTTTATAATTAGGTGTTGAAGTATATGTCCGACGGTTTTGACTCGTTTTTACTGAGCAAGTTCAATGGTTAGGGCCCATCCATTCATATTTTGGTCAAAGCATGGATGGACATAATTATATAGCACACTTTTTATTTTGGAAATGTACGGTTCCCATGAGCATGTCTACGCGGGTGAAGTTGCCAGGCACATAATAGTTATTATTATATTGTATTACCAATAGCAAATAAACTCTTTAATAGTATGGGTTTTCAGTCAGTATTGTAGTTGATGTAAGCGAGGTTTTCCTGTAGCCATCACTGAAGATGTGCGTCATCGTTGCTTTTAACATTTTGGCTTATCGACATACTTCTAAAATACGGTATATGAGGTTTACGGTTTACCCTTTAACTGATGAGGTCTTATGTCATTTAGATACAGATGGGTTGAAAATTAGCTTTTTTCTGTTGTTATATTTATTTTAATTATTTATCTGTAACTTGTTGTTTTCTTTTGGCTATGGGCGTTTTGTCAATTTACCCAGTATTAAGTAAAATTAATGCACTTCATTCATCAATTAATAGTAATAATCCACTATTTAAACTCGAAAATAGTTTTTTCACGTTGCCGTCGACGCCAAATCAGTTCTTTTGTCATCTCGGCTATTCAAGACTTATTTGGCTAAAATTTAACCGAAATTTAACTTCTTTTTAGCCGCTAAATAGACATGTTGTATCTGATTTCACGAAGCTTTTCCTTCTCAGAGAAATTTTATTAATCTTTTTGAAAAATTGCTAGTCGTTTTATGAATACCACGCGTACCGAAAATCAAACTCAGTATTTTGAAGTAATTTTCAAGTTCCTGATCAAGTTCAATCTTTTTGGTTTAGAATCACAACCTGAAGTGGTACTTGAGGTACCCTGTATTAGGCGTACAAAAAATAGGATAACAGGCATGTATCAAGGATTTTTTTTTGTTTAACTTATAATTATCACGAATTCCTGGGGCTCGATTTTTGAATATCATAAAAAACGAGAGTCTAACTTTTGTTATGAATAAGTTTACATTAAAAAGTTATTTATAATAAGGAATACAATGATATCCTCGAATTTGAGCGTTGTCTAGAGGTAAGTACGCTACACCCCACATAGGAAACGTATTGACTCAAATCATTAGCGGTATTTTCATAGTATAGTATAGAAATAATTTCATAGCGTTTCCATAGACATCCGTCATCTATATCTATAGCTACCTGTGACAGGACTGGGCAAAATACATGCTTTGTTTTAATTGAAATACAAATTAAAAAATACTGTATCGCAAGTAATTAAAATACGAAATACAATATACTTTTAAGTAAGGTATTTAAAATATAAAATACAAAATACAGTATTTTAGCTATTTGTAATTGAAATACGAAATACAAATTACAAAATAAGTAATCTAGACTGGGCTGAAAAGCACGGGTTCACTCCATCGCTACCGTTGTCCGGCATCGTAGACGACGTACATGCAGAGGGATTTTGATCATCCGTCGCGACAAACTTTAATAATACAATTTGTATTCTACACAGAACAGAAGCTTTATTTATTCCGTGAAAAAACTAAAAACAAACCGTTATGACTTGACATCTTAGCTTGACATTGACAATTTGACGTATTTTTTTTTGCGTTTTGTTGGCCAATTTTGTCGTACAGTCATAGCGTACAGTATAAATACAGGTGCAGTGTAGCCAACTCTAATAGCTTCTTTGCCATCATTATAATGTCGCCTCGCACTCACACTCACGATCGCTAAATGAAGGTTAAATGTATTTTAATGTTAAAATGTATTTTGTAGCCTCAAGTATTTGAAATACTAATTACAAAATACCTCGGCGTAAGGTATTTGAAATACGAATTACAAATTACATTATAAGGAAGTAATTAAAATACAAATACCAAATACGTATTTGTATTTCAATTACGTATTTTAATTACAAGTAATTCAAATACTGCCCAACCCTGACCTGTGACACTGCGAACTGTTCAAACATCAGAAATTAAAATAATGTAAAATACACAAAAAGCTCTTTGACAAAAAGAAAAAAACAAGTAAGTTAAGTTGAAAATTAAAAGTAGGCAGTAGTAGTTTAATTTCAATGTTGAAAACCATTCGTCGTTCCTCAAAACTCTGTACGATATGAACAAGAATGTTATATTTATAATCTGTAATCAATGATGTAATAACCACTATTTATGTTTGTAATGGACGGAGTGACTAAAGACTAGTCTGAATTAAGGCGACACACACTTGACGCCCGTCAAGTGGCTGAGGCGGCCTGAAGCGGGATCAATTGGCTGCTCCATGGACTTGGGCCGCTTGCAGGATTACATTCAAGTACCTACCAGTTAACTAGTCAATAATTTGTCAAAAAAACATTAACAATAATCGTTACGCCATCGCGGAGGCGGCCTGAGACTCTGACAGTCCACCTTTATGAATTAACTTGTTGCAATCTAGGCTGGCGGTAGCACGCTGTTCTATCCCGGTCTGGGTTTTTAAGCTGTCAAGCTTAGCCCTTATTCTCTAACTTACACGAGATTTCTTGCCATAAATGCGCGACATGTTACCGTGATTGAAAAATGAACTCTGTTCCTATAGTTTCTATAACCAGATAAACTCTTAACGCGCCCGTGTCACGTTATCTGAAGTTCGTAACGCATTCGTTTTGAACACTCAAAGTAACATGGCATAAGCTAGCGTAGGCATGTGTCCTAGTGTTTAATTTATTACAAATAACATGAATATAACTAAATACATTACACATACTGAAAAAATAAATTCAATTGGCTGATAAATCTCTGAAATATAAGCGCTTAAAGTTTTAGGTGGGGTGGGGATAGAGAGGAGATACTCTGTCCCTTTCTCGCAAAGTGTGTATTAGTTAGTATTTGTATGGCGCGCCTGAGGCGTGACGTCATAGCTCAGTATAGTGCGCTCTCTGTCTAGCATGAAACTAAAATACTTATAATTTATTTATTAACTTATTTTAATTTTGTTTTTGGCTCTATTTATGATCAGCTTTTTATGAGGTAATAAACAAATATTAGTCACCATACCATTTTTGCAGCGTGTTATTGGCGTGTTTTGTGGTTTTTTATTTAATTAGGACCATTTTAAAAAGATAATGAAAGTCGGAAGTAAATTCTCTGGTCACTTTTGCTAGATTTTTGAACATAAGATGTTATGTGACTTGATCCGGTATACCAGTGAAATATTTTCACCAAAGTAAACACATTTTAACAGGACAGCTTTTGAAATTTTAAAAATAAACTGCTTATGCCGTTTACAGAGTTTGCGGACATAGAACACACCTTTTTCCTGAAAAATTGTGGAAAAACTTTAAAACCGCAAGCAAAACTGAAGCAGATAGATGTTGTGGGGTTTTGGGTTTACGTATTTGGGTTTTGTATTTTGTAGGGGAGACTGAATTGCATTATCTGTTACTTGCAGTGCCTCGCGGTTTTACCCGTTACCCTACAGGAACCTTATAGTGCTGCGAGACTAAAAGCAGCCTATGTGTTCATATAAGGTATAAGTTATATCCATTCCAAATTTCATCCAAATCCGGTCAGCCATACGGAGTTAAGAGATAAATATTCTTAGACAAGACACACACAAACTTTAGCAATTATAATTAGTGTGGCGTCAATTCTGTTGTATCATTCTGTAAACTAAACTAGTGTGACAGGACTAAAATTATTGGCGTCTCTTTTCATTTCAATACGGCAGAAAAGCATGACAATAATTTAAGTGCTGTAAAATTTAGTTTAGTTTAGAGAATGCTTCTACAGAATCGACGTCACACTCTTGTCTAAATCTGTCTGTAATAAATACAAAAAAAATGGAAGCAAAATATTATGCATGTACTTCACTCGTACAGATAAGTAAGCACTAAGCAACATGACCTGCTTTAGTGCAGAAAAGTGACACCGAATTTCAAGTCAGCATTATAGGTACAGTCTGACAAATTTATCTTCGAAGGTGGCTAAGTAACCGAACTAAAAATTTCCACAACAAGCTATAAGTTTTGTCTAGTAAGTCCGATAGTGGCTCTCCTCTCAACTGTGTAGATAAGTCGGTCGCTGCAAGTAACATGACGAACTCTCGCCCGAACACAAAACGCAAGCACAACGAAATGCCACTCGGTTGCGCAGGAGTTGGTAACACTTTTAAAAATAATGCACTGCATTTTAGACTTTAAAGCTAATAGGTAAGGTATAAAATCTCCTGCAGTGATGAGGTTCTTTACGAGTATCTTTGATGGAACGCTTACGACTTGGCGTATCCGCACCTTGCGTTTTAAATATATTTTTCTGGTAGTTCGTATTTTTATCAAGAGTGCAATAATGTACTTAAGCATCTAGGTACAAGCCACACATGAAATGTCTAGGTTTCATAATACTTTTTTTTTAAGTATATTTTTTTCTACATAATTCTAAGTGCAACAAATTTGTTAAAAGCTCAGTTGTTAATGTCATGTGCATTCGCAATTTCGCACCTTTAGGTAGGCTGTTTTTTTATTACTTGAAATAAGTTATTTTCTTCTTATACATAAAAGGCGATGTGTGTGTGTGTGTATGTATGTTCCCTATGGACTCCAAAATGGTTGAAACGATTTGACGGGACTTTCACTGGATGGCTGATGATATAAGGAGCAATAAAAAATATAACAGGAGATCAGTTGGATGCTATAAAATTATTGTACTGTCAACTGTATTGTATATACCTGCAAAGTTTCAAATTAATATGACTATAACAAGTAAGTTAAAATCGATTTCTAAGATTTGTTTACGTAGTTCGTTAGTTACTAGAGAAGCCAATAAAAGCGCGTCAAAACTGTTTTTTTTTTTTACTTTAACTTGCTTAATACATCTACCTAAGTATACCTATTATCTGTTTAATATTCATAAGATATCAATAAAACGGTGAAAAATATCATCATCAGCCAGAAGACGTGTCTACTGCTGAACAAAGTAGAACGCCACACTGAATGACAGCCTGTCATTTGCATCTACTGGATGCTCGCAACTCTCACGATGTCGTCGGTCCTTCTAGTGGGAGGCCTACCTACGGTGCGTCTTCTGGTTCGTGGTTTCCACTCAATAACCTTTCTTCCCCATTAGTTATCGGTTCTTCGAGCGATGTGGCCTGCCCATCGCCATTTCCACTTGCAAGTTTTAGCAACTTTGTCGGTGTTTCTGTTCTTTCCTCTATTCGGATTTTATTGCCCAAAGAAACTGCGAACATAGCTCTCTCCATTTTCCGCTGTGTGACTCTGAGTTTTTTCAAAGGACCAACAGTAATCAAACCTAAAAAAAAAAACAAAAAAAAAATTTTTTAAATTTTAATGTATAGCGGGTATGCTCAGTCTGATTTCACTTGGGTTTTCTTAAAATTGGTCAAAGCGTTCACTACTCTATAACTACGGTTACAATAGATTATGGAGTCACATAACACTTCATAATACCTTACAACTACCCAATTTCAATGGAAATAGTTCCCATTATATTTTTAGATACAGAATTAAAGCGCTGACTGTTCAAAACTGCCGCCTAATGAATTTTCCCGACGTATTATAGTTACGGTATCGATCGCTACACCACCCATTGCGGCGGCAGTACTATTGCTAGTCCACATAATTCAAACTGCACGAGAAATGGAACGCAATATATGGCTTCACTTTTCTCGCAGAACGTACCTCAAAGCGCGGTAAGGGCGTTGTCAGAAAGCGACCAAGTGGCGCACTCTCGTGAGAGATGAACGAACAGATAAATCTAAGAGCCCATATAATTTTACAAGAATAACTTGCGATCGCCTAGTCGATGTGGTACATTGCCGCGTCGCCAGTTCAGTATTGGAATATGGACGCGTGATACGGCGCAGTGTAGCTCGCGTGTACGTATTAGTTGTGGTGGGTAGGCGGTCGACGGCGGTGCTTGGTACGGGGCACAGGGTCGCAGAGCTAGTTCGGCCTCGCGCTCGCGGCCCTCTCTTCGCCGCAACGCAAATCGTTGAAATCAAAACTTTCACGCTACGAGAGCGCTACGAAGTTTTACTGCTACGAACTTCCTGCTACGGCGGTCGTAGCGCGCCGCACTCAAAACTTTGTTCAGAAAGCTTTTTTATTTGTCACTTTCCGTTATCAGCTCGTTGAAAACATGAGCTCTTTATGAGTGAGCGATACGATTCATATTTCAATACCTAACTACAGTTGCCTTATCAAGTAGGTGAATAAGATACTTCGCTTCAATTCGATTTCTGAGACTGTAAACACGATTCTTATTTAAGTAAGTGTAGGTAAGTATATCAAAGAGTAAAAACTAAGAGAATTATTTATCCATTTGTAAGTCAGCATATGGCCCAATGTGGTGGATATGGTCCAATCACTCTTTCGGGGGTAGGCTAAAAGTCCAGCGGTGGACTGTTAAAAAGCTGATTATGAAGAAATCAGCATATATTTCAAATAAATAAATACGTCAAAATATACATATATTATAAATATCATATATCTACATACATTTCTTTCAACCTAGTTGAAAAAACATAAACGATATCTAATGTCTGCCAAAAGAGACGTCTATTCAGTACTTAATCAACCAAAGTGCACAGAAAAAGATAAAAATTATCATGCAATTACTGAAATAAAAGGATGCAGTCTAAATCAAGAGCTTGGAGTTAATAAAGCTAAGTGAAAAACATGGGTATTTCCAGCGGGTACTGCCTAGTAGGTAGATAGCAAGCATTGTGCTGGCGGTGCTCGGCGCTCGGCGCTCGGCGACTGGGTTCTCGGTTTTGTTGTTCGTGGAAGCGCGCAGGTGTGGTGCGACTGCCGAGCGCGCCCGAGGCCGCGCGCCGTATCATCGTCGCTCGCCTCAGTCTGCGTTCGGCCTCCGCTCTGCCCGCTTGACTGACGCGCTCGTGACACGGTTTGACAGTTCTGTTATCGTGATCGTGTGATGTTTTCGTATCGGAACTATGCTCGTGTATCCCAATGAAAATGTGGAGTGAATTCCAGGTAAGTTCTTCTACCGATATTTATTGTGTTTTGAAATTGCGCTATTCGATGTGTTTTATATATTTCTTGGATCATCAAAGTTGCATTCATGTTGAAACTCGAAGCTTTTTATAACGAAAAATAGCAATATCTATTATTTTGCCTAAATCGGAGCCACAATTGTTATGGCTGTTTATTGACTATTTAAAAAATTTATTCGTGTCAAAGGGGGTAGACTTATAATTAGGTTTTTTATTAAGAAATTTCGAATATTAATTTCGTTACATAGATTTAAATATGTTAGTACAGTTTTTCAAAGTAAATATTTCATGAATAACGAAATTTACTTTTCAAAAATTTTACGAGTTAAGTGATTATTTGATAAAGGTATACTTTGTGCAGGTTATATTTAAGTCATTCAGAGGAAAGAAATTATAGTATTTTTAAAAATAATTAATTGTTTTATGTTAAGTCATCATGATTCCGATTCCTTTTACTTATTTCTGTTTATAAGTTTACTTAGAAATTGTATGATTTTGCAAGACACAAATGTTGCTTACGTG
This sequence comes from Agriopis aurantiaria, assembly GCA_914767915.1. Classification (NCBI taxonomy): domain Eukaryota; kingdom Metazoa; phylum Arthropoda; class Insecta; order Lepidoptera; family Geometridae; genus Agriopis; species Agriopis aurantiaria. The sequence continues at coordinate 7,435,295 of OU612000.1, read as the reverse complement.
ACGGCGTACCCATTTCTCAAGTTTTTAGGCAATTTACTTTACCAGGGTCTCGCAAAAATATTGTGCAAAGATGTGCGCGCCTTTTTTTGAATGTGACAGCTCGGCGCGTTTCCGGCGACCTGTCAAACGCCATGTGATAGATAGAAGGGCGCATTCGGCGGAGTTTTAAATCAAAGCGCGGTATTCGAGTCGAATCTCGATAACTGGCAACGCTCGAGGCGAGCGAGCGTTCGTCACAGAAATACGTAGAAGCGGCAGTCTCGCTCTAGCTTGTAGCGCTGTCTCTGTCTCGCGCTGGGTGTTTTTGTGTCGAAGCGGGTTTTTTGTCGGCGCAGCGAGGCTGGCGGCGCCCGCTCGCTCGCTGGCTACACCGACCGACTACACATTAATTATCGCCGAGTTGGCTCACTATCGTCGGCCAGCACGAACGCACTTTACTTTCTATATCGCTGATCAATCCACCACGCTCATATTCCACTTCGTTTTTATCAAAAAGTACTTGGTTTTCGCTGATTATGAGAGTGATCAGTAAAGAAACTATTGGATACTGTATTCAATTCAGGTTACATTTAACCTCTTTTTCGAAATTAAATCAAAATTTACAATTACGGCCAGCTGGCGTATTTAGCCGGTGGTAAAGTTTGTAACATTTTGAAAGAGTTGTCGAAGTAGAGAGAGCGCGGTATGTCGGCTCGGTTGGTGGCTAGGGCGCGTTGCCATGGCGACGGCTAGGGCGCCCCGCCCAGAGACCCTCCTACTCGCGACTTGCTGAGATTTACTCCTGGTGAGACTGTGCTGCTAGGAGCTCCGCTCAGCTTAGCGCCGCAATGCCGTACACTTTACGTGTCTCGGGAACAGAGAATTCTATCGAATTTTAAAATATGGTAAAACTTAGACCTACGCATACTTACCTATCATTTTATTGTGTGGGCGACATAAGTAGGTAGCAATAGTCCTTATAACTCGTATCTTAGTCACAAAAGTAACCTGTTAAAACATAGTTTATATGATTTCAGTTGATTTTAAAGCTTATCCAAAATATAAAAAATCCATCTGAAAATGCCTAATTTATTTGTATTTAAAGTATTCCTATACATTATCCTAATATATAGTTTTAAGCACAAAGGATAATGCCCAGTTTTCCTTATGGTCTATTTTTTTCTGTTATATAAATTCCAACAGTAATAAAACGAAAAAATATCAGAAATGTTATAAATTGCATAATTAAAAAGTGCTACGAACGCTTTGTCCCTCTACGAAAGCGCTACGCCAGCGAAAAGACATAAACGCATTCCTTTCTACGCACAAAGGAACTTTTTGCACTTGAATGCAAATAATTTCAAAACTATTTTGTTGATTGGGTCTATTTTATAATTTATCAATAATTTCAATTATTCAATGGAATAATAGGGTTCTCTAGGGGTATAAGGGTTCTCCAGAAGGGCTGTTAATACAGTTTTAAAATATTTTTATGATTGCTCTGATGTTACATTAGACGACTTATTTGTAGGCGAATGTTTGATCAGAATAATTCATGTTATGCTTATATTTACTGGACAACATTAAAAAAAACGTAGATTTATGACAATTTCACACGTATAACAATATTTTATACATCTTTTTAAGCAAACAGGCTGAAAGACCTTTATTAAAAGAATCAAATTCAAGCTTAAAAGACGAACTACAGGTTAAAAAAGGTCCGGACTCTGAGGCCTAGGGGGTGAATTTAGGGTGGGAGTGCATAGGAATGCGACTTGTTGCAGTCATGACCGACCGCTAAGCAACTACCTAACTTCCTATGTATGCCTGGTACCTTAGTTCATAGAAGAGAACAAAAACTGCAGTCTTAACAAAAGCCTTGTAAGATTTCGAGCTTTTATAGACAGGAGTAGAGTATATTTTCCCTTGGCATTATTTATAGTTATATTTCTAGTTATGGTAGCGGTATGAAAATTTTCCGTTGGCAAATGTCGGTAAAAGATTAACGTTTTTAAAGCTAAGAAGTATCGTATTTTTTTAATTTTTAAAGTTAATACCTTAAACAAACAAGGGAGATATGGTAGGGTGTGGCATGTGCGAACGTATCTGGCCTAAATCAGGCTTGGTGCCTCAAGTCAAACTCGTCCAGGAGACGACCTTGCTGCCCTTATTATGGATGTGGACTATTAGTTAGTTCGCTGGTGTCACTACAAGTTTCTTAGTGTGTTTGAAAAACTAGTAAGCGAGCCGTACTTAGAGTTTTTGGGTTAAGTGGTATATTGAAAAAAAAAAATTAAACATGGAGTCATTTTAATACGAACGATAATTATTCTAAGGCCTTTGATCTATACTAATATTATAAAGAGGAAAGATTTGTATGTAAGTATGATTGTAACGAATTGGCTCAAAAAGTACTGGACCGATTTGAAAAATTCTTTCACTGTTGGGATGCTACACTATCCCCGGGTGACATAGGCTATAATATAGTTTGGATCTGCCTTAAACTCAAGCTAGTACCGAAAAAAGTCTGCCAAGAACTGAAGGGGGCGTACAGGTACACGTATTGCACACACTAACATATTCTTACTAGTTCTACAAACAATATTGAGCGGCACACAACTGCAAACGAAATATTCTCAAAATTTTATCAAATGGACGACCAAGAGGCGGGAGTTTGGGTGTGGGTGCTAAACTGTAGGTATAGCGTTTCCATTTATTAATTTGTTCTGAGACTAAGGCATATCTCTCTTGTTTGTCTGATCTGATGTTTATACTCATACAGCCGAACTCAGATACGTTACTTAAGCTAAGGAATACTTAAAATTGCTCTGTCAACTTCTCTTTGACGGAAATTGTCACAAAAGAAAACGAGACAGAGCAATTTTAAGTATTCCTCTCTGAGTACGGCTGTTAGAATTATAGTGTAATAAGAAGTTCATTAAAAGGTATGAAATATGTTTAGCGTCATGCTGACTGCGCATTTTCCTTCGAGGCGTGACTAAGCATGATTCAGTGATAGGTTTTCAATGTTCCCAGTGCTCAACTTATCTAAGGCTTATTACTTTAGTATCAATGTGATATCCATGATATGTGTATCCTTGAAATGCATATGCGTTTTGATAACTTAAGGCTGCGCTCAACGGCATGAGCTATCTTTTTTTCAAACATTTTTGAAAATATAAAATCGCTCTGATAATCTCAAAAAAACCGATGAGGTATTATAATTACAACATTGCAAATAGTAAGAAGCATTTTTCGTGTTGATCTATATAAATATAAAAATCGACGAGTGTATATTGTCTATGGACTCCAAAACGGCTGGGCCGAATTTAACGGGACTTTCATTGGCAGATTACTGGTATTATAAGGAGTAACTTAGGTTCATTTCCAAGCAGGTGAAACCGCGAGGCGCAGCTAGTATTTTATAAGATGGCGGAGCAGATCGAAAAACCTCGTTTTGTTTCGATCTCTTCCGCCATAATATAATCACATAAAAGTTAGTTTAAAGCATTTGCAATGATGAAGATAATGCCTAATCTGTTTTTTAAATTCTAATGCACTCAGTGATTTTTTATCTTCAAAAATTTTGGAATCGTGCGAAAAACATATAACACTGACTGATGAGCGTAGCCTTAACGTATTTGCAAAACTATTTTTGTACTCAGTAGTTTCTTTTTTAAAGTTTTAAAAAGTCTTTTCTGCTTTTAATTCTTATACCAAGTAGTATTAAAAGAAAACCAAATACCCAACTGTAATTAGCTCATGACAAGTAAAGATGAAATTAACGACACCTCTCACTTCAAAATCTGTCAAGCCATTTAAATAGAAACAGGCAAACATACATGCAAAACATTACCTTCGTACAGCAGTCGAAAAAAAACATGAAAGCAAGTCGCCCGTGCTGGCCACTTGCAGCCCAGCGTACCGCATTACTTCTAAAGAAAAGTTGATTTTTTCCTTCAATACTTTGGCTTGGTATGCAGTCTCCTTATTTTTTCAATATGAAATAATGAAAAGCGATTTAAAATTATCTCATAAATAATGAAGTTTGTTTTTATAGGTATGAAAACGTGGAATTTGTTTATCAGATAGCGAACGCTATCAACTCGCACGATTCAACGCGACCGACGACGGTTCCTTTTTGGCGTATCACGTAATAACATCGTTTGTTACACATCAGCCGTCAAATTCACGGGCGATGTAAACAATCGACCACGTGCAGTAAAAGTAATAGTAAACTCATAAACAAATGAATGAATTAGCCATAGAGCGATACGTCATCGGCGAAGACACGCATAATAATCGCTTATGCAAACGAGCATAATTATGTAAAGCATTATGAACCGCGCCGACGTGTTTTGACATACGCTAACGACCAATTATATGCCCATTGTGTGACTCAGTGAACTTGAAAGACACTACAATAATATAGGGCATCGACACTCAAATACGATTGAATGACGCGTGCCAACAACACCTGTTTAGAAAAAACATATGCTATGAATAACAGGTGCACCGTGTTCAATACTCAGTATTTTTGTAACAATTGTGTTGAACAGTCGTCACTGACGGACGGTGTCTGCTTATTCTTTTTTGTTGCGTTTTATTTGCTATTATGTCATAAGCAAATCGCTACAACCATTCAATTACTCATTTGTAGTTTTTTGTCCGAACACATGTTGATAATAAAATTCATTCATAGTTTTCTATTGATATCTATACCGCACTATTAATAAGTGTCTTTTGTACATAATGTGTCTAAATACGATTCATGAATAATTTTATGTTTTATTCTAAGACTAGCTAGTAACTTTGCGCATGAGGCCGGCCTTTGGCCTTGCCAATAGATATGATTTTCAAAAACCCTCTCTTAGTGATCATTTTCATTTGAATAAGGAACACTTGTGCAAAATGTCATGTTTTTAGACCCAGTGGCTTTCATGTTTTTAGCCTTGTGTAGTCTGTCAGTGAATTAATTAATTAGAGATTTTTATTAAGTAGATTATATTTATAGTTTAATTTATTAGCTTCACTGCAAATCACAACAAATCTCAGTTCTATTTATTTTAAACAGATTTTAAGATTCAAATATGATAAATCAACCGCCTACACCGCGCTTCAAGAATCGAGACCATTAGGATAATAATAATCTGGCATCGGCGGAGTGTCTCTCGATTCCACGAACTAAATATATTTCCCATGGCCTCAATGTCGTAGCTCGACCCAATTACGTCTGGCAATAAAACAATATATGTGTCGTTGAACTCTCCAGTTTGGTGTACGATGGGCATGTATGTAAACCAAATGTAAACATTGCATCTGGGCGAGGACCACGGCTGGGCGGCGACGGGCGGCGAGACGCAACGCCGCCAATAATTTATGTAAATCACGTCATTGTACAAGAGTGATGGTTTTATTGCAATCTCGTTTTGATGGTCAAGTTCGAAACGATGCGAAAGTTTACTCAGACAGCTAAAAAAGTTGTACGTTTCGTTAGGTAGTTTGTCATGTTGAGGCGCGGCTGATATAGAAAAATATGGTCTGTTGCGTTTTATTGGTTGATTTTTCAGAAGTAACAGTGACTGTTACAAAGAAAACGCCACCTAAATTCAATATTTAGAGAGTAAAGTATCCACTCCTGACATTTCCCCCATGCATTTCACACAAATCGCTATTAACTTTATACTACATTTCAGCAAAAAATTATAATGATTAAAAAAAAATCGATAGTCTTAGAAAAAATATAAAGAATGAAAACAAACGTGTAGCTTCCAATGTTTGTAAATAGTTTTACTACGACCGGCAAGTAGCGTAAAATCTTGTTTATAATTATGATAATAGCCTTATTAAATACTACAAATCTATTTCGTAGGTAGTAACCATTAATCACTTGAGAATGAATGAGTGTTATTATTACACGGCGTCTGGTCAACGATATCAGAATGTTGTAACGTCATTTTATAATCATAAGCTCATAAATAAACATAGTGACGTATGGCGATCACGGCTGATCACCGATCGGAAGCAGCGCGGGCGCCGGTGCCACCGCGCGTGCGCGCCGTAAACGCAGATAATTTAATTATGTAACAAATGACGTTTTGACATTCAACAACGACACATTTAGCGCGGACATTAAGTGGATCAATGAACTTGAGCCGTTTGTTGTGTTACGCAATGATCGGTGTTTGAGCGAGATTAATGCGCGGATTATGGCACGCGATACGTTTCAATTTACGTTCCGTTTCATTCATGACTCGAGATAACGACGAGGTGCTCGCTCCGCTCGTTTGTTTGCTTTTGGTGCTGACACTTGTCGCTCCCGCCCCGACAGTCTCGGTCCCGGAGCCCTCCCTCTAATTAATAATCTCGATCTGCCGATGCCGGGCTCGTTCGTAGACGGCACGCGTTATCTCTTGACCGCGAGACGTCGATGTCGTGCCTATACATTTCTAACGTTAACGTTTACTATCACTATCTTTGACCGAATTCAAACACGGAATGTATCTACCAGTCGTGGCTGTATCCCTATGCGTGCGAAGTTTCAAGGAAAGTTTGTGTTTATTTGAGGATTGGAGTAGTAAACATATGTGCATAGCGGATGACTCGTAGATCGTATACCTACTACATATTAGCTAGGAGTTTGAGCTCAAGACGAAGGGGTGAAGGGTGTACGTCTTCACCCATTGACGGTTGAAGCGCCCCGCGACACTTTCACTGCTCCGTTATTGCAGTTACTATGCGCCTACTGTGCAGCGGGGAACGGTCGACCACCCCATTGCATTCACCCCTCGATGCCACCCCGCATAGGGCGCTTACACGAGGGGCATGCTTTTAAAATTTTAGAATAGAATCTAGCTATCCTCTCTGCGTTCGCGGAGCACAGACTTTAAAATGAATGCAAAACGATAGAACGAGTCTATCGGCGATCGTATCTCAAGTCTAGACGGGCCGGCAGGCGGCCGGAGTGGGACAATGTCAACTGTGAGGGCTCGCTGTTATTTGCGTAGACACGTGTGCGAGCCGAGGAACTCCGGCCCGAGTGACAAGTGCTCGTGAGTCGTGACGGAAGTTTGTAAACACCGCCGGCCTTGCTCCCGGACGCGGCTTGCTGCACCGAGCCTGCCGCCGCGGCTCTAGTCACGCACAATCTACCTCCGCATGTTCCGATATCGAATTTCTCCGTTCAATCAATCATGAATGAAAACGATAATGCGCTCCCCGATCGACCGTGACAATCGATTCGATTCATATCTGAGCGTTAAACACAGGTGAGTAATTAATAGTGCAATAACAAACTGTTATGTCACGCGCGATTATCGTGAGATTGACACGAGTCACTGCGTTAACGTTTTCTCGTAACGGCGCTAGGATTCGTATTTTTGTTTGGTGACGTGCCGTGGGCGGAGGAGCGGCGCGTCGCCTCGCGGCGGGATATCGGCGGTTGATTGATGGGCGATAGATAGTCGCCGACATTGAACCCGTCCGCGGTCGGCTCTCAGTGCACCGTTTAGTAAACATATCTAGCGGACTTCCGGCGTGACGTCGCGCCCGTGACGTCCGCGCGCCCCCGCCCACTGACGTAACACCTACGTAACATATTTATTCTTTCTGTTTACACTATAAATATACATTTACATTGTTATTGTTTCGCGGGGTCGACGCCTTATCTCTTTATTGCTTTATGGCTCGTTTGCGTTTATGGCCTACCTGTCTCTCGAGACATCGGAATGCTTCGTATCGTTAATTTACATAACAATTGCAAATTAATCGGTATGATTACGATTATGAGGAAAGGTTTATATGTCAGTGGCCTAGTTTCGATTCAAGAGTTTCATTGATTCAAATAATGTGGTGTTTACCATTAGCGGAGTAGGTATTTGGCAGGGAATTGATAATGTTGGTTGTTAGTTAACCGGTACGCTCCCGGGACTAATCTTCTAAGTGCGTAGCGTCGGCGGCGGCAGGGAGGCGGGGGCGGGAGTAGGTATCACCCGCCGGGGGGTTCATTAAAAATTCATTCTTATTTCGTAGCTCGCGCCGTAATCAGCCGCAAGGGGGGAGTCGCACGTACTACGTTATCTACTGATTTATTGCTTCTAAATATCTACGTGCATTTTCCAAACGCAAACTTGTAAAGTTTATTATTTACTCTTAAGAAAACAAAAATGTACTAGCTACGTAAGATGGTTCGATTTTACGAAGGTACAGTTTTTGCAGACATGTTTAGTAAAAATTTATAATTTATGTAAACACATCATATTGTCTTCTATTATACGTGTACTGTTACATATTCTGCTCTATGCAAATGTTTTCAGGCTGTAAGCAAAAGTCATTAACCTTTTACTATTTTCCTATTTCAACAGAACGAGATGTTGATGTAGCTTTTTCTTTTCTATAAATGGATAATTATAATCACAGTAATGTAGATGAGAGTGTGTGTCTCGACATATTCCCTCCCCGTGGAGGTTGCCTCCTAGCCCACCCTCGCTTGTCTCTATCCCAACCGCTACTACGAGTTTTTTTATAAATACCTACTCGAACTCACCGTTTCTACCCAGTTACTTATGGAGATGTTTTTTTTGCTTAGTTGAAAAGAAACGCTCGCAAACACTCGCTGTTGCTAAAAATCTTGAATCCTGAGTTTTGTAAAAAAACAAATTGTAATTAATTGTGCCCCTTAAAATTGTGTTTTACTTAATCTATGATAACGATAACCTGTGATAACGTATTCATAAACGTTAGATATATATTGCAAAATAAAGTGCAAAAACCATTCTGTTGTAGATATAAAAAAAAATGGCAACTTGAAATGGGCATAGCAGTTTTAGAAAAATGCATTATTAGTTAGATTCTATTTGGTTGACTGATGTTCCTATTTTTGTTTCTAAATTTGCTAACGACTTTGTCTTCTATTAGAAGACAAAATTTAAAATATAAGGCAAAAAATAAATTGTATCATAGGTATTTTTTTCACATTTATCTAATGAAACTACTATTAAAGGCATCGATGTTTTTATTCTTAAAAAAAAAATATATAACAAACAATAAATTTTAATAGAATTGAGGTAAAATAAACAACTGATGTATCGCTTCAGTAAATGAAACCTCTCTTGATGAAATTGGAGCAAAACGATACGGAGAATAAACTTCGGAGGAGTGAATTCGAGCACAGTTAGACGGTAGGGGACGAGTTGAGTTCGAGTAGAGATCGAGGGTAGGGGATGAAATGTGGAGGGTTCGCCCCCGCACACGAGGCTGCCCCCACACTCCTAATCTCCTTTGGCCCTCCCGGCGAACTCGAGCCCGTGACGTCACCACTTATAGGTTTTTTTGGCAGTGAAAAAAGCGAAAAAGTTTTTTGATATATATTTATTACACGTTTTCTTCTAGCACTTTTATGAGTTACAAGGTCAATGCAGAAATTGGACTGGGTTAATAATTTGAGAAACGCTTTGAGAAGATAAATAAAGAACAAGTTTTTGATATCACGTTTTAAAATTAAGTTGTTTATTTACTGTTATGAAATAAAAGTAAACATTGATGTAGATAAATCAAGCCGCGTTGACGTTAAAATGCGGACGGCATTGGAAGGAATTCTGAAATGTTACTTTATGTCATGCCGGCCTTATTATGGTCTGAACATCGGAACTTAATTGATACGTTGATATATAATCGTACATAAACAAGACAACGTTTTTAATAACGTACCTAAACCGGTTCGTGAATAAGATGTGTGGCGGGGTGCGGTAGTGCACGCATCAATCAGAAATCAGCTGATCGGCACCGGTTTCCTTTTCATCTGGCGTTTTGATTTAATTAATCGGTCGCCACGGGCGGCGCCGGCCGCGGCACGGGCCGCACTTCATCGCACTTACCGTTAAACTAAACACTATAAACTTACTACACTTACCGCTTCGTGATCGGATTATGAATGAGCTGTTTGATGTTTGATCTCACTGTAATCTAGTTCCGAATCTCGCTGCGGAGTCGTCGCCCGTCCGCATCCTCGGTAAATATTTTTATTTGCTCGTCTCGGTGATGATCTCTGTTTCTCTATTTGTTTTACGCTATTTATTATGCGTCGTGGTTGCAATCGCGTGTGCACGAGTCGAGTTATGTCATGTACTGGTAACAATGGCGATTTTCTCGTGATCGATCTACAATGACGACTGCAATGGACCGCAATAAAGAATTGCGTTTGCGGCTCACCGAGCGCCCGCCCCTTTGTTCGTTTATCCACGCGCTCCTGTCTAAACAGGTGCCGCTTTATAGGGTATTATTTCGCATTCGACTGAAACCACCGTCAAAAGAACATAAATAAACGAGCCGACCTCACAACAAGTGATAGTGGCCCGCATTCAATAACGAGAGGCCCGTATTCAAGCCAATTATCAGTAGACGCCCGGGAACGCCCTTAATCCTTCGTCTGGTGGTTGGCGTCTATAACTAGTCGGTGTACTTAAGTCGGTTGTTTTTAAGCTCAGTGGTTGTTTCTATAAGCTTCTTCGAGTTGGGTAAGAGAACGTGTCGAGCAGGGCCACTGCGTATCGCCGCGGCTTGGGGCTGTATTTCTCATACAGAGTGCGGTGTTGCAACGCAGTGGCGGCGTGTAGCAAGACGTCGAGTATCGAGCACAGAGAGCGGCGCAGGCGCACGTCGCTGCGGCGTACAGCACGCATGTGGTGCGCGTGTGTGAGTGACGTCAACGCGCCACTTTCTCCATACTTTCGTCGTTGCTGGTGCGCTAAAAAACCGAGCTCGCCTAGTAGACGACTATTAATACAACGAAGCGACGTCGCACGCTCTGTCGCGCGAAACGATACGGAATTATAGGTTTCTACGCGCACGATGTGCGTGCTGAACGTCCAGTGACGCTGGCAGCTCTCCCTTGCCTTGCGTAGCTCGCTTCACCGTAGCGCTAGCTACGACATTCTCAAACAATCAGGACGATTTTATATACTTAAATGTATTCAATTTGATATCAACTAGTCTTAAAACGGCTCAAACTGGAGAATCGTTAAGTGACAGTAGCGGAGCAGAGACGCTAATGTTTTCTGTAAATATAGAGCGTCAACTTTGCGCTCACGCCGCGCCGTGCTCTACTGTTCGTCGACACTAATTTCAGTACTTCGTCCACGGAAATTTTCGCCTTAATTCGTGCCGAAACATCGAACAAGTAAAATCCATTCGGTTCCATCGCTCGCCTGTCTAATTAGGCTCTGTCATAGACTCTTCGAAGGCTCTATTACGAGCCGCCTCCAAACTTAGAGCGGACTATAACGCATTTGGTATTCAATCAGAGAATCTTGCCGGGGAAGAGTAGGTTTTATACGGGGGCAGTAAGGTCGATAGCGCGAGGGTGGGATGAAATTCAGTTCGCTCGGTGTGACAATTACGGCGATGCGGCCCGCCCCGCGCCGCCGCAATCGATAGGCCTACGGGTACGAGCCCGGGCGGCGCGCGGGTGTGTCAGCCGGGGGCCCCCCGCCGGGCATTGGTCCGGCGCGAGCAGCGCCCGGCCGCACCAGAGGCCACAGAGCCATACACCACTGCCGGCGACGCTGCTGTGCTCGGCCTTTTCAGTTGACCTCACAACACTATCGATTATTCGACCACCGATGTCAGCACACTATCAGCTAGCACCTACAAAATGTTCAGTACATTTTGTGTGAAAACTTCAAGCTTTCATTATGATGAGAAAAGCACAAAGGGTTGTGATCAGAAAACGGGCTAACGTTGGTGGCGCATAACAGAATTCAGGGACGGTACGGCTTTGTGCGCTCCCTCGCCTTGAGCTCTCCCTCCGGCTTCCAACTGAAGGGAGGGGTCGCTGCTAACTTTTGTATCCACATCGTATTCAAATGAGAACTAACTTTAAAAAAAACTGCTTTTGATTTCAGGATTTATTAACTGAAAACACCAATAAATAGCAAGTAATTTTGTATAAGCCGCAAGGGTAGGTAGCTCTAGTGTTACAGTTTTATAGCCATTCGAAGGCTGCTGACATGCTAAACTTGAAAAGTTTTGTTATCTGTAGAAGGATATGCATAAATTTAAGTTGATACTTTTCGCAATTAAATGAAAGAAATCATTGTTATCTATTTGAAGCGACCGACGCGACTTCGCGCTAAGCTGAGCTCGTAAGAAGCTCGCGTCTTACTCAGCGCGAGGGGGTTTCGCGATAAAGTTTGCGCGCGAAAACTCATTCCCGCGCTTTATAACCTGCGAGTTTTGATGGCGAGAAGGGCGGCTTTATGTAACCCCTCCTCGCAGCCTTCGCTCGGCTCCTACATAATGTAATAGGCAACGGTTCTTCTAGTTGCCACACTGCGAGAGCGCGCCTCGCCGCGGTTAGACGATACCTACTCTTTGCATTGATCATCTCTAATACTTTCGCAACAAATGCGCAACACGTTTTTTGGTGCTGGTACATTTATTCCTACCAAGGTATCTCTGGTATGGATGTGTGTGATGTATTAGTGATTTGGTGATTTTTAGATATCCCCAAAATTTCAATTATATACAAACATGGCAAAAGACCTAAAAAGCGTAATTCGTTTATTTTGTTGTTTCAATTATCCGTAGGAAATCGTAACGAACTGATCTGATTACTACGAGAACGTTATTATTGTACCTAATTACTTAATAACAATCTGGGAGCGATGATGGCCGGGCGGTAGCATGTGCGCTGTACAATTTGGCGGCACCCGGTTCGATCCTCTTTTTAGAGCGAAGGCAGTTTCGATGTCATCGCTCAAAAATGGTAAACGTGAGGAAACCAGTATGTCCAAGAACTTCAATACCCATATGACAATCACCAACATGCACTGGGCCAGTATGGTGGATTAGGACCCATCCTCTCTCCCTGAGAGAAAGCATGTGTCCCAGCAGTGGGAACATAATTGGCTGACAATGATGATGAATGAAAATCTTAAATTTATTCACTGACAGCCATCGCACAGCCTAAACAGCTGGATCTAAAGGCATTTAAAGTGTTCCTTTTATAACATAGGTGAGCTAGAAAGGATTTCACTAAATTATATATGTTGGCCAGACCGAAAGCGGAGCTCTACGCGTACTAAGTCGCGGCATTAAGCTAGTAAAGTATAATAAAGTAAACTTTTTAAAGAAGGAACCCCTTCTACAAAAAAGTGTTTCGGTGGAACTACTTAGGGATTATTAACGGCGCAAATAGAATGCGAGAAAATCTGTCAAAAAATTAAGTCGACACATTTTCTCACGCTCATTACATATGGTGTAAGTCATTGACGTGCAATCAATCACAAATTACTATTTGAAGAAGTTCAATCAGCTTCAAATTATGACAATAAAACATAGCATTTAAACTGAGCGCGCGTATCGCGGGCAAGTGTGCGGTATCGCGCCTTATCAACGTTATCACGGCTCAAGGTGACGCTTCATGTAACGCAGCGATTGCAGCACGCAGATACCGATGCTATGTGCTAAGACCTTTCTTCGATAGTTTCCTGATGAAACAATACTACTCGCGTCTTTTCATATTGCTCGCAAACTTTTGACAGATGTAGTCGTTCAAATAGAAAAAAAGTGCACTAGTAAGTCGACTACATTTAATGTCAACTATCAATGTACAACTCTACTGTTACTTTGTAACCTCTGACTTCTTATCGTCAGAGAAACTGTTGAGAAAAGTTTTCACATGTTGAACGCTCCTTGTGCAATTATGTAGTGTTTCAGCAAGGCCACGTGCTCGCTTGACGTTAACAAAGTTTCCCGATGCGGAGAAAACTTTGTGACATGTGAGTGGTAGATACTTACAATATGTGTTCCACCCCTCCGCACCCCCCTCTGGCGTCGCCAGCTCCGACGTCGTGAGTCAGCGGCGCCCTCGCGCGACGTCGCCCCGTCTGCCTCCATGGAAAATTTATACCCACCCTCTCTGCAAGATCATTATACTCCCGCTCGCTCAAATTGAGCCTTACCTCGCAGCCAAAGGGCGCACTTTAGCTCGTTCTCGTCGAAGAAGACAAAGGAGCTCACCAATTTCGCCGAAAACAAACTCTAACTCCAGGGGGATATAGTTTGTAATTTATGTGGCGATACGGCTCACGTGCTACGAAAACGCAGCAGTGACGTCACGGGCTAGGCGGCTGGAGGGCGGGCGGCTCATCAACGTGCCCTAAACATAACTACTTTTACTCTTAGCTTTGTCAAAACAGACCTGCTTTGTAAGCTCTTTGGAAGATTAGGTTCACATTTGCGTATAAAAAAAAACACATGAAACAGAAGAACAATAGAACATACTTGTAGGTAGACTCAAATTTGTCTAGCCCTTACATCCATAAAGTTTTATCTATGCTAAAACCTTCAGTTGAGCTAAAACCTTTTAGGTTTTCTGTTCTCGCCCCGGCTCGAAAATAAAGCAAAAAACAGAAGATCGTATACCAGCGTCAAGTACGGACCCGAGCGCTGCCGTCTCTCCCTTAATTCCCCGGTCGGCGCGAGGTGGCGCGTCTAGAGAGCGTGTGCTCTCTCATCTCCTTAATTCGTCCTTCGCCGCAGCCCCCTTAATTCTCCCCGTAGCAGTGCGAGGGAGGGCTCTCGCCCGCTAACCCGAGTTCGCCCCCCTTATTTATGCCCGGCGCGTGGGAGCGGGTGGAGGGTGGCGGCCCCCGGGCTCCGTATCCGTGCACGCCGCGTCTATGTGCGAGTGAATTAAGAGCGGGTCGGCTTTCATTTTGCTAAAGCTTCCATGCTCGTGTGCACGCCTTTCAGCCGAGTCGAGGTGGTGTGCGCGACTCCTACGCGCACCGCTCTCGACTCTAAGACGGGGGGATAAGGTCACAAGCCTCGTGCCGCCGCCCGCCGAACCCGCCTTCAGCGTTTTATAACTTCGGAGGGTGAGGCAGCAGAGTTTTTGTGGAAGGACTTTTTTGACGTACGTTTTTTATGTTTTACTCTGTTAGGGTTCGCAAAGATAACGACATCTCATAGAGGGTGAAATGCGCTCTCGCAGAAGATACGTGAAGAGTTGTTGCATGTTTAAAGGAATGGTATCGCTGAAGTATGCGATGGTCTTTCCGGAGAAAGACGACCACAATCTAGACATACTGGATGAAAAAAGTTGAAATTTAAGTATACTTGTCAAAACTATTTAGTCGAGCCGGTGTGTGTGCGGATGGAGGCGAGTGGGTGGCTAAGTCTACGCACAACATCTTCAGAGAAAGTGAAATTTAGCACAAGTTCGGAGAAATACAACCGTAGCATGCCTCCCTCGCCCTCGGAGGAATCCAGCCGGGGGGTGCCAGGCGGCAGCCAGCAAGCGCGGCTTATAACAATTAAGTTTATTCGCTCGCAAGTTTCTATTTGGATCGCCAAAAAGATTTCAAGAGTTGAAGGGAATTAGTTTAGTCGGGACTGTTCGTGAAAGTTTTTCTGCGAGCTCTTGCGCATCTTTTAGAATGAGTTCTAGGTAACTTTTACTGTGTCATTTTGGTTAGTTTAACAATATCCAGACAAAAGATAACTGGCTAACGTTGTCTGATAATTACGTATGTGTTCCAAGTCAAACATAATATTCTGTGGTAAGGCTTTTTCTGTCCTGGTCTATAGTTGTGCGCACATCGCGCAATAGAGTGCTCGCTCCACTGAGTAGGTACCTCCAGGTCGGTACATGGCGGGCGGGGGTTTATCGGAGTGGTCTCGCTGCAGACATGCCAATACATGTCTGGGGTGAACACATGAAGTACAAAAAACAAGAGTGTAAGAGACCTCGGTGACGGTTGAACGACCTTTACTAAGGTGTCGGTTTCGGGCAGGTTATTTAGTGCTGGCGGGTGGCGGTGCGGTGCGGCAGCAGGGGGGCGGGGGCAGCCCCGGGTCGCCCGGCAACGGCAACTGGGTCACTCCAGGCCTGCCCCTACCTCCCACCAATTATGTACATGCTCGTTACCGGACACGCGTTTTTCAATCACATCCATATTTAATTGGGCATCACGAAGCTGGAAAATGTGTTTGAACCGCCATGTTTTACGAGAACTCTATTTGAATTGCGATGCGTATTACGGTACCTATGTACCAGATCAATATTGGGAATAAATACATATTTCGTAATTGGCCGATAATCGCAATTTGCTGTATTGATCAGAGCGTAAATCAGCTCGTTCCAATCAGCTGGCATTAATAACTTTTGCGGTGGCGAATTGTCACTATATATCGCTAGTTCTGAACGATGTAGGTATAAAGAAACTTTTGATATTCGGGAAAAGCGTGCACTAGGGTTGTAGTTGCGCTAAAAGTAGAGCTAAACGGATAGGAACGTTGGTTTGGTGAGTGCGGTCAGACGCAGTTTGTGAGGCTATCGCGGAGGCACTATCTCATCTTCCGGAGTTCCTTACAAGACAGAGCTGTACCCTAACTTGTTGCATGGATGCACTGCGGAGGGTGCGCGGGTGGAGCGCGGTCTCGCGGGGGTTGTGACGGGGGGCGTCTTCATAGTGAATGGGCGCGAGATGTCGTGGCCGGCCGCCACGTGCGCGTATGGAGATGCCTCCATTGATAACCGTGACCTCGCCCTTATCGCGCCGCCTGTCGATGACGCCGCACGGATTTCTGTCGAGCCTCTAACGCACTTACCCATTTACCTACACTAATGCGTACGTACCGCCCTGTGAGTACGCTCATTGATATTCCTGAGAAGCGGAGTAGGTAGGTACCTACGTACTTTTAATAGGGCTCTGCTGCACTGAACAAAATTAAACTCGAGGCAGTAGGTACAAACACCACAAAGTACCTATTATGTCATGTATTTCAACCATGGTCTGAGTCAACATCGTCTCTAAAAATACTCTCTCGGACGCTTCATAACTATTCTTCACGACTAGGTACCTCCCTTTTGCTTTATGGTATTCAAACAAACACAGTCCTTCAGCCGAACACTTTTCAGTCATCGACACGCGAAAAGTACGAAACCAAATTTTGTTCAAGCATGGTTGGTCAGAAATGTAGAGTACTCAGTTACTCACTTGGACCATTGCAGTTTGTGTACAAATAGAAACAACTATTTTGTCGAGTAAATTATAATAACGGGGTCGTTTGTATTCGTAGTCAATTAGCATTTAGTGAGTTAGGTTAGTTAGAGTTAGGCGAGCAGTACCACGGCGCATAGCAAGTGCAACCTTGACATTGGTCGTCGCCCTAATGTCGCATCGATTGTCCACGAACAAAACCATCTCCGGCGTGGCGATAATAGTGTCGAAGCGATGAATGAGCACATTAGCAAGCTCGCCGGCGGCGGCCCTGTGCCGACGCCGGCGGACGGCGCGGCGAGTCATTACGCGCCCCCATTAATCACTGCAACAATCGGCCGATATCTCGCTATTTACAAACGCGGGAGCACGTGTTCACCGCTCGTACTACGCCGAGTGTATTGACCCATTTAGATAGCTCGACCTTCGCGCGGCCATTGTGAGCGAAAAACATAAAAATAAGTTTTATTGCGGCGTCGTTATGCGTATCGCTGCGGGCCCGCCGCCGCCCGTCACGCCGCGCCGCCCAACAGCTGATCGCTACGTGACATTTTTATTTTATTCGCTCTCTTCCGGGGATTCTCCGAGATACGTGCCGGTGACGTCATTATCTGCTCGCGCACGCCCGCGGCTCTGATTTATCATCTCCGAGCGCACTGTGTCATGTATTATACACTGTACCTACTGCCTACACTCCACCCTGCGGAATGGTATTACTTTTGTAGAGACATACCTACCGGCCACGCACCAATGTCACTGCTAAGTATAGAGGTGCCATCAATGAGCCCCTAGTCTACGTCAACTAGCATGCCCAGCAAAACGTAATCTTTGCGTCAACTGCACTTTTTATTTGATGAGCTAATGATGCGACGCCCGCCGGCGCCGCAGCAATTTATACAATGTGTAAACATTTTTCACGATGACTTTAGAACAACCTATGCCGTCGTCTGTTCGAAAGTTCATTCGCCTCTACAAAAATATAAAAACGGCGATATTTTTGTGCGAAGACATGGTCCTGCAAAGTCGAGTTGATCCAATTCAGTCGCTACAGCTCACCGTGATAAAGAAAATGAGAGCAAACGTTGTAGAGCACAATGTATATACGGTAAAAGTAGATTTTGTGAAATAAATTAGCGAAACCCAAATAAAACTGCACTATAGTCATAAAATTAAAAGACGGAAGTAATAAAATAACCCTTCATGTGAAAACTTTAGGGTATCATGCAGCTTAAAATTCGAGAAAAAAGAGAATGAACAGTTACCCGTACCGAAGTACACCCGTATGTTCAGCATATGTTGGAGCAGAGCCTCTTGGACTTTAATGCAACAGGTTAAGGTTCAAACGACTATCGATACTGTAGCAGTAACTTGCAGAGGTAGATACTTGTGTAGGTACGCAGAGGAAATCTCGCAGGCGTCCGACATTCCGATCATTCAGCGGGCTGCCTTCGAAGAAGCGTGTGCGTCACTGCGCTCGGCAAAAACTCCACATTTTCCCTTTCGTTAGATCGCAGTGAGCTTCGAACGCTCGTCATAAACGCATACATAAACGTCAACCCGTCACTTGTCGCCGGCACGCGCCGAACGCTGAAAGTAAACAAAACAATGCATTTCGGGAATTCCCTCGCTTTTTGTGCCGTGTCGCATTCCTGAGGGATTCCTTTTGTTTGCTCTGACAACAACTATTTTTTCTCATTCGTCACCTTGACGCCTGCTATTGCATAACGGTAAACGTAGATGAGCTTCGAACGCCCCTATTCATGCGAGTGATTCAATAGGAATGTTTAGCTTTTTACTTGCATTCCCACGCTTTGATTACGTCCTATTGTTCTAATTTTACTGGGATTTGGGAATTTTATAATAAAGTATGAATATTTAGCAAATAGAACCGGACAAAACAAATTCTACATATAAGTGGAATCCACTTTAATACAAAGTTATATAATTAGTCAAAGAGCAAGGTAGAGCAACCATCTTTTTCCAATTCAAAGTGGAGATCTCATTTAACTCGTACAATGTCATAGGTATTTATGAAAATGCAAGTTTTCAAAAAAATTGGGTTCGGTAAAATCTTCTTTACCTTGGTAATAGTTGCTTTACATCAGCAGTCGATCAGTTATGTTTCTTGGTAACGTTTTGAAGGCTTTAAACGGGTTTACAGCCAAATAAGAGAAGGGAATCTAAAATTTCATCCAGCAGTAGTCAGTGGCGTGAAATAAAAAGCTCAGAGAGTTGAGCGCAACTTGGCTCGAAGCTGGTCGCGCGACGGCCGGCGGCCCACCAAACAGGATGTGGGACTGGTTGTACGCACACAGTGGCACCGCTGCGCGTGCGCACACGAACCCGCACGCACACCACCGCGCGCGGCCTCGTCGCTCGCCGCTCGCCGCTCACGGAAATGTGCGTGCCAGGCAGGGTTGCCAAACATACATTATTCGGCTGAGCATTACGATAACCCATTATATAAACGTATGAGCCAGCGTTTTCGACTCCAATGTTGCAGTTATGTTTCAATCCGACCATTATAATATGAAAGCGCATTTAAGATGTTTAATAGAAAGAGAAGACCTTTAACAGAAATTATCTTGTGGAAGTAAAAGTTCAGGTGATCAAAAACCTAGTCTGTAAACCACAAAAAAGACGAACCAAAGATTTATAAAAAATACATAATTGTCTTGTCTTTCTAACTATTTGCATGTTTTACAATGTAGATGAAAGTAAATGAGTCTCATTTATTAATTATCGAGAATCAGGTGATTTTGTTTGTCAGATGGTTGGGAAACAGCTGGGTAGCAGGTATGTGGCAACCCTCGGCGCGAGGCAACCAGCCACGGTTCTGCCTTGGTGCTTGCTTTGCTCGCTTTGCGAACCCGCCTGACGGGGAGTCGCCTCTACTTTAACAAAAATTCGACGTGAATAAAGTCTTGTGAATAAGCAAGTACCTAATTGAAATTAACAATTAAGTACTTGCACTTCAAACTTTGAATTAAAGATTACTTTTATACCAATTATAGGCGCTAAGGGGTATGCAAAAAGGCGACATTCACACTACATGGTTACCTCCTACAACCTATATTACAACCTAACCTAGGTAGGTTACCTAGGTTAGGTACATTTCGAAAATACGCGGAAGTTTTCTGTCTCTCTGACTGCTGGTTACTTACCTGTTCCAACTGAATAGTGGTTTTGGAATCAATGTCCACTGTTCATTTTAGGCCTAGGGACTTGTTCCCTTGTAAAATAGTACGTTATCAAAGGGTTCTGAAGTAAACTTGAACGGGGCGAAGCCAATTGCGAATATATATATAGTGGTAGAGTTTGCAGCGAGATGCTAATAAATTAAGTAAGATAAAATTATTAGACGAGGGCAAAGCGTTTTCAAAAAAACAATTGGGCTACTAGGACCAGTATTTAGGTTTACTTCATAAAATTACAGAAAGATTGGAAAATTTGAAGCAAATCCGCGGGGCGAAGCAAATTGCGAAAATATAAAGTGGTAGAGTTTGCAGCGAGATGCTAATAAATAAAGTAAGGTAAAATCCTTAAACACGGGCTGTTGAAACTACTGTACCAGTGAACCCTTTCATCTGTCAAGTGTTTAACTTATGTAGGCACGTCGGGAACTCTTTATGTTGACATTTACGCTCCAAATTATGTACCTGTACAACAAACCCTTCATTCATTGAACGAAACCACCTCGGTCACGTGCTCTATTGTGCTCAAGCAAGAGCTAATGGCTTAATCGGTCATTCGATCGCTTCCCGCCAATACAGCCTCTTCACGGTTTTGTTTCATGAATGAAAAGCAAAAACGAAATAAAACCCCACTACGGTGTTATGATCGTAAACAAAACGCGGTTTACACAGATCTAACTGCGGAACGAGACATGTTCAAAATAAATCGCGTGGGACAATCGCACTTTTTTCGACGAACGTGCAAGTGTTGTGTGTGTCAATTTCTTTGCATGGCTCAACGGTGCATTCATAATAAATGCAGAACTTAACCCTTTCTACATACTGGTACTTATTGACTACCACGGACCACGGGCCATGTTCATCGAAAATTTACATGATTATTTCATTGACATTTATTTAGGTAAGAGTTTTCACATTTTACCTACTGTTATACCCATTACATTATTTATCGTCTTGTAAAATTTTGATGAACCTTGCTACCTAACTTATTTTAAAACTGTAAAACAGCTTAGAAGATAAGGTGAACAGAAGGCTTTTCATAACAGAATGTGACGACTTGACAGTGTACGATGCAGCAGCCCCACAATAGCGCCATAGCGTGGGCTCGCTTCACCCCACGCTATCTACCCGCTTTATAGAGAGCTATAATATTATAACGTTCGTTTCGTGCTCGCTCCATGCAGTAGGTAGGTAGCTGTAGCTAGATACAGGCGGCCGCTACGCCATGTTATTATACCGCCGGCTGTGTGCGCGTGCACGTGCACCCACGCACACAGCGACGCTCCCGCTCCCCCGCACTCCCCGACGCGGCCGTGCACGCTACCTTACCTCGACGAGGCTTTAGCAGGCTGTGAGGCAATGCCGTTGCCGCGCTACCACCTATTCGGTCTCCACAATGCCATAGAAAGTCTTCGTACGACTCACCTCGTCGAACGAACTTTTCCTACCTTCGAGCGAGAGGGGGCTATTATTGCACCGCACCGCCTCGACTCGTCGAATACCACTTCTTGGCGCGTATAGTGGAATTCTTTATGGTTGTTATTTTGAATAAGCACTAACTCCTAGCTCGGAGCCAGCGAACGGTACGGTTATAAAACGCCGCATATCCGAGACTGGCGATAAAATAAACGTCGCTACCAAGTTTCAAGCCGAGAGGAGAGGCGCGTTGCGCATCAGAAAAAGAACTTTACGACAAGATTAGAAAGAGCGCACGGAGCGGCAACGCCGCGCGAGCCGCGTTCCAGAGGCGCGGAGCGGCAACGTGGCGCGCGAACGTCATTTACTAAATTTATTTTCATGAGCGCCAGCGCTGGCGGCCGCGACGACACTCGGAGCCGAGCTCGACACCGCGTGATGCCAATATACAATACAGGCATAGCCTCGCCTCGCTCGGTGAGAATATTATCTATTTTTGCATATTGGAGCTAGTTGCGCGCTTATAATTTTCTTATAGTAGTTGAGCGAACGGAGCGCTGGCATGTAGCAATCGTCCGTACAATGGAACGGCACGTTTTCCGCAGAGCGATAAAGGGGTGACGCAAAGTGATTATTTGCAACGTTGCGATGAGTACCCGCTGCCCGCTGAGTCAACGCAACGGCATCGAGCACTGAGCTACTTAGTACCTAACCTACCTACTTCTGCCAGCTCACTATACTTTCAGAATTATGTTGCTGACTTATTGCAATGAGTTTATTTAGACATATTTATACATATATGTATCATTGCAGTAAAAAAATATATACTGACTTTACGTAAAGCAGCGAATTAATCCACAATATAAATTATTGTAGTGGTTGTTTTGTAGACATCCTTCATCTTGTCTACGTTTGACCACCGAAACGTCAGGAATTAAAATAATGTAAAATAAACGCGGCAAAATCTGTTACAAGTGTTTTAATTTCAATATTGTAGTGGACCTTATGCGACAAACTTTTTAACGCAGCGATAGTTATTTTATACTTAGGTACGTAAAAACAAAATAAACTAGGTGGGTGCAAAGGTAATAAATGAGAGCAAGTTTTTACTATATTATATTATTTATACGGTATTTTCCGAATTTTATCACCAGGATAATACGAAGTAGATGTGAAAGAGACAAATCACATTGCTTAAGGACAATTTTAAATTAAGACCCAGTTCATTCATGCCAATGTTATCGCAATAATTTAATAAATGCGAAAGTTTATAAGTGAAACAAGCTAATGGGCCGCCTGATGGTAAGCGATTACTGTCACCTATGGACACTTTAAAAACTAGGGGCATCACAAATACGTGACCGACCTTAAAGACTACCCTTTTAAATAAACATAATAATATCTAGAAATATTTTCCATGGAGATTAATGTAGTCAACAAAAGCTGCACAAAGTAGGTACTTGGAGCTGATGTTTTGAAGACGCGTGTGCCAACGTAATTGCAGCGGCAGGTGCGGCGACATCTGCGCCTGCTGGACTTGGCCTTTACTATTTTATTTTTATTCGACGCTCGCTCCATCTTCCTTAACCACTGCTTTCGTTTCATACAAAACCTTCTCTACACGACTTACCGAAGACGCAATGTACAGCATTCAAAATAAAAATATTCCCCGCAAAAGCCGCACGTCTATCATTACGGCAGCTGCTAGCGTGATAGCTAGTTATTCTAGTTTCAAATAAAGGCTTAACTGACCACCTAGTAATCATACGTAGAGTTAATCCCTAAATATTCGAACGAGTAACGAGAAATTTGCAGGAGAATTCGCTTTGTCACGAAGGTCGGTAAATCCAAAAAGTGCGTTAGTACGCACGCAGTCGGGGCGATATATTTTACCTGAGCGGACCCCACCGTTGGGGTTCCGCGCCGGGAGTGCATTGTATCACAAAAAACTGAGAAGGGTCGGATCGAGGATAATAGAACGCGGGGCACCCCATACCCTACCAGGTATACACCATCCGTCTGGCTTTGCTCACGATGAGAACAGCTTTTTTTGTGAATAAAAGACAGCCGTTTCAACATCTACAGAAAAGCAGGTAGGATCGGCAGAAGTCTTTTGTCAGTCAGCGATATTGTTTGAAGCGACTCATTAGGGTTCTTAATCTTAAGCTTAGGCTAAGACATTGTGACTTACGAATAGGCAGACGTTCAAAATAGTTATGCATTGGTTTCCCGAGAACAAGGCATTGCTAAGCAGCCCGGTGTCTGGCGGCTACTTGTACGGTACGGTACTTTCGCCGGACGCCGCCGCGAACCTTGTCTATTCACTTCACGCCATTACTTCGGTCGAGCTCGACCCACACAATATTATTTAAAAACCTAAACAATTATTAGCTTGATAAAAAAAATGGTAGTCTTTAATGAGCTTAATGAGCCAGGAAGCTTAAGTTTTCTAATCTAATTGAACCCCTGATGTAACAGGTATGTAGGTACTTGAGTCTTAAACATTAAAACTAAATTATCGATTTCATACAGTTATTCAATGCAATTTAATATCAATGATTTCATAAAAGGTTTTTTGGCTTTTTAAGTTTTTTTTAAATTCTTTTATAATTAGTTCACTAAGCTGGCCGCAACATCTTTAAATTCTTTTTTTTTGTACATATAGAAATGGCAATGTACGACCTCCTAGAAGTGAACACTGCATGCAAGTTTCGGGGTTTATAATTATAAAAAAGTTTCTATTATAAAAAAAATGGTACTTACCTACATTAATAGCAAGTCAAGGTGGGGTTCGGAACCTCGGTGGAATAGCCTTTGTCAACGTTAGAGTTCAAATATGACATTTGATGGCTTTCATGACATCGAATAGCGCAATGGTTCTTATTAAGATTATTTTGTTGATAAATAGTACGGTTTTGACTATGTAGTGTAAACTTTTGAATGAATTGTAAAGAGGCATGTATTTGTAAGTGTACTAAGTATGGTGTGTTGTGGTATTGCAGGGCTCGGGCGGTGGGTGCGGCGGCAAGCGGCGCGCCGGCTCCCCGTGCGAGGGCGGCGGCAAGTTCGCGCGCTGGGAGGACTCCATCGCGCGGCTCGAGGCCGTGGCGGCCGGCGCTGGCGGCGGAGACTGCTGGCGTGGCGAGGACGAGGAGCGGCGCGCGTGCCGCCGGCGCTGGTGCGGCGGCTGGTGCGGCGCGCACGACACCATCCGCGCCGAGAACGGCAAGTCCTACCTGGAGCTGGGCGGCGCTGCGGCGCGCGCCTGCTGTGACGGCCGTGCGGCCGGCCGCTGTGCCTCGCGCCGCTGCTACCGCGAAAGGCGGTTCAAGATGATGAACTTGTGTGCTCTGAAACTGGCGCGACTGCGTCAGACCGCGGACCCTTCCTTGAGGCGATCGGTGCTAGTGTGTAACACGTTACGTGGCATCGAGCGCGAGATGGAGCGTGAGAGCGTGGAGGAGGCGCCGCTGGAGGCCGCCGCGGGCGTTACCGTAGCGTGCGCAAGCGGCGCGGCGCGCTGCGAGTTGCTAAGCGCGCGCGACCCTGCCGCCGGGCGCACCACCCCGTTCCCGACGCCGCCGCCGCCGGACCGCGACTCCGGCTACGGTGACGAGGAGCAGCGCACCATCGACTGGGGCTCAGTGCTGAGCCTGTCCTCCCGGTCGGCGCTCGACCCCCCCGAGGATGCGTGGCCCGACGACTGGGGCTGGAGCGAGGACAGCTTCGTGCGGCTGCTGGTGCCGACGAGTTAGTGCACGGCGCGCGGGCAGGAGTCGCCCGCGCCGCCCTGAGCGCCTGTGATACGCCGCCGGCCCCGGCCCCGTGCCCGGCCCGCGCCACATCTAGTCGGAGGCGCCGCGCCGCCCGGCGACCGGCTCCCGTGTAGCGACGCTGAGGCGACGCGACGCACGCACGCAGTCAGTAGTTAGTATTATGTAATTGCTAAAGGGAAGGTGCTAGCTTCGGACGTGACGCAGGACTTAACGCGAGCCGAGTTATTTTTGATAGTTTTATTTTCTTTAAGTGAATTCCAAACAGAACTGCAGTGACTTAGGTAATGACGTTATTATCGTTTAAATTAAAACATGGGTGTTTGAAATTTTGTTGAAATTATTATGTAAATTGATTAGGTAAAATGCTAAATGTATTTATTATTTCGTTGAATCAGAGGTGATACTTTGAAATTATTTCTTTCTTAATCTATTTTACTTTTATTGTGAACAACGAGATAATTTCGTTTCCAATTGTTTACTTTGTCTTGCAACGACAAAGATCTCTTACGCGGAGTATACGTTTCGTGTAGAATGCCTCAGTTCTATTTATCGTCGAGAGGCACGAAGCGCGTACTCTCACGCAATAGATTCGCAATGACAAACGTCAATCTAAAGTGTGGACATGTGCCGATGAGATGAAATAAGCGTATGAAATACTACTGCCGAATATTTGTATTGACATATAACATAACTTAGTACACAACCATGTACTTAAAGCGACATTTATGAACTTTCATTAGTTCGCATCCGCTGGTAGAGCGAAAACACGCTTCAACTGGATGTCAATTATAAGAGCCTTACCAGCTGACAATGAATTTTAAATCTTGCATTTAAACCAATTGGGTTTTGGAAACACGACTGATCCTTGGCGATAGGTACTTAATGCATGTACATCGGAATTGAACGCTCTGTCCATAGGATCGTATGCCTTCCAACGATAAACGACTAACAGATATATAAAATAAGAAAATTGTAAGCGGAAATAAGAATTAACAATCGTCTCATCGATATAATTATTTACTAAAATATGTACTAATAGAAAATTACAGTTCCTATATGCAATGACAGAATTTGACAAGGGGTAATTTATTTAAACCTGTTTAATTTAGTTTTTCTACAATTGTTGGAAGGCATTCGATCGTTTCACGTTAAGGTTTTTCAAGGATTAGTGAGGGATGAACACTGGAAATGCAATGAGATTTGAAAAGCTTGATAAAATGTTAAGTAAAATAGCACAATATCCTGATATGTAACCGATAACAACCCGCGTTTGCTAGAGAGAAAATAAATGTCCATGGAAAAGTCACCGTTGATTAAAGACATTTCTCATTAGTAACGTCGGGTAGTGAGCATCGCGCACCTCCCCTTCCAAAAAATAATACCATCGAAACAACTGGTTCAGAATCACTAACTAAAACATTGAAATGTAACGGACCACTTTCGACGGTACTGTTTGAGGAAGGCAAGGATCGCGTACGGCAGGGAATTGGAACTTCATGGACCAAACATTAATAGCACGACATTTACATAGAGCAAAGTACAAATTTCAGTAAGATGCATTAGTGCTCCGGCGCATGTTTGTCCACCGTTGTCAATTACTCAAATATTTAAATTGTGATTCGGTAGCTAATGAGAGAAAACTATGTTCTTAAATCTAGTGTACATATTATTTACGGAGATGGGCATTATGGCGCGAGAAGTCGCGCGTGTAAATATATTATGTAAAATAATAATTTTATTGATATGGATGTCGATTGCCGGTAGACGCGCACGGAACCCCCGCCCAGAAGGGCGGCGCGACTCGTGCGCCTCTGCCCGCCCAGTGTTGTATAAATACGACCTCTATTCTGTCCAATTCACTCTCACAAGTACAGATATACAAGTTACATAAATAACGCATTCTATTGTATTATAAGATGTCACAAAATTGTATTTGCCAGTACAGACCAATTAAGGAACAACTTTTAGTTTTTAATTTTGGGTTCTAAACTCATAAGTGATGCACTGAGTTATATTGTATCGATCAGCTCAATCTAGTTTTGTTTTTTCGCGTGGATATTTTGTTGAAGATGTCCGTATGGTTGGTTGTGATGGATTACTTAAGTAACGTAAGTTAACGACTCTTCGGCAAACCGTTCTGTTTCGCGTAGGTATACCTACGTATTATTTGACTATTATATTCGTACTAACACCGAGTCTTGAAGTCTGCACTCTGTCGCGCGAGTACCAAGCCGTCACATATTTGAGTACTTAATGTAATCTATTTTCTGCCATTTTTAGACCTTTTCGAAGGCTTGGCATTCTCGCGTCAGAGTGGGACACCCGATTGCTTGCAGGTGTGTGCACTTGTACAAACTCCTCTTTATCCTGTCATTTTAATAAACAGCCAAGTAGTTGATATTACGTGTCTATTTCATAACAGTAATCGAGCTCAAGATGAAGTATAATTAAGCGTGTTTCTTGTACAACTTTGTAAAATACTAAGTGATCACTGCTGTGTCGTATCGAATACTCTATGCCTAATGACTGAAGTCTACCAGAGTGACTACTGAGAGTTTTCAGTTGCGTTTACCTATTCGATCGTTTTAATGTAAACTACGATTTGTATGAAATAAGAGCAACGCCATCTAGCGTCAACTAGATGGCACTGCTCTTACTTCATACACAAATTGTTCGAATAGGTAAACGTTATTGGAAAAACTCGCACTAGGCACTGTGTCGTCATTTGTGTTACCGTGGGCCACGGACGTGGTGTAACCTCCAGCAATAATTTGTACAGTAGACTCTTCCATCCGTGTTTGTGTCTCGGTCTTTTCAAAGAAACGACCGCGGCGTTTCCATACGTAACTATCTTATCTGTGTAAGTGTGTCTTTTAACTTTCAATGCCATTGGTTACCAAAAATGACAGGATGTTTTACGATTGTGAATATATTTTAGAAACAATACTCTCGTTAGAAAATTGTAGAGCCAATTTTGAGCAACTCGTTTTGCACATCGAATTGTTAATAGATACGTTCCTCAATCTAAGAGTTTTTCAAAATTGTATTTATAATTGTCTAATGATAAATTTAATTGTAATATATTATTGTTTAAGCCGTTGTATCGAAAATAAAAACACAGGAATAATTTTGTGAAACAATGGCACAAAGAATAAACATAAAAAAATATTATATATTATAGAAACAGAAATGTGGCTATAAGAGCAATTTTTATAATAAATATTTACTGTTGAAGAACCTTTGTCTTTTAATCACAATAATATCTTACCTTTTCCATTACTTATCTATTTGTAGATTAGTTACACAAATATATAATTATAGTAGGACAATAATGTAGTTTCTGTTGTCAAATTTCTAAACTAGATTTGACCGTTCTGAAAATGGTTAGTATAGGATAATCGCATATTGGATTAGGTAAATAGAGCATATATATACCTAAGCTCAACATTGACTGGATAACAATTACAAGAGTAAAAGAAGCCGTGAACAATTGATCTAAAAATTTATATTTAAAAAATCCAAACTCTTAGCTTAGATCAAGGACGTTTTATACCCTAAAGGGAAGGTAAAACGTCCTTGGCTTAGAATAATCAAACTATAATAAACTAACAGATGGAACAAACCTCTTTTCGGTTTACGCTAGATTCAAAATCGTACCTCATTTGTAAACTGAAATGGATCAGTTGAGGCATGGCGGGTCAATTTTGAACCTACGGTACACTGAGAAGAATTTGCTATTCCACGGCCGCTCGTACGCCACGCGACGCCGCCCATCGCCTCGACTCTCCCATGGCGTCGGAAGAATATAAAAGATAGTATTTTTAAATTTAATAAGCGACTCCACGGACGCCGTTGTCCGTGTCTTTTGTTATACTTAATCACAATTATTACAGCTATACACAATACTGGAAGAGGGAAGTTACATCAATCTATGGTTAAAACAACATACATATCTAAAAAAAAAAAACTAGTCATGTTATTGGTAAGTAGTTTGTGTGTACCGCGAGCAGACCAACGACCCGCAAGCAGCACCCGATGACGAGTATGACACATGTGCCATGCCAGCCATCGCCCTCTTCAACGATATCTGAGGGAAGAGAGCGACACGACGCCGCCGCAAGAAGGTGCCTTCGATGGTGAGCATGGATGCTCGAGGCACTTACAAGACAATACAGATAATTTTAGTCCTTTCAGGGGTGCAAGTACCGTTCTTTTAGCGATCGTCAAATTGACAGTTGAGGTCGTCAAATTCGATAATATGCCATTTTTTCAGTACTCGCTGTGATCGATTCTATGGCATTTTAGCGAATTTGACGATCGATAAAGAACGGTACTTGCACTGCAGATTAGTTAAGAGTGGTACCACCACCACCAAAAATTTTACCTAGTACCTGTAGTTTTTGAAAAGAAGAGGATGACAACAAAGAGTTGACAGACTTGCAAAGAGGTATAGCAACTGCAACTTTAGATTTCAGTACCGCATATCGAGCTTCTATGGTCACCCAGGTGCAGGTGATTAAAGGAGACTCAAATAATAGTTTAAATAGAGTCGCCTATGGTCACCCAGGTCATTACATTCCCAGGTGATCAAAGGACACTAAATAAAATATTTTAAAAGATATTTAATATAGGTAAAAAAAAAAAATTTTTTTTTTAATGTATTTGGTGTAATTTATTATTATTTAATATGCGTACCTACTGTTGGGCTTACTGTTTGAATTAAAATTATTATCCTTACATTATGGATGCCTAGTCGCCTCTTTTATTTATCTTGACGTCACATACCTACCTAGCCGTCCGTGCTATCCGTGGAAGCTAGTCTTAGAAAAAGGGGCTAAGTAACTATACTTTTCGACCGTGGCCATTGATAACGCAGAAAAAAAAACAAGACGTAGGTATTACACGCAGGCGTAGAGGTACCTAGTATACTTAGCCTATGCACGCAGGGGACAGTCTACCCCTCAGATCAGACAAACAAGGGAGATACTATGTCTTAGTACAGCGGTAGGCAACCTTTTGACAGGCAAAGGCCACATAGTGGCAAAATGAGGTAGAGGAGGGCCGCACTTGTTCATAATTTTGATAATAGGTAACTATCTATACACAGGTATTTATCTACTATATAAAAATAAGTCGGGTTTTCCTTCCTGACGCTATAACTCCAGAACGCACGAACCGATTTCCACGGTTTTGCATTCGTTGGAAAGGTCTCGGGCTCCGTGAGGTTTATAGCATATAGGTTTAGAAGCGAGGCCGAAGGCCGAGCTCTACGCGTATGAAGTAGCGGGATTCAGCTAGTAGGGGATAATAATTTGTACTAAGATTATCGTTCGTGTTCAAATGTCTCCGTGTTTTGCCCATTTTCACCATACCGCTTCACATAAAAACTATAACCACGGCATACTAGTCTTACTCTCTTGCAGTGACACCAATTGAACTAACTAGGTAATATAGTTCAGAGTTTTCATTTCAGAGTTTTTTCAAAAAAGCGGCAAGGTCGTCTACATGGTGAGTTTGATTATGCATCAAGCATGATTTAGGCCACATGCGATTGTACCAGCCACGCCACCTTACTCGCCTTGCCATAACTCCCATTGTTTGTCTGATCTGACCTGGTCTACCCTTTTGAAAAGTACCTAACCCAATAAAAATTTGGTACCGCCGTGGGCTGCGTAGGTTTGGATACGCTTCTCCGTGGAAAGGCAGGTGGAAATCGTTCATTCTAAAGGGCAGATAATATACTCATTGATTGACCAAATAGAAGCACCCATATGAAAGAGATTAAAAGGATCACTGCACTCGAAAACCTACAAAGAGTTTTAAAAACCGATTAGTTATCTTTTTTATTTGTTATCCTAGTTTCACATAATAATTTGTTTGCTAATTTTACCACATATTTAGTTTTTTTTACTGGCAACTGCCTTTATTAACAAACAAACAGAGTTTTGGTGCCAACGTGGAAAAAAACATCTCGACTCGTATTATTTTCATAATCTTGTGAGTTTCGAGTGTTAATATATAATAATGGTGAACGTGCTCGAGTGTGGATAAGTGATATAACGAGGTGAAACGTGTATTTTCGTGTTGTTTCCAATACTCCATAGAAGCCTTTTGTAAAGCCTCCACCACTTTACTGGGGGTTGTCTTGACCGTGACTTACTTTGCTTGACTCTGACTTGATTGACGCTATATGAAATAAATGTAAAAAAAAAAAAACTCGATAAAAGTGCTGATAATTAAACCTAAATGTTTTAAACCTTCAAGCAGATTTTTATAAATCATAGCTAAGAAAACTTGATCTAGTCAACAACAGGAATTGGTACAGTACTACAAGACTAAAAAAAAGTATTAAATAAGTAGAAAAATTATGCTAGTTGACTAACGATCTTTATTTACATATAAAATGTTAATAGCTGAACTGCTCTGTCAACATTTTGCTAACGGAAATACACGCCCGAAAACAGAACAAAGCAAATTTTAGATACTGAGGTTTCTAACTTCTAACCGTTCCTTAGATTTTTGTAGCAGTGCTACGAAAATTGCCTCTACGTTCGTAGACGGATTTTCGTAGCGAGACAGTTTGAAAATCTAATCAGTAGGTACTTGCACTTACTAATAACATAATTATGAGACTTGTATCCTCCAACGCCTTTATACATACGAGTATGCTCCTAACGATATATCCGTGTATCTGTATATTCTGTGTCTCACAAACCGCTGAACCGATTTTGATTAAGTTTTCTTTGTTTTTGAAAGGTTACCTGACCGAGAGTGTTTTTAGAAATGATTCAAGAAAATCTGTTCAGCTGTTTGAAAATAAATGTTTTCAAATCGTAATGTAAGTGGTTTTTTCAAGCTAACATTTTATATGAGTGTGCTCAAGAGATGCAGACAGAACGGGGGGCTTAGTCCCAGATTTGATAGTATTCGAAAACTTTTTTCATTTACGTATTGTTCCATACATTTTAGTAAAGCGCCTCCAGCGGAAACGCGGAGGAACTAAAATCGGCGGTATAGATTGCTTCACTCTAATACGAAAAAAGTTTTCGAACACCTTTCAGCCCAGCAACGTATGGAACAATACGTAAACGATAAAAGTTTTCGAAAACTATCAAATCTGGGACTAAGCCCCCAGCAGTGCAAGGGTGCCTAATTTGACGATCGATATGGCTCGGCCCGTTTATATTATGAGCTGGAGGGTTCGATTCCCGGCCCGCTCAGATGTTTAAATGATAGATTTAAATATTTGTGTGTTTTTTTTGTTTTCCAGAAAACAAAGAATTTGCCTGGTGGTTGATCTAGAAACGTTTTTATTTATTAATACTGTAAGTAGATAGCATAAGAACTATAATGTAACTCGATAACTATAAATGGAACTCCCAGCCGTTTTCCTTGTTTCCTGAGAACTAAATTCTAGACATCTTAAAGGCTAGAGTGAATAGATTTCTTCTAGATCAACGTACTCCATCCTCGGCCACACCAACTTCTACCATCGGGCATTAGTGGCCAAACATATATCTATTCTACATAAAAAAAGTACTTAAAAGACAATTCAAAAAATTTCACGCAGCATTGTTATTTTGTGTAACGCCTATGGTACTGGTAGGCCCCCAGCTGGATTCAAACTTGCAACATCCGTGTTTTAACAGAATGTGTCTGTATTTTTTGTGATCCAGGGGTTTTCGGGGCATAAAACCGGATGGCGTGAATTCGAATCCAGATGGTAGTATTTTTTTTTAATTAATAAGCAACTCCACGGACACGGGTCTGTGATTTACTCGATAACATTTTAATAGTACATCCTAAAGTATGGACAACTTCAATTTTAAAAATGTACTATCGAACTATAAATTTGTAAAAAAATTGCAAGAAAATGAAGATAAGGCATTGCTTGAGATCTCGTTTAATACAGCTTTGGAATAACTTATGAGCTAAAATAACATGTAGTAAATATCTTGTCTACTATCAGTAGTATCAGTAAATACTATATAGCACAAAATAAATAGGCACAGAAGGCTGCACACCACGAGTCTTAAGAGACGCACGCACACAAAGACGCTTACGTACAGCGATCTCGGATCAAGTAGGTCGAACGCCAGTTGAGAGTTGACAATGTTAGAGACAATAATTGTAAATTAGGACAATAAATTATTGCCTTAATTTAAAAAAAAAAAAACATCGTTAATAAGCAAAAAAACTTTATTTCATAATGAAGTTTTATTATACTTTAAAATAATATAATATTCGTGCCTTTCGTACGTGTATCGACAAAAGTACTTTTCGGTAACAAATTTATAGACATTTGTTTGGTTACCCTTTTCTACTGCTTTGCCAGAACTAGCGCTATGGTTGCGCGTAGTTAAATAATATCAAGGTCAGTCGAAGCTGGCCTTCTGTACCTATTTATTTTATGGTTATAGTTTTTTTTTATTACAATGAAAACCACAGTAGGTCAACTTTTTGATTAGTTTTGTCCACTGATGACCACCTAATACGTAACTACAAACTTTTTATCATATGAAGAAATCACATTTTTATTTTATACAAACATACCAGCGGAATTATAAACAAATCAATATATTAAAACTACCTACTGTTAAAATATCTGTAGTTTTAATTTTCATAGGATCGATAGATCGGCCAAAATTCGTGAATTTTAAAGTACGTTGTTGGCAAAAAGCAATGATATTAAAAACTATAGATTCAACTCTACCAATTAGACCGTACTACTAAAATTGTGGACTAATTCTCAAATAAACGTAGTCATCATCATCATCACCATCATCAGCCAGAAGACATCCACTGCTGAACATAGGCTTCCCCCTTTAAACTCCACACTGAACGACAGCCTGCCACATGCATCCACTGCATGGATGCTCGCGACTCTCACAATGTCGTCGGTCCATCTAGTGGGAGGTCTACCTACGCTACGTCTTCTGGTTTGTGGTATCCAGTCAAGAACCTTTTCCCCCCATCGGTTATCGGTTCTTCGAGCGATGTGGCCGGCCCATTGCCACTTCAACTTGCAAATTTTAACAGCTATGTCGGTGTCTCTGGTTCTTTGGCGAATATCCACGTTCCGGATTCCATCGCGCAAAGAAACTCCGAGCATAGCTCTCTCCATTGCCCGCTATGTGACTCTGAGCTTTTCTAAAAGGCCAACAGTTAAGGACCATGAGTACCTACCATATGTCATCACTGGTAACACACACTGGTCAAAGACTCTTGTCCTTAGGCACTGTGGTATCTTGGACGAGAAGATGTCACGCAATTTCCCGAACGCTGCCCATCCGAGTGTTTCGGGCGACCTCTTTGCCTATAAGTAGTCGTTTATTTGGAAATAGGTAAACTAAAACAGCCACATTGCTATACCATTTACTATTCTATTCTCAAATGCGTGACTGTGAGATGGCATGCTTTCTGCCTTTATGTATAAGCTTATGCCTGCCTGTATGCCTTTAATGGCATTTTGATGCCAATTTTGGCGTCTATGTTGAATCTACAGTTTGAAATATCTTTGGTAAAAGGATCTAATACACATTCGATGTAATTGTGGTTACATGCTAATAGAAACCACGACGCGACGCCCCGACCCGCAAATAATAGATTCATGGAAATTCTATAAATTTTTAAAGTTAACCAAAATAGGCTAGTTTATTTTCAAAAGTGGGTTTGTATGCTTTTAAAAGTACCTATAAAAAAGAAAAGAAAAAAACCCATAATGATATACATGATAATTATGTACGTAGGTAACTGTGTGGTTACAGTTTCATCTAAAGATACGATCTGTGAGACACAAATGTAAAAAAAAAACTGACTAAGTACTTAGTGAGGTAAGCTTATTCTAGATTTCTTTGGAACTGGCATAACTATACCTACTATGGATCTTGTATCTGCAATAAAGTCTTTCTAAAAATTCTTCAAAATTTATTTGCACCGGCCATAACTTGAAACGTAGTTCTTTTTTGTTTTTTAATTTTTTATTTTCTAGCTTCTCATAATCAAAGACATGCTGTAAACAGTAATAAAAATGTTTTTTTTTTTGCGTCTTTTTACGTTTCATTTGGCGAGATGTCCTTGATTATATTAGACTAGAAGACGGAGAAAATAAATCATACCTTTGTATTAAATTGTGCAAAATAACAAATGTTATAAAATTGATGTAATGGTACTACAAAGTTGTGTGAAAACTAGGCGCGGAAGTCTAAATATATAAGAAAATTGAACGAAGTTGGCCGAGCGGTAACATGTGCGCTTTACAATCTATCGGCACTCAGGTTCTATCCTCGGCCTTGACTTCAATGACTTATTTCGTTAATTTCGTTAGTTTCGATGCCATCGCTCAAAAACGGTGCAGGAATACATTGTGACGTAACTGACATGGCAAACATCAAATGAATTCAAAGACATAATCACATTCATCAACATGCTCTGGGCCAGGGGCTCGATTTTAAATCGCTCGTATGATTTCGCACGATAATATCATGCGAAAACAAAGATTTTCTATTGATAGAAAGCAAACTCGAATGGTTCAAATAGTTCGTTGCGTAAGCACGTGATATCATTAAAACTAAAAAAAAAAAAAAAAAAACAACTTTTGTTTGGGATTTGGTTCTAAGGTTAGTCATTTCGCATGATTTTGCATATTTTCGTTCGAAATATCATACAAGCGATTCAAAAATCGAGCTCTAGTAGATTAAGGCCTATTCTCTCTTCTCTCTCTCTCTCTGAGAGAACGCCTGTTTCCCATTAGTGAGAACATGGTATGATGACAATGAAGATGATGCCTGCAGGAAAAATTGAGAGCTATACTAAATTAAGCTAAGTGCTATAATGAAATCGTAAGTGGTATAAATCGTTTCTAGTAAAAAGTCTAAAAGTGTTGTAAGTCAAACTCCATGCAACGTCCTTTTGTGCTTCCACATGTCCCCCGAACGTCTGAAAATAAGTTAGTAGGTACGTACGACTGAGCTGCCAGTCCTAGTTTTTAAGGCCGCTAGAGAATCTTTAATAGGTATGCATTTACAATGACCTTAGGATAAATAACTATACCGATCTGAATGAGCGATATGAATACTCAAACTTTTTGGACCTCGCTTACCGGTCTTTTTAAAGATAAAACGAGCACACCTTTTTCCCTTTTTTATATACTCTGTGGTATTTTATGTCTGCTATAAAGGTCTCCCCAGGTCTCCCCCATTTTCTTGAATTGAAATCCCAGTCCTCCGCCACCTATTCGGAATGAGTCAAGATCTCCGCTAGGAGTAATAGTGTTCCGTGGTCAAGATCGTCGCGTCAGCTTTTTTTTAATTTTGATATTTGTATTGGAAAATGTCATATGTATTATCATTTGAAATTTTTATAACCAAGTTACGAACAAGAACGTACGTTACGTTAGCTTGAACCGCACCCTACCATATGCGTGTTTCGAGTCTCGACGCGCTCTTAGCCTGTAATTTTTTTGCAATATGCGAGTTTCAACCATTATTGTACAGATTCTACAAAATCAGAACTGAAAATCTAACCCGAATTGAAAATTGAAACTACACTGTGACTAGGCTCGATAAAATCCGCCACTAGTACCAACCAAAAAAAAAAAAAAAACCGGACAAGTACGAGTAGGACTCGTGCTAGCGAGACCAAAAAAAAACTAACTGAAGTTAAAATATTGAAAGACAAACTTAAGTTTGTAGTTTTTTTTTACTGGGCAAGTGCTTTTAATAACTAAACAAAATACAAGCTAAAACTAACACTACAAATACAGTTAGACTGCCCATAGACCGTTGAAGGTGTAAAGACAATCCAAATGCTCAAGCCCACTACCAGTTGCCAGCGTACCCAACATGCTGGCGGCATTACCACGTTGAAAGGCAAAATGCTAATGCGTTGAGCCAGAAACACGCCAGCATTTTGGTCACGCGTCGCATTAACCAGGCGCTCTGAAAGATTTTTGAAAATGAGGTGAGCTCCCGGTCCCCAAGGGCCCAATGTCTCGACCCCAAACGCCTCAAATATGTAACCACTGCCGAGGTTAGCATATTTGCGACGATTGTGCTGCTCTGCGGAATTAGCAGCCGCGCCAGCCCTACCCTGTGTCTCAGGAAGATGTGACGGCGCCAAAGTATCGACACAAGTTGCGTCCCATACAAGAGGCCGCCCCAACCTCCAGGGCACAAGTGTCATACCGTCAGGCCTCTTTCCATCGTCACGCGCAAGACCACTCGGTTTGAGCACAGCTGCGAAATTGGCGGTGGAAAGTGCCCTGCGTATGATGTCGTTCAGGCTAGCGTGTCGGCCAATACGACCAGCGCTTCTCGAGCAAGAGAGACCATGGTGACTGAGCTGGTCAACAGCAGTACCACACTGACAGCGATGGGCCTCACAGCACCTTGCACCCAAGCGTAAGCTGACAGCTAGACGAAATGCGGTTGGATCTAAAAGGCTACCTGTGTTAAAAGAGGGCATGGCTTGCAACCAAAGTCACGATTCCCAAACAGAGACAGCAAGAATACGAGCGCGATCTGCAATACTAGGACACGTATCTAGTAGCGATTTCCATGCTAGTTCGCAGATCGGCCGATCCCACAGTCTCTGGGAAGACAACTTTGAAGTTTGTAGTTGACAATAAGGTTCTTCCATACATCCCAACTACAAAATGTAAGTTTGTAATAGCAAAATAATTATTTTTAAATACCTTCAAATTTATAACTTTCGGATTTATTCCTATATATGAACTATGAGACCTTGCCTCTTGCCAAATTTCATGATTCTAGGTCAACGGGAAGTACCCTATAGGTTTTGATTCCCCTGTGAAATCGCAAAATATACGACATAAAGGAACCCTAAGAGCGCGAGACCAAAAAAAAACTAACTGAAGTTAAAATATTGAAAGACAAACTTAAGTTTGTAGTTGACAATAAGGTTCTTCCATACATTCCAACTACAAAATGTAAGTTTGTAATAGCAAAATAATCATTTTTAAATGATATACCTTCATATTTCTAACTTTCGGATTTATTCCTATATATGTGCTATGAGACCTTGCTTTTTGCCAAATTTCATGATTATAGGTCAACGGGAAGTACCCTATAGGTTTTGGTTCCCCTGTGAAATCGCAAAATATGCGACTTAAACGTTCATATCTTTTGATTGCGTTGACTTACAACTTTAATTTTTTTACAGCCGAAAGAAACCGTAGAGCCAAGTATTTAGTATAAATTTCAACTTGCTACCTTTACGCGTTCTTGAGAAAAAGGGTCTTGACAGACGGACAGACAGACAGACGGACAACGAAGTGATCCTATAAGGGTTCCGTTTTTTTCCTTTTGAGGTACGGAACCCTAAAAACGAGAAAACGAGGGAGGAGGATGGTGCGAGAAAGCCTGGGTGTACGCAACATCTCCGACAAGACGCAGGAGAATAAGCTGGGATAGTATGGTCACGTAAAAAAGAAACCAGACCTTACGGCTACCTCTTAACGCGGGCTCGAAACAGCGCTGAAATAGTATAGTGCGGAAAATCACCACGAACGTGAACCTTAACGCGCCAAGATACGGTTTGTGGTCGCGCAACTTTTCGCAATCACCTAAACAGAACCGCTAAAAGCAGGTAGCCAGAAGGCCCCAGCTAACTA
This sequence comes from Agriopis aurantiaria, assembly GCA_914767915.1. Lineage (NCBI taxonomy): Eukaryota > Metazoa > Arthropoda > Insecta > Lepidoptera > Geometridae > Agriopis > Agriopis aurantiaria. The sequence continues at coordinate 7,396,291 of OU612000.1, read as the reverse complement.
CATCGGGAATTTAGCACTACAACTTTCCATCTCCGTTAGATACAGAGGCAGACCCAAGATAAGGTGGAAAAATGTGCTAAAGGACATGCGATAGTTTAATAGATCGTTTCCGAAGATGCAGTGCAAGTACCGTTCTTTATCGGTCGTCAAATTCACTAAAATGCCGTAGAATCGATCACAGCGAGTACTGAAAAAATGGCATATTATCGAATTTGACGACCTCAACTGTCAATTTGACGATCGATAAAAGAACGGTACTTGCAACCATGATGTCGAGAATAGTGACGTGGAGGATAAAAGTAAGGAGGCAGACAACCACCATTTGGGATACAATATAGTAAAAAGAGAAAACCATACCAAGTGATGCGGCGGCGGAGCGAGAAACAAGACTGAAATTTTAAAGCGAGAAATTTTAAAACACTTTTTGTACTATTATTTATTCAGTGGTCAGAAATACCGCGAAAATCAAAGATAATCGGTTTTTTCTAAGCAAGCGTGCTCGATCGTAGACCGCATCATCGCTTAACGTCAGGCAATGCACAATGCACCCCAGGAATGCACAATACACCCCAGAAATGCACAATACACCCCAGGAATGCACAATACACCCCAAGCGGGACGTCAGTGCAGGACTTATCGCCCGCATCTCGAATAAGAATAAGAAAAAGGCTAGTCGGCGGTCAAACGCAAGCCTATTTAAAAAATAAAATAAATTTTGTAAAGGTCATATTCGCACGTCGCCGCCGCAGTGAATCGCGTGGTTGAGACGATTTGTTAAAGAAAAGCAACGTTACCTGAAGGCTGTGCCGCATACGTCACACTCATGAGGCTTCTCCCCAGTGTGGATTAGAGTGTGCACTGTCCTGGCGTATGGTCTTCTAAACGCCGCACCACAGATGTCGCAACGGTATGGCCTGCAGTCACGACAACTAACTAAAGTACACTCATTTTGGCTCTATCTCGTTGCAACAAGGTCGGAAATTTGAAGAACTTTTGTTTGCCCCAAAAAACTCGAAAGATTTCTTTAAATTTATTTTTTCTTGTACATTTTGCTTCGTGATGCAAGGAAAATGTATGTACAAAAATGGATACGGGTTCCTATTAGATGGAAAGTAAGGTTTTCCTCCTCTTGTGAATTTATTTTTAAACCACATAAGGTAGTACGGTACCTACTCAAGGTACTCAGTGCAATTTAAAATTACAGTTCTTAGTTCTGAAATCAACTGTCGTCAAGTTGCATTTAGAACTTTAGTATCATCACAATGCATATCTACCTTGAAAAGTAAAACATAATGAACTCTGCACTGCCGATAACGGAACAAAGGTACCCAACGTGTTTCAACTTTCAACTCTCTACAAAAACCAGAACTGGTGTCGCCATCTTGCCAGTGACGTTAGCAACTGAGTTGCGGAGTTTTTCTGATAGGAGCGCTGTCGTCGTTCAGTTTTATAGAAGGGTGCGGTTATTTTTACCCGACTGTGGTAAAGTGAAATGAGAACACACATTTTGTTAGAGATCCTTATCGAAATTTAGCAAGACGAGTAGTAGGAAGAGGTTTGCGTGTTCAGTATGTTTGTATCTCCATGTATGGTAAATTGGCAACACTAACGTTATATCCTACACTCCTACAAGAACCGTTTTTTTTTTCGGGAAAAAGATGTATAATTATGTTAATCTAATTTTTTAATTTAATGCAAGGCTTTAGTTTGACTGCCACCTCGCCAGGATAAAGCTATCATACCAACTTTAACCGAAATTCGTTACGAATTTGTGTGGAACATCATTGGTAGTGGCAGGACTTGCAGAGTCCGCCTGGGTAAGTCACTTCAGGCGAAATGACGGTCAAGCGCAAGCCTATGTGTAATCGTCACACGACCAACCACCTCTGTTCGGCGGAGGGTATTGGTATGCCATCTCACAGGTTTTTCCTAGTTTGGGTACCAATGCACTTCCACTAGGAATATTAATATGTAATGACACCATGTATTATAATTATTAAGAAGACGTTTGTTATCAATAGATTTTCATTTCATTTCATTTCATATTTTCAACAATAATAAAATAGCACCACACTTTTGCCAGTTATTCAATCGTGAAGGTCAAGGTAGGTAACATATTACTGTGTTCCGGATTTTGTTGTTGTGTGTTGAGAGAGACCAATGTAAAATTACAGAGTTTTTTTTATTTATTTACGATCTAATTTCTCAGGGTGGCAAGCGCAGGATTTTAAATTTTTGTGGCTCAAAATTGTGGATGGCAATGACAGCTCACTGACAAAATAATATATTCATATATTTTTTACGTTTTCGAAGCTCATTGATTTCTGTAAAAAAAAATACAATGTTAGTTCAGTGTTATGGTGCTTACCATCAGACAAGCGACTTGCACATCTTGTTATTCAATTGCAAAAAAAGTAACACACACGCCCCATACTTTCATATTTAGAATATACCTATTAGTATACGCTATTAGTGAGATTTATCCAAAACAGAAACAGCTGAATATCATCATAATTTTCAGCATATCACGTTCCCAAGGCAGGGCTCAAGGGTACAAGGCTTTCTCTCAGAGGGAGAGGATGGGCTCTAATCCACCATGCTGGCCCAAAGCATGTTGGTGAATGTCATCTCTTTGAACTTTCGAAGTTCTTGGACATACCGGTTTCCTCACGATGTTTTCCTTCACCGTTTCGAGCGATGGCAACGAAACTGCACATCATTTATGTAATGTATATCTACTAAATAAGTGATTGGTGCAGGGCCGAGAATCCGTAGCTATTAATAAATCCAGAGGTTCCAGCTGGGAGAAGGTATACAAACGATTGGAAACGTACAGATAGATGCAAGCAGGTGCAACACCTTAAAGTAAGTGAACTGTATCGGAAGAGAAGTAGTTTTTCTTGCCGTAACCTTTGGTCCGTATGAATGCGTAATGCGTATGTTCGCGCAAGCGTGCGGCGTGATCGTCTTGGGGCAGAAATCACAAAGAAATGAAGAGAAATAATATATACAAGGTCAAAAGTAACTAACGCAAAACCTCCTAAGACTTTGGGTTCATTAAGACTAACAATTTTGATATACAAGTTTACGAAATCCGCGAAAAAAAATATGCTGTTCCCTTAGAATAACTACTCAACTGAAACCAAGTACATTCGCAAAATTTAAGCCATTCAAATGGTGTCAAATATGGCTCCAAAAAAAATATAAAAAATTTACTATGACAATTTGCGCGGTGAAATCTTACCACAACAAATCAGAAAAGCAGCCTATGAGTTATGGTGTAACATTCCACAGGTAATCCATTAATTTTCTTGCTTAAATCGTTTAAAATACCAATCGAAACGTAAGCTACAAAGCGAATTTGTAGCTTACGTTTTGAGAAGGCGTTGTTTGGAAACCTACCTACTCTGAGTAGTATTCTAAGGCAGTTCCATACAAAAAATAATCACATCCGACAATATGTATGAAACAGCAGATTTTTGTTATTTTCGAATTTCGAAAACTTCCATAACAATAGTTGTTAGTCTTGATACACCAAAGTCCCCTTATGAGGTTTTGCGTAAGTTACCTTTGACCCTGTATACCAATCTGAGAGTTTTCAAATCACGAGTGAATCGGTTTTTTCTAGGCAAGCGAGTTCCATCGTAGACCGCATCATCACTTAGCATCAGGCAAATTGGCGGTCAAGCCCAAACCCATAATTGAATTAAAAAAAACAATAATAGGCTTTATATCCAATAGTCATATACGGGGTTATACGAAAAGGGCGACATGACACTAAACCGAAAGGGGTCTGTTATTCTTATCATTGTGAACAACTTTTGGTAATCGCGAAAAACATAATAATATCAGCTGCTTCATATATTTTGTCGAGTGTGAATGACCGACTATGGAGCAGCTGATATATCTTTCGTGATTTCAGGGTTGGTCCCATCCCATAGCAAAATTTGTTAATAATTATGTGTATAATAGACCCGACTTCGGATTTTCGGCTTAGTTAGTACATCCTTTCCGCGTAACCCTGTATGTACTCGTAGCGCCTATACGAAAATCCTGTACTTTGGTTCTTGCATAAAAGAAATGAACTGCCATCACACTGGCGGCCGCTTGCTAAGCGCCTAGAGCCGTAGAGCGTATATAGTTGTCTATAGCTAATCGGCCAATAATGTTTTAAAACACTCTTGAACTAGCCGCACTGCGCGCTTAGCGCCTCAACAGCCACTTACAATAAGTTCACTAGCCCCGCGTGGACAATATCTCAGGAACCGTACATGTTCCTGAATGAAAAGTATCCCATATTATTCTTCGGCCTTCCAATCTCTATGCAAAAAATCCGTTCGTTGTCGCGTGAAAGAATAAACACACAATCTCGCATTTATAATATGAGATAGGTGATACTAAAAATTGATATGCAACTGTCTGATGAGACGAGCGAGTTGCTCGTCTGATGGTAAGCTTTACGCTTGTCTATAAATTTTGAACTTCGACAGCCCTAACATAAAACTTATAAATATATATATATATATGTCGGGGATGACGCGATCATAATGATTTTAAGTTTGGTTGTAACGCCTAATTATGAGTTAATGTTTATCTCTTGCTTGTCTAAATTCCAGTTTACTAATGAATTATATAATTATATAATTCATTAGAATTTCTAAATTCCAGTTTACTAATGAATTATATAATTATATAATTCATTAGTAAACTGGAATTTAGACAACCAAGAGATAAACATTGTTTGCTGTTAATACAACAACAAATCGTACCTTCATTTTTCACCGATCAAAAGCTATTTTACATTGAAATAAACAAGTTGAGTATAGAAATCAAATCTTAAAACTAGTTAACTCATAATTAGGCGTTACAACCAAACTTAAAATCATTATTATCGCGTCATCCCCGACATACATATATATATAAAAAATATAAAACTTAAAAAAAAAAAAACTTTGAAAACTTTTAAGGCTTGTTTATTCTTATTTTTCTTACTACGTCGTTTGTTGTTAAAGCTGTTTGTTTTCCGTAAATAAATAAATAAATCCTGCGCGGCAATGCATTTCGCTCGTCACTCTGAGATATTAGATGTTCTATATATACTTATTACTAATGTGACATCATGATAATAAATGATATTCTATTCTATTCTATCTCTTTAGATCCGGAAAATAGTATGTTTGGACACTACTGCTTGGCGGTTGAATTACAAGGCATACTTACCCAGACAGTCTCAGCAAAATTGTCCTATGACCTAGTAGCTACTAAAGTTATATGATTATTTACGGGATATTTACTGTGGCTATAACTGCTCATATAACTTTAGTGAACAACCGTGATAGTTTAAAACAGTGTTCTAGTAGCTACTCTCTAGTACTAGGCTCTAGTGCGGTATACTATCCCTCCCCGCTAGTGCAGCATGGGCTTTAAGTAAACAAAGTAAATAATCGCAAAAGGTGTTTTTCTCGTAACCTTTGGTCCGTATGAATGCGTGCATGCTCGCGCAACCGTGCGGCCGCGGTGAACGTCTTGGGGCAGGCGGCGCACGCGAAGGGACGCTCCCCAGTGTGAGTGCGCCGATGGTCGTCGCGCTCCACCTACCACCGATGGGTTAGTCAGGGAGATGGTGGAAACTAAAGTCTCTATTACTAGCTGTGCCCTGCAATTTCACTCTAATTCTAATTCAAAGTGGGGATGATAAGACTTGCACTGACATCCCGCTTGGGGTGTATTGTGCATTTGCCCCTGCCAGCCAACACAAACCAGCCGAGCTCCCTAAAATAACGAAGCATGGCTTTGGGTCGCTGACTAAACTGCTCTACCCCTATTTCGCCAGGTGTTGTGGTATTGGAGACTTGTTGCTGTTGAGTTTCGGTTTCAGTCCCGTGGACATTCCCGAAGGAACGGTACATTTTGCCGGGACAAAAAAGTATTATATGCCACTCTTTGGCCTTAGTTATCTCTATGCAAATCGATCCGTTGCTCTGTTGTTGCAATAAAGACACACAAACCCACCTTCACATGTATAAAGTTGAATATCAGGGCCAGGGTTTTCCTCCCTGCGAAAATTGCCCGTCGAGAAATATGCCATCCACTTCAGAAGCCGACCTCTGGACATAGTAGCCCTCAGACGATAACATTTAGGGAGCAGCGTACGATATAATTTAAATATTAAAGATTTAAAGATTTTTTTATTGCAAAAAGTAACACCTTAAAAATAATAATTATGATACTTATTTTAGATTGTGAGTTTTTTAAACTACGTATAGATGCGTGTACGTAACATAAACGCTGAATGAACAGCGCAGTGCGTATCTATTTCACTGTGCGTACCTTTGCGTTTCGCTGATATCTTCACATCGCACATTAGCAGCCACTAAACGTCCACTGCTGGACAAAGGCGTCCCTCTTAGAGAGGGGTGTTGCCATAATCCCCACGCTTGGCAGGTGGCGTGGGGATCGCAGTACGTTCACCGAGTACTAATAGAACGCTGCTGATACCTTGCTTTGATAATATTCTACAAATTGTGTCGAAGCTAAATTCAATAATTTTTAACATGTCTAACCTTCATATTGGTGTGCAGTGTGTCAATTGGTGTGCAGTTCACATCGTAAGTGATTCATCATCAATCATCATCAACATCATCAGCCAGAAGACGTCCACTGCTGAACATAGGCCTCCCCCTTTAACCTCCACAATGAACGACAGCCTCCCTTCTGCATCCACTGGATGCCCGCGACTCTCACGATGTCGTCGGTTCATCTAGTGGGAAGCCTACCTACGCTACGTCTTTTGGTTCATGGTCTCCACTCAAGAACCTTTCTTCCCCATCGGTTATCGGTTCTTCGAACTATGTGGCCTGCCCATTGCCACTTTAACCTTGCAAATTTAGAATGAATTTAAAATGCTTGCACATAAGTGATTACAGCTTGTAATACATACTTGAGAGACTCCCGTACTATTTTAATATATGGAAAAAGTAGTGGGAACTATCTGCATCCTACTAGAGGCAACGCTCTGTAAAATGGCCATAAAATAGGTATCTACTTATTAATCGCACTTTATGATGCACTATCCTCTATGTGACTTCACGAAGTGAGAGCCAATTCTTATTCCAGCTTAGGCATGCTACCATCTTTGATCAAGTAGCTAAAATAGTGGCCATCACTGTCAATGTCTAATATGCGTTTTTAAAAATCATGGGTACTGGCACTAACAAGTTTTAACATCAACATCATTCTTCTTGCACACTCATGGATACATTTTGCAATTTTTGCTTTCAGTACTGCCCTCTTAGTATATTTACCTTAACTTTAAAAGCTTTGGTGCAGAGATCACAGGGATAGGGTCTTTCTCCGGTATGCATCCGCATGTGGATGGCGAGGTGGCCGGACTGGTTGAACCGACGACCGCAGATGCGGCACGGGTAGCCCTGGAAGGCAATGAATAAGGAGGCTTTAGAGAGGAAATTATTAAACTAGCCTATAACTTAATGTTTTCATTGCGATCCCTTGTAGTATGCAAGTGGTTACTTTGTGGCACAAAATAAATAGGTACAGAAGTCTGGCTGCATTTTTACTGCGAGCGTTAACAGGCGCAAGCACACAAAGACGTGTACATACAGCGATCTCGGATAAAGTTGGTCGAACGCCAGTCGCGAGTACCCAAGTTTTGGCAAAATACACGTTATAACCGTTTTATTTGACAATTGTCATAATTTGCAATTCATTTAGCATTATAATATTGCAAAAAACTTTATTTAAGAATGAGGCTTTGTTAATTATACTTTCAAATTTAACAATCGTGCTTTTTGTACGTGCCGTAATCGACGAAAGTACTTTTCGGTAACCAATTTATAGTGTTTTATGTGGTTACCCTTTTTTATTAGAAATAAATGTGTTTTGAAGTAACATAATATATACCTAATAAATTGTTTTACAACACATTTGCTCAAAAAGTGCACTTACGAAGCCTGTATACATCGTTCGAAAGTTAAACATTACGGATCATACAACGGAGCGTGCGGAAATGAATTTGTCCGCACGCTCAGATGTATAGCACCGTGCGTGTACTTTACGGTTTTTTTTTAATTTCCATCATAATTACATAAGAATTCCACAAAAGAGTTTCATATTACGAGAATAAATAAGCTGAATGATCAAACCTCCTTGGAAGCGCTTTTGCTCAATACGTTTGTCTCAGTTTAATACTAAAGAGAAAATGAGACGAAAGATGTAGTTCTAATTTTCACCACGTGATAGTGGCGCTATTTGCATGTTCGCGCCATTTTCTTATTATATTATAGAAACTATTGTTGTGACTGATATTAAGTTATAAACAAAATAATAAAATTGTTTCATTTGTAGCCTTTTTTTCTCGCAAATGTGTTGTAAAACGTTGTATGGCACACGTGCGGATTGGGTATTACAAACTCGTGACTATGGTAAGCCCTCGACTTCGTCTCGGGCTTACATTCGTCTACTCGTTTGTAATAACCAACCTACCGCACTTGTATCATAAATAGCTATTAAATTGAAACTCACGAATCTAATCTTTACGCAAAACATTATAGTTGCTTTGCCAGGCCTAGAGGGCTATGGTTGCGCGTAGGTTATTAAAATTAAGGTCAGCCAAAGCCCTCTGGTACGTGTTTATTTTGTGCTTGTTGTCCCTATCCCTGTGAAAATATCACATTACTGCAGCGGTTGGCTGGCGTCAGAATCATTTATGGACGAATACGAAATTGTGGACCACATGATTCCATAAATGCTCAATTGGCGGCCAAGGTTTGTATGGTACTCTTAATTCGGCCCGTATTTTTTAGTTTAGGTGCCAATTTTTCAATTGTTTATTTTTTTTTATGCCTGGCGTTCAAAAAATAAAACCTTTGATAAGTAACTTTCTCGGTTGTCAAGTTTCGAAGCAAAAAGTTCGTTCCATTTTTAAATAATACTATAGTCAAAAGTTTTCATTGTAACTTATCCGGCCTTACATCGGCCTGCTAACTCGACAGATATGGATTTTCATACTAACTTTGCCGGCCGCTGCTTGCAGGCTTGCAGGTATTTGACCAGTACAGCAATTTCGTTTCATCTCGAAGTACACATTAATGATAGAATTTCCAAGCATATTTAAGAAAAAATACATCTAGTAAGGTTTTGCGGGTTCGTCCATAAATCACGTAAGAATTTTATTGGCCAGTTATACCTAACCTCCACAGCTAGTGTTTTTACTATGTGATTGGGATCGATCGTAATGTTTTCTGTACCTGCCTCCTCATTGAGAATTAGAATCATTTATTGTCGGAATGTGTGTCCATATCCTTTGACCAAAATAAAATGAATGGACGGGCCCAGAAGAAGCGCATTTTTGAAGATTACAAAATGAGCATCAGCGCTCACTTCGTTTCAGTCGGTATCTAGCTGTAGGAAGTGCAACACGCTAAAGTTTAGCTTTAGTTACATGATAACGAAACATGTCACAAAATGATGTCGCCTGCTTCCCGAAATGTAAATACACAACAAAAAACCGCCATACATTTGTTTGAACAAATATATATATTGTACATGGTTTTAATCAGGTGTTGAAGTGTTATGTCCGACGGTTTTGACTCGTTTTTAATCAGCAAGCTCAATGGTTATGGCCCGTCCATTCATTTTATTTTGGTCGAAGTCCATATCAGGCATACAATATTTCAGTCTCACGTGTGTAATGAACGAGCCCTTAGGGGTCGACCAACTTATATCGTCATTTAACAACTTTTTAACCCCCCCCCCCCCCCCCCCCAAATCACGTGTATTTTTTGGTACTAAGTATCTTTAAAAAAATCAGAATATATCTTTTAACTAAATATAAGTACAATTGTATCTCACTACAAACCCCCTCGCCCCTCCCCCTTGTGCAATTGTGTGATTTTTTCCAAACCCCCTCCCTCCCTCCGTCACTTTCGAGCCTCAGGTGACTAATGGACGAGCCCTTTGCTGTAGGGCCTGTAGGAAGGAAATCACTTGCTGTGACGTACAGGCTTAAGAACTTTATGCATCTTCTTGTGGGTGTACAGAGCACACATGCTGCCGAGCACTTTGTCGCACTCCTCGCATACGTAGGCCGTCAGCGGAGCACCCGCCGGTCGGTCCTCGCCACGCTTGTGCCGGTACAGCTCTCTGGCCAACACACATACACAAATCGAGTTTTTTATATTTTCAATACTCAATACTCAATATCTTTTATTGAAATGGACTGCTCCATGCAACAAAATAATAAGATTGTATTCCTCTTGTAAAGTCATTAGTTTTATGTTATACTAGGCGCGCCCCGCGGTTTCACCTGTGTAGTGTTTAAAAGTGGTGATGATGACGATGATGATGAAAAGTAGCCTATGTCATTCAAGTTGAACCGTTGCTCTGTTGCTGCGTGAAAGAAAAACAAACAAACAAACACACTTTCGCATTTATAATATTAAGCATGATTAGCAGTCGTTGACAAAATCAATTGTATAAGATATATTTATATAATATAACTATAAGATGACAAAAGGCACAGACCCTAGAATCCGTAGAGCTGCAATAAAAAAATCCTTCGACCCACCCTTCTACACTTACTACAGTTACTACTTCCTTTTGTTCTTGTTGCCAATCTTTCCATCCTACCTACCAAAAACCTTTACCTAGTAAAGTGTGACAACTTGAAGTTACTCAAAAAAAAAAACACCAGGAAAACCTTTCAGTGTGTGGTGTTGTGGAGTAACGCCAATGGTTTTCTTCTTTATTATTTTTGGCAAATACGAGAAATTGGTTATTTAAATACGTATTTTATAATATGAAAGCTAAAAACAAACAGTTGGTCTCTTTATTTTATTATAATTTACTTTTTTTTCGTAAACATTGAAATAGTTTTGACCAGCAGACCAATCCATTTCGTAGCATGTGAGTCGCGTTGATGTCTTTTTATAAACAGTATCTATTTAAGTATTTTTACAAGACATCAATGCATGGTTATGATCTGAAATTAACGATGTTCAAAAACATGTTAGATTTATCATAGCGATGTTCATTGAATATCGTAGATTTGAATCATAACCATGCATTTATTGATGTCTTGTATAAAATGCTGTTTATAAAAAGACATCAACGCGACTCACATGCTACGAACTGGATTGGCCCGCGCTGGTCAAAACTCTTAATATTTACGAAAAAATCTAAATGAAATCATAACGATCATAATCTAACGATCATATAACGATGTTCGTTGAACATCGTAGATTTCAACCATAACCATGCATTGTAGTCTTGTGAAAAATTCCAAAAATACTGTTTAATAAAAAAGACATCAACGCGACTGAAATGCTACGAACTGGATTGGCCCGCTGATCAAAACTTTTAATAAATACGAAAACAATCTAAATGAAATCTTAACGATTACAATCTAACGATCATAACGATGTTCATTTAACATCGTAGATTTCAGTCATTACCGTGCATATATATCTTGTAAAAAATACTAAAATACTGTTTATTAAAAAGACATCAACGCGACTCACATGCTACGAACTGGATTGGCCCGCTGGTCAAAACCCTAAATATTTACGAAAAAATCTAAATGAAATCATAACGATTATAATCTAACGATCATAACGATTATATCATAACGATTTTCATTGAACATCGTAGATTTCAATCATAACCATGCATTGATGTCTTGTAAAAAATACTAAAAAACTGTTTATTAAAAAGACATCAACGAGACTCACTTGTTACGAACTGGATTGGTCCGCTGGTCAAAACTATTCTAAATTGAAATCAAATAAGGACAGCAACTGTTTGTTTTTAGCTATTATATTGTAAAATACGTTAGTTCATGTCCTAATATTGTGAGTGGAAGGTGATAAATTAAAGTACTAAATACCCATTGGTAGATAACAACAGTTTTGGTAGAGAAGAACATTAGCTAAGTCCACTCCTTGGTCTCTTCAATAATGTGCTCTCAGTGATTTTATGGACTCGACAGAATCACTGAAAGTAGTGCTCTGTAGTGTAAGAGCAATGCTTGATTGAGTTAGCCTATAAACATGTGACTTATTGTTGCGAACAGTTTGATACGAAATTTTTTTATTTGTAGAACTACCTACACTGCTGTTGAAATCATGACGTCAGCATGACGCGTCATGTTTTAAGGAAGTACCTACCTTGCCGTAGCGAATAGTTGGTTGCAAGAGCCGCAGTTCCACATCTTGTTATTGTTGATGGCGGTGTATGCTCGGTTCCTACGTCCGCCACGCGCCGGTTTCTGGCACTCTAGTAAATGTGCCTTCAGTTGCTCCGTGGAAGAGCACTGTTTACCACAGATTTCGCAACTGAAGCATACTTCTGGGAAGTAAGTCACATCGGCGGAGTTGAGGGTAGACTGAAAATTTTATGATGTTACGTTCGTGCTAACTATGGCTAATCAGCAGTGCAAGTACCGTTCTCTATCGATCGTCAAATTCGATAAAATGCCATAGAATCGATCATAGCGACTGAAAAAATGGCCTTTATCGAATTTGACGATTTCAACTGCCAAATTTGACGAACGATAAAGAACGGTATTTGCGTATTTGCACTGCGGACCCGATGTCAGTGTTTCAGCTGCTGGAAAGCATTCGTCATCTATTAGGCTGCAGACAGACGATGCGAACATTTTCGTGCGGCCGCCACGCTCTCACTAATGCGAATTCTATTTTCTAGGCAACAACATTTAAATTTCTCTGTACTTATATCGTAGCCATGCGGCCGCCGCGCGGACACCGCGAGTTGCCTACGCGGTCTCCGCGTATTTTTACGCCGTCTTTCTTTTGCATCTTAGGTCTTTATATTTAAAATGTAGATGCCAAATAAATATACTGTATTTTGCTGTATTTTGTGCTCTAAACTCAACTAAACTAATTTTGACAGCTCTAAAATTGTTACCATCGTGTTACCATCCTTGTATCTCATATTAAAATGAAAAGAGAGGCAGACAATTTTAGTTCTGTCAGATTGGTTTAGTTTAGTGAGTGGTATGACAGAATCGACGGTGTACGGGGTGCTTTACCGTTTCCTCGTAAAGGTTGTTGTCTTCCACGTAGCAAGACATCCTGTGCTTGTCCAGTGCTTCTCCATCAGCAAAGAGTCCACTGCAAAGGTCGCAAACGAACATGGTGTGCAATAGGCGGGTGGAAACACTGCATTTACCGCTCATGTCCACGCAACATAGTTGTTCTGAAAAAAAAAATACTATGGAAACTGACGTGGTTTTCACACTTTTTGTTTATATTACACGGGAATTACTCACGTATGATTAAAACGCAGTCGAGTAAAAAATAAAACATTTTATTAGGTAAGAAAGTAATTTGAAAGCACATGTATTGGTTGGATGGCGGATGACCAGGATTTGTGAAGGAAAACGGAGTCGAGCTTGCCCAGCAGTGGGACAGTTTATAAAAATATAAATCTACTCTTATGATTTAATAAGTAACTGCAAAATCTCTCAAGGAGTACAATTGCACAAGAAAAGAACCGAAGCCGTTGTATTGCAATGGAACGGTCATGGGTCATGGCTAAAATAAAAAAGTAAATTATAGTTTTGGTAAGTTTTTTAGAAGGTAATTAAATGCCTACCTTTGGGTTCAACTTCAAGAGCAGTTGATAGCACTCTTTCACAAGTACTGCAGACAAGCCAATCTGTTTCAAAACCCGAAGTGTTGTTATTTGCGTCTGAAAATAAATGATAAACGCAGATAAAACTTAGCGGCACATAAATTAAGATTTAACTTGATGTTAATTTACCTAAAACAAAAAAATATAATGTTGTCACAAAGTCGTCTATAGTCACAGAGGGGTTTTATGTATGTAGTCCATATTTATATCCTTTGTCCTAGGGCCATAATAATAATATATGTTTTATTGTCATTCTACTTTTTTCCTTTGTAGTAAGGAGGGCGAACCCCATTTTTAGGGTTCCGTACCCAAAGGGTGAAAACGGGACCCTACTACTAAGCCTATGCTGTCTGTCTGTCCGTCTGTCTGTCTGTCTGTCCTACCTTTTAACGGCTGTATCTTTTGAACCGTAATAGATAGTCAGTTGAAATTTTCACAGAGTATGTAATGTTGACGACGGATTAAATAAGAAATAATAAAAAAGTCAAAAAGTTAAAACATGATTAAGTATAAGTACACACTGTGCGAGTCGGTGACAAATTTTTGGTTCATTACCAAGTATTATAACTGGTAATTACGTTATTGAATTTTGTGGTGGTACGAAACCCTCAGTGCGTGAGTCCGATTTGCACTTAGCCGGCTTATTTCATCAAAATTTTAAACCCAAATGTGATTATTTTTTACCAGCGACATTAATTTCATGAGCATTTATATTCATAATGTAATGTAACATACCAACTTCAGCTGTTTGAGTATCAATTTGTTCAAAGCGTGTATCATTGGTATTGTCTGATTCCAAAATATTCATAGAAGCGTGGAAAGCTATCGTATGATCCAGAAGATCAGACTCCGTGGTGAAAATGTCGTGGCAAATAACGCATGAGTGCAGAGCTAGAAGATCTGGCCCGCTGCTGTCTTCTCTCTGAAAACGGATTTAAAACTGAATTAAGCAGTTTAAAATGTCTTCAAAGAACTGAATCAAGTAGTTTCATAGAATAATAGAAGGCTGAGAACTGGACCAGTACCTACGTTTACCTTCGAGGTTCCCTTGAGCTAGTCGCCCAAAACTTAAACCACCAAGTTACGCCGAACGCACTTTTTGTTCGCTAACTAGTCCGGTTAAGCTGTAGAGGCCGTCAGGCCAACAGTATAAATCAATATTTAAAAAATGACGAAATGAACGCCTGTAATTTTCGTACTAAGATACACAAAATGTTTCTATACATTTACGTGAGGCGTTTTATGACGAGAATTGAGTTATGTGAGTGAGTCTAATTCGCGAGATTTTTCTATCAACCTAAAAGCTACTCCCCGCGGTTTTACCCGCTTTATGTAACTCCTTGACGCAACCTCTTTGGTACGGACAGCAACCTCCTTTGACTTAGATGACATGTGATGACACTTTTAAGCTTTCATTGTTGTTCACTAAAGTTATGATTCATAATCATTTACGGGATATTTACCGTGGTACCGTGATCTTCCCGTGAACATGGTGCATGTAACTGCGCCGAAATACCTATCGGGAGCTCACTCATTCCACAACCTTACCACGCTAAATATCCCGTAAATAATGATGTTTTTCATGGTGTAATATTATGTCAATGACTTCAATTCTTTCTATTCGACTAGTATAGTCAACAGCGTCGATTCTGTCATACCGCTCACTAAACTAAACCAATCTGACAGGACTAAAATTATCTGCCTCTCTTTTCACTTTAATATGTGAGAGAAGGATGGCAACAATTTTAGAGCTGTTAAATTTAGTTTAGTTTAGTTTAGAGTGTATCAGAATCGATTCCAATGACTGTTTTAAAATGGGGGAAGACGCGTGACATCCAAACATTGTACCCAATCTTATACTGAATATATGATGTACCCAATAAATATCGGCTCGAGTCAGCGGCGACGTTGACGTCTACACTGTAAACGTCAACTTCACCGCTCCATTAGACACTACACTAGACCATAGAAATTACATTTAAAAAAAATTAAATTAATTGTTTTAAAGTTTTTACGAGTGAAAAGTAATCCCGTGAAACTTGTTTTTTGTCTTCAAACTGTTGGTGCACCTTGTGAAAACGCATGAAGTAATTTTTGCTGCTTTATTTAAACACAATTTTGACACGTAATTCACGTGCTATCAAAACGACAGTTTGATTGTGACTGAAGTCTATTAGGCCCGTGAGCCTAATTTGTGCGGTCCACGTCAAGAAGTTCGTCCCGTATCTTCCCCCTATTTACTTACATCAATGAGTATAATAGAAATTAATATCTGTGTTCCATACAAATTGAATAGGATAATGAATTTTCTTTATATTTTTTTCCATGAATTTTCCGGTATTTCAATACTTATTCTGCTATTCGGGGCGGAGAGGAATCCAACAAATCAAAGATCTTGAAAATTGGTCTCGCTATTCTCGAGCTAATGATGGTGTAACATACAACTTTGTTTTATATAGGTATAATAATAAAATAAATGATAAGTATATAAATATAATATATACTATAATATTATTGATCGTAAGTACCTTATCATTTTTTAAGGCAGAATCCTGCAGTGGCAATAAAAATTGACTGACGGTAATTTCATCTAGTAAAGTGGGTTCATAGTTCAGTAGATTTTCTGGCTGAACTATGTACTCTTCCGTGTTCGCAGACAGGTCTTTGCAGTTATTATCTAGGAATGCGCTATCTACATTAAAATACCGTCCAGAATCGTTTGACTGAAATGTAACCGGGTTTGGCGTTTCTAGAATGGTATCCTCGACACTGGATGTGGCCGTGTCCGTAGCGTTTTTATCAAGTAGCAAATCATCGTAAGTTTCTGATAATTCTTTGTATGGATAGTCCGGGGGATCAAACATCATCCTGGAAGCTGCAACAAAATTAGTTTGTTCGGTTTTCATGACCATGGATGCAAAGTCCTTCGGTCGTAATATTAAGCAAGTTTACATATGTTTTAAATGTTTATCGGGACTTATCACGTACTATTTTATTTAAGTAAGAATATATAAAGTACAAGTTTATATAGTCATAAATAGTGTCAAACAAGTCAGAGTCAAGTAAAATAAGTCGCGGTCAAGTCAATCTCATGCCCCAATAAAGTAGTGGAGGCTTCAATGGAGTTTTGGAAACAACACGAGCACTTTATAAATAACAACCCACACCATTATTACACATTTAACACTCGAAAATACACAAATTTCATGTTGGCGCCAAAACTTCGTCAAGTGGTTGACAATGACATTTTATTTCATTGACAGTAACAACCCTGTAACTTTTGACAACTTTAATGAGACAGCACAGACATGACATTGACAGCTGTTATCATTCGCGGACTGACGCAGCCGGTTAACTTGCGATTTGTGAATAATTCGTGTTTTATAATTTTGTGTAGTTAATGTTTTCATTATTGTAAATACAAAATGAAGACAGACACGGCAGCAACACCTTCCGATAAACCTAAAATCCCATTGCCTACTCTATCACAAATAAATGCTGATAGAATTACTCAGGTACGAGAGGTTATGTTTTTAGTTTATGCAAAAATCAAAACAAAGAATATCTATAATTATTATCAATTACAGGCTTAAGAACTTCATAAGTTGTTATAAAAGTCTTTCAAAGGTCTGGAGCTATCAATATAAGCAATGAAAATTCTGTGCTCTACCGACGTAAAGCAGCTCTCCTTGTTTACGTAGACTCTACTTCTACTGAATTTTAAAATCTGAACTAAAATTAAATTATTTGTAAACAGTATTCGTAATGTTGCATGTCCCTGTTTTATATTTTTGATGTGACTCGATATAATGAGTCAAAATTCACCTGATTACGACTTTTACTAATTTTTTTTAATTGGTTTTGATACTACCTTCTACAGACACCCATGAAAAGTGACTTTAATAATGGAGCTAGGTTTTGATACCATAATTAATTAAAATAATTAAATAAATAAATATATATATATATTCGGGACACTTTTGCACACATGGTCATCTGTACCCAAACTATGGCTACCAGAGACTGATTACATACATGTACATTTTTTAATACATACTTAAATAGACATTAACACCCAGATATAGAACAAACACAAATGTTCGTTACATGAATGTTTGTCCTAGGTGGAAATGTAATAATAATTGGCCACATTAAAAAAAAAAACACAATCATAGTTCTGCACTTTTTAAATTTTTTTATTTCCTGTGTCAAGGATTCTATGGAACACACACAAACATACGGTCAACTAACACCCAAACCCAAAGCAGATATTTAAATTCATTAGTCAAATAAATATCTACAATCTGTCCTCGCACCAACCACCACCACCTAAAAGCTCATCACCAAATTGCACACTGCATTTTATGCCATCTTTTACCTGTAATATGTGGAATGAGCAACTTGCGACATTTCCGTGTAACTATAACATGGGGTTCTCCAAAAGAGCTGTTAATAGGGTCTTTAAAGATCAGCAATGTATCTGTGATACCATGGTGTTACAGGTATCCATACTCGACCATAGTCCATAGGTGGTCGCTTAACATCAGGCGGCCCATTAAATTGTTTGCAAACTATAAAAAAAAGTGTGTGTGCTTAAGACCACATGACAGAAGTGGAAACTGCATCAAGGTTGACTGACTAATATCTCTCTCGCTCCCTTATAGTGTTAACACACGTATGGATTTGGTTGACGGACCGCAGTCCAACCAACGGGAGAGAACGAGTGAGAATATCATATTTCCCTCTCTTTCTCTCCCGTTGGTCAGACGGCGGTTGAGGTCAACCAAATCCATACGTGTGTTAACACTATTAGTCGACTCAAGCCGACTTTACCCGAATGAGTATCTGAGCGTGACGGTCACGCGAGTTCAGTGCTTTTTCCTCAACCCAAAAAGAGCCCAACGTGCCTAAAGATGTTTTCACTAAAAAAAACTGGTCAGTCGGGAATCGAACCAGGGACCTCTGGCTCATCAGTCAGTCATCTATTAACATTGTTACATTGTTCTAGATTTGTATAAAAAGTAACTAATGTGTGAATGCACCATAACACATGAAGTTTGATCAGGCAAACATTCTAATAAGCTTTTAATGTATATTTTAAAGATAAATTGTATGAATCTTATGGAACAATAAAAGGCCAACTAGAATCAACATATCCTGGGCCATCTAAACACAAACAAAACAACCTACTAGTGTATTTTATACATACATTCCAATTTGATGAGGCCTACTAAATAAATCTAGGTACCTCTCCTCACTGAATTTGAGTGCCTAATCAATGTGGTTTTTATTGATTCTAGCTCGCAAACCAGTACTGGTCTCCACAGACTAAGGACAACCACTTACCTTATAATGCCGCTATCGTGGAGTCTATATACCAAGCTGAAATACTGGGATCCCAGTAAGTATTTGCCAAATGAACCTAGTTTTTGAGTACCACTTTCCCTTTCAATGGTCAGAGCCTAACTGATTTTTGAATTGAAATTAGGGTCAGCGGCCTCATAGATGAGTTTATTGACCTTTTTTTTTACGTTTTTGGAATATTCCAGCCAATGTTATGGGATGCTCTGCTGTATATTTATTACTTAACTAAATTATTAGATATTTTTTATAGTTTCTTAATTTTTTATTTTTTTACTTTAATGTTATTTCTTATACACATAAATTTTATTTATTATTTTAATACCACTTAAATTTGTAAATAGCTGCACTGGATAAATTGTATTATTATTTTTATTAATGGCTGTATTTAAAAAGAAGTCAAGACCAATTTTAAATGCTAAAGTCACAATGATGCAATTTTTTATAAAATAAGACAAGGGTGTTCATTATTAGAAAAAAGCAGGATGCTATTTGTTCCAGAAAATTGAAAAAATAAGAAGCACGAAAAGCTACTGTTAAAATAAATTCTAAAACATAATTCGTTAAACACGTGTAATTTAGTTTTCGTGTAATTTGGCAAAAAAATTACAATTTGTTAGCAAAGCTATTTAGTTATTTCAGCCAGGTATGTACATTTTTAACCCCCGATACAAACAGAGGGGTATTTATAAGTTTAACATGTGAATCTGTGTGTCTGTCTGTGGCATTGTAGCTCTCAGTCAACTAAACCGATTTTGATTTAGTTTTTTTTAGTTTGAAAGGTGACTTGATAAAGAGTTTTCTTAGTTGTGATTCAAGAAAATCTCTTCACCCATTTGAAGATTTTCAGTTCTTTTACTGGGGGGTATTAATTTTTTTAATTTGCAATTGACTATGTACTAGTATATAATTATCTTTGTTAATAGGAAGCCCCGGGCCCCGATTCTACTAAACAAATTGTTTTTAAATTGTAATTGTCTCAATTTTAATTTTTAAATAATTGAAAGTTAAAAGTTAAGTAATAATATTTGGTGGTGGTATTTTTGTAGTATAAAAAAATTATTTAAAACTGTCTATTTTGAGGCAACTATTTAATAATTAAAATTGAAACAATTACAATTTAAAAACAATTTGTCTAGTAGAATCGTGGCCCAGGGGCTTTACGGACAACTGCTATTGCGGCACCAAACTAGCGTTAAATTCGCTCAGTTGGAAAATCACGCGAACGTGAACCTTAACGTGTCCAGATACGGTTTGCAGTCGCGTGATTTTCCAACTGAGCGGATTTAACGTTAGTTTGGTGCCGCAATAGCAGTTGTCCGTAAGGCCCCTGATTTAAATGCAGTTCTCTGATGATTGTTTCTGTATATTAGCTGAGTGACTCTGACATGCGCCACTTGCCGACATTGCCTAAACATTAAAACTTTTGCTCGACCACAAATCTTTATATAGACACCGCAAACGCGTCAAGGTAGTATGAAAACCCAGCGTTCCCCATTTTTGTACCTACTATGACGTCACAAGAGCAATTTAGTGGTACTTTAACTCCACTTGAACGGCCATTTCGGAAATCTTTGTGGAGGCCTATGTCAAGCAGTGGACTTCCTAAGGCTGAAATGATGATGATGATGATGAAGGGCCATTTAACTGCTTTTGAAGAGTTTATACTAGGGCGCAATTTGTAATTTTTGTATTGACGTCTGATGTTCTACTGCTAATATGACGAGATCGAACTGAATTATGCAGCGTTCTAGTTAGAGCATTGATCCAACTTAAGACTCGTGGTGACTCGTGTTGTCTATCCGAATAAAGGCCTTTGTTTTTATGTCTATTAGGACCTATCGCGCATTATTTTATTTAGGTAAAAATTGGTACCTTTCGCTCGTCGTGTCGACCACGTTACAATGGCAGTGGTCACGAGCTGAGAGGTCTTTGTGCTCGACAGTGGTTGTATTTTGTTATAGGGAAAAGCTTGCCATAATTGTGTATAGTCGAGTCTCCTGCTCCCAAAAACTAACAAAGAATGTTTCACGGATGTTCTTTCGGGATTCGCATTGCGATCACGATCGCGTGCGATCTCGCTCACGCGCATTGTGCGAGTAAGTAAATGAAGAGGGATGGCAAGCGATTGTGATCACAATGCGAATCACAACACGAAAAGACTAAGCCCCATCTTAGCTAAACATGTTTTGTTAATTTGTTTTGTTAGATTTTGGGCGCAGGCGGCTTAAGTTCTAGGCTGCTAATAATGCGTAACAATGCTTGTACAGTTTTTCAGTGCGTCGTATCATGATGCTGGAGTTCTCTCAGTATCTGGAAAACTACCTGTGGCCCTACTACGAGACGGGGAAAGCGTCGCACGCGCACCTCCTGTCGGTCATTGTGATGATCAATGAGAAGTTCCGCGAGAGAGTACCTGCTTGGCAGGTATGAACTTTGTGTACATGAATGTATTTTTCATGCCTTCTATTCGAAATTTTTTATTGGTCCTTTAATAAGTGCCAAAAAGTAGGAGTGATTGTGGCCGGGTGGTCACATGTGTGCTTTACAATTTAACGGCACCCAGTTCGATCCTCGGCCCTGCACCAATGATTTATTTAGTACTTAAATAAATGACATGCAATTTCGATGCCATTGCTCAAAAATGGCGAAGGAAAACATCGTGTGGAAACCGGTATGTCCTAGAAACTAAAAAAAAACCGGACAAGTACGAGTAGGACTCGTGCTCTGAGGGTTCCGTCCAACGGAACCCTCAAAACGCGAGTCCAAAAAAAACAAAACTAACTGTAAAAAAAGTTGAAATATTGAAAGACAAACTTAACTTTGTAGTTAGTTGACAATAAGGTTCTTCCATACATTCCAACTACAAAATGTAAGTTTGTAATAGCAAAATAATTATTTTTAAATGATATAACCTCAAATTAGTAACTTTTGGATTTATTCCTATATATGTGCTATGAGACCTTGCCTTTTGCCAAATTTCATGATCTAGGTCAACGGGAAGTACCCTATAGGTTTTGATTCTCGTGTGAAATCGAAAAATATGCGACATAAACGTTCATATCTTTTGATGGCGTTGACTTACAACTTTTATTTTTTTACAGCCGAAAGAAACCGTAGACCCAAGTATTTAGTATAAATTTCAACTTGATACCTTTACGCGTTCTTGAGAAAAAGGGTCTTGACAGACGGACAGACAGACAGACGGACAACGAAGTGATCCTATAAGGGTTCCGTTTTTTTCCTTTTGAGGTACGGCACCCTAAAAAAGTTCAAAGACATGAAACTCACCAACGTGCACTGGGCCATGATGGATTATGGCCCAGTGTTTCTTCTCTCTCTCTGAGAGAAGGCCTGTGTTCCATCAGTACATGATATACTGATAATGATAATGATGAAAGGTGCAAAGTCAACCTGCCTGATTACATCCACCAAAGTTATTTGATCTTAACACCTCACTTTTTCTTTTTCCAGCCATTCCTGAAGAAGCCAGAGCATTTCCCCGGGTTCTTCGAACAGGTTCTCCGCGCGAGTGTGGCAGAAGACCACACAAGCTCCAACATGCGGGAGCAGACCAGCCTGCTGCTATTCCTGAACCACTGCTTCGGCAGCATGGAGGTGCAGCTGTGCCGCGATCAGGTCAAACGACTCGTGTCGCTCAGCATGTGGGTCAGCCTGCAGGAAGGTAAAGCTCATGCTCTTTTGTATGACAGTTTCAGTACCGGGGATTGATTTTATTTTTTATAGATTGTAATTACAAAACCATTTCGAGCAATAGACTTACTGATCACAATTTTTTTTAAGCGAGCGCTGATGTCGTATATTTTTGATTGAATATGATTAACCTTCATTTACCCTTGAATGAAGTCAGCGAATCATGTAGAAATGTATCTTAGCCGTTTAAGAGAAAAAAAAAAAACACTGCTACTAATGACATTGACATGAAAATAAAACAGAAGTAAGTTTTTTTTGTGTAGACAAAGACACTAACTACATACCGTTCACAGCTATTTTACCTCGGACATTATGTTGTTGTCTCTGTCTGGTCGCATGGCATCACTTGCAGACAGAGCGAGACGCTGAATTGATATGAGAGGTAAAATAACTGTGAACGGTCTGTAATATAACGCCGATGGTGACAAATTAGTCTAACACAACACAATACATACTAGCTATATTGTTATTGTTGTTTATGGCACGTTATGTTTACGCATCATTAGGTAACGAGTAACTAAATGCAAACTGCGTTCGCGCGGTTGGTGCAACATCCTCTGTTTATTTGATCGAAGATGATATCGCAAATAACCGCAGGGAGCAGTTAGTTATACTATTTCTTACTTCATTCTACAGGGAGAAGGAACCAAGAGTTCAAAGCAGTACCGAAATGGCGCAAGTACTGGCGCGCGATCCAGAAGAAAGACAAGCCGGAAATGTTGGAGAAACTCAACTGGGAAAGGAGGTACCTGCAGCGGCTGATGATCAAGTTCATGCGGATACTCGAGAGCATACCCGATGATGGTGATGTGGACTCGCATAAGATTAGGTGAGTAATATTTTCTTTATTTACTAGCTAATGCCCAACACGTAGTAGCGTAAACTTTCATTAAAAAAAATCAACCATCTTTGCCCCTCTTATTTCGGCCCTTTCGCAAAATCCTTATTTAGCGTATTTCTCAAATTTGAGCTTCGTAAGATAGTTGTTTTCGAGATTTCGTGATGAGCCAGTCAGCCAGTTTGTGGTATTTTGCTTTTAAATAGATTTAATTAATATGTTATTGCAACTAACAAATAACGTAGAAAATAGTAGGGGTGGGGGTGTAATAGTAACGGGTATAATTTGTACTACATTTACTTTCGACAGCAACTACAAAATATACCCGATTTTAGTTAAGCCGCTGCGTCTTGCTGAGGTACGTTTTGGAAGGGTCACATAGCGAATTTGATCTCCAAACTATACCCGAGCTCAGTCAGGTCTATGACGTCATCGGCGCTGACGGCGGGTATAATTTGTAAACGCGTAATAAACCCAAAAAAAAACAATAATAAAAACTCAAAAGCTGCATCGGCCGGGAATCGAACCCGGGCCGCCCGCGTGGCAGGCGAGCATTCTACCACTGAACCACCGATGCTTATGAATTCGTAGTTTAATATCATAATAAAACTCATCTTTACTTCACCTTTCACTTGATTGTGCAATACTATGTTACTCGATGATATCTGAGTTTACGCAAGTGTTCTAATGTTGTTCAACTATCGGTAGTTGAAGATTTATTTTGATTTATGCAAGCATCGGTGGTTCAGTGGTAGAATGCTCGCCTGCCACGCGGGCGGCCCGGGTTCGATTCCCGGCCGATGCATTTTTTATTGCGGTTTACTTACTATAATTTTATTTTATTTTTTATAATAGATAGGCTTGCGCTTGGCCGCCATCTCGCTGATGTTAAGCGACGATGCGGTCTACGATGGAGCACGCTTGCCTAGAAGAAACCGATTCATTCTCGATTATTGCTAATCAGAGAAGAATACTAAGTCATCATCATCATCATCAGCCAGAAGACGTCCACTGCTGAACATAGGCCTCCCCCTTTAACCTCCACACTGAACGACAGCCTGCCTTTTGCATCCACTGGATGCCAGTGACTCTAATACTAAGTGCTTACAGTTAAATCTAAGTTGGCCAAAGCCACTTTATCGATAGTTTTTTTTGCGTATTAGTAGCAAGTGGTTGTAAAAGTGCGTACCACCTAAATATACTGACTTTACACACTTCGCGACTGTGTGAGCAGGTGAGTGTTTTCAATCTGTCCTTATATCTGATACTATGACGACGTGTACCTTATATATGCTCAAAGCTGACCAGGTTTAGTCTGACGAAAGAACATACTGGTATATTAAGATCGACGGGTGACCATCAGGCGAGGTAGTGATAAAACGCACGCATATAATTCAATATAAAAAAGACGTTGGGTTGTCTGTGGACGGTTCGGCGGCGACATGAGCAAACTGAACATTTCTTTAATTCCGATGCTCTGTATTTTATTTAGACGTACAAAAAATCTCCACATAAAATACGCGTGTGTTTACCAAAAAAGTATTGCATCGGCCGGGAATCGAACCCGGGCCGCCCGCGTGGCAGGCGAGCATTCTACCACTGAACCACCGATGCTTGTAGTTGCCGAGTCGCATCATAGACCCACAACTGCGTGGATTTGTACAATATTGATATAGTCACGTACGATGATTACGTAACACGTACCATTAGTGAGAGGTAACGTGAAAGGTGAATTGAAGATGCCTCGACCAGGATTCATATTCTTACAAGCATCGGTGGTTCAGTGGTAGAATGCTCGCCTGCCACGCGGGCGGCCCGGGTTCGATTCCCGGCCGATGCATTTTTTTATATTTTTTTGGAATGCTGTCGCAAACTGCCTCTGTGCGGTGTGTTGCAGATCGCCATAGTATGCGCCAGCTTTGTGACTAAATCTTATTGGAGATTAGAAGAACAATAAAAATGCTTTTTTTTCATAATTGGTACAGGATAGCATTTAATAAGCAATCAAAATTTGATATGTACAAGTACGGGCAAGTGACCTTATGTACACAAACAAATACTAAATACCTAAATTACTTATTAAAATTAAACACTTTTAACGGGTTTTATGATGTTTTACTTAAATATGTAATAATTGCAAGAACTTAAGAAATCATTACTTATATCATTAAAAAAAAAAACTTACCTTAGACCTTTTATTATAAATAATTTAAAATGTTTTGTCATTATGGTAATTATCTTGACATTTTCATATTTTAATAATTACATATAACCATGATCTACACTCTTTAGAATCAATTGAATGTAATTATGACATAATTTATATCTTGACATTGTACATTTTGATCATTTTATATAACTCCTATCTCTTAATGTGCTGCCCAACAGGGTCTATATAAGACTATTTACTTGTTTTTTTTTAGCACATTACTGTTTTGGTCTGTAATGACTGCGTTGCTGGCAGATATGATGATTATTTAAACTAATAAACGGCTAGCACTCACGTGTATTGAAGTCGAAAAACTTTCTCGTTTATTAGTTTAAATAATGAATCACGCTCACGTTAGTTTCTATTGTAATATAGCTATGATGATGGTCGAAAGCGCAGCATAGTGCAGCTCCAGGCCATCACAGCGCGGTCAGCATTGCAACCCTTGATGGACAAGCTAGAATAACGGCCAAGGCCTTTTTTAGCGCGGAAAGCAAGGGCTGCAACGATGACCAAGCTTGAAGGCCGAGAGCATAGCTAAGCTTAGCTTGAGGCCATCATAGCGTTGCCAGCATTGCATTCATTGGGGCCAAGGCTTGTATAGTGCTTT
The DNA here is from genome assembly GCA_914767915.1 of Agriopis aurantiaria. Taxonomy (NCBI): domain Eukaryota; kingdom Metazoa; phylum Arthropoda; class Insecta; order Lepidoptera; family Geometridae; genus Agriopis; species Agriopis aurantiaria. The sequence continues at coordinate 7,369,888 of OU612000.1, read as the reverse complement.
ACTCAAACAATGCGAGTAATTTAAATAAAATCAGATTAGTATTTTTTTATCAGGCGATGCTTGTATACAGCCAAAACCTGAATGAAATCTTGGTTTGCATGGTCCATCAGGCAGCCCGTCTGTTTGTTTGCTACCAATAGCATTAAAAAACCGAAGCTGGCAGGCGGCTCAATCTGGGACACGGGTAGTTCTGCTGGCGGCAATAAATTTGCGGCATCAGCGGCATATTGTTGTTCACAGTTCGATGAAAGCCTCCAAGCAACTAAATACGCAATTGTAGCAATAAGTTAATGACCATAAAAATGCATCGGCCGGGAATCGAACCCGGGCCGCCCGCGTGGCAGGCGAGCATTCTACCACTGAACCACCGATGCTTATGTACATGAAGGTAAATCTTCGGTACACAATGAGATGGTCAACTGATTAAAGATTAAAACACTTGCGTAAACTCGTTACTTACGCGATATCATCACGTAAAGCAACGATTACACAATAGTGAAAGGTAAAATGAAGATGAGTTCAATGATGATATTATAGTTATAGAATAAGTTCATAAGCATCGGTGGTTCAGTGGTAGAATGCTCGCCTGCCACGCGGGCGGCCCGGGTTCGATTCCCGGCCGATGCATTTTTTTGTAACTTGCTTTTCAAAGAATGAAGAATTTATAACTGGCTCGTTTCGGAGATGTTGGCAGCTGGCGGAGTACCGAGATTTATGGAAGGAAATGGGGGAGATTTTTGACTATCAGTGGGACTGTACATGTAAATAAATACTTTCTTCACTGTCATTTTAAAGTGTCTACACAATGGATTTGCCAGCTTTGGTACCTAGCAAAAAAGGCGTGTTGGGTCGGTCGTCTTTTAAACAATCAGGCTAGCGGGCTGAGCCTGTATTTTGCTCTTTAATCTCCATAGGATTTTATTACAAAGATGGCCCTTACGGTGGCGATCTATCGTACAACACATCTCACAGCGCTACTTTGCGTCAGCATATCATAAGGAAAAAAAAATGCATCGGCCGGGAATCGAACCCGGGCCGCCCGCGTGGCAGGCGAGCATTCTACCACTGAACCACCGATGCTTGTAAGAATATGAATCCTGGTCGAGGCATCTTCAATTCACCTTTCACGTTACCTCTCACTAATGGTACGTGTTACGTAATCATCGTACGTGACTATATCAATATTGTACAAATCCACGCAGTTGTGGGTCTATGATGCGACTCGGCAACTACAAGCATCGGTGGTTCAGTGGTAGAATGCTCGCCTGCCACGCGGGCGGCCCGGGTTCGATTCCCGGCCGATGCAATACTTTTTTGGTAAACACACGCGTATTTTATGTGGAGATTTTTTGTACGTCTAAATGAAGTACAGAACATCAGGCTAAAAGAAAAGTCATGTTGCCTAGAACTGTCTACAGGCATCCTAATGACTTTTTTAAATTGAATAATCGGCTTGCGTTTGGCCACTACCTCACCTGATGGTCACCCGTCGATCTTAATATACCATGTATGTAATTTTGTCAGACTAAACGTGGTCAGCTTTGATCAATTAAGAGCTACACGTAGTCATAGTACCAGACATAAGGACAGATTGAAAACACTCACCTGCTCACACACTCGCGAAGTCTGTAAAGTCAGTGTATGTGGGTGGTGCCCACTTGTACAGCCACTTGCCAGAGAGCATCAGATAAGCAGCATCAACGAATATTTTTTAAGATAAAATTGAAATTATTGCTACAAAGCAAAGCACACTACTAAGATAAGCTATATGTGGAATGGAGACCACGGACCGTTAAGCGCAGCGTAGGACGTCTACAAGATGGACAGACGACCTAAAACAGACCGCAGGAAAACGCTGGATGCAGGCCGCTTCCAACCGGCCCTTATGGAGGTCGATGGAGGAGGCCTATGCCCAGTAGAGGACGTCCTATGGCTGAAATGATGGTGATGATGAAGCTATATGTAGTGTATTATTCCTAATTGACCAATACCAATAAGGTATCGGCGATGATGTGGTATACGACGGAGCACGCTTACATAGAAGAAACCGATTCATACATGTATCTCAAGAATGTGGATTTAGCGACGAGGTGACTTGAGACACTAGTTCATATTGATGTACCCTATGAATGTCTGGTCATAACGAATTTCTATCTATCAATCTTAATCCTCAGATATTGCGAGCGGTTCCTGGAGCTGATGATAGACCTGGAAGCGCTGCTGCCGACGCGAAGGTTCTTCAACACAGTGATGGATGACTGTCACCTCGTTGTGCGCTGTCAACTGGCCCCTCTCAACGACAGACCGGAGGGACAGCTGTTCTCACAGGTGAGTGCTAGTATAAAGAGAAGGTTAGACTAAGGCGCCGCCCCACAGTGCTCTAGAGTTCTTTGTCCAGAGTTCTCACGTGTTTCTTCAGAGACGGTCTCGTCTGTCCGACCCATGGCATTGCATTCATTACAATAAACACAGAACTCACGCAGAGAGGTGTTACCTTAAGCCACATTTTCAATCTTAGCGGATAGATTGAAAACAGTGACTTTATGTGTAGTCAGTCAAACGTTGTTTTATAGAGTTGCAATGGTATTGAATTTCAGACAAGGTTGGAAACGCGACATTATAAGAACTTCCTTCAATTTGTTGCATATCATAGAAGCAAGTTGTTCCTATAAGCGTTCAGGACTTACTTGCCATTTTACTGCTGTCGGTCAGTGTGGCTGTTAGAAGTGGTACTGGTCAAAAGCCCATGTTTCTTTTAGTGCGATGGACCGATGTCGCAGGCGCAAGTTCGATACATTCAACATCTGCTGGTTTTTTTGCTAGTCTTAAACTGCACTGCAAATACGGTGTTTACCGAGCGACAAATTTGACATTGTGAGCCGATAACATTGTGTGCGTGTTCCAAATCATACTGATAGCGCTAATGAAAATCAACAAAGAAAATATCTTTGTTATTTATTTCATTAGCGCTATTGGCACGATTCGGAACGTGGTCGATGAAAAATTTCAAATATATCGATTGAAAAAAAAAAATACATACTTGCACTGATGTACAGACAATGCGACAAGTGAGTTTCACGATTGCATTTAGCAGTTTTTACCTTTGACCTTGCCGATTGAGTAATTTACCGACTCAGCGTTTCTCAAGCACCGTTTTTCCACACCAATGCGCTTTAAAGTCAAAGTAAAATCATTTATTGCACATTATTCGAAATAGGTGATACTTATGTTAACATAATGACCCAATTATGGCTTATGACAATATTTAATTATTTTTACCTGCTGTTTTTATTTAATTAATTGAAAGTAAATACAAAAATAACGAATACATAATTTTTTTATTTTAGACTCTGATTTCCTAAACAAATTCATGTTTTTTGTTATTGTCCTGGCCACGTAACACAGCCATATTCAAATTCAAATTCAAATTCATTTATTTCAGGCTATTATAAAACCCATAGCATAATTAAATAATTTAACAATAATAAAATCACACACACAAATAAAATTTAAAATAATGTCAAAACAATCAATTAAGTAAACGTCAAATTAAATTAAACAAAATAAATTTAAAGACATACACACGGTTTCAACAATAATGTCAGGTACAATCACTAGTACTTTCTCTCCGGCATTGGTACCGGTACATGTCTCTTACAACAATGCCGGAGGAAAGTACAGTCCAACCTGGCCGCAATCATTTTGAGGACGGTGTTAGAGCTGGCCCTAACTCTGCGCACCAAGGACGCGGCCCGCGACCGCATGATCGTGTGAAAACAGGCCGTGTGTGCGTCCGCAAACATGCCAGAGGCGCTGCAGAACCGGGGCAGCCCCAACAACCTCCTAAATGCGTTGTTATAAAGGACGCGGAGGTCACTGTATCGCCTTTTAGTGTAGTCAGCCCACAGGCTGCACGTGTAGAGGGATGTACAGAACGCTCTAAAGAGCGTTACTTTGACCTCTGCTGAACAACGTGCAAACCTGCGGGCTATCATGTTCGCTCTGACCGACAGAGACCTCCGCTCCCGCTCAATATCCATGTTGTCTTTGAGATCGGTAGTGACCACATGCCCTAAGTACTTAAACTGTTCAACCCTTTGCAGGGGAACACAGTCAAGCAAAACAGGAGGGATGTCTATAGGGCATTTACCACCGGTCTCAAAGACCATCCACTGGCTCTTCTTCACATTGTACTGCAATCCGTGGCCACAGGCATACTCCTCGCATATCCGTATCAGCCTCCTCAAACCACAAACTGAAGCACTCAGCAGCACCATGTCGTCTGCGTAACTTAAGTTGTTGACACAAACACCGTCAATGTGGCAGCCGACATGCCGACTGCTGAGCGCCACGATCAACTCATTTACGTAGAGGTTAAACAGGGTTGGAGAGGTTAACCCGCCCTGCCTGACCCCACACTCGAGCCGATATGGTTCCGACATTGCTCCCGCCCACCTAACACTGTTGAACTGGTGCGCATACCAGTACTGGAACATGCTGACAAGTTCCTGAGGCAAGCTAATGTCACTGAGTTTCTTCCACAGCAGGTCATATGACACCAAATCAAAAGCTTTTGACAGGTCGAGGAAGCAAGCATATACCGGAGTTCTACGTTTTGTATAATATTTATAAACAGTAAGAATTAAAATTGACTAAAACTACAAATATAGAAATAAAACATCGTATTCATTATTTTTGGATATATTATATTTAACTAATTAAATAAATACAGCTGTTTTTTTTTTGCGTTTCTTTGCTATCTGCAATCAGTCTCCGGACTTTGGGCAGGTTTGCTGTAGTAGTTTGTGTCGGAGGTGGTCTCCCATTGGAGACTTCTCTTCTATCGTCTTTATTTTGTTGTCTATAAACAGCAGGTTTTTTAAATGTTGTAAATTTTAAGGAGCGGCTCTATCTGTGATTTCTGTTTTTCATATCACTTTTCCTTATAATGTATTTTTCAAACTCACTATAGACAACTGATTGTGCCATGGTTATCGGATAACCTGCTAAACAAAAATATAGAAACTATTCTAAAATGTATTACAATTTTACTACTACTATGGACGTAAATGACAATAATACGACATCTTTCGTGTATACATTCTTTATTTATGAATTAAAATGGAGTAAAAAATAAATTCTAATGCAGGTAAATGAGTAATATCGTTATAGTTTTATCAAAATTAATCTTTATAACAATTACTAAAACATTCTCCGTAAAATTATATCTGTTTGTACGTTTGAGCGAGCTGTGCAATAAAAGAATATGTTTACAAAAATTTCCATTAAATCACTAACCATAGTAAGCTGCCTATGTCTTTGAAATGCAGGACGGAATTTTGCACACATTTTTTATAAACCATAAAGGACCCTCCTTTTCTTTATTACTTGTAGTTAACATAGATTAAGCATACTAGATGTAACTATAGTAAGTCAGCTAACATTCAAAAGAAATATCAGAAAATGCGGTGACCATGTAACAACTAATTAAAGTGATACACTTAGCGACATCTAGTGCCCCCAGCAGGAACTAAATAATCGGATAGACCCGTAGCAGTCTTCTAGTATACATAATCGATGCTAGTACCAAGTTTTTAATTCTTATCTAACTTTTTGAAATGGTAATAAATGCTGCCTTTTCAAGCTCATAAGATAATTTTTGATATGTCATAAACTTAGCTGCTTCCCGCGATTTTACACATTGCTTATACAATTTCAACAAAATTGTTTTCGCTTTTTGGTCGTGAAAATGTAACAGACGGACAGCGTTAATTCACATTTATATCACTTGTGTGATATGTTTAGGATATTGTCTGTAATGATAGCACAAGCAAAAATTACACTCCTTAAATTAAATAATCAAGACATATTTTGTTCTTACTTTTACTAAATACAATTTTAGTCCATTGTCATTACATAACTAATTTAATAGTGATTTGGTATAAATTCAAACAATTGAATTGAATTTTGTCATGTCCTCTTAAAACGAATTAAGTATCTTTTGTGAGCTCAAATTTTAATTACTTGATAGAATTATACTCAAATCTATTTTTTTATCTATATCTACATCAGTGTATACACAATTTCTACATAAATCTTAATACTTAAATCTTGCATAGAACACATCGAAAAGGCACATTCAAAGCCTTCTTATTTCTAAGGCACAAAACACCTTTAAAGTGTTCAATCCAGGTGTTTTTGATGAGTGCTAAAAGCTTGTATACTTATTTAGATCCATCCACATCAAAAGTTAACAAAACAAATAATAAATTGATGCCGTTGTTTGTCTTAAAAAGATCAGACAAGAAATGGTTACTTAATTAATTAACCTGTTATATAAGTTTTTGGCCCAATCACCCTTTCGGGGGTAGGCTAAAAGTTCAGTAGAGGACTGTTAAAAGGCTGATTATGATGATGATGATGTTAAGTTTTGATGAAGTCGGACCTAAATTATCAAATCGTGAACGCGTGTTTATTTCTAAATCATAAAATTTTGAGATTCATTGTACAAATTCGAAACTTTATTGTGTCAATCAATATTGTAATAAAGTTTTTAATAATATAACACCCATAATCATTTCCTTAAACAACTAGATTCATTTGGAATTGTACACTTGGGTTTTACCACCATATTTGGACCTCTTTGTGAATATAATTCGATGGAATCGAGAGCTCAATAATACTTTTGTCACTTGGGACATAATATAAGGCACAACTCATGGTCAAAAATGCCAATTGTTTGGTCATAAAATAGTTAATGCTATTCACGATCGGGGGTTGTTTGTGTTGAAGTCGTATGCGTGTGTGAATGTGGCCATGATCAATCAGGCCCACACTAGCAAAATATATGTAAAATGCGACCAAGTTATCTGTACAGTTGAATGAGCTACAATCATATTTTCTGATGAAAACTCATAGCCTCACGTGGACAATTTTGGTTCTCTCATTTTGGCCAACTCTTCAGATAAGTTGGTCGCACATACACAACACAAGTAAAGTCCACACAATCGGATGCTCATGTTCCTAATTTTAATAATTTCCACCGTTCATATGCGTCATCTCATCCCCCCACTCACCGGTCGGCACTGGCTGGGCGTAGCAGCAACTCTTGCGCAGTAAGAACGTCACGTGAGATTGCCGCACTATGCACACGTAGAATATCAGTACAGCTTGGAACAAGTTGACGAATACGTGCGCGTACGTCAGCCCGTCGAAATTGAGCCACGAGAGAAGTAGGAATAGCCATGCCGTCGTCATTATGAGGAAGAGTTGGAGGAATAGGTTGAAACTGAAACAAAACAGTTTCATTATAAGGGCAAGCACGATACAACGTCTTGCTTAAGAAATTGATTGATTTTTCTTTTATGTATTTAACGAATTTAACATTGTTTTACAAAAACAAGAAACTTCAATTGGCCTTCTAACATTATCAATTGTTTTTTTACCTAATTTTGTTCCTAGCTGTAAGTTTTCCTATGAAAATAAAATACCCGACTGTAAAATGTAGCCATGACAAAAATACCAACAAACATAAATACATACATACTCGCGAAAAACATTACACTTCTTCTTGGGCAGTCGGATAAAAAGTCAAGTGATGTTGTGCAACTCAAAATCCAGTTTCTAAAACGCATTACGTAAATTTTTAGATACCGGTTGTTTAGTTTATATTACTTTTTTTTTTTTTTTAAACATTGACACTAGGATTGTCCACTCAGTCTATAGGAACTTGCACACGTTGTTGTGTGTTTAATGTGCATAAATAATAAAGAAATAAATATGCTAATGATACCTTGAACTTATCTTCAATACTTTGAATTGACAATATTCAAGGCATGAATCACAATGGTTTCTTGAAATGGTGACTCATTTGATTCACAATACTACATATATTAACAATATCAGGTGAGGTGTGGTGTAACGTAAACCTATCCTTATCCTTACTAATATATAAATGTGAATGTGTATTTGTTTGTTGGTTTCTTTGTTCCTCTTTCATGCAGCAACAGATCAATGGAACGAAGTGATTTTTTGCATAGAGATATATCCGGCCCAGCCTGAGGGTGACGTAGGATACTATTTACCCCAGAAAAAATCTACAGTGCCTTAAGGATTGTGCAGAGTGCAGCTAGTTGAGAACAAAAATTAGTTAGCTATAAGACTATATCTATTTGAGTTAGTCAGAACTCACCATCCTTTCAGCTTGTGGTGGATTCTTCCGTAAATGTTTATCCTTTTGATGATTTTCAAAGTGGTAACATAGAAAAATACGTTGAATATTATTGTGAAAGCCACTGGAGTAAAGAATATTGCTATTCCTAGTAGTCCTGAAAAAAAAAGTTTTTTTCAATTATATCAAAAATTAAGAACGTGTTCAGAATCACGCCAAAAGAGCGAACTAAATAAATGGCGCTAATACAGCACAAAGATACTTGTTTCTGGCCATGTTAGTTTTTATAGGCGCGCTGTTGACGTGAAAAGGAATATCACTTAAGTTTAGAACTCAAACAATGACACAGTTTGCATTAAAAACAAGCTTTATCCAAAGCTACCGCTGGCTTCATTATCATCCACAGACTTCTTATATGATCTCACTGTAGAGTAGACCTTATCTTTATCTCCTTAACTATGTATCTACCTCTGTCCATGCTAATCGGAACGATATTGACAATAAAAGTCAGCATTTTTTTAAAATATAGTATAGATCTACTTTTGGCCACCAACTAGCCTGATAGTAAGTGACAGTGTAGCCGAAGATGGAACACATTGATCTAGAAATCTATTCACTCTAGCCTTGAATATGCGTCTAGATTGTAGTTGTCAGGAAACAAATAGGATGGCAGGGAGTTACATTCTTGGGCAGTACGTTTCAAAATTGACGACAAATTGTTGAGTAAGAATCTTTGGAATTTCCATGAGGAAGGAGTGGTAGTGTGCACCTGTGCAGTCCATCTAATTGTCCTGTACGTAACGAACTAGTCTACACTAACTTACCAATAGTCTCTTGTTCAGCATCGTCCACTAATATTGATGATGAAAACTGGACCCTCGCCTTCCTGTAAGGGTTGGTCCCAGTGTCGAGTAGGAAATGCGCACAGATCGCCATCGCAGCCATGATGGCCACGCATGTCCACACCACGCTCGAATAGTAGCAGTACTTGCGCACGTCCGTCACTCGTAGGAACACATTGCGGGACCTGTAAATAAATAAATAATTATTCAGGACATTTTTGCACACGGGGCTTTATTATGATTCTTTGATCGGGATCGAGATTGCATGCCGTCCCGTTCGTATCTATTTACTCGCACCACGTGCGTAAGTGAGATGGCACGCGATCGCGATCACGATCCGTATTATCCATAATAAGGCATACGGTCATCTGATCCCAAACTAAGCAAAGCTTGTAGTATGGCTGCCACAGACTGATATACATACATACATACATTTATATATTTTTAAATACATACTTGAATAGATATTAACACCCAGATATAGAACAAACACAAACTGTTCATCACATGAATGTTTGTCCTAGGTGGGAATCGAATCCACACCCCTGCGCAGAAGGCAGGTTCTCTATCAACTGGGCCACCGGGCAGTCAAATCAATCAATTATGATACAATCTATGCCGATTTTGGTTACAGCAAACATTTACTGTTCTTGGGCGGTCACTGACCTGCTTACAAAGACAATCTATACTTACTTAAATGTCTTCCATATGTAGAAACCGAAACTGTTCAGCCAAAAGAAGGCACTTAATAGACTGATATATAATATTATATCTGGAAAAATTACACACAGTTTATTAACTTGTATTGCATTTCATTCAAATTCCAATGTTTGAACTGTTAAGGGGTCATATTTACCTGTGATCATAAAGCTGACATGGTTACTAAACTCTGTAAAAATCCTGACCAAATCAGCAGCTTGACTTACTATCAAACATAGCATTATTGTTGTTATAATATTGCCAGCCAAGTCCCTTAACGTTGGTAGTACGAAGTATATGATCGCTACTACGAGGAATAAAACCATTGCAAACGCGTGAAAGAGAGGGTTCAAAATTTTCTTCATAAGAAAGTTTGTGTCCTTCCAGTTGATTTTCACTTCTGGGACACACACTAATGCATAGATTCCTGTTATATTGCTGTTTGTTATCAATATCTGAAATTTACACAACTCATTAGTAGCTATTAGGATACTCCTAAAAGTTGTATTTAAAAAAGTTAAAATGGTTATGGGCTATTGTAGAATTATCTTAATAACCTTGCTTATAACAACTTACTACTTAAATCAAGGATCATGGATAGCTTAAATGTGCTCATGATTTTGATTTGTTTGAATTATGTACTATAAAAGTGAAGCCATTTATAACAATGCGACATGAGGTTATTTAGCTCCCTTGTAACCTTTTTACTGTCGGAGAGCCAGTGTGAGCATTGCGAGTATGAAAAAGTGACACTGATTCATATTCCAAAAAGCGAACGAAGCTCTTTGATTCCACTTCCATTGTTTAAACGGCTACGCTATAGAATGCGCTGCCTGAGTGGATGTTCCCTGCTATATACAATCAGAGTGAAATCAAATTGCTTTCTTCAAGGCTAGTATGCATCATCGCTTAAAATCAAACCGGATAGTGGCAAACCCATTTTTTGAAAAAAAATATGTATTGCATTAAATCACTGGATATAACTGTAGTGTACTTGTACTTGAAAGCATTTTGCCATTTCTCTGTTATGCATTCAAACTTACCTTATCCAAACAATATCTATTTTGATCATGAACATAAGACGAAGGTTCTTTCTCCTCTGGTATTGGTATGTTTTCATGTAAACTAAATGTGCTAATTGGGTCTTCCTTGATGCTGTCAGGACTATGTTCATGCTGGATCACATGCCTCATTCGTCCATCTGTGAGCAAGTTTAATCTGAAAATACATTCAGCAGAAACTGTTAGGCTTTCATTGTAATCTGGGCATCTTTAAGTTGCGAATAAATTGGTTTCTTCTAGGCAAGTGTGCTCCATCGTATACCGCATCATCACTTAATAACATCAGGCGACTCCAGCACACTCTCAAATTTGATTTGATCGAAGTCCTGTTAAAGTGTATCTGGGTTCAACAATAACCAGATAGTATTATTCTTGGCATGAACTTACGCAAGGTGCGGAAGGGTGGTGCAGTTTGGTATTGCAGAGGCCATGGCACATGTTAAGTCGCTACGCTAGCAGAGATAGTTGATTAGCTAAAATGTGATTTGCCATTTTACAACATAGATTTGTGAATAAGGGAATACACATACTCATCCTCGGATTTTCGAAAGTCAAATATAGGTCTCCTTTGTGTTGTCACGCAGTTCGGATAACCATGGACGTACCGAAAATACTTTACTTTTGTGTCTTTTCCATCTTCAGTCTTAAATTGTGGTGTCCACAGACCTAAAACAAATGAAAGATATCGAGATTTAAGTTTACTGCCACTGATATCTCGTTTGAAATATGTCATTTTTTAAGTCAAATAATCACTGCACGTCACTTTTTAACAATTATGTAATTTACATATTTTTTTAGCAATAGTCTTGCATTTACCCACCATCTCGCCTGATGTCAAGCAATGATATGGTCTATGATGGATCATGCTTGCCTACAAGACATTAACTTTTGAATTGAAGACATTCAGATTGTAACTATCAGAGAACACCCATTCAGGCAGCGCATTCCAGTCTAGCAGGTTTAAAAATATATAGAATAAGTGACAAACAAGCTACGGGCCACCTGATGGTAAGTGGTCACCACTGCCTATAGACACCTATAATACCAGTGGCATTGTCAATGCGTTGCCTACCTTTGAGCACAATAACACACACCACAAGACAATAAAAATAGTAGAACACAATAAAAGTAGATTCAAAAAGCTTTGTATGGATTTTCGGAATATCAACCATGAATCGGTGTAACAGTGTTCTTGCCTACACTAGCCATCTGATAGAAAAATGGGCAGGAAGGAATTAGATCATGGAGATCCGATAAACACTGATGTGTATCCCATAAAAAATATTGTATTCTTTACTGTGATCATCAGACATCCTGGCTTCCTTTATAGCTCCTTACAATATTCTCATGACATGTGAATCCTTGTATAAACAAACACTGGTCATTAAGAGACTAGCCTATCTATGCATAGCATGTTATAAACATAATCTTGGTATTCAAGTGCTCAAGTTTCTAAGAGTATACAGATAATAATGAATAGTAGGTAGCTTGTGCAAAGATTGCAAGATTGATTGAATGCGGTTAACCCGGCACTTACTTTGATTGTATTGTTCGGCTAATCGGCATACTGAGTCGACCATGAGCTCGTTCGGTTCGCAGCATTTATTGATCTTCACAGAGTGCTGTTGCTCGGACAGTTCGTTGAGATCCGTGTCTCCAACTTCAGCGAATGTTCCCGCCATGAATAGTAAATAGAAAGCTCCGAATGTTAAATACATCCTGCTTTGTTTGATGATAAAGCCGCTACATTTAGTCATCGTTATCGGGCGCGGAACGGCACAAGTATGAGTTTCGTGATTGAAAAATAGAGGTCATAATAAAGATTTTCTAGCCATTACACTTATAATATACTACTAATTTAATACAATACTTTAACTTTAATTTGTACAAAAAGCTTGTGCAACGAAACTCGGGAACTCTTGATTTGACGTTTTAGATCGTAAATTAAATCACAAAATTGACATTGACGGCCGTATCCGTCGTTGACGTTTAATTTTTTTTCGTTATTAGGTATGGCTTCAGACAGTTTGTCCATTTAGCCAGTGTCAAGTCTTCGTAAACAAATCGACATTATCAAGTTTTAGAAGATTTCTTCAAGCCAAGCAATGTAAGTCACGCTCAAGTCCATGTTACGCCCCAGTAGTTTAATGAAAACTTTTGTGTTTTTTTGGGAGCTCCTTCCAAAACCTTACCACACGGTAAATATCCCGTTAATAATCATAGAACTGTAGAATACTTCATTTTATTTCAAGTTTTTACTTACTATTAATACTACTACTACTATTCCATTCAACTTCTTAGCAAAATATGTTGTATGTAGTCTAGTCTGGTCTGTAGGGTAGTCTGCTCGAATATTCATTTTTGTATGTAGAGTTGTAGGTAAATAACTAACACGCGTTACAGTTAGCGGATAAGAAGTTTAATACTGCCTATGCTTCCGGTAGCAAAGCGCCGTTCCGTTTACGGACTAAAGCGATGTTCCTACAGGGAGTGCCTACCTACTATGGAGTTAAATTGGGGATGACAGTTTGTATGAAAATTCGTCATTTTCGAAGATATAAACGTGGAAGTTGGTACTTAAGACTTCTGTTTATAATAAAATTAAAAGTTAATTGTATCATTTTTTTAAACACATTCCCTATGGGGGTAAAAGACGGGATGAAAGTTTGTATGAAAGTTCGTACTTTTTTAAATTGGTAACGTGGAAATTGGGTATTTAGGCTTCTGTTTATAATTTAATCCAGCAGTAGGTTTTTTTTAAAATCGCGGTTAAGTCTGCATTTGATTTCCAACTTGCCGATGAGAGAGTAAGCTGTATAAGAGTTTTTGGAAATTCATCCCGTAAAGGATAGTAAATAAGGGATGAAAGTTCGTATGAGCTTCGTCATTCCCATTTCACTGATGGGACATCCCACCGGGCAAGCGAGTCGTACAGTATTAAAAATAATAAACATTTTCGGAAAACTAGGGATGTAACCAATGACTGTTTTAAAAAGGGGGAAGACGCGTGACATTTAAACATTGTATCCAATAAATATGGCTCAGGGGTGCAAGTACCGTTCTTTTAGCGATCGTCAAATTGACAGTTGAGGTCGTCAAATTCGATAATATGCCATTTTTTCAGTACTCGCTGTGATCGATTCTATGGCATTTTAGCGAATTTGACGATCGATAAAGAACGGTACTTGCACTGCTGTTTCGGCTCGAGTCAGCGGCGACGTTGACGTCTACACTGTAAACGTCAACTTCACCGCTCCATTAGACACTACACTAAACCATAGAAGTGACATTTAAAGAAAATTCAGTTAATTGTTTTTAAGTATTTACGAGTGAAAAGTAATGCCGTGAAACTTGTTTTTTGTCTTCGAACTGTTGGTGCACCTTGTGAAAACGCAGGAAGTAATTTTTGCTGCTTTATTTCACACAATTTTGACAAGTAATTCGCGTGCTATCCAAACGTCAGTTCGATTGTGACTGAAGTGGATTGTGCCCCGGAGCCTATATTGTGCGGTCCACGTCAAGAAGTTCGTCCCGTATCTTCCCCATATTTACTTACATCAATGGATGTAACATTTTCTGTAGAATAGCGGGTGAAACTGCGGGGCGCTGCTCGTAATATACTGTGTGACTGGTTAGACAGTGGAAATATTCGGGGATATCATTGTACTCATCATTATGAACAACTCTTACTATGAGTCCAACCAACCCCGAAATTGCTGAAAAAAGCTGTTCCATACAAGAAGCTCATTGATACTCAACGAAATCTATAGAACAGCTGTTTTTAGCTGTTGTTGTTTTGTTTTTTGTGTTTAGCTGTTTTTTGAGTTTTCTATGTTGGTCCCATTGTAGATATTGTTCGTAATGAGCCCTTTCGGCTTACCCTTTACGCGCAACCCAGTATAATAACTCCGTTTTACACTGCGCTCTAGCGTGCCTGCACAAGTGTGAGCAAAAACATGCGTCACGGTACAATAAATAAGCCTTCCATAATAGTGCCAAGCCACAGGCCTTTATCAATATAGACCCCGCGTGTTCACCTACGTCTCATGCTTATGGCACGATTGATGATTGATTGATGGTGATTGACGATTTGATAGCCCGTTGGTCCAGTTGGTAGTGCACCTCTACCTTCTGAGCTTGGGGGCGTGGGTTTGATTCCCACCTAGGACAAACATTTATATGATGAACATTTGTGTTTGTTCTATATCTGGGTGTTAATATCTATTTAAGTATGTATTTAAAACTATATATATATATGTGTATATATATCAGTCTCGCCATATCAAAAGCTTTGCTTAGTTTGGGGTCAGATGACCGTGTGTGCAAAAATGTCCCGAATATTTATTTATTTATTTTATTTATTTACGTCTTAAGTTGGATCAAAGATCCAGCTAGCACGCTGCATAATTAAGTTAGATCGCCGTAGTCTTGGCAGTAGCACGTCAAACGTCAATACAAAAATTTCCAATTACGCCATTGTTTCCAATACCACTACTAAGTGACGTCAATAGTAAGTATAATGCGTTCTCTGTCTAGCAAGAAATTAAAATATCTTCCTTAATTTTGAACACCTTAAATTTTGTTTTCAGTTATCGGCTCTATATTTTATGGTCAACTCTTTAATAAGATAATAAAAGAAACAATCAGGTCACCAGCGGCCTTATTATAGAAGTTTGATTGTGATCGAGATTGTATGCCGTCCCGTTCGCATCTACTTACTCGCTCCACGTGCGTAAGTGAGATGGCACGCGATCACGATCACAATCCGAATCACGATAAGACATCTATAATAAGGCATCAGGTCATCAGGTCGATTGCCTATTGCTCTCATAACATCATAGTAGGATTAGTAGGTAGAGGTACAAATAAAACTAGCCAACTGCGAGTTGGGCTAGTTAACTATTGAAGTTTAAAAAAAGATTGTTGAATCCAATCCCCAATGAAAAAATCTTTCGGTTTTACTTATATACATAATTATTGTTATTATTTCTTAATTAATCCGCCGTAACATTACATTATTCTGTGAAAATTTCAACTGGCTATCTATTACGGTTCAAAAGATACAGCCGTTAAAATATAGGACAGACAGACATCGTAGGCTTAGTAATAGGGTCCCATTTACCCCTATTGGTGCGGAACTCTAATAATGTGGCACGCTGGGTTTAATGCAAGTTGACGTGGTCGCGGGATCTATCGAGACAAATGTCTGTTGTGCAAGGTGATCACAAGACCGGTTGTTCATGTTGTATTTTGCTTTTCTTGTTTAGTCTCTTCTATGGCACCTTAAGTTTGTCCGGCACGAGATTCTAGACATTAAATATTTATTCACCATCATCATCATCATCAGCCAGAAGACGTCCACTGCTGAACATAGGTATCCCCCTTTAACGTACACACTGAACGACAGCCTACCTTTTGCATCCACTGGATGCCAGCAACTCTCACAATGTCGTCGGTCCATCTAGTGGGAGCCTACCTACGCTGCGTCTTCCGGTTCGTGGTCTCCACTCAAAAATCTTTCTTCCCCATCGGTTATCGGTTCTTCGAGCAATGTGGCCTGCCCATTGCCACTTCAACTTGCAAATTTTACCGGATTATATATTTATTACTAACATGTTTTTTGATATGTATTAGGTACCATAGAATAGGTATAAAATATTAGCATTAGTTACTACTAGATATGCACGTATGTACAACTGAGAGCTACCGTGGGTACTTGTACTATTATGCCTTCTGTGCCGTGGGTCGGATGACACGCAAAATTGTAGTTCCCGGTTCTTTATCCTATAATAGGAACCGTTAAGCCGTTAATTTAATATTTACATATTACCTATAAAGAAACCGCAAGAGCTAAGAACCCAAGCTCTACGGTGGAAGTATTAGAAAGGTCGTAAAGCCACGAGTAACTTTTAGGGAAAGTGCAACATCGACAAAGCCTAAGCCACCCACGCCAATGTTGCCCCTCCGGCGTCAATATAACGCAAGGAAGTTTTACATAGTTTAGGGTATATACAAGATCTTTGATATAACGCAACCTTTATGCAGCCTATTTAGTGGGTGGCAAGTCATCACCCGCCACAATATCTTGATATTAGGCATAATTTGCTGGTGCCGTACCTCATACCATATACCAGTTTAACACCATTACACACCACACCATACCATATACCACTCACCACAATAGAACAGAATTTTTCAGTAACAAAAATAAAAAATGAGTAAGCAAAAACTCCGTTTTTGCGTTAAGCGTACAGTGAAAAAGTGGGTGAAACATGGAGACATTTAAACACGAAGCCATACATGTTGCATGTCGGTCGCCTTGCACAGCTTGTGCCCTGTTCTGCCCCAACAACTGCCTACTGTACTACAAGGTAATCATCATCCATCGTCATTTCAGCCGTAGGACGTCCACAGCTGGACATAGGCCTCCCCCATCGATCTCCAAAAGGGCCGGTTGGAAGCGGCCTGCATCCAGCGTTTTAGCCTTACCGGTCCGTGGTGTTCAATCGAGAATCTTTCGGCTCCATCGGTCATCTGTTCTGCGTGCTATGTGCCCTGCCCCCTGCCACTTCAACTTGCTAATCCGGTTGGCTATGTCTGTAACCGTTCGTCTACGAATCTCCTCATTTCTGATTCGATCTCGTAGAGAAACCCCGAGTATATAGCCCTCTCCATAGCTCGTTGTGCGACTTTGAGCTTGCTTATGAGGCCCATAGTGAGAGACCATGTTTCAGTGGATATGGCACGGTTAAGTGGCTGCAAGGTAATAATTAGTTTTAATAGGTCTGAACAATATTTATAACAAGTAGGTATAAACTGTAATAAAAAAAAAACACAGCTGAACAGGTTTTCTTGATTAAGAACAAGTTTGTCAGTTTCTTGTGTTTTCAGTTAAGAACACTAAGCCAGTTTTTAAACAAAAAAATTAATCAAAACCCATACAGCCGTTTAAGGCCTACACCACAGACAGACACACATATATACGTGTTGAGCTTATAAAACCCCTCTCATTGCGTCGGGGGTTAAAAAAACACGTGATTAGAAACAATTATATTTAATCATGCGATATGTAACATCTCTCATATTCACCAATTAGCATCTTTAGTATTTACAGCACGTAAATTCTAATAAATTAATAAAAATTTGGCGACAGTGACTTAACTTTATGCTTATGGCACAAAAAACTTAACTTAGTATAAGTATGACACAATAATAAATATTTATATGTATTACATTTTCTGTATTATGGTTATTTTATTTCAGTTATTTTGATTTAAAAACCAAACTACTGAACCGATTTTGAAGATATTTCTATGGGACCAATTCAAAAGTATATCCTTACAAATAAAAACAGAATTTTCAAAATTTACTTTATAAATGACCGAGTTCTGGAGTAACTACATAAAAAACAGCCGAATTAATAACCCCCTCCTTTTTTAAGTCGGTTCAAAACAAATAAAATTTATAGTTACAAATTAATCATGTACCTAATACTTGCTCATTAAACACAATCAATAAAATAACATTCTTGATAACATTACATCTGACCTCTAACGAGCCCAAAGATCGGTAATTAAGTAAGAATACCTACATATTTACTTATCTTCCATATTATGTTAAACTAATTTGATCATAAGTTATATATGTATAGAGATTGAAAATATTGTTGAGATTCATTTAATTGACATCGATTCATATTGCTCCATAAGATTGTTGAGATTCATCTAATTGACATCAAGTAATATTGTTAAAAAATAATTTCATGGTTAAATATCATGATTAATTTGATTGACATCTAATTATATTTGTAAAATACTAATTTTGAGATTCATTCAATTGGCAATAATTATTGACATCAATTAATATTGCTCCATAATATTTTAGATTCTATAAAAGTAAACACCCAACTTGATGCAACTCAAATATGCTTGTAATATATTAGAAAAAATATATATATTAGCAAGTATAATTGTAAAAGAAATAGTTACCCAAATATATTTATCTATATGTGGGCTTTTTGGATCATACAATAATAACTAAAAGACTACTCTTATGATAATTTGACTTAAAATGCTAAGTTAGGAATGACTTCACTGCAGTCTTCGCTTCGGCAATATTTACAGACTATATTTTGTGTGACTCGTATAATTGATATCAGTTGAGTCTGACCTCGGTGGTGTCATCCGCCAGGATAGCCTGATCATCCGTGTCGTCGTGGGGGCTCAGTTTCTCGGCCAGGGGACGGGTAATCGGAAGGCAGCAGTTCTCTCGAGCTAGCCCCTGGACCGCGCGCTTTCTTAGAACTACCAGTAGGAAGAATATCACCACTCCTTGCAAACAGTTGAAAGTGTCCATTATTTTCCTGAAAAATACGGAAGGTACTGTTTAAACCACAAAACATATATGAGTAATATTATTAAGTTGACAAAAAAACGGAGATGCAATAAAAAACATAAAACATACGAAATCATATAAAATAGAGACTCTAATTTTATTTATGAGTAGCTAGGACTAACTTTCCTGCTTATCCAGGATACAAAATGACTTATGACCATCTCCATGACGCACACAGTATACCTACTTGTGAAATTTCATCAAAATCCGTTAAGCCGTTTAGTTGTGACAAACTGATAGACCTTTGGCTTTTGACTTTAAAACATTAGTGTAAAGTACAGTGTGAAGTATGATACCTTTGAATATAAATTCCTAACTACGAAATGTATACTAAAAATATTATAGATAATTGGAAAAAGAAAAATCCATATACAAATAGTATTATCTTACCAAATAATGTGCGATTCACCATGTGCAAAGCTTGCAATTTCAAATATCCAGGAGATTCCCATCACTAGGAATAACTTCAAAGATAAGAGGAACCTGAAATACAGAAAGGTACGAGATATAAATAACTAGCAATTTAAAAAAAACCGACTTCAAAATGAGTAAATACGCAATTTCATTTACTGGACGACAATTTTTTACTAGTTATTTTGATTTAAAAACTTACATACTGAACCGATTTTGGTTAAATTTCTATGGGACCAATCTGAAAAAATATCCTATCAAATAAAAATAATTTTCCAAATCGGTTTATACATGAAAAATATACAACCTAATTGAGAATCCCGTCTTTTTTGAAGTCGGTTATAAACTGGCGATAAATGAAAGGGTCGATGAGTCATACTCATACTGATTTGATTCTAAACAGAGCGACAAGTGTTTGACCTCTTATCACAGATATAATAATAATATGATAGCCCGTTGGTCCAGTTGGTAGTGAACCTACCTTCTGAGCTTGCGTGTGGGTTCGATTCCCATCTAGGACAAACATTTATGCGATGAACATTTGTGTTTGTTCTATATCTGGGTGTTAATATCTATTTAAGTATGTATTTAAAACTATATATGTATGTATATCAGTCTCTGGCCGCCATATCACAAGCTTTGCTTAGTTTGGGGTCAGATGACCGTGTGTGCAAAAATGTCCCGAATATTTATTATTTATTAATACAGTTATTGTCGTTTAGCCATGTTGAAGGCGTTTGAGCGCCTGAAACTTCTGATACTGGGGGCCAGCCCTAGTAAACTCAGCCTATACTAACCTACTAGATAGGTACTTACTTAGAGATTTGAACCGTTTCTCGCTCGACAATCTTGCAACCATACTTATAAAGATCTTTAGAAGAAGTCTCGCTCGAAGGGGAAACAATCTTGCAACCATACTCACTATAAAAATCTTTAGAAGAGGTCTCGCTCGATAGGGAACAATCTTGCAACCATACTCACTATAAAGATCTTCTTTAGAATAGGTCACGCTCGATGGGGAACAATCTTGCAACCATACTCACTATAAGATCTACTTTAGAAGAGGTCTTGCTCGATAAGGAACTAACTTGCAACCATACTCACTATAAAGATCTTCTTTAGAATAGGTCTCGCTCGATAGGGAACAATAATCTTGCAACCACCTTAACTAAAAGATCTCCTTTAGAAGAGGTCTCGCTCGATGGGGAACAATCTTGCAACCTTACTCACTAAGAACTACTTTAGAAGAGGTCTTGCTCGATAAGGAACACACTTGCAATCGTTGTTACTATAACAATCTTCTGTAGAAGATATTGACAAGAAATCATTAATTTATTACTCTGCCAAACCATAAAAAACTTACTTGTGCTTGAGGTTATTTAAATTGTTGACTTCGTATTTCCTGGTTTGCTTCCAAAGGTTATACGAAGACATCATAAACAGGATGACATTCGCTGAAATCAGCACTGCGATCGGCCCGTAAAAGAAAATCCAGGTCTCGGTCCTTCCTAAAATAAAAAAGGAATACATTTTCATCTCCAACATCGAAAAGTCTTGCGGATCTTGCGGCATTATGGTTGGCGTATCTCTCGCTAGGTGGCTCTGTCAGTCTGATTCACTATGAAAGAGTTACACAATCCACCTTCTCCATCATCAGATCAGTTTAATGTCACCAAATTATTGTATTGTTATCTCCCAGGTGATCTTGTGGAATATACCATTTGTTAATTAGTAAGTCAGTTATTTAAAAATAAAGCTAATAAGAATAGAAGTATATAATTTAGAAGAATTTTTTTTTATGACTACTATCGTTTCCTATATAAACAAAGTATCAATTTCTTACATGTTGTATTGGTAATATTAATAATGTTGACAAAAAAATATGTATTAAATGACAAAGGTCTGAAAGGACACGGACCTGGAGGTCCGTGAAGATGCACGACAAATAAAAATATAAAACTTACATGCCCCTTTACAACTGCATCAAAAGTTCAGACAATTTAAGTAAAATCGTGCTTCAGGATACAAAAGAAACCATTGAATAAACTAGTCCAAGGATGGCATAATAGCCACGAATAAATAATAGTACACACAGGTGTGTTAAATAAAACAATAGGAAGTAAATACTAACCGCTGAACCAGCAGCTGTTCTGCCCGAAGCCAGGCTTATAATGATCGCCTTCCGCGAAATTGGTGATGAGACAGACGACCAGAAGCAGCAGGGTACTGCCCCAAGCGTAACAGCTGTATAGGAAGTACTGCTTCCTTTCGGTCTTCTTCATGTAGCTTGAATCACTGTAAATGTCACATTTTATAACGTTTAGTTACTAAGGAGTAAGGACGCAAATTTAATTACGGTATAGTCACAGTAGGGTTCTCTGCCATAGGTATATAAAGAAGAAGCTGAAGAAGAAGAGAAGCTGATATCTGATAACGGGAAAAGAACGTGTTTTTGAAAATTTATTCTTTTTATTATAATTAATCGAGTTTGTGATATAATGCCAAAGTTTTGTATTGATACATATCAAATAGATACATTATATTTTATTTTTTATTATCTAAAAACAAGTTTCTATTAAAGTTATATGATTATTTACGGGATATTTACCGTGGTAAGGTTGTGGAATGAGAATGGTTGAGAATGGTTGTTGTAGTTGTGGTTGTGAATGTGAATGAGTTTCTATTAATTAAAAAAATGCGTTGTTAACTGTTGAGAATTTCCTTCGCTAAGGAGACAATCATCATCATCAGCCAGAAGACGTCCACAGCTGAACATAGGCCTCCCCTTTAACCTCCACACTGAACGACAGCCTGCCTTTTGCATCCACTGGATGCCCGCGCGCGGCTCTCACAATGTCGTTGGTGCATCTAGTGGGAGGGCTACCGATGCTGCGTCTTCCGGTTCGTGGTCTCCACTCCAGAACCTTTCTTCCCCATCGGTTATCGGTCATCGGTTATCTTCGAGCGATGTGGCCTGCCCATTGCCACTTCAACTTGCAAATTTTAACAGCTATGTCGGTGACGCTGGTTCTTTGGCGAAACCAAACTAAGGAGACAACCTTGAGTGCATTAGCCATGTCATGGTGACACTTAGAATAGGTTACCATAATTCAATGCGTATACAACATTTCATGTCTGTACTGCTAACCATTGAGAAGTTCTCTACCCTAAATACAGCAACCGTGTCTTAGTAAAACCTTAAACCCGGCTATCATAATAAAATGTGTACACAAAATTTCGTGTCTGTGCTGTTGACCGTTGAAGAGTTCCTTTATCTGGAGCTTATCCTGGATGTCGATTCAGGTCATGCTTACCATAAAATGCATTATTATGGGAACTGAACCAACATAAATTCAATTCCGTAGGATAAGAGAAAGTGGTTCCAATTCAGTTTGCAATATTTGACCCAAACAAACAATAAACTAACATGCAAACATGAGTTTAATAAAAGCTCGCAAAAAGTATGAATACTCACAGAACAGAGCGGTACATATTTATGCATATCACATTCATCCAGAAGAAAGTCGCCATCATCCATGAGTAGACGAGAAAACCTGGAAAAAGTACAATGATTATTCTAATCAGTCAAGGATTAATAACAAATACATATCGAGTCGACGTCGAGTCTAATACAAAATTCACAAACAAATATCCTGAGTTAACCCACAAATATTTTAAATATTATATTTTAGAAATACTACATGTACTATTATTTCTTCTGTGGAAATACCAACAAAATAAGTTAGATATTAAAATTATGTCTAATAAATATATACTAAACGCATAGGAATCTATTATTTAAAGAAGTCCTATAATATAATTAACAACAACTATACCTACCTACAAACGAAACATAAAACTAAACTAATTGGAGATCGTTTATAGTATCTATAGGCAATGAAGGCCTAATACCTACTCGTAATTCAAACTACCTATTTCTAATTTCGGCAACGTGCCTAAAATACTGGTTGCTGGATTGCGGAGGTTTACTTTCTGCCCAAAATACTATTGTGAACTATAAAGAGTCGATCTATATATCTACTATACAGGCCAGCATTTTGGTCACAAACAGAACCTGAAGATTCCCAGACAGATTATCAGGTTTTTTTTCGTGATAACATGCCTATGTTACTGGCAGGGATTTCCCTATGGCAGGGATTCGCATGTGTCGATATCGACCCCTTGGGGTCGAAATCGGTTACCCCAGGGTCGACTTGAACGAAAACTGATTTTGGGGGTCGACGAGGCCTAAAAAGCGACCCATATATTTTGTTAAATTTTGATGAGTAAATGACGTCAAGTTTACTCACTTAACCAACCGGTAAGTTTTTAAATTGGTAAGTATTTTGTATCAATAGAAAAAAAATAGTGATATGATTTTTAAAGTAATTTAGCTATGGTTCTGAAGTATCAGTTCATTTTGGAAAAGGGGTCTCTTGCCCAAAATAGTTTGGGAATCCCTGTCAAAAAAACTTTCTGTACTTAATAAATCTTACCAGTGATGGTGCAAATTTCGCCTCTAAAACCCGGGCTCAGCTGCAACACACCCAAAGATAGGAATCCTAAAGCCATGCTCACACACATACACATGTAGCATAGACCTTGCAGATCTCTAAAAGTAAAAAAAATATATAAGTATACCTTGTTATTCATCAGTCCAATCAACGTTAACAAATTACAGGGTTATTGAAAATTTGCTAACAACTTTTGTTCCATAACTTTTAATAATTCGTCGCTTTACGCGGTTTCAAAAGAGATTGAGTATGAAGCTCGGCCAAAATTTATGAGCCGGCTCGAGAGTAAAAAAATATATTATGTTGTGCATTTTGCAGGTCTCGCACAAATGCAAAATAATGCATAATTTTTTTCATATAATCCTATTTTTTCAGTTATATTAGGTGAGTCGCAAGCGCAGTCCGATGTAAATAAAAGTATTGGATGCTAATTTCATGATTTTGATCATGAATTTTTGAATTTCATGATGTTAAATTCGATCGTTTTGTTCGACTGGATGTTCACAGATAGAAACGTTTCGCTGAGAAACTACTCAAAAAATCTAATTTCAATTTACTCACCTCATTTGCGGCAAGTACGTGTAAACAGCCAGGGTGGCGGCGAGGAAGAAGACTGAGATAATCGTCAAAATTCCACTGGTCTCAATATCATTAACTGTTCTGGTGAGTTGCTCAAAACAAACCAAGGCTACCGGTATCACACCCAGATCTCTTTTACTTTCGTTCCGGTACATACTTCCAATACAGTATCTGTAAAAAGGAAATTGTTATTATATTAATTTCACATAGACTTTCCTTCCCTTAATTCGACCCTTTCGCAATATCTCTTAGCGAACCTTTATATCTCAACGGAATGGGAAAAGACAAGTGCAAACGGCTCAACTAATTGAGCCTCGCAGTAGAGCCTAGGGTCCGAAACGATCTACCTGCCAAATTTCAGCTTCATAGGTCAAGTAGTTTTAGACATTTCAAGATGAGTCAGCGAGTGAGCGCTTTTTTAATTTATATGTAGGCATTAAAATCGTTTTGAGTGATATTTTGAAGATACTCAAAGATTGAATCAATCGGAGAATGTGCTAGCTATACTGAGCCATACCTATATCAAGTGTTTCTGATGTATCAATGATGGCTTGGGTAGATGATGGCAGTGGAGAAGCACACAATACACACCCCAAGCGAGACGACAGGACAGAGATATGAGAATCAACTTACTGGGAAACGTCTTCGACGAATGTAAAACCAGGTGAGTCCAGCGTGGAGACCTTGTCTCCATTGAGGACGATGTCTTTAAGCACCATACGCCCGTTGGTACAGTTCATCTTCATGACTTGCTTGTCTCCGCAGATGCCCCTGCCTGTTATGATCTCGCCATTTTCACAGCATTGCTGCTTTTCTGACGCATACGTCAAAATTGCGCTGCTGCTGATTACGAAGAGCCATATCAATTCCTGAGAAAGATACATTACACCTTTTTACAATATTGCCCAAAAAAGGACATATATATTTAGGGTTCATGTATGTATGTGGGTATCATAATTCCATCATAACTTCTGAACGCCTTAACCTATTTTGATGGGTATTTCGAGTGGTATCGGTAGAATTCTTACATTATCCCGAGTGACATAGGCCATATTATGCACATAGACACACATATGCACACATGCATATTATGGACACAATATAAAACAACAATCGATTTTTTTCTCAAAAAAATCTGACCTAATTGATTGCTATCGTCCAAAACTTGTTCCTAAATATATATTAACTTTACTATAAAATATACAATAGTTTACTTGAAATAGCCGTTTGAGTGACGAAGCGGCGCGATAGAAAAATTTATGAGTTATTCGGCCATCGTGTTTTTTTATTTTATTTATGTAGCTTGTTATGTGTGTTTTGTTTGAGTCTACTTTTAACTCGACGCGGCGACGTTAGAAAATGTATGTATGTAGGTATACGTAGTACATATAATTATGTCAATGGTAGGTAGCATAATTCCAAGACTACCCAAAATGCAAAAAAGTGATAATTGCAAATTTGAAATTCACTTCGTCAATTATGCGATTATATTTGTTTACGGTTATTGCTATAGGTTGCTTGGTGCTAGTGGCGCCAGTGTCTACCTATTTTAATTAGGTTTTTGCAATGTATACGATAATAGCTTTGCGATTTGTCGTGCAACTGTCACAAGTCAACTTCAAATATGCGATTATCGCTGTTCTGACTACATGTCTCTATGTACTCATGATGTCGTATTTAAAATTCGTAACCCTGATAGCACAGCACAAGCGAATACGTAATTTTCGAATAAATATCTACCTACCACAGAAAAGAGAAGGTTTTCTTCTTCTTTTTTGTGGTACTTACTAGTTTCTTTCAAGACAATGGAGCGATGCGTAAAAAAGAGCCGTCAACACATTATTTTAATAAATAAAAAATCACAAATATAGATTCTACAATACTTAGCGGTAACTTATATATTTTTTTATTTTATGTGTTGGGGGTGTCTCTGGTTTTGCTGTTTCGATGGCACGTGGGCGTTACCAGGGAGGTGTGAGATAATTCTGAATCAGTGTACGATGAGAAATATTGTTCTCCTGTTGATTAGCGAACTAGGTCGGTTCAATCATTGATCGGCCGATGATATGTAAAGGGGCTAATGTAATTACGTCTTTGAGGTTAAGGTTGCGAATTTATTTATGGCCCGATTTATTCATGACTTCACGATTTTACCTGTGATGTTCACGTTTTATTAACACTTTCCAGTATAATAAATATAATAGTACATTTTTACCCAAAAATTAAAATCGTTATCATGGTAAATGGGTGAAATTAAATAAACGGGAGTCGCCCCCTAATGTTGTACCTTTAGAGGTGGAATATTTACTTCATTTAATTTAAATATAAGCACTGGATATAATCTTTTCAGTAAAAAATAAAAGTAAAAAAATAAAATGATGCCTATGTTAGAGTATTGTCAAAATCATATATTAGCTTAGTCGTATTTAGTTACGTTTAGCTTCGTGTAACATACATAATACATACATAGAAGTATGAATTGTTATTTTAGGTTCCTTATTTTATTCAAGTCGGTTGAAAAGTATCCTGTCCATCCATAATATATGATGTATAGTATCTCCTTGCAGAGTTCTATAAGGATGCTTAAATCGATTAGTTGTGCAAAAATACATACAGACTTAGAATAACTACTCAGAGAAGGTAGGTTTCCAAACAACGCCTTCTCAAAACGTAAGCTACAAATTCGCTTTGTAGCTTACGTTTCGATTGGTATTTTAAACGATTTAAGCAAGAAAATTAATGGATTACCTGTGGAATGTCACACCATAACTCTTATGCTGCTTTTCTGATTTGTTGTGGTACGATTTCACCGCGCAAATTGTCATAGTATATTTTTTTTTGGAACCATATATGGCACCATTTGAATGGCTTAAATTTTGCGAATTTTACTTGGTTTCTTTGTACAGTTATTCTAAGCATACAGATAAATTAGTTATCAGATTTATAATAATATACTTTTCACGCCCTTGGTCATAAAAACATCAATGTTTTATGTAGGTACCTATGTTCATTTTGATGAAAGTTATTAAGATATGCAATCACTTATCTCTAGCGGGTATACGATTTGTTGACTAGTAATAGATCGTATCTCCAAGGCGCGTAATATATACAATAGACTTACTTTTTCCTCAACACTGATCGGACACAAATTTGGACCAATCCTTTATTTACTGTTTGTGAATGAACAACCGTCATCAACGCCGCCAAAACATAAACTTCCTAGAAATTTCAATGATTTTGGCCTTGTCAGTAGTAATTAACTAGCGCGGGGAAATACACATCTCATTACGATGTCAATATGCGTTGAGCATACACAACAAGCATCGCGAAAGGAAATGCTCACATGACACGAGCATTATGTTCAACAAGAGCATTCTCGCGAAACTTCGAATTTTGCTTCGAACATTAAAATTTGCGAAATAACTTTTGAAAGCCTTTCGAAAGAATGATAAATGTGTGAAAAATAAAACAAAAAGGTACACTTTTAAATTAGCCGATTTATAGCGGGTATTTTATGGTGGACCCGGATATGTCCTAAAACTGCGACCAGAAACATCGGAGGATGGGCAGCAGCATCCTATTAGAACACACTGAACGGGACCCCCCCTCCCCCCTATGTATGGTCAATTGAATAAAAACAAATAATTAAATACGGTTCACAATAGGCCATCGTGCAGGTGTTTGATTTGTTATAAATGACGAACTTATTGAAAAAAATAATGAAATGTAATACACTTACTGAAGAAACTAATTAAATTGGCTAGTAAAGGTCTGAGATATAAACGTTTAAAGTTTTTGTTTAGATTAGGAAGTCTGTCCCTTTCCTGCAAGGTGAGTGTCAGTTTGGATTTTCTATAGCGTACTCACAAGTGACGTCAATAGTAAGTATCAAAGAAAAGTTTTTTTTTTGTTTAAATTAGAACGGCTGTCAAGACATTTTTGTAAGAAATTTGTTGTAGCCAGTTGCACCCATATAAACGAAACGCCAGTCATTCGAAATCAGTTAGCAACTGTGATGCGGACAAAGAACTTTGAGACCTAACCCAAAAAGGTAAGGTCCAAGTTCTTTGGATGCGGAGTTCGAGGCATTGACATAAATAAGGTTCTGTCATAATGCCTGGCGTGCTGGCGACGCAAAATCGCAAAATCTATTCTTAGCGGAACTCTAAACCCCATAAGGAATGTACTTGCCTAATTTTAGATTCGTAATCACAAAACTCTTAAAAAAAAAGCCTCTTTTTTCTTCCTTAATCCGTCTTTTTGGTATTTTTTAAAAATACAGTTTTTATTTATTTCATATCATTCACCTGAATACCAAATTTCATGTCCTTAAGATCAAAAACAAAGGACTTTCATACAAACTTTCAACCTCCATTTGCCCCCCTTAATTCGGCCCTTTCGCAAAATCCTTTCTTAGCGGACATCTCATAAGGAATCTACTTGCCAAATTTCAGCTTCATAGGTCAAGTGGTTTTCGAGATTTCGTGTTTAATGAGTGAGTGAGTGAGTAGATGAATTTCGCTTTTATATAGATTATATTATATTTTCTTATTATAATTATTATATTATATTATCTATTTTGTTATGGTGATCGATTCTAATTAAGGCCAGCTTGTTTGATAATAAATAAAATAAAAATGGTCCGGTAGCATATTGGCGAAGATAACGCGTAATACACAAAAATACAAAACCGTCTTATTTTAAGTAGGTCGAAATTAAACAAAACTACCAAAATGTGGAAAGAGCTATCTTCCACGGTGTTTCCGAGAAGCTACAACATGGGGTTCTGCAAAAGACAAGTCAATCGAGTCCTAAAGGGTCGGCAACGTATTTGTGACGCCTCTGGTGTTACAAGTATCCATAGGCGACGGTGATGCTTACCATCAGGCTGCCCGTCAAAAAACCTATAATTTTGTTTTAAGTTTTACTTAGCATAAAAAACCTAATCTGTTAATGTGGTAAAAAGTGTATTTTGTGTCTTATCGTGCAAAAAACGTGTAATAATGAGAAGTTAATGAGACCGATCGGGTTAAAATTCGATAAAATTATCTTATTGTACCAGAGTACCTATCTGCCGCTATGAGGTCATACACCACACGCACTATTATCAAGTGGACAGATATAACAACATACATAATATCTGCAATGAAGGGATATCCATTCTGCGAGCGTAAAACTTTCCTTATGATAAACAAATTATCCTTTACAATAACCGACTTCAAAAAAACACAAAACACAAACATTGTGCCACTGCAAAGAACAAAAATAATATTTATAGACGGATTTTGAAGTTGGGCGGGAACTATTACAAATTTATTTAAATCTTCAAAATTTATTTGTAGTTATTTGTGTAGTCGTTGTATAAATATAATTTTTGTTCTTTGCAGTGGCACAATGTTTGTGTTTTGTGGTTTTTAGAAATTTTAGTGATACAACATTACGACCTATTTACACATCCATGCATGCAAGCGTACTACTACTCTTATGAACTACCAATATTTTAAATACGAAAGCGTGTTTGTTTGTATGTTCCTCTTACACGCAGCGTCAGGGTAAAAGATCGATGTGAGAAAATTTGAGGGCCGTAGTGTGACAAACGATACTTTTATCCAGGAAAATGTACGGGTCCTGAGGGAAAGTCCATACGGGTGAAAACGCGGGCGCAGCTAGTTAATTTCATGTCACTCTTTGGCCCTCCAACTATCCATGCAAAAATAACATCGATCCGTCGCTCTGTTGCTGCGTGAAAGTAGGGTTACCAGATGGAAAATTTAAAAGTCCGGAGTAAAAGCCTTATTTCCATTTGAAAATCCTGAGATTTTGTCGCAATTTACAAACTTTCTCGCAATCGTAAATTACAAGCGTGTGGAAAAAATCAAAATATCATTGGTTTTTCACTTAAATAAATAATCTGATACTTTATATTATAAAAAAAAATATTTTTTGTTTTTGTAACTTTGTAATTAAATAGATCTGAATAATCTACTCTATTTTATTTCCTGATATTTACAAAATCCCGCAATTCTGAAAAAAAGTCTAAAAATCCTGAGATCTCAGGACAAATCCTCAGATATGGCAACCCTACGTGAAATATGAACAAACAAACTAACTTACCAACCAACAAGTTCACCTTCGCATTTACAATATAATTATAGTACATATGTTAGGTAGTGAGTGTGGTTATGATATTTTGTACTACAACATGGAACGTTGCGTATAAACAAATGTTTTTATGGTCTATCGGGACTTATCTCTTATTCCTTATTTAGGTAAAACCGTTTTTTTTTCGCTTTCTACAATGATATTGAAACCGTCAGGGGAAAATACTTAGACTGAGCTTAGAGTAGGGTCTATGGTGGTAGTAGTATCTAATAGTATCTTTAGTGCTGGGGATCACCGGGAGTCGAGATAACGCTATCGTCATTTGAGGAAGCACTCGTAAAGTTCTGGCTTAGAATAAATCGGCTACTGAACTAAGCCGCCGCTTATCAAATTTTATTGTGCATCTGCATGCTATGCTATTGCATGTATTATATCTGATTAGCAGTGTCCCGCGGATTTACCCGCTAGTCTACAGGTACAGTTTGTTTTTTTGGGATAAAGGGTAGTGTGTGTTTAAGGGTGAAGCGCTTGATTCCATTTTTATTGTGCGAACTGCTAGCTGCGAAGTGCATTTATGGAATGCACTGCCTGAATAGGTGTCTTCAAATCACGAGTGAATCGGTTTCTTTTAGTCAAGCGTGCTCCATAGTAGACCACATCATCGCTTAACATCAGGCGCTTTAGCGGTCAAAGGCAAACTATTATTTAATTTAAAAAATATAAGCTACCTACATAAAAAAATTCGTTCTAATCCGTTGAGTGCGGACAAACACACACTTATATACAAACTTGTAATATTAATATAATATTTTTAGTTATATGATTTTTTTGATCCGGTTTTTCGAGTTAGGGTTCAACTAGGCGGCAATAAACTCCACCGCGCAGCCGAGTTGACCCTATTTTATTTTACCTATGCGCGTCAGTGAGAATGACAAGACCGAATTGAGAAGTCGACAATGAGTGTATTTTCTTTGATCTTACAATTATAAATACGATGAAAATGCTAGAATCATAGAATTAGTTATCTGATCAGAACATCATACAATGACTAAAAAAATTCATTTGTAAGAAACATACCATACATTTATCCTTATCGCCCTTCTTTGTTCGTTCTATGAGTAACTATCAGTTAAAATTTACTTTTGTTTTTGAATGCTTATCGTCTTGCACTGCTATTAAAATTATTACATAAAGGAACGTAGGAATTGTTTATAATCTTAGGTAATTGCACTCGAATTTCATTCATTTGACATTCCATATAAAACGTAAACAGATAAATTCTGCCCGAGGTGTCGCAGCACAGCGCGGATTTGCACATCTTATATTTAAATGAACCTAAATTTAGACGTTTATGAACTCAGCTGCGACATTGTATTAAACTTGTATTTCACATTGGAATAAAGCATGAAGGTAGAACGCGGAAAAGTAATCAACAAAAAGGCTACATATATTTAGTAAAAGTAGAATCTTAGAATAGTTACTGATAGTAAAGTCATAATAAAACACGTCATTTCAATACTTATCTAACCAGTTTCATATATCACTCGTGATTTTAGCAAAACTATAAGATTTACCCTCATTAATCATGTGATAAAATTTCGAAAAACAATGCTGACTGAGATTACGCCCAAAACTCTTGAAACTATGTAATAAACGTTACACGAGTAAATAATAGCGATATGTTGACCAATTTACGATTCATTTGTTTTATCTAGGTACATATCGGATGGCATGCAACGCAGCGTGATTACAACTAGGTACATAGAAACCGCCTGCCGAAACAAAATGTACTAAAATTGCGCATCCTGAATTGTAACAATATTTCTGCACCAAATCCTTGCCAATTTAAGGAATCTAATTTTAAAATATTTCCAAGAAACACGTCTACGCCCTTTAATCTACCCCCAATCGCAATTTAATCTTTTTCCATTACGGTTCAACGAAATTAGTAGACCTCATTGTGACTTAAACGTATTTTATATTAATATGGATGGACTCACCTTCATATTAACAATATTCTGAACACAAGTATTAACTACGTGGTTGTTTAAAGAGGACTGGTATAATCACCCCACGCCGGCTGCTTCCCGAGTGAACTGCCAATGCCGCGACCGGCTAGTGACGTGCACTTGGACACACTCGTATTCGATTTACAATTATAAGTCGATTTTGTTAATTAGTCTGATTCGTCGTTCGACGTCAAGTATTTACATTGTCTGGGTCACACGTAAAATATATTCCATATTACTAAACTCGGCCCAAGCGCTCATTTACTCTGACATCTGTAATAACATTGTAAAAGGCTAAATTAAATAATTGTTAATTGCTAAGGGTGCTCCATCGTAGACCGCATCATCGCTTGACAAATCCTGTTGCAGACCATGCGAATTACAAGTTGCAAGTAGCTACTACACATCGTCTGCAACGTTTTGCTTAGTGCAAGTGGTAGTGGAAGAGGTTAGTAGCACTTCCACTGAGCAAAACGTTGCAGACGATACGTAGTAGCTACTTGCAACTTGTACTTCGCATGGTCTGGAACGGGCTATAAGTGAGCTTGAGGGTCACACGCAAGACTTTTACAAAAAAAAAAATACTTTTGATATTAAACGTATATCGGTTACCTGCACTGCAGTCTTACGTTCAAAAATCTAGCGAAATAGTTCTGAGCTCGTGATTTTTTTTAGCTTTTTACAATGTCATTGCAGCTGTCAGAGTAAATAAATGCTAGGACCAAGTATAAATAAGTAAAACTTGCATATTTATTTGTTACTGCGATCGCGCCTCTAAAAATGTAAGTATACATATACAAGTGCCGGTTTTCGGGGGCGGAAAATCAATCTGGGTCTTATCTGAGTGTTTTTTTCAACTTGACTCCGTTTGAATGAATCTGGATGTGATATATTTTTGTATGATGTATTATTTTCCTGTATGACAGCGGATCCTGACAATATCGGACCGCTTCTAGTAAATAATAAACATGTAGTACTTTTAAACTCCGACTCAAAAACAAGTTTAGACAAGTTTAACGTGTGTATCTGTATGTCTGTCTGTGGCATCGTAGCTCCCAAACGGCTGAATCTATTTTGATTGAGTTTGTTTTGTTTGAAAAGTGACTTGATCGAGGTTCTTAGCTATGATTCAAGAAAATCTGTTCAGTGGTTTGAACATTATCAGCTCATTTATCGGGAGCTTTTAAGTTTTCAATTTATACCTTGTTACAACGCAACACCTGTTCTATTAAAACGTCCATAACACTGTACCGAAAATAAGAGAAATATTAAACTTACTCTTGCATATTCTTCCCTCTGCCGATAACGATAAACTCGTAATGTTTATTTTTTTTTATTTTTTTATTGAATAATATACTTACGTGTGGCCGCCAACTCGCCTGATGTTAAGCGATAATGCTGTCTACGATGGAGCACGTTTGACTAGAAGAAACCGATTCACTCTTGATTTGCAGACACCCAGATTGGTCTACCCGTCTATCAGTTTTTTACCGGATACATTTCGGATAGATGCATCGATTCTGCATGGCCGAATTCCCTCCTGCCCATTTTTCACGGTCGATATTTCTAAAACCCGAACGAGGCGCTTTGATTTTACTTTAATTGCGCAACCCGCTAAACTGAGGTGTGTGTTTCCCTTATTGTTGAAATCGGGGTGTCTTTAAGTCGCGAGTGAATCTGTTTCTTCAAGGTAAGCGTGCTCCATCGTAAACCGCATCATCGCTTAACGTCAGGCGACTTGGTGGTCAAGATCAAGCCTATTAACAATTTAAATAAAAAATGTTTTTGAATTTTATACAATAACCTCTCTAAATTTGTTGGAAAATTGTAAATAAAAACATAGTACATAGTACTTATCTTTCCGTAGTCCGCTGGTCAGAGCTCTTTATATAACCCCACTTCACCATGTTATCCCGACTTCGGCCCACTTGGGACCGAAGTCGGTTCAGGGTCTTCCAAGTGGGCCATGATTCTTTATGGGGGTAAAAAGCTGAATGTAAACCACGAATTCTGTTCACTTTCGCTAGGTTATGGAACGTAAGACTAGCAGAACCCGTTATACTTCAGTGAAATATTAAACTAAATTTTTTATTCAGCTTTTTACAATGTTATTGCAGCTGTCAGAGCAAATCATCCCCATCCCTGCGTCAGACTTCCACTACCGCACAACCCGACACCGTCAAATAGCTCACCCCACGTCAGGTTGTCAGGTCCCACTTCTTGCAAAGTCCATAGGCGGCGAATTCTGCTTACAATCAGGTGGACCGTAAGCTTGTTTGCCGTTATTTTTTGGGTTCCGTACCTCAAAAGGAAAAAACGGAACCCTTATAGGATCACTTCGTTGTCCGTCTGTCTGTCCGTCTGTCAAGACCCTTTTTCTCAAGAACGCGTAAAGGTATCAAGTTGAAATTTATACTAAATACTTGGGTCTATGGTTTCTTTCGGCAGTAAAAAAATAAAACTTGTAAGTCGATGCAATCAAAAGATATGAACGTTTATGTCGCATATTTTTCGGTTTCACAGGGGAATCAAAACCTATAGGGTACTTCCCGTTGACCTAGAATCATGAAATTTGGCAAAAGGCAAGGTCTCATAGCACATACATAGGAATAAATCCGAAAGTCACAAATTTGAAGTAATATCATTGAAAAATAATTATTTTACTATTACAAACTTACATTTTGTAGTTGGAATGTATGGAATAACCTTATTGTCAACTACAAAGTTAAGTTTGTCTTTCAGTTTTTTTTTTGTTCGCACTCTGAGGGTTCCGTCCAACGGAACCCTCAGAGCACGAGTCCTACTCCTACTTATCCGGTTTTTTTTTAAAAAAAAACGAATGAATATAGTGTAGTACCCGTATTTGGAGTTGCACTGCACCATCGTCACTCCTTTGAAAAACTAGCGTGGTTTGTTTTGCGACTTGCCATAGCGTTTTACTACAGGCGTTGTCTAGATACAACGTAGTTAAGTAAATATATAATAACTAGCTGTTGCCCACAACTTCGTACGCGTAGACTTTCATATAATATTTGAACCCTTGCCTCTTGCCCCCCTTAATTCAGCCCATTCGCAAAATCCTTTCTTAGCGGACCTCTACACCCCATAAGAAATCTACTTGCCATATTTCAGCTTCGTAAGTCAAGTAGCTTTCGAGATTTCGTGATGATGAGTGAGTAGATGAATTTCGCTTTTATCTCTTCTCTATATTAGATCTATCTATTCTTTCTTTCTTTCTATTCTATTCTATTCTAGCAGTATTAGCATTACTTAGGTACGTTGAGTTATAAAACAACCGTTTCTATGGCGCGCCGCTATCTCACTAAAACATAATTATGATGTTTTTTACAGGTTTTTATTTAACTTCACATATTTGTTTGTAGGTACAACAAGTCTTGCAAGCTGAATTAGAAACTTCCTCTTAACCGATTTTACTGAACATTTTCATATTATCTACTACCTTTAATTTTATTCTGATGACAATAGGTACTTTATGCAATATCCAATACTAGCGGTCCGCCCCGGCTCCGCACGGATATAGTTATATAGCCTATTAAAATAGCCTATATTAATCAGTGATAATGTAGCACTCAAATAGTGAAAGAATTTTTAAAATCGGTCCAGTATTTTGAGCCAATTCGTTACAAAC
Organism: Agriopis aurantiaria; assembly: GCA_914767915.1. Lineage (NCBI taxonomy): Eukaryota > Metazoa > Arthropoda > Insecta > Lepidoptera > Geometridae > Agriopis > Agriopis aurantiaria. Next base: position 7,333,458 of record OU612000.1, on the reverse strand, counting down.
ATACATACAAATATTTCCTATTTATAATATTGTGAGATGTAAGATTGTAATATCTTCAAAATAGTCGCTACCACAAGATGGCTGAGTATATTTTTTGTCAACCCTAGCTGTATGAATAATATTTATGGGTATCTAATGAGAGGGCTTGAAGAGTGGAAAACGATAAAGTGAGTTACATCACACTAAATTTAATACGACCGCCGTTCCAAGATGGCGGATTTAATTTTCTATGCTAAAGTTAAAAGCTTGTTTTAAAAAAAATGATTTTTTACTATTAACTTATATGTAATGTATTATAACATTCGGTTATTTTGCAAAGTTAAAATTTCAAGTTAATTATAACTTTATTTTATTTTATTAAGGCAAAAAAAATAATGGGATACAGCAGTTTTCCCTTTTATTCTAGTCATTATATTTTTATATCTTAAAAACAACGTCGGCTTAGTAATAGGGCCACATTTGGGCACGGAACCCTAAAAACATAAAATGCGTGAGTGAGATCGTTGCACCTGGTATTACGTCTATTAAGGTCGCGCTCACCGGCAAAGCAATCTATCTCAATGGCACATAAAAAAAAAATAAGTTAAGTTATGAAATCACTGTGTTAACTTTCAATAACATATAACACCCCTCTTAAGCCCATTAGTTTTTCTCCGCTTATATATAGTGTCCCAAAATTCTATACTAATTTTAGACGTAAAGAGCGAGCAATAAAAGTACTTTTAAACCATCGATAAGCGCTTGGGGTTGGTCTATTCGGCATGAGCGTTGTGGCGGTTAGGAAGCTGTTGAGTAGGGATTTATGGCATTTTTGGATTCTCATCAAATGCGTACTGTGTAACTAATTATAATGTTTACACTAGATTTGTTACTTATCCAATTTCTATCTGCGAGGACCTTTTTGGCTTCTTTTTCTATTTAGTTTGTTATATTTTAAGGCTGTTCATCTTCCTTTGACATAAATAATAAAGTAAAATGCGTAATTAAGGCGCTAGGGACATCATATTTTGTGACCAAAAGACGTTAAGGCATTTTGTGATTTGTTTTTGTCTTTTAGTCACATATGTGACGTCTAGCAACCCTGCTAACATTCCTCGGACATGGCCGGTCTACCCCTTTAGCCACAGGCTATATAGGTATAGCTAGTTATAGAAAGTCTTTGCCTTTAGCTAAGTAAGTTTCTGGGGTAAGTTCGACCATTTTATCTGTAGAAAAAATACGGTAGGCACTATCTTATTTTCTGAACAAAACTGATATCCTCTTGGAAATTTCCGTTGAAATCCGTTGGAATTTTAGTTCTTTATTTGATTATACTTCTACAGATAATTTGTTCGAGCTCTGCGTAGTTCGGCATCGCAAACGATTTAAGCCTGAATAAAATAGCTTACGGTAAGGGGGTCGAAGAAAAAACTCAAATCAAAAATTTACAAAATATTTTCGGTAGCGTTGTCCTTTTAACTTTTTATCGTAATTATAAAATATAATACATTAAATTTTAATAAAATATCTAAGATTTAAACATTTAAAATATTAAGTACTTAATTACTTACATTAGCTGCCATTACTGCATTGCACAGTCTTTTCACTTATGCGTGAAACGAAATGAATAACATGACAGTTGTTATACTTCAATAAGGCTGGGTTCGGAAGTAGACAAACTTGACCGGAGGGCTGGTTTCACAGCTGTACGGGAGACGCGCACTGGTCACCCGTACTACAGGAGACGGGGTCTACGCGAAGGCAAGTCCCATACACGACAACCCGCGTCGCTGTGAAATGATGTTCTAGCGCCTCACGTATGTCTCCGCTCCGGGAGCCCCAGTCCCGCCCAGGTCTCCCGTACAACTGTAAAGCCAGCCTTATATTTCTGTCGTTTACACAAGTATATCGTATAAATCATATTACATTTATACACTATCATATTATAGTGAATCGTCGTTATGAATTTGTATTCACGGATCCCGGGATCAGACTATAAACAACTGATCCCGGAGAGTTGTATCCACTGATACCGGGATTTATTTCCTTCAAATAAATAAATTAACATTTTACCCGCTGATTCTGGTATCCGTGTGGCTACAAGAAATGAAATAGTTTTCGAAACTGATCACGTCGCGGAGTACTTCTTTCGATAAGCAAAGGTGTGGAATATGCTTCCCGCAATGGTCATTCCGTCGAGCTTCAACATGAAGCGTTTCAAAAAGAGTGTATACAACTACCTCTCCGGGCTGGCAAAGCACCGTCAACGCCGCTAGTGTTGCAGGTGTCCATAGGCAGCGGTTTCTGCTTACTATCAAGCGGAAAGAAAGCTTGTTTGCCACACTCTTTATTTAAAAAAACCCGTTAAATAAATAAATGGGGAAAAATAACGTTTCTTGTCAGCAAAGTTGACCGATCGTTTTACCGTTATCTTTGAGATAAAGATAATCTTTTCTGAGTTTAAAGTTTTAGGTGAGGATAGAGAGGGTATACTCTGTCCCGTTCTCGCAAAGCGTGTGTTAGTATATCATTTGTATGGCGCGCCTGAGGCGTGACTTCATAGCTCAGTATAGTGTGCTCTCTGTCTAGCACGAAATTAAAATACTTATAACTTATTTATTTTTGAATTAATTTTGATTTTGTTTTCGATAACGGGCTGGCTCTATTTATGATCAGCTTTTTAATGAGGTAATAAAAAATATTAGTCATCGTATCTATTATAAATATTAATACATCATTCTAGAATGATTTTTTTTCCATACGTAAGTTCGAATGTTCGTAAAGGGTGTGGTGGGTGTCCTTCAAATCAGAGCTTTTTTGTCTCCTAAAGACCTCAGATAGGGCCCAAAAATAATTGTTCTTCTAAGATAAATGACCTAAACCTACAATTTAACGTGCCATTTAAAACACGGTACCGCCAATAGCAATAATATCTACATAAATCTAATTGTGATTGATAGAAATGTTGATTTTTAAAGATTTTAATTCTCAAGACTATAAACGTAACCAACTAAAATATAGTTGTCTTTTAATTCCAGTTTATTAGTCGAAGACGACAACATTTTTAGTTTGTTTAGTTCTTACGTCTAAAACCTTTAAAATTGTCACAAATAATATTGTATGACTAGATGAAGATTAATACTTGTATGTATATGTATATGTAAAAATAATGATTATGCATAGTAAAACCAGTAAAATTTTTATATGAGTTTCTTGATATGACCTCATTTTTGTCTATGTGACAAACAAACCAAGAGTCAAAATTATTTTACTGACTGCATTCAGTGTTGTCATCTAAAGAATATTTAATTTATTCTTGTGATTAATTAAGATGGCTTAACTATACCTATCAGTTTATTACTTCATATCATATCATCAACGAACTTTGTGCCCTCATCTCGGAGGGCATCTAATCCACTTCATCGAGGCTTCCACGGCAGTTAATCGGTTTATCAGTTTCAACGGTAGCTAGTTCTACCACGGTTTGGAGCGTAGAGTATATCAAATGGCTTCTTTTAAACTTAAAATCTATGAGGAGTCAGTAATGGTTGGCGGAATTGCGATTGCGTTGGCACGAAACCGTTGCTTTGCAATTACGTCTGCGTCGCCAGTTTGTGCTACATGTGAAATACAAGCAATGCAGTGTATTTTCGTCTCAAAAGTAGCTTCAAGAAATTTGACATTGCGCAATCTCGTTCACTCTTAAAAAGAAAGAGCACTTAGTAACCTGATTGAAGACATCCGGGGTGTCCTTCTGTACGCCCCTAACCAGCACTATTAGGAATAGCAGAGAACTAGCCGTTCATAGTTTTGGTTTGTCATGATTTACATAGTCACGGGTGCGCGGGTTCGCGACCACAGCTTCTGACACTTGAAGCTGCCCGTCCCCAGTATAAAATTTTGTTACATTGTTGTGATAGATGTACTGCCAAAAACTACAGGATTTACAATTAGGTGAATTTGACTTGAGGTATTGGGTGTACGCTATCTGCAACAATGACCTCTCTTACAATATCGTGTGAGCATGGAAATGATGGTTTTATCTTTGGTCGTATTATAAAATATCTCATATCCGTCACTTGTGAATAATATGGCCATTGGTTTGGTGGTCGTCTTGCATGGGGACATCGGTGTGTTGAACGACGTTGGTTTCGGCGTCGTCACCGACCGCAAGCCACTTTTCCACCGGTACTGTGCAGCAGGCCAGCAAGCCGCGATGGTGCATAACCTTCACGACTCTTTTCCTCAACACTAGAACCAGGAATACCAATATCCCTTGGCAAGAGTTGATCACGTCCACGATGGCCCTGTAAAATAGAATGAGATCGGAATGAGATAATGTCTTTTGTAAAACTCGAAATTATTTCTTACAACGAACCACTTTTCAACGTCGAAATTAAGACATCGAACGATAAATAAATAAAAACTAGAATTAGAGCATTTCTGGAAAAAAATAAAGAAATGGTTCCAGCTGACTCGATAGATAGCAACAACCTAGCACAGTTTTAATCGTCGGGTTTTGTTAGGTTACCTTAGAATCGGTGTCATCGGGAAACTACAGAACTATCCTTTAACATTGTGAAACAATTGTTAATTTTACTGATCTAAATCTAACAGGACAGATGTGTTTACGATGTTTTAACGTGTGTATATTTTGTGGCGCTCGTATTTCTAGTAATTATTAATACAATAAAGTTAACGCCATCTTGTGGAGTTTACCAGAAAAGGTTTACCCTTAAAAGGTCTCACTAAAGATTGACTAGGATTTAAGATGCGTCAGATAATAAATATAAGATGAGTCGACAAACTGTGAACTGTCAAGCTGAAAAAAAAAACTTGTTAAGCTGAAGACATCGAAAATTTTGAAATGTAACTGTAGCTTACAATATAAAAGAGCCTCCTCCAACTGCTGAGCTGATCATTTCAAATATCCAAGGCAGGCCCATCAGTACAATCAGACGAATCGTCATCGATAATCTGAAACATTGATTTTTTTAGTTATCTCATATGGAGAAAATAGTTAGAACAAGTCGAGCCGACAAACGTTGTCCTAACCTAATTTCAATAAATTTGTTTGTGTTTCGGTCTTGAGTTCATACAAAAATCCCATAGTTTTTTTTTCCGAATTTTCCAATTTTATGAGTAACTTTTCCAATTTTTCTTTTCCTTCACACCTACCGTTACGAATATTAAGAAAAACGGTCCAGCCGAGCTTACCAACAAACAGTATAAGTTTTTTATTTATTTAGATACATACTAGGAAATGCGTTCATTATTTGAAAAACCTACTCCGAGTAAAATTAAACTAAATGTACCTACCTACTGGATTTATTAAGGTCTGAAAATATCTCGTAAATTCTTTTACTTTTCGAGTCAGAGGGGTGTATGTATGTGTATGATGAAATACGTACATTAACCAGAAATTTGAAGAACGGAAAATTAGCTATTATTTTTTAATTTTTCTGCTGATCAAAACTAGGTGTTTTAGAGCTGTCCAATGTATGAATATATTGCTGACCATTTTTATCATAGCCCTACTATTTAATTTTTTACCGTACTATTCTGAAAGTGCTAAGCCGAAAAAAGTTCATAGTATCTGCTTATCATTATGAACAAATTTTGCTACAGGACTAACCATGAAACCGCGAAACGGCTATGCCATAGAAATAATCGACAAAATGTGTGCTATTTTACACTTTTTCCCGATTTCATGTTTTGTCCCATACTGGAAAAATGTGGTTCATAATGATAACTGCTATGAGTCCTTAATTAAGTTAGAGAACATATGAGTAAAATGATACACTTACTTGAACTTCAATGCCTTTATATGACTTGACTGAAAAGTAAATCTCCAAACTATTGTTGCTATGTACAAGAATATCGCAAAATTTATCACCAGCAGAATTGTCATCACGCTGTACATGTAGTACCATTGTTGTGATTTACCTGAAATTGAAAAAAAAAAGTTATAGTATTTTTTATTGAAAAACGACATATTTCCTTGCAGTTAAAGTGAAAAGCCGAGTGTATAACTCGTGCGTAAAAACCCCATTTTATCCTAGACTTAGACGTCTCGGCTAAGATGACTTGTTTTATGCACACGTCGTACTATTTCTTTTGGTCTTTTGTAAATTGCACACAGAAGTGATAAGTTTGAGGCCGGTGAAACAGTTGGTAAAGTCTTAGTAAAACTTACTTAAAAACCAGCAGTGATTCAGTCCAATGCCAGGTCTTTGGTGGTCGCCTGGGTGATAGTTCACAATCGCCATTATCGTAGTGAGAATGGTCGGTAGCCCCCAGGAATACAGCATGTACCATCTGAACTCTTTCCAACCATAGTCTACTGAAGTTGGCCTTCTATAATATTATGAAAGGTTAGTAATATATACTTTACAAATATATCCCTGAATCAAACGACGTAGAAGCGCAATTACACTAGAAATTCATATACACATTAAATATATCCCTGTTAAAAGGTTTCATTGCTTACTTTTAACCTTCATCTTCTGTACGATATGTAGCTCAGATTATACAAATAAGGGAGATATGTTATAATCCTCCCAGCTTTGTACAAATTGAAAGATTTTGTTTTTCTGACCATTGAAGTGCTCGTGCTTCACACCCGATGGCAAATAATTCAAGTATACTAAATAATATTATCATAAGGTAGGATTTTAAGTATGTTCAGCAAATAAGTACTAGCGCCACCTGGTTTCCATTCCACACAAACTTTTATTCAACTTAAAGATTGCAATTTTGATCGATTTAACTTTTTTTTGCAAATACCTACCGTGTAAACTTATTTACTTAATTCAGTGAATTAATAAATAAGAACTAACCTGGTATCTTTCAAAACTTGAATAGCGATAGAGTTTGTCCAAAAGAATGCAGCCATCAAAAAGAAATAAGCTAAAAATCCTGAAAAAGAGAAACAAAAATAAATAAAACATTAGGAATTAAAATTGTCTAATGAAGAACTAAGATATCTCGCTTTATTCTTGTATCATATTAAGGCCGCGCTCATCGGCTAGAGCCATACATCTTTCCGCACATTTTCAAAATTTTTGAAGATAAAAATTCGCGTATCAAACAATAAACAATCGGGCATTCATTTTAGAATAATATTGCAAACGTTTTAGAGTATACGTATTTATACGTTCATTTGAGTTTAATTTTGGTGGAAGCAATGACGGTATTGTTTTATATTATCATTGTAAAGTGATCGAAATTGTTTACGATCTCCTCCGCCATCCTAAAAAACATCAACACCAAAATTGCTTTATACCATTTGCAATGTTATACAAACTATAACTATAATGCCTAATCGTTTTTTTTTTTTTTTATAAATATGCTCGATGGTATATTCTCATATTTTTTTTGAAAATGTGCGAAAGAGGTAGCTCTTACCGGTGAGCGCAGCCTTAGGTAAATAATGATTACGAACCTCGGGTAGCACAAGAAGCCATATTTTGGTATGCCATTAGTTTCATAATGGCTAATATTCCCAAGCCAATAGCCAGACTTCCACAGAAATTAATCACACTTTTTCCAAATAAATCTCTGAAACGACAAAAGGTAATTACTCGTATATTTCAGGCCAACAAAAATCGAAAAGTTAAATAAATTTATCTAAAATGATCAATGTAGAAGTAGCTCTCGAGTTGGTCCCATTTTTTATAGACTTAAGCTTAGTGGCTTTTAACTTGCTTTTAACCAGTAAAATAATACAGTTATTGATAAAGTTAACCTCCAATAATACGAATAATTTTGTTCGTGCGATTACTAATTTCGCAGTCTGTTTTTAGATTGATAATTAAACCATAAAAAATAGTCGGAAAAAATTAAATTATTTTAACATCACTCAATGTAGTCTGACAAAACGATTTTGACATTTCGTTTGTTAGTAGATAATCATGGGTATGATCAATAATGATTTTCTTGTTTTCCCGCAATTTTTAATACATTTCTGTGACAAATATAATGTATGTAAGTATCAACATGTGTATATCTTTGATAACAGTAGGTATGTTAAATATTTTTGATGTAGTTTATTAATTATGTAGGTAGGTATGTAGTATGTTATTTATATTATGTAGTCTATGTATATGTATGTATTAGTATGTAATATTTATTTGTAGTCTATTGATTGTTTGTTGTTATTTGAATAGGTATTTACTTTCTATTTTTTTATTTTTAGTTAAGGCCACACATTATTAAATATAATTCCTTTCCGTGCACGGTTGCCTGGAAGAGATCGCTTTAAGCGATAAGGCCGCCTGTTAAAAGCCTAGATAATATTTTTGTTGTAATTTTTATGTTATCCTTGTTTTGTGGTGTTTTAATAAAGAGTTTTTGTATTGTATTTTTGTATTGTACATACCTTAGCTCGCTAAAAATTGCATATATTATAGCAGTCAGGCCTAAAAACACAACTGATGCTATCATGCAGTACCCCAATGTTGTGTCTTCAATAATGCTTTCTTCTTCTTCTTTTGTGACGCACAGCAACGCCGTGGACCTGGTTTTTGTGAGGTTCCTGTCTTTTGTCGCATTCCCATAACATGCCCTGAAAATTAACAAAGTACTTGTTTTATACATAGTTGCATGTATTGCATATTATTAAACTATATGTATAGTTATTGTATAATTGTAGCCTGTTTTGTCCCACTGCAGGGTAAATGCCTCCCTACTCTATTTCCATCTCTGTCTATACTATTGTTTGCCAGTCTTTAAAGTATGAGTCGAATTCCGCCCGCCATCTCTTTCTTGGTGCCGGAATGTCGTTTTCAATCTGGCACTAGTAGTGATATTCGCTCAAAGATTCGACATGTCCAGCCCAGTCGTATTTCAGTTTGGCAGCTTTTTGGGTCACATTTTTTTATTTGTGCCCTGCATGCCTAACATGCGCACCGCGACAAAATCTTGTCGTCACTTTGTAGAGCGAAAACGCGACAAGACACCTACGGTTACGTATACGCCTGTCTAGCTTTGGCACGATAAGAAGAATCGACTAAATTTTGTCCCTGCGCGCATGTAGGTATTTAATTTTTCTTGTTATTGTATGCTTATTGCGAGTCCGTTTTCTACAGTGTTATTTATCTCCTCTATTATTTGTGAAAACTTGTAATTGGCCTTCTAGTTTTATTTATTTACTTAATTTTGTACCTAGCTGTAAGTTTTCCTATGAAAATAAAATAAAATATAATAAAATGTTAGCCGGCCTGGAACGCAGTATGGTGTTTCTTATTTGTTCCATAAGTTTTACGCCGAGAATACTGCGTTCCATAGATCTTACTATGTATGGTGGTATGCTAATTTAACAAGTAGCACACGTCGTGATAACGCGAATATTAGTTTTATCATGATGTATGGTATGTAGCCAAATCGTCGCGAGAATAATTCGTACATTGCGATGATATTCGAGCATTTCATCGGGATGTCGAGACGTGTGAAGCCATCATAAGATACAAAATTAAAAATCCAATGGCAATAAAAAATGACAGACACGTTCCCCGTTTGAAGCATTGATCTATAATTTTTAATAGATATATTTTCGATGGTTAGATTAGTAGTTCAAACCTCGATTACGGGCTCAGAATAAACATGATGTAATGAACCACAGTATAATGTGTATGGAACCTATTGTCTACAATACTGTACCGAATTCAATAGACGGCCTAAAACGAATCTATTTAAAGTTAAAAAAACTTTTAGTCGGGAAATATTATTACAATTTTAGTGATTTTATAAATGATTAATTTTAATTGTGAAGGCAGTAGGTACTATTTTTTGTTTTGCAATGATATAAATATCTAGGTATCTGTTAATTAATGAAATTAATAACATAATATGTTACTTTGCCTTGACTATTTAAGTCTACTTTTTTTTGTTGATTATTTTTTATAAGTTTAGTTAGCGCCAGAAACATTGCTATCTTACTTTGTTTGTACCTATTTGTACGGAGATGAGAATTCCTAGTTCCTGGTATCCAAACTTATCATGTATGTACCTAACTGAGATAATAAAAGATACGAAAAATACTTTGAAACATTAGGCTCTGCAACAACAAAACACAATATTATGTACTTACAACCAATCGCGGTATGAATTACCCCCTAATACTTGTACTATTATTTATCTTGTGTGTATATTAAACACGTAAATGCGATGTGCATGATGCTTTTTGTGTGTGATCTCCTGTCATTTCGTTTGCTACAATCTGTGGGATTGCTACAAACTAAACTACAGGGGATGCGGTAAATGCGAGAACGTTATTGCAAAGACTAAATGGAACAGTAGTACTAAGCCGAAACGAAGTTAGTATTTGTTAAGTGTGAATTACCCTTAAATATGGAACAGCTGTTTTTTTTACGATTTCAAGTTTGGTCTCTCAAAGTTGTTCATAATGACAAGTCAACTTAGTGGTTCAGTGCCGGTCTGATAAAAAACATGTATTATATTATATCAACTTTGATGTTTCGTTTGTTGACTAGGGCTGCGTTCCAAAACCGGCGAATTTCACCCGATGAGGGTGAAATTCACTCGATGCTGGTTCCAAAACACCTTGTGAGTTTTTCACCTGGTGTTTTGGAACGCCTCCGAGAGAGTAATAATTCAACCGGTAGGTGAAATCATTCACTCTGCAAAAACCAGCGTTAAATTTCACCCAGCTGTCAGAATCGAAATGATTGACAGTAAACAGCATGTTTATCCGTAGCCCCATAGCTTTTCAGAAAATAACTAAGAAAGAAACATTATAAACAAAATAAATAGAGTAAAACAATTTAGTTTCTATACTCAATTTTATTTTTTAAGGCAGTTGAGGTTATTTTGATATGACAAAAATGTCAATGGTATTATTGACAAGGGTAAACTTCCTGCGGTCTTATTCTAGCGCGCTCGAGATAATTTCGGTCACTCTTACACATAATGACAATCCCAACGAGAGAGAATAAGTCCGAAATAATCTCGAGCGCGCCAGAATGGAGTCCTTCGTTCCAAAACATAATTCACCCCGTTTGAATATTACCCGCATTAACCCAGTTCCGAATCCAAAATTCGTGCAACGAATTTCACTCGACAAAAGACTATATGTTTTGGAACGCAGCCTTAGTAGGCCGGTGTTAGCACCTACCAACTAACTTTAATTTAATAACTACCTTGTATATAGGATATGACGTTAGATTTATATGTATTTGCGAATTACTTACACATGAGAACTAAATGTCTCTGTAAACGAATCACGAATTTTTATTTCTATCATGCCTGACTTGATGCTATATCTTGGCTTTTGGAAGTAAATGTCGCAAACGAGTCTGATGGGTGTTGTGGTATTAGTCTTAGGGTCATAGCAAACGTCGGAATGTATGTAAGTTGACGGCGGGCAACAGGCCAGCATGTCATTGTCCTCTGCGATCACTGAACCGGCCACCACAAAAGTAACGAAAATAACACATATATTTTTGTCCATTTTGTCGCTTGTAACGATGAACATTTATGATGAATTCATTTACGGTTTTACGAACATCGAATTTCGCGATATCATTCCCGAGTTGTGTTTAATTGATTAAATACGCGGTCGTAAACGGGACCGAGCGCGACGGCGGCAACCTCGTATAGAGTTCTGTGATAAACTGACTTAAAAATTTAAATGTACCATAGTGTGGAGACTGTGGAGTTCTTTGGCTACGCGTGGAACATTTATATTATTACACGTGTTTTTGATATTTTTATGACGTAAAAACGTAAAGTAAACATAGAAGAATATATTTGACGAAACGAGCCTATGTAAATTGTGCAAGTACGAACGAATCGAATTATTCGGCAGAAATTCATTGTCGAAATTCGACGATATGAATTTAGCTATAGGTCGAAACTCAGCGCAAGCCACAGTTTTTTTTTACTTTTCTGTGGTGCAAGCGTAAATTAAAAGACAAGAAATCGAAAGTGTTCTATAGACTAAAATAATGAGTTGCTAGCCAACTCAGCGGCAATAAACCCGACCATGCAGCCAATTTGGAACTATTATATTTTACCTACTTTTCTAGGGGTCAGTTCTACCGAAAGTGGAAATTGGTACAATCAAAGACAAAATATTTGACAATTGTGCGGCCGAGTTGAAACTATTTTATTTAACCTACTTTTCTACGGGTCAGTTCTATTGAAAGTGGATATTGGTACAATCAAAGACAAAATATTTGACAACTGTGCGGCCGAGTTGAAACTATTTTATTTAACCTACTTTTCTAGGGGTCAGTTCTACCGAAAGTGGAAATTGGTACAATCAAAGACAAAATATTTGACAACTGTGCGGCCGAGTTGAAACTATTTTATTTAACCTACTTTTCTATTGCTTACCTACTGCTTACTTTAACTCAGTTTCTATCTGATAAAAAAACAAGTCTTAATAGAGAAGTTCATACAAATAATTTAAAAAAAACTAAGATCGCTCTATAATTCTGTCTATTTTTCTTCCTCAGTATCGTACTTCACAGCTTCAGTCAAAAAAACAGAACTGTAGTTCAGTGGCACAATACAATAAAATTGTAGTTCGTGTTTAAATGTGTTCGTCATACGTAGTATCAGTATGACATCTTTGGTGTTCGTATTTCAGCCACTTTTTTCATACCTATCGCTAAACGTCTTATCACAAAAACTGTAAGTACGGCACACTTACTTATTTTTTACGCACACTATCAGATCTTTTTGCACATTGGTGCAAAAAAAGCGTCTGCAGGATGAGTTCGACTAAAGGCATTGCGCCTACGCCACCATACATCTCCATTGTTTGCCCAATCTGAGGTGGCTCCTATACTGTAGAACAGGATAAAACTTTTTCATCTCACCTCGTTTAGTGCACCGCTGAATATCTTGATGATAATGTTCGATATATGCGATAGGTTCTATTTATACGAAAATGTTAGAGTTAGTGCAGTGTTAGAATCACCGTTAACGTGTCTTCGTTAAAATGCTATCAAGAAATATCTAAATAATAATGCAGCTCGCGCACTGAGGGTTCCGTACCACCACAAAATTCAATAACGAAATTACCAGTTATAAACTTGGCAATAAACAGAAATTTTTCACCGACTCGCACTTGGCACATTTATTGTTATACTTTAGAGTGTGAACTATAATCATGCCAAGTTTGACGCTTGTAAGTATTACCGTTTTTGCATTAGAGCTAATACAAAAATACGCTGAAAAAATACGTTGACCCCCTTTCGTTTTTACTTTTCGACTTTTTTATTCTTTCTTAGTATCCGCCGTAACATTACCTATTATGAGAAAATTTAGATTTTGATAAGTAGGACAGACGAACAGACATTGTAGGCTTAGTAATAGGGTCCCGTTTTTATCCTTTGGGTCATCATCATCATTATCAGCCAGAAGACGTCCACTGCTGAACATAGGCCTCCCCCTTTAATGTCCACACTGAACGACAGCCTGCCTTTTGCATCCACTGCATGCCAGCGACACTCACAATGTCGTCGGTCCATCTAGTGGGAGGCCTACGTACGCTGCGTCTTCCGGTTCGTGGTCTCCACTCAAGAACCTTTCTTCCCCATCGGTTATCGGTTCTTCGAGCGATGTGGCCTGCCCATTGCCACTTCAACTTGCAAGTTTTAACAGCTGTCTGTGACTCTGGTTCTTTGGCGAATATCCACGTTTCGAATTCTATCGCGCAAAGAAACTCCAAGCATAGCTCCTTAGCATACCCTTTGGCACAGAACCCTAAAAAGGAGTTATTGAGAAAAATCTAAAAAATACTGAAGACGTCATATCAAGATGCATGTGACGTCGTCTTTGACCTTAAAAAATCCGAGCAAAAATACTCTCCTAGAAGCAAAGCTCTCCTAAGGTAGGCAACGCACTGACAATGCCCCGGGTATTGTAGGTGTCTATAGGCGGCGGTGACCACTTACCATCTGGTGGCCCGTTGCTTGTTTGCCACTTATTCTATAAAAATAAAAAAATTAAAAAAAAGCTCTTTTTAACCGACTTCTGGTTTTCAATTCTACTTAGTAGTTAGTACTTACACTATTCGATAGTGTCGCTAATAAGGATCGAATTCTGAGAAGTATTGATATAAGGCAAACCCAAGGAAAGAGCTAATTTTTAACAAAATACTTTTTTAACGGGTTCGATACTTGTCTAGGAATATCGATTTTAAAAAATCCAATGATGCCGTTTTCGTTTTCATCAAATTCAGCCCGAGACTGTTGGAGTACTTTTCGCTATTCCTCATAGTTTCGGATTACGCCATCCACACCCACTTGAAAAATTCAACCTGTATAAAGCAGCCTTTATGGGGGTGGTACCCATTTAGTGCCCTACCTGTGATCTGTTATTCTATCCATAAGTTGTTCACCGTCATATCCTAGTCTATACTAATATTATAAAGAGGAAAGATTTGATTGTTCGTTTGTTTGTTTGTTTGCATTGAATAGGCTCCGAAACTACTGAACCGATTTGAAAAATTCTTTCACTGTTGGGAAGCTACACTATCCCCGGTTAACATAGGCTATATTATATTTTCAAAAAAATAGGGATCTTACTAAAACTCCAATAATGTAACCCAAGGTGTAAAAAATAAGATTTGTTATTTTGAATTTGCGTGTTTGACAGTTCTAAGACAGGACAACGTCTGTCAGGTCAGCTAGTTTATTTATAAAGCCATAGCATCATAGTCCATTTACCAACGTCATCCCAATCCACATAGTTAAATTTATTTTTAAAGACAAAACCGCCTCTCCATTGTGGCTTTGGCCACATTGTTGCCGTATAAAGTACTTGTTGTAAGTACTTGTAATTGAAAGTTAAATAATAATAGTAGCAAGTATATTTTTTTATTTTTTTTTTACTGTAACTTTTAAATACAATTTTTTTTTTTTTTTTTTTTTTTTTTTAATAATTTTGTTCGAGCGCTTACTAATTTTAGAGTCGATTTTCCTGTTGATATTATTCAGATTACATCATAAAAGTAGGTGTTATGTCAGAATGGCACATCACAGGCATTCTATGTGCTCTGCTCAAACATCCTGTAACAGACCGCAGATCCGTATACGCGTGAACCGACACGCATAAAAAATTTGGTCGTATAAATTCTTGTAAAAGTTGTATTAATTTTGACTTTAAATAAACGCTTGCCGTTATAACCGATTTCAAAAAGGAGGTTATCAATTCGCCTATGTTTTTCAATGAAAAAATACCTAAATTTCTCCCCCCGGCGCATAGAAGAGATCTACACTAAGTGGAAAATGGTTGGTGATAATGATGAAAACATGCCCTCTGGGTACTTGCAAGTAGGACAGATAATTCACTCACAGAGAAGAGGCGAAACGTTCGGTGTATAAGTCCGAAATTTTAACTTCAATTTTTCCAGCATTGACGGTGAATTTTGTGATTCTAATAGTGTCCTCACAAACGGGCCTGATAGATTTTGTAATGTTGGTCTCCGGATCCCAGCACTCCTTACTCAATATATAATACGAAGGAGGACAGCAGGCCAGCTCATCGTCACTGTTAGCTACAACACCAGTCAACACAAAAATCAAAACTGCACAAATCCCAATTTTTGCCATTATGGTAACTTTAAATATTTTTTTTACGGCGAATCATTTAACGATTCCGCCGACTTTACCGCCGTGCGTCTCTCAACTGAAAGTTGCTATCAGCTCGTGCGGCAACGTAAACCAATATCTAAAGCGCCGTTCAGACAACGCTACCTACTAGTACCTGCTAGGTCGTGTAGATTGAATAAACATCCTACCTTAAAACAAACAACAACACATTAAACAAATTACAGACTTACATTTTGTAGTTGGTACCTGTACCCTTAGTACAAGTTTTGATAGTATTCGAAAACTTTTTTCGTTTAAGTATTGTTCCATACATTGTAGTAAAGCGCCTCCAGCGGAAACGCGGAAGAACTAAAATCGGTAGTAATCGGCGGTATAGATTGCTTCACTCTAATACGAAAAAAGTTTTCGAATACTATCAAAACTTGTACTAAGGGTACTGTATTCTAACTACAAAGTAATGTTTGTTCTTCAATATTTCATCCTTTTTCGTAGAGACTCGATTCCCGGGATGGATGAACTATCTACTTACATATGTATTAAGTTTGTACGGAACCCTCAAGGTGCAAGTCCTACTCACGCTTCTCCGGGATTTTTTATACCATGTCTTCATGTATAAAAATCGTGTGAAGTAGGCAAGTTGCATCCAACTTAACGTTAAGTAGCTAACAGACGTGACGGATTATAAAAATCTTAATTTTAAAAGTATAAAAAGAATACGATTTTGCGTTTTAGGAGTGGTTCTGTGCTCTAGGACATGTGAAATGGGGATGTTTTTTTTTCGTTTGCGATATTGTTGAATAGGTCTTTAAAAATGAAGGAAAGGTGTCATACATCACTTTTTTTTATCAAGTGTATATTATGGGAAATATGGCTCGCCAAAGTGGCAAAAAGTTGGTCCCGCCCTGCATTTCTAAACTATCAGAGATAGAAACTTGTAGCTTGCCATGCAAAATTATTTCAAGCAATTTCTGGTTATAGCTTTTTGAGATATAGCGATAAAACTGAAAAAAATTCAAGAGTCAAGCTCAAAAGTCACTGACCTTTTCGTAAAATTGTCTAAATAAAGAAAGTTTCTCAATTAGTTTTTTTTTTTGACGAAACCATAAAAAGTTATGTTATGTTGATAATTGATATGATGCACCTCTGAAGCTTCGTTCTTTCGAATTTTTCTGTGACCACCTAATTTCTGAACTACGATGATTGTGACCACAATTACACGACTTTGGCTACGAAAAACAGAACGCTACCATATGCGTATCTCGAGTCTCGACATGCTCTTAGCCAGTTATTTAAGAGTTGTTTGTAGATGTACTGTACTGGCTTTGTTGGCTATAACTAGCAGCTATCACGATTATTGCATGCAAAACACTGCGTTTGTTACGTAAAATATTATGCTAATTGTTATCTTTGGTGACCGCACGGGCGGGCGTGTCAATGCCGCGAGTGCTGCGTGACGGCCCGCCCATTTTGGTGTGAATTGATCGTAAAGGTAGCATTCCGATCTTGGCGACCGTGACCGGCGACCGCGACCGGCGACCGCGACCTCGTAACGCGAACCACTGCTCGGTCGGTATAAATTTATATGGAATTCTATACAATGCAAGCGACCGCGTGGTGGTCGCCGGTCGCGGTCGCCCAGATCGGAATGCTACCTGCTCCGGTCTTCGGTCTGCTAGGCTGCGTTGAATACAACCAAGGCATTGGAATGTTATCTCTATCATAGCACGTACATCGGAATTTAATCCTGTACAAGATGTGATCGTTTTTGCAGAAATTCCAGCAAAAACATGTAACGCAACGAAAAGCAGACGCGACTGCGTGCAGTGTTTCAGCGTCAATAAATAACGACAATTCTCGAATCGCAAAAGACGTGAAAGGTCATGTAGTTCATTCCATAATGTACGTAAAGTACGTATGCAAACTACACTACAACATCTATTCAGATACATTACTAATGTGTGTTTATGTATTAAATTTGCAGCATTGCGAATTTTCTGTGTTTTCAAAACTATAAATATAACATTTTCGAAGACCAAAAAGGTAACTAAAACAATGTTTGTTTTGTTTCAGCTCTTGAACATGCTCAAATTCTACGCGCGCTTTGAAATCAGTGATGAGACCGGAGACCCCTTGGCAGATCGTGATATGACCCTTCTACATTACTCCAGAATCACCAGCCTGCAGGTTAATATAGAGTACTTGTTAATTTTTGTAATGTAGACGTAATTAATCGCAATGCAGATGCAATTAATCGCAACGCATACACATATTTCTGCTGGCCATAAAGTAGAATAGAACCTCTCATAATAGCAATAAAGCTACACGCTTCCTTTCCGCTTCATTCACGAATGCTACTGAGGTTTGAACGAAGAAATCAAATTTTATACGCAACGCCATATTTTTGTTTACTTTGATTTCAAATATCATCCTTCAGACTAATATTAGAAATACGAAAGAAGTTCGTTCTATATTTTCCTGTTTGCTACTTTTAGGACACTATAATCGGTGGAAGTTTTTTTAATTTATGACAGCAGTCGTTAGTAACAGTGTAAGAGCTGAATTAAAACATTTTCTTATAATATCTGGCTCCCATTTTCAATCTTTCGGGTTTCATTCAACTTTCCACTATCTAATGAATCACAGAGTTAAAAAAACTTGTAACTGCGTAAGAACGGTTGAATGGATCTTATGCGGACGGGCTTAGAATAAATGAGCGGGAAATTGTAAAGGATTTTTCCATACCTTAATACGTTTACGAATATTGCAGCAAAATTACGTAAAATTGTATTTCAAAAGTTTCATCTTCATCATTATCAGCCCTTCATCGTGTTCCCACTGCTGTGACACAGGCACTGACCTATATCCAAGTAGACACTACAAGGCAACCTACCTTGCATGTCATATTTTCAATACAATTATGATTAATCGTCATGATTGAGTCCTGCTAAAATCAGTCTGCTCAATCGGTGCCGCGACAACACGTATCAGAAAACGAAACTGAAACAAAAATGGGTAATTGTGCAATACTGAGTTGTAAGAATATCGCAAATAGAGTTGGCCGACAGAATAAAGATATATCTTTTCACGGCGTTTTTTTTTTCTTTTTTTACGAAAAATTTGACACGCTTTGTTTTCATACAGTTTGGACCGCTTGTGAAGTCTACTTAGATATAGGTCTGTGGACACACACACAGAGAGAGAGAGAGAGAGAGGATGGACCTTAATCCACAATGCCGACCCAGTTCTCGTTACAACATCGCTCGCATCGGCAAAAAAAATATAGTTAAGTTAAAATAAAAATATACTTTATTAATTAAGTTTTGTATTTACACAGAAAGCGGCATTCTCAAAGTTCCCAGACCTTCGGCTATTTGCTCTCGCAAATGTTGCGAGCGTTGACACGAGAGAATCCCTACAAAAACACTTTGGAAACTTAAGGTACCTACGTCTAAAGTTATTTCACTATAGTCCATTTCAAATAGCATGGCACTTGACATGTGGTTTGACAGTACGATAGAATGTTACCTGATTCGTAAATATTGCATGTGACGTCATAGATCCAAACTAATGATATAAAATTTTGCAGCGAAAACATTTAGCTAAGCGCTACTATGAAAACTAGTCTGTTAGTGGTGGTTGTCAAGTGCCATGCTATTTGAAAAGGACTATAAAAAGATGACAATACTTAAATCTTTTTTTAAAAATATAATGTAACCTATGTCACTCGGGGATAGTGTAGCTTCCCAACAGTAGAAGATTTTTTCAAATCGGTTCAGTAGTTTCGGAGCCTATTCAATGCAAACAAACAAACAAACATTCAATTCTTTCCTCTTTATAATATTAGTAAAGTATAGACGACTGAGTAGATTAAAAAACTGAAATTATTTAAT
This sequence comes from Agriopis aurantiaria, assembly GCA_914767915.1. Lineage (NCBI taxonomy): Eukaryota > Metazoa > Arthropoda > Insecta > Lepidoptera > Geometridae > Agriopis > Agriopis aurantiaria. The sequence continues at coordinate 7,314,005 of OU612000.1, read as the reverse complement.
AAATATAAAACCATCAAATGACGATGTGGTGATAAAAATTACATCGAGATAATGAAATCAAATACCATGACGTTTGAAAGTTCGCAGAAAGTTCAGTACGGTTGATATGCAGTATTTAAGATCGTAAGGTACCTTATAACCAGACATCATCGTTTGCAAATGTTTTTGGCGCAAATTCAAAACAATATCTACTTTTTGCTATGAAACAATACTTTTCTGCAGAGATAAGTTGTTTTTGGGTTTTAGGTTTTAATAGATGCGTAGGAAAAGTTAATAAAAATAAACCATAATACCTATTTACTTTTGATGATAGTGACACAGCCCTGCGCGCGATCGCGACATACCTAAACCTGGTGCCACCTGATGGCAAAGAAGACGAAGCACCGTTCCATCGGCTCGACAAAACTTTCCTCAAGGAACTACTGGTAAGTATATCGTCTTATGCATTTTTTAACAATATAGTTGGCAAAATAATGTTTCTGTATTTTTTATTTATTTACCGCATGGCTTTGATTCGTAGTAACTAATGAGCTAGAAAATTTAAAAGGTTACTTTTCCAGTATAACAAAATTGAATAAAATAGCGACCTTACATAGAACAACAAACGGTACTGCTTACTGATAAGTATTTATTATGAAACGAAGTACCTAATCCACAGTCGGTGTAAAGAAATAATGATACAGTGATGGTGTTCTTACCTACCTATTCGAGAAATTTTTTGCTTGGTTATATGATGCAAATTTGACATAGCGTTGCCAATGACCTAGGTACACAAAAAAAAAAACGTGGAAACCTGTAAGACCGAACCAAACGATAAAAACTAAGCCGACGTCACATGACGATGTGAGAAAGGAATTTTTGATACGCTAAGTAAACTCAGGTAAATCTCGTGAGGTAATCCATCCAGTAAATGTGTATTTATAATGATGCAAAAAAATTGTCCATGGCAAATTATTAGTTTACCTCTACTATGACAAGATCGGCCTCTCTTACTGAAGCCCTGTTCTTGCGAGATGCAGATTTTCTCGGCCACACAGTATCTCGTATTAAATATTAATAATTAATATCATCAAAGTGAGAGTGACCCAACCCAAGGACACAAGATACTGATCGTGACTTACTTACCTTACACTACACAGATCTCACGGCATGAACGTCGCATATCTCAACTTGAAGAGTTGAACTCTATGCCCCTTTACCCAACTGAAGACGTCATATGGGACGAGAACGTGGTGCCAACAGAGATATACAGCGGCGAGAACTGCTTAGCTCTTCCCAAGCTGAACCTGCAGTTTTTGACACTCCACGACTATCTATTGAGAAACTTCAATCTCTTCAGATTGGAAAGCACGTGTAAGTACTACATATTATTTCGATTTTATGCTTGTGCACCAAGCACGGGACGATTCAGCCAGAACGCAAAAGTGTTGAGCTATGTAAACCTTCATTCATCAAAATCACTGTATACATTTTGTCGCTGAGGCTTTGTGTCATGGAGGGCCCATCCAAATAGCTAGAGATCAACGCTTATTACACTTTTATGATCGAATCCGACCAATAAACTGCTGATATATTATTTTGTTTGACGTCATCTCTGACGTAAGTTTATACTCTAGTTTTTTAGCTTTCAGATCTATAAAAACTTTTCGCCGAATAATAATCGTAATTCCTCGTTCTAAACATTTCATTGCATGATCTAACTTGTTTTACAGACGAAATCCGACAAGATATAGAAGATGCCGTGTACAGATTAGCACCATGGTAAGCATTAAAATCATAAGTTATGTTAGGCATTTCTTAATTGTTTATTTTGCGTAAGGGTAAAGTGTGAAAAAGTATGAGTATTAATATCAATACTAGTATCATCACCTATATCAGTAGCAGTGTCATATCAGTATCAACGTCAATATCAATATTAACTAGTCCAATGTCAATGTCATCAACAGTATCAGTATTAACTTCAATATTACCACCAATATCCATAACAGTACTAACTAGGATCAACCCTCAATATTATCACCAATATCAGTAACAAGATAAACTAGTAACAACGTCAATATCATCACCAATATCATTGGCAGTTTCAGTATCAACGTCAATATCACCTTTAATATCAGTAGCAGTATCAGTATAGACGTCAATATTGTCTTCCATATCAGTAGCAGTATCAACGTCCATATCATCACCATTACCGCAGGTTCAGTATCAACATCAATATAATTTTTCGCAGCTCTGCCGAAGATGACGCAGTATATTTTGGAGGATGGGCGAGAATGGCACACCCAATCAAAAGCTTCGCCGTGGTAGAAGTAGCGAAACCGAATATAGGTGAAAAAGCGCCCTCTAGGGTGCGGGCTGATGTTTCAGTGACCCTCAGCCTGAGAGATGAAATTAAGCATGAGTGGGAGAACCTCCGAAAACATGACGTCTGTTTCCTGGTCACGGTCAGACCCACTCAAGGGATCGGTACGTATTCTTCAGCGACTTCCTGTGCATACCTAATATAGCGCAATTTTTTTTCAGTTAATACATCAGCTCAAATAGCGCTTATATCTCTGTCCCCCAATTACATGCAAGATGTCGATTGTAACCTTGAGTGAATCAATTAGTGTTCCGTACGGGCAAGCAGTTCGTTAGAACTTGGCAAGAGAACTCGATGCCTTTACCCACTTTCACCTTATTTTCAGATCAATGTGGTTGATCGACTGGGACAGTTGTAAGAAGATGATAATGATAATGAAGGTCGATAACATGTAGGAATGTGATTGAATAACGTTTAATGAAAGCAGATCAATTGAGACTCGAACGATAGATTGATATGATTTATTGATCATTTTGTTATTTTTTCTTAGGTACAAAGTATGATTACCGTCGCAGCATGGTAGATCAAGCAGGTATAGTGTACGTCAGGGGCTGTGAAGTAGAAGGTATGCTAGATGCAGCAGGAAGAGTCATAGAAGAAGGGCCAGAGCCAAAACCCGAGCTGGACGGAGACACGAGGACCTTCCGACTGCTGTTGGATCCTAACCAGTACGGGCTCGACCTGGACCGCGCTAGCAAGGGAAACGAGGTTAGCAATTTTCATCCTCATCATCATTATCAGCCTATCATGTTCCTACTGCTGGTACACAAGCCTTCTCTCAGAGAGAGAGAGAGGATGGGCCCTAATCCATCATGTTGGCCCAGTGTATGTTGGTGAATGTCATAATTATGTCTTTGAATTTATGAGCTCCTTGTACATACCGGTTTCCTCACGATGTTTTCCATCCTCTTTGTTGAGAGATGGCATCGAAACTGCACATCATTTATTTAAGTACTTAATAAGTCATTGGTGGAGAGCCGAGGATCGAACTGGGTGCTTTCAGATTGTAAAGCACACATGCTACCACCTGGCCACCATCGCTCGAGCATTTTTACAGGGCCTAAGTGATGACTATTCCGTATCCAGCTGACAAAATGGCTGTGAAAACAAAGGGTTAATTTATAAAGTCATGCAGTTTGAGTACACCAAAGGTGTCACAATCATGCAAATTTTTTGTCATACTAGACGAAAACTATGAATAGACTACGCCTAAGAATTATCTTCACGCCGACTGTCATTACTCCGAGCATACAGCACTTAAACAAGTAGGTGAGATGGAGATTGCAGTGACATTTGAGGTCAGTTGTGAACCGATAACCGATGGGGAAGAAAGGTTCTGGAGTGGAGACCACGAACCGGAAGACGCAGTGTAGGTAGGCCTCCCACTAGATGGATCGACGACATTGTGGGAATCGCGGGCATCCAGTGGATGCAAAAGGCAGGCTGTCGTTCAGTGTGGAAGTTAAAGGGGGAGGCCTATCTTCAGCAGTGGACGTCTTCTGGCTGATGATGATGATGAGGTCAGTTTTAAAAGTTCCGGGAAAATCAATGACAGTTTTACCTAGTACATCAATGGGCAAAATATTTTATTTTCATTCATTTGGGCTCGTGCTTGCCTATGTTGCCAATATTATAAAATAAAAAGTCGCATGGTACTAATCACGTGCGCGCTAAGTAAAATTCTTGTATGAACACAACTTTGATATGTGGCTCAGACTGGTTTTAACTCTCTTTCCCAAATATGGCGAGAAATGTTACATTCAAGATAGATCTGTTAAAGGCAACTCTCCATAAAATTATGGGAACTTTCCTTTCACGTCAAGATCAATATTTTTTTGTTGTTTACCAATTCTGTCAGCAAACTTACTATAAATGGTCCGTGTCCTAGAAATTATGGCAGCCCGTCCACTATTTATGGAAACTTGGGTTTTTGGCGCCAACGCGGAACATGTCGGCTCGTTGGATTATTTTCCTAAACTTGTGTATTTTCGAGTGTTAATGTGTACTAAATGGTGAATTATTATTCATTAAATGCTCGTAAACGTGCTCGAGTGTGGGCAAGTGATATAACGAGGTGAAACGTCTTTTCGTGTTGTTTCCAAAACTCCATAGGAGCCTCTTGTAAAGTCTCCACCACTTTACAGGGGCATGAGTTCGACTTGACCGTGACTTACTTAGCTTGACTCTGACTGTGACTATGACTTGTTTGACGCTATTAAGACAAAGTAAACTGTTTAATATTTCGAGTAAACGACATTGAATCCAAGCTCATGAAGATTTTAACAAAAAAAAATATGGAAACTTGAATACTGACAGGAATACATGTTTTGATCACTTCCGTATTGCACAAAAAAAGTGCAGCTGCAGTTCGATTATTTTAATTGAGTTCAGTTAATGCATTTACCTAAATGCCATTTATTATATACACATTGCTCAAGAAACAAGGTTTTTTCATCATTCATTGGTCGTGACGTGTTCTTAATTTTATCTTCAAAAACACAAGATGTTGTGTACTTTGGCTTGATAAATGTTGATGTAAAGTCGAGTCTCCAGTGACCGTATTTACGCAAGTTTTTTTTAATAGACTGCGCATAGGCCCTTGAACTTCTAAAGACAATCCGAATGATCAAGCCCACTATCAGTTAAAAGTAAATAGGTATTGCAATGTTGGACAGTACTTGACATACCTATAATTTAAAGTTTTAAGTCTATAGCTCATTGAAAATAAGCTTAAAATCGATTAAAAATTTAATGTACAGATAGTAAAAATGCGATAAAATCAGCCCTAAAATGTTTTTAAGACAAATTTTGTTAAAATATATCTTCTTATATGAATACCGCAGTTTTTGATGATGCGGTCTGATAGTAAACAGATGAATAGAAATGACCTTGCGTTGAGAGTGATAGATAAACAAGACATTTGGCTGAATTTTAAACATCGTAAAATAGTTTCCAAACACTCCACTTCTAAGAATTCGTAAAAATAAAATACATAGATATTTTAAAGTGTTTGTATTTCTTTTTGTAAATGTTTTTTATTATCGTCGTCGGCCAGACTTTGATGAAAAAAGAGAATTTCGCATCCTGGCAATGGTGGGAGAGTTATTTTAGCCTTACGTCCTGTCCGTATGTAGCTACTATAATAAAATAAAACTTAAGTGGCTGGCTCGCTCAAATCAACGTTTTTCTTATCTTATCGGTCCATTCCGATTAGATGCCCTGTTCTTAACTAGGTTATGTTTCGATGGGTATAGTTAGGTACCTTTAGCTCAAAATAATTTTAATCTTCATGAACTTGAAACTGTCTTCTCCTATATGCTGCATCATTGCGCCCCGGTGGTGGCCCAGTTGGTAGTGAACCTGCCTTCTGCGCTTACGGAGTGGGTTCAATTCCCACCTAGGGCAAACATTCAATTGATGAACATTTATGTTTGTTCTATACGTATCTGTTGGACAGTTGAGTCTGGGTGTTAATATCTATTTAAGTATGTATATAAAATATATATTTATGTATGTATATTGTATATCAGTGTCTGGCAGCCATAGTACAAGCTATGCTTAGTTTGGGGTCAGATGAAAGAGTGTGCAAAAATGTCCTGAATATTTATTTAGTTATTTTTATTTCCACTAGGACGTGTACGAAACCTTCAACATAGTGATGCGACGAAAGCCCAAAGAGAATAACTTCAAGGCCGTCCTGGAGACCATTAGAGAGCTGATGAATACAGAGTGCGTGGTGCCACAGTGGCTCCATGACATCGTGCTCGGGTATGGGGACCCGGGGCAGGCGCACTATACCAGGTAGTGAATTCATTTCATCATTTTTGACCGGGCAGAACTCGAAAAGGATGCCATTTTTATCAGACTTCAAAAAAGGAGTTCTTAATACGTTTGTACATATTTTTTTTATGTTTGTTACCTAAGTACTTCATAAACCGTCATTTGTAAACTGATTCGGCAAATTCTTTTTTTATTCAAAAGGATATAACTTTCAGATTGGTCCAATGGAAATTTCATCAAAATCTGTTCAGTAGTTTGGTTCTTAAATCAAAATAATTGGAAAAAATAAGTCATCCAAGTAAACGCAACACGCTAGCCCAGTTTGCAGTGGAGAGTAACAAATTGAATTAAATGGGGGAGACGTATTCCTAGCAATAGGATTATATACATACCTACTGAAATGAAACTAATATTTTGAGTGGCGTAAGCCGCATGCGGCCGGCAGGTCTCCACTAAACTAAGGCTGGCGAGGTCAACAAATAAAATCTACATATTTGGAATAGTTTACCATAAGAAGAAATTAAGAGTATTTTCAAAATATGTAAATAAGAAAACGCAACATATTCCATAATTTAAAAAAAAAGTGTTTCTGTTTCCGCTCCCCTTTTATGGTGTAAACGCGGAAGAAATAGGTTATATAGTCGCAAAAACCTGAATTCATTGCAAAAATTTAAGAAACCTGAAGTACAATTATTTGTTGAGTCATTTGATATTCAGATCTCGGCCCTACACGATAACAACCCAAATTGTTTCGGGATATCCTCTGAGAACTTCATGAATTTTCTTGAGTTTGGGCACAGAAGACATAATAGGTTTGGGGTCCGTAGTATCGTGGAAATCAAGTTCTTCATTCATTTTCAACAGGATTCGGAAATACTGCTAGATTTACTTAGATACCTTAGCTCATGGGAAAAAGTGACTACCTAGCTACCTACCCTTTTCTACCTGAAAGCAGTCACAAGCTTCCGGAAATAACAGAATATTCAATATTTCAGAACAACTTCCGTTAATAAAAGAATAGTCAATATTTCCGAATATTGCTGACAATAGTTTATTATGCATTGAGTTCGTGCGCAGAAACTGTGGCAGAAAGTCGTGGTTCATTGACTTCCATATAGACTTTGTTTAAGCTAACAATAATGCCTTTGTACGCCCGTATCAGTTGGCGTCACCGGCGGCGGCAGCGAGTATAAGTGGGCCATTGTTGAGTCCAGGGGCTCGATTTTTGAATCGCTCGTATGATTTTTCACACGAAAATATCATGCGAAATGACTGACTTTCGAACGAAATCCCAAAGAAAAGTAGCATTTTTGAAATAATATACTATAACAACGGATTACACTCACGATTAAGTTTCGCACGTATTCCCTGATGAAGAAGTTCTAATGGCTCCGAAACCGGTCGATCGTCTCGACCGATAAACATAACGTAAGTGTAAGCCGTTGTTATAGTACTTTATAATCCTCACGCGAGTGTTGATGAACGCAACATCTTTCATTCCACATGATATTTTCGTGGGAAATCATACGAACGTTTCAAAAATTGAGCCCCAAGCGGAATGCCACAATCTTAATCTCTTTTTTAGCCTTACTTGGCTTCTCTCTCTCTCAATCTACAGTAGAAAGAGAGAGAGAAAGTGAGCGCGAGAGAAAGACCATTGTAAGAAAATAAGAAAAAAATCACGAACATACAACATGGTGCTACGAACGTAGCATACCATAGCATAATATTTTATTTTAACAAGTATAACATTAAATTACAATTTTAAAAACACATGCCGCTGAACAGATTTGGAAAGCACACAGCAGTGAAACCTGCTTTCAAATAAATAAAAAACGCATCCAAAATAGGTCCAGCCGTTTTATGAAAATGCTACGTACATACAAACATACGCACACGCCTTCTCCACGCATCCTCCACACACATACAAACACAACCTCTCACCCCTTCTCCATTTCTTCGTGCGTAAACAAGCACGCATATTAGATCTGTACTGTTTTATGTCCATTGCACATACGGCACATGTCATAAGTAGGCTTCGTAGGTTTATTGTGCGAACTGCTAGTATGTGGAATGCGCTACCTGAATGGTTGTTCCCCGATACAATCTGGGTGTCTTCAAATCACGAATGAATCGGTTTCTTCTGGGCAAGCGTGCTCCATCGTAGACCGCATCGTCGCTGTTGGCAGCCAAACGCAAGCTTATTACTAATAAAAAAAGGTGCACCCATATAATTTTAGCTAACACAGCGTAGTGACGTTTGTCTGTCTGTGCCACCGTAGCTCCCATAACGGCTGAACCGATTATGATTTAGCTTTTTGTTTGTTTGAAAGCTGACTTGATCTAGATTGTTCTCAGCTGAGATTCAAGAAAATATGTTCATCCGTTTAAAGATTATCAGCTCAATTCTAGGAATTAAATTTAAACTATTTTTGCTTGTTTTTTTTTTCTTTGCGTATGTTTTGGAAGGTCAAAATTGTGAAAACTTAAGCCTTTAAAATCGGATTATTACAGTCTGCCCCCTCGAACTACCCCCGCGCTTTCTACCTTCTTGTGAAGTACATCCGGTTTCAACTATCATTTAGGTAAGTATTTTCTACAATGTTATTGTTTTCTAAACAGGATGCCAAACGAGATTGCAACCCTGGACTTCAACGATACGTTCCTCGATATGGAACACCTTCGGAACAGCTTCCCTGGTCACGAAATCCGCGTGCAGACCGATGACCCGCGGAAATTGGTGCGTCCTTTCAAGTAAGTTATATTTAGGGTTCCTTGTATCAATATTTTAAAGGCGTGTCACCTGTGTCAACTGTGTCACCAAAGACCATTAAAGAGTCAACCTGCAGATAGCTATCAGAGATCGGTACGCGGTGGTGATGGACGCCCTGGGCCGGGAGGAGGTGATTTAAAAATATAAAGCGTTTAGAAATAAGGATTGTGTGTATGCTTCGAGCATTCATGCCCACCATCGAAGGCACCTTCTTGCGGCGGCGTCGTGTATCAGGTCGCTCTCTTCCCTCAGATATGGTTGACACAAAGCAAGCGACATAACGTCAAAATTGGAGTAAATGTGGCACTGTGAAGTATATAATTGATACAATGTATGTACAATGACGCTCGGACGTTTTTTGACTGTTTTCACTGAGAGATTATGACTCTAAGCAATTGTATCTCGATGGCAATAGAGCAATTTCTAAAGCAACAACTAAACATTGACTGCGTAGATAATCGCTAGAGTACCATCTATGATTAACAATTAGTTCTTCTACTAAAGGTTCAGAATACATACAATCGAAAATGACATCATAGTCATAGCAGTACTTACTGATTTACGATTTGACACGGCTATACTGAGTTCAAATTACATCTAATCCTTAGCAGTAATAATGGTTTATCATTGTCCTGTCTACTTGTTAATGCCTGGTGTAAATATACCTATCAAAACAAAAAAAATTTTCAAACAAAACATATCCTTCCCCCAAAGGTCTTCCCACCGAGCGTCAACATAAAAAGGGTGTCTATAACTACCTCTCCGGGCTGGCAAAAATACCGCTAGTGTTGCAGGTGTCCATAGGCGGCGGTTTTTGCTTACCATCAGGTGGACCACAAGCTTGTTTGCCGCTCTTTTTATAGAAAAGAAACGTTAATTAACTTACCAAAAAAAATTGTGTAGCAAATAACCCATGTTATCAAATGTATATTAAACACCATCACACGTCCAAGTGCATTCCAAACAATTGGGGCCACCGCCAAAAATTTGTGCCACGGGCCACCGCGTGGTACCGCTCCGTAACCCTACCTTATGTTTAAACCGGTTTGCTCCTTTATTTGATACCATACCATCTGTACAAAATGGTTTTAGGGCCAGAATAACGGGTCGCTGCACCTCGCATTCTTAAAACTCCCGCAAAATATTGTAAACTTTTTTTTTATAATGCTCAAAATAAATGGGAAAAACTGATTATCCCATTTTTTGTAGTCATAATAAAAATATTAGAACACAGCTTTTTTGAAATATTAAATTCACAAAAAGCCCGAAAAAAAATGCGCCATTGAGATAGCGGCGCGCCATATTCTGGGCCTTATGACTACTGAATTACTGATAAGTACGCAAAACGTCGAGAAAAGAAAGAGACGGCAAATGGTAAATGTATGGAATCGAGTGAGAACTCAGAACAAATGAATTGTGTATTATTTTGGCTCAATGTACAAGTCAAATGCGAATCTAAATATATATGTTCTGGAAATTAAAGCAGTATTAAACGAAAGTATCTCTACTTAGTGTACTCGTAATTCTGTTTTTGAGGATGAACTTCCACAAAATACCTCATTCAACCAACTGGCTATCATCATAATACTGAGGTACATTAACCCATTCTTCCGCCTGCTTGAACGTGTGTCTCACAATTTTAGATCATTTATTTTCCAAAGGTTCATTTAAGAACTAGTACATAAAACGTTCTTGTTATTTCACAAGGTTGACATTCGAGAATGTGCTCCGCAAGCAGCAGCTGGGAGACGATGCCATGGAAGAAGATGACCCGAAGAAAATCATCACTGTGGAGCCCCACGTCCAGCCTAAGCGAGGGCCCTACCTTTACAACGAACCCAAGAAGTAAGTTCAATATTGAAAAACATTGGGTATATTCATCATCATCAGTTAGGTAGGTCCAACTTAGGCAAAGAAGTCGCATGAAGAATCCAACTCGGATGGGCAGCGTTCGGAAAATTACGTGACATCTTCTCGTCCAGAATACCACAGTGCTTAAAGACAGGGGTCTTTAACCAGTGTGTGTTGCCAGTGATGACATAATTATGGTACTGAAACGTGATCCTTAACTGCTGGCTTTTGCATAAACTCAGTCACACAGCGGACAATGGAGAGAGCTTAGCACGGAGTTTCTTTGCGCGATAGCATCCGGAACGTGGATATTCGCCGAAGAACCAGTCACTGACATAACTATTAAAATTTGCAACCTGTGGCAGGCCACATCACTAAAAGAACTGATAACCGATGGGTAAGAAAGGTTCTTGAGTGGAGACCACGAAACGAAAGACGCAGCGGAGGTAGGCCTCTCACTAGATGGACCGACGGCATCATGAAAGTCGCGGACATTCAGTGGATGCAGATGACAGGCCACAAGTTTCAGCGTGGAGTTCTAAGGGGGAGGCCTGTGTTCAGCAGTGGACGTCTTCTGGCTGATGATGATGAGTAAGTTCAAGATATATCAAGTAAAAAACAAGTCTTACGAAAAAATAACATTGTCTGTGGTTTGAAGGGATTCAACTGTCACCTCATGCATTCCTTTCCTCAATTTCTACCTTCTTGTGAAGTACATAGGTCTAATCTATCTACTCAATAGCATAATATACACTTATATAGGGTGCTGTGATAAGTTGTGTGGCGCACAAAGAATCACACGATAGGTAATACCCTCATAGTTCATCCACGAGTTTAATAAGACTTCCTTACCATTTATTTAAAATTGTTTTAAATTTTTCAGAAAGATAATATGTATTTAATTTTATTAGTTATACAGGGCTACACATTTACCCTGTACTAAGCCGAAAAGAGGTCATTGTACTCATTATTAACAACTTTTACTATGGGACCAACCATGAAACCGCGCATAAAATCAGCTGTTCCATACATTTTGTCGAGAGACAATGACCGTTTTCTATGGAATAGCTGTTTTTTTCCCCGCGATTTTAGGGTTAGGCCCGTAGTAAAAGTGGTTCGGTGTAGAACAGGGCCCCGATTCTACTAAAACAATTGTTTTTAAATTGTAATTGATTCAATTTCAATTTTTAAATAATTTTTAAACAGTTTTTTTGTTTCAATTTTAATTTTTAAATAATTGCCTCAAAATTGACAGTTTTTTTTTATACTAAGCTATAATATAAGGTGATGGTATTTTTTTTTAGTATAACAAAACATTAAAAACTGTAAATTTTGAGGCAATTACAAATTACAATTTAAAAACAATTGGTTTAGTAGAATCGGGTCCAGGGTAAATGCGTAATGCGTATAAATTACATTTTTCACATTCGCTCATTGTCAGCGTCAGTTAGGTTATGTCACATACTGAAGATAAAGAATGCACATATTTTTATTAAAAAAGGCTTTACACGGCAGATGGTCCACCATATGGTTTTATAATAACCCCTCACCGTAATATGTAATTTTATGGTCAGTAACATTACCGTCAAGTATCGCCTCTTCAGTCCAAATGAAAGTCTTCGTCATTATTTTTAAACCGAAGAAAGGAGGAGGAAGATTTATAATTCAACTGTAGGTTTTTTTGTATGTTTTTTTCGTGAATACTCCGCCAATTATGAATTGATTTGATGATTCTTTATGTTTGTAGGTCACACTTCAGAGGTGGTCCCATATAAATATTATTAATATTGGTTATGCGCTTTTTGAAAAAATCGACAAAAAACAAAAATATATACACAGCTGACGTTTTATTGGTTTGTGGTTGCCTTCAGCAAAAGTTTTGATGAGGACTTTCAATCTCTACCAGCTATTTCAAACAATAAATTTCCGCTCATTATGGCTATTGTGTTATTTTAAACTAGAGTCGGTATTTAACTAATATAACATTCTTGTTTTCGTCCAACAGGAACAACATTCTGTTCACGCCAACCCAAGTTGAGGCAATCCGGTCAGGCATGCAACCAGGCTTGACGTTGGTTGTAGGACCGCCGGGCACTGGTAAGTAGCCTTCTTTTTGAGTCCAGAGTTTTAAAAAAAACGTCATACCGTTATTTTATTACCATATTTTTTCCTATAATATTTATTACACCGTCATCTTTACATATGTGCTGGCAATTTAACCATAACAATAAAAGCCAATCCCGTTAAAGGAAGGAAGTATCTTATAAGTACTATCGTACATAGGTACATACTACGTACATTCTATCGTACTCACCATCTATTACCACCAATTACTTCCGAAAAAACCCATGATTTATATTTTCCTATGAATCCAGTTTCTCAGTAATGAATTATTGCTGTACTGCCATTCAGGGTGTATAATATATTTTACGCATTGGCTACGGTGGGCGGCCATGACTGACTTGAAAGGTGACTCCTATAGCAGTGGGAGTAAACATAGCACATAGCATAGTTATAGAAAATCATAGATATTTAAAACTTTGTAAGTATATCTGATCCATATGGGCCTCATAAGCAAGCCCCAATTCGCACAACAAGCTATCGAGAGGGCTATGCTTGGGGTTTCTCTACGTGATCGAATCAGAAATGAGATCCGTACCACTAAAACTTGCTAATCCGGTGGGCTATTTACAGTTTAAATTATGTGCATTGCTTAAACTAATAGACGGCTAGCACTTACGGGAATTGATGTCGAAAAACACGAACGGGGTTGGTTATGCGCATTGATTTAAATAAGCCAATATTTCTAAAATGTATCCTTTAAAATGTTTCGTGAACTTTATACTAATACGTTTATCGGGACTTATCACGTATTATTTAATTTAGGTAAAAAATATGTACCTTTACATACATGTGTTCAAATCGCGAAAGTTTAAAAATTACTTTATACTAAACTCGGCATCCATGTTGTTGTAAATCGACGCTTATTATACATTGTTATCTTTTGATTATTGCGGCCAGATGTTAAATTAGAATCTCGAGTGCTACTGATATCCCAAGCCCAAATCCACTTTAGTTAATGTAATTTGGTACAGCTGCTTTGGCCAAGAGTTTAAGATGCAGATTTATATTATTTGTGACAATTGGAAAACTGTAACGAAAGTGTTTTTAACTTATTGTGAAAACTTAATCGACCAATGGTACAGGGGCAAAAAAGCTGATGACTATGATGACAATTTTTATGACATACATATTTTTACAGCAATTTATTGTATTTATTATATTAGTTTTTAATTATATTCCTTATTTTTACTAGGCTATTTAGTTTAACAGTTTGTGAGATTTTTTAGTGGAATTTGTCCGTTTTTATTCTCAATAAATAATTTAAATACCTTCGGCTAGCATTATGGCTGACAGGCTAGGTGTTTGACCACTGCTCACACAATGTTAAGTGTCGGTGTAGAAGATGGTAAACAAGCCTAGCCCGGAATAGGAAATAGCTCTTAAATTATGCTGCCATAATAATATATACACCGTTATGTGCTTGGCGACAGATTTTCAACTTGAGGGTGGTTGATAGCCAGCTGCGAATTAGAAAGTGCCCTACCATCATACTACATTCCTCACGATGTTTTCTTTTACCGGAAGCTCAAGCTTATTGCAAGCTCAAGCAATAACTTCAAAATGGTATAATTTGATTATATCATCTGATATCATGATGTCTGATCTCACAAACTCATTAGCATCTTTTCACACTAGGCGTGGTTTTGACATGCAGCCTATAATCATATTAAAAGTTTTTTGAAACATTGTATTTGAAAACCAATAGGTTTTCATATATAAATTTAGCCATGGTTTAAACATTCTCACTAAACAATGGTTGGGGAACGAGGTACCTATTCCATTATTTCTGATAGGCTAAGCAGTCGCTTACCACATCCTACCTCATGTCGAATACAATGCCACTCTCTTAGCCTGCATGTGAAACTGACTCAAATGTCGAAACACCGTTAATTTCTATTTTAGGGCCAGGTAACCGAGTGCATCGATCTCGCGCGGCACTTATTTGATGTTCTTTTAAGGTATAAAATGTTTGTGTCTACTTTTTAATAATGTGTTTTAGTCATTTTATGAGGTTTATATTTAAAAACGTTTGGGACAAATTTTTGATTGAATATTTTGTGTAAGGACCACAATAAATGGGAAAAACTGTTTATACCATTTTTTGTGGTCCTAATAAAAAATATTGTCACAAAACTTTGTTCTAAATAATTTGAAATATTAGCCTCGAAAAATGACCGCTGCAAATTTTTCAAGAGTCGACAAAACCGTAAATTTATACTTTAAAAAAATACTTACATCAAATGTGTGAGTGAGATAGCGGCGCGCCATATTCTGGGCGTGAAGTCAATATCGATTATCGGCTTTTAGGTAAAACCGACGTGGCTGTCCAGATAATCTCCAACTTGTACCACAACTTCCCGTGGCAGCGAACTCTGGTGGTAACTCACAGCAATCAAGCGCTCAACCAGCTCTTCGAGAAGGTTGCTGAGCTAGATGTTGACGAACGGCATCTACTCCGTTTGGGGCACGGAGAAGAAGCGCTTCAGACGGACAAAGACTTTTCCAGGTAATGTGACATGCTAACCTTAACAATCTTAGCATCTTCAGTCAACACATTAGCGCTAATAGCGCTTATATGAATCCCAACCAATGACACGACAGTACCGCGGTCTTGACCTTGAGCGAACCAATCAGAGCGTTTAGTCTCTAACTCGTGTACTTCATCTAGTTGTCTAAATAGCTTGCTTTGCGTATGAATTTGATGAAAAGTCGTTGCACACAGGCCAGGCGAGAGCCGAGGTAAATCTACAACAGGCTTATTCATTTCGTTAGTTGTCTCGTTCTCGCACGATAAAATGTATGTTATCAACATTTTGCAGCGGTATGCATGCGCAGGCCTTGTTTATAGAAACGCAGGACGTCGCGCGTCTCGTGGGCAACGCTGTTGCGTAAAACCTCTCATACATGGCCATTTGAATCAAATGCGAAACCCGCTGCTCAACGTCCTGCCTGCGTCTTCGTAAACGAGGTCTAACCCAAAATATATATACCAGGACGAATGGACGTAAGAATGTGAGTTCCATGCCTAGTAATTAGCATGGCACCATAACATTAATATCGCAACGTGATGAGCGAAGTGTTCTCTCAAATAATACTTCATTCCAAGTCCTCGTTTACATTGTATATATTTTTTTCAAACTAAGTCACCTAGAACCTTCGATCAAGAATTCTTGATCGAAGCCTAGAACATTAATCGAGCGCACGCTTTATTCGTATCGCCTCCTCAAATTCGTCACTGCAATTACCCAACAAAAAAAGTTGGCATTCTTTTGCATATTAGTACATAAAGTTTCGGAGACCACAGTGAATGAGCAATACGTTTTTGGGTGCTAATATTTACGTGTGAATAGAGCTCTAAATTATAGGCAATTAGGCCACCAGCGTATACTGCCCTCTAAATCAATCAGTTGTGATTTAAAGCGATATAAAATAGACGTTAGGCAACGATTACGGTGCTGCATTATAAATTCTGATGTTTTGGTGTCCTCAAAAAGTAACTAATCGTAAATATTTATTTACTTCGTTCGAATACAAATACAGGCTGAATAATTTTTTTTGAATATAATGTGGCGCCACACTCGAGATACAATACCTATAGGCGCCACTAGTTAATCAAAATTTCTCTAATAATATATTTCTTCTTTATAGTTTGTGCTTATGAAAGGCGCCCCTTAATTTAATTACAATCTAGCCTAATGTTAGGGTAATAAATAACTTGATTCTGACCTCAACTTCTACGTATGTTATTTTATAAACTAAGAATATGTCCAATAACACGTTTCTTAATTGTATCTATGTACACTGTGTTCACGTGTTCTTTATGGACACCATTACACTGCTTAACAGTAACACTTTGTTTTTCACTACGCTATCTCGCATGGTTTTGTTCTCTTAAGTCTTAAGTAATAACTTTTAGCACGTTTTTATATTAAAATATATATTATATGTCGGCGCGTCGATATTTTTAAGTGGCAAAAAAAAACGGAACTGACAGTTGACGTTTCGGCACTCAAACGTAACAAAAAAGTTTTCTAGACTGATTGCCAAGCTACAAGGATACATACAACGTGTTTTCGTATTTCTAAGAACTGCCGTGTAAATTTGTATTTCGTTAATTTGTTGAGTTTCCGGAAACAAGTAGGTAGTGCTTAACAGTATTTTAAGAAATGACTGTTGTTTACCCAGGTTGTAAATGAAACATACTTTGCAGTCCAGCTTTTGCACACGTTTTCGGTTTGGCTGATTCAAAATAAACAACACCATGCTTCCAATAGTAGATGTTTTGAGTTTTGCATGTTTAAAACATTGTAGTCATAGAATGTGTATGCAGGTGTATATTTTGGAGTCAGCTGCAGTAGACTGTTTACATTGCTTGTTATTACAGTTGTCATAACTAAAAAAAAACCTAGTATAGTAGGTTGCAATGAGCAGTTTTTTTTTTTAAGTTGGCTAAGTATGATATCTAGCTTACATAGTTGGTAAAACAACATGGGTGTTTACCCGGAACATCGCAGGTTCAAATTCTGCCAGTCGAGGAAATTTTGCATCTACCATAAATGTACCACGAACTTGCGCCGCGGTTTCACCCAAGTGGCCTATCCCCCGCAGGATCCCTACGTTTTCCGGAATAAAAAATATCCTATGTCACTCTCCGGCCCTCCAAATATATAATGTCTATGCAAAACATTACGTGGATTCATTGGTCTATCGCTACTTGAAAGAAAGACAAACAAACACGTTTTTATCTATACTTATAATAAAACTGTAACAGGTCCAATTCTGTACATATAAGATATTTTGAAAAAAATATTTAGACGGCACTCTATAATCGATACTGAAATCAAAACTGTAATTTTTTTTCATTTTTGTCTGTCTGTCTATCTATCTGTCTGTCTATCTGTCTGTCTGTCTGTATCTGGGCCGCGCATCACGCCGAAACTACTAAATGGATTCAAATGAAACTTAGCATAATTTGAGTTCATATTACGAGGTAGGTTATAGAATATTTTTTATCACGAAATTCCAAATAAAATCCAATGTACCTAAAAAGCTCCATTCTTGATAAGAGTGCTTCACCGCGGACCACAGCCAAACAAAACTGTGCCTAAGTGAGGATAATTAGTCTGCAGGGCCATCCCTGCAGACTAATTATGTGATTATGGACTCTGAAATGGCTGGATCGATTTTGACAGAACTTTCACTGGCAGATAGCCGATGTTATAAGGAGTAACTCACGGGTGAAACTGCGGGGCGCAGCCACTACTTAACATCAGTATGATAACGTTCAAGATGTCTGTTGTGAGAAATACACACTTCAGTTTATTCGGCTCACGCTGAAAAAACAACATCTGCATATGAACAGTTTAATACCTACACAATTTATTCTACATTACCTTTTCCTAACACTCATCTATGTTAACAGATACGGTCGCGTGAACTACGTGCTAGCGAAACGACTCGAGCTTTTGGAGAAAGTGGACCGCTTACAACGCACGCTCGGGGCGGGTGGCGATGCGGGGGCTACGTGTGAGCTGTCGCATCACTTCCATGTGTACCACGTGCGGCCGCGCTGGCAGACCTTCTGCGACAAATGCGCGCAAGACAAGGTAACTTATACCACAGAATACATATAAGTACTAGTGCAAAAGATTCACTCCGCAAAATCATTTAAATAAGTAGCGGCTTTTGCTACTACGCAATAAAGTGCAATTCAGGATGTGCGAGCGCTAACTACCTACCTACATCTATATTAACCTAGAAGTTGCCTCTCTGTCTATCTAAGTGTTTGTAAACAAAGAGTATACTTAGGTACGTACACACCAAACGGAATTCATGTTATAGCTTCGTATATACGCGTAGACATTCAGCCCTCTTTTCCCCCCCTACTTTAACCCTCTTTTGCAACCCATTTTCAATCAATTTAAGAGACATTGACTTGGCTTAAGCATGCAGTAACTAAGAAGACTTTACCAATTGACAATACTGCAGTAACTGATAGAACAAAAAAGGTAACAAAACTGCAGTTACTATCACAATTGCAGTAAGTGGGACCACTGTACTGACAAGACTGCGTTTATTTAAAAAAACTGCAGAAGCTGACTAAACTGCAGTTATTAGCACTGCTGCACTACCTGCCAAGACTGCGAAACTAATAAGGCTTTGAAGATGACAAAACTGCAGTACCTAGCACAACTACATATAGGTACTACCTGACAGAACTGTGATAACTAACAAGACTGCAGAAGCTAACAATACTGTCTAATTGCTTGATAAAATGGAGTTGAACTTATTTATAAGACTGCACGATACAAGCCAAAGCTACTTTAATAACCTGAAAGTGAGAATGTACGGCGGCAGCTCCTTTGGTGTCGATCGTAATTGACAGAACAATCGACAATAAATCGTAGTTATATCGAACATAATGACAACTTGATGAATTGGTTAATTGATATCGAAAAATGTTAGCATACATATTCATTTATTTTGTAACACTACAATTATCTCTGTAGGTTGCAGATGTGCCTTTCAGATAACTAATAGGTATAGATTTCAAACGTTAATTATCATTAATCTCCATGACAGCAGCTAAACTATTTTATTTTTTTTAGACTAAATCGGTGAAGACGATTAGCAATGAATTCCCATTCCATGAATTCTTCGAGGAAGCGCCGAAGCCTCTATTCCCAGGGAAGTCCTACGATGAGGATATGGAAATTGCCAAAAGCTGCTATAGGTAAGAATAAGGAGCTAAACTCCCAAAGAATTCGAACCTACGCAAAAAGGTAAGGTCCAAGTTCTTTGTAAAAACCGCAACCTAACTTCACTTTGACGTCAAAGATTGTAATTTTCAGAGACACAACGTCAATGTTTAAGGTCAAGAAAACTTTCAATATTCTTATTTGTTCTCTTAAAAGATCTTTAGATTTGGTATCAATTTCGATAGTCGTTGAATAACGTTTAGTTTTTTATTAGTCAACGAATAACTGTATTTAGAAAGGAGACGTTCGATATCGTGAAAAAAAAACATGACAAGTACGAGTAGGTTCCGTTCAACGGAAATCTCAGAGCACGAGCCCAAACAAAAAAAAAGTTTAAAATATTGAAAGACAAACTGGACAATAAGGTTCTTCCATACATATTATATACCAACTACAAAATGTAAGTTCGTTATCTCAAATCAATATTTTTATTTATTTTATTCAAATTAACGACTTTCGGATTTTCCCCTTTATATGCGTCGTGGTGAGACCCCTCTTGCCAAATTTCATGATTCTAGGTCAACGGGAAGTACCCTATAGGTTTTGATTCCCTTGTGAAATCATAAAATATGCTACATAAACAGTCATATCTTTTGATCGCGTTGACTTACACAAAGACAGCAATATTTTCTATCGTAGTCCGGCGCGGCCGCGGGGCGGGTGGGCGATTGCGGTGAGCGCGTAACGTGTATAATATACCCGACTACGCTAGGCGCCGGCGCAGCGCAGCCCCGACTGAGTGGCACACCCGTTGCATAGTATATAGTATGAATAGTGTGTAATGCATAGGTACTAGAAATTGTCTTTGTCTGTGTGCTTTGATGCGTATTGTTATACCATGGGTGCGTTCGAACTGGCGTCGAACTGTTTTTATAATGACCAGGATAAATGGGAAAAACAGTTTATCCCATTTTTGTGGTCATAATAAAAAATATAAAAACAAAATTTTGTTCTAAATTTTTTTAAATATTAACTTCGCAAACTGACCGAAGAATATTTTTCTAAAGTAAATAGTAATTTTATATTTTTTTTAAAATACATCAAATGTGCCAGTGATATAGCGATGCGCGATATTCTGGG
The DNA here is from genome assembly GCA_914767915.1 of Agriopis aurantiaria. Taxonomy (NCBI): domain Eukaryota; kingdom Metazoa; phylum Arthropoda; class Insecta; order Lepidoptera; family Geometridae; genus Agriopis; species Agriopis aurantiaria. The sequence goes on along the minus strand of OU612000.1, from coordinate 7,293,277 downwards.
CCTTAACTCCAGTAGTTCCAAAATTTTAATACAGATGTTACGAGAAAAAAAAAACACGTAACATTGCCATGTGCAGTCTATGGTCTTATATGTTTTTACTTGGGGTCAAGGTTTGGGACTAGTATTTTTGGCAATTGATTTTTAAACATCACAATTGCGATTGGGAAAATTCAAATCCAGTTGGTGTCAGGTATCGGTTGTTGAAATTTTGAACTGTCTACCAAAAACAGTAATCTATGTAAAATTGGGGGTATATCCAACTATCCAACTATGTGGGATATACCCACCTTTATCTTCCTTTATATCTCTTCATGAACTGTGCAAAAAGAGCTTATCGTATATAATTGGTTTCCCCGTTATAATGTTATATTATTTGTTTGTATGACATAATAACATCGAAACAACAATTTAACAGTTGATTGAATCAAGCGTTACTTTACAAAAATCCATTTTTAATTTGTATATGACGAATTTCTATCGTAATTCCGCTTCTGCGTCATTTCGAGTACAATAAAGAAGAGAAAAATAGTTTGTCCCAAAATCTTTACTGAACTTGAAACGACGCAGAAACAGAATTACACTAGAAATCCGTCATATACAAATTAACAATTCAATTGTTTCAGTAGAGCACTAAACTATGATGATAGGTAGAATTAGATTTCAGTCTTATTATACTTATAGATTGCGATGAAATATACCTTATTGTTCTGTAGGTTGATCGGAATTCAAACAAAAGCCTAACCCTAGCCACGCCCGGGTCCGGTTACTTATTTCTAGGTACATGTAACATAATATAGAAATGAACTGGCGGCACCTATACTTATTTTTAGGGTTCGGTACCCAAAGGTAAAAACGAGACCCTATTACTAAGCCTACGATGTCTGTCTGGATGTCCGTCTTTCTGTGTGTCCTACCTATTAACGACTGTATCTTTCGAACCGTAATAGATAGCCTGCTGAAATTTTCTTAGAATATGTAATGTTACGGTGGATTAATTTAGAAATAAAAAAGTTAAAAGTTAAAACGAAACGGGGGTCCCCATACAACAAACGTATAATTCTTCTGAGAAATAAGATTCACTATTAAATTTTTTTGTAGACAATAAAAAAAACGGCCGGCATGAGTTTGAAATAACACTTTTGTTAATTTCTCTCGTTTCTCTAAAACATGTTTTTTATTTTAGGTACATCGTCCACATATTCGAAGAGCTGGAGGAGTTCCGTGCTTTCGAGCTGCTTCGATCAGGTCTGGACCGATCCAAGTACCTGCTCGTGAAGGAAGCTAAGATCATAGCCATGACGTGCACCCATGCGGCGCTCAAAAGATCTGAACTTGTTCAAATGGGTATGTATATTAGATAGCCCGTTGGTCCAGTTGGTAGTGAACCTGCCTTCTGGGCTTGGGGGCGTGGGTTCGATTCCCACCTAGGACAAACATTTGTGTGATGAACTTTGTGTTTGTTCTATATCTGGGTGTTAATGTCTATTTAAGTATGTATTTAAAAATATATATGTATGTAGGTATATCAGTCTCTGGCAGCCATATCACAAGCTTTGCTTAGTTTGGGGTCAGATGACAGTGTATGCAAAATGTCACGAATATTTATTTATTTATATTATTTAGTCTACCAAATTACCGTATCAAACTCATTTCCCCGCAAAAAATATAAAAAAAAATATTTAAAAAAAATGTTCCCAGATTTTGCTAGTATATTTAGTATCGCAAATCTTTACTGCTCACTTTACTACTCACCGGCCATCGAGATACAATTCTTATAGTCACAATCTCTCAGTAAAAACAGTCGAAAAACGTCCGAGCGTCATTGTATCAATTATATACTTCACAGTGCCACATTTACTCCAATTTAGACGTTATGTCGCTTGCATAGTGTTCAACGTTAGTTGTCCGCTATGTCATCGTAGCTGGCATCGCGCGGCGTTGTAGTCGGATCGCGGTTACCTTGTAAGCTTGTAACTAACCAAAAAGTCTGCGCAATTCGTAGCGTGCGCCGAGTTTTTTTTTTGGCATGACTGTATCTATATGTATTGTATCTCGATGTCACCGGCACTCAAACTATCAACGACACGAATAAAAAAACAGTGACACTCCACCCAAAGTGGAGGAAAACTTGATTTTTGTCGTTATATATCTATCAATTAGTAAGATCTATAGGAAATTCAGTTTTTGTATTAAATAGATCTGTATTTTTATTGACATTAGCGGCTTAAAATTTTGGAAAAACTTAACATATTATCCACTTATTACCTCCAATTTACAAAAGTAGGTTTTTGTAAAACTCTAGGAGGGAAAGTTTGAGAATGGATTTCGTAAAATTACTGACAGAAATAAACAAGTAGAATGTTATTGTTTACTTGTTTTATATTTATCTTGACAATTACGGCTTTATTTTTACGTTTTGTGCCTGAAAATCCAAATACTTAAATTTTTACGGTGCATTTTTTAATACGGCTCTTAATGAGTAAAAGTTTAACTTAGCTTCAGTTCTTTTGCAAGTTTTTAACACTTTTCGATGTGAAACATCAATTGGCGCGCCATGGCAGTAAAACCGACTCGTGTGCCGTCACGGCAAACGATATGACGCTCTCTAAAGTCGTAGGTGAAAAAAAAACAACGTTTTTTTATCGAACTGTGTCCCCACCTTTATCATTAGACTGCAGCGACGTGCTGTACCATCATAAAGGTTGTATTTTTTATACATGAAATTTAATCTTTAATTTGCTTGCTCATTTTCATGCTTTCTGTATCTTGGCTCACTGATCAATGTTCTGCAAATTCTCTCCAATGCAACCAATGGAGTAATTGCAGCTATGTCCGGGATACAAATAATCACCCAATTGACTTTAGAATACGTTGGGGTTTCCACGAGAGCTTCCTCCTAAAAGATGGTCATTGGTAACTAAATAAATTGCTATTGTAGATGAAATGAATCAGCGTTTCTTACAACTCGTTTTTGTCAATTACTGGCGGCATTTACAACGAAAGGCATCCATAAAAACTGAAACAATATAAAAAGAATGAATGTCCTATACATAGTTAATAAATGTGCCTTCTAAGACACTCCGGATATAAATAAAAAAAAAAAAAAAAAAAAAAAAAAACAGGCGAGTTGCTGGCCAAACGTAGATCTATTCAACAAACACACCCATACATAAATCCGTAAAATTTTCACCCTTCTGTCCAGTTGGGTAAAATATGGTTCAGGCTGGCTAATTTGTTATTTTAACCCATGAGGGAACGCCAATAATGAAACGTTTAAAGTCATGTTGGTTATGACATGGTCTCCAGCATTATTTCTAGTTTAGCGACTCCTCAAGTTCTCATTAATAACACAACGCCAACTAGGTTCAACCCTTAAAGCTTGTTCGATTACGTCTCTGTAAACCCCTTATTATTTTGAGCCGAGGATCAGAGAACAGGGGATATATTATGCCTTAGTGCAATTATCGTTTGTGTTCAACTCTCTCCATGTTTCTGCCACTCTTTTCTCTATACCGCTAAACCGCTTAACGCAAAATATATAAGTACGGCACACTTCGTTACTTATTTTTTCACGCACACTTGCACTTGCAGTGGCACCAGTAAATTAAGGAGTCCACATGTGAAATAAAGCCATATGCCATTAGTCGAATTCACCCTGAATTCGGCATTAAATCTGATTTAGCCCTGTTGGGGCGCACCCGCCACGCCTTCATACCATCTTGTTTGTCTGACTGAGTAGCTAGCTTTTGTTATTCCGTCCCGCTCTTATAATTTTTCCCCGTCCCGCGTCCATCCCTTTGACGTGTAGATCGTCCTGTTCTTTTTTTATTTTTATAAGAGGCTTGCCTTTGACCGCCACCTCACCTGAGATACGGTCTACGATGGAGCAGGCTGGACCTAGAAGAAACCGATTCACTCGTGATTAGAAGACATCCAGATTGTATTGCATTCCATAGACTAGCAGTTCGTACAATAAAAGTGGAATTAAATCGCTTCGTACAGGTTTTTAATATCAGCCATATGCGGTGTCGATTTTACGTGCCCACTCTGGTAGTCCGATAGAAAAATGGACAGACGGGAATTATATTAAGCAGATCCGATGCACACTCCGAAATGTTCTCGTATCGTCTAAAATATCACAACTATTTCACACCATTTTAGGAGTAGAGTCAGTCAATTTGTTCAATTTATGAAACGGCTGCCTCGTTTCTCTTGAATATTCTGTCCTTACGAATACTGTTGGCTAAATTACAGTACTGCGTAGTAACCGGATAGGTCAATGACCTGCGCCGATGTTGCCTTGGCCAAGTCCATGTAATTATTGTTTATTCTGTGCCGTAGCAACTGCGTCTAAGCGATTTATTGGTTCAAAATCAAATTTTGGATACAAAGTTATACGGAACAGTTTGAGTAAAGTGCGGAACAGGGTGCTGGGCCAAAAAAGGCCACTGTACTCATCATTAAAAAAAAAAAGTATTTTTTGCGTATAATGGGTTTACAAAAGTTACAGGTATCGTGTAGAAAGAATGGTTCGCCATTATACTACCTTTCGGCATGCAAATTTGGCACTTACATACTATGGAAACGAATTTACATTTAAATCAATCAATCAAACAATCTCACTTAGAATACTAACTTAGAATTAGATTGAAAATGAAGAGATCATTAAAATTTGTTACAATTATTACCTATTTTGCAACTACCCTACCACAGTTTTACAAAATTAGATTACATACTAAGCAAAGCATGTTACTATGGTAATATTGCAAAGCATGTTACTATGGTAATATTGCAAAGCATTTTACTATGGTAATATTGGTAATCCGATAACCGAAGGTTCTTGAGTGGAGACCACGAACCGGAAGACGCAGCGTAGGTAGGGCCTCCCATTAGATGGACCGACGACATTGTGAGAGTCGCGGGTATCTAGTGGATGCAAAAGGCAGGCTGTCGTTCAGTGTGGAGGTTAAAGGGGGGGGCCTATCTTCAGCAGTGGACGTCTTCTGGCTGATGATGATGATGACTATGGTAATCTTTTTCTATGGTTAATCTTTAATCTATGTAACTGTTTGTTGGAATCTTGCAACTCAATTTTGAAGCAGATAATTATCTTCAACTGATTGAGCTGAAACTTTGTATATGTTTAGTTTGGATGAAAATGCATGGTTAGCTGTGTGAGTTGTGACGTCATTCTAAATCTAACATGGCGGAACACCCAAAATGGCAGACAAGTTATTTTTAATGCACTCCTACAATATGGGTATCAAAGACTTGCTGAGAATAACTCGAAAAATAATTCTTAATCGTCGATATTGTTTCCTCGGTATTTCCTTACCTTTCTTTTTCTCTCCTTGTACCTTTCATCTCTGATGTTAAATTTAATTCGTATTAGTGGTACCTTTTAAAACTTACCCTAATTTCTCAGGCTTCAAATACGACAACATCCTTATGGAGGAATCAGCACAGATTCTGGAAATCGAGACCTTCATTCCACTGCTGCTGCAGAACCCTCAAGACGGGCGCTCGAGGCTTAAGCGATGGATAATGATCGGAGATCATCACCAACTGCCACCCGTTGTGAAGAACATGGCCTTCCAGAAGTACTGCAACATGGAGCAGAGTCTCTTCACCAGGATGGTGAGGCTCGGAGTTCCCTATGTAGAGCTGGACGCTCAGGGACGAGCCAGGCCTAGGTGAGTTACCTTTTCAAATTCCAATAGATCATGATTGCTATATTTTTGTTCAGCTTGATTCTCGGATAACTGCAAACTCGTTTAGGTTTCACACCACAGGCTAGGTGTGAGTAAAACAATTATTATTTTCAATGGGGCTTTTCGGACAATGGTACGAATTGCCTACTGTGTTTATATTAGGACAATTTGGACCGCTCTAATATTCTTCGTTAATGGGGCATTGCGAATTGACCACGTTTTATATGCAAGGGCAATTCAAGTCACGGTGTAAATCGCCCATTTTTTTCGTTGGGTTGATTTGGACCGAGAAAATGTAATTCGACTTTTCAGTAATACCTTGTAATATAGGCCCAACACTGAGATCGTTAATTTTTTATCCGTTTCATAGCAAAACACTACAAATTGTATAGGTAAACGGAAATTTTCGGGTATAATATTGTCCCTATAGTTAAAGTTAATTAGTACAAGGTAACCTACAAAATTCTTCAACCAAATTCTAGTTTTCAACGAAAATGCAAACAATTTTGTTTATATCTAATTGTTGATTAGTTCAATTTACTTTCTCCCTTTAGCTCCTTTTCTATTTGCAGATTTAAACTAGTGAAGTTTAAATATGACGCAACAGAATTGCCACCAGTGTCTGCATTGCGGTGGCGTTTGTTATGCCCAATTTATCATTTAGTTCATAAAAGGCTTCGTAAGTGTCGGCGCTGTTAAAAAATTCTCAGTGGGTGGTATTAATCAATTATAAAACAGACGCGTAAAACCCAACATCTGTTCATGCACATCAATCATAATAGAGTGTATATTCTGAAAATAATGTTATGATCTAGATATTTTTAAATAGATGCTTTCAGTGTTGTGTACAATGTATATCAATGTCATTGTTTATCGTTTCATATGAACGTACTTAGTCAACTTGAAATACTACAACGCAGTTACATGATGCATGTAACTGCGCCGAAATATCGGTAACTATCCGCAACCTCACCATGGTAAATATCCCGTTAATAATCATATAACTTTTTTGAAATACTACATTAATAAATGCTATAATATAATAATAAAAAAATAATTTAAAAAAAAATGTGGATATCAGATCCAACTTAAAAAATGCATGTTTTAGCTAACATTTGATGTCTCACTTCCGCGCGTGGCACCACTCGTCACGTAGAACAACTTCTAGGTGAAAATGAGAATTCAAACCAAATCCCACCCAAAGACCCGAACACACCCAACCAAAGACAACCCAAAGGGCATACATTAGCTGGACGCATTATGCATTAGTGTGGAGTAGTAATTTTTATTTATCGTCTTCTATTAATAAAGTTTCTAGTCCTTAGAATCGCAATACCAATATCTATTCTGCAATCTGCTATTTTATCGTGTTTATGAAATTTGTGGTGTGAACAATAAAGAGTTTATCTATCTATCTACCAACCAAACTTACAAAGTGAGGCTCTAAATCTGGCAACGCGATACCTAGTCCATCGAATATTTTACGATATAACCCTGCGTACTTGGATGTACCGCATCATTATGAAACTAAAATGCAATAGAATCTTATTTTCACGCCGATTTCATCATTCTTAACATGTAGGCGATAGGTACAGCGTAATTCTTTGGAACAGTGTTTTTCAACCCAGGGGGGTCGCAAAGTCTTACACGGGGGTCGCGGGTAAAAGAAAAGACAAGTGTTTGTAGGTCTAACAAAACCAAAACTACAATAGAAAAAACTACAATTTCAGTAAGAATGGCATTGGCTAAAACGTGGCAAAAGTCTATTTTTGAGACGTAGTTAAGTAACTTTTTTTTATTGAAGCCTATTTATTATGTTTTATGTAGTTTTATTATGGTCCTGGAGGGTCGCCAGAATTTTTTAACTTGTAAACCACTACCATTACTGCCGGTCTAATCACTACGTCTTCAAAAAATCAGGCTATGCAACATTTCTTGTCTAGTTTTCTACGAATAGGTAACTAGCAAAGTCTAGCTTGGCACGTTTCTAGCTACTCACAAGAAATCAATTGCAACCATTTGCTAAATAGACTTAAATTGATTAGAATCTAGGGTTACCAAATTGTTAAGTAAAGGAAATATCTGACATTTGCTAAATTGTAAGTCGAATAAATTTCACAACGAAAAAAAATCCACGCAGCAGCAGTTACAACACCTAATTTGCGTCACCCTGATATAATTTCAACTGCCACAAGGATGATGATGAAAAAGGCCGGAGAAAGGGGACGTAAACTCATTTAAACAACTATCACGGATGTTCACTAAAGTTATATGATTATTTACGGTATATTTATGTATGTGTTGTCGGGACTTAGGTTCAAGTTCGAGTTCCAGTGATAACCGTAGCAAAAGACTTAGAAAGAGGTAGATATCCCTTAAATAATCATATAACTTTAAGGTATTTTACATTGTAAAAGCGCGGGAAAGAAAAAGTTGAGTACCAGAAATATGGCTAACAAAGAAGGTAGGACTCGCCGATGATGACTGACTTTTGTGCCGTCACCTGTTTTAAGACGCATAGGCCCTTTTGTTTTAATATTTTTTATAATTACCAGAATAAATGGGAAAAACTGTTTATCCCAATTTTTATGGTTATTGTTAAAATATTTATCCCATTAATTTATTCTAAATATTATTATTTTGAAACAATAATCTTGCAAAATGACCCTGCACCAATGACTTATTTAGTATCTACATAAATTATGTGCAGTTTCGATGCCATCGCTCAAAAACGGTGAAGGTAAACATCGTGAGGAAACCGGTATGTCCAAGCACCTCAAAAGTTCAAAGACATTCCACCACCAACTTGCACTGGTCCAGCATGGTGGATGAGGCCCATCCTCTCTCTCTCTCTCTCTCTCTCTCTCTCTCTCTCTAAAACAAGGCCTGAGTCCCAGCAGTGGGAACATGACAGGCTGAAATGATAAAGCGATTCAGTTTAGGTGATTGCGAAAAGTTGCGCGATCGCAAACCGTATCTCAGCGCACACATTAAAAGTTCACGTTCGCGTTCAGGTTCAGATTTCTCGTCTACGTTGGGCGCCTGTTGAAGTCAATACTTAGTTATCTTCTACGATGTTTTCCAAAGCAGGACGACCAATGGGTTTTTAGGTTATAATTAGACGGTACACTTAGTTAGGGAAGCGAATTCGGAACTGGCAAACTAGAGGGCGGATTCTTTATCATAATGGAGTTTCAATTATCCTCGAACTTATTTTATACTTCGCACAGTACGTAGTCATATGTACGCATCAGTGAACAGTTTTTACATACCAACATAATTACCTATATTGTCGTTTGCTATTTGCGATAAAAAGGGGCTTGTAAGGGCACCACTTATGCTTGGGAAATTTGTTTCCCTCTGAGTGGTGCCCAATTGAATTTTTTTTGTGCCGGAGCTGAAATATATAAATAAATCCTGAATGTTGGTAACCCTACTGGACTTTTAATAGATTCGCGGAACTATATAAAGTGCATTGTCATAAGCAAACCATACACGATATACTGTTTACGATTAGAATTAGGCATACGACGGTGAGACGGACATGCTCTATTTTTCATATTTCTAAACGAAGACGCCAGTTTGTAAATTGGGCCTGGCGCCTGTGCGTGCTTGCTGACATTATTAATGGTAAACAAATATGATTATTCCTATGCCATGTGAAACGTAGTCTGGAGATGCCATCAGCGAGTGTGTACCTATATAGAATATTGCATATTTATTTAAGACTTATTAGCATTTTGAAATAAAATAGGATTATCAAACGTTTCTCAAAAAGAGGGTAGTCCAAAACTTTTTTTCCAGAAATATCAAAGTTAAAATAAAGTAATAAAACAAAATACTCGTTTCTACTACACATAAAATATATAGAATAATGTATATGTGTTAGATATTTTTTGTTAAACATTTTGTCCTTTTATCATAAAGCTACACTATCGAAAAAAGCCCTGAAAGGTAGTTATAAAAAAATAGTTTCCCAAAGACTGTCTGTTCGAATGACTATCGTGTCCCCCACACGTATACATTGCGATTGGGGGATCGAGTCGACAATCGCAATGTATTATGCTCACTCCATTTCATATCTCCTCTTCAGCAATACTACTTTATACTGTCTAGTTAAAATTGCGGGGTATGCATTAATTACGTGAGCTCAAAATAGGGGGGGGGGGTCCAGTAAGATCTCATCAAATCTCATTGAAACAGATTTGAGAGATTTTCAATTATGTAAAACATGTTTCTCCAATAAAATATGGTCAACTTCTACATAACGTATTACAGATTAACGTATTTACACCAAAAATACGCATTTTGAATAATCCCACATGAGAATAGGGGGTAGGGGAAAGGTTCGAGCCAAATGTCACGACATCTCAGCAATGGGGAAGGGGCCCCCTCTTCCCCCTTGGGGGTCGAAAAATCGCCAATTACTTCACGTAATTAATGGACTTGGACGCCCCCTAATAGATGCCCTCTTATTTATTTCTCAGAACATGGCAGATACCATAAATACAAATTATCATACAGGAACATACAAATTGAAATGCCGTATATCATGTCTTTGCAAAATGCGGCGTACAAAATGTGAGCGGGAAAAAAATTATGTCAATGTTAGAATATTGTCACAATCGCAAATTTTTACCTAAATTAATGTAATGAAGAAAAACATGTCAAAATAATCGGACTAACTTATCTATAGAGCTATAAGAGGGACCCCCTTTTTTGAACAAAGCAAACATATCTTTAGAAAATTGCTAGTTCCATCATTTGGCTAACTCTCCAGACAAGTTGGTCTTTAGCTTACATTATTTCGTATTTTTTCCAAATTGAGGGTATCTACACATTTCTAGCATTGCACTTTTCTCCACAGTATCTGCAATCTGTACCGGTGGCGGTACCGCGCGCTCGGCGACTTGGGTCACGTGACCCGTCAGCCGGAGTACCGCGCCGCCAACGCAGGCCTGCGCCACGACTTCCAACTTATCAACGTCGACGACTTCAATGGTGCTGGCGAGACCGAACCCAGCCCTTACTTCTACCAGGTAAAGTATTAGTCACAATCTAAAACATTAGTGAACTTATTAGGTGACCTTTAAAATTGAGGTCAATAAGCGTACGATACCCAAACCTCGCTTTGCACCCCTCGAGTATATTACTATGAAGCTGTATAATTGCACGCCTAACGCGTCTCTCATTTGTCCGGCCGGTCCAGACCGACCGAACACGTCTTGCGAGATACGCTTCTCTCTTTTTCTTTCTTTCTAAACTACTCTGAATCACGCTTGAAAGACTCCCTCGATATTTGAAGCCAATCCTGTATTTATGTGGAAATTCGCCATTAGCAAGGAAATGATTCATTTTTTCAAACTAAATTTAATGTAGGGGTACCTATTACATATTAACTCAACGGTTCACACAACATTGAGACAACTCTAAGATAAAGAAAAAAATTATTTATTTGCACAAAACACGAGTAAATCATACACACATTTAAAAACGCATGCATCATAATAGGTGGGTTAAAATATTTCAAACAAACATCTTCGTTTAATCAACAAGTCAGTACCTATTGCTAAAAAATAAACAAAAATAAAAAAATATGAAATGGTATGAATGGCTTTGATGGTAATTTCAGCCACCATAAAGAAACTTGTGGTCATCTATTATGCCTATTTGTCTTGTTTTAAGATTGTAAATAACACGTGAAATTTATTCAATATAGATTTCTGAGAAGTTCTCATAATAACAATATTAACAATTCATTCATAACATATTTAATAGATAACGATTAAATTATACAACGACCACATAAATGAGCTCAGTTTCTGATATCATATCATTATGCACATATTTCTGTCCAACCAATGTCAGTAATATCGACAATTTATCAAGTTACCAAAATAGTAATATGTCGCAGTAAATGGTAAAGGGTCACACTACGTAAGTATAACTTCGTAGCTTGTATTTTTCTACCCACAAAGCAATCTCGCCCAGACAGCATTTTGCATGTCAGCAAAGCCATTCTGAATTCTGTGGAACCCTTAGAATAACTACCTAAGGTGGAACCTAAGATTCACATCTTTAATAAGATAATATTGTTCTTTGTTCTTTCCTGGGGCCTTACGGACAACAGCTATTACAGGCACCTAATCCGCTCTGTTGGAAAATCACGCGACCGCAAACCGTATCTGGGCGCGATAAGGTTTGCGGTCGCGTGATTTTCCAACTGAGCGGATTAGGTGCCTGTAATAGCTGTTGTCCGTAAGGCCCCAGGTCTAGTTAGTCAACTCAGTGTTGAGGGATTAAAGTAGGGCCAATTATTAGTAGGGTAAGAATTAGTAGTAGTTAGCATTTTCAACTTTATACTTGTACCTACGCATTCCTAAGAAAAAGTATATTGACATGACACACGAACAAACGGACAACAAAGTGATCCTATAAGGGTTCCAAGTTTTCTTTTTGAGGTACGAAACCCTAAAAACGAAAGTAGAGTCAGGGGGTGTCAATCCGCAGTTTAGGTATGTTAGGCCGGCGCGCCTTTCGGGCAGGCGTTTGGCAAGGCAATAGCCGCGCTCGACTAGCAACTTCGCGCGTCTGTGATTTTTGCGACGAATAATGACTTCTAAACGATCTTATAATCCGTATAAAAGATACTGTTGTGCTTACGAGTGTATAAATAAAAAAAAGAACATGGAATCGTTTTTTTATATTTCTAAGAAAACAACTTTAACAATACCCTTGCCGTTTCAGGAGAGATAGAGCTACAAGAAAGAGAGTGGCTCTTTAGGTGAATATAACAAGCGGTATCCAACGCTGTGCGAATTGAAATGCTACTATTTATTGCCTCGTAGATAGTCCTTGTTTATTTAAATTTCTTTGCGGAGTGAAATTTCTACTCCTCCAGGCACCCTCAGGTGGTGTTTTGGCAAATAAAAAACACCACTTGAGGGTGACGTGAGGATTCGAGGTACCTTTATTAACGTCTATGAATATGGGGGTTATTGTATTAAGTGGTAGTCATTATTTGCAAGTAGCCATTAATATTTCTGAACTCCACGTCTCTAAACTGCATCATACTTATGAATTCCTAGTTTTCCCATAAGTATTTCTCCAGGATTCAAAATAATCCATGTCCGTCTTCATGATGGGCACCACCTTCTTGTCTAATTTTATCACGTTTGGTTCAGCCATTTCATTTTCAAGGAAGGTTTAAATATATAACTAGCGACCCGCCCGGGCTTCGCACGTAAATTACACCCGTGCGAAGCCGGGCGGGCGGGTCGCTAGTTATATATACTTTAATAGATGTGTTTTTGCGTTTAAAAAACTACCCTCATAGGAATGAGATGAATGGATGGATGGATGGATTATTCTAAAGATAGAACAAAAAACAGACAGAGCTAATTACGCAGTTAAAAAGCTATTCTTAATAATCCTGTTGCATTATAATGAGTCTTGTTATCTTATGTCATGTTTTTCGTAAATGCGTAGTAATATGCCGGTAAGTTCGCATTATTGATAATTTGCCGTGATGAGTAGTGACTCACTCTCAAGCGCTTCCTTATTACATTTTTTTTTTAACTTAATGTACTATAATAGGGATAGTTACAGTTTACAGATCATTAATTAGTTTATAACTATTAATGTAAGCGTTTTTCTTCTTCTGCAGATGTCATTAGCTTTTTGTGTCTTTTGTTGTATTACCATTTTTAAGTTTGTTTAATATTGGCGTAGATTCTGTCATACCACTCACTAAACTAAACTCACTCACAGGATTAAAAGTGTCTGCCTGTCTTATCATTTTAATATGTGAGAGAATGATGGCAATATTTTAAGAGCTTTCAAATTTAGTTTAGTTTAGAGTACATCAGAATCGATGCCAATATCATACCAATTATACTACTACTACTACTACCACCAACTACTAACTACTACTACTAACTACTTCTACTATTGATTAGAGACAATTAAATGGTTTTATATTTACTGTATATTTTGCTTGTACATAATATTATGACACGAGTGCTGTATGTACATCACTAAGCATTGCCATAAGTGCGAGTGAGCGCGCAATATGCCACGCTCTGCTCACACGTTTTATGACCTAACGTATAGCGACTAAATTTTGAGCACTACAGTGTGATGTGAGGTTTTCACGTTTCCAAAACTACCCCCCTTTTTTAGAACCTGGCGGAAGCCGAGTACGTGGTGGCAGTGTTCATGTACATGCGGCTGGTGGGATGGCCAGCGGAGCGCATCTCGATCCTCACCACGTACAACGGACAGAAGCACCTCATCCGCGACGTCATCGACAAGCGCTGCGCAGACAATCCCCTCATTGGACGACCACACAAGGTAACCTCTTATACTAAAACCCGGCAGAAGCAGGCGCGATGCTAGACTACAGCAATTTCAGGGGCAATTCTTCTTAGGCGTACAAGACCTGGGTATAAGGCTCCAGACGCCGAAGGGGTCCCAGATGCTCAGAAAAAGTTATCAAACACTCATCATCATAAAACCCACCTTAATCTACAGCTGGACGAGGGCCTGGCCCAAGGCACGCCTGCTAGCACACGCAACGGCTTCTACGTTTGCTTCCACTCACTGAAAACTAACACACACCTTATACACCACCACTGCCTTACATATATGTTGTCAGTGACAACATAAGAATTGTCGATGATCCATAGCCCACTGAACAGGGCCGCTCAGCATGCGTAGAGACGTTGCGCATGCGTTTTACGCGATCTTTTTTGCCTCACACTTGCAATTTATGGAATGAGCATTTTTGCGGCATTTTCGAGTAACTATAACATGTGGGGTCCTTCAAAATGGCTGTTAATAGAGTATTTAGGGGTCGGAAACGTATCTGTGATGCCCCTGGTGTTACAGGTATCCATAGACGATGGTGATAGCTTACCATCAGGCGGTCTGTTAGTTTGTTTGAATATTTGTTTTCAGGCTGTGGTTTTGTCACTCCAGTAATTCTCAGGGTATCCTCGTCGCAATCGCTACAAATTATTAGCCCATCGTATTAATAGTGACGAAGTCGGTTTGAACCTCTCAGAACAACTTTTTGGCGACGACACCCGATAGGCAAAAAGAAATAAACTTCAGGTGTGTCGAGGAATTCAAACCCACCCAGGTCTTGTCTGGGATTTAGTTTAGTACCTGGGCGATCGACCTTCATTCTATACGAACGAGTTTTTAAAATGAATAGTAGGTAAGTAATGTTATGGAAAAAAAAAACATAATTTAAAAAAAAAAATTATTATATTTTAACATTCAAGGCTAGCTGCGCTCCGCGGAGTGGCCAATTACCTCAAGAACCTTACTTTCATCCAATTAAAAAAAACTATATCTCTCCCTCCATATATTTTCCAAAAATCACGCCGACCTGTTACTCTGTTGCTGCCTGAAAGAGGATAAATCAAACGAACAAACAAACTTCGTATTTATAATATTACTAGCTGTACCTCGCTGTTTCACCAGCTTGGATTACTCGTTATATCGTCAGCTATCTGCCAGTGAAAGTCCCGTCAAAATCGTTCCAGCCGTTTTGGAGTCCATAGAGAACATATATACACACACGTTGCCTTTTATATACAGGGTTACGCATATATATTGTACAGAACCGAAAGGAGGTCATTGTACTCTTCATTATGATCAACTTTTACTATGGGACCAACCCAGAAATCGCGTAAAAAATATCAGCTCTAGTCATTGACACTTCGACACAGGGTTGGTCCCATAGTACAAGTTGTTCATAATGATGAGTACAATAACCTCTTTTCGGCTTAGTACAGTCTAAATGCGTAAGATTAGACGAATGATAAAATTATGAATCAATTAGGCATGATTCCATGTTGTCGTTTCGAATTCCGTCTGTGTTGCCATCAGACAAACATACGTGTGACTACCTAAATACACAAAAGTGGTATCTGGTGCCAAGTCTTTGATTGTGACGTTTTAAAATGTGTAGAAATATAATTTACGATCAAATAAACTTTGGTATGCTCTAAAACAAATTTTACTGTCCATAAATATAATCCAAATGTTTCTAGTGAATCGTTTAAATATATCGATTGGTTCAGTTTAATTTTTTATTACGCAGCGTAGGTAGGCCTCCCACTAGATGGACCGACGACATTCTTAGAGTCGCTGGCATCCTGGGGATGCAAAAGGCAGGCTGTCGTTCAGTGTGGTGGTTAAAGGGGGAGGCCTATGTTCAGCAGTGGACGTCTTCTGGCTGATGATGTATTTTTTTGGGCTACAGGCTTCAGTGACATCAGTGAAATGTTTCAAATTATTTTTATGGATTAAACTTATAACTCCTGCTGACTGAGATTTCTATACATTTTCTCATAAATGTTTGCCTAAAACATTTTAAATGTATAGTTAAACTTTTATTTTAATGTAATTGCACGGATGACATAATCGAATAACTGAAAAACAGAGTCATTCATCTAAATATTCTAAAGCAATGAAAATTTAAAGCAAAGATAAGAAAAAAGAAAAATACAAAATATTCCAAAGATTTTTGGTCTAAGTTTGACCTGACTCATAAATAAATCTTGATCCTTGTATAAATTGCCTATTAAATCTAAAGTGGTTTTAAACAGCCTCTAAAATATTCACCATACGACGTAAGCAATGTTTATAAATAAAACTTACGTAATTTACCATATTTAGCAATGTTTTGTAAAAAAAATATTTTTAGTCGTCCTTCTTGGTCGTAGACTATTTTTTTTTTAACTTTGCATTAGGATCTTACGTGATCGAAATCGATGGTCCTGTCTAAGATGGAGCACGTATATACAGATAACTTGAACAAAATTACAATCTTGGATATAGTTCTGCAGAAACACAGACGAAGGTATTAAGGCGTTACATTGTTAAGTAATAAAAAAAACCCGTTTTGGTTAAAAAAGATGAAACAAGATGTTCCACTACATTTTACGCAGGAGGGGTAGCTAAATGCGCGTGGCTATCTCACTTGCGCCTTACAACGTTTTTGAAAATTAAAATTGCTGAGTGAAAATAGTAAAAAAACCTATTATAAATAAAAGTCTAGTTTTCTTCTATTTTCTCCGCCATGCTTCCTATAAAATAACAACACGAAAATTATTTCATACTATTTGCAATGTTATTCTAAAGAGAACAACTTTAAAATTAGTAAACACGCAATTTCGTTTAGTTGGATGACATATTTTTTTCCAGTTATTTTGATTTAAAAACCAAACTATTAAATCGATTTCGATTAAATTTCTATGAGACCAATCTGAAAGTATATTTTCAAATAATAAAAGTAATTTTCCAAATTGGTTCATAAATGACTGAGTTCTGAGGTAACAAATAAACTGGCCTAGTGCGAGTCGGGCTCGCGCACTGAGGGTTCCGTACCACCACAAAATTCAATAACGAAATTACCAGTAATAACTTGGTAATGAACAGAAATTTATCACCGACTCGCTTTTGGCCATTATTTATTATTTGTTGTTATACTTTAGAGTGTCTACTATAATCATGCCAAGTTTGACGCTTGTACATATTACCGTTTGTTGTATGGGGACACCCACCTCTCCTTTAGTTTTTTGTATTTTTCGACTTTTTTATTATTTCTTAGTCAATCCGCCGTACATTACATATTATGTGAAAATTTCAACGGGCTATCTATTACGGTTCGAAAGATACAGCCGTTAATAGATAGGACAGACAGACATCGTAGACTTAGGAATAGGGTCCCGTTTTTACCCTTTGGGTACGGAACCCTAAAAACTAGAGAACACTGGCCGTTAGCGCAGGCTTAAAACATTACCTACATACGAGTGTTTTCGGCAAACGGTCAGGGGCCCTATTCTTGCGCATTCGAGATTATCTCGAATCTCGAATGGTCACTGCCATTCTCGTTAGAAATATCTTAAAAATAAGAGTAGCCAAGATAATTCCGCGCGCACAAGTAGCCTTGATTTAATTCAGGAAATGTTCTAAAATGTGACTAAAGAAGTGACTGGGTATCCTTTAGTCACCCGCGTCTGACTCTAGCTTATTACCCCTTCATTACGGAAATCCTAAATAAAAGCGAGACCAATAAAAAAAAATACGCTCCGTTAGTCACTATGATGCAATACCAGTCTCATCATTGGATCCTCGCCCGTCATTAACCAGAATAAACCGGCCAAGTGTGACCGAGCTCGCGCACTGAGGGTTCCGTACCACCACAAAATACAATAATTATAAATTTATTTATTTCTTAGGTAATCCGCCGTAACATTACATATTCTGTAAAAATTTCAACTGGCTATCTATTACGGTTCGAAAGATACAGCCGTTAATAGGTAGGAAGATGGACAGACGGACATCGTAGACTTAGTAATAGGATCCCGTTTTTACCCTTTGGGTACGGACCCTAAAAACCAACGTCTGACATCAGAAAACAATTACGTTAAGACTATTTGCACTATTCGGAAAGTAGCTAAATAATAAGATGGCCTAAGTCAGTTGTGGACTTTACCTACTGAATCTGATAATAGAGCTATTCTAGTGGTAGAGAACTCTTGCAGGGCTCGCCTGGCTAAATACGAAAGTACCACACCTCCGCCAATTATTCAACCGCCAAGCAGTACCTATAGTATCCATATCCGTTACTGCGTTTCAGACTAAAGGATGTTTAGAGTCAGACAATGTTTAAAGTGAAATTACAGGCAATAATCATCGAGATACAATACCTATAGAGTCACAGTCTCTAAGTGAAAACAGTCAAAAAATGTCCGAGCGTCGAGACATCACTTATATAATTCACAATGACATATTTACTCAAATTTAGACGTTATGTCACTTGTATAGTGTTCAACGTCGCTATATTCTGCTATGTCATCGCATCACTGGCATATTGGGCAGCGTTGTAGTTGGATCACAGTTGCCTAACAACTAATCAAAAAGTCTGCGCAATGCGTAAGGTGCGCAGAGTTTTGGTTAGTTTTTTTTTTTGACACGTTTCTGACTATAGGTATTGTATATCGATGATGATGATATACATTACCTTACGCAGGAGTAAACGAAGATATTTTTACGAGTTTTACGAGAGAGAACCATCATCATCAGCCGGAAGACGTCCACTGCTGACCATAGGCCTCCCCCTTTAACCTCCACACTGAACGACAACTCGCCTTTGCATCCACTGGATACCCGCGACTCTCACAATGTCGTCGGTCCATCTAGTGGGAGGCCTCCCTACGCTGCGTCTTCCGGTTCCGGTTCTTGTTGAGGGTGGTAGCGGGGCAACTGCCGGAAATTCCTAGCACCCCATACTCCACCGTTACCTGGCCCGCTAGTGGTTTTGGTCGTAGTTTTCGGACATACCCGGGTCCCGAGCGAGCACCATAATCCACCTGAATTTAAAATCTGTAGAATTTTGAAATTAAAATATATTGGAGTGGATTTGGTAAAAAAATATCTAAATAATCTCCGGCTCAATAATAATAAGAGCGATAATAAGAGCTCATCAGGGCCGTCGGGGCTTGAACTGTCGATGTTCAGAATAATAATTCAAGGCCCCCACTCCAACTGCAAGGCTACCGTCGCGCTTACTGTTAGGCGAGAACCTGGCTCGTCTCGTAACTTTCACATGTAAACATATTTTTAACACGTTGTTGATAATAATTAATTGCTTTATATTATAGCCGTATTATGTTATCAAATCAACTCAATATTCTACTTGAATGTGTCTGCATAGAAGCTGTGTAAGTATCATATGTTTGAGTCATAAACCGAGAATTTAATTTGTACATTTGCACAGGTGACGACAGTGGACAAATACCAGGGGCAACAGAATGATATAGCGCTCGTGTCGCTGGTGCGTACGAGGGCAGTGGGCCACGTGCGTGACCTGAGACGTCTGATCGTGGCGGCGTCCAGAGCGAGACTGGGACTCTACATCTTCGCGAGGGCGAATCTCTTCAGGAACTGCTTCGAGCTGCAGCCTACCTTCAATCAGGTAAGATTTTTATATACCGCTTAATACACACTATCTTTGGCACCGATTCTGATGTACTCTAAACTAAACTAAATTTGACAGCTCTAAAATTGTTGCCATCCTTCTCTCACATATTAAAACGAAAAGAGAGGCAGATAATTTTAGTCCTGTCAGATTGATTGATTGATGAGGATGATGATGATGATGAAGAATAAGACCTGTAAGTGCGAACGAGATAGACAGATAATCATTTATGACTCGACGACTCGGATGATAATGCGTTTACTATAGCAGTTTCATTGTTTTTTTTTAAATATTATTATATTATGTTGAAAAGATCTACATTTGGCCACCAACTCGCCTGATGGTAAGCGACGGTGTGGCCGAGGATGAAACATGTTAATCTAGAAGAAATCTATTCACTCTAACCTTGAGGATGCCTAGATTGTAGTGTTTAGGAAACAAGGAGGACGACAGGGAGTTCCATTCTTGGGCAGCACGTATCATAAATGGTTACCCAAATTGTTGAGTACGAATCTTTGGAAATTCCACGAGGAAGGGGTGGTAGTGAGCAGTCCTTCTACTTGTCCTGAACCAAATGTGGAATAAGGTGGTACCTATTTGCTTAGCGTGTGGGGTCTAGCGTCAGTGACGCGTCACCCACCTGGTTTGTTGGGTATATACGAGTAGATACACGGTGCTTAATTCCTGTTTAGCACCGTAGAAACGTCGACTGACTTGTCATTACGCTTCTATAAAAAAATATCTCGTATCTTCGCAAAAATTGTATGAAACTTTAGTTTGGGATCAATTACAGTGTTTGTGTGTAGTTACAATTGACAGTGTTTTAAGGTGACAACTCAGTAACTGATTTTCACACCTTTTGGACCGTGTTAAAATTTTAATGTTTTTTTTTTTTTTTTTTTGTTATAGTCAAGGGCATGCCGTCAGAGAAAATTTAATAAAAAAACCTCAAAAACTGCGCATTTTTTTCTAGTTTTTGTTCAGATTTTTTGATAGTAAAGTTAACGGCTGTTCTTCTGTGAAACGAGTTGAGTAAGGTAATAAAACAAAGCTAAATATTTCCATAGACCGGTTCAAAAATATGTGAAAATTTGGCTCTGAGGTTATACTTATGCTTTTTTATTCATAACAATTATAGTTACATGTCACAGTGTATAAATTCTTATTAAGTATCGTTTACATAATGATCAAACATGGAGTTACCACTCGACTAATCGTATTGTGGCTCTGAGGTAAGCCGAGAGTAATAAAACATTTTATATTAGGCAAACCGGGGCGGGGCGGTGCCGATGAGGTAATACAAACTGAGCTAATCCTTATTTTTGACACTGATGTAAATAATAATGAAATGATACATAATAAATGTAATAATAAAAGGTTCAACGGTGGTACTAAGCGGAAAGTTGGTAATTTTATAACAACTTATAATAATTGTGAACAACTTTTACCGTGGCACCAGTGGTATAATTGGACTTACGAACCGGAATACATTTCCCTTCAAACCTTGGGAACTTTTAACCGACTGTCCAAGAAGGAGGGTAATGTTTTTGGGGTGTATGTAAACATGTAAGTATGTTTCTGGGTTCCTGTCCTTTCCAACGGAACGGTGATTTCACGAACCACGAACGGCGTTCCGGTCCATGTCGAGCACGGCATGGATTGGGACCAACCCAAAAATTTCGAAGAATAATAAATAAAATTATAAATATTCGGGACTTTTTTTGCACACACGGTCATCGGACCCCAAACTAAGCAAAGCTTGTGATATGGCTGCCAGAGACTGATATACATACATATATAGCTTATAGAATATATTATAGACAATAGACAATTGTCTATTGTAAGAATATATTATCAGCTGGATACACTCACTTAGTTTATAATTAGATTTGATATATATATATATATATATATATATATATATATAAATTAATCCCTATTTCCCTTGGTCACGCCATAACATGAGAACGACTTAACATTCATCTTTTTTTCTTTTTATCTAATATTTTGTAGAAGGTTCTTACGGATTTTTTTTAATGAAAATTGCTCAGTAATATGGAATATTTCAGCAAACTCAACGACGTTTTTAAATCGCGGGTGAAACCGCGGAGCGCAGCTAGTTATTAATAAATATGAATACACTAAGTTCATTATGGATGATCTTTTTAACCGACTTCAAAATAATTACAATAAAAAAAATGACTTCAAATTATTTACTTGGATGACATATTTTTCTAGTTAAGTACATATTTCCCTGAAACCAAATTACTGCACCGATTTTGATGAAATTATTTATGGAACAGGTGATTTTGTTCTCGATTTCAGGCGACCTCGGCTTAATACACCACCGTTCCGTATAAATTTGTACACCGAGCTATTATGAGTTAAACGTGAACAGTCATCATCGCTATGTTTATATTGACTACTAGCTTATGCCCACGGCTTCGCTCGCGTGGACATTACGTTATAAACAAACCCCTACACGTGACTGTTTTTAACTATAAAATAAGAATGTTTTCTGTTGAGGTGAAAATTCTGGGCAAGTGAGTGTACTGGACAGAATCGATGGATTTTTTTAACTTTAAATTTGTTGTCACAGACTTTAGCGTCATTTGTCACTTGTCGTTTAAGGATTGATTTTCTGAAATATCTTTTAAGTAAATTTGCAGAGTAAAAAAAACTGCTTCATACAATATTTTAAAAAAGGAAAGGGGAAAGGGAAAGGGAAATATTATTTTTCAAAGGGAAAATATATTGAAACACGTGTTTATTACTTTGTCAGGTTCAGTATATTTGTAAAGTTTTATACATATTTTTTTATTTTTTTTAATATTTCCTCCATGAACCCCTTTTAGGTTGATTATTTTGAGAAAAATTTAAGACGATAGGATTTTTATTAGCGTAGCTTGTTTAAAAAAAAAACATAAAAACTTCAGGGATCTGTTTGAATGGACCTCTGAAATCGGATTAAATGCGAAATTCCACTTGTAAGGAGGTCAACTCCCTTAAAGGTGGAATTTCGCAAAATCTGTTCTTATTGTTTAGGAAATTTCACGTTTCTATCATTCTTGGGTTGGTCTGTAATTCCTAGATAAATGCTTTTTCTTTTATATATATGTAATATGAGAGCTGAACAAAAATAACTCAGAAATAATGGCTCGTTACTAACGAGCGAATGACTGATGGTTTTCACATTCGTCCTGCTAAAAATAGGTAGGTATAGCAGGGTTTAAAAAAATCCCGTTGTAGCCCATTTGGGAGAGACCGCTAGACTTTATAGCGTTAGTGAACTAGTATCTGAGCGTGACGGTCACACGAGTTCAGTGCTTTTCCCCATTACAAAAAGTGCCTAACGTGCCTAAAGAAGGTTTCACTTTTAAAAAGCGGCCCTTCGTATCTGGCGCCTAGAGCGACCGCTCTTCTCGCTCTACCCTAGGGCCGGCGCTGGGTGGATATAGACCGTTGATGATGCGTATGTGCGGCAGTCTTCGACTAAAATAAAATGAATGGACGAGCCCTAACCATTGAAATTGCTCAGTAAAATAAATCAAAACCGTCGGAGATATACTTATAAAAATTAAAAATGATACCGAATTATAAAAATTTACAGTATATTTGTTACAAAAAATAGATCCCGGTTTTATTTGTGTATGTAAATACTTCGGGAAAGCATATGAATGCATAATTTTGTCAGATGTTTCGTTATTACGTAGCAATAGACACGTGTTGCACTTCCTACGGCTAGAGACCGACTGAAACGAAATGAGACCCTGTGCTCATTTTGTTATCTTCAAAAATGCGCTTCTACTGGGCCTGTCCATTCATTTTCTTTTGGTCGAAGTCGGCAGTTGAAGGCGCCACAATAGGGTGCACTGTTTGTAGAGTAGGAGTCTTATCAAAGTGGTTTGTTTACTAGCTGGTGGAGCGTCCGCTGCAGTTGGAGCTGGTGCCGGGCGAGCGGTACCCTGCGCAGCGCGGCGCGGCGGCCCCCGTGCCCGAGCCGCTCGTGCTGTGCGCCCGCGACATGCCGCACATGGCGCGCGTCGCGTACGACATGTACCTCGAGCGGGTGCGACACGCACGCGAAGAGTACAACGTGAGTATTTTTAAACTTTCGCTATATTTTTAGAAATAGGCTTGCGTTTGACCGCCCTCTCGTCGTGATGTTAAGCGGTGATGCAGTTTAATGATTGCAGTTAGATGCAATTACGTTACTTTTTTCGTCCGATGTAGGTAAGTAATGCATGAAATTCGAAGTCCGAATAAAATTCGCATGAAATGATCAATCGCTCCAGGGTCTATTGTATTGTATTGTTGTTGTCTTTTGTTGTTGTGTTGTTGCAAGATTTTGAGTTGTATTTTAGAGATAGTTCCTATTTTAGTTTTCATTTTGAGGTTTTAATAAAAATATTGCATTTATTTTGTTAAGTTTAATATTTAATTTCATTACTAGTTTATCAGAAATCTTCAAAACAAATTGGGGTCCAGGGAAATCCCGGCGTGCAGTTATGTAATTTTCTTCGTGCGAGTAGTTAATGGTTCAAATATTAGCATGCTGCGAATATAACTAAGCGTAGACGGCAGGCAAAAAACTATGCGCATAAGAATCTGCGATATCGCTCATGGTGCCAGACATCATCATGAGTTCATCATGACACAGAGGTGAGATCCATACAAACGAGACACGACCAGTGATGTCAGCTGGGCGCAGTAAGGACAGACAGAGTGCGGCGCGATCACAATTCTCCTTTGATTATATTATATAGTTTGGTATTGTCCTAGTCATGAAAAAAATCCGCCAAAAACTAATAGGGCGTACAGGTACACGTATTGCACACACTGAAATATTCTTACTAGTTCTACAAACGCCCACTTCAATATTGAGCGGCACACAACTGTAAACGAAATAATTAAAATGTCATCAAATGGACGACCAATGAGTGAAAGTGCTAAAGAGATATGAGACTGTATGTATAAACACTTCCATTTATATTTTCTGAGCAGTTTTCGGACTAATTCGGAAATCGTGCCTTGGGGAAGTATTCGGCCGTACAAAATATAAATGTCGATAAAAATTCAAATCTCAAACCCAGAATTATAATTTTGTATCTTGATTACAAACAATCGATGCCATTAAGTGCGCCATAAAGCTTTATCCGTCGCATAACTGGAGCATTCAAACTAGGGCGTATACAAACGATCCACAGTAACAGGCGTCCGCCATAGCGACGCCGCCGATTCATTCCCGTGTTATCTTGATAATCCACGTGTAAACACCCTTTGTGGAACGGGCACAGCAGCGTGCAACAATTTTATTTCTTGAAAATGATTAAAAACCCGACTTTTTGCAGTTAAATACAGGGTGGCGCAATAGAACGTGCACATAAATTTTTTTTATAAAAAAATAAATACAAAAGGTATAGTTAAAATAAAACTGAGGAATGGTATAGTAATAACAGAAATTTATTTTTTAAAAATAACATCATCTAAATGTTGACCCTCTCTACGACGGCACTCCTCTAACCGCAAACGGAAATTATTAAAAACTTTCTTCAGTAATGCTGGTGTAATTGCTGCCATTTCACCACGGATATTCTCCTTGAGCTGATCGATGTTCCTCGGATTATTGCTGTAGACTTTGTGTTTGAGGTATCCCCACAAAAAAAAGTCAGGAGGTGTCAAGTCTGGACTACGTGGGGGCCATGGGATATCGCCCCTTTTAGAAATCAGTCTGCCAGGGAACATCTGTTTCACAACCGCCATGGAGTCATTTGATGTGTGACTGGTAGCTCCGTCTTGTTGAAACCAAGTCCTAGAATTCATTATTCTTGAATTTTCAAGTTCTGGAGCCAAAAAACCATCCAACATCGCAACATAGCGTTCGGTATTAACAGTGACGTTTTGCCCCCGCGCATTTTCAAAGAAAAAAGGACCAATTATTCCTCTGCCAGAGATTGCTGCCCATACTGTCACTTTAGGACTATGCAGTGGTTTCTGGTGTTTGAGTTTGGGATTCTCACTGTTCCAGTAACGACAATTTTGGCGGTTTACGAACCCATTGATATGGAAATGGGCCTCATCAGAGAAAAGGATATTGTCAAAATTGGAAAATCGATTAAGCATTTCATTAGCAAATGCGAGCCTTACTCCGAAGTCAGACTCTTTCAATTCTTGTGTTAATTGCAGCTTGTATGGATGCAGTTTAAGATCCAAGTTTAAAATTCGTTGCAAACTTCGTCGCGATAAGTGTAAGACAGACGATCTCTTGCGAGTAGACATTTGTGGATCTCCTCGTACCGACTGCATAACTCTCTCAAGATTGTCTTCGGACCTAGATGTTCTTGGACGACCTTTTGCTTGTGGTTTAAACGTTGAACCGGTCTCTTAAAACGCTTTACCCATATTTTAATTAAATTAGCACTCGGAGCTTCACTAATTCGCCGTAGTCTATATTCAGAACAATATAGTCGCCTAGTAACAATGTATGAACGAGAGTTCTCGTAAAATGCGCGCACGCAAAATGCGCGACGCTTCCCGTCGAAGTGGCTCATAGTGACTAAAACTCCATGAGCGCGCCTCCCCAACGATGTAGGCTCCCTCCGCCCGCGCGCTTTCTACCCCGCAAAAAAAGATGATGCAATATGCACGTTCTATTGCGCCACCCTGTATATTAGATAGATATATTTCGCAAATGAACAATGTACAAATTCTAATTTTAAAAGAACTATTCAATGATACGTCACATGAGGGGTTGAAGTTTAGATTGTATACAACGAGTGCATAAAACAAGTCATTTTAGCTGAGATGCTAACGAGCCGAAAACGAGGGTGAAAACATAAAACAAAACAACGACATAAAATGACATATATGTTTGTAAGTAATATATCTTAAAATTAAATCTGATTATTGAACCACTCCCAAAAGGCTCAATGGATTTTGATTTAGTTGTTTATTGTTTGAAACATGATTCTTCGAGTGTTTTCTTAGCTATGATTCGAGAAAATCTCTTCAGCTGTTAGAAGATTATTAGCTCATTTACCACAGGCAAGCTTCCTACATGAAATATCTTGCAAACTGAACCTTTTTCAACAATTTTAAAGGTGAAACATGTTTATGCACCTGTGCATAAAACGCAAACTTTTATTAGAGAATAAAAAGCCGTTTTAGTCCACTTACACCAGGGTATAAACAAGATCCTAAAAAACTAACTTCAAAATTTGTAAAATATGGCATTTCGATTCCATATTTTACAAATTTTGAAGTCGGTTTTTAAATTGATAATTGTTGTAATATGTGGTGGTACGGAACCCTCAGTGTGCGAGCCTGGCTCGCACTTTGCCAGGTTTTTTCATTTTCTCATAGGAAGTGATGAAAAATAATGTGTATCACTCGGGGCCAAAATATTTTGTTCTGGTGCGGCGTATATTCAATTCCTCGCAACGCTCAGGATTCTACTTTAGAATTGCTTAGAATCGTTCGCTCTGAATTCAAAATAACTCTCTCCATGAACAAAATATTACTATGTCCCTTTGTAACACAAAATAACTATTGTCCACGCTCTGTGTTAGGCCTGTTGATGTACTTAAATTTAAACAAGGACAAGCATTCAATTTACAAATAGTTTCAATACATACATGCCGCGGCGTTGATCGAGATAGATTTTCGTGTTTAATATTAATGAAGCATTGTTCCCATTTATCAATGTTCTGTGCGGCATCAGTAAACAGGCTGTCGAAATTAAATTTGTACTAAAACCGTATATAAAGAATTTAAAGAATATTATACAGTTTAAAATGCAGCGTAGTTGCTTAGACGTAAGTGACCTCACACGCGAGACATTTGCGTCGATTCTATCTTCAGAATAAACCGGCCAAGTGCAAGTCAGGCTCGCGCACTGAGGGTTCCGTACCAACACAAAATACAATAATTATCAACTTAAATAACCGACTTCAAAATAACTAATATGTGGCATTTCGATTCGGTGAAAGAAATGATAAGGTCATTCAAGTAACGAAATTACTAGTTATAACTTGGTAATGAACAGAAATTTGTCAATTAATCGTACTTGACCATCATTTGTTATTAAATTTGTTGTTATACTTTAGAGCGCGTACTATAATCATGCCAAGTTTGACGCTTATGCGTATTACCGTTTTTACATTAGAGCTAATACAAAAATTCGTTAAAAATATAAGTTTGTAGTATGGGGACCCCCCCTTTCGTTTTAACTTTTTGGCTTTTTATAATTTGGTAGTTAATCCACCGTAACATTGCATATTCTGTAAAAATTTCAACTGTATATCTATTACGGTTCGAAAGATACAGCCGTTAATAGGTAGGACAGACGGACAGACAGACATAGATGGATAGACAGAGATGGACGTAGGTTTAATAATAGGGTCCCGTTTTTACCCTTTGGGTAAGGAACCCTAAAAACCGACTGCATAAAATTTGTAAAATAAACAATTTTGGTTGCTTGGCATGACATAATATCCAAGTAACCGAATTTTCCAGTTATTTTGATTTAAAAGCCAATCTACTAAACCAATTTTGATGAAATTTCTATAGGACAAAAAATATTTTTTCAAATCGATTCATAAATGACGCAGTGCTGAACTACTGTAAAAAATATAACAACTGAATAGATCCAGAAGCTAATTATAGGTCCTCGCGGATAAAAATTAAAAAGTAACGATTTTATTTGCCGAAAAAATAAAAATTACATACATTAGGCTTAAACGAAGAATTCCCTACTCAACCTAACATCTGCATCATCATTTGCCTAACTGCCACAACGCTCATGCAGAATAGATCCAACCCCAAGCGCTTATCGATGGTGTTATAAAGTTCTTGCTCACTCTCAACATGTATGGATTATTGTGGTCCAATATGGCTTTTGATGGACTTCTTGTGGGTTATTTTTGCACCAGTAGCGCATACTTTGTTTATTGACGTATCCTCCGATGTGAAAATGCGCTTCGTCGCTAAAAAAATGTTGTTCAAACGCGTTGGGGTGGAAAATCTTTCCAAAATCATTTTGGCATAGTTCACCCTCCGTATGTAATAATCTTCTTTCAACTGCTGGATGATTTGAAGCGTTTCCGAGGACTCGTGGCTACTAAAAATCCCACAACATTACCGCGTCGAACGATACTCCTTCCCTTCCGCAGCCCCAACTGTAGCCAGAGCAAGCGTGATTTAAAGTGTAAAATCTGCCAGCGGGACACACTGTATAAGCGCAGTACCGATAAATCTGACAGGACAATTCAATACCACTTAGCTTGTTATCTATTCGTTGTAGTCAAGAAGCTTTTAGCTTTTTATAAGATAAAGGTTACATATCGGGCACGACGGGCATAGATGAAGCGTATTAACCATTCTTAATTCCACGTACAATTTGCTGACGCACTTAGTGCTAGTGCTTAGTGCTTAGGCTTAATAAATTATTTTGTCCGGATTGGAAGGAATACCGAAACGTCGGAATACTGGAAATGTACCACCACACGAGTTCATTATGCTGTGAATTATGAACTTTGAAGGAAACCTCCGGAAATTTATTTAAGGTTTTCGTGCGGGGTTTTTTTTCCATCTGGTAACCGTAATTAGTCGTAACCCTAAGTAGTGTGAAACAATTTAGTCCCACACATACGAACATACTAACGGCAAGTTAAATACGAGTATTCACATTGAGACTTAACTAAAACCAACTAGATAAATTTCGATCAAAAACAAACCTAGAATTTATTGAACGCTATACGCTACGTTAGCTTGTAAATTGTTTACTGACTTAAACAGGAGGTGGTTTTAAATTCGACTACTTTTTTGTCACGCAGTGTGAGCCGACTATGAAAAGATTTTAATAATTTGACGCAAAATGAGGGGTGTTACAGGTTTAGCGTGTGTATCTGTATGCTGGATGCAGGCAGCTTCCAACCGGCCCTTTTGGAGATCGATGGGGGAGGCCTATGTCCAGCAGTGGACGTCCTATGGCTGAAATGATGATGATGAATCATAATTTCAGTGTTTGTCTTACTGTCATCATGCCTATTCATGGGGGCATTTTGATGCGCGATAAATAAGTCAATACCTCCATTATTAAAGACAAATTAAGATTTGCGACACGTTCTTGTAAATAAAATATGCTAACTATCGTATCGACTATGTAATGAGGCACCTATTAAATTTTGAACTTCTGCCACTCACGAAAATACCGGCCACACAAGATCGTCTCACAATAGTATTACGCCACAACGCTATAACATGTCTAAAGTCTAAATTTATGGCTGCTTGTTCCATAAAGGTTCTATTAATGTTACTTATCGTCAATCGTGACTGCTTTCTTAAGAAGTACGCAGTTATTTGTTGCCTATAGCTTAATTTTGTGGGACGTTTGGTGCATGACTTAATTAAGGCCCTCTTTTCCCACATTTAGCAATTTTGGGCATTCTATAGTTTTAGTTCGTCAACATCCACGGTTAGCTTAAAATTATAAAAACGGTGTCATATCAAAATTGTATGTTTTATCTATAGGAAACGGTAAAGACCGAAACACTACTAAGGACATTTCGCTCGATAGAAAAAAAAATTAAAGTAACACTGATTTGCACTTTTCTCCCTGTTTTTGGAATCATTCAAATACCTATTTACTAATAGATGTCTAATTATGGAGAGAACCGTAAAGGTACATTGTGCATTACACAGAAAAACCAAAAAAATAGAAGTAGCGAAACGCACAACTGTGTGTAAGCGCCATCGGTTTCATCAACTAAATGCGACTTTAATTCAATATTATGAAGCCTTATGGTCATCTGTAGTAACAAGCGTTGCCTTAAAGGGGAAACCTAGAACGGAGCTCCCAGCTATGGAGTTCGAGTTCCAGTGATAACCGTTGCAAAAGACTCATTAAGAGGGTAGATCATTTTAGCTGCACCTAACTTTGAACTGTTCGACCAACCGTCCGCATTCTTTAGTCTTCCCGTGAAAATAGTGCATGTAACAGCACCGAAATATCGGGAGCTCCATCCACAACATTCTCACGTGTTAATGATTATATAAATGTAGTGAACAACCGTGATAGTTTAAAACAGTGTTTTACATATAGTTTATTATCGATTATATTGCGTATTGTCTTTGGAGTGGACCCCAAACTATAGCTGAGCCGGTTTCTTGGTGGCCTCCGAAGTTACGTTTGTCTTTAAAATTTATGGTAAAAAATTATTACAAAACGGCTTAGACTCACGTTATGTTTAACGGTCGAGTCGTGTCGATTGACCGGTTTCGGAGCCATTAGAGCTCCTTCATCAAGGAATACGCGCACTCCCGGAGACTGTCACTGCGCATGTGGTACTACGACCGCCTCCGGGAGCGCGCGCATTCCCTGATAAAGGAGCTCTAATGGCTCCGAAACCGGTCGATCGTCTCGACCGATAAACATAACGTGAGTGTAAGCCGTTTTGTGATAATTTGTAATGAGTCCTCACGCGAGTTTTGATGAAGTCATTCATGGTATTTGTATTTATTCCCCAGGAGTCTGGTCAGAAGTCGTGGCACGCCCCGGGCTCCGACAAGGCGCCGCGGTCGCAGCAGGCCGAACACTTCGTCCCCTCGCATCCCGGCGCCACCGGCGCGGACAGCGATGATGAAGAAACTTCCGCCCCCACCTTCACCCCCACCCAGATCGTCAATGAAATCGACGAAGCGCCAGACCACAGAACCGGAACCGGAACCACTGAGTAATTAGTTAGGATCTACTGTCCCATGGCTTTGTATCCAAGTACTAATATGTTCTCAAAGTGTCGTAGCTTTTAAGTTAATAAACACATTTTGTATGTCAAACTTAGTTTTATTTTTAGAAAAAGTTCAAACTTCACTCATCAAAGTTGAAGAATGAAGACGTACACTCGAAGCAATTAACATAAAACCTACATCATTGATTTAAAACATACGGATGTTCTATTCTAGTACAAAATTACCAAAAAATTTGTCCCGAGTTAATGACGAAATAGTTTCATAGTACCCATCGTTATGAACAACTTTTACAATTACCTATTCTGAAATCGCGAAATAAATATCAGCTATTCCATAGAAAATGGTCATTCACACTCGCCAACATTTTTGCAACAGTCGATAATCGTATTCGCGATCCAAACAATTTTCGTGTTGATAATTTGTAGGATGGCGGTAGAGATAGAAAAAAAATTTTTTTTTCTATCTTCTGCGCCCTCTTTATCTTCGTTGACCGCAGCCTTAACAAATGACAGTTTTGTGGCACTCTAAATTAAAATGGCTTAAATAAAAGTAAATATTTATTTCAGAAGAGGATTTACATTAAATGATCTCTAGTCATATTGTATTGATTTTAATTGTAAACTCGGCTAGGCTAGTTTCTAGATGGTTCGAAAATTTACCAAAACCAGATTGACAAAATAGGATGGATCCTTGCCTAAACTCAATAGATAGGCGCGCGCGTTTTTATACAATAAAATAAATATATGTAAAATACAATATTAATGTAAGTATAATTATGTTTTATATGCAATTTTTATTTTACTTTCACGATTTGAACACGTTTTAAATGTTTATCGGAACTTATCACGCATTATTTTATTTAGGTAAAAATAGGTACCTTTCGTTCGACTTTTCGACCATGTAACAATGGCCGTGGTCACGAGCTGACTCTGTGACTCAGTAAAGTAAAATAATGCGTGATAAGTCCCGATAAACATTTATAACATTCAATTTTATTGTTTTTCTACTTGCGCCTGATACAGTTAGACCTTGTTTGTGGAAACACGTCGTCTGCGTCGTTTACACTTATTTGCAGGGTTGCATTCTATTCACTGAAGGATTTTATTCTAGCCCTTAATTCAATCGATCGACCTTTAGATTTTGATTAGATTTTGTTTGCTTAATCCATCGAGATTATTGTATCTCGATGGCTTAATCGTTTGGCCGTTCTAATTCGTTGCGTTTTTTACGGAAGCTATTATTCATACATTTAGCAACTGTCTTCAAAAACTTAAATTCTAATGAAATAGACAATAAAATAAATTTTGAACTGTTTTTGCGTAGAACACTTGCAAGTGCGTTTATTATATCTGCAACTTCTTCGGCTTTAATATTTGGACTGTCTTTAGACCTTCAGCGGTCTATGGCAATCTGTTTCTTTTTTAACCAGTATTTATTTTGTTTTTCGTTTAGTTAATATTTATATAAGACACTTGTCTGATCAAAAAAGTATATAAACAAAATACTTAGATATTATTTCAAACCCCCTTTTTTATTTATAATTAAGTACACACTTTATATTTTTAAACTGATAATGGGGTAAACAAGGAAAGTTTAGTCGGCAGTTTTAATCTTACTAAAAATATTGATTCCTTTTTTATTTCAGGCTACGAAATAAAGACATTGGCATCGATTCTGATGTACTCTAAACTAAACTAAATTTGACAGCTCTAAAATTGTTGCCATCCTTCTCTCACATATTAAAATGAAAAGAGAGGCAGATAATTTTAGTCCTATCAGATTGGTTTAGTTTAGTGAGTGGTATGACAGAATCGACGCCAGTAACACTTAAGACTATCAACTAAACCTTCACAATCGATCCCATTATATATATTATTGTGTTATTAATGCGTGTGTACAACTGATTGGTAGTCTTCCTGTAAGAAGACATCAGTGGGCTGAACGACGTTGGTCTCTTCGTCTCCGACTGCCAGCCACCTCTCTACCGGCCCCTTGCAGCAGGTCAGCCAGCCGCGCTGATGCAACTCCTTCACCACTCTCTTCCTCACCACTAGTACCAGGAACACCAGCAACCCTTGCAGAGAGACGATCATATCCAAGATTATCCTGTAAATGGAAACATTTTTGTATCAAAACCGATTCTGGAGTTTTGGCACCAACGTGGAACAAATATGTCGGCTCGTATGTTCCTAAAATTGTGTTTTTTTTCGAGTGTTGATGTGTAATAATGGTGGATTATTGTTTATTAAGTGCTAGTGAACGTGCTCAAGTGATATAACGAGGTAAACATGTCTTTTCGTGATGTTTCCAAAACTCCATACCTCCCCCTCTCCTCCACCACTTTACTGGGCCATGAGTTTGATTTGAACGTGACTTACTTTGCTTGACTGACTGTGACTGACTTGTTTGAAGCTATTTAAGACTTACGTTTCAGGGTTAGTACCGTAGTAAAAGTTATTCTAATAACATGTACCTACCTCATATACCTAGGCTTAGTACGTACACGCTTTGCCCTTTCCGCGTAACCCTGCAGACACGTCCTAATTTTACCATGGAAACTGAAGTTCCAACGAACTAGACAACGAATAGTTTTTCTTGTAATGTTCTCTTTGGTCTTCCCACATTTTTATATATTATTCTTAGCGTTGCCTCGCGCGCGCTTTACTCGAAACCAAAACCGCCAATAGGCATCTGTCCTCATGTTTAATTTATTACAAATAACCGGCTTAGCGAGGAATATAACTAAACACATTACACATACTGAAAAAATCATTTAAATTGGCTGATAAATGTCTGAGATATGAGCGTTTAAAGTTTTGGGTGGGGATAGGGAGGGGATGCTCTATCCCTTTCTCACAAAGCGTGTGTTAGTATAGCATTTGTATGGCCGAGCCTGTACGGCTCCTGAGCCGTGACGTCACGGCTCAGTATAGTGCGCTCTCTGTCTAGCATGAAATTTGAATGCTTATATCTTATTTTTGAACTAATTTTAATTTTGTTTCCGTTGATGAGCTCTATTTATGATCAGCTTTTTTATGAGGTAAATTTTTTTTATTAGTCATCATGCCTATTGCAGTTGAAATCCTAGTCGGTGTACCCGGAAATTTGTCAAAATTCAAATTCCTATAAAATAAGATAAACGCCAGTTTAGCTGTTTCCAATTCAACACGATGTATCAAAATAATCAATACAAAAAAACCGACTTCAAAGTAATAGTAAGTAGTAAGCGCTACATTAGTAAGCGCACGTACAAAATTATTGCAATTGCTAATTCAACATTAAAAAAAAAACGCTTTAACAAAAATAGACAGGTACGTATTATTGGAACTACTTAAAAATCTACCAAACCAAAGCTAATGAACATTTTGTGAGCTTCTACAAAATAAAAAAAACTACCACGTAAATTGGTTCACAAATTTCGAAGTATTCGAAATACCTATATATATACCTACATACGTAGGTACCTAAAAAAAACCGGATAGAGAAACAAAGAAAACTTTCCCGTTCCTCCAAAAGTAAAAAAAATGGTAAAAAAGTACCTACGTGTTTATGCTCATAAGCTACATTATAAGACAAAGTTTTTATTGAAAGTACTACATAAGTACTTTCAATAAAAAATATACTTTTTTTTATTCATGTAAGGTATTGTAGAAAAAAATTCTAAGTAGGTACCTAATACTTATTTTAAAATGCATGCAACTTATTTTATACTTGTTGCTAGATGTACCTTACCATATAATAGAAGTCCCTCCTGCTACCGAGATGATCATTTCAAATATCCAGGGCAGGCCCGTCAGAATAATCAAACGAATCGTCATCCACAATCTGAAACATTTATTTGTAAATTTCTGTTGGCGTACTTGTTTCCTCAGGGATATACCTACCTAATCTAGGTCTTTTTAAGAGTGAATAGGTGGTGGTGGTGGTGGTGGTGGTGATGGTGGTGGTGGTTTTTAATTTGTAAGTGTGCAATAAAGTATTAAATAAATAAATAAATAGGTATATTTTAAATGTTTTATCTTCGACATCCGACATCACTTACCAACAGGCGAGTTGGTGGTCAAAGGCGAACTTACACAAGATAAAAAAAAAAAAGAGGTACCTAATTACATCCTTTCATACATAGTTTTTTTTTGGTATACCTATCGCCTAGGATGGACAGCGTAGGCTTAGTAATAGGGTTCCGTTTACACCCCAGGTACGGAACCCTAAAAAATTTAATATAAAAATTACCCCAAGATATTCATGTATTTTACGTGAATATCCTCGCAATGTTTGAGTAATATACAAGACTGGATATTTCTAAACTTTATGGCATTGGCTACGCTTCCACCAACATTTTCTCGTTAGCCCTTCGATTTTTTTGTTTGAAGCTTAGCCCTTAAACGCTCTGTTGCCGGACGAGTGCCGCTCCAGGGTCATTTATCAGTAAAGGAAAAGGTGAAACCATACTCACTTAAACTTCAAAGTTTTCATATGAGTCGACTTTAACGCGAACCGCCAAAGTGTTGCTGCCACATAAACGAATATCCCAAAGTTTATCACCAACAGAACCGTAATTACACTATTCATGTATATCCATTGCTGTGAAACATCTGAAATAAATAAAAAAACACTGTTATGGCGTATAGCACCTTAAAATACTTCTACAGGGTTATTTGGCGTCTTCGGCCACTCCGTCACTTACCATCAGGCGAGTTGGTGGCCAAACGTAAATGAAAAACAGACGGACAGAGACGAACGGACAGAACGAATTTATAAGCGTTCCTTGTAGGACTACGGAACCCTAGTTTTATGGTAATGTATAGCTTATCCTTATTTTTGTGGTCTTTTCTATACTAATATTATAAAGAGGAAAGATTTGATTGTTTGTTTGTTTGTTTGTTTGTTTGTTTGTTTGTTTGTTTGTTTGTTTGTTTGTTTGTTTGTTTGCATTGAATAGGCTCCGAAACTACTGAACCGATTTGAAAAATTCTTTCACTGTTGGGAAGGTACGCTATCCCCGGGTGACATAGGCTATAATCTATACCCGTGCGAAGCTGGGGCGGACCGCTAGTATTAAATATATATCTTATTACCACGCTCACAAAGAGACAGATAAATAGGCGTGTAACATTTTAGGTACCGTTGTTAATGTTAAATTATCACTAAAACTTATAGATACATACTTAAAAACCAGCAGTGATTCAGTCCAATGCCAGGTCTTTGGTGGTCGCCTGGGTGATAGTTCACAATCGCCATTATCGTAGTGAGAATGGTCGGTAGCCCCCAGGAATACAGCATGTACCATCTGAACTCTTTCCAACCATAGTCTACCGTAGACGGTCGCCTAAAATCAAGAAAAGCGTTCTAAGTACCTACTATCTTAAACTAAGTAATGGTTACCTGAACTCGGGTATGTCCTAAAACTGCGACCAGAACCACCGGAGGATGGGCAGCACGCTTAGCAGCCGCCTGCCAAGCGTGCGGATTATGGTAACACGAGGGAGGCCTTTGTTCAGCAGTGGACGTTTACTGGCTGATATTTAACGTGAAGTATAATATTTTTATAATATATATAATATAGTATTGTATTTTTTTTATTTAAAAATGTCAATTTTGAGGCAATTATTTAAAAATTAAAATTGAAACAATTACAATTTAAAAACTATTTCTTTAGTAGAATCGGGGGCCGTTACCTCAAAATTGACAGTTATTTTTTTTAATACGTAGTTACAATATTAGGTGGTGGTATTTTTCTAGTATATTTTTTTTAATTAAAAACTGTCAATATTGAAGCAATTATTTAAAAATTAAAATTAAAACAATTACAATTTAAAAACAATTTGTTTAGTAGAATCGGGGGCCTGATCTAATGATGGTGCCTGAAGGTGGATAGAGGCTCTGCAATGGTTTATAATAAACCCCTCGAGTTTCACTTTTAATGTGTCACATAAATAAAGCGAGCTGTTAAGTTTTATTTTTTTAAATGAAATAAATCCATGTTAAATATATATAATCTACATTAATTAATTAATATTAAAAAAATATTATAACCTGGTGTCTCTCAAAACTTGTATAGATATCGAATTTGTCCAGAAAAATGCAGCCATCACAAAGAAATAAGTTAAAAATCCTGAAAATAAAAGAGAACATAAGTAGGAATTCGAAATTAAAATATGTACTTAATTAGAAAATTGATTTTAAGCACAGACATCAGGCAAAACGCCATGGCTCTGTACATTTGCCTATACGAGATTGGCGATAATGCATCTATTAATTAAAACGTAGGTAAACAAAAATATTCACCGACACCGGTTGATATATTCCGAAACCCGTACGAAGCGCTTTAATTCCACTTTTATTGTGCGAACTGCTAGTCTGTCGAATGGGTGTTCCCCGATAGTTACAATCTGGGTGTCTTTACATCGCCAGTGAATCGGTTTCTTTTAGACAAGCGTCGTAGACCGCATCATCGCTTAACATCAGGTGAGTTGGTGGCCTATTATTAAACATAAAAAACACAAATCTTAATAGCCTGAAGGAAAACATCGTGAGTAAACCATGGCGTAGTGGTAATAGGGCACGACCATATACCGGCTGGCTATAGGTATAGGCTGCTACAACCCTCAAGTAGGAAATCTGTCGTCAAGCACCTAACGGTGTGTTCTGACAGCCTCACTTGAGAGCCAGTTCCCATTCCATGTTTCCATCGGCCACGTCGTCACTTAACATCAGGTGAGCTGTGATCAAACGCCTAGCCCGTCAACCACAAAAAAATGCCTTAGGCCTGATGCCAAAAAGTACCCGTATCTAGTGGAAGGTTCTCAGATCAGACAACCAAAGGAGATATGGTAAGGTGGCGTGGCGGGTGCGAACTCATCCAGCCTTAATCAGGCTTGATGTCGTCTGCAGTTCGACTATAGGACATCGACCTTCCGGTTCTACCTTGCTGCCCTTTTTTTGCATGTGGATTATTTTAGCCGACTTCAAAAAAGGAGGGGTTCTCAATATGAGTGTTTTTTTAAAAATTTTTGTTACCTCAGACCTCCGTCATTTTTAAACCGATTTGGATTTTTTTTATATTTGAAAGGAAATAGGTACAATACTTTTAGATTCACAGAAATTGCATCAAAATCGGTTCAGATGTTTGGCTTTCAAAATACTAGAAAAAAATTTCATTCAAGTAGGTAACGAAATTGCGTATTGATTAATTTTGAAGTCGGTGTTTAGGGTTTCGTACCCAAAGGGTATAAACGAGACCCTATTACTAAGTTTAAAGTGAAATTATTATAGTTAGGGTTTTACCCTATGAATGAACCAATGAAGGGACTATTACTAAGTTTAAATTGATAATTATTATAGTTTGGTTTTTACCTTATGAATGAACCAATGAAGGGACCCTATTACTAGATTTAAATTGATAATTATCATTGTTCATTGGTGTCGCTACAAGTTTCTTAGTGTGCGTAAGAATTAAATAACTACTTAAGTGAAGTTAAGCTGTTTAAAGGTATAGTAAAAAAAGTATAAATCGTGGATACATTTGAACACGAACGATATATTATACAAAGACATCTCCTTTGTTTATTTGATCAGAGGGAAGGTTTCAATTCAATTCAAATAATAAATACCTCGGATAGCACATCCAGTCATGTCTTCGTAGGACATAAATTTCATAATACATAGTATCCCCATGCCAATAGCCAAACTTACGCAGAAACTAATTATACTCTTGCCAAATAAATCTCTGAAATGAGAAAAAAAGTAACGCATATTTTTTTTTTGGCTATGCCATCCCGTGTACATTCGGCATGAAATCAAGGGCGGATCCAGCTTTGGTTCCAGGGGGTCAGATAGTCGTGATCAAGTCACAAGAAGTTATAATTAAATTTTTATATTAATTAGTGGTCCATCTAGGTCCTGGACCCAGCCCATGGTCATGAACCTCATGACCCCCTCCCCTGGATCCGCCCTTGCATGAAATCTTTTGTATAGGAAGATATTGGCTCGTAGATAAACAGCAGAGTAATTACTCTGCTGTTTAAGGCAGAAGGCAAGAAGGGCATGAATTCATGCTCTTCTTGCCTTCTGCCTTGCCTAATATAATTTATAGATATTAAGATTTATAGATTTTAAGACAACTTACTAACTTGAAATGTAACGTACTATGTGTTTTAAATAAATAAAAAAAATTATGGTTGTTAAACACGGAAGTTCAACAACAATATATAAAACACAAAGAGCTTATGGAAGACTAACCGTCTTACTACAAAAGATTTAAGAACGCTTTAGACATGTGTTTAGCAGTTGTTTCACTGTGAAAAATATGTTAAACACCTGTCTAAAGCGTTCTTAAATCTTTTGTAGTAAGACGGTAATAGTCTAAAATAAAACAGGATAGTCACATGCCAAAGAACAATGGAGCGTAGTATGTCAAATGTAAATAAAATACAGAAGATTTGACATTAAAAAAATACACATTTATTGTGCGAACTGCTAGTCTGTGGAATGCGCTGCCTGAATGTGTATACGTTGTAGCACGCTTACGTTGTTGTTTACGTTACATTCACGTTTTGCGTTGTACGCACGTAAAGACTGCATAATCGCTTAACATCAGGCGAGATAGTGGTCAAACGCAAGCTTATTATTTATAAAGAAAAAGCAAACTACCAATGCTAATGATGTACTAAGCACAAGCTTTTCCTAACTTCAAAATGGAAATGAGCTGGACACGTATAACGTTTTCAGGACCAGAAATGTACTAAAAGATTGACAACATGGAAGGGCCCACAACGCCCACAAGGAAAACGAAAGAAGGCCTTATACTAGACTAGCGACCCGCCCGCCCGGCTTCGCACGGGTGTAACTTACGTGCAAAGTCGGGGCGGTTCGCTTGTTACATATATAAACCTTCCGTGAAAAATTATCTAACTAATGATGAAAACCGCATTAAAATCCGTTGCGTAGTTTTATAGATCTAAGCATACATAGGGACGGACAGACAGCGGGAAGCGACTTTGTTTTATACTATGTAGTGATGATGAGACGACAATGAAAATAGGTGGTTCAAACTGGGTTAAAGTAGCCCAATCTAGAGAAGATAAATATATTGGAGGCAGGAGCGGATCCAGGATTTCATTTTGGGGGGCATTCTGGATTTCATTTGGGGGGGGGGGCATTCTGACAAGGTTCGAAGAAATCTAATCGAAAAATTTAGTAGAATGTATGGAATTGATAGGTGGATCCCCCCCCCTGGATCTGCCAATGATTGGAAGAGGCCTTTACATAATTATGGAGGGGTACTTGCAAGTGGAAATATTACACAAACAAATAATAACTTAAAACTTAATTTACAAAAAGATCAATTATTAAGAAATTTAAATGAAAATCAGGGGTTTGAATTCCGTTTATTAGGGGATGAATAAAAAAAAGCATTTTATGCTTTTTAATTTCTTAAAATTTTAATGTGTTCACCCATAGCTTTCCTTATAGCCCTATATATAAAAAAAGACACCACACCAATGTTGAATTTCTTAAGTAAAATCAAGGCATTGGTGTTGTTCCGCATAATAACTTACCTTAACTCGTCAGAAATAGAGTATATTATCGCCGTCAGTACTAAAAACACAACTGACACAATCGCGCAGTAGTCTACGATCTTAAAACTTTTAAAATATTGTTCTATTTTATCGACGCATATCAACGAAGACGACCTGACTTTTGTCAGGTTCCTATTGTTTGTCAAGTTTCCATAACATGCCCTGAAAAATAACATGGAAGTCGTTATATTTTATTTATTTAATACTTTATTGCACACTTACAAATATATTATGTTATATGTACATAGCTATGTGTTATTTTTTACTTAGATAAATTTTTCGTGTTTTACAAGTACCTAGTAGGTGGCGGCAATATTCCATAGGCCTAGGGCAGATAAAGCATCAAATCCGCCCCGGCATGTTGGTCAAGTTTCACACGTGTGACGAGGAACATTAAAATAAACCAAATGCAAACGTAGAATATGCACACAATTGCTACTTACATATCTGAACCAAATGTCTCTGAATACAGATCAGTAATTTGAAATACTATATATCCGGACTGGACACTAAAGTTTGTTAATCTGGCATATGTGTTGCAAACCAGCTTCATGGGTATCGTAGTGTTCTTCTGGGAGTCATAGCAAGTTGCATTATTTTTATTAGAAAGTATAAAAGTCGCCGGGGGACAGCACTTTAGATTGTCATCGTCTTCTGCAATCACGGATCCAGCTACCACGAGAATGACCATTACTACACATATGTTTTTCTCCATATTGTCTATTAGAACGATCACTGTTTATGAAAAACTATTCGCATAGCGAATAAAGCACCGGAGTTTGAGAAAAACTCACGCCGTACTATTAACGTGTATGTGTTTGCGCTCGCGGATAGAATCGAGATCTGTGACTAACATACTGAATTACAAACTAACGCAAAATACCTAATCAGAGTGTGTGTAAAATTTGTAATTATCTATTAACTCCCAATGCTCCAATTTTGGGTAAATCTATGCTATAGGTATCAATTACTGACGAAAATGCTTGAAAAATGTCACGCGCGTAAATGAGACGGAGCACATGCCTATTAGGGCTTTTTAATAACCCAATATGCTATGACCTCAGGTCAGGCAAACAAGTAAGTAGTAATGCGCCGAGTCTTGAAGCATGGTATTTTACACAAGTGGGTCTTAATCATCTTATATGACCTAAGTGAGTACTAAAATAGTTATTTATGATACAAGTGCGGTAAGTTGGTTATTACAAACGAGTAGACGAATGTAAGCCCGAGACGAAGTCGAGGGCTTACCATAGTCACGAGTTTGTAAAAACCAATCCGCACGTGTGCCATACAACGTTTTACAACACATTGCGAGAAAAAAAGGCTACAAATGATTTTTTTTTATGGAAATGGAAAAAATACCGTAAAGTACACGCACGGTGCTATACATCTGAGCGTGCGGTAAAATTCATTACCGCACGCTCCGTTGTATGATGCGTAATGCTTAACTTTCGAACGATGTTTTGAACGACTTTTTGAGCAAATGTGTTGTAAAAGGATTTTTTGAAAATTATATCTCGTTATTGGCGAGGCCGAAGGCAAAGCCCTTGGC
Organism: Agriopis aurantiaria; assembly: GCA_914767915.1. Lineage (NCBI taxonomy): Eukaryota > Metazoa > Arthropoda > Insecta > Lepidoptera > Geometridae > Agriopis > Agriopis aurantiaria. The sequence continues at coordinate 7,250,689 of OU612000.1, read as the reverse complement.
GTACCAAGTCGGGCATTTAGCTTGTACCAAAATCAAATATCTTCATTCAGATTTTTACAATGATATTACAGCTGTCAGACCTTAAACAAACTTGCTTCGTATATATATATTTTAAGTGAAAACATTTTCATTCTTGACAAAGACTTCTTGAACACCGTCAAAGTTATGAGGGCAATATAAAACACCAAAGTTTGCTAACTTCATCAATTTATAAAAACCATATACTTAATAATAAACATATCCGATAAAACAAAGTTTAAACTATACTCTTAGAAGAGTCCCTCGATCTGTCCAGTCTTGGTGTTAAGGTCGATATCGTAGATGCTCGGCCTCGTGGGCAGGCCTGGCATCTTGGAGATCTCGCCGACCATCGGGACCACGAATTCTGCTCCAACTGACGCGAATATGCCGTTAATCTTGAGGGTGAAGCCGGTGGGAGCGCCCTTCACCGCCGGGTCGCCGGTCAGCGAGTTGGAAGTCTTAGCCATGCAGATCGGGAACTTGTCATATCCCTGGAATAAGTGAATAGTTTAAAGGAAAACATAAAACCCGTATGCTAAAATACAGCCTATGACACTCAAAGAATAAAATTGAATTAGTGTACCCCAGTGGCTAACCCTGATGTCAGTGTTTTAGGCCAGCTTAATTTAGCGGTTGACAAACAGGAGATCTTGAAACATACTTAGGTACACCCTCTATACATTACCCTCCTTGGGTAATGGGGGGTAAACTTGGGGGGCATCATTATGATCGTCAGCCTTTCAGGTTCCCACTGCTAACACATGCCTTATCAGAGAGACAGAGAGAGAGGATGAGCCCTAAACCACAAGGTAGGTGACATGTCAAAAAAAAAAAAAAAATCTTTTCTGTGGTCATGCTGTTTAGCTTTATGTATTTATTTATTTATTTCCATCTGGTACATTCTTATTTCAATACTTTTTTCGTTTCTGCTGTCATTATTATTATTGTTATTAAATACTCAGTCTTTTTTGTATTAATTCCTGTTCCTTTTCTATATTTTAGTACTGTAGTTTTAGTTTATATATTTTGTGTCCTACTTATTTCTATTTCCTATGTCCTATTTGTTTAAATTGCATATAGATACTTAAAAATATATGTAAATTTGTGTTAAGTGTAAACTCAAGGGTTCGTCTGAAAACCGGTGCTATAAGTCCTTGACTATCAGCATTAATGCCGAGACGGACCCATTCGACACTGATTGTATCCTGTAGATATAAGTTTTTGTAATGGTGTCGAATAAAATATATTTTCTTTCTTTCTTTCTTTCTTTCTTTCTTTCTTTCTTTCACAATGCTGGTCCAGAGCATGTTGGTGAATGTCAACCATGTCTTTGAAATTTTGAGATTCTTGGACATTCCTCTCGATTTTTTTCCTTCACCGATTTTGAGCGATGGCATCAAACCGGCACATAATTTATTTATGTACTAATAGATAGTAATACTACTACTATTATTACCTTTTTTGTTTTATTTTTAATTTATTTTGAATTTTATGTATCGAATATTCGTACGTGCCCACTGGTACCTACACGGGTTTATTGGCCATATTCAGTATTGTAGTATAGTACGGACGGACGGACAGACAGATCTGCCAAGTTCTAATCATTTCGATTTGATGTAGTCATTGTCCAATTTAGGCAAAATCAAATTACCTTACGCCCCTTGTAACGGATTTAATTTATCGAACTATGACGCACCTAGTGCGTGATTCTATCTCCGTTTCATAGTTTTACAATTCACTAGCCTATTCTAATAATGAGATAACAAAACAGATGTGAATAAGTACTTGTAACATTATTCATAACTTTATACAATACTTTTTTATGAGGGTCTTTGGACACACCGGTTTCCTCACGATGTTTCCTTCACCGTTGTTGAGCGATGGCATCGAAAACTGCACATAATTTATTTAAGTACTAAATAAGTCATGCAGGGCCGAGGATCGCACATGCTACCACCTAGCTACCATAGCTATACCTCGAGTATAACATAGTTAAAAAAAAACTAAACATAACGACTTACCTTCTCAGTAAACACCTTGATCTTCTCCAAAACGTCGTCAGTGTATTCAATATTCCCAGCTCCATACATCTCGGTGGCTATGACTTTGATCTTGTCTTGTATGGAGAGTTTGAGCGGGTAGAGGAAGTCGAACTTGGTTTCCTTGTCACAAGCCGCGATAACAGCGTCCGCGAGGTCGAGAGCGCCGGCGCCGCCCTGCGCCCAGTGGTCGCAGATCACAGCACGGAAAGCGCCATTGTCTTCAGCAAATTGCTTCACTAGCTGCAGCTCTGCTGATGAGTCGTTTCTGAGAACATCCGTGTTATATTGAGACAGTATAATTAGCGATGCTATAGATTTCACACTTGGGTCCGACTTAGTAAGAATGGCTAGTCAAATGGCTTAGAATAAACGATCCATTAAGGGCTTAACTGAAAAGCAAACTTTTTTGGAGAAACCTATTATTAGCAACTATTTTTAATAAATTTTGGTTTTTGAAACCTCCTTGATTACTAGATACTAAGGATTACACAAAACTAAACACATATAGATAATCGAAGTCGTGCTAAATTAGGCACTAAGTAAAGGTCACAAATAAAATTTCTTCTTTCTTTTTATCTTTCTTTCAAGTGTGGTGATTCTTGTCTATAGTTGTAAATATGTATCAATATTTATGAGAGTCAAGTCAAAATCGGTGTCACTTGTCATTGGTTGTTGGCGATTGCAGTGGGAGGGGCTGACTTAAGTAGAGAGGGAAGTATATATTGGATCGTTCAGTGGCCGTCAGGACAGTCGAGCTGTGGATTGGTAGCCGAAAGGCCGAAGGATAAGTGTTGTGTACTAAATCAGTGAAAATATACTTGTGCAGATACCATATAGACTGGTATTCGTAATACAAGTACAACAACAAAAACGATCCGTTTTGTTCTTAGTAGGTCTCATTCTTTCATTCACTCATTTTGCTATTAACGTTCAATAATACTCCATTCTTAGTACCCAGTACCCACCCATGTTTATTGATGGCAATCACAACGGGGACGCCAAATTTGTTTCCATTGCTAATGTGCTTGCCCAAATTGCAGAGTCCTTTCTTTAGCAGCTCCAAGTTTTCCTGAAACATCATTGAATGGTTTAGGTTTTCTTCATGCACTTACTCATACATTGAAACATATATCGATATATTTCGGCGCTGTAATATTATGTAATTCACACCTTTAGAACGTGTTTGTTGGTCTGTTACTTTTTCACGTAAAGACAGTGCAACATCTTGACAGTGAAGATCTTGGTACCACAATAAAAACAATTTGCGACGTTATGCGATATTAAACAACAGCAAAAATATGACTAATAAATCTGGCGTTTCGTTTTACATCGTATCGCCACGTTCGTCGCTAAAATTAAAACTGATCATAAAAACATTGGATAGTGCAGCTGCCACACTACTAAAACACGTTTGTTGCGAATTCTTTTGCTATGCGGCATGCAGGGCCTCCAGGGGCCGCCTAAATGGTTTTTGTTAAATGTTTTTTTTTTTTATAGAACAAGTGTAGGTATGTAATAGTGGGCTTTTGGCCACCTACTCGCCTGATGGTAAGCCGTGGTGTGGCCAAGGATGGTACACGTTCTAGATCACGATCTAGAAGAAATCTATAAACTCTCCTGTTAATAATCATATAACCGCAATACTATTATAGTAAATACTAAACTGTCTGTTTAATTTTTTTTGTCTGTTTGTATTTTTAATGCAACGTGTGACCAAACTACTGGCGTGTTTCTGGCTAAACGCGTAAGCATTGCCATTCAGCGTGGTAATGCCGCCAGCATGCTGGGAACGCTACCAACTGATAGTGGGCTTGATTTGGATTGTCTTTAGACCTTTAGCGGTCTATGGGCAGTCTAACTGTTTTTGCAGTGTTAGTGTTAGCTTGTATTTTGTTAAGTTAATGAAGACACGTCCAAGTAACTACACCACATTGAATCTTAGAAATTAATGATCACGAAAAGTGACGGCCTATGAGCCCACGGGAACAAATCGGCGTTTACAATGTATCTTTGTTCGACCATAACTTGCGTACCCATAATCAGATATTCACGAAATTTTGAAACAGTTCACGCAACTTTTTAAAGACCTTTTCTGAGCAAAATCAGTCAAGGGGTAGTGAAGATATCAAAAATTTCAGTTTATTGTAACAATGGAAGATATATTTATACCTAACTAAGAGCGACCTAATAGGTAGACCGACGACAACGTGAGAGTCGCGGGAATCTATTGGATGCAGATGGCAGGCTGTCGTTCAATGTGTAGGTCTATGTTCAGCAGTGGACGTCTTCTCGCTGATGATAAGTGCGAGGCTATCTGACTTAGTCATGACTTGTCTTTCTTAACACTACCTTTTTATTTCAGCCTATCATGTCCCTCACTGCTGAGACTCAGGGCCTTCTCAGAGCCCAGCTCTGAGAAGTCCCAGAGCTGTTCTCAGGGTGGGCCCTAATCCACCGTGCTGGCCTAGTGCATGTTGGTGAATATCATATCTTTTAACCTTTTTTTCTAGGTTCTTCACCGGTATCTTTTATATTTATCTCTATTTCGCATTGATATCATAAATATTAATAGATTAATCAAGTAGGTATATATTAAGGTTATGTTTGCTTTGGCTGGCACCGACTCCAAAAATAACTGATTATAAATTGTAAATATATAAGTAGGTAATATATGTATTCATAATTTCGTTGATTGTCCTTTAATGCTCATTGCTTTGAAGTTATTTAAATATTATATTCTACTTTTTAGTTTCAATTTGTAAATGAAGGTATAGTCATAAAGACGGTTCTGTTTTTTTCTAAAAATTATCTTTATTTAGCGATGGCTTCGAAACTGCACATAATTTAACTAGATGCCAAATAAGTAATTGGTGCCTAGCCGAGGATCGAACTGGGTGCCGTCAGAGCGTTAAGCGCACATGCTACCGCTCGGCCACCATCGCAACACAACTAAAATATAATTTTGTTCTTAAAGTCGAACTGTACATTTACTTTGACCGTTGGATAGTGTGAATCTACCATTAGAAAAACATTTGGTGGGAAATCCCAAGAAATTCCCACTTCAGTGTATAAACCCATTACGTAGGTATGTGGGCGAAAAACAAGCTTATTTTTAATGTACGAAACTATTATCGATTTAATATAGAGAAAACTATTTTCGTAATGTTTTCCCAGTAGTTTAGCTGCTTGGCGTACATCCAATTGTACTTATTTACCATTAGTTTACGGATCAACAGCCATGAACTGACACTGAAGTCCGATTATTATTGGACCCCAGTGTCACAATTTTTTCGCAGTATATATTTCTATACTGGGTAAGGCGAAAGGGTGTACTAAGCTGAAAGGGGTTCATAGTACCTGTCATTATGAACAACTTTTGCTATGGAAGCCACTCTGAAATGGCGAAAAAAGGGCAGCTATTCCATATTCATTCACACTTTTAAAAAAATGTGTGGAACTGCTGATATTTTAAACGTAAAACAAAAATGAGTTCAAAAAGTATTGAAACATTAACCTCGTAAAATGACCGAAGCTAATTTTTCAAAAGTAGCACTCATTTTATACATTAAAAAGGTACTTCAAAACAAGCAAGATCGCTGCACCCAGTATTCAGGCCCGTAACTTAAAATAAGTGTAAGTATAGCTCATACAGCCGCACTAAGTAAGTAAGTAAGTAAGTAGTTAAGTATTTCTTAGCCTAAGTAACGTCTCTGAGTACGGCTGTAAGTGTGTGTAGTGGACTTTTTACTTTTTTTTTTTATAATATATATTGTCCTTTGTATACCTTATTTTTATTTATTTACTAGCTGATACGCTACTTCGTACGCGTAGAGCTCGGCTCTCGCTACTATGACAAACTAATCACCTAGCGGTATGAAATTTAGTTTACGACCCTTTCTCATACCTACCAACTATACGTAAAAAAATCATAAAAATCGGTCGAGGAGTTTCGGATTGCGACCACAAACACCGTGACACGACATTTTTATATATAAGATTTAGGAATAGGCTTGCGTTTGCCGCCAACTCGCCTGATGTTAAACGATGATGCGGTCTATTGTGGAGCACGCTTGCCTAGAAGAAACCGATTCACCCTTTATTTGAAGACACCCAGATTGACGTAGACGTACCTTAACGTAGACATCGTGCAGTGGCAGGCCGGGGGAGACCGCAGGCCCGCCGCCGTGCATCTTGAGCGCGCGCACCGTGGCCACTATCACGGCGCAGTGCGGCCGGTCCTTGCCCGCGCGACACTTGATGTCGAAGAACTTCTCCATACCTACAGGCAATTTTTATTCAAAATGTGTCTTTACACAGTGTTCTTGAAGTATAAAATTGCTTGCTAGCTTAGCTTGCTGCTTCATTGATCACTATTGAGAAAATACAGTAGTATTTTATAGACTTTAGAACTTGGATGACAATATTATGACAACCAAGAAACCGAAATTGCTTATTTTGCAAATTTTCTCAATTCGGTTTTATATTGATAATGATTAAAATTGAACAAGCCTATGACTTCGAGACAATGAAAGAACTCTAACGATACCATTCACATCAAAATCAGTTCACAGGAGTTAAAGTGGATTTAAGAAACCCCCATACATGAACCCTAAAACACTCCGTTTTATGGGCAGACGTATTAAAATTTAATTGAAAAGCTCATAATAACAGGAAAAGTGGGTCAGCTCGTGACCACGGCCACAATGGCCATCACAATGCACAATGGTCATGGCTCATCGTCGAGCGTTTCGACATGGTCGAAACGTCGAGCGAAAGGTACATATTTTTACCTAAATTAAATAATAATTCCCGATAAACATTTAAAACAAAGTTAGTAATGCCATGCATGAGGCCGCTGATCGGCATAGATGGCGACAAATTTACCAGAAAATTACCGGTCGGGATCATCACGACGCTCAGCAGTGAGCCGTACGACTAAAGGAGGAATATATAAAATAAAATACTAACCGATGTCAGAGCCGAAGCCAGCCTCAGTGGCGACATATCCGTTCTCCTTGGCCAGCTTCATGGCGATCTTGTCAGCCAGTATGGAGGAACAGCCGTGCGCGATGTTGGCGAACGGTCCAGTGTGCACCAGCACTGGTGTGCCCTCTAGCGACTGCATCAGTGTGGGCTCGAACGCGTCTTTGAGGAGAACTAGTAGAGCGCCGGTCATACCCTGGACAATAAACATAGTTAGTTTGTTACAAAAAAAAATCTTACAACTAAAACTAAAAAAATAAAATGCTTTTAAAATTTAAAATTATCACTAGATGCGTCCCGCGGTTTCACCCGCATGGATGCCCTGCAAAACAGTGCATTTTAGGGTTCCGTACCTAAAGGGCAAGCAAGTAAGCAGAACCCTATTATTAAGCCTAGCTGTTCAAGTTCATGTTTCTTTATTTCATTGATACAAAAGCCACTAAATTTAATACTTAAAAATACCAAGCTTACTTTATAATACTTATTATTTTCATTATAGTACCTAGGTCTGTCTGTCTGTCCGTCTGTCCTACCTTTTAACAGCTGTATCGTTCGAACCGTAATCCGTCTATCCGTCCATTCGTTGTTGCGTGAAAAAGGACAAATAAACCAATAAACACAATTTCTCATTTATAATATTATAGTACCTACGATATAATGTAGATTTGTGTTGATATTTTGATGTAAATTTGCCTAACTCGATTAATCTAACTAGAGTTACTTAGGATACTTTGAATTTATTCTAGAGAATTATTTATTTAATTTTATTTCTCCCTTCAATCTAAGGAAAAAAGAAAATCGATTCAACCTGACCTTCATCATACGTCAAGAGAGAAAGAGAACGGTTATGGTGTCAATAAGAATATCAAATATTGGCCTCTACTCACCAAATCATCGGCAGTGACCGAGTTTCCGCTCTTATCCAAAGCGACCACCATGTTCGCTAATCTCTCCTTGATATCATCGATATCGTTCCCCAGAGCGAGGATGGCCATGATCTCTGAAGCCACTGAGATGTCGAATGCGGTCTCTCGAGAGAATCCCTTCTCAGTGGGAGATTGACCTATGGTGATCTTGCGGAGGTATCTGTCGTTCAAGTCCACAACTGGAAAAGGATTAGGGAACGTTTAATAAAGTAGCCTAGACAGTGGATACATATTTGAGCCTTTAGGGTCGAAACTGTAAGACTGTAGGAGTCAGTAGTTAAAAATATTTTTAATTAATTATCAATAGCGTGGGGCCTTACGGCCAACTGCTAACGCGCGGCCGCAAACCTTATCTGGGCGCGTTAAGGTTCACGTTCGCGTGATTTTCAAACTGAGCGGATTTAACGTAAGTTTAAGGGCAGTCGTTCGGCTTAGTACACCTTTTCCGCTTAACCCTGTATATCTCAATACCATTGTATTGTGATTTTTTATAAAAAAATAAAGTCTCCTCATAATCAGCCTTTTAACAGTCCACTGCTGGACTTTTAGCCTACCCCCGAAACCATATCGTTCGATCGAATCGATTGGACCATATCCACCACGCTGGCCCAGTGCGGGTTGGTGGATTCACATACGCCATTGCATTCCTTCTCCGTACGTATGCATGTTTCCTCACGATGTTTTCCTTCACCGAAAAGCCAGTGGTATGAAAATCCGTACATAAGCTCCAAAGAGCTCATAGGTACGGGCCCGGAGTTTGAACCCGCGACCTCACGCTTTCAAGTCTAGCGGTCTCGCAAATGGGCTACCACGGCTTTAAAAATAAAATCTATAAGGTATAAATTACAAAGACATACCTATGACATTTACTAACATGCACTGGGCCAGCATGGTGGATTAGGGCCCATCCTCTCTATCTGAGAGCAGGCCCATGTCCCAGCAGTGGGAACATGGTAGGCTGACAATGATGATAACAAGGTTTATGAGATAATAAGATCTTACCTCTGTTCCACATAATTTTACTCGGGTCAATATTCAATCGGGCGAACTTAGATTTCTCCTCATCAGTCAACGAGTCGGGATCGGTCTTGTTGATGCCCAACCTCGTCAGTCTTCTCAGTTGTATGGGTGAGAACTTCCTAACACCTTTGATCTTGGGAACTAAGCGGTCGTACAGTGGTCCATCCTTCTGTGTGAGCTCGTGAAAGATTCTGGCGTCCATTTGTGCGGCAAGGAGGTTGTTGGCAGCGGTTACGGCGTGGATATCGCCCGTCAAATGCAGATTGAACTCTTCCATGGGAATAACCTGCGCAGGAGTGTATAGGTAACTTAACACATTGAGCATGTAGAGAAATTTCCAAGCAAAATAGATTTCTAAGAGTCAAATTTTGTGATGGGCTGTCAAAACAGTTTTTCGGTCACATGGTTTATAATTAAAATTTCTGAGATATTATTTATGAATAAAGGTTATATATATAAAGGTTACGCGAAAAGGGTGTACTAAGCCGAAAGGGGTTAATAGTACCCATCATTATCTTCGACCAAAATAAAATGAATGGACAGGCCCAGTAGAAGCGCATTTTTGAAGATAACAAAATGAGCGCCGGCCCTCATTTCGTTTCAGTCGGTCTCTAGCCGTAGGAAGCAACACGTGTCTATTGTTACGCGATATCGAAACATCTGACAAAATTATGCATTCATATGCTTTCCCGAAGTGTAAATACACAAATAAAACCGGGATCTATTTTTTTGTAACAAATATACTGTACTTTTTTATAATTAGGTGTTGAAGTATATGTCCGACGGTTTTGACTCGTTATTACTGAGCAATTACAATGGTTAGGGCCCGTCCATTCATTTTATTTTTGTCGAAGATCATTATGATCAACTTTTACTATGGGAGCAACTCTGAAATCGCGGAAAAATATCATACAATATGTAGTCTGTGACCATAAAGAAATTTTTTGAAAAAAATGTTATTTTGAACCAATAAACTAAGTAATAAAAAGTACTAAGCACATCGGACGACCGCAGTACAGATAAAATTGCAAATTCCTTCGAAAGTCACTGACAGGTAATAACTTATTCAAGATGGTGGCGTATTTTTATTTTAAAGGTGACCACACATTTTGATAAAAAATACTTGTAGAAGTGTTGTTCGGTTACCTGTGAGTACCCCCCACCGGCGGCGCCTCCCTTCACTCCGAAGGTGGGTCCCTGGCTCGGCTGACGCATGCAAGCGAACGCGTTACGCCCGCGATGCGCCGTCAGTGCTTGCACCAACCCCAGCAGCGTGGTACTCTTGCCTTCACCCAGCGGTGTCGGGGTGATACTGTAAAGAAATACACGGAATATCTTCTGATTTGTACCAATTTTTTTAGGAAATAGACTACTTCGTGTTATCAACACGAATTTCAGCATGAAGTGGAATTAAAAAAGGGCTAATAAGGGTTAAAAATTATTAGTTCATGCAGTGGCTCGGCCACATAGCCCGAAGAACCGATTATCGATGAGGTAGAAAAACTCTCTTATTCCAAAAATCCCCTTAGACAATGCCATGTGAGAGTTATTTTTGGATTTTTTGTCTAGGCATTTGCGTCCTATTTGATTGCCGGGGATGATTAGACAAATAGACCTGAAATCTCCTTAATTGCGTATTCCACAAATACCCTTTGCCGTGGAGGCCAAGTTTATTCAATGTGTTACATTTATGTTGCTCAATCAAGCTGTAACAATTTATAGTGAATTCTTACCCAGCAACGACGATGTACTTCCCGCCGCGCTGGTCTTTGAGCCTGTCGAGTACAGAGAGCGAGATCTTGGCCTTGGTGCGCCCGTAAGCAGACACTTCGTTGGGGTAGAGTCCGATCTCGTGCGCTAATTCTATGATGTCCTTTGGCTTCTGGGAGCGGGCGATTTCGATATCACTGCGGAAAATTATAGCTGTGATAATATTGAGAGGATCATAATCCTCTTATATTTTTTTTTTACTTATCTGCTGTACTTTCTTAGGGTTACGTACCCAAAGGGTGTCAATGGTCTCTTTGTCTGTCCTAACGTTTAATGGTTGATCTTTAGAACCGTAATAGATAGCCAGTTGAAATTTTCACAGAATATGTGATGTTAGATTAACTAACAAATAATAATAAAATGTCAAAATAAAAGTCTAAAATAAAGGGGGTGCCCCTACAACAACCGATTTTTTTAACGTATTTGTATCTTGCTTTAGTGTAAAAACGATTATAGGTACAAGCGTCAAACTTGGCATGATTATAATATACACTCTAAAGTAAAACAGCAAATAATAGGTATATTTTATATTAAGTTTTCGAAGTTTGTTGTATGGAATCCTCAGTGCTTTATGATTGTCAGCCTAACTAAGCTATTAATCACTGCTTACCGGATGTAGAGAGGGTATGATCAAAGATGGTAAAGATGCCTAGCTTGGAAGAGGAACTGACGTTCAAGAGAGCCAGAACGAACCGTTAGATACGTGGAGATTGTTTTTTAAACACGCACTATGTCGCGTGTAGTACCGTACCTAGGCGGCGGTGAGAGTGGCGCGAGTCGCAGCGGACGCAGCGGCCACGCGGGCAGCAGCGAGCGCTCCAGCTGGCGGCGCGCGGCCAGCACCGTGTTGCGCATCAGCATGGCCACCGTCATGGGCCCGACGCCGCCCGGCACCGGCGTCACGTGCGACGCCACCTGCGTTGCTTCCGCGTACGCGACGTCGCCGACGAGCCTCTGGCCGCTCGCCTTCGATGAATCTAGAAGTTAAGCAGCACCAAATAATTATCTTCATTCGCAAGCCGTAATTTGCTCACTGTTGAACAAAGCCTTCAAGTAAGCTGCTTGTCCCTTAATGAATCATCGCCTTATCCAGAAAATCAAACAGGAAAAAAATGGTTATGAAAACAATTCCATGTGAAAGGATGTGAAGATTGGGTTTTTGCATCTTTAAGCAGATTCGAACTTTTCTCGTACTAAAAATTAAACATGGTATTTTGATAGAACGAATGAGTAAAGCGTACTTTCAAATTATGCAAATGCCATACTTAAGAACCCAATGCAAAGCTGAGTCTACAGAAGTACAGATGTTTTTTTGAGCGAAAATATGTAGAACAATTGAAATGCTTACTTACTTTTCTAAGAATTCAATTATCTTTCTAATAAAGTAATAAAAAAATTAAAAAAATGACATTAATTATGCTGTTGGTTTTACTTGATAAAATCCATTACTTATTTTCAGTAATAAATTTCGAATAAACTGTTCTATTAATTATCTCATAAAATAATTGAAAAAAATTAAATGAAGTCGTTTACATGATAAAACCCATTACTTACTTATTTTGAATAATACATTTCGAATAAATTGTTCAATTATATTTATGATCTGTTATTTTTTAATAATGTTAACTAATTAAGCTGTTGGTTTTATTTGATAAAACCCATCACTTATGTTGAGTACCAAAGTAAGGCGAAATGATAAATAATTACAATAAAAACATCCTGTAGATAATAGCACACAAATAAAAATAAAAAAAACAACCTACCCAAAATAAATTTATATTTTTTAAGCCCCCATTTTTACTGCACTGTTATTTTCACACTTAGTATAGTTAGATTTGTATTGTAAACCATAATTATTTTCAGTTTTATTACTATGGGCAGAGTTTATGACTAAAAACAATTTTCCGCACTACAAATCTCAGTGGATAGTACCGATTAAATCCGTTATAGTGTTGCATGCCTGCGAGCAATGCCTTGGCTGTTGTTTTATCAATATTTTGTGATTTCGTACCAATTCCGCCGATTGTATATGCACAATACTTAGAATACAAACAAAGGTAATGCTTGTTATTTGTTTGGCTTTTGCAGTGATTTTGTTTGTTAATCGCTGGTCGAACATGTCTATCACCGTGATTAGAGGGATTTAAACTTCTCCACCTATCTGAATAGCAGTGACGCGATAGCCAGCGCCGGCCCTAGCCTTTGATTAGGGTAGAGCGCTGTTTCTAGGCGCGCTTCATTTCTGAAAAATACTCAGGAATCGACTCCGGGATAAAAAGTATCCCTCCCATGTGCCATCCAAGACATAAACTGTTTCCACACCAAATTGTATGCTGTTTATAAACAACACAAGTGTGCTCTGCCCTGCGACGCCGTCCCCGCCACGAGGCAAGAGGTGCCATTTAAATTTAATGTATCACTCGATTTTTTTCTCGCTTTTGTCATTTTGGCGCCCTGCCGTAGAAATTTCATCAAAATCGGTTCGGTAGTTTGGGTTTTTAATCTAACTGGAAAAAAATATGTCACTAAGTAAACGAAATTACGTATTTAATTACATAATTTTGAAGGGGATTTTTTTAAATTTGATAATCATTAATAAGCTTATGTATTTTTTTTTGTAAATAATAGGCTTGTGCATGACCGCCAACTCGCCTGATGTTAAGCGATGATGCGGTCTACGGTGGAGCACGCTTGCCTAGAAGAAACCGATTCAATCGTGATTTGAAGACACCCAGATTGTAACTATCGGGGAACACCCATTCAGGCAGCGCATTCCACAGACTAGCAGTTCGCACAATAAAAGTGGAATCAAAGCGCTTCGTTCGGGTTTTCGGAATACCAACCATAAAGCGGTGTCGATTTTTTGTGCCCGCTCTGGCAGTCCGATAGAAAAATGGACAGGAGGGAATTAGATCATGAAGATCAGATGCACACTCTCCGAAATGTATTCGATAAAAGACCGATAGACTAGCAACTTTGCGCCGATGCTCAAGACTAAGGAGCTTAGTCTAAACCAGGGATTCGTTGCATTATGTTGCAGCTTTGCGGCAATACCGCACCTAGAAGCACTTTTCACACTTTGCATAATGCATAATGCTGCGATAATGTGTGGACGGAATTCCTGACGGTGATAGCTAGTGCGGTGACAAACCGTGAATCCAGCATCGACCGAAGAGATCTTCATAGCACTCTCCATAGTATATGCTATACAGAACTATCATCCATCATAAATCATCATTAATCAGCCTTTTATTTATCCACTGCTGGACTTAGCCTACCCCCGAAAAGGCGATTGAGCCATATCCCACGCTGGCCCAGTTGAGGGTCAGTGGATTCACAAACGCCATTGAATTTCTTCTCCATAGTTTTTTGAGTAATAAATATTATTGTTTATTATTATACGTACGTAGGTTTCCTCAAGATGTTTTTCCTTCACCGAAAAGCCAGCGGTATGAAAACCCGTACATAAACTCCAAAGATCTCATAACGGGCCCGGTATTTGAACCCGCAACCTCACGCTTTCCAGTCTAGCAGTATCCTAAATAGGCTGCCACGGCTTTATTTGGTACATAACTAAAACTATAACAAGTACTAATATATTTTTAATTACCTGGGATTGGATTGATGCCGCAGTCAATGACCACAGCGCCAGGCTTAATCCACGACGCGCGGACCAGCTCTGGCTGTCCGATCGCCACTACCAGGATATCGGCGGTCTTCGTCTACAACCAATACCACGTGTTCACAAAACAGAAAACAAAACACTAACAGAGACTATAAAAAATTTATTACAGGTAAACACAGGCCACCATTTACTGCAATGTTTGTTCTTTTAGGGTTTATTATGTCACATTAATACTGTACTGTATGTTGTTAAAACAAATTCATTACCGTGGATTCAATGTCCTTTAGTCGTAATATTAAACAGTTTACATAGTCTTATTTATAGCGTCAAACAAGTCATAGTCACAGTCAGAGTCAAGCTAAGTAAGTCGCGGTCAAGTCAAACTCATGCCCCTGTAAAGTGGTGGAGACTTTACAAGAGGCTCTTATGGAGTTTTGGAAACAACACGAAAATATACGTTTCACCTTGTTATATCACTTGTTCACACTCGAGCACGTTTACGAGCACTTAATGAATAATAATTCGCCATTTTAGTACACATTAACACTCGAAAATACACAAGTTTAGGAAAATAATCCAACGAGCCGACATGTTTTTTTTCCACGTTGGCGCCAAACCTGTACTGTACTGGGGCCTTACGGACAACTGCTATTACAGGCACCTAATCCGCTCAGTTGGAAAATCACGCGACCGCAAACCTTATCGCGCCCAGATAAGGTTTGCGGTCGCGTGATTATAATGAGCTAGAATCACTAGAGCAGTATAAAATGTACTTCGCCCCTTATAACATCGGTATGGTTGATTGGATCAATTGGTGCGTTACAGATAGGTTACGAAATAACTGTATTGATCAAGGGTCCTTGTTAGCATAGAGTCTCACTGCATAGAAAATATACAACGAATTGAATATTATATGCATTTAATTTGAATTTTAAAAGTTCATATAAACTATGAACAAATTCTAGCTACGGCATAGCAGCCTTTACGTTATTCCGAGCTATCGGAACAACAGTTCACTCCATGAGTTAGATAGGTGGGTGGTGGTTGAGTAAAACTTACAATGTCAAATAATTGATTGAATCAGGCGTTACTTTGCCGAACCTGCAGTGCAAGTACTGTTCTTTATCGATCGTCCAATTTGACAGTTGAGATCGTGAAATTCGACAAAATGCCATTTGATCAATATTCGCTATGATCGATTCTATATCATTTTATCAAATTTGACGATCGATAAAGAACGGTACTTGCATTTATATTTGAGCAGCTCATAGATATTAAAAATGCGTATACGATCCAGTACCTACTACGTTCTTCTCGGCGATGGGTCCAGCCTCAGATCACACAAACAAGGGAGATAAACCTTAGTACAATTTAACGTTCATGTTCAAATGACAAATTTTTTTTCTTGTTCACTACACTGAAACTGGTATTCATGACTCACTTACAATTTTTTTACGCACACTGAGAAACTAGCCGCACAGTAACTAATAGTCCACATGCGAAAAAGGGTCTGCAGGGTGAGTTAGAATAAAGGCACCAGGGGCCTTACGCCTAGCTGTTTAAAGCAATCCAGTTTAGGTGATGAAAAAATACTGCGCGACCGCAAACCGTATCTGGGCGCATTAAGGTTTACGTTCGCGTGTTTTGCAAACTAAGCTGTTTTCAACGTTAGTTTGATACCGCTTTTACCGTTACCGTTACCATAAGTTTGGCCCTTTAGGTCAGATGCGCTCGCACTCGCCACGCCACCTTACCATATCTCCCTTGTTTGTCTGATCTAAAGGTCCAGCATTCTGCTTGATACTCATAAAATTGGTACTAAAATGAAACTTACAACGTCACTCAAGTTCTTGGTCTTGGAGTGGCAGACTGTCACAGTACCGTGCTCCCATTTAAGCAGCTCGGAGACGGGAGTGCCGACGATGCGGCTGCGACCCAGAACTACCACGTTCTTCCCAGCAATGGGTACTCCGGTCCGCTTGATCAGCTCCACGCAGCCAGCTGGTGTGCAAGGAATGAAACCGCTAAAGTCACCCACGGCGACGCGGCCTTCGTTTACGGTGTTTAGACTGTGGAACAATAGGACTATGTGCTATTTTACCTCTTACGGTGGTTCGTTTCACAAATGGCAGGAAATTCAAATTTCAAACAGTTTTCTTGTCCTTGTAGCTAGGCGGGGTAATTATTGTAAACGATCATGATGTTTGCGCAAATTGATTATTATTCTTTACAAAATCATATAAAGCTATTTATCTCTAATGCAAACTAATAAACTAAATAATATGAATAAACTATTTTTTGCTGTTTCAAACGGTTTATTGACAAATGTAAGTAATATGGTGCGTTACTGTTAAATAGTTGTACATTATAATGTAAAGAACAGCCAATATTTTGCGCAAACACTGTGTTATTTAAAAATAATTACCTGGCCTGGCTACTAGGACCAAAAAAACTGTTTAAAATTTGAATTTCCCGCCATAGTTGAATCGTACCAAAAGAAGAAATAAAGAAATCTGTTCATAAATAGAGGTCACCAAAGAAATCAAAAATAAATTATTAAATACAGTATCTATTTTAATATGATGCTAGACAGAGAGCTCACTATAGCAAGTTATGACGTCAAGCCGTGCGCGCGCCATACAAATGCTATACCTATACTAACACATGCTTTGCGGAGAGGGACGAGCATCCGCTTTCTACAAGAGCTGATAATTTTCAAACAACTGAACAAGATTTTCTTAATCAAGTCACCTTTTAAAAAAAAAAACAAATCAAAATTGATTCACGCGTTTGGGAGCTGCATGCCACAGATACACTTGTTAAACCTATAACACCCCTCCTTTTTCACCGAGGGTTACGGTTTCATAATTATTTATTAATCTCATAAGAACAATTAACTCACTTACTGAAAGGTACCCAGTTATTATTTGTGCCGCCACAATAATAGTTTTAAAAAACGTATACTAACCAATGATTTAAAATGCGTGCAATAATCGACTAAATAAACAGAAAAAACTAACAACAAAAACAACTTTTCTTTAAGAAAGTAAAATAAAATGTGAGGTACTTTGCAATTACCCTACTTTATGTTAACTAACTCGATCCGGTTTCTAAGCTTTTCGTACGGAACCGATAACAACGAACTGTCGACTAAAGCCTCTGACACACTGCTAGTTGGACATAATTATTGTTATAGTTAAAAAAAATACGAAAAATCCTTTAATAGGTGGAACTTTAATCATGTTTTATATGTATGAAATGATTTCGCCTGTTTTGTCCCTCGGTAATTACTTGTAAGTTAAGTTACTATTAAAATGCTAGGAGTAAATTTTACTCCTCTATCTGCATTCTCTATTTTTATTTTATTTAGTAGGCGGTGCCTACAAAAAAAAACTTTGTATGGCAAATATGTAAATATGTATGGCAAGGCATTGTATTGTGTAATTTGTAAGGCAAATGGGTATGGTATACAAAAAAATTATTGTATGCCAAAATTTAAAGGCACTTTGAATGTTATTTGGGACATTGAAACCAAGGACGCTTAAAGTGGACGCACCACAAAGTACCAAACCTAATCTATGATCTCCTTGAGCCACATCAGCCATATTTACATACCTGCCATGCGGTACGTACGATAGCTGTCAAATACAATAAAGATATCGAGTGAAAGTAGCAATTTTGAGCAACCAACTTGTTTCAGTTCAATAGGCATGCTGACTACATTTTTTTTATTACCTCATAAAAAAGGTGATCATAAATAGAGCACATCAACGAAAACAAAATTAAAATTAGTTCAAAAATAAATAAGTTATAAGCATTTTAATTTCATGCTAGACAAAGAGCGCACTATACTGAGCCGTGACGTCACGGCTCAGGAGCGCCATACAAATGCTATACTAGCACACGCTTTGCGAGAAAGGGATAGAGCACCCCCTCTCTATCCCCACCTAAAACTTTAAACACTCATAACTCAGAGATTTATCAGCCGATATAAATTATTTTTTCAGTATGTGTAATGTATTTAGTTATATTCATCGCTAAACCGGTTATTTGTACTAAATTAAACATTAGGACACATGCCTATTGACCTTATTTCCTATCTACTTCCAAAGAAGAGCGTATGTGTGTCTGGGTATTTGTATGTCTGTCTGTGGCTTCGTAGCTCCCAAGCGGCTGAACCGTTTTTTTATATATATATTTTTAAAGGTTTTTATTAGTTTTTGATCGAGCCTTTATAGCTGTGATTCATGAATATCTGTTAAGCCGTTTAAAAATTATCAATTCTTTTATCGGAGGCGATGATAAGTTAGTGGCTAAGAAACTTCTCAGTCTGACACACCGCCGTAAAGTGAGTCTCAATTTTCTACAGGATTCATTTTGGAGAATGTGCATCGGAGCTACATGACCTTATCCTACCATCCCTTTTCTACTAAAGGACAATTAGGAAATCAGCCCACTACCACATGTACATTTTGGACTTTCCTTGTATACGCACCAAACGTTTCTAATCCGTACGCTCAAGGGTTGGAACAACCTGCCGGCTTCCTTGTTTCCTGAGAGATATAATCTGGGGCTTTTCAAGGCAAGAGTGAATATAGGTATCTTCTAAGTCTGCTTGTTTCATTTTCGACCACATTATCGCTTATCAACAGGCGAGCTGTTGGTCAAAAGCGAATAAGTTCGCAATTTTTCAAAAAATAAAAAAAGTACTATTTCCACTTGTTTACAGTTTTTCTGTTTTGGTATCTCTATTTTATCTTTAGGATAAATGTTCGTAGTAAAAGAAGAGCAGGTGTTACCCGTCGACATCCTTGTCAGGCGAGACGGCATCAGTGACGACGTGCGCGTCGATCTTATGCACGGAGTCGAGCGGCATCTGCACGATGATTCCGTGCACCTCCGGAGACTCGTTCAGGTTTGTCACGTGTGCTAGCAGCTGTAACAGATAGTCAGGTTTCGTAGTTTAATATAATCTGTAAGCGAAATACCACTAACCCATTCACTGACCGATTCATCACTAAATTACAAAACCCACTTGACCTAAGAACCTGACCATTTAGATTTTGTGAAAGGGCCGTATTAAAGCGGGCAAAAGGGATTTCAAAGTTTACTTGAGACTACAAGCATGAAGCAGCAGGCATCAGCTAGATATTATAATGCCATTAATTAACATTGTTTTACGTAGAAGCTAGAGCAAATACAACTGTTTTGACACCTATGTAACATATATATTACCTAGTTTTTGGTTTCACAGACCAATAGTCATTGTATTGTATCATTGAATCATAATGAGGCCCGTAAAGCTAACCTCACCTCACCTCCGCTCACAGCTTACGCCGGTAACGCCGGTAGAGCCAGAGCATAATAAGTGAATAAAATTTCGGCTCTAGGAACCTTAGCCCAAAATGTAACTACATTAAGGGCTTAGTTCATACTGGATA
This sequence comes from Agriopis aurantiaria, assembly GCA_914767915.1. Taxonomy (NCBI): domain Eukaryota; kingdom Metazoa; phylum Arthropoda; class Insecta; order Lepidoptera; family Geometridae; genus Agriopis; species Agriopis aurantiaria. The sequence continues at coordinate 7,230,861 of OU612000.1, read as the reverse complement.
TACTCATACCTTATTATAATAACTCAAGTTATTATAATAAGTTCCTAGAGCCGAAATGTTATTCACTTATTATGCTCTGGCTCTACCTCAGCTAAAGCTGCAGACTTACTTTGACTCGCCAGAACTTAAGAGGAACACTTTTTTGTTTAATTTGCTTTCCTACTTTTAATAATTTTTTTTAATAATAGGCTCGCGTTTGGCCGCCAAGTCGCCTGATGTTAGGCGATGATGCGGTCTACGATGGAGCACGCTTGCCTAGAAGAAAGCAAACCGATACCTACTTGTTCGAGCGGAACATGCCTAGTTCTGCACGGTCAGCAGTGACCTAATTGCAAGCAGTGGCAACAACCTTGTGGGTCATCGGGCCGAGCGATGGAATTCGAACGAGTGCTCATCCAGCAAATCAACATCGACGGCAGACATCTAGATATTTGTAAATATGTACAGTAAGTTGATTTTGTATATAAGTTGAATTTTATTCAATTATAATAAAATGACCGAATAAATGAATGATTAAATGACCGATAAAAATCGGCCATTACATCGAGCCCGGGTTTGACTTGACCACCACCAAGAAGCACCGCCAACACTCGCGCTGGCGGCGGTTCACCTGCACCACACACCACACCACCAGGGCCAAGCCACCAACAAGCTGGTCGCCGGACACCCAGCGCCCGACAGCGTTCACAACGAAACACTGGCGACTATCCCAGATGCTCCGATACTCCTATCAGGCATCTACTGACTCACACCGACATCGGCTGCTTTCGCCTAAACTCTACTAATTTCACATAATGCCATAAACTGAATAATATAATATAAGCAAAATTTTTAACCTTATTTTATATTAATTTAGTAGTGTTAATAATTCAAAATTAGGTGCTGAGTTGCCAACTTTGATTTTAAGAAACCACATGAACGAATATTCCAAATATTCAAAGCCCAGAGCTAAGAAGAATAAACTACACGTATCATTCTAACTTGATGATACTCAATTGCCTATGATTTGATGATTCTGAATGCGTTTGATCGCACTAACAATGGAAATTTTGTTTCTATGGTTTATCATTATAACAGCCTTGATATCCGTGTTGCGATGCATCCTCGTAGCTCTTTAGGAACATAATATCACACATAATATCCACTTTAAAAGCAATACTCGGTCCAACTAAAAAGATTAATTTTCTTTTATATATTATATTTGCCTGTAGTTTATAGAACCTGTAGTACACCGCTAAGCAAATAGTGACCGTCAAAATAAGAAGAACAAAGCCCAAGGGCGCAGCCCAACAAGATAGACCGACCAAGTGTCAAAAAATCTCGGCACGAACATCTCTGACGCGATGTTCTAGGCTGGGGACCGTCAGAGATGTAAGCAGATTTGTCGCTCAGCAGAACGAACTGAGGAGGAGTAGTAAATCGGGTACCAGCTACAATGTTGCAAAAACCTAGACTTTTAATCAGAATTTACGGTTTCACGGGCTTGGGCCGAGAATCTAAAAATAAAGTTCCTAGCGGTGTGTTTCGGCGTCCTTTTTTGATAGCCAGGCTAGGCGTGTTTACCATATTCGACCACACCGTAACTTAACATCCAGGTGAGCTGTAATCCTGTATAATTCCCCCCTGCCCATTTTTCTATTGGACTGCCAGGATGGACGGTCAGATCAGCTTAGTACCAGCTTGGGGCATTGGAGTCTATTGAGAAACTTGCCAAGAGGCTCATCGGCAACGAATCCATAGTTCAGACTAAGCTTCTTAGTCTTGAGCATCAGCGCCAAGTTGCTAGTCTATCGGATACATTTCGGACGTGTATCAGATCTACATGATCTAATTCCCTCCTGCCAATGTATGCTATAGGACTGCCAGAGTAGGCACGAAAAATCGACAACGCTTCATGGTTGATATTCCGAAAACCCGTACGAAGTGCTTTCATTCCACCTATTATTGTGTGAACTGCTAGTCTGTGGAATGCGCTGCCTGGATGGGTAATAAAAATAGTAAAAATAATATTTGGATATATATATGTAATAATAAAAATATTGGGGGTCTTCAAATCACGAGTGAATCGGTCTCTTCTAGGCAAGCGTCAGGCGAGATAACAGTCAAAAACAAGCCAATTCTTTAAAAAAAAATTGAGCATGTAGACCGTAAAAATGAAAAAGATATGACGATTTATTATGTTTACGATCGCATACATAGTTATTGCATCTACATTACGCAAACAATTAAATTCTTAAAAACATGTGATATTATACTCTCTGTTACATCATCTTCAAGAGCGTAAACAATTATATTGACCGATACAAAAGCGTTATCACAAAAAGGTCAAGGCGCATATCTCGCACAATATAAAATGACCATAAACAAAGTTATGGGTTTCTGTTCCAAATTTTATTATTGTTAAGTAATTTGGTTTATTCCATAACTTGGATAGTAAAAATGTGGCTTTTTAATAGTTGGTTTCAAACAATGCTTGCTAGAGTTAGCAAAGTCTGATAAAAGATAGGATCGGTCCAAGTTTTTTTAAGCTCTATTGTTTGTAAATAAAACTGTAAATTCTGATCTTTTTTTCAAGGTTTTTAGACGTAATATCGTAGCTGGTAGCAGATATATTACAGTGGAAATTTTATATGAAATAATTCATTCGTTTTTTTACAACGTTTTTGGTTTCGGGGCTTTGTATAATTATATACTAAGGATCCATTATATCGTTGTTGCTGGTACATAATACCATGGATCCAGTATATGATCGTTCTTGATATTATTATAGGTATGCTTGGACCGAGTACGTAATAGGTATTATTAAAATAAAACATTATTTACCGAAATTTTAACTTGCACCATACAATTTTGATATGAAGATTATTAAAAAACAAAATACTCGACAGCAAAATGTTGCCACTCTGGGCATGGAGGGGAATCTAACGACATAGCAAAATCGGTCTAGCCACTTAAGCTATAGATGGTATAGGACAAACATAAAAATAAAAATAAACCACCCCAACGCCCAAAAGCATTACCCTCCTTCTTGGGCAGTCGGGTAATAATAATGTGGAGAAATCAAAGCTACTCCACTGAAGAGCTAGGCTCTTATAGGGTCAACTAAGTGCCTCATTTAGCTAATCTGATAATCATCAAACGGCTTAACAGTTTTTTTGAATAATAGCTAAGAAAACTCTCGATTAAGCTACCTTTCAAACAAACAAAAACCTAAATCAAAATAGGTTCATCAGTTTCGGAGCTACGATGCCACACACAGATAACACCCCTCTATTTGCGGCGTGGGTTAAAAATAGATGAAACGATAAATTACCTCACTTTCAGTAATATCCCGCGGCAGTCTGATGTGTTCAGCTATGATGCCAATATTCTCTGCTGCTTTAAGCTTCATGCGGATGTAGACATTGGAGTCCTCCCGCCCGCCCACCTGCACGATCGCCAGCTTGGGCTGGAACGAGGCCAGCTTCGCCTTGCTTTCCGACACCTGCTGTCGGAGCTCATTCTCTATGGCCCTGGGGGTCACACATGTAACTTTGTAACAAGGAACAAGAATATTCTAGGAGTTCTACGCTAGAAATCCTACAAGGAAAATTATTTTTTGGGTTTTATACCCTGCAAACTAATACTAAACTGCATAAATTGTACAGATATTAGATAGGGTGAGAATGGCCCAAAACAGCGGAACAAACAGAGCCCACACCAGCACCTACCCATACCCTTTCCTCTCCTTCCTGTCTCTTTTAACCCTCTGTGGGGTTTCGAGAAGACGGTCAATACAATATGCACTTCACAGAACTACACAACACTCGTATGCTAAGTTCAAAGTTTGTTCATGCCTTGCAGCAGCATTAGATTATGTCTTTAAGAATATAGAATTTGGAATAATTACTGGAAATGATTAATTAATTTTACTGCAGATATGATAATGGAATTTTGTGGTATGTTCACATTTAAATGAAACAGGCGGACGCTTCGGTTTAAATGAGAAAAAATATAGTTTAAAAACTGATGAATAGATGGCGATTTGTGTTGCTCATAAATCGGGCAAATCATTTGTCCGATTTGCTGCAGTAAGATAATAATACAACAAGGTGTATTGATATCACGTGATACCGTAAACGTATGAGTAATAACAAACTTAATAGCCATGGAACCTCATGGAATTTTTTGTATAAAAGATCAATGGTGAAAAAAAGGTGATGAAGAGTTCAATAAGTACCGAGCTGCTTCAAGTCCTGAAATCGGTTGAGCCACCATTTTGGAAACCGGAGTACTTGTCCTGCTATCGGCTGGAGCCCGACTGGCAGATCACAAAACTCTCATCTCTCGCGAGGTACAGCCGACCTGACCTGATAACCCTAGGATGATGATTATAAACAACTCTATATATATCTAGTTTTGATCAGGTTCTGGTTTGCTCCAAACCGTAAAGTTGATAATTGGCAATAAAAATTGCTTATCATGATAAGAATAGACTTTTAGTCTGAAGGAAGTATAAAAAATACCATGGTTACATCAGCTCTATGAGAACTGGGTTACAAAATTTTAAGAAAAACATTATGAACTTCTTAATTTGCTATAGGTACGCGGGTCGCGGAAGGGTATAACACCCCAAGCCAAGATCTGGTTAAGTTTCTAAGAAAAATACCTCCTACCTAATACTCGTACCTCGACCCAAAACCTACCTGAGACAATCCTTAGAAAAATTTCTTATGAAAGACAAAGGGGCATAACTGAACTTTCTTAGAAAACTGATGCTCATTTTAAAATAGATTTTAATATTATAACCAATATCTAAATTAGTTTGAGGCAGTTAGGAGCAACACAATAACTGTCTCATTTCGGTATTATTGAACTCTTTATGTTGGGGTAAGGTTGGGGTCAATTAACATTAAGTACGTACTGATAACGAATTGAAGCTGATAATAGTATTGTTTTCGTCACACGAAGAGACCACGCCCTTTCCATCTTTTGGAGATCCATAGCTTATAGGAACTCCATAGAATTGAATTCTTTTATGTTTTAGACCTGTGTAGTACCCGTGTTCCTTGTTTTTAGCTGACTTCAGGTGGTTATCAATTCGACTGTATTTTTTTATGATTGTTACGCGATTACTCCGTCAATAATAAATTAATTTTGATGATTGTTTTTGAAATATACTAAATATCAGACGACCTTGCCTATAATAAGTACTTATTTCCATAATTCTGCACAATTTACCCTGAATTGGTATCAGTTATGTCCGGTAAGGCCAGTCAGATCTTAATTATTCCAACGTCATTCGTTAGTCAACCCTTGCTTTTCACGGTAGCAATAATAATAGATTCTGATTCCACCCTTTGGGTTCATAGCTTTTGTGTTTAGCCTACTTACATAGAAACAAAATGATTCAAGTAAGAGCGTGTGCCGCTCTGTTTTATACTTACTACTTTTTTCGTTATCGATTAAAAAAAGGAATTCTTAATTATTTTGTTTAAATAAAAATAAAAACTTAATTATTTTGTTTAAATTTAAAAAAAAAACATAAAAATAATCGACATCATTATGTTATTTTTATAATTTAAAAGAAGTTTACAGTTTTAGTAAATTTATAAGAATTTTTAATTTATTTATATCAAATTTAATAAACAAATTTTGTATGTAGTACCTAGAATAGACAAGGTCCGTCTATGGTAGTAGCTATTTATTATATAATTATTTAGTTTTTTTTTAAATTATAGTTGTAATAAAAAAATTGTATTAAACAAGTAAAATGATAACAAAATAATCTTGCGTACATTTTAATTAAACCGCATTTATCGGATGGAACGCGAATCAAATAACTAATATATGTATGTGGTATTAATACCTACAATCTACATATAATATAGGCACCATAGAAATAAGAGTTTTTTTTTTTATGAAAAAACGACGTTATTGACATACACTCCACTTTTTTTCCTCTATTTCTCCAGGAATGTTTTTGCTAGCGCTTACTTGAGCAGTAATTTTTTTATTTTTTTTAATCTCAATAATACCATGTTACCTAACATGCCAAACAAAAAAATAACAGGTTTAATACACAGACATAAAATATCTACAAAAATAGAAGCTATTATTATATATAAACAATTGTACTTACTCAAGGACTCTCTGCAAATCTTCCGGCGTCTTCCACATGTTAGTATGCGACACTTGTTAGCACATTTAAATAATAACAACTGAAGTTTCCGCCAAGGTTACCGGTGAATTTATATTATGACCGTGTGGACCGAAGCCGATCGAGGCTTAGAGCAAAATACCTTGCGTGCATCTTACTTGTCAAAACTGGTCAAACCGGTTTATGTGAGTGATTAAATAACCAGCTGTTTATGACGTACAAATTAGAAACAATAGTTTTAATAATTTGCTGATGACAGTGATAAGGAAGTAAGGCAATAATAACTAAAACTGGTGTAAGTTTTTGCAACTTATGTTATACTATGTAGTTATATTTTATACTAACAAAATTTTGTAAATATGACGTTAAGTTTGTTTTGCTTTATAATGGCCACATTTTTGTCTATGGTTAATGCCAAATACAAACGAAGTGCCCAAATTGTTTAACTGACTATATTTCTAGAGAATTTTCAAATTTTGTTCTTTCTTTCTGACAAAATAAGCTTGAACGAGCAAGTAATTTTATAAATGTTTTATCTTGTGACAAAATAACATTGACCGAGCAAGTAATCACTGTTTTATCTTGACAAAATAAGCTTCACCAAGCAAGTAATCACTATATTTTATATGGTGCCAAAATAAGCTTGACGGAGCAAGTAATCACTCTTATCTCTTGTGACAAAATAATATTGACCAAGCAAGTAATTACTGTTTTATCTTATGACAAAATAAGATTCACTAAGCCAGTAATGTAATCACTATGTTTTATCTTGTGTCAAAATAAGCTTGACGGAGCAAGTAATTACTGTTTTATCTTGTGATAAAATAAGCTTGAACACTACGTTTCAGATCCAATGTTCCTCATTTCAGTGCTAATGTCACGACACTCTTACATAAGTTGTGGTTAGTATATTAGGTTTACAAGAAATGAAAGAAATTTCGTTTCAATCAACATTTATTGAGTTTAGACGATGTCAAACTCAGAATACTTATTATTTTAATCTAGATACAGGTACATCAAAACTGTTTTGTACACATGTTAATACTAATCGAGAACTTAACAAGGTAAGTGGTTATACAAGGTAGTTATCAAAGCAATGAATGCTGCAAGTATCGAGTACTTAATGTACAAGTTAACAAATAGGAAAGTCTTTTTCTCTTTTACGTAGAAAATCACATTATAAAAGTCTTTGAAAATATCTTATAACTAATCATTTTATTTTATGGTTTCGATAACTCTTTATCTAGACTCTAGAGAATATCTGGCGTGAATCTGGCGGGCTATTCTTTTGCATGCGATATTGTTTCTGTACCCGTCGCACTTATGTCCATCCATATGAGAGAGACAGACAACAAAACTAATATCGCATTAACGTCCTCCCCGAGAGGTTTAGTGTAATATACTAGAAATGAACACAATTAAGATCATTATAAACATTTGAGATAGGCTTCCTTTTAATGTTTCATCTTAAAAACATATATTTATTTCAAACTAACTTCTTGAATAACTTAAAAAAAAAACTAATGAATAATCATGTGTGGAAACAAAAAACCAATGAAAATACCACAACAAAAACATAAACAAAAAAGTCAAAAAAGCAGATCTTCCAGTTTAGAGTAGTTAGCAAAACATATACGGCCTAACTTATAAACGTTAGCTTTGTTAAACTTCTTGCTGACGTAAATTGTCACACAGCTCACACATGAAAACGAGACAGCAAATTTTAAGCATTGCTTAACATAAGTAACGTTTATAAGTAAGTCCGATAATCTATCTAGCATTAAGATGCCTCACAAATACAATAGAATTGTCAACTGTCAAAGTGGCTTCTAGACAATGAGCTTAGATTCTAGCATAATATAGAGCATATATGACAGTTGAAATTTTCCTAATACAAAAAATAAACATCTAAAAAGGGTAGCTAGCTTAACATTTAGAACCGAGACTAGATACATACGAGTAGAATCGAAATTCGACCGTACTTACAGAGCAGCATTTTTATATTGTCAACTAGCGACCCGCCCGCCCGGGTGTAACTTACGTGCGAAACCAGGGCGGGGCGCTTGTTACATGTATAAATCTTCCGTAAAAACTTATCTAACTGATGGTGAAAACCGCATCAAAATCCGTTGCGTAGTTTTATAGATCTAAGCATACATAGGCACGGACAGACAGCGGGAAGCGACTTTGTTTTATACTATGTAGTGATGAAGTCGATTATGCTATGCCATGTACTAAGTTAAATTTAACAGCACCAGTTGTTGCCACACAGAAAAAAAATGTAGATAATTTCGCAATAGAATCGAAGCCATTTATCATTCCCTTAGCTAATCTGGCATCTCTAAAAAGTATCTGCGTCTCTTTTTATTTCAATATGTATGATAAGGATAGCAACAACTTTCGAGCTGTTAAATAGAGTCCAAGCCAACGCTAACAGCGCTTCAGCGAAGAAAAAGTCCTCTTCGTGTCGTGCCAGTTTTATTAGCGCTGTTAATTCGGAACGCGCCCTTAGTTTCAAAAATGGTACAACAGAATACTTTACATAGTAGTTAAATGGGGTGAATATCATTGGAAGAAATGAAACAAGGAACTTTTACGAGAACTAATAATTAAATTTATCAAAGAATCATCATATGAAATGAAATTGAACAATATCACTTACATGAAATGGTGATTTTGATCTTGTGCAGTTTCATGTTTAAGACTGGAAAATGAGCAAATCTTCCTCTTTTTCAATGTGTGCGTTGCTGTAGAGATGTATGCGCATCGCGTGTGTGGGCATCGGCGTCGTGTCGCAGAGCTTGCATGTGTGTAGCACCGTCGACGATATCGGCGTCCTGCGGGAGTAATTGAGACTTGATTTTCTAAAAAAGCTGCGTCCGTCCGGTTTTATTCGCAATTTTACAGCTTTTCACAGTTTCCAGAAAATGAAGAAGTAAAAAGTCGACAGACCGTGTAAATTGTCACCAGGCAGTGTAGATGATACCTCTATCCTAACTTAACCCAGGTAGCGGTTCCCTACGGAGATCGCGGGGCCCGTCAGAGACAGGCTACCGAAGTGGTTTATACAGGGTTATTTTCCAAAAGAAATAAACATACCGCAAGAAATAATCCGATAATGAATTCGATGATAATGGGGAATATGCCGCAAAAATCACACGCAGGCAGCGCCACCACGTCATACTCAATAACGTTTGTTTGTAGAGTTTTTCATAAAACCTAATAAAAGGCCCCGTTCTTACAATTTTTTAAATATGGCATCATAAATGGTAGTAAGTTAACGCTCCTGATTGTTTTTGTATTGAAGATTTTTTTTTTGTAAAAAATTATGGATGTAAATTTGTTAGGTATATTATGATAGTTACCTGTATATATTTTTTTGGTATATTAAAAACTAACAGCACCCCTGCAGAAACTGTATTATTTTCTAGGTTAAATTGAAGCCTGCCTATGTTTAGGGTGGGTCCCTGGGCCCTTGGTCCACCTACACAGTTCTCCCGACTGTACCAGGGTCAATGCTACGTCCATACCAAATTTTATCCAAATACAAACCAACCACCATGGTTTTAACCATTATAGTGTTGAATCGGAACAAACATACACACATACAACTTTTATAATATTAGAGTGATGACAACCCTGTTTTTTTTCATTTTATTCCATAGGTGAACTAGCAGACGGCCAGCCTGATGATTAGCAGTCTCCGTCGCCTATGGATACTTGTAACACCTTAGGCATCACATATATGTTGCCAGCCCTTTAAGACTATTAACTGAAGAACCCCATGTTGTAGCTTCTCAGAATCACCGCATACAGTAGCTCATTCTCATTTTTTACTCATCGGACTATAGGCTGTCTTTTGACCACGATCTCGCCGAACTTATTAAAAATAACCTGGTATAGATAATAACAAACCTGCCAACGAGCAGCTTCAAGGTGTCATTTTCATTTTTGAGAGCCCGGAGGTGATCGAGCGACACGGGCCGAAGCTCCTGCGGCGCGTGCAGAGGGTACACCACGGCGCCCGCAACCATGTCCGGGACAGTAATCTCGAGGATCTCGTCTTCTGGGACCGACTTCCACTCCCAAGCGTTGGGGACGGCTTGCGGCTCGCGGTGCTTGCGACGTCTCTTTAGAAGCCTGGACAAAATATATAATAATTATAATTTTCCCGAATCGCTAAGTCATAGAACAAAAGTTGTTTGTTTTATGTACCGAGACCGCCCTTAAGATGATGATAACTGATTACCAGTAACCCTGTATATGCCTACAATATTTCAATGTGAAAAGGGGCTTGATAATGTTTTTACAACACATTTGCTCAAAAAGTGCACTTACGAAGCCTGTATACATCGTTCGAAAGTTAAACATTACGGATCATACAACGGAGCGTGCTGTAATGAAACGCATCATACAACGGACCGAGCGGCAATGAATTTTACCGCACGCTCCGTTGTATGTATGTGTTGTAAAACGTTGTATGGCACACGTGCGGATTGGTTATTACAAACTCGTGACTATGGTAAGCCCTCGACTTCGTCTCAGGCTTACATTCGTCTACTCGTTTGTAATAACCAACTTACCGCACTTGTATCATAAATAACTATTTTCCACGAAAAGGAGGCGAATGCGTGATGTTTGAATGAGGTTTTGTTAGAATTCACAGACAGACAATAATTTACATTTCGTATCCTAATATGACTGGATTATATTACAAGCCATGACCATCGCAAAAAAACTATAAATAAACAATTATCTACACGATAAATTTACTATATAATATTTATAATTTTAATGAGAATTCTTCAAGAGACGTCCAATTAAAATTACTAACTTCCAATAGTTGTAACGTATTCAGTCTCGCTTGTATGCAATATATGTACTTCTATATGTCAATAAAAGAGTAAGTATTGTAAAATTTTGCGTACTTCATTAGATCTGCCTTTATGATCTTGGGTATCTTGGGTCGCGTCTCATCGTCAGCTGTGGGGATGTCTTGGCCTTCACCGCAGTACATCATGAAGTCCATCAGATGGCGGATATGGTTTATCTGCAAGAAAAAGAATTATATAAGTGTTATCAATAATTACAACTTCCCTATAGCAAACTTAACAACCTTTGTTACATAATTTTTTACAAAACCTGACATTGAGTTAAAAATTTTTTTAAGTTTGTATGACTTTGTTATACTTTCATTTTAAATTCCAAAGCAACTTTACTCAAGACACGACGCAATATCAATTCGATTGTCAGTCCGTTCGAACGAAACTGTATGTTATTGCAACAGAATAAAGCACAATTTAATTCACATTGACTGACAAGTCGATCTATCGATCAACATGAACGCGATGCGCGAACTAAACTGTGTACTCACAAGCAGGGCGGGAGCGACAGCTGGTCATTTAATACTTATTCAATTATATGAAAACAGACGCTACTATTTACAACCGCAATGCAATGTATTGCGGTTCCGGTATTGTTCCGTATTGTTGTCACCGGCGGCTCCAACGGAAGACCAGCGCTGGTTGTTCGCAACCGGCATTATGCTGCGTTGGAACCGGATTGTGGAGAAAAATTATTTACAGTGTGTGTTTAATTTTCGATATATGTCCATAAATAAAAATTTGTCTATTGTCTATTAAAAACTGCCCACTCAAATATCCATCTTATTCACCTGCTAATGAGATTGATATTTCTACGAGGCGCGCTTGGCCCGACTCTAATTCACTCTAGCCCTGAGAATAAGGTCATATGAATGAAACGCGGATCTTCGATCAATTGCAATGCAACTGAACTTTGACTAAAGCGTAATCGAATTGGTGCAGTTCGAAGGCGCAGTGAAACTACACAAATAAAGCCACTACCACATTCGACTGCGCTACGCGGTCGCACAACTGCTGCCTGTGATCGAAACAAAGCTCACCCATCCGATATCGTCGACGTCCATATCAGCGTCGATGTCAACGAGCAAGTCGTGTTCGGGGAAGTACGGCGCTCCGTCGTCGTCGCTCCCCAGCCCGCAGAGAACGGACACGTAGCGAGTGTTCTGGCTGTCGCGACGCAACTCGGCACTGGAGACAATCAAACGTAAATAGGCTATCAGAAAGGTGTTTAATCTTACTAATATTATAAATGCGAAAGTTTGTGTGTAAGTGTGTATTAAGGCTGAACTCAACGCCGAAACTACTCAACTGATTTAGATGAAATTTGGAATGGAGATAGCTTATACCCTGGATTAACACATAGGCTACTTTTTACTATCATCATCATCATCATCACAATTTTTCATCACCAAGCGATTGAAACCGCGGGGCTCAGCTAGTATTTAAATAACCTTTATTCATTTAAAAATTAATTTTTATATGAATGTTTTTTTTTTTTTTTTTAATCACACATTTATTTATCTTCTTAAATTAAAGTTTTTTTACAATATCTATACAAAAACAAAATATTATAAAAAAACTTAAATCTAGAGTTAATTTAGTTTAATTTAATAATTTATTATTTTTTCTTTTTTCGTATTCTTCTCAGCAAACTCTTTCATATGATATCCATATAATGGATAGATGATGATATATAAGAACATTTTTTCCGACATCTTGGGGAATCCGCCATATTGAATTTATCATCTAGGACCAAAGCGCTCGGGAAGACAAATCCAAAGTACCCAAACTTGACGGGGTTACGTCGTTTTGTTTAGGAGTTCTTATAGCCTCCTTCTGTCTCCATCATTAGACCAGCTCGATGGAACCATAACATTGCATTGTCACCGAACTTACATAGTATGCCGATTAGTCCGAATAGGATAGGATTACAGTACTGAAATCATCAAGATACAATTCCTATAGAGTCACAATCTTTCAGTGAAAACAGTCAAAAACCTCAGAGCGTCATTGTAATGTATTTACATACAATGTATCAATATCATGCATGTATCAATTATATACTTCACAATGTCACATTTACTCCAATTTAGACGTTATGACGTTTGCGTATTGTTCAACGTTAGTTGTCCGCTATGTTATCGTAGCTCTGGCAACGTGCGGCGTTATAGTCGGATCACGGTTACCTCGTAACTAACCAAAAATTCTGCGCAATTCGTAGCGTGCGCCGAGTTTTGGTTCCGACATTTTTTGGCACGATTGTGACTCGATGTGTATTGTATCTTGATGACTCACAAATTCATGCCAATGTAAAACATTGTTTTTAATTTTTATGCTATCGACACTCACGATGGACAGAAGAGCAGCGCAATGATGGCGGGCAGGCCGGGGATGTTCGGCATCACGGTTGTGTGGCGCAAGGTTAATGTGCTGCTGACCTCGTTCTGGCCCACTATAGCTGACACCAGCAGCCTGGAAATGGTGGATAGTTATAGTGAACAGCGTCAATGACTTCCATACCAACTTCGAATGCAGAATAACGTAAAAAAATATTAAAAAAACAAATGATGTCACGTTATGATGAAGTAGAGCCTGGCAAAAAAAGTCTTAAAACTGAAACTTTTTTTTCTTCTGACATTACTGTGGAAAACACGACAGTGGAAGAATTTCATCCAATCATCTTTCTCAGATGTACTTACTACAGGGTTGCTTGTTTTTTATGTATTTGCGATAGTGGCGGCCCTGTTATTCCTTCTCTTTTTATTTCAAAGCTGCAATTCATTCTGTTTTTGTTCCTACGTTTCGCTGGGATCGATAGATAGATAAACTCTTTATTGTTCACACAACAAATGAAAAACAAAAAGCTTTAAAAACTAGTACAGCAAACGGCGGCCTTATCGCTACGAGTGATCTCTTCCAGGCAATCTGAGGATGGAGAGATCTCTTTGGTGGGCAAACAGGTTCTACATAGGCGAGGGTTCATGAGGGACACAGAGCGACGTGTGGTAAGTCACGCGGTCAACGCTATACGTTTCTGCGTAAACATAATATTATGCAAATATTTTTTATGCCATAGGTGGCAACAAGAAGACAGGCTGCTTGATGGTAAGCAGTCACCGCCGCCTATGGATACTTGTAACACCAGAGACATCACAACTACGTTGCCAACTCTTTGAGAATCTATTAACTCACATTTTGAAGTACCCCATGTTGTAGCTTCCCGGAAAAACCGTGGAAGGTAGCTCATTCCAGATAACCCCACTACACGCATCTCCAGGTGAGTCTTGACAATGACTCTAGATGCAAACCACTAAACATGATTGTCCAGGCATTGTCTTGGCGTCAAGAAATTTAAAGTGGAATAATAGTTTTTTTTTTTAATTCTTCTCAAAAAGTATATTACAAGGTAGAATAACCCAAATAATGGATACAATATTTTGAAATGAACTATCAAAAAAATACTTACTTCTCATGAGCTTGCTGAGGGTCAGTGTCGAGTAGCACAGAGTTGACGGAGCTCCATTCGATGTGGACGACCTTCTCGCGGCTTCCGTACATCAGCGTATGTACTGTGGTTTCCAATGGGCTGTGAACAAAAATTCGCAGGTTAGACACAATTGACAAAATTCATAAAATCAAAAATCTATGTTTTTCAATCACACTGTAGCTGCTCAGCTTTGAATGTGACTTGTGTAAATAGGTTGCACCTTGTTGGTTGCAAATCGCCATTTGATGTCATGTCAATATAGTATGATTCTATTAATCATATCGCTGAAGTAGCGAAATGATTTGCTTTGGATGTTTTGGACCTTTAAGATAAGGCCCACGAAACTGTAGTCAGGCAACAGTGCCAGGTGTCCAGTGTCCAGGATATCAATGAACAAGGCTCCAGATCAGAAAATCCGCTTAACATCAGGCGAGATGGTAGGCAAACGCAAGCCTTTTGTTTATAAAAAAAATATACGAGGCTTGCAGTTGCAGTTGTATGAGACCAGCTGTGAGTGGAGATGGTCTGTGGTGGATTGTATTGGGACCTACGGAACTTTACATACAGAAAAGCTGAGTATTCACAAGACATAGCCAATTTTATTATGATTTAATAGCAGCGTTTTACCTGAAATATTAAAAGCTTATATTGCGCATATTGGTAGCTTTCACTTTAATTCCTGTCTGGTGGAAAAAGAGCCAATGATTCCAAAAAGCGCGCAATAAATTCAAGAAAACAAAATGGCGTGCAGCTGCTACGATGGCGCCACCTGACGAGTTCCGGTTACAACTCAATAAAAAGGACGTCAACGCTGGTAATCCGACGGAAATGGTAGTGCCCTCTCTATAAAAAGCTTCCAGTTACGGTCAAGTTATTTAATGACGTTGTTTACCTGAAGGCGCCCTTGAGACAGACATCGGAGCAGCATTCCTTGGCGGGGGGCGGGTCGATCTCTCGCTGCTGGTTGTACGCCGATTCTGTTTGTTCCCGGTTGTAAGCTCGCTTCTGAGCGTTGTTTAGCTCGTTGGCCGTTTGTCGCAGGTCATGGTTCATCTGACAATCATGCAATACTTGATAGAATCAGGAACTCAGTATTAGTTTAATTGACTGCCGATTCCAATCCCGGATAAAAGTACGTTCGACGATAGACTAACTATTTTTCGTGGTAAAAGGTCAAGACCCAAGCCAAGAGGGTTGTAAATTTAAAAGAGAGTAAATTAGTGACCAGATCCGATTTTTTACCGCCTTCAAAACAAAGAGGGATTTCTCAATTCGTTTTTTTATGTTGGTTTCCTCAGAACTCCGACATAATAAACCGATTTGAAAATATAGTATTGTTCGAAAGGATCAAAATATCATCAAAATCGGTTGAGTAGTTTGGTTTTTAAATCAACAAAACTGGAAAAAATATGTCATCCAAGTAAACGAAATTGCGTATTTAAAAAATTTGGAGTCAGTTTTTTTTATTGATTGATTGAAACTTTTTTAGATGTAACATGGAGTGCGACAAAATTATGCATGCTACAACAACTTTAGTAAATTGTTTATAAGAAAACATATGAAACCAAAAGCCTATTCCATAGCGATTTCTTTCAATGTTTTACTTACAATAAAAAATGTAATAAAAACGCTTCATGAATATTCCTAAAATATGATACCCAGGTATAAAACTATAGTTAGCTTCCCACATACCTTTGACTCGTAGCTTTCATCGCAAGCCACGGCTTCTCCAGACTTTATCAGCTCCTGGTTCACGTTTAAGTGTCCAGCCTCAGCCAAGAGCTCAATCGCGACCACACCATGGACCACGGAGTACACCTGAAAATATAGACATTAAGAGCCTTAAATTACTCTGAAAACGGCTTACACTCACGTTATGTTTATCGGTCGAGACGATCGACCGGTTTCGGAGCCATTAGAGCTCCTTCATCAGAGCATACGCGCGCTCCCGGAGACGGTAGCCCGTATTTTAAGTCAGTTATTTAGCAAAATCCACTCTCAAACTTTCCCTCAGAGTGTTTTACGACAAAGTTGACAGCTTTGGACCAGTCAAAATTCCTTTCGCGGTCAAACGTTAGCCTAGTCCGAAGTAAAAAATAAGTATTGTCAAAACTAGTGATTAGATTCGAGACCGCAAATAACTGGCTAAAAGCATGTCTAGACACGTTTATGACCCTACCATATATTATTTGCGTGCATTATGTTTTAGAGAGATTTCAAATTTATAAAAAATCTCGAACTCGAGAAATTGCCATTGAGAATTCTCGAAGTTCGAAAAACAAAATATCAAAAACCCTAGTGACGCTCGACGATCTATGGCCACCGTGTATTGCTGGTTGTAAATTAGTGCAATACCTTGGCAAGTAAAGGACCGCGAGCCACACATGCGTGGAAGCGATGCACGGCGTTGTCAGACCAAGCGCCGTGGCGGTCCAGCAGCGGAGCGGGCGCGATGCCGCTCAGCCGGCAGCGCATGGCCAGCGGTGGCTGGGCTTGCCACACGTCAGCGTTGTCAGTCGGCATTACGCATAGGTTGCATGTGTTCACTTGACCGATCAAACCCCAGTCTATGTACAGCACCTGGAATAAAATACACTTTTAAGAACTATGCCAATACCACAATGCACTCCGCCGATATATCTGATGGAATACATCAGAATCATCAGAACATCAGAAATGAACAAACACAAGTATAAAGTTATATGATTATTTACGGGATATTTACCGTGGTAATGTTGTGGAATGAGCTCCCGATATTTCGGCGCAGTTACATGCACTATGTTCACGGGAAGACAAGTATGTAATTTTTTATGTTATTTACTTTTTCAACAAATACCTAATTTGTCTTCATACTCCTCGTAGCTCTTACTAGAGCGATGGTGGCCAAGCGGTAGCGTGTGCTTTACAATCTGACGGCACCCGGTTCGATCCTTGGCCCTGTACCAATGTTACTTAGCACTTAAATAAATTATGTGCAGCTTCGATGCCATCGCTCAACAACAGCGAAGGAAACATCGTGAGCAAACCGGTATGTCCAAGAACCACAAAATTTAAAGACTCGATCTACATGCACTGGGTCAACATAGTAGATTAGGGCCCGTTCTCTCTGTGAGAAGGCCTGTGTCCCGGCAATGGAAACATGATAGGCTGATAATGATGATGATGATGAATTAGGTAGTATGTTTCCCTTACACCCGTAAGGGAAAAAATCCGGAAGCCAAAACGCTATTATTATACTATCTAAACAAAATTGAATTCCAATAGCCTTATACTTGTCGTTATGGTGTTTTTTTTTTTATGTGTCAGCATGTTTTTATATGTCTCTAGTGTCAGCTGATATTTTATTTGCTTTGCATTGCGAACATATTTTTTAATGACAGCATTTTTTGTGGTGTCTTATCAGCAATCACGAGCATAATCATGACATGTCTTCGTTTTCGGGAGCGTTTCCCTTACACCTTGAACTTAAATACAAGTAAGGCTTCTTAGTAGTATCATAGATGTAAAATTCCAAATTCCTGCCCTCACCTGCACCATATCTCTTTGTAGAAGCTTCATGACAGTGACCCGTCGCATGCCTTCATTGTGCGGCGCGGCGAACATGTCGCCGGGTCGAACGGGCCCGGTGTGCGCGATAAGCGGCCCACTGTTCAGTGCCTGGTGGATGCGGCACAGCTCTCTGTCGGTCGAATCGTCGTCCAGTTGCACCCAAAACTTGCTCACGCTGAACAGCTGGGGAAAGTTAATGCAGTTAGAAGCCGCTACAAGCATGGGTCAAACACGTTATATCAATACATAGCCACAAGTTTTTTCACAGTAAAATTTCGAGTGGATACTGATCATCAAGAGTGATATGTCAATGAGTCGTTCTGTATCAAATGGAATCTTGTGGGAAAGGGACATCTGTAAAACCTAAAAACATACACGCTAACTATAATGCCCTCTTATTGGCTGTGCGTTGTTGGGTAAAAAGCAAGTAGATTAACTAGTAAGTCGCATCACATATATCAACTCGGGATCAGATCGGCATCGCCTCGGCGAGACTAACACGCAGTTTCTAAAAGGCTAACCAACACAAAAATTTATTAACACGTTATTAAATCTCATGTCACTTTTTTTAATATAATAGTAGACAAACAAGCGACGGGCCACCTGATGGTAAGTAGGCACCGTCGCCTATGGACACCTACAATACCCGGGGCATTGGCGGTGCGTTGCCTACCTTTGAGGACTCTATTCACTCTTCGCTTGAAGCAATTGAGGTTATATTTTGGAGGAAAAACCGAAGGTGGTAAGCCATTCCACAACTTACAGGTGCGTGGCAGAAACAATCGATCAAATCGAACAGTGCGAGACTTCCACGCATCTATAATATGAGGATGGCTTGGTCACGTGATTGGTTGAATGACAAAACAACAGCCAATCAAGTCACTTGACATGAGTTTTGACCATATACCATTAAATTCAACAGGCTTTCAGAAGCTGGGTGTAAAGCACTCTAACATCATCACGAATCGCAATCAATTCATTAGCTTGTCCCAAAGCAAGGCGATGTCATTAGGGTGCTGCAATGCATCCTATGGAATTTAATAGAAATAATACCGAACAGCACGAGATGAGGTGATGCTAATCTAGTGCCTAGTTATACATCTGCTGAGATCTTAACAGTCAATTCAAGTGATTGAAAACGCAGACTTCTACCTGAACTTGTAACATACCTGACAAATTCTTAACGGGAAATGCGTGTCATCGACTTCGGGCAGTCTCGGCACCAAATTTTCTAATTCAGTCAGTTTCAACTTGCTGGCTTCTAGTGCAGTCGCGAGCACTTGCGCTCGTTCTAACCTATAGTACACAAACCAGAATGTACAGTACAAAAATACTTAAAGGTTATTTATGGTAGACAGTTAATAATTATTTATTCCTATACGATCACACTGCTTTGGCCCCTTGGTGGCTATTTGGGACAGAATTTATTTGAAGACTAATGAATCCAGTATGTGGGCTTAACATAGTTTCTAGAGGCCACTTAATTCCTTTAAGTAGATTTTTCTATTGTTTTTGACAGTGACTTCTGACGGTTACTTGAATGAAGCCATAAAGATAGAAGAGCGATGGTGGCCGGGCATATGCGCTTTACAATCTGACGGTACCCGGTTCGATCCTCGACCAATTAATTAATTAGTACTAAATAAATTATGTGCAGTTTTCGATGCCACCGCTCGAGAACTGTGAAGGAAAACATCATGAGGAAACCGATATCAAGAACCTTAGAAAAAGTTCAAAGACATATGACATTCACCAACTTGCACTGGGCCAGCATGGTGGGTTAGGGTTAGGGCCCACCCTCTCTCTATGAGAGAAGGCCTGTGCCCCAGCAGTGGGAACGTGATAGGCTGATAACGGTGATAATGTCACAACTAAAGTGTCAGGTGACAGAACATGTGTTGGTAGTAACGTCTGTTCGTGAGGTTTTTCGTGTCTCCCAAAGTCAAAGAAGCCATTGCAGGCGTCCGAATGGACGCTGCCACCGGTCTCCAAATGGAGACCTTGTGTTCGTAGAGCTTGCGATGGAGATTTTGAGACTGGTGGTTGATTGATTGATTGATTGATTGATTAACTCTTTATTGTTCACACCATGAAATTTGATACAGAGGACAAAAAACTCTTAAAAACTAGTGTAACAACTGGCGGCCTTATCGCTAAAAGCGATCTCTTCCAGGCAACCTTAGGATGGAAAGGATTTATAGAAGACGTAGAAGACGGGTTGAGCTCCGTGTGCTGGGTATTCCCAAGACACAAGAGGATTCCAATGAGTGGGCCAGCCCTTGTGGGTGCCAAAGCAGCACAATACTACCCGCCCCTGTCCCAGCACCCGTACGGCAAACGTACCTCCGCAAAGCATTTTCCCTTTTATATTTATTTATAATTTGAGTTTGACCGCCACCTCCCCTGATGTAAAGCTGAATGATGCGGTCTACGATGGAGCATGCTTGCCTAGAAGAAACCGATTATCATGCGACTTTCTCTATGGTGTTAATTGGATACTTACGGCAGCAGTGGGATTCGAATATCCATTTTTAGTTGTCTGGCTTTAATGGACTTGTAGACCGGCAGCAGGACTTGGCCAGGGATTGTTGGGTCCTGAAAAATATTGCTGCGTAAAGATCCAAAACTGTAATATACACAAAACACGCGTAATAGAATAATAACACAGAAGATACAGAAGGCAGACGTCCTCGATACGACATGCATCGTTTGGAGGTTCCGCAGTCTGTAGCCCCGACCACCAGTAGCTTAATCCCTGACTCTAGGTTAAAAATGTTTTTACAGTTTACTTTTTTGTAAATATATTTTAAATCTATGCCTAAGAAAAGAAATAAATACCTCGAACAAGACTAATAATTTAACTATCTAAAAGTGCACATTCCGAATCAAGCCAGCATTAAAAAAATGTCGCACCTTATTGGTTCCCATTAACGCTGTTGGCGTCGTGGGCGCGGAGGGCGTGCCTCGGAACGCGCCCTAAAAATGCTATGTTTGTAAATGAATTGAAAAGTCAGTTAAACAAGTAATGTCGTACTTACCCCGCTTCCGTCACGGCGAGCGTTGCCCCCCGTTTCGCCGAACGTCAAGAACACTTTCCTGAAAAAAAAAGTTAATCGAATTACAATAACATTAGATATAACACTGTTTTAAACTATCACGGTTGTTCACTAAAGTCGGGATATTTACCGTGGTAAGGTTGTGGAATGACCACAACCTTACCACGGTAAATATCCCGTAAATAATCATATAACTTTTAACATTAGACATTTCTTTGCATGTGTCTGGTTTTACACAAGGATGTGTTCTACAACATTTGGCTGAGTTTTCGTTAAAGTATTGGGTTATTGGTCCTATGAATGGCGTAATTCTAATTCAAAGTAAGGGTGATAAGACCTGACATCCTGCTTGGGGTGTATTGTGAATTGTTTTGAATGGTCAGCTAATTAAATATTTGGGTTCAAAAACTTTGCTTTTCTGTAACAAGACATTAGAAAAATTGCGGCAACACCGCATAAGCCATGATCAAAACTTGAAGCTTTGCTTCTCCGTGAAATCACATAAGAAATTTGATACGTACTTGCTATTTTTGTCGAAAGTGACTCGAGGTTCGTCGCCGATGTGTTGTCGGACCACCTTTTTGATAGCTGTCGCGTAGATCTCTCCCGGTTGGTTGACTGGGAAGTCTTTCAAGTATACCTGAGGCGTGATAACGGTAGCGAGTTGTTAAGATTATTGTCCCGGCTCTCGTGTTAATATATAATTTTCGAGCAAGAAACTCGAAATTTATATATTTTGAGAGATATTAAAATACAATAACATACTTACTATTGAAAAAAAATTTTTTTTTTTTTCTAATATGTTTTTTTAACCTCACCAATTTATTTTTTTAGACTTGTGTGCTTTAAGTAATAGGACACTGTTTTAAACTATCACGGTTGTGTCGGTTGCGGATTATGGGACCTTAGCTAAAGAAAACTTACACAGACTTCTTTGTAGGCTTTTGTCACAACAAGGCTTATTATTATGGTAGGTACTAGCAAGGAAGATAGACTAAGAGGTAAGACAATAGCGGAACATTAGAGCGTACCCCGGAAATTGGCCTAAAAACGGTATGAACTTAGATGGCGCTGTAATTTGAGCTTCCAATAGGTTGTCTCGAACTTCCGTAAGCGCTGCAGTCAGATATCGTACGAAAGAGTTCTACAAATTACCGTAGCGTTAGTATCGCGGTCAAGTTTCGCAGCATTTCAAGGGAATAAAGAGAGGCGCCATCTATTGGTATGAGTTGCTCTTCTCTTGAAATGCTGTGAAACTTGACCACGATACTAGCGCTACGGTAATTTGTAGAACTCTTTCGTACATTATCTAACTTCAGCACTTACGGAAGTTCGAGACAACCTATAGGAAGCTCAAATTGCAGCGCCATCTAAGTTCATACCGTTTTTAGGAAAATTCCGGGGTACGCTCTAATGTTCCGCTATTGTCTTTCCTCTTAGTCTATCTTTCGTGGTACTAGGTATGTAGCGTTCATAACTAGCTGTTGCCCGCGACTTCCTACACGTAGACTTTCATACTAACATTTAGTCCCATTTTGACCGCTTAATTGGGCTCTTTCTCAAAAGATTTTTTTTAGAACCTGCCTCTTTTTTGCTGTCAAGGAATCTACTTGTCAAATTTAAGCTTCGTAAGTTTTCGAGATTTGGTGATAAGTTTGTTTGTGAATGAGTGAGCGAGTGATATTTTGCTTCTATATAATTATATAGATTACCGTGTCTCTGGGGTCGAGTCCTCCCAGCACCTTGACTGCGTCTCGCTCGCGGTCTTCGCGCGTCGACACTTGGACGAAGTATTGCGGGTAGAATGCGCCCGCGATTATCACCTATACAAACAAATGCCTTTTGATTGAATAGTCAATACAGTATTGATTCCCTTAACTTTTGCTCATTGAATTTACTTGATACAAACTCGTTCAACCAAATGCATAGCATAATGAGCAAAAAATCATGTCAAGTAAAGCAAAATATCTGAATAAAGGAGTCAATGGTGTTTTTGTTCTGCTATATTTATGCATGCACTTTATGGCTATTGTTCACCATATATAACACTAAGCAGACTTATTTAAAAAGCAAAAAAAAAAACACTACAAAATACTAAGTACCAATTAATTCGTAATCCTTTGACTCACTGGAAAAAAATATTTGACAGTTTATCTTTGGGAATTATGACATTTGAATGTTTCAATATAACACTAATGGAAGTAGTATGACGATTTGATTTAAGACGTGGTGTTTAGATAATAGACGGATCAAATCAGACTTAGCACACACACAAAAAAAATAAAAAAGTCATTCAACAATATGTATGGAACAGCGTTTTTTGCGATTGTAGGGTCAGTACTATAGTAAAAGTTGTTCATAATGATGAGTATAATCAAGGATTCATATCGTACTAAGTATAATGATCTCCTTTCGGCTTAGTACACCCTTTCCGCGTAATCCTTTTTTATTAATTTTTTATTTTATCTCGGTTAAGTTCGCCTTTGACCACCAACTCACCTGTTGGTAAGCGACCATGTCGCCATGTGGTCGAAGATGAAGCACGCAGACTTAGAAGATACCTATTCACTCTGGCCTTGAAAAGGCCCAGATTATATCTCTCAGGAAACAAGGAAGCTGGCAGGTTGTTCCGATCCTTGGTCGTACGGATTAGAAACGTAGTATCGAAACGTGTGGTATGTTTCCAAGGAAAATCCACAATGTATGGGTGGTAGTGAGCCGTTTTCCTACTTGTCCTGCGGTAGTAAGGGGATGGTAGGATAAGGTCATGTAGCTCAGACCGTTTTTTTTTTTACTTCGATGTTTTACCAACCTTGAGCACCAAAGAGACTTCGTGGCTGTTATACGGCATCGGGCCTTTAGTGGGTTCAATGCCCTCCCTGGATAGCCTGTTCTTCAGTTCCCGCACCATGTCGTCCATTTCTCTGAGAGACCGCACTTGGACATAGAACCGACGTGCCCACTGCGATTCATTATTGCCTTGCTGCTTGAAGTAGTTTTGCATGCGTAGATGGCGCCACACCTGGGGAATAAGATTATTTGGCTTAGATGAGTTCTGTTTTACATGCATGCTAGTTAAAGTTGCTAGTTTATCGGATACATTTAGGAGAGCGTCGGATATGCATAATCTTATTTCCTCCTGGTGCCTTACGGCTACCTGTTTAAAACAATTTAGATAAGGAGATGGAAAAAAATTGCGCGACCGCAAATCGTATCTGGGCGCGTTAAGGTTCACGTTCGCGTGATTTTCCGAACTGCGCGCTTTTAACGTTAGTTTGATGCCGCGTAAGCAGTTAGCCGTAACGCCCCTGGCCCTTATACATATGTAAAGGAATGCAACAAAAACCCGTATGTAGTGACTGTGGAATGTGCTATCGGAGAGAATATTGATACACGATCTAGCTGTTTTCAAGGCGCGAGTCCGTTTCTTCAAAACAAGCGCGCTCCACCCTAGACCGCATCATCGCCTAAAATCAAGCAAGATGGCAGTAAAACACAAGCTAACTCTGTAGATATACACAATGAACTCCAAACGGGACTACTTTGGGTGCTTATCATCCCAATATCAGATAAGAATAAGAGTGTGTGTTCGGTTTTATACTTAGATTCGGGTCCAAGCAGATAAACCAACATGCATTTGAGTTTTGTAGCAGCCATGGTGATCCACTGTTACCACAAATGATGCTTGCTTGACGCATATGTGACTGGCCTGGTGGAATTCCCTCCTGCCTATTTTTCTATCGGACTGCCAGAGCGGGCACGAAAAATCTTCACCGATTTATGGTTGATATTCCGAAAACCTGTACGAAGCGCTTTGATACCACATTTATTGTGCGAACTGCTAGTCTGTGGAATGCGCTGCCTGAATGGGTGTTCCCCGATGGTTACAATCTGGGAGTCTTCAAATCACGAGTGAATCGGTTTCTTCTAGGCAAGCGTGCTCCAACGTAGACCGCATCATCACTTAACATCAGGCATGATGGTGGTCAAACGCAAGCCTATTATTTTTACCAATCCAAGATGTTTTTTTACCTTTGATCTTTTCTTTAAAATAGACTGTGTAAACTTTAATTCTGCCTAGCGTGTATCGCGGCTATTACTATTTGCCTTTTGCGCCTAGCCACTTTAGCCTAAAATTTTAGATCTCTCAGAAAGCGTTTGACACACCTACGCATACATTTAGAAACATAGCGCAATATTTTAGTCATTGCCTGTGTCGTGTACCTTGTAGACGTTGTAGAAAGCGATGCAGTCGCTCGTGGAACCGTCCGCCCAAGTCAGCTTCGAGTTGTACGCGTTTAGTCGCTCGCGGAACGGGCTACTGAATACGTTCTTCACCGACATGGCCGCAGCTAAAGCAAACAAACATACTCAATCAAAGGAAAATAATACATGTATCATGTTTTGCTTTTAATATAGGCAAGTGGCATTATTAACTAAACAAAATAAAAGTTTGTAATTTTGGCAGATCAAAACGAAAATTTGGCACTGATTGTCACCATAACATATGCCCTGTGTACTAGTGTGTACTAGAGTACTAGAGTTACAAATTTTCTAGAATAGGCATGTGTCCTAATGTTTAATTTAGTGCAAATAACCGGCTGAGCGATGAATATAACTAAATACATTACACATACTGAAAAAATAATTTAAATCGGCTGATAAATCTCTGATATATGAGTGTTTAAAGTTTTAGGTGGGGATAGAGAGGGGATGCTCTATCCCTTTCTCGCAAAGCGTGTGTTAGTATAGCATTTGTATGGCGCTCCTGAGCCGTGACGTCACGGCTCAGTATAGTGCGCTCTTTGTCTAGCATGAAATTGAAATGCTTGTAACTTATTTATTTTTGAATATATTTTAATTTTGTTTTCGTTGATGTGCTCTATTTATGATCACCTTTTTTATGAGGTAATAAAAAAAATAAGTCATCATGCCTATTATAAGAAACTAGCTGCGATCCGCGGTTTCACCCTCCTGGATTACTCCTTATATCATCAGCTATCTGCCAGTGATAGTCCCGTCAAAATCGGTCTACCAGTTTTGGAGTTCATAGGGTACATACACACATCGCATTTTATATATAAGAAGAAGATAAATAGGATTCATCATCATCATCATCATCAGCCAGAAAACGTCCACTGCTGAACATAGGCCTCCCCCTTTAACCTCCACACTGAACGACAGCCTGCCTTTTGCATCCACTGGATGCCAGCGACTCTTACTATGTCGTCGGTCCATCTAGTGGGAGGCCTACCTACGCTGCGTCTTCCGGTTCGTGGTCTCCACTCAAGAACCTTTCTTCCCCATCGGTTATCGGTTCTCCGAGCGATGTGGCCTGCCCATTGCCACTTCAACTTGCAAATTTTAACAGCTATGTCGGTGACTTTGGTTCTTTGGCGAATATCCACGTTTCGGATTCTATCGCGCAAAGAAACTCCGAGCATAGCTCTCTCCATTGCCCGCTGTGTGACTCTGAGTTTTTCCAAAAGGCCAACAGTTAAGGACCACGTCTCAGTACCATATGTCATCACTGGCAACACACACTGGTCAAAGACCCTTGTCTTTAGGCACTGTGGTATCTTGGACGAGAAGATGTCACGCAATTTCCCGAACGCTGCCCATCCGAGTTGGATTCTTCGGGCGACCTCTTTGCCTAAGTTGGACTTACCTAACTGAACAATCTGTCCAAGATAGGTGTAATGGTCAACAACTTCGAGAGTATCGTTCCCAACGACTACCGGCACGGGTTCAACATGGACATTGGACATGATTTTTGTCTTGTCCATGTTCATTTTAAGACCCACCTGTTGGGAAAGGCTACTGAGGTCGCTGAGCATCGTATTTAGGTCCTCCAGCGACTCTGCCATGATGACTATATCATCGGCAAAACGAAGGTGAGTGATGTATTCGCCATTGATGTTGATGCCTAATCCGTTCCAGTCCAAGAGCTTGAAAACGTCCTCCAATGCGTTCGTGAACAGTTTCGGAGAGATAACATCTCCCTGTCTCACGCCTTTCTGCAATTGGATTCGTTCCGTGCTCTCGTCCTGTAATCGGATCGACATGGTGGCGTTTCTATACAAACACTTCAACACTTCGATATACCTATAGTCGATATGACAACGCTGGAGGGACTGTAATACTGCCCAGGTCTCGATGGAATCAAAGGCTTTCTCATAGTCCACAAACGCCAGGCATAATGGCCGATTATACTCCTCAGTCTTCTGTATAATCTGGCGGAGGGTGTGTATGTGGTCTATGGTGCTCCAGCCTTTACGGAAACCGGCTTGTTCGGGAGGCTGAAAGTCATCAAACCTGCTTTCGAGACGGTTCGTAATGACTCTAGAGAACAACTTGTACACATGGCTCAGGAGTGAGATGGGTCTATAATTCTTCAATAAGGTGTTATCACCTTTTTTGAAGAAGAGCACCACCACACCTGTGCCATGCTTCAGGCGTAGTACCATCGAGTATGACGGAACTAAATAACTTCTGGAGGACTAACAGTACCGGTTTTCCACCCGCTCGCAGTAGTTCTGTCGTGATTCCGTCATCACCCGGTGCCTAAATAATAGGATAAATAGGATTAAGCATTAGTAATAGGAATCTATTAGTACTGAAGTAGTTAGGATCCAAGAACAAAAGCTGTTTATTTATATCACGTCACTTACCCATGATAATGCTCTCCTCCAAGCAGCCGAAGATATAGCCCATCATGATCATCTTGGACACTTTGACGTCAAGGGGGAGCTTTGCCATGATGCGGCCCAGGTACGTAATGTCACCGTCAGAGGTCGTCCATACGTCGTTCACTGTCTTCCTTAGAGCACCCATCTGGGAATTAAAGTATTGAGATTTAAAAATCGAGATACAATACATATAGAGTTAATTTGGCATTCAGACTCGTAATATTAGGTGACGCCATCGACATACAACACATATAGTCACAATCGTGCCAAAAAACCCGAACCAAAACTCAGCGCACACTACGAATTGCGCAGACTTCTTGGTTAGTTAAAAGGTAATCACGATCCGAATACAACGCCGCGCGATGCCAGAGCGGAAAACTAACATGTTGAACAATATGCAAGCGACGTAACGTCTAAATTGGAGTAAATTTGGCATTGTGACTCCCACTAGATGGACCGACGACATTGTGAGAGTCGCGGGCATCCAGTGGATGCAAAAGGCAGGCTGTCGTTCAGTGTGGAGGTTAAAGGGAAAGGCCTATGTTCAGCAGTGGACGTCTTCTGGCTGATGATGATGATGATAGCATTGTGAAGAGATTGTGACTCTGTAAGAATTTTATCTCAATGAATTACGGACGTGAAAGTGACTGTGTCTGTTGTCTCTTATCTTTCACCAAAATGATCCAACTTTACCGTTTTTCAAAATACCAACCGAAATGCCTCCAAATTCCATGAAAATTATTCTAAGACCGTTTTCCTACAACTATAACAGTCAAGATAGCCCTAACTGTTCTGATAAAACCTCCCTGGGGCCTTACGGACAACAGCTAATTGCGGCACCTAATCCGCTCAGTTTGAAAATCACGCGACCGCAAACCGTATCTAGGCGCGATAAGGTTCACTATACAGGGGTGTATAGTGTATACATACCTCTTTGAGCACAAGCAGTGTGCGGCGAATATTGGATATATCCGGAGGATCCAGAGCCAAGGCAAGGATGTCGCTAGGCGGGCCCATGTCCAACATCTTGGCCAATAGCACTAGTCGCTCCAACGGGCAACGGATTATCTCCGGCACTGATTCTTGCTTCAGCGAATCCTGTGGAAGAAAGTGGTTGGTCTAGTTGGTAGTGAACCTGCCTTCTGCGCTTGGGGCGTGGGTTCGATTCCCACGTAGGACAAACATTTATGTGATGAACATTTGTGTTTATTCTATATCTGGGTGTTAATATCTATTTAAGTATGTATTTAAAAACTATATATGTATGTATATCAGTCTCTGGCAGCCATATCACAAGCTTTGCTTAGTTTGGGGTTAGATGACCGTGTGTGCAAAAATGTTCCAGATAATTAAAAAAAAATGAGAGGCCTAGGACTTTTAAAAAAAAAATAGATAGGCTTGCGCTTGGCCGCCATCTCGCCTGATGTTAAGCGACGATGCGGTCTACGATGGAGCGCCTAGATGAAACCGATTCACTCTCGACTTCAACGACACCCAGATTGTAACTGACGGGGAACAGCCATTCAAGGCAGCGAATTCCACAGACTAGCAAGTGTGAAGCTGAAAAGTTAGAAACTTATCTTTCGTTAAACACTGTGTTTTTAAATTAGGTACAGAAAATATTAAGAGCTACCTGCAGGCTTTTGAAACAAACTGTAACATTGTCACTGACACCTATAAAATGTTCTTCAGACCACTATTTTCAGCAGTGGGATCAAATGACCAAAAATACTCATTCATGAAATTCTAATAGATCCGAAATCGGTCGATCATCTCGACCGATGAACATAATGAAAGTGTAAGCCGGTTTGTCATAGTTTATAAATTACGGTTCCTGAAGAAATATTCACGTGTGTGAAACCTCGGCGCGCAGCTTGTCATACTAATATTACAGGGTTACGCGGAATGGGTGTACTAAGCTGAAAGGGGTCCATAGTACCCATTATTATGAATAATTTTACTACGGCAGCTACACTGAAACCGCGAAAAAAACATCAGCTGTTCCATACATTTTGTCGAGTGCGAATGGCCGTTTTCTATGGAACAGCTATTTTTTCCCGAGATTTCAGGGTTAAAAGTTGTTCATAATTATGGGTACTATGAACCCCTTTCGGCTTAGTACCCTTTCCGCATAACCCAGTATATATGTGAAAGTGTTTGTTACTTTCACACATCAACAGAACAACGGATCGACATGATTTTTTTGCATAGAGTTAGGGCGAGACCACAACACTGCAGAGCAACGCATCGCAAAAACTACGCTGCACCACAGTGCGATCCGTTAACGCAACGCAAGTTAGGTTAGTCATCGCATACGGTATGTTACGAGAAAACACTGAACATTAGTTTAGTTTCTAGTGAGACATGGATTGATTAGACCATGGTATAATAATATACTCCGCCAGGTATAGCAATCCGAGAAAAAATGTCCACGTGGGCGTCCCGCAATGATGTCATGATGTCAATTTACAACAGGTTCGAGAGAGATGACGATACACCACATAACAGCTGATTGAATAAAGTGGCAACTGGACAGTGACGTCATTGCGGGACCACTCCCAGATTGCTATACCTTGTTTTCTTAGATCATGGATTAGACATGGACATGGAGTGAGGAGAAGAGTGTGGTGTGAAAAGTTTCTATCTATCTATCTATCATGGAGTGTAGAGTTTAACGGTGCGTCGTCGTTCCGCAGAGTTGTGGCCTCGCTCATAGTTGAAAGACCGGAGGGTGGACACAGGGACCTTTGCTCCTATAAAGGTAATAAATAAAAGGAGTGCTTACATAGAACTTGTCGGTCACTAGTCGGTAGACGCGTCCGTCACGCACGCGACCCGCGCGGCCCGCACGCTGCTCGCAGTTTGTTTTGGATGCCCAAGTTAGTGTCAGCGATGTGAAGTTGGTGAGCTCGTCAGCCACTAGCGTCTTCATCAAGCAGTAGTCGATCACTGTCGGACACATAGATTCAATTCATGAACCGACGAAACAATGCAAATAGGTCTCACATACGTGGTTGCAAGATGTCTACTATCAATTTTGATTTGAGTTTTGAGTATTGTATATGCAGATATCATTTTGAGTTTTCAGTCTTTTTTATTTTTAACCCCCGATGCAAATAGAGGGGTGATATAAGTTTCAAGTTTTAACATATGCATCTGTGTCTGTCTGTGGCATCGAAGCTCCCAAACGGTTAACCGATTTTCAATTAGTTTTTTTGTTTGTTTCGATAGTGACTTGATTGAGTGTTCTTAGCTATGATTCAACAAAATCTGTTGTGGTATACTAGCCACATGCCATCAAGGAGTTTTTACATTATTTAAAAGAAATTGTTCTTTTGTTTTTTGAAGGTTGGTCAGTTTTTAGTAAGCTACATAAATAAACAAGTTTGTTTATAATAAAATGCATATTATTGTACTAAAAACTCATCAGCCGTTTTAGAAAAAATATCAATTTATACTTGACATATTAATGAAAGTGAATAAACATAGACAGACATAATTTATTTGTGGCAAAAAAATACAATAACACAATATACATGGAAAAATTAAATTAAATTAAAAATAAAACTAAATAAGAACTTATTATATGATGATAGAATGGATAGAAGTAACGTCATCCCAAGTATCATATAGATTTTGTGGCATTTTACTAAGTTGGATCGCAACTTACCATATTTGATATCGGGAACTGTGATCGAGCTCTCAGCGATGTTGGTCGCGAGAATAATCTTCCTGTTTCCTGGAGGCGCTCTTTGGAATACACGCGCCTAAAAGAAGAAAATAGTGTACTTTTTTCATATGACGCATTAATGAAATGCCTCTATTTACTGCTAATTAAAGTATAAGGGCCTGGCCATGCAAAGCGATACGGAAGCGCGACTCCTGGGCAATGTAGTCGCGGCGTCCTAAATACGAAAATTTACACCCGATGTGGTCCAGTGCAGTGAGTCTTACACATCGGAGTTCACTTCGGCCACTTTCGAAACAAAGTTTTGGGGCTGCGGGCGGTAGCAAAGTTGCACTATAAAGCGGAAAAGCCTTTGGAAAAGTTTATGCGATGGGGCCTTACGGACAACTGCTATTGCGGCACCAAACTAACGTTAAATCCGCTCAGTTGGAAAATCACACGAGTGTGGACCTTAACGTGCCCAGATACGGTTTGCGGTCGCGTAATTTTCCAACTGAGCGGATTTAACGATAGTTTGGTGCCGCAATAGCAGTTGTCTGTAAGGCCCTTGGCCTCTAACACACCAAAGGTCTCGTGGCCGGGCTGTTACTTTACAAAACAATAAATTTGAGGCTAGCCACACTAGGGTCGATTCCCACGAATCGAAGCAAAGTCACGAATGCGCGCTAAAATTTGCACTGAAGTCTTACGGTGCATCGCGTCCGATCGCAGCCGCGAGCGACTAACGAGCGCGGCTGGTGCTACAATATTTGCACTATGAAATTTAATGTATGGCGACGTCAGTCGTCGGCGCCGCGCGTGTCACATACCTCGGCAGCGGCGCCTTATTTTTTATGGTGCAAGTATTGTCGCATCAACCGCGCGCGCGGCCGAAATGCACGGAAGTGTACCTTAATTAGTACGCATTTGCGCGTATTTGTTTGAGGCTGAGACATGACCAAGCAGTTGCTAGTTGCTCAGGACCTGTCCGAACGCGTCGGTGCGCTAGAGCTCACGAGAATGCACTCGAGTGCGCGCGCACCAACCGGCACAGACCACTTGCATTCACGCAAATGTGCATGTTATTTTTTTTCTCTCGGTAGAAATTTGTGCATTATGTTGTGGAAATAGAGGTCAATATGCTATACAACATTTTGAATTGCTGATGAGCTTCGCTTTAACTAATCTATCGATAAACTACCTTATAAACATAGCCATTATTATATTGATACTGACCTGCTCATCTGCCGTGATGGTAGAATGTAGCGGCAGTACCC
Source organism: Agriopis aurantiaria (assembly GCA_914767915.1). Classification (NCBI taxonomy): domain Eukaryota; kingdom Metazoa; phylum Arthropoda; class Insecta; order Lepidoptera; family Geometridae; genus Agriopis; species Agriopis aurantiaria. Next base: position 7,198,114 of record OU612000.1, on the reverse strand, counting down.
ACCAATTGTACTTGGCGCATTCTGCGTCACACAGTCTTACCCTATGAATTGAGTAAAACCACACTCATTTTATTGATGTTATAAACAGGGTACGGACAATCGACACCATAATATCAGAAAAAAATTGCACCACGAACGCGGATAGAATTTGGTACATATCGAGATAGTATATAACCTGGATTAACAAAGGCTACAAATATTGTAAAAAAATTTACGTTTCCTGTATAATAGCGGGCGAAAGCGCGGCGCAGCTACCATTTTATATATTTTACGACATTTGAGTTAATAAGCAGATCATAAAATGTAATTGATAGTAATTGATAAAACATCTAACTCTGATCAAGAAACGCTCGAGTGAATCGGTTTCTTATAGATAAGCGTGCTCCTTCGTAGAACGCATCATTGCATAACATCAGGCGTATTGGAGGTCAAAAGCAAACATAATAGGTGTTTTTTTAATTTATTTATTTATGATATTGTTTATATTCTAGTGCGTACCCAGCTTAAGGCTTTCAAATTAGTGGCTTTCCTTTTTTAATCCTGTCATAGCAATTAGTTTGTTCTAGCTGTAATCAGCCGAGCCAAAGCAGTATAGCAGCAAACATCTTGAGAAAAAAGCGACGTTAAGGGGAAAAAAGTTGGCACAAGTAGATAGTAACAAATCGTGCGGAATCGTTCAGAGGAAATACCCACGTGGGGGTAGAGTATATCATCATCATCATCATCATCAGCCGGAAGACATCCACTGCCGACCATAGGCCTCCCCCTTTAACCTCCACACTGAACGACAGCTCGCCTTTTGCATCCACTGGATACCCGCGAGTCTCACAATGTCGTCGGTCCATCTAGTGGGAGGCCTCCCTACGCTGCGTCTTCCGGTTCGTGGTCTCCACTCCAGAACCTTTCTTCCCCATCGGTTATCGGTTCTTCGAGCGATGTGGCCTGTTTGCCTAAGTTGGTTAAGAGTATATGTAACGTGGTAAATTTCAAATTATTTGCTGATACCTGTAGAAAATGTACAGGGGCCTTACGGCCAACCGCTGACGCGGATCAAACTAAAGTTAAAACCGCTCAGTTCAGAAAATCACGCGAACGTGAACCTTAATGCGCCCTGATACGGTTTGCGGTCGCGCAACGTTTTTTTATCACCTAAACTGGATTGCTTTATACAGCTAGCCTCAAGCCCCCAAGTCATGTCAGTAAACTCACCGCAATGTATGGTCATTGAGACAGTTGTACAAGTCCTCTATCTCATTGATACCGGGCAGGAATATCAGCACGGACGGCAAATCAGCTTCGTTACGATCCACATAGTTGTCTTCATGTTTGTCAATGTGCTCAAATGCGTTCAACAGTTTGACCACCAAGTGGTGCATTTCAGGGAGAATGCCAGGTTCACCTGTTCTGGATTGGCATTGTTCCAGCACCTGGGGATATAAGCAGGGTACTTCAGTGATAGAAAAGTAGATACATTAAAGATTACATAGGGGTTTGATTTGTTAAAAATAATAGGTTTAACAGGTTTAGTGAATAATATAATCAAAATCAGTACTTATACTGAAGCAATTATTTAAATAAGCTAATAAAGATTTGAGATATAAGCGTTTTAAGTGGGCGTACTAACAAGTGACGTCATTTATTAGTATAGTGCGCTCCAAGCAAGACTTTAAAATGCTTGTCTTCCTTAATTTTGAACACATTTAAATTTGGTTTTCACTGACTGACTCTACTAATGGTCAGGTATTTATAAGACAATAAAAAATAATCAGTCTAGTAACCTATTCTAATGATTTCGCGGTGACTACTCGCAATCGTGCCATCCTACTCCGACCTGCTCACTCGAAATGCGAAAGCGAGATGGCTACAGAAGATTTAAAACCTGCTCACTTGAATATCTGCCTTATTCACCAGAGACTTGAGAGTAAAATGGATATTCACACGAAGCGCGAGCATGGTGCGAGCGGGGTAGCGTGATGATGACTACTTGCTGTCACCCAGTTTAAATCTACCTAAACCTGTGATGAATAAGATCATTATCCGAATGGGCGAAGTTTTATACAAGTGCCTAAGGTGAAACTAGTAGGTAAGAAAATAAAACAAAAAAGTATACTTTTCAAGTTCGGGCAGGTCAGTTGTGTGAAAATGAGGCACTTAGTAAGTTGCCCCTATAGTAGCATAATTATCTCTTTTCAGCAGTGCAAGTACCGTTTTTTATCGATCGTCTAATTCGATATCATTCGATATTGACGTCAAATTTGACGATTGATAAAGAACGGTACTTGCACTGCAGTGTAGCTTTCATTTCTCCCCGTTTTTAGGGTTCCGTACCCCAAAAGGAAAAAACGGGACCCTTATAGGATCACTTTGTTGTCCGTCTGTCCGTCTGTCAAGACCCTTTTTCTCAAGAACGCGTAAAGATATCAAGTTGAAATTTATATCAAATACTCAAATCTATGGTTTCTTTCAGCTGTGAAAAAATCAAACTTGTAAGTTTACGCGATCAAAAGATATAAGCGTTCATGTCGCATATTATGCGATTTCACAAGGAAATCAAAACCTATAGGGAACTTCCTGTTGACCTAGAATCATGAAATTTGGCAAGAGGCCAAATTGGCTTGAAAGCCAATTTTTTTACTCACCGATCCGAACTTGTTTAAGTGGTTTAAGTAGAATGTCTTCACTGTGAACATGGGCTCCCGCTTCTGAACTTTGATGCAGGCAGAGTTGTGAAGCCCGTGGGGGTTCGGTATGGAGAAGTAGTCCCCAAACGTCTTGCTGCTGAATGTGGCTGACATCAGAATCACCTGGAATATTGATAAATTTTAATCAGCTCTGCACTTATATATATTTTAGCTTTACAAGGAGTCACCACAAAGATCGTATTTTGTATGCAGCCGTGAATTAACTGCCCCAGAAATCTACCGTATTATTCTACGCTTCGATTCTATTTTTATTGTGCCAACCACTAGACTGGAATGCGTTGCCTGAATGGCTGTGAAGAAATCAGTTTCTTCTGGTAAGCGCGCTCCATTGTAGACCGCATCATTGCTTAATATCAGGCGAGATGGCGGTCAAACACAAACCTATTATGTACAATAATTAAGTGATCTCCTCCAGTTCAGGTGGGTCAAAGCTGTATGAAGTGGCGGGTAAATGCAAGCGTATTATTTAATTTAAAAATTAAATGTCAGCACAGGAGGAAATCAAGTCAATTGAGACTGCCTATTGGATGTGAACTAAGCCTGTGTGTTTGGTTACAGATGGAACACCCTGATGCTAAAGATTTATAAACTATATAGTACCTTGACATTTGGTGAGACTGTGAACAAGAGTTTCTTGACTATGAGCAGCAAGAAGTCCATCTCTTGTCCTCTCTCATGCACTTCATCCAGTATTATGTGGCTGTATTCATTCATCGTTTTTGAAGCCACTGGAAAGAAAACAAAAATATCAAAAAAATAAATGAAAAAAATATCCTTAAAAATTTAATTTGAAATAATAGGAAGTAAATAGGCCTGATTTAACCTTTTTATCCTACTGCCCAGAAGGAGAGTGATGTTTTCAGGTGTTATTAAGTATATGAGTTTGTTTGTCTATTCCTATCATATAGCCTAAAGCGCATGACAGATTTTAGAATGAGAGGTGTCGTTAGATACGTTCTTTTATCGGAGTGTCATAGATTAAATATTGTTGCTTTTCTACATATACCAACTTGTTGTAAAGCACATAATAATTGGCTATGTAACTCACCAAGCTTCTGTAGCAAGATACCAGTGGTCACGTACATTATGCGCGAATCTGCTGAAGTTCGATTTTCCAAGCCAACCTAAAACCAAACACAAATTGCCAGGATTTTAGATGAGTATTGTACGATACACGTACAGTCTCGGGGAGATGATTTTATTAGTGGACTGTATGAGGTGCATCCAAAACGATCAGGTGAAGAACGGATAACTATCCCTGCAAGCTGACGAAGGCAAATAAGGAAAACTCCACCAACCTTGAATCCACGATCGCCCATACGGCTTCAGCAGCAGTCGCGATCTTCGTGGAACAGCCCGGGCACGGCCACTGAACTGCACTGGTGAAATAATGGTTCTCCAACGTCCTTTGTGAGCTCACAGCACTAGGTTACGAACCCAGAGGTTCTAATGGAATGTCCTGGATGGATGTGATTTCTGCGCACGCGCCGCGAGAGTAGGTACGCAACGTGCGTCCCATGCGAATCGCTATGACGGAAAGGCTTCTACCGATCAACGATAGAAAATAAAAGAATTGATGGAGTTATTATCCATCTACCCTCTTTTGCTTGCTGGGATCGAACATACCGCCCACCGAATTCAACATGATTGAATTCCTAAACAATGTAGGATGTAGCAATCCTCAAAGGAGAGTTAAAACCAAACTTAATAAATTTGGGAAACAGGTAAAATAGTAACAAATTAGTAACTAGGTAAACCTATATGTAAAGTGTGACGTGTATAGTTTAAACATAAAATAGATAATAATGTATGTAAATAATTATAACTACAGGCGTATAAACTTCTTACATCACTAAATAGTTAATTTGCATATGGTAATGGGCAAATTTTATTAACAGGTCGTTTAATTAGACCATTTTTTGTCCTTAGGGTGACAACGCGGACAATTTTGTCAACGCCTTCGTGTGTCGCTTCAATTCTACCTAGCGGCCATTGTAATGGTCGAGTTAAATTAGATTTTAGTAAAACTAAATCTCCAACCTTTAAGTTGGGTGGTGAGGAAAACCACTTCGCTCTCTGCTGAAGAGTGTGAAGGTAATCATCAGACCATCGTTTCCAGAATGATTGAGAAACCTTCTGAATTAATTGCCAACGTGACAATCTATTCATAGGCACGTCATCAAACTCATATTCCGGGACAGCAACTAGACTTCGACCTATCAGAAAATGACCTGCCGTTAACACTTCAAACTCGTTAGGGTTGTCTGATAGGGAACACAAAGGCCGCGAGTTGAGCACGGCTTCAACTCTGCAAAATACCGTTGACAGCTCTTCAAATGTAAGAGCTGTATCTCCTACAGCGCGGACAAGCAAGCGCTTACATTGCTTTATCCCGCTCTCCCATACCCCTCCCATAGAGGCGGCATTCGGTGGATTTGTTCGCCACTCTATTTGGCGAGCCGTTAATCCACCAAGAATTTCATTTCGAGTATCTTTGTCATTCCAGAATTTTGCTACTTCCTTAAGGTGCTTAGCAGCAGCTACGAAGTTCGTTCCGCAGTCTGAATACATACACGACGGGATTCCTCGTCGTGCCACGAAACGATCAAGCGCAGCTAAGAAACAATCGCATGATAATTGGGAAAGTACTTCGCAAAAAACAGATTTGCTCGAAAAACATATAAATAAACACAAGTACGCCTTGTGTACCTTCGCGTTACGACGCAAGCATTCTTTTACAAAGAAGGGTCCGCCTAAATCGCATCCAACATGTTCAAAAACCTTGTTAGGCATGAGACGAGGGGCGGGTAATGTACCCATTTCCGGTTGTAACGCGGTAGGTTGGCATTTGAAACAAATTTTACATTTCGATAACACGGATCGAATAATTCTACGAGCACTAACAAGCCAATAGTTTTTACATAAAATGCCCTGTAACGTACGAGGACCTACATGTAAATATTTCACATGGAAATAACTAATCAATAGCATGCTCGTATAACATTTAGGAAGCAAAACCGGGTGCTTCGTATTATACGGTAGGTCGGCTTGCACAAGTCGACCGCCCACCCTGAGGAAATTGTGAGTGTCCACGAAAGGTGTCAACTTTCGTAGCGAGGCCACAAAATTTCCTTTTTTCAGGGATGAGATCTCTGAACCAAAATGATTCGCTTGAAGAACACTAACTATAGTGTCGTGAGCTTTCTTGAGCTCAGAGGTTCTCAGAGGTCCTACAGACCGCTCTGAAAGGTTGCATCGCAGGTTAGTTACAAACCTGTGACACCACGAGATTACACGCTGTAATCTATTAAATGAAGAGAACTTTTCGAAAGTTTCTTCGAGGTCGTTTCTGTCATCAAATGAATTAAATGCAAACGTTGCACTATTTGATTTGAGCTCGGAAACCATAAACTCTTTATTTATGTAAAAGGACTCGATAGGCCATTTATCTCGATCGTCGCTCAGCCACGCGGGACCCTGCATCCACTCCGCAGCAACCTCTATGAAGCGAGCCGGCAGTACGCCACGCGAGCACATATCAGCTGATCCGTTGTTATGAGTTCTTACGTGGAACCAGGAACTGGGTGGAACCACAGCTGTGATTCGACTAACACGGTTAGCCACAAATGTTTTTAGCATGTAAGGTTGAGTCTGGATCCACGCTAGAACGTTCTTCGAATCGCTGAGAGCGATGATTGAGTAATTTATGGTTGTCATGTTTCGTACGACAAAACTAACAAGTTTACTGAGCAGCACGGCTGCCTCCAATTCAAGTCTCGGTATTGACAATACGGGATTTAACGGCGCGACTTTTGACTTACTAGTCAACAGCCTGACCTTGACCTCACCTGCTATATCTACGCTGCGTAGGTACAAACACGACGCATAACCACGAGTCGACGCATCACAAAACGCTATCAGTTGCACATCACAGAAGTTAGGTATCAAAACATGACGCTCGAAACGTAATTCAGATAAGAGCGGCAAGTCGGCGATGAATTTATTCCACTGCGAGCACGGCTCGGGCGGTAATTGATCATCCCAATCAACCCCTAACTTCCAAAGATCTTGCATAATGCATTTTGCAACAAACGTGCAAGGTGAGATAAACCCCACGGAATCGAAAATACTCGCGAGTAGTTTTAAAACAGATCGTTTGGTTTGTTTTGTGTCGGTCATGTTGTAATTAAAGGCAAAACTATCGCAGGCAGGTAGCCATGTCAAACCTAAAACCTTGAGAGATGACGATAACGTATCGTCCTGAAAGTTGATAGCTGAAACCTGATCCGATTGCATTCTATCTAGCAAGTCCGGACAGTTACTAGCCCACTTCCTTAATTCTAGCCCACCACTTTTAAGAAGTGATAATAAATCATCTTGCAACTTGCAAGCTTGTTCCTTTGACTGGCAAGACCATAAAAGGTCATCTACATAGAACCCTTGCGTGACAACCCTAGCGGCTTCAGAGCGAGAACTTTCAGCGCGAGATAACTCGTCCGCAGCTAGCTGATGCAACGTGCGTACAGCTATATACGGCGCACTACGAAGCCCGTAGGTATTCGTTTTAAGTTCATAGGTGCGCACCGGCTCCGTCGGAGATTCACGCCACAGAATATGTTGATACTTCCTATCGGCAGGGTCGATTAACACGGCTCGAAACATCTTGGACACATCCGCGGTAAAACATACGTCAAACAATCGAAAATTCATAATAATTTTCAGTAAATCTTGAAGTAGTTTCCCGCCAGTCAAGAGTGCATCGTTGAGAGAAATGCCGTTTCTGACCCAGGCCGAGCCATCGTAAACAACACGCAGAGGCGTACTAAGTGAAGACGGACGCAGAACACAATGGTGCGGAATAAAATATGCAGAAGGTTCAGAACCTTGGTATAACTCCATATGACCGAGGGATTCATATTCTCGCATAAATTCTACATAGGCCTTATGAAGGTCTGGAGACCGAGCGAGACGACGCTCGACTTGGTTAAGACGCTTCAACGCCACGTCATAGGAATCACCGAGAGGTGCGTGGTCGGGATTTAATAAAATCGGAGAAACGTAACGACCAGTTTCATCGCGATAATGTTTTTCTAAATATATTTTATCCGCTAATTCGTCTAACGGGTTCATCGGAACTTCGCACGGCAAAGCTTCCGTCTCCCAAAACTGTTTGAGAGTTTCATTTAAATTGTCACTTTCTAAAGTGAACGAGGTGTGTAGTGATGTCGCACACGGTACTACATCACTGTTGCTAGGGGAAGGCATCCCTAGTCTTCCGGTTACTACAAAACCAAATACACTCCCTAACGCAACTGGCATATCACTATTTATTATATACTTCTTCCCGTCATAAATGTACGGAAACAAGTCGCCGGATAAAATTATATCAATCGGCGCTTTCTGGTAAAAACGCGGGTCGGCTAACTGCAGACTTTTAAATTCATTAACGACCTTATCAGGTATAGGTACGGTTGGCAAATCAGAGGTAATTTTAGGTAAAATCACTGCATCGATACTAAACATAGGTGTCGCGCTATGACGCGGCTGAATGGCAAACGAAACCATTCCGTGATTTTTCACGAATTCGCCTCCGAGTCCAAAAATATTATACGGACATTTATTTGCAGACAGTCCCAGTCGTTGATAACAATCCATCGAAATAAAACTCGATTGTGCTCCCGAATCAATTAAAACTCGACAAGGTTCATAATTACCAAACGCATCTATACAATTCACAACAGCAGTTCCTAATATAACGGCATAGTTAGTCGTCGATGACGTCACATGACAGGTATTGTAGATAACAGCGGGCTTATCTACCTCGCACGGCGAAGTGGCCGGCACGGCTGGAATCGGATTTGATGCCTGTTTGTGGTTGACGCTGACTTCCTTGTGCAATAATAAATGATGAGATAATTGACAAATCAAACATTTAAAGTTACTTTTACACGAACTTGCAAAATGGTTTTGTTTTAAACAGTTGCGGCACAACTTTAGTTCATTAGCACGGCTAATGCGTTGATCGATTGACAATTTACGAAATTGATCACATCGGAAAATCATATGATCTCCGCCACAATGTAAACACTTAAGCTTGGGACTGGTCGAAGAAGCGTGCGAGTAATTTTTCGAACTACCTTGTTTCGCATCGCCCTGTTGACGTTTGTTTTGTTGTACATTCACAGTAGAATTACAGTATGACGTAGAATGATCCAAAACTTTTATATGATTCTGAACAAACGTGATAAGTTCATCAAATGTAGGTATAGAATTTTGATCTAATTTTTGTTCAAAACATTTCCGTGTTTGTGGGTCCAACGCCCGCAATGCAATATGACACATTACGTAACTATTCAAGTCACTAATGTTTAACGATTTAATCGCCTTATATGAATGATCAAAGTTCTCAATAAACTGGTTCAGATGAGTAGAAGACTCCCTTGTCAGCGGTGAAAAGTTTAACATTTTATCAATGTACCTACCCACCAATAACCTATCATCCTTGTATTTCTCGATCAAACTTTTCCAGACTAGATCGTAATTTTTGGCGGTAATCGGAACACTTTTAACAATATTTAAGGCGGATCCCTTCACACATGACAATAAATAATGGAATTTTTCTATCTTCGGAATATGAGGGTGATCGTGAACCATTGAACAAAACGTCTCATAAAAGGTTGTGAAATTCTCAGGATTAGAATCAAACGTAAACAACTCAAGTTTAGGTAAACGAGGCTTGGATTCCACAGAGCGCGAAGTGTTATCGCTCTTATTGTTATTAGGTTTCGGTTTACATTGGTTTTCACATAACTTCACACGGAAATATAGATCATCAAAACTTTTCAATTCATGACATCTAAGAGTAGATTTTGGATCTGATTCAAGTTCTTTTTGGAATATTTCAAATATTAATTTCTCAAATGAACTGCGTAAATCATTTATTTCAGACACGTGCATCAAAAATAATTGTATAGTTTCGGGATCGGAGAAATCACGGGACATGTCGTAAACTACTTGCATTTGTTGAAACATACGTTGTTTTCGATGAATTAACACGGTTAACTCATTCGACATTGTTGCAACGGTATCTTCCGTCTTTTCTTTAGCTGGCGGCGCCATCTTGTGAATGACACACGAAGCGGTTAACGATACTAAATATCAAGATTTTAACGAAAATAACTTATATTTTATGCAAATAAACTATACAATACATAAATAAATACTTGTACGACAAGATTATATGTGTATAGTGTGAAATATATATAAGTACCAGAGCTCATTGGGTAATGTATATAATATGACACGCCGCGTGTAGAACGTCTACCACGCGCATGAAATATTAAATGTAAGAAAATGAAGTGAATTGGCACGGCCAATATAAAGGCAAGCTTAACAAAAGTAATTACGCACGGCGATAATTAAATGAGGTGATCTGACACGGTCAGAAGTACTTTTATAGTGACAGAACGTCTGCACTATAAAACCTATGAATTACGAACTCAAAGGCGAGGTGAATAACCAAAGTTATTATTATTTCTGGTTTTAGTCCCACTGAGGATTGTATTCCGGTTTAATCCAGGTATTAAATTAAGTTAAGGATATAATCCGGTTACCAAAAGTGACCAAAAAGATTTAATCCAGGTATTGAATTAATTTAGGGATCCAATCTGATTACGAAGTGACCAAAAAAGATTGTATTAAATTAATTTAGGTATTCAATCCGGTTACGAAGTGACCAAAAAAGATTGTACGATACACGTACAGTCTCGGGGAGATGATTTTATTAGTGGACTGTATGAGGTGCATCCAAAACGATCAGGTGAAGAACGGATAACTATCCCTGCAAGCTGACGAAGGCAAATAAGGAAAACTCCACCAACCTTGAATCCACGATCGCCCATACGGCTTCAGCAGCAGTCGCGATCTTCGTGGAACAGCCCGGGCACGGCCACTGAACTGCACTGGTGAAATAATGGTTCTCCAACGTCCTTTGTGAGCTCACAGCACTAGGTTACGAACCCAGAGGTTCTAATGGAATGTCCTGGATGGATGTGATTTCTGCGCACGCGCCGCGAGAGTAGGTACGCAACGTGCGTCCCATGCGAATCGCTATGACGGAAAGGCTTCTACCGATCAACGATAGAAAATAAAAGAATTGATGGAGTTATTATCCATCTACCCTCTTTTGCTTGCTGGGATCGAACAAGTATATAACATAGTTTAGGGCCGGCCGGCTATTATTGTTTCTGTGCGTTTTTTTAAATAAAATAAGTGGCAAACAAGCTACGGGCCACCTGATTGTAAGTGATCACCGCCGCCTATAGACACCTACAATACCCGGGGCATTGTCAGTGCGTTGCCTACCTTTGAGGACTCTATTCACCCTTCGTTTGAAGCAGTCCAAATTATATTTCGGAGGAAAACCGAAGGTGGTAAGCCATTCCACAACTTACAGGTACATGGCAGAAACAATCGATCAAATCGAACAGTGTGAGTCTTCCACGCATGGTGTGGCAGTGACAAAAGTAATAGGATGATAAAACTATAAGTCGCCTAGAACCTTTGAAATCTAAACATTACTGTTTGTTCTATGCTGATCATGAAAATGTATGTACTGAGGTGAGCTAACCCATAGTAGATTTATTTTATTTAACTTCTGTTGCTGATGTGCATACTTTTTACTTTTACTGGGTTACGCGGTAAGGTTGTATGTACTAATCCGAAATGGGGGCCAAAGGTCCAAGGGTCCTTTTAAATTTGTGTGTAGCTCTAAGTGTGTATGGATTTTTGTTACAAATAAATTGTTCATAATGATGGCTACTATGAACCCCTATCGGCTTAGTACACCCTTTCCGCGTAACCCTGTAGATTGGCATGCGGTCTTTCAGACTGCAAAGTGAAAAACTCACAGTGATCTAAAATCGTGGTTTATAATATTGATTTGAATACAAATACATATATTCAAGTTTTGGCTAGGCAATAATCATTATATGTACAAAAATATATTGATCATTTTATTTTTTTATTAAATAAACAGAATCAGACTTGCACTTTCATGAGGTGGTTAAGTAAGTAGACAAGACAAGTTGCTTGCCTTGTTTGTTAATATTGTCTACTCACCTGGTATCCAACCAATCCTCCCAAATCCCAGCCGCGTTCCTGAGCCACTCTTTTAGAGATGGATATAGCTGCAATCCTCCTCGGCTGTGTGACTATCACCTTGCACGGCTTGTGGTTCTGATAGCAGTCATCAAGGATCCACTGGGGGACCTGTGTGGTCTTACCACAGCCTGTCGGACCTTCTATGATCACCACAGAGAAGGCGCGGATTCCATCTAGGATCTGAAAGGGTATAAACAAACAAACACTGTTTTAAACTATCACGGTAAATCACTAAAGTTATATGATTATTTATGTAATATTTAACTCCATTTTCCAAGCAGAATGTGTAGGTATCATCCAAGCGGCAACTGCAGTACTAAATAGACAGGTAACCGACCAAAATATTAGAGTTCTCTCGGATAGTGCTGCAGTGCTGAAAGCATTACAGCGAAACGAGCATACCTCAGGACTAACTATACAGTGCCATAACTTGCTGGAAACCGTAAGTAAACATAATAATGTTACTCTCCAATGGATCAAGGGGCACAGTGGGTCCAGGGGAAATGACGCGGCTGACGAACTGGCGCGGAGAGGCTCGAGCATACGACCTGTAGGGCCCGAGCCGATAATCCCCCTACCTTTCAGCCAAATCAGATCCTGGATTAGACAACGTACTACAAGACTCCACAAAGAATACTGGGCAAGTACCAAAACCTGTAGACAGTCAAGGGAAGCTTTCCCGGAGCTCAATCCGAGATATTCTCGTAGATTGGTGAATCTCAAACGTGATAAACTCCGGCAAATTGTTGGGGTTGTCACAGGTCATTGCCTCTTAAACAAACACCTTTTTAAAATTGGGGTTACAGACAGTCCCCTATGTAGAGGGTGTCTGGAGACTGATGAAACGGCCGCACACTTGTTGCTGGAGTGCAGCAGCGTGGCAGAACAACGAAACACTATCCTCGGATCACCGAGGACGCTCTGGGAGGCCTGCGCAGGCATAAGCGAGCTGCTGGCCTTCCTGGAGGAGACCGGGTGGCTGAATTAGCTGCAACCGGGAGACGCAAAATGGGCCAATGAGTGGCCTAGTTGCGGAAAATGCCCGCTACACAAGTAACACAAGTAACAAGTAACAAGTATGATTATTTATGGGATATTTACCATGGTAAGGTTGTGGAATGATCCACACTACCTTACCACGGTAAATAATCATATAACTTTAATAAACAAACAAGTTGCTTACTTTAAATAATTATCAATTTAAAAACCTACTTCAAAATTAGTAAATACGCAATTTCATTTACTTGGATGACATATTTCTTCCAGTTATTTTGATTTTAAAACCAACTACTGATTTAGATGAAATTTCTATGGGACCAATCTGAAAGTATATCCTTTAAAATGAATTAAACCGGCCAAGTGCAAATCAGGCTCGCGCACTGGGGGTACCGTACCACCCTTGTTAGCTACTAAACTTCAAAAAAGTAGTGCAATAAGAGAACATCCCATAACCCATCCAAGTACCGAGCACGCCCGGAGTTGCTTAACTTCGGTAAACATACGAGAACCAGTGGTAAAAAAAAAATTGTCACCAACTCACACTTGGCCATTATTTATTATTTATTTTTGGCTTTATTATTTCCTAGTTGATTCGCCGTAACATTAGATATTCTGTGAAAATTTCAACTGGCTGTCTATTAGTTACGAAAGAAACGCTCGTAAAAAAAGTCAGACGGACACAGAGAGAGAGAGACAAGCAACGTAGGCTTAGTAATAAGGTCCCGTTTACACACTTTGAGTGCAGAACCCTATTTTTTTCCAAGTCTGTTTATAAATGACGTTTGTCTGAGATAATTTTTTTTTAATACATCCTAATTGAGAAAACCCTCCTTTTTTGAAGTCGGTAAAAAAATAGTTTGACATCAGCATAATGTCGAATAGCTTGGAAACAAAGCCATGTTAATTTTTTCACACAAACAAAAACACTTCCACCTTTATTAAGTGCTTTGATTCCACCTTTATTGTGCAAACTGTTACATATGTGTGGAAATGTGGACTGTGGAATATGCTGCATGAATGGGTGTTCCCCGACAGTTAAAATCTGGGTATCAAGATCTGAGTGAATCGGGTTCTTTTTTATATAAGGTAGACTTTTATGGTAAGTCGTTTACATTTCAGGCAGTTCAGTTGTGGAACAAATTGCCCGTGTCTATCAGACATTCTCCATCGCTCGCTACTTTCAAAGATCGTGTTAAAGAGTTTTATTTGTCTAAGTTGCAGCCTTGTTAATATCGTTATGTCGAACAGCTTATTCGTATTATTTGTATCATTAATTATTACATAATTATGTATATATCTATTAGTATATTTATTTTAAAGAATTTTAAAATAGTGTGTATTAGAATGTATGTGTATGGTATAAGTAAAAATTTAAGTCTGTCCTCTATTGCACACCCCGTTTTCTACAAATCCTTTCCATCCTAAGGTTGCCTGGAAGAGATAGCTTTTAGCGATAAGGCCGCCAGTTGTTACACTAGTTTTTAAGAGTTTTTGTCCTCTGTTTCAAATTTAATGGTGTGAACAATAAAGAGTTAATATGGTTTAAGATTTTATTTTCTCAAAGAATAACAATAATTCACTTAGGTGAGAAAATACAAGTTTTACTTAACTAAGGTAGGTACTTAAAGATTGCAAACATTACAAGTAACTTAATAATATCGTATCAGTTTTTATTTTTTGTAGGTAGCTGACTTAATCAATCAATCAATCAATCTTTTAGGCTAGTGAGCTCCATCATAGACCGCATCATCGCTTAACATTAGGTGAGGTGGCGGTCCAACGCAAGCTTAGTATAACCAAATTAAAAAAAACAATGTTGTCAACGTTATGCTAAAAAAAATTGTGTAGTAATTATAAAATAATTACTATAATGATAGTTTGTTGTTTACAATTGTCTTACCTCTTGTTTAAACTCATTGATGGCCAAGTTTTTGGTGTCTTCCTTCCTTTGGAATGAATATTTACTGTAAACCTCTGTCATGGCTTCTTCTGTGAGCTCGCCAAAGTTCATTAGTGAGGAGCCAATTGATGTCAGTCTTTCCAATGACTCCAGTCCGCCAGACATACTTTCATACTGCCTGCGTTCCATGTTATTCTGAGGGGTGAAATACAAGATTTATGATAAGCAAAAGAATTGGGCACTGAGCTAACTTTGTCTATGGAAAAGCAAACTTATTTCAAAACTCCACATGAAGTCCCTGAGTGGTGCCAATCAGATAACCTACTGCTGGTAGGCATAAGCTACGGTTAGTGACCACTAATCGGATAATGACACATTGTATTTGGTGCCCTGTCTAGTAACACGATTTGAATGTAATATGAGACAGATGTGTCCCTACAGTGGACCAAATATGATGCACATTCAAATCGCTACAAAAAAATATACGCAGAGGATACAGGGACCAAGGAGATGCACCGTAAGCTAACCTCAGGCAGTAGTAAGCTTAGCCACTCAAAAGGTTGCCTCATCGTAATCAGCCTTTTAACAGTCCACTGCTGGACTTTTAGCCTACCCCCGAAAGGGTGATTGGGCCATATCCACCACGCTGGCCCAGTGCGGGTTGGTGGATTCACATACGCCATTGAGATCCTTCTCCGTACGTATGCAGGTTTCCTCACGATGTTTTCCTTCACCGAAAAGCCAGTGGTATGAAAATTCGTACATAAGCTCTAAAGAGCTCATTGGTACGGGTCCGGGGTTTGATCCCGCGACCTCACGATTTCAAGTCTAGCGGTCTCCCAAATGGGCTACCACGGCTTATAAATATAAAGGTTGCCTGCCAACCATTAATAAATCGGGAATGCCACAACAGCGACCAGAACAATGACCTGCATTTTTTAAGGGAGGGAGGGGTTTGTATTATCCGATTAGGGAGCAAATTAAAATTAGGGAAAACTTTTATCACGAAATTAAAAATACTTGATTGTAACTTCATACCAACGTTAAGTAAATTGTAGGTAAAATAAGGTAGTCGAAATAAAATACAAGTTACCTTGAGATACAACTCATTTTCCCTCTCTTTGACTTCACGAACATAGTCGGTGCCGCAAGGTACTACTGCCCGGCGATGCTCTACTTTTCTGTTCAACTCGTTGAGATTATTTTCTTTAGAAATATAGATGCCGCCGGTAAGAGGAGCGCGAAGTTTGATCACTTCAGACTTTGACGAGCATGGGTTGTTGAAAAATGCCCGTAATTCGTCCATTTTTAACAGAAAGAATACAGTGTTGCAGAGTTACTGCTCACTGCGATTAACGAGCGAGAAACTAAGCGTATGTAAGCTGTACTATAAATATACCTACCAATCTACAATCGGAAACACAATATTACGTTAAGAACATCAAAAGAATATAATATAACGCTACGCGGATATAACGCTCCGGTAGGAGTAATTTGGGAGTAATCACAGAGTACTTTTTATATACGGAAAGCTACGAGTGATTATCTGCAGCTGGTGATAATTGTTGGAAAACAAAACAAAGAAACGAACCTCATTTATAGGGGAGGCAATAATGCACGACACAGATAATGTACGACATAAGAATGCACAGCATGATAATTGGTGTACATGTATATGGAATATCATGTTGTACAATATCGTGCCGTGCAATATCATGCCGTACATTATCAGCTCGGCCCAATAACGCACAAGCGATAATGTACACCATGATATTCCATGTACATGTACACCAATTATCATGCTGTGCAATATTATGTCGTACAATATCATGCCGTACATTATTGACTCTGTTGAATAATGTACACTCCGATTTTGTACAGCACGATAATTGGTGACCATAAAAATTCAAATCTGAAGCTTCCTTTAGACTTGGTCATCGGACTCCACCTCGAGTGTATTAGGTAGAAATTAGTGACAGATCCGACACAGAGCAAAACGACTTGAGTATGTTAGGTTCGAAATGGGCCACAGAACCGACACAGAGCACCCCGACTCCACCTAGTCTTGTGGTCCCTACCCCTAGAGTGTATATAAAAAGCGCGGGAGCCAGAACCTCTAGGGAGGTCCTGAGTGAGAGCGAGCCATACGAGACCGAGCGGAGCGAAGGGGGGAGGTGGCGAGCGAAGCGAGCCGGTGACCTCCGTAGTGAAGTGAAGGTCGAGTGTGGCGAAGCGACACTCAGGGGCGACCGCAAGAGCTTCTGGCGGGAGCCCACCTGGAGTCAGACTTGAGTTGGTTAGGTTCGAAATAAGTGACAGATCTAACACAGTTGTACTCCTCACTCCGCGTCACCACCAAAAAGTTTTGATGGTTCTCATATTTTTTATCTGTGACTATCTTACACTATCTTGTTCAAACGAAGCATGGAATCGACAGACGTCATAGACTCAACAGCCAATAAGAGCAGAGACATTTCAGCAATATTAACCAATACGGGCGATGCCACCTTTTATCATGTTGTACATTATCGGTCGTACATTTTCGGCCCGTTTCGTCAAAACACGGCCCGTATTGCACAACATGATAATGTACGTCACAATAATGTACAGCCCGATAAAACGTGGACTTTTCCCACGTACATGGATTATTGCCTGTACAATCATGGCTGTGCATTCCTTGCCGTACTTAATAGACACGAGCCGATAATTGACGGCCAGTATTGTACGACATGGATTGTACAGCATGATATTCGATGTACATGTACACCAATTATCATGCTGTACATTATCATGCCGTGTAATATCGTGTTGGCAAATATCATGTTGTACATTATAGACACCCATTTATAGAGACACACATACACACCAATGCAAAATGACAAGAAAACAATCAAAGATTTTCACACACCCATTCAATTTTTTTTTTTTTTTTGTTATAATCTTCATGAGCGTGGATTCAATGTCCTTTACTCGTAATATTAAACAGTTTACTTTGTCTTAATAGCGTCAAACAAGTCATAGTCACAGTCAGAGTCAAGCTAAGTAAGTCACGGTCAAGTCGAACTCATGCCCCTGTAAAGTGGTGGAGACTTTACAAGAGGCTCCTATGGAGTTTTGGAAACAACATGAAAAAACACGTTTCACCTCGTTATATCACTTGCCCACACTCGAGCACGTTTACGAGCACTTAATGAATAATAATTCACCATTAACACTCGAAAATACACAAGTTTAGGAAAATAATCCAACGAGCCGACATGTTTTTTCCGCGTTGGCGCCAAAACTCTGTTGCTTAGGTAGTAGATCTGTGTTGCTAGGTTACAAGGCATTTAAAAAAAAAATAATTGTACTGTATTATTGTCAAAGAAAATTATAACATATGTATTCTGTGTCATGGCGCTGGCCAATGGAAGCACAGCTCTGTTGTGTATATCTGTGAATGGAAGAGACCGCGTGGGATTGCGTGCGTAAAAAAGGGCGGGAATTTTACACTAACTTGAAAAGTGTTTGTGAATAATAATATAATATTTAATTTAGTCGTTGTCTTTAAGCGTGCGATGGATACTGCTGGCAAAGAATCAAAGGATATTCCCATGAATAGTCCAGATTTTTACAACACTGCTGGAGAAAATATTAATTCCTTTCTGGCGCAAATAAAAACGAGCATCGATATTGTAACACAAATAAGAAGTGAGTATACTACATATCTATAATTTTCTTACCAAATCCTAAGAATGAAGAAATTAACGTCTTCAACATATCCTCAACATGCATGATTATCTTTTCAGTGACTGCAGCCGAAATGGAGGTAGAAACTGTGGTGCTGTACCATGCTCAACTATTTCAAAACATAGAAGCACTAAAATCTGTTACTTACGAAATTGAAAAGAAAACCCCAATGTAATGAATTAATTGGAATAGATTATAAGTAACTACATACGCAATTCAAATAAATTACTACGATTATTACATAATAACGACAAATTCTTACCTAGCTAGTATCTATATCCTATTATCTCTATCTCTTCTCTATCTACATCTCTCAAACTTTTAATTAGCCTTAAGTTATGTATATATAATCAAATATGTTTTTTAAGTAGCTGTTAGTTTTCCGAATAAAATAAAATAAAATAAAATCTCTACATAGTATAAATTGAAGTCGCTTTCAGCGTCTGTCTGTCTGTATGGCCGCTAACTCCTCCTAAACCACGCAACGGATTCTGATGCGGTTTTCACCATCAGTTAGATACATTTTCACGGAAGGTTTATATATATAACTAGCGACCCGCCCCGGCTTCGCACGTAAATTACACCCGTGCGAAGCCGGGTCGCTAGTAATATTATAAAAGCGAAAATAGCTGTCACTCTGTAGTATGTTTGTTAGCTTTTCATGACTAAACGGGCTGGGCCGATTTGGCAGGATGATAGTGTACATCACAAGGAAGGGCACAAAGAACTCTCGCCCCTTACCCAAAAAATTCAAAAATCTGGAAAGTCGCGGCTATTAGGTAGTACCACAGAAGACATAATAGACACCGGCCGAACATACCTAAAGTCCGGAGTGCGCCATGCCTGGTAGTACTGCGGAATTCAGCTAGTAATCTATGGCACACAGAAGACTTATAAGTGGCGGTGAATAAGATAATACAGACAAAAGAAAATAAAGATACATTCCTAGAGCAGAAAATTCAAAGTAAGTAGATACAGAGAGTTTTTAAGTAGGTAGGTGTTTGCCCACATCAGTATTTATATTCTCTTTGGCCCACAAATGCGTCCAGAGATGAGTCTAGTTCACAGATCAACTACGTCTAGTTCTTTTATTGTTAAACATTTCATGACCGTGGATTCAATGTCCTTTAGTCGTAATATTAAACAGTTTTCTTAGTCTTAATAGTGTCAAACAAGTCATAGTCACAGTCAGAGTCAAGCTAAGTAAGTCACGGTCAAGTCAAACTCATGCCCTTGTAAAGTGGAGGAGACTTTACAAGAGGCTCCTATGGAGTTTTGGAAACAACACGAAAAGACACGTCTCACCTCGTTTTATTCCTTACCCACACTCGAGCACGTTTACGAGCACTTAATGAATAATAATTCACCATTTAGTACACATTAAAACTCGTAAATACACTAGTTTAGGAAAATAATCCAACGAGCCGACATGTTTTTTCCGCGTTGACGCCAAAAAAAACCGATGCGTAGCTATTGTATTCTCTCTCTATTGTATTCTCTTTGGCGTCTAGCTAGATTCGTGTTAAAGGTTGCAAGTTGGAAATTTTTTACTCAAATATAGGTTTACGCATATATATGGACTACTAAGCCGAAAGATTGTACTTATCATTATGAACAACTTTTACTATGGGACCAACCCAGAATTCGCTTTCAAAAAAAGCAGCTGTTCCAGACATTTTGTAGTGTCAATGACCATTTTCTATGGAACAGCCGTCAATATTATATGTACTTTGAATTCTTTGGGAACAGCAGATTTTTTGCCAAATTAGGTTTGGTCTCATAGTAAAAGTTGTTCATAATGATGAGTACAATCTTACGGCTTAGTACAGTAGTCTATATGCGTAACTCTGAGTATCAACATTATCAAATCTATGACACAGTGAGTATAAAAGAAACACATTGTTTTATAGATTTTTTTGTCATTTATTTGATACCATACCTGGCATAACAAAAAATATTCAGATCATTTAAATATGATTAATCAACAACCACTAACTTATATATTAATACACATACATAATTATAACCTTATGATTTGTGATTGGAGAAAGCATACATAAAATAAAACAATCATAAGAAAGCTATACATTTGAAATTTATCTTTAACCTATATAGCGTACCTTTTGGGTAAAATATAAAAGGTTACGCGGAAAGAGTGTACTAAGCCGAAAGGGTTCCATTATACTCGTCATTATGAACAATTTTTGCTATACAAAATTAGCAACCCAAATACTTCGACCAAAATAAAATTAATGGACGGGCCATAACCATTGAACTTGCTCGGTAAAAACGAATCAAACTGTCGGACATATACTTTAACACTTGATTATAGCCATGTACAGTACATTTGTTACAAACTCGAAAGCGCAGTTTTGTTAGATGTTTCGTTATCATGTAACAATAGTCCTGTCATCTTGTGTCGCACTTCCTACGGCTAGAGACCGACTGAAACGAAGTGAGCGCCGGCGCTCATTTTGTAGTCTTCAAAAATGCGCTTCTTCTGCGCCCGTCCATTCGCTTTACATCAGGCGAGTTGGCGGTAAAACGCAAGCCAGTTATTAGATTTAAAAAAACATATGGTCGAAACCTTATATTTCGAAAAATAATTGCTGCTTCATACCTTAGGTTGAGGGTGAATGTCAATTTTCTATGGAACCGCTATTTATTTTTTTGCGATTTCTGGTTGGTTCCCATAGTAAAAGTTGTTCATAACCCTCCTTTCCGCGTAATCCTGTCTGTATGAAAGAATTATAATAAGTAATACCGAATAAAAAAAAATATATACAAAATGTTTACAACACAATTTTAGCTATAGTTGTCCATTAATATAAGGCATAATTTTTGAACGCGGAATTTTAATTCTTTTCTTTTATGATAATGCAATTTTCCATTGATATGTGAAGCCCTAATAATTACTCTATGTCAGTACAAATATTAGGTACAGTCGAATTCTAATAAGCCTATACTTTGCAACACTTTATTGTGAAGCAAATCAAAACGGTACAAACAGGGTACCCGTCCCGATTCTGCCGGACCAGTCCAATTTTGATTCGTCCCAATAACCTATTATTTTGTAGTAACAGACGTGTGGATTTCGTTGAAGGACTACTGTCCAACCAACGGGAAAGATACGGAGAACGGGAGAGACCTATGTTCAGCAGTCGACGTCTTCTGGCTTAAGATGATGATTGTATCTCCGTAGCCCAGTTGGTCAAGTTGGTAGTGACCCTGCCTTCTGCGCTTGGGGGCGTGGGTTAGATTCCCACCTAGGACAAACATTCATGTGATGAACATTTGTGTTTGTTCTATATCTGGATGTTAATATCTATTTAAGTATGTATTTAAAAATATATAAATATAGTGCGCTCTCTGTCGAGCATGAAATTAAAATACTAATAAAATACTTATAACTTATTTATTATTGAACTGATTTTATTTTGTTTTCGTTGATGGGCTCAATTTATGATCAGATTTTTTATGAGGTAACAAAAAATATGTATTAGTCATCATGCCTATTCGTCATTTTTTCTGTCTTATAAAATATTTATATTAGGATTTCAAATAGCAATAACTTTGCGCGGTCTCGAAAGCACAGGCAAGCGGGAGCCCCGGGTCGCCGTTTGCACCTCCACCTTCGCCTTTTCCGTTGGTTAGAATAGTTAAGTAAGATGTAAGAGTGCTACCTAAGAGGTTTTTGGTATATTAAAAACATTACCCTCCTTCTTGGGCAGTGGGGGAAAATAACCTTGTATATAGTAGGGTATGAAGTCGTTGCCTCTTACAGACTCTAAAGGCCTAGATGATTTTTTTTAAAAGTTAAAATAAAAGTTGCCAAAGCAAGTTGACACAAATTTTTACATGCACACCATTAGTAACATCAAAAATCATGTACATATTTTAGTAATAATTTTTACGCCATTTTTCCGCTTATCAGAACAAGTCCTAATTTTAATGAATGATATACGAGTTTTCGGACAATAGCAATTCACAATAAGTCGAATATTTATATACAATACCGTTAACTAACCTAAACCGTTATCTAACTTAACATAGTATGGTTATTTTACCAACAATAAATAAGTATTATTTAGTCAACACCCGACTCCTGGCCCGGTACTTAAGGGGCCGTCCATTAATCACGTGTTTGTTTTTTTGCATTTTTTAACCCTCCCTTGGTGAGGTTTACGACTATTGTTTTTGTATTGATTGTGATATTGCGAGAATTTTGCTAAACCTCCTCCCCGCCCTTTCAAGCCTCACGTGATTAATGGACGGTCCCTAAGATGATTACAAGACCACAATAAAATTATCCTCCTACAATTTATATTTATTGGACGTAACATAAGAGGCGAAAATAAATTAGTACTATATGACGCAAAGACGCAAATTATACTAATATTATAAATGTGAAAAGTTTGTTGGTTTGTTTGTTCCACTTTCACGCAGCAACAGAGCAACGGATCGACCTGATATGCCTGCATGGGTATAGTTCATGGGCTGGAGAGTGACATAGGCTACTTTTCATCATCAACATTTTTCATCACTACGCGGGTGAAACCGCGGGGCGCAGCTAGTTATCCAATAAAAAAACCTGTATTGACACTATCGTTTACGGGACATTATGCGAACGTGACATCTTGAGATTGTGACTTTTATCGACATTATGACATTTTAAGAACGTGACATTGTACGCCGATATGGTTTCAGTGACTCGTAAAGTGGAGTTTAGGTGGTATGTTTCACCGATGACGGGAAACTCAAATTTCAAACAGTCTTTTGGCATACATATAAAAAATGCTACGTTTTTTAAAAGTATTTACCTAACTTGCCCTATTAGTATATTTCGTTCGTTTGTGTGAGACAAATCTTGCAACTGAATTTTAGACCAGAACTCCATACTCGGTCTCAAACTAACGTTAAAACAGCGCAGATTGGAAAATCACGCGCCCAGCCGTGCAAGTACCGTTCTTTATCATCGTCAAATTCGATAAAATGCCATAGAATCGATCATAGCGAATACTGATCAAATGGAATTTTATCGAATTTGACGATCACGACTGTCAAATTTGACGATCGATAAAGAACGGTATTTGACTGCACATGCGGGTTGCAGACGCGCAACTTTTTTCATCACCTAAACTGGATTGCTGGAAACTGCTAGGCGTAAGGCCCTAGTTATCCTCAACCGATTGAGCTATTTGGCATACTTATTTATGTAAGTGTTATGGTTATATACTTTTCAAGTTTCGGTATTATAAAGTTTGGCATGCTGACTCGATTCATATCGCAAGTACAATAAATCGCGTTACCGTTTTTGCGATTCGATGCGAGTTCAACAATGATGAAAATATTTGTGCAAAAGTATGTAAACACTAATCTAGACTATTACAAACAAAACCTAACAAAGTCACAAAAATAATTTAAAATTTAATACTACGGGAAAGATAAGCAAATAACTTTGGAATAATGGAGAATTACAAAGAATTTTAGTAAAAAATTTCTTTAAACAAGAAGCGGTTCGAGCTATTTGTTTTTTTAGTTCATTAGAAATTACAATACAAAATAAAATATTTCGACTTGATTTTGGCATTTGGGTTATAGGTTGGGGTGCAACATTAAAACGCGACATTTACAAATCTGGGAATTAAAGTAATAGAATAAAATTAATTCTATTATATGTTTTAAACGTTTATCGGGACTTATCACGTATTATTTAATTTAAGTCCCGATAAACGTTTAAAACATGTGTTCAAATCGCGAAAGTTTAAAAATTACTGATTCTATTATAGTCACCGCGTTACCAACTGAGTCGTCGAGCAATAAACGTCATACCATAAGACCTGTAAGTGCGAGCGAGATAGACAGAAATGATATGTGGGTGCGAGCGAGATAGACATACAATGATTTATGACCTGACGACTCAGATGATAATGCGTTTACTATAGTGCCTATTTTGGGCGGAAAGTAAAGACACAAAGGAGAACATACATAATACTTTGAAATAATATAATTATGAAGAAATACGTGCTTGACTAACTTGGTGCTAAATTTTTGATGATTTTCTAAACTGCCTTCTTATTCATTCTGCCATTTCGTCTTGACTATAGTACGGCCCGATCACCTGCCTAACGAGAGAAAGAGAAAGATGAAATTCTCTCTCTTTTTCTCTCATTGATTCACTAAACCAATTCAGTAGGTATAATACATTACTAGTATAAAAGTTTTTTTAATCAACAGATTAGGTCTGTCGCCGCCATTAATGTTGACACTAGACTACCTGTACGAGAGAGAAATGTTTATATCTTACAGCTCCCTTAGCATGGACAGAAAAGAAAGAGATTAATGCACACTCGTCCAAACTGCGTGCGCCGTATTCAACGGAATTAATACTAACTACTTACAAAAATACCACACATTAGTAACGCGGCGAAACTGTACCAGCAAAACCGTTACTAGTTTAATTGTAAACCTAATACAACAGGGGTGTCCAACATACGGCCCGCGGGCCACAGTGCGGCCCGCCAAGGTTCCTAATG
Source organism: Agriopis aurantiaria (assembly GCA_914767915.1). Taxonomy (NCBI): domain Eukaryota; kingdom Metazoa; phylum Arthropoda; class Insecta; order Lepidoptera; family Geometridae; genus Agriopis; species Agriopis aurantiaria. The sequence continues at coordinate 7,173,086 of OU612000.1, read as the reverse complement.
AGTCAAAAGATGTCACTTATAACTTTTTTTTGACGAAATTTTGTATAGAACGACGCGATGCTCGTAAAATAGTGAAACGCCGTTCTTAAAAAAAATACGTCTTTCGATCACAATAGGACTCGGCGAAAACGTGGACGAGCATATCGGGAAGTTAATAAATCCGGCCCGGCACAAAATTTACTTGGATACCCCTGTACTACAATGTTACTTACAGCAGATTTTTTTTTAAACGCATAGTAGAAACGCCAATCGCATCGAGCGATGCCGTCCATTGCTTCAAATTTGTCGTTTGAATTTCTGCTGTACGTTCCACGATATAGGCCTAGATACGAGATAATAGATCCCACGGTATAGATAATTTTAAATAAGTAGTCGTTTGTCGGTGTGCTACCGGCATAAGACGTTGGTATTGAATTCACTTCGGTACGTCAGGCGCGTTCAGTGAGGGTATGTGCACTTGTTCCTCAAAACGTTTACTCATCTTCAAGAGAAGATTTAATGCCGCGTACAGACTGTCGAAACGTAACATAAAATTACACATTTCAATAGGTCTTATATATGTTACATTGCATCAGTTACGTACGGCTCGTCGCGCGTCGCTACGTCGGCTAATAAAGTTCTGAGATATAAAGGTTTAAAGTTTTTGCTCGGGTTAGAAAGGGATGCTTGGTCCTTTTCCGCAAAGTAAGCGTCAGTATGGAGTTTGTAAAGAAGGAGTACCCTCAACTGCCTTCAAGTAACGTCATCTGTAAAAATAGTGCGCTCTCTGTCTGCAAGACATTAAAATGCTTCTCTTTTAATTTCGTTTTCGGTGATCGGCCCTATTTATAGTCAGCTTTTATATAAGATAATAAAAAAAAAAACAGCCCGGTAGCCTATTGATGGATCACGACGAAACTGAAATGACGACGACTTGAAATTCCCGTGTGCGCGAGTGCGCCCGATACGACTAGGCGAACTTGTTTGGATGCATGTTACATTGATCAATTTGGACGGTATATTTGTTTCATATGTGTGTTGCATTTCGCGTTAAGTTTCACCAGTGTGTACACGGCATAAATCCGAAAACATACTACTGAATTAAAATGTAGTTTTATGTTGCACATTTGCACAATTAGGATCACATATAATAATTTTAAAATTGTTCCTTTTATTTCTTTCTAGGGTCCATAATCCATGCGAAGGGTCTGGTTCTAGTTTGTTCGTTGGTTACATGATGCTTTGATTTCCTTACTATAATGATGAATAAATTTTTATAGCCCTCTCATTAACAAACATTCAATAAGCTAATATATGCCATAAAATGCTTTGTCTACTTTTCACTGAAGAGAATAGCCACATGTATAAAGGAGACAAAGCTAAAACAGACTGAATAATTCAGCTATTGAATGTTTCTGAATAAGACCATATTATGTATAGGGTACACTAAGTTTTGCACGTATTTTCCATCTACATACATCTAGTTCTCCTTAGAGGGTTGGATGGACCAGCCTAGGATGCGGCGGTCGAAGCCACAGCTGAAGAAGTTGATATTGGACGATATGTCTTCTGCCCACGCCACTGAAGTCACCATGCGGCGGTGACCCTGCGAATATACATAACAGCTTTGATTAGTGAATGGACAAAGTGTATACAAGGTTACGCATATAGACTGTACTAAGCCGAAAGGAGGCCATTGTTATCATCATTATGAACAACTTATACCATAAATTATTATAACAGCGGCTTACACTCACGATAATTGCGGGCGACCGTCTCCAGAATCGCGCGTATTCCCTGAGGAAGGGGCTCTAATGGCTCCGAAACCGGTCGATCGTCTCGACCGATGATAACATTATCGTGAGTGTAAGCCGGTGTTATAATAATTTATAATGAATCCTCACGCGAGTTTTGATGAACTTTTACTATGGGAGCAAACCTGAAAACGCGAAAAAAAAAACAGCTAGGCCTGAGTCCTACTAACGTTTCATTTATTACAAATAGTAAGCTAATTGAAGAATTATAACTTATTTAGGTATATAAATATATATATAAAAAACATTACACAACACATACTAAAAAAATAATTTAAATTGGCTGATAAGTTTCTGAGATATAAACGTTTGAAGTTTTTGGCGAGGATAGAGTGGGTGCGCTGTCCCTCTCTCGCAAAGCATGTGTTAGTAGCATTTGTATGGCGCGCTCGAGGCTTGACGTCATAACGTGCTAGAGTGCGCTCGCTGTTTCGCATGAAATTAAAATACTTACAACTCTTTTATTTTTGTACAAATTTAAATTTTGGTGTAAATGTTTATCGGGTTATCACGTATTGTTTAAAACATGTGTTCAAATGGTGAAAGTTTAAAAATTACTAAATTTTAATTTTGTTTTTTTGGTGGTATTTTTTATGAGGTAAAAAAAAATAGGACACCACTGTATTATTTACAATTATTATTATTTACTTTACCTGTCTGCTGGAGCGAGGCAGCCGTGCCAGCCGCTGTCCTTGTAAGTCAAACAGCCGCACTTGCCGGTTGTCGTGCGGTATGGCGATAAGACCGCCGCTGCTCACACCAACCCGGTTGACTGACGAATCCGACCTGATAGTGGCCAGAGCAGAACGCATGTTGCGGACGTCCCATACCTATAAAAAAAAATTTTTTTTTTAAACTCTCGATAAAAAAGCTTCAAACGTCTGAACAGATTTTCTTGAATCATTGAAACAGACGTGTGGATTTGGTTGTCCTCAATCGCCGTCTGACCAACGGAAGAGAAAGAGAGGGAAATATGTTATTCTCACTCTTTCTCTCCCGTTGGTTGGATGGCGGTCCATCAACTAAACCCACACGTTTGTTAGCTACTTAAGATCACACTCGATCAAGTCACATTTCAAAGAAAAAAAAACTAAATCAAATCGTTTATTACATTTCACCCAAACAGACACAAAGACCGCCGATTGCGGTTGAAACTATAGTCGGAATGACAGGACTAATCATACGTGAGTAATTTCCGTATAATAGGAACAACATTTTCATATTATTTTCAACAAGTTTCATAAAACAACAAAATAACTTCAAATATTTTGTTATACAGGGTTATGCGGTAAGTGTTTATTAAGCCTTAAAGGTTCCATAGTACCCACCAGTAGGAACAACTTTTACTATGGGACTTGCACTGAAATCGCGCTGAATTCCATAGAAAACAGTCATTAACACTCGACAAAATGAAACGGCTGATAGTTTTTTCGTGATTTTATATAGGTTTGGTCCTATAGTAAAAGTCGTTCATAATGATGGATACTATGGACCCCTTTTCGGCTTAGTACACCCTTTTCGCGTAACCCTGTATATTTATAGTGTACTATCAAAAAAGTTATGTTACACTGAAAGCTTGGTAGTTATAAATCTTACTTTAACTGAACGGTCATCAGAGCCCGATACTACTTTGTCTTCTCGCGTAAAAACAGCTGACGTAACACTCCTGTGAAGTAAAGAGACAATTTAATATTTGGACAAAAGCAGCCATACGTCCGACACTAATCTCAATAATCCGCTTAATAAATGAAAGGAAATAAAGGAGACCTTTGTCCGGGAGCGGTATGAGATCCTGTACACTTTGCCCACGATCCGTGATAAAATTTTATCATAATCCTTTCTTAGCGGACCTCTACACCCCATAAGAAATCTACCTGCTGAATTTCAGAATCAGAATCGGGTTTCCGTGGGTTGGCTAAAAGTCCAGCAGTGGACTGCTAAAAGGCTGATTATGATGAGGTCAAGTAGTTTTCGAGATGTCGTGATGAGTCAGCTATACTAACACACAGGAGGGACAGAGAATATATTCTTCGCTAAGCCTGTTTTTTGTTTTAAATGAAACTCCAGTCAACGTATTGTCACCACCAGGCGCGTCCTCAGATGGGCTGATGAGTGCGTTACCTTAGGCCGGTAGCACACCTTCGCCGCGAAATTAGGGAATGTACAGGGTTTACATTTGAATTCAAATGTAAACCCTATATCTTGTAACGTACAGCAGTAATTTATACAACAAACTTGGGCGTTTTTCCCATGCGTATTAAAAATTATGCTGTATGTAATATTTTATAAGTTTCATATTTCAACGAGTAGCGGTTTTGCTGCTACGGTTTCGCGGCGCTTCCGGCGTTAAGGCCATGGCCTAATACTTACTCAGTGTGTCCCTGAAAGACAGAGACGGAGTGTATGGGCTCGCGGAAGTCCCACAGCCGGAATGTTGTGTCCCGGGATGCGGTGACCACCAATCGTGAGCTGTGGTGCGCTGACGCATGCGTTAGCTCGTGATCATGACCTGAAATTTTAAAGTTTATCAAAATTTTGACTTGAAAAGTGCTTTAAATGTCAAAATTATCAGCCTGCATTAGCATTATCAAATAAATGCCTGGACGGAGTTTAGTTCAAACTAATTCATACAAACAATTGCGTGGTTCATTATTGTCATGGAAAGCAGTGGTGCAGTGGGCAGAATCCGAAAGCAGCTAGTAGAAAATATAACATTCTGTATTTATTGTCAAAAAACTTGACAAAGATCCTGAGCACTATCACACAATGTTTTTCTTTAGAAGTATTCTTGATTGATTTATAACAATATTGTTGTCAATTGTTTACAAAAAACGTAATCACTTACCAGTAAGCATTTGCAGGCAGTCACCAGTCTCGACATCGTATAAGTTGGCCGTCCTATCCCAGGACGCGGTTATGACGTGATCTCCGCCGGCCAGCCAGTCAGCAGCCACCACGACTCCTTGATGGCCAATCAGCTCGGTGAGCGGCGTGCGGAGCACTTCCGGTCTTTCGCCACCTTCGCCGAGACTCTCTTCGCCACCGCCTTCTAATTCTTCTTCGGACGACTGGCCGCGCTAAATAGTGGAAATACATATTTATTATTTCAGTTCTACCCACATTCAATTCTTTCGCAGAGTGGCAGAGGGGCATCACACCTTTGCCAGTCAATCAATCGCAAAACAGTAGTGTGCAACATTCCTGTGTTCAGATTAAAGACCAATTGTAGGTTTCCAGTAAATTTAGAGACTATACAGAGATTTAATAGCATTTTCGATGGTACATATGTGTAACTGTGTGACAATGGTGGTGCCTACGATCAGCTGAGCGATTTGCTTGTCTCGTCAGACATAAAACGATAAAAGACCACAAAAACAAGGATAACATGCATTGAAAAAGTAATATTAGTGTGAATAAAAATACTTGCTTCATGAATACTTACAGGCAGGTCCCAATTGACAGCAGCCTGCCATACATGGGCGGTGTTATCCCCACTGCTTGTGAGCGCGATATCCCTGTTTGGATGGAACCTGAGAGAGTTGACGGAGCCAGCGTGACCTGTGTACTGGAGCAAGCACTTGCCCCATTCTACACTCCAGATGCATGCGGTGTGGTCTGTAAGAAATAGGTGCTATAATAGAAGCTATCTTGTCTATGTTTAAGGTCGCATTTTCAACCACAGCGGGCAGTAGCGCGCGAGATACGGGTAAAGCAGCACTGTGGTTCAGTACACCTTCAGTATGGAATTGTTCTTGACTACTATGAGGCAGAGGTCTTGCAGCTCTCTCTCACCTTATAGAGCTTTATTAATTAGCTGTAGTTTTATCTTCTGTTTAAGATCCCTCTCACCTTTTTTGACGAAAAAAGTAGCGAAAACTGGATTTTTGGCTTTCTGATTCTATCGATTTGAAAAATCTATAGAAAAAGTTATTTTTGTAAAAATAGATTTGTATTTTTTAATGAAAATAATGGCTTCAAATACAAACGTGTTGAGATACAGTTTACGGTTGCGCAACTTTTCGCAATCACCTAAACAGAATCACTTAAAACAGGATGTCGTAAGGCCCCAGAAATCTTAAATTTAATGATTGCATTTTGTAATACAGCTCTTAATCTGATCGAACTCTAAATATCCCATTTATTGAGACTATTGTTGGACTGATTGCTCGGCTTCTATTCATTTCAATACTATTTATTATACTGCTATCAGTTTTGAATTTTCAATGATGAACTGGTTTTTTTGTTGGCATAAATCAGTTATTCCTGATGTTGACATCTTAATTACAGATTCAAAACAAGATATAACATCAGCAAGGTTGTTAAATACACTAGTAGGTCAAGGAGATTAAATACCTATACAAATATATCCAACAAAAATGAATAAGATATGTTGACTATCTTGTAGATTGCAAAATCATGTTACACTGATATCACTAGAGTGAAAGTATCTCTAATTCTCATTGTCGTTACAAAATTATACTCAGTTAGCTTTGACATGCTAAATTGGCTGTGTTCTTACCTGCAGAAGCAGTACCAATGAGTGCTTGACCCGGCCTCGCTGACGAAACATCCCAAATACCATCTTTGTGTCCGGAGAACTCTCTAACTAGCTGGCAGCTGTATGTAGGAGCTTTGAAACTTGACACAATCTTGCTAGTCTGTACACGCAGCTTGTGACTTGCTTTGACCTTCTGCGAGTTGCTTTGGGACACTGAAATGGAGATGTTCTTTTTAAATCAATAAAGTTAAGTGATGTCTACTTTTAGTGTAAACAGTTCAGATTAGAGTTATTATTTTGTGATTAACAAATCTCAAAAATATTATATACTGCGCTTCATACTAAGTTTTCCTTCACCTTTTACTACTATTTACTACTTACTTCTACTAATATTCTTAGTTTTTAAAATATCTAACTTGGAAGTTTAAGTTAGAATTAAATTACTTATTAGCCTAACATTACGCTAGATTGTAATTAAATTGAAGGGCGCTATTTACAAGAGCACCTTAAAATACTTTTTACTTATTGCTGATAGTCAATTGCATTGTGAAACTTTTAAAGAAAATTTGCTTTAGCCAGCCATATACGGCTATGCGCTCATAATTGGAGCTAGCCAGGTTCTCCAACTCTTTTGCAGTCCATCTGGGAAGGTCCCATAAAAGACCCCAAGCAGGATGTCAGTGCAGGTCAAAGCAACTCCACTTATAACTAGTATTAGGTGTAACCTTTGCCAGTTATTCAACAGTTAGAGGAGTTTTTTGCATATAGATAGTTGGAAGGACCAGAGAGTGACAAGGACTTTTATTTTGAAAATATTTAAGTTCCTAATGAAATGTCCATGCGGGTGAACTGTGGGGATACTCACATTTCACTTTCGAATTTTTCCCTGTAGCGTCAAACTCAATATAGTCCAAATTTTGCTTGTCTCCTATGTAGCTCTCTCTCTCTAATTTCTCACTTAGGATGTCTATTTTTTCTTGCACTACAAAATAATATGAAAAGGTATATAGTATTCAGTGTTTTTCAACCTGTGGGTCGCGACCCCCAATGGCCAAGGTCGCCAAGCCTTACACGGGCGGTCGCGAGTAAAATAAAAAGGCAACTGTTTGTGAATCTTACACTACTACAATACAAAAAACTACAATTTCAGTAAGAAGGCTGTGCCTGTTTATTTTTAAATGTTTGTTTAAACGTAGTTCTATTTTTGAGACGAGACAAAATCATTTTCTAATATAGCATATTATGTTTAATCATAGGTTTAATGTAGTTTTATTAAGGCCTTAGGGGGGGTCGTTAGAATTCTTTAACTTATTAGGGGGTTGCGTATTCATGAAGGTTGAAAAACACTGTAGTATTAAAGAGATTTAGGGCCTACGTGTTTACCAATTTAATATGTTCGAGGATAATTGTTCAATTGATATGTTAGTGACATAATATAAATTGGTGGGACTTTCTGACAGACTATAGGTTAACGAATAAGGACAAAAGTAACGAAAAGTCAAGGAATGCCTGAAATTATTGATAACACAATATGGTAGAGTTAATTTGCCTGATTACAACACTTTCCTGGCAAGCAAAGGTTAGGATGAGGATGCTACGGTATAAAAGGGTTTTTAAATTTATCCTGTCTGATTAAATAAATGATTTTATAGAGCAAACATTGATTAAGTATTGATTTATTACTCACGGTTCAGATTTTCAGTGTAAAGAAGGTCAAACTCTTTTTCAATCTGGGAAAACAGCTCGTGGAGGCGAGATCTAAACACTGGCGGAATTGAGGTTTCCGAGTCTTCCATTTTAAGGTAGTTAGGTATTCCATCGGTGCCTTCAGTGAGGGCCTGAAGCCTTCGTTTGCTTGTTTTCATGGTCGAGAGGAGACGAACAGTAGGACACTGTTCCCCTTTACATTACGCAGACATGTGTAATCTATAAGCAAAGATAAAATTGTGCACGCTAATAAATTAACTTTTTATTGGAAAGACGAGGGGAATCGTTTCGCTACCAATTTAATTTAGCAATAAAACACAAAAACAACACGACAAGAAAACACAATTGAATTTATTGAATTTGACTTTGATTGACGGCTCGTTTTGACAAATACTTTTTGTTATTTGATCTGTCATTTTTATCTTATATGAAAAAGGGTTGCAATTATTAAAAAATAAAATTCTACCATGGCCTATAGTCATTACTTTTTTGTCTATGGATTTTTTGTAACACTACGTTCAAGAGGTCGTTTCGTGCGTGTTAAAGTTACAGAATCAGGGCCTAGTTCTACGATTTTCTTTGTTAAAACAGCAATCGTCACTTTTTCGTATAAGGTAAGCCATAAAATAATGACTATATAGTATATAGTCCTTACTATATAGTAGCTTTAGAGTGCTAATTTAGCATAAATGAATTAAACATGCTACATCCTTTACTAATAATTATGCCAAAATTGTTGTTACCAGAATGAAACAGAATATTTTTGACAGGACGACAAATTGGAGGGTTGTACACTGTTTTAGTGTACTAGAACCCTGTAAATTAAAAGGCTCCAAAGGCTACATACTATTTGACAGATGGCTTGCTACTCTTTGTAAATTACGTGACGGATTGTATGCTCTTTATTATTCTGTGATTTAACAGTCGTGAGTTGAGAGTCTACAGTTGCGCCTCCAGTGAACAACTTTGTTTTATAAAATGATGTAAAAATGAGCGAACAAACGTCAGTGTTTTTTTTATCCACCGATTTTGACGGTCAAAACCATGGTGTACGGCGTACGCTTAACTGTCGAATTGGCTAAGTTGGGTCACGGCTGGTGTTTGTCAAACTGAGAAGACGACGATGACGAAAGAACGTTTCGTGAAAGAACGTGTTTGAAGTTATGGAATTAGGGCCCAGGGCCCAGAAAAAAAAATTACCTACAGTTCCCCTTCTTTATCACCATATCAATGTTTTGCACTTACCCGCTCCCTTGGTCGTCGATTTGATTACATTTTGAGCATAGCGTTTGTATTTGTGTGCCGCTCAATAATGAAGTGTATGTGTAGAACTCTTAGGAATAATATTATCTCATTGTTGGCTTACTTTTTTCGGTACTAGGCTACTAGCTCGATTTTATGACAGATCCAAACTACAAGTATCAAAGTTTGAACGGCAACATGGACGAATCCTCAGAACGTGGCCATGTAATAAAATTAATTGTTTGTCTATAGTCGTAAGAAGATGACAAATTGTAATGTCAATGTCATCAAATCAGAAATCGAAAAAAAATGGCTGGTGAGTAGAATATCCTGCCAACGTATATCTTGTTTACGTTGTTTATTTTAAATTAATATAATGTCCTTCACAGATTTATATGCCAAAGTTAATTGTACTTATTGCCAAGAAGAAATTAATGGAGTCCGAGTTAAATGCGCCGAATGCTCCGACTTTGATATTTGTTTGCAGGTAAAGTAGCTTGGTCGCCATTTTTGCGTTAAGTTTTGGCGCAATTTTTTAAATTGTCAAGAGTCACTTCCTAGTATTTTACCAATAATTTATTTATTTTCAGTGTTTTGCTTTAGGTGCTGAAATTGGCCAACACAAAAACGATCATTCCTATCAGTTCGTCGTAAGTAACTCGTCAAACCTCGCCAATCAGTCAAAACGAAGCTAGAATATATTTATTAAGAAATCAAATACATTTTCAGGACTGTGGAGCATTTGGAATATTTTCTGGACGTAGTAGCTGGTCAGCTAATGAAGAAGTTAGATTATTAGATGCCATAGAACAGTTTGGATTTGGAAATTGGGAAGATATAGCAAAACATATTGAAACACGGACACCAGAAGGTATGAACTTATAATTACATACATAGTATATTCTAAGTAGGTACATGCACAGTACAGTGGGTTGGCTTGGGTAGGTAGGCTGGTAGGGAGAAATGCACAATACACCCCAAGTGGGACGTCAGTGCAGGACTTATCACCCCCATCTCTACTAAGTATAAGAATGCACTGTACAAAATTGCTGTTTGCAAAATAAAAATGGAATCAAAGCACTTCGTATGAGTTTTTGGAATATCTAGTAGGTCATGTCTCAGATGGGCGCTCAACTCAAAAAGGTGATTCTACAACACATACATCTATTATGCTCAATGAATACAAAAGATATGAGCGGAAGAAAGGAAAACCATCCTTTGAGATGAGTATAAAGAGCTGTACATTTGAAAACGTGATTTGGTCACTTCAGAGATCATGCCAGGCCCAACTAGGGTGCCTACGCCCATGTCTGATTATACTTTTACTATAATTTCAGAAGCGAAAGATGAATACATTACCCGTTACCTGGACGGAAGCATCGGGCGAGCCACGTGGGGCAATGTGGAGATCACAACGCGGCCGTCACTGCACTGCGCTGACCGGGACGAAGGCCCGCTCGGGCCCAGCGCTGTGTCACGACTACCGCACCTCGCTGTCTCTGTGGACGAAGCTTCGCAGCTCGGCTACATGCCTAACAGAGATGACTTTGAAAGGGTAGGTAGCTAAGCAGAATTAGTGGAAGCCTAATTTTCACACAACTATTGGGTTATGTACAAAAAAAAAACTTATTTTAAATGTATGTTTTGATCGAAGGGTACTTATCAAAACTAAAAACTTTTATTTTTTTTATTGAAAGATGCGCTTAGAAATATCAATGGATGCGGTTGACTTAAGCATCACCTGATGAAACCTATTCACTCGCGGCTTGAAGATTCCCAGATTGTAACTATCGGAGATTACCTATTCAAGCAGTGTCATCATCGCTTAACATCAAGCGAAATGGCACTCAATAGCAGGACTAATTAACAATTAAAAATAAAAAATAAAAATGCAGTCGAATTGATAACCTCCTCTTTTTTGAAGTCGTTTAAAAAAGGACATTTCGCCAACTGAAATGTATTTTTTCTCTAATTTTCTTCCTGCAAATTTTTAATTTTTAATCAATTTTCTCTTGAATCTTGGTTACAGGATCTGATTAGTACAGGCATAATGACAGAGAAGCCTATTATACCCATAGTGAAGTAAAGAAGGCTGGATGATGATGATTATTTTAATATATTATGATTGTCAGACTGCAGTTTTTTGTGTAGTTTCCGGGATAAAAAGTACCCATCCTTATGTTTTTCCTCATGCACAGTTTCCTGTCAACAATAATCCAAATTGAACCATTGTGAAAAGGTAGCAAATAAGCTAAAAGTTTTCATTACATTTTTTTCAGGAGCATGATCATGAAGCCGAACAGCTGATATCCACATTAGCCCTCAATCCAGAAGACGATGAATTAGATATAGGTAAGAAAAAAAAGTAGGATTTAAATTTAATTGCAATGACGTAAAAGTGCTAAAACCCCTTTTTCGAACTACATCTGTTCTACTCAAGTCTAAAAAGTTCTTCCTAAATCTTTTAATGATTACGTAAGTAAAATAGATTCTTCTTTTAGTCTTATTTAGTTTTTCTATATCCTAGTCAAATTATCTCTAGAGAGTAAGATTGAAATAAGTATAAAATATTGTAACAGGCAAAGGGTTTTCCACTGTGTCTGTCTGTCGGCATTTAAGGTTTAAATGCAGTATGCAGTGAGCAAGTATCTTGAAAAATTACCTTGCGCAATATTAGGTTTTTAGGTTTCTTTTTCGGACCGAAAATACCAGGAGGGGATTACCACGAGGGGATTGAGGGGATTTTCGGGAGTACGCGTGATTGCTTGTAGTTTGTATGCGTGCATGTGTGATTGTGTGTATGCGCCAACATTTCCCCACAGCGCTGTTTTTTATTTAAAAAGAGTAGCAAACAAGCTTGCTATCCGCCTGATGGTAAGCAGAAACCGCTGCCTGTGGGTACCTGCAACACTAGCGGTGTTTTGCCAGCCCGAAGAGGTAGTTGTAAACACCTTTTTTGAAAAGCTTCATGTTGGAGCTCGGCAGGGAGACCATTGGTGGTAGGACATTCCACACCTTGCAGGTCCGCGGAATAAAGAAGCGGAAAATCGGACGGTGTGGGATTTCCAGCTTTGCAAGATGTGGGGGTGAGCTTTTTGATGGTTGTTTCGACGGTAGGTTGTTCACTGTACAAAACTTTTTTTTGCAGCGTTAAAACTGTCCCAAGTGGACATGTACACCCGACGGGTCCGGGAGCGCACGCGGCGCAAGCGGCTCGTGCGTGACTTCCAGCTCGTCTCCGTCTTTTTCAACAACCACCGAAACAAGCAGAAAATGCTGCACAAACTCGATAAGGAGAAGAAGTAAGTTTCCTCAACTGTAACGATCTGATTATTCAGAAATTTAACCGTTCTGAGTGAATGCAATTGGTTCATAAGGTTTATTATTTGAGAACCATTGAAGGAGCAATCTCCAAAAAACATCATCTCTAAAACTAACCATATATAACATTCCTACACAGTAGACATCTCAGATTAGAAAAACAATGGAGATATGCCTTAGTACAAAGTTTGCGTTAAAATGCTTATCGCAAAAATTGCATGTAAAGCTAGCTTAATAATTTTTACATGCACTAAAAAACTTGTAGCGACACCAATGAACTAATAGACCACGTGCAAAAAAAGATTAAGGCAAGGTTATCAGCTGGGCGAGTTCGACTAAAGACATCAAGCCTGGTTTAGGCCAGATGCTATGCAGATGCAGATGCTATGGTTATGCAGATGCGTTTGCACCCGCCACGCCACCTTACCATATCTCGCTTGTTTGTCTGATCTGTGGTAGATATGCTACTGGCTTGAACTGTCCGGTTTGCCTCCACCTTAATGCGAACCGCCAGAGACTGGAATGCCTTGCCCCAATCCATTTTCCTGAAAACTATAACCTAGGTATGTTAGCTATTAGGTATAACGCCTAGAGAGGACGCTGTCTCGTGTGGGATGCTACATGCGTGAACACGATTGCATCCTACCATCTCCCACGCTACCCAGCAGTTTGCTGGTGCGGGAGCGGAGGCATCTGCCAGGGGCAAACGCCTCAAATACGCCTGCTTGGGGTCAGCATACGATTTCGTCCCGTTTGCCCGGCATCTTGTGCTGGACCTGGGACGCCGCATGAGAGAGAGGGCTCGATCCCCGATCGGGTTGGTACCTGGCCCAGCGATTTTCTCTGGCAATCCAGCGAGGGAACGCGGTCAGTGTATTGGGGACTTTCGGTCAGGGCTCGGTGCGGGGAGGACTTTTTGAGTAATTATTATTGATTGTTAATAGACTTGACCAAGGCATTGTATATTTTGTATTACATTTATTTATCATCGCTTAACATCAGGCGAGACGGTGGTCAAATGCAAACCTATTATCTATATAAAAAAAATATTTTTAGGGTTCCGTACCCAAAGGGTAAAAACGGTACCCTATTACTAAGCCTACGATGTCTGTCTATCTGTCTGTCTGTCTCTATCCGTCCGTCCGTTCGTCCGTCAAGTGGCCAATGGCAAAGTGCGAAACCGACTTGCACTTGGCCGGTTTTATTTATTTGACTTAATTTAAGATTTAAATTGTAAATACGAAATATGCATAAATTTTAACACTTCAAAAATTAAATAATGCATGCAATGCTAGCTTATCAACCATAAAAAATCATGGCGAGAATGAATAAGTAACTTCTACGTGCTCCATTTTCAGCCACAATGTCAGTTTTCATTAGGCGAGTTGGTGGCCATAAGTAGACATAGTCTTTCTTTAAAAAAGAAACACCTTCAACGACACTTGCGCATATTACATTCTTACACAATATTGATGACTAAAGATTGAGTCGCTCTCCTGACCTGGTTTAGATTTCGATTGTTCTTTTATGCATCATCAGATTCTGAACTTTACATACGTTGTTTTGATACATAGTTTTACTTTTAAATTCTTACGGTTATTTTATAAAATGTAAAAATCTACCTTACTTTCATCGAGATACAATACATATAGAGTCACAATCGTACCAAAAAAATTATTTGTTACAAGGTAACCGCGATCCGACTACAATGCCTTGCGATGCCAGTGCTACGATGACATATCGGACAATTAACGTTGAACACTATGCAAGCGACATAACCTCTAAATTGGAGTGCATTGTGAAGTATATAATTGATACAATGTATGTACAATGACGCTCGGACGTTTTTTGACTGTTTTCACTGAGAGATTGTGACTCCATAGGAATTGTATCTCGATGCTAACGAGACATCTACAGAAATGTTCTACGAAAACTTATACTGTTAAAGAAGTGTTAATTATAGTCATGTTTTAAAGTTTTGTTAAATTATAAATATTGGTAATTAAATGAATTGAAATTTAAATACTTCCAGAGAGTTCACGGAGCGGCTCCGCTTCACCGCGCAGTTCTACGGTCGCACGGAGCAAGCCGCAGTCGTCGCCGGGCTCTGGCGAGAGCGGGAGCTCCGCTTAAGGCTGGGCGAGCTGCACCGCTACCGGCTGGCCGGCGTGACGCGGCTCGAGGAATGCGCGCACTACGACCAGCACGCGCTGCATCGGAAGCACCCGGCGCACGACGTGAGACACCGATTGGTACATGCGCTTATTGCCACGCAACGCTCGCATAACGCCAACGGAACACGTGTCACTTGATACTTTGACTCAGGAAAATAAAAGACTAAACTAAGACGGCTCAATAGGGTATTTGACTGTATTTACAAAACTGTCTCAAATCCTACTTCCTACTAATATTATAAACGCGAAAGTTTGTATGTATGGATGTATAGATATGGATGTTTGTTCCTCTTTCACGCTGCAACGGAACAACGGATCGACCTGATTTTTTGCATGGGTATAGTTCAAGAGCCAGATGGTGACATAGGCTACTTTTCATCATCATCATCATCACTTTTCATCACTTCGCGGCTGAAACCGCGGGGCGCAGCTAGTTGTCTATAGTTTTATAACTAAGCAGTCTTGTGATTTAATCTTCATTATTTTGAGTATTTGTATTAGAAATGGCGGATCTAAATTCAAATTATAATACTACCGCGTATACGCTCCCTTTGACATTTATCGGGCCATGTGACTTCAATGACGTCATAAGCTAGTAAACAAGCTCTTACTCGCCATGTAATTGTTGCATTCGACCTACATAGAGCGTCAAGTCACGTGATCAATTAAAAAATATTATCTTTTTGCATTTTGCTGGCATTTGCGGAATTGCTTTTTAGTTTTTAGCAATTAAATCATTTAAAAAAACTAGGATTACGCCAGTATCAATCATCATCATTTTTAATACAGTCAAATATCCTATTAGTTGTTTATTTTTTGACGTTCCATTCGTCGATTTGACCTTTTTATTTGGTGTATTACCGCGTAAACCCGGGAGTCGGTTGTAGCCGAAACGCGACGAATCACAAGAAGTTGCGTAACTGCAAAGGTATGTAATGCGGTCTCTCTGCCTTGATGTTCCCTTTAAAGTACGACCTGGGTCTCTTCAAGACAAGAATGAACAGGCACCTAATGGGCAAGCGAACTCCATCTTAGACCACATTGTCACTTTCCATCAAGAGAGTAGTGAAGAAAAAAAAACATTTAAAAAATATCGTCTGACAAAAAATGCGCTGGAATTTCTAGTTGAGCATTTCGCCTCGTTGCTAATCGAAGTTGTTTCATATTAAATATAGGCGAATTATTGTGATTAAATTTGACTCTGCTTGGCGTCATAATCACAACAAAATGGGCCCTCATTTACAAAGGTCATCGAGATACAATTCCTATAGAGCCACAATCTCAGTGAAAACAGTCAAATACGTCCGAGCGTCATTGTACATACATTGTATCAAATATGTCATTCACAATGCCACATTTACTCCAATTTAGACGTTATGTCGCTAGCATAGTGTTCAACGTTAGTTGTCCGCTATGTCATCGTAGCTCTGGCATCGCGCGGCGTTGTAGTCGAATCGCGGCTACCTTGTAAATAACCAAAAAGTCGGCGCAATTCGTAGCGTGCGCCGAGTTCTGGTTTAGACATTTTTTTGGCACGATTGTGAAGCTATATGTATTGTATCTCGATGAGAAAAGTACATTATGACGACAAATAAAATTTTACAAGTTAGACCTGTTTGTAGAAGTAAAAAAAGGTAGAGGCGTTATCGAGTAGGATCAATACATACAAAATATCAAACATATACTTTGGCGTTATGTGTAGTGTTTACATTGGCATATTCATTATTTAATTTTACTTTTTTAATTTATTTAATTTTTATTGAGTAAGGAAATATTTTACTCATTGTGGCTTTTTCAAAATAGTCCCCCATACAAATACCACGAACCAAACCAGCCGTTAGTACAAGTTTTGGTAGTTTTCGAAAACTTTTCGGTATTTGAGTGAAGCAACCTTTACTGCCGATTACTACAGATTTTAGTTCCATAGCGTTTCCGCTGGAGGCGCTTCACTAAAATGTACGGAACAATATAAAAACGAAAAAAGTTTTCGAAAACTATTAAAACTTGTACTAAGGGTACAGAAAGCTCTATCCATGTTCGCTATTGGAAAGATTTTTTAAATAAATAATAGGCGTTTGACCACCTTCTCGCCTGATGTTGAGTGATGATGCGGTCTATTTTAAATTGAATTTCCTATAGATTTTTCCATTTGATAGAATCTCTTAATCTTCATACATATTGTAGGTCATCCATTATTTTGTTTTATTTCACACCCATAAAATATCCTATGCATGGGTTACCAAAAGTTCATGCTTCATACATACATGCTTAAAGCTTCGTGCGGTGTAAGATTTGAATGTTTTATACGTAGATCACCTAGAATGCATGACCTTTAGAAGTTTTGTATGACATTTCTTACTGTGGTGTTTGTTTTCTATTACCTTGCGTACATACACCGTGTTTACTGATCGTTCCCTAGCTATTTTAATAAAATACTTGTCATATCAAATTTATAACACCGATTACATTTTTCGACGGGGCTTAAGAATATATTTTTTAAGAACCAAGCTTTACTTTTTTGGCGTTATCTTGAAATCGGAACTTTATAAGAATTTCGAACGTAACAAACAAATAAAACGATGACTATTTAGAATCATCATTGTTAGACAAAATCCATCTACAAGAGATAGTTTATGTACCCTTCGAAATACATCTGCATTCTGTGTCCGATTTTTCCGCTCAATTATTCCGTGGACATGCAAGGTGTGGAATGTCCTTCCCCCAAAGGTTGAACATGAAACGTTTCAAAAAGGGTGTCTACAACTACCGCGCTTGGTTTTTTCTCGTTTTGTAAAAATCACGACAGTTTCCATAGTAAATTCGATTCAGTATATTCATGCGGCTGTCCATCCACAAGATGAACAGATGACCTAAAAGAGACCACAGGGAAACGCTGGATGCAGGTCGCTTCCAACCAGCCTTTTTGGAGATCGTTGGGGGGGCCTATGTCTAGCAGTGGACGTCCTACGGCTGAAATGATGATGATATCGATGCGGAATTACAATAGAAAAATAATGTAATTATTTTATTTTGATAGCCCGTTAGTCCAGTTGGTAGTGTACCTGCCTTCTGACCTTGGGGGCGTGGGTTCGATTCCCGCCTAGGACAAACATTTATGTGATGAACATTTGTGTTTGTTCTATATCTGGTTGTTTATATCTATTTAAGTATGTATTTAAAACTATATATGTATGTATATCAGTCTCTGGCAGCCATATCACAAGCTTTGCTTAGTTTGGGGTCAGATGACCGAGTGTGAAAAAAAAATACCCGAAATGTCCCGAATTTGTCCCGAATATTTTCATAGGAACTTACAGCTAGCTTATCCTCCAAAATATGTATAATTTAAAAACCATAGATAAACAAACAACTTTGTGGCACTATCCACATTTATACCTCTGTTGAAATGTGTGGTTGAGTTTTATTCCGTACAATGGTTGTATTCGCCAGGGCAGCAGTGGGTGCCCGGACATCAACCAGATAAGAGAACAAACGCTGACCTCCACGCAGCAGCTAAGAAAAAGGTAAATATCTAATACTAATACTTATTTTTTTGTTGACTGTGGGGAAATCTTGAAAAGATACCCTGTACAACAACATTTGTAACGTTATTTTTCTTTATTTGTTTTGCTTAGGTTTCAGTCATTTACTAACTTATTCACTGATTGATCACGAAATCTCGGTGCTGAAATTTTGCTGGTAGATTCCTTATGGGGTGTAGAAGTCCGCTAAGAAAGGATTTTGCGAAAGGGACGTTTTAAGGGGGTCAAACGGGGGATTGAAAGTTTATATTATAAAAATCTACCCTTACGAAGTAGAGGTTACAGCTAGTTATTTTATATATTCAAAAATGTTAAAATGTTCGAACGAGATATAGAACGCACGGAGCATATATTCTTAAAGAATCGAGCACAATAGGACGGGCCGCAGCGGGCCGGGGCGCATCGCTTTTCCATTTTATATGGAAATCCGCCCCGCTGCGGCCCGGCAAAGTGTGCGATACTTCATATAAAATGTATGAAAGCGATTTTTGCGATACGCCCCGGCCCGCTGCGGCCCGTCCTAATCGATTCTTAAAACCCCTGTTCTGAAGTTTGTTGATGATTATACAGAGACGGCGAAAGCGGCTCAAGTTCCACCAGCCCAAAGTGCACACGGGACGGAAGCACCGCATGTGGATGCTCCAAAAAGAGCTCATGCAGCGGCGCCTGCTCCAAGCATCTGCTGACCAATAATGAGATAGAGGTATGCCACTATACTGAACCCTCGGCACTCACCTCTATTATACCAAGGAAGATAGACAATAGCGGAACATTATAGCGTTCCGAAACTTGACTGCGATACTAGCGCTACGATAATTTGTAGAACCCTTTCGTACGCTATCTGACTGCAGCGCTTACGGAAGTTCGAGACAACATAAAGAACTCTCAAATTACAGCGCCATCTAAGTTTATACCGTTTTTAGGCAAATTTCCGGGGTACGCTCAAATGTTCCGCTATTGTCTTTCCTCTTAGTCTATCTTCCTTAATTATACTAAACATGGTCCAAGCATTTATTTGCTACGATAGCTTCGACAACATTAAAATTTTAATGAGACTCCATGAGAATCCTCTAATAACAGCTTATAAAAACCCATTAAAATCGGTTAATAATCTGCGAAGATATCGCGTAATTTACACACAAATAAATAAATAGTTTTTCCATTACTTATACTCAGAAAGTAGGTCTGAAGTTGCCTGAGGAGCGGGTTGAAAGTAATACATTTCAGCCCTAGGGAGAATCACTTTCAACTGACAGTGACAGTTGACAACTGACAGACACTCAAATTATAAAAAAAAAAACTAGATCTATTATCACATTTGTATTGAAACATGTTCCAACTTTTTTTTTCTCCTCAGAGATTATGTTCCCGCACTTCTCGTGCATTTGCCAGTGTCAGGATGTTCAAAAAATAAAATTGGCGGGAATCCGATCTTCATTGTAGAGTTTTGTTTATACTTCCGTATAGCAGATTTGTATTAACACAATGAGTTCATCTGATTCCGATATGGACTTAACGTCAGATTTCATAAGAGAAGAGGCTAAAGCAGTAGTTGAAAACCTTTTACCACCTAAAACAAAAGAAAGATACTTAAAATCGTACGGCAATTTTATGAAATAAAATTCATTCATATTTTCTTTATAGTCAGTTCATGTTTTTATTTTTAGTTTACTTGTATTCGTAATGAAAAGCACAGTGTTTACCTCGGTGTTAAAGACTTATTTAGTCCCTCAAAGTCAAAGTCAAAGTTTTTATTTGCTTGCCAATGGGTATAAAAGGTCTTAAAATATTACACGTACATCCATTAACAGCCCCAAGGTCAAGGGCGTGCAAAATTGCATTCATTTACAAATTATGTCAAAGAACTTACACCAATAATTAATTAAACACCATTTATATACTATAAATCCATCAACAAGCCAAATCATAAGCATAAAAACGACATGACATTTTCTTTAGGAACTCCTCCATTTCATAGAAGCACTCCTTTACCAACCACTTTTTCAACTGTGTACAAAAACGCCCATATGGGAGAACCTCGAACTATTAGCGCCAATATAATATAATAAGTTATTTTCATCCCTGGGGTAACAATTTACTATTTTTAAACAAGCTTTTATAATGCGTATACAACATTTCGTGTTTATCTGGTAACCGTTGAGAGCACACACTTTAAAGACCTTTGTAATTTTCGGAGTTCAAATTCATCCTATGACGTCAACTCAACCTATTAGGTATAATATCTCAACCCATCCTAAACTGTAAAGAAACCTATTCCTAACTCTACAGACTACACTGTTTTTAATTGATATGTATTCTTGTTTCAATCCAAATGTGTTCCTTAACGATTTCATTTTCACTATTCGCCTATAACCTTCCCTATTGCACCTACTATTACAACACAGCGTGTGTTGACTTAACCTTTCTATGTTTTCACAGCTGTGCGACTCACTGAGCCTAGCGCCCGCTCAGTACATCACTATGAAGGGGGTGCTTCTGCGCCGACCGCCGACGGACAATGAAGTCGACCACACGATAAGACATTACCTACACACGGCGGGATGGGTCAGGAACTAGATACCAAGTACATAAGTCAACTTAGCACTGGTATTAATGGCTTAAAACGCCTTATTTTCACATAACTTTGACCCGACTAAACTCGAAAATTATGGCGTTTTTGTTATTTGATTGTTTTGCCATAGATGGCAAATAAGCTAACAGGCCACTAGATGGTTTAGTTAACCTAATGAAAAAAGTGTTTTTTGTTAGCCTATAGAAATTACATTCAAAATAATTGCGATTTTTTTCGTAATTTTTTTTTTGTCAACGGCATCTCGGCAAGGTTAACAAAATAAATAAAATACTTTTCAAGTTTTGCCGCGTGTGGTGAAAATTTGTCGCTGAGTTGATTTGATCTTACATATAGTAGTGTATGACAATTGTTTAGTAATCTAATAAATACAGTTTTTTTTATCGTAACGGGGAAAAAATCGGTGTAACCCGTACATGTAACCCGGTGTAACGAGTACAAGCCTATGGCATAGGTTCTTCAGAAAATGATACATTTTCAAAATCCTCTATTTTATGGAGAATATACTAATCTATTTATGGTGTTTTTTAATTATTATTTATTCATCACATTTTACAGTTTTGTTTTAAACTAATGTTGTACTAAAAAAATCACGGTAACAACAGAGGATTTTAAAGATTTTTTTTAACAACTATGTTATAGGCTTATTTTCCATAAGCCTGTTACACCGAAACGGAATAATTACTCCGTTTCGGTAAAAGAAGTTACCCTGAATATTGGGTTTCGCGGAAAGGGCGTACTAAGCCGAAAGGGGTCCATAGTACCATAGATAAAAAAGTACCCACCAACCACCACCAACCAACCAACCATCAGACTTTTACTATGGAACCAACCATGAAATCGCAAAAAAAACATGTTGTTCCATAGGAAAGTTTAGTGGTCATTCACAATCGACAAAATGTATGAAACAGTTGTTATTTTTTAAGAGATTTCAGGGTTGGCTCTATAGTAAAAGTTCATAATGATAAGTATAACGGACCTCTTTCGGCTTAGTACACCCTTTCCGCTTAACCCTGTAGATAGCTCCAAGTAACTAACTATGTTATAGAGGAGTTACATACGACGTAGACCTGTAGTTAAAGAAATTCAATCACTTTAAAATATTTTGCCGTATTATTGTAAAATGCGCTCAATGTGCGCCGTTCGGTGTAAATCGTCCCGTATAGTGTTGTACCGTTAGACGATAATACATAAATCAATTACCTCTAAATCACTATACGGCCTTCGCAGTACTAATAACTTCTATAGTGTCTTATATTGAAATATAATAATTAGTATTTATTGCCGTGCTGTGACTTTAATAGCTCTGCTAATGAAATTATGGTCCTTCGAGCTCTTTCGATGCACTTTTTTAGTCGCGGTTTCTTGTCTGTGATTTGTACAGCATATCTGGACTGTCCGTTATTATTGTAACACACAAATCCTAATACAAAAGGAATGTAATATTACGTATAATAAGGTACATTTAAAGACAGAGTGCGGAAATGTGATTTAGATTTTTAGGTAGTTATTTGTTATGAAAAAAAATTAAATACTATGTGGATATGTTCTAAAAGGCGCGTTTTTTTATTGTGCATGGCATGCAGTAATAAACTCATTTATTTAGAATCATATAAACTCCCGTGTTTCGCCTTAAAGGGCCTTTTACACTGAGCCTTAACTAGGTCTAGGCCGTTTTATAATAAATTCAGATGGATATTAAACAATCATTAAAAAAAACAACGATTGTCCATAGGTCGTTGAAGGTTTAGAGAAAATCCAAATGCTCAAGCCCACTACCAGTTGGCAGCGTAACCAACATGCTGGCGGCATTACCACGCTGAATGGCAATGCTTATGTGTTTGTAGACATGTGTGGTATCAACATTATATTAGTAAAAGTGCGAGTGGTCACGTAAATTTGAACATTGGCGCAAGTGTGACTTACCCATAGCACAACTGCGTGACACTACCAGTTGTGCCAAAAGGAAATATATTATCCCAATGACACAACCAAGTGATGCCAGTAGTGCCAAGGGTAACTGTATACTGTATAGGGTATATTCCTTTAAGCACTACCTGTTGTGCCAAAGGAAAATATATTATCCCAATGACACAACCAATCGATGCCAGTAGTGCCAAGGGTAACTGTATACTGTATAGGGTATATTCCTTTAAGCACTACCTGTTGTGCCAAAGGGAAATATATTATCCCAATGACACAACCAATCGATGCCAGTAGTGCCAAGGGTAACTGTATACTGTATAGGGTATATTCCTTTAAGCACTACCTGTTGTGCCAAAGGGAAATATATTATCCCAATGACACAACCAATCTATGCCAGTAGTGCCAAGGGTAACTGTATACTGTATAGGGTATATTCCTTTAAGCACTACCTGTTGTGCCAAAGGGAAATATATTATCCCAATGACACAACCAATCTATGCCAGTAGTGCCAAGGGTAACTGTATACTGTATAGGGTATATTCCCTTAAGCACTACCTGTTGTGCCAAAGGGAAATATATTATCCCAATGACACAACCAATCGATGCCAGTAGTGCCAAAGGTAACTGATATTCCCTTAAGCACTACCTGTTGTGCCAAAGGGAAATATATTATCCCAATGACACAACCAATCGATGCCAGTAGTCCAAGGGTAACTGCTATTCCCTAAAGCACTACCTGTTGTGCCAAAGGGAAGTTTTTCCTCCCGATGACACAACTAGGCACAACTTGATAACAAACCAAACGGTGATAATATGACTTTTCGTATTAGACCAGCTCTTTTAGAGCAATGTAAATAATTTATTACTTAGTAAATATAGCAATATTTTAAATTATTAAAAATTAAAAAACCAACCAATTAAAAAAAACCTATTAATTAAAAAATTAAAATGAACCCAATTTAAAATGAACTAATAAATACGTGAACATCAGGAGGGAAAATGGTCTGTTTTTTTTAGCTTGAATTAGGAGACAGAGTGCAAAGTTATTTTTAATGTTACTGTGCAAAATGTCTGCACAGTAACATAAAAAATGAAATGGTCTGCTATTCCGGGAGTGACACAACCCTACGTCACTGTCTAGTTGCAACTTCATTGCAACAAAAACACAAAATTAGGAAACAAATGTGTCAAACAAAATCTTTTTAATAAAATAGAAAAGGTATTTTAAAAAAAAAACAGCTGTTGAAAACTGTCATTGAGACTCGATAAAATGTATAGAACAGCAAAATTTTTAGGCTATATCTGGGTTGGTCCCATAGTAAAAGTTGTTCATAATGATGAGTATAACGAATCCATTTCGGCTTAGCCCCTTTCCGCGTAACCCTGTACAGGTGGGAAGCTCGTTACTCACAGTCGCGCATTTTAGAAATCGAGTCGTAACGGTACAGCAATATGGTTGATTTTGTAATTTGTTAATTTGAAAATCGGTCTACAATTTTAGTACGGTTTTATCGGCAATGTTGTATCTTAAAGTGCTAACTGACGTGTGGATTTGGTTGACTGGACCGCTGTCTGACAAACGGGAAAGAGGAGAGGAGACATGTTTTATTCTCACTCATTCTCCCAAATCCACACGTCTGTTCGCACTTTGGGTAACAACTATATTTTTAGCTAAGCGAAATAGCTAGTGAATGCATGCGTGTAATATTTGTATATTATAAAAATGTATTTATATTGAAATAGTTTGTATTTTACATGGTGCATGTTGTCTTAGTTTAATCAATCATGCACAAAATTACTATTAGAAATCTTTATTTCAATGTCGGTACCTTCCTAACGTTTCGTTCACATTATGAACGCACTGACATGCGTTCAATGCGAAACCTTTGTAGCTCTGCCACTTAAAGTTGTGTAAAAAAATATATGAAAACTGTATAGTAAATAATAAATGGTGTTAAAACCTTAAGGCCCTCTTTTCCGACTTATAGCAAATTTCGTCATTCTAGTTTAAGTTTACTTGCATGGTTATCTTAACATTATAAAACTTGTGTCTTATCAAAATTGAATGTTTTATCTAGGACATACTAAAGACCGAAACACGATTAAGGACATTTCGCTCGATAGAAATAAATATATAAAAGTAACACTGACTTGCGCTATTCTCCCTGTTTTTTTTTTGTTGGATTCATTCAAATACTGAATTAACAATTATTGAATGATGTCTATGGCATCTTAATATACAGATTTCATAATCGTGGAGGGAACCGCAAAGCTAAATTTAACATTACAAACTATATTTTTCGGAAAGTATGAGAAAAACCATTAAATATAGAAGTAGCGAAACGCACGTTTGTGTGTTAGCGCCATGATTTTGGTCCACTAAATGCGACTTTAATACAGTATATTAAGCCTTATGGTCATCTGTAGTAATAAGCGTTGCTTAAAAGTGGGAAAACCTCGCCTTAAGGGAATACTGAGCTCAGTAATATTTCTATGTTCTCCATTTCTTTGAATTGTTTTTTTATGTCCATTGAAATTAAAGTTCAAGACACTCACCGCATATGTTGCCAAATGTAATGTAAATAAATATAAATGTATAAAATATAGGCACAAAGATCTAGCAGCGCCAAATGAATGTATATGACAGTGTTGCAAGCACCGAAATAGTATTAAGTAGTTTTATTATTCGTTTGTGAGGTTATGTCTTTATGGGGCCTTACGGCTAACTCTTAACGCGGGCTCGAATTAGCGCTAAATCAGCGTAGTTCGGAAAATCACGCTAACGTGAACCTTAACGCGCCGACATATGGTTTGCGATCGCGCAACTTTTTTCATCACCTAAACAGCAGTGCAAGAACCGTTCTTTAACTGACTGAATGAAAGAACGATACTTGCACTGCAGTTTAGGTGATTGCGAAAAGTTGCGCGACCGCAAACCGTATGTCGGCGCGTTAAGGTTCACGTTAGCGTGATTTACCGCAATCACCTAAACTCAATCGTTGAAAACTGGCGACGGTACGGCCCCTGGTCTAGTATACTATTATTAGGTAAATGAGTAGGTATATTGTTAGAATGAGTGGACAATGTCCACGAAATTTGTCATTTTTGTACATAAGTATAATTTTATTTGATCTCTTATATAAAACCTCAATGAAGTTTGAAAATAAAATCGTACCTCAGTTAAAATTTAAAACAAATTGTTAGATAAAAAATCCTAGCTAATTAATATTTTCGAAAACAGAAATGTTTGTGGTAAAAACATAATTTGCATGGTATTATTTTTAAACCTTTGAGGTGTCGTTTGTCTGCATTTTACACTTTTAATGGTGAAAAGGTGATCGTACAATATAGGGATATTAATTTATTCAGTGTTGCCACTATCCACTAACACTTGGCAAGTAAACAATATGTTTATAGCTAAGATGGTATTGCAATGTTGGCTCATCCGCGTGACTATCGGTTCGCCCGCACCCGAATATCTACCCTAAGCGCCATACATTAGCGTATCATTTTCTACTCACATCAGACAAACAATCAGTTACGATCTGGGTGTCTACAAGTCGAGAGTGAATCGGATTCTTCTAGGCAAGCGTGCTGCACCGTAGACCGCATCGTTGCTTGACATCAGGCGAGATGGCGGCCAAGCGCAAGCCTATCTATTATTTTTTTTAAACAATGGAGATATGGTAAAGTGGCTGGTGCGAACGCAAGTGGCCTTAATCGGGCTTGATGCCTTTCGTCGTACTCACCCTGCAGACTACCTTGCCGCCTTTTTTTGCATGTGGATTATTAGGTCAAGTGGACAAGGATCATACAAGTTACTTGGTGTGCGTAAAAAAATTGTAAGTGAGCCGTACCTACAGTTTTTGCGTTAAACGGTTTAGCGGTAATAAAAAACATTCAGACGAAATATGCTTCAAATTTGACGATTCGTCATCACGAATGTTAGTCATTAAGATAAAGAAAGAAAAAAAATTGAAATTAGATTTTTTTTTAATTGAAAATGATTGGTAGCTCGCACGCCGCATTACCGTCATACAAGTGTACGGTTCTCTACCATATTGAGTTAAAGTTTTTTTTAAATATTTTTTTTTAAATACCTCAAATCTATACTTGCATGTATTACAGCTTAAACTAAAAAGTTGAAAAACGACAGCTAAAACAGATATTGAAAGTCCTCATCAAAACTTATGCCGAAGGGAACCACAAACCAAAACGTCATATGTATTTTTGTTTATTTGATTTTGGAGGTTTTTTAAAAAAAATCGCTGAATCAATTTCCATAAAATGTATATTTATATACCACTGAAGTTATGACCTATCAAACTAAAAAAGAATCATCAACAAAATCATACTGATATTGATTTATAATTGGCGAAGTAATCTCGTAACAAACATACAAAAAAAAAACAGTCGAAATGAGAACCTTTCTTTTTTGAAGTCTGTTAAAACTGAGACACTTGAACACGAATGAAAATATTATATTAAGGCCATCGAGATACAATTCCTATAGAGTCACAATCTCTCAGTGAAAACAGTCAAAAAACGTACGAGCGTCATTGTACATACACTGATTCAATTATATAGTTCACAATGCCACATTTACTCCAATTAAGACGTTATGTCGCTTGCATAGTGTTCAACGTTAATTGTCCGCTATGTCATCGTAGCTCTGAAATCGCGCGGCGTTTTAGTCGGATAGCGGTTACCTTGTAACTAAGCAAAAAGTCGGCGCAATTCGTAGCGTGCGCCGAGTTTTGGTTCGGACAGTTTTATTGTGACTATATTATGTATTGTATCTCGATGACTAAGACTTTCGTTGCTTGTCTGATTTGAGGATGGAAAAGACCCGAATAATAAATGATGCGAGCCAGCGAGGTTGCACGCGCTCCTGGGACGAGCGCTTAAATCGTAGAATGCTATTTTATTGTCAGGTAATTAAGGTGGATATTCCCGTGCGAACGAATACGCGACCACGATCGCCTACATTTAAACATGACGTTCAGTGGCAACTGAATGTTTTAACGGATATTTCTAGGAATAATTATGTAGTTGTATGCATTGCCTTCTCCACACATGGGCACGCTGCTGGATGATGACTCCCTGAGGGTGGCAGTGGCTCTTCGGCTTGGTTGTTCAGTTTGCGAACCTCACGTTTGCATTTGTGGAGCGAAAGTTGAGGCAAATGGACACCACGGTCTTAGCTGCATGCGGTGTGCAGGCCGTAGACCTCGACATCATGCCATCAATGACATCCTGAAGCGTGCTCTTGTGTCTGCAGAGGTGCCGAGCGTTTTGGAGCCCCCGGGGTTGTCTCGGACAGACGGCAAGCGTCCCGACGGACTTACATTGGTCCCATGGCAGAGAGGTCGCTGCCTCGTGTGGGATGCTACATGCGTGAGCACTTTTGCATCCTGCCACCTCCCCGCTACCCAGCAGTTTGCTGGCGCGGGAGCGGAGGCAGCCGCCAGAGGCAAATGCCTCAAATACGCCTGCTTGGGGTCAGCATACGATTTTGTCCCGTTTGCCGTCGAGACGGCGGGGCCTTGGTGTGCTGAAGCACGGAAGTTTGTGCTGGACCTGGGGCGCCGCATGAGGGAGAAGGGCCTCGATCCACGATCGGGTTGGTTCCTGGCACAGCGGATTTCTCTCGCAATTCAGCGGGGGAACGCAGCCAGCGTATTGGGGACTTTCGGTCAGGGCTCGGTCCGCGGAGGACTTTTCGAGTAGGTAATTAGTATTAATTGACAATTTATTGTATATTATTTCTGTAAGTGACGTATTAATTATATAATGATATTTATAATTAATAAATAGTATATATTATATAATCAGATAAAGGTTCATTATGTAGTTTGTATATTATTTATTCAAGTTTCTGTATTCAATAGGCGTGTGTCCTAATGTTTCATTTATTCCAAATAACAGGCTTAAGGGGTATAGCATTTGTATGGCGCGCGCACGGAATGACGTCATCACGTGCTTTAGTTCGCTCTCTGTCTAGCATGAAATTAAAACACTTATAACTTATTTATTTATGAACAAATTTTAATTTTGTTTTTGTTAATGGTCTCTATTTATGATCATTTTTATAAATAAGATACTAGCTGACCCGGCAGACGTTGTCCTGTCTTAGGACTGTCAAACGTGCAAAGTAACAATCGTTGTTAAATTTTCTGAAATTTTCAAATTTTCTACGCAATTTTTCTTTCCATAAGAACCTTTTACAAAGTATTAGAAAACATTTAAAAAAAAGATGAATGAAATCGGTAAAGTCGTTCTCAAGTTATGGCGTGACCAAGCGGGGTTAATTTTTATGTATATAGACAGATTAAATAAAGAATTAATTAAAAAAACATACAGT
Organism: Agriopis aurantiaria; assembly: GCA_914767915.1. Taxonomy (NCBI): domain Eukaryota; kingdom Metazoa; phylum Arthropoda; class Insecta; order Lepidoptera; family Geometridae; genus Agriopis; species Agriopis aurantiaria. The sequence goes on along the minus strand of OU612000.1, from coordinate 7,143,929 downwards.
CGAATTGATAACCTCCTTCTTTTTGAAGTCGGTTAAAAATTAGGACACATACCTATTATTGGGTTCTATTCAACTCACATGTAGAGACAGTGTGTTATGTACCTTACCAATCATGAACTGGTATACAAGTACAATGTAATTGTTCATGTTAACTTCTATTAGGTGATTGAATTACAAAATAAATCAATAAACTTTTTTATTTTGTGTTTATTTTGAGGTTTATCATTTAGCTTTTGGAACGTTAATCTTGGGCATATCGTTCATAGAAGCCGGTGCTGGGCGGTTTAGGAACCACGGGTGTCGGACCGCCTGAAAGGATATAGAAATACGCCGTAAAATAAATATTGCAATGAATATAACTAATATCTATGCGTCTTAGAAATTAATATTTGTGCGAATTTGAATGCAGCGGCGGTAGGCATTCGACTGATATGTCGTCGGTGGTATGTCGCATGAAACGTATCTGGGGCTCGATTTTGGAATCGCTCCTATGATTTCGCACGAAAATATCTTGCGAAATGAAAATATATTGATAGAAAGCAAATTTTTAGACATAACCACGTTTTTCTGACTATCATACCGTACTAAAAAAATATGTTTTGTTTAAAATCTTTAAATTTAAGTGTAATAAATAGCAGCAAGCTAAAATATCGATAGCAAAACATGTGTATGTAACACTTTGAAAATGTGCATTTCAATAATGTGCGAGCGGGAGAACAGACGGGAACAACCCCCCTCCCCCCAACTATTGTGGGTACAAGTGTACTAGTGGTATGGTATATACGCAGAGTTTGTATCGCTAACGAAGTGCAAACTGGCGCTGACGCAGACGTTGTTACCTCCTTAGCCGATATCCTCTTATTTGCGTCGTACATAATGAAGGACTTGATGAGATCCAGCGCGTCGGGCTCTACTCCTGGCAGTAGTTCCGGCCACGGCGTGGGTTCAGACTCGGGGAATGTGATCTTGTGGAAGTCAGGCAGTTCCATATGCCCTGGCCACGAATCTTCCGTCGGCGTGCCAAGGTTTTGAAGCACGATCGCCAGTTGCTCGATGTCGGATTCACCCTGGATCAAGTCAATTAAACCATCGACCTTCTATCTACCTCATCATGTAGCAGGTAGGTACAAATAAAGTAGAGCTAATGATTGCATTAATATTGGGAAACTGTATTTTTACCATGTTGTTTTCTAAACCTATTGAGCGTGCTATTTACCAAGTGGACAGGTATAGTGGTAAACTTCTTGTAAACCGGAAGTTGTCTGTCAAGCAGAAAGCAAGGCCTTCACAGGAAAGGCTTTACTCCAATTCATGTGTACGTGAAAATTCTTTCCATCCAATGGTCGCCTGAAGAACTGACTTTTAGCTTAGTCTATCTTCCTTGCTTTTAGCGATAACGCTGCCCCTTGTAGCACTGGCTTGTAAGTGTTATCTGTATGTATTTTTTTATCTGGTGTGCACAATAAAAAGTTTCTATATAGGTATCTCACTGACTGGTATAATCAGGTAATATAATTTTTTATGCCATAGGTGGCAAACAAGCAGACGGGCTGCCTGATGGTAAGTAAGCAGTCACCGTGGTCTATGGATACTTGTAACACCAGAGGCGTCACAAATACATTGCCGACCCTTTAGCACTCGATTAACTCTCCTTTTGAAGAACCCCATGTTGTAGCTTCTCGGAAACACCGTGGAAGATAGCTCATTCCACATTTTGCAGGTATGAGGCAAGACAAATCGTGTGAATCGCACAGTGTGCGATTTCCATTGATCTATGTGGATGAGCTGACATGCGGTGGCGGCTAGTGCGATGGTAAAACCTAGACGTCTTGACATAATTATATACTATGCTTTTAAAAGGCTCTTACCGCAAATAAGGGCTTCTTCGTGATCATCTCCGCGATGATACATCCGATTGCCCAAAGATCAACTTTCTCCGTATAAAATCTCGCACCGTATAAAAGTTCGGGAGCTCGATACCATCTGGAATATGACAAAAGTTTGAACAAGGTATTTATAAAAAAAACAATAATGGCAAGTGATAATTCAGCATCCTACCGTGTTGCCACTTGATGTGAATACGGCCTTCCTCCATCAGGCCAATACAGCCTCGCAAGTCCAAGATCAGCTATCTTCAAAATTCCCTCGTGATTGATCAGCAGATTCGCTGGTTTCAAATCCTTTTTAGAATAAAGAGATGGAACAAATTATTTATCGGAGAATTAAAGGCTGTTTGGTGTTTTACTGGCTTTAAAACAGCATGCTGCAATTAATCAAACTAGTAAGGCCTTCGGTATCTTGACTTGCAAAATGTGTAAATCGTGTTGTGCTTAGGTCTTCCCACCCCACGGTATTTCCGAAGAACTGTAACATGGGTGGTTTCTTCAAATTTTCTGTTAATAGTCTTAAAAAGTCCCACCTGTAATGCCTCTGCTGTAATAGGTATTCATAGGTGACGGCAATCGCTTACTATCAGGGGGTCCGTTTGCTTGTTTGCCATCTAGGTGCCATAAAACATATTTAACTCAAAAAGGTACAAGAAGTCTAGGACTGGCTAACATACCCTGTGCATAACATAGTGCGCATGCATGTACCGCGTTCCTTTTAGCAGCATCATGGCATAAGTCTTGACCCTGGGCAGCGTCAGTTCCTGCTGCTTGTGATGCAGCATCTCCCACAGCCCTGAGCACATGTACTCGAGGACTAGCACCAGGCTGGTACCGCGAGGGAACATGTCGTAGAGTTTTATAATCTGGAAGTAACATTCTGGTAATTTGTAAGACTAGGACTACTCAAGTTCAAGAACTATGTGTGGGTGCTTCTCTTCTCCGTGACTGGTCATCGGCTAATCCTTTACGAGCCAAAGTTTGGAATAAGGTAGGAAGGTAGGTAAGCTATAAGATGCTGTTTAAGAGTTCATATAAGAATCCTAACTATCTGGTCCAAATAATTCTTACGTAAGTAGGTACATATAAATACTTATATATGTTATGGTCATAATAATGTTATTGACGTTATTAACTCACATATTTGCACCGCAGCAGCTGCAAAGCTTTGATTTCCCTCATCACGTTAACCGGGATACCATCTTCGAGATTCTTGACCAGGATCTTCTTGAGTGCGACCTCTCGACCACTCTGAATGTGTTTTGCTCTGAACACCAAACCATGTGCGCCTTCACCTATTCTCCCCACAACTGAGTAGTTACTTATTTCATTGTCCATGACTAAATATTCTTTCTCAGAGTACAAAAATTACATATTTTACAACTTTACAAAAATGGTTGTTTTAAAGTTTTGCGCGAGTGTTCAGTTTGACATTTATTTGTTTACTTTTGCATTGACTTCGTTGCTAAGCAACAACAAAGCTTTCACAGTTCCACAGGGTGTTTATCAAGGTCCTGTACTTTTCTTTTTATACAGATAGAAATATAACTCTATCTATTTGTGCTCCTCAGCAGTGGAACATGCCTTTTGTCTTTTAGGAACCAAAAATTTTTTGTCCGATCATTGCAGCAGTGACCTTCACTAAACGCAAACGCTATCTACAATAAAATTAATGTAATATTTGTACAACTGTTTAATTCCTTTCGAAACAATGGTGCAAATGAGTTTTGTGTCTCGAAGCATTCCACGTTGGAAAAGATCAGTCATAGTGTAGCTGTTCGTAAGAGCGAAATAGTTCTAATATGGATACTATAAGATTTTTGTGTGGAATTATCTTATTAACTTTTTGTTGCAGTGCGGTTGGAGGGGCAACAATATTGGCACTTTTCTCTTCGCTGTCATTTGCAGATCATGCAGTCTTCAGAGGGTATGTTTCACTTCTCACGCAACGTGGACACACGGTCGTGATGATGACGCCATACCCTGGACAGTTCCAATTTCCCGAGGTCGAAAGAATCATAGAACTAGACGTCGGTGAAGAGTCTTCTCCATTCTGGGACGAATTCAAAATGATAATGTCTAATACAGATGATTACTATACGAGGCTTAGAGCGTTGAACGAATATTCTTTGAAGCTGGCAATAGCTCAGCTTAGGTCTAAGCAAATGACTGCGCTTTTCATCAATCCAAACGTGAAGTTCGACCTCGTCATCACAGAGGCCGATGTCCCAGTTTTGTACGGGGCTGCTGAAAAATACAACGCCCCACATATCACTATGACGACTTCTAGTGGAAAAATACACCAGCACGAAGCGAAGGGGAACCCAACACACCCGATCCTGTACCCAGACGTGAACACCTTAAACTACAGGAGCAACCTAACTCATTGGCAGAAAGTTAGTGAGATCTACCGACATTTCCAGACTAAAAACGAATTTTATAATCATCATCTTCCCCTTTGTGATCTGGCGGCAAAGAAAATATTCGGAGTAAAGAAGAGTCTTCAAGAAGCGGAGTATGATATAGACTTGTTGTACATTGCCAGTAACCCGTTGTTGGTAGGAAACAGGCCAGTAGTACCAGCTACTGTTTATGTTGATATGATGCATATAAAACCAGCTCTAGTATTGCCTCAAGTAAGTATACCTAGGAACCCATATTTTCGTCAAATTTGTTAAGGCCTGCCTATCAATTTATTTGGTCGTACTGCTAAATGACACTTTTCAGAGTTGGCCATCCAAATGTAAGTAATCTCAGTTTTATCTCATCATCATCATCATTTCAGCCATAGGACGTCCACTGCTGGACATAGGCCTCCCCCATCGATCTCCAAAAAGGCCGGTTGGAAGCGGCCTGCATCCAGCGTTCCCCTGCGGTCTCTTTTAGGTCGTCTGTCCATCTTGTGGGTGGACGTCCTATGCTGCGCTTACCGGTCCGTGGTCTCCATTCCAGAACCTTTCGGCCCCATCGGCCATCTGTCCTGCAAGATGCCCTGCCCACTGCCACTTCAACTTGCTAATCCGGTGGGCTATGTCGGTGACTTTCGTTCGTCTACGGATCTCCTCATTTCGGATTAGATCTCTTAGAGAAACCCCGAGCATAGCCCTCTCCATAGCTCGTTGTGCCATAGCAGTTTATCTAATGATCTTTTATTTTCCAGAACCTACAAGCTATCCTAGACTCTGCTACTAAAGGGGTAGTTTACTTCTCTCTGGGAGCAGTTCAAGAAGCAGAACAGCTGTCGCCATCCATGCTGCAAACCCTCACTGACGCTTTCAAAGACCTTCCTTACACCGTTCTGTGGAAACTCGCCAATACCACTGTGATCAACAAGCCTGATAACGTACACGCTTTGCCTTGGTTCCCTCAGCAGCCCGTTTTAGGTAGGTACCTAACAAACATCTGATTTCCAGTGCTATTGAACACGACACAACTTATTATGAATTTGGATGAAGGCGCTGATGGACTACCATTGTTTCTTGGTGTCCATCAGCGCCAGCGAGGGTGTAGAAAATAAAACGACAAAAGCTTTAGTTTCACTTTTGGCCTTATAGTTCATTATAAGGCACTAACTGCGTCCCGCGGTTTAACCCACGTTGACATTCTCTGTCTCTCTCTTTCTCTCATAAAAATGTCCCATGTCAGTTTCCAACCCTCCGATTATCTCTATCCAAAAAATATTGTTGGTCTTGTTGATCTGTAGTTTCCGAAAAAGGAAGACGACGTATTTTAGACGTATAACAAACAACCACAATTTTGCTTATACCTACAGTATTACATATTGTGTAGTAGGATGTCGCAGTATAAGTAGGTACATGTCAAACAATAACTAACGTAGGTTTGTTTTCAGCTCATCCCAATGTGAAAGCTTTCATCACCCACGGAGGAGCGCGTTCTCTTGAAGAAGCGGTGTTCTACCGAGTGCCGATCATAGGGCTCCCAATAGTCAAGTCGAGGAAAGTGTTCATGGAACAAGTAACCAAACATGGAGCTGGTGCAATTTTGGATCCTTACTACTTGGACAAGGAGACTGTCAAGAAAGTTGTCATAGATGTCGTTGGCAACCAAAAGTAAGTCTATAGTTTTTAACTGCTGACGCAAAAATAGGGGTGGTATAAGTTTAACGTGTACGTATATATATAGTGTGTCTGTCTGCAGCCTCGTAGCTCCAAAACACACCGATTTAGATTTAGTTTTTTTATATTTGAAAAGTGACTTGATCGAGAGTGTTTTAGCTATGATACACGAAAAACTGTTCAGCCGCTTGAAGATTATCAGCTATTATCAGGAGTAAAAAAAACCAATTTGTACCTACTTGTTGTTATTAAAAACAACAGAATATTAACTGTTTTAAGCTTTCACGGTTGTTCACTAAAGTTATATGATTATTCCACAACCTTACCACGGTAAATATCCCGTAAATCCGTAAACAATCATATAACTTTAGAATATTAACTACTTAGACATAACTTTGAATAGTCATAATGTGCGTTTGTGCGTTCATTTTGATATTCCGGGGCTATCTGTCAGGCAAAGATACTACGACGTGCTGTCAGGCACCGAGCATTTACCTAGAAGCATAGGCCCTAGAAGCTTTGATCGAGTGTTTTGACTATACAGGGTGAATTTTTCAAGTGGGTGTGGTTTCTGTGGATGACTAAATCCGAAACTATGAGGAATAGCGAAAGTACTTAAAGGAGTATCAGACCCAATTTTTGATGAAAACTAAAACTGCATCATTGGATTTTTGAAAAATTTGTATTCCTAGCCCAGGAATCGAACCAGCAGTGCAAGTACCGTTCTTTATCGATCGTCAAATTCGATAAAATGCCATAGAATCGATCATAGCGAGTATTTATCAAATGGCATTTTATCGAATTTGACGAGTACAACTGTCAAATTTAACGATCGATAAAGAACGGTACTTGCACTGCAGTTGATATTGAAAAATATAACCTTCCTGTATACTAATTAGAGGTAGCTTAGTAGTGGTAGGGTTGTATAGGTGCAATTACCATATTATAACCTGGTTGCACCCCAAACCAGACAATTTCCAAATCAACTTTCCTTCAACACACTAACTAGCTACTTCAACAAATAAAAAGTCATGTGGTAAAACAATGTCCTTTTATTGCAGGTACAAGAACTCGATTTCCAAGTTGAAGGAAATCGTAGTGGACCCAATTATATCAGGCCCAGAGAACGCCATATGGTGGACGGAGTACGTGCTGAGACATCGGGGAGCTCGTCATCTCCGTGCTCCTACTGTTGGCGTTTCATTCATGCAATATTACATGTTGGATGTCCTAATTTACGTGTTTCTAGGAGTTCTCTTTGCGCTCTATCTATCGTATCTAGCGTTGCGTTCAGTTGCGAGGCGCCTGCGAGCCCGTTTTACTCTTGTGAGACGCGTTGTGCCTCCAGCAGGAAAATTCAAGGCGTTGTAGGTTGCTTTCTTGCTGTGTACTTATTTAAATATTTAATATTATAGAAGAGTTGATTTTAAAAGTGGGTGTGTATTTTATTTGTTTTTGTTACCCTATTACTGAAACATGATAAATTGATAAATTTGAGGCTGAGAACTTTATAAAACCCCTATTATAGGAGCTCATAATCTTCAAACGGTTGAACAGATTTTTCTGAATGATATATAAGAACAGACGATCAACTCACCTCTAAAAAAAACCGGACAAGTACGAGTAGGACTCGTGCTCTGAGGGTTCCGGTAGACGAAACCCTCAGAGCGCAAGACCAAAAATAACTAACTGAAGTTAAAATATTGAAAGACAAACTTAAGTTTGTAGTTGACAATAAGGTTCTTCCATACATTCCAACTACAAAATTTTAGTTAGTAATTGCAAAATAATTATTTTTAAATGATATACATTCAAATTTATAAGTTTCGGATTTATTCCTATATATGTGCTATGAGACCTTGCCTCTTGCCAAATTTCATGATTCTAGGTCAACGGGAAGTACCCTATAGGTTTTGATTCCCCTGTGAAATCGCAAAATATACGACATAAAGGAACCCTCAGAGCGCGATACCAAAAAAAAAACTAACTGAAGTTAAAATATTGAAAGACAAACTTAAGTTTGTAGTTGACAATAAGGTTCTTCGATACATTCCAACTACAAAATGTAAGTTTGTAATAGCAAAATAATTATTTTTAAATGATATACCTTCAAATTTATAACTTTCGGATTTATTCCTATATATGTGCTATGAGACCTTGCCTCTTGCCAAATTTCATGATTCTAGGTCAACGGGAAGTACCCTATAGGTTTTGGTTCCCCTGTGAAATCGCAAAATATGCGACATAAACGTTCATATCTTTTGATTGCGTTGATTTACAATTTTTATTTTTTTACAGCCGAAAGAAACCGTAGACACAAGTATTTAGTATAAATTTCAACTTGCTACCTTTACGCGTTCTTGAGAAAAAGGGTCTTGACAGACGGACAGACAGACGGACAACGAAGTGATCCTATAAGGGTTCCGTTTTTTCCTTTTGAGGTACGAAACCCTAAAAATATAAATCGTAATCGGTTTAACCGTTTGGAAGTTATATAGGTACGATGCCATAGACAGACACAAATATAGTTTAAAAAAATCTGCGTCGAAACCTAAAATAATCGTACATAGTACTTACTTAGCACCAGTAGACTGTTATTTTATTCTATGGTACAAGTACCAATTTACTCGTAATGTGTAGTGTGTAATGGGGGTCCACTGGAGGCTAGGAAAAATAATGTGTTGACGAGGATTCGGGGCTAAGGAAGCTCAAGGAAGCTCTGCTTCAACGCAAGACGCCACGGTCACGTTACTTTTTTTCCCAAAAATTTCAAGTAAATCGTTCTTTTCAGGCATTGCAAATTACAAATGATTACCATTAGGCTAGTGCACAGACCAACACGAGCGGAAACAATTATTATTTATTATGTGTTCGTGAATGTGCTTGAGTGTGGTGAAGTGATGTAAATGGGATAAACGTGTATTTTTATGTTGATTCCAAAACTCCATAAAAGCCTGTATTAAAGTCTCCACTACTTTACTGGGGTACTTTACTTAGGACAATAAAATATGAAAAACGAGGCGTTATGGCTTTAATAACTTTAGCCGGCTCAGTTACAGCTGTAAACAAACAAAAAAAACATAATATGTCAAACTTCAACTTCAAATGCATGTCATAATTGTCAAAGTTTTGTTTTGCTTGACACTGGTTGAAAATTCACTTCATTCATTGGATTGTACAAAAATAATTTATAAACACCTAATTCTATTTGTTTTCCTAAGTTACAATTTCCTTGGTTAATGACAAAAAATATTCTATACCTACTTATCACAAAGTAAGTAAGCACTAAACGCTACCTCAACTTCCCACCAACATGTCAGTGATACGATCATGCCCGGGTCTGTACTGTGGGAGAACAGAACTCGACGATGGATCGTGGAGCGACTGTGGCGCCTGTCCCCGAGGGTTCCGCACAAACGCCTCCAGCTACTGCATGCCGTGCACCGATGAGCCATCGCTGTACGACTGGCAGTACTTGGGATTCATGGTCCTACTACCCCTGGTGTTGCATTGGTTTTTTATTGATATGGTGTCAATTTGTAAAAGGTAAGTTTATGAATATTTACTTTGAAACAGAGATAAATAAAAAAATAAAAACGACAGTAACTAAACATTGCATATCTTATTTCAGACAGGAAAACATAATTCTGCAACACATCTGTGCAACCCTGGAGGTTGTGACTGGTACAGTGACAGCAGTTCTAGTGTTGCCTCCCAACGGTACCTTTGCATTGCATGTCTGCTCGCCTAAAGCCCTGTCAGACTGGTATACACTGTTGCACAACCCTCAGCCCGATTATAAGGAAACCTTGCATTGTACTCAAGAAGCTGTGTATCCATTGTAAGTAAAAAACTTTCATCCTGTTTCTGGATTAAGATGTGATACAGGGCACCCTGATGCCACCTAGTCTTGTGGTCCCTACCCCTAGACTGTATATAAAAAGCGCAAGAGCTTCTGGCGGGAGCCCACCCGGAGTCTGACTTGAATTGGTTAAGTTTCAAATGAGCGATAGATCTGACACAGAGCACCCCGATGCCACCTAGTCTTGTAGTCCCTACCTCTGGAGTGTAAAAAGTACAAGAGCTTTTGGTGGAAGCCCACCTGCAGTCAGACATGAGAGTTAGGATCCAAATGAGTGGTAGATCTAACGCTGTACTATGACTAGTACATTTTTGGATCACCCCCTTTTTGGAGTTGATTTAAAAAAAACAACTTCAAAAGGGGGATTTCTCCAACCCAAGGTGGAGACTCTACCCCTAAATAAAAATGTAACATAAATTATCTTCTTTCAGGTATACAGTAGTACTGCTTATATACGCCTTCAGTCTGCTCATGACATTAACACTGAGGCCCTGGCTGTTGGCTTGGAACACTAGCAACGCGGGCAAGAAGGCCATATACTGTGCACTGTACTTCTATCCCATACTTGTGCTGATACATACTGTCGCTGCTGGATTGATTTGTAAGTTTATCTAAATACGTCCTTACTTAGTAGACAAATTACTTAAGTTCAGCTATGCTTAAATTTACAAAATTTCTTTTTAATGTTCTACTTCTCGCTGATAATAATGGATCAAGTGCAAAATGAGACTGCAATTTTAAGTATTGTTTAACTTAAACTAAGTAACTTATGACTAAGTTGTAAGCTTGTAGCTGATTATGTTTCTTATGAAGCTTAGTTTAGCAAAGATAAGTCTTACCTTGTTATCAGACTCCTCTATTGTTCTCAAAAACTCGAGCACAAACATTTATTCATACATAATATCTAAATATGTTAATTTAGAAGTAGGTTCGTAACTTGACACGGCAAATACTCAACACATGAGAAGCCAAAATCCTCTTGAGATGGAAGAAAATAATTTTTTTTACTTTGCTTCCGCATTACTTTAATGTGAATTTGAATCGGAATGTTACTGTATTTACAATTTATAAACTCGATTAGAAAATTTATACACAGAATCCAGAAAGAAAGAAAAAGTGAAAATGCAGAACAGTCCGAATATTCGTGTGCATGCGACAGCGGTTACTCTGTATCAAAATTATGGTTATTTTGTATCAATTATCTTGAAAAGTTGCTTTGACTGCACAATAGTGTAGTTTTAGGTCTCTTTGGCAGACCTTGTAGGGTACGAGGGGATTTAGACTGAACAAGTCTGACCAATTCATTGTATTGCGTGTATGTGGACTTGTACAATGTACATGCGACAACATTTTCACCAGTATGCCTGATTTACCGGAACTATACATTCTTCTTTAAATTCTAAGGGGGCCTATGTTCAGCAGTAGACATCTTCTGGCTGATGTCGATGATGATACTTTCTTCTAACAACTAAAATCTTTCTTTCTCTTCCAGATTGCTCCTTCCCGTACATCATAATAATAATATCCATGATGACTTCAGCCTCTCACTTCTCTATAAAAATAGAGCAGTCAGCTCCGGCGTTGCTTGTGTCTTCCATCACAAACCCAAGAAACTTGGTTATTGTAATTGCTCACTGGCTGGTGCATGCATATGGAATAATTTCTTTGACAGGATTCAAAGAGCTGTGGTAAGTTTTTCATCTATTTGCTAAAAGTTAAAAACATGTCAGAATATTAAAAAGTATCTTCATAAGTTGGCAGTACAATCAATAACATCAAGTCTTGTACTCGGCGCGTCTATTGTAGTGCAACTAGAGAAGAATGCAACCATCATTACATATATAGGTACATAATCGCTTTAGCGTGCGCAATTTTATTTTAAGTCACACTCATGAAAATAAAACTTTCACACATTCGACCATAGTTAAATTGCCTGGTCACGAGTTGACTGAAAACTGCAGGTGAGTTCACTTGACCTTCGCAAAAAAAAAAAAACTTGAAAAATTGCAGGGTTTCCACTAAGACACACAACACTGACTAATTATGAGCAATATTTCAAATAAACATTAAAATAGTCGCACTTATGTTAATCTGAATGAGAGTGAAGGTAACATCTAAAGCTAATATCGCAGGTCCTGGTATAACCTATCTCATCTATTCAAAGCCACATTAAGTAAATGTCTCTTGTCAAGTCGTGTCTATGATCACATTCTTGCTTGCTATCAGGCAAATTGGTGGTCAAAAGCAGAAAATATGGCAATTAAACAACAATCAACTGTTTATTGGCTTTATGTAATCATGTTAAAACATTGTTTCTTTTCCAGGTACTTATCACTAGTGCCTGCTCCAGCGTTCTTCTACATCGTCACAGCTCAATTCACCGACCCGATAAAGATCCACAGCGATTGACATCCATACGAGTTGAAGCTGGTGATCAATTGACGCTTCTCCCGGGCCGGCCACGGCGCTGGCTCGGACGGGGTAACTACATCCCGGATTTATGCCTTGGAAGCACTGGTGGCTTCTGACGAGCCAGTAGTATATCCAGGATTCTGGTGCTAAATCGCTGTGGATCTCTGTAGGGGCAGTGCCTATAAAGATCCACAGCGATTGATACGTATACGAGATGAAGCTTTTGTTTAACAGCTGCTTCGTTTGGGCCGGCCGCGGCGCTGGCTTAGACTAATTAGTTCTGAGATTTATGCTTTGGAAGCACTGGTGGCTTTGGATAGCTAGCTAGTTATCCAGTATTCTGTTATTACGATCCATTCGAAGCTCATAAACAATTGACGTTCAGCCTAAGAGTTTCCTAAGAGTTCGCATTTATGCCTTGAAAGCAGTGGAGGCTTTAGATGAGCCAGCTGTATAGTAGTAGTCTGTTACTAAATTGCTGTAGATCTATGTAAGGTTATTGCCTATAAAGATACACAGGGATTGATACTCATACGAGTTGAAACTGATGACGCTTGGCTCGGACTGGGTATTGAGCCTGGATTGACCCCCTGGTGGTGGAATTGGTGGCTACAGACGGGCCTGTAGTACATTTTGGTGTTCTGTTACTAATGATGACATTCTACTAAACTGGACATCAGCGACGCAGTTTATTTCATATGTTACTAGTCTATCCACGAAAAACCCTGTGATTGTTATTTATTCAATGTTTTTTTCGAGATTGTGATTTTATTGTGCAATGTATGAAGATGATGTGTAAAGTCTGTTGAATTAAGAACGCATACAATAGTTTCATTTGTAGGTACTTGTATAACCAGTTATATTATTAGGTACTAGTATAGTAAAGAATAAAATAATTTGTTGAAAGAAAACTTAAGTCTCATTTGATAAACATTTTTTGTAGTAAATGCTAAAAGGATTTTGCAAGGTTTGAACAGATAGTGCCTGGTTCTGGTCCTTGTTCCAGATTTTATCGCGCAAAGAAACTCCAAGCATAGCTCTCTCCATTGCCCGGTGTGTGACTCTTGAGTTTTTCCAAAAGGCCATGCATGTCTCAAATTAATACGATACGACACGAAAGTTCGCGCCCGGATCTAACATCGGCTACAATCGCGCGACGCGTCTCTGTCGCTTTGAATTGTGGTATTGTATTAGTAGGGCTGTTTTGCAGTGTAGCCTCTGCATTGCGCCAGCTATTCAACCGTCAAGCAGTAGTGTGCAAATATTACTGTTTCGGATTGAAGGGCAATGTTTCTGGGATTAAGTAGATTTAACGTCTAACATCTCAGTGTAACGAGCGCAGTGCATTGCCGCTCAGGGTTTCAAAATTTTGGGTAGCACGGACCTTGTAGTATGGGCACATGCGACGCTTACCATCAGGCGAGCGACTTGCTCACCTCGTCACTCAGTTGCATAAGTAATAAAAATTTAGGTAGGTAGGTAGTATCTAAATTTTTAGGATAATTTCAATGCGCCGGAAAGTGTGCAAAGTGTGAAAGCAGGCTATGGTTTTCTAAATCAATAGAAACGTGCACGTGCGAGCCGATACGCTATCTACATTGCACAAGACATTTTTTTTTTTTTTTTTTCATAATAACATTTTCATTTGTAAAATATAAAGATATTTAAACATGTCATATTGTCAACGTAAGTGTTGAACAGATTCTTGGCGTCCAAAATACACTGCAAACGTGAATTGCGAAATGTTGCCAAGTTTCTGTCAGATAAAGCGCAGGTACAGCCATTCCCATCTACAAAACCATCGCGATACCCACTTAGAGCAAACGTTTCGTATAAAAAGGCTATTTTAAAAATAGTTATGGGATGGGTGACCCTAAACACAAAGCCCAAGACAAAAGCCAGCCGAAATAAAAATAAACGGCCAATTCTAGGCCAGTTTTCTTAAAATGTCCCTTTTCTCAACAAAAGCGAAATGCGACGACTTAAAATAATACTCGTTTATTTGTACTCGTCTTTGCATGTATCTCATTACGGGCCCTTGTCTTGCTTTTTGTCAGGATTATGCTTATCTTGAGGTTTTGCTACGTCTCGAATGTTCAACATTTTTCTAGCTTGATTATTTTAGTACACGGTTCCCTTTGTGGTGAGAACGCATAATACAATTAGACTTTATTACGTGGTGGGAAGTTCTAAAGTTGGGTGACGGTTTTCGGATCTGCGACACACAAAGTTACAATATGTATTTGATTGATCCTCCGTGATCGGGGAACAAATCAGGGATGATTCGTGAGTGCCCCACGCAAATAAATCCCTCTGGCCTTGCTGATCTAACCGCAGTGTAGGACACGAACGTTCGACCCAAAACATGATTATCTTTAAGATAGTTTTCACAAAATATTGTTTCGGACAGAGAAAAAAAACATAATTTTGTTTGATTTACACAGAGAATAATCTCGAACTATTGTAGACACGGGCATAGATGCTATGAATAATAAGAACAAACATAGTTTAGTCTATTTTTGCGTTTATTGTGTAGTCTAATGTTGTGACTTAGGTACAGTGATACACGTCCATTGAGCTATTTATTACCGAAAGATGCCGCTCTAAGCTAATAATAGTCGTAAAAAAAGCTCGTAAAATAGTCAGTTTTGGAAAAAAAAACAACGTATTATATTTACAAATATATCTGACTGTACAAAAGCTTATTTAAGTATCCGAATCGCCAGTGAAAAAATCATAATTAAAATAGTCAACTCGGACAAGTGTTCGAATTATATTGTGTGTTGTGTCCGAGTCGTGACTCGTTTTTAGGCGTTAATTACATACGTAGCCAAACTAGCTTTGGGAATTTTATAAGTAGATGCGATGCATTCAAGCGTACGCACTGACAATGCCCCGGGTATTGTAGGTGCCTATAGGTAGCGGTGACCACTTACCATCAGGTAGCCCGTAGCGTGTTTGCCAGTTACTCTATAAAAAAAAGTTCTGCATTATGCAGAACGTTCAGTATTTGTATCAACAGAGGGTATACAACCATAGTCAATGCGTTTAAAATGTTTGCAGCATCACTGCGATGTGCTTCGCTATGGTAACTGTTCAGGGGCCTTACGGACAACAGCTATTGTCGCAACCGCAAACCGCAAACCGTATCTGGGCGTGTTAAGGTTCATGTTCGCGTGATTTTCCAACTGAGCGGATCTAACGTTAGTTTGGTGCCGCAATAGCCGTTGTCCGTAAGGCCCCTGTACTCCCTGTAGTAGTAACTGTTTTGCTGTAGCCGCTTGGATGTTTTGTTCTATCGTACCTGTCTTTGCAGTAGGTTACTGTTTTGTCGTAGCAAATTCCCAATAATAAATACAAGTAGGTAGTTTATTTTATTTATATTACACGGGAATTACTCACGTAAGACACCGTACGTACCCCGTACGGACGTAGTTTAACCTATGTGAGGCAAGTAATTATTTTCTTTTCTGTTCGTGTTTAGGAAATAATAAGTTTCTGGTAAGTATATTATATTTTATTTATATTGAGTTCTTTTTACAATTTCTAATCGTTTCTCTACGTTTAAGTAGGTTTATGCTCGTCTGTTCCACAGAAGTTTTTTCATTGTGTGTATCGTCTCTCTGGCCGCTGCTTTTGTATTGTAACGTAGCTTTGTAGTTGCACCTGTTATTAAAACTCCTACGGTCGTGTAGGGACTACGAATATCCTTCCACTACGCTTGTACTGTTTGGGGCTTCGTTTTATGTTACTGTTTTAAGTGCCCATGGACTAACAATGGTCGTTGTAATAGTTGTTACTATGGATTATTTTGATCCAAATTTTTAGGATAGGTAGATGCAAGCTAAGGACAGAAATCTGAAATCCAGAAATCTATAGTTAGGATCCAGCTCGAAGGACCAAGTTCGCGCTTGGATAGATCATCGCTAGATTTTTTGCGGAATTCCTTGGCGTAGGTACTTCAAGAGGCTTAAGGTAGGCTGGGACCCCATTTGTGACTGTGGACTGGGAACGCCAGTTGGAACAAAAGGTAAATTACTGACACGAATGAAAAAGAAAACAAATGACTGCAATGACACGGTTGCTCATTGATTTGAGATAATGTCTGTATTGTCAACCATAAAATGATCTACTTTTATCACAACTTTAATCTTGGTATTTTTTTCGGTAAGCTACTTAAAGTGATATTGATTACTTAGGTACCTACATAATATTGGCTTTTCCCGTCATCCATCGAAATCATTCTGCGGTACACGGAAATACGCGGGAGATATCAAAACCTTTGTGATCTGACGTGAATATTAAACAGCAAGCCGGGGCGAGCTCGTTTCCGAGATTTCTGAATCTCGGTACCTAACCGTATTCTCGCTTGCTCGAAATCATCTTGGTCACTGTTTCCACTCGGCCCAAGTTTTTTAACTCTGCCAGCTGCAATAATACTGAAAATCTGAATACAAACATCTTCCTTTAATATTTTACTGCAGTATTGTCCAGGGGCCATACGGCTAGTTGTTTTAAGCGATTCAGTATAGGTGATGAAAAAAGTTGCGCTACCATTCACGTCGTTTTCCGAACTGCGCTGTTTTAGCGCTAATTTGAGACCACGTAAAGAATTATTTTAGGTGATTAAAAAAGTTGCGCGGCCGCAAACCGTATCGTTTACGTTCACGTAATTTTTCTTACTGCGCTGTTTTACCGCTAATTTGAGACTGCGTAAAGGAGTTGGCTGTAAGGCCTCAGGTGGTACAATGTCAGGCAGCTGGCAGTGGTTAGAAGTGACAAGCTGAAGATTGGTCTGGATAACGTGTCTTGGGAGAGGTCTATAAGTCTATATTTCTTGCAGAGGCAGTGTTCAGAAGGTTGATTATGATGATAATGATATATATATGTATATAGGCTACTAGTTACAATCTTATGTTCAGTAACATAATATCAGAAGTGATCAGAATTTACGGTTTTTATTCAGCTTTTACAATCTATTGCAACTGTCAGTGCCTTATAAAGTTATAACACAGCAGCAATACACTAATTGCGCCCCGCAGTTTCTCCTGCTTAGTAATGAAAAATGGTGATGATGATGATAAGTAGCCTATGTGTTAATCCAGGATATACACTATCTATATTCTAAATTTCATCCAAATCCGGCCATTTCAGCGTGAAGGAGTAACAAACATACACCCACTCATACAAACTTTCGCATTTATAATTATTATTAGCAAGTATTAGCACAGGTATTAGTGTGATTATATTATAGTGTAAAGTGTGATTATTGTGATGGACCGAATGTCGCTTTTCAATTGTCATGAAAGTGAGAGAGACCGAAATAATCTCGACTGCATGAGAATAGGGTTTCTGAACCATCCTGACTGAAGGTCTCAGATCACGTGGGCCGTGACTAATAGAAATCTCTTTAGGGGTGCCTTCTGAGATTTTGGTGAAAGTGTACCTTATTCTGGTGACGTCGCGACGCTGGCTAATATTTTATTCGCTACAGCAGATTGTTGCGATTTTATTGACCCACATTTTTAGAGTGGAGTTTTGATTTTATGGAGACAATTTTCTTTATGATGTTCCGGATTTTCCCGGACATGTCAGAACTTTTTGACCTTTGTCCGGCTTTCCTACCTGGGCAATGCAATTTGACTAAGAAACATAGGCCATAACATGTCTTACATATTTACCTATATGAAATCTTCTCCCCAAACAAAAAACTAAATTCTTTTTTACTCACAAAATATATCGAAAATTCAAATTATGTAAGCAAGCAACGGCAAAAGGCTGATATGAGAGTCAAAATCACTCTACCGATTTAAATTCAAATTCCAGTCCACAAAATTCGCAAAATATAAACGAAATCGCTAAAATGGAGCCAGCGTCCGTATCGAACGCGTATTCGAATAGTTTTACCATAAAAATGTTTCACAGCAGATTCTGCGTCGAAAAGGTTGCATAAATGAGAGGATGCAGCACTGAAAGCAAAATCGCGAACTGGAAACCTGTGAATATTCTGGAACATTGAATGCGAGAAAATAACGAGTGGGGCCAGTTGTTGAGTTGCCAGTCTACGGCCTGAATGCACCGCGGTTATGGAAATCTGGTCATTCTCGAAATAACCACAGACTTCGCCCTACTAAGTAGGTACCTGCATAAAAATGGTTCCTATTACCGTTATCATCATCATCATCATCAGCCAGAAGGCGTCCACTGCTGAACATAGGCCTCCCCTTTAACCTCTACACTGAACGACACCCTGCCTTTTGCATCCACTGGATGCCCGCGACTCTCACAATGTCGTCGGTCCATCTAGTGGGAGGCCTACCTACGCTGTGTCTTCCGGTTCATGGTCTCCACTCCAGAACCTTTCTTCCCCATCGGTTATCGGTTCTTCGAGCGATGTGGCCTGCCCATTGCCACTTCAACTTGCAAATTTTAACAGCTATGTCGGTGTCTTTCGCGAATATCTAGGTTCCGGATTCTATCGATCGCGCAAAGAAACTCCGAGCATAGCTCCCTCCATTGCCCGCTGTGTGACTGAGTTTTTCCAAAAGGCCAACAGTTAAGGACCACGTCTCAGTACCATATGTCATCACTGGCAACACACTGATGGCATTGCCGTTATCCCAACCATATAATAGGTACTTATGACAGGGAAAATTAAACGGATCATTCTTAGGTAGGATAACATTCCCACTAAGTATATTAAGTAGGAAGGATGTACCTAAACAAACCACATTTAAAAATAGGTACTAGAATGTCCCACTGGGTTCGTTTAACATAAAACCAACATCATATTATCACGATATTTAATTACAGCTTTCAAACAAAAACCTCAAAATTATGAACAACTAGGTATAAGATCGTTGCGCGTATAGTATAGGAACGTAGGACGTTCACCCACAAGATGGACCAGACGACCTAAAAGAGACCGAAGGGAAACGCTGTATGCAGGTCACTTCCAACCGGCCCTTTTGGAGATCGATGGGGTGGGGAGACCTATGTCCAGCAGTGGACGTCTTATGTCTGAAATGATGAATAGCTCAGAGATTATACTAACCTATACCTTTTATAGGTACTCTCGAGGAGGCAATACGTTATTGCGTATTCTGTAATGAGAAGGTCCCAAAGATAAATAATTTCGGAAGAAAATGAACTGTTTTACTGACTTTTTCTTGGAGTGTAAAACAGAAAACTTTTGCCAACGGAAACAAAAATCTTTTCATGACACAGATTAGTCATCTTTTTAGCTTCGACGCTTTTGTTCGCCAGAACTGTTTGTAAAGTTTTCAGATGGCAAAACGTAAAAATAACTGCGGAGGTGGAGTGGAGAGAACAAAGTGGAATAAACCAAGAAAGTAGGTAAAAATGCGATATCCACAGACGAAGTTAGGTAAGTATTTTGTGGGTACTAAATGGCGAGCCGATATCTGATATTAGCTAGCAAAAGGTTCTAGAAATAATTATATAACTGAGTTTCGCGGCTCAAGTTAATAAAAACGTATTAGGTTAGAAAGTTGTATAGAAGTGAAGTGAAGTGTGTTATGTGTTGTCTGAAAGTTGTGTTGTTGTGTTGTTGTTGTTGTTGTATAGTAGGTATGTACCTACATTTACATTTTCCTCCCGGAATGTTAGCGAGCAAAGTCGGGGTAAACAGCCCACCTAGCCAGCTGCCGCGGCTGCACATCGTTAGCTCCACAAGTTTTACCAACAGAATACTTTATGAGTTTGATTCCGTATGTAAAAATTCAGCAGAGCTGTTTTTAAAATATTTATGTGTGTTTGGACTGCGAGAAAGCTGGTTTCAGCGTATTTGTAGGAAAAACACGTTTTGTACTCTACTATAAAGTTTTTAGCTATGTTCAGTGTACAAACAGTTGTTAAATAGCGTTCGCAAACGTAGTCTTTAATTATTTACTACCCACAACATTTTCAATAACTGAAAGTGACGGAAACACAAACCGAAGTAATAAAAACATCTAGTTTTATTGATTTAATTTTCCATGTCCACTTCTGCGATATTCTATATCGCGCGATGAATGCTGCAATGCAGTAAATGGCCGTCTATACAAAAACAATACGAATGCAAAGGTTCGACCGGAAAGGGGATTTCATTAAATCTTCTGTGGTGGGCGCCATTTTATCCCTGTGCTCGAAAAGATCATTTTCACCGACCGATATTTTTCTGCAGACAACAATAGTCAATGGCATTGTCGTATCGTCGCAATCCCATTAGCTGTTGATGATTACATATAAGGCACCTACACATGCATTAATTTTTTCCTAAGCATAGTGTTTATTGAGGACGGAATGGTATCAAATAATTATGAAAGAGAGTGACCATCTCTGCTCTAGAAAATTGCAATTGCATTGGTATAGCACTGACTATGTAACAGAACCAGGGGTGGATCCAGGATTTCATTTGGGGGGGGGGGGGGGGGGGGGCATTCTGACAAGTTTCGAAGGAATCAAATCGAAAAATTGAGTCGAATGTATGGAATTGCTAGGTGTATGGCCCCCATGGCCCCCCCTGGATCCGCCAATGAACAGAACTTACTGAACTGAAATAATAACGAATAGGTACTTATCAGCAGGCCTAGCACGGGCCGTGGATAAATTGTCTTTCCACCGTTTTTATCCACGCCTAGACGCGACAAAGCTAGAATATAGATACGTTTGTCTCTTTCCTGCGGGATAAAAACAATGGATAGACAATTTATCCGCGGCCCTTGCTAGGCCTACTGCTGTGTCACATAAGAAATGTATTTTTGTGGAAATAAAATTTATTATTATTATATTATTAAAAGCAGAATTAACAGATAGATAGAAACTTTATTGTGTACACCAGAAATAAAAACTACAAACAGATAGAAAACACTCAAGAGGTAGTGCCACATGTGGCGGCCTTATCGTTAAAAGCGATATCTTTCAAGCAACCATTGTATGGAAAGAATTTACTTAATAGGATAGACGGACGATGCTAAAACACTTTTATTGATAGATAACATTAAATAAATACTAAGTACAAAATAATGTAAATATAAGTATTTATAATCTTTAATGAAAATGTTACGTAGGTTCCTCATTTTATAGGAAACTTGTCTGTATTTAAGATCATCTCTTAAAGCATGGCAAAGTTTGCGGCAAAGAGCCGTCGCACTCCACAGAGCACTGATTAGTGGTTAGCCAGAACGGACCGCAGCAAAAATATTCAATATTCGCTGCCAATACACTGTCCGAGGGAGAGTGGTGGAAGGGGCAGAGGGGGTGCGTTCCTACCCCCGGCCGGTCCATTAAACCCCCTCGCTGCGTTTATTCGCTGGAATAGTGTGCAATAAAACGCGAGCAGCGACCGGCCACTGGCCGCAGCAAAAAAATACAACCTAAATTATTATTCTTCTGGACTACTGGATAGATACCCTGTATAGAATGCGCTTTAACGAACGCACTGATAAAAAAATTGTTAAGCATTTTGGCGCGGCTGTGGAGTTGGATTTTATAAATTTATTAATACTTTAGAGGGTTTTCGAAACTAATAGGATTTGCCTAGTATTTTAGGTACGAACCTACTTCGCACCCAATTAAATTTTACTACGGTATTTTATTGTATAACTATTACTAACCACGTTTCTTATAAAAAAAATATTACCTACGAAGCTGAAATTTAACAGAGGTACCTGCCTAAATTCCAAAAGGCGCAGAGGTCAGCTAAGAAAGGAGTTTGCTAAAAGGCTGTAGTACAATAAAGACTATTCTGATTCTGATTAAGGAAGGCAAAGGGGTTGAAAGTGTAAGTGTAAAGTCGCGGGCAATAGCCAATGTAATATAAATGTTAAAAGACATGTCGAAAAGCTGGCAAGGTGTTGGTCAAATGCAAACCTATTAGGGGTCCAATAAAAAAAAGTTTAATGGCAGTAGAAATAGGAACCACTGCACGAAATTCGCATTCGCCAAATAGAGGTTCGTAAAACGCTCCGCAATCTTGACGTGAACAATGCCAACGGCCCGGATGGTATTCCAGCTATAGGTATAGTCTGAACACATGTGTGCCTTAGCTGTCTTCTATACACTGACACGCCTCTTTCGTCTTTTATTTGAGACAGGTCAAGTGCTGGAGTCGTGGAAGCTTGCAAACGTTCATACAACCTGTGCCCAAAAAAGGCAGTTGCGCCGACCCTGCCAACTACAGGCTAATCTCGGTCACGTCCATGCTCTGTAAAACTATGGAACGTGTCCTCAACAACAGGATCCTGTCAGGCTAACATGTGCGCCGCGACAAAATTTTGTCGCGGTACGCACGTTAGCCCAGCTGGTGGATCTGGAAACTCATGATCTCCTCAGTGACCGGCAATACGGATTCCGCCGAAACCGGTCTGCTGGGGATCTTCTATAGCGTACGCCATCAAATCTATAGTGAGGCCCTCGAGATAGATGGGGAAGCCGATCACCACCCGACCTACTATTAGATTATGGTGATCTAGTAGTTGCCTGGTGATAATGTTAGTGTGATAAATGTCAAAATGTTTATCGAATTACCCAGGCGTTGTTCATCGCTCAATAATTACGACGTACTTATGCATACTTACTCGATATCTGCTGGCCTCCTACTGTCTTATGTGCCCGTACTAAGCCAGTCAATGAACAGAAAGTCCTTCTAAAGAGATCGCGGCGTGGCACGGAGTAAGAGTAGCGAACGGCGTTTTAGTGCAGTCCAACTTCATATTATGATCCGACTCTAAAATTTGATGTGACTTATATTATTATTACTCACAGATCTGTGTATATCTGTGTTATTACTAGCTGACCCATAGCTGACCCGACAGACGTTGTCCTGTCTTAGAACTGTCAAACGCACGATGTTAAAATGCTACGTCGAAAAGTGTTTTCAATAATTCGTTGCGTAAGAATCTTCTACAAAGTATTAGAAAACTAACAAAAAAAGATGAATGAAATCGGTAAATACGTTCTCAAGTTGGCAACTCTCTCTCAAGGCATGACCAAGGTAAATAGAGATTTATTTTTATATTTATATAGATTATTACTGCACCTAAGAGTCTAGGTGGAGCATGGGCCTGCACCCATTGATTGACATTATTTTTATTTGATATGCGTTTAATGTGTTTAAATTTTTGTAATCTTTTCTTTCTTTTTATATGGACTTTGTCTGAAATAAATGTTTTTTTTGTGACATTTTCCGTGGAGGAAATATCTAAAATATTTTTAGTTTAATTTGTGAATTTCTATTGACGGCTTATAAGAGTAGTAAACTATAATAATTAAATCAGGTGAATAATTAAATCACATAAATACTTATCCAAAAACCAGTTAAAAGACCACAACGTCGATTATGCGAAGGTTTTCGACTATAGCATTAGATAGGTATAGATAGCATACGGCAGTGTATGAATATTTACGTATGTAAATTATTTTTGTTTAATTAGATAGATACCTAGATAAAAACACTTTATTGTGTACACCAGAAATAATAATTAGAAACAGACAGAAAACACTTACAAGCTAGTGCGCTACAAGTGGCGACATTCACGTTAATAAGCTAATAAAAATATATACAATAGTATATAGGTATTGTAATTCGAAATAGCTATATTAATATATTATTAATTAAATTTATTATTTATTTAGTACCTAATGAAAACTGCTGAATAAAATAAAAATTACTAATATGTATAATTTTATAACAGTATGTAGTGTGTAGTA
This sequence comes from Agriopis aurantiaria, assembly GCA_914767915.1. Taxonomy (NCBI): domain Eukaryota; kingdom Metazoa; phylum Arthropoda; class Insecta; order Lepidoptera; family Geometridae; genus Agriopis; species Agriopis aurantiaria. The sequence continues at coordinate 7,119,981 of OU612000.1, read as the reverse complement.
GGTAGGTATATAAATAAATAAAAATATAGGTATAAAAATTAAATAAATAATTAATTATGGATAACCCACAAATGTATTTTATTTATATAAAAATGTCAATTAATACATATTATTAATATTACATAATTAATACGTCAGAAATTAACAAACTACTTAATTCTAATTATAATATAAACTAATCTAGTCAAACAGCTCGCCCCGGATCGTTCCTGGTGCAAAAGTGCCCATAACACTGGCAGCATTCCCACGCTGAATGGCAATGGCCAATCTTTGCACCAGAAACGAGCCAGAGCGGGAGTCGCCACCGTTATCTCGTATTCTGCGGCCAACTTCAATAATTAATTTAAATAATAATATATTAACTTAGCTATTTCTAATGGGTATCTGAGAGTGAAGCCTATATCACATTACTGTTAACGATTAGTACTATGCCAACGAATTCGCAAAAGCCAATTTCGTTTTTCTCTAAACTCGACCGTAGCGTCAGTTCGATTCGTTGAAAAAATTCACGTAGCGCGTTCGTCCGCTTCTCACAGTTGTGTTGTGGTGCGAGTCGCTGTGTGGTAGATATAGGTATCTATAGGTACATCGATACATTCGGATCCACTATAATTAAACTTAAGTGGCGTTGGACATTTGGCAAAATGTGGTAATGGAAAATGGAGTAGGTCTCTGAAGGAATAGAGGCCAAGCGAGGTTAAGCGTAGAACCGTAGAAGCGTAGCGATGGCGAAATTACATAATAAGCAACATTACTGAAAGTGAAACGCAGAGACGAGATTGGTGCTAATCAGGGAAGATTGGCTAAAGAGAGAGCAGGCTGTACCGGTGACGTATTATTCGACTCAGCGTTTTGCTTAGAGATCACATACGCTCTACCATTATCTGTGTTAGTCTCCTCTGCATGGTTACGCTCAGAAGAATAAGTAAGGTGTTATAAGAGACCAAAGTTGGACAAAGCTGGCCCGCAGTAGGTTAAATGCACCAAAGATCTTGTATATACCCATGATATACCCTAATAACTTCCTTGAAATGCACAGACTAGATGCGTTGATGACAAGGGCTTCAAAACTGACATCGTCCTGTTCACAGGTCCTGTTTTAAATAGGTAATTTAGCCATAGGTCCAACTTCTTTGGTATATTATTTTCTCTTGAGATGATTTTGGCGTCAGACGTCTTGTGCATTTGCCAGTGTCAAGCATTGAAATAGTTTTGGCGCCAACGTGAAAAAAAACATATAAATAAATAAAATAAATAAATATTTGGGACATTTTGCACACACGGTCATCTGACCCCAAACTAAGCAAAGCTTGTGATATGGCTGCCAGAGACTGATATACATACATATATAGTTTTTTAAATACATACTTAAATAGATATTAACAACCAGATATAGAACAAACACAAATGTTCATCACACAAATGTTTGTCCTACGTGGGAATCGAACCCACGCCCTCAGGCTCAGAAGGTAGGTTCACTACCAACTGGACCAACGGGCTATCAATATATCACCACCTCATTTTATTATTTTCCTAAACTTGTGTTAAAGTGTAATAATGGTGGATTATTGTTTATTGCCTAAGTGATCGTGAAGTGTGGAAAGTGATATAACGACAAAATTCTCGCCATTCGTTCTCTATAAAGGCATCTATTGGAATGAAAAGAGATACAGACAATATTTTCACTCGACTTCAAAATAGGAGGTTCTCAACTCGAGTGCATTTTTGTGTCACATCCACACATCGCATTTCAATGTTTTTTTTTTAAATCGAATAGGTTACATATTAAGGAAAGTCCCCGGAGTCCCATTTAAGTATGAGGAAAATATTTCACCTCTAAAGGTGGAAAATTAGGAGATGAATTCCGATTATTGCAATCAATAAACGACTTAACTTCTTTAGTAATATTTTGTGAGTAGGTATACTGGTACCATGAGGATAATTCATAACGGCCATTAAACAGGTAACAATTTAAAATAATTTTGCGGCATTCACTCATTAATGCGGCCCACTGACACAGCGAAACGAAACAGTTGGTAATGTTTCTGCTAAATAGGTAAGCTTGCATTGCTTCGACTAAAATAAAATTAATGGACGGGCCCAAACCATTGAAATTGTTCAGTGAAAACGAGTCAAAACCGTCGGACATATACTTCAACACCTAATTATAAAAATGTACAGTATATTTGTTACAAAAAATAGATCCCGGTTTTATTTGTGTATTTACACTTCGGGAAAGCATATGAATGCATAATTTTGTCAGATGTATCGTTATCGCGTAATAATAGACACGTGTTGCAGTTCCTACGGCTAGAGACCGACTGAAACGAAATGAGACCTGGCGCTCATTTTGTTATCTTCAAAAATGCGCTTCTACTGGGCCTATCCATTCATTTTATTTTGGTCGAAGTTGCATTGGATATTCTGTTGTCCTTGTGTCCAGTGTGGAATTCTGAGTCTGTCCTATCTGATCTGACGCGATTGCTTAACTTTTTCAGTTAAAAAAGAAACACGCAAATTGGTGGTGGACGTGATGGTGGTGGTGGTGGCGTAATCGTTGTAGGTACCTACATACATAAAAATAGAAGGTCCGAGTTGAGAACCTTCCTCTTTTTTCGAAGTAGGATAAAATAAATATTTATTGTAATAACATTGATGTAGTATTTGAAACTGTCATTGTGTAATAATAACATACGAACTTTTACGATTTAATCTGACTTTACTTTAATAAGATTGGCAGGTGTCAAATGTCTACTTTAGGCAAAACATGATACCAAGTGACTAATTAATTTGACGTAATTTTTCTATGGTTTAAATAACCTATTGTGTGATGAGATGAGATTTTTAAATGTGTGAATGATTTACTCGTGTTTTTTGCAAATAAATTATCTTCAAGTCGTAAGTAGGTATTAAGTAAATATTATTAAAAATTTGATACTACTTGTAGGTTTCAAAATAATCCAAGCTGATCTCTTGGCTTCTAATTTTAACTTTTGCCCTTATACAACAAAAATTCGGTATCAGCCTACTAATTAATTTTTACTGTGTCCGTAATTTTACGTTACCAAGTCAAATTAAAACAGTGAGAATTTAATTAACGTGGTAATGGGTCCTCTTGGAAAAATCGCGGTGCTTTCTAGTGGGGCCTGCCTCTGACTTAATCCTTATAGACGGAATTAATGCGCAGAATAGACGTAAAGTCCCATTAGGATTATAAATGGAAAAATTATATTTCCTGTACGTGAAAGGAAAGGAGAATATACGAGGAATCCAAGAGCATATGATAGGATAGGATATGCATAGGATATGTTCGAGTGTTCTGTTATGATTATTTTTCAGTGAACGTTGTACCTACCCTTGTTATATCTACGTTCAATAAAAATATCTAGCGATGTGATTATTACATGCAATCTATGCTGATACTGCGACCATAGACTGATGTTTAGCTGTAACTGAGGCGTCATAACAAGGCTAAATTACCCTATTTCGCTGAACATTTGCTACATTTTAGGACGCTATTTAGTTTCGTACCTAATTGTAAGTAGTTTCGTACCTAATTGTAAGTGATTAATAAACTACAAACGCTCTAAGTTTTTTAGCTCTAACCATTGATGTAAGTAAATAGGGGGAAGATACGGGACGAACTTCTTGACGTGGACCGCACAATATAGGCTCCGGGGCACAATCCACTTCAGTCACAATCGAACTGGCGTTTTGTTAGCACGTGAATTACTTGTCAAAATTGTGTGAAATAAAACAGCAAAAATTACTTCCTGCGTTTTCACAAGGTGCACCAACAGTTCGAATACAAAAAACAAGTTTCACGGCATTACATTTCTCCCGTAAATACTTAAAAACAATTAACTTAATTTTCTTTACATGTCACTTATATGGTCTGGTGTAGTGTCTAATGGAGCGGTGAAGTTGACGTTTACAGTGTACACGTCAACGTCGCCGCTGACTCGAGCCGAAACAGAGCCAATTCCCTTTTTAAAACAGTCATTGGCTCTAACAGCTGCAATGACATAGTAAAATGTCGTTGTGGCTGTTAAAAGTAAGCTACAAGCTTACGTTCAAAAACCCAGCAAAAGAACAAAATTACAAAATACAAATAATTTATCTTGTAAAATAGAACATATACAGGGTCAAAGGTAACTAACGCATAACATCTTAAGGGTGACTTTGGTACATCAAGACTAACATCTTTTGTTCTTCAAGTTTTCAAAATAGGTAAAAATAAAAAACAGCTGTGTCATACATTTTGTCAGGAGTGAATTATTTTTTTGTATGGAACACAACTGTTTTTTTGATGTATCAAAGTCGCCGCCCTTAAGAGCCTTTAAGTTAGTTACCTTTGACCTTGTATAAATACTAAGTAAAAAATATGCTGTACTAGCCATAAAACTAGGTTTAAGCACTTGTATATCTGGATGTTATGGTTCCCGTAGATGGTAAATACTAGAAAAAATATGCTCAACATTAATTTACGGGTTTCATGCAGCTTTTTACAATCTATTGAAAAAAGCTAGATGCAAAAGCTAAAAAAAAATACCGAGTATAACGTACCTATAGCTTTATTTTTAATGTTTTAAATCTAAACCAACAGCAAGGAATCTCTACTGATCCATTAAAAGCAGAACTTCAGGATCGTAAACGCAAATTCTAGGTTAGTTTAACCTCTCATGTATTCGCTATTTGTCAATCTCAGAGTTATTCAACAAGTCCCATTTCGATTCAGTTGTCGCAAACACGTAATCTATTCGCGCTATCTCCGCATCGGACAGGTCCGAAGATTACGAAGCAGAAATATTAAACTTCCCCAAGAATGAGGTGTCGCGAGCCCTGTCGTGTCGGTGTCGGCTCGGTGGATCCCAGGGGAAATGAAATTGCAAAATATGTCCCTGAGATGGAGAGAACGTGTCGCAGACAGACCGTCTAGCTAGCTTGTATTAGGTGGATTCTATTACGCGACGGAATTACTTTGTTGAGTTAACGGGATTTTTTAATCTAGTCTTGTCTTACCTAGGTATAAGGTTTAAACTAGTTAATTTACATTAACGCTTAATTTTAAAAGCGTTAAAATTAATTTCATAACTAAGAAAATCATAATTGAAGTTTTTATCTAAAGTCAAAAGCTTCAATTATGTGAATAAGATCTGGTTCTTGATATTATCTAAGTTTTGTAAAGATATTCAGAACTAAAAAACTCGTGTTACAGTTAAATTACATCAAATATTTTTTTATTAAAAGACTACATTTATTTGTATAGATGTTTTGCCCAGCGAGAACAATATACTATACAATAGTTTGATTTTGAATTTGCTGTTTGCACGGTCTATAACGGACATTGCGCTTTAAATCACCCCGACCACCTGATCTGTTAGCACCGTAACAAAAATAAAGGTATTTCAGGTGTACGATCCCAGCCACCCGATGCGTGGTTCACGTACGGAATTTATTAGCCTCTCTAATAAAACAGAACACATTTTCTGCATTCTGTTGTAACGTGCTTGAGTAGGAAGGAGGAAGCGTAATCACAGTGTTTGCTCGCGTACCTCGGGGCATCGCATTACGTGCTTCGTGGTTAAGGAGAAACTTCTGTTGTTTCTTATTGGTTGTTGCTTTTATTATATCTGAAAGATGAATTACCTCAGTGCCTTAAGACGAAAGTCTTCGACCAGTGTGTGTTACCAGTGATGACATACGGCACTGAAACGTGGTCTCTCACTATGGGCCTCATAAGCAAGCTCAAAGTCGCACAACGAGCTATGGAGAGGGCTATGCTCGGGGTTTCTCTACGAGATCGAATCCGAAATGAGGAGATCCGTAGACGAACGAAAGTCACCGACATAGCCCACCGGATTAGTAAGTTGAAATGGCAGTGGGCAGGGCACATATCACGCAGAACAGATGGCCGATGGGGCCGAAAGGTTCTGGAATGGAGACCACGGACTGGTAAGCGCAGCGTAGGACGTCCACCCACAAGATGGACAGACGACCTAAAAGAGACCGCAGGGAAACGCTGGATGCAGGCCGCTTCCAACCGGCCCTTTTGGAGATCGATGGGGGAGGCCTATGTCCAGCAGTGGACGTCCTACGGCTGAAATGATGATGATGATGATGAAAGATGAATTCTGGATCACGAATAAAATGATTGATCGAACGAACCGGAGGGCTCAGTGTTTATGAGAACTGATTGGCGTTTGTATGTATGTTTTTTTTAATAAGCAACTCTGACACCTAGATCCGTGACTTTTGTTATACTTACTTATCTACAATTTTGTTAACTTAAACGAATTTAGTCGCGGGCATCCAGTGGATGTAAAAAGGCAGGCTGTCGTTCAGTGGGGAGGTATATATTCAGTAGTGACGTCTTCTGGCTGATGATTATGAAACGAATTTACTTTAGCTATAGGTACATAGTACGGGGAGAGGAAAGTTATTTAGTTCTTAATCCAAATGTAAGTATGTTTGTGAGTTTGTATGTTTATTATATTTATTTTGCTTTAACCCTGACTACGATGGAGCATGCTTGCCTAGAAAAAATGGCCACTATTTAAAGACATGAATATAACTGGATTAACTGGACAGATTAACATGTAAAATACAGAGTTAATTCTCTATGGAGTGACCTTGGTAAGTAGGTACCAACGTACCAGAGATATATGACACACCAAATGCGAGTCTGTATTCCATATGAATAGCAAACTGTGTTACAAGTCAACCGTGAAGGGGTTCCCTCGCAAGCACTCCTTATAAATATTTGATGAACTCGGTAAAGATGGAAAACTCACGGTCGCCAACAATCAATTTGCATAACACACAAAAATAGAGATTTATCTGTAATTTTACCACATTTAAACCGTTTTCGGGCGAGGAAATTTGGTTTTGAAGCGTTTGGCAAACAATTTATCTCAATAAGTCATTTCACTTACCCACGGGCGGGTGGTGCTCGTGAATAAGGTGTGGATTATTGGAGCGCCCCCTAGCGGCGGGCTTGAGCGCGATATTTTCGCCTTTGGGTCCGTACTCCGTATCGAAAATACATTTCAGTAACTAAAGTGGATTTGAAAAATAGACGTTCTATTTGCTGAGCTGAGAGCTTTTTACAATTTCGTTCGGCACCAACGTCTTACAGGTCTTCAAATGGGTTTGAAGTGAATATGATACATCAAACAAGCGAGCACTTGTTTCAGAATTCTATATAATACTAGCTGCGCCCCGCGGTTTCACCCGCGTAGTGATGAAAAATAATAATGATGATGATGAAAAGTATGCCTATGCCGCTCTCTGGCTCTTGAGCTATACCCATGCAAAAAATCAGGTCGATCCGTTGTTCCGTTGCAGCATGAAAGAGGAACAAACATCCATACATCCATACATCTATATTATTACTATTACTATTTTATCTATATTTCCAACAGTAGGTTCATCATAATCTCTATACCTAATTTAAAAAGAAACACGCAGTCAAATTCATAACGTCCTCCTTTTTGATGTCGGTTAAAACCCACTATATGGTATATTTTATTTATTGTATACGAGCTTTCTAAATTGGTCTCTGATATTACACACGAGAAAATGGAAAGAAAACAGAAGCAATAAAAACCCAATAGTAACAGTGTATCGGCAAATTGGAAACTGGATTTTGGCACAGAATAAATAATAGCATCTACAAGTCTATTATAGTAGTAGTTAAAGTAAAGGTTTATGACAAATTTGACAATAATTTTATTTAGGGTGGGTTGCATCATGTTACTTTAGCTTTAACAAACATCGACATTTCAGTTAAAGTACCGGTTAGGCAAAAATTTAGTTGCACCATCTGACAATTGTTAAATGACGTCATAACTTTAGCTGTTAACCGTAACTGCCCACGATTCGCTATTGTTTATTTTAAATATCTGTCAGATGCATAAAATATAATTCCACCTATGCATCTGGAGTAAATAAGGTCTCATTTGACTTGCAACCCTGGTAACTTTAACTATGATAAGGAATACGCTGGTGCAACGCATTTTGCAGTAACTGCTAAAGTCAGCGTTATTGTTATTGTCAAATTTGTCATAAATCTTAACTTTGACAACTACTTGGTGCAACCAAGCCTTAATTTTTAAGTAAATATAAAACCTACCTACCTACCTACTTAATTAATGGTAGCAAATTAAAAAAAAATCGTATCTAACAGTAACGCTGACTTTAGCAGTTAGGTACTGTGAAATGCGTTGCACCAGCGTATTCACTAGCATAGTTAAAGTTGCCAGGGTTGCAAGTCAAATGAGACCTTATTTACCCCAGATGCTAGCTGGAATTATATTTAATGCATCTGACAGATATTTAACATTAACAATAGGGAAGCGTGGGCAGTTACTGTTAACAGTTAAAGTTATGACGTTAGGTGTAACGATTTTTTGCCTAACCGGTAGGTAGGTACTTTATCTGAAATGTCGATATTTATGCTAAAGTAAGATGGTGTAACCCACCCTTAAATTTCCAATTTCTCGTTGAACGACGTCAGAATATTTAGAAAAGTAAATCTTCAATATAAAAGCAACTTTTGTTTGCGTAAGAAACAGAATATTTTGTTGCAATCGCGTTAATGGTTTTGCCTTATCATTCCTTCTCCGTCATTCACGTCGGGCATCTTGAATTATTCAGAGAGCACTGAGTAATATAATGGAAATGTCTGGAACTTTTCGTAATTTTTTTGTATTTTTTTTTTTTACTTCGGACTAGGCTAACGTTTGATTGCGATCTCGCCTGATGGAAAGTGACGAGATGGTCGAAGATGGAGCAAGTTTGCCCAGTAATAACCTATTAACCCTAGACTTGAACGCTCCAAGATTGTAATTCCAGCGGAAACACAGACAGGGGCAAGGCGTTCCATTGTTTTGCTGTTCTAATTAAGAAAGAGGAGTCAGTCTTGGGCGAAATATTCGTAGGCTGTAAAATTCCAGTTATATTGTATACTGTATCTGGCTAGCTGGTAAGCCGCTGATGTGGTGCCAGCCGATAGAGCCACTTGGCTGAATTCCAAACAATATGGCGCATTTCAAAAAACCCGGGGCATCCTTTATGAGGCTCATTTCGTAAATGCATGTTACTTAATTGCGTTTATATTGTAACCAAGTTGCGTTACGCCACATTTTGGACGGGAAATACGGATTGGTTTTCTCTGAGATCAGACAATCAAGGGAGATATGCCTTAGTATAATTATCGTTCATCTTCAAATGTCGCCGTGTTTTACTCACATTTTCACTACGTTTATATTGTAACCAGGTTGCGTTACGCCACATTTTGGACGGGAAATACGGATTGGTTTTCTCTCAGATCAGACAACCAAGGTAGATATGGTTTAGTACAATTATCGTTCATCTTCAAAATAACGTCTCCGTATTTTATTAACTTTTTCACTATAACGCTAAGCCGCTTAACGCAAAAACTATAAGTATGGCACACTCACTCATTTTTCACTCACACTAAGAAAATTGGAATGACACCAATGAACTAACTAATGAGCCACATGCAAAAAAGGGCGGCAAGTCCGTCTGCTGGGTGAGTTCGACTAAAGACATCTAGTCTGAATTAGGCCTGAACATCTCTCACCCGCCACGCCACCTTACCATATCTGCCTTCTTTGTCTGATCTGAGGGCTTACCTACGCTATAGCGTAGGGTAAGCCAACATATCTACACTCATTTGTTTGAGAATGACACTAATATTATAAAGTGGTATAGTGTATAATTTTGTGTTTGTAGGTGGTAATGTCTAGAACTGCTGAAATGATTCTGGACAAAAAACTCCGAATGAAAGCTACGCTATCATTAATCGAGACAGGCTAGGTATGTTTTGCTTGAAACATGGCTGATGCCGCGGTCAATAACTTGTACCTATATATTACAAAGAAATAAAGTTTGTGGAGAAGGTTTAGTTAATCTCAGGAACTATTCAGAAATGATTCTGAAAAAAAAATTGCTGTTATCAACTAACAACAAAAAGCTATCACTTTAGGAGATATAAAAAAAATAAGCTATGTTTACTATGTTAGCAATATCGTGGGCAAAAGTTAGTCTAACCACGCTTTGGCAAAACCACTTTACACAACCATAATTTCATGCACAATGGTAGGCGATACGATACGATTATACAACAAGTGAAAAAAAGGGAATTTAATTCTAGGGTCTAAGTTGGCTCCCGAAAGCTGCAAAGGATTCTAGAGAAGAATCCTGAATGAAGCGAGGGATACAAGGACCAATATTAATATATATTTTTCACGATTTATGTAAGTACTCTACTTTTTACCATTGACTGCGAGAAAATAAATAGTAAAGTATTTATATTTCCAGTGATAAACAACCAAAATAACAGAAATCAAAAATGGGCGGGACATTTTTTTCTTAATTTAAATTGGATAACTTAATATAAGATTTAGGATGTAGCAAAAAAAAATTGGAAGTTGTGACTCGCCAACCCTTAACCTATTGTAACAGTAATAAGAAACCCTAACTTACCTAATAACTTACTAACTAATAGTTAATAATAACCTAAACTAAGATACTAATAATAATAATGCGAATAGAATGATATAAAGAATTATAATGGTGTAGTATATTAATATGGCCAAGTGATCGTTTAGTTAGGAACCCTTCGTTGTGCTCGCTGTAACCCTGGAAAAGAGGCTGGGTGTTACCTAGCTTAGAACTACCTACTTCTACAATACAATGTTGTTCAATTACCTAACCTTTAATCAACCTAAGTAATGCTACCTAGTCAATAGAGCTGCTATATTTTAACCTATTCTGAAGACATTCAAAACTAGATTTCTTAATACATAAATAAATGTGTACATCGTTGATAATAGATAAGCTAGGAAGTAATTAAATTCTATGTTATTTTGAAATCACAGCAAGTGTAGATTATTTTGAGTATTTAGTGTAACTATTATGACAGTATAGAAAAGTTTGAATCCTAAAGATATACAGTGTAATTTTACTTAGGACTTTTGGATAATGACTTTATATATATAATTCCCTGAAACCAAGTGGCTAGCTTTGAAGCTAGGTCACAGGCCCCGCACTCCGCCTGGAACTATGTGGCTCATTCCTATTTGACTGGGCACCACTCTACCACATTTCAGGGGGAGAACTATTATAATTAAAGGGACGAGAGGTCTCTACCTAAACTATGTGTGTGAAGTCAGTCATATCGGATTGTCTTTGGTCCCTGTGCTAATCTGTCTGGTGTGGAGTCAGACAGTTGTTTTCTTGCGAGGTTCCACAGGACTTCACATCTGTAAAATCCTACGGATCCTCTATAGGTACAAATAGATATGTATATAAATAAATAAAGTATTCCTAAACTTAAAACTATCCTACTTTAGCGAATATATGCTAAGTGGTTTCCTTAGCTAGGGTAATGAGAACCCTATATGTAAATAAATAGAAATATTATCCTTTAGACAGCTGCAACGCCTCCAGATGACATCTTCCTTGAATTATAGTACCTACATACTATCAGTTATGTGAGAAAAGATGTATTTGTTTTAAATATATGTGAATTAAAGGTCATTCTAGGTACTGCTTCCAAGTCTAGCATCGACTAAAGAATTCTTAGACAGACTTCGTCAATAAGTTTGAAACATGCAACTTTATGTACAATTTTCTAGTAAATAAAATCTATGTCGAAGGTTGTCATATCTCCCAGGTTCAGTAGAGATGTAATGACTATGCTTTGCATTACTATTTGCTAGGCTCAATAGACGTATTTACAGAAAATCAGGCTTCTTTCGCCAACTGAATTATTATCAGGTTTTCAATGACTAAATTTTCAGTCTGTCATGATTCGATTAGTAACACCAGTCCAATTCACCAGTACCTAAACTGAATCACATTCCATCACAAATTACTACTTTGCAACGCGAGTATTTCCTTAATTATTATAAGAAACAAAACAGAATCAGGCTTTACCAAAACCTGAAACCGCAGACTAATGAATGACCAATATTAGGTGGGCTGTCAGTTGACATTTGACTTTGAATAAAGGTGAGAGCTTTCACCATAGACTCTAATTGAAAGAGAGGGTCTAAAATTCCATTGACTTTATTTATAGGATAATACCCATTTAGTCAAAATCTTTTACTTATTTATAAGATAAACTTGTGTCAGTCACTTGTTAGGTAGTTCTACCTTTATATTCAAGAGACTCCACTAGAGATAATTCAATTGACTTTAAATTACCAATTATTCAATAATGTGAAATATTATGAGTTAAAACTTTGAAACCCAACAAGATCATTCAATAATCTACTTTGAACACCTTATTTGACTGGATCCGACTCCAATGGAGTTATTACCGGAACAAGCTGAAAAGGTAAAAATCCCTACTAATTGGCCCTATGTCTCGCTGATCTGATAATTTCTCATACTTTGAAAATATTAGATCGACGAGATCTCCCTATTTCCTACACCTTTGATTCCCTAAATCTATTCTAAAGCTGCACCAAAGTTGAACTAAGGACTCGCGGGTCCTATATTTAACTAAGCACTCTAACCCCCACCTGACACAGAGTTTATTGGAAGATAGGTTATCCAATGTGCAAAACTCTTCTAAACTAGCTGAAGCCTACATGGGTGACTAGTCCAACTATCCTGAAGTCCACTACCTATCAACCCTACGGGAGTCTGTTTCAACAGGCCGAAGCCTAGGGCGTACCTTTAACACAAGGATCCACCCCTGGGGACTGAAACGGAACATCCACCTAACGTACAAGACAGTTTACATGGAGTCTGAGGTCCGGTCATCGGTGTACTATACAGATTCACCGGTTCCGCCAAGGAGCAACTTTGCGTTTGCAAAGACCTAGAGAGCCTCCGATGACCGTATTCCAAAAACCATGCACCCTGGTGACTTATTGATCCCACATTTAAGGGGTAAAATCAACCTTGGAGCGTCACAAAATTCCAAGTCCTGACTATCGGGAAAGACGGAGATGACCAGCCCCTAATGTGGTCACGTAGTTAGGTCCCGGGGCTGGCCATTCCTCATACCATGATGAGGTAGAATACCATAGTCCAATATTTAATTTAAGTTTACTTTACACTCTACTATTACAGTTAGAAAAACTTGAATACGCTCAAAAACTTAACGCCAGACACGACCAATATAACATGGAATTGTCCCTGACGCCAAGATGAGCTGAGATAATTTCACAACACAATTTGAAACTATCTAAAACACTGCCAACTTTATTGAATTATATATTCAGTCGGGCAGAGTTTCTGCGTAATTAATCAAACAAATATATTGGACGAGGATCGGGGCAGAGCTAAGTGTGTCAGTACCTTCTCGTGAGAGGTCTCACAACAAAAGAACCCCGCTCCGCCTCTTTCCTCTCCTTATATAGCTTTGCCGTTAACAGGTAGAACCATTATAACGGTTGTTTTGGATATAACCATCATTTCAGTAATGCCCGTTATTTTGATAAGAACGGTCCTTTTGGATCATTGTTTGTGTTTAAACCCACAGACATACATCCAAGTAGACGCCACAAATCGTCCCACCTTGCGTGTCATATTTCCAATATAATTACGTTCAAGGATCGTATCCAGGTTCAACCAATACCAGCCTGTCCGACCTGTGCTGCAATTACACGTCAGTTTGAAACGAATTTGAGTATTTTTTACAGCCCCGTGTTGCAAATATAAAAGTTATAAAGTTGTTCAACAAGATATTTCTTTTCTCACTTTAGGTACGAAATTACGCCACACTTAGTTTCCATACAGTTTGACCCCCTGCGAAGCCTTCCCCTAATTAGGTCTGTGGTAAAACTTACAACATTTACTTACTTTTTCCGATACAACTGTTTTTTCATATTATTTTGGAATGAACTGTTATGACAGCTAATTTTGTTTTTGCCGTAACATCTGAAATGTTTTACTTTTACAGTTAAAACAGTTCTTTTGCATCAATTTGGAAAGCTCCGTTGTAACAACTATTTTTGCTATTGCCGTAATAACTGAAATGATTCTCTTTTTCAGTTAGAACAGTTCCTTCGCATCAATTTGGAAAGCTCTGTTATAACACCCATTCTTGTTATTGCCGCAATAACTGAAATGATTCACTTTCTCAGTTAGAACAGTTCTTTCGCATCATTTTGGAAAGCTCCGTTATAACAACTATTTTTGCTATTGCCGCAATAACTGAAATGATTCTCTTTTTCAGTTAGAACAGTTCTTTCGCATCAATTTGGAAAGCTCCGTTATAACAACTATTTTTTGTCATTGCCGCAATAACTGAAATGATTCTCTTTTTTTTTCCTCAGTTAGAACAGTTCTTTCGCATCAATTTGGAAAGCTCCGTTATAACAACTATTTTGGTTATTGCCGCAATAACTGAAATGATTCTCTTTTTCTCAGTTAGAACAGTTCTTTCGCATCAATTTGGAAAGCTCCGTTATAACAACTATTTTGGTTATTGCCGCAATAACTGAAATGATCCTCTTTTTCTCAGTTAGAACAGTTCTTTCGCATCAATTTGGAAAGCTCCGTTATAACAACTATTTTTGTTATTGCCGTAATAACTGAAATGATTCTCTTTTTCTCAGTTAGAACAGTTCTTTCGCATCAATTTGGAAAGCTCCGTTATAACAACTATTTTTGTTATTGCCGTAATAACTGAAATGATTCTCTTTTTCAGTTAGAACAGTTCCTTCGCATCAATTTGGAAAGCTCTGTTATAACACCCATTCTTGTTATTGCCGCAATAACTGAAATGATTCACTTTCTCAGTTAGAACAGTTCTTTCGCATCATTTTGGAAAGCTCCGTTATAACAACTATTTTTGTTATTGCCGTAATAACTGAAATGATTCTCTTTTTCTCAGTTAGAACAGTTCTTTCGCATCAATTTGGAAAGCTCCGTTATAACAACTATTTTGGTTATTGCCGTAATAACTGAAATGATCCTCTTTTTCTCAGAACAGTTCTTTCGCATCATTTTGGAAAGCTCCGTTATAACAACTATTTTTGTCATTGCCGCAATAACTGAAATGATTCTCTTTTTCAGTTAGAACAGTTCTCTCGCATCAATTTAGAAAGATTTGACTTCCCGCCATTTTGTTATGTCATAATTCCACCGATCATTATTCTTTCAATGTCTCTTGTGTGTTTAGTGAATCAAAACATCTTTTAAATGAATTTAACTTCTATTTTTCCTGGACTAAACTTTTCTTCGTGACCAAAATCCCTGATAAAAATCCAGTTCTAAGTTCTCCAGCGTCGAACAGTGCGTGAAACTACAAAGAAATTGTAAACATGATGAAACTTTAAGGCTATCAAATCACTTTGTCAACACCAAATGTGGGCTAAATAAGCTTCAGAACTTTCTTCTGCTCCTGCCGATCAAGGTAAGAAAGTCTTCTCTTCCATACAATCTGATTTATTTGCAGTTTTTCCATACATTTGAAATCTAGTTTGTTGTTGTAAAAGTCCCATATTTCACAACAGAATTGAATCAGTTTCATTCAGAAATCCTTCCAACACATCCGAGAATCTATTGATAAGAGTCTACTTCTTGTGTTTCCATGCTAACGCACTTGTAAATTCTTTAAGCTTAGCATGTAACAAAGGTACAAAATGCTTAACTTTGACCCTTTTATTGGTTAAATCTTTTATGCAAAAGCTTGGTTCAGACAACTTGTATTTCCTTCAATTCTAACACCAACTTCTCTTAATTTTCAGACAGCTCGTGTGTCCTTCACTGCTCCAGGGAAACGTCAACTTGATGTCTTCATCTCAAGACTTGTTACAAAGACCAGAACTAAGTGGGTGTTGTACATTTGGTTCTCCGGACAGGTCATACCTATACCAGGAATACCTTCTTTGAATGGATAGTGATAATTTAATGTAGACAGTAAGCTCAGCTGTTTATAAGGTAACCTTTATTCTAAATACAATTCTATCAGTATTTTGTAGTGTTATTCATTGATACAAACCAAATATACAAAAAAGGTTAATCTTTCCTCCATTTATCTACTAGGATAAACTATGAGACAATATTCAACTAAAAGGGCAAGGTTAAACATAATGTTTCTTCAATATTTTACTTGTTATAAACAATTAGACAACTTAACCAGTATTAAGTCTCAGTTTCAATTAAGTACTTCAGTAATAACCTAAAGTTTAATGTTAAAATATTTGTGAATGTTAACGTAGACATTCTGACTCGTTACAGCGCCCCCAAAAATTTGCATAGATTATAAATTCTTAATCGGAGTAAATTTTTCAAATCTTATTTCAAAGTTCACCAATATTCTCTGTTCATTTAACTCTATTTGCAAGTGCAAAATTAAATTCTTCAAAATCTATGTTTCAACAATATAATTATGTGTATACGAATGTGTGTGTTTCCCTATCACAATATGTATAAGTATTTTTAAACCAACGTAAAAATAACCGCCAAAAACGTCAGACTCTAAGCTTGTTAGCATATTAACTATAAAGAAAATTGCCCCATTTCCAGGATCTCTATCCTCTGCAAGAAAAATTTGTTTGTGGGACAAATTCATTCCTAGCGAAACCACGTAAATTCCCTTTCCTTTGCGAATATCTTCTCACCCGCTGAAAAGCAAAGTTTACGCACTCCTTCCAAATTCAAGTAAACCCAATGCAAAAGAAGAAAAATTCCGTATAGCTTCCTATACCCCACTTAGAGTCTAATGCCAGAGACTAATTATTGAAATGCTGGTGTCTGTTGAGTGTATTAGTTCATCTGTTCCTACCTTGTAGAGTAAGGACCCTTTCGAAATCAACATTCGTTGATGGATGTACATAAAACTACTCCTAACACCAAATCCTCTTTCGAAAAGATCAAATTGTAGTTGTGTTTGCTAAAACCCAGATTCCGAAAAACTGTGTCAAATTTAAATAATGATAATCACCTTAAATCCCTTAATAAGAAGCTACTCTCACATAAAATCATTCAAATTCATTCAAAATTCATTCTATCATTTCAATATTTAAATTTACGGATGAATCCATTCATCTCTTGTGCTGCAAAAGATTCGCTGCCTCGCTCGCTGATTTAAAATGTAAGCATTATCTGTAAAAATTTGACACAAAACATTTTGCACATTCCACCCTCATTATTTTAAAAATAAAGCCCCTTATCAAATTAACAGGACCCCAAAGTCTCTAAAGGATCCGCTCCCATTCACAAAATTTACTTTTTTTTTTTTTTCGCTAAACAAGTTATCAAAACCGACCAATAATATTATCATTATAATAATTTGACCCTAAATTTTCCGTCCTCACAATAATTCAATTCAATAATTATCATAATAATTAAAAGTTAAAATATCGTCTCACATTCATCCAGTTAACAAATATACGCAAAATTTCTAACAATAACATCGCAAAGATTTTTCTTTAATGGGATTAAATCATCAAAATTTTAAAATTATCAAAGTGAATTGGACACCAGATACAATCACTACATCGTCTAGATAAGTTGACTAAACATGGGAAGTGTATACACTAAACCAAGAGTATCTTCGCGATAATTTAATGTAGTACGATGATTTAGACACAAATTACAAGTATCACATTGTTGGAATAATTAAGTTAAGCATGATAAGTTAAACACAAATACAAATATCAATTCATCAAAATAATTACTAAAATATTACTTCCCAAACCTTACATTTCTTAATTATAAAATGGTAAAAATGCGTACATAGATATTTTTGAATATTTACATGTAAACACGAGGTATTAGGTTAAACATTATACAAAAGGAACTAACACATAATATAACATAACGCATAACATAACACACCATCATTTAATTTTGTTAAAATTTAAATTGAACCTAAAAGTATAACCCTAAGTGTTAACCTTAAAATTTAGCCCACTCTATTGAATGTGCCATTTAGTTACAAGAAATTTTACATCTGTATGTATTTTAAGAAAACTAACAATAAGTTAATATTTACCAAATCAAAGAAGTCACAAAGTATCCTAATGTCTAATTAAATTGTGATACTAAAATACAATAATTTATTATTATATATTTTTTTTTTATTCATTTTTTTTTTTTTTGTCGCCCCCCTATCTATAATAATCTGAAACCCATTTAGAGAGAACTAGTTTCACCTTACGGTTCTAACTGTGGGGTGATAAAAATATGATGATGATGATTATAAAAGATCGCAGCCCATTTCACTTCTTATACCATCAGATATCCGCCAGTGAAAACCACATCAATCTCGGTCCAGCCGTTCCGGAACACATAGTGAACATACATACATAGTCTTTAACAACATACAAAACAAATTACTGCCAAATTGCATTAGGATACCTCCGCTAAAATAATCAACCCCCTTTATCTTATACCAATACAATCCCAATTTAGTTTATTTTAGGTAGTTCACACTGTATAGCAATTAGTTTGACCGTCTTCTACCTTTTCAAAATGTAATATTAAGTTCACTCTGTATAAAAATCGTATTTTTTATTTTTGTTTATTTATTTCAAATTAGCACTGCACAAAACGATTTACACTAATGACATTTTTAAAAAACACAAAATCTTAACGAATGTCACAAGATTACCTACAATAAACAAAATAATAATAATTAAAGAGATTAAATACATTCAGTCAGAAAATAGTGAATAATAGTGATAATAGTAATGAACAGTTTCAACCTTTCCAATATGTAATACCTAGTTCAGCCTGTATAGAAAGTCGTATTAACATTATCTACATTTTCAAAATTATATTTTGTTCACCCTGTATTGAAAATTGTTCAACTGTTCAAAATGAAAATAAAAATCATAATAAGTATGTGTCTACAATTTTCCATGAAAACCTCAACCTAATGTATCACCTCATAGTTATGTAAATAAACAGATATCTATCTAAAATCACAACATACATATTATAGTCAATATATTCCTACAGGATTGACAACTTAGCAAATAAATTCTAAGTTTAGTTTTGTAATATTTAAATAAAACGCATAAAAAGATACAAAATTTCTAACATCGCCGAGATGCGAACTGACGAACTTAAGCTTTTCTGTCTGTCGTCCTGCGACTAGATCAATGGTCATTATCTAGATGTCGCCAACTTAGTTAATATACAATAAGGCCAACCAATATGTCTACACTTTTATTTCTTTATTATTATTATTTTTATTAATTATCCTACACTATGTTTATGAAAATTCAATTAAATCGGATCATTACTTAATGTTGCGCAAGTACAACAGAACATAACAGTACACACTATAATAATTGCGTTTAATTTATTATAACATTTCCTACCTTCGACGTAATTAGAGTATTTTAATAACAAAAGAACGATACAAGTATATACTTATTCATACCAACTTCATATGTAAATAAATAATATGCAATAATGACAATTAAATCTTTTCTTTTTAGTGGGCATATTAATGCATTTATGTAATTCTAATATTTTCACCTAACCCTCTTCTTTAATGTTGGTAATGTCGCCTATAAAGAAAATTACAAATATTTGGAGTCGTATGAATTTATCTACACCTAATACAAACTACGCCGATCGCCATCTACCAGTATTGTTCCTGAAAAACCCACCAAGATTTCTAATATTTTATAACGTCAACTTATTAATATTGCAACATGAAAATCAAATAATATACCTAATGTTTTAAATTTCCGTGTTAATTTTGAATTTACTTACCTACAATATCATACTTAATCAATTTTATAAATCTACCAATAACAAAACTAGTTGAATAACGTATGCATTTACAATTGCAAAATAATCTGGATTACAGTTGCCAAATTTAAAACAAAATTAAAAAGCATTGACATCTATCGCTTATTCTAGAAAAGTAAACGTCAAAACCTTAAACTATTTTGTGACTATTGATACACCAATATATTCGAATACACAGCTCTTTAGATTTTTGTGGCTATGGCTATATGGGAACATAGTTCTTCAGTCAGAAAAATTACAATAAAGTATTATTTTTCCTATTTTTTTTTTTCTATGGTTACACAGTTCTTCATATCGAAATAATAAAGTGTTCACAAGTTACATTACAAAAATACAACCTAAACATCTAAAGTTTTCCTATCTTTATTTAAAATGGACTAAAGAGTTAAAATATCTTATGAATCCACAGAAATGTAAAGTTTTATGTACTAAAATGAGTAGCCGTCATTTTTCAACTAATCTAACATGTAGCATTAAGAATGTATTTCCTTTTTTATTTTATGTTATTAATACTTTATCGTAATTATAATCTATCGTTAGCATAATTTTAAATAAAGTCTCTACGCAATTTTTCAATACAAATATTTAATCACAAAATTAACAATGAATAAAAGATATTTCGTTCGTAACCAAAGTAATATTTTTTGAAACTCAAACCTGGCAACCCTACTCAACCTAAATTATATAGTCTGTGATTCATTAAGAAATTTAAGAAACAAAATGCTTTGTTTTTGTTTATAATAATAAGTAGTGTAAACAATACAAGTTTTCCGGTCACAAGTACATCAAATTGTCCCCTGTAATATGAAGACATTGCCCCAACTGAGTGCGCCAACTGTTCCGAAAACCTTTGCTCTGCTCCGAATATTATTCAACCAACTTAATCACCTGGAATTTAATTTCGTATCTAAAACGTAAAAGTTTCTAACAACTGATGTGAAAGTATACCTGTGATCCCTGTGAAGCTCCAACGTCATATCTAGAAGAAAATCCGTCCTTCGTGCCTGACAAACATCTGAAAAACCAATACCCGACTACGTTCTCGTTGAACTTGAATAATTACCTACTCACTTATGTCCGTCTGCATTGCTACACACCACAACACCGAAATGTACCTGGAAACAACCTAATGAAACTACGCTTTGTAAGAGAAGTGAATAGATAAATACCTTTTCACCGTGTAATATTAACGGAGTATGAAAACCCTAACAGTACGCAAATCCGCGCTACAGCTTGAACAACCTAGAATCCAGAAAACAACTCCGTGTCGAAAAGGAATCATTTCTGCATACGTCTGAAACTTTTTGAAAGAATGACCTATGTTAAAGAACTGAGCCCAGATCAGGCAAACAAAGAGACATGGCAAGGTAGCCGCGACGCATCAGGCCTGACCTTTTCACAAATAACTTTACTATTTTCTTATGTGTAATAATTAGTTAGCTCATTAATTGTTCGTTACTTAAGTTTTTGCTAAACAGACTAACTGTATGGCTAACCGTCAGTGAAAACGGAGACATTTGAACATAAATTACAACTACACCAAGGCATATCTGATTTGTTTATCCGATCCGAGGTATGAAGCCACCAACCGCATCTATATACAAACCCTTCCAATTACATTAACTTAGTTCAGTTTGTCAAAGTACATTAAGTAAGATTATAAGTGGGTTTTAATAGATAAATTAAGTTGTGTTGTTTGTGTTCCAAAATTGACTATGAATTGTACAATAAACGTGTGTGTGTTAACTAATAAAAATATTTATTATCTGCAATGTTAGTGTAATTTCCTATTGTTTTTTTTCATTTATTTATTTACCTTATTTACACCCTTTAGCCTCTTTCGCATCGGTCTCACGACAACAATTTGTCCAAAAACTATGCGTTTTTGGACTCTATCTAATTAAAATAATTAGATTAATTAATTACATACTAAGTTTAAAAAAACAATTATTTATTTTCGTAATTCATACTTCCCGCTTTTTCTGATATGACAAATGAAACATCATGACATAATCGTGATTTGGAATTCTCTTTTTTTTTTTTCTTCTCTGGGCACGACCAAGTCTCAAGGCCATACCACTTTTGAAATGTTTCTAACGAAATTGTGTATTAATTGTCTGTGGTAGTTATCGAGTGTTATTTGGTATACAGATAATCGACTATGAACTAATTCACAAAGTCGTTCGATTAAATATATTTTCTCAGTACATCAAAATAATTTTAATATTTTAAACATCTTTACCTATGATTGATTATAAAGTCAAGTATTAGTGAGAGATGATTTGACAATTTGATTACATCATTTAATTCTATTTGTAGTACAAGCTCTCTTACTTTTATTCTAAGCTAAGCTAAGGCTTACCTATGTTATGAAACAAAACTAATTCTACATTTTGAATTGATTTTAATTTTATTTACAAAATACTTGTAACCAAATTCCCCAGATGTCTGTCGAATCATCGTCACAGCTTTATAAATACGAGCAGTATGACCTTATGACCCCAGCCTGCTCAAGAAAGGCGAAAATCATAAAAACATAATTACAACCAATGTCAATTATCTATCAATCTGTGTTTATTTTCTTCGCTCGTTGATTTATTTGCAAATAAAACAAAAGAATTTAAGATTAAACCTCATTATTGCAATACAAGAATACCTTATGAAAATTCAAATCCTACGCGAACAGTATGTTACCAAGTTTATTGAATCAAGATCTAACAGGAACAAATGACAACTCAAAAGGTACGTGTTTATTTTGATATTTATAACATTAATTTACTCATAGATCAAACAAACTAGAGAGATATGCGGTAAGATGACACTAAATTCAAACACTCCATTTCAAATCTACCTTAATATCTTTTAGTCACACCCAGTGCCTTCGTGTTTGTGAAAGTGCATAACATAAACGTACTTACAAATCTTGCGTCAACCTGTTTAGTAAAATAATAGAGACATCTAAACTCGAACTTTAATTGAACTAAAACATATCTCCTTTGTTTCCTTGATCTGAGATTTCACCCTAGAACTTCTGTTACAAGTTTTGTTTGAGGTTAAGAAAATCACAAAACTAGAATTATTAGATATAAGTAATAGGTCGTAGTAGTCTAGTAGTAACTAGTAATAGGTCTTTGTGTGTTTATATAAGTTCATTGTATGAAAACATTTACAATTAGGAGTCTTTTGTAATTGAAATTCTAACAATTAATAATCAATTTTTTTTTTTATTAAATAGTTTTCTAACTCAAAATTTTGTTCTTTCCAGAGATTCCCGGCTACTTTACTATGATCCTGGCTACAATCATCGCTGTCAAGTTCAGAACTAGTGCTATACCTACTCTAAAGACATGTTACACTAGATAGTTACTCTCAAAAGTTTAATTTTGAAATATTAGTTAGTTAAAGTTTATAAAAGCTAAAATAAAGTGTTTGTAATGTGTATGTGTGAAAAATTGCCTCTACAGATATGTACCTAACACCCAGAATGATTATAAATTAAAGCGTGAGTATTATTAGTGTTTGAATCATTTGACTGTCTGATCAGAGCCTAACCTCCTAACAAGGTTGTGTGGAAATTTATAATGTGTAAAGAACTAAACCCCTTGTATTTACATATTATAATATGTTTGCAACGCCTCTTAAACAACCTCAATTTACATCCTGGTTCACGGCATAAACATTTGTGACTCGCCAACCCTTAACCTATTGTAACAGTAATAAGAAACCCTAACTTACCTAATAACTTACTAACTAATAGTTAATAATAACCTAAACTAAGATACTAATAATAATAATGCGAATAGAATGATATAAAGAATTATAATGGTGTAGTATATTAATATGGCCAAGTGATCGTTTAGTTAGGAACCCTTCGTTGTGCTCGCTGTAACCCTGGAAAAGAGGCTGGGTGTTACCTAGCTTAGAACTACCTACTTCTACAATACAATGTTGTTCAATTACCTAACCTTTAATCAACCTAAGTAATGCTACCTAGTCAATAGAGCTGCTATATTTTAACCTATTCTGAAGACATTCAAAACTAGATTTCTTAATACATAAATAAATGTGTACATCGTTGATAATAGATAAGCTAGGAAGTAATTAAATTCTATGTTATTTTGAAATCACAGCAAGTGTAGATTATTTTGAGTATTTAGTGTAACTATTATGACAGTATAGAAAAGTTTGAATCCTAAAGATATACAGTGTAATTTTACTTAGGACTTTTGGATAATGACTTTATATATATAATTCCCTGAAACCAAGTGGCTAGCTTTGAAGCTAGGTCACAGGCCCCGCACTCCGCCTGGAACTATGTGGCTCATTCCTATTTGACTGGGCACCACTCTACCACATTTCAGGGGGAGAACTATTATAATTAAAGGGACGAGAGGTCTCTACCTAAACTATGTGTGTGAAGTCAGTCATATCGGATTGTCTTTGGTCCCTGTGCTAATCTGTCTGGTGTGGAGTCAGACAGTTGTTTTCTTGCGAGGTTCCACAGGACTTCACATCTGTAAAATCCTACGGATCCTCTATAGGTACAAATAGATATGTATATAAATAAATAAAGTATTCCTAAACTTAAAACTATCCTACTTTAGCGAATATATGCTAAGTGGTTTCCTTAGCTAGGGTAATGAGAACCCTATATGTAAATAAATAGAAATATTATCCTTTAGACAGCTGCAACGCCTCCAGATGACATCTTCCTTGAATTATAGTACCTACATACTATCAGTTATGTGAGAAAAGATGTATTTGTTTTAAATATATGTGAATTAAAGGTCATTCTAGGTACTGCTTCCAAGTCTAGCATCGACTAAAGAATTCTTAGACAGACTTCGTCAATAAGTTTGAAACATGCAACTTTATGTACAATTTTCTAGTAAATAAAATCTATGTCGAAGGTTGTCATATCTCCCAGGTTCAGTAGAGATGTAATGACTATGCTTTGCATTACTATTTGCTAGGCTCAATAGACGTATTTACAGAAAATCAGGCTTCTTTCGCCAACTGAATTATTATCAGGTTTTCAATGACTAAATTTTCAGTCTGTCATGATTCGATTAGTAACACCAGTCCAATTCACCAGTACCTAAACTGAATCACATTCCATCACAAATTACTACTTTGCAACGCGAGTATTTCCTTAATTATTATAAGAAACAAAACAGAATCAGGCTTTACCAAAACCTGAAACCGCAGACTAATGAATGACCAATATTAGGTGGGCTGTCAGTTGACATTTGACTTTGAATAAAGGTGAGAGCTTTCACCATAGACTCTAATTGAAAGAGAGGGTCTAAAATTCCATTGACTTTATTTATAGGATAATACCCATTTAGTCAAAATCTTTTACTTATTTATAAGATAAACTTGTGTCAGTCACTTGTTAGGTAGTTCTACCTTTATATTCAAGAGACTCCACTAGAGATAATTCAATTGACTTTAAATTACCAATTATTCAATAATGTGAAATATTATGAGTTAAAACTTTGAAACCCAACAAGATCATTCAATAATCTACTTTGAACACCTTATTTGACTGGATCCGACTCCAATGGAGTTATTACCGGAACAAGCTGAAAAGGTAAAAATCCCTACTAATTGGCCCTATGTCTCGCTGATCTGATAATTTCTCATACTTTGAAAATATTAGATCGACGAGATCTCCCTATTTCCTACACCTTTGATTCCCTAAATCTATTCTAAAGCTGCACCAAAGTTGAACTAAGGACTCGCGGGTCCTATATTTAACTAAGCACTCTAACCCCCACCTGACACAGAGTTTATTGGAAGATAGGTTATCCAATGTGCAAAACTCTTCTAAACTAGCTGAAGCCTACATGGGTGACTAGTCCAACTATCCTGAAGTCCACTACCTATCAACCCTACGGGAGTCTGTTTCAACAGGCCGAAGCCTAGGGCGTACCTTTAACACAAGGATCCACCCCTGGGGACTGAAACGGAACATCCACCTAACGTACAAGACAGTTTACATGGAGTCTGAGGTCCGGTCATCGGTGTACTATACAGATTCACCGGTTCCGCCAAGGAGCAACTTTGCGTTTGCAAAGACCTAGAGAGCCTCCGATGACCGTATTCCAAAAACCATGCACCCTGGTGACTTATTGATCCCACATTTAAGGGGTAAAATCAACCTTGGAGCGTCACAAAATTCCAAGTCCTGACTATCGGGAAAGACGGAGATGACCAGCCCCTAATGTGGTCACGTAGTTAGGTCCCGGGGCTGGCCATTCCTCATACCATGATGAGGTAGAATACCATAGTCCAATATTTAATTTAAGTTTACTTTACACTCTACTATTACAGTTAGAAAAACTTGAATACGCTCAAAAACTTAACGCCAGACACGACCAATATAACATGGAATTGTCCCTGACGCCAAGATGAGCTGAGATAATTTCACAACACAATTTGAAACTATCTAAAACACTGCCAACTTTATTGAATTATATATTCAGTCGGGCAGAGTTTCTGCGTAATTAATCAAACAAATATATTGGACGAGGATCGGGGCAGAGCTAAGTGTGTCAGTACCTTCTCGTGAGAGGTCTCACAACAAAAGAACCCCGCTCCGCCTCTTTCCTCTCCTTATATAGCTTTGCCGTTAACAGGTAGAACCATTATAACGGTTGTTTTGGATATAACCATCATTTCAGTAATGCCCGTTATTTTGATAAGAACGGTCCTTTTGGATCATTGTTTGTGTTTAAACCCACAGACATACATCCAAGTAGACGCCACAAATCGTCCCACCTTGCGTGTCATATTTCCAATATAATTACGTTCAAGGATCGTATCCAGGTTCAACCAATACCAGCCTGTCCGACCTGTGCTGCAATTACACGTCAGTTTGAAACGAATTTGAGTATTTTTTTACAGCCCCGTGTTGCAAATATAAAAGTTATAAAGTTGTTCAACAAGATATTTCTTTTCTCACTTTAGGTACGAAATTACGCCACACTTAGTTTCCATACAGTTTGACCCCCTGCGAAGCCTTCCCCTAATTAGGTCTGTGGTAAAACTTACAACATTTACTTACTTTTTCCGATACAACTGTTTTTTCATATTATTTTGGAATGAACTGTTATGACAGCTAATTTTGTTTTTGCCGTAACATCTGAAATGTTTTACTTTTACAGTTAAAACAGTTCTTTTGCATCAATTTGGAAAGCTCCGTTGTAACAACTATTTTTGCTATTGCCGTAATAACTGAAATGATTCTCTTTTTCAGTTAGAACAGTTCCTTCGCATCAATTTGGAAAGCTCTGTTATAACACCCATTCTTGTTATTGCCGCAATAACTGAAATGATTCACTTTCTCAGTTAGAACAGTTCTTTCGCATCATTTTGGAAAGCTCCGTTATAACAACTATTTTTGCTATTGCCGCAATAACTGAAATGATTCTCTTTTTCAGTTAGAACAGTTCTTTCGCATCAATTTGGAAAGCTCCGTTATAACAACTATTTTTTGTCATTGCCGCAATAACTGAAATGATTCTCTTTTTTTTTCCTCAGTTAGAACAGTTCTTTCGCATCAATTTGGAAAGCTCCGTTATAACAACTATTTTGGTTATTGCCGCAATAACTGAAATGATTCTCTTTTTCTCAGTTAGAACAGTTCTTTCGCATCAATTTGGAAAGCTCCGTTATAACAACTATTTTGGTTATTGCCGCAATAACTGAAATGATCCTCTTTTTCTCAGTTAGAACAGTTCTTTCGCATCAATTTGGAAAGCTCCGTTATAACAACTATTTTTGTTATTGCCGTAATAACTGAAATGATTCTCTTTTTCTCAGTTAGAACAGTTCTTTCGCATCAATTTGGAAAGCTCCGTTATAACAACTATTTTTGTTATTGCCGTAATAACTGAAATGATTCTCTTTTTCAGTTAGAACAGTTCCTTCGCATCAATTTGGAAAGCTCTGTTATAACACCCATTCTTGTTATTGCCGCAATAACTGAAATGATTCACTTTCTCAGTTAGAACAGTTCTTTCGCATCATTTTGGAAAGCTCCGTTATAACAACTATTTTTGTTATTGCCGTAATAACTGAAATGATTCTCTTTTTCTCAGTTAGAACAGTTCTTTCGCATCAATTTGGAAAGCTCCGTTATAACAACTATTTTGGTTATTGCCGTAATAACTGAAATGATCCTCTTTTTCTCAGAACAGTTCTTTCGCATCATTTTGGAAAGCTCCGTTATAACAACTATTTTTGTCATTGCCGCAATAACTGAAATGATTCTCTTTTTCAGTTAGAACAGTTCTCTCGCATCAATTTAGAAAGATTTGACTTCCCGCCATTTTGTTATGTCATAATTCCACCGATCATTATTCTTTCAATGTCTCTTGTGTGTTTAGTGAATCAAAACATCTTTTAAATGAATTTAACTTCTATTTTTCCTGGACTAAACTTTTCTTCGTGACCAAAATCCCTGATAAAAATCCAGTTCTAAGTTCTCCAGCGTCGAACAGTGCGTGAAACTACAAAGAAATTGTAAACATGATGAAACTTTAAGGCTATCAAATCACTTTGTCAACACCAAATGTGGGCTAAATAAGCTTCAGAACTTTCTTCTGCTCCTGCCGATCAAGGTAAGAAAGTCTTCTCTTCCATACAATCTGATTTATTTGCAGTTTTTCCATACATTTGAAATCTAGTTTGTTGTTGTAAAAGTCCCATATTTCACAACAGAATTGAATCAGTTTCATTCAGAAATCCTTCCAACACATCCGAGAATCTATTGATAAGAGTCTACTTCTTGTGTTTCCATGCTAACGCACTTGTAAATTCTTTAAGCTTAGCATGTAACAAAGGTACAAAATGCTTAACTTTGACCCTTTTATTGGTTAAATCTTTTATGCAAAAGCTTGGTTCAGACAACTTGTATTTCCTTCAATTCTAACACCAACTTCTCTTAATTTTCAGACAGCTCGTGTGTCCTTCACTGCTCCAGGGAAACGTCAACTTGATGTCTTCATCTCAAGACTTGTTACAAAGACCAGAACTAAGTGGGTGTTGTACATTTGGTTCTCCGGACAGGTCATACCTATACCAGGAATACCTTCTTTGAATGGATAGTGATAATTTAATGTAGACAGTAAGCTCAGCTGTTTATAAGGTAACCTTTATTCTAAATACAATTCTATCAGTATTTTGTAGTGTTATTCATTGATACAAACCAAATATACAAAAAAGGTTAATCTTTCCTCCATTTATCTACTAGGATAAACTATGAGACAATATTCAACTAAAAGGGCAAGGTTAAACATAATGTTTCTTCAATATTTTACTTGTTATAAACAATTAGACAACTTAACCAGTATTAAGTCTCAGTTTCAATTAAGTACTTCAGTAATAACCTAAAGTTTAATGTTAAAATATTTGTGAATGTTAACGTAGACATTCTGACTCGTTACAAAGTCTTTGAGCTCAATGGAATAACTCCTTTCAGCCAGCCAGTAGCAATATCTACAGGACGTTTTATTTATTTTTTGTACATATTTCGTATAATTAGTGCTTGTTCAAATTCAAAATGTTTTAATTCGTCATCGATAACAGTGACTAAAACAGAGTTTTATTCACTGTTATCGATGAATTAAAAGCCATTTTACAAGTGGCAATGGTAAAACAAATTTTTAAGCGTGTCATGACATCTACAATTTCTTTTTTCGGTTTGTGAGTGACTTGTTTGCAGAATTATTTTCAATATTGCCTTATGTCGGTAAGTTTAACAAAGCCGGTGAAATAGGAATAAGTTTATTCAGCGACGCGAAATTGAAATCTCAGGTGGTAGACTTACGCGTCTGGTGGTACAACCAGTCTTTATAGACCTCCGTCGTCGTTGATATTGTAAGTGTTTTGAAATGAAGTTATAGTATTTTAACAAGTTTAATTTATTCTCTTTAAACCCCCGATAAAAGAGATGATAATATTCAACGGCTGCTTAAAATTTTCTTCAATTATTATAGCTAAAAACAAACCCCGATATATGAGCTTATAAAGTTCAAAGGGCTGCTGCATTTTTTTAAAATTATCATAGCTAAAACAATTTCGATCAAGTTCACCTTCAAAACAAAACAAAAAAACTCATTCAAAATTGGTTGAGCCGTTTGGGAGCTACGATGCCACCGACAGACACACAGTCACACAGATACACATATACAGTCATGTGCAGCCACACAGATACATAGACCGTCATCAGCATCATTTCAGCCGTAAGACGTCCACTCCTGGACATAGGTCTCCCCCATCGATCTCCAAAAGGGCCGGTGGGGAGGAAGGGGGGCAAATGGTGTGATACACAGACACAAAGGCACACAACCACACATACACGTACACACAGACACATGCAGACACACAGAAACACAGGCATACAGAAACACAGGCACGTGAAGACACACAGCCAAATACACACAGACACACAAATACTCAGATACTCATATAAACAAACACACAGATACACATATTAAACTTATAACACCCATTGTTTGCGTCGGGCGTTAAAAAGACAAGAGGGGTCCCAAGTAAAGTGGATAGGTATCACCTTCGGTTTGTATTCTGCAGGCAGGTTTCCACGAGGCAAGCGATCTGATGTGATTTGGCGGAGGTGCTATAGTAAATATTTTTTCTCTAATTTGGCTCTAAATAGTTTATTACTGCAGCGGTCTTTATCAGAAGCATTTATATTCAAGCCTCTTTGCACATTGAAATATTGTACTACGAAAATTTAGGAGAAACAAAAATTCTCCATACCTATATGACATACCAAAGTACTTACAATTACGAGGGCTTAATAGTTTATTTTCGTACAGAAAATGTATTTACAAGCAAATTTTCAAAACAATTATTGCATACAGTTTAATATTGTACAGTAGTAAGTACCTACAATAGTTATAGGCATTCTATTAAAATAGAAATATTTATGTCCAAATATGGCACAGAAATCTGAAGAATGGTACGAATAACCAAATCATCAATTTGATTTGTAGAGTTCCGAGAATTTCGATACTTCTAAAGAACAAAACGTATTTTACTAGGTACAGAATTCCAATGCACCCAGTAAAATAAGGTATAAGGTAAGGTATACGACATGTGTAGAGGTAATAAAAGCGGCGATGTGCCGATAGTATCGTGAGACGAAATTCGCAGGGACCAGCACAAATAAGATTTGTACGCGTGCAATAGGTATATCCTTATTCCCTATACTGGGATGTATTTACTTTGTAGTACGATACGACTTATTGATAGATAGATAGAAACTATTGTGTACACCAGAAATAAAAATTACAAACAGATAGAAAACACTTACGAGCTAGTAAGTGGCGGCCTTATCGCTAAAAGCGATCTCTTTTAGGCAACCATTAAAAAACTGTTATATTTTATTAATTATGTTATATTTATCTACTCTGAATTTTTGGTAAAATGTGTAGATACGTACCTATATCCTACATTGTACTTAACTTAATTTTATTGTGCGAACCGCTTACATGTGAAATGCGTTGCCATATTTAAGACAACCATGCATATGCCTTTTATAACATTCGGAAGGTGTGTTAGCGTAAATATCGGCGATGATATTGTCCGCGAAGACGGGCACGATTTTGCCAACGTTCGCTGACTGGTCTGTCTGTGTCAGTATGTTTTATGGTTTCACTATGTATCGGAGGATGTTGATATATAGCATCTTCGGATATTGGGGCTCGGGACTGGCTGTGGATTTGACGCACCCCACAACCCGAGCGATAACTTATTACGATGTACAGGATTATACTAATATGTATTCTGTGGTACAGCTTAGGAATAGCTTTGCAAATTGTTTCATTTCCAAAATTATCATTGTTTTTCTGGTAAGGATAATTAATTATTGTACCTAGTTACATTGTAATGCTCTTATATAAGCAGGTACTTGATAGTGTTATCTACATTATATCTATTACCGTTATGTAGGTACCTACGCACATAAGTTAATTTTTAGGGTTCCGTACCCAAAGGGTGTAAACGGGACCCTATACTAAGCCAACGCTGTATGCCTGTCTTATCTTTTTAATTTTTCGAACCATAATAGATAGCCAGTTGCAATTTTCACAGGATAAGTAATGATACGACGGGGAATAATAAAGTCAAAAAGTTTAAAAAATATGGAGGCCCCATTCAAAAAAACGTATTTTTATATTAGCTCTAATGTAAAAACGGTAATACGTACAAGCGTTAAACTTAGCACGATTATGGTATTAAATAGTGGCCAAGTGAGAGTCTGTGATAAATTTCTGTTTACCACTAAGTTATGCAACGTCGGGCGCGGTCGGTATGATGGGTGACCGCCTTGGCGTGTTGTCTTTTTGTACTACTTTTTGTATTTTGTGGTGGTATAGAACCGTCGTGCACGAGCTCGACTCGAACTTGGCCGGTTAGATAAACGGGCAAGTGCACGCACAAAATACAAGGCAACTGACAATAAATACATGCCTAAACCACGTGCGCTATTATAAAAAAAACAGGTGAATTACCCGTAGACCGTTGAAGGTCTAAGGACAATCCAAATATTGTCACTACTAGTTTGCAGCATACCCAGCATTCTTGTGGCATTACCACGCTGAATGGCAATACTTACAATCCAGCCACTGAGAGAATCCATCTGACAGCTGCAATAACATTGTTAAAGTCTATATGAAAACATTTTCTTATAATATTTTGCTGTAGTGTATCGGCTACCAGCTACAATCTTACGTTCAAAAACCTAGAAAAAGTAATCAGAATTAAGGCAAGATTTTTCCCAATTTTGAGCATCGCTTATTAACAGATGACCCTAAGGCTTAATATATTGTATTAAAGTCGCATTTAGTGGAGCAAAACCATGGCGTTTACACACAGTCGTGCGTTTCCCTACGTCTATTTTTGAGGTTTGACTTTTATTTTTCGAAAAGTATTTGTTAAATGTACCTTTGCGATTTCCTCCATAATTATGAAATCTGTATATTAAGATAACGTAGGCATCATTTAATAAATAGGTATTTGAATGAATCCAAAAGAACAGGGAGAGAAGTGCAAATTAGTGTTACTTTCATAATTTTTTCTATCGAGCGAAATATCCTTAATCGTGTTTTGGTTTTTAGGGTTTCCCAGATAAAACATGAAATTTTGATGTAAAACCATTTTTTTAATTTTAAGCAAACCGTGTAAGTTGACACACCTAAAATATAATGACCAAAATTTATATTTAAGCTAACCGTAGAACGGTAATCAAACTAGAATGACCAAAATTCCTAAAAGTCGGAAAAGAGGGCTTTAACTGTTTTCGTTCAACTTTTTACAATATTTCACAAGCCGCGCTTTAGATTGATTAAGTTGTTATTGTTAATATGTAGGTATGGCAGAATGATTAAATTCAATTTGACGGCGAATTTAAACCCCATAAACACTCAAATAAACCACTACATTGCCTTTACTTTTTAAAAGCAATATTGCGGAAACGGACCGTCCAACTAATAGGCATGCTGTTATTGCAATATTAATATATAAATCCTAGGCGTATGCAACGGCTAACTTAGCAAGAAAATAAAAGGCGCCATGGCCGCAAGCAGTAAAAGATTTATTTACGCTTAGAAACTCATTTGCCGACGTCCGAAATAAAAAGCAACTCAACAGCTTGAAAAATATTATTTCTGTGAGCGTGGGCGAGGGCGGGCGGCGCGTATCGTAATGTCGTCTAATGTGCGCGCATAAAAAACCCTCGGCCGCGAATTCTCCTCGAATAGACTAAATTTTATGCAAATTTCCTTTATGATCTTTCGGCATTTGACGCGTATTAACGCGACAAGGACATTCGACAGTTTTATCTTTTGGAACGCGACCGAGTCTGCTTTTCAACAACTGTTCAAATTTATATTTTTAAAATATTGCATATACACTACATGGAATGTTACTAATAGATACATGACTTTAATTTTCTTTACACAGACCAATATTAAAGGAAATAAAACACGAACAGCTAATTTCGGCGCCAATGTGACAAAATCATGTTTTTTCATTTTCATAAACTTGTTGAAGCGTGGTATTTTACGTGTAATAAATGTGGATTATCTATTATTTAGTGAACCGGAAGCAGCTAGTGTAATCACACTAATACTATAAATGCGAAAGTGTTTCTTTGTTGGTTTGTTAGTTTGTTGGTTTGTTTGGTCCTCTTTCACTCAGCAACAGAGGAACGGATCGACTTGATTTTTGGCATGGGTATATACTGTTCATACAGTACTGCTGTACTGTATGCGGGTGACTAGTTCAAGAGTCGGAGAGTGACATATATATGCTACTTTTCATCATCAACATTTTTCAACACTACGCGGGTGAAACCGCGGGCCGCAGCTAGTTTGTAATAAATGTGTTTAAAGAAGTCTGAAGCTAAAACAAAAAAAAAAACACAAACAACTCTTTAACTTAGTACTTAGAGAGTAGAGACTGAGTAGTGAGTCCGTCGGACTACGCGAGCGGAATTCATTTAAAACTCATTTCTCACAGTCACGTAAGTAATGTTATGAGCTGTCGATACTCGATAGAACAGCGCTCCGGCAGCTTCCTTGTAAAATAAAATAACATCTCAGTATCGGTGTCATCGAAATATTGTCCCTTTATCCAAGACAACGTGTCTAGAAAGCCGATTCTTTGCTATCTCTTAACTTAAATCAACAAAAACATACGAAGGAAAACCCGATACGCTTTTCGTGTATGGCATGTTACCACCTGTTTTCTTTTCTGTGTTTCGTTGAATAATTTACTAAAAATATTCTTTTGGTTTTCTTACATCGCTCAATGTAAGCGGGAAGGAAATAAGTCTGTTGTTTGTGGCCGAAACGAAAATCGTAAATTGCTGGCAAAACAAGGGAAACCATTCAGCTACTTTGTTCTTAGTCACTAACTTTGTACCTTTTTCAGAAGATACAATCTCGAAGTTATAAGAGTTTATGGCGACATAAACATAACATAGAACTATAGAGAACTTTACATCTAAAAGGGATTTATTGAAAGTATTCGCTTACTAATGAGATTTAATATCTCAAGATGACAACGCAAAAAACAGACGAACGCAGGATTGTTAACCGTGGATATTCATCATTTTGGGTGGTAGGTACTAAACTGTTATGGTTCAGCGTGACGCTTACCATCAAGCAAGTGAAGTGATCGCAGGCTAGTGATGTACCTGTGTCATAACTCAGATGCATAATATTATAACAATCTATACAGGTAATGACAAGATTACAAAGTTAGGTTAGGTTAAGTCAGCTTTTTCCCGAAATAACCATAAACTAACCTGGAAAACTTTAATGAGTTTTTATTGGAGAGTTAGACTTAGATATTAGAGATAAGGATAACGATGAGGATGAGAATGAAGATGATGATGAGGATGAAGATGATGATGAAGATGAAGATGAGGATGCGCGTCGCGCGACGGCAAAGGACTGGGGCACGGACGTGACTTTTTATGTTTTATTTCGTATTAAAAGGAGGCTAAAGTTGAAATTGCTTTGAAGGAGAGCTCCCGCGTCGCTTGAGTTTAATTTGCGCCTTGTTCGAAAAAAAAAAAAAATGGCGGCAGGAAGCTTCACTGAGCATGTAGAACTAGTGGCTGATACGAGTAAATGATATTGAATTGCTTCTAAATGCTGTAGTATCTCGCTGTATAAAGACAGACATTGATATATTGATCTAATTTTATTTTGATTCAGTATTGATTGAATAGGTGCGGTGCTAATATGTGTATCAGTACGTAATAATAAGCTAATAATTTATTATAGGCATATAATTATGTTTATGTATAGAGCGATGGTAGCCGAGCGGTAGCATGTGCACTTCACAATCTGACGGCACCCGGTTCGATCCTCGGTCCTGCTGAGTTATATTTTAAATAAATTGTGTGCAGTTTCTATGCCATCGCTCAATAAACCGGCCAAGTGCGAGTCGGGCTCGCGCACTGAAGGTTCCGTACCACTACAAAATTCAATAACGAAATTACCAGTTATAACTTGCTAATGAACAGAAACTTGTCACCGACTCGCACTTGGCCATTATTTATTATTTGTTTTTATACTTTAGAGTGTGTACTATAATCATGCTAAATTTGAAGCTTATACATATCACCATTTTTACATTAGAGCTAATACAAAAATACGTTAAAAATACGTTTGTTGTCCCTTTCGCCGTTACATATTCTGTGAAAATTTCAACTCGCTATCTATTACGGTTCGGAAGATACAGCCGTTTCAAGGTAGGACAGACAGACATCGTAGGCTTAGTAATAGGGTCCCGTTTTTTTAAAACGGTAAAGGAAAACATCGTGAGGAAACCGTTATGTCCAAGAACCTCAAAAATTCAAAGACATAATGAGATAGATAAGGATTATTTTTAACAGTAAATCTTAAAGAGGACCTAAAACAATTCAAATAAAAAAAAATACTTTAGAGCTTGCTAAAGTATTTTTGCTTGTTAAAGCTTTACTCAGATGATAATGCGTTTACTATATTTAGTTTATATATAGTAGTTCCGTTTAAAGTGAAAGAGAGCTAATGTGAGTTAATTAGCGCGTTAATCAGCTGTGAACTGCCAAACAGCGCTGTTGAATAGCTCCTCGCTCGTAGCACGACGAAGCAGAGTGTTTCAGACAGACGGGCGATAAGCTGCTGTCAGTGTAACTAAACGTGCCACTTACGTGCCCGTTGCAGACCGTGCGAAGTAGCTTGCAAGTACAAGTAGGCGTTCAAACGTAAATAGGCACTCGCGCGGTGACGCGCACAAATCGCGTGCGAGTATGTACTCGCAAGAGTGAAAAGTTTGTTGGTTTGTTTGTTCCTCTTTCACGCAGCAACAGAGTAAACGGACCAACCTGATTTTTCGCATGGGTATAGTTCAAGAGCTGGAGAGTGACATAGGCTACTTTTCATCATCATCATCATCACCATTGTTCATCACTACGCGGGTAAAACCGCGGGGCGCAGCTAGTAATTAATAAATATAATTTCAAACTCAGATCAGACAAACAGGAAAGATGTGCCCTAATACAATTATCATTCGTATTCAAATGTCTCCATGTTTATACATATTTAACAATCAACATGTTTTTATACTATTTCAAAATTGGCTGTACTGTCTCAGAATTTACTGTACTGTCTCTATTGATTGGAACGTCTCAGAATTGACTGGACTGTCTCAAACCTCGCTGTACTGTCTGAAAATTTACTAACTGTCCTGTCTTACTAATACAATTGAAAGTAGCTCGTCTGCAGCGGCCAGTGAGCACAATAGGCTATTGAAGCCCGCTGCAACGCGTGTTTATCAGGAAGCCAGTGAATGCATGTCCTTTTACACGATTGCCTTGTATTGTGAACATATAGAAGCAGATACTGCTCGTGTGGTGGCCGCTCACTGCAGAGATTGTCATCTGTAGATAAAGTTTTACATAATATTGTTGTTATGTCATTGTTTTGTGTTGGTACGGTACGAATTTTAATAAGGCTATCACTGTAGGTGATATCGTATCAGGCGAAAGTAGGTAGGTATATAATAATATAAAATATGTCGTTGGCCAGATTAGTAAATCTACGTGGAGTAGGATACTATACGGCCTGGTAAAAAAGCTGTATATTTGTTTTATGGCATAGGTGGCAAACAAGCAGACGGGCCACCTGATGGTAATCAGTCACCGTCGCCTATGGAG
Source organism: Agriopis aurantiaria (assembly GCA_914767915.1). Classification (NCBI taxonomy): domain Eukaryota; kingdom Metazoa; phylum Arthropoda; class Insecta; order Lepidoptera; family Geometridae; genus Agriopis; species Agriopis aurantiaria. The sequence continues at coordinate 7,082,480 of OU612000.1, read as the reverse complement.
CCTTGTAACACCAGAAGCATCACAAATACATTACCAAACCTTAAGACCGACTGCATCGTAAAGGCCGAGTGGCTAGCCCTTATGCCAGAGTTTTTATATAGGCCGCCTAAGGCCCTGAATTTGGCTTGACTTATCGGTTGTTATTGTTTGTTTAATAATCAGAATCTACAATTTAAAGTGTCTTCCGATGCATGGTAGTACTCAGTTGTAAATGCCAGTCGCGGTCACCCTTTTCCCTCATCGGTGAACCTGTTGGTGGAACCGGCGAATAGAAGCACGATTTTTGCATAATTATCTATATACTTGCCACCAAAGCCATATGTAAAATGGAGCGCTTTTCTATGTGATGATCTTTTGGAGAGGCCTTCGTTCAGGTAAACGAAAATTAGTTATGAGAATGATGATGAAAGTACTGGGAAAAATTCCATGATATAAAGTACATCAACCGCTTCAGCAGTGCAAGTACCGTTCTTTATCGATCGTCAAATTCGCTAAAATGCTATAGAATCGATCACAGCGAGTACTGAAAAAATGGCATATTATCGAATTTGACGACCTCAACTGTCAATTTGACAATCGATAAAAGAACGGTACTTGCACCCCTGGTATTATAAAACACTACGAAGCTTGTGTTTTTGTGCTAGTTACTAGCGGGTTTCGCTGTCCGTCACTCAGAACTGAATCTTAATTACGCGGTTGCCAGCTGAATTCAACGGAAAGCATTGCCAGTGGCGTAGCAACTCAACTCAATAGACGTCTCTATATATAGAGTTTAGTTGCAAGCTGGCAGTTTCAGCTAAAATAACACAGCACAGGAGTTCACCGTAATTTTCGGAACTTATTCTTTGATAGCGTAATGCTAATTTCTCAATCATCATCATCAACCCCATTCAGCGTTGCCAGATTTGTTTGCCAAGTCGGGATTTTGAAACTTTTTGAGTGAAAAAAGCGGTATTCTGTCGTCGAAAGCGGGACAGTAAAAAAAGGTATATAATCAGATTTTTTTACACATTTATCTTTTTATTTTAGTTTAAATTACGTTTACGTGACAACACATAACAAAAATAGGCATAGAAAATGTAATTTAATAAAAATATAATATGATATTTTAAATCAGATTTACCCATCGTGAAATAGTTGAGTCTAATTCGTCTTATGAATAAAAAAATTAAAAATAAAACAATAGTTGTAAAGCGTTCCACGGAATGGCAGTATTAAGTTACAAGAAGCTTATTGTACTCATCAAACTGAGCATTCTTTTTACTATGAGACCAGACTAGAAATCACGAAAAAAATTATCAGCTTTCAATAAAAAATGTTATTCACACTCGAAATGTATGGAAACGGTTCATGTTTTTTTATTCATTTAGGGTTGTGCCCTAAAAGGTGTTCTAATTAAAAGTAGAATGACCTCCTTTTGGTTTAATACTATGGTTCCCAGTAATCCTGTATAAAGTTTTGATCTTTGCAGTCGTAACTCTCTATCAGATAGATAGAAACTCTTTATTGTGCACACTAGAAATAAAAATTAGGTTCATAATAAGAGCATCGCTAGCGCAATCTTCTTTTAGCATCGTTGCATTTAAGGTTAAATGGTTTCTTGAAGATTTTTTTTAATAAAAGTATTCATAAACGTAGCCTTGTCTTGATCTCGTTCGACAATAAGTGAAGACAAAATTTTGGCGCGACGTGCATAATAGGTAGGTCTTTTCTTGTCTACTAAACACTTCCTCTATGCGAGATAGTAAATTACAATCCAGCGCATGTCAAGCAGCAGACCAAAGAAACGGTTTCTTTATAAACTATTTCATAACGTACCATTTCAGTATTACAGCGCTTTAATTAAAACTGTACGTGCATATTTTGACCGATTCAAGTGCCTGTAACTTTCAGGCACGAGCTTGGAATCGAGTCTGCTGTTATGCAATAAAAATATGAAAACTGGATAGTCGACGTTAAAATGCTTATAACTTTTCTTTTATGGTGTTTGTTCGAGTTTTTTTAACGGGAAAATTTGTTAAGATTAAAACTGAAAAGTGCTTGTAGTAGTCTAGGTTATGGCCTGGTTGTATTAGTTCTTATTGTTTGTTCATTGACAAATTTCTGTAGAGTTAAACAAAAATAATTGACGATCCCAAATTCCTTATTGTACGTTAATGCAGAAATTCACTAGAGATTGTTTAAAGAAACAGTTTTGAAAATGAACTTTCGCAAATACCGCCTGATTCAATCAACTGATTGTCTAGTTTTAATCTCAAATAAGAATCACTATCGTAATCAGCCCAGTTTATTTTACTGCTGGATTGCCTCTCCTAAGGCACACCACACTATACTATATCCGGCTTTTTACTTCCAAATATTGTCTCGCGCATATCTTCGTTCCGTTGAGTCTTATGATGTCCTTCGTTATGCTTGCCTTCGTAGTATCCAAAAATATTTAATCGCAAAAAAAATATGCATGTCGTTATTATGCAATTTAGTTAATATGTATGTAGAATCCTAATTACTTAAGTTCTTACTTACATACTCGTATTATTTGTAATTCTCAATGTGTAATCTTTAGTAAACAAATATTATAAAATGAAGCGAAAAAAAAAAGTTTGCATTAACATGGTTAAGAAAATCTTATTGGAAAGAAAATATTCTGAAGCTCTCCAACTCACCGTTTCCTTTCTCTCAAATGATTGTTTAACTACATTTAAAAATGACTTTGCTAAATACAGCGTCGCCTTTAGAGTGTAATTTTCATTGTTCCGTCCGATTTGAGAAATAAAGAGTGAATTTTGAAGCAATGTAGTGAACAAAAGGGTAGTTTTTAAAGCCTACAGTGGCGTTCAATTATGGCTCTCTACAGTAGGATTTTATGCAAAAATATAAAGCACAAATGAAGGTAAAGCGGTGGTATATCTATAAAACTAGGAAACTGTAGAATTGTCATTTGTTGAAATTGAAATCTGTAGTGAAAATCTGTAGAATTGGGAACAATTCTTAACGCAGACATATAATCATGTAAATAAAATACTATATTTGACCCAAGTAAAAAAGTTAGCGGAAACTATAAAATTTAAGTCCATTTCATTGCCCGGTAAGAGCTCGAGTCATTAGAGGATTTTAAACTACCTACGAGTAAAGTCCGACACGGAGCTTTATATTAGGTAAAAGGGCACATAGCAACTAAGGGGGCTGGTAGATTTGAGCATTTACTTAAGTTTTTAGTATTAGTTACCTAGTATTTTGTTTGGTCGATAAAGGCACTGGACAGTAAAAAAATATATTTTAATATGAAGGCTTATTGGCGGGTGCCGTTCTTCATGCCTCAAAATCATCAAGTACTTAGCACAACAGCCCTGCAGTGCAAGTACCGTTCGTTATCGACCGTCAAATTTGACAGTTGAGATTGTCAAATTCGATAAATGCAATTTATTCATTACTCGCTATGATCGATTCTATGGCATTTTATCAAATTTGACGATCGATAAAGAACGGTACTTGCATTGCAGAATTGTTTAATCTTATACTATATTTATTTATATTGCGTTTTATACACATTAAAGTAGAAAACTAGTAGAAATTTAATATAATTTTTCTGTCATATTAAATAATGGTATTTAATATTGAACAAGGCTTTTTTATAATTTGTTGGCTGCGGCCCCGTCAACCGTCAATGCCTAACAAATGTCCGGGCTAGCCTCGAGAATCAATAGAAAATACCGTGAAATAGGTAAAAAAGAAGACAGTATTTTGTATTTATACTGGATTATATATTATATCCATGCCAAAGAGTACTTTTTAATATATCCATGCCATGAATGGATAGGATACTGGTCTTTTTTTATACCTACGAATATTTTAAAAGCAAATTTTTTTAAATTTTTTTTTTCATTTAAGGTCAGTTGAAAATACTACCTATTTGCTTTATTGCTTATAAAGTTATCGAGCGAATTATTATTTATGAGAACGTCAATGGTAGCTACTTTGAAGATTCACTGGGATTGTTTACTTAGGTACTTATATTGGACATGTGTTTACTCAGCCTAGGGTAGCTACCATGGCGAATGCTCATAAAATGGTAAAATATTGTGGGCTTTTTCGCGGTAGGTATGTACGAATATAAGATCTTTCTTCGTTCAAGAGCGAAGTTGAGCTATTAATATTTCGTTCAAGGTGGAAGAAAGAAATGAAATGCTTACCACGGGCCAGTCGAAAAGCGTATGCACAGAAGATCATAGACATGCACTAATGTATTGTATGGAACAGGTGATTTTCGCACGAACAGGATGATTCCATAGTAGTTGTTCATAACGATTAGTACAATGGCACCTTAGGTCGACTTAGGTTCAAAGATCTTTATTAATATCACAAGAAACATAAGGTCTCGCTTAAGCGATATCTTAATTAACATTTGGGTACTGTAAGCATTTGTGGCCAGTCATCATAATCAGCCTTTTAACAGTCCACTGCTGGACTTTTAGCCTACCCCCGAAAGGGTGATTGGGTCATATCCACCACGCTGGCCCAGTGCGGGTTGGTGGATTCACATACGCAATTGAATTCTCCAGTGGATTCGCATTGTGGCCAGTATGAGCATTTTAAGAAGCTGGATAACAACATTTATAGTAAAATTAGTGAAAACGTGATAATAAGTATAAATATGCTATCATCATCATTTCAGCCGTAGGACGTCCACTGCTGGACATAGGCCTCCCCCATCGATCTCAAAAAGGGCCGGTTGGAAGCGGCTCGCATTCAGCGTACCCCTGCGGTCTCTTTTAGGTCGTCTGTCCATCTCGTAGGTGGATGTCCTACGCTGCGCTTACCGGTCCGTGGTCTCCATCCGAGAACCTTTCGGCCCCATCGGCCATCTGTTCTGCGTGCTATGTGCCCTGCCCTGCCCACTACCACTTCAACTAGCTAATCCGGTGGGCTATGTCGGTAACCTTCGTTCGTCTACGGATCTCCTCATTTCTGATTCGATCTTGTAGAGAAATCCCAAGCATAGCCTCCTCCATAGCTCCAAATATGCTATCAATATTTATCAAATAAGTAAGCTTTCAGCTTCTTTTTAAATATTTGTGTCGATTTTGATTGTTGTAATATTGTGCTCCATTAAATAGTATGATTTTTTGTCTATAACCTGTCCTGCATTTTGGCAAGATAAGATCCTTAGCAGTTCTAAGTTTAATTTTTTGTTTCTAGTGTTCGCCTTTTTTTATAAAAGTTAATTGTGTGTATTTGCCCGATGTACCGTTTGCACCATTGTTGATTTAATATTTTTCTCTGTTTTGACTTAGCATACCATTTTTGACTAATCCTGTACCTACATCCAGAAAAAGAGACAGAGATAGCGATACTCGGCAAAAAATCTCAGTAGTTCACTCAATTGAACTGTTGATTGAACTACTATAGACAGATCAGACAAACAAGAGAGACATGGTAAGGTGGCGTGGCGGGTGCGAACGCATCTGGCCTAGCAGACGAAGTTGAAACACTTTTTTGCATGTGGATTATTAGTTAATTCATTGGTAACGCTACAAGTTTCTGACTGTGCGTGAAAAATGAGTAAGTGTGTGCAGTTTAGCGGTATAGTGTATAAAAAATGGAGAATTTAAACTCGAACGAAAATTGAACTAAGGCATATCTCCCTTGTTTGTCTGAAATGAGGAGGGATCCCTTTTTCTCTTACTCAGAGAGTGAATGAATTCACAAGTCTAACATCGTCTTAAGGTTATAGGGTACATAGTAACTAACGTTTTGCCGTTTTTATAGCTCCTGTTTCTTGTCCGTTGTCGGCAAGTTATCGCCGCAATTTGTCTGCTTCTTGCTGAACGTACGCTTCATTATCAACCGCTGGAGCTCGACTAATTATTCAGGGTGAAACGCTTGAGCTTATTAGAGAATAGGGAGCTGGACTGGCGTAAATTAATTTCGTGGAAGGGGTTAGAATGGTCTCGAAAAGGAGACGATAATTGTTAATTTACTGATGCGAATCTAACTATGGAGTTAAATTGGGGGAAATAATATAAACATTTATTTATTTATTTATTTATTTTATTTCCAACTTACAACATATACATAAAGGGTTATTTTTAATGTACCAAAAACGTCTCGTAGGCAGCTTTCTTACATTATATTAATTTAACAGTTTTTTTTTCATGATTCTTTACAAAATGTAACACATGTAAGTTACAGCTGCACTCACCGGTCAGAGCTGTCTTTAAAAGAAAAATGGTTCATACTTCGTATTTCATACAAAATAATTTTTAGTGATTTTATGAATGATAGATTTTAGTAATGACGGCAGTATATCAATTTGTTTATCATACAATTATAGTAATGTCTATTTGTTAGCTATTTAAATTAATAACATGATATCTTAACAATTGAAAAATGTTCAACAGTTAATTTAATTAATAAATTTTTATATAATTCATTTATTTATTTGAAAGGGAGTCCAATAGCCTTAAAAAAACATAACAATCTTAATAGATCCAGAAGCTAATTATAGGTACATAGGTCCTCGCGGATAAAAATTAAAAAGTAATAATTTTAATGACATTACGCAGTTACACAATATGCGTTCGTCGACAAAATAAAAATTACAAAACAATAGGCTTACCGTATATTTATATTATCATCTCTCTAGATTTGTACGCCTACATACTAGGCAAAACTTGATACAAAGTGACTAATATTTTAGGCCACCTATTGTGCATGCGATTTTAAATGTGTGTATGATTTACTCGTGTTTTGTGCAAATAAATTATCTTTATCTTTACCATTTAGCAAGGAAGCAGCTCAAGCAGTTGTTTGTCATGGCGAAACCCAAAGATAATAATAATATATAAGCAATCGCCACCAGCCAAGCCCTATCATAATAACTGTAAAAAACACTTATGGGAATGATGTAATATCTGACATGAAAATAATAATTCTTGAGTCTTTAAATCTTAAATTTAATCATCTATACTATCTATAGTATAATATCTAATATATAATATCTATCTATAATATCGGACCCGGGTATGTCCTAAAACTGCGACCAGAACCACCGGAGGATAGGCAGCAGCGTCCTATTAGTACACGGTGAACGTACTGCGATCCCCAAGCCGCCTGCCAAGCGTGGGGATTATGGCAATACCCCTCTCTACGAGGGAGGCCTTTGTTCAGCAGTGGACGTTTACAGGCTGATGATGATGATGATGACTATCTATACTAATATTATAACGAGGAAAGATTTGATTGTTTGTTTGTTTGTTTGCATTGAATAGGCTCCGAAACTACTGAACCGATTTGAAAAATTCTTTCACTGTTGGGAAGCTACACTATACCCGGGTGATAATCTATACCCGTGCGAAGCTGGGGCGGACCGCTAGTGTTAAATATGTTTGGTAAAATTTACCAACTGTAACAAAACGGACGTGACGTTGCCTGCGAAACTACGAATGACAACGAGCCAGCCGCCATGACACACCCCCTCCCTCACGCCATGCCACTGTCAAGCTCGCCAAGCCTTTGAGGGGAGTGGATATAAGCCAGCCTGCCAGCTAACTCTCCCTCTGTTCATTTCGATTGCTGAATAAATGAAGTAGTCGCCACTCTGAGTGTTTTATATGTCATCCCGTTTACACAACTAAAGATATGTCTGTTGAAGTAGCGAACAGACACATTGTTCAAGACATCAAGCCAGGGTCACAACTCGTCCCTTCTGAAAGTACGTTCCGGGGCTCCAGGGAGAGCAAACAGAGCTATATGAGATTACTGCGGCAGTGAAAAATTTAGTCCCGAGTCGCGAGCGTCCTGAGGAAATTGCGAAAAATGCTCCCGGTAATGGACACGAATGTGTATGTTTCAAGAATGACGGTAAAGTGGCGAGTTGATGTGTTTTCTAGGAATCGTAGATAGGTACTCTACAATTTAGTGCGGTGTCTAGTAATTATGTTTTAAAAATATTATTGACTTCCTTTCTTTCGTTGCTTAGTTACTTAGTTTTTCCCCTCTCACATCACACCTGTCAAGCGTGGGGATTATCGCAACATCCTTCTCTAAGAGGGAGGCATGTGTTCAGCAGTGGACGTTTACTGGCCGATGAAGATGTAATGAAAAAACAATTCATTATCGTAGTTCATTTAAGGAACCACATTTTTAGGGTTCCGTCCAAAGGGTGTAAATGGGACCCTATTTCTAAGCCTACGCTGTCTGTCTATCCGTCCGTCCGTCTATCCTACCTTTTAACGACTGTATAATATGTCGAAGCGTAATAGACAGCAAGTTGAAATTTTGTGAATATGTAATGTTACGGCCGATTAACTAAGAAATAATAATAAAGTCAAAAAGTCAAATCTAAAAGTCCCTATAATTATAAAACAATGGTTTTTTAAACAATTTTTTTATTGCTTTAATGTAAAAACCACAGAATACAGATTTTTTTTCGTCTTACTTTTCTGTGGTTTTTTAAACGTATTTTTTATTGCTTGAATGTAAAACGGTTATATGTACAAGCGTCAATCTTGACATAACTATGATACACACTAAAAGTAAAACAACTAATAATAAATAATGGCCAAGTGAGAATCGGTGACAAATTACTGTTCATTACCATGTTAAGCAACGTAAGGCACGGTCGGTACTTGGATGGGTGACCGCCTAGACGTGATGTTATATTTTTGCACTACTTTTTGTATTTTGTGGTGGTACGGAACACATGCGCGAGTACAATCTTGCATCAATGCATGGCAGAGGGACCACGAGGCCTACTTAATACTTACGAGTAGTGGTCCCACCGAGGAGTGGGACAACGAGCTCTGTTGTTCAAGACTAGTACGGAACCATATGTAATAGTGAGACAACATTGGTGAAACCACGAGTCGAAAATCGTTTGTTCCTACTCAATTCCTTAACGACTAAACAGATTTGAATAATAATTAAATGTAGTATGGAAGATGCTTATTTCCAGGAATCAACACATAGGCACTTTTTATTTTGGTTCCCATAGGATGGCGGGTGAAATCACATGCCGCAGCTATTCCATAAGGAATAAATACAACTCCTAAACAAAATTTTATATCCCAAGGAATAACACGAAACTGCTCTTGAGAAGATTCCCATTGGTCGTCGGAACAGGAATATATTGTAATAAGGATCAAGCGCTTTGTGAGGGAAAACCTGTCGGCCATGCTCTGTTCTGCAGATATCCACGTCTGAAGTACCCGGCTATCCACGTCGCATGTTTGTTTACTCTCGAAAACACAATACAAACAAAATGTCTTGTTTTTTCGTGACGAAACTTTTGCAAACAACTCTTTACTATATGAGTATGAAATAACCGGAAAAAAAAAAGTTATATTATGATTGAGATCCGTTAGGAAAACAACAAGGAACTTGTGTACCCCGCCAAACTTGAAAAATATACATTTGCGTTATTTGTATATCCTAGTTCATTTAATCAAGGACATGCATGTTTTATCAACAACAACAAAAAATGCTAGTTTGTATTCATCACTAGTAAAAAATAAATAACCCTCCTTCTAGCGCAGTCGGGTAAAAAAAACTAAGTACAATTTATATTTTTACTAGTATAATAAAAATAAACAAGTATAAATTGAAAAGTTCGAAAACCCCCGATAAAAGAGCTTATTATCTTCAACCGGTCTTATCTTCTATAGCAACGCAGCCCGGCTTCGCACGGGTGAAAGTCTTATTTTTTTACACCTTGGGTTACATTATTAGAGTTTTAGTAAGGATCCCTATTTAAAAAAAATATATAATATAGCCTATGTCACCCGGGGATTGTGTAACTTCGCAACAGTGAAAGATTTTTTCAAATCGGTTCAGTAGTTTCGGAGCCTATTCAACGCAAACAAACAAACAAACAATCAAATCTTTCCTCTTTATAATATTAGTATAGATTACTAGCGGTCCGCCCCAGCTTCGCACGGGTATAGATTATAGCCTATGTCACCCGGGGATAGTGTAGCTTCCCAAGAATGAAAGAATTTTTCAAATCGGTTCAGTTGTTTCTGAGCCTATTCAATACAAACAAACAAACAAACAATCAAATCTTTCCTCTTTATAATATTAGTATATATTACTAGCGGTCCGCCCCAGCTTCGCACGGGTATAGATTATAGCCTATGTCACCCGGGGATAGTGTAGCTTCCCAAAAGTGAAAGAATTTTTCAAATCGGTTCAGTAGGTTCGGAGCCTATTAATTCAAACAAACAAACAAACAATCAAATCTTTCCTCTTTATAATATTAGTATAGATTATCTTCGAACAGATTTTCTTAAATCATAGCTAAGAACACTCTTGATCAAGTCACCTCTCAAACAAAACAAAAAACTAAATTAATATAAGTTCAGCTGTTTGGGAGCTACGCTACGACACCGAACAAACGGACACACGTTCCACCTATAATATCCTTCTGTTTGCGTCGGGGGTTAAAAATAAGCATACGTAAATTTCAAGTTCTAGCAGGTTAAAGTTGTGCACACAGAGTTCCCACTTCAAATCAAGAAGTGTTGTTTAAAAACAACGGCGCAAAACTTGACTTTAAAAGCAACTTGGTGACTGACAAATTAGACTGAAGCACTGACTCCGTGATTTTTCTTTTGTTTTACTTTTCAACTAGAGTTAAAGTTCCTTTGCGCGTCTACAAGTTTGTAGGATTTTTATCACGGCTTGTTTGTTGACTTATTTTCTGCAGTGAGCAAAGTAGGTACGAATATTTGATACGTAAACTATATATACGTACCAAATTCCATACAAAGTTTGAATTACAATAATTTAATTTGTTTGTTTTTGTTTTTTTAAATTATATTTTTTTTTTTATTAAATTCGGGTCGTGTTGTATGGGGTTTTTCCCTTTCGTTTTTACCTTTTTTTATTATTTGTTTGTTAATCCGCTGTAACGTTACATATTCTGCGAAAATTTCAACTATCTATCTATTACGGTTCGACAGATATAGCCGTTAATAGGTAGGACAGACGGACGGACAGACAGACAGACAGACATCGTAGGCTTAGTAATAGGGTCCGGTTTTTACCCTTTGGATACGGAACCCTAAAAACCTGGAAAGTTTTAATATTAGCTATTATAATAATACCAAAATACCAATATCGATAAGAGCTTGTTATATTTATGAAGAAACATTCAATAAATCTTTTCGCTTTTTATGATCTCCCATTCGATAAGCGTGCGATATCGTTATTGTCCACAGATGTAAAAGAAACAGATGATGCTAGCTTATTGAATACTGAACTGAAAGGCATGTTTCAAAATTTAATGATTATCAATACAAACAAAAATACATACACGCGTTGAATAGAGAACCGCCTCCACATTTTTCGGTTAAAACCCGACTTCAAAAATTGTAAGCGTGCGAATAAAATTATTGCTATAGTTGATTGAATCAGGCGTAAATTTAGAGTTCATTTCAATTAAATAATATTTACAGTAAATTTCAGTATTTATTGTTAAATTTTCATTTACATTTCAATTAAATATAGTAATTTCAAGATTAACAAATATTTAAAAATTAATATCATTAGTACAAATTGTTAAAACGAATTTTTTGTTACAGATTTAATTACAATTTGTTTCAGGTATGGTAATTTTACTTTTTTATGTAATTAATATTTATGTCAGGTTAGGTTTAAATTAGCATCACAAATATCTATAGAGTAAAATAGTTTGTCCCAAATCTTTATTGTACTCAAAACGACGTAGAAGCGGAATTACACTAGAAATTCATATACACATTATTATTGCTATAGCCAAATCCAAATAGACGCTCGAACAAAATAATTCGTATTATTTTCGTTTTATTATTCGTATGGAGCTGGTAAAACATCTCCTAATAAAAAAATATATAATTTAGGGATCATCTCGAGAGTTTCCTCCACTTAATAAAAAATAACCACGTTGATTGGATAACAAATTTCGGAGTAATCTGTGAAATACATTTAAAAAAAAAACGGAACTTATAGAAAACCGCTCCTGAAGTCATTTTAAAATAGAGGTTAGGGTTACTGTTTCACTTGATACTGACTTGTGCACTGACCCTGTCTAAATCTGCCTTAACTTACTGTTTATACTATATGTTTATATTACTATAAAAATAATAATTGGGCCAGCATTTTGGGACAGTTTCCTCAGGTTAGATTAGTTTTTTAGTAGTTAGAATTTAATTTGTTTTTTCTGTACCTACGTCCCATATACTTAAGTCTGTTTTTGTTTCCTTTGTATAAGAAATTACCATTAAATGTGAACACGTACGACTAATGAAACATGTAAGTTTAACCTCTAATTTATGTGTAGTGCGCTCTTACCTCCCGGGTAGTAAAATGTTCCTTTTTCTGCGAAGTTTTTACAACAGTGATAAAGTTCCCTCGTAAGTTTGTTGGTTTCACTAATAAATATCTACTGTTCTGGCTCTAGGGAGATAATAAATCTCATTTCTCACAACATTTATAATCAAGTTTAGGAAAATACGTATATTGCAATATTTTTACTTCTGACAACTTGTAAAACAAATTGGGCAAGTGCGATTTGATCTCTCACTTAGTACCCACCTACTAGCATTATTTTGTCACTAGGCAAACCAATATGTCCAGTATTTGGAAGTCTACACAGTCTTTTTATGGTTCCGTACCTCAAAAGGAAAAAACGGAACCCTTATAGGATCACTTTGTTGTCCGTCTGTCCGTCTGTCTGTCCGTCTGTCAAGACCATTTTTCTCAAGAACACGTAAAGATATCAAGTTGAAATTTATATCAAATATTTAAATCTACGGTTTCTTTCAGCTGTGAAACAATCAAACTTGTAAGTTTACGCGATTAAAAAGATATGACCGTTTATGTCGCAATTTTCGCATATTTTGCGATTTCACAAGGAAATCAAATTTATAGGATACTTTCCGTTGACCTAGAATCATGAAATTTGGCAAAAGGCAAGGTACAACACTTATAAAAGAATAAATCCGAAAGACATAAAATTTGTTGTATCATTAAAAAATAATTGTTGTGCTATTACAAACTTATATTTTGTAGTTGGAATGTGTCGAAGAACCTTATAAAGTACAAAGTTACGTTAAGTACCCCACTACAAAGTTAAGTTTGTTTTTCAATATTTCAATTATTTTTTTTGTTTGGACTTGCTCTCTTGGGTTCCATCTAACGGAACCCTCAGAGCGCGAGTCCTACTCGTACTTGTCCGGTTTTTTAATACCATCTGGCAGTTTTTCTACAATAATGATTGAAACCCGCTTCTCGGAGACAATCTAATAAAAAAATAGATTTACAAGCCACTATCGAAAACTAATTTAGCGTCTATAGGATAGGCCTCGCCAAACAAACGGCTAACCTCTAATGGTAGAAACAGTGCGACCTCTCCAGCCCCAACTGATTTCTCTCAGAAGCACTTTACAGTATAACAAACTTATTTATCTATTTGAATGAAGGAGCCACCATTGTACTTTCTTAACAAAACGGATAACCTCCCACGGAAAATTTTAGTTGCCAAATTTGGCCACTTCGATAGATAAGCTGGTCGCACTTTACGCCAAATTGGAACCATTACATGGAACGAAACGTGTTATTGTGAAAGGATAACTGGAGTATTCTTCAGTATCGGAGGCTTTTTATGAAATATTCGTGCGTGCTTCAAGAGTGTGGGAATTTAGTCATTTGTTTGAGCGTTTTATATTTCTAAATGATGCGAAGATTGGGAAGATTTCAAATTGAGAAGAAAAATATATTTTTTGACTATTTTTATTCTCCTAGTTACAGGCGACTAAATATAAAATTACTTACTAGAAATTATGAAATAAATATATTATTGTGTTTACAAATAAAACACGACGTCCAAGTCCCCACCGGCTACCTTACGGCAAGGTCCCCAGAATGCTGCCATGGTTTTTAGGGTTCCGTACCCAAAGGGTAAAAACGGGACCCTATTACTAAATATCTGTCTGTCTGTCCGTCCGTCCGTCTGTCCGTCCGTCTTATTAACGGCTGTATCTTTCGAGCCGTAATATATAGCCAGTGGAAATTTTCAGAGAATATGTAATGTAACGGCGGATTAACGAAGAAATAATAAAAAAGTCAATTGACAGGGGGGTCCCCATACAACAAACATGTTTTTTTTAAACATATTTTAGTATTAGCTTTAACGTAAAAATAGTAATACGTACAAGCGTCAAACTAGACAAGATTATAGTACACTTTCTAAAGTATAATAATAAATAATGGCCAAGTGCGAGTCGGTGAAAAATCACCGAAGTCAACCAAAATCAAATGATCACTGAAGTGAAGCAACGTCGGGCGCGGTCGGTACTTGGATGGGTGACCGCCTAGGCGTGGATGGGATGTTGTCTTTTTGCATTCCTTTTTTGTACTTTAGTAGCTAACAAGTTATGTGGTGGTACGGAACCCTCAGTGCGCTATTCCGATTCGCACTTGGTCGGCTTTATTATGTTTTTACAAGTTTTGTTATTATGGGTCAAATCTTGTTACTGAATTACTGGAACCAGTGTCTTGTTACTGAATTTTAAAACTAGCTATCTCCAACCGATTGAGCTGAAATCTTGCGCATACACGTTTAGTTTGGATGACAAAACATAATTAACAAAATGACGTCATTCTAAATTAAATATGGTGGACACCCCAAGATGGCGGACAACATTTTCTTATCTACCATCATGATATTATGGGCATCGAATGAAAGGGTTTGCTGCGAAGAATACGAATAACTTGTTAAAACTTTTAAATTAATAATTTTATTTTGTAAGTTGAAGTGGCAGGGCACATATCACACAGAAAAGATGGCCGATGGGGCCGAAAGGTTCTGGAATGGAGACCACGGACCGGTAAGCGCAGCGTAAGATGTCCACCCACACGATGGACAGATGACGTAAAAGAGACCGCATGGAAAGTCCAGCATGGCCGCTCTAAGGCTGAAATGATGATGATGATGAATTTTATTTTATTCGACTATATCAGGCTTGCGTTTTACCACCATTTCAATTGTTTGTTGTACGTATATAAAATATCTCGTAGGGACGTCTGAGCATGTCTGTCAGGACCATGAACGGCGCCAGCGTTTAACATTAATAATTATGTAAGTAATTTCCTCTAAAATACAAAATGGGAGTTTCCAAATAGAGAATAAACAAGTTCCTTTAGGATAAGCATGCTGTTTCAAAATTCTTTATTAATTTCAAAATAATATTTACTTACTGAGATTACACACTAAACTTAGTAGGTATGTAAATATTTGTGCCTAAAAATAAATAGAATTAAAGTTTCAAAAACTAATACGAATAGTTTGTTTATATTTGATTTTAAGTTGCGTACTACAATATATTGTAACCCTGTTTCACTTATCATTGATAAAATAAAACCATACAAATTGACGAATTGATATCAAAAAAAAAATACCGGACAAGTACGAGTAGGACTGGTACCCTCAGAGCGCGAGGCCAAAAAAAAGAACTACCTGAAGTTGAAATATTAAAAGACAAACTTAACTTTATAGTTGACTATAAGGTTATTCCATACATTTCAACTACAAAATGTAAGTTTGTAATAGCAAAATAATTATTTTCAAATGATATAACTTCAAAATTGTAACTTTCGGATTTATTCCTATATATGTGCTATGAGACCTTGCTTTTTGCCAAATTTCATGATTCTAGGTCAACGGGAAGTACCCTATAGGTTTTGATTCCCCTGTGAAAGGACAGACAGACGGACAACGAAGTGATCCTATAAGGGTTCCGTTTTTTCTTTTTGAGGTACGGAACCCTTATAAAATGTATCTTTGTTTTTTTTTAGGTATTTTACGATTACGCTATTTCATGTTAAATGGTTTCGGTTTGTATGCGATTCGCACGGAACTGATAACTATAGACTGTTCCGTCCAAGCTCCATGGTAGTCCGCGTATTAGCTTAACATCTGGAATGAAGTATATAAATGAAAGCCAATCACGAATAAAATTGAATTACAATTCAATTTTGGAGTATATTTAGATATATTTTTAACGTAGCCACATCTACATAATGTCGTAGCTCGTCTACGCCGTAACTCGTAGTGACGCTACGACCTACGACGTAGACTTACGTAGCACAGCTAGATAATAAAATCGGTTTTCTGTAATAATTCTACTTATCTCAATGAAGCCAATTCTTTAAAAGACTTTTAATCTTTGCTAAAAATAGGATAAAAGGGCACTTTTTAGAGTTAATAACTCTATTTTAAATTTTCTGATAATGTCTGATGTTTCTAACAATCACATTGAAGCCGATGCCATAGCAGACGCAATCTAGAACTTTTTATTTTCTGATGTAATAACTCTATCTGTTATGCTCGGAATAACTTTTTGCACCTGATAATTCGACTTAATTTTTTTAGCAATTTTTTTTTTCCAACTTACGACTATTTATTTATTTTATCTGTTAGGCTCCGGACTGATCTGTTAGCAATATCTGATAATAATTGTATTTACAAGTATCCGAGTACTTGAAAATTCTTATATCAAAGTAGGTATGTTACCTCTCTCCAAGATTACCTATAACAGAAGTTACGATATTTTGTGAGAGCAACCTTGGAGAAATTTTATTCATGAGAAAAATATTGCTAGCTTTTTTGTACTGAGAGATAAACATAAACACGTTTTCTCGAGTATAAAATATTCATGTGAAAGTAATCAAATTGACAGAATATTTTTTTATTTAGCTTATGTACCTGAGCACTGCTTATGAGCGCTGGCGGCCTTTCTTAGAAACGAAACTTAAGATAATCTACTGCCAACTTTTTGTTGACGGAAGTTATAAGTCTGTGTGTTCCTGTGTATCTGTGTAACTTGTGTGACTCTGTGTCTGTGTGACTATGCGTCTGTGTTTATGTGTGTCTATGTGTCTGTGGCATCGTAGCTTGCAAATGGCTGAAACAGTTTTGAATTAGTTTGAAAGGTGATTTGAACGAGTGTTTATAGCTAGGATTAAAAAAACCTCGTACAGTTAAGCCGTTTAAAGATCACTAGCTCTTGTATCGGGGGTGATGTTTATAGATTTCAATCAAGGGCGCTTGTAAATATTAACTTTAGAACACTACATTACGTATGTTGCTGAACATACCTACTCGTAAAAGTATGCAGTAAAGTAAAACAGGGTGCCCCAAATACTTTAACAAAGTTATTTATCCTAAAACTCAATCCTTCACGAGTATTTTTCTAAAGTATTGTAGTCGGAACATCAAAAGCATCCGAGGGAATTTGCCAAAACCACAACACGGTCTGCGGATGAAACCGTTAAATAAAATTATATTTGATATCCTGTTTATGTTCATAGCATGTGCAGAAAATCGGTTGGCTTAAAAACTTTTTACTACAAATGACGTTGAAAAAATAGCGTTATTCGTTAAGTATATCAAACGCGGTCGGTACTTGGATGGGTGACCGCCTGGGCATGATATCTTTTTGCACACCTTTTTTGTACTTAGTAGTTAACAATTTATGTGGTAGTACGGAACCTTCAGTACGCAAGCCCAACTTGTACTTGTACCAGGTGCAGTAAATTTTTTACTAAAACTTGATAGCGGTTTTTAAGTTGTTTTTACACTTCGGGAAAGCACACAAAAGCATAATTTTGTCAGATGTTTCGTTATCATGTAACAATAGTATTGTGTCCCACTTTCTACGGCTAGAGACCGCCTGAAACGAAGTGAGCGCCGGCGCTCATATTGTAATCTTCAAAAATGCGCTTCTTCTGGGCCCGTCCTTTTATTTTATTTTGGTCGAAGCGCGTAACTAGTTTATACAGTACAGGCAATTGCCAGTGGCACTGCGTTGTAGTTGAAGGCTGTCGTTCGATCGCGTAATAAAGATTGATCGATGCGAACAGAGTACGCTGACCCGGTACACTGCAATGGAACACTGAACCGTCGATATTGGATTAAAACAAATAAAAAAACATTGATTCTCTGAACGTATCGCTGAAAATAAGGGGTTTAAGTGGCAAAAGGTGGGTCTTAAATTTTTAGATTAGAAAATGAACCGTTGATTCGTTCTCCCAGTCGAGACAGGATTTAGAATGACCAACAAAGGACAAGAACAACTTAAGACCAGTGAAATAACTACCGGCCTATATGCGATCACTTTTAAGCGAATAAAGAAAATTATAGAAATTGAATAATAATATTATAGGTACACCCTTGTAGATACGGATACCGGGATCAGCGGGTAAAAAGCTTTTTTTTAAGGAAACAGATCCCGGTATCTGTGTATACAACTCTTTAGGACCCCCTAAGACTTTAGTTGTCGCCTAAGTGATGGGGAAAACGAAACTGTCCCTTAAAGTTTCTTAGGGGCTCCCTTAAACTTAGGGAACGTTGGTGAAAACGGGCATTAGCGTGGCTAATTCAATCTAATACTGGGATCCGTAGAAACAAACCCTTAAAAACGTATTATACTGTCAATGATGAGTCGCACAGCGGGCAATCGAGAGAGCTATGCTTGGAGTTTCATTGCGCGATTAAATCTGAAACGAGGATATTCACCGAAAAATACAGACACCGACAGCGGCTAGCTAAGAATTGCAAGTTGAAGTGGCAATGGGTAGGCCACATCATTCCAAGAACTAATAACCGATGGGGAAGAAAGGTTCTTGAGTGAAGACCACGCACGGAAAGACGCAGCATAGGAAGGCCACCCACTAGACTAGATGGACCAACAACATCGTGAGAGTCGCGAGCATTCAGTGGATGCAGATGGCAGGATGTCGTTCAGTGTAGAGTTCTTAGGGGGAGGCCTATGTTCAGTAGTAACGTTATCTAGCTGATGATGATGGTGACGAGGTATACCTTTACTTTGTAGCGTTGATAGCTTCAGCGGTTGACGCGTTTGACTTACACGCCGGTGGCATGGGTTCGAATTCCAATAAAGCGCTAATATTGTCTATCTTGAGGAAAACATAGCATTACTTTCTAGTGATCGTCTGGCTAATTACGCATATGGCAACACTTTAAGATAATTTGAGGCAATATTTTTTTTCCCTTTTTTTCCCTTTAGTTATAGGCATGTACTTTAGCTTAATTTATCTGTACCTATGGTTTAATTTAATTTTAGTTAATATTTTATATTGTGAATCCCACTTGTAAGCGCGTGCGACATGTCAGAACAGGAATAGGCATGATTCCTAATGTTTAATTTATTACAAATAACCGGCTTAGCGATGAATATAAGTAAATACATTACACATACTGAAAAAATAATTTGAATTGGCTGATAAATCTCTGAGATATGAGTATTTAAAGTTTTAGGTGGGGATGGAGAGGGGATGTTCTATCCCTTTCTCGCAAAGCGTGTGTTAGTATAGCATTTGTATGGCGCTCCTGAGCCGTGACCTCACGGCTCAGTATAGTGCGCTCTCTGTCTAGCATGAAATTAAATTAAATTAAAATGCTTATATCTTATTTATTTTTGAACTAATTTTAATTTTGTTTGTGTTAATGTGCTCTATTTATGATCAGCTTTTTTATGAGGTAATAAAAAAATATTAGTCATCATGCCTATTGCTTGCTCATCGGACGCAAAGACACAGGCTGAGCCGAGTTTGGGGCCCACAGACAATTCTCTGCAGTGCTAAATTTTTTGCCTTATAAATGTTACTAAATATTTTTTTTTATTTAGCTTCCTCTTACAAATTAGATTAGAATGATTACACCAACCAAGCCAATCAATTTCACCCCATAGTACCTACTTAACAAAAAATTTTCTTAATCATTCTTAAGTGAGAAGTGTTTGAGGCTTTTATTTTTTCCTCATGAGATGACTTTGGCGTCAGAAGTTTACTGCATTTGCCAGTGTCAAGTGTTGAAATATTTTCAAGTTTTATTCATTGAGATACAATTCCTATATATCATAAAACGTCCTAGTGTCACTGTACATAAATTGTATCAATTATATACTTCACAATGCCACATTTACTCTTTTTAGAGGTTATGTCGCTTGCATAGTGTTCAACGTTAGCTGTCCGCTGTCATCATAGCTCTGGCATCGCACGGCGTTGTAGTCGGAGCGCGGTTACCTTATAACTAACCAAAAACTCTGCGCAATTCGTAGCGTGCGCCGAGTTTTGGTTCGGTCTTTTTTTGGTACGATTGTGACTCAACATGACTGTATTGTATCTCGATGGTTTTATTAGATTGGGTTGATCCCACAATATAACTTGTTCATAATGATAAGTACATAATATACTCCTGTCGGATGAGTACTACCGTTCTATAATAATGTGATAAGTCGTGTAATGTTTATCATGCATGACCATGATTATTTAAACGGCCACGGACTTAAACAACATTATTCACAAGTCATAGAAAACAAAGACCATTGCCAGTGTAATAAGCTTGTTCCCGTTTCATTATGGTCGTAACGACGCGAAAATTGGTAAACATTTCAACCGTAAAAAATATGACTTGGAAAAATGAAACTCATAAATCGAAGCGAAACATTGCTCCCGACATTTGGAGCATCGCGCTCAACTACAGAGCGAAATAGTAGAAAGGAAAGGTATAAAAGCTTTACCCTTCTAAAAACACGTAAATAGAAGCGCTGCGAAACGTTCGGCTCGGATGGCGCACACACGCTCACCTACGCTGCCCGCGAGCCTCACATACGGGAATAAACGACGTGAAATGGGAAAAAAGTTAAATATGTATGAGTGCGGGTAAATATATAAATCGGTATATGGGCGTTTATATAAAATAGATGGGAGAGTACGGGCGGCTGTGTGCTGGGCGCAGAGCTCAGTCGCGACCCATCCTTTCGACGCGCTGCTCTCGCCGCAGCCTCCGATTTTTGGCGCGGTTTCATCCACTCGACTTACGAGCAACTTGATTTAAACTTAGTACAAAGAATATGTTGCAACTGAGATTAGTTAGTGCTAGTGGTAGTTGTGTGAATTGTGACACTTTGATTGGACTTTAAGGACAGTTTGCCGGTAAGAAGGAAAAAGTTTCTTGCATAAAAAGTAATCACAATAGAATTTAAAAGTACTAAACATTGATTTAAAAGCTTATACAAATAGTTGCTGGTAAAATTCTTTCAAATCTCGAACGCTACTAATTTAATCACAACAAATATGATGAAGTTAATTGGCATCTAGAGCATTTAATACTTAACTAAGCTTTTCTTTGAGTTGAAAAATAATAAATAAAATTTCTTCAATAAATTATTAAAATTTGTACGCGGATATTTAATTCTGTTTCGCTTTGATGAATAACAGGATTTAAATTAATAATGAACTGAGAATTTCTAAGTTTACGGCCCCAAAGGGTTAAGAATCGGTGGTTTTTGTGCAGAAACTTTTTCTGGTTTTAACAGTACCAGTAAACAGGGTGAACAGAACTGTTCACCCTGAACTGACATGGTGAATGGAAATGATTCTTAGAAAAAACTTTTTTGTTGCCCAATTTCTAGATCTACAATTTACTAAATTCTTGTGACCACTTAAAATATTATAGTAAAAACAAAAACTGATCTAAAAGCCGAAAATCTTGATAAAAGGAAAAGTGGCTAGAATGCTGGCAGCATTGCCATGTTGAATAGCAATGCTTAGTTTTTGGTCTGTCGCCTCCGCCAAGCGTTTGGCCTAGTCCCTGTATAATTCGTAAGCGGCCGGGTCCTACGTTCCTAAAGTCTCAACCCCTAACGACACAAAAACCAACCTAGTAACCATAATAAAATTATTAATTGTCCAAATAACCATATTTGTACCGTTTGAAGTCTCCAGCCGTTTGTCACCACTTACAAGAATTTTCTACCAGATATTTTTTTATCACTATGATAAATCCGGCACATTTTCCATTTCATACATCTAGAAATTGTAAAAAAACAATCGTCTCTTTTCACCCCTTCATCTCTATTATCCCAGGTTTACCGGTACATTTTGTTACTTAGCAACACGCGCTTAGCACACTTGAGGAGAAAATTATAATTTACCAACCTGTAGTGTTCAGATGTGATTTACAAAAGAAAAGGTTTCTACCCGAAAACACCTGGCTGGTATGGAGAAATATAATGGGCGAGCGACTGAAGACCTCATTAAAATTGTACAGACCAATAAACATAGCTCCTTTTTCTGTTCCAACGGTACATAATCAATAAATGTAACGAGAAATAAATAATACGAAACGTGATGTTTTCAAAAATGATAAAATGTGCCTTTTCTGTATTCGTTATAATTAAAGACGAGATGTTGATTTAATGAAAAATAACTAACTAGAATTAACTAGAGTATAGTTTTATTTTAGTATAGTAGTAGTAATTTAGTTTAGTGTGGTGTTTTTGTAGTTTTTCTAGTCGGAATAGCCGGCTTAATCTTACGTGAGTAATTCTCATGTGATATAAACAAAATGTCTAAATTTTGTATTTTATTTCCAGATAAAATGATAGGAGTACTTTTCATCGCAATAATTGGTAAGTGGAATATTAGCTGTAACTAGAGTGCTAGATTTAGTAAGATCTTCGACAATGAGCCAAAGGCGATGTTGATCCAGCCACTTGTCTGAGTGGACCTGCTAATTGTTTGCTATCTCTCCTGTTGCTCACGGATGTAGAATCCCTGATTGTGTCAGCTGGTTAGTTTGTTTGTGGTAGAAAAACACGAGTTCCAATTTTAAAAAACGATTAGGCATTATCTCTAGAATATTTTTGAAATCAATATTAATGTTGAAACCAAATATTTTGGTGAAAAAAAAACGACGATAAGAATTTTTTTTTGGATATCTAAGACGTGAAGCAGGCTTTTTTTTTTTTTTTTTGTTAAGTTTTTATAACTAGCTTTTAATTCATAGATAGACATAATCTTATGATGAATCAGTAAAATCAGGCAAATGGCTATGGTAATTTTTAGACTTTCGCGATTTGAACACATGTTTTAAATGGGACTTATCACGTATTATGTAATTTTGTTTTAAAAATGGCTATGGTTAAATTTTCAACCGTAGCGTAGGTAGACACAGAATGTTTTAATCCACAATTAAATAAACAAACACCCACAACCCAATTTTTGTTGTAAATGAAAATGGAATTAAAATGAGATTTGGTTTAATCCGGACGAGTTGAGGCAGGACGAAGGTGTGACACGGGCTATGAAATCCAAGAGACATGGTATTTAAAAGCAGTTATTCAGATGAACAGAAATTTAACGAATAGGCCGGTAATTTTGGAATTTGAAGTGTTGTTCTGCACTGGATTTACTTTTTTTTTTTTTTATGGATCATGTCTCAGTTAGCTTTGAGGCCTGTAAAGGTTCTAGCTGAGCTGTTACTTGCATGCAGGTAGCAAGAATAATAAGATGGCGTCACCAATGCAATTGATTGCAAAGACAGCTCAAGAATTTAGAGTCTGACAGGAGAGCGACCGTAACTTAGCGGATACAGCACTCGGGGACCCGGATAGCGCAGGTTCAAATTCTGCCAGGCGTCAAATTTTTGAATTGTAGATCATCTAATTAGTTTATTCAAGGTTGTTAAAAAATGTACGCTCTGTAATATAATCTGATTTATGGACTTCCTCAGTGTTTAATTTTTACTCAATTCAGTAAATTATTATAATTATTATTAATAATTGGTTATTAAATAAATTTTATTTTTTATTTTTTCACACACGGCCATCTGACACCTAACTAAGCAAAGCTTGTGATATGGCTGCCAGAGACTGATATATATTTATTATTAAATACATACTTAAATAGATATTACCACCCAGGCATAGAACAAACACAAATGTTCATCACATAAATGTTTGTCCTAGGTGGGAATCGAACCCACGACCCCAAGCGCAGAAGGCAGGTTCACTACCAACTGGACCAACGGGCTATCAACGGGTTAAACGGTTAACAGTTAAATTCACGATTATGTTTATCGGTCAAGACGATCACATAACACACAACACAATCATGACATAATCGAGAGTGTATACCGTTGTTATAGTAATTTATAATGAATCCACACGTGAGTTTTGGTGAAGTATTATTTTTAATACATATACAGGGTTACGGGAAAAGGATGTTCTAAGCCGAAAGGGGTCCATAGTACCCATAATTATGAACAACTATTACTATGAGAGTTACTCCGAAACCATGTAAAATCAAGGATGTAAAAATAAACTGATTTTTTGTTCTTATTTTGGAATAAGAACAAACGTACAGCTATAAGAAATTACGATGTCGTTTCTAGAAATATATCTTCAAAGCTTGTAGATCCTCAGATAGTTTAACGTTGGGGCTGTAAACTCAGGAGATAAGATCGGAAGCTTTGTACGATTGAACGAATGAAAGGTCTTTGAATGTCAAAGAAATTTTAGTTGAAACTATGTTGAAAGCATCGAACGAACCAGTTACATCTGTTTATGAATTCCTACATGTTGAAGACCGATCAGATTGATAAGAAGTATACCTTACCCTATTTTCATCTTTTTAGGGTTCCGTACCCAAAGGGTAAAAACGGGACCCTATTACTAAGCTTACGATGTCTGTCTGTCCGTCTGTTCTACCTATAAACGGCTGTATCTTTCGAACAGTAATAGATAGCCAGTTGAAATTTTCACATAATAAGTAATGTTACAGCGGATTAGCGGTGCTCCCCATACATAAGTATTTTTGTATTAGCTCTAATGTAAAAAACCGCAATACGTACAAGCGTCAAACTTGGCATGATTATAGTACTTTATATAATGACAAATAATAAATAATGGCCAAGTGCGAGTCGGTGACAAATTTATGTTCATTACCAAGTTATAACTAGTAATTGGGTTTTTTGGATGACCTCATTTTCTTTCACCGATTGTAATGCCATATTTTACTAATTTTGAAGTCGGTTTTTTAATTTGATAATTATTGTATTTTGTGGTAGTACGGAACTCTCAGTGTAGTAGACAATTTAAACTAGAATGACCAAAATTGCTAAGAGAGGGAAAAGAGGGCCTTAAGTAAAAAACCAATAGTTTTTTTTACTAACTAACAAGTAACAAACACACAGTTTTGTTACAATTACCCGTAACATTTATACCACGACAGAACGATCGTTGGCAACAAATTGGCTCTCAACGTTGAGTCGTTATAACAAGGAAACAATTAACCAACGAGACCGTTTTCATCGCCAATTTTTTAAATACGTTTTACATTTAATTACTTATAATGTAACAATTACGACAAACTAGCTGCTTCGCGCGGTTTTAATCATCATTATTTAATCTGACAGTTATAATGTCAAAAGATACCTCTGCATCTAAAGATACTGTGAACTTGTTTGCATGTTTGGGCCAAGCGTGGACGAATACCATACAGGGTTGCTGGTGAGAACCCTCTTGAACCTCAGAACATCAAACAAACAACTTTTGTTCTACAACTTTACGAAATTTTCGAAAAAAGAAACTATACCTACTATACAAAAAAAAACATTCACTCCCGATAAAATATATACAACAAGATTTTGAATTATGAATTTTCGCAAATTATAATAAGTCTTAGGTCAAAATTTGTTTGTTTTGACGTATTGAAGCCGCCCAGCTGCATAGTTTTTTCCTATATATGTCATTTATGGTGTATTACAATAAGAGTTATTTATCTATCTAACAACTGTGTTGCTGTAGCAGCTTTTTGTAGCAGTTTCTGCATCGCCTGTGCTTAGTTCCAATTTCGTAAGGTAGATTAAAACAGCGATCTATCAAGTTGCTCGGTTCGTCCGTGGCGGATGATAAATTGCATTTTCTCTTTTCTACATGCGTCACTTTCTTCACGGAGGTGTCCTATAACTCGGATGTGTTTGCCATCTCTGGAGTTTTGTTGATAACTACTAGTCCGTGTTTCGGGTGTTACGTCAATGTTTGTCCGTTCATTTGCAGGTTATGGTGTACCGTTAGTTTGGTGATACAGTTGCTGAAAGTGTGATAAGTTTATGTACCTATACATAATTGATTGATTGATTGATTAACTCTTTATTGTTCACACCATGAAATTTGATACAGAGGACAAAAAACTCTCAAAACTAGTGTAACAACTGGCGGCCTTATCGCTAAAAGCGATCTCTTCCAGGCAACCTTAGGATGGAAAGGATTTATAGAAGACGTAGAAGACGGGGTGTGCAATAGAGGATCAACTATAAAAAATTTACTTATACCATACACATACATTCTAATAGTAATACACACTATTACTTAAAATTATTTAAAATAAATATACTAATAGATATGCAATTAATATGAATATATATATATATATATATTAATTATTAATGATACAAATAATACGAATAAGCTGTTCGACATAACGATATTAACAAGGCTGCAAATTGACAAATAAAACTCTTTAACGCGATCTTTGAAAGTAGCAAGCGATGGAGAATGTCTGATAGACACGGGAAATTTGTTCCACAACTGAACTGCCTGAAATGTAAACGACTTACCATAAAAAGTTTCAGATCGTGCGGGAGGGGACTTAAGTGAGAGGTTGTTCTTCGACCTTAAAGGAAGAGGATACATAATATTTTGATTATCATCATCATTCGTAAGCCCTGAATTTCCTCGGTCACTTTCATAGCTGTAACGAGATTCATGTATACCCAGATTCTTGACCCCTGATTTTATAAATTAAAATGGCATTAGGCCAATTGCACACTGTACGATGTGATCTTTTTTTGCCTCACACCTGCAATTTCTGGAATGAGCTTCCTCCTGCGGCATTTCCGAGTATTTTTACCATCGTTATTCAAAAAGGCTGTTAATAGAGTCTTTAAGAGTCGGCAACGTTTCTGTAACCCTGGTCTTACAGGTATCCATAGGCGACGGTGATCGCTTACCATCAGGCGGCCCGTTAGCTAGTTTGCCACCTACGGCATTAAAAAAAATACATTGCTTAGTTATCACAGATCTATATATCTGTGTTAGTTATAGTTACAAATGTCGTGAATATATAAATATTGATAAATATAAATTAAACGTCACAAATTCTTAAATGCCTAAAAAATAAGACGATTACACCATGTGCTTTAAAATTAACATCAGCATAGAAAAAGCATGTCACGCGTTCTTTGCACCATACGTACGTATACCGACATAAATACAGACCATCTGACCACAAACACATCGCATTCAGGGTTGTCTTTCAAGAGAGCGTTGAGCGTGGTGAGAGTGCGTGGAATAGGTGACTTGGAGTGAGCTACTCTATACGGAAACGACGAGGCCCGGCAAACAGTTTGTGGTGTCTACAGCAAAAATAGATGTCGAGCACATTTTAACAGCTCAAGTCGAGCGGCCATTTTGCATGATAGCTTATCGTTTGCGATTCGCGTTTCTTACACTTATGAAGTCGTGACACGCGTCACAGAAACGCTTATACCTTTCGAGGTACAATTAAAATAATAAAAAATTATAATAATTATCAATACAAAAAACCCGACTTCAACATTAGTAAACGCTCGAACAAAATTATTTATATTTTTGGAGATGATTTAAAAAGCGCTGAGTCAAAGTTAATGAAGTTTTTATGAGACCATCTCGAGAGCTACCTCTACATAATAAAAAAGAACCACGTAAATTGCAATTGTACCTTAATTTTAATTAAGAGGACAAAAATATGGTCACAAATTGTTTTTGAATAGTCAAAGTTAACATATTAGCAGGAAGGAAGTATATATCCGTCAGAGAATCTTATTAAAACGTCTTCTATATTTCTATAATCTGCATAGGTCACAGTTCATCCATCCATCCCACTTAAGTAAATGGAAGCTCGAGCAAAGCCTCCCCTAATGGAAACATAATAACTGTTTAGCGACAACCCTCGTATTTGTTCTTTTAATATTGTCATCCTCTATAGAAATATAATCCAGGTATGTTTATTGTCGTGAACATAATGCTTTAATGGCATAACGCTCCCATTTTCCCACCCACTTTATTTGCTTGTACCATTTTCACCCTGACAATTTATCTTACTTAAAAGTGTCCCAATTTTCTTGTTTGTGTTCAAATAATTGAATTGTCCTGTGGACTTTAGGTTATTTATTTGGTTTTACGTAAAATACAATTTTGTATGTATTTTTTCTAATTTGTGCTTTTTAAACTTTCTGGGCTTCTAAAGCCCAATGCGGTCCAGAAAGTCAATTCGGCTTCGAGACGGAAAAATCAACTCTTTTTGGTTCACATTAGTTCCAAAATGTGCTTACAAACATGCGTGTTTCACCGCAGTGCCTAAAGAAGCGTTTCATACTTTAAACGCTTTATTAGCCGATTTAAATAATATCTTTAGTAGTTTTATAAAAGTTAGTTATATTATGTTTCACTAAGCCTGTTATTTTTAGCAAATTAAATTATAGTTATTGTGTATTTTATTCCCGTTGCCTAACGCATTCATGTGCATGACGTGAGTGTTATGTTCTGCACTGTTTTGTTTCTAAGCAAAAATTAAGTCCTTTGTGATCGGTTTTGTAGTGATTAATGATAAAATTACTACGTAGTAGCTTTTTTTTTTGTAATTTTTTATTGAAATTCATCATCATCATAAAAGCTAAGCGCTTTTATCAACATAGCATATAGAGAAAAGTTCTCAGGAGAGCCGTAATTTAATTCCGTTCATAGGTAAAAGCGCTCAGGTAAATGAGAGTTTACGCTGTAAAAATTACGTTAGTATTCTCACATTTGAGCTAAATTGAGCAACATATGAAATTCTGCGAGAGTAGGTACGCCTGGAAATCCAATTTGGGCGTGCAATAAAAGAACGGGCTGCACGGAAAATTCACGTCATTTAGGGCAAAAGTCCAGTGGGAGCGATGGAGGAGCAAGACAAGTATGGGGAAAAAATGTTTGAATGTATTTATCTTCGTTAAATTCCTACAGTAATGCAAGAGTCGTTGTTGTTGTGTTGGGTTGGACGAATGTTTGAACAATTAATTATTTTCCGTAACTAAGTACGCCACATGGTCAGAGTTTTAGACCGCTTAATAACCTAACATGGCAATAACCGCTAGGTTTGCTGTTATAGAACAAATTTAAAATGTATAGTGCTATCCTATCCATGGTAGCGCTCAGTTGTAAATTCCAATCGCGGTTAAAGCCTGATTATTTGTCGTAAACACCATACTGCTTATTTATTAAGTGTCATGATAACGGATACACCGTTATTGTGTATTGAACGATAGATTCATATTAATTCTTTTGTTTGAAGTACTTATTAAATATTCGGGTCATTTTTTGCACACACAGCAAACTAAGCAAAGCTTGTGATATGGCTGCCAGAGACTGATATACATACATATATACTTTAAATACATACTCAAATAGATATTAACAACCAGATATAGAACAAACACAAATGTTCATCACATAAATGTTTGTCCTAGGTGGGAATCGAATCGATTCCACGCCCCAAGGTCAGAAGGCAGGTTCCCTACCAACTGGACCAACGAGCTATCTATACTTCAAAGAGAATTGATAATAGTCCTACAAAAAGTACCTAATCACTTTTCAGTTTGATTGTATCGTAATATTCTTAGTAGTTCTATCTGGAAAAATATTGCGCGTCTAAAATGTTTGACTAGACAGTATAGCAAATTGGACTACTTTTGTCCAAACAGTTAGATTATTTAACTACTAATAGGACAGAATGGAATAAACGTTATATTACAGCGCATTGATGAAAAACCGCCAATGAAACTTTATTAGCAACTATAAAATTAGCTCTGATCTAGGTAATACAATAATGTCGTCCATAGGTAGTTAAGTATCTACTTAGGTAATTAGGATAGGTAGTTATATAAATATTGGGCAGCATTGCTTTACTTGAACTCTGAAGGATAAATATTTATTCTACCTTCAGCCTGAATCCAAATTAAGTGAAAATAGGTCACTTTATGCGAAAAACAATTGGAAAGGGAGTGTTTGCCTACCCGCTTGCTGAGTAAATATGTAAATTTTTGTGTAAGTAGGTACCTACAATGTGACGCAAGCATGGCTTTTGCAGTTCACGAACGAAACTCTTAAATTCTTTTGATGGTTTATGGGTATGATTTTTCCAGCAGATATCATTTGAAAAGAAGGAAGGCATTTGTATGCTCTTCTCTTGTTATTTTTTTCATAAGGAATGAAGGGACCGAGAGAAGATATAATTTATTACGGGTGTCCCGCCGAGAGTTCTGAGTACATTACCTGTCGCAACAGAAGTTGCCCTTTATTCATTTCGAAATGTACACCAGAAAGAAAGTTTTATACGATTTTATGCGTATTTGCTTAAAGACTTGGGAGTTCTGATTTTAATGTTTTGGCGGTAACAATTAGTACCTACAAATGTTTCTAAACTTTACAAAAGGGTTGATAAAGAGTTCGATGATACAAAACCACCCAAATTTGACGAGGGACTTTCATTGAAACTCATTCGTGCCGAAAGTATTTTTCGCAACAACTGTAGGGATCACAATGACGTCTGGCAAGAGGGGAGCAAATAATCGGATGTCTTTTTTTTCTAGTTGGCGTGATGTAAACAGATGACCGCGGGTTCAAAGCTCTCGTTTCCGCGGGAAAGCAGGGTTGGAAACAAAAGATGCTCGTTTCCTCGCCGGTTCCGAGGCTGGCGGGGCGCGGGGCGCGGGCCACAATCCTACAATGGAGGCATTGTTTGTGCCCGGTGACAGGAAAAACTCCGACCTCCGTGTTTCTGTGCATTTTTTATTTATTTCTTTCTTTCTTTTCCGCTTTTTCTCGGTAAGCTTCTTTGACTATACCGGGAGGAAATCAAAATTGTTGTGAAAAGCACTATCTTGGAAGGTTCGTTGGTCGGGGATTGGTGACACACCATCGCAACTTTCAAAGAAATAGAATATTCTGTGATATCTAGCTCTCGTGAATAGAATTTTTTTGTTCTACTGTGTTTACAGAATTACAGAAAAGAAATAAGTATAAAAAATAAAGTTCCCTGGCCTTGTTGGCTATGAAACAAAAAATATTCGCCGAGAGTACGCAAACGGAAAGTTTCTCAGGCTTTTATTAAAAGTTATGTTTGCAGCAAACAAAGTTGCTTATTGGCGATTGTATAGTTGTTTTGTGAAAGTGCGCACGAGGTCGTCCCCGGTTTCAGTCCGAGTGACGTCCGGTGTACCCGCGTATGAAATACGGCGCGCGGCTCCCGGCGGCTCCCGCACTAGTATATCCGGCGGAAACCCCCGTCCCGCCTGACCTGTCCTCGTACGATTCCTTATTTACCCGTTTTTCCTTATCAACCCGTACCATTCGCAACACATTACAGGGGATCTTGTTGGTGAAATTTGGGTTATTTCATCTATGTGTGTGTGGTGTGATGCCGACCGGATTACGGTTTTGTTTAGCGACTCCATTCCATCTTCGCAATTTTCGGATTTCATGTGCCATTAGGGGCCTTCTTAAGTGGGATGATTGTGATAGAACCTCCCTTGTTTGCTAGATTGGCTTCGTGTGTATAGGGCATTGTTTCTTTGTTTGTGGAACTTCAATCAAGAGTTGTAAGGTTTAGTATTAAAATAAAATAATCGCAAGCTGGGAACAAAAGTAATATAAAGACATATTTCACAACCAGATTCAAAGTGTCAAGTGAAAGAAAGAAACAATTTCAATATAGAGTGCACATGCAGCGCGAGTGAGGGTGGCTACAAAAATGTGGCACTTGAAAGCGGCCGGCGCGCCGAGTGTCGCCATTGTTTCATAAGTTGCCGGCTGCGCCACATGTAGTGTATAACCCCCTTAGCTCGTCAATGGATTTTGTTCCGCGAGCAGATTTTGTTGATATAATTAGAGTTTACAGTAGCATTATTATAGTCAAACCCTTCAACCAACATTTTATTTTGGTCGAAGGGTTTGACTATAATAAAGGTCAAACCACGCATTTTGTCACAAAAAATGTAATTTTTATGTTTTGTTATTCATGTTTCATGTTTTTAAGTTTTGGGTTGATTGTTTTACTTTAGGATCGATAACGGAGTTGAGTATAATAATAATATATTATGCAGAAAGAAAAAGCACAATATTATGTCCCAAACGTTACACATTTGTTTGCGTTTAATGAGGTTGGCGCAAAAATAGGTAGATATTATCTTAATTTCTATAATAGTTTTATTCATTTTTTGAAAAATTAATAATATAACTATTAGTTATTAAAAATAGAACCTATTAGTTAAGGTTAGGGTCATTTACTAAAAGCACTGAATAAATAACAAAACTATATATTTTATTATACAAAAACATTACCATGACTTTATTTACTGTACATTTTTATTCTGTGTAATGTTAGCTACTGCTATGAATTGTAACTAAAGTTACGAATAAGCTGGGGAAATGCTCGTGTTCTTTAATGGGTAAAGATATTAGGTTTGTCGTTGCCGCACTATTTACTATTTACCTAATTAGAACAGCTGCTGTTAACTAGTAGAACTGTAGCAGTTTTGGTTAATGGGTTACGCGTGCGGGTGTAATTATGTAGGCATGGGATTGGAACTTTTTTGCCAAACTTGGTATTTAAGGTGAATAGAGAACAGGAGTGGCGAATCATTTAAAAATAAGTATTTTTTAACAAATTATTTTTAGTAACATAACTTATCATAATTATAAATTATACTAAAAATATTTTTGAAAGTTCAAATTAGTGTTTAAATAAGTTTCAAAACTTAATACTCTCGAGAATCTGTGGGAGTCGAATTTTTATTTACTGTATCTTTTAGACCTGTTATGTTTTTTTTAAACGAAGGCGCCATTTTCCCTCTATTCACCTTTAATACAGTTTACAATGTGAAGAAAAAACTTCGATGAAAATTAGACTTTAAGTTCTGACCTTAAACCTAAAATGCGGTGTTCTTTGCTTTTTTATTGGATTACTAGCTAACCCGACACAGACGTTGTCCTGTCTTAGAACTTTCAAACGCACGAAATTAAAATCTATGTCATGCTTTCTGAAATTTTCCAATTTTTGCGAAATTTTCTTTGTTTTCCGTACGAGCCTTCTACAATGTACAAGAAAAAAAATTATGAAATCGTTAAAGTCGTTCTCAAGTTATGGCGTGACCAAGGTAAATAGGGATTCATTCTTAAATATATAGATAGATATAGATAGGCTTGCCTTTGACCTTGATCTCGTCTACGATGGAGTACGCTTGCTTAGAAGAAATATATTCATTCATTGTGCGGTTAGCACAATAAAAGTAATCAAAGCACTATTCGTACGGGTTTTCGGAATATCAATAATGAAATGGTGTCGCCTTTTAATGTGCAGAGGTATGTTTTCCTACCAAACTTAACATAAGTTCTGTGTATTTGCAAACGGCAAATGTTAGAGGTTATGGTAGGATCACAGACAAAAAACAAACCGTATCACTATGCCTGATTTCCTGTGATTGGCTCATAGCAACAGCCATATCCACCTACTAATTGCAATAGGCAATGTTTACTAGTTTTTAAGTTTCTTTGCAATGTCTGAGAATTGTACTAAACAAACCTTGGTGGCAACTGGGCTCTTATCGATTCCCTAGCTATCGATTTGATCTGGGATCGATATGTTGGCCTCGGTTACGTCTAGGCCCATATTTTGACGTTCGTCTCTCGTCTCGTTATGTCTCCGTCGCTTGCCGCTGCAGTAATTTACTACTTATATTGTAATGAAAAATGCACGGAATAGGAAAAATGTGAAACCAGCAGAAAACAATTTTCGTCTTACCTTTTCCGATTCATATCTCATGTCTTATCTTAAAAAGGGCCCTTGAAGATTTGGCCGTTTGTTTGGAGATTAGCCTGACCCATTGCCCCGTGGTTTGGCAGCTGTGATGCCCCAATTGGTTGCTTTCGAAACTTTTGATGGCCATCTTGAAGGGTTGAGGAAGAATTTTGTGAATGGAGATTATAAAAGATCAGTGTTGCTGTGACTTTTCGTGGTTAACTCAGAGTATTTTTGCATTTGTTTGTTTAATTTACTTAAACTTTTTCCACGGAGCAATTTGCTAAAACTAAATAATTTCACTACTTAGAGTTGTCAGTATTGACATTTTACCTTAACTTTTTTACACTTTTGGCAACTTTTTTAGACGTTTGTTCACGGGATGACTAGACGAAAAAAAAACTCTCTTCTGTGGGATGACTGAAGAATGTAAGTGGCTGGTCTAAAAGTGCCACTATATACAAGGTACACACAGACGGTATATACAAGGTCCTTAAAACAGGCACACACACAGGTTACAGTACATTAGGATGTCTTAAAAATAAAAATATGCGTCCAAAATGCGTTCAAAATACCATACGCAGTGATACAGTGAGTGTTTTTGTCGGGACTTAGGTTCTAGTTTGAGTTACAGTGATAACCGCAGCAAAAGACTAAGAAAAAGGGTAGATCGTTTTGTCTGCTCCTAATTTTGAACTATACTGCCAACCAAGCAAATAGGGGTTCATTCTTCAGTCTTCCCGTGAACACGGTGCATGTAACTGCGCCGAAATATGGTGCATGTTACTGCGCTGACATATCGGGAGCTGCATCTACAACCTAATCACGGTAAATACCCCCGGTAAATAACGATAGCCCCGTTGGCTCAGTTGGTAGTGAACCTACATTCTGCGCTTGGGGGCGTGGGTTTGATTCCCACATAGGACAAACATTTATAGTAATTTTTAAACTTCTTTTTTTTTTATACGTGATAAGTCCCGATAAACGTTTAAAACAAACATTTATGTGATGAACATTTGTGTTTGTTCTATATCTAGGTGTTAATATATATTTAAATATGTATTTAAAAATATTATATGTATGTATATCAGTCTCTGGCAGCCATATTACAAGCTTTGCTTAATTTCGGGTCAGATGACCGTGTGTGCAAAATGTCCCGAATATTTATTTATTATTATTTTAAAAATCACTGTACTCTGAAAAATCGTGATAGTAAAGTTAAAGAACAGAGTTTTATAGAATATGGATGTCTTTAAATCTCGAGTGAATTGGTTTTTCTTGGCAAGGGTGCTCCATCGTAGACCGCATCAACGCTTAACATCTGGCGAAGTAGCGGTCAAACGCCTATTAATAAAAAATTAAAAATATGGAAACAATAACTATTTATATTATCTTTGTATAGAAAGTCATGATTTTATGGTAATATTCAATTTTCTGCGCACAGTTCAAATTGCATGAACTTTTGAGATGTTCATCGCAATGTAAAGTCAGGAAGCGCTCATGATTTTCATTTCACGCCCGGCGCCACTACATAATGTAATATCGAAATACTCGAAAGCAATATCTCAGGAGCCTTTGCATTTCCGCCGGAAATCGATTTCTGGGATTCCTTCCTTATATTTTATTAGATGTCTGATAAAATTGTATTAAATTGTGATTTGTAATTGTATTAAATACAAGTATCAACATAGCATTTAATTATATACTTTTTAAAGTTATATGACTATTTACGGGATATTTACCGTGGAAAGGTTGTGGAATGAGCTCCCAGTGAGCACTGAAATTCAGTGGAACTTGCAGATAATTTTTAGACCAGCTATCCTCAACCGATTGAGCTGAAATTTGGCATATGTTCGGTGATAATAAAATGTTATGAAACTCATCAGATTGCTTCGTTGGGTTTGTCTTCCCAAGCACTTTGGTCCTAGATGTTAAATTCAATATGGTGGACGCCCCAAGATGGTGGACAAAATGTTCTTATCTACCATCATGGACTAATAGTTCCACTATTGTAGATATATACTTAAGTGGACTTCAAAAACATAACTGTAACTCTATGTATTACTAGTTACTTATCGTTACTACTTACGTACTACTTACTAGGTACTTACCGTTCGTAGGTAGAGTGCGGTAGAGTAGTTGTAAACAAAAAGCATATCGCAAAAGTTAGACACACGAGTATAACTCGGACTCTCATCTGGCCACGTCAATAATTGGAGCGGTTGTTCATGTATTTTTTTTATTTGTGCAGCGGTGCTCGCGCCAGGGCCGCATTGTTCCTGCTCGCCCGCCGCTACCACCCCCCGGCTCGACGTAAAACGGTTCGTATTTTTCATTGTTGCTTTAAAGCCTTATAGGTTTTGCTTTATTTATGCCCTTTATAACTCTCCGTGGAAGATAAATGCCAGCGAGGCGATGTTCTGTTTTTGTCAGTGCTTAATGGTGTCATAACTAAGAGAAAAATGTGCAAGTAACGTTCGTAGGTGATGCTGGCAACGTTAATGTTTTTTTAGATTTTTTGTAAAGTTTGTTGAGCTATTGATTGATGATGTTGTAGCCTTTGATGATGTGAATACATGTGTAGATATGGATACCTTAAATGTTTTTAACTCCCGATGAAAAAGTGGGGTGTTATAAGTTTAACGTGTGTTTGTATTATGTGTCTGTGTATCTGTGTGTCTGTCTGTGGCATCGTAGCCCCCAAATGGGTGAACCGATTTAAAAAAATGTTTTGTTTGAAAGGTGACTAGAACGAGAGTGGTTTTAGCCATGACTCAATAAAATTTGTTTAAACGTTTTCAAAAAACAAAAACTTGTACTGATAGTCATAGCGATAGGTACATCGACAGATAGGTACCAGATAGGTAATCATACCGTAATTTGAATGGGTATTAAAATATTGATTTTCATTCTACAAAAAGCGGACCAATCCTTACATATTATTAGCAGAAATAAAATGTAAACCTTTCTCGCAAATAAAAGTGGAAGCAATAAAGAAGTCCGGGTTTACATTCACAAAATCGCAAGGCAACTCAATGCTTAAATTTAGGAACGCATGTTCAGCAAGCGAGAATTTAAATTTTCCTCCGTCACTGCATCGAATTCATACAATCTATTCCGAAAATAAATAAAGTGCATATAGGATTTCTATCTTGATAAATTGTTGTTTCTTTTCTTGAATAAACGGCTCTCTTCTCTGGAGAGTAATGATATAGTACTACAAGCGGACAAATCTTTAGACGGCAAAAACTCTTCAAAGTGGAAAAGATAAGTAGATTAATTCTCTACTTGCTAAGGAACAATATATCCGAGTATTTTGTAAGAGCTTTGGTTAGCTTGACTCGTGCCTTACAGAGCCGCCATTTTGTTTGTTCCAATTTTCCTTCGCTGATCGTAATGGTGTTGCAAATTGCGATCAGCAACACCATTCAATAATTTGCTGTACTTAAATAAGGCTCTCTTATCTGCAATGCAAGTACCGTTCTTTATCGATCATCAAATTCGATAAAATGCCTTAGAATCGATCATAGCGAGTACTGATCAAATGGCATTTATCGAATTTGACGATCTCAACTGCCAAATAAGACGATTGATCAAGAACGGTACTTGCACTGCAGGATAATAAAGTTATAATACAGAAATACGAGCAGAGAAATCTTTAGAAGGCAATAAGTCGTAAATATGCCCAGGAAAGATACCTAGTTGATCTACTTGCTGAGGAACAACCCTTCAACGGTCCATGGGCAGTCTAGCTGTTTCTGTAGAGTTAGTTAGCTTGTATTTTGTTTAGTTAAAGTTAGGGGACTTTCACATGGGCGGGCATATAGCCAGCTCTATGCATTATGCATCTATATTTGATTTTATGTGAGCCGTATATAAAATTAAATTTAGTTTATAATTACGTATTTTTTGTAGGATAACGGGTAAACTAGTGGGTGCGTTGCTATTGTAATAATCTACTGTTGTGTAGATAGTAAGCATTAACTATGATAATAATTAAGTCTAAAATAAACCCCGTATTTTATTCAGTTTCAAATCGTGTTTCGTCTAACATAGACGAGAGCCGTGTAAATAAAAGTTTATTTACACGGCTCTAGTCTACGCTATATAATTATAATGAGCTGTGGCCACTACGTGGAAAATATTAAACCGCTGTTTACCTTGTTTTACGAAGCATGCTTAGTTAACTATACTAAAACAACGTCCTTAAAACCCTTTTATTTTCCACAAACTCAAATACTGAACATCTATTCTCATTTTCATCCAATTATCTGGATACACAGCTTATAGTGCTTAGCAGATTATTAACATTGCTTGTTACCATTTGAAAATAGCCAACTGCGATTTAGATTTTTCGTAACGACGTTTTAACAATGAATTTTAACAGCTTTGCTCTCCACCACATATCTTATAATTACTGGTTATTTGAAGAAAAAAAACTATAAATATAACCAAGCCGAAGGCGTGACCTCCAATCGTAGTTGTTTTTTTTACTATAGGACCAAAACTGAAATAGCAAAAAAATACTGTTGTTCCATAGAAAAATGTTATTTACACTAAACGAAATCGAATAGGAGACCAGCAAAAATATAACCGTGATGAATTGAAAACGTCTCTCCTATTTTTCATCGGCTGAAATATTTTAAAGATTCATTGAAAGTTTCCTCATACATATTTTATTTATTTGTTTTATTTATGATACAAAATCCACAGTCCTTAAAAAAGAAAACAATAAACTATACGAACTTACAGCCGTTATTTATTTAAGGATTTATATTTTATTACTAATCTTATAAATACAGCCGTATGTTATCAATAAATGTGTGTGTGTGTGTGTGAGAGAGAGAGAGAGAGAGAAAAGGGGAGTGTTAGGTATGTATGTGACTATATATTTAACTTGCATTTTTATAATTATTTTAAAAACATCACTTGTAAACATTACCGTTATAGACTATTATATTATTTATATTAGGTACAAGCTCTTGTCAGTATTGGTATTATCACAATAAAAACTTTAGTACTAGTTCTTGATAATGATAAGTAAGAAGTTTAGTACCTACTTCATAATGATAAGTACCTACAATGGTCTCTTTTCAGCTTAGCGCTACCTAATGATTTATCTAAATACAATAATAATCAAGTTCAATTTCAAGTTTTAGTTTTTAGTTAGTATATTATCACGTTTTCGTTAATTTTCTGTTTTGTAAGTTGTGCATAATAAAATGTTATCGAGTTGAGAAAAATAATACAATGAGTTGGCATGTTTTTTGATGTTGGCACCAAAAATCCCATACGATGGATAAGCTTTAGAGCTAATCGTGTACAAGGTGACGCAAATCAGTGAATCGAGTTAAGTCGCTTTTATCGTGTGCTTGAATAGGGTTCTACTTTTCACAAAGGGACTTCAATTTTCAAACATAAAAATTTAAAATAAACGTCATGCTGTCAAAAAAGTTCTGCAAGCGCCATCTGCAAAATGTTTTTTTTATCTGTGGCCTATCTGAAGTTAGATTAATAGTCATAGTCTATGTATAATAATATTCTCTGCCAGGTACGGCATGGCACCAAGGTCACGTGGGTGACACAAGCCTACGTCATTGACGCTGTTTTACCAGTAACATGAAATTAAGAAATTATAATTATAAAACTATGTGGGTTTGATTTAAATAATATATTTAATATAATAAATTCGTGATTATCTTGAATTATTTCGCTTGAGCGGATGAACAAAACCACAATAATTGAAATGCTTTTTGTATTTTATTTAATAGATTGTTTACAATATTTTTTTTCAAATTCTGCGTTTGTTGCAGTGAAGTGGTAACTGAACAGTGACGAAGGCATGTGTCACTCCCGAAATGGCAGACCTTGTTTTATTAGATCATGTTCATAGTTACATTTATTTGTTTTCATTGGACACATTGGGGCACTTGGACATGTCAACTTAGGTTTTTGCGAGTGTACAGTTTGTTCTCATGAATGATGTATATCAATGTACAAAAATGAAAAATTGCACTATTAAATTGTAAATACTCTTTGAAAGCAGTTGGCTGTGAGTAGGGGCGGATCCAGGATTTCATTTGGGGGGCGGGGGCGGGGGGGGGGGGGGGGGGGGGCATTCTGGATTTCATTTTGGGGAGGGCCATTCTGACAAGGTTCGAAGAAATCAAATCGAAAAATTGAGTCGAATGTATGAAATTGCTAGGTGTTTGGGGATCCGCCAATGGCTGTGAGAATGGAATTAAACAACCACTAAATTGCTCTCGTGACGTCATAGTAGGTACAAAAATGCAACTGCTGAGTTTTCATAAAACTAGAAGTGGTCGCGGTGTCTATCCTAATGGAACCCTCTGTGATCTAAGCTCTATTCCAGTGAACTGAAAAAGTCGGGACGTCATTTGAATTGTTATGACATGTATTCTATACTTTCGTAGCTTTGTGTACGAACGGCCTATTAACAAGATGCGGGAAAGTTGAGGAAACCCATCTCATAACATATTCAAAACTCGACAAAATTAAATGATAACAAACCCACAGCTTTTTAAGTAGGGCTGAGGAAATAAACTCGTCAAGTTTTATACATTTATGTTTGTTTCTATGAGAATCGCCAAGACTTATTATTAAGTGGCTCTGTTCTTATTATTTACCTACATCTATTTGTATATATATACCTATATAATTATATTTTATTTTGATTAAGTTTCGATTCGTTTTTTTTACCCGGCTGCCCAAAAAAGAGGGTAATGTTTTGCGGATCTATGTAAATATGTCTGTCTCTAAAGGGTTACACAAAACGGTGGTACTAATCCAAAAGGTCATTGTACTCATCATGATGAACAACTTTTACTAAGGGCTTAATTTTCACAGCTGTATGAAAGGTTCGAAAACATCGGGACGGACGGACAAACAAACAGACAGACAGATGGCCGAATACTTATATCACAACGAACTTATAAGGGTTCTTTGTATGACCAAAGATTATATACTAGGTATGACTACGGAAGCCCGATAAAAAAACTGCATTGAGGTCGCTATCTACGGGTAAGGTGCCCAAAAAGCTGGCGACAGCTAGCTAGCCTAGTTACTTACAAATAAGTAACTAAGTACTTACTTTAGATATTTTTATATGCGATTATAGCTTCTTTGCGCGATTGAATCCGAAAAGTGGATATTCGCCAAAGAACCAAAGTTAGCGACATAGCTATTAAAATTTGCAAGTTGAAGTAGCAATGGATAGGCCACAACGCTCGAAGAACCGATAACCGATGGGGAAGAAAGGTTCTTGAGTGGAGATCATGAACTGGAAGACGCAGCGTAGGTAGGCCTCCCTCTAGATTGACCAACGACATTGTGAGAGTCGCGAGCATCCAGTGGATACAGATGGCAGGCTGTCGTTCATTGTGGAGCTTAAAGGGGGAGGCCTATGTTCAGCAGTGGACATCATCTGGCTGATGATGATGATGATGACTTATCGCTTCAAATGTTTTTTCATTATGCTAATATATAATTATTAGTAGCTCCATAATGAGTAAATACCTTTTCCACAAACATCATTCATATTTATAAAAATCCTCATCTATATGTAAATGTAGTCAAACCAAAGTAAATAGAACGTTTACGCAAGTGGGTGGGTTCCGGGCATAAATATTTATGTTGTGTGGTTTGCAGGCAGTGCCCATGAGAAACCAGAATAAGTTAGCCTTTCTGGTCAGTCATCTATCATAGCTGTCTTTGCCGTAAAACCTGAAATCTTACGTAATTTATTTCTGCTGGAAGACCGCTTCAGTCTTGGTTTATTGAAATAAAACAAAACAAAATCGACATTACAATAAATACTAGCACTGTGGTGGGTGTCGTACATGGAAGTAGTTAGAGTATAAAACGTCCTTGGTGTCGTATAACTTGTGGCACTTTTTTAACCAACGAAAGGAGGAGGTTATCAATTCGACTGTATGTTTTTTGTATGGTTGTCTCGTGATTACTCCGCCAATTATGAATTGATTTGATGTTTTTTTTTGTTTGATAGGTCACACTTCAGAGTTGGTACAATATAAATTTAAAAGAAATTGAAACAACGCTTTTTGAATAAATCAACCAAAACCAAAAATGTAATAGACAGATGACGTTTTGGTTTGTTGTTCCCTTACTTTAAATCTCTGTTTTAACTTTGGTTTTAACTGCCATTATATCAATGCAAAAAATCACATCGTTTCGTCCATTTGTTATTGCGTGAAAAAAGGATATCGTATTTATGATCTTAATAGGATCAAAACAAACGTCTCACGCGTTTTGTGAGACGTTTATTTTGTAACTCAACTTTTTTCTTTGGCGTAGCGCTGGGGTAGAGCGAGCGAGCGGGTACAAGTGCGGGCAAACTTGTGTTGTTTGTAGACAATTTTGATGTTTAAATAGTTTATACTCTACTTTTTTATCCCGGGATCAATTCTTGTACGATAGTTTTCAGAAATGAAGTGCGCCGAAAGACAATCTCGCTCTACCCTGATCTAAGGCAAGGCCGGCGCTGCTTTTGCGACGAATCGGCTTTATTTTCCGAATTTCATTCACGTTGTGGCGGAACTCTTTTTCACCAATGCGACCTTCGCGGCCGCCTTTATTATTTTATTTCAATAGAGTTGTGTTTTGTTTTATAGGAGATCTGTCAAGAGGTGAAAAATAGATGTTTTCGATTCCGCAAAATAAATTGTTTTAATAATAGGAGTAATAATATCCTAAATTGGTGACCCCGATACGAACACAACATAAATTAAGACGATTCAAACACAAAAAGAGCAAAGGTACGCAAATAGGTACCAGTACCTTCTTTGGTGGTACGAGTGAAGCGACCACGGTCGTCTGATTGTTCGTCGACGAGAATACGAAAACGTAGAAAAAGAAGTGGTGAATTCGACTACGAGAGCTGTGCTGCTGACTGCTAGCAACAATCGCATGGAGCGCGTCAAGACTCGATTCGAAGTATCTTTTGGAAGAACCAGTGTGGATTAAAAAGACAAAGTGTGATTTATATTGTTGTGTGTTTTTATGAGTGTGTATTTAATTTAATTTTGGTGAATTTTTGTACATATTTTTAAGTTATTTTTATACCAAAGTTTTTTGTAGGGCATTCGCACACCACACTCCCACGTTTCTTTTGTTTTCAGTTTTTGTTTTTGAATTTTGTTTTTCTCTTAGCATGGTTTTTCATGACAGCACACGTCATGAGTGACAGTGAGCAGGAAGGCTTCAAACCGGCTTCCGCGGGTACGGGTGGACGTGAAATGTCAAGCAGTGACAGCGGATCTGGCACAGGCGGTACGGAGAAGGTAATGATTAACAGAGTATCTATACGTACCCCTCCATTTTGTAGAGATCGCCCGGCCCTATGGTTTGCGAGTTTAGAGGCGCAATTTTCCATCAATAATATTAGCCAAGAAATCACAAAGTTTAATTACGCAGTTGCGCACCTCGATACCAATTGTACTCGCGAAGTAGAGGATTTCATAATCCAACCTCCGAGGGAGCAACCCTACACGAAATTGCGCAATGCAATAATATCTAGGTTCTCAGATTCTCGGGAGCAGAAAATACGCCGTCTTCTAGAGAAGGAGCAGATCGGCGATCAAAAGCCGTCGTTTGTTCTGCGTCATCTGAGATCGTTAGCCGGTGCAGCATTTCCGGAGGATATTCTGAAGACAATTTGGATGAGCAGGTTGCCACGATATCTTCAAACTGTCTTGGCTACTCAACGATTAGAATCGTTGGCTGAGCTAAGCGAACTAGCGGACAATTTGGCTGAAATTAACGCTCAATCAACTTCATTGGAGGTATGTACTGTTTCGCCTAACTCGAATATTGATCTTGTACAGGAGCTGACTAAAAAAGTTGATGAATTGACCCGTTTAGTAGCGTCACTTTCCTCTGCTGGTTGCAGCTCGCATGTTGGTACGCGTGGTCGTGACTTCAATCGTAACCGTAATCGTAGTCGCAGCCGATCACGTTCACGTAACTATGATTTGTGCTTTTATCATGACCGTTTTGCGACAAAAGCACGTAAATGTGTGCCTCCATGTAAGTGGTCCGGTTCCCCGCCTAGTGATCAGGGAAACCAAAACAGCAACTGTTAGAGGCGACATCCAGTTGCTCGCCAGCTAGTCGCCGCCTTTTCGTGACCGACCGGAGATCCAACCGGAAATTTTTGGTGGACACTGGTTCGGATATTTGTTGCGTTCCTCGTAGCTTTATAAAAGGACGTACGCTTCAGCCATTATCATATAATTTAGTTGCAGCTAATGGCAGTAAGATTATCACATATGGGCTGATACAGTTGAACTTAAATTTAGGGCTGCGACGGGATTTCACCTGGAACTTTGTCGTGGCGGATGTGGAAAGTGGTATTATTGGCGTAGATTTTTTGTCGCATTACCAGCTTTTACCCGATTGCTCAAAAGGTAAGCTGTGCGATAGTAAAACTGGGCTTACTTCGTCCGCGGACCTTTATACCGCGGAACAGCAAAGTGTGAAGGTAGTATCTCTTCCTGACTCGCCATTCACAGCGATCTTGGAGAAATACCCAAGTATAACGCGACCACCTGGTGCTCCTAGAATTATTAAACACAGCACCGTACATTATATAAATACTACAGACGGTCCCCCTGTGACATCTAGACCGCGTCGGTTGGCACCATTAAAACTGGGCATTGCAAAGAAAGAGTTCGAAGACATGGTCCGAGCTGGTACTTGCCGACCATCTGATAGCTCTTGGTCATCGCCTCTGCATCTCGCACCTAAAAAGGACTCAACGTGGCGTCCT
The DNA here is from genome assembly GCA_914767915.1 of Agriopis aurantiaria. Taxonomy (NCBI): domain Eukaryota; kingdom Metazoa; phylum Arthropoda; class Insecta; order Lepidoptera; family Geometridae; genus Agriopis; species Agriopis aurantiaria. The sequence goes on along the minus strand of OU612000.1, from coordinate 7,037,956 downwards.
TGCGGTGATTATCGGGCATTAAACGCCCGGACGATTCCTGATCGCTACCCTGTCCGATACATAGGTGATTATGCGCACAACTTGTCTGGCTGTACCGTTTTTAGTACTATAGACTTGGTCAAGGCCTATCAACAGATACCGGTGAATCCAGGCGACGTGTGCAAGACAGCGATAACTACTCCATTTGGATTATATGAATTTCTGTATATGACTTTTGGTTTGCGTAATGCTGGGCAGACTTTTCAGAGATTTATCGATGAAGTAGTCCGGGGCTTAGATTTTTGCTATGTCTATGTTGATGACATTTTGGTTTATTCAAAAGACCAAATAGCGCATGCGCAGCATCTGGAAATCTTGTTCCAGCGATTGCACGACTATGGCGTTGTGATTAATACAGCCAAGTCCGTATTTGGTGCCGCAGAAGTATCTTTCCTTGGGCATCGAGTCAATGCTGCGGGCACGCGACCTCCTGAGGACAGAATTCGTTCTCTGGTGGATTACCCGCCCCCAAAGACAGTTCAGGGTATGCGCAGATTCATAGGCATGGTCAATTACTACCGCCGGTTTTTGCCAAGTACGGCTAAGTACCAAGCACCATTAATTGAAGCAATCACTGCTATTCAAGGCAAAGGCAATAAACCTTTTGTGTGGACTCCTGAGCTAGAAAAGTGCTTTGAAGAATGCAAGAAAAGCTTGACGTCCGCTACAATTTTAGCACACCCAAATAACAGTGCTGAGGTTGGGTTGTTTACTGACGCTTCAGGAACGCACGTTGGTTCTTGCCTACAACAGCGCGTCGATAATGATGATTGGCAGCCACTAGCCTATTTTAGTAAAAAGCTGACTGCTAAACAGGCTCAGTGGCCGGCGTACTATCGGGAACTCCTTGCGGTGTACGAGAGTGTTCAACACTTCAGGCACCTGTTGGAGGTACAACACGTCACTATCTACACTGACCATAAGCCGCTAATATACGCTTTTGTACAACGACGTGAGAAATTGCCGCCTATCCAATTAAACCAACTGTCTTTCATCAGCCAGTTTACTACTGATGTAGTGTATATTAAAGGGGTTGATAACATCGTAGCTGATGCCATGTCGCGCGTTGAGTCTATTTCTCTTGAAGAGGATTTTGCTGCACTTGCGTTATCGCAAGAATCGGATGAAGAGCTAGCTAGTATGCGGGGGAATTCGTCTTTGAAGCTCGAACCCATCCTCATCCCTGGCACAAATATCACAGTAGTTTGTGATACTTCAACTGAGCGACCACGTCCATACCTGACACCAGCATTCCGTCGAGCTGCATTCGACAGGTGTCACAACCTCAGTCACCCTGGCGCGCGGGCAACCACTCGCTTGGTAACTGAGCGTTATGTATGGCCTCAAGTAAACGCAAATTGCCGTGAATGGGCTCGAACTTGTTTACGCTGCCAACTCAGTAAAGTAACTCGCCATGTTAATTCGCCACTTGGAGAGTTTAAATTACCGTCAAACAGATTTAGGTCGGTGCATTTAGACATTATTGGACCACTTCCTCACTCGAAAGGGTACAATTATTGCCTGACTGCGATTGATAGATACACACGGTGGCCTGAAGTATGGCCTATGTCATCAATCACAGCAGAAGAGGTAGCAGATACATTCGTAACTGGTTGGGTTTCCCGTTTTGGGGTACCAAATATTTTGACAACCGACCAGGGCCGGCAGTTTGAATCTGTGTTGTTTCGCCGTCTAATGGATGTATGTGGTACCAAACGGGTGCGCACGACTAGTTACCATCCTTGCGCAAATGGTATGGTGGAACGCATGCATCGGCAGCTTAAAGCATCTTTGATGTGTCATAATGACACATGGGTAAGAGCTTTGCCGTTAGTTTTATTAGGGATGCGAACGGCGCTCAAAGAAGATTTGAAGGCATCTTCTGCAGAGCTCGTTTATGGAGAGACTCTTCGCTTGCCTGGAGAACTCGTTATACCTCCAATAACATCGCAGAGCCCAAGTGACGTTGTAGATTTCGTCCGTGAGCTGCGCAAATATATGGAAGCTCTCCGTCCTGTCCCTGCTACACGCCACGCCCAGCCATCGACTTTCTTATTTAAAGATTTAGCTAAAGCGTCGCATGCCATGCTACGCGATGATACAGTACGAAGACCGTTGCAGCCGCCTTATTCCGGTCCTCATCGTATCATCGGGCGAAGAGACAAAACGATCACTCTCGATATTAATGGAAGGGAACGTACAGTTAGCATAGATCGCGTTAAGCCTGCCCATTTGGATTCAGCGTTTGGCAATTGTGAACCAATTGTGCCGCCTGCGCCAACTCCTGCTAGCAGTTTCACGCCTGCGTTGGTCCCTGCACCTACACCAGCTCCTGTCATCACCCGGTCCGGGAGGAGGGTGATGTTTAGAAATATTTTAGATATGTGATATCTTATTTATTTATTAATTTTTCAGCTTATTCTTCCTTTCTCCGTGGGGGGGTGGTGTGGCGGAACTCTTTTTCACCAATGCGACCTTCGCGGCCGCCTTTATTATTTTATTTCAATAGAGTTGTGTTTTGTTTTATAGGAGATCTGTCAAGAGGTGAAAAATAGATGTTTTCGATTCCGCAAAATAAATTGTTTTAATAATAGGAGTAATAATATCCTAAAACGTGTTCTATTTTAGGAAGCATCTGTATTGACATCAAAACCAATACATCCCATATTGAATCGTTTACCCCGTCTCGCGTATAATCAGTGTGATAAACTGTCACGTCGACGGCATTAGAATATTCCGATGGCAGTTCCCAGCTGCCTCATCGATCATCGCGCCGATACTGGCGATGAACAATGCCATGTTTGACGGGGTAGAACCACCTTCTGAGATATTACTACGAATACTTATGAAGTAATATTCTCTATGTTCGTAGGTTCTACGGTGGCCTTAGCACGTTGTAAGCATATAATTATGTATGTTCAAGTTATACTCGTACTTTATAACTGTGGTTGGCAGACAGATTGTATCATCATTCTCAGCCTATCATATTCCCACTGCTGGGACACAGGCCTTCTCTCAGAGAGAGAGAGAGAGAGAGAGAGAGAGAGAGAGAAAGAATGGGCCTTAATCTACCATGCTGGCTCAGTGCATTTTGGTGAATATCATATATAGTCTTTAAACTTTTGAGGGCGTCATTGCCACGCTAAATGGCAATGCTTATGCGTTGAGCTAGAAAAACGCCAGTGTCACGTTAAATTTCTTGGCGTATATACAGTACGTAAATAGTCTTATCAATCGCAACGTACTGACATTTGGCAAGCACTTGCGAACACAGAGGAATCCATCTTTCGCGTGCTGGCATCTTTGCTGGGGGATGTACCTATCTGTAACCAAGTCGTTGGCTCTATTTCGGTAGATCAGTCTTACCCATATATATATTAGGTATCTACTACAAATACAGAGCGGTCATCTTAACACTCGTAGGCAAACTCGTAGGCTTGACATAATCTGATATTAAAATGATAAAATTTGGTGAACGAGTACAAAACCATTCAATGTCTCCATCGAAATAAAAAACAATGAGATTAAATCTCATCTGATACGGGGGATTGGATTGATACAAAATGTTGAGCTTATATATCTAGTAAAAGTGGTTTCTCGTAATCTTAATTTAATCCCTTTTGATAGCAGAAACGGTTTTATAGCTCGTATTATGAGAGATTAAAGTAATCGCAGCTAAATAACAATATGTTAAAGGGTTAATTATAAGCTCTTTAGACCTTCAACAGTCTATGGGCAGTCTAACTGTTTTGTAGTGTTAGTGTTAGCTTGTATTTTGATTAGTTACAAAAGGAACACACCCTTTAAAAAAAATTAGCTCTATGAAGGGCATTATTGCCTAAGATTTTGCTACAACTCCGAGGGTCTTACTGCAAACGCAAAGCATAATATTATAGAAATGTAGCGCTTGTGGTGTCGCTACTAGGTGTTCCTAAAAGATCACGATATTGTCAGTCTTCGGCGGTGACCTAGCGCTTTCTATTCCGCTCCATGAGTGGAATTTACTACTGAGCACTACGTGGGTCAGACTACAGAGCCCTGATTCTACTAAAGAAATTGTTTTTAAATTGTAATTGTTGCGATTTTAATTGTTATATAACTGCCTCAAAATTGACAGTTTAAAATATTAAATAATCTGTACCTACTATAATTATATTGTAATTTGCACACCTTAGAGGTTGGATATAGAGCGACTTTATTTTAAATTAAGACCTATCATGTACCTATATTCTACCAAATAAATTATTTTGATTTGATTTGATTTGATTTTTTTATACTAGAAAAATACAACCACCTAATTATAACAGAGTATTTTTTTTTATAAACTGTCCATTTTGACGCAGTTATTTAACAATTAAAATCGCAAGAATTACAATTCAAAGACAATTTCTTTAGTAGAATCTGGGGCCTGGACAGGTGCTTAATTTGCCTCTGTCACGTGCAATTTACGTGTTTTTAGTGATAGGCTTTAACTTATGGCCAGCTTTTTATAGGACAAAAATATCAGTCCGGCAGCCTATTGGTAGGCCCCGGTTCATTGACATAACAACGCTTCAGCTGCTCAGTTGTACATGCGTCAGTTACAGGACTCGTTGCTGAAGCTAAAAGCGCCACGTGAATTACACTTTAGCAAGATCCATTTATTTCAATCTATGATTTCAATACAATTTTAGACATAGACATAGGCTACAGATTAAATAATAGTACTTGGAGTACTATTATTAAATCTGTAGCTCAATTTGCATCCGCTGCATCAACTTGCAACTGGTATCCGCCAAAAATTATAACTCAATAAAAATGGATACCTAGCTAATTCTTATATTGTACGTTATACGTACAGCAAATTTTAAGGCGTCAGTACTCAGTACGTCTGTCAGTTAAGTGTCAAGTCTTACCGACAAGTTGAGTGTTGCCATATGATACTAATAAATATTATCAAGTTACATTAACGGTGTACTGTTAGGAGGATTCGTGGCTCTCCTACAGTATTATTTTATACTAAAGAATATCAGAGATACACTTCTAGCCAAAAATAACGGTAAATTGCTTTTATAAGCTGACCCGGTAGACGTCCTGTCCAAATTTCAATAAAATTGTTCGTTCTGTGAATAGGGTGTTTGACTGTATTGAAAATATTATGCCAATTGACATCATCCATAAACATGACACAATGAAAAAGCATATTTCATTGATTTTTTTATAAAAATATGCTTATTTTTTGTAAAAAACGCGAATAAAATAACTGTATTTTCGACATTTGATCACGTGATCGAAAACGGTCTGTAATTGGCTTCATCCCTAGTGACGTCACACAAATGTAAACAAACAGATTTTGTATTGATATTTGCGAATTTAATGTTGTAAAGCTATTTTGAGAGCGATTTATCCAGAAATTATCACCAAAAACAGTCCGGAGGTTAAATGTGAGAAGAATGGAGAAACATTTTGTGCAAGCAGACAGCAGTAACTTACCCAAAATTAATGTATTTATGGTTGCATATTTCTTCAATAATAATCTACGTCATTGTTTCTACGCTGCAGAACTCAAAACGTAAAAACTACAATTTAAGTATTAATTTTTAATTGTTCTCCAAGCAAAACATTCAATCAAGTTGTACAAAAAGTATGTTGTAGTAGGATATCACTATTTTGTTAGGTTATGTCTTTACAATGTTTAAAAAGAAAGTAACAGTACATAAAATAGTAATGCAATAAAAACACAAATTGTAATAGAAATATAATATTATAGACTCAAATATGTACCTCAAAATGATCTTCGCACATAGAAACACTTGAATTAGCTCCAATACTTTTGGGTTCTCTACGAGCTACTTAGTTCCAACCACTTTTTGCGAGTTTTGGGGTTCATTGGAACAGAAACGAATAGTTTTTCCGGTGTTTTATGGAAGTATTTGTACATTGTAGCACTACACAACATTTATAAACCATTACTTCTATTAGAAAATTAGTGATTATCAAACTTTTGCTGCCTGGCTGCAGCTGTTTTGTTTTGTGTGACGTCAATCGTCGCTCGACCGGAGCTATGACGCAGGTCAGCGTTTTGGCGCGATATTTTTTTATTCAAACTTTAACATCGATTTATATCGCGAATACGACTGATATCCAGAAAATATAAATGCAGTATACATTAAATTATATCAGGCAATAATGTGTAATAGTTTCCCAAAAGTAGTCAAATACCCTATTGTTTTGATTGTTATGCTCCCGAGGTGGTAATAACTCAAACTGATTCTAACCTCTTTGCTTTTTTTTTATTTTTTGTTGCGATCTTCAGTTGTTTATTTTCAGTTGGATTGTGATTAAGTTTAGAGCTTATCTATACTAATATTATAAAGAGAAAAGATTTGATTGTTTGTTTGTTTGTTTGTTTGCATTGAATAGGCTCCGAAACTACTGAACCGATTTGAAAAATTCCTTCACTGTTGGAAAGCTACACTATCCCCGGTTAACATACGCTATATTATATTTTCAAAAAAAACAGGGATCCTTACTAAAACTCCAATAATGTAACCCAAGGTGTATAAAAATAAGATTTACAATTTTGACTTTGCGTGTTTGACAGTTCTAAGACAGGACAACGTCTGTCAGGTCAGCTAGTACATAATAAAAGGTTTTGAATTTATACAAAAAACCCATAGAAAAAAGGTCGTTAAGTTTTACAAAATTTAAAAAAAAATGTGTAAATTTTCAAGTTGTGCTTCCCATAAAAACCTAATTTAGACTAATACGAATATTTCAAAACAAAAAATTGCTAAATCGTTCTTGCTTTTCTCAAGTAAGAGTAAATGCTTTCACCATAACGATTAGATTAACGATAATGATTTTTGGTTTATTAATTTGTACATATTACGAGTGGTTATTTGAAAAGTTATTGGCTTAGTTGTTGGTGAATACCATATATGTATTATTATTTAGGGTTTATTTGACATAAAAAAATTGCAATTTTAATTTTATAATTTAAATGATAATAAATGATTCATCATCAAAAAAATTATTACAAGAATATGGATAGATTTCTATAATAAAATAATACAAAAAAAGAAAAAACGGACAAATAAAATATGAACTTCCGCAAAGTGACGCCTGATTCAATCAACTAATACAAATGTATAATTTTAATTATTATTTTGTTATTTCAAGACAATAAATGAAATAATGTATAAAATAGGTAGGTAAACGTGATAAAATCCTTTAAAAGTTTAATTTCAATGTTAATATTCGCGTCACAGTAATATGTTACACAATGGCAAGTACACTATTTCCATTCGTACAGTATATCTGGTACCTCCTACAGTCTTACGTTCGACAACCTAGCGAAAGTGATCTAATTCGTGGTGTTCATTCATTTTTTTTAATAATGGTATTGCTGATGTCAGAGCACATAAATCACAACATATTTTTTTATTTTTTTTATAAGTTACTTTTACTGTTGGCCTTTTGGCCTCTACAGCTTGACCGGACTAGTTAGCGAACGCAGAGTGCGTTCGGCATAACTTGGTGGTTAAGATTATAGGCGACTAGCACAAGGGCACCTCGAAGGTACGAACCTCGGCTTGGGCCGTCGCCGGGAGTGGGAATCAGACTTGCCCAGGCACCCCAGAGGGGGTGTGCCCTGGAGCCCTAACGGTTTGTTGAACTGAATGATTATTTGGAGAGAATCTAACCGATCTTCTAACAGATCCTGTGGGTCTACGATCCTGCCGGCGGGATCGCTGTGTGTGTGTTTGTGCGTCTGGTAACCGACGCCTGTACCAAAAACTGAATATTTCCTATTGCTAGGAGCAGTCGGATCGGGCGAGCCCAGCGCCGCCGCGGTGACGACGGCGATGGGGTCGTCCGGGTCGCCCAAGATGTTTCTAGGGCGTCTACGGAAAGGAGGAGGGTCTCTCACGTCTGTCGAGTAGTTTGAGGATTTTACTACAAGAGGATTGGGGTGGTGAGGCACCGCGTCAAAGTAGCGGCGGGAGGTATACTTAAGGTATTGAATCATGGATGGGAGTTCAACATCGCAGTGCAGATCGGCGTTTCGCATATACCAGCTAGCGCCAACCGCTCTGCGTATGAAGCGGTTTTGAATAACCTGCAACTTGTCCAGATCGATGCGGGAGGCGTGGGCGAATACCACAGAGGCATAAGTCATGACGGGGAATAGTTGAATTTTAACTGTCTAACCAATTAGCGGGCTCTTATAGTGATGTACTAGACCGCTAGTGTGGTGACGCATAGTACCTACGTCAGATCAATACAATGGATAGTATAGTCTCGTTATAAGATTAGTTTTATTTCGGTGTATAGCATAAAATTCAAAATTAGAGTCCATTAAAAAGGTTGGCTTATAATAAATTCTGCTGTCATTCCTAAATCACTTTTACTGTAGGCGTTATTCAAAAACCAGCCATAATTTTTTTTGTTTAATTAAACGGATGTTTAATTAAACGGATGGTTCCGTACCCAAAGGGTAAAAACGGGACCCTACTAAGCCTACGATGTCTGTCTGTCTGTATGTCTGTCCGTCTGTCCGTAGGTCTATCGGTCTGTCCGTCTGTCCGTCTGTCCGTCTGTCCGACTGTCCGTCTGTCTGTTTGTCCTACCTATTAACGGCTGTTCGAACCGTAATACATGGCCAGTTAAAAATTTCACAGGATATGTAACGTTGCGGCGGATTAACTAATAAACAATAAAAAAAAAAGTCACAACGAAAGGCCGTACAACAAACGTATTTTTGTATTAGCTCTAATGTAAAAACGTACAAATGTAATACGTACAAGTGTCAAATTTGGCGTCATTATAGTACACACTCTAAAGTATAACAACAAATAATAAATAATGGCCAAGAGCGAGTCGGTGACAAATTTCTGTTCATTACCCAGTTATGATTGTTATACTCGAGCGGAAGGCTATAACCAACTGGAATAACTGGTAATTCTGTTACTTTGACAACCTTATGTATTTTGTGGAGGTGTGGAGCCCTCAGTACGCGAGCCCGACTCGCACTTGGCTGGTTTATTTACTATTGTATCATTAAGACATTTTGCAATATGATTCTTTGTCTCTATAAGCTACAGCCACCATATTTTCCCAAAAAAGGCTTCATTTTTAACCAGCAACATCTCATTAAAAATAAAAAAGGTTACGGGAAGTACTATCCAAATTCAATATACATACATCCTCCTTTTGCTACGAGGTGACTCTTTGGGGACATTGTCTTTTTACTACGTTACGTACACCGTAAGTGGTAGGTAGGTAGATAAGTGTTCTTCACTTTAAAGGCCTTTTCAGGCTACGCTACTATAATAACTTGCATAATAGCTTAAACGTTTTCAGCACTGCGCCTCGCCTGCCTCGCGATAGCGCAGGGTATAGTCAATAGCCACCACACAATGGACTCAGCGCCTACCATTATATTATAACCTCTCATCAGAACGCGCCTGATTAATCGTCCACTGTTGAACATAGGCCTCCCCCTTTAACCTCCACACTGAACGACAGCCTGCCCTTTGCATCCACTGGATGCCAGCGACTCTCACAATGTCGTCGGTTCATCTAGTGGGAGGCCTACCTACGCTGCGTCTTCCGGTTCGTGGTCTCCTTTCTTCCCCATCGATTATCGGTTCTTTGAGCGATTAATAGTTAGCGAGTAGCGATAATAGTTAGTCGAGCGAGTAGATTAATAATAACTACTTATTAATATCAAGTAGTCTTTCTTTGTCGTCCGTACATTACAGACGTTCTTGCACATGTTCTACGCGAAAACGGCTCTGAATATATTTTATTCAGGACTTTATTTCAATAGCACTAAAATAATCGCAAAAGCAAACACAAAGTTGCTAAGTATAGGTATGCATAGTAGTCATAGAAAGCAAAGTGCGAGAGAAACAAATATGATATAAAGGTAGCCCTTTATATCATATTTGTATCTCTTCTTTCTTCTCTTTCTTAAATTAAGGCTAGCATAAAATCATATTGTAAAATACAGTAAGAGTAAGAGATGCGTTAGTCGCCAAGCGTATCTGTCACTGCAGAGTGAGAAGAATAGGAGAATGTGGATTTTGCGTGAGTTAGAGAAAGATAGAGGAAGAGAAAGTCTACCGACTAAAAGTTCGTCACCCATGATTGGCCATATTTTATGTGCTACATTTACACAATTATAGCGAATGATGTCGTTCTATATCTCAGAGGAGTGCGGGGCTGCTATGAAGCTATGATGCGACAAAGCGTAGTCTGAAGAGACTAGAGGTGACAATGTATTGTTGCCGTTGAGTGCACTTGCTGAACTTTCTCAGTGACGGGATTTTAAGGGATGTATCGCATGAGCCACTTATGTGCTTCTGAGTAGCGTAATGTCGATATTGCTCATCACATGCATATACAGTGTAAACAGTGTGACACTCGATTTAACGTCAAACTCCCTAAAATGAAAATAAAATAAATAGACCGAGATGTCCTAAAACAATAGTTTACTACGTATAAATACGATCCTATGATCGCATAAGCCACTTATGTGCTTCTAAGTAGCGTATTGTCGATATTGCATAATTCATAGACATGAACAATACTAGTTGCACCCCGCGGTTTCGCTCGTGTAGAAATTGATTTGTCGCAAGTGAAGCCCAATATCAGATAAAAAAGTTTGGTAGTTACGAAAATACGTGATAACAAATATTCACTCTCAATCTTTCGCATTTATAATATTAAGTAGGATTGGTTGATCATTAAAAAGCAAATAGTTCTTAATTAAAGAGAATAAATAGGTCAAGATTTCTTAAAAACATTTAATGTCTCGAAAATATTTGAGGCATCACCGACACAATAGAAAGAAAAAAAAATCGGACAAGTACGATTAAGACTCGTGCTCTGAGGGTTCCGTTGGACGGAACCCTCAGAGCGCGAGTCCAAAAAAAATAATTACTAACTGAAGTTGAATAATTGAAAGACAAACTTAACTGAGTAGTTGACTATAAGGTTTTTTCATACATTCCAACTACAAAATGTAAGTTTGTAATAGCAAAATAATTATTTTTAAATGATGTAACTTCAAATTTGTATCTTTCGGATTTATTCCTATATATGTGTTATAAGACCTTGCCTTTTGCCAAATTTCATGATTCTAGGTCAACGGGAAGTACCCTATAGGTCTTGATTCCCTTGTGAAATCGCAAAATATGCGACGTAAACGTTCATATCTTTTGATTGCGTTGACTTATAACTTAAATTTTTTTATAGCTGAAAGAAACCGTAAACCCAAGTATTTAGTATAAATTTCAATTTTATACCTTTACGCGTTCTTGAGAAAAGGGGTCTTGACCGACGGACAGACGGACAGACAGACGGACAACGAAGTGATCCTATAAGGGTTCCGTTTTTTCCTTTTGAGGTACGGAACCCTAAAAATGAGATAAAACAAATGAATATATTTATCTCAAACGTTGTTTATTGTACAAGACTGCAAAGTTGTTATTTGTTGCGAGCGCCTAGTAAAACATTTTGAGCCTGAGCGTCACAAATAAATTTTGCAGCCGAGTGGAGCACATAACTTTTTACCTCACTTTAGCAAGTTTTTTTTTTTTTTTTTAAGACAACAACCTACTCGTTTCAAACAATTTGAGATGCAATCCAAACAGATAATACTTAACTTGCTAACGGCCACACTTATAAACGTACTTAAGTTAAGTAATGCTTAAAATTTCTCAGTCTCGTTTTCACCTGTGACAATTACCGTCAACGAAAAGTTGACAGAGCAATTTTAAGCATTGCTTAACCTATAAGTAACGTTTATAAGTATGACCGTTAGACTAATTATTCCAAGTACTAAGTTCCAAGGAAAAATGTGATGGTTATAGACCACAGAAGAGAAAAAAATTCTACTTCTCTTTTCTGTGTTATAGACAGTAAATAGTTAAATAATAATCGTCACATTTGAATTTCGAATTTACTTTTAGCTAAAATGACATAAGCGCGCTGATTTGAAACGATAGAGAAAGAAAACCTTTCCGAGGTGGTGAGGTGGAGAATAATATTATTTATTTATATTTACTAAAAAAAACCAGACAAGTACGAGTAGGACTCGTGCTTTGGGTGTTCCGTTGGAAGGAAACCTCAGAGCGCGAGTCCAAAAAAAAATTACTAACTAAAGTTGAAATATTGAAAGACAAACTTAACTTTGTAGTTAACAATAAGGTTCTTCCGTACATAACGACTACAAAATGTAAGTTTGTAATTGTAAAATAATATTTTTTATATGATACAACTTCAAATTAACAACTTTCAGATTTATTCCTTTATATGTGCTGTAAGACCTCGCTTCTTGCCAAAATTAATGATTCTAGGTCAATGGAAACTACCCTATAGGTTTTGATTCCCCTGTGAAATCACAAAATATGCGACATAAACGTTCATATCTTTTGATTGCGTTGACTTACAACTTTTATTTTTTTACAGCTGAAAGAAACCGTAGACCCAAGTATTTAATTTACATTTCAACTTGATATCTTTACGCGTTCTTGAGAAAAAGGGTCTTGACAGACGGACAGACAGACGGACAACGAAGTGATCCTATAAGGGTTCCGTTTTTTCCTTTTGCGGTACGGAACCCTAAAAAGCGATAAAAGGCTTGTTTTTTATGCCATAGTCGGCAAGCAAGCAGATGGGCTGCCTGATAGTAAGCAATCACAGTCGATTATGGATACTTATAACACCAGATGCGTCACAAATACGTTGCCATCCTTTAGGACTCGGTTAACTTAACGGCGTTTTGAAGAATCCCTTGTGGTCCGCGTGGGTAACCGCCGCCGCCTATATGAACACTTGCAGCACTATTAGCGGTGTTATCAATGCTTTGCCAGCCCAGAGAGGTGGTTGTAAGCGCCCCCTTTTTACCTGGGTACTCAAGAAAGAGGGTTAAGAAGGAGGGTTACGTGGGATAGTATACCCACTGAAACTTTCCTAATGTAAGCACTAAGGTGCTTGACAAAAAGGGTTCCGGAATCTCTAGAGGAACACACTGGAGCCCTCAGCACTGCGCTACTCCTCCCAAAAACAGTGTGCGTTTTCTCCGCTCTTTCGCTTATGACAACTTCGGTAACATAACGTTGTCGTCCTTTCCCAGGGACTCGCTTTGGTGGATAGGCAAAACCTCACCTCCGACCATCCCGAGCCCAGAGGTAGCCCCCTTTTAGTAGTCTCCTAAACTACTACAGACAAGAGATACCGGTTCCGTATTCTATTGCCCCGGTTTGATTTGGCTAACGACAGCAGCCGTATCATTTTTAATATTTTATTTAAATTACCTGCCAATAATATTAATAATATTTATTTATTTCAGGCAATGTCCATTTATGTTACAAATTAAAAGTTAAAACGTTAACTTTTAGTTTTTGTTGATAGTTTTTGTTGAAAAAAAAACCAGTAAATATTATTGTCCACAGATGTCGACGTGCGGGCGTGCATGGGGTGAAACTGGGCCAGTATGCAGCAGGAGGTGAGCATTTATTTATTTCTGCTAAGCCTAATAGGTATTTAAAATATGCGATTAATTAGGTAAGCTATGCATACTTTTTGGTCAAGAATATGAAATAAGCAGCAGTTAAGCGTCCTTAGAATCAGAGCTTCTTTATTATTAAAAAGGGGGAAAAAGCTATTTATATAGTCACTGACTATAAGTAGATGCAAGGACGTTATAGCTTATGTTTTATAACAAAGAAGTTGGACCTTACCTTTTTGGTCCAACTTCTTTGTTTTATAACGTCGTTGAGTAGATATCTGTGGTCACTGAGGAGAAATCAAGGATGTTTTATATATACCCTAAAGGGAACGAAATACACTACTACGACTCTACGCCAAAGTTTTAGCACAAATTAAACAACAAATGTACACAACACATTGTATTATTTCAACACGTGTTTTTTATGGTTTGTATTGAAGATAGATTAATATGACCATTAGTGAACGAGTGTGAGGTAATAATATTATACTGTGTTAGAATGAGACTTTTCCGCTGCATGGAAACGGAAAATAAGGCGATATGGTTTAAATACTAGGGCCTGCCTCACACAGCGATAAAAAAAAATTTAAACCAAAATATCACTGTATGTAAATCGTATTTAGATGGGAAAATATAAAAATAAAGGTAAAGAAAAGAAAATGAAACAAACATCGGGAAAATCATAAAATAAACAATAATTGCTGACAAAATAAATAAATTAAAAAAATAACTACGGACACCTATCTGCAATTGAAAGGTTTTTCTTATTATATAGATTCATATAGATACTTACCCATTTACCGAAACATCAACGTAATTAATATAGTCGGCCCCACAAATTGAAAAAAAAAAACATCTTATAAGCAATTTCAGAAAACAAATAGTGATCGTACCTTTACATTTGTCGTGAAAAACGTTTAGTGAAGTGGCCACTACGCCACTGGCTATATTACGCAACATCAAAATTAAAGTTGTGGACACACCTGCACGCTGTACGACTACGATACTTATCTTAGATTTAAATCAGGAAACGGACAAACTGACGCCACATAGGTACTATTCACTATTCAAAACAATATTTACTTCTTTTGAGGAACTTGGACTTTTTTCTATGAGGTTTTGTTGCGCACCTATTTTGCTTTTGCCATGGTGTCAAGAAGTATTTAAATATGTTCAAGTTTTAATATTAGTAAGTATTTATAAAATTTGTACGTGTATTTAAATTCGTCAAACTAGTCGTAGTGTAGTGAAGTAAAACACGGTTAAGTCCAAGTCATGCCCCTGTAAAGTGGTGGAGACTAAAGTCTCAAGTAGAGGTGTTTATAAAGTTTTAGCAATAATACGATAAGACACGTTTTACCTCATTATATCACTCACCCACACTCGAGCACGTTCACGAACTCTTTTTAATAAATAATAGTCCACCATTTTTTATTACACAGTAACACTCGAAAAATACAAAATTTTATATAGTTTAGTAAAATAATATACTAAGGCGACAAGATTTTTTCAAGTTATTGGCCCCAAAACCCCTTTTTTATTGTTACTTGTAAAGACGGACCCGTAAAGCAGAGATTACACCAAGGCAACACAGTGCAGCGTAGTGTCATCATCATCATCATCATTTACTACAATATGATGAGGCGTAGATAAATAAATCAAATTATTAGTGTCTTAATTTCATTGGAATGAAGTCGAAACGTGTATTTACTGAAAATAAAATAACGCCGTTACGTTGTCGAAGCGTTAAATACTAAAATGTTTTGACTATGTTTGTATGGCACTATTAAAATATTTTGGGTAAGTATTTGTTTACGTTTCGTTATGTGGCATGCTATAACGCCACACAATGCTCCCTGGATGTAATTCGAGCCTAACGTTTTTGAGCCTGTCATATAAAGTGTTTATGTGAATGTAGTACGTTGTTTTTCTTAAAGTGGTATCAATTTGCGTAGGTATATTTCGCAATCTGGGTCGCTCAGATTTGCTCCGAACTAGATCGTTCTATCTGAACCGTATTCGAAAGCGTATCTCATTATGTGCGATAGAATAAATTGGAAACGAACCGAACGACTATTTGCCGAACACTTGGTAGCGCCGATTCAATTCGCGCCAAATTTAATTGCAATCGAAATGTATTAAACTGAAGCCGATAAAGTGGATTATCCGCCGCGTGTCATTCAATTCGTGAATGATGTTTTGTAGTGATTTGGAAAGGCAGAAAATAGAAGCTGTGGACGAAGCACGAATATTCGATACGTAAAATACGTAATAAATTCCTTACAAATGTCAATTTCTAAATTCAACTTCCGTGTGTCGTAAATAAGGGTTAGGTTTGATAAAAACCCTTTTTAATCGTTCTTCAATAACTACATTGAATAAGCATATTTGTTAAAATTATTTTCCTACTTGACATGTAAATAAATATAGGTTTTAATATTTTTTCTAAAAGCAACCTATTTTCCTATATTTTATGGATCGCAATCGTCCATCAACCACAACGGCATGAGTGAAAACTCATGTTCCTGTTTTCTTGCCCCAAATCAAACTATGGTTTTCCAATAAAACAGTCGTTGTTACATTTTCAGACATTTAGTCACAAAATAGCTTTATGTAACAAAAGAAGTTATGACAATAGCTGTCAAAGATGACGAGGGTGCAACCAAAGTGTCATATCGAGGACCAAAATGTCACCAGATCGGATAATGGGGCAGAGTTGACAGTCGCGTTTCGATCAATTTTACCCAAGTCACATATCATACCAAATCGACAAGGCATAATGCACAAGCCGTGCTTTGTCCACGATAAAAAGAAAAAAATAAAGATTCGGATAAAAAGACGTGAGCCAAAAATATTATAAAAAGAAAAATAAAAACGTTTTGAGGAACCTGCATGACAGAGCCTGTACGACCTACTTTTCTTTTGTGATTTAGATATAATATGGTTTGATCATAAATCTAGAAGTAGGAATATGGCGTAGGTATTTACGCTCAAACAAGGTCGGAACTTACACTACTCACAAAATAACGAATGTATTCCGAACAGGTACGGCGTACAAAGAAGTTTTCGGCATCTGGCCCGTGCACAAAGGCAGAAAACTTTACACGCATTGCTTGTACTACGACGAAACACGGAAGCTGAACAAAACCAGGTAATGAAGTTTGCTAATTGTTGAATTAGACAAGAAAAGGGGTTGTAATTATTATTAGTATAATTAGGTAATATTCCTTACCCGTGTTGAATGCTTGTACTCAAGAGCAGAACTTGGGGCTAAATTATTAACGTGTTTCACGCAATTCCTACGAAACACGAAAGATGCTCAAGATTATTTTGTTTTTTTTTCTAACATACTCTTACTTTTTTACCGACTTCAAAAAGGAGAAAGGTTCACATTTCGGCCCGTTTTTTTAATGTATGTACGTCGATTACGTCTGTATCGTAAACCAATCTGTAAACCAATTTGCATGTTTATTTTTGTCATGTTGAGAAAACTTTCGAGGTGGTCTTACAAAAATTCCATTATTTTGGACTTCGTAGTTTTTAAACCAGCTCGAACAATACGGATAATTTTGCTCGAACAACTACCGATTTCGCTACAATATTACAAACTGTGACTACAATAGTTTTGTTCAAGCGCAACAAGGAGGTACTCATGCATGGGTATGTAAATAGGTCGTAAAGTTGATTCACTACAACAGTGTTTTTCAACCTTCTTGAAAACGCGACCCCCTTTATAAGTAAACCGAAAAACTTCACACTGAGTTTGTTTTATTGTAGTGTGAGGCCTACACTTGCCTTTTTCTGCTACCCGCAACCCCCCGTGTAAGGTTGAAAAGCACTACACTACAAATCATGATATAAATTATCTTTAAAAAACTAACTTCAAAAAACCACAAAACTCCAACTTTAAACTATAAAATTACTCCAAAATGTTGTTTTGTTCTTTGTGGTGGTACAATGTTGGTGTTTTGTTTTCTATAAGTCGTTTTTGTTTTAAAGATAATTTATATCTACCGCTCAAAATAAAGTGCACTCTATAATCAAAAGTAGAGATTTAAAAAAAGACACTTATCATCTATCATCTCTTTACTACTTAGTAACAACTTAGTAAGTAAGTCTTATCAAATTTATAAATTTAATTTTGTTAGTAGACTTAAAGTTCTTTTATTTTCAGAAACACTCCTGCAAACTTCAGTACAGACTTTCCACTTCAAGATTCCGAGAACACGGGTAAGATACAAGTTCCTTCAAATAACGTTATATCATCATCACGCCAAACCGTGCAACTTACAACAAAAATATCTTACAACTTTCCGTCGAGAAGTTTCTCTAAAGTGAAGAGATTGATTTATTGCTTATCTTCGACCTGGGCATTGTTGTGTTGCGAAAGTTAAACGAAGATTTTAACACGACGCCACGATTTCAAGTAGATACAAATTTCTACATAATAAACAGGCCAAGTGCGAGTCGGGCTAACGCACTGAGGGTTCCGTACCATCACAAAATATTAAAAAATTGTGCAAAAAGACAATAGCACGCACAGTCGGTCACCCATCCATCCCGACATTGCTTAGATTGGTGGTGAATCGAAATATGTCACCGACTTGCACTTGGCCATTATTTATTATTTGTTATTTTACTTTAGAGTGTGTACTATTATCATACCAAGTTTAACGATTGCACGTATTACCGTTTTTACATTAGAGCAAATTCAAAAATACGTTAAAAGTTACGTTTGTTATATGGGGTTGTTGTGTATAGTTTTTTACATTTTGATTTTATTATTATTTCTTAGTTAATCCACCGTAATATTACATATTCGCTGGATGCAAGTCGCTTCCAACCGGTCCTTTTGGCAATCGATGGGGGAGGCCTATGTCCAGCAGTGGACGTCCTATGGCTGAAATGATGATGATGATAATGATTACAAATTTCAACTGCATATCTATTACGATTCGAAAGATACAGCCGGTAAAATGTATGACAAACAGACAGACAGACAGATGGACAGACAGACAGACAGACAGACATACAGGCAGACAGACGGATGGACGGACAGACAGACAACATAGGCTTAGTAATAGGGCTCCATTTTCACCCTTTGTGTAAAGGACCCTAAAAAAACAAGAAAATCGTAATTTGACCCAACTTTTATCGCAGTTTTTCTTACTTAGAATATTTTCATTAGCAAGAATGTCGGGTCGGTTTCCGTAGTCACAAGGCGGAGAGGCGGCCTAATGCGATCCATTGCGTCCTAATGTTCGTTCATAAAACACGTTGTTTGTACGAGATCGAGCACAATAGGAGAACCTCAGCCCGGCCGTGCCCCACCGCAATTTCGCTCTACTTTGTCTCCATTGCTTGCTGTCTCCCGGTCACAGAACAAATGAGAAAACAGAGTCGCGGAGTTTCGTTTTTCATTGTTTTCGAGTCGCAGCGAGGATCCCGTTATCATTAGTTACTCGACACGGTACAACTGGCACGAACAATTAGTGGTGAAAAGTCTGTGATTAATACCTATGAAACCGTCCGCTGACTATTAAATGAACATTTGTTTAGCTGTCACCACTCTGATGTGGCTAAATGAAGTGATGAGTCTTTTTTTCGTTTACGTGATCACTAATCACTACTATGTGGTTTGGGTAGTCCTGTAATTATCGCTACGTGCTACGGAAATCTACGTTTTTATCTCAACCATTGAATATGAGCAGCACATCTCTAAGTAGATTTTGTATTTAACAAAAATATACAAATATATTTGCCACGCAGTGCAACTAAGAGGAATACACAAATAAGCATTCCAGCTTTGTCTGTTTATGAGTTTCCCTAGTTTTCAAAGGGAGAGATATTGCGCTCCGCAGCTCGTATTTGAGGAACAAGAGTGTAATTCCCGGACGTTTTGTCTTGCGGCTACACATCGTACAAATGAAAAGATGCCGACATTCAAAGCGAGCTGCTGCATTTTTTAAGGCTCATGCGGTGGCCAGTCCGTCCGCGGTAAAAATTCGTGTTGCCAACTAATGGACGTTTTAAACGCATTTTGGTTCTACTGGTCGCATGTGGTTTCTGGCAACCTACATTCTAGATGCGGCTTCGAGCCAAGTATTCGGATCGCATGGGACTACTTCCAAAGAGGCAATGCGTCTAGATTCAGTAACGATTAGTTTTAATTTTGCTCCCGGGACAATCTCAACTATTTGATGTCTGTTTTCGGGTCACGTAGTTACTGTCTTCCGAGATTTAGGACTGGCGAAAGTTTCACTCAAAGAGAAGTTTATTGCAATCGAATCGGTGAATCTATTTACTAATCTCTCAACCATTTTCTTCAATTTAAGAAGATAAATAAGATAAGCCGTGAATATATTGTGAAGGATGTTTAATGTACCATATGTATGTAATTCAAATTCAAATTCAAATTATTTATTTCACGGAACATGGGGTGTTACAGTTTTAGTAATTGTAACAGTGTGTTAAGGTAAGGTTACGTTCGCCATGTTCCAACCGGATGGTGTGCGAAATTGATAACATATTACAGTTAATACATAATATGAGTACCTCTAAGTATTGTTTATAAATGGTAAAAGACTTTAGGTACTACAGAAAAGGCTTTTTCAAACTAACATTCAAGATATTAAGACTAATATACACTCATTTCAAATTACATTATTACAATTAACATGTCAGTTTAGATTTATGTCAAATTATATTTGAGTCAAGTTACATCGAATTTATTATCTTATACTATAATGTTTTTATCTTTTAAAAAGTCATCTACAGAGTAATATACCTTTTCAATTAGAAGTTTCTTAAGTTTAAATTAAAAAGTTTCTTTGCTTTGGATGTCCTTTAAAGTTTGTGGTGGTTTATTATATATTTGTACCCTCTTCACAAACGTACTTTTATTGTACAGAGCTAATCTACATTTTGGAGCACGTAATACATTATGGTGACGCTTAGTCGTCAAGGTTTCATAGTCATTTAAATTGCTCTTTATATGTATGTAATGTATGTATAAGTAGTACCTTACATATTATAAAGAAAATAAACACACAACACATACTCACATAATTATACATACATATACACGCATACATATTTGCTTACCAAAGTACGATTAGGCATCACCAAAGTACAATTCCATAAACCGTACTTTGTTAAATATAAAATCTTAAACGTCGCGTCTAATTTGCAATTTTGTAAAAAAATACCCCGAATATTTTAAAAAAGTTTCGGAAAACCCTCGAAACCATCCGCTCAGGTTTAAACATGAATTAGTAATACCAAAATCTAGGTTCGAAATGCATAGTAGTGGTCCTCATGCAATGGCCATAAAACTATTTAATAACTTACTTGACGACCTAAAGAGTGACGAAAATGAACAAAATTTTGTAAAGTATCTTAAAAACATAATTATTAGAAAGTGTTCTTATTCAGTTGAAAATTTTCTTAACGATAAAACATTATAAAACAGATCGGACCGCTCCATATACATTATATAAATTGCCATAAGTACCCTAATTGGGTCATTATTTTTAGATAAGTTTCACATATTTAGCATAATGTGCAATAAATGATTTGACTTTAATTTTGACTTTCCAATAGACATAATGACTAATAACGCTTCCATATATTAATTTTTTCAGAAACCTCAAAAAAAATTTACAGATTTTGAATTCGCGCCATTAACACGCACCAGTTGGCATTGACGTCTGCTTATGACGTCACAAGCTTGAACACTTCATATCCCACGGCCTTCCCGAGGGGTTATGCACTTGGGTCGCCAGCTTCCTATCTGATCGGAGTATTAAGATCGTTGTCGACGGTTTCTGCTCCGACAGCATGCCTATCAACGCTGGCGTCCCGCAGGGTTCTGTGTTATCGCCAACGCTCTTCCTTCTCCACATCAATAACATGTTGCTTTCGAGCAATATGCATTGTTATGCCGATGATAGCACGGGCGATGCACAGTATACCGGTCGTGCTAACACCCCTCAAGCCGTAGTTGAAGAAAGC
Organism: Agriopis aurantiaria; assembly: GCA_914767915.1. NCBI lineage: Eukaryota > Metazoa > Arthropoda > Insecta > Lepidoptera > Geometridae > Agriopis > Agriopis aurantiaria. Next base: position 7,016,403 of record OU612000.1, on the reverse strand, counting down.
CGGAACAAACTTCTGTCTGAAGTCGAGACCTCTCTTGAGCAGGTCTCGGATTGGGGTGAACTGAATCTGGTAAAGTTTAACTTAACAAAGACGCAAGTTTGCGCGTTCACCGCTAAAAAAGCCCCTTTTGTTGTAGCTCCTCTCTTTCAAAACACTCCCTTCAAGGTTTTGGAACGCATTGGAATCCTTGGAGTCGACATTTCTACGAATGTACAGTTCCGCAGTCACATCGCGAGTAAGGCCAAGCTCGCCTCTAAGAAACTTGGTGTGCTCAACAAGGCGAAGCGGTACTTCACGTCGAGACAAAGACTCTTGCTTTACCAAGCGCAAGTCCGTCCGCACATGGAGTACTGCTCCCATCTTTGGAACGGAGCACCCAAGTATCAGCTTGACCCACTTGATGCATTACAGCGTAGAGCTGTCAGAATTGTCGACGATCCCAAGCTCATTGAACACCTAGAGCCGCTCAGCATGCGCAGAGACGTTGGGTCTCTTTGTATCTTTTATCGCATTTACAACGGGGAGTGTTCTGAAGAACTGTTTGATCCGATACGGTTTTACCATCGCACTAGCCGCCACCGCCTGAAGGCTCATCCACACATCATTGATCAGTGGAAATCGCACACTGTCCGATTCTCTCGATCCTTCTTGCCTCATACTTGCAAAATGTGGAATGAGCTACCTTCCACGGTATTTCCGAGAAGCTACAACATGGGGCTCTTCAAAAGGCGAGTTAATTGAGTCCTAAAGGGTCGGCAACGTATTTGTGATGCCTCTGGTGTTACAAGTATCCATAGGCGACGGTGACAGCTTACCATCAGGCAGACCGTCTGCTTGTTTGCCACCTATGGCATAAAAAAAAAAAAAAAAGTAGTAAACTTTCTGCGAACTTTCAAACAAAAAAGTGTTTGTTTTCATAATCGTGACGTCATTCACTCTGAATATTGTCTTTTCAGTTATCATAGTGAATTGTTATATTTTAGATTTTTTAAGAACTTTCTTCTTCTTTTGAAGTTGATTAAAAATATCTCGTTCTTAAAAAATTGTCTTTTACAATACCATCCGTACCTAATACATTATTTGAAATAATAATAGATAGATAGGTAGATAGAAACTATTTATTGTACACCAGAAATAAAAACTACAAACAGATAGAAAACATTCAAGAGGTAGTGCCACAAGTGGCAGCCTTATCGCTAAAAGCGATCTCTCCCAGGCAACCATTGGATGGAAAGAATTTACATAACAGGATCAACGGGGGATGGTAAAACAATTTTTTTTTTTTTTTTTTTTTTTATGCCATAGGTGGCAAACAAGCAGACGGGCTGCCTGATGGTAACCAGTCACCGTCGCCTATGGATACTTGTAACACCAGAGGCATCACAAATACGTTGCCGACCCTTTAGAACTCTATTAACTCGCCTTTTGAAGAACCCCATGTTGTAACTTCTCGGAAACACCGTAGAAGGTAGCTCATTCCACATTTTGCAGGTATGAGGCAAGAAGGATCGTGTGAATCGCACAGTGTGCGATTTCCACTGATCTATGATGTGTGGATGAGCCTTCAGGCGGTGGCGGCTAGTGCGATGGTAAAACCGCGACGCCGGCATCAGATCAAACAGTTCTTCAGAACACTCCCCGTTGTAAATGCGATAAAAGATACAAAGATACCATTAAATAAATACTACTAAATTATACATAGTAAATGATAGAAACTCTTTATTATGTATACCAGAAATAAATATTACAAACAGATAGAAAACACTTACGAGCTAGGAACCTTTTAACATTCAAGGTATGTATTTACTAAGAATCCTTCAGTGTAATAATAAAGTATTAAAATATGTACACGCAGCCAACAGTGAAAGCTTTTGTATATTCAAGAACAGCACAACATCATTTTCCACAACGGATTCGCAAAGCTTTGAGGGGATGAGACATTGCGATTCATTCTCGCATTTAAAAGCAAGACTGTAATTTCACAGGCCTTTGTCTCGAGCCCGCGGGACGGCGGCGGCTCGCGGAAAAATATGCGCATTCAAAATGGATTTTTATCGCTTTTCAAGTGCTAGGCTTTAAACTGTGTACTCTGCTCGTATTATTTCAGAGCCTATTTATGCCTGATGCTCAGGCGCGGATACAGAGAGGGGGGAGGGAACAATGGGGGCAATTGTCCCCCCCCCCTGACTCCGACCAAAAATATTAAATTATTTTTTTATTGTCTTAGTGACTTGTTTACACGAATCAAAAAACAATTAGTTAACGGAACGTTATCCTGTTTCCATAATAAGTCAAATACAAGTAGGTATTACATGATCGACAAATAAAAGTTTATCAATTACGCGGGCGCAGCTAGTTGTTTCACCCGCGTAATGATGAAAAATGGCGATGACGATGATGAAAAGTAGCCTATGTCACTCTCCGGCCCTTGAACAAAACCCATGCAAAAAAATAATCGGATCGATTAGTTGCTCTTTTGCTGCGTGAAAGAGGAACAAACAAACCAACAAACTTTTCACATTTATAATATTAGTATGAATTTGTTAAGAACGATTTATTATGGAAGATAGGTAAAATCGCACAAAAATTTCCCCCCTCTCCGGCCCTAAAGAAATCCTGTATCTACGCCTGTAGATACTGCGGCTGACGTTTTCCAATATGTTTAAACCGGCATGCTCGTTGTGAATATCGGAATAATATACGAGTTAAAAGTAGGTACGTTTATGTACGCTGTGACCCGGAAAGCTGTAATAACGCCGAAACAGGGTAAGCGCTCTCTCGACTGGCCTGGTAACGAGTCTGTCGTAATTTGTCACTATGACATACTCCCATTTTGAGTGTTCATATATTCTGTAACAAAATTCATTTCCCGACAGGACAGTATTTTTAAACCGACTTCAAAAAAAGAGGTTTTTTATTCGACTGTATTTTTTTGCATGTAGCTATGTTACGCGATTCTTCTTTGATTTGATTTGATGATTATTTATTTATTTATTTATTGAATAAGCTTATATCTCGAATGCCACTTTATTTCAGGTCTATTTAGGTGTCCCATTTCAATATACCTAATGGGACACGTAAAGTCGTTTTTTTTGTTACTAAAATATTGTAAATATTGTCTAGCTGTTGCTTGTAACTTCGTATATATCTACGCGTAGACTTCTGTTTATACTTTAAACTTTTGACCCCCTTAATCCGTCCCTGTCGTCAAATCCTTTAATAGTGGATGTCTAATCTACATTTCATAAGGAAACTACCTCCAAATTAACAGCTTGGCAACTCAAGTGATTTTCGAGATTTCGTGATTATTCAGTCAGTCACTGCAAGTAGTTTTTCGCTCGATTTTTTTATAGTATAGATTTGTTATCCAGTTCATTTCGAATAATAGAGTAAGCACGGTCATGTGGGATGTCATTTGCACTCCTTTCTCACCGTTGTTTACTTAGGACTTCTTATCTTTAGAATCTACGTGAAAGGCGTAGGCACGTCCAACTAAGCCCCGGGACACGAGTTTGTTTTAAATACACACTTTTAGACGAGCGTTATTTGCTGTGGAGCTTGTTTTATTGTCCACGTAACGGAAGGAGATTAAAGCTTTATTTAGTTAATTAGGTCGTATGTCAACATTTTGTTTGCACCTTTACATTGCAAATAGTTTATGCACGTGGCCTTATTCAAATGGAGCGCATGACTAGGTCACTGTACTCTTCGAAAGTTCACAGTATTGATTTTATTGCGCACGCCCGAAAATATAAATGGAATGTGCCGAACTGTACGGAAGTGTCAGATGATTTAATAGCCTTGAATAGGATGCAATACGGGGAATAACCACTAATACATTCTGGGTTATCTATTATCACCAGCGTAACCGATGAAAGAATGGTGAGCATTTTGAATTGAATTAAGTTCGCGCACCGACACTATCTCTTCGGCACATTTTAAAACATTTTGTAAGAAAAAAATTCGCTAAGTGTAAGTTTTGCATCCAGTGGATGCAAAAGGCAGGCTGTCGTTCAGTGTGGAGGTTAAAGGAGGAGGCCTATGCTCAGCAGTGGACGTCTTCCGGCTGATGATGAAGTGTAAGAATAAAAAATAACATTGCAAACGTTTTCAAGTATTTTGATGTCTTATGTTGGCGGAAAAGATTGAATTAAGTATATTCTGGTTTTTTATCTCCTCCGGCCTGTAAAATATCAACACGAAAATTGCTTTATTTTATTCGCAAAGTTATTCCTAAGATAATTATAAGATATTATTCTTTCCCTTAATCGTTTTTTTAATCTCTTAACTCTTTTAATACAGTATCGATTGGCATTAATTACAAACATTGCAAAAATTTAAAACAATTTATTTTCGTATTGATATTTTATGGATGGCCAAAGAAATAAGAAAACCTCGAATAATCGTTTAGAAGTTAAAACTTCTTTAGCCACGTTAGATACTTTTTGGGATAGGGAAAAAGCACTAAACTCGCGACCTTAATTATTTTTATTAATGCAAACGAGATAGCTGTCGCCGAGTGGGCTCTTAATCGAATGCCGATCATATAACTGGTAAATGATTATTAACCACGCCTGCTTCAACGGTTCACGATTTAATCACTTAATCAAATTATTGAATTTGGATTGAAATGAATTGGTCGATTAACTAATGCAATGCTTTTCAAAATATCAAATTACAATTTTATTACCGTAATATAATTATTATTACATTGTTATTTATTCATATTGTATTGAGAGACGAAACTGTAAAGCTATTAGGCCATGTCTATTTTATCAATGCTTTAAATTTCTGTTTCGTTTTCGCGTGGGTTTTCCGTTGTTGTAAGTCATTTCAAGCATTATTTAACTTAAGAAACGTTTTAAGTCTTTAATACCTATACTCGGTCCATGATTTTTTTACCTTTGACAGCAGTTTATTTTTATATAGGTAATAAGTAGGTAGGTTTTTAAAAAGCTGAAGAATATGCGTAAATTATTTTCACGTTTGTTGGGGTTTAACATCAGATTGTAGCTGATAGCCGATATACTAAAATTAACTAAAAATGATTTTCATTCAACTTTATACAATGTTATTACAGCTGTGAGAGCTAAGAAAACTTGGTCAAAGTATAATTACAGAATAACTTTTAAGTGAGTTTCTAAAAGTAATTTAAAACTGTTTTTTCAGGATGGACGGGCCAAACAAAGAGAAGACCCAATCAAAGTGACTGCGAAAGCTTCGTAAAATGCGAACTCGTTCATTCAAACCTGTAAGTGAATCTCTGAAAAAGAATACAACATTTCTTCCAGTACATAAAATCTGAGGCCAAGTGACATTTGTTTGCGTCGGGATAACTTCCAACTTTACGTTTCTTGAGGGAGTCTGAGACAGTCATAACGTCACATTTATCACGTTTTGCTGTCTTAGCTGAGCTATTTTCAGTCTTATCGCTCCGTTGTTAAGGTTGTTAAAGTGTTGTGGCAACATCCTCGTTGCGTAATTATTAGACGCTCGAGGCTGGTGGGCCGACGACCCCGCTCGACTTTGACCTAGTTACTACCCTAATTTTCGCGTCTCACCCCTCAGCGTACTACTTTGTCTATAACCTTTACAACTTTAAGGTGTAGGCAGAGTAGGTAAGCGAATTGTTTAGTATTGAGTTAAGCTCGAGTGTTCTAAGTCGAGAACTTTTATCTGTTTAAATTAGGCATTTCATTCAGTAGCTTGTGTGGGGAAAATCTTATCTAACAATTACTTTCAACCTATTTCAAACTAAAGTAAAACTACATACAACCCTAAATCTACAAAAAAAATAAAAATAAAGACGGATTTTAAAATTTAATAATTGCCTACACTTAAATATGACAAAATGTAACTAAATACATTACCTTAGGTAAACTATATTTACAGAAACTATAAACAAACATAAAATTAAAATATATAGACATCATCATCAACTCAAACAATCATCATCATCAACTGTTTAAAACTTATAACATGTTGAATCACATTTTATTAGTAGAGCAAAATGTTTTTCAATATTAACATTATCAAAATAAAATTTAAAAAAGGTAAACGGGTATAAAGGCGAAGGAGGATGGATAAAAAAACAGTTAGGCTTATATGACTTGTTTGAAATAACGACAAAGACAATGCTTGCTCTATCTAATTTTCTGAGTAGATATAATGTGCTTTCAGTTTATTTTAATGGATACATTGGCAATGAGAAGCAACTTTAGAAGTATTATAAATTTTTGTAGCTAAACCTTGTGAAGCTACACACAACCATCCGCTTCACGCGATTTTTTTATTTTTAAAATATTCAAAATTTAAGTTGCGTACAGTTGAAGAACAGAACTTCCTATCGTCTTTCTTGTTTCTTGAGAATGAAAATCTAAATAAGCTACGGAGACGGTTATACTCGGGGTTTCTATACGAGAACGAATCGGAAATAAGGAGATCCGTAGATGAACGAAAGTTACCGACATAGTCCACTCGATTAGCAAGTTGAAATGGCAGTGGGCAGGGCACATAGCACGCAGATAGAACCGATAGCTAATGGGGTCGAAAGGCCCTCGAAAAGAGACCATGGATCGGTAAGCGCAGCGTAGGAGATCCACCCACAAGATGGACAGACCGCAAGAAAACGCTGCATGCAGGCCGCTTCCAACCGGCTATTTTGGAGATCTTTGGGGGAGGCCTATGCAGTGGATCCAGCAGTAAAGTCCTATAGCTGAAATGATGAATGATGATGATGATAATCTAGGCATATTCAGGGCAAATAGATTTCTTCTAGATCAATATGCCCATCCTTGGCCTCACGATTGCTTACCATCTGGCGAGTTGGTGACCAAACGAAGTTCTATCTCTAATAAAAAACACAACGTCCAAGAAAAATTCAGTAGGTACTTTATTCGCAAATGTATCCACTCGGAGATAATATTTTCGGAATACGGTCTTGTACTAAAACTTTATCCTTAGTGTTATGTTTTCATTCCATTACGTATGATTTGGTGGGTTTTCGAGCGGCCGTCGCCGGTTGAACAAGAATTTGAGAAACGAGTTAATATTTTTTCAGTTAAATGCTGTTTACTTCTTATTACGCTTTACATACTTTATTGTGAAACTAACAATTTAGTTATTCGTTTATTGGTCCGAAATAGACGGACAATTAATAAATGAATGAATTAATAAATGTCAATGACAATGAATGGCAATAGCGAGTGAATTAATTGCTGGTTTCTTCTATATAGGTTGACAAGCGTGTTATATCTTAGACGGTAGATCAGTCGAGGTGACGGTCAAAACCAAACCAATTTTTTATCTAAATTAAAAATAAAGGCCGATATCGTGGTAAAAATTATATTAACACAAACACACTTTCACGTTTATAATCACAGAAGAGAAAAAAAAATCTACTTCTCTTTTCTGTGTTTATAATAATATTAGCAGGGCATGATCATCATCATCATCACCAGCCAGAAGACATTCACTGCTGAACATAGGCATCCCCCTTAGAACTCCACACTGAACAATGATCTGCATCATCAAATCATCATCTGCATCCACTGGATGCCCGCGACTTTCACGATGTCGTCAATTTTGATAGCCCGTTGGCCCAGTTGGTAGTGAACCTGCCTTCTGAGCTTGGGGGCGTGGGTTCGATTCCCATGTAGGACAAACATTTATGTGATGAATATTTGAGTTTGTTCTATATCTGGTTGCTAATATCTATTGAAGTATGTATTTAAAACTATATATTATGTATGTATATCAGTCTCTGGCAGGCATATCACAAGCTTTGCTTAGTTTCGGGTCAGATGACCGTGTGTGCAAAAATGTCCCGAATATTTATTTATTTTATTTAATCTATCTAGTGGGAGGCCTACCCTCTAGTGGACGTCTTCTGACTGATGATTATGATTCATATTTTCAGCGATTGAATTTGTTTAGTATTTTCTGAAGAAGGTAATATAAAACTTTTCCTTATTACAAGAACAGCAATGTGCCTACGGCTCTCACCTTATGTAGCCTTCAAACTTCGTCTTACTCAAGTCGTCAGTAGGAAAACTTTATCGTATTTTATATTCGCAACGTATTGTGAAAATATTCCTTTTGTAATAAATGTCACAAATTATTTGGTAGGACACCATCATTAGTAGGAGATCGTCAAATTGCCAGTTGAGGTCGTCAAATTCGATAATATGCCATTTTTTCAGTACTCGCTGTGATAGATTCTATGGCATTTTAGCGAATTTGACGATCGATAAAGAACGGTACTTGCACTGCACGTTCGCTTTATTTTCCGAACTGCGCTGTTTTAGCGCTAATTAGAGCGAGCTAGCCGTACTACGGCTATAGCTCGCTCGAATTAGCCTTAGACCCCAGTGTGGCCCCAGTAGATAAAAAGTTGAAATATAAACTAGCAAACGCTTAGACCTAAAAACCACTTGACAGCCAGTTCTTTTTTATGCCATAGATGGTAAACAAGCAGGCCGGCTGCCCGATGGTAAGCAGTCACCAACGCCTAGGGATATCTGTTACACTAGAGGCAACTACAAATACGTTGCCGTTGTGTTTGGTTAGTTCTATCTAGGCTAGTGGAGATTTCAATTTTCTGCCAATTAAGTAATGTAGTTAGCTATGGGCAAGCTCGATCTTCAATGCCTTTTAAAGCCAAATATCCGACAAACGTTCCATGCTAATTTTGGGAGACTATTGCGTCGGTTCTCTCATACCTCTCACTAAACTAAACCAATCTTATAGGACTAAAATAATCTGCGTCTCTTTTCATTTCAATATGTGAGAGAATAATGGCAATAATTTAAGAGATATTTTTTAAATTTGAAGTGTCGTTTCACACTTGAGGCTTTGCTATTTAAATGTTATAGACAATATAAAAATTTGAAGACTGGCAACATTCGAACCCGCGCCATCAACTGTACGCATCGAGCGCTCACAGCACTAAGCTACGGCCACCCCCGCACCCGTTAGTTAATATCACAGAAAAGAGAAGTAGAAAAAAAGTTAAACGATTTTTTTTTCTCTTCTGTGGTTAATATACTCGCGGCGTTTGTTCGTCAGATAGATTTTTGACAAGTATTTTGGACATGAGGAAAACTTATTCCTAGTGTCTAAACCAGTTTGGCAACCTAGTTAGTCTACGAGGAAACGCCCAAATGTTTGAATTGTCCATAAAATTTAAATAATTTTAGAGATTAAGTTTAGTTTAAAAAACTGTACTACACAATCAACACCAAAATTCAATAGACTCATCTCTAGTTTTACCTAATTTCTACACAAAATACCTAAAACTTCGAAACTCCGTGGAACGAGACTAGATTCCTTCACTAGTAGCATTTAAGGCTGAAATATAGGCACTTGGCTAGTCCTAGGCACTCCAACTATTTTATTACACTTGTACGGCCGATTGAATTGGAATTTAATTTTGCAGCGTCCCAAGCGAAATCGATTACAGGTCAGATACGAAATAAATTGTCTCTCAGCTTTATTCGTCCGTTCCATGAAAAAATATATTCGATTCCAATCGAACTTTGATTTATGTTTCTGTGAAATGTCGATGTGCCAATCCTGCGTGAATAGATCTAAATTGAAAGAGTAATATTTTTATTCATAAAATATTTTTGATAGGTCTATAACAAAATCTTAACTCTACGTATACGTATAGAGGGTGACTTTTGTGGTCTTCTAAAAGTACATTGAGTTTTACATAATATTGTTTCCATCAAAGTTGTATAGTTTTGAGAAGGTTTTTTGTGGAACTCAGCTATTTATCTTAATATTATATTGACATAATTATATAATCATCTATGTATAAATATTATGTATTAGTATAACATTTGGTAGGCTAGCATCGTCCATTAAATTTATATCTATAAATTTAATGCTAGCAAATTATGAAGTAGTAGTAGTATAATAATTATAATAGTTTATAGTTTTATAGTTTATCTATACTAATATTATAAAGAGGAAAGATTTGATTGTTTGTATGTTTGTTTGCATTGAATATGCTCCGAAACTACTAAGCCGATTTGAAAAATTCTTTCATTGTCGGGAAGCTACATTATCCCAGGGTAACATAGGCTAAATAATATTTTCATAAAAAATAGGGATCCTTACTAAAACTCCAATAATGAAACCCAAGGTGTACAAAAATAAGATTTACAATTTTAACTTTGCGTGTTTGACAGTTCTAAGACAGGACAACGTCTGTCAGGTCAGCTATATGACATACGCTATAATCTATACCCGTGCGAAGCTGGGGCGGAGTGCTAGTAGTATTATAAAGTAGTAGTAAAGTATTTTATCTTTAATCGAGGGTAGTTTGTAAAAAAGATATAGACAGTGCGAGTACTTTGCTATTTCGTATGTTTCGTTTATAAAAAGTAAATAAATAGAAAATGTTCTATTTATATCTAAACCCACGCATTTCTCAGACATCATTTATCAGAGAAGCTTGTAAAATATACTCTTTCATTTATTTTCTACCCATGTATGTACCCCTACGTAAGCAATTAGCTAAGGTTCCGAATGTAGGGCGGGTTGGAAGGAAATTATTTCCATTCTGCTCGATCCCTTGTGGCCCGTAATTGGTGGCCTCTTGTTCCACTGCCGCCTGCACATCAAACAGCCCAAATTACTGCCTTTTAATTTATGGACGACAAATTAATACATTCTGGTTATTCTTTGAATCAGGTCTCGATTATCCGCTTCGATTCGATTGGTTCACGAATGATTGCCCTCAATTTTCATGTTTGAATTGATGCATTGTCAATTAATGTACAAGTAGTTTATGTTGATGTTTTTAATTTCATAGTTTGATAATATGTTCTGTTTTGCAGAAATAATAACAGCAAGGGGAATGTGTCGAGAGACACGAAAATTATTTTCGAAGTTGCGAAGGGTGTTCGAGTGGAAATATACAAAAGAAATGGTGGTGAGTATCTGTCTTTACTAAAGTAAATATGTAAAATCGTATAGACTGAGGGGCCAGAAGAGACTGGGGTGTTAGAGATCTTAGACGGTTGTTGGTATCTTCGACCAAAATAAAATGAATGAACGGGCCCAGAAGAAGCGCATTTTTGTAGATTACGAAATGAGCCCGGCGATCACTTCGTTTCAGTCGGTCTCTAGCCGTAGGAAGTGCGACACAAGACTTTTGTTACATGATAACGAAACATGTGACAACTATGCCTTCGTGTGCTTTCCCGAAATGTAAATAGGTACACAACAAAAAAACCGCTACTATCTACGTTTTGTAACAAATGTACTGTACATGGTTATAACTAGGTATTGGTTATAATTAAGTATATGTCCGTCGGTTTTGACTCATTTTTACTGAACAAGTTGAATGGTTATGGCCCGTCCATTCATTTTATTATGGTCGAAGGTTGTTATAATGAACAACAAGGATTTACAATAATGCGTCATCTGTAAATGTCACTCACGATCACCTATTCGAAGACTAGCCGGTTAAGTCGTTTGATCTAGGCCACGAGTGCTAACTAAATGATACCTAGTATATAGATAGGTAAATAATAAATAGGACTTAAAAAAAACGAGACAGCCAGAGCAAATACTTACAATTACCACCTGCTAATATGTATTTAATTTATTCGTAGCAGTCGACACTTTTTCACGAAAATCCTAAGAATTAAAGACACCAATCCTTACTCTTTGCGTGTTTAGAAGTGGTTTATATATTAATATGACACATGATGGGAGTATCTACAAAACTGTGTAACAAAAAAATCTTACGTCTACTCACACTTTTACAAAAATAAAGTAGCAATTTTCTTTGTTATTACCCATTTTCTTATATCTATAAAAAGGCCTGCGAAATAGAAATACAAAGACGCAAAAAAATCTGTCGAAGCGCAAACATAAAAGCAGTAAGTGTTATAACAATAAAATCCAGCAAGCGAAATGTCTATTTAACGTCTCTTTTATCGTTAAATATCTACAACTTAATGTTCGAAACAGTTAAATCTTCGTTAAAAAACTTATCTAAGCTTTGCACCGCTCATAAAATAGCAGTTGAGCTCTAAAAAGAATTAAACTTGCAGCAAGTTGGGATAATAAGACAGGTTATAAATATAAAGGTTAGTCTACACGAGATGGACGCCGGGAAGTCTGTCTGTGCTGCTGGAGTAACCGTAGGGATGAGAAAATCTGTAGATGGTGTCTGTATCGATGTTAATTAATTTTGATGCTAGTTACTAGAATTGTTCAGCAACGAGTGCACTATGAACAGGTCCAAGACGAAAGTGATGACGAGCCTAACGAGTGTTCCGTTAACACCGATTATAGTCGGCGGAGAGCAGTTGGAGCAGGTGGACCATTACATTTATCTTGGACATTGTTTATCTTTTGACGTAGAGCTTCGCAGAAAGGAGATCTCACGCCGCATACAGCTCGGTTGGGCCGCGTTTGGTAAACTCGAAAACGTACTCAGAGATCGAAAAACACCGCAATGTCTGAAGACCAAGCTTTACAACCAATGTGTCCTGCCCACGATGACTTACGGTGCCGAAACATGGACGCTAACCAAAGAGGCTGTGCATAAAATTAGAATCGCATAGAGGGCAATGGAGCGTGCCATGTTGGGTATCAGATTGAGAGACCGAGTCCGAAATACCGAAATCCATCGAAGGACAAAAGTCACGGATGTCGGATACCGTAGCATGCGGCTCAAGTGGCGCTGGGCAGGGCACGTGGCTAGGCGTGGTGACGGCAAGTGGAGTAGAGCCCTGACAGAGTGGTTACCAATAGCGGATAAGCGTTCCGTAGGCAGACAACCAGCCCGATGGGTCGATGATATCAGGCCCATCGCAGGTCATACGTGGATGAGATTAGCCCGAGACAGGGATCAATGGCGCAAGGGAGAGGAGGCCTATACCCAGCAGTGGGTTGATACAGGCTGACAATGATGATGAATGATGAGTGCACTAAGTCTGTGTTAAGGGTCATATTATCGTCTAATGTGGTATGCCTTTTTATGTTTTCATGGACATTATCATCTACAAAATGAGATCACACTAAACTTGGTCCAAGTATTTATTTGGCTATCTATTACGGTTCGAAAGACGCAGCCGTTTAAAGGTAGGATGGACAGAATGAAATTGATATTGAGGTATTTTTATATGTTTTTAACGCGGATATGTCCGCGTTTGATCACCAGCTCGCCTGTTGGTAAGCAACGATGTGGTCGAAGGTGAAGCACGCAGACTTAGTAGATACCTATTCACTTAAAAGCTAAAAAGCTTTAGCAGTACGCTTTAAAGCTTGGTAACTTAAAACCTGGATTTAAATATAGGCTACATAATATCCAGGAAAAATCATGATTCCTGTTAGGTAGCGGATGAAACCACGGGGCTCTGCTCGTAGATAATGATTTATCAGAATCAGACACGTATCACAATCAAGTAACCATACTAATTTTCTCTCGTTTTTAGGATTCCGTTCCCAAAGCGTAAAAACGGGACCCTATTACTAAGCCTACAATGTCTGTCTGTCTGTCCGTCTGTCTGTCCTACCTATTAAATTAACGGCTGTATCTTTCTTTCTATAGATATCCAGTTGAAATTTTGACAGAATAGGTATGTAATGTTACGGCGGATTAATTAAGAAATAATAAAAAAGTCAAAAACTAAAAACTAAATGCAACAAACGTATTTTTTACGTTCTTTTTTATTAGCTCTAATGTAAAAACGGTAATACGTTCCCTCTAAAGAATGACAACAAATAGTAAATAATGGCTAAGTGCGAGTTGTTGTCAAATTTCTGTTCACCACCGGTTCTCATACGATCACCGAAGTGAAGCGTCGTCGGGCGCGGCTGGTACTTGGATGGGTGACCGCCTGGGCGTTGATGGAACGTTGTTTTTTTGCAGAATTTTTTGTACTTTAGTAGCTAACAAGTTATGTGGTGGTACGGAACCCTCAGTGCGCAAGCCCGACTCGGCCGGTTTTATTCCTTATTCTAAAATTGTTTGAAACCGTGTTGTTATATACCCTACCTACGTAAACATAAAATATGGTACATATTCAACTAAAGTTATATGATTATTTACGGGATATTTACCGTGGTATGGTACCGTAGGTTGTGGAATGAGCTCCCGATATTTCGGCGCAGTTACATGCACCATGTTCACGGGAAGACTGAAGAATGCGGGTGGTTGGAGAACAGTTAAAAAGTTAGGTGCAGACATAACGATCTACCCTCTTTCTTAGTCTCAGTTCATATTCAACTAATTTCAAATTTACAATAAATAACACGCATTACGATTTTACACTACAGAGATATTAAATTTTTTACTTTTTAATCTGCAAGGATAAATAAGTCGATATCTTTGTATTCGCATCCCTATTAAGACCACGTGATATTACAAATAGCTCCGCTTAGTGGCAGTAAGCCGCCTAAGCAACTTACCACCGCGGGTGGTCTTCATAAAATATGTATCTAGTAGAAAATATTCTACGGTATTAACACCCTATTCCACTCCGAGAGACGCAAAATTATGTAAAGCAGCTTCATCAGCTTGTTTGTTACGTTATATTAAAAACATGTAAAGGTTGCCAAATCTTCAGCATTTTCTTTACACCGATATTCTCATCAGTAAACACGCATTGATACGATCAGTGAATAAATAATAGGAAGCTCGGCGTGTTCAAAGCTTAGCGTTCGTAAATAATTTATAATTTCTTAGAGAAAATATAGCATTACCCCTTCATCACAGACGATAAAACATTCATTCTCCTAAAGCTTACCGAATCTTAAAACATGGCTTAACATTGGTGTCTTATTATTTCTATTAAGATCAAAGAAATCGAATAAGTTGTATTTGAAACAATTTAGAATCCTACTAATATTATAAACGCGAAAGTTTGTATGTATGGATGTTTGTTCCTCTTTCACGCTGCAACGGAACAACGGATCGACCTGATATTTGGCATGGGTATAGTTCAAGAGCCAGAGAGTGACTTTTCATCGTCATCATCATTTTTCATCACTACGCGGGTTAAGCCTTGGGGCGCAGCTAGTATACAAATAAATGTCAAAATAAATGTCGAACATTTTTGAAAGACTGTATGCGAGGAACTTAGTAGGCTCAAACTTTATGAGACAACCGTTACTTTGCCAATGAAAATATCAAAACATTATCCAGTCGATATAATGTATACGTCAAAGAGAACAAAAAGAAACAGAGAAAAAGCGCGAAAACAGATCATGCCAATTTTCCATTTCATAAAATAATGAATGTGCTTCATAAGACATTCCATAAAATACATTTTACCCGCAGATGGCTAAAATGGTTTCCCTCTAGCCACCAAGAAACAAATATATTGCGATTTGCTCCTTCATTTTCTCGGAAGGTATTTTATTGCTTTGGGGTCTCTCATAAATTCCGCGCTCACTCAGAGAGAAAAATAAGGTCTAACCGGGGCTCGCGAGAAATTGGTGCGAAAATTTCGTATTAGTTTATTCTTATCACATAAGCCCGACACTCATTTCACCTTAACACGAGATCCGGGGAATCTCCCTTGACGAGCTTACCTACGGGTAATTATTACAGGTGAAGAAAACCCTTTTGTACTAACCATACGTTCTTAACTCTTTTCTCAAAGAAGAATAAAGATGGGAAGGTCTTGGATCGAAAATAGTTTGTTCGTTAAGCACTTTTATTTCTATCCATCCAAAATATCTCTAAAGTAGGTACTAAATAACAAAATAAAGTCAAATACCTCAAAGACCTCTGTTTCCAGTCGATGTTATTCCAAATTGAATCAATACTCTAATGACCGTGGATTCCTCGGCCCATCGGTTCTGTAAACCACTAAATAATACCGGGCGAATTTACCGGGTTGGACAAATTTCGGATGCGTTGGTATTTTGGGCTTTTGGTTGGCCAGTTTCTAACGATCCGGAATAAGCATACGGAAAATGCCAAATCTAGGTTTAACAGGATTGGATTTTGACCCTAGTCATTTTATTTTCTATAAGTATACACAAAAAGTAATAAATGTTACAAAAAATTTATTAAATTCGGTTTTTAAGCCCCGACGTTAACAGAGTTGTTATAAGTAAGTTTAACGTGTGTGTCTGTCTGTCCGATCGTAGATCCCAAACGGCTGAACCGATTTTGATTTAGTTTTTTTATTTGAAAGGCGACTCGACCGAGAGTGTTCTATATGATGTGTTACAGTTATGATTTAAAAAAATCTGTTCAGCTGTTTGAAGATTATCAGATCTTTTACTTGGGCTTAATAAAACAATTTGTACTTGTATACACAATGCCTAGGTAATGTGTAGTGCTCAATTAGCGATTGCTGCAATAGCCAAACAACGCTGGGAGCCTACATTTATGTTTGAATTGCTCGATAATGTTTGAACGGGAGATCACAGCGGCTATCCAAAGGGATCTGGTGACATCAGCTATACTATTGGCACACATGCACACAGACCCTAATCCCAAAATTTAGGATATGTAGGATGTAGGTAATAATGAAGTCTGAGCTTTCGTAAAAAAAAAACTTCTTTACACTCGAGAGCATTATTGCGTCCCATGTTTTGTGCATTTACCTGTCCCAAGTATTGAAAAAATTTCAAGTTAAATAAACAAGTCATAGCCGCAGTCGGAGTCAAGCAAAGTGAGTCACAGTCAAGTCCAAGTCATGTCCTAATAAAATGGTGTCATAACGTTTTTTAGACATCTTTGCCGTACCTTGTCGAAATTAGTTATTAAATACTCATGACTATAAATGTGATGTAATGTACCTAGATCAGAAAACTAATAAAAAAATACTAAAGAATTATTGCACGAGTCATGAGTAATAGTGTTACGTGCCCAGGTCCTCCTGCATTTCATATCATTTACAACCGCGTAAAGTTATTGCCATTTAAAAACCTAATTTAAATATTGTAGTTTATGTATGGAAGAAAAAAACTAATTGATTCCCTCCTGCCCATTTTTCTATCGGACTGCCAGAGTGGGTACGAAGAATCGACACCGCTTTATGATTGATATTCCGAGAAACCGTACGAAGCGCTTTGATTCCACATTTATTATGCGAACTGCTAGTCTGTGGAATTCGCTGCCTGAGTGGGTGTTCCCCGATAGTTACAATCTGGGTGTCTTCAAGACGAGAGTGAATAGGTTTCTTCTAGGCAAGCGCGCTCCATCGTAGGCCGCATCATCGCTTAACATCAAGCGAGTTGGCGGCCAAAAGCAAGCCTATTTATAATTAAAAAAAAAACGAAAGATGTAATAATGTTTGTTCTATATCTGGTTGTTAATATCTATTTAAGTATGTATTTAAAACTATATATGTATGTATATCAGTCTCTGGCAGCCATATCACAAGCTTTGCTTAGTTTGGGGTCAGATGACCGTGTGTGAAAAAAAGTCCTGAATATTTATTTATTATTTTATTTATTTATTTATTAATAGGGTGAATTCTGTGAGTTAATGCAAGTTTCTTGCAAGATATTTTTGGTATATTAAAAACTATCATCGCCCCACAGTTTCAACCGCTATCTTATCGGAACTATGATTTTTCGGGATAAAAAGTGTGTTAATCCAGAGTGCAAGCTATCTCATATCTTATTATACTAAAATTGAACTCAAATCTATTTAGCTATTACGGAGTTAATTGTGGACAAACATAAACATGTATGGCCAAGTTTTCGCATTTATAATATTAATGTGATAAACCTGTATAAAAATATATTTCCCACTTCTTTTGTCAGCAGCTATTCGTATACTTATCTACATCTATTGAATACGAATTTTCTGCCTCTCTTTGCTTCGTAGACTTTTTTTTGGTGACCTACAAACTGGCTATTGGCTCTTAGCTTTTTTATGTTGTGGCCGTCGGTATGTGCCGCATAGTAATGTATTTGTGAGCCTGAACAAGCTTCGGAGCATACGATTTTATGACAGGAATTTGTTGTTTGTGAGCTGTTATTTTCTTGCTCTTATAATACCTACAAGATACTGACAAATGCCTGTAATTCTTCTTATTCAGTAACTTTATTCTTGTGACAGTAAATATTTTTTACGTGTATTTGCACAAAACATTCATTCAAACATAAAAAGAAAATTATCATATGGTACCTACATTATATCTGTGCGTGACAGTTAAACGAAATAAGAAAATGATATGTACCTAGTTATACTTATCTAGCTACATTTTGTTAAGAGTTGGATCCACAACTAACTAACAACTAAGTGATATACTTACTAAGATATATACTGTGATTAATGTTATACATACTAGTAAATAAAAATAAGTTAAATAAAAATATGCGCTAATTAAATATAATTTAAGTAAATTTTCTATACTTTGCAGATAGATAGTATATTAATGATAACAATTTTGTAATACTAATAGCCTCTGGGATCATTACTATAGCTTACTATAAATTATGACCGAATAAATGATTTGTATTTGTATTTGTATTAATACTATATTTAATGTACCTTCATTTAATTTATTATTATAAACTACATGAAACTATAAATATCTGTTTGAATGCATGTATTAGAAATAAAGGCTATTTTCATTTTCATTTGCACAAAACACGAGTAAATCATACACATAAAAAAACCCATGCACAAACAATATTAGACAATATTTAAACAATATTAGACATTTTGTATCATGTTTTGCCTAGTAGGCATACAAATATAGAGAGGTAGCATATCAATACCGTAAATATAAGACGAAATATGCTTCAAATTTGACGATTCGTCATCACGAATATTTAAAAGTAGACCTTTAAAATCGATTAATTGACTTTATTTCTTTATGTTTAATAAATGTTTTTGAAATATTTTATTCGGATGTGTTCACCGATACACGATTAAAGAAATTTGACTCGTAACGTAAAAAATAGTAAACTTTCCTAAAAAACACCCGTTTTTACGTTCCCTTCAATGGGTTGAATCAACTTCATTCAGATTCTATAGAAGATATTTTTACAAAAAAAAACTAACAATCATTAAAATACTTTAGTGGTCGCAGTTTTTTGTAAAAGCGTAAGATTATTTGTAGAAAATAAAGAAAAAATAAATAATGAAAATATTTGATGAAAGCGCGCACGCCGCATTACCGTTAGACAAGTGTACGGTTCTCTACCATTTGGCCTTAATATATCTTTATTATAAAATGAAATAGTCGAAACAATAGAAAGGCACAGAAACTGTGACAGTGCATGAGTATAGTTAACTCTTAGGCGAATAAAATGAATTATGAAACACCATACAACCGACAGCTTGCAATCGCAGTTTTTGGACTTCATTTCAGTTACCAAGTGCGGTTGCTTCACCAAATGGAAACTTTTCAAATTGGAATAGTTCAGTGGATATTTCGCGCGTTGGCATCCATCTTTGTGAGGGTGGTGTCACGAGGGGTGGTTCTATGCGGGTGGGAAGGGGTGTGCTGTGTGGGTAGTTAGTTTTTTCGTACGTGAATTCCCGTTCACTTTGTGAATAGCCTATTTGTGTTTGAGCTTTGATAGAAAACTTACGAAGACTTTTCGTCTTCGTACCGAATTTGTTTATATCTGAATACTAATTTTTGTATTTATTTTTTATTATAAAGCAGAGGCAGGTTCTGTGGTACGGTGTCAACGGTTTTGTGGAAGAAACC
Organism: Agriopis aurantiaria; assembly: GCA_914767915.1. Classification (NCBI taxonomy): domain Eukaryota; kingdom Metazoa; phylum Arthropoda; class Insecta; order Lepidoptera; family Geometridae; genus Agriopis; species Agriopis aurantiaria. The sequence continues at coordinate 6,996,748 of OU612000.1, read as the reverse complement.
GTCGCGACCGTCATATGAGTTGAAATACTATTTACAGTGGATGTCACATACATATCCTTTTACACGGCATTACTTATTGAGACCAGCAGCGGGTCTTTGATTTGAACCTGCCTCTGCTTTATATTAAAAAAATAATACAAAAATTAGTATTCAGGATTTCATTTGGGGGGGGGGGGGCATTCTGGATTTCATTTCATCCCGAACCTTGTCAGAATAGCCCCCTGGCCATTGTGACAAAGTACGAAGGTTCCCCCCCCCCCTGGATCCGCCAATGTGTGGAAGAGACAATCACTTCTTCATTAAATAGGAGAAGATTATTTGTTCCCCGATAGTTACAATCCTGGGTGTCTTCAAATCGCGAGTGAATAGGTTTCCTTTAGCGAACTCCATCGTCATCAAGCGAGGTGACAATCAAACACGAGCGTAGGTATTATAAAAAAAAGTTTATTGATTCCAATACGTTTTCTTTTTCACATAAGTATAAATAAATTGAAACGTTAACTGAAAACTCTACCGCAAAATCAATTTCCACGACATAAAAACATAATGTGAAAAGACGTAAACAATCAGATAATAAAATTATTAAGTCTCAGTTAGCCGAATGTGGTCGACCCTTTGGACCCTTGGTTAACCAGAACTGCTGCGAAGGTACGCAACTTAATTATTTCCTAACACAATTATGTACCGCCAAGAAAAGGCCTTAGCCACCAGACCTACCTAAATCAAGTGAAGCTGACCTTTCCTTCTTTTCATGAATCTACAGACGTCTGGCGTAAATTACCAATGCGGGGTAGTTTCTAACACACGTGGCGTTAAGAGCCCGGTTGTTGCCAAAGGTATATAAAAACAATTTTTCAAGTATTCTCGTTCTCCTCCACCAAAACATAAAAATTTACAAGAAAATTGACTTTAAAACATAATATATGCAATGTTTTTCATAAAATAATGTCCATGCGATCTAGTTTTCGACGTGAAAAATGGCGCGTCTTGGCAGTAAAACCAACTCGTGTGCCATGACAGCAAACGGCAAGACGCTCTCTTATGCCGTCATGATCTCACCATAAACTTTGAAGTTTCACATCTGCCGGGAATCCAGTAACGGCCAACTTTATTTTTGAAATTCCTACTCTAGTTGAAAATGTACGAAAGAGAGCGGCCGGAAAGCGGCCTCTTAAAACGCAATGCTTTCGAGGTTAAACGAGTAGGTACGTGTATAGAACAATCCTTTGTTTATGAGAAGAGATAAGCTTGTACTATCGCAGCTAAGGTTTATCCGACAGTTCGACCTCTACAAAGTTGTAAATTTTTTGCCCGGTTTTACGATTTACGATGTTATAAATTCTGAACGAATGCGGATAGTAAAACGTGGAGCTGAGTGAATTTTTCAACGAGACCTGAATTTCGGTGTAGATATACATATTTATGTGTGAACTATTTGATGGTTGTTTGTACTAAACTTGTACTTTATGAGTAACAGTATAGCTTGATTATCAATTATAATAGTTTACTTTGTTATTTACGATATATGCTTTTCTACCATGCAGGTACCGCATCTACAATAGAAGAGCGTCCATTTATTGCAGAGCACCGCCAAATGTAAAGCCACATTTTTTAAAACATTTCTTTGAAACAAAGGAAAGACGATTCTTAAATGCTATTAATGATTTTTAACCCCCGACGCAAAAAGAGTGGTGTTATAAGTTTAAAGTGTGTATCTGTTTGTCTGTCTGTGGCATCATAGCCCTCAACGGGTTAACCAATTTTTTATGTTTTTTGTTTGAGAACTGACTTGTTTGAGAGTTACTTTTTGAGGCAAGAAAATCTGTTTAGCCGTTTGATAACTATTATAACTTAGTTTCATAAGCCGATAATTTATGTAGGTACGAGGTACGACGTACGCCTGTAAATGCGATTGAACCGCATCATTCATTTTATGCGTTCTTTTTTTCCCGCTCTTTTCTTCCGTGGACCAAATTTCAAAATTTGTTTGGGATACGCATTTACGCACGCATATTCATAGTTCGCCCACTAAATGTAGATAAAGATATGCAATAGGCATAACATACATGTTTCATCTTCTATACTATAATATTATAAAGAGGAAAGATTTGATTGTTTGTTTGTTTGCATTGAATAGACTCCAAAACTAATGAACCGATTTGAAAAATTCTTTTACTGTTAGGAAGCTACACTGTCCCCGGGTAACATAGGCTATATTTTTTTATTTTTTTTAAATAGGGATCCTCCCTAAAAGTCCAATAATGTAACCCAAGGTGTAAAAAAATAAGATTTACAATTTTAACTTTGCGTGTTTGACAGTTCTAAGACAGGACAACGTCTGTCAGGTCAGCTAGTCTATACTAATATTATAAAGAGGAAAGATTTGATTGTTTGTTTGTTTGTTTGTTTGCATTGAATAGGCTCCGAAACTACTGAACCGATTTGAAAAATTCTTTCACTGTTAGGAAGCTACACTATCCCCGGGTAACATAGGCTATATTATATTTTCAAAAAAATAGGGATCCTGACTAAAACTCCAATAATGTAACCCAAGGTGTAAGAAAATAAGTTTTACAATTTTGACTTTGCGTGTTTGACAGTTCTAAGACAGGACAACGTCTGTCAGGTCTGCTAGTAGTAAATAAAGCTTGTTTTCCATCGGGCTAGCCCGCCTTTCATTGGGATTTCATCTTCTGCTGAAGTTAAACACAAAACTACAAGTTGAATATCTTTATACATGTGGAATTCCCGGAATGCATTTACGAACGATCATTAGAGCTGACTGCAGGGCCGTAGCTTTCAGCAAAGCGTGGAACATTCTCATTATACAAACATAAAGACAACTACGCCAAAGGCGGCTCTATGTAAACTTGCGTATCTATGCGGGTGTACTTAAGACAGCAAAAAGGGGGTATCTAAACATCACGAACGTTCCGTTTATCGTAATCAAGCATTATGTTACTAGAGTATTGTACGTTATAATCTATACAATTTTTGCATAAAGTTTGTACGTGTAGTTTTTTTTTTTTTTAAATCAATTTATCTAAAAACTTTTTTAGCTTAACTAAAAAATATTGAAAATATTGGATGTAGGACTATGTAAATAATATAAAACAAAGCCATTTTTCAATTCTATCTAATCTACCTACATAGATCTACACTAGCTGTGTGGTTTCATTCGCTATCCGTTTCTGGGATAGCGTATGTGGTAATCCAGGGTATAGCTTATACCTCCATACCACACACCCAAATCCTTTTCGGCCGTTACCAAGTTGATTGCGGACAAAGGACAAACTTACACAAACTATCGCATTTTAAATATTAGTGTGACTTTTTATCCCCATAGGTATTTATTAGCTACGAATACTTTATGTGCTTCACTTTAAGGTGTTTTTTTTATTGACGTAGATATTTTAAAAAGCATTCAAAGTCATATCGATTGATTTAGCTAATAAAGAATGGCATAAAATTATGTAGCTAACACAAGATAGTTAAAGCTACTAATTCTAAATTAGAATAGCGAACTAATGCGAGAGCTGAACGCCCTAGCTCCTGTCCTAGTTACGCTTATGCTCGTCTATATTTTTTCCATTTACCCAGTTATGTTTTTCCAGTTACACGGTGCTCGTTAGTGAGGCAAACGCGCTCAGTTCGCCCGTTCAAACGGAAACGTTTAAAACGTTCTTCTGGTAAGTGTGTTTTATTCTTTTTATATATTTCAGGTAAAGTTTTGCTTGGCTTTCAGGAGCTCTGAACTGGAAGTTTTTAGGTAGCTTATAATTATTTGTATAGAATTTTTCAATTTCTATATTAAGGCACTAAGTATATTGATGTTGGAAGTCTCGCGTTTAGTAGTACTGTAGTCATATCAAAGTCAGCTTTCTTTTACACACTCGGTTTTTGTAACACAAATACAATTATTATTAAAACATGGTTTTTTATTTAAAAACCTGATTCATTGATCAATTTTTAATCCAGAAGCCAATAAAAAAACTCTGTATTTATCAATAGATAATTAGTCACGTAAAATCAAGCCTCTGACCATAGTAGTTTCAACCACATTCGATAAAAGTAAAAAATCTGTTGAGTTTATTTCAGCAACGCAATTATGGGCAAGCGTGACACTATCATACGAGCAATTTGCTCATCTCGTCACTTATTTCCATAACAAGATCATCCCGTCTTTTTGTATGAAAACAGTTGTGATAATAAGTCCTTTTTGTACGTACAGCATAATTGCTTGATAAGGAACTCTACCTATCTTACTTTACATTCCATTTTCCGATTAACGTTTTCTATAATGAATGCAGACTCCCGTCCGGAGTTGGTGTACACGTTTATCGAGCAGGCTGTCCAGCCGGGAGCACAGGTGGCGCTGAAGTGCTCCGCCGTGGGCGAACCCCCGCCGAGGTTCCGGTGGAGCCTGGACGGCCTGTCGGTACCTTCGCATCACGGGTGAGAAACCTACTACTATCTGAATATATATTCTATTTTAGTTTAGTTTTTCTGTTTATTATTACAGAACAAAAACAGTAACAAAGCAGCTTGAACGCGGGCCTGCACTTTTTACATACTGGCACTTTTTTTATTAGCTTCACAAATCATCATCATCAGCCTATTTAATGTTCGTGCACTGCTGGACGTAGGCCTCTCCTAAAGAACGCCACAAGGCACGATCTTCTGCTTTTCGCATCCACTTGCCACCAGCCGCCTTTCGCAGGTCGTCACTCCACCTGGCTGCAGGGCGTCCTACTCTACGTTTGCCGATACGTGGTCTCCACTCTAGAACCCGTCTACCCCAGCGGTTGTCAGTTCTTCTACAGATGTGGCCAGCCCATTGCCACTTCAGCTTGCTAATTCTTTGAGCTATGTCGGTTACGTTTCTCGGTCGGCTTCACAAATATACCACCAAAACTAACCATAACAAAATTTTAAAGTCCTGACCTAAAGCAGTTTTTTTTTTAAACCGGACATTTAGTATGTTAATTCATTTTTAAAAGAATATTTTGGTTATGTTTTTAGGGAAACGTTAATAAAGATTTAGTACTGAATTTATATAATTAAGTATGTTTTATTACTCGTATTATATCGGCCAAGCTAAAAAGGCCGGACAAGTACTTGCACTAATATGTATTCTGTGACAAAGGTTTAAAAGTCCGGCCAAACTCGGACTCTATTCACCAGTGTAAACCTACTTTTAATAAAATTGTCGTATCGGTTTGAAACTTTGCGAGTATATTTAATTCAGATGACAATAAAATATCGTAATTTGGTACCATTTAACTTATCTATAGCGAGGATCAGGAGGTAGAAAGTAGAACTCTTCAAAGGCGTGAATGATATGGACAATGCCATCTATCGGAAAGACGCCAAACATGATAATTACGATGTATTTGTAATTTTTTTCATTAGTGAGATTTTGTTGTTTTTTTACTATAATTATTGTAACACAAAGAACTGTAATAAGTAAGAACCACCCAGCCGGTTATTGAATCCGGGTGTTCCAGGTCATAAATCAGACTCGCAACCACTGAATCATACTGGTCAACGAATGGTATCAAAGTTAGTCGTGCTAAAAGCGCTTTAGTAAATGGCAAAAGCATTGAACATCCGAGGACATGGCCATAACGTTATTGTACGAGCCGTTATCATAAGCGTTGTAAAATATCATCGTAAAGGCTTGCAGTTAACTCAGCTACAGGTTTATAGCAAAGAGCGTCAATGTATACGTAACATGCACACTTTTGCGTCACTATTCAGTACTGATATTTCAAAGTTTAGTATCACATTTTCACACATTGTAATCTATTGCAACGAAGTAGTGTAAACGTGATTGGAGTCCCAATGGACACCGATGATCGATCACTCTGCAACGTACTAAATTTGGTATGTAGCATTAATTCTCGCCTGGTTCACTGATCTACTCGCAGACGTGACTAGTGCATCGATAATTAATGATGGCCACAGCGAGTTCTTCGCCGGGACGCCAGCTGACGAGCCATAACCTCTTCTTCCTTCGGAGCTAGTATAGAACTTTTTGATCTAAACTATAGCTAGATGAGTTGTGATTTAGCTAAATCATTTCGACCTTAAATAGCTAGATGAGTTGAGACTTAGCTAAATAATTTCGACCTAAACTAGCTAAATGAGTTGTAACTTGGCCGAACAGTTTTGATCTAAACTATATAGTTGTGACTTAGCCAAATCATTTCGATCGAAGCTAGCTAGATAAGTTGTGACTTAGCTAAATAATTTCGACCTAAACTAGCTAGATGAGTTCTAACTTGGCCGAATAGTTTTGATCTAAACTATATAGTTGTGACTTAGCCAAATCATTTCGATCGAAGCTAGCTAGATAAGTTGTGACTTAGCTAAATAATTTCGACCAAAACTAACTAGATGAGTTGTATCTTAGCTAAATCATCTCGTCCGAAACTAACTAGATGAGTTGTAACTTAGCTAAATTATCTCGCCCGAAACTAGCTAGATGAGTTAATTGTGACTTAGTCATATCAATTCGATCTAAACTTGCTAGCTAAGTATAGTAGTAAGTGGTAGCTGTTTCGGAACTATAAACTAGATAGGAAATTACAATACTTTATGAGCAGTCAGGGCAAAGTTTTAAGTGACCGAGGTTAAAAAGACCGACTCAATAACAGAACTTGAAACTTTATTAATTAAAAGCAAAGTTGTTAAGTTTCTATTGAATTGCTACGGAGTCGTATCGGCGTACTTCCGAAGTTTATTTTAGAGACAAATTGTAATTCCCTTCCTGTTATTAAGTGATTGTTATTTTACAATTAAAAAGAAGTATTTAGAAATCAGAAATGTTTATTGGCCATAAACATTAAACGTTATAGGCAAGTCACTTGACAAACATTTTGTTAATATTTAAGAGTTAAATAAAAATCGTCAAACATAAAAAAAAACTAATAATAATAACAATTGAACAACTAAAAACTTAACTATACTAAAACAATTAAACTAAATCTAAACTTATAAAATATAAAATCTTACGACATTGACTGCGCTTACTCCGTTTGTTGACCCTGTACAAAAAAAGACAATTCCTTGAACTCCATTGAAATAATATATTCACTTAATTTGTAATAAGGGTTGTTTTCAAGGAAGTGCTTTAGTATCTGCTTGAATTCACAATATTTTAGTTCGGTTATACTATTCGGTAGGTAATTTATTGTACATTAATGTGTTTTGTTTCTTAACTTTAACTAACCTCTGCTTGTACAGCTTTTTTTGTTACGTAGGTAGTATCCACAGGTCTATATTATCTAAGGAGACTTCACAAGCGGTGCAAAATGTATGATAACTAAGCGTGTCAAATTTTTCGTACCTAAAAGTGAAAAGAAATATCTTTCTTCTGTCGGCCAAATCTATTTGCGGTATTCTTACAACGCAGTATTGCACAATAACCCATTTTCGTTTCAAACTGACACGTGTTGTCGCGGCACCGATTGAGCAGACTGATTTTAGCCGGATTCAGTTATGATGATTAATCATAACTGTATTGGAAATATGACATGCAAGGTAGTTTGACTTGTGGCGTCTACTTGGATATAGGTCTGTGGTAGTACCTACTTTGCTTGTAAAGCTTTATAAATTAGTATGTAAGTTCGTAAAGGCTGCGTAGCCAGCCTGTCAGTGTTTTAGGCCGCTCGACGGCCTCTGACATGACTAAGTTGTTATAAATCTAGACACAAATGGCAGTGTGTCTGCCAAGCGACAGGCTGACGCTCAGATCAGACAAACTAGGGAGATATGGTAAGGTAGCGTGGTGTGTCCAAACGCATCTGGCCTAAATCAGGTTTGATGCCTATAGTCAAACTCATAAATGCTTTTAGTCGTACCTATAAACTTACCTATTTGGTTCCGTCGAGGGTAAAAATCTGAATGCAATCCGTACCAAATTATAATCTAATCATTTTGATAGTTTTTGATCGTCAAAAAGGAACTGGTATTAATCGATATATTATCGGTATGTCCGAGAACCTCAATCAAAGACATGACATTCACCAACGTGCACTGAGTCTCATGATGGACTGCAATCCTCTCTTTCTCTGAGAGAAGGCTTGTGTCCCAGCCAGTCCCAGGTACCTACAATAAAGGCTGATAATAATGATGACTTATATTAAATACCTAGGTCATCATCATTATCATTCAGAAAGTACAATCGGTTGAATTTTAAATCCAACATTTACTTTCCTTCTTTCCACACAAAACATTGAGTAGTACAGGTTCTTTGGTACTTACTCCAGTTCTTTGACACTAGCGTAATTCACTCACGCTGCTAAACTAAGTACGTATACCTCGAATTGTTTCAAAGTTTCTCACATTTGTATAGCTGCCAAGTGAAATCGCTGTCTAACTCTCAACTTCCTTGGCTTAGGCCTGTTTCAAGTTGGAACGACTGTTTTATTCGCTTTTGAAAATGTGATTGTGCATGGGTTAGGTAAAATATACTGATGAACTTACTGTAAACAGGTTTGCCACATATCTCTTCAATTTTGTTTATATTACTCACGCATAGTGTTAAGCCGGTTACTCTGACTATAGTTTCAACCGCATTCGGCGGTCCATCTAGTGGGAGGCCTACTACCTACGCTGCGTCTTCCGGTTCGTGGTCTCCACTCAAGACCCTTTCTTCCCCATCGGTTATTGGTTCTTCGAGCGATGAGGCCTGCCCATTGCCACTTCAACTTGCAAATTTTAATAGCTATGTCTTTTTTAAGTTGAGTGCATGGATTGAATAGGCTTTAAATATCAAGGACAGTCTCAATTACATTTGAAAAAATTAAGGTGGAAAATTCATGGATGAATCCCGTTTACTGGATTTCATCCGCTCCCGTAATGTCGTTTTTTTTTTTCCTCAATAAATACTTCTTTAACACTTTTTAGTTATTTTTTACTTTTAAAATTGCTTCTACTGCAGTTATTAAGGTAGGATTTATAAGTTAAATGTAAAATTCATAAGGTAGGTTTACTTACTTTCAACAATAATTGGTCCTCCCATTGAGAATTTTCTGTGATATTACTGCGACACAGGACAGTATATATATCAGGCCCAGTGATATATCAAGTTCAAAGGAAAACAATTGAACTGCTAGCAGTTATATTAGCATAATAATGCATTTGCATAATAATATATTTGCATAATAATGCAACAAAGCAAACTTTCCAAGTTTATTTTGCTGCATTATCATGCAAAGCTCTGTATTTACCCAGACTATAAAGCGTTACCGTAACTAATTTGAAAATCTTATCTACAGATCCATAATAACAGAAGGTCGGGAAAGCGGCCCTACCGGTCTCGGTTCCAGTGCAAATTATATTCTATCTACGTTGTCACTGAGCAGTGCGAGAGTTGAGCACGGAGGCAGATATGAATGTAGAGCTACTAACACTCATGGCAACGTCGCCCATGCTGCAAGACTCAACGTTTATGGTAAGTCACAATTGTCACACTTTTTTTACCAACCCAATGAACCTCCCTCCCCCATCTCTTTCCATTTATCGCTTTCCTGTGCGTAGTCAAGGAACTGTATTGCACATATTTCCAATATTTTGACTGTTTTGGTACAGTTTCACAAACAAAGATAATATTGTTTTCAACCCATATGGCTGAGCCTGACGAAGTCCACAATAGTGTACAAAATTAATATTTTATCATCTCAGTAAGTGGCCTACATACATACACCTTACTGTTTTTGTATAATAAACTAAGTAGCTAGATATTTAGCGACAGCTGGGATGTTGTTTAAAGATATTATTTTAATTAAATATCAATAAACTAAAACTCTTACTTACCGGGCTCTTTTATTTTGGTGTTTGCAATAAAATAAACAATAGGTTTTTATATATAGTTTCCATGTTCTAACTATTAAATTAGCAGCTGTTTATTTTTCTTGAAATTAATTTAAGTAAGTATTTACTTGAATTGTCACTAAGGCGAGGTTTTCCTGCTTTTAAGCAACAGTTGTTACTAAAGATGAGGCTTAATATATTGTATTAAAGTTGCATTTAATGGAGAAAAACAATGGCTTTTACATACATCGTGCGTAGTCGTTGCGCTACTTAAATTATTGAGGTATTTCTCATATTTTTCTAAAAGTATAGCTATAATGTAAAATGTACCTTTACGGATCCCCCATAATTATGAAATCTACATATCATTTGAATGAATCCAAAAAGTTGGAAAAGAGGGGCCTTAAAAATACATATTATAGAACGTTTTTATGTAAATAAAGTCCTTGCAAAATCAGAGTGTTCTAGGACAACTGAACCCAAGAAATAGAGCCGGTTAGTAAATTCAAGGCACATAAGTCTACCTGGGTGAGTTACGTTTAGTCTATTCACCAAATGCCGTGTAGGTAGTTACATAAATTCAAATCTCGTGCAATGGAGGGCTCGCTTAGCTGCTGGGGTTTAAATTTAAGGCGCACTATACGCGTTACGTGAACAGGGTGTACGAAGCTGAAAGGGGCTCGTTTTACTTATCATTATGAACAACTTTTACTATGGGACCAACTCTAAAATCGCGAAAAAAATATCAGCCGTTCCATACATTTTGTCGAGTGTGAATGGCCGTTTTCTATGGAACAGCTGATATATTTTTCACAAATTCAGGATTGGCCCCATAGTAAAAGTTTTTAATAATAATAGGTACTATAGAACCCTTTCGGCTTAATACACCGTTAGCGTAAGTCCGTAAAGTCTGTTTATTTTTAGATGTCCAACTATGTAGTGCGATGCGAGCAACGTTTCTTACCTACTCTATATGATTTAATGTTTAAGGTTGCATTTAACGAAGCAAAAGTATGAAAATTACGCGAGCCGTGCATCTAATAAATATTTAACAAAACAAGCGTTGTGATAATGTTGATTTTTCATGTTAAATGGTATGGTTGCGGTTGACCGCCATTATGATGATGCGGTCTACGATGGAGCACACTTGCCTAGAATAAATCAATTCACTCGCGACTTGAAAATACCCAGATAAACGGAACCCTTATAGGATCACTTAGTTGTCCGTCTGTCTGTCCGTCTGTCTGTCCGTCTGTCTGTCTGTCCGTCTGTCTGTCCGTCTGTCAAGACCCTTTTTCTCAAGAACGTGTAAAGGTATCTAGTTGAAATTTATACTAAATACTTGGGTCTAAAGTTTCTTCCGGCTATAAAAAATAAAATTTGCAAGTCAAAGCAATCAAAAGATATGAACGTTTGTCTTATATTTAGCGATTTCACAGGGGAATCAAAACCTATAGGGTACTTCCCGTTGACCTAGAATCATGAAATTTGGCAAAAGGCAAGGTCTTATAGCACATATATCGGAATAAATCCGAAAGTTACAAATTTGAAGTTATATCATTTAAAAATAATTATTTTGCTATTACAAACTTACATTATGTAGTTGGAATGTATGGAAGAACCTTATAGTCAACTACAAAGTTAAGTTTGTCCTTCAATATTTCATCTTCAGTTAGATTTTTTTTTGGACTCACACTCTGATGGTTCCATCCAACGGAACCCTCAGAGCACGAGGACTCGTACTTGTCCGGTTTTTTTTATGATGTTAAGCGAAGATGCGGTCTATGATGGAGCTAGATTGTACATAAATTAAATTTAATGGTTGTAACACCGGCTTCATACATTTGCAAATGATAAAAGCTTGACTAATTAGATATTTTACTCATTATGCTTCAAGCAAATACCCAACGCTTACCCATGTGGGGACTGTGGGAATACTGTTATGATCCAGAAAATTTATGTTAATTTTAGTTGCGCGCTGAATTAAACACATTTAATTTGTTTAACATTGCAACTGTTGCAAATTTCACTTACGTTTGATCAGAATTATCCAAATCATGTATTTGCAGTGGTACAAGCTTTGTAGTCGATGTTTCTTTCTGTTCTCATTGTACTGTTAAGAAGTTAAAATTGTCGTTAAGTTTTCTGAAAGTTTCCAATTTTCTCCGCAATTTTAAAAGTTTTTCTTCCGTAAGAACCTTCTACGAGGCATTAGAAACTTTAAAAAAAAGAAGAATGAAATCAGTAAAGTCGTTCAGTATCCAAATAATAATAAAAAATTATTTGAGTGTTTTGTTTTTTATACTCAACTAGCGACCCGCCCGCCCGGCTTCGCACGGGTGTAATTTACGTGCGAAGCCGGGGTGGGTCGCTTGTTATATAATATATAAACCTTCTGTGCCTCAACTCAGCATAATGCTGGTACAAGTAGGTATCTAAAATATCCTCATAAACTTTTATATAACAAAGCAAAATGTAACAAAATAATGATAATTATACAGGATTTTTTTAATACCATAGGTGGCAAACCATCAGACGGGCCGCCTGATGGTAAGCAGTCACCGTCGCCTATGGATACTTGTAACACCAGAGGCATCACAAATACGTTACTGACCTTTTAGGACTCTATTAACTCGCCTTTTGAAGAACCTCATGTTGTGTTATTGTAATTTTTAAACTTTCGGTGATTTGATAACACCCGTAGGTTTCAGTCAGCTTGGGACCACCCGAGCGAAATGTACCTATTTTTACCTAAATAAAATAATGCGCGATAAGTCCCGATAAACATTTAAAACATGTACAGGGTTATTTTCAATGTCCCAAAGTACATAAAAAAACAAATGTAGGTATATGTAATTTTTAGCTTTGTATTTTGTAGGAGTAAGAAAGTTGGCTCCTAAGATCTTACTCCTAATCTCTCCTTATTTGAGCCAGCGTAAGGTTATTTCCATTTAAATATATCTGTTTTATTATGGAAGAAAGAAAAGACGACTTATTAAAAGTCACGAAACAGAAGGCTTGTCCCCAAACAAGTCCAATTTTATCCCACTAGCTCCAAAAATTAAGTATGATGCAGGGAAGCAGCCTGCAAGATGTTTTTGGTACATAGAATATAACCCTGTATAACGTTTTATAGCTCGCTGTGTAGGATCACCATAACAATAGGTACATAGTAACAATTTCCAACCAAATTGAAAATTACCGTTCGCAAAATTTACTTAATATTTAGAGTAGGTAAGTCTGCTTTTATTACTATTTAAAACCCTGTTCTACATTAACTCGAACTGCCTCATTTGCCCCTCCTAACAAAATAACGACGCACCTGAACAGTTCGTTATTTCTCCGTATATGATAATTGCTGGCCAAATGTTATGGTATGATTTGCATAGGTCTACGCCATGTACGTTGTCCGTGCTATTAACTTGGGTAAAGAGCATTGACTTATATATTAATAATAATAAATAATAATAAATATTTGGGACATTTTGCACACACGGTCATCTGACCCCAAACTAAGCAAAGCTTGTGATATGGCTGCCAGAGACTGATATACATACATATATAGTTTTAAATACATACTTAAATAGATATTAACAACCAGATATAGAACAAACACAAATGTTCATCACACAAATGTTTGTCCTAGATGGGAATCGAACCCACGCCCTCAGCTCATATTACTTTGTATAGACCGGGCCAATGGAACCAAAAGTACTGAAGTACTGTTTTTGATATTCTGAAAACCCGAACGAAGCGCTTTGTTTGCACTTGTATTGTGCGAACTCCTAGACTGTGGAATGTATTACCTCTATGGGTGGTACAATCTGGGCGTCTTATCGGTTTCTTCTAGGAAAGCGTGCTCTATCGTAGACCATCACTTGACATCAAGCGAGATGGCAGCCAAGCACAGGCCTATCTTTTTATAAATAAACAAAAACGAATCAATGATGAAGTCAAAAACTTTTTGCCCACCAGTTTAAATGTAACCGCACCGCACGCCGACTTGGTGAACGCAGTTGTTGTACTTGCGACTCATGTAGTCAACTAGCTACTTAGTAGAGATTTTGACAGTTCGCGCTAATTTTTCAAGTATTACACATACTGGAACGATAAAGTTCGGATGAGCATATCCTTAATTTTAAGACCTTTGTTATAAAACGTATATCTGTGTATTTCCTTATCGTACAATAATTGTAATCTCGTTTTACCTTACCGGTTAGCAGATAGGACCTGTAATTTAAAAAAGGTTTTTTTATACCTCACGATTTACTTTGATTATGAATACGTAAGATGGGATACGTTATTGACACGTTTGCCGACAGCTGTTGTACAAAGTGATCTATAAAAAGTGTTTCTATTATGTCATTTTTTTCATAGGTCCACCCTACATACGCTCAATGGTGTCTGTGAAGGCAGTCGCTGGTACTGAAGTCACTATCTGGTGCCCATACTATGGATTTCCCATAGAGTAAGTTATCATTACGACTGATGTATAAAATAAGTAATGGATTAGTTTTAAATATCAAGCACACACATGGCAAACATATCTGTTTGGGTGGTAGCCAAAATCAGTTGATTGACTGGTTCATCGGTTCACCTAAATACATTGACAAGCACAGTCACTAGAAGTTCACAGGCAATCCATTGTTTTGGGTCGAAGCCAAAATTGATTTTGGTATTAATTAATAGCATTTATGCCGCATGCTAATTTAACTGAACTTTAATATGTAGGTTAGTAGAGTTTCACAAGTTTTTATATCGTTTTATAATTTTTTTGTATTAACGTTAGATTAAGATTTACAAAAATCTATTAGTATGCGCCTGAAAGAGAAGTCAACGGGCTCCAAACTAGGCATTGTCCATGTCTTGGGCCCCTTTGTCCATATACTAGTCTTAGCGCCAAGATTTGTACACATTGACATAAACAAAATTTACATACTACTGATATTGCATTTCATTTTTTTAGGGTTCCGTAGCCTGACTAGGAACCCTTATAAATTCGCTCTGTCCGTCCGGCTGTCCTAATTTTTTAGAGCCTTCTAACTTTAGTTTTAGTGTAGATATCAATTTTAAAATTAAAAAAAAAAAACATTATTCCGTTTTAGGGGTTGGCTCTGGTACATGTGAAATGGGATGGTTTTTTTCTGCTGCACGCCCGTATGGGATCCGTATTCGTATCCTTGAATAGGTCTATTAAAGAAGGTTTCATACATCACTTTTTATCAAGTGTATATTTTGTGAAAAATGGCCCGCGAAAGTGGCAAAAAGTTGGCCCCCTCCTGCATTTCTAAACTATTAGACATAGAAACTTGTAACTTGCCATTTTTTTATGCTACTGACTAACTAGACGAGCAAGTTGCTTGCTTAACGGTAGGCTTTGCACGCCTATATCAGTTCAGTGCCTGGAATTTTGAACTTCGACACCTCAAAATCCTGCACGGCAAAGCAATGCGTTCATCGCCCTCTAATCCGAATAATAGTAATGTTTGCACACTACTGATATGCGGTCTAGTAGTGTGGTACTTCCTTAGGCGGACTCTGCAAAAGAATCCTACCATTAAAATACATTAGTTCGGAGATCGTGATACGCCACTATTAATTTGCTTGTACTTGGATAAACTATTAAAACTGTCTTAAATCAGCATTCTCGAACGCTGCAGAGCAAATGTCTTCCGAAACGAATAAATTGGCACTGAAACTTTACTTCCATTTATTTTTTTATGTATCTCCTAAAATACCCTATAAAGTATTCCCTACCACAGCATTCCGGCAAACAAATGGCTGTTGGAATATAAAAATTCACTTCCCGCATTGCCTCGCTACAATATGTATGACGCGACATTAGGAGTCGGCCACCTATTACCGTTTCGTACAGTGTACGGGCAAACTGGTTGTTATTGCGTTTGTATATAATATTTACAAAAGGGAAATTGGGAGGTTGGCCAGAACGCTGATGTTCCTTTGGTAACATTGCGGTATTGGGTAGTCATTTGCTGAATAATAATAACGTACCAGGTTTTACGTCGTTAGTGTTTCCCTAGCCATATGATATTTATCCCTGCAGGATCCTACGTACACCCACTTTCTTTTAGCATCCACTATAAAAAGGTACATAATACACACATGGCATCACACAGGCTAGGTTCTTCTCAGGTCTGATGTTTTCCTGAGACACTACCGAAACACCACACTATTTTTACATCGCTCCCACATCATCTCTAGGAAAACTATTGCTACAGTGCTTGCCAACTTTGCTGAGGAATTTGCCAATCATGTTTACATTGTATTTACAAATTGTATTTCGTTTGCTGTTTGTATTGTATTTTTTTAATGAATAGCTCTTTTATTTTTGCAATTATTTATATTGTTGCAAAGAAACCTCTGGTGTAACTTCGTACTCGAACTCCAAGACTTGTGCTTATTGGGTGCTTATCGTCTATAATAACCATGCACGTGTCTTAAATAGAATCCAAGTTTATTTTAAGAGATTTGTTTCACTAATTAATTGTTAATTACTTGTAAGGTACTTTTTTTGTAAATACATTTATTAACCCCGACGCAAACAGCGGCGTTTTTATTTTTATTTTTTTATTGTTTAATGATGTTTTTTATTGTTTGATGTGTTTCAGTCTGAAGCATCATTGCACCCAAATGGATGAACCAATTTTGATTTAGTTTCGAGAGTATTTTTTTTTGTTGTGATTGAAGAAAATCCGTTCTGCCGTTTGAAGAAAACATCTCTATCGTCGGGGGATTTTAAAATTTATAATTAAATTTTTATCTAGCTCGATAGTTATTTTGAGCTTCCAATTATAACGACTGAATAGTTATGCGTCTTGTTTTATATAATTCTGATGTACGTTATTTTCTCAGTTCAGTGAAATGGGAAGGCGGTGCAGGGTCTGATTCCCGGTATCACCAAGTGGACGGGCAATTAACGATCACGAACGTCGATAAAAACCGGGACAAAGGAACTTGGATTTGTTCCGTGATCACGCCAGGTGGAGAATTGGCTAAAAGGGAGGTGAGTAAATAAAAATATTTTCATGCCAATCTAATCATAGAGCTACGATCCAATTTTCCCCTCGTGAAAACGAAGCAAAACGACAGCAATTTGTGCCCCCGTCGCCCCTTTTATTGCTTCGAACCATCTTGACAATGCAGGTGCCACGTCTCCTGGGTCCGTCCCTCCATTTACCCCGGAATAAGCAACGAACTAAACTACCATTATTGTGCCGTTTCTTCGCCATTGCAACTAAGAATTTGAAAAGACGCTGTGAGTTTTGCAAGTTACGATGCTTTCGGGCGCATTGCATTGCTGCACCGAGCCACTTGAATTCTCGTGAGCAATTTGCCAAAGTGATTTTTACTGTAGAAAGTCGAAGTTTATAGATTTACTGGTAAACTCATGTACTTCGTTGCAGGTTCAAGTGTCGGTAGTATCGCCGCCGGTTTTATCACCGATCGTGTTTCCTCCTGGGTTGAGATCTGGAGATCGGGCTCAATTAACTTGTACCGTTACTTCTGGAGACATGCCTGTTTACTTCTCTTGGTTGAAGGATCAAATGCCGATATCTAGCGCGCTCCAGGTTAGAACACACCAACTCTTCAGCGGCTAATTTTCACACAACCGAATGAAATAGTTTACGAAAAAGAACTCCTTTACACCTTTTTTGAGTAATTTTTTTACGTAATTGCATTTAAAAAATCTAGTTCCTACTTGTACTAAAAATCAAATCATTGTAAGATTGCAAAACCAAACAAAACGGAGTTGTATGAAAAATAGTCGCCTAGACAAAAACCCTAACTACAAGACAAATTGCATTGTCTCTAAACCTCTCTCTCTGGCTTTTTATTTAGGTGGACGAGCGAGGGGCTGAATTTTACAGCATGCTCCTGTTCAAAAGTCTGACTGCAGCGCATAGTGGTATTTATACATGTGTCGTTACAAATACTGCTGGAAAAGCAAACACGTCTGCTGAGCTGGCTATCAAAGGTAGAAACTTCCTAGCATAGGTAAGTGCTTGACAAAACTTTGGATAGTATTCACCAATTTTTTTTTGTAGTTCCACCATATTGGCAACTGGAACCGTCCGACGTATCCGTGCTTCTTAATGGGTCGCTGACAAT
This sequence comes from Agriopis aurantiaria, assembly GCA_914767915.1. NCBI lineage: Eukaryota > Metazoa > Arthropoda > Insecta > Lepidoptera > Geometridae > Agriopis > Agriopis aurantiaria. The sequence goes on along the minus strand of OU612000.1, from coordinate 6,978,799 downwards.
TAGTTGCGAAGCTCGTGGTCATCCTATTCCCACCATTTATTGGACCAAGTTTTCTGGTAAGCTCTATTTTAAATTCTCGCCACCGCATTACATGTTACTAAAAAATAACAAAACACACACTAGAAAGTGTTTATCAGATTTTTCGAAACATAATTAACCCAAACTCACATTAAATCAATTGCCTAATTTCAAATTTCATAAAAATAAAACACTTTTGGATAATGTGTAGCAAAAACAAAATTTATATCATGAATATCTTTTTTGCGCTAGATACGTATGTACATCATAATGGTTTGAATTTTAAAGGTAGCACAGAGACAACTCTTGGCGGAGTTTCAGATCCAGTAGTGCTTGGTAATGGCTCTTTGAGATTAGAATCAGCCAGAGCAGAACATTCTGGAAAGTATAAATGCAGAGCTGACAATGGAGTTCCACCAGCTCTTTCCAAAATGCTCAACATACATGTCAATGGTAATCCACTGTTAATTGGTTTTAAGATTAGATTTTTGACAGCTATTCTTTAAATTTTATTTGAATTTTCTAGAACCAGCAAGATTTGAAACACAGTCAGCCAATGTGACTGCAAAACTGGGTGAGACAGTGAGATTAATATGTGTAGCCCGTGGTGATAGTCCGCTTTCTACATCTTGGAGCCATTCAGGACGAGGTTTACCTAACTCTGATTACAGGTAACTGTCGAGAAATAAGCACACCCTGTACAGTGTACCCTTTAATTGTACCTAGTTTCCCAGAACATGCCAATTACCCAGGCTTTGCTATTTTGATTTTAGGATGAGTATTTCGGAAACCAGAAGTGCAGAAGGGCTACGAAGCGAGTTGGTAATTGAGCGAGCAGATAGAAGAGACTCGGGTGTTTACCGATGCCAAGCATCCAACCCTTACGGAAGATCTGATCATTTTGTTCATTTGGCTGTTCAAGGTAACTAAACCATATCCCTATAATTAATACCTAAAAAATTGCCTATCATCATTTTTTTTCTCAAGTTGCTCATCCTTTTTAAAACCTTTTTAGAGCCACCTGAACCACCAGCAAATTTCCGTGTTGTGGAAACTACCTCAAGGTCCGTAAGGCTCCAGTGGCAACGGCCATATGATGGCAATTCTCCTGTTTTGGGCTACGTGGTGCAGTATCGAAAACATGACTCCACGAGTCCAGATTCATGGAGAGACGCCGATACACACAACGTATCTGTCTCTGCTCATCCAATTGATTCATATACCGAGTGAGTATTATTTAGTACACTTAAGATAACAGTTATGTATATGAAACCATATTTCTCTTTCAAGTTAACTATATTAAAACCTTTTTCTCTCTGGTCTTTTCTAGGATGGAAGGAGCGACGATATCAGGGCTAGAGCCAGCCACGGCATACTTAGTTCGGGCTCGCACTGTCACCGCTCAATTTGCATCGTCCCACACCCGTGCGTTGCTAGCATTGACTCTACACGAACCGCCAGCGCGGGCGCCGCTCAGTATCCGAGCCTCTGCACCGAGAGCTACCACTGTTGAACTCACTTGGCAAGTAAGTTGCGGTAACAAATTTTGCCGATGTGTTAATTTAAAGTTATTTTATACTACTGAGACTTGTGTTTGACCGCTTTATCAGGTCCGTCCGATTTGCCCTTGTAAAAAAACTATAGACACAATTAAAAAAAAACTACCAATTTTAAAGATTGCATAGGAAAATTATTTAACGTGACTGCCAACAACCACATCGATATTGGGAGTATCACGATGCTCTACTATGAGCAGACCAAACTGCAGAGAAGAATCTTGCAGGAGAAAGACCTTCAAAGAAACGGCTAAATGATAGTTCATTTAGCAGCTTCTTTGGAGGTCAAATCAATCAAGGAAGAATCGATGAAATTTCCATAATTTCTGATCAAAACTAAAAGGTTCCAGTATCATCACTAACTTTATCATCCTCTCAGGCCCCACCACCAATGTCTTGGAACGGAGAGCTTCTGGGCTACACGGTATGGTGGTGGGCCTCCGCTGACGGATCTTTAGCTGGAGGAGCCAACGTGGGCATGGAGTTCGCTACTGTCAGGGGACAGATCAACAAGTACACTATTGAAGGTCTGGAGCATTACACTCGGTGAGTTTAAAAAAAGTTGACAGTCACGGGACGTCTGAAAGATGTGAAATATGACGACATAAGAGAGCGTCATGTCGTTTGCCGTCACGGTATACGAGTCTGTTTTACTGCCACGGCGTGCCAATAGATGTTTCACATCAAAATAGTTTAGATAAACATAAACAGCACTTTTGACTTTCTGCAGAAGAAGATCATCTTTTAAATCGAACTAGGTTAACCTTTGACTACATTTGTAATGTACTATTGTTTTAATAACATTCCATTGCAAATGGTTAATGTTGCCAATGTTTTCGTAGGTATACAATAAGTGTGCGAGCATTCAACAGCGCTGGAGCTGGTCCCGCGTCACCTCCTGTTAACACTCTAACCCAAGAAAGTGGTATGTAATATTTTTAATATCGTGTTACTCTACTATTTCTTCATTCGTCTTCGTCTAGTATGGGCTACATGTCAACTTAATCACACTTGATTTTTAATAGTAGTATGTTCATCACTAACTCGCTTGAAGATGTGGTTAAAATGCTCTAGACTGTATAAGAAACCAATTCACTCTAACCTTGAAGTTATTTCAACCGCTGGTCATACTTTTATCATAAGTGGATATAGTGCCGTCTGTGCTTGGGTTCGTGGGTTCTATTTCCCACCTAGGACAAACATTCATGTGATAAACATTTGTGTTTGTTCTATTTCTGGGTGTTAATATCTATTTAAGTAAATCTTTAAAATATGTAAGTGGATATGTATATCAGTCTCTGGCAGCCATAGTACAAGCTTTACTTAGTTTGGGGTCAAATGACCGTGTGAGCAAAAATGACCCGTTATTTTTTAATTCAGTACTTCTTAGAGAAGCCTCGACGTCAGATGACGTCATTTACCTGATTACACTTTCTACTTGTCCGTATTGTTTCTTTCTTTATGTCCATTGTTTTTGTTTTTTGGCTATAAATATATTTTATTCTTATTCTTATTCTTACTTATGTGTGTAGTGCCTTCAGAGGGTCCACGTGGGGTACGGTGCCGCGCGGTGTCTCCTCAAAGCCTGAAGGTTGAATGGTCACCACCACCTGCTCACTCTCACCATGGCGCCTTGCTCGGGTACAAACTACTCTACCGTCCGGAGCACAGTGAGTAAATATTACAATTCTACTTACCTACATGTTGCTTGATTTACTGAAGTATATATGTAATTTAAAAAAATGAAAAAATGTAGTTCTCTGTTTTTGTATAAGAATTTCCCGGGAAAATATTGGCAGGAGCTCTGCCTTCTTACACCCCTATTTTTCAGAATAAGCCTTCATTAGCCTCAAATAACCGGCACCCAAGAAGGATATAAACAAAATTATTTTAATATACGAGCTCACCCCGGGGCTAGTGGTGTTTACATTTTCTTGAAACGCACTGTCCTTAGTGAGCAATGCTATACGAGGCGACACGATACAATGGCAAAAACAAAAGTTGTAGCTACGCGTGGCCTACACTGTTGCGGAAATCTATTTGCGGTATCCTTGCGTTACCAAAATATGAAGGTTACTACTTCCTCCTTCTTTTATTGTCCTCCCCAAGTCTGAGGGTCTTGACTTGGTCGTTATAAAACAAAAATAGTTGATATAGACCATTGACGTTCTAAAAATAACCAAATGCTCAATCTCACTATCAGTTTGCAGCGTACCCAGCACGCTGGCGACATTACAAAGCTGACTGGCAATGCTCTTGTTTTAAATCTACGCGTACCCGGTCGTGTTACGGAAAACTTACAGTTATTCTAACCACAATCACTAACTCAAGACTGACTGAGTAGCATCGCATTGCATCGCGACTTGTTTTATTGCTAGGACAATAGGTAAGCTACTGTTGTGTAAGCTGAGTGATGGCAGTTGTTTGTCGGCAGCGGCGGAGTGGCTCGAATGGGAGGTGCGCGGAGCGGGCGCCCCGAGCGCTGGGGTAGGGGCCGAGGTGAAGCGGGTAGCGGGCGTCGAGACACTGCTACTCGCGCTTAGACCACACACCAACTACACGGTGCAAGCGCTGGCGTACACAGCGGCGGGCGACGGGGTCCCCGCGCATCCTATATATTGTACCACACAACAGGATGGTAAGTTAACATACATTTTGGTTTTTAGTTTTTGTATTGCATAAAACGTACTCATTTTTAAAGGATTTCTTATCTTTCGTTAGCTCCTGGGCCACCAGCGGCAGTTAAAGTGGTGGCAACATCAGTTACTTCTTTAGCAGTAAGCTGGCTACCACCAAGCCGACCTAATGGACCAATACTTTATTACACTGTGTTCTACAGAGAACTCGGCAGGTAAAACATGATCTTGTTTTATCTGTATCTGGAAGTTTATATTAAGTTTTCATAGTTTAATTAGTAGATTTTATTTTAGGGACAGACCTCCACAAACCACTACTATTCAACCAGACGATGGAGATCCTTCTGTGGGATTAGGAGGGTCAACAGAACTGAGGTCTTTGTCTGAAGGTGCTACCTACGAGGCCTGGGTGGCAGCGCATTCTATAGCGGGTGAAGGTGAACCTTCGGCACCGCAGCCTGCTACCACTACTTCAAGAGGTAAACTGAATGGCTTATGGCTTGACTTCCTTTTCTTAATATTTTTTTACTTTGTCTAGGTTGATCTACAAGATTCACCTGTAAAGTTTTAGACATTTATAGTATATGTCTCTTTTTTCGATGTTTTCTAGAATTTGCAGCTTTCTTTGTCTTTATATTGAGTATATGGGCCTATTTCTTGCACAAATGCCTTGTTCTTATCTAATTGAGGATAGGTTCGACCTGGATGATCGTGTTCAAGCTGAAAAGATTTGTGCTTTGCGACAGCTGGAGCCAAGCTTCTCTCTTTTGGTGTATGGGCAAGAGTCCAATGCGGCCACTCTCTACGGTTGGCGTGCGTGTGGCGTGGTGAACCAGCTCCTCGGGCGAGGTGGCTCCGCGGTGACAGGCCTGTAACACACGATCCAAGAACGCATCTCACGCCACATGGACACTTAGCTATACATGGTAAGATGTTTTTACCTTCAACTGGTTGGTGCAAAACCTCACGCCGATGTCAGTTTGCGTGTCTCAACATCACATCACCTCCCACGGGAACACAATTCTCGCACCAGGGCTAAAGCAAACTTGTAAACCTGCTCGCAAATTGCGTATGAGATATTGTAGACCTTTTCCGCAAGGAACAAGTTTTCAACATCACTTTAAAGAATTAACATTACATATCTAAAATTTAACTTAATTTTAAATTATACACAAATTCAAATAACTTTTTCACAAAACATGAGGTGTTTCAATTTCAATTGTTACAATGTGTTACAATTATGAAGTTATGTTCGCCATGTTTTAACCGGATAGTACTAATTCATTGAATACAGAAGTGGATGCAGTAATGAGCGGGAACTACACGTGCTCAGCACGTAACGCTTTCGGCTCTGACGAGGTGACGTACCGCGTGGAATGCGCCACGCCGCCGACCGCACCCGCGCTTGCCTTGGACCATGCCGCGTATAACGAAGTCAAACTGACGTGGAGGACCACGCATCACCCCGCTGCACCTCCACATGGTAAGTGAGTTTAGTCACAAGTGAAAACTACAAGTGTTTGATACGTACGCGTTTGGCTCTGAAGAGGTGACGACAAAATGCACCACTAACAGCGCCAGCGTTTTTGTTGGACCAAAGAAGCTGGATTGATGTGCACTCTTGCATGGTCAGTAAACTTTGAAATGCTTTTTTATCTAAAGTTTAACTTGTTCACTTATTTAATACTAGCAACGCAGCCCGGCTTTGCACGGGTGTAAGTCTAATTTTTTTACACCTTAGGTTACACTACTGGAGTGTTAGTAAGTTCCTATTTTTTTTTAAATATAATATAGCTTATGTCGTCCGGGATAGTGTAGCTTCCCAAAAGTGAAAGAATTTTTCAAATCGGTTTATTAGTTTCAGAGCCTATTCAATGCAAACAAACAAACAAACAATCAAGTCTTTCCTCTTTATAATATTAGTATAGATTTTACAAAACAAAAAACAGCTTCCTACGTATGGTATGTTTGAAAATGGTGTCGGAAACCCGCTTGAAGTTGCACCACAACTTAAAAGCGAGTTAGCTTAGCTTGTGAATCACCATATTACGCGCGCCGCATGTTAGCCAAGTATAATCTTTTAAACAATTAACTTCAAAACTTTCAGGGTTGGGTTTTTGAGATTTTTTGTTTGGTATTTTTCCTAGAAGGTTATACCCACATTTTTAAGATTGTTTATCTATTATATCAGAATATTATTATATTACAGAGTTTTATGAAGTTTTATGAAAAGACAATGTTATATTTCTTGAAAAAATATTCGTGTATTTACAAGAATATTTTCACAAAACGCAGGCATTTTTATACCGCTCATTGTTGTGTAAATGGTTGGAACATACATATTCTACACCCATCAAAGCCACGGTTTTATCAAAGACGCGATGGTTTCCATTTTCGTCTGGAAAAAAAACGTAGGGCAAACCTCAGAAAAAACATATTTTTTCATATCGCATTCTATCAATCTTTCCATCCGGCACGAGCGTAATGGTTCAATTTATAAAAATAGACGTTAGCGCACAGTTTTGGGCCTTACTTACTCACAGTTTGCGATCAATTTGCGATCAGATTATCATACAGTTCTCAAAGATGACTTTTATGTTCGGCGTAAACCAAGCATACGAGTAAACACATCAAAGAGCAGTCTAACAAAGAAGTACTGTGATCACAGATTATATAAGTTATCATAGATAGGTTTGTGCTTTTAAGGTTCTACTCTGAACTTTACCTAAAACTATTACGTATCGGCAGAAAGAATCTGTACGAGTGCGTGTTATATCCCTTAACGCAATCGATTTGCTTAGCAAATAGTTTTGGGGGACGTGAAAATAGTTGGTAAACGTTTTTGGGGGTATTATGTAAATGGATGTAATAGCATATGGGACAAAGGGGTGTTTACATTCGCGTCCCGCACAAGTTTTGATTGTTTTCAGTACGTGCTCTTATTTTCCTCGACGATCCGGATCCTGCATTGATTGGGGGGCAAACCGGAAAGTTTTTGCAGGCTCGTATTGCAGGCCTTGTACAGACATACCTAGCAATACCTATCACACACAACACAAGTGATCTTCACTCGCCTGCACCAGTGCTCGCTAAAAGTCAGTAGCAGTGAGAAAAGGCCAAAGGGCGATCGACTAGGTTTTCGGAGTCATAACTATCAGGATATCCTAGTTCCCAAGGCTGGTACACAGGCCTTCTCTCAGATAGAGAGAGAGAGAGAGAGAGAGAGAGTGTGGGATCTTATATACCATGCTGGCTCAGCATGCCCTGCATGTTAACCTGTATGTCGTATGAACTTTTAGACATACTGGTTCCTCATGATGTTTCCTCTACCATTGTTGAGCGATGGCATCGTAACTGCACATTCTCGTTATTTAAAGTAAGTACCTACTAAATAAGAGGATCGAACCAGGTGCTGACAAATTGTAAAACGCACATGCTACTGCCCGGCCACCATCGCTATAGGGGTTTCGGAATTTCAACCACGAATCGGTTAGTTATATACCATGTACGGTACGATAATTTAGTTTTTAAAATCAACTGTAAATACCTACAAAATCATCAATAATCATCTATAGGTTATACAATCTGGTGGGTCCGCGTCCGCGATGACTCTTCCGATGGAATAGAGCCGACTGCCATTCGCGAAGAAGAGAAAAAACTAGAAGCTGGCGGGGAAGCCCTCAGCGTGGTGCTGAGAGCCTTGTCCTGCGGGGCTTCGTACTCGGTGCGGGCGGTCGCTCATTCCAGGGCGGGGCCTTCGCCCATGTCCGCACCGCTGTTGGTCAAGACGAAACCGCCAGGTAATTAACATTGAAAACGTTGCAGCTGCCATACTTTGAACCCAATCGGAAAGTTTCGTTTCGAGATCTACATTCTCCGTTTCTGTTATTCTGATTATTTTGAATGTAGAAACGGAGAGTGTAGAGCTCGGTTCGAAACTAAAAAGGAAGTTTCAATAAAATTCGACTGTATTATTTTTTATGTGGTAACTTTATTCTTCGACGATTGTGAATTGGATTGGATTTGAATTGGATGAAAATATCAAATTTTTAAGGGTGTAAAATTATCAGAATCTGTATGTAAGATCTTAAAATAGGTTGTCAAACAACTTCGTCCTTAACGGACATACAATAATTTAGTACTTAATAATATTATGTCGAACTTTATACAATAATAGCCAATTAAATTCTCATTAGGTAATTGTCAACTACCTACTTCAAAATAATAATCATGTAGGTTCAATAAAATGTAGGTTCAATAAATTCAATAAAATTTCAAAATACAATTGTCAATCGATACTTGATAACATCAATAAAAAAAATTGAAAGTGTGGGGGGCGGGGGTTAGTATCAGTCACTATCAGTAGAGCACTACCTCTCTGCTTCGCGTTCGAGATGCTTAAGACTTAAGGAAGTTAAGGAAGTACCTACTTATAAAACGATGGGTCGGCTAAGACATTTCGGATTTCGAAGGGCATTGCGATTTGTAGTCAAGTTTTTAAATAACAAACTCATTACGATCTTAGACAATCGTGTAACATAATCGTTTTGACTATCCAGTACTAGTGTGGGAGGGCGGGGGAGAGCGGATAGGGCTCGAGGAAGGCGCCGAGGCTGCGGTGTGGTCGAACAGCAGCGCGCTGGCAGTGGATGCTCGGCGTGCGGTGCGCTGCGGCGCGCGGCTAGTGCGCCTGCAGTGGCGGCGCGCGGACGCTACCAGCGCGCCCGCCTGGAGGGACGCCGATCTCACTTCGCTGCATCACCATCGGGAGGTTATCTAACACTTGTAAACATAATTTTTTGATGTTGGCTTCAGATAGCCTCGATAGCGAGATCAAACGCAAATGGCGTTGGAAGTGTTTGATTGGAAGTTATTTTTAGGGTTCCGTACCCAAAGGGTAAAAACGAGACCCTATTACTAAGCCTACGATGTCTGTCTATTTGTCCGTCTGTCTGTCCTACCTATTAAAGGCTGTATCTTTCCAACCGTAGTAGATAGTCAGTATTAAATGCCAGCTACACAAGTAACAAGTAAGTAAGTAGTAGATATCCAGTTGAAACTTTCACTGAATATGTAATGCTACGGTGGATTAATTAAAAAAGTAATAAAAAAGTCAATTTAAATTTTTTACGTATAAATAACTTTTCCTCGGTATCATAAATCCCTTTAAAAAATTGCCTTATTTTTATTTACAAAAACATCGTAACAATTGAAACTGGAAATTGGAGCCTGCCAATAGGTATCTACGTAGCCACTTCCAGGTTATGATCCGGCTCTGGCTCTAATAAAATACCTTTTTTGTGCAAATTTCCCCGAAGCCGCTCCGCCTGCGAGGAAAATTCCATGCAGGTAGAAAATAGAAATATGTTGATTAAGATGGAAAAGGAAAAGGGAAACGTGTTTCATACTGGCACCACTCGTGCTTGGGTGAATTCCGAGATTAGATATTACGAGGGTTCGGGAAAAGGTGTGTAGGCTACGTAGCCGTAATAAATCAAATATGTTGTTCCCTGATACGATATGAGAGAATCTTTCGGCTAAGTTGTACAACTTGGCGATCTGAACGATCGATGTTTAGTCAGCTCATTGTTAATTTGCCTTTTGTTTACCTCATAGATATCAATTTGGCGGGTGTGTAATGAAGCGATATATTCTGCGGTCAGGAAATCAAAGTTGTTTATGTTACTCGGTTTAAGTAACTATCTATTAGACCGCAATATCAATTGGCCGAATATATCTAAAGCTCATAATGAGGGCATAGTTTTGCTTGGATGAACAAAATAAATTGTGCTTACTGTTACTAAGAATACTACTATCGATTTTCTTGGAAAAGAGGTCAATTTGTAAAGGAAGTTAGTGGTTAGTCCATTAATAAATCGACCTCTTTGCTAACAGTCTGCTCACCGGATCTAATATGTTTTTCAGACTTTTGTTTCCTACTATTAGAGACTTGCGTCTTCCAAGGGTCGATTATTTATTTTATCTGGTAAATGCAACCTAAATGAAATTTCTCGTGAATTAATTATGCTCAGGTGTTGGTGGGAGGGCTATCAACAGGCGCGTGGTACGGCCTGCGCCTTTGGACTGCCACCGACTCCGCTCGCCACCAGACTGTGATATACGCCGCCACTACTACGCATTCAGGAGGTAATGATTGCAATAACTCTAAAGCACTATCGGTTATACTTGGAAATTGCGTTGTTTTGTTTTGGCGTGTAACAATTTCCGGCAGCAAAAAATTTACAGAGCATTTTTAAGCTACCTCATTAAAGTTTTCATATAAGAATCAGTTTAACCAAATATAAACTGTTACAAAATAGCTTACACTCACGTTATGTTTATCGGTCGAGACAATCGACCGGTTTCAGCTATTAGAGCTCCTTCATCAGGGAATACGCGCGCTCCCGGAGACGGTCAGCCGCGCACTGTGAAGTGGTTTAACTTAATATACTATGTGCTTATTGTTGAAAATCTGCTCCGGGAAAAATATTCGGTTCCAAAAGCTTTGGTTCCATTTTGATTGGCAGCGCGAGCGATACATGCATAAGATGAATTTAAAAATATATATCTCCGAATAGGAGAATTTTAATATTCATATAGTTCATTCTATGTTCATTTTTATATATATACCTTCATATATATTAAAACAGTGTTTTATATATATATTCATTTCAAATTTTTCAATTTAAGTTCGTGCCCTGTTGATGCCAATAGACTTTGAAAAATTCTTCTACAATTATGTTACAGTTACTTTTTACTACGATACAATACAATACAATTCTTTATTAATAACTCCATAGTTACATGTTACTAGCTTCACCCCGAGGTTTTACCCGCGTTAACATTCCTCAGGAACAGTAATTTTTTGCAGGATAAAAAGTATTCTTTGTCATTTTCTGACCGTCCAAAATATATCTTTATTTTAATATTTGCTACGTGAAAGAAGGACAAACACTTTCGTGATCATAATATTAGTATGGTATTACTTAAGGATGATTTTAACTAGTAAAAATTTGAAAGGGTGCTCTTATGTTTTGTTTTCTTGTCTTTGTCTTATGATGTAGAGCGTCTCCGAAGGCCGGTAGCGTTCCAGTCAGAAGGCGTGCCGGTTGCGACGACAAACAGCGGCGCAGACGCGGAGCGGGTACTGGGAGCGGTGTCGCTCGCATTCGCGGGACTCGCCGCGCTCGCTGTCGCCGCACTCCTGCTCGTCCTCGTCGCTAAGAGGAGGTCAGTTCATGATCCAATAATACAAGGTCTGATATTCCGGGAGTGACACAAGCCTACGTCACTGTCCAGTTGCCATTGATCCAGTTGAAAGTTGATCATCATGAATAGTAATGACTACTAAAAACGCAATGTTTTATCTTAATTTGTTTATTTAGCACGGTAGAGCTGGTTTGGATAAGATTTTTACAAGATTGTAATTACGCCGATTTTTGAATAAATTAAAATTTGGAATACCTGAAAATGGCTTGTTTCACGGTACCTACAAGTCCTACATAATAAAAGTCTAAATATATATATATATATATAGAGTGAATAGGTATCTTCTAAGTCTGCGTGCTTCATCTTCGACCACATCGTCGCTTACCAACAGGCGAGTTAGTGGTCAAACGCGGACTTATCAGCGGTAAAAAAAAAAAAAAAAAGTCGGTGCAAATTATATTTTTTACACCGCATATTTGAATACGAGGGGTAGGTATTCCATGGAAAAATTAAATTTTGCGTTATTCTAAAATGTTGACCTCAATTTTAGTGTTACCACAGCTTCACTGGGCATGGACACACGGACATTAAATTGACGTGCGTTGTCAGACACCGACGCGGCGAACTCTGTCGGGAAATATGTTTCACCGAACATGTCGGTGGAATGGTCAATAAGTTGAAATAGGTATTATGTAGGTAGCATGTAGAATAGTATTTACTCCATGCCTATTGCATAGATATGCATTAGGCAGCACTACGATAAACAACAGTTGACATTTTTACACGACTGCGACGACGAAATTAGTGTTTTGTCCAAGTAGCTTTACCTAGTCTGTGGTTTTGTCATAGAATTTTTTTCGACACAAGCTTTTTCGTATTCTTCTCAGCAAACCCTTTCATTTGTTGCCCATATCATGATGTGAACATTTTGTCCGCCATCTTGGGGCGTCTGCCATATTGAATTTATCATCTAGGGCCAAAGTGCTTGGGAAGACAAATCCAATGAACCCAAACTCGACGGTGTTACGTCGTTTCGCTTAGGAGTTCTTATGGCTACCTTCTGTCTCCATCATCAGACCAGCTCGAAGGTACCATAACATTGCATTGTCATCGAACTTACATAAGTATGCCAAATTTCAGCTCAATCGGTTGAAGATATCTGCTTCAAAATTGAGTTGCAAGATTCCACCCGAACAAACATACATACACTACAAGTAAAAAATTAAATAAAAGCTAAAGTTATATGATTATTTACGGGAAAACCTTGTAAAAAAAGGTAACTCTGTTTTAAAATTTCTTATACTAGTAAGTAGATATCTTATATTTTCACGATTCATGCATATGTATGTGCGTTTTTTCTTCTTGTTTTAGCTTCTTGTGGTATAGCCATAGATGATGATAGCCAAACTCATGGATTTGGGTCTAGTACGTACAAAAGTCCGCAGAGGGTATTTTGAGTTTATTATTTCTATATACACATTTTTGAAATGCCGACAAATTTAAATCCTCTATCGGTATAACTATGTATATTTAGGCTTGCAACAAATTGTAGTCTAAATGTGTACATTTACTAAATAATAATACTACGTTTAGTCTTTCTTTGGATTTGTCATTTTTGAGAGCTGACCTGAAATATAAAGTTTTAAATATCTGTTGAATATACCTACTTAGCGTAAAAATACCAAAGTCAAAGTAAATTTACTTTTGTAAATGCTTACATTTTTAGTGTGTCTTTAGGCACTACTTTTTGATAAGTACTAGAGTTTTTGATGATACTTATTACTGGAGTAGATCAAAGAATTAGGTGTTCTCCTCTATTTTATGTTTTGTGACAAAGACACACGCTGCACTGCGGATTTAAGTCATAAATAACGTCGATCGAGCTCGTAGCAAACTGTACACAGTATAGGTTACAATGTAAGTGTAGAGGCTGCATTTCCACTGGGAAATATATTTCATCGAACGTGTCGATACGATGATCGATTGGGGCGCAATCAAAGTGCACTCGGAAACAGCTGCTTTCTGTTTTTGACTTTATTTTTCTTCTTTCCTCATATAAGGATTTTAGCGTTGCACTTCTTCTGCATTTGCCAGTGTCAAGTATTGAAATATTTTCAAGTTTAATTGAATATAGTCAAACAAGTCATAGTCACAGTCAGAGTCAAGCAAAGTAAGTCACGGTCAAGTCAAACTTATGCCCCAGTAAAGTGGTGGAGGCTTTACAAGAGGCTTTTATTAAGTTTTGGAAACAACACGAAAAGTATTTTTTCGCCTCTTTATATCATTTACCCGTTACTCGTTATATCACAGCACGTCCCTGTCGACATACAGGGTTTTATGTTATTTTTATTTTATTGAGATAGGTTTGGTTACAAGCTTTAAATTATTTCACATGTAAATATCAGCACACACAATATAACATTTTAAACCTAAATATATAAAATATATTTTAAAAAATACACAAAATGTTAAATAGAACTTTTTTTGTTTTGTTTTAGATGGTTATTAATTATACTATTATATAGGCAATTGGCTAATTTAATGTTTAAAGGACAAAAAACTACATGAGAACATGTCTCTTGGATCACTCAATTCATCATATGTACGACACATCCTGGTTAGAGGACTATTTCGCGAGACATTATTGTAAGCAGGTGGCATGTTAAATAACTGGAAATTTCGAACAGAAGAGTTAACAGAAGGTTAAGCATATAGACTATACGTCTATATTAAAAGAGGTTATTGTATTCATCACTATATAAGCCAGAGCCTTTTAAAAATTAATATATAAAATCCAACTCCAATATTATAGTCGCAGAGCATCACAATACCCATATTTTCAAACAATCCCGTGGCACTGTTATGCATATCAATTGTTCGTTTAAAAACCAACGTTATTGAATATATTTTCTAAATATTTCATAAATCATGGCAGGCACGTGAAGTTCAGACGATTGTATTGGGAAATAGGTCGGGTGGGGGTGATTTACGTAGGCTTCGCGCTCTCAATGCCGCTGCCGTTTATCTTCATTTATTATTTTGTATTTGAATGAGTTTTCCAATAAATACTTGTGAGGAAAAAATTGTGAATCGGAGACTTTTCAGGCGCGGTTAACTTCTTTATTGCTGAATAAAGATGTTGGAGCTATTCAAGTCTCGAACGGAAAACGCAAGCCTTATTTTGTTAAATTATTTCTTTGTTAGACTGAGTTGTGTTATTTGTAATTAAATTATATTTATTTTCGCTGTTTGTGACAATTTCATTCGGAACAAGGTTGCATTGCCTGTAGAAACTTTTTGCAGATGGCAATGTCATAGCTGTAGTTCCATTTGATACGTTTTTAATGTAAAACAACAAAACCGACTCGTGTGTACCGTTTTTTAAAGTTACCATGACTAGTCTGTGTGCTTTACAAGGACAGCCCTGGCAGCTTTTGGCATGAAAAAGTAACATATAGACAAAAAAGCATAGAGAGACGTTACTATAACATTATATCACGTTATTATGCCAATATTGGGCGAGTACCAAATCAGACAAACAGCAAGAAGCGACACATTTTCTTCGTTCTGTGTCGGTTTTCATTAGAGCTGTTGGCGTAATTCGGAACACACCCATTGAATACATACATAATATGTATCTATAATTATACTCAAAATCGTTGTCCATAGCACCCTGTGGCCGTGCACCACTTTGGCTGACGAAGAGACCCGTCGCTGCAGCCACTCGGCCGCAAGCACCGACAAGTCCGTGTGCCCAGAGCAGCAGAACATTAGGAACTGCCAGCACGATTACAAGCACGACAAGCTGTCGCCTGCATCTGGTGAGTTCATACTTCTTTGTTCATCTAACGCTGCAGCATCAGATCAGCATTCGCTTGACACCACACCACAAAATATTTGTTACTGTATATTTATGAGTACCAGTTCGCGAAAGAAGAATTTTGTTGACAAATTTAATAGATCCTTATTATTTGATATGTTGTGGACTACTGTTTATTTTCAGTAACTAATTACCTACTTAAAAAAATTAATTGTTAATCAGTTTCAATTAAAACACAGGTAAAAAAACTAAATTTAACTAACTTACGAAACCTAATCGAAAACATCTTCATCTATTTTTCACGCGCGGTACGTCTTCACAATTTCCCATACGATACCCGATACCATAGCATATAATTTCATTAAAAAATTACGGATGGTGCGATGTGACACAGAATTGGCCTCTACAAGTAATTTCAGCAAACTGTCCTACGTGAAACTTATGTAGTTGAATCAAGAAACTAGATGCAACGCTGACTTTTCAGCTCAAAATAAATTTTCTAAAATTTAAATTCTGCGAAGCCGTAACGGTGTCGTAGCAACCTGAGCGTTGTAGTTTTATTAACAGACTTCTATAGACCAGGTTTTCAATTCAGTCCAATTTTTATGTATACATCAATTGTTAACTGACTTCAGGAAGTCTTAACTAGTTCCGTTTTTTTATATATATACTGATTGCTACGCCATTAGTGAACCGATTAACATAATTCTTTTTTACTACATATAGAAAGCTCTCGAATTAGTCCCAAAAAATGTCAACTCCAATAATACGAATAATTTTGTTCAAGCGCTTGTTAATTTGACAATATCAGTAATTTTAAACTCTTTAATTATTATTCAACGTCAAATTTATTGCCATTTACAAACAAGTACTTTTAACTAAACAAAATACAAGCTAACACTGGGAAAACAGTTAGACTTAGAATAACTTGGACTTTGAATACCATTGAAGGTCTAAAGATCCAAATGCTCAAGCCCACTACCAGTTGGCATCTTAGCCAGCAAACTGGCTGCTTGCATTCAAAATTGTCCTTTTTAGGGTTCCGTACCCAAAGGGTAAAAACGGGACCCTATTACTATAAGCCTACGATTTCTGTCCGTCTGTCTAGTCTACCTATTAACGGCTGTATCTTTCGAACCGTAATAGATAGCTAGTTGAAATTTACAGAACATGTAATTTTACGGCGGATTAACTAAAAAATACTTAAAAAGTAAAAACGAAAGGGGGGTCCCGATACAACAAAGGTGTTTTTTAACGTATTTTTGAATTAGCTCTAATTTAAAGACGGTAATACGTACAAACGTCAAACTTGGCATGATTATATAATAGTACACATTCTAAAGTAAAACAACAAATAATATATAATGGCCAAGTGCGAGTTTATTATTTTACAAATGTGCTAGATCTAGGGGTTGATATAGACATGAAAGAGATCTTAGTAATGTGTATTGTAATACTTTATCGTAGTTGATTGATGCGTCGCGGCCGGAGCGGCGCGCCCGTCTCCCGAGGGCCTAATGTCTGACAGTTATTTATAATGGCTTGTATTGTGGACCTTTTTTTACTCGTATTTCAGAATAATGATCCTAACGTAAAAGGGGTTTCAGTTAAGTTTATCTTGAAAAATATGTATTATTTTAATGTTAATACTCTGCTATTTTAAAATGGTTTTATCAAGATAAAATTTACTAAGCTTCGTTTAGACTCTTTGTGAATACAATAAAGGATAATACGTCTTCTTTTTACTTTTTTATTATTTTAAAATCACAAGTGAATAATAAGTCTAATCAAAGATTATATACTAGATGGATTAAAAAACAAAAAACGTATTTTTATTAATATAACATTATTGTAGTCCAGCTATTCCACTTATCCAGCCTGGTAGGGAATAGTGAGGGGAAATAGTGGAAAAGAAAAGCAATTTTTCCCTCCTAGGTGGGATAGCTGGGTGGGATAAGTGGAATTACGCCTCTTTTTTATCCTTTGCGCGGCCTGAACACGGAGTTTATCTGGCTATTCAGCCAAATCTTTGCCTAGGAATATAGATAAGTAAATGAGGGGGAACTATATACTGGGAGAATTAGGACGACCGCCACTCGAACCTCAATTTTTTTTAAAATTATTATACTTAAAAGACAAAGTTGTATTTGTAAAAAAACTAATTTTGGTTTGTTTTTAAATTTTTAAATAAATATTAGCTACTTTATAGTTACCCTGGTTGCACCATCCGGAACCTGTGACAACGATCTCGTGCTATATAAGTCTCCCTGTATAGTATCAAACTATCGTATAGTACAATCTAGGCGTCTTCAAGGCTAGAGTGAACATATTTCTTCTAGATTAACGTGTTCCATCAGCTGAAAAAAACAAAAAAACAAAAAAAAAACTAAAGAACTAAATTTTTACAAGAAATATTTAACATTTCAACTACCGTGATAAAATATACCCACTAAAATAAATAAAAACTCAAGTTAATGAAAATAAGTTTAATTTTCTCCTCAAACATTTAAAACTTACAATTATTTTCACCAAGTCGGTTTTATTCCGCCAATTTTTATTTTCAGCCAGTATTTTTTTGATCTAATGCATACATTTTATATGAAATTTAATAGGAGAGATTAAACCTCTGTGGTAAATTTATATCTAAATAAAAAAATAAAAAACAGTGTTGTAATGAAAAACTGTGCAACAATGAGATTTCATATAAAATGTTTGCACTGTTTTGGTTCTAAACAAAAAATACGTCCTTTGTGATCGGTTTTGTAGTAATTAATGATAACATTACTACGTGGTTGAAAGAAAAATATAAATTTAACTTAAATTATACTTCAATACATAATTATATAAGTATTGTAGATGATTTTACTACAATATAATTTATTCTATTTTAATGGTAATGACAAGTGATCCGTGGCAGATGTATACGAGATAAGTCCGTACGCGACGTTCGCGGTGGGCGGCGAGACTGCTGCAGCGACCCTGGACCACACGCTGCAGTTCCGCACGTTCGGGCACCGCGACAACGACGCGCCCCCGCACCGGCCCTGCCGCAAGCACCCGCAGCGACACCGCGACCGACCTGATGGTAACCACTCAACACGACCGACCGCTCTATATTATACCGCAATAGCAATCATTTTGCTAAGCCCATACTAATTTGAAGTTGGTTTTTTATTAGGGTTTCGTATTCAAAGGGTAAAATTGGACCCTACTATAGTATAAATTGGGTAAAAATTTAGTCTACGCTGTCTGTCTGTCCATCCGTCCGTCCTACGTTTTAACGGCTGTATCTTTCGAGCCGTAATTTTGACAGCCAGTTTTCACAGAATATAGTATGTAATGTTACGGCAGATTAACTAAGACATAATAATAAATTCAGAAAGTAAAAATTAAGGATAAAAACTAACCTTTGTAAAGGGGTACTACAAACATTCGCTCTTGTGTAATTCGTACAAGCGTCAAAGCGTTGGCACGAGTATAATACACGCTCTAAAGTAAAACAACAAATAATAAAAGCTAGCCAAGTGCGAGTCGGTTATAAATATCTATTCACCACCGGTTCTCGTACGATCACCGAAGTTAAGCAACGTCGGGCGCGGTCGGTACTTAGATGGGTGGCCAGTGTCGATTTGCACAATTTTTTGTACTTTAGCAATTAACAATTTATGTGGTGGTAAGGAACCCTCAGTGCGCGAGCCCGACTCGCACTTTGCCAGTTAATTTTTAAATGTATAATACATTGTTCAGATTCATCGTTCATAATGATAATGTACCAATGGTTGTGTACAGTGGAGAAGCACCACTCGGAGTGCGAGCTGCAGCAGCTACGCTACGAGAAGGTGCGCCCGCGCCACTGCGCCGCCGGCGCTTCGTACTGCGTGCCGCTCGCACACCACGGTGAGTCCTGAAAGGAGCTCAAATACTAGCTTCGTCTGCTAAACGCCTTGGATGCTTTTTTATGTTCCTTTTTTTTTCTTCGACTCCTTTTTTTCCCCCCGATAGTTACAATCTGGGTGTCTTCAAATCACGAGTGAATCGGTTTCTTCTAGGCAAGCGTGCTCCATCGTAGACCACCTCATCGCTTAACATCAGGCGAAGTGGCGGTCAAATGCAAACTTATTATTTAAAAAAAATATGTAATACCGCTACTATCGTGTTATAAGTCTATCGCCAGAACGACACGCAGTCCGAAAATTCCTAACACACACCTTTATCGCTAACATGAACGAAGCTTCTTGACGATAGACGAAACTTCGAGCAAATAAGCTGTTTTCTTAAACTTAGCTGTAAAACTACAACTTGTTTTAAAGTAAGCATCCTCTTCACCGAATTCATACTAACTACTTACTAAGCTGTTTTAAATTGCCACATATTTGTAAGTAGATGGTATGAAGTTGGCGTAATTCGATCCGTCCATATGCGTAGTGTACGATGCGGGCAAGTGGACGTCGTTGGCCGACCTTTACTGCATCTGGGATATACGATCTATAAGACATACTGGCACTTTGATTTAGTGGGATCTTTGCCATTATTCTGTTTTCGTCTACATTTCGGTTGCGACTAAGAGGAAATACCGTTACTATACGGTCTTCCTTAGTTTGTCAAATACATATTCTGTTAAATAATCGCTTAGATTGGTAGCAAAGACAGTTCAAAAATTTGGATGGAGACAGGGGGTGACCGTGGCTTAGCCGTTAGAGCGCGTAAACCCGGATCGGCGTAGGTTTATATCCTGCCGGTCGTTAAATTTCAAAATTGTCTATAACATTTCACCACAAAATATTCTTTTGTTTCGATTTCCAAAGATGAAGATCTGTTGAAAAATAGAAGAACAGTCAAGTAATGACGTTGTACGTTACTAATATATTATTTAGCGCTGGCTGTGATAGCGTATATAAGTAAGGTCTATAAGGCAGGTGTTCCATCACCAACGAGTAAGCTATCAACTATTTTCTAGCTGTTGAAACGTATACAGCTGCCGTATAAATCCGTGTGGTGGAAAGAGAAGCATGTAGAATAGAACTATCCAGTAGCGGTCGGACGTCTGCCATACCCAGCAGCTGTACCTGTGCCCTTGTTTCGAAGGTGGTGGCAGCGGCAGTGCCGGTGGAGGTGCCGGGGGCAGCGGGGGTGGGTTCTCGGAGGTGTACGCGGGCGACTCGAGCGCCGAGTCCGGTCCTGGATCGCTCTCCTCACGCACGCACCATGACCACAGCTAGCGCTCTACCCCTCTCCACCCGGCGAAACGACGACCGGGAAAATTGTGAAACTATGTCTACAGATATAACACTGGCACTAGTAAAGTAATATCTTAGCACAAGCCAAAAGCAACCTAACAGATTGCCAGAACATTGGAGCCTTACCCTAAGAAAAGGTGGGGCGCATTTTTATAAATTTAACGTGCATTTTTTTTCAATTTTGGACATTTTACACTTTTCTACTTTGATTTTGTATAAGTTTTGAACCTTCAACGGTTTATGGGCAGTCTGTTTATAGTGTTAGTGTTAGCTTGTGTTTTGTTTTGTTTATAAGTACTACTTTCAATCAACTTGTAACAGAAAGTTGTAGTAATCGATGCTTTTTTTTTTTTTACTTAACGGTATTAATCTACCCATCAAAGTAAAGTTTTGCTAAATTTGCGAAACAAATCATTTGTCCACATCAAAATGTATCACGTAATCGGTCATTCAACAAACTTGTTTTTCAAAAGTTGTTCATTTTGATGCCCACCCTTTTGTCCCACCATAAACAGAGAACACACCACGTTGTTTCGCGGCATGTTATAGATTCTATACTCATAAGTTTAAAATGTAAAGCCTAAATTCTAAACTGAATCGCTCCACTTAGATTATACTAACCTCGCTCAAACACACTTCAATGTCAAAAACCGACTACTTTACCTACCTTGAAATTTATAACCTGCTTTGGTCGGCTTCGAGTGTTTTCATGGAATCTTTCCACAGGCTTGTTGTTTGTTTACGCGCACACCTCAAAAGCATACCGTGGTTTGCCACCCTTGATACCTCTGACCCGCAATGACCGACCCTGTTTCTTGCGTGCCACTGGTCAGGGCTACCTACACCTAGTTTATTTTATCAGATATTAGCAGTAAGGACAGGTACAGCACGCGTACTATTAGTCAAGTTTTTTTACCTTTGACAGCTGCATCTTCTTCTAATATAAAAGGCGATCTTTGTAAATAATTTTCTTTTCTTTCAAGTAATCAATCCTATCACGGTATTGCGAAAGAAATTGTTTTTTTCTCCTTTCTTTCGTGTTTTTACTTGCTTTTATCTCTCTTTGTTTTTTATTTTTTGGAAGGTGGGTGGGGTAGGATGTATAGATATCCATCCTCTCTTTTGTCTCTTTGTGCTTCTGTTTCCCTGTCTTACGTGAGTTGTTTACTTAATTTTCCCAATAAATTCAGTTCAGTAATCAAAATCTAAACTGAAAATTGCCATGAAGACCGGATCAACGCGAACGGTACGTAAGTTAGACTTGGTCCCATCCAACCCGGTGCCCCTGCCCCGTTAGTGGGGCCGATAGGAAAAATAGTTTCTTCAACCCCAGTAGCCTCAGCGTTGGGATCGCATACCAAGTATAATTTACCCCGGTATAAACGGTATATAGCATTGATCAAGTATTTTTGCCCCGGTATTAATTAATTAATATCTTCGAACAAATATACAAACATACATACAAACGCCGACTATTCCCGTAGACTTTCACTCGGCCGATCAACATAAAGTGGTTTTGACCATTCAATTGTTTGGAAGAAAAGCTAATATCCTTACTGTTTAAGGTGGTTTGTATCTTCTATGTATATCTGTATTTGAATTCCAGTCCAGCGACAGCCAGTTCGAGTCACCTTCTTTGTTCGCATGCATTTGTTTATTTTTACAATGCTCGGGAGGCCATACAAAACGTGCTGACCTAATTAATAAATAAGGTATTATACCTACTAATGGAGGTATAAATTTTCATAACATGTGCCGATTATTTTGTACTTAGATTTCTAATAATAATGTGTAAGCAATAACTTAATTACCCAGTTTAATACAAGAAGCCTCATTACATTACTACATAGATAAATAATTACTAAGTAGGTGTACAAGTAAATGACGATTTACACCGAATGCGTCTTTTATGGTTTACATAATGTCAATCGAAGATGCTAATTACGCCGACTGCGACCGGCGGTTGCGGCCGCGTCGCGCGACCTGCACCCGGTATTCTGCTACGACGCGCTTTGTTCGGTGTAAATTATTCCTTACTTGTACTGATCTATACATCTACCTAGTACTGATAACTCTTTACTGCCATTTTACATAGTACTGGCGACGGTCATACTGATATTTAAAATAGATTCTGTAGAGTTTTGCTGACTGAGTTTTTCAACCCTCAATTGCAATTCAATTGTTTGTACCATTTATATAACTCTATCTACTGTTGTTGATGTAACTCATCTTAACTTATTATTCAAATTCAATTAATTTATTAAGGGGGCAACTCGTCTAGTTTTCACACAACTTTGATGAATCATAACTGGAAAATTGTTCCTTTTTAACCGGCTAAAGCAGAAAAAAAAAGGAGCGGGTTCTATGTTTAATTTTTATTTGTGTTACCTTAGTACTTTTTAAACCGTATACCGTATAATCGTAGCTTACATTTATAAACCGATTTGGAATATTTATTTGAAAGAATACAAATCCCTACTTTCAGAGATTGGTCCTATAGAAATCACCAAAATGGGTTCAGTTGTTTGGTTTTTGAATAAAAATAACTATAGAGAATTCGTTTACTTGGATGACACAATATTGTCATGCAAGTAAACAAAGTTACGTATTTTACAAATTTTAAACAGATATTTACGGTTTTTTAAATTGATATTACAATTATTGTTTTATTTTATTATTATTAACAGTTTCACATAACCGAGGACAGCTGGCAACTGAAAAATCTTTAAATCTTCTTCTTAATTAAATTTTTTAATCTTTGATTTTTTAAATTAATTATCTGATAATGTAAAACAAAACAAAACAACGTATACTTTTTAAGTTTTGTCCGATCATAGTTGTGTAAAAATTATGTGATAGGTTAAGCCCTTAACCTTAATATGTTAAATAAACTAACGCTTTCTCAGAAAACACTTTGTTAAATATTATGAACTTAGTAACAAAGATTTATACTAACTAAATGAACCAAAAAAAATGAACTTGCAATTTTGGTTTTAAGCGGTAAGTATAGCAGTTTTTAAAGTGAAAAACGTGGGAGAAACACAAGCATTTAAACACGTACGCTAATTGAACTAAGGCATATCTCCTTTGTTTGTCTAATCTGAGATGTTAAGTATAGCTAAGCAAATAACTCTGTAACTGTAGCTAGTTTACTTAATCATTCATGATTTATCATATAGGTAATGACAACGTAACGTATAAATGTAAATATTTACTTAACTCTAGTCAGACTGATATGTAATATCTACGTTAATTCGGAGCTTACATTTGTAAATACATTTTGTAGTTATCGTACGAACTCTAGTCAATTTTACTAATGTTTTTAATGACAATATAATTGTACGTGTACATAACGAAATAATTATATAAGCAATGTATATTTAAGCCATTCGATGTGACATTATGGTGTAAAATATATCTATCGCATAAAAGAGGTAGTTGTTACTATGCATGCTTTCCCTTTATAATTTAAATTTGTTTATAAAGGTACTACACTTGAGTGCAGCGTAGTGATGTCTATGTCATGGGTAATGTAAGAAGATGGAGGTAACCTAGGCTTACCCGGGTTTACTTAGAACCATCCAAGGATTTTGTGTAATATCCGAATAATCATTGAAATAAACTTTATTTAGGGATTTACCCATACTCATCTAGGTCTATCCAATGTTGACAGGGTAATGCTAGAATAATTTGTGTAATTTAGGTTAGGTTAGTGCGGGGTAACGCGAGCAGGTGCCCGGGAGGCAACTCCTAACATTATCCAGCCAGTGTTGGGTAGACCTGGGTGTGTACGGGGGTACATGCCGAACACACATTAATTTTAATGTAATACTCGGACTTTACCCAAAAAGCTTGGGTAATACTAAGTAAACCCGGGTAAAGCTAGGTTTACTCAATCTTCTAGCATTACCCGTAATAATAATCTTTGCCCGTAAGTAACATCTATACCGGAAAACATATTGATCAAAAAGCGGCGTCCTGGGGGGAAAGTTGGTACATGCGTACACATGCAAACCAGCTTACTAATGTGAATTGCCAGGGACTGGAACGCCTTGCCCCTATCTTTGTTTCCTAAAAATTATAACTTTGGTATCTTCAATGCCCAGAGTGAATAAGCGCCCTCATTTCTGTGCTTCATTTTCGTCCACAACGTCACTTTCCAAAGGGAGAGGCCAAACGTTGAACTTATTCTATAAAAAAATTGCACTTACTACTTACTATAGGTACCATTCCCGCGGAGTCACACGGTCGAAATCCCCTTGTACCTAATCCCGGTAACTATATCCATAGTTCGGAATTTATATATTAATAAATAGTCAAAAGAAAGAACTGGCCAAGAGTAACAGTGTGTTTCGTATCCAGCAATATAATTGAGGTCTCATTCATAGTTCAGAAATTGGTTGTTAAAGATAACTTCGAACGATTGAAGCTCCAAAGATGCATCATCCCGACATAACAAACGTAATTTTTATGGTTTAGTCAAAGAGAAAACTACTTCGGATATATTTTTTGTTAAGACTATTTTACGAAAAGGACAATACTAGAACTTTAAAGCTGTCTTAATTTTTTTACTGTTTTATCGCTAGATCTCGTAAAGTTGTAATCACAAAATATCCACCATATATCGTAAAAGACAAACTTGATAAAAAGTTATACTTTTTATAGAAAAAACCTATTTAAAAATAGTATCTCCATTTTACATAATATCTGATGTTTTATGTAAAATGGAGATACTATTTTTCTATTATACTAAATTACTAATTACGCTATTAGCCACCCCTCTAAAATGGAAAATTATATTTTTATAGTTTTAAAATTGAGATCTATAATAAAACTCTAATAAAAGTTTCATGCACTTAACTATAGAAGTTTCTAAATAATTAGAATGCACGGGCAGAACGAACTCATAAGAGTTCCTTGTAGTACTAAGGAACCCTAAAATATGCTCAATTTCTACTTTACATCAACATTGTGTTCATTTTGGTAATACACCACCCAGTAAAATTAGAAGGCCACACGCACTCTTTGTTCCGTCAATATTTGATAATCCTATTATTATGTCAACATAAACAATGTTACTTAAAAACCTTTCTCAATTTTTGAGATACTGTTGAAATCGGGATCAGTATGTTTAAAGAATGTTAAAGTAAAACTATTCCCTTCAACGATATTTAAGTGCTGCGAACAAAGCAACCCTTGGGTTTTTCACGAAAAATGTAACGTTGTGACACCGAGGCCCAGATCCGGGCCGGTCCCAGATTCCAATATAAAGCATTCCGGCGACGCGCTCCGGAACGGAATCCGGCTCCAACCCGATATTATCCGGCCGGGAATCCCGGAGATTTGGACAGACTTGCTTTTATAATAAATATATCAAAATATTAGGTAAACAAGTAAACCTGGATATCAGGCTGAGTAGAATGCCTTTAGTCTTAGAGAGGCCTATTTTCAGCAGTGAACTCTTACGGGCTATGTTAATAATGATAAAGAATTTTAAAAATCTTTTAAAATTGAATTTGGGTTAGTAACAATAAAAATAGTCATAAAGTTGCACCATTTTTAACCCCCGACCGAATGTATAATAAACAAACAAAAAATACTCGAGCCTACCTATTAAAGTGCCAAAAATCAAATTAATAATCGAAATGTCACGTTAAAGCAATCACTATACGACGTAGTTCAATCTGTCAAAAAGCGAATAAACTGCACGGTGGACAGACTATATAAGGGCTCCAAACAAAGAAATTGGACCCAAGGTCCTATTTCTTACGAGACCATAGGTCTTTGGACCTTAGGTCCAATTTCTTTGGCTCCAAATGACAATAACTTTACGCGGCTTTGATAATATTAAAATACCTATAGTTTGGTTCTGCCTTAAACTCGAGCTAGTACCGAAAAAACTCTGCCAAAAACTGAAAATAAAAGGGGAAAAAATGGGTCACGTAGTATGGGTAGTGGGTACCTTCCCTTACGTCATTATAAAGTTGAGAGTGGTGTGTGACTGCTAATTAACTACCAGACTACCAGTATACTGAGCTTCCTGACATAGCTTCGGAACAATACCGATCCTCCCCCTAGATAAATTGAAAGTTACAACTGAGAGCCTTTAGAACCGACCGTTATTTTTTAAGTCTTATCTATACTAATATTATAAAGAGGAAAGATTTGATTGTTTGCATTGAATAGGCTCCGAAACTACTGAACCGATTTGAAAAATTCTTTCACTGTTAGGAAGCTACACTATCCCCGGGTGACATAGGCTTTGATCTATACCCATGTGAAGCTGGAGCGGACCGCTAGTTTTCCGATAAAATATTACTTAATCCGTTCATCCAGCGGTCAGCTGTGGAGGTGGGCAGTTGTGCAAGGGGGTAAGGGGGGACTCTTTCGTGCATCGAGTCCATTTAACTAGCAACCCCCTAGGTGGTGGGGTGGTGGCCATTCGCGTTTGTACAGGAAAAACGGGAAACGCTCGCAAACAAAAAATAGAGCGTTCAGCGCGAATCGAAAATTAATT
Source organism: Agriopis aurantiaria (assembly GCA_914767915.1). NCBI lineage: Eukaryota > Metazoa > Arthropoda > Insecta > Lepidoptera > Geometridae > Agriopis > Agriopis aurantiaria. Next base: position 6,951,806 of record OU612000.1, on the reverse strand, counting down.
ACAGCTTTAAATCGTTTTATTTGCATTTCCATGTCAGCATGCCGTGTACGTCGCATCGAGATATGAAGCTGTGAAACATAAATTGAGGCTCAACAAATTACCCTTTTGTTCTGTTAAATTGCTATTATATTAACCGACTTAAAAGGGCTCTGAATTCGGTTGTATTTATTTTAATTTTGACATTTATTGTCATTTTTTATGTCTATTACTCCAGAACTCCTTCATTTACATACCGATTTAGATATTTTTTTTCTAAATTCAAAGTATATACTTTCAGGACTTTCAGATTGGCCCCATAGAAATTTCAGCAAAATAAGTTCAGTACCTTAGTAATTAAATTAAATTAGCTGGAAAATTCGGTTTTTAAAAACCGATTTTTAATCCAAACCAAAACCAAGGTTTCAAGGTTTGGTAGGAACCTTGTTTTTCCAAGTAACTGAAATTGCATATATTTTTACTAATTTTGTGAAGTAGGTTATAAAATTTATAATTATGTTTTGCGTTGTCGGGAATAAATTAATGTGCTTGCAACCTTCTTTAAGCTTCGTGCGTCATACTTACTTACATAAAAGACGATAAACAAGCCAGGTCACTACACCCACATTTTTAAAGAAACATGCTCGGTGAAATTAAATATGAAGGGCACTTGTAGCGCCTGAGTGGTGTTTACAAATTCTCGGGGAGCGTAGTAATTGCATTCCCCTCTATTATTTTTACCGGAACTTCTGCACAGGAATGAAGTACTTACTACTAAGCTTGGATCGAGCTTTCTAAAACTTTAACGAAGGTTGGAAGAACTCTAGCACAAAAAGATTTTCTAGTTGCATTACGTACGTTATCTAGTGTGACTCTTTGAGTGTGACCGTGGTCTTGAGATACGAGGACTGAATTAAAATTAAGTTGGTATTAGGTACCTTTACGACATCATCCCACTAAATATACCGACGACATCGTGACAGCCGCGGGCATCTAGTGGATGCAGATGGCAGACTGTCGTTCATGTGGAGGTCTAAGGAGGAGGCCTATTTTCAGTACTGGACGTCGCTAAAAACGCCATAAAGGTTGATCTGCTTTACTTACCACCTTGCAGGGTACCCTAAGTAGTCTTCGTTTGCCGATAAGCGATCTCTAATCTAGAATCCGTCGCTAAACTCATTATAATATGGTCTACAATAACGGTTGTAGGTTCTTCTGCAGATATGACCAGTTGACCAGCCAATTGCCACTACAGCTTGCTAACCCTTTGAGCTTTTTCGGTTATATTTTTAATTATTTGTCGGATATCATTTCTGATTTTATCTTTCAAAGAGACCCCGAGCATTGCTCCCTGATAGCTAGTCAGTTTAGCCGAAAATGTGGGCATGCCCACGTTTCGGCTAACAACGGAGCCAAAACGTAGACGACAGTGCACTGTCGTCTACGTTTTGGCTCCGTATGCTAAAGGTTGGACGCACTGATCGAACATTCTTCAGGCACTGTGGAATGGACGAACAGAAGACATCGAGTTGTTTGGCAAAATGCTACCACCTTTATTTAAAGTAGGTATCCAGGGGCCTTACGGACAACTGCTATTGCGGCACCAAACTAACGTTAAATCCGCTCAGTTGGAAAATCACGCGACCGCAAACCGTATCTGGGCACGTTAAGGTTCACGTTCGCGTGATTTTCCAACTGAGCGGATTTAACGTTAGTTTGGTGCCGCAATAGCAGTTGTCCGTAAGACCCCTGATCTAAGTATTATGCTTCGTGTTTTGACCAGCTTGCCCTACAGGAACTTTTAAGTAAATAGGTTATTCCAAGATATTATTAACTACCAACATGCCAAATTCTATTCACACCTATAGAGTTACACCACAAACTTTCGTATTCATCACATATCTTATATCATGAATTGAGCGTTAGAAATGGACGTCCCAGTAAAAGTAACTAATTCAATAGGTTTTCATGTATGTCATAGTTTACTACTAGAGATAGGATTTACAAGTGAACAAGTTTATTCTTATTAACTCGAAAATATTTTTGTTAAATAAATTACGCTTGCTAACCGTACTGAGGGTAGATAGCCTAGTTTCTTCCTAAGTAATAAACGAAACAAATTTTCATTCTCTGTCGAGACATTTCTCAAAGTAAAAACAGATTAATTCCAACGGGTCCTTAAGTCGGCACTAATTGGAAACCGCTCAACATTTCACGGCCTTTTGAAACTTTAGATACACCTAAGCAACTGGCGGACACTAAAGTAAAGGCAACGGTACAACATTTTACACTGAGATTTTGGTCTATCTTTTTTCAAGTATAAAAGGGGTTTTTTAAATGGGCTTGTCGATCAAATGATCAAATCTAGAACAGTCAGCGTGATATGAACCACGCGCACAATACTCTACTCTACCTACATACCGAAGTAGAGCTCTAATAGGTATCTTGAGCGAGTTCACCGAGCTAGCAACTCGCTTTTGTTTCACAACCTCGCGGGTCGTTACTGCTTAGGTGTGTCCGAAGATAACTCAATCAAGATTATTGCAGGCTCATCCTGGTTTTAATTGAATATGGAAACATCCTTTGTTTCACTTCCGGAATGTTTGAAATTGTTTGAACAAAAGTTAACCGAGTATTTTCATGTTAAATATACATTTTAACTAATGTACCCATCCAATACGATTTAGTATTTTGTTTTCAAAGAAAATTTTGAATTGCAAAGTTGTTTCTTGTATACAATACCGCGCAGTTCGGAAAACCACGCGAACTTGAACCTTAACGCGTCTAGATACGGTTTGCGGTCGCACAGCAATTTTTATATCACCTAAACTGGATTGCTTTTAACAGCTAGCCGTAAGGCCCCAGTACTATATTATACACAATAATTAATGTGGCCATCCAATTCGTATCAGTATTTTGTCCTCGAACTTTTTTTTTTATACTAAGCTCACAAACAGGGGCCTCTATTTCTTCTAGTTACTATCAGCACTATGTTTAGCAGCAAACTATTATTTCTTATATATATGTACACTACCTATCTATGCGTGAGTGAGACACAAAATGCCAGTTAAGCCTCAAAATAAATTTATTTCCATAAATATCTAAAACAAGGAACAACATCTTTCCTACGTTTCCAATGTGTCTACAACAGTGTTAAAGCTCGCGTGAAAGCAACATGTGCATTCTAAGGGCAGCTGCGCAGCGTTCAGTGGGTCCGGCAGCGCGACTACCTGCAGTACCCCTCTCCTTGCAGAAACAGCCGAAATGCCTCCGCGATCTTACTTGGCTGCTCCTCCAACACCATCCCGCAGTCGGAAATGTTCATCCATGACGTCTTAGATGGGTCCAGACGGCCGTTGAACGTAACTGTGTCATCTACATGCGGAGATAGCGAGCCGGTTATGTTCAGGACAGGGACTTTGACAGTATTCGTTTCCCGCGCAATCGTCAAGTCTGAACGTCGCAGGTACGAATCGATAAACATCGACAGGTTCACGGGATTCACATGAGAGAAGCACTCCTTGTAAACGTGAGCCAAGTCGTGGTTGCGGTCCTCGGTACTTCGACCGAAATGGTGCCACATGAGATAGTCCAATGCACCTTGTGTCATGCCGCTTAATCGCAACTGTCTAGTGTTAATCTTTTGATACAGCCATTCGGTCCAACCGGCCTGTGTTGACGTACAGTTTATTAGAGCTAGCGCGTCAACTTTTTGAGGGCTCGCAATCGCGTAACGCGCCAGTATATTGGCCCCCGCACCTACGCCAAAACCTATGAAGGATCGTATGCCGAAATGTCCAAGGACAAAATCGATCTGTGAAGCCAGAGCGTCCATAGTGGGGTAGGTGAAATCTTCCGGAAGGGTGGGTGCCCCTTCCTCCTGGCCGGGAGCGTTTACATGGTAGACGCAGAACTGGTCTAGAATGGCTCGCATGTCGATGAAGTTGAAGTAAGCTTGGAAATTGGCGGCATAGTTAAGGCCAAGGTCGTGGTAGGTGATGATGGCGCGCTTGGAGCGGTCGCCGCGCACGGCCACCAGAATGTCCCCGCGGGAGGTCCGCACCCGTTCCTCCACGCATGCGCCATCGCTCTGAAGCCGACGGTCAGACGGGAAATGAAGCTGTACACTTTTTAGGTCATCTTCCAGGTTATCCGAAGACATCATGTTGAGTAGAGCTATGTTTTCTTGCACTGTTGTTGGCATTTTTCTCACTAATCCGCTGAAAGGCGTTCTCATGAATGCGACTGACAGCTTACTTCTCCACTAATTACCAGCACTCCGTTAACTTTTCACGACGGGTGCCTTTATTCACAACACAAGTTCTCCTTTGTTTATACTAATTAACGTTGTACATAAGTCGTCGCTAGCGATGCTACTGCACTTATTACTAACATAATAGTTGCTGTTACACAATACGTGCTAATAAATATAAATTATAGTTATTTGTCACTTTATCACTGTTCGTTCACTGTGTGTATAGGTTTTGCGGGCAGTTTTTATCGGCAGGCTGCTTGTATTAGTGGAATTAGCGCAGGAAATGGTCAATAATTCCTCGGCCGAGCTGACGTAAACCCCTCCAAGTGGTCGGTTCGGTACTGCTCGGGCGTTTCCGTTAGCGCTCGTAGCGGCTGGGCCGGTCTTCGCAACTCGTACGAATTTCATTCTGGACCTTGACGACACCGGCACATGCGTACAGCGGAATATCGGGAATATTATTATACCATGGCGTAGAGCTTTGCTTCGATTTTTCGACGTAACATCATTATTTGCAGACTTTAATTTATTCATTTAAGTATCGACGCCGAAACTGAAAGTTATACAATGCTTTATTTTAATGTAAACGTACTTGAGTAGGTATGCCTTCTTCACCTACATTATGTTATGATCTACGAGTCTTTGAAGAGGAAATGCTCTACAAACAAAGTATTCAAATAGATCAATGTCTACAAACTTTAAATAGAGAGCCACGTTCTTGCCGGACTGGAAGGTAAATGGCAAGCGATAGTATCATGAGGGCCCCTCGGACCCCGAGCCCACTCGGCTGAGCAAATACCCTTAATGAGATCTTTTATTAAGTTTCTTCTTGAGATTCCTTTTGTTGTATTGACAGAAAGAACGGTTCAATTTCCATCGGGACTTTTGAGGTAGAGACCCTTGGAAAGTAATATAAATGGGTCAATATACCGACCAAAATTAACCTTTTCTTTGTAAGTTTAATACTATAAAGTATGTACATAACTCGCATAAAAGTTAAATACAGGATGTATTCTATCGATGCATACATATTCCATTGCTTCTAGAAATATCGGACTCTCCCTATGTTTTTAGGAAGTTTCCTGCTACCCAATTCCAGCGAAATTTTCATGATCTATGGTAATTTAAATTATTTCCCTTTGTAATGCTTGAAAAACATTAAAATCTCTTCAGACTTGTCAATCAAATTCTAAAAATAGAATACTTACTTTAAATATTGGATAAAAGTGAGTGCTTTGACCTCAATTTGAGATTTATTAACAAAATACAAGTTATTCCCTTTTTTAATTTCGACACGCCAATTTTTTCTCAAGTTATACCCACACAATATCTCCTTGCTAAATTCCATAAAAATCCTCTTAAGAAAACATCGACGCAAAGTTGCTGTCGTCTATCGATTTTTGGTTTTATTGAATACATTTCGGAGAGTGTGCATTGGATCTGCATCATCTAATTTCCTCCGCATATTTTTCTATGGGACTGCAAGAGTGGGTACGAAGAATCGTCAATTCGTCACCGCTTTATGTTGATATTTCGAAAACCTGTACGAATTCCACAGACTAGCAGTTCGCACAATTAAAGTGGAATAAGTTTGCACAATTAAAGTGGAATTACTAGTCTGTGGAATGCGTTGCCTGAATGGGTGCTCCCCGATAGTTACAATCTGGGTGTCGTCAAATCACGAGTGAATGGGTTTCTTGTAGGCAAGCGTGTTCCATCGTACCCATATCAGCCGCTGAAGATCAAATGAGCTGGAAATAAGCGCAAGTCTACTTATCAATAAAAAAAGTTTACAGAATTACCTACTTACGCATTTATACTTACTTACAACACAAGTAATGTACCTACCTAATGGATAGTATCTTTAAGTAAACACGTAAAAGTAACAGACTACAATATTTTGGGACCTCATAAAATATAATAAATTGGAACTTAAGTATTTAATCTTGGTTTATTAGTTTCGATGTTTTAGGTATTTAGGCCTGAGGTACGCTTTCAGAATCCAGATAGTTAATGAAATAACCTAGATAGTACAATAATTGTTGATAGTCTTGAGTTGCAAATATATGTTTGTCTGTTCTATTGTAAAATTTAAAAAGGCGGTATTATTTAATATATGTTATGATAAGAATACTTATTGACTACAAATTTAATTAATTATATGATATAATTGAATAATTTTATTCATAATAGGTTTTGCTATCTATCTATATCTATATAAATTATATAAAAGCAAAATTCATCACGAAATCTTGTAAACTGCTTGACCTACGATGCTGAAATTTGGCAGGTAGATTCCTTATGGGATGTAGAGGTCCGGTAAGAAAAGATTTTGCGAAAGGGCCGAATTAAGAGGGGCAAATGGGGACTTAAATTTTATGTTAAACTCTACGCGTACAAAGTCGCATAGCTAGTATACATATATATATATATAAAAGGCTATGTGTGTATGTATTTATGTGTATGGGGAGGGGAGGAGAGGAGAGGATGCTTAGTGTTTCAATAGTCTATCTAAGCGAACGTGCAACATTTTTGTATTATAATAGGTAGGTATATATAGGGGGTATACACAGGGTATACATACGTTAGGTAGGAGGCCTATGTTCAGTAGTGGACGTCTTCTGGCTGATGATGATGATGATGATAATGATGAGGTATACATAGCAGTAGGATCGACGTTATATTGCATAGAGATAATTGGAGGGTCGCACAGTGTATTACTTTTTACGGAAAAATTTAGGATGTCCATGCGGGTAAAACCGCGGGCTGTAGCTAGTCATTAATTTGCTACTCTCGATTCCACGATGTTGGGTCACTCACACATGGGGGGCCATGTATGAGTTCATTAAGCACAGAGGCCGGTCACGTACCGGGATCAATCGACTTCCGAATTTAGGGGGCAGATACTTTGTTCAGTTAGGCAAGAGTATCCCTATTTCTTATATCTGTTCTTATATTGGACGCCGACTTAATCTCATGATTTCGTGCTAATCCAGCTACATTGGCCCTGTGTAACTTGCGTAAGTAATTGAAATGGAGGAAAAGAAAGCGAAACGATAGAATTCGGTGCTTTGAAGCTACAGTCAATAAAAGGTGTACATTACTTATTTGCAACAGTCATTTTCAAAATGTTTGTGATTATATAGTTTGCAACAGTCATTTACAAAATGTTAGTGATTTTATAGTTTGCAACAGTCATTCTCAAAATGTTGGTGATTTTATAGTTTGCAACAGTCATTTTCAATATATTGGTGATTGTATAGTTTGCAACAGTAATTTTCAAAATGTTGGTAATTTTATAGTTTTCAACAGTAATTTTCAAAATGTTTGTGATTTTATAGTTTGCATTAGTCATTTTCAAAATGTTGGTGATTTTATAGTTTCCTATTCTAGATTTCCTTATTTTAAGAGCACTCGTAATTTTTTGACGAAAAAAACAACGAAAACTGGAATTTTGGTGTTTGGGCGTGATCAAATAAAAATAAAATTTCTGTAATAAATAGATCATACCGTCACCGTATCTAGCCAAGTGTCCTGGGGCCTTACGGCTAGCTGTTTTATACTATCCAGTTTAGGTGACGAAAAAAGTTGCGCGACCGCAGGAGCTGGCCCTAAGTCAGCCTGGTCAAAAATTCAACCGAAAAACATTAGCAGCTCTTTTCGTGACAATTTTTCATCAACCTTACTTATTTTTTATTTTTTTTGTTGATGCAGTGTAGGTACCAAAATTTAACTTAGCCTCGGATACTAAAATACATCATTCTTCCTTATCTTGCGCAAGTTCACGCCAATCATGAACATCCAAAATAATAGTTAATAATAATAAAAAACTATGAACAAATAGACAGCTATAGATACCTACTATAAATATAAAACGTAATAAACGTAATAATATAAAACGTAAAAAAAATGTGAAGGCTAATTCACCTCGATTGTTATCGGGGCTTAAACCCGAGCTTAGCGTTCTTTAATATAAATAAATGGGGAAATGTTAAAGGGGGTTATGGTCGATGCGACAGTTTGTTTTTGTTTGGAAAAAGTGTTAGGTATGATATTGAGCTTTTTATTTTCTTTTTACCCGTCCCAAGAAGGAGGGTAGTATTTTTGAGTGTATATAAGTAGGTAAGTGTGTATGTTTGTATATTCTTAAGTACCTATAGCATAAACGGTTTGATCGATTATGAAATTTACGGTGTCGTTAAATCCATCTTATATTTCAAAATAAGTTACATTTTACGGTAATGGAATATTCAATTCTAGACGAGCAATGGTGATCAAACGGTAGCATCTGCACTTCACATTCTAACGGCACTCGCGTTGGTCCTCGGCCCTGCACCAATGACCATCATGATCTAAAACTGTAGTTTTAGATGCCATGTGAAAGTATATAAACATCGTGGGGAAACCGGTATGTCCAAAAACCTCTAAAGTTCAAAGTCATAAGACATTCAGTATAATATTACTTCAATGGGCGTCATGGGGACTGCCCACAGAAGAGAACACTAATACGCCACAACATAAAATGTCGATGACGCGAACCCATAAGTTTCCCCTACCAAAAATCGTTCAACGTGGCTTACGCGGCTAAATAAGTTTTCACTTCAAAAAACTACAGCAGCTTCCGAATTTTATTTAAAACATTCAGGCATCATAAGTTATTACTTTCTAATAAATTGTCAACTTACCTATTAAATTATTTATACAAGCGATTAGGAAAAGTTAAGAGCGTTTAAAATCAGAATATCACCCTGTACCCAGCTCACGCAGTTTATTAGCCTCTAATTCAGATTCTGAGCATCCTCTACTCTGTTTATTAGGTTTCAAACCAATTTACGCGCTTAATTGCGCCATAGGCGACGAGGGAAGCCGGGATTCATACTAGTTTGGTAGACAGATAACCTATTTAAGGTGGATTAAGGTGGTTGGATTTACAACAACACAAAGGAGAATGGGCACGTTTGTATGTACTTACTGTCCATTAAGGCGTCTAGTTGGTCGAGTGTTAAGAACCACAGACTTTTTTGCTAGGTCTATTGTCAGAACCCTTATTAGCTACTGTTATTCAAAGAAATAAAATAGATTTTAAAATTCTGTGTTATTCTATAAATATTTTAATAATTGTCTTTGCAAACGAAAATGTCTAATATTTTAATTAACATGTCTTCTAAGGGTGGGTTGCACCATCATACTTTAGCTTCAGCTGGTAATAGGCAAACAATTATTTGCACCATCTGACAATAATTGTTAAATGACGACTTAACTTTAACTGTTAACCGTAACTGCCCACGCTTCGCTATTGCTTATGTTAATACCTGTCAGATGCATAAAATATAATTCCAGCTATGCATCTTGGTAAATATGGTCTCATTTGACTTTCAACCCTTAGTAACATCAACTATGTTAGTGAACACGTTATCAAAACTCGCGTGAGGAAACATAACCCCCGTCGCCGTAGGCCGTTTGAAATAACTTATGCTAGTGAATACGCTGGTGCAACATATTTCACAGTAACTGCTACAGTCAGCGTTACTGTTATTGTCAAATTGTCATAAACCTTAACTTTAACTACTACCATGGTGCAACCAACTAAGCCTAATTATACGTTTTTGTAGTAATCAAAGTAAATAATAATAACGTTGTTTTTAAATGTAATTTTATTTATTTCATAAAATTAAACTAAATTACAGTGAACACGAACAGGTATCTTATAAGTCTGCGTGCTTCATCTTCGACTACATCGTCGCTTACTAGCATGCGTTGGTGGTCAAACCCGGACTTATCTGCGATCTTTTTTAAATTATTTTAGTTATTATTTTCATTAATAAAGTGTTATTAGTTTTAGTATAATAATCGAGCCGTCAGTGACTGGTGACACCGTGTACACCGATTCCATGGGGCTAAATATTAGAACCCCGATACCTGGCTTGCCTTAATTGGCCATCTTGGGGGGGGGGGGGGGGGGGGACCAGCAAGAGCTAAGAACCTAAGCTCCACCCTGGAAGCATAATGCCGCGAGTAGCGTTTAGTAGAAAGTGTAGCAGACCTCTGGACTTCCTAAGCCATACGCCAATGTTGCCCCTCCAGCGCATTCAATATAAGGTTAAGGTAGCCTTTAAGGGTACTTTTTATGCGGGACCCATTTAGTGAGTGACAATAGTCAATACCCCCTACAATATTTGGATATGAGGCATAATTGGCGGATCCTGTGCCTCATACCATAAACTAAGAACATATCAACATACCATCAAGATTCACCACAATTAGATTTTTTTCAATCCTATACTGTACTATAGTTTCGTATTATTCCCACTCACACACATTCCATAATTGTATTTTATTATCAAGAGAGCCTCTTGGTGTTGGCTTTGGCCCTACCGACTACCAATGCCTCTTAAATGTCCGAGCTAGATCCGGAATGAAAATAATTAAATAATAATTAAATTAATTTTCTCAAAAGTTTTTTTTTTCACTCATATTGTCAAATACAAAAACAACTTTGAAAAGGACCTTCATCATTAACTTACCTACTTAGCCTTGTAGTTAACGTGCTTGGTACTTAGCTACTACGTGCTACGACAAGGAAGTTTCACTTGGCCTTGGGACCGTAGCTAATTTCGTAGCACTCATGAAACCACGGCGTAGTACTCGTAGCGTGACGTAATTATTAAACGTATAAAGTAGGTGAAAACGTGTACATGAATCACTATAGATAGTCCAAGCTTTTAAATTCTGACAGCTGCAATAAGTTTATAGAAAATTTAAAAAAAATAGGTTTTTTTTTAATTTCCCTCGGCTCATGTAAATGTTATCGGCTACCAACTACAATATTATGTTCAAAAGAGTAGCGAATGTGAATCAGGTTTTCATTCAACTTTTACAATACTTCAGTTGTCAGCGAAAAAAACTAGGACTGAAACACTAACATTATGTACCTAGATGACCGTGTGTGCAAAAATGTCCCGAATATTTATTAATTTTATTTAGTACCTAAATGCTTATAAACTGTTTTTTCAAATTGCGAAATCCTTTATTGTATGATCGATCACCGTAAATCAGTCTACTCTAAACAGAACAGGGGTTCAAAAATAAAAAATAAAACTATGTAACTTTTACTCCATGCAGACACAACCAAACGTTTCAGTTTCCATTAAAAATCACCCGGAAAATTAATTGTATGTAGAGTGCTTTTCATGAAAAAAGTACTACGGCAAACAGCGGAACTAAATTAATCCAAGTTTGTAGTTGTCTGGTATTGTTACTGTGTTTGGCTGTACCGGCGTTAGGATAGGCCGTAGGGCGCGGTAGGGCGACCGCCCAAGGCTCCAGATATAAAATGGATATAAAATGCTTTTTTCGGTTTGAATGGCAGATTGGGGGGGGGGGGGGGGGGGGGCACTGCCTGGCAAATCCGGCACTGCCTAACTCACTAAAAGATCTAAATCACTAAATCACTAAAAGATACTGATTGGTGATTGATACGCGATGACAACGTCGCGCCTTCTTTCATGAAAAACACTCTACATCTTAATTACATGTTCTTAGTTTACCTAACAGCTGTGGTTGGGTAACATAGTGAGTAGCATAGCAGTCAGTTTTATGAGCTTGCTTTGTCTTCGAGGGACACATCTTTGCTTTAATACTTACTACTTAATACGCTGGCGCAGCGACCCGAAGTGGGTCTTGGGAAGAGAACGCCACCCGTGATAACACCTTAGTCAATTTATTTCTGCAGGAAAAAGCTGGAGACTCCTAATGAAACGATATATTCTTCTTTAACCTTTATTTATTTTCACATGGTGGGTTAAATCTCGACCGCTTCCTTTCATCCATTCATCTCCATCTTCCGTGATTTGGGGCCATACTTTCTTGTGAGTGTCAAGGCTCAGATTAGACAAATAAGGGAGATATGGTAAGGTGGCGTAGCGAGTGCGAACGCATCTGGCCCAATTCTGGCTTGATGCCACTTATATAATGATGCTTACGCTGATGCTCTTATGCTTACGCTCGCGTTATGTTAATCGATCGAGATGAGCGTCCGACCAGTTCAGAGCCATTAGAGCTTCTTCATCAGAGAATAGTCGCGCTCCCGGAGACGCCTGGTTTTGTCATGGTTTATTATGTTTCTCACGGGAGTTTCGTTAATTTAGTGGAGACCTGCAGACGATCTTGCCGCTTTTTTTGTGTTCTAATAGTGATGGCCAGTTCGACTTTTGAATGCTATATGGTAATAGTTGGAGACAGAAGACAGCACAGTTGAGGTGCCAAATTCTAAACTCAAATCATACTATTGACTGTGATATTGACCACCAGCGGGTTATAATAATGGTAATGAAATTCAGTGCAATATTATTGCCCGACTAAACCGTAGCGCAATAGTTACTTATTTTAGGTTTGGTTTGCATGGCATAATTATATAATTAAATAAATAAATAAATAAATATTTGGGACATTTTTGCACACACGGTCATCTGACCCCAAACTAAGCAAAGCTTGTGATATGGCTGCCAGTAACTGATATACATACATATATAGTTTTAAATACATACTTAAATAGATATTAACAACCAGATATAGAACAAACACAAATGTTCATCACACAAATGTTTGTCCTACGTGGGAATCGAACCCACGCCCTCAGGCTCAGAAGGTAGGTTCACTACCAACTGGACCAACGGGCTATCAGCTCGGCTAATTGGACATTGTCGAGCAGGTGGTGTGAAAATATTGTTTAGTTACACTTACCTATATAGACACTGTGCTGTCCATGTCGTTACAAGTCCCGGACAGCCTTCATGTATTCAACATGCTATCGTAAAATACTGCACGAAGCCACTCAATTTATTTTCTTTTTATGTAAATTCCAGCCGGGAGCTTTATGTGCAAGCGGAAAATAATCCAATAGTGTTTTAATAGTTGTAAATTACAGAAAAATGGCTTTCGAAAATAATATTTTTTTGTTTATTGTTTTTGCTACGATACTGCGGGAAGTGGTAAGTTTATTATACAACAACTTTAAACCCAAAGTAAGTACACACATTTAAATATAAACGAATTTAACACATATCTATTATTATAGCCGTGGTTACTTATAATTTCTGCTTACCTAGTCGTAAGAAAAATAAAACAAGTTTTATAGTATTCATTGGGTTGTCCTTTTAAAAATAAACCCATAATAACCTTATTGTTTACTGTTGTTGTTTATTGTTCATGAACTAAAATTGGCCAATTAAATATAATTTTATTTGAATGTCTTTATTATTTATAATATTTGTTTGTTTAATATCTTCTAAGTTACTAGCCTTGGACTAGTTACGGCCTTGTTTTATGATTTTCGGTTTTTTACATTCGAAATCTATTTAAAACGACAAAAGACGGAGTAACTTCATATCGTTCAGTTATTTTACCGACATTATGTAATTGTCTCTTTCTGTTCGGCCGGCATCACTGGCTGTAAGAGCGAGAGGCTTGCTGCAGCTAAAGATAAAAATAATTATGAACGGTCTGTACTCAAAGCTCAAAGCCTACTCCGCATATATTGCTTGAGCTTATTTTCAACAAACTTCCGAAATTGTGGTTCTCCATTTGTATTTGTTTCAACCACTCTTGCTATATCTTTTTTTGCTATATCTCAATACTGGCACGATTTGAAGAAGAAAAAAAACACCCTCTTCTATGGAAAATTAGAGAATGAATCCCATTTATCGAGTGTTGTACATTTTTTTTAAAAGTCGGTTGTTATTAATTTTTTATGTAATTTTTTGTATACTTTATCAGAATTTACGTAATAAAAAAAAATGGTTAATGCAAAAAAAAATATTGGTAACGCACGCCCGGTTCGTACGCTAATGGTTATATGTATAATAATTGAATATTATTACTTTACTAATCGCATAAACGTTTACCTGAAGTTATTACGGACTAGTTTAATCCTGTTTTAAATATATCCTGAAATGGGATTTGGTATTTATCTGGAGCAGAGTCTATCGTAGTCAGATCGATAACCAATTCACAGTAATCCGGCGCCTCTCGGCTTGCATGGAGATAGGCGGTTTTTTATAAACCACGCAATTAATTCTCAGCTGTGTGCGGGTAAATTTAAAATGTTTTTATCTTATTTTGGTATTCATTGCAAACAGTGATATCGATTATTTTGTACCAATGCTTTCCTTCTAATATAGCAAATTTTATAAGTTCTTAGAGTATTTCTGTCATCTTTTCATTATAATCGAGGTATTAGATAAGGATAACATCACTATTTAACCAATTTGAGAAAAAGAGGTTGTAGACCGTATTTTTTGTGTCATCGTCATCAACAGCATCAGCCAGAAGACGTCCACTGCTAAATATAGGCCTCCCCCTTAGATTTTCACACTGACCGGCAGCCTGCCGCATCCACTGGATGCCTGTGACTCTCACGATGTCGTCGGTCCATCTAGTGCGGCCTACATACGCTGCGTCTTCCAGTTCGTGGTCTTACTCAAGAACATTTCTTCCCTATCAGTTATCCGTTCTTCGAGCGATGTGGCCCGCCCATTGCCACTTCAACTTGCAAATCTGAACAGCTATGTTGATTGTCGGTGGCTGAGGTTCTTCGTCGAATATCATCGTTCAGGATTTTATCGCGCAAAGTAACTCTGGGCATTTTTGTGTGTATGTTACGCGATATCTTCACTGAATGTGATTACCATTTCATTTGAAGTACTTAAATATTAAGAGTGGAAAATAAGGGAATTAATCCTATTTATTGAATTAGTCATTATGGACAGACGACCTAAAAGAGTCCGCATGGAAACGCTGGATGCAGGCCGCTTCCAACCGGCCCTTTTGAGATCGATGGTGTCCAGCAGTGTACGTCCTACGGCTGAAATGATGATGATGATGATGATTGAATTTCACCCACCACAGATGGCTTTTTTAATGTACCTACTAATTATATATTGACCTGGAGCCTTACGCCTAGCTGTTTAAAGCAACCCAGTTTAGGGGATGAAAAAATGTTGCGCGACCGCAAACCGTATCTGGGCGCGTTAAGGTTCACGTTTGCGTGATTTTCCGAACGTTAGTTTGAGCCCGCATAAAGAGTTGGGCGTAAGGCCCCGTGTCCTAGTAAAAGTTGTTCATAATGACTGGTACCTAAATCCGACTATGGAACCTTTTCAGTATATCATTGTAAGTTCTCATATAAAGATAATTGTTATATAATAGATAAGCGGAAGACGCAGCGTAGGTAGGCCTCCCACTAGATGGACCGACGACATAGTAAGAGTCGCTGGCATCCAGTGGATGCAAAAGGCAGGCTGTCGTTCAGTGTGGAGGTTAAAGGGGGAGGCCTATGTTCAGCAGTGGACGTCTTCTGGCTGATGATGATGATGATGATGATGATATAATAGATAATTTAAAAATAGTTTTTGACTAATTAAACAAATTATTTTATTTTTTTCAATATAATTTGCAAATATCATTTTTCGCAGATCGGAGATATTCCCATCTTTCGTGTTCTGGCTCCTGAGTTTGTCTGTCCCAATGATGAAGATGCTGCGATCCACAAACCTGACAACACAATAATAACGTATGTAGAAATAAGGCCCAACGTCCACTGAAGAGATGAGGTGCCGTCAAGACGTACAAAGAGCCGTGGAAAACTCTACTCTCCCCGTTGTATTAGTTCAAAATTGATCGCGCCTCCGCCGCGCCCCAATTCTAAACTCAAATAAATAAACTAATTTTTTAAACTCAGGGCAAAATGTAAAGAATGAGTTTTTCACGGCGCTTTTACGCCGCGACACTGCCTCGACTGTTTAGTCAGCGTTGAACCTAAGTAATTCTCAGGAATCTAATTTGCATTTCTGGATTTCAACTCATCACCGACGAATGCCTAATTCAGATTTAGCTCCTTAGCTTTAAAAAAGCGGCGTAAAGTTGCCAGTCAATCTGTTTTTTACCAGATACATTTTGAAGAGTGTGCGTCTGATCTGCATGATCAAATCCCTCTTGCTCATTTTTCTATCGGACGGCCAGGGCGGGCACGAAAAGAGCTGCTTCACGGTTGATAGGTATTCCAAATGCCTGCACAAAGCGCTTTGATTCCACTTTTATTGTGCGAACCGCTAGTATGTTATAGTATTGTAGTTACAATCTGGGTGTCCTCAACGCGAGTGAATCGGTTTCTTCTAGGCAAGCGTGCTCTATCGTAAACTATTATCATGTTAGCGGTCAAACGTAAGCCTATTATACATAACACATACAAAAAACAGAGTCCTTAGTGTCATATAAGCTTTGAGATTTTTTTCTACAATACCAGATACTACGTAAGTTAAAATCATTCCAAAAACCTATACTTACGAGACTAAAAGAAAGAAAACAGTTTTATTACCTCGCGCCCAACTAATAAAAGAACGCAATGTAAGTATGGATCCCCAGGGAAGAAGAGGGCGTGTGCGCTTGCCTCATCAGTCATTTATTGTGTCTATGTAGACGGTATAGGTACACCGAATATACGAACCACTTTTATTACTACATTTCTACCTATGTGAGAAATACAGTTTTATGGCTTCAGATAACTATTATCCAACTGAAAGTTATTTAGAACTATCAAAAAGTCAGAATCAAAAGTAGAGTAAACTATACTCACAATTCAGGTAATGCATTTAATCTACGTCTGTTGCCGGGAAATAGACGACATAGAATCCAAATTAATTCAATTATCGATATTTATAAAATGCATCAAATTTATACGTAAACACAGGACACTTTTGTGTATTAGTCTCAACATCTATATCTTTATATACCAATGATCCAACTGCTCTTTATAGATATTATCAAGTGAGTGAGAAATTCCTACCAAATGAATAAGCTATTGTTATCTATACTAATATTATAAAGAGGATTTTTTTTATTGTTTGTTTGTTTGCATTGAATAGGTTCCGATACTAATGAACCGATTTGAAAAATTATTTCACTGTTGTGAAGCTACACTATCCCCGGGTGACATAGGCTATAATATACACCCGTGCGAAGCTGGGGCGGACCGCTAGTTAGGTATAAACTTGACAGCAACTTAATGCACAAGCAGATAATTATACGAAGTAGTTAAAAGCCTTTCACCTATTCGTATATCTACAAGGATTTACACAACAAAGCATCGTTTTTCTGTAAAGTCCAAAGTACTTGAGCCAGTTTTCACATTATCAATTCATATGAAAAACATAAAGTACTTAAATATCGTGATTCAGTCTATAAGAGTCTATTGAATAAGTCACAAAATATTATAAATGCGTAAATATAGGTGACTGTCTTTTTGTTTGTGTGATACCTTTTCACAAGTAATTGCCTGAAGCGAGGTAAAAAAATTAGATACGCGTCACAACGACAGCGCCATGAAAAATGTTTTCCCGGAACACTTTGGATATCACAGGTAAAGTTCGGGAAGCAACTATATAGTAGAACAGGTTAAGGGAATAAAGTTAAAAATTACTGGTCAAGAGCGTGTCATACGCATATGGTAAGGGTTCCAGTTAGGTTTCACACATCACTTTTTAGGGTTCCGTAGTCCTACAAGGAATTAAGTTCTTCCGGTCCGTCTGTCAGTATGTATGTCCGTCTGTCCGTCTGTCCGTCTGTCCGTCTGTCCGTCTGTCCGTCTGTCCGTCTGTCCGTCTGTCCGTCTGTCCGTCTGTCCATCTGTCCGTCTGTCCGTCTGTCCGTCTGTACGTCTGTCCGTCTTACCGTCTGTCCATCCTAATTTTTTTAAACCTTCTAACTGCTTTTATTATTTAGATAAGTCTGTGAAGCTTTTTGCAATTACAGTTATAGCATAGATCTCAATTTTAAAAGTATAAAAAATGTAATATAGCAAGATCCCTTTTGAGTTGAGTTGAGTTTTGGAGAGAACCGGCCCTTTTGGATGGGGGAGGCCTATGTCCAGCAGTGGACGTCCTACGGCTGAAATGATGAATGTGGCAAAAAGTTGGTCCTTCCCCTGCATTTCTAAACTATTAGAAATAGAAACTTGTTACTTAGAATACTGATATTACACACCTTTATTTAAAATTATTTTGAACATTTTCCCAATATAACTTTTTGAGTTAATGGGATCAATCTGTAATAAATTTAAGACGTTAACCCTGTTGTGTCTCGACACCCTCTAGGCCAGGTATTTTATTTATCTTTAAAATTGCGATATACGTATTCCAAAGCTCTGATTGTGAAAAGTTTCATGCATTTACCCCAATAACTATAGAAGGTAGAAAGTTGCAAAAGAATAGGACAGACGGATAGAGAGACGGATGAACCGAACGAAATTATATTGGTCCCTTGTAGTATTACGGAACCCTAAAAACAGTGAAAGTGTGTGAAAGTGTTAAAACAGATGTCGCAGACCTCCAACTCGCGTGGAAAGTGCGGTGGGTTCATCTGGACAGGCCTGCTCAAAGATTTACTCTGCTTCTGTGGAAGACCGTGCGTGCTTTGGAAGCCAGGTTAAATAGGCCGCAACCAGAACCTTTTGTTTACGTTATCGACAATGCTGACGTGAGTACATACATATACATAGGAAATTATGATATTTGAAATAACATTAATATCATCATTGGCAGCTCATTCAGCCCACAGTGTACCTAAACCTAAGGCATAAGCCAAATATGTAATTAGATGTAAGGTATGTGAGTGACATAGTCAACTTTGCCAGTTACTCAACCGTCAAGCAGTAGTAAACAAACTGTGTTTCAGATAGAAGGGAAATGTTTCCGGTGAAGTTACTGCATAGATTTAAGAAAAACACCTTTTGATCACGCGTCACATTAACCAGGCGCTTTGATATATAATAATTATTCTAGCTACTCCAAGGGGTAGAGTATGTCTTCAACGTCACCGCATCGGATCCTGATTCAGACAACAGCACTACGAAAACTTTCTCCATAGACAATATCAAGGGAGACCCGACGCTGTTGATCGAGGGTCGGTCGGAGAAGCTCTCAGTGCTACTCATTGGAGGAGACACGGTGTATGTCGATATGGAATACATAGTGGAAGCGGTAGTCACCACGTGTTCGCCAACTCAAGATTATTACGTAAGTACAGGGGTACATCTCTTAACGCGGACTCGAAACAACGCTGAAACAGTGCATTGCGGAAAATCACGCGAACATGAACTTTAATCCCGGGGGGATACGGTTTGCGGTCTGTATATTTAAAATAAATCGCTTTTTTTGTCGTTTTAACTATTATTTTATGTATTTAATCTGTTTTGACAAAATTCTTACCGTGTAAAGTGTATGTGCCATTCGGAGCCAATGGGTTTGTTTTTTATAAATTTTCAAACGCAAGCCTAAAGTCAAAGTAATTTATTGATAAACATATATGTTTACAGGAACAAAGAAAAAAAACTTTGTGCAACATTCCTATGACAAATACATTTATTTATATTTGATTGCCTTTCGAGACTATAGGTATAAAACTTTTTTCAAGGTTCGACATGCATATTTTCCATTTCTTGTGTTAGTTCCATTCACCAAAGTTTCATCAATTGTTATTTTGAACGTAACTTTTTTTCATCAATTACTGGATAAAATATTCTGTGAAATAGAAAAACATTTTCAATCTAAAACCGCGAATTGTTTTTGTTACATATTCGATTGCCTACAGCTGCTGGTAACAACACGATGAAAAAATTGTAGGCACAAAATTTAAATCTGGCAATTCAATGTAACGCTACGCGTTTGATTTTTACAAGCTTTTATTTAGCTTGCCCTGAGTATGTGTGGGACAAATCTTGCACCTGAATTTTAGACCAGGGACCTTACGGCCAACTGCATACGCGGTATCAAACTAACGTTAAAACCGCACAGTTCGGAAAATTACGCGAACGTGAACCTTAACGTGCCCAGATACGGTTTGCGGACGCGCAATATTTTTTCATCACCTAAACTGGGTTCAACAGCTAGGCGTAAGGCCCCTGATCTACGAATCTAATATTTAGCAGGTAGATTCCTCATTGGGTGTAGAGGTCCACTAAGTGCCTACACAAGTAAAATTTTGCGAAATGACCAAATTAAGGGTTGAAAGATTGTATGAAAGTTTACACGTACGAAGTCGCAGGCAACAGCTAGTGTCTAATATAATTTTGACAGATCTACTATAGATGCTTCACTAAACAACATTTTCTGTTCCAGTTTGCGTGGAGTGTTCAGAGCTCATTTGCCAGTCCACTGAACGATTTAGACACGTCTGGGTCTAGACTGGAAATACCTCCTTACTCGATGCAGGCCGGAGCTAGCTACTACGTTAGCTGTGCCGTGTACAGAAATAGCGGCGACTTTCTTACTCAGGTATCGATCACTAGCAAAGCAAAACATATGAAGCAAATGAAAAGCAGTATAGAACAAAAGATTCTCGTTAGCAAATTTTCAAAATAAAAATTAAATATAAAAAGTCACTGTAGGTGAAGATTTGAAATATAAGGCATTATTTTTAAATGATTTTATGTTGATATTTTATTATTTTGGCTGAGATCGAAAAATCTCAAAACAGATGTTTTTGGTACTCCTTCCCCAAAATAGGTAAGTACTACATTTAAAATGCTTCTAAACATTTTCGCTGATGGTTTGATTCTCAAGCAAGATGACTTAGCCACACCGTCGCTTACCATCAGGCGAGTTGAAAGCCAAACCGAAGTCTATTCTACATTCTAAAAAAACACATAAATTTTATAATTATGAATAGTTACTATCGCCCAAATATAACTTTTTGCGATTTCAGAGTTGCTCCCATAAAACCTAAAAGTTGTTCATAATAATGGGTAATACGGACCCCTTTCGGTTTAGTAGGTACACCCTTTCCGCATAACCCAGTATTATTTATAGAATAATATTGATGAGGATGTTATTCTGGTGAATGGAGCCAAACTTTCCATGGAGACATTGCATTAATTACGTGGTTATTCTAGACTAGACGATCTTGTTTATTTAGGCTTATTTATGGGACAAAAATAGAACCCTCCTGAACCTAGCTACGTAGGTACCAAACTTTTGAATTAGACTAGATAATAGGCTCTAGTTACACGGGTATTAATTGCTTTTATTTAGAAATTATCTGACGACACAAAACAAAAAAGGAGCGTATTGTGTTTAACGTGTATGTATGTGCCTACTTATAATATACTTACCACTTACAGCCTAAACGCATTAACCTATTTTGATGAATGAGGCGTCGATAGACTCATGTAGGATCAGGAATGGTCACTGGTGACGTCATTATAGACAAAGATCCACATGCAAAAAAGGGCGGCAATGTCGTCTGGAGGGTGAGTTCGAATAAAGCCTAATTTAGGCCTTATGCGTTCGCACCCGCCACTGTCTATTATGTCTTCTGTGCCGCCACGACGCATTACAACATATCATTTGTTTATCTGATCTGACATCCCGACGTATCATAGTATCTTATTTCAAAAAAAAATTGTCTATGTGTCTTAGAATAACATGTGTAAAGTTTGCGCACAGTATGCAAACAGTATTAACCAAAATCTTTCAAATAAACTTTTAGTAACCGACTTTATGTGCTAGTTAGTTGTGAATAAGACATTATGAAGTCACCACCTAAGTACAAGTATTTGCGTTTAATGGTGCACAATGATGACCTAATTGGGTCATCCTCGAGCAAAGATAATATCATCATTGTCCTCGGGCTTTTATTTCAATTAATTTAATATTCGACGCCGATTATAAGTTCATTTGGCTAACGAAATTTTTGATCATGATTTTGAAATAAAATATATATTCCTTAGAATAACTACCAGAGAAGGTAGGTTTCCAAACAACGCCTTCTCAAAACCTAAGCTAGAAGTTCGCTTTGTAGCTTACGTTTCGATTGGTATTTTAAACGATTTAAGCAAGAAAATTAATGGATTACCTGTGGAATGTCACACCATAAGTCTTATGCTGCTTTTCTGATTTGTTGTGGTACGATTTCACCGCGTAAATTGTCAGTTTTTTTTTTTTTTTTTGGAGCCATACTGAACACCTTTTGAATGGCTTAAATTTTGCGAATGTACTTGGTTTCTTTGTGTAGTTATTCTAAGATATATTCATTTTATAGAAAACTTTTTACGATATGAAACCTTGGCTTCCAAAAATTATGAGAATAAAGAAACAATGTTTGCATTAGAATTGATTGCATTTTAAAACCCATAGATAAAATGTAAATGCCTTGTCCATTCTATCAAACTTGCCTTCTAAATAAGGTCTCTAGCAAACTTAATTAATTAAAAGTTTGTTAACGAACTGTTCGCTTCGTGACGGCCATTGGTATTCGTGCATTTGTAGACCATGATTTCTGGCCAGCTGGACTCACTTATCTGTTTAAAAAGACCAAACTAGAGTTAAAGTTTGCTTTAAACTTTCAATTAATCACGTTACCGTGGTTTCGTGACTAGATTTCGATTTTTATTTTAATGCTACAATACCACACTGTAGGCAGTGATCTAATTGATTAATTTTGCCTCATTTGACAAGTAACCAAATTCTTCGGTTTGTGGTTGGACTCATTGCTCATTGACTAAATGCCAAATCAAACGCTCCCCTAATGTATCTAAAGTATACGGCACGTTGGAACCTATTCCAACCTATGTTCACCTCCTGTGAATGTGCGTCCTATGTTCGCCTCCATACGTAATGAGCGATGACCAAAACACAGTTTCCTTTCAGACCGAACTGCCGCTACAAGTTTTGTATAGAGGGCTGGTAGTGAGCCTTAATTTGGACGTTTTGGTTGTGACCGCGAACAATGGTTTCAACATCAAATCGTTGGTTGAAAACCATGATCATTATGGAGAAGAGCTAGAGGTAACGTATCTATATTACATAAATACCTATATCATATTCACTTTGCGCTGACAAGCTTCACCTCTGATTTCTTAGCGTTAAATATTAACCGGTAGTTTGTCCGACTGTTGTGTTTAACCGAATCCTAAACTTTTGTGAATCATGACAAAACTCCTTGATGTTAAAACAATATTGTTTAGTTACCTAATTGCACCCTGAAGTTTTAACCGCGTGCTCATTCCCTTATAAGAACCACACATTTTTTCAGCATAAAAAGTATCTTGTAATTTGATCGGTTCTCGAACTATCTCTATGCAAAAAAAACTGCGATCCGATGCTCTAATGCTACGCGAATAAGGAACAAACAAACCAATAGACTAGCAACAAACACTTTCGCATTTATAACAATTGATTGCCTAGAACTAATTCAAAACTGTAGATTTTTCAATTCAGTTCGGATGGAGCTGCAATAACGAAAATGAACCCTGTGAACACTTTGAAAGTGTTGACAGTGAAATGATGACATTTTCCCGCGGGCTTCATCGAATAGGACAGTAAGTTTCAATTGATTTATATTCTTTTGGCATTGGGATAGGTTTTTATCCAAGAATTACTAGATTTATAACCGTGATAAATAAAGAAATTTTCTCTACAGGTATGAAATCAATCTGATAGTTACTGTACTAGATCAACAAGCTTCAAGTAACGCTACCATTATAGTCATAGCGCCTACTCTACCTGTGATTCAGGTGCTCAAACTATTGATGTAATTTACTTTCACAACTTTTTGTGGTACCTCATCACACATACATCACACATCATCAGCCAGTGAACATCCACTGCTGAACAAAGGCCTTTTAGAGAGGGATGTTGACTGTTACCAAAATCCTCCCTCCCGCTTGGCTGGCGGCTAGGAGACGCAGTCCGTTTACCGTGTACTAATAGGTCGCTGCTGCTCATCCTCCGGTGATTCTGGTTGACTTTAATACTACAAATTTAATACATAATATATTAAGCCTTATGGTCATCTATAGTAACAAGCGTTGCTTAAAGTGGTAAAACCTCGCCTTAATATTTCGCTCTATGTTCCACATCTAAGCTGGTTCGTAGCTAACACGTTTTTCTAGGTGTTCTATCGTCTTGAAATATTGACTTCAATGCTATGACAGATATTTCAAGGTTTTTTTACACAAATTAATTTAATGATTCTGATACTACAATACCTACTGCTGCTACACATTAAAGAATAAAAAAGGTGTGATAATTTACAGGGTATTCTAAGAAAATTGCTCATTATAAGGTAGATATTTCTTTCACAAACACGTTTTCTTGACACCTTACCGTCTACTATATCTAAGCTGTTACTAGACAACTAAAACGCCGCTTTGACTTTTGAGAATTTATGACCTGGCAAAAATAATATCGTCTGACTGATAAGCCACTTAGTTGCGCCGATAAGCTACGAAACAATGGGCTTTTCCACTATCACGACAACAATGCAATACCAGATTAACCTTTATTTCTGCTAATTTTAGTAAAGTAACTAATTACACATAATTAGAATGAGCAAAACATTGATATTAAAAGCCAAAATTATTACTAATCGCTGATAAGCTACATCCAAGTATTTGAAAAAAAAAAAAAACCTCTTTTGCGTTACCCTTGGGGTTGGCCATTAGTTTTTTTACGGAATTGATGGCGATTCCTCCGCATGTTCTTATTTTTATAAAATACTAGCTAAAACCCACTACTTCGTACGCGTAGAGCTCGGCCTTCGGCCTCGCTACTACAACCCGTTATAGCCTATGTGTTATTCTAATGTATAAGCTATATTATTGTAAACTTTCTTTAAAATCCATTCGGTAGTTTTAGCGTGAAAGAGGAACAAACATCCATACATACACACTTTCGCGTTTATAATATTATAGTAGGACTTGTTTTGTATTTGGAAAATGTCATATACAGGGCTACTAGTAGTATCAATTAGCATCCTATTAAAGGTAGCCTAACTACATAAAAACAAGCATCTTTTGATCGACTACTTTCCGAAATTCGACAAAAAAAATCTGCCGTTCCAATTCTATAAAAAAAAAAACATTTGCTCCCGATAAAATATATGAAACAGCTGATTTTTTCCCAGCGAATTTAGATAAGTCGTAGACCAAAAGTTGTTTGTTTTGACGTATTGACTGATTATCAGTAGCCAAATATAAAAAGTAGCAATATGCTACAGGTGTTTGATTTGTTATAAATAACAGGTTTAGTGAAAAATATAATTAAATGTCATACAACTAGTGAAGAAATAATTTAAATCAGCTAATTAAGTTCTGAGATATAGGGATTTAAAGTTTTTGTTCGGATTAGGAAGGGATACTCTGTCTCTTGCCCACAAATTGAGTGTCAACATAGAGTTTGTATGGCGTACTCACAAGTGACGTCATCAGTAAATACAGACCCTATTAAGTACCTAGATTTTTAGCAACACATTAAAATGCTTATATCTTCCTCAATTTTAAACACATTTTGTTTTCGGTTATCTTTTAAGTTAGCTTTATAAAAGACAATAAAAAGTAATCAGCTCGGTAGCCTGTAACAAAATTCTCGTAACTAAGTTACAAACTACGCCAGTGCCGATTCGCCAACTATGTTGAAAACAACGTTCAATTTCAAATAAGTATAACGTATCGAGCTATTATCATTTCAGTTCATTTTAAACGAAGCAATTTGGTCAAACAAAACAGTTTCATAAAACTGTACCTACAGTAACTTTATTCAAAATATTCGAAACATATTCGGAACAATTAAATACTCCCGATATATTATCTCAACTTCTGACATAAAAGTAGGTAAATACACCCTGTTTATAGTCTTTACAGGTCGGCAACGTATCCTTGATGGCTTTGGTGCTACATATATTAATACGAGACGGTCATCACTTACCATCAGGTGACCCGAAAGCTTGGTTGCCACATAGGGCATAAAAAAAACTAAATATCATTATGCAGATAGAGCCTCAACATCGCCTCGTGAATGAACACAGCATAGTAACTTTGGTAGCCAACGTGAGCAATGTGGTCCCTTCGTGCACGCTCACTTGGTACTTCGCAAATGAAGAGTATCTGTCTTCCTTGCATAATATGGACGTGTGTGAAGACTGCCAGGTTGGTAAAAAAACTTGTGAGGACCTACCACAACCTCTATAGCATTTTTAATCTTAGCTGTCTTTTATTTTGCTCTCTATGGTACAGAGGAAATCAAAAGGAAGTTCATTGCAAGTTTGGAATAAAGTCATTGGAAATTAATACTTATTTTACACGGTTTAATTATGGTATAAATTTTTATCGGGACTTACCGCGCATTATTTTATTTTGGTAAAAATAAGTAACCTTTCACTCGGTTTACTTATGTTTACCAAAATGTGTGTTTGCGTGAAAGAAAAGCTAAGAATCCGAATTTCACCTATTTCTATTATAGGTAATCATATTTACAAACTAAACTTTTTTTATCATGCAGGGTGCGTCTCGTAAGTACATGACATGACCCTCTTTTATATTAATAAGTTAAAATAAATTTTATTATGTTTTTATGATTCTCACTAGGCTAAGTATTAAGTAGTAGTAGTTTAGTATATTATGTACTAACCAATATGACGTTTGTTGTGAAATAAAAAATCAAATTTTAAACTTTGCATATGTCTGTATGTCCAATGACAATACAATAATATGTACTATTATGAGCTGGGCCTCGATTCTACTAAACAAATTCCGTCTTACCACAAAAGATTTAAGCACGCTTTAGACAAGTGTTTAGCATATTTTTCACAGTGAAACAACTGCTAAACACATGTCTAAAGCGTTCTTAAATCTTTTGTGGTAAGACGGATTGTTTATAAATTGTAATTGTTTCAATTTTAATTTTTAAATAATTGCCTTAAAATTGTGTTTTTTAAATTTTAACGAGTTCCCACTTTAATGATTTGCCTCTTTTGATTTACAGCATGGAGAGGTATTTTCTGGTTCTTTAACTATCACCTCCTTAGAAGAGAACTTCCTCAATGAACTCGCAGACTTCACAAATGACACCGAGTCTAGACAGGTGGTAGCACAAATGAACGCCTTAGCTGGGAAGGCCCGTTTCGTGGCCAGATGCGGATGCTCTCTTACTTTCAACTGTGACACGCAGGGAATCGCCCACGCAGATGTGAATTTGAAACTAAATGGGAGCCCAAAAGTTGCTGAAATCAAGGTGAGGAAAATGCACATTATTTTGCGTATATGATGCCTAAAATCTGTTTTTTTTTAATCCGCCCACTGATTTTTAACTTCAAAAATGTCGAAAATATGGTAAAGTGGTAGCTCGGGCCGGGGAGTAGCATATTTATTATCTATCTTAGCAGAGTTATAAATATAATAAATAAATAAATATTCGGGACATTTTTTCACACACGGTCATCTGACCCCAAACTAAGCAAGGCTTCTGATATGGCTGCCAGAGACTGATATACATACATATATAGTTTTTAAAATACATACTTAATTAGATATTAACAACCAGATATAAAACAAACACAAATGTTCATCACATAAATGTATGTCCTAGGTGGGAATCGAACCCACGCCCCCAAGCTCAGAAGGCAGGTTCACTACCAACTGGACTAGCGGGCTATCAACAGTTTAAACCATGTACCTACTTAGAATTGTGCAAACCCAATGAAGCGTTTAAAAAAAACTAATGACTACGACATCGTAGTTGTGATGCCCTGGCTTACCATCAGACAGCCCGTCTGCTTGTTTGCGACCTATGGCAAATGAGCTTGTATATTGTTTTTTTTTTTCAGTTTTCTCCAGAAACAGGAACAGCGATGGAAACTGTATTCCGGCTCAGCACCCTCGCCGCATCAGATCCTGACAAGCCGCTACGCTACTCGTTTTACTGCAGCCTCGGCACCAACGATACACTGATGCTTGCCTCTAACTTGGAGCACTTGGCTACTGAAACATTTCTCCCATTCATTGGTAATATTTAAATCTAGCTGCGCCCTGCTGTTTCAGCCGCGTGGATTACAAACATATAAACACATCGCATTTCATATATAATAAATTAAGATAATGATTAGAGATATTATTTTTATATTATTTTTTATTTTCTGTGACGTGTACCTTTTATTTGTTACCAATAAAGTACTATGACTATGACTATGACTATCATTATTTCCTCTAAATATTTTGTATTGCATTTTCGGTTTTGTATGGGCCGCAGTTTTTATTGTTGTTCTCATATAAACTCATATAATTTTAGTCTCTATTTTAGTTGAAATGTTGTGGTATACTTAACTAATTAACTACTGTGGGTCTTTTCGTTCAAGGGTAATTTAAGGTATCAAGGGTAATGCACATTTTTGTTTCTTTAAAAATAAAAGATACCCGCGCCCCATAGGTGCTTGACCTTTTCTTTTAATCACCGGCTGGTTGTAAGATTTGTTCCTGTCACTATACCACAGTACATACAAAGTATATACAAAAACTTACTAACCGTATTTTAACGTTGATCTTCTTCTTTCGAGTCGATGTTCCGCAAGATACAATTCTATTTTCAAATCAAGTTTCTAGACCAAAACTTTGCCACCCCAATAGCATGCATTTAACGCAAAAAAAAATTATACGTAAAGCTGTCAAAAACCGTCATGACTAAAGTAAATAAGGCCCGATTACGAATATAGGTATATATCACGTATATATGGCACCACAGATGTATATCTGTGTATGGCACAGAAAATACGTTTTTTTTTTTCTTCTTTTCTGTGGTAATTGGGGTCTATTTTGAAGGTTTAGTTGACAGTTTTAAACTTACAAAAAATGTTTGCTGTCTTTTTAGTTCAACCTATGAAATAAAGACAGCAACTGTTGTATTTAGTTTCATAGGACTGTTAAAAAATTTACCTTCAAAATCGATCCCAATATCTATAGTTTTTTTGTTTGTTTTTTTAACTTTCCCGATTTGTCATATCGATGTAACCGCCAAGGACGTTATAAGTAGTATAAAACGTCCTTGGTAGGCGCACATGCACGCTAAAATAAATTGACTCGTGCAAATCATTGCATTCTAGACTTGTACCGAAAATCGCCTTCGTGAATCATTTGAAAAGATAACTTCATAGGATAAGTATTTGTAGGTATATGTTTAGGTACAATTTTAAATGCCTCGTTTTGTAGATGCAACTGGAACAAAGGTATGGGTGGAAGTTTGCGACTCTCACAGTGCGTGTTCTTTGAGTGAAGTGAAGACAGTCCCGCTACTGGAAGGCGAGGGCCGGACCGTGACAATGTTGGTGGACAGCATGCGAGGGCATGTGGGTAGATGTGAAATGATGCCGCTGAGGCGACTTTTGCAGTCAGCTATCTCTACTTACATAGTGAGTTTGGTTTAGTAGCTAGGTTTTTTGTAGTTGTCAATTTGCAGCTTGAGTTGTCAAAACCACAGTAATCACACTAACGGAGTAACGAAGGTAGTGTAAGCTCTGGATTACCACATAGGCTAGTTTTTATCCCAGAAAAAAAAACATGTTTCCTGCTGGCTAGCGGCTAGCGGGCCTGCTGGGTGCAACCGCGAGGTGCTACTAGTATATGTGTATACGTCAAACCATGCCCCCGTTGACATCCTGGCAGCAGCCCTAAATTCTGGCCCCATAACCAAGTTGAATAGCAATGCTCACCTTTGAGCAAAGTAGTGGTCAGCATTTTGGTCACGTGTTGAATCGATGATCAGACGTGATAAATTCAAATAATTACTGGAACAATTCCCACTGGTAGATGTATTTTTTTTTTGTAATTAGGATTTTAAATATTTTTTTTCTATACCTAGCTACTAAATATATAAAATATTTTTTACAAGCTTTTTTATAACTTGCCCTGTTAGTTGTATGTATATGGGGGACAAATTTTGCAACTGAATTTTAGGCCAGTTATCCTCAACCGATTGAGCTGAAATTTTGCATACTTATACAAGTTTGGTGACAATGTTATGGTACCATCGAGCTGGTCTGATGATGGAGACGGAAGATGGCCATAGGATAGGAACTCCTAAACGAAACGCCGTAACCCCATCGAGTTTGGGTTCGTTTGATTTGTCTTCCTGAGCACTTTAGTCCTAGATATAGACCAGGGTCCTGATGATAGAGCTGAAGGGTTGTCATAGGAACCACTAGACGAAACTACGTAACCTCATCGATATGGCGGACGCGCAAATGCTTGTTAAAAACTTTTTTAATATATTTTTTCAGAACTCTAACCAGGATGAAGTTCTGTCAGTGTTTACAGAGGCTTTGTTAGAGACGCTAACTACAACTGAAGGTCACTGTATCAGGAATAATCGACACTATCCCAAACTTGTAGATTGGTTGATTCAAGCCGGAGTCGACACGAATAGTTTGATTGGTTAAGTTATATTGTTATTATACTAGGTCATGGGTAGTATTTACTTAGGTATAGCTTCTTATATCTTTTATCACAATAATTTGATGATATTCATATAGTTAACGCGGCGGAAGGAACTAACTACCAAGACATGGGTTTCCAACGCCCACTTTTATGGCGGTTGGAACCTGTATCGCCATGTGTGAAGGTACATAATGTACCTACCTACTCAATCAAAAGTATGGCTATCAATCGATTCAATTATCTTTGAAAAATGTCTTATTTCAGACCAAATATAACAAATATCATCTAAATTTTAATGTTACTTTTAGAAAAACAGCGCCATCTCTTGGTATTAGTTGACCAGCGGCATGTTTTAAGTAGCTGTGTGGTGTAATGTATATTAGTGCTAGTCAGACACCAATAAAAAATAAGAAATTGTAACCTAAAAATTACAATTTTAGTTTATGGGTCACTTTTGTTATCTTGTAACTAATAAGAAATTTAAATTCTAACAAGTACTTACGGAAGTCATTGTAATAGCTTAGGCATTTATTTATTACTATTTTGTTTTGGTTCGCGCATCTCTTATCTATCTCATAGCCGTCAACGTTATTCTACGAATCCAATGCAATGCCTACATACTACCTACCACTGGTAATTAATGTTTAATTTAAGTAAAACAAATTCCTAATGAATGGGATGGTATAAATTAATTTATAAATGCACAGAAAGTTGTAGGTCTATGAACCAAATGCTACAAAATGCCTGTATTGTAAATTTTTAATCGGAATATGTGTAATTGCTACGCGGCGTAGCATTGTCGTAGCAGTCCTACTACAATAATTGATATATGTAATTATAATTATTATGGTTATTGAATTATTTTATGAGGAAATACATTTCGCGATGTTAATAGAGATAAACATTGGATAGATGACGTCACCCTAAAAAACAAGTGGCGGCAAAAAAATCAGTTGTGCCCCGTCGGCCGTCATGTGACGATATCTTTGAATAGGTCTTTCAAGATGAAAAGGATGTTTAGTACCCACATTATCCCGTCCCGTCCCCCGTCGATTCTGTTACGTAAATTCTTTCCATCCAATGGTTGCCTGGAAGAGATCGCTTTTAGCGATAAGGCCGCCACTTGTGGCACTAGCTCGTAAGCGTTTTCTATCGTGTTGTAATTTTTATTTCTGGTGTACACAATAAAGAGTTTCTATCTATCTATCTATCTATCTATTATATCATTATGTTTGGGTGTACCTACCGTATGCGAAATATCTGGCAAAAATAATATAGTTTCAACTAATAAAAAAAAGAAACTTCTATTCTATAATTCGATAGCCCGTTGGTCCAGTTGGTAGTGAACCTACCTTCTGAGCTTGGGGGCGTGGGTTCGATTCCCACCTAGGACAAACATTTATGTGATGAACATTTGTGTTTGTTCTATATCTGGTTGTTAATATCTATTTAAGTATGTATTTAAAACTATATATGTATGTATATCAGTCTCTGGCAGCGATATCACAAGCTTTGCTTAGTTTGGGGTCAGATGACCGTGTGTGAAAAAAATGTCCCGACTATTTATTTATTATTTATAATAAGTCACCTCTAAAGCCTTCGAAATTTGACTTGCTATTATTGTTCCGACACGCAGTACTGAGTAGAATAAGCGAGATAATCCTTGCTCGACTACCTGGAACCCTAATTACTATTACTTAAGATAATGGAGTCCATCCCCACCGCTAGTTCGAGGCACTTGCGCGTACGCAGGTAAGGGATGGTATATAGCCGACCAGCCCTTTTTTATTTATATAGTATTACTACTGTCTTAAGCTTGTCAGTTACGAAGTGTCCGGTGAAAGTAGTGTCTTTAAAAATTTTTAGTGATATTTTGGATAACGATGCAGAAAAAGGTGTGTTTTTGTTGAAATAATTTTTCTATTTAACCGTTTTTATATAAAGTACCAAGTTAGTGTAAAAGCTTTTTTGTGTAGTTTTGTTTGTTGTTACAACACTTTAAAATATAAAAACTACATTCATTTTATTTTTTGTTTTTAACTATATGTAATATGAGTTTTTTATTATAAAATATATTGTATCACTAGGATAATTCTAAGCCGTCCATGGCTAAGAATGAAAGAAAACGTGGACGTCCTACCGGGAAGAACAGAGTCCCCCTTTCACTAGTAAGTTTCCAATACCACTTTACTTTACCTACTTTTACACTTACCGGATTGTTTTTGCCAAGCTCTGCGAATTTTTCACATATTTATAGACCTGGCAATACTCCAAATGTAGGTACCTACATCAAAGGGTATATACAAAGTCCTTGACCTACACACATTTTAAGTATTAGGTACATTTAGTTATTATTTCGTTATCTTACTAGTTTCTCATATTCAAATGCCGAACATGTTTTATTCCAAATTCAAACATGAAATTATCAAACAAAAAAGATACAATTTTCGTTTGTTTGTCTGTGCTATGTAGAACAAGCTTATAAAAGTTATGTTATATATAATTACTTACATTATGTTTTTTTTTACAATATTTTAGACTCGCACTCGCAATGCCCATTATTTTGTTAGTTTCTTATTTTGTATCGTTTGTTTATTGGTTTGTTTGTGGTTTTTGTTGTTTTTTGTTTGTTTATTGTTAGTTTCTCATATTAAAAGGCAGTTAATTAAAACAAAGTTTAAAAAAAAATGTTTTATTCATTTTCGTTTGTTTTATTTAAAACTATCAAATAAAAGATAAAATTTTCGTTTTTGTTTGATAATTAGACGCTTCATTTTAACTATTTTCAACTTAATTATATTGTGGTAATATTATAAATGTTATGTTTACTTACTGTATATTTTTTTTCAATATTTTAGGAAGAGCGTCGCTCTCGCAATGCTCAATATGAAAGAGAAAGAAGAACAGAGACTGCAGAAGCGATGGTTCAGCTCGCTGAAGCAGCATGTTGCGATCCTCAGGTAATGTACGACCATCACACGAATATATTAAGTACAAATGTTTATGTGTACAGCTTGGCAAACAAGTAAAAGTAAGCAAGAGTAGAAATTAATGGGGGCGCCACTATCGAAAATTGTTCTAAATACTAGCAACCCAGCAGTGCAAGTACCGTTCTTTACCGATCGTCAAATTCGCTAAAATGCCATAGAATCGATCACAGCGAGTACTGAAAAAATTGCATATTATCGAATTTGACGACCTCAACTGTCAATTTGACGATCGATAAAAGAACGGTACTTGCACTGCTGTATTGTAACAACTGGAAATTTGGTATGGAGGAAGTTAATACCCTGAATTATCACATAATTATGCTACTTTTTATCCCAAAAAAACATGGTTCCTGTGGGATTGCGGGTAAAACCGCAGTGCAATCCTAGTCCACCACATTTCTTCCGCTTCTTTGTTGGTTCTGATCAAATTATACTGTTTGTTACAGATCACAAACCCAGAATTGCTTGCCACAGTAATCAACCGGTTACATCAAAGAGATAATTCTAAAAGTATAGACGATTTAAAGCAAATCAATGAAGATTTGGAATTGCAAAGTAATAACTACTTACCTACTAATATATTATGATAATTTATTAACATTACCCGTAACATTTTTTTGTGTGCTAAATAGTTTTTATTTATTTTTTCAGTTGCGGATCTACTATGTCGATTGGAAAGCGATTCTAATTTTGAAGAAAAGCATTTAAACGTAAAATCTGAAGAACAAACTACGTCAAACTCCGACGGACGCTCTACGTCATATTCTGACGGGCGAAATACGTCAAACTCCGACGGTCGCTCTACGTCATATTCTGACGGACGAAATACGTCAAACTCCGACGGTCGCTCTACGTCATATTCTGACGGACGAAATACGTCAAACTCCGACGGACGCTCTACGTCATATTCTGACGGACGAAATACGTCACACTCCGACGAAAAAACAACGTTACACGCCGATTTTAATTCTGATTCAAGGAGCAACAAGACTCTGAGACCTACTAAATACGTAAGTAGACTGACCTTTACTTCAGGGGTGCAAGTACCGTTCTTTATCGGACGTCAAATTCGCTAAAATGCCATAGAATCGATCACAGCGAGTACTGAAAAAATGGCATATTATCGAATTTGACGACCTCAACTGTCAAATTGACGATCGATAAAAGAACGGTACTTGCACTGCATACTTGTTATCGCACTTTTTTTATCCGACTTGACAATCGGTTAAAAAGGAACCTATTCGGTTGTATGTACCTATGTAGGTTTTATGTCTGCGTTATTTGCTTTGACACATTATTTTACCGTTGAATTAACTATAGAACATTTAACTGGCTTTTTGTACTTGCCACTTTGATTTCGTTTTTTAATTAATTAAGTAGGTACATTTTAACTTTGGTGACATAATAATTGATTTATCGTTTTTTGGCCTTATTATTGGTTAATTACCTACTGTCGCGCTGTAGATGGCGTTTTATCTGAAATAATTTAATCTATATTTAATTTTTATTTTAAAATTAGTTTTTAATTAATTTTCTGTAGCCTGACAGTTTTTATGTATGAGGTGTAGTTAGATTAGTCATTAGCTCCGGGTTTGTTTTTCTTTTAATAATATAACTTGTTGTTGTTTCATTTCAGCGAAAAACCTCAAAAAGGAGCACAGTGCACGACAACGCCAGGCTATCTAGTAGCAGCAGACACCCTGCCTCTTCAACCGACTCACAAGATTCTGATTGGTCAAACCACCATTTGGGAAAGACTTTACCGACGTTACCTCTACAGTTCCAACCGACAACTATTAATGAATTCAACCTTGATACGTCTTTAAAAGATACAGTTTCAGTGTCCTCAGAGTGTAAAAACGCCATCTCAAATCATAGTCAGTTAATTTTTAAAGACGACTTTTATTCTGAAAGCTTCGCTTTTTCAGTAAATTCAAGCCAGCAAGATATGAAAGTAGAGATCCAACTGCTTCCTGAGCTCAGTCAAATCAAAACCGAAAGCATTGAAGAGCAAAGCAAAATCAGCTTTATGGACCCTTTCAGTAAGTTCACCTACCTATAGGTACTAATAAAAATACTAACGGGTGGGAAAACTTGTTTCTTGAGTAGGTAGGTATATATGTAAAATTTTATATTGTTTTTCCACAGCGGACGGAGAGAAGGCAATGCTGGAAAAACTGGGGTGGAAAGATTTTATCAATTTTCAAGGCTCTTACAGTGAAGTAAGCTTAATACATAACGAAAATTTTTAATACTTCTTTTCTCATAATTGTCGTTCCACTACTTGTGCATTTGCCTGTGTCAGTTATCGTAATATTAATTATTTTTATAAAAATCATCAAACAATTCATAGTCACATTCAGAATCAATCAAAGTAAGACACGGTTAAGTCTAAGTCATGCCCTAGTAATGTGATAGGCTTTAATAGAGGCTGATATGGAGTTTTGGAAACAACACGAATAAACTTATCATCTTGTTATATCACTTACCCACACTCAAGCACGTTCACGAACACTAACCTAATCTATATAATACTAGCAACGCACCCCAGCTTCACACTGGTGTAAATCTTATTTTTTTACACGTTGGGTTACATTATTGGAGTATTAGTAAGTTTCCCTATAAAAAAAATAAAAAAAAATATAGCCATTGTCAACCGGGGATAGTGTAGCTTCCAAACAGTGATTTTTTTTTTCAAATCGGGTCAGTAGTTTTGGAGCCTATTCAATGCAAACAAACTATCAAATCTTTCTTCTTTATAATATTAGTCTATATAATACTTATATAAAAACGAATCCCTATTTACCTATAGATTGGTCACGCCTTAACTTGAAAACAGTTTTACCGATTTTTTTTAAAGTTTTCTAATACTTTGTAGAAAGAAAAATGTAGATTTGAAAATTTCAGAAAACTTAACTACGATTTTAACTTCTTGCGTTTGACAATTCTAAGACAGGACAACGTCTGTCGGGTCAGCTAGTAAATAGGTAATAATAATCCACAATTATTAAACACAAAGAAAAGAGAAGTAATTTTTCTCTTCTGTGATTAAACATCGACACACAAGTTTAGGAAACTAATACAATGAAGCGATGCGTTACCTATACTTATTGTTTACACGCTCATCATCTTAGAATAACTACGCAAAGAAGGTAGGTTTCCAAACAACGCCTTCTCAAAACGTAAGCTACAAATTCGCTTTGTAGCTTACGTTTCAATTGGTATTTTAAACGATTTAAGCAAGAAAATTAATGGATTACCTGTGGAATGTCACACCATAACTCTTATGCTGCTTTTCTGATTTGTTGTGGTACGATTTCACCGCGCAAATTGTCATAGTAAAATTTTTATATTTTTTTTGGAGCCATATATGACACCATTTGAATGGCTTAAATTTTGCGAATGTACTAGATTTCTTTGTGTAGTTATTCTAAGCTCATCATTTATTATTATTATTTTGAGAATTAAAATGTAACTTGTCATCTTTTCAGAATCCAGCTAACTTAAGATGGCCTGTCGACTACTCTGGATATTGGTGAACACTAGAATGAAACACACTACTTCTCGTCTATAAAACACTAGCTGCGCCCCGCGGTTTCACCAGCATGTATTACTCATAACATCAGCTAGCTGCCAGTGAAAGTCCCGTCAAAATCGGTCCAGCCGTTTTAGAGTGCATGGAACATACACACACATCGATTTTTATGTATAAGATTTGTGATAATGAATTATTTTGAAACCAAATTTAGATATTTAAATAGCTATTTTATTATTGATTAGTGTAAAAAACTTGTGAAATTTAGTAATTACCTAAGTATAAAATAATTTTAGGCTAATATTGACATGAAATGTTTGAAATAAAATTAACATAACCAATGTAAAAAGGATTTTCTATTTTTTTTCTACCAATTATAGGTCCTACCTGCTTACATAGCTAGAGGTAGTTGGGTTATCAGTTTGTAAGCCAGTCATAAGTTGGTATAAGTAGTAGGAATCACTTACCCTAGTACATAATTACATTAATAATTATAAAAGCTATAAAATATCGATAACGCTGTTCAGGATAACTCGTAGTGTCCAAACAATGGCAATGAGCAAAACAAGCGAAACGAGCGGAATGAACGCAAACAAAGAAAATGCTTCGAAATCTCTATCCAGGGCAACCCGCTAACAATCGACAGCAAAAATTACATCAACCTAGTAAAATTATCGGGTGTAGCAGAAATGGCTTATTTTAATTCGTTGTAGGCAGCGATTCGCTGGTTGTAGGTCATTAAATACATAGGTACCTAAATACAGGTTTACGCGGAAAGACTGTACTAAGCGAAAAAGAATCCATAGCGCTACCCATCAAAATCATGATGAAAAAACGTATACTTAGCCTCAACCCTGAAATCGCGGAAAAAAATTCAGCTGTTTCATTCATTCGTCGAGTTTGAATGACAGTTTTTTTTTTTCTATAGCACAGTAGATTTTTTTCTTCACTATTTCATAGTTGCTCCCATAGTAAAAGTTGCATTGGCGGATACAGGGGTGGGAGATACCAAAACACCTAGCAATCAACAACATTCAACTCAACTTTTCGATTTGATTCAGGTGCACTTTTATAGTAGGTACTAACAGACGTATGGATATGGTCGACGGACCGCCGTCCAACCAACGGGAGGGTAAGAGAAAATTTTATCTTTCCCTCTCGTTGGTTGGACGGCGGTTCGTCAACCAAGTCCATCTCGTCTGTTAGCTACTTTACACAGCATAGGTACCTACTCGTACTACCTACTCATAGTTACCTATATTTTATCAGGAAAAATAAATAATTTTTTAATCACAGGTGAATTTTTAATTCTCAGTTAATATTTAGATATACCTATACTTAACAAACTACAGGCATGTACTCAGGGTCACTAGCAAGCCGTGCACCCAGTAACCACATCCACTTGGGATCTTGAAGTGAACATAAATTCATAAACATCATGCAAATTTTTACACCCTTGGATTGAATTCTTAAAAACGTTGAACACGTTATACCTATGAAGCAATAGGCTAAAAATATTTTAAAAATTCACATTTTTCTAAACAAAATTTCAACAATTTTACCACTAGGGACAAATTTGCAAAAAAATATTGAAGCATGTCCATTTATAAAGCTAAATAGGTATCTATCATAAATAAAATAGTTAAATCAAAAAGTTAAGCTGAAAAGCTGAAAGAGGCCCGAGACGAGGCGCCCTATTAGGCCTAATCCTATTCGGTCTCTGTTCTATATAGATCTAGACATATTACCACAGCTAACCTGACTTTAAGAGACGGTGTGGTCGAAGATGGTAAATACGCCCAGCCAGGAATAGAAACTATCTCTCAAGTAATGAAGTGTATTTGCACACCCGTGGGCCTAGTGTTAGTTTTTCTAGTTGCGTTAACGTACACGACCGCGTTAGCGTAAACCACGATTTGTATGAAAAAAGAACAACGCCATCTGGCGCCATGTAGATGAAGCTGCTCTGCTCTTATTTCATACAAATCGTGGTTTACGCTAACGCGGTCGTGTACGTTAACGCAACTAGAAAAACTCACACTAGGCCCCCCGACCCCAAACTAAGCACAGCTTGTCTTGGCTGCCAGAGATATATACATAATTACATACTTAAATAGATACCCACAAATGTTCATCACATGAATGTTTGTCCTAGGTGGGAATCGAACCACCCCCAAGCGCCGAAGGCAACTAGTTCACTACCATTTGGACCAACGGGCTATCATTGTTAGTTAGGCCAAGTAGCCTACTTAGTGCAAGGGATCGAAATTAAATAAAACCATTGAAAAAAGTCCAAATTAACAGAGTATTTTATATTATCCTTTAAAACTATATTAGCCTTCCAGAACAAAGAACAATTCTTACAATTAAAACGCAAATATACCTGGTCAGGTAAAATAATATTGCACAATATAAAAACAAATAATGTTACGTATATTAAGAACTCATACATTTCATCGGACTTAGTTCATTCATCGGAATGTTTGTTACAAAATAAATCTATAAATCAGTTAATTTCATTGATCCAGGTGCTGCGCTTTACATTTTTTATTTGCAATGTGATTGAATACAATTATTATTGTGCTCACTCGAATATCTAACGTATTGACATGAGAATAATATTGATATTCCTACGTAAGTATGAATTTAGTACTGTAGGCAAGAGTGTGATAACACGATCATGCTTACCCGCTCTTATGAATATGTACCTTATTCTCAAGTCAAGTGGGTGGACCTAATTGATTGGACTTTGGAGCAAACCTTAAAATATAACTCTTAGCTGATTTACCAACAAAAGATGTCCCGAAAATTTAAATTTTAGTGCAGTCTAAGTTTAAAAAAAATTACAAGTGGATCGATACTATTATCAATGTAAATATATTTTATATATAGGTTACAATTAAAAAGTATAATTTAAGAGCTTCACAAGATCATTACAAAAAGAAAACAATATATTCTGGGTATAATTAAAAATAAAAGAAAATCAGGAGATTCTTTACAACAAAATATTAGTCATACATACAAAATTGTACGTACATAATTATTACATACATCAATTTCTAATTGAGTCTGTTCGAGAAGACTAACACATAAAACCTATTTCATAAAATCAAATACTCTTGCAGAAGTACAGAGTCCATTGAAAAATGTATCCCTACAAGAATATTGGACTCCAAAATGTACTTACTTTGACTTTACTATTAGCATAACATCAATTTAAAATAATCATTAAAAATATACTCATAGGTAAAAATTAATAAGATGAATCATAAATCAGCTATCAGTTGATACAAAAATTCCACATACATCTAATATTAACAAAATTATGTTATTTATTTCATTATCATATCACTTAAGTCTATTTATATACAAAAATAGTCAAGTGTACAGATGGCATTACGAAATAATTCCTATAAAAAAATTACTGTCATTACAAAATCTTGTGTAGAGTGCCACCTAGCGGAGGAACTTGAAACTCCATTGATTAAAATAAATGTAGCCAAAGTGGTTACCTTGATTAATCCAAGGTCAAGTAAGAAAGGCAATCTGACAAAACCAAGAAAATTATACCTAAGCTGGAAAGTGTACCAATCTTCACTTCAGTCCTGACAATGGGGAGGAACTTTTTATTTTCTTATATTATTTTTACATCGCAATTAATATCAACATAATATGATTTGCTCGACATGTTGCCCGTCAGAAAGGGATAGAGTACTCCCTTTACTTTGTAATTTGGATTTGCTTTGTAAGTTGGACTGATTTTCTCTATCATAATTCTGTATCCTATTTAGATCTTTAATGTCATTTTATATGGTTCATTATAAAATCATTATTATTATGTACTCGAACCAATTGGGTATAAGATCCTTGGACAAAACAATAAATCCGAAAACGCAATGACGGGAGATTTGCTTGGCCTCGTTACTCATACTCGGCCAATGAGCTTAAACAAGACTGGCTGCTCAGCGCGCTTGGCATCTTGCCAGAAGTGTTTTAGAACATGGTTTGTATACCATGATAATAATTTATTCAATAAAAATCACAAGTTTAATAAAAACTATCTAAAAAAAATATTTATAACTAAGAACTATTCTATCAAGCCGCTACCAGTGGGCAGCGTTCCCAAAATGCTGACAGCATTGCCACGTTGTATGGCAATGCTTAATCTTTGGGCAAAATAAAGGCCAGCATTTTGGTCACGGGTCGAGATGCTTGGGCCGTGGGGACCAGGAGCCCATCGAATATTTAAAGGCCTATCAGGGCGACTGGTCGATCAACTAGTTTAAGATAAGTTTTAGTTATAAATTTATATTTTAGATAAGATAGGTTTTATTTTACTTGTAATTTTTATTGAACAAATTTTTTCTATGATATAGTAGCATTCTATAATCCATGCAACTCCAAGGAACAGATGGCATACTAAGCAAGCCTGCCATCGGTGTTTTCGGCCCAACCTACTTGTATGATTCGTAGTGTATGCCTTTACAAGCCAGCTGTAAATGCATTAAAAAAGGAACCCTGAAATGAACTGGTCAAAACTCTAGTTTCTGAAAATGGGGCCCAACATTCTATTTAAACACTTCACTTTGTCATAATATACAATTGCAACCATCAATCTACATACAAATGGAGGTCTAGTTTAAAATTCAAGAACAAAAGTGACTAGAGTTTATCTGTATTAACATAGATGTATTGAAATAAACCATCTGTGTATAAATAAAGCACTTATAAACAAATAAAAAATACTTATAAACGCTAAGTTAAACAAAGCTGAAATTGCTGTCTTGTTTTCGCGTGTGATAAATTCCGTCACCGGGAAGTTGACAGGGCAATTTCAAGCATAGTTTAACTATAGTAACGTTATTAAGTTAGGCCGGTATTATGTAATCTTGCTGGCTTTTTTTTAAATTGTAAATTTATCTTTTATTTTATGTTTTTAGTATGGTAATTTTTGAGAGT
Organism: Agriopis aurantiaria; assembly: GCA_914767915.1. Classification (NCBI taxonomy): domain Eukaryota; kingdom Metazoa; phylum Arthropoda; class Insecta; order Lepidoptera; family Geometridae; genus Agriopis; species Agriopis aurantiaria. The sequence continues at coordinate 6,909,840 of OU612000.1, read as the reverse complement.
TAAACGAAAATCCATGTGTTTCTAGATCAATGATTGCAGACATATTTTTTGATTGGACATTGTCATGAACATGAATCACCAACATGCTCATCTAACAGTTTGTTGTTTGACGTCACACGTTAACACTGTTGATCTTGAGTTTCTTGACACGCCGCGTGGTGCCTTCTCCGTCTGAGCTGTCTGTGTCGTGTGAGCTGCCTTCGGACTTGATGCCAAGCCCTAACTCATGGGCATCGACGTAGTTACCTGTCTGCCGGGCTTTTTCTAGTGCTCGAACTAAAATTTAAAAAAAAACATGTAAATTAACTATGCCGGCACCCTGGAGGCTCGCTCCGGTATATCATGGAGCTGGGTAGGCTCAGGAAGATGCTGGTAAGGGAAAATGTACTAAACCCCAAGTGGGACGTCTGTGCAGAACGCATCGCCCACGTCTCAAATAATAATAAAAAATGCATTTTTCTTAATTGGCGGGTTCCGTACCTAATCTTATAGCCAAATTTTACAGTTAATCTGGAAATACATTTATTTATAGCGCATTATTTGATCTGATATATATTGTAAGAGTAAATAATTGATATAAGATTAAGACTAGGAAATAGAATTTGATCCTAGTTTTATTGTGCGAACTGCTAGTCTGTGGAATGCACTGCCTGAATGGGTATTCCCGACGGTTACAATCTGGGGGTATTCAAATCATCAGTGAATCGATTTCGTCAAGGCAAGCGTGTTCCATCATAGACTACATCAGGCGAGTTGGCGGTCAAACGCAAGCCTATTATTAAATTTTAAAACACCTGGCGAAGTGCATTTCCAACTCTCGCACTGAGGGTTACACAACCAGTCTTTTTTCTTTCAGTTCGGGATTTTAAGCACGCTACTGACTCTCAGTTGGCCGGTGTTTATTATTTCTTTTTTTTACTTTAAAAATCTATTACGGCTCCAAAGATACAGCCGTTAAAAGGTAGGACAGGCGCCTGCCAGACAGTAAACTTAGTAATACTCAATAATCAATAATTTATTGCATATTATGAAATTCACATACAGTTGCTACACAGTTGTCACATACATTGCTTGTTTAAAGTAGGTATCACATAATGATAGGGTCATTATATTGGGTATGGCAATAAAGTGCGGAGCTGATCGATTTATTCCATAATTGATTTGTCTTCTAAATACTCGTTTAAGCTAGAGTAACATTTTGCTTGCCATATAATGATTATGTCTTTTAGGGTTTTGGCAAATTTATTTACAATTTCTATGTCTTTTATCTTTACTGGTAGTTTATTATATATTTTGATGGCCATTGGATTAGGGCCGGAGCTATGCATTCCTAAATTAGATGTTGGTAAGATTAGTCTATGTTTATAGTTAGACCTTATTCGAAAGTTTCGATTTGCCTGGAAGAGCTCGCTTTTAGCGATAATGCCGCCTGTTAAAAGCCTAGATAATATTTTTTATTGCAATGTTTATGTTATCCTAGTTTTGTGGTATTTTAATAAAGAGTTATTGTATTGTATTGTTTTCACCTAATTTCCTAAAAAATTGTGGGTGCGTTCTAACAATTTTACAATTTTCAAATATATATATATAGAGAGATGGTATATAGAGGCAACAGTTAAAATTTTATATTAAATAAAATATGGTCTATGAAAATTTAGTATACTGATGTCTGGGAGTTTAATATTGGCGAGGATATGGATGCATTTCTTCTGGACAACAAAGAGATCTGTAGCGTCTTGCCCCAGAGAGTGATGCCATAGCTGACCCACGAAATAGCGTATGCATAGTAGGCTGTTAAAGCTGTGTCTTAAGTTAGTAGCTCGGCGTAGTTCCCTGAGTGCATCTGTGAAACTTGACAATTTGGTTTTTATTTTTTTTATGTGTCTTTTCCAATTTACATGCATATCGATGTCTATGCCTAGTAAATTAAGTTATTATATTAAATTATTGAGTATTAAAAAAGCAAATGAAATAGCTTACTTTGTGTTTCCAGAAGGCTATTCTGTCTTTTAAGGTCTTCTATGTCTTGCATGTGAGAGTTGTTTTTCCTCCGCATGAACTGGATGTATTCTGCTGCTTTTTTCAATATCTGAGCTCTGCTTGCCTGAAATTCACAATGCATCTTATAATAGCCATATTCACAATGGTGTCGATTCTGGTCTACCATTCTCTAAATTTGTTTAGGTATTTTTATCAGTTTCAATTGACAGAATAGCTCACAAATTTGTATTTGAGTCAGAAGACGCAAGCATGTCAATTTGTCTGAAAACCAAGCGGCCACATTTTTGTACGTCGTAAAAGTTTAGTGTAAAGTAAATTTTTTGTTAGTATTTTAACTACACTCACTAGGTCAACTGCATTCAAATGAGTTTTACAGTTTACTTTGGTGCAATTTTTTATTAGTGTCTGACATGCTACTGCCAATACGACAGAGATCGATCTGAATTTGCAGCACTGGTCCAACTTAAGATGGAAAATAAATCACGCGAAGTATTGAACTCACGACTTCTAACCTGATACAGATCTGTAGAAATGCTTCTCTTTTCATGAGCAATAGACAGTAAGAGTCAGAGAGACAGATATGTAAATTTTTATCTTTTTGCATTTAGACACTTTTCCTACAGGCTCCAAATAAACAATTAGCTGACTAGAAATGTATTAATAAATTTATTGGGCTTTAAACTGATTTCTAACAAATGTATTAAGTACCTGACTAAAGTAGATAATACTAGTTTACATGTGGTCATCATATCTTGATACATCTTCATAAATTACTGAAGGGTCATGGACTATCGCTTTATTTTACTTATATGTGGACAGTTTCTTTTACTCATAAAATATATTAGAAAAGGATGGCCACAATTATAAAGCTGTCAAATTTGACTTTTAGAGAATCGTATTTCAGAATCAACCTCAATGAGACTCTTTGAGAGGATTGGGAGAGATAAATTTAAAAAGAGTATTGATATTAGCACGATTGCTTTAACATAACATGATCAAATGTGCAATTACGAGCTAAGGCAAAAATTACATTCATTATCTTTGAAAGCAAGATTCAAGGTCAAAGCGAAGTTACTCTTTGCATTCGTTCAAATACTTTAAAGATGATTGTTTTAATGTGACTATTGTAGTAACAAGATTATTTTCCAACTAAACTACAAAAAATTCATAATAACATCAAAGTATACTAACACTACATACCACTTTTTCGTTCTGCAATGCGGGTACTGATTCTCTCAATGATGTAAAGCTATCCTTTATGTGGTCTCTTCTTTTCCGCTCCAGCGCGTTATGGTGAGCTCGTTTCTCGGCCTATCAACATGGTCACAAATACAGCCCTAACAACATTCACACCACTTACAATGCCAGTTTCGTTAAGATCATAAGATTACCCAAACTCGGTACGATTCACACACAAACCTGCGAGTAATATCCACTTCCCAAGCTGTTCCGAGCGTGCATCCGTGAATCGGAGTCATTTTCAGCCTGCAATTTTTAATACCACGCATCAATATCAAAATAAACGAAGCGCGAGTAAGCTGTCAACAAGGGAAAACACCCACATCACTCTCGATATCAATGTCGCGATCGTCGTCACTCATCATCTTGATCGATTTTCAGTGACCTGTTGGGCTATAAATTATTAGTAAACAATCATTAATGAATTTTGTGAGATATTTTGACCAAAACCCATAAAGTAAAATTATATTAGCACAGCCACAAATTCGCACAACACAAAAGGAAAACGCGCGTGACACACATTCGTCGTAAAGTTTTTTTTTTTGTTAAAATTTTCATGACCCTGGATTCAATGTCCTTTAGTCGTAATATTCAACAGTTTACTTGGTCTTAATAGCGTCAAACAAGTCATAGTCACAGTCAGAGTCAAGCTAAGTAAGTCACGGTCAAGTCAAACTCTTGCCCCTGTAAAGTGGTGGAGACTTTACAAGAGGCTCCTATGGTGTTTTGGAAACAACACGAAAAGACACGTGTCACCTCGTTATATCACTTACCCACACTTGAGCAGGTTTACGAACACTTAGGAAAATAATCCAACGAACCGACATGTTTTTTTCCACGCTGGCGCCAAAATTCCATTCGTCGTTAAGTTTTTTTTTGTTAAAATTTTCATGTCCGTCGATTCAATGTCCTTTAGTCGCATAGATTCAGGAATCTTTGTTTAGTCGTAATCACAGGTCGTTCGTAATATTCAACAGTTTACTTAGTTTTAATAGCGTCAAACATGTCATAGTCACAGTCAGTGTATTTCATCCAAAACAATTTGATTTTTTTAAATAGTATAGTGTTAACACACGTATGGATTTGGTTGACCTCAACCGCCGTCTGACCAATGGGAGAGAAAGAGAGGGAAATATGATATTCTCACTCTTTCTCTCCCGTTGATTGGACGGCGGTCCGTCAACCAAATCCATACGTGTGTTAACACTATTAAAAGAAAATTTAAAATTATTATCTGGTAGCCCTGCTCACGACTTTACGTTACGACGAGTGGAGTTTTGGCGCCAACGTGGAAAAAACATGTCGGCTCGTTGGATTATTTTCCTAAACTTGTGTATTTTCGAGTGTTAATGTGTACTAAATGGTGAATTATTATTTATTAAGCACTGGTATAAGTGCTCGAGTGTGGGCAAGTGATATAACGAGGTGAAACGTGACTTTTCGTGTTGTTTCCGAAACTCCATAGGAACCTCTTGTAAAGTCCCCACCACTTTACAGGGGCATGAGTTTGACTTAACCATGACTTACTTAGCTTGACTCTGACTGTGACTATGACTTGTTTGACGCTATTAAGACTATACAAAACAGATGAACAGGCGGTATGGCCTTAAAAGCTTTAGCCTGCCTGATGGGCGAATAATAAAAATAATTTAAAAAAAGATTTTGTTGCGTTCACAGATCTACGTTCCTATGCATTATTATCCCAGATTTGATAGTTTTCGAAAACATTTTTCGTTTACGTATTGTTCCATACATTTTAGTAAAGCGTCTCCAGCGGAAACGCGGAGGAACTAAAATCGGCGGTATAGATTGCTTCATTCTAATACGAAAAAAGTTTTCGAATACCTTTCAGCCCAGCAATAGGTATATGGAACAAAACGTAAACGAAAAAAGTTTTCGAAAACTATCAAATCTGGGACTAAGCCCCATTTATTATCATTAATTATACAGAACTGAGATTAATAATATGGAGATCCCGGTGCCCTCTGTCTGGCACAGAAGACAGCCACTGTGACTCGCCACCCCTTCAACTCTTGTAACCGTAATAAGAAACCCTAACTTACCTAATAACTTACTAACTAATAGTTAATAATAACCTAAACTAAGATACTAATAATGATAATGCGAATAGAATGATATAAAGAATTATAATGGTGTAGTATATTAATATGGCCAAGTGATCGTTTAGTTAGGAACCCTTCATTGTGCTCGCTGTAACCCTGGAAAAGAGGCTGGGTGTTACCTAGCTTAGAACTACCTACTTCTACGATACAATGTTGTTCAATTACCTAACCTTTAATCAACCTAAGTAATGCTACCTAGTCAATAGAGCTGTAAAATTTAAACCTATTTTGAAGACATTCAAAACTAAATTTCTTAATACATAATAAATGTGTATTCTATTGAAAATAGATAACCTAGGAAGTAATTAAATTCTATATCATTTTGAAATCAGAGCAAGTGTAGGTTATTTTGAGTATTTAGTGTAACTATTATGACAGTAAAGAAAAAGATTGAATCCTAAAGATATACAGTGTAATTTTACTTAGTACTTTTGGAAAATGACTTTATATATATAATACCCTGAAATCAAGTGGCTAGCTTTGAAGCTAGGTCACAGGCCCCGCACTCCGCCTGGAACTATGTGGCTCATTCCTATTTGACTGGGCACCACTCTACCACATTTCAGGGGGAGAACTATTATAATTAAAGGGACGAGAGGTCTCTACCTAAACTATGTGTGTGAAGTCAGTCATATCGGATTGTCTTTGGTCCCTGTGCTAATCTGTCTGGTGTGGAGTCAGACAGTTGTTTTCTTGCGAGGTTCCACAGGACTTCACTTCTGTAAAATCCTACGGATCCTCTATAGGTACAAATAGATCTGTATATAAATAAATAAAGTATTCCTAAACTTAAAACTATCCTACTTTAATGATTATATACTAAGTGGTTTCCTTAGCTAGGGTAATGAGAACCCTAAATGTAAATAAATAGAAATATTATCCTTTAGACAGCTACAACGCCTCCAGATGACATCTTCCTTGAATTATAGTACCTACATACTATTCAGTTATGTGAGGAAAGATGTATTTGTTTTAAATATATGTGAATTAAAGGTCATTCTAGGTACTGCTTCCAAGTCTAGCATCGACTAAAGAATTCTTAGACAGACTTCGTCAACAAGTTTGAACATACAACTTTATGTACAATTTTCTAGTAAATAAAATCTATGTCGAAGGTTGTCATATCTCCCAGGTTCAGTAGAGATGTAATGACTATGCTTTGCATTACTATTTGATAGGCTCAATAGACGTATTTACAGAAAATCAGGCTTCTTTCGCCAACTGAATTATTATCAGGTTTTCAATGACTAAATTTTCAGTCTGTCATGATTCGATTAGTAACACCAGTCCAATTCACCAGTACCTAAACTGAACCACATTCCATCACAAATTACTACTTTGCAACGCGAGTATTTCCTTAATTATTATAAGAAACAAAACAGAATCAGGCTTTACCAAAACCTGAAACCGTAGACTAATGAATGACCAATATTAGGTGGGCTGCCAGTTGACATTTGACTTTGATTAAAGGTGAGAGCTTTCTCCATAGACTCTAATTGAAAGAGAGGGTCTAAAATTCCATTGACTTTATTTATAGGATAATACCCATTTAGTCAGAATCTTTTATTTATTTATAAGATAAATTAGTGTCAGTCACTTGTTAGGTAGTTCTACCTTTATATTCAAGAGACTCCACTAGAGATAATCCAATTGTCTTTAAATTACCAATTATTCAATAATGTGAAATATTATGAGTTAAAACTTTGAAACCCAACAAGATCATTCAATAATCTACATTGAACACCTTATTTGACTGGATCCGACTCCAATGAAGTTATTTCCGGAACAAGCTGAAAAGGCAAAATCCCTACTCATTGGCCCTATGTCTCGTAGATCTGATAATCTCTCATACTTTGAAAATATTAGATCGACGAGATCTCCCTACTTCCTACACCTTTGTTTCCCTAAATCTATTCTGAAGCTATACCAAAGTTGAACAAAAGACTCGCGGGTCCTGTATTTAACTAAGCTCTCAAAACCCCACCTGACACAGAGTTTATTGGAAGATAGGTTATCCAATGTGCAAAACTCTTCTAGACTAGCTGAAGCCTACATGGGTGACTAGTCCAACTATCCTGAAGTCCACTACCTGTCAACCCTACGGGAGTCTGTTTCAACAGGCCGAAGCCTAGGGCGTACCTTTAACACAAGGATCCACCCCTGGGGACTGAAACGGAACATCCACCTAACGTACAAGACAGTTTACATGGAGTCTGAGGTCCGGTCATCGGTGTACTATACAGATTCACCGGTTCCGCCAAGGAGCAACTTTGCGTTTGCAAAGACCTAGAGAGCCTCCGATGACCGTATTCCAAAAACCATGCACCCTGGTGACTTATTGATCCCACATTTAAGGGGTACAATCAACCTTGGAGCGTCACAAAATTCCAAGTCCTAACTATCGGGAAAGACGGAGATGACCAGCCCCTAATGTGGTCACGTAGTTAGGTCCTGGGGCTGGCCATTCCTCATACCATGATGAGGTAGAACACCATAGTCCAATATTTAATTTAAGTTTACTTTACACTCTACTATTACAGTTAGAAAAACTTGAATACGCTCAAAAACTTAACGCCAGACACGACCAATATAACATGGAATTGTCCCTGACGCCAAGATGAGCTGAGATAATTTCACAACACAATTTGAAACTATCTAAAACTCTACCAACTTTATTGAATTATATATTCAGTCGGGCAGAGTTTCTGCGTAATTAATCAAACAAATATATTGGACGAGGATCGGGGCAGAGCTAAATGTGTCAGTACCTTCTCGCGAGAGGTCTCACAACAAAAGGGCCCGACAAGCTCCTCTCCTTTCCTTATATACCCTCTCCCTAGCTCTCGAATAACAAACATCCCCGACATTCACGTTATCGCGGTCATCCATGTCATAGCGGTGATTGCGGTGATCCCTGTCATTTTGGACCTATCGACCTTATTTGGACGTGATAGGAGTCATTTTAGATCGCCCACACATTCCGGTGAATCAAGGAATAGCAGTGATCGCGGTGATCCCAGTTATTCCGGTGATGGTGGTGATCCCTGTCATTCCGGTGATGGTGGTGATCCCTGTCATTCCGGTGATGGTGGTGATCCCTGTCATTCCGGTGATGGTGGTGATCCCTGTTATTCAGGTGATGGTGGTGATCCCTGTCATTCCGGTGATGGTGGTGATCCCTGTCATTCCGGTGATAGTGGTGATCCCTGTCATTCAGGACCTATCGACCTTATTTGGACGTGATAAGAGTCATTTTAGATCACCCGCACATTCTGGTGAATCAAGAAATAGCAATGATCGCGGCGATTTTGGTACTCTCAGAAATATTGACCATATTTGAATGTGTTAAATATAATTTTGAATGAAAACAGAGTTATTTATTACTTCTGTTTAACCTGGATTTAATTCGGTTTCCCGCCATTCCGAAAATGATTTATGTCAAAATCCACCGATTATTTTTCCTTCAATGTCTTCTGTGGGTTTTAGATCAAAACATATTTAAAAGAATCTAACTTCAGTTCTCTAAACTAATCTTTTCTTCGTGATCAAAAACCCTGATAAAAATCCAATTTAAAGTTCTCCGCCGTCAATCAGTGCATGAAACTACAATGAAATTGCAACCATGTTGAAAACCATCGAGGCTATAGCATTCCTTGTCAACACCAAATGCGAGCTTAATAAACTTCAGAACTTTCATCTGCACCTGCTGATCAAGGTAAGCTTCTCTTTTCTTCAATACATCCTGATTTACTTGTAATTTTTCCATACATTTAAAATCCAGTTTGTTGTTGTAAAAGTCCCATATTTCACAACAGAATTGAATCAGATTTCATTCAGAAATTCTTCCTTCACATCCGAGAATCTGTTGATAAGAGTCTACTTCTTGTGTTTCCATGATAAAGCGCTTATAAATTCTTTAAGCTTAACATATAACAAAGGTACAAAATGCTCAACTTTGACCCTTTTAGGTTAAGTCTTTGATGCAAAAGCTTGGGTCAGACATCTTGTTTTTCCCTTCAATTTTAACACCAAATTATCTTAATTTTCAGATAGCTCGTGTATCTTCACTGCACCAGGGTAACGCGAACTTGATGTCTTCATTTCAAGACTTGTTACAAAGACTGAATCTAAGTGGGTGCTGCACATTTCATTCTCCGGACAGATCATACCTGTACCAGGGATACCTTCTTTGAATGGATAATGATAATTTAATGTAGACAATAAGCTCAGCTGTTTATAAGGTAACCTTTATTCTAAATACAATTCTAACAGTATTTTGTAGTGTTATTCATTGATACAAACCAAATATACATAAAAGGTTAATCTTTCCTCCATTTATCTACTAGGATAAACTATGAGACAACATTCAACTAAAAGGCAAGGTTAAACATAATGTTTCTTCAATATTTTACTTGTTATAAACAATTAGACAACTTAACCAGTATTAAGTCTCAGTTTCAATTAAATACTTCAGTAATAACCTAAAGTTTAATATTAAAATATTTGTGAATGTTAACGTAGACATTCTGGCTCGTTACAGCGCCCCCAAAAATTTTCATAGATTATAAATTCTTAATCGGAGTAAATTTTTCCAATCTTAATTCAAAGTTCACAAATATTCTCTGTTCATTTAACTCTATTTGCAAGTGCAAAATTAAATTCTTCAAAATCTATGTTTCAACAATATAATTATGTGTTTACGAATGTGTGTGTTTCCCTATCACAATATGTATAAGTATTTTTAAACCAACGTAAAAATAACCGCCAAAAACGTCAGACTCTAAGCTTGTTAGCATATTAACTATAAAGAAAATTGCCCCATTTCCAGGATCTCTATCCTCTGCAAGAAAAATTTGTTTGTGGGACAAATTCATTCCTAGCGAAACCACGTAAATTCCCTTTCCTTTGCGAATATCTTCTCACCCGCTGAAAAGCAAAGTTTACGCACTCCTTCCAAATTCAAGTAAACCCAATGCAAAAGAAGAAAAATTCCGTATAGCTTCCTATACCCCACTTAGAGTCTAATGCCAGAGACTAATTATTGAAATGCTGGTGTCTGTTGAGTGTATTAGTTCATCTGTTCCTACCTTGTAGAGTAAGGACCCTTTCGAAATCAACGTTCGTTGAAGGATGAACATAAAACTACTCCTAACACCAAATCCTCTTTCGAAAAGATCAAATTGTAGTTGTGTTTGCTAAAACCCAGATTCTGAAAAACTGTGTCAAATTTAAATAATGATAATCACCTTAAATCCCTTAATAAGAAGCTAACTCTCACATAAAATCATTCAAATTCACTCAAAATTCATTCTATCATTTCAATATTTAAATTTATGGAGGAATCCATTCATCTCTTGTGCTGCAAAAGATTCGCTGCCTCGCTCGCTGATTTAAAATGTAAGCACTATTTGTAAAAATTTGACACAAAACATTTTGCACATTCCACCCTCATTATTTTAAAAATAAGGCCCCTTTTCAAATTAACAGGACCCCAAAGTCTCTAAAGAATCCGCTCCCATTCACAAAACTTACTCTTTTTTTTTTTTTTTTTCGCTAATCGAGATATCAAAACCGACCAATAACATTATCGTTATAATAATTTGAAACTAAATTTTCCGTCCTCACAATAATTCAATTCAATAATTATCATTATAATTAAAAGTTAAAATATCGTCTCACATTCATCCAGTTAACAAATATACCCAAAATTTTCTAACAATAACATCGCAAGGATATTTTTTAATAGAATTAAATCATCAAAATTTTAAAATTATCAAAGTGAATTGGACACCAGATACAATCACTACATCTTCTAGATAAGTTGACTAAACATGGGAAGTGTATACACTAAATCAAGATTATCATCGCGATAAATTAATGTAGTACGATGATTTAGACACAATTACAAGTATCACATTGTTGGAATAAATAAATTAAGCACGATAAGTTAAACACAAATACAAATATCAATTCATCAATATAATTACTAAAAGATTACTTCCCAAACCTTACATTTCTTAATTATATAATGGTAAAAATGCGTACATAGATATTTTGAATTTTAACACGTTAACACAAGGTATTAGGTTAAACATTATGCAAAAAAAATAATAATATATAATATAACAAAACGTAATACACATAATTCAAAATCATAATTCATAATTTAAATTTGTTAATTTAAATTGAACCTAAAAGCATAAATAACCCTAAGTGTTAACCCTAAATTTCAGCCATTGAATGAGCCATTTAGTTACAAGAAATTTTACATCTGTATGTATTTTAAGAAAACTAACAATAAGTTAATATTTACCAAATCAAAGAAGTCACAAAGTATCCTAATGTCTAATTAAAATGTGATACAAAAATACAATAATTTATTATTATAATTATTTTTTTATTCATTTATTTATTTTTGTCGCCCCCCTATCTATAATAATCTGAAACCCATTTAGAGAGAACTAGTTTCACCTTACGGTTCTAACTGTGAGTGATAAAAATATGATGATGATGATGATTATAAAAGATCGCAGCCCATTTCACTTCTTATACCATCAGATATCCGCCAGTGAAAACCACATCAATCTCGGTCCAGCCGTTCCGGAACACATAGTGAACATACATACATAGTCTTTATCAACATACAAAACAAATTACTGCTAAATTGCATTAGAATACCTCCGCTAAAATAATCAACCCCTTTATCTTATACCAATACAATCCCAATTTAGTTTATTTCAGGTATTTCACACTGTATAGCAATTAGTTTGACCGTCTTCTACCTTTTCAAAATGTAATATTAAGCTCACTCTGTATAAAAAATCGTATTTTTTTATTTTTGTTTATTTATTTCAAATTAGCACCGCACAAAACGATTTACACTAATGACATTTTTAGTAAACACAAAATCATAACGAATGTCACAAGATTACCTACAATAATCAAAATAATAATAATTAAAGAGATTAAATACATTCAGTCAGATAATAGTGAATAATAGTGATAATAGTAATGAACAGTTTCAACCTTTCCAATATGTAATACTTAGTTCAGCCTGTATAGAAAGTCGTATTAACATTATCTACATTTTCAAAATTATATTTTGTTCACCCTGTATTGAAAATTGTTCAACTGTTCAAAATGAAAATAAAAATCATAATAAGTATGTGTCTACAATTTTCCATGAAAACCTCAACCTAATGTATCACCTCATAGTTATGTAAATAAACAGATATCTATCTAAAATCACAACATACATATTATAGTCAATATATTCCTACAGGATTGACAATTTAGCAAATAAATTCTAAGTTTAGTTTTGTAATATTTAAATAAAACGCATAAAAAGATACAACATTTCTAACATCGCTGAGATGCGAACTGACGACCTTAAGCTTTTCTGTCTGTCGTCCTGCGACTAGATCAATGGTCATTATCTAGATGTCGCCAACTTAGTTAATATACAATAAGGCCAACCAATATGTCTACACTTTTATTTCTTTATTATTATTATTTTTATTAATTATCCTACACTATGTTTATGAATATTCAATTAAATCGGATCATTACTTAATGTTGTATAAACTTTTTAATATGCGTAATTTTTATTTATTTTTTATTTGTTCTAATTTCATTATTTTTTTACAAATTTGTTTTTGTCTACAAAGAAAATTACACATATTTGGGATGGTATGAATTATCCTAAATCTAATAAAAACTACGCTGATCGCCATCTACAAGTATTGTTCCTGAAAAAACAACCAAGATTTCTAATATAATTTTCTAATATTTTATAACGTCAACTTATTAACATTGCAACCTGAAAATCAAATAATATACCTAATGTCTTAAATTTTCGTGTTAATTTTGAATTTACTTACCTACAATATCATACTTAATCAATTATTACAATGTCATTATTAATCTACCAATAACATAACTAGTTAAATAACGTATGCATTTACAATTGCAAAATAATCTGGATAACAGTTGCCAAATTTTAAACAAAATTAAAAAGCATTGACATCTATCTCTTATTCTAGAATAGTAAACGTCAAAAATTTTAACTTAGATTTGTGACTATAGATACACATAGATATTTGGATACACAATTCTTCAGACCGAAAATAATAGTAAAGATTATTTAATCAAAAATATATTTTTTTGTTCTACTGGCTACAACAAACTTCTTACAAAAATGGCTACATAACTGTTCTCAAAATCCTCCTTCCTGTGTTCACAGCATTCAACTGAAAATTAAACAATTAATACAAGATAATTAATTCGTTCGCAAACAAGAAGTAGTACTTTGTAACTCAAACCTGGCAACCCTACTTAATCTAAATTATATAGTCTGTGACTCATTAAGAAATTTAAGAAACAAAACGTTTTGTTTGTTTACAATTTCACCTATGATAGAAAATAAATAAAATAACAAGTTTTCGTTCACAAGTACGTCAAATTATCCCTGTAATCTGAAGACATCGTCCCAACTTACTGCGCCAACTGTTCCGAAAACCTTCTCTCTGCTCCGAATATTTTCCACCCGACTTAATCACCTGGAAATCAAGTTCGTATCTAAAACGTGAAAGTTTCTAACAACCGATGTGAAAGTATATCTGTAAGGCTCCAACGTCATATTATCTAAAAGAAAATCCGTCCTTCTTGCCTGACAAACATCTGAAAAACCGATACCCAGCTATGTTATCGTTATGCTTGAATAATTACCTACTCACTTATGTCCGTCTGCATTGTTACGCACCACAACGCCCAAATGTACCTGGAAACAACTTAATGAAACTACGCTTTGTAAGAGAAGTGAATAGATAAATACCTTTTCATCGTGTAATATTAACGGAGTATAACCCTAACAGTACGCAAATCCGCGCTACAGCTTGAACAACCTAGAATCCAGCAAACAACTCCGTATCGAAAAGGAATCATTTCTGCATACGTCTGAAACTTTTTGAAAGAATGACCTATGTTAAAGAACTGAGCCCAGATCAGGCAAACAAAGAGACATGGCAAGGTAGCCGCGACGCATCAGGCCTGACCTTTTCACAAATAACTTTACTATTTTCTTACGTGTAATAATTAGTTAGCTCATTAATTGTTCTGTACTTAAGTTTTTGTTAAACGGACTAACTGTATGGCTAACCGTCAGTGAAAACGGAGACATTTGAACATAAATTACAACTACACCAAGGCATATCTCATTTGTATATCCGATCCGAGGTATGAAGCCACCAACCGCATCTATAAACAAACCCTTCCTATTACAGTAACTTAGATCAGGTAATATGTGTCAAAGTACATTAAGTATGATTATAACCGGGTTTTAATAGTTGAATTAAGTTGTGTTGTTTGTGTTCCAAAATTGACTATGAATTGTACAATAACCGTGTGTGTGTTAACTAATAAAAATATTCATTATAATCTGCAATGTTAGTGTATTTTCCTATTGTTTTTTCATTTATTTATTTACCTTATTTACACCCTTTAGCCTCTTTCGCATCGCTCTCACGACAACAATTTGTCCAAAAACTATGCGTTTTTGGACTCTATTTAACTAAACTAATTAAATTAATTAATTACATACTAAATTTTAAAAACAATTATTTATTTTCGTAATTCATACTTCCCGCTTTTCCTGATATGACAAATGAAACATCATGACATAATCGTGATTTGGAATTCTCTTTTTTTTTTCTCCGGGCACGACAAAGTCTCAAGGCGATACCACTTTTGAAATGTTTCTAACGAAATTGTGTATTTAATTTTCTGTGGTAGTTATCGAGATGTTATTTGGTATACAGATAATCGACTATGAACTAATTCACAAAGTCGTTCGATTAAATATATTTTCTCAGTACATAATTTTTTTTTAATAAATATTTTAAACATCTTTACCTATGATTGATTATAAAGTCAATTATTAGAAGATGCATTGCTCAGTGAGAGATGATTTGACAATTTGGTTACATCATTTAATTCTATTTGTAGTACAAGCTCTCTTACTTTTACTCTAAGCTAAGCTGAGGCTTACCTATGTTATGAAACAAAACTAATTCTACATTTTGAATTGATTTTAATTTTATTTACATAATACTTGTAACCAAATTCCCCAGAAGTCTGTCACATCATCGTCACAGCTTTATATTACTACGAGCGGTACGACCCTAATGACCCCAGCCTGCTCAAGAAAGGCGAAAATCATAAAAACATAATTACAACCAATGTCAATTATCTATCAATCTGTGTTTATTTTCTTCGCTCGTTGATATAATTGTAAATAAAACAAAAGAATTCAAGATTAAACCTCATTATTGCAATACAAGAATACCTTATGAAAATTCAAATCCTATGCGAACAGTATGTTACCAAGTTTATTGAATCAAGATCTAACAGGAATAAATGACAACTCAAAAGGTACGTGTTTATTTTGATATTTATAACATTAATTTACTCATAGATCAAACAAACTAGAGAGATATGCGGTAAGATGACACTAAATTCAAACACTCCATTTCAAATCTACCTTAATATCTTTTAGTCACACCCAGTGCCTTCGTGTTTGTGAAAGTGCATAACATAAACGTACTTACAAATCTTGCGTCAACCTGTTTAGTAAAATAATAGAGACATCTAAACTCGAACTTTAATTGAACTAAAACATATCTCCTTTGTTTCCTTGATCTGAGATTTCACCCTAGAACTTCTGTTACAAGTTTTGTTTGAGGTTAAGAAAATCACAAACTAGAATTATTAGATATAAGTAATAGGTCGTAGTAGTCTAGTAGTAACTAGTAATAAGTCTTTGTGTGTTTATATAAGTTCATTGTATGAAAACATTTACAATTAGGAGTCTTTTGTAATTGAAATTCTAACAATTAATAATCAATTTTTTTCATTAAATAGTTTTCTAACTCAAAATTTTGTTCTTTCCAGAGATTCCCGGCTACTTTACTATGATCCTGGCTACAATCATCGCTGTCAAGTTCAGAACTAGTGCTATACCTACTCTAAAGACATGTTACACTAGATAGTTACTCTCAAAAGTTTAATTTTGAAATATTAGTTAGTTAATGTTTATAAAAGCTAAAATAAAGTGTTTGTAATGTGTATGTGTGAAAAATTGCCTCTACAGATATGTACCTAACACCCAGAATGATTATAAATTAAAGCGTGAGTATTATTAGTGTTTGAATCATTTGACTGCCTGATCAGAGCCTAACCTCCCAACAAGGTTGTGTGGAAATTTTAAACGTGTAAAGAACTAAACCCCTTGTATTTACATATTATAATATGTTTGCAACGCCTCTTAAACAACCTCAATTTACATCCTGGTCACGGCACCAATTTGTGACTCGCCACCCCTTCAACTCTTGTAACCGTAATAAGAAACCCTAACTTACCTAATAACTTACTAACTAATAGTTAATAATAACCTAAACTAAGATACTAATAATGATAATGCGAATAGAATGATATAAAGAATTATAATGGTGTAGTATATTAATATGGCCAAGTGATCGTTTAGTTAGGAACCCTTCATTGTGCTCGCTGTAACCCTGGAAAAGAGGCTGGGTGTTACCTAGCTTAGAACTACCTACTTCTACGATACAATGTTGTTCAATTACCTAACCTTTAATCAACCTAAGTAATGCTACCTAGTCAATAGAGCTGTAAAATTTAAACCTATTTTGAAGACATTCAAAACTAAATTTCTTAATACATAATAAATGTGTATTCTATTGAAAATAGATAACCTAGGAAGTAATTAAATTCTATATCATTTTGAAATCAGAGCAAGTGTAGGTTATTTTGAGTATTTAGTGTAACTATTATGACAGTAAAGAAAAAGATTGAATCCTAAAGATATACAGTGTAATTTTACTTAGTACTTTTGGAAAATGACTTTATATATATAATACCCTGAAATCAAGTGGCTAGCTTTGAAGCTAGGTCACAGGCCCCGCACTCCGCCTGGAACTATGTGGCTCATTCCTATTTGACTGGGCACCACTCTACCACATTTCAGGGGGAGAACTATTATAATTAAAGGGACGAGAGGTCTCTACCTAAACTATGTGTGTGAAGTCAGTCATATCGGATTGTCTTTGGTCCCTGTGCTAATCTGTCTGGTGTGGAGTCAGACAGTTGTTTTCTTGCGAGGTTCCACAGGACTTCACTTCTGTAAAATCCTACGGATCCTCTATAGGTACAAATAGATCTGTATATAAATAAATAAAGTATTCCTAAACTTAAAACTATCCTACTTTAATGATTATATACTAAGTGGTTTCCTTAGCTAGGGTAATGAGAACCCTAAATGTAAATAAATAGAAATATTATCCTTTAGACAGCTACAACGCCTCCAGATGACATCTTCCTTGAATTATAGTACCTACATACTATTCAGTTATGTGAGGAAAGATGTATTTGTTTTAAATATATGTGAATTAAAGGTCATTCTAGGTACTGCTTCCAAGTCTAGCATCGACTAAAGAATTCTTAGACAGACTTCGTCAACAAGTTTGAACATACAACTTTATGTACAATTTTCTAGTAAATAAAATCTATGTCGAAGGTTGTCATATCTCCCAGGTTCAGTAGAGATGTAATGACTATGCTTTGCATTACTATTTGATAGGCTCAATAGACGTATTTACAGAAAATCAGGCTTCTTTCGCCAACTGAATTATTATCAGGTTTTCAATGACTAAATTTTCAGTCTGTCATGATTCGATTAGTAACACCAGTCCAATTCACCAGTACCTAAACTGAACCACATTCCATCACAAATTACTACTTTGCAACGCGAGTATTTCCTTAATTATTATAAGAAACAAAACAGAATCAGGCTTTACCAAAACCTGAAACCGTAGACTAATGAATGACCAATATTAGGTGGGCTGTCAGTTGACATTTGACTTTGATTAAAGGTGAGAGCTTTCTCCATAGACTCTAATTGAAAGAGAGGGTCTAAAATTCCATTGACTTTATTTATAGGATAATACCCATTTAGTCAGAATCTTTTATTTATTTATAAGATAAATTAGTGTCAGTCACTTGTTAGGTAGTTCTACCTTTATATTCAAGAGACTCCACTAGAGATAATCCAATTGTCTTTAAATTACCAATTATTCAATAATGTGAAATATTATGAGTTAAAACTTTGAAACCCAACAAGATCATTCAATAATCTACATTGAACACCTTATTTGACTGGATCCGACTCCAATGAAGTTATTTCCGGAACAAGCTGAAAAGGCAAAATCCCTACTCATTGGCCCTATGTCTCGTAGATCTGATAATCTCTCATACTTTGAAAATATTAGATCGACGAGATCTCCCTACTTCCTACACCTTTGTTTCCCTAAATCTATTCTGAAGCTATACCAAAGTTGAACAAAAGACTCGCGGGTCCTGTATTTAACTAAGCTCTCAAAACCCCACCTGACACAGAGTTTATTGGAAGATAGGTTATCCAATGTGCAAAACTCTTCTAGACTAGCTGAAGCCTACATGGGTGACTAGTCCAACTATCCTGAAGTCCACTACCTGTCAACCCTACGGGAGTCTGTTTCAACAGGCCGAAGCCTAGGGCGTACCTTTAACACAAGGATCCACCCCTGGGGACTGAAACGGAACATCCACCTAACGTACAAGACAGTTTACATGGAGTCTGAGGTCCGGTCATCGGTGTACTATACAGATTCACCGGTTCCGCCAAGGAGCAACTTTGCGTTTGCAAAGACCTAGAGAGCCTCCGATGACCGTATTCCAAAAACCATGCACCCTGGTGACTTATTGATCCCACATTTAAGGGGTACAATCAACCTTGGAGCGTCACAAAATTCCAAGTCCTAACTATCGGGAAAGACGGAGATGACCAGCCCCTAATGTGGTCACGTAGTTAGGTCCTGGGGCTGGCCATTCCTCATACCATGATGAGGTAGAACACCATAGTCCAATATTTAATTTAAGTTTACTTTACACTCTACTATTACAGTTAGAAAAACTTGAATACGCTCAAAAACTTAACGCCAGACACGACCAATATAACATGGAATTGTCCCTGACGCCAAGATGAGCTGAGATAATTTCACAACACAATTTGAAACTATCTAAAACTCTACCAACTTTATTGAATTATATATTCAGTCGGGCAGAGTTTCTGCGTAATTAATCAAACAAATATATTGGACGAGGATCGGGGCAGAGCTAAATGTGTCAGTACCTTCTCGCGAGAGGTCTCACAACAAAAGGGCCCGACAAGCTCCTCTCCTTTCCTTATATACCCTCTCCCTAGCTCTCGAATAACAAACATCCCCGACATTCACGTTATCGCGGTCATCCATGTCATAGCGGTGATTGCGGTGATCCCTGTCATTTTGGACCTATCGACCTTATTTGGACGTGATAGGAGTCATTTTAGATCGCCCACACATTCCGGTGAATCAAGGAATAGCAGTGATCGCGGTGATCCCAGTTATTCCGGTGATGGTGGTGATCCCTGTCATTCCGGTGATGGTGGTGATCCCTGTCATTCCGGTGATGGTGGTGATCCCTGTCATTCCGGTGATGGTGGTGATCCCTGTTATTCAGGTGATGGTGGTGATCCCTGTCATTCCGGTGATGGTGGTGATCCCTGTCATTCCGGTGATAGTGGTGATCCCTGTCATTCAGGACCTATCGACCTTATTTGGACGTGATAAGAGTCATTTTAGATCACCCGCACATTCTGGTGAATCAAGAAATAGCAATGATCGCGGCGATTTTGGTACTCTCAGAAATATTGACCATATTTGAATGTGTTAAATATAATTTTGAATGAAAACAGAGTTATTTATTACTTCTGTTTAACCTGGATTTAATTCGGTTTCCCGCCATTCCGAAAATGATTTATGTCAAAATCCACCGATTATTTTTCCTTCAATGTCTTCTGTGGGTTTTAGATCAAAACATATTTAAAAGAATCTAACTTCAGTTCTCTAAACTAATCTTTTCTTCGTGATCAAAAACCCTGATAAAAATCCAATTTAAAGTTCTCCGCCGTCAATCAGTGCATGAAACTACAATGAAATTGCAACCATGTTGAAAACCATCGAGGCTATAGCATTCCTTGTCAACACCAAATGCGAGCTTAATAAACTTCAGAACTTTCATCTGCACCTGCTGATCAAGGTAAGCTTCTCTTTTCTTCAATACATCCTGATTTACTTGTAATTTTTCCATACATTTAAAATCCAGTTTGTTGTTGTAAAAGTCCCATATTTCACAACAGAATTGAATCAGATTTCATTCAGAAATTCTTCCTTCACATCCGAGAATCTGTTGATAAGAGTCTACTTCTTGTGTTTCCATGATAAAGCGCTTATAAATTCTTTAAGCTTAACATATAACAAAGGTACAAAATGCTCAACTTTGACCCTTTTAGGTTAAGTCTTTGATGCAAAAGCTTGGGTCAGACATCTTGTTTTTCCCTTCAATTTTAACACCAAATTATCTTAATTTTCAGATAGCTCGTGTATCTTCACTGCACCAGGGTAACGCGAACTTGATGTCTTCATTTCAAGACTTGTTACAAAGACTGAATCTAAGTGGGTGCTGCACATTTCATTCTCCGGACAGATCATACCTGTACCAGGGATACCTTCTTTGAATGGATAATGATAATTTAATGTAGACAATAAGCTCAGCTGTTTATAAGGTAACCTTTATTCTAAATACAATTCTAACAGTATTTTGTAGTGTTATTCATTGATACAAACCAAATATACATAAAAGGTTAATCTTTCCTCCATTTATCTACTAGGATAAACTATGAGACAACATTCAACTAAAAGGCAAGGTTAAACATAATGTTTCTTCAATATTTTACTTGTTATAAACAATTAGACAACTTAACCAGTATTAAGTCTCAGTTTCAATTAAATACTTCAGTAATAACCTAAAGTTTAATATTAAAATATTTGTGAATGTTAACGTAGACATTCTGGCTCGTTACACCACCTATGGGTCTTAGTGGGTGCCATCTCACATAACCTGCGGCTACACCCCAATGCAGCTGGGTATCTTTGAAGGCTTTGACAAATAGACAGATCTATGTTTGAAGGTTGCCCCCGTCAAGAAAAAACCGGTTAAGTGCGAGTCGGGCTCGCGCACTGACGGTTCCGTACCACCACAAAATTCAATAACGAAATTACCAGTTATAACTTGGTAATGAACAGAAAGGAGTTGTACCTAATTAATATGGAGCCTGGTACTTCATTCTAAACAAATCTCAACTTTTCACCGACTCGCATTTGGCCATTATTTATTATTATACTTTAAAGTGTGTACTATATTTATACCAAGTTTGACGCTTCTTCGTATTTACCGTTTTTACATTAGAGCTAATACAAAAATACGTAAAAATAAATACGTTTGTGGTATGGGACCCCGCTATCGTTTTTACTTTTAGACTTTTTTATTAGTAACATCACATTCACTGTGAAAATTTCAACCGGCTATCTATTACGGTTCGAGAGATACAGCCGTTTAAAGGTAGGACAGACAGACAGACGGACGGACGGACTGACAATGTAGGCTTAGTAATAGGGTCCCGTTTTTACCCTTTGGGTAAGGGCCCTAAAAAGGCCTATATGGCAGGATGATAGTGTACATCATAAAGAAGGACATAAAAGCTTCGACGAAAATAAAATGAATGGACGGGCCCTAACCATTGAAATTGCTCAGTAAAAACGAGTCAAAACCGTCGGACATATATTTCAACACCTACTTAATTATAAAAATGTACAGTATATTTGTTACAAAAAATAGATCCCGGTTTTTTTGTGTATGTATTTACACTTCGGGAAAGCATATGAATGCATAATTTAGTCAGATGTTTCGTTATCACGTAACAATAGACACGTGTTGCACTTCCTACGGCTAGGCAGACTGAAACGAAATGAGAGCCGGCGCTCATTTTGTTATCTTCAAAAATGCGCTTCTACTGGGCCTGTCCATTAGTTTTATTTTGGTCGAAGCTTAATAGAGTACTTAGTCTAATGTTTTCCCCCAGAAAATGCGGAAATTTGGAAAATTTGCTAGTAATCTATACGTACAAGTTAGGTGTATTCTATAAGTTAGGCGGTAGGTACTCCTACCACCTACTGAAATGACCTATGTAGGTACACTTTTGTTTGGTATTTTTATTATTTTTAAAGAATATAATACAAACAAACGAAAATAAAGCTTAGATCAGGTACATGCAAAGATTTCATAATATACTAAGTACGTATTATAATCTTTGGGTAGGTACATGTTTATTTGTCAAAGAAATAAAGGTACATTTCTAGAGCAGAAAATTCAAATGACATAACTTGGAAGAGTGTAGGTTTAGCAAATTTAATTACTAAAAGAGAAATTACAATAGTTAGGTATCTATCTAAACTAGAGTGATCACAACATCGTCGAACTTGGAGATGTTATTATGGCTGCAGTACTGGTAGGTGGTGATGACAGCGTTGCCTAAGAACCTTCCAGCTGGATCTTGCCGTATTATGCTGACGTATTCATCGCCCAGGGTGATAGACACTAGAGGGGGTGCCGCCCAGTCGCACACCACTGTTACCGCCTTGTTGACTGCGGCTGGGTTCACGCAGAACAGCTATAATAAAAAAATAAAAAAAAACATTTATATTGTATTCATTTATAATAAACCGGCCAAGTGCGAGTTGGGCTCGCGCACTGAGGGTTCCGTACCACCACAAAATACAATAAGGTTGTCCAAGTAACCGAATTACCAGTTATTATAAAGCTTTCCAATCGTCAGAGTAATTTGCTACGCGTTGTTATAGGCTCTCGAGTATAATAACTTGGTAATGAACAGAAACTTGTCACCGACTCTCGCTTGGGCATTATTTATTATTTGTTGTTATACCTACTTTAGAGTGTGTACTATAATCGTGCCAAGTTTGACGCTTGTACGTATTATCGTTTTTACATTAGAGCTAATACAAAAATACGTTTGTTGATTTCGTTTTTTTTTAAACTTATTTTTTAATATAATTTTTATTATTTGTTAGTTAATCCGCCGTAACGTTACATATTCTGTGAAATTTTCAACTTTCTATCTATTACGGTTCGAAAGATACCTAGGACAGACAGACGGACGGACGGACAGACAGACAGACATCGTAGGCTTAGTAATAGGATCCCGTTTTTACCCTTTGGGTACGGAACCCTAAACTACCCTAAATAACCCTAAATTTGCTATCGCGAAAATCGTAGTCCACTACATCCACAATCGTACATCCACAAAGTAGGTAGGTATAAATGCGAAAACACAACTGACACGCGATAGAGACCCTTGAGCGCTTTAGCCCGTTTCCAATTATTATTACCTAAGGTAAAAGTAAAACCCACCTTCTGATGAGCTTCACGTTGTCCCGGTATAAGATATGACACGGGGTAGTCAAATTTGTATCGGGAAACATAATCCGTATCTGAAAATAAATAATTATTATGTATTATATGTATTATGTATAGGTATACATCGATCTAAATGTACTTACATGGTATTAATTATAATGGCGTCTTATTTCTTACGAGCAACGTCGAGTTGGTTTTATACACAATCATTCGGGTTACCCACTTAGACTCTTCCTTCACCTAAGGTACAGGCAGGCTCATAAGTTTTTGATCTATTTAGGAACCTCTCAAATGAACAAGAAATATAGGTAGAGGTGGTAGAGGTACATTTTTTTTGCAAGTTGAAGTGGCAGTGGGCAGGCCACTTCGCTCGAACAACTGATAATCGATGGGGAACTACCATGGGCGTAGCCAAGTTTTAATTTAGGGTGGGGAAAAAAAATTGTAATTACGATAAGCATAAAAATACCTACTTATATCCTAACATTGAAACTTTCTTTTAAAACTAGCCCCACGTGACAAGATCTTGTCAGAATTTCAGTTTTAAATAGATTTTTCTCTGAACCCTTTTTCTATGCTCACTCATCATACACAAGCCAACAAGCCGGCTTTCTGTCGTTGTCGACTGTAACCAAGTTTGGTGTAATTATTGAATTGATTGAAGCCTGCTTTTTGACAACTCCCAACAAGTAGGCTTCTACAACACATTCATGCTCAAGGCTCTATGAATACAAAGAATATAAACGGAAGAAAGGAAAACCCTCCTATGGACCTATGTTATAAGTATGGAGTGCTGTAAATTTGAAAAAAAATGCTATGGCCAGCCAGGCCGGCCAGGCCAGCCAGGGTGGCAAGCACCCAGCCAGGCCCAACGTTGCTACGCCTATGGGACCTACCTTTAATATCTGCTTCTGCCTTCCCACAATGCTGTTTATTCCATCAAGCCACGTGTCCCTCCCGTGGTTTTCCAGTGATTTATGGTATGGACTATGGACCAATAATTAAGCTTATATGTACCTACTTACACTAAATTAGTAGGTACTTATCTCTTACCTAATTATTATCTTACCTTTTGTCACTTGCGTGCAATGTGGTGGCGAGCTATATTTTTTGGATAAGCTACAGTGCGAATAAGCCACTAAAACAATCAATAACACAATTCTGTGTAGGTTCGCCATTGTTGTTAGCGGAGAGCAAACGATAAACTGAGTAAGTTTAGTCATGTTTAGTATAAGCGGACGCTCACGATAATTTTATCGCCAGTTTGTATGATAAGTTATGAATCATCTATGAACCACAATCAACAATAATTTTTAACTCCCGACGCAAAAAGTTATAAGTACGGGGTATTATAAATTTAGCATAGTTTACGTATCTGTGTGTGTGGTGTATCTGTCTGCTGTGGTATTGTAGCTACCGAGTGGCTCATCCGATTTTGATTTAGCTTGTCGAAAGATGACTTGATCGAGAGTGTTCTTAGCATTATGGTCATGCTCCCTAAAGAAAGGAATTTAAATATATTTTTTAGGGAATTTTAGGGATAATTCTTAGACAAATTAGGGAAAAACCAAAATTGAAAGTGAAATACTGGTTGGTCACTTCGACTAAAATAAAATGAATGGACGGGCCCTAACCATTGAAATTGCTCAGTAAAAACAAGTCAAAACCGTCGGACATATACTTCAACACCTAATTTTTTTTTTTAAGTTGTATTGTATTGTATTGTATTGTATAAAAATGTACAGTATATTTGTTGCAAAAAATTGATCCCGGTATTATTTGTGTATTTACACTTCGGAAAAGCATATGAATGCATAATTTTGTTAGATGTTTCGTTATCACGTAACAATAGACACGTGTTGCACTTCCTACGGCTAGAGACAGACTGAAACGTAATGAAAGCCAGCGCTTATTTTGTTATCTTCAAAAGTGCGCTTCTACTGGGCCTGTCCATTCATTTCATTTTGGTCGAAGGTTGCTCATGAATTAAAATACCCGAATTCACCCGAACCCGCCCCATCGATCGTGCGCCACCTATACTCGAGCTTGCTCGTTACGATGTGCCAATCGGCAATTTGTCCGGCCGGTTATCCGGCTATCCGGATTAACAGCTATCCGTTTCATCTCTAGTTATTATTTATTTGTTCTACATATTACAGCAGAGAGTTACACTAAAATCAACTAATTACTTTGACTTCTGGAACTAATTCATTATTATACCTAATTAAGTATAAACATATAGGTTACAGAAACAGTTGCACGTGGTTAATAATTATAATATAACTGGTTCATCACATAGTATTATTTTCTAAAAATGGAAAGCATTATCATATTGCCAGTGATTTTGTTTTTGATGAAATTTAATCATGCAGCCCAATTGGTTTATGAATTTGGTACGTACTCTCAAAACTCACGCTTCTTAATTATAATTAATGGCTTCGACCTGAATAAAATGAATGGACAGGCCATAACCATTGAACTTGCTCATTAAAAACGAGTCAAAACCGTCGGACAGGAGTGGACGTCCTATGGCTGAAATGATGAAGTAGTAAACAATCACTTCTCTTCTAAAATACAGCAAAAAAAATACCGTATAGGCTTCAATTATTTTGGTCGTAGCGTATAGGTACATAAATCTTTTATGAAATAATTGTGTTGGTTATTGTCCGCCTGCGGTTTCAGCCGCGGGGATTAGGTACGCCTTAGGCAGGGCGCAAACGTGGATACTTTTGTGTCTTGTGTCGGGTACAAGCTTCCAATGAATATTTGATTCCTATATATATATGAAATCAGCCACTCTCTGCGCAGACTTGTGTCCAGTTGCTTCCACTTGATCGGTACTGGGTGAGCCGTGTCGGCAACAAAAAGTGTCTACGTTTGCGCAGCGCCTTAGGTACCTCATCAGCTATTTGCCAGTGACTGAAAGTCCAGTAAAAGTCGATCCAGGCGCTTCGGAGTGCATAGGGTACATACATACAAACATCGCCTTATATATTATATATGTATATCTATCTATAGATTTAATCTATTAAATTTTTCCAACGATGGTATTATACAAATTTGAATAGATTAAAACAAACATAAAAACATGGCCAAGTATCGTAACACCATAGTAACAATTTAAATTTTAACACCCCATGTTTTGTGAAATGAATTACTTATTTGTATTATGTATTTTAACTTTTTATTATTTTAGGTAACGACGAAGGTGAAACAGTTTACAAAAAAGATGGGGCCATATCTTTGCTAAAGTACGAAACAATAATTAATCTCCCAGTGAGTTACAAGCTAACCAATACTAAGTATACTTGGTTTATTATACAAAAACGGTTTGACCGCCCATAGACCGTTGAAGTCCAAATTCCAAATGCTCATGCTTAGACTACTACCAGTTGGCAGCGTACCCAGCACACTGGCGGCTTTTGGCGGATTCGTTGAGTTCTCCTAATGAAAATGAGCATAATGATTCGTTGAGTTACCTATCTTATTGAAATTAAGCATAATGATTCGTTGAGTTCTCTTATGGAAAATGAGCATAATGATTCGTTGAATGCTCTTATGGAAAATGAGCATGATGATTCGTTGAGTTCTCTTATGGAAAATGAGCATAATGATTCGTTGAATTATCTAATGATTCGTTGAGTTCTCTTATGGAAAATGAGCATAATGATTCGTTGAATTATCTAATTGAAAATTAGCATAATGATTCG
This sequence comes from Agriopis aurantiaria, assembly GCA_914767915.1. NCBI lineage: Eukaryota > Metazoa > Arthropoda > Insecta > Lepidoptera > Geometridae > Agriopis > Agriopis aurantiaria. The sequence continues at coordinate 6,882,344 of OU612000.1, read as the reverse complement.
TTGAGTTCTCTTATGGATAATGGGCATAATGATTCGTTGAATTATCTAATTGAAAATTAGCATAATGCTTCGTTGAATTATCTTATTGAAAATTTGCATAATGATTCGTTGAGTTATCTTATGGAAAATGAGCATAATGATTCGTTGAGTTATCTTATGGAAAATGAGCATAATGATTCGTTGAATTATCTTACTGAAAATTTGCACAATGATTCGTTGAGTTCTCTTATGGAAAATGAGCATAATGATTCGTTGAATTATCTTATTGAAAATTAACATAATGATTCGTTGAGTTGTCTTATGGAAAATGAGTCTAATGATTCGTTGAATTATCTTATTGAAATTAAGCATAATGATTCGTTGCATTCTTATTGAAAATAAGCATACTTACTCTATTAGCTAATTAAAAAAATTGTTATCGGGACTTTATCGCGCATAATTTTATTTTTGTAGGTATTATATTTTCGCTCGACGTTTCGACCGGTATAATGGCCCTGGTTACGTGATTTATGTATATTTTTATTCTACAGATTTCAAATCAGGTCCAAATCACGTATCTAAAAGTGACAGTGGACTCTCTCTCTCCGCCGAAGGTAGACTACGAGGCCTTGTTACGGCAAGTTTCCATCAAGTACACCTGGATCCAAATAACGGCATCATCGTATAGCATTGAAGTAAAAGGATTATTCGCGCAGAAAAAACACAAATCGTAACATTCCTTTATGGTTATTCGATACCAATAAAAATGCAATTAGGTACTCGATGCGTGCGATTATTCTCAGTACCTATATTATAATGCATAATATTATACCGCAAGGTTACACGGAACAACTACTACCACTAACTTAACTAGCGTTAATAATAAACTTTATATACCATTCCCCCTCTTAAAGGCTTATTTTATTCACTGAAAACAGTGAATAAAAAGCCCTTTTAATCACGATTTTGAATGTAGAACACACCAATATACCTACCTATTCGACCTCCATCTCAATGCCTCGATTTGATTGGTCGACATTTTCGACAAGGAGTTTAGTATTAGAATAAAAACTGTTTTGTGTTCTTTGCTGTCAATTGTCATTAGTAAATTGGCGCTATTTTGATTACTGTAAGTTGTTCGACAACGAAGTTTAGTGTAGTATTTATATATTCTCTTTGGTTTAGTGTTACTTAATAATAAATCGATTGAAAATGCATTCAAGTGATGAAGAAGATGTATTGCGAGTTTATGAAAGAGAGGGCGGCCCATATAGTAGAAAATTTGCTACCCAACAAATCACGGCTGGCTTACATCAAAGCTCACGAGCTCATGAGTTTTGCAAATGAAAAATGAAAATCAAGCTTCTAGCACAAACAAAAATAATAGTAAAACACAAATTAAGTACTCTTAATTTTTGTAATTGTTCCAATTTTAATGTGCATTTTAATTAAAATAACCTTCCTTTTTTCTTCATTTTCGCATTTTTTTATCTTTGTTTTTGTCGTCTTTCTGTCTTTTGTTCTATCGAGGGCACAGCGAGGGCCATGAATCACTCGCGTCGCTCAGAATTCTAACACTTGAATCATCATGAATTTGAATTATGTGATTTGTCTATGGCCTTCGCTTTAAATCCGTCCTTTATTCACTATATAGTTGCATAATAAATATACTATTTTGTGAGCCTACTTTTCTTTTTTAAAAGATAATTAAATGAAAAAAAAAGTAGGTGAGAGAAGGTAGGTAGGTAGGTAAGTATACTTAATTGTGAAGGTAACATAAACTCAAGTCCTCACTAAAGGAACTAATTGTTTATTTGTATGTATATCAGTCTCTGGCAGCCATATCACAAGCTTTGCTTAGTTTGGGGTCAGATGACCGTGTGTGAAAAATGTCCCGAATATTTATTTATTTATTGGGCTAGTCCCTTCTAATAATTGACGTCTTAAAATTGTCGGATCATGAATTAATTTGAATTTTTTTTTTTTTTTTACAAGTCATTGAATTTTTGTTTTGGCATGTCGTTACCATTGGTTTTATTAATAAAGCATTTAGGTATGTGTAGTGTACCTAAGTACTTACTCATCATTATGAATAAACATTTTCTATGGGACCAACACTTGCAAAAAAAACTAATCAATACCTACATTTCATTGAGTGTGTATGACATTATTCAATGAACCAGCATTTTTTTTCGATTTCTGTATTTGTCCCCTCAGATTAAATAAAAATAACTTATTTTTGCTCTGAGATTTGTCCCATAGTAGGTAAAAGTTGTTCATAATATTATAATGAGTGAAATTACCTCCTATTGGCTTAGACCGTTCTGTATAGCCCTGTATAAGCTGATTCTCACTAGTAGGTAGATGTAACACATTCTTTGAAGCCGTATTCTTTAAAAACATTCCTTTTGTGTTCGTCCAAAACGAGGTATAAAGTGATAGTTTGTATGATAAGTGCCTTATTAGGTAGGTATATGTCTTCATAGACAGGCAAGGCTCATTAGTCAGAAATTGTGCTGCATTATCATAAAGTTAATTTAATATTATTTTCTATGTAAATGAACTAAAAAATACGTGTTTCTGAAATTATTGAAGGCGTGTATAATGTGTGACAGAGTGATTTGTGCTCTGTTATTAATACTTGTGAACTGCGGAGATGCTAAAAGTCGTATTAGAGATATTAAATATTATGAATATGGTAAGTCTTCTCTATTTTATTTCAACAATTTCGTAATGTAGGTAGGTACCGACTTTACCAAGATTACCAAGTGAGAATTTAAAATAAACTTTATTAATTTAAAAAATACTTTTAAAAATCTTGCTTTTTCTTATTATTCTCAGCAAACCCTTTCATTTGATACCGATAAATATCATGATGAGATATATTGAACATTTTCTCCGCCATCTTTGGGCGTCCGTCATATTGAATTTATCATCTAGGACTAAAGTACTTGGGAAGGCAAATTCAACGAACCCAAACTCGACTGGGCTCCGTCGTTTCGTTTAGGAGTTCCTATGGCCACCTTCTGTCTCCATCATCAGACCAGCTCGATGGTACTATAGCATTGGATTGTTACCGAACTAACAATAAGTATTATATTAGGTATATATTACAATAAGTACTTACCTACCTATATGCCAAATTTTAGGTCAATCGGTTGAGGATACTACCTAAGTCTAAAATTCAGTTGCAATATTTATCCCACACATACCTATACCGAGAACGTAGATACCTACCTACTAACAGGGAAAGTTGAATAATAATTCTATAAAAGCTTTTAAAAACCGAATGGGTCATCGAGTTACAAGTAATCGATGGATTGGGCATTCTCTTTAAAATAACATAGCAAATAGTATACCTACCCACCTAAAGCAATTTCCTTATTGATAAATGATGGCAGAAGAATAAACGAATTTAGATATGAGATAAAGATAACAATAACTGATTTGCACAAAACACGAGTAAATCATGCACACATTTAAAACGCATGCAAAATAGGTGAGGTATGCATTTAGATACAATAAATAATTATAGTCACAATCGTGCCAAAACGAAAACCGAACCAAAACCCGGCGCACGCTACGAATTGCGCAGACTTTTTAGACCGACTACAACGCCGCGCGATGCCAGAGCTACGATGACATAGCGGACAACTAACGTTGAACACTATGCAAGCGACATAATGTCTAAATTGGAGTAAATGTGGCATTGTGAATTATATAATTGATACAATGTAGGTATGTACAATGCTTACGCTCGGACGTTTTTGACTGCTTTCCTCGCATGCTGGAGGTGGACACATTCCACACGAAGATGTCGCAAGGCTGTGCAGTAGCTATTTTTGCGTCGCAAAGGAAGTGCTACTTGCGCAATGGATTCTCAAGAGCCTAACTTCAGAGACACAAAGTTCCGCTGTGCCTGCTGTACAGGCAGGTGAGAGTAGTTGCCCCAGAGGCCAGAGCTGACCCGGCTCTCGTTCGGAGGCCTAGAGTAAATAATTTTATACACTGTTGCGTTTGCCTCCGACTGCCCCTGACCAGAATTCTGGCTAAGTTCTTCGAGGCTCGCATAGTTTTAGCATAGAGGACCTCTACTTTGTCTAAAAATTACTTGTTTATTTTAAGGAAACCGTACAGAAGACCAACAGATCTCGTATTTTTTCCACGGAAGTATTCCTATTTACTCGCCACATTACTGCATGAACATCAAGGTACTTATCTATGTTTAAAACGTCCGGTGCTATCATCGACTAAACTAAAATGAATGGACGGGCCCTAACCATTGAAATTGCTCAGTAAAAACGAGTCAAAACCGTCGGACATATACTTCAACACCTAATTATAAAAATGTACAATATATTTGTTACAAAAAATAGATCCCGGTTTTATTTGTGTATTTACACTTCGGGAAAGCATATGAATGCATAATTTTGTCAGATGTTTCGTTAACACGTAACAATAGACACGTGTTGCACTTCCTACGGCTAAAGACCGACTGAAACAAAATGAGAGCCGGCGCTCACTTTGTTATCTTCAAAAATTCGCTTCTACAGGGCCTGTCCATTCATTTTATTTTGGTCGAAGGGTGCAATAACCGAAGAAATATTATAGTTTGATAAGTAATTATTTTAACATAATATTATCTGTGTCACCTAGATCGATTTCTAACCTACCTACGTATGTGCTTCGACCAAAATAAAATTAATGGACGGGCCCAGAAGGAGCGCATTTTTAAAGATTTTTTTTGAAGATTACAAAATTAGCGCCGGCGCTGACTTCGTTTCAGTCGCTCTCTAGCCGTAGAAAGTGCGACACAAGACTATTTGCTACATGAAAACGAAACATCTGACAAAATTATGCCTTCGTGTGCTTTCACGAAGTTTAACACAACAAAAAACGCAATCTATTTTTTGTGCTGTACATAGTTATAATTAGGTGTTGAAGTATATTTTATGTCCGACGGTTTTGGCACGTTTTTACTGAGCAAGTTCAATGGTTATGGTAATTTTATCATTCTTTTTATTTTGGTCGAAGCGTATGTGCACAAAACACTGTTTTGTGGTATGTGTACGATAAGTTTGCAGCCGCTGACCACACTATTTTATTTATTTATTTAGGAACTATCTATTTTATTACAGGTATGTACCTACTATAGATAAGGCTTCCGTTTCACCGTCAACTCGTCTATACAAGTAGTATAATATAATTACAATTTATTCTTTACATAGTATTCTGATATGCGTTTTATAACTTTTACTGTACAATCTAGTATATAATCTTTGCTAAAACTACAAAAATAACCGGCCAAGTGCGAGTCAGGCACGCGCACCGAGGGTTCCGTACCACCACAAAATACAATAATAATCAAATTAAAAACCGACTTCAAAATAGGGTGTTTGACTACTATTGGGAAACTATTGCACATTATTGCCTGATATAATTTAATGTAAACTACATCTATATTTTCTGGATATCAGTCGTATTTGCGATATAAATCGATGTTAAAGTTGGCAAAAAAAAAAGAAACGTACAGTCGAATTGATAACCTCCTCTTGAATTCGGTTAAAAATATCGCGCCATAACGCAGACCTGCGTTATAGCTCCGGTCACGTGACTCATTGACGTCACACAGACTAAACAACTGCAGCCAGGCAGCAAAAATTTGATAATTAATTAATTTCTAATAGAAGTAATGGTATACAATTGTTGTGTAGTGCCACAATGTACAAATACTTCCATAAAGACACCGAAAAACTATTTGTTCCTGTTCCAAAGCTCGAAAAAAGTGGTTGGAACTAGCTCGTAGAGAACCCAAAAGTATTGGAGCTAATTCAAGTGTTTCTATGTGCGAAGATCATTTTGAGGTACATATTTGAGTCTATAATTATATTTCTATTATAATTTGTGTTTTTATTGCATTACCTAATTTTTATGTACTACTAGCGGTCCGCCCCAGCTTTGCACGGGTATAGATTATAGCATATGTCACCCGGGGATAGTGTAGCTTCCCAACAGTGAAAGAATTTTTCAAATCGGTTCAGTAGTTTCGGAGCCTATTCAATGCAAACAAACAAACAATCAAATCTTTCCTCTTTATAATATTAGTATAGATTACTTTCTTTTTAAACATTGTAAAGCTTGACATAATCTAACAAAATAGTGATATCCACCTACTACACTTTACCTGTTTGAAGCTTTGAAAGATTAGTATTGAAGAAATGTGCAACCATAAATACCTACATTAATTTTGGGTAAGTTACTGCTGTCTGCTTGCACAAAATGTTTCTTCATTCTTCTCACGTTTAACCTCCGGACTGTTTTTGGTGAAAATTTCTGGATAAATCGCTCTCAAAATAGCTTTACAACATTAAATTCGCAAATGTCAATACAAAATCTGCTTAATTATTTCTGTGTGACGTCACTATGGATGAAGCCAATCACAGACCGTTTTCGATCACGTGATCAAATGTCGAAAATAAAGTTATTTTATTCGCGTTTTTTTACAAAAAACAAAGATATTCTAGTTAAAAAAGCAATGATATATGCTTTTTCATTATGTCATGTTTATGGATGATCAATGTCAATTGGCATAATATTTTCAATACAGTCAAATAGCCTATCATAAATTATTATAAGACCGGCTTGCACTCACGATGATGTTTTATCGGTCGAGACGATCGACCGGTTTCGGAGCCATTCCCACCATTCCCTGAAGCATGCCCTGAAGAAGGGGCTCTAATGGCTCCGAAACCGGTCGATCGTCTCGACCGATAAAACATCATCGTGAGTGCAAGCCGGTGTTATAATAATTTATAATGAATCCTCACGCGAGTTTTCATGAAGTGAATGGCATTACGATTCGCTCAAAGAAAATGTGGTCGTCTAAATAACCCAATTACCAGTTATAACTTGGTAATGAACAGAAAGTTGTCACTGACTTGAACTTGGCACTTCATCATCATCATCATTTCAGCCGTAGGACGTCCACTGCTGGACATAGGCCTCCCCCATCGATCTCCAAAAGGGCCGGTTGGAAGCGGCCTGCATCCAGCGTTTCCCTGCGGTCTCTTTTAGGTCGTCTGTCCATCTTGTGGGTGGACGTCCTACGCTGCGCTTACCAGTCCGTGGTCTCCATTCCAGAACCTTTCGGCCCCATCGGCCATCTGTTCTGCGTGATATGTGCCCTGCCCACTGCCATTTCAACTTACTAATCCGGTGGGCTATGTCGGTGACTTTCGTTCGTCTACGGATCTCCTCATTTCGGATTCGATCTCGTAGAGAAACCCCGAGCATAGCCCTCTCCATAGCTCGTTGTGCGACTTTGAGCTTGCTTATGAGGCCCATAGTGAGAGACCACGTTTCAGTGCCGTATGTCATCACTGGTAACACACACTGGTCGAAGACTTTCGTCTTAAGGCACTGAGGTATTTTGGACGAGAAGACGTTGCGTAGTTTACCGAACGCTGCCCAGCCGAGTTGGATTCGCCGATTGACCTCTTTCTTGAAGTTGGACCTACCTAGTTGGACTGTTTGTCCTAGGTAGACGTACGCGTCAACAGCTTCAAGAACTGAGTTCCCAACTGATACTGGGGTGGGCACAACATGGATATTTGACATAACCTTTGTCTTGTCCATGTTCATTTTAAGGCCCACCTGTTGGGAGACTCGATTGAGGCCTTCGAGCATCATGCTGAGATCTTCCATCGACTCTGCCATGACCACAATATCGTCGGCAAACCGAAGGTGAGTGATGTACTCGCCGTTGATGTTGATGCCGAGTCCTTGCCATTCCAGGAGCTTGAAGGCATCTTCCATTGTGGCAGTGAACAGTTTCGGAGAGATAACGTCTCCCTGTCTCACGCCTCTTCGCAATGGAATTGCCTTCGAACTCTGCTCCTGTACTCGGACCGACATGGTGGCGTTATTGTACAAACACTTCAACACTTCGACATACCGATAGTCAATACGGCATCGCTGGAGAGACTCGAGCACCGCCCATGTCTCGACCGAATCAAAGGCTTTCTCATAGTCCACAAACGCCAAACATAGTGGCAAGTTATATTCTTCGGTCTTCTGTATAACTTGGCGTAGCGTGTGGATGTGGTCTATGGTACTATAGCCTTTTCGGAAACCGGCTTGTTCGATAGGCTGGAAGTCATCGAACCTGCGATCGAGACGATTCGTGATGACCCTCGAAAACAGCTTATAAACATGGCTCAGAAGCGAGATGGGTCTGTAATTCTTCAGCAAGGTTTTGTCACCTTTCTTAAAGAACAGCACCACCACGCCTCTGTTCCATGCTTCTGGCGTTATACCTTCGAGTAAGACAGAATTAAAGAGCTTCTGAAGGACTCTGAGTACCGGTGTTCCACCCGCTTTCAGAAGCTCTGATGTGATTCCATCGTCCCCCGGCGCCTTGTTGTTCTTGAGCTGTTTCAGGGCCATCCTAATCTCGTACAGGCTGATGTCCGGGATATCTTCGGTATAGTGTCGGCTCAGCTTGGCTCTTGGGTCTTTGGCCGAGCTGCTCACAGGTTTAGCAACCGAAGTGTATAACTGTCCATAGAACCTTTCGATTTCCCCTAATACCTCGGCTTTGGTCGACGCTACACTACCATCTTCCCTCTTCAGCTTTGTCAGCTGGCTTTGCCCAATAGACATGTGTCTTGCAAACACTTTGGAGCCTTTGTTTTGCTCAATCGTCTCTTTAATACTGTTCGTATTAAAGGTACGTATGTCGTGCCGCAATGACTTCCAAATTTGTCTATTGAGCTGCCTATATGAGTCAGCGTCATCGGAACATTGTAGTTGTAACGAGCGTCGATCAGCCATGAGGTTGCGGGTATGATCGGATAATTTTTGAGGTCTATCTGTGCGCCGGCCAGGTCTAAAAAACTTAGAACCTACCGCATGGACAGTTTCCACTAACCTGTTATTAATCTCATCCACGGAAGCAAAATTCTCCAGGCAATCAAAGCGATTAGACAGCTCGAGTTGAAAGCTCTCGGGGTTTTGAATATGGGCATGGTTCGGTCGGAGCGTGGACTTCATTAAGCGGGACCTCTCAATTTTAACGTTAATATTCAATGTGCCTCTTACTATTCGGTGATCACTACCGGTTTTCACCCTGTGAATCACAGAGACATCATTGAATATTTGTCTCTTGGTGGTCATAATGAAGTCTATCTCATTTCTCGTAGAACCATCGGGGCTCATCCAGGTCCATTTCCTGTGAGGCGGCTTCTGAAAGAAAGAGTTCATCATAAAAAGTCCCTCTTTCTCCAGAAAGTCGGCCAGCCTCTGTCCCCTAGGGTTCCGTTGTCCACAGCCAAATTTCCCCACTCTCAACTCATCATCACTTTTCTTGCCCAACTTCGCGTTAAAGTCCCCCATAACAACAGTGAAGTGGGTCTCGGACGTATGTATGGCTCTACTAATGTCCTCATACATAACCTCCACTTCATCATCTGGGTGTGACGAGGTCGGTGCGTATACCTGAATGACCTTCAACGAATATCTCTTGGATATTCTGAGTATTAGGTATACAACCCTGCTCGAAACACTGTCGATGGTGATAATGTTGTTAATGAGGGACTTGTGGATGAGAAAGCCGACACCACCTTGGGACTGTTGGTCGCCCTCCCGGTAGTAGAGTAGGTTACCGGATTTCAGGGTTATCGTGTCCTCGCCCTCTCTACGGACTTCGGATAAACCCAAGATATCCCAACGTACCCTACCCATTTCTTCTTCCAGCTCAACAATCTTCTCATCAGTCCTCATGGTGCGTATGTTGTGTGTTACCAGGGCCAGTCGTCGTCGTTGGGGTTGGTAGCCGAGCGTCTGCCGGGGATTCTTAGCACCCCTGGCCCCGCCGTTACCATGACCGCTACCGTAGCCAGGAATAGCGGGGCTGCCGGGGACTGGGGGCCTGGTCCTTTTTGTATTCATCATTGAAGGGGGGGATTGCCAATACTCGCCACGCTTGGCAAGCGGGTTGGCGAGCGCAGTCGGTGTTTTTATACTCAGAAGACGCTGCTGCCCGTCTTCTGGTTGATCCCTTAGCCGACTTCTACGGCACCCACGGGAAGAGAAGGGGGAGGTCTATTCTTAGGCCGGACCTCTACAGCCACTTGGCACTTGAACATTATTAATTATTTGTAGTGTGTAGGACTGTAGGTACTGTAATCATGCCAAGTTTAAGTTTATACAAAAATAAGTTAAAAAAACATACAGTCGAATTGATAACCTCCTCTTGAAGTCGGTTAAAAATACGTTTGTTGTATGGGCGACCGGGGGGTCGCCCATACAACAAACGTATTTTTAACGAAAGGCTTTTTGTTTTTTTTATTATTTCTTAGTCAATCCGCTGTAACATTATATAATATTCTGTGAAAATTTCAACTGGCTATCTATTACGGTTCGAAAGATACAGCTATTTAACGGTAGGACGGACAGACGGTCGGACTGACGGATAGACAGACGGAAATACAAACAGACAATGTAGGCTTAGTGATAGGGTGCGGGTACCCCTTGGGTACGGAACCCTAAAAAGTGTGTTTTTATTTTGTTTGATGACCTACTTACTACCTCATCAGGTAGGTATTAATTTATGTTATACCAACCTCGTTTTTCTTTACAGCCAATTGAAAATGATGCCTTGGAATCCACATTTACGTCTGTGAAAGTAGCATACTTTAATAGAGTATCGAAATTGAATATTGAATTCAAACCTGAGACTTCAATGCTGTGTTTTGATATTAAATATCCTTTTATTGAAACCCCTATTGGAATCTGGGGATATTCGTTACCTAATGGCAAAGACACTACAAGACCACGAGAAAGCACTCCTGAAAAAACGGGGGGTGGCGGGGGGAATGATTAATTCATATTAAGTCATTTCTCCCTCTACGTATTAAGTATATACCTACAGCTCCAGCTTGGTGTCCTTTGTGACACAAATCAACAAAGGACTCGAAGCCGATAGTGATTTTAAAAAAAACTATCTGAAAACACAGAATTTACCAAAAGATCGCCAAAAATCACCCATTATACCTACCTACTTGCTTCTAGTTGTGTTGGTGATTTTATCAATCTAGGTAATAGGTACTTTGTAGGAGGTTCTTACGGAAAGAAACATTTTAAGAAAATAGGTAGCGCAGAAAATTGGAAAATTTTAGAAAACTTAAGTGTACCTATTAGATTAATAATAATTATGATAGGTATTTAAATTATTAAAATTATTTCGAAGTTTTATATATTTAGTGCTAATAGGCACTTAATAATATCAAAGATAATTATATAATAGTAGATAATATTTACAGTAGGTATTTTTTATGAAATCTCCCTAGATTTTTTTGCACATGATAGGTATTAAAATGTGTGTATTATTTATCTACTCGATCGTGTTTTGTGCAAATAAATAATCTTTATGTACATCTTTATGTAATCTTTATGTAATCTTTATGTAATCTTTATGTAATCTTTATGTAATCTTTATGTGTATCCTTATGTATGTTCTTTTTTTTCTTTATGTTCTCAGTTTGCTCAATTATTATATCTGATATTTTTTAAAGAAAAGTAGGTAATAGATTAACAAAACCTCACCTAACCCCACCTGCACCTATCTAAGAAAGAACCCATGTACCTACCTATAAGTAGAAAAGGCCGAAAAACAGATATAAGACAATATTGAATTTCGTAAAAAAACTTTATTTTCACTATTGTCGACTAACAATAGTTAAGTCGTCAATTGTAAAAAAATAAAATAAAAATAATATAGAAAATTTCCAATATTTGAAGACCTAAACATTTTTAAGAATAATACACTTTTGCGTTAATTATTACTGAGGTAGGTATGTAAGGAAAGTGATGCGGGTATTGTCAGTCGCGGGAGCGCGAGTTGATGTCGTCATGTCGCTCGCGCTCCATCTCCCTGTGGTCGCCGGAGACGCGGGCTCCGGCTGACGTACCGGCCTCATCGTGTTCACGCTTGCCCGGAGAGTGCGGCCTTGACGGCGCTGACTGCACCAGTCGCCCCATTAGGCTAGCGCTCTTATCCTTGCGCAGCCTCGTCCATTCATGAGATAGCACTCGATCTAATGTCAAACGAAGTGTGATGTCGGGTTCCAGAATATGACGTACGATTGACTTGGCTGCCGCCGACACAGTGTCTCTGATCCTGGATCTGAAGACCCAGTTACGTGACATTTGGTCCTTGAGAAGCTTGCGGAGGTTTGAGTCATCGAAGGGCATGGATGCATTCAGCATTATGAAGAGAATGATCCCCAGGGACCAGACATCAGCCAGCTTAGGGTTGTAGGGCGTGCCACTTACCACCTCCGGAGCAGCGTACGCAGCCGATCCACAGTATGTTTGGCTGAGCACCCGTCTATTATCGCCATCTGTGCAAAATCTTGCGAACCCAAAGTCTGCCAGTTTCACATTGAAACGTCTGGATAGCAGTATATTTTCGCATTTTAAATCTCTATGCGCAATATTTTTGCTGTGAAGATATTGTAAGCCGCTTGCCATTTGCCTGAACCAGAGTTTTGCTTGGTTTTCGGGAACGACGCCATTGCGCTTTATAAAATCTAATAAATCTCCATTGTCAGCATATCTCATGAAAATAAATACCCTCGGTCCTCGTTGCAGAATACTGTGAACTTGAATGATATGAGGGTTTTCGATCTTTGTCAGAATGTCAAGTTCGCGAGGGAAAAATTTTTCAAGGAAGTCCCGAGGTGCTTTCTCCTTGTCAAATATTTTGCACGCAAGGTGCATGCGCTTGGGACTGGAAGCATCGCAGTATTCCGCCAGGTGAACAGTGGCATATGATCCTTGTCCGATTTTTTTGCCGATGAGATAGCCTCGTTGTTCCAAGGCATTGACCTCGGAGCTTCGAGGGCTGAGGCGCTCAGCCATTGAGCTCTATCGACTTTATCCTTACCCGTTTAGGATACATTGGACATCTCACGTCTCGCGTTTAAGTGCAAGGTTTCAGTGTCCCACCTGTCAAAATATTGTCTGCTTCTGTAATATAAGTTTTCAACTCACTCTCATAAAAGAGAGTAGCAATTAGGTAATAGTTATAAATAAAACGTTAAAAGCACGCACACAATTTTGCATAAATATTACGACATCACAAAGAATTTGGATATAAAAAACGCTATCTCTAGTAAGAAATCTTCCAAAAAGACGTTTCTCCTACATCGATGACTTTTTCTTTTGTTTCTAAAATTAAAATGATATTTTTTCAGGCTAGCATTTAATTATAATCTATCCTTTTTTTATAAATAAGGTTTATATTAATCTCTTAGCAATTACCTATTTTACGATCTAAAAAATTACTTAGGTAGGTATTTCATTTTATTTAGACACCTTCGACAAATTTTCTTTAAAGTAGGTAATTTAAGTATTTGGGTATGTATAGGGAGGGATGTAATTATCACCATTTGACTCTCATCTCATACGTATATCTAACCGACTGTACTGTCTATAACGTTGTGTCTATTAAAGTACTCTACCTATAATTGTGGTGTATCTACTGGTGTCTTAACGCGGGCTCGAATTGCAGAGATGCTAGTTATTTGAAATACTTCTAATTAAAATGCAAATACAAAATGCAAAATACCTATTTTGTATTTTACATTTAAATGCCTTTTAGTAAAAAACATTTTGTATTTTATTTGAAATACCTTTCTAGGTGTATTTTGCATTTTTAATATTCATTTCAAAATGCAAAATACTTACTTTGTGATTAAATTTAGCCAACATTACCAGTCAAACAAAATGGAGCCATGGCTCTCTTTTCGTTAGTCTAGTTTGTTACATTATTTTAAGTGAGTATTATTTTTATTAATAACATAACAGGATTTATTGATACGCGTACTGATAAATATTGCCAAAATATTATGCATAAGGTGCCATGTTATTAGACGTTTTTGTTCGGCTCGGCATTGTGTCTCTAATTCTCTATTTATCATGATAAATACCTAAAATAAATAAAAATATCTGTGAATTGGTCAAAATATTTTATTTTGAAAAAGTATTTTGAAAATACTTATTTTGCATTTAGCATTTGAAATTCAAAACGCAAAACTATTTGGTATTATGCATTCGAAATAGTAAATCTGAAAAGTATTTTGCATTTTGTATTTAAATGCTTTTTTAAAACCATTTTGTACAGGTTGCGTAAGCAAGGAATATAACTAACTACTCTCTACCGAGAGCCCTTGTAATTATATTGACCGTACCCAAGCATAACCTAGTCAGTGAATGTACCAGAGGGGTTAGTCCCAGATTTGATAGTTTTCGAATACTTTTTTCGTTTACGTATTGTTCCGTAGAGGGAGAAAGCTGTATTGTTCCATACATTTTAGTAAAGTGCCTCCAGCGGAAACGCGTAGGAACTAAAATCGGTAGTATTCGGCGATATAGATTGCTTCACTCTAATACGAAAAAAGTTTTCGAATACCTTTCAGCCCAACAATGTATCACTGTATTAATTATCTAACCGACGACGAGGTTTTCAAACCTCAAAAAAAATATCAAAGTTTCAAACATAATATTTTCTAAATAATTATTGGTAAATAAATAATAAGTATAAATATGACGGCGCACCTGCTCACTGTGCGGTACGCTAGAAGATGTTTCCCACCTTCTGGTCGATTGCGGACGGAGTGAGTCTATGAGAGAATATAATTATGTTGCAAGTACGGCGTAAACCCTCGAGATGTTGGCATGTTTCAAGGTATCCTGGCCGCACCCACGTGTGATGCGGCGAGGGCCTTGTACGCCATGGTCTCGGTCGGACGGTATCCGAACTTGCTAATTTCGATCAAGGATGATGGAGGTGATGAAGGATGATCAATTTGATCAGGGATGTTGACATCCTTGGTCGAAGGTAGCTAACGATACATCCGCAACCAACATCAGCGGGTACGTTACACTCAGATCAAGACGTTACAGCATCGTTACACCAGTGATGGCGCCACCTCCATCACTAGTCCACCAAAAACTAAGCTAGGTGGCTAAATAATCTAAGACGGTAGTTGCGGCCGAGTGCCGAAACATCAGCGCGCGCGCTGACAAATAATTTCAAATGTATTTTTTTTTTGTTTTTCATGCATTACTGAGCTGACTAAACACATTAAGGCCATATCACCTCATTTTTCGTATTTTTAACTCCCGAAGCAAAAAGGGGGGTGTTAAAAAATCAACATCACTGTCATCTGTCTGTCTGACAGACAAACGGACGGACGGACGGCTAGACAATGTAGGCTTAGTAATAGAGTCCCGTTTTTATCCTTTGGGTACAGAACCCTAAAAAAAGGTAAATGAAAACCAGAAATTCTGATCACTTTCGCAAAGTTTTTGAAGGTAAGTAAGTCTGTACCCTCAGTGAAAAATTAAAAGAAAATGTTTTGCCCAAAAGAATAAGCATTGCCATACAACGTGGTAATGCTGCCAGCATTTTGGGAACGCTGCCCACCGATAGTGGATTGTTAGATTAGTTATTTTATTTTATTTTACTTGTAATTTATATTGAATAAATCTATTTACCTAAAGAAAATGTTTTCATTGATCTTTTTACAATGTTAGTGCAGCTTCAGAGCAAACGAATGGAAATAGTGTACATAAGTGTTCGTGAACGTGCCCATGGCCCAGCCCAATGGGCAAGTCACAAGGGTAGATCTGTGGTCACAAGTGGTTATTACGGCTCAAAAAAAATCAATGTCATTTCAGCTCTTTTTTTTCCAGCTCATTGTCTTTTGTATGTCATTTTGACGTTTTGACGTAAACAATCTTCGATTGCGATAGGCGCAAAGACTACTATATATATACGGAGATAGACTGGCAACTCAGCCATATTTGAAATTAATTATATGTGCCTCCATCTATCCGCCACTAACGGTACTACATTTAACCTACAGATGAATAGCAGGTTGTATTAATTCTATTCTACTACAGAAAACGCTTGTAGTTTTATACAAAATGTATGAGATTTACACAACTGGTGAAAAATTCACGTGACCAATCCCATACATTCCGTAAAAAACTACAATCATTTTCCATAGTAGAAAAAACATCTTGCCTACTGTAAAAATTAAGTCCGCTAAGCATAAGTTTGGCTGCAGCGCTCCGTCTACTTCAGAAATAATAAGCTTTTTTGCGAGCTTTAATAAAATATTTTATTAAACGGCTGTACAGTTTTATACAACTCATAAATAAAATTATCAAATGAATACGCTATAATGTAACACAATTATATCTTGAAGAAATAAACAGAAATTTGTCACTGACTCGCACTTGGTCATTTATTATTGTTTGTTTTTATACTTTGGAGTGTGTACTATAATCATGCCAAGTTTGACGCTTGTACGTATTACCGTTTTTACATTAGAGCTTATACAAAAATATGTTAAAAATGCATTGGTTTTAATTAAACATTATACTATGCTAAATCTTATTTTTAAAAATAACACCTGATTACGTTAAATTTTGTAATCGCGTATTGTTTGTAAGCCGGCTGAAGTATCTTTTTCACAGTTCGCTCCTTGCGAATGATCCATTGATAAATTATTTATTAAAAGTGATTTATATTTGCTTTCAAAAACAAATGCACCAGGCATTCTATTGCATATGCTCAGTGACCATACGGAGCCAAACATATTTTCTAATGGGTCCTGTCATCCTGTGGTTGAAATTTATTAACAATATAATTAAGTTGATTTTTGTGTAAAGAATTTACAAGCATTTGGAATCCTTCTTTAGTCTTAATCCAGCTTGTTATGGACCGAACAACCTTTTCCCTCCCGTCATTTAAATATCGTAACGATCTTAAAACTGGAAGAGCTTCACTCCAAAATTTCTGATGTGGTGATTTCGGCGTTACTGCAGCAAGTAAAAATGTCTTCCCTGAATTTCACTGTAAGATCCATTCACCGAATCAAATAATTTATCGAAGAACATCAAAAGATGTGCAGTTTCTTCACATTCTTTTGGTAACTTCAAAAATCAAGCAACATTGTTTTCTATAAATCTCATAATTTTGAGATTGCAAACACAAACCAATCTCGAAAATCTTCTTAAAAATCTTTTTCTTCTTGTGTATCCGATGTTACACCACCTTCATTAGGAACCATTGCAGCACTTGTATCATTTACATTTGTATGTCCTGCGTTTGGTTGAGATTGCATGCCTGAAACACAAAAATATTACTATAGCTTTGCCAGAGTCTCTACCTATTATAGACAGCTGTCATCCGAAATGAAGATCTCGACGAGATCTATCACTTTTGCGAAGAAACTGCTAGTCCAGGATCGACGGTTTCCGAGATATCACCTAAGCAAGTTTGACAGCTGTCATCCGAAATGAAGATCTCGACGAGATCTATCACTTTTGCGAAGAAACTGCTAGTCCAGGATCGACGGTTTCCAAGATATCACCCAAGCAAGTTTGACAGCTGTCATCCGAAATGAAGATCTCGACGAGATCTATCACTTTTGCGAAGGAACTGCTAGTCCAGGATCGACAGTTTCCGAGATATCGCCCAAGCAAGTTTGACAGCTGTCATCCGAAATGAAGATCTCGACGAGATCTATCACTTTTGCGAAGGAACTGCTAGTCCAGGATCGACGGTTTCCAAGATATCACCCAAGCAAGTTTGACAGCTGTCATCCAAAATTGAGATCTCGACGAGATCTATCACTTTTGCGAAGAAACTGCTAGTCCAGGATCGACGGTTTCCAAGATATCACCCAAGCAAGTTTGACAGCTGTCATCCAAAATTGAGATCTCGACGAGATCTATCACTTTTGCAAAGAAACTGCTAGTCCAGGATCGACAGTTTCCGAGATATCGCCCAAGCAAGTTTGACAGCTGTCATCCGAAATGAAGATCTCGACGAGATCTATCACTTTTGCGAAGGAACTGCTAGTCCAGGATCGACAGTTTCCGAGATATCGCCCAAGCAAGTTTGACAGCTGTCATCCGAAATGAAGATCTCGACGAGATCTATCACTTTTGCGAAGAAACTGCTAGTCCAGGATCGACGGTTTCCAAGATATCACCCAAGCAAGTTTGACAGCTGTCATCCAAAATTGAGATCTCGACGAGATCTATCACTTTTGCAAAGAAACTGCTAGTCCAGGATCGACAGTTTCCGAGATATCGCCCAAGCAAGTTTGACAGCTGTCATCCGAAATGAAGATCTCGACGAGATCTATCACTTTTGCGAAGGAACTGCTAGTCCAGGATCGACGGTTTCCGAGATATCACCTAAGCAAGTTTGACAGCTGTCATCCGAAATGAAGATCTCGACGAGATCTATCACTTTTGCGAAGGAACTGCTAGTCCAGGATCGACGGTTTCCGAGATATCACCTAAGCAAGTTTGACAACTGTCATCCGAAATGAAGATCTCGACGAGATCTATCACTTTTGCGAAGGAACTGCTAGTCCAGGATCGACGGTTTCCAAGATATCGCCCAAGCAAGTTTGACAGCTGTCATCCGAAATGAAGATCTCGACGAGATCTATCACTTTTGCGAAGGAACTGCTAGTCCAGGATCGACGGTTTCCGAGATATCACCCAAGCAAGTTTGACAGCTGTCATCTGAAATGAAGATCTCGACGAGATCTATCACTTTTGCGAAGGAACTGCTAGTCCAGGATCGACGGTTTCCAAGATATCGCCCAAGCAAGTTTGACAGCTGTCATCCGAAATGAAGATCTCGACGAGATCTATCACTTTTGCGAAGGAACTGCTAGTCCAGGATCGACGGTTTCCGAGATATCGCCCAAGCAAGTTTGACAGCTGTCATCTGAAATGAAGATCTCGACGAGATCTATCACTTTTGCGAAGGAACTGCTAGTCCAGGATCGACGGTTTCCGAGATATCGCCCAAGCAAGTTTGACAGCTGTCATCCGAAATGAAGATCTCGACGAGATCTATCACTTTTGCGAAGGAACTGCTAGTCCAGGATCGACGGTTTCCAAGATATCGCCCAAGCAAGTTTGACAGCTGTCATCCGAAATGAAGATCTCGACGAGATCTATCACTTTTGCGAAGAAACTGCTAGTCCAGGATCGACGGTTTCCGAGATATCGCCCAAGCAAGTTTGACAGCTGTCATCCGAAATGAAGATCTCGACGAGATCTATCACTTTTGCGAAGGAACTGCTAGTCCAGGATCGACGGTTTCCAAGATATCGCCCAAGCAAGTTTGACAGCTGTCATCTGAAATGAAGATCTCGACGAGATCTATCACTTTTGCAAAGAAACTGCTAGTCCAGGATCGACAGTTTCCGAGATATCGCCCAAGCAAGTTTGATGATGATGATGAATTAGGGCCCATCCTTTCTCTGAGAGAAGGCCTGTGTTCCAGCAGTGGTTTAAACTTCTTTGCTTTTGGGAAATAACATAAAAAACCGACCAGCGTTAAGAGGTAGGACGGACTGACAGACATAGCGTAAGCTTAGTAATAGAGTTCCGTTTTCACCCTTTGGGTACGGTACGCCGCGCGCCGTACGAAACCTTTAAAAGTATCTACTCTGTTCTACCCATAGTACAAGTTTTGATAGTATTCGAAAACTTTTTTCGTTTTCGTATTGTTCCATACATTGCTGGGCTGAAAGGTATTCGATATTTTTTTCGTACTATAGTGAAGCAATCTATACCGCCGTTTACTACCGATTTTAGTTCTTTCGCGTTTCCGCTGGAGGCGCTTTACTAAAGTGTATGGAACAATACGTAAACGAAAAAAGTGTTCGAAAACTATCATATCTGAGACTAAGGGTAAATCGTAATTATATTATAGTAATAAATACCTTGGATTGCTAATTCGAAAAGTCTATTCATTGGGTAATGGTCATTAGTAATACGGTACCATTGTGTTTACATTTTCTTTCGTTGTAGGACACGAATATGTTAACAGTTTTAATATGAAATTACCTTTTCCATCGCTCACGTTGCAACCAGCAACTTGAATGACATCTTGCAATACAGTGATAATAATATAGGTAGTGAGTCCTGCATCAGTTCAAAGTGTTCAAACAACTGCAAAACAAGTAATCATCACAGTTATTACCAGAAATTACCACGATTCCTAAACTAAATTCAAATTATCACCTAAGTATTATGCCATTGCAGACCATGAGAAGTACAAGTAGCAAGTATCTACTAACTACTAGTATCTAGTAGGTACTTGCTACTTGTACTTGCCACCTGTACTTCGCAAGGTCTGCAACGGGCTTTACTCAAGCTGTACTACGTGGCCTAGATAACTGCACAACGAGTTTTTTCTCCGAAATTTGAACAAAGCTTAGCACAAATATATTATGGGTTCACAGTTCGGGGGCACGTAGTATAGTATGAAATCTTTGGGGGGGCAACGATACGTAGTAAAATATGAAATCTCAGTTCGAAGGTAGCTAAATTGAAACGGTGGCACATGCGTTCAAATTAACACTAAAATAGGTACACAGAAACTTTGAATCACTCTACTGATAAAATTAGAGATATTACCGTGAAATATATCGAAGAAATGATAAATTAATTATTAATAATGTTCAAATAATATTATTGTTGACGTTATGTTTTTTATTTTGAAACATTTTTGATGGATGATATTGACCACAGAACACTTATACCAGAGGATATTGACACAGTACGTTATGTTGTTTTAATTAGTTTAGTTAGGCGTAGCGTCGAGTTACATTCTCTTTCATCTCTTTGGTTAGGCGCGGATGGATGTCAGCAGCCTTAGAGCGTTCCGCCACTAATGTTCTAAATTACCACAGCATGGATAGGCGAGCTCTCTGTGCAAAGCGAACTAAATAAACAGCAAGCTAATGTTTTATTGAAAAAGTGGGCGTTTGTTTGTATCTCAAAAAACATTCTTCTTTTTGTTAATATGCTGTAGTTAAGTTTCAACCAAAATTAATAATAATGTATTTTTTAGCCGTGAAATTAGTCCAGTGATATTCCGAACTGTACTATTTCAGTACTTATTATTCTGTGATCAAGATGTTAAACCAATATATGAAAGAGCTGGAACAGGTAAGTTCAGTTATAGCATTACAATTTTGCTGAATGATAACCTGAAACGCCTAATAGCTTGGCTTGTATTGTACTAAGTCTGTACTTTGGGTACTTAAAATAATATATCATGGTCTGTTCTTACGCCAATCTCAAACCTCATGTAGCAATCTTATTTCCATCGTACTACACTTGCTAATGCTCTCTTTAGAAAAGCTAAAGCATGAACATTATAAATGAAATTAAATTTGGGGTCTTCAAATTGACGGAGGCAGCGAAACCAGATATCATACTGAGAGATCAGACACTCTGTAACTTGGAAGTGCTAATATTTTGCTTTACCCCGAGTACAATCGGTACGCTATATCAGACCGAAATCTCTCTCATTGCCTAGTGTATGCACTAGGCCATTGCCTAGGCTATGTAACCGTTGATTATAGTTTTAAATCGTTTTAAACAGTTTTTTTACATCTATAATCAAGACTGATGACCGGGTGACGCAAAATGGGCCAATGAATGGCCTAGTTGCGGAAAATGCCCGCTACACAAGTAACAAGTCAAGACTGATGCCATGGGCGTTCTACTATGACTTTTCCATTACACACAGTTGTCAACATCTTGGTGATTTGGTTGGCTCTCATGTCATCATTAAAACGTCAAGCTATCGAGGCTTTGGCTGGCCACATGGTCTTGCTTCAGAGAGCACATAGGCCTTGGCCTGGAGCAAGACATTGTACCTCATGAGTTGATTTCCGGCGTACTCCGCAAAGTACACAACCCATCCACCTCAAGCCACTTTCCTGAAGCTTATCTGAAGCTTCTATGCTAGCTACGCTTCTTAGCTCTGCGCTACGTCCTGTATTCCAAGGCTGCCATAAATGTGCTCATTGCGAATAATGATCCATATCCATAACGCCACATCTAACGTAGCTAGCGTAATGTAAACTGAGCTATTGATGTGAACAACTTTTGGATAGGATAACAGATCTATAGGATGAGAAATGGCACCTGCCTTATCCTGTCTCATCTAAATACATAAATTAGGCAGGTGATGACCTGCCTAAATGTATGTGTGTGTAATGTATTTACCCACTAAATGGGCCCCCATAAAGGCTGCCAAATATTAGGGCCACATTTTTGTCTTAGGAGTTTTAGCGCCATAGAATTGGGGTACACGGTGTTGCCACTCACTGATGGCTCACCACAAAGCCTCCCTTGCAATTTTATTTATATTTATTTTAGGCAACATAATATTTTTGGAAACTGGTTAAATGCCTCTTTTTCAGGATCCCTTTGATCCTGATGAGTTTGTTGAAAGGATGGTGAGGCGCAGCATGCAAGAATCCCGGCTTAAGGATGATCAATTTGATCCTGAAATGATTCATGATATATTCACACAAGCAATACAGGATCTAAGGGTAAATTGTTCATCTATCTAGAATGACATTGTATTTGCGATTATTACACATTGAAATTAAACAGGTTTAACAGATTTTAGCAGGACAAACAGATTAAAAATAAATTAACCGGCCAAGTGCGAGTTGGGCTCGTGCACTGAGGGTTCTGTACCACCACAAAATACAATATTATTAATTTAAAAAACCAACATCAAAATCAGTAAGGCAGGCATTTCGATCCAGTGAAATGATAAAGAGGTCATCCAGGTCATAAGGAATTACCAGTTATAACTTGGTAATGAACTGAAATTTGACACCGACTCACACTTGGCCATTATTTATTATTTGTTGTTGTACTTTAGAGTGTGTACTATAATCATGCCAAGTTTGATGCTTGTACGTATTACCGTTTTTACATTAGAGCTAATACAAAAATACGTAAAAAAATACGTTTGTTGTATGGGGACCCCCCCTTTAGTTTTTACTTTTTGACTTTTTTATTATTTCTTAGTTAATCCGCCGTAACAGTACATATTCTGTGAATTTTTTACTGGCTATCTATTTCAGTTCGAAAGATATAGCCGTTAATAGGTAGGACAGACAGATAGATAGACATTGTAGGCTTAGTAATAGGGTCCCGTTATTACCCTTTGGGTACGGAACCCTAAAAAATTTAGTTAATAAAATATAAAAGCAAAATACCATTCATTCACTGGCTGAATTAATCACGAAACTTTGAAAATTATTCTGTTGATGGGTTTGTGTTTGGCTCCACGAGGTGGAGCCTCCACCTCGCCTGATGGTAAGCGAAGATAAGACACGGTTGCACAAATTGTACATAAGAAAACAATTTTCCATTTTAGATCATCGCTTAACATCAGGCGAGTTAGCGGTAAAACGCAAGCCTATTACTTATTAAATAAAATTAAAAAAACACTTGACCAATTGTAGTTCGTAGTATTTTATTGATAGCAAATTGCAGTTAAACGTCATAGAGAAATATAAAATAATAAAAACTCATCACTATTAATACAATTGGTAGGTACAATCATAGTACCACTATCTATGATAACACAATAAAATGATAACATTAGACCCACATAGAATGCTGCTGGAATATTTAATGTGGTGAAGATGTCCACTAAGAAAGGATTTTACAATAGGGACGAATTATAGGGGTCAAAAGTGCATTGAAAGTTTGTATAAAAGTATACACATGCAAAGTTGCGAGCAACAGCAGGTATTTTGTATATTTATACAACCTTGTAATCAAGGTTTTGATTGTCAAGGTTCTACAAGAGCGCCAAGAGAAAAAGTGTATAAGACTACAGCAAGACGTTCAAGAAGAAGAGAAACTGTATGGAGCTAAACTTGCTGAGATCATGGAGCAGCACACTGTAAGTACATCTAGGTACTGATATACGCGCTTATAATTTATCTCGAGAGGATATCTCTAAGCTAGGGTTGCCTGGAAGAAACCGATAAAGCGATAATGCCGCCGATTGTTTCACTAGTTTGTCCTATGTGTAACTTTTAGTGTGAACAATAAAAAGTTATCTATCTATCTACCTTATTTTATGTTGCAGCAATGTGTGAATGTGTTCAGCTCGTTAGACGAGCGCATGTCTCGCTGCGGAGGCCGGGCACTAGACGTGGGGGAGAAGCTGGGAGCTGCGCGGGCGCCCCGAGCCCGCGCCGCCGCCGCGAGGGACTTGCTCTCCCATCTCGCGCACTTCCTGAGCCCCGGGCCGGTGATGGCTGACCTGTTCAGTGATACTAACAGGGTACGTATAAGTTTTTTTTTTTTTTCTTTAATGTCTGAAATGTATCTGCCTATATATCCTCGCCAATATTAAACTTCCAGATATCTGAATACCAAATTTTCATATTATCCTCATTAGTTAGCAAACGTCCATTGCTGAACATCTCTTTTTCATGAAATTATTGTAAATTAAAAATAAGACCGCTATGCACCCCCCCTCCCACCCACCCCCTCTTGTGATATTTCGTGATTTTTGCTAAACCCCTCCCCCCCTCTTTCAAGCCTCACGTGATTATGGGACGGTCCCTTACTAAGAAATATTAAATGGAACCTACAGTTCCAGTTTCCCTTTAAGTACTTCCAGCCCCCCCTTGGTCGTCCATTTGATGACTTTTGAGCATTTGTTCTGCTCAACATTGAATTGTGCGATTGTAGAGCTAGTAAGAATATGTCAGTGTGTGCAATACGTATCACAAACGTACCTCGCCCCCTTTAGTTTTTGCCCGACTTTTCGTTACTAGCTCGAGTTTAAGGCAGATCCAAACTTATATATTATCAAAACCCTTTGATAATACATATATAGTTTAGATCTGTGATCTAACTTGTTAACTTATCATGTTTTAACCAAAAATTCAAAACATTGCAGTTGAACGAAGCAGCAGATGTAATACAGAAACTATACACAATTGCACAAGAGTTGCCCCCCGACAAGTTTGAGGTGGCCAAGAAGAAAATTGAAGCGAAGTATGATGACATCGAAAAGAATCTAATTGAAGAGTTTGTGAAAGCTCAGAACCAGAACAATATGGCAAGGATGAAGGACATAGCAAACATAATGACCAACTTCAAGGGATACTCGCAGTGTGTTGATGCCTTTATAGAGACTAGCCAAATGGTAAGATTAATTTTACTTATTATTGCACGCATATTAAGGTTCCGTACCCAATGGGTGTAAACGGGACCCTATTACTATGCCTACGCTGTCTGTCCGTCGTACTAGAGGCGTCCATGAGGAAGCCTCTTGTAACGCCTCCACCACTTTACTAGGGCATGACTTTGACTTGACCGTGACGTACTTGACACTGACTGACTTGTTTGATGACATTTTATCAAACTTGCTAATCATACTAATATTATAAATGCGAAAGTGTGTTTGTTCCTCTTTCACGCTGCAACGGATCGACCTGATTTTTTGCATGGGTATAGTTCAAGAGCCAGAGAGTGATATAGGCTACTTTTCATCATCATCACCATTTTTCATCACTACGCGGGTGAAACCGCGGGGCGCAGCTAGTATTTGAAATATTTGAATCAGCCTTTTAATAGTCCACTACTGGACTTTGGCCTAGCCCCGAAAGGGCGATTGGGCCATATCCATGACTTTGTCCCAGTTGCGGGTTAGTGGATTATCATGAAGTCCTGTTGTAATCTGGCTCTAGGTTCGACCTTGCGCCATCAATCTATGATGTAACATTTCAGAACTCCCTTCTGGGTAAAGACATCTTCTCCGCTGTGCTTCCCCTTTGCAAAAAGAACTACACCATCATCAGCACGGTGTTCCCCAACCCGGACCAAGTGATGAGCAAGTTTGTGCTCAATATCTTCCATCTGAAGCTCCAGAAGTACATCCAGACCAAGCTGGCCGATAAGAATGATGTAGAGAAGTATTTGAGGAACTTGTATGACATGTACACCAGGTATGTGCATTCAATTATTTCACACCAATACACTACACACTCACACACACACACTAGCACACTAATTACACTAGCTGTTGCCCGCGACTTTGTACTCGTACACTTTAATATAGTCATATTTATTTATTTATTTCCATTTGCTCGCGTATATTTCTATGGACGGCGAGCGCAGCTGCCGTTGAAAATCTGCACAGATATTAGAGTGCATAAATAGCATATTGTCTTGTAGTTTTAATTGTTACCGCGCCGCCGGCCGGTGCGCACGTCCACAAACGTTGTGCAGATTCATGCCGCCACATATATATATTGGGTGACGCGGAAAGGGTGTACTAAGCAAAAAGGCGTCCATATACTTCGAAACGCGAAAAAAATATCAGGTGTTCCATAGAAAACGGTCATTGACTTTTTTTGCGATTTCAGTGTTGGTCCCGTAGTAAAAGTTGTTCATAATGACGAGTATAACGAACCCTTTTTGGCTTAGTACACCCTTTCCGCGTAACCCTGTAGTATGTTTTGTTTTAGGTATTAGTTGTTTATACTATAACATCAATCGTTCAGCCATGTCAGAAGCCTGAAATGCGTTAACCAACATAGATAAAAAAAACTATTGCACGCCATCAGTAAAGACCTGTTTCCCAGCAGTGGGAACATGATAGGTTGATGATGGTGATTATCATTTAACATAATAATATCAATGAATAGTTATGTCTAAAAAATTAAAGTTTAATAGGTCTAAAATGTAAAAATTAAGATAGGTCTAAAAATTTAAGTTGATAGGACTAAAAAAAATTAAGTTAAATAGGTCTAAAAAGAAAGTTACATCAGGATTTGGTACTTAATTTTTAGTTCAGGTATACCATTTGAGAAAATATGATCCGCAAAAAAAAACTGCAAGGGTTTTAATAAAAAAAATGCTTATTCCTCAAATTTGTTTAAATTATTTTTTATCGCCATGAAAATATCTAGTCACAGTAAGTAAACATTTATTTATTTTATTTTTTTAAATTACTCGTTTCAGTACCCAGAGAGTTTGCGACGAGCTCGTAGTGGCGGGTATTATATCCGCGGAGGGCAACACCACCACGGGCGACTTGCGGCGCGAGGCGCTCGTCAACGGAACCATGGCCGGCGCTAACGATGGCTATGCTGCATTGGAGATACGGCGCCTAAAGGCGGTGCTGGCTAACGCACTCAACGGATACTATGTTGAGAAGCAACACGTCAAGAAACAAATTCAGGGGGGCGGGTAAGTCAAACAATCATTGACATTGGATAGCCCGTTGGTCCAGTTGGTAGTGAACCTAACTTCTGGGCTTGGAGGCGTGGGTTCGATTCCCACCTATGACAAACATTTATGTGATGAACATTTGTGTTTGTTCTATATCTAGTTGTTAATATATATTTAAGTATGTATTTGAAACTATATAATATGTATATATATATAAAACACACTGTCATCTGTCCCCAGACTGAGCAAAGCTTGTGATATGATATGGCAGTCTGGCAGTTTATACGTTTTAGTTTCTCAGTTTGGGGACAGATGACAGTGTGTGCAAAAATGTCCATGTTTTTAATCTGGCGTCGCGGTTTTGCCATCGCACTAGCCGCCACCGCCTGAAAGCTCATCCACACATCATAGACCAGTGCAATTCGCATTCACGCGGGATTTCTTGCCTCACACTTGCAAAATATGGAAAGAGCTACCTTCCACGGTGTTTCCGAGAAGCTACAACATTGGGTTCTTCAAAAGGCGAGTTAATAGATTCTTAAAGGGTCGGCAGTCATCGTCGACGTAGTTGTGATGCCTCTGGTGTTACAAGTATTCATAGACGACGGTGACTGCTCACCATCAGGCAGCCCGTCTGCTTATTTGCCACCGATGGCATTAAAAAATATTTAAATTAAACACAACCGATTTTCGTGTATTTTACATTTTAAATAACACTGTTTTAAACTATCACGGTTGTTTACTGCAGTTGTATGAAACAGGAAATTTGCCGTGGTAAGGTTGGAGATGGAGCTCCCGATATTTCGGTGCAGTAATATGCACCATGTTCACAGGAAGGCTGAAGAATATCCGGGACATTTATAAATATATAGATAAATAGATAAAAATCGGGAAATGGTCAGTCGAAAAGTCCAAAGTTAGGTTAGTTAGGCAGACAAAACGACTTACCCTCTTTCGTAGTTAAGGTAGCATTCCGATCTTGGCGACCGCGACTGGCCGCCGCGACTGCGTCTCGCGACCCACTGCTCATCATCATCAGCCAGAATACGTCCACTGCTGAACATAGGCCTCCCCCTTTAACCTCCACACTGAACGACAGCCTGCCTTTTGCATCCACTGGATGACCGCGACTCTCACAATGTCGTCGGTCCATCTAGTGGGAGGCCTACCTACGCTGCGTCTTCCGGTTCGTGGTCTCCACTCCAGAACCTTTCTTCCCCATCGGTTATCGGACCCACTGCTCAGTATGAATTTATATGGAGTGCTAAACAATGCAAATGACCCACACATAGCGGGATGCGGTCGCACATATTTTTAATACGCGTGTATGCTTAAAGCTAAGCATTTTTTTAAACTCTATTACAGTTTCCAAGAGCTTCGTCGTGATCTACAAGCCGTGATAGGTACACGGGCTAATATCAACATAGCGCAGATCGAGAATTACGGCGGCGAAACCTTCCTTAGTGAAACACTCGTGCAAAAGATGCTCAACGATGCTCGTACTTCGTTCACTCGCTGCAAAACTGTAAGTGCCTTTAGCATATATAACAGATAGGTATTAATTAAATAAGCCATTTAAGTTCTTATTAGCTTAAAAAGCCAGTCACTACCTTTTTCTTGGGTTAAACTCCCAGTTTTCAGTAGGAAACTAACAAGGATATGGTTTATAGTTAGTTAGTAGTATACATAATAGTAATCCGCCAGCGTTAATATATATAAACTCTAAACTTATAAGATCAATGCACAGCCTAAACTACTGAAGATAAAAATATGAAATTTTATAGTTGTTTCCTTTTATGGTGTAGACCTTTGCTAAGAAGGGAATTTGCGAAACCCCTGAAGGGATCAAACTGATTCAGCCCCTGAAGGGCTAAAATGAGGTGGAATTAGAGTATAAAGCATCACTTAAAATAGTGATACAAAATAGGGCCATAATAAAAAAAAACCGGACAAGTACTAGTAGAACACGAAAATTATTATGAAAAAAAATCATTTTTCCATATATTTTATATGGAAAGGCAAGAATTGAATTCTTACACATTGACATTATTACGCCATACAGGAGGTTGCTTTCGCTACCAATAAAGTTGCTTCGAGGAGGTATATAACACGAGTGAAATCGCGGGGTGCAGCTAGTATACAATAAATTATTGAGTATTGAGAACGAAATAAAACGAATCATGTTTCCAGCTGTGCAGTACAAACGAGGTGACGGGAACTACAGTGTCGTTACTGGACGCGATGATTCAACACCTGCTGATCGAACACGTGGATTACGCGCTGGACCTGGGGCTGCAGTCCATACCCATCGCTGAAAGCAAGTCGCCGCCGCAGGTACAGATGGGGACGTAACGTGGCTGGATGGGAATAAAAACGCGTGAAGCGGGTGCTTATTCACTTGCTTTGATCGTTTGGCGGGGGTACCTGACGGAATTAGGCGCCTTCTATACATATGATACACTACTGCAGTCCATAGTTGCAAGCCTTAACAATTGCTGCGACCAAAAATTATCTTGTTTAGATCACCTAATTAATAATTAGGAAGCGGTTTAGTCTTGCCTTAGAACCACCGGAGGATGGCCAGCAGCATCCTATTAGTACACGGTGAACATTCTGCGATCCTCAAGCCGCCTGCCAAGCGTGGGGATTGTGGCAACACCCCTCTCTAAGAGGGATGCCTTTGTTCAGCAGTGGACATTTATTGGCTGGTGTTGATGAGTCTTGCCTTATGCTAAATCTGGCACTACTTTCAAGGGGCAAAAAATGGCGACCGGAGTGTTTTTTTAAATTATCTGATTGAAAAACTGACGATAAATAGACCAATCACCGAAAACAAAAAATGTGTTCAAAATAAGAGGCATTCAAGTATTTAAATAATAAATAATATTTAAATAATAGTAATAACCTAAAATACGCAGGTTTTAGTTATATATTGCTAGTTATGAATTATTTACTGCCTTTTAATCATAATTATTTCCCTTTTTTTGTGTCTATGTACTGGGGCCTTACGGACAACAGCTAATTGCGGCAGCTAATCCGCTCAGTTGGAAAATCACGCGACCGCAAACCGTATCTGGGCGCGATAAGGTTCACGTTCGCGTGATTTTCCAACTGAGCGGATTAGGTGCCGCAATTAGCTGTTGTCCGTAAGGCCCCTGTATTTTACTTCTGTTCAATACAACTTAGAATTCATAAGATGTCGATTTTGGTTGTACATAAGTAAACAAATTGCAATATTGTGACAAGATTTCGTCATCTCATTTACGTTGCATACTTTTTGCCAGGTAATTACAAGATTCGTGCGCCAGATAAAAGTAAAAAAATAAATAAGTACAGTACCAAGCAGCACCTTAACACACTCTGGTCAAGTTTTCCTCATAATTCGGATACACAGTCAAAACATCCGGATTTTAAAGAAAAGTTTTTCGACAACAACATTGATAAAGATTGAATAACAATGATAATAAGTGACCCTTGGTTCACGACTTATGATCAATTTAATAACATCGATAATTGAATATGATATGACCCCTGGGCACATCAAAAAATTGTTCTTATCTACGATCATGGTAGGTAGCAAGAACATGGAGCGGGGCTGCACTTATATTATTTTCAGTGTAAAATTTCTGCCTTATACATGCCTGACATGTCTGAATATTTTTCACCCGCCCGCTACCTGCGCTCACCCCTCTAACCCCCAAAATTGCTGCTGATAAAATGGTGAAATGACCGCCCTTGACAGGTGTTAAATCCATACCAATTCAATAACAACAACCACTTCTAAGTATTCCTACCTACCAATTACCATGCATACGACGCATGATGAGTGCAATTTGAATTATACGCATTTTTTTTTAATGAATTGTGACATTTGTCCTCAGATTTATTTCTTTGACATCGTGAACCAAGCCAACAAGATTGTGAGGATGTTTGGGGAGCATTTTCAAGAATCCGTTTTGCCTTGTATAAGGTCAGTGCAGTGGCATAAATCTGTTACAATGTGCTAAAATTACTCTAAACGCTTTGAATTTGAAATACAGACCAAAACTTTCAGAGGTAATTTTGAATAATCACCGGCCAAGTGCGAGTCGGACTCGCGCAACGAGGGTTCGACGATCCAAAAACATGTGTTTTCATTCGTTTAGTTCTTGATTTTTAGTGCGCTGACTCTCAGTTGATCGGTTTTTTTTATTTGTTGTTTTTCTTTAGTGTCCTTTAATCATGCCAATTTAGTCGCGTTATATTAAAATATTTACAGTAGCGCAAAAAAAATTATTAAAAATATGTTTATTGTATAGGGTGCCCCTAGTAATAGGGTCCGTTGAAACCCTTTGTATACGGAACCCTATAACCCTGCATTATATTTTTCTTAACAGATTTTAATACACCTTAGACTTAGTATACCCATTAGCAAGCAAATAAAAATCTTTGACTGACTTTTACATAGTGTGCTCAACTAAGTGTGTCACAAAAGAAATAATTCCTCAGGTGGCAATGTTAAAAAGTGTTGAAGCACTTTGGCCACCTCAAGAGTTCAAATTTTGGCATGGCAAAGTCGTAGTCGTCTAAACACTTAAACGCACGGCCGAATATAAAGTAATGTCAGCAAAACAATTTCAATAATCTATGCCGTTTTTTGTGACAAAGTTCATTGAATAGAGTCTATCAGACATATCAATCAGTATTCTATTCCATAGACTATACTAATTTAGATGTCTAACTAGGGTTTGGTATTTTGATCCCATATTTTGATTTTATAAAATAGGCTGATGATGATGATGATTTAATTTTTGTCCGTCCTCTACTTATGTTCCCCCGACGTTGTCAGGGACCTTTTTTTAGGTTTTCTCTTAATAGCTTTAATTTTGAAAATATTTAGTTCAGCGTCGAAACAGAACGAGTGCGTCCAAAAGAAGAACACGATAATGGAGCAGCTTGAAAGCAAGTTGGACGCTGGGCTCGAGCGAGCCATCGTCGCCATAGTCAGCTGGGTGAAGCTGCATCTACAGACAGAACAGAAGAAGACTGACTTCAAACCGGAAGGCGATATCGATACTCTCGCTTCTTCGGTAAGCTAAAGTACCTGATTGAACTTTTTCCATGCGGATTTGAATTTGATTTGCCTGTACAGACGAATCTCAATAGTTGGCAAAAGATCTACTTCTTTTAGCGACATTGTCATAATTAATTATTTTAAAATGAAGCTATCAAGTTCAAATCTGGATTCTGATATATATATGTTCGTCGTTTTTATTATCGTTTTGATTTTTTGAGAAGTTATTTTTGTTGGATAGTTTTATCCCGAGAACGAACAGTTCCTATTATATACGCGTGGATATACCCGCCCTGGAATCGAAGCTGAGACCTCCTGCTCATAAGACAGACCCGCTACCACCAACTGAGCCATCATCATTATCAGCCTTTCATGTTCCTACTGCTGGGACACAGGCCTTCTCTCAGAGAGAGAGAGAGAGCGAGGATGGAGCGTAATCTACCATGCTGGCCCAGTGCATGTTGGTTAATGTCATATGAATTTGAACTTTTTGAGGTTCTTGGACATACCGGTATCCTTACGATGTTTTCTTGCATTGTGGTTAAGCGATGGCACCGAAACTACACATTCTTTTAGGTACTAAATACGTATTTGGTGCAGGGCCGAGGATCGAGCCGGGTGCCATCAAATTGTAAAGCGCACATGCTACTGCCTGGCCGCCACCGCTCATTGAGCCATACCGAGTGATCATCATTTAAGCCATAGGATGTCCATCGCTGGACATAGGCCTCCACCATCGATCTCCAAAATGACCGTTTGGAAGCGGCCTGCATCCAGCGTTTCCCTGCGGTCTCTTTTAGGTCGTCTGTCCATATTCCTACGCTACGCTTACCGGTCCGTGAAATGCAAAATAATGTCAAGCGCAATGCCATTGTATCTAAAACGTTTGGATTACTTGCTCAGTGATTGTATCTATCTCCTACTCGTCAGATCATATTTGTTAGTCGTACCATAGTCGTACCGCTGATACGCCAAAAAGGCGACCGCGGGGTGTCGCTAGTTTTCCCTATTATAAATTACCAGTGAAAACAAACCTTCAATTGGACCGGTTTTCTTTTGTGTGCTTTATTACGTGGGAATGTATCGAGTTTTCTACACAACAACGCATTCTTGTTTATGTTATTGATCGCGTTTCCGATTTGAAACAGTGTATGTTAAGAATGTTATGTTGTACGCCGATCGCAAACTTATCACCATGTTGTAATAGACTTAATCAAGCCTAATGCCGTTTTCACTAACCACGAACAAGGCGACGCGAGGCCCGCTTGCACTTTGATTAGTGAGAGTGCAAGTGATTATTGATTAGTAATTTTACGAGTGATTAAAGTATACTCTCGCACTAATCAGTTACGGTCCAAATGTGTTTAGTACTATTCACTAAGTACCTGCATTAATCAGTCGCACTAATCACTAATCAAAATGGAATCGGGCCTGGAACTCCTAATCTAAGCAGAGCCTTAAGCGTATTCTTCTGTTTCACCAATCCATTTTTAATACGAGAGCTTTTTAAGCTAAGAGTTGCCAAAATTTTTGCCATTTATCTATGGTTTTAATGTGAGTGAGCGAGCGCGGCGCGGGCTGTCACTTTAAGGGTTGCCCAATTTGCCCATCATTACTCCCGAATCGGTGTCGTAGGTGACGCCTATAACGGTACACCTTATGAGCTGGAGTTCGATTGCCGGCTGGGCAGATGTATGAATGATAAATTTGAATATCTGAATGATCGAAATCTGAATTTTGAATATACAAACTACAAGGACCATGTTTGCCCATGTGCCGTGGCATCTCCGACACAGGGAATCCTAGTGACACCTAGTGTGAAACTTTATTTATTTATTTTATATTGATATGTCATTATCATTTGTCATTGGGTGATATAATATTATTTGAATATATTTGTCCTGTAGGCATGCGTGGCAGTGGTGAACTATCTGAATAGCATAATGGAGAGAATCCACGGTGGACTGGAGGG
This sequence comes from Agriopis aurantiaria, assembly GCA_914767915.1. Classification (NCBI taxonomy): domain Eukaryota; kingdom Metazoa; phylum Arthropoda; class Insecta; order Lepidoptera; family Geometridae; genus Agriopis; species Agriopis aurantiaria. The sequence continues at coordinate 6,848,217 of OU612000.1, read as the reverse complement.
AGACAACTTGCAAGCGGTTACACTGGAGCTGGCCATCCGTCTCCACCGCGTTATATTCGACCATCTGCAGAACTACCAGTTTAACTCAGCAGGTATTGCAACTTGAATAATCACTTGTATAAACTGGGAGCTTCGGACAGTCCGCTGTGTCGTAGCTGCATGAAGGAGAAAGAAACTGTAGAGCATGTGAAGAAATTAGAATCGTTTCCTGGTTGCATGAGGCATCATTACCTTCTTCATCCACGTCACCACAATTCTGGTTAGTGAGAAATGCACAATACACTCCAAGCGGGACGTTAGTACAGGACTCATTGAAATCCCTTATTTCGAATAAGAATAAAAACTCTGCAGCAGGTCTTGCACAAGTTGTCTTTCCACCGTTTTGATTCGCGCGAGATAAATACGTATCGATATTCTAGCTTTGTCGCGTCTACGTGCGCGTCCAGTTTGTCCAAAACCCGTGCCTGCTGGTGAGGAATGGGCATGACATGGACAAAGTCGAAGTTAAACGACGCGGAAAGAGAAAAAAGTATTGCTTGAGTTACATCCAGAAATGGACCGGCATTTCTAGCGTACTAAGACAACTTTTTGCTAGGCTTAAGACAAGTGTTTGCTGAGGTGATGGCTAGTCTCTAGTAGTAGGATGGCACCGGATTATACCGGTTTAACGGTTCCAAGTATTAGTTTTAGATAATATATTGCAGCTAGACGAACAGCTCAGTTTAGGCTAACTACAGTGTTGGACGTTACTTTCGTCGTTTAAAATATTTAATTTTGAGTTTAATTTTATAATTTTTTTATAGCCAATATGATATATGATATTGGTCCAGTTGGTTGCGAACCTTCTGAGCTTGGGGGCGTGGGTTCGATTCCCACCAGGGACAAACATTTATGTGATGAACATTTGTGTTTGTTCTATATCTGGTTGTTAATATCTATTTAAGTATGTATTTAAAACTATATATGTATGTATATCAGTCTCTGGCAGCCATATCACAAGCTTTGCTTAGTTTGGGGTCAGATGACCGTGTATGCAAAAATGTCCCATTTTATTTGTTTATGAACGTAAGTTAAAGTCTATTTATTCGGTCGCTCAAAACAACTTAATGCTTAAAGCTTAAAGTAATTGCTACTGTAGTGGCTACTTATTCAATCAATCGACTGGTCATACCCTAGACTAGTTGAGCTGCACAAGTGTTACTGGAATCGATTGATTTTAATACGAACCTTACCCCCGCAGGCGCGATGATAGCGATTTGCGACGTGAAGGAGTACCGGTCGGCGCTGTGCGGGCGCGGCGCGCGCTCCGCCCCGGCGCCTGCGCCCGCGCTATTCGACGCGCTTCACGCGCTCTGCAACTTGCTGCTCGTGAAACCGGAGAACTTGCACCAGGTGTGCGAGGGAGAAACTCTGGTGAGACATTTTTTTTTTCATCGCATACATTTATTTAACCTGCAATGTTTGTTAGTTTGTTTAGGTCAAATCATGCAAGCTGAATTAAAACCAGTTCCTCCTAACCGAGTTTGCTGAAATTTTGCATACACCTTAGTTCTGGTGATAATACTATATGCAATACCCAATATTGTAATATTTTCTTTTAATCAAGGCGGGGTGTAAGAGCTAAAGGGCAAACTGTAGGTATAACACTTCCATTTTTTTCTGATATCTATTGAGTATAATTATCTACTTTGTACATAACCCCATATGCAATCATTTCTTTTCATTTTGATAATACAAGCTCAAATGTTTCCCGGTCGCTAGCTGCAATACCCAAAGTCGCCATTTCTACCTATTCTACCGATTTTCCCAAGCACATGCCGAAAGGTATTTTTGCCTAGTTTAATTTCGAAGATCAAAATCATGGTGAGACAATTTTCATTATTATTGAAAGCTCTGAAGCCTCTAATCCCGGTAGATTTACAGGCCGTCAGGACGCAAAATTCAGATGTATCCAGGCAGTAGATTAAGGAGGTCATAAGTATTCTAAAGCTGCCTTTTTAGGCTCGCGTGAAACCTGGGAACTCCCCCCAGGTATAGTTCTCGTATATTTAGTTCCTTTAATTCTTCAAAATTGACTGACGCGAGGTGATGTAAGTTTATTATGTTTCATCGCATGATAATACGAGGTAAAAGGAAATTTTGTACTATGTTTTATCAAAATAGATAACACCCTAGCTAGTCATACATAGCCTAGTTTTCGTTTTTCACCAATTTGACTGTGCAATATGAATCACCTCGAACAAGGACTCTAAATTGCTGAATGAACCAAAATGTCATTCTATTGATGCTGCTATGCTACATATGCTAGTTTTTTTGATGTTACATCTATATAACAAAACAAAGCCGTGTTAGTTACCCTATTTATAACTCAAGAACGGCGGGACCGATTTTCATGATCTTTGATTTGTTGGATTCCTCTCCGCCCCAAATAGCAAAATAAGTATTATTTATATAGGAAATATTGCAAAAAAAAGTTTATGAAGAATATTATATTTTCCTATACATTTTGTATGAAATGACAAGAATTGAAGTCAGTATTTGACATATTATTGTTATATCATAGAAGAAATTGTCATCTAAGTCAAATGAGGTTGCTCTCGCTACCAAGGAGGTTGTTTCAAGGAGTCTTCCGTATATAACGCGGGTGAAACTGCGGGGCGCAGTTAGTTTAGAATAAATTAAAATCAAGTTTACATGGAGTGCAAATTTTAACAATTATTATTAAAATTTTGCTATCCTAACCTAACTAATATAAAAAAACGGAAAGTAACTCTTCTGTCTCTTATCGAGATTCTTTTCTTCTTTTTCTTAAGGAATTTTAAGTTATCGGACAATGTATTTATTTGGTTTCTTGAATTTTTTGTTTATTGTGATCTTTTGACATTTGTAGTGATTTTGTGACTTTTTAATATTATTATTGTCATTGGTGTAATTTATTTTTGTTCGGTGCTAATTTGAAATAAATTCAATTCAATTCATATATTCCCAATATTTATAATTTTACAATATGAACCTAACATTTTTAACAAGTCTACAATTAACAATTCATTATAAAAATTTGCATTGCAATAGGGATATTGACAAAAATTTGCAATGGCCTTAAATTTAAAGAATATGGTGCATATTCACACAAATAAATACTTTTACCTCCATTAGTTCATTTATTGAATAATTATTAGCTCTTTTTATTTCAATTTTTAAATGACGCATCAAAACGCGCCAAATCGACCCTGTGACGTCAATATACTTAACTACAGAGTTGCGTTCAAGGCATGCGATAGAATAAAGCAACGTCATCGTCAGTGTGAAAAACAACCGTGACACAACTTGGCTGTTACAAGTATTTGAGCGTACACTTCAGTTGCAATAGAACAATAGTGAAATCGATGGTTAAAATAAACACTGATGTTCATCTGTCATTCATTTTCAAATCTCACTCTGGGTGCCCCGAACGCATCTTTCGAACGGAATCTGCCCATTATATTACTCTATGCTGCTCATGTAAATAAACAAACATCTGTCACAGTCGGCCGTGAAATGCTGCCGTTGTTGTTATTTATTTGTAAAATTATTTAGTTGAAAATGGATCGTAAAACTTATCATTGGTGTGTAGTGCCTCAGTGTACCAATGTTTCGAATGCAATACTTGCGAAATTATTCATAATTGTACCGTCTAAAGCTGAAATACGAAGAAATTGGTTGTGACTTGAAAGAAGATAGAATGCTTCACAAATATTAACAACTTCGTCGATTTACGTTTGTGAAAATCATTTTGAAGTGAGTATCACCATAATAAACTCGTTCTATACTGATAAATTCAGTAAACTTTTACAGAAAATGGATTTGATTTCGATCTGTTTGCTTTGTTTTGTTTTGTTTTGGTTGTGCTGTCATCACCATATTGACGTCACGCACTGTGATTGGATTTTCGAGTCACGTGACACATAGATAAAAAATCGTGATTTTGAAATCGAAATAATTAAATTTAGGAGTGATTATTATTATTGAAAAAATATTGGAAAAATCTCTTAATATAAAACCTTTCAATATAGCTAGGTTTCATATTTTATTTCCACCAGTGTCAAATACCCTATTCAACGCGGCAATGCAGCCAGCATTTTGGGTACGATGCCTGCTGGCAGCGGTTTATTAGATTAGTTTAGTTTTATATTTTAGTACTAATTATAACTATTTTTCTGTTTCAAAACTTGTTTGGATCAAAATGAAAATTTTACTTTAAAAAAAACAATTTATTATGAGTATAAGTACCTTTCTGTAGGTGTCTCGTAAGCAGCTGTTCTAGGAAGACCTGTGTTACAGCGGCTACCGTAGCAGTATCATCATCATCATCATCATTAGCCAGAAGACGTCCACTGCTGAACATAGGCCTCCCCCCAACAGCTAATATTATATGTATATAACTCACGATTTTTAACTGTTATCTTTGAACTGTCAAACCACCTCCGCTGACACCTTAGCGTCAGAGTTGGAGTAAGTGGAGAGCGGGTGGGAAGAGAAGTCTTAACATTTCTAACTGAACAAGTTGGCGGTGTATTTGTTTATTTACCGTATCTTTGATACGATCGTCTTGAAATTGTGTAGACAAGTAGTTCATTCAATATTTAAAAGTTTAAATATGAGATGAAAATGTTAGAGGTCGCGAGGCCACTGTTCGGCGCGAACTACTAGTTATGAATAATTTACAAAATGTCTTCCTCCATATTATTGTTTTGTATTTAGGTCCAGTGATTAGATTTGACTTATTTTGACTTATTTTTCAAGTTCAGACAGACCCTGGTATTTTTTATCAGTAACAAATTTTAGTTCAATAAAAAAAACTCCCATCTAACCGAAATCGTTTTGTTCTCAGGCGGAATTGGACCACACGATTCTCCTCAACTTCATCCAACTGCGAGCGGACTACAAGAGCCATAAACTGTCCACCTTCCTCAAAGGACTATCCACCTAACAGGCGAACTGAAAAAATGTATTATATCTTTTTATTTTATCAATAATATAGTTTCTTTGTATATTAGTTGTGTAATCTATATCCAGTATTGTAGGTATTAAAATTATAAAAATTGTTTATTTCTTGGTTTGTTATTAATGATTATATGCATTATAAAACAGTTTTTAAGAAACCGTCGCTGGATAAGCTTTTCTCATCGACGCGAGATTGACACGACCAGAAACAAAGCTAATGTTAACATCTATCTGGGATACTGACACTAAGCGACATTGTTTTGAATTTCGTCCGGTAAACAAACTGTCCGTTTCGCCAGCACGCATAATCAAAGGCGATTAAAAATTAACTGGAAGCAGTTTTGGTGCGCGGTCAGCCGCGGGCCGCGCGCCGCCAGATATCATGTTGTATAATGCGCTGTTATCACCGGTATCTATACGGCGCGGCTTCACTACGTCCATTCATAAGTTCCCCCTCCACTGGCTCGTTTGAATGAAGCGCGTGTGTGCGTGCGTCGGTCGCGGGCGCACCTACGGCTGTCCCGCAGTGTCGCCCGCGCCGACCGGCCGTCTTGTATCGCCGTGAAACTCGCGCTCCGTCGCTGTGATATGCCTACTAGTTCAGTGTCTCATTGATAACGATTCCACTCAGTGCCGTGACGATTACTACTCTGGATAATATCAAAGTCGAGAGGTAAGCTCTCCGCGAGAACAATGTTTATTTTCATTCAAGTCCGCCGCCTACGCTCCGAGCCGAGTCGCGATTTGTGAGCGACGAATTTACATGTTATAAGTTCATTCATTGGACGTTAGGGTCTATTTATATTATTATCGGCGTACGTGTGATGTGAATGGGTGATTAGGGCGTCGCGAGGAGTTAGATACAGGAGTCGGTTTATACAGACGAGGTTAGCTTTGTTAATGTATCTGGGTATTGACTTGTTGGGAGTTGTTGATCGGGCGATGGCGTTATCTAGGTGAGACGAGCCGTCCGCTCCATTTCGAGTGGCGTTTTTATCCCGGAGCCGGTACCTGCTACCTGCCCGGCTCGAGTGCGCCTGCGCAGCCGCAAGTCGATCCCAGTAATGGCTTCGCGCCGTGCAACACCACACCTCTACTCTACCACTCGCAATTCTACATTCTACTTCATAGCTTTTTGTCTGCAGCCGCTGGACTGTACCTACCGATTTATACACCTACTTGATACCTCCCTGGTGGCACACACCTTCAAACTTATAGATAAGTAAAATTCAGAATTAATTTCATAATAAATCGCATTCGTCGAATGCATGACGCAGAGATAAGAACAATAAATCAAAAGTTTACGATTCTGTTTGTATGACGGTAACATTTGCCTCTTCAATCTCTTCATATCTGTATATAGCCTTTCAGCCTTACATCTACCTAATTGAAAATCGGTGTAATCAGAAATATATAAATATACTAAACTATTCATGGTGACGTAAGTTTTTCAAGTTATCACATGCCTCATACTGCGTACCTAAATCATGATAAGAAAACGTCTAATTCAGAAAGTACACAAGTGTGATAGGTATTTGATTAAACGAAGAGCATCTGTGATAAGATAATGAGGCTGGTGTTGAACGTAGAATCAAACGTGGGTGACCCATCTGCTATGGAACTTAAGAGCTTAGTACACAAATATGTTTTAACTAGCAGTTGCCCACAATGCCCACGACTTCGAACTCATGGACTTTTAAATAAACATTCAAACCCCTTTTTGCCCTCCTTAATTCGGCCCTTACACAAAATCCTTCCTTTGACCTCTTTTTGTTTTTATTTTTATCGCGAATAAGTCCGCTTTTGACCACCAACTCGCCTGTTGGTAAGCGACGATGTGGTGGAAGATGAAGCACGCAGACATACCTTAGATATCTACCTCTACACTCCATAAGGAATCTTCCTTATGGGGGCTGCAAAATTCAGCTTCGTAGGTTGTCGTTATTGAGATTTCGTGAATCGTGATGAGTCAGTGAGTGTAGTCAGTATTACGCTTTTATAATTATACCTATATAATATTACTAGCGGCCTACCCCAACTTCGCACGGGTATAGATTATAACCTATGTCACCTGGGGATAGTGTAGCTTCCCAACAGTGAAAGAATTTTTCAAATCAGTTCAGTAGTTTCGGAGCCTATTCAATGCAAACAAACAATCAAATCTTTCCTCTTTATAATATTAGTATAGATAAATAGATAGTAACCTTTCGTTGAAAATATTTCGTTATCAATATCACCCCATCCTTATCTGATAATCACACAATAATGTTATTGTTTAACGAAAAAGCTTTTGGAAAATTTTCTTGTAACACTAAGCTGATTGAACAGGCAAAACATTATTTCTAATAAAAACTTATTGAGTATATAAAATTACGAAGAAAAAACAACTGTTTTAAACTATCACGGTTGTTCACTAAAGTTATATGATTATTTACGGGAAAAAGTCCAATCGGGTAAAAAGTCGGGTTATTTAAAAGTCCGCGTTCAAAATGTGTTCAAAATACTATACGCAGTGACACAGTGAGTGTGTTTTGTCGGAACTTAGGTTCGAGTTCCAGTGATAACCGTAGCAAAGACTAAGGAAGAGGGTAGATCGTTTTGTCTACACCTAACTTTTTGATTGTTCGCCCAACCACCCGATTTCTTCAGTCTTCCCGTGAACATGGTGCATGTAACTGCGCCGAAATATCGGGAGCTCATTCCACATTTGTGAAGTTTTTGAAGAACTAATAATATATACCTAATCCAAAACTTGCCTACACGTAATTAAGAACACTAAATTATACGAAGACAAATCATTTACAACTATAAGATGAAGATAAGCGACACAAATACATTTGTTATCATAATTAATCAAATAAGATGGCGCGGTAAACATTTGATATTACTTATTCCATATCACGCTGACTTTCTCACACACTGGTAATTTATTATAAGGGCTATGATTTATACGTATAGCAACATGTAACTACAATTTCGGGCAGTTCTAAAATTATTTTTGGTCGGCAACTTGTAATCAGCGAAATAATTATTGTGCAGCTCTAAAGATTGTTGTATTGTAACATAATTGAGATGCAAGTCATTAAAAAAAATCCCTGTTGTATAATAGAATAGTTTTCGGGTTGTCATGCACAAAAATTTACTTAGCTTACTGCCATCAAACTCGTTTCATACACCTGTGGGCGAAGTACCTACGAATATTCACTACGTAAAATACGTATAGAATTTCATACAAATTTTGAATTTCGTAATTGAAATGTATATGGAACTCGATACGTATTTTACGTAGCGAAAATTCGTACTTCGCCCACTGATTTTTACTGATGATTGCTTACCAGAAGTTGCTGTCCCATTTTTTATAGAAGATTTAATTAACTTCTATTTATTAGTTACTAACGACCCGCCCCGGCTTCGCACGGGTGTAAATTACGTGCGTAGCCAGGGTGGGTCGCAAGTTATATATATAAACCTTCCGTGAAAAATTATCTAACTGATGGTGAAAACCGCATCAAGATCCGTTGCGTGGTTTAGGAGGAGTTAGCTGTTATACAGACATACAGACGCGGAAAGCTACTATGTAGAGATTAGAAAGCAATATAGGCTGTAGTCACATACAGTTGAATCCCTGTACAAAAAGTGCAGTATGCACAAAAATGCCCCACGGCTTCCTTCTAATAGTTTAATGCCTCATTTACATTCAACCGCTTTTTTAGGTACCGCTTTTTCAGACACTTTTTCAGCCACTTTTTTTAGGTACGGACAAGTCTGGAATGGTAATTGCTTCATGTAGAGCTGTCGACTAACCTAGCCTTTTCTTCGGTCCCTACTATCAAATATCCTTTTAGTACAAGGCAGTTCCATTTCCAATGTATTGATATTATGAGTATTTGGTGGGGTTCTGCTAGGTTTAACTTTTTGTATTTTTTGTCATTTAACTATGTAATTTTTGGCGTGAACAATTAGTGTCTATGTATTTAAAGACAGAAAGAAAAAAAAGTTTATTTGTTACCAAATTACGTATTTAGGGTATTATGCTAGAAATTCGTAAGCAGTTATTTCTTCTTTTTCAACTTTGTCATCTAACTGATGGGTTACAGTGCAGGTCTTCTGCTTTACCCGTCCTCTCTCGGTTGTGTACTTTGCTGGAGTACAAAACCGAGGACGGAATAGACCTACTGTTTTACAGCTTAATATTATGTTTGTGAAAATTGTCCGTCTGATTATTCATGAGCGACAAACCTGTCTGTGAATGTGGATAGTAATGATGTTGTTAATTAATTATAATAATTACATTCCCACGGATATTTTAAAAATATTTACAAATTTCGCTCACTACCGTTAAAACATGCTCGTAAAATTATATCAGAAGGTTTGAACTCGAATGTTTGCATGGCTTTAATACCGGTTTATCTTCTGCTAAAATCTTTATCATTTTGTAACATAGTACAAGGTTATTTTTAACAAATTTTGCAGGCAACTTTCTTAAATCATACTTTACATCTTTTGATCCATGAGTTTTGATTATAGATTGCCACTGTCTGTATTTCCGCAGCATTACAATCTTGGAGTGTTCAAGTCTAGGGTTAATAGGTTATTACTGGGCAAACGTGCTCCCATCTTCGACCGCATCATCGCTTTCCATCAGGCGAGATCGCGGACAAACATTAGCATAGTCAAAAAAAAAAAAAAAACTATATTTTTTTAAGCGTACCCAAAGGGTGAAAACGGGACCCTATTACTAAGCCTCCGTTGTATGTCTGTCTGTCCTACCTATTAACGGCTGTATCTTTCGAACCGTAATAGATAGCAAGTTGAAATTTTCACAGATTAGGTATGTAATGTTACGGCGGATTAACTAAAAATAAAAAACTTACATCAAACGTGTTTTTTAACGTATTTTTGTATTTGCTCTAGTGTAAAAACGGTAATACGTAAGCGTCAAACTTGGCACGATTATAGTAAGTACAGACTCTAAAGTATAACAACAAATAATAAATAATGGCCAAGTGCGAGTCTGTGTCAAATTAGTACCTATATTTTATTAATTTTAAAGTCGGTTTTTTAAATTGATTATTATTGTATTTTGTGGTGGTACGGAACCCTCAGTACGTGAGCCCGCCTCACATTTGGCCGGTTTCTTGTTTCTTAAATAAAATGTAATGTTTGTTATGTTTTTTGCTGTTTGTAAAAAATTAGGGCTCTTTACGTGGTCTCAAAATTAGAAGGAACGCCCGGAGTAATAGGAGCCGAATCTTGACCAGCAAAATACATAATTATAAAGAAATAATATAATTTTACCATTTTATTGTGGTTAATGTATAAAGCTTTGTCCAAAATCTTAGAAAAAAGGTGTAAAGTCTGATGTAGAGACGCTGCCCACGAGAGGATGTGGTACATTCAAAATAACCCTGTATAAAAGTAACTCACGACAGTCTGGGCTGGTCGCAGGGAAACTTGTTACTCTTATCTTTTAACATCAGCCTACAATAATCCGCTGCTTAGTCGTTGTACGCAGTAAATGCCTCCAAGCGTGAACTTGATTTTTTTATTCTTCACATTCAGTCCTCTCCAGACTTTCTAGCATCAAAACTGTGAAAGTTACCTACCTGAAAGTTATATATACTTACATTGAAACTCAAAAATTTCCAAACCAAAAGTAGACTGAAACTATACTATTATGATAATCTGTGCATTTATTCTACATTATTGTTGCTAAATTAAAGATTGTCATAACTGCGAGCGATGCAGGTGAACGTAGCATGTGCGCTTTACAATCTGACGACACCCGGTTCGATCCTCGGCCCTGCGCCATTTATTTATTTAGTACCTACTTTATATTTTTAAATAAAACTCTATTTTTGCTGCAAAACTGTAATAGAGTTAAGTTTTAATATACTGCTACTTTCGGCCAAATGTTAGTAAAGAATAAAAATTGAATCATTTGATTTTTGGACCTGACTGTACCGTACAAAATGGTTTGCCAAACGGGATTAAATTTATGAAGAACTAGCTGAATCCCGCTACTTCGTACGCGTAGAGCTCGGCCTTCGGCCTCGCTACTAAACCTATATACTATAAACCTCACGGAGCCCGAGACCTTTCCAACGAATGCAAAACCGTGGAAATCGGTTCGTGCGTTCTGGAGTTACAGCGTCAGGAAGGAAAACCCGACTTATTTTTATATAGTAGATAAAATAGTTTTACTACTTTTTAATAGGTAAGTAGGTACATAGGAGATTTACCAAATAGGATACTTACCAAACGTGAAACAGGATGTAGCCGATAAATTAAAGAACCTCAAAAATTCAAAGACCTAACATCACCAACATACACTGGGCCAGCATAGTGGATAAGGGCCCATCCTCTCTTTCTGAAAGAGGCCCTGTTCCAGTCGTGGGAACGTGTGATAGGCTGATTATGATGATGACGAGAACAACGGCTGGGGCCTTATGATGGTAGTTATTGACAGCTTTACCATAACAAATCCGTAATTCATTGATATTAAATTGTGGTAGTGTAAAACACCCAGTAGCCAGATGGAGTGACGACCTGCGTAAAACGGCGGGGAACAGCTGGATGCAGATAACTGCCGACCAAACTCAGTGGCGTGCATTAGGAGAGGCCTATGTCCAGCAGTGGGCAGTAAAGGACTGACGATGACGATGAAAATGTCGCTTAGTGGCCCAGGATTAAATTTAGTTAGTCGGTAACGTCGGTATTTCTAAAATATCTACATTTAAACATAATTTAGGAATTTTAGGCAGTTTTCGTGTATTTGTACTAGGCCCTTCGATAAAAAAAATACAATTTCGTTGACTAGAACCAACTTTTATGTGTTTTGTTTGTAAATCGATTATCATGGTCCATTGTTTAGAGGTGTCATTTTCTGAAAACAAACGCTAAAGCCTGTACCCAACATCATATAACTCTCCTTTAATTCATTCACGTCGCAAATAATAATTCTTATTTAACAAGTCGTGAGAGAATATCGAATTTGAAACCTTTCATCGTCTGGTTGCTCTCCCATTACTTGGCAACTGCTGAATATTGATATAAACGCCTTCTCTTTTGGTTGAGAGCTAAGTATATTATGTGGGTAGGTACTAATGTACCTAATATACTACGTATAGTATATACCTACCTCAATGTTTTGGCTCCCGTCCGAGCTATCCATCGGACTCGTTTATTGTACTCCTATAATATTGCATCTAATGTTTATCGTATTTTCCTAAAGGATGGGGTAGTCTTCACTCTTTTTATACGAAGATATTTTCTTTATTTTTTGATATGAAGATTACGAATATACGAATTTTAATATCTATTTATAGATCTCAAAATTCAACCTATATCGTGACGTCTTCACTCTTCTTTATACGAGTTATAAGGCCGCGCTCATCGGCAAAAGCTATCTCTTTCGCATACAAATAAATAATTGAAGATGACTATTAAATGCGCATTTTTAACTACCAACTAAGCATTACCTTTACCTATAATAAAATTTGCAAATTCTAGAAAGCAATTTTAGTGTTGATATTTTATAAGATGGCGGAGGAGACAGAAAATTGGAAAAAAAAACGATGCCTACTGCCTGCCAAAAAAAACAACAACTTTAAAACGTTTGCAATGTTGGCGAGCGCAGCCTTAAGATCTATTTATAGATCTTAACATTCGTATGAAACAGCATTCTGGGCGTCTCCCAGATTGCTGTTTATTAGAATTATACTCAAAATTTTGTATTGAATCGTCGACGTAGGCTTTTCGATTACGGTTGCATCGCCGTAAAACTGCAATGGTTATAGGCGATATAAAAATATCTTACACGTGATGGCATAGCCGTGAAGTTGGCTTCTCCGATTGGATTTAGGCTGTCTTTGATTTTGGTTTTAAAGAACTTTTGAACGTCTAGTGGCAGTTTTGATGGGTAATGGTGGTGGTGGTAGATGGCGTAAAATCATAAAGGAGAGACTGATGGGAGGTGGGGGTCACGACCCTCAGACATGAGGAGTACGACGCGAGGATGAGGAGGTGGTAAAAGGTCAGTCAATTTTGATGTTTACTACGCTGGCCCAAGGTTCAAAATATCAGCCGGCAACTAGGCTGTTATGATGTGTAGTGGTACTATAAACTGCTTGCTCCCTCCCTCCATACGTTAAAATTCGTCTGTGATGGCTTTGGCGATGTCTTCAGCAATTGGCTTTGGCCAGTAATTCATCATATCGCCATCGTCCGCCACAGCATCCGTCATGCTCATGGTATCAATTTGTTCGTAATTTTATTATCTACTAGCTGCGCCCCGCGGTTTCACCCGCGCAGTCAGTGATGAAAAATGGTGATGGTGATGATGATGAAAAGTATCCTATGTCACTCTCCGACCTTTGAATTATACCCATCCGTTGCTCTGTTGCTGCGCGAAAGAGGAATAATATTAGTATGATGAGAAACGTGCCCATGAAATCATTCCATTCTACGATACACCTTGCACTCCTAACGCCAATTTGATTCACCATGAACATTGTCCTTTTAATGCGATTTTCGTCTTCAGTCTGAAATAAGGCAGATATTTTCCGTGCGCTAAAAGTCTATTGCTATTTATTCAGACTGCCAGGTACATTTTAATATGGAAAAAAAAAACACTTATACTCCGCATTGCGCTATTATCATTTTATCAGCCACCTACCCGCCGTTATCTAGCTCACTGAAGGTCACACGCATGCTCCAAATGTACTAGCAATTCCAATATTTTGCATTTATTTGCCGAAACGAAGGTTACCTACTGAGATAATTTTAGCTTGATGTTGAGACAAAAACTAAAGCAGACATAAGAATACACGGTTATCTCTAAAACTGCTGCAAAACAGGTTGAATGTTAAAGTCGCCTGCATTTAAAATAGGGAGCCGCATTTGTTTTAATTGCGCTCTGAGAGTGGCTATATAATTTGGTCCCATTCTGCCTAGGTTTATTATCGGATCTCAATTTAAAATGAAGATCCGCAAACTGGACTGCCTCTAGCGTCAATTATACTGGTAAGTTAAACACCCGTTTGACCAGTGGAGCAGAAATGCCAATCGGAGAGTTAATTCCACCCCTGCACGGCATTATTCCTTCGTCTCCCGAACTCGATGCTCTCGTTTTATCTGACAAAAAATCTGACGATCGACATCTGAGGAGCGGGTAATAGTCACAGCAGCGCTTACAGCTGAGGTTCGGTGCACTATCGGGCGACGCGGGGGTGCGAGCGGGAAGGGGGAGTGACATCTGCGCCCGCGCAGCTATGCTAGTGTGCGCCTTGCTCATTAGGACGAGTGTGTGTGCGTGTAGGGTGCAGTACACCTTGCACGCAACGGGACCCCGAGCAGGTAGAGACGTCGCTCGCCCGCTGACATGATTTGGGACGGATCTCACTTTCTCGATAGCGAATATGGGTTTAGACGACGACACTCCATAAAATTATGGATGCGATTGTACGGGCTTTTGTAAATGTCTCCGAGATACAATAAAGTTTATGTCAATGTTTACTGGTAGTAGACTATTAGATAGAGAAATCTAAAGATGGATACATCTTTAGAAAGGGTGCTTTTCTCATTAACTCGGTAGGTTCTCAAGTAGGTGCCTACTGCCTACTTACTTAAGTTTCAAAATTTCAATGTTACTTGAGCAACCAATTATTATTGTTCTTTATTTATCACAATTATCATCATAATCAGCCTTTTAACAGCCCACTGCTGGACTTTTAGCCTACCCCCGAAAGGGTGATTGGGCCATATCCACCACGCTGCCCAGTTGTTATTCGTGCAGTCGATTATACTTTGACTTTGTGACCTATACAAAGCTGTTAGAACCTACCTACTACCTACCTACTCTAGAAAAATGGAATCCCAAAATTGCGGGTTTTGCCCCCAAAACCAACAGTAGCTCAGCAAAACTAAATTCATAAAACCAAAAGACTCTTTTACCCGAATTTATTGTCAAAAAACAGCTGCAAATGTTTTAAGTGACTGAAGATATGAGCATCTAAACAAAATTTCTAAGAAGTTCTATGGAAATACAAAACACATGACACAGTGTATTTAATTATGTACTTGCTCTTTGTCATTCTGTGTGGAAGTTCAATCGATGACTAACGGAGATAATGATCAACTCATGACATAAACATTGAGCCATCGTAGAAAACACAGTACCTAGATATTTTTAATAGAGTTCTTACCTACGTAAAGTGTTCTGCTCATCTCGTTCTCGCTTAGAATTACACGAATACCTGTTATAAATTCGAATGTGTGTGTTAGTAAATATACCTATTTGTTGTCACTTAATTGCAAATCACGGATTTGGATGAAACTTATTGTAGAGCTTAGTACGCCCTGGATTAATTTTAAAGCTGGGAAATTTTATCCCGTATTTTTTAATCGGTCCTGTAGATTAATTAAGCTCCATTTGTGGAGAGTTTTGTTTGTCAATGAATAATTTCGCTTCCACAAGACGCCAATTTATGACGATAGAGACGAAGATAGAACTGCCTCTATTTATATGAAAATGACATGCGCATTAAGCATGCCAATCGCACAGCGCTCCATCCAGAGCTGGCACAGTAACAATTCAGTCCGACACTAAATATAGTACAAAATAAAACAACTGTCTCTGCCCTTCATTTAAAACGACCCTTGCATTACATCAAATCAACCCTATGATGCTTAAAATAGGGTGTAAATTTGTTCGTGCCGTGTGGGCAGCGTAATTGGTCGAGCGGTCGTCTGCGCGGGCGCACCAGAATTTTTAATTATGAATTAATTAGTAACGATCAACAACATAAGCTTGCCTAATCCCGATTACTCATTTTCGTTTATTCAAATGTGCGTTAGACCAGTTTTGTCCATTGTTTGTGAAATGAACGAGTTGTTTTAGCGTAGGAACATATACCTACCTAGTACCTACCTACAGAACCTACTGAGTGCGAGTGAGTAGGTATATTGGAGAAAGTGTTAGTGTAATTAAATAATGCACCTTGTAAGTAGAAGCAAACTATGCGTTCGTGGCTGTACTCGACTACTCGCTCATATGTTGAGGTCGTCGACTCTCTGATAAATATTATTAAACATAACGCCCTGCCTACAGAACATGGTATCTATTAGCATCCCAACCCACACACATGTGAATAATTTTACTTCCAAAACTGGCAGAAAAGGTAGGGCAATTATAGGTTGCACTAATGTGAGATCATCTCTAGATTTTAGTCATTCTTTTGTGACGGATCTTTGTACGTATCTATACTTTTTTGTTTCTTTGAAAGTCTTTGAAGGTAAGTAGGAATAACTTCTAAAAGCGCACAACTGCCACACTTTCGTCTTGGTAGTTTATGGGCCACTGGAATAAAATATCACTGTAATTAGTTTCTAAGCAAGAACGTAGGCCGTTCTTGGTTCTAAGTAAAAGATGTAAATTTCAAAGAGCAGCAAATGCGCATTGCCAAGAAAACTCAAATAGCTTTTCTCGAAAAGCGCTTCCTTCGGTCAAGATGGTCGGCATCTACCTATTGAACGCACGTGGAATTACAAAGGATGCTTGAAATTTTGTTTACGTCCACATCAATCGCGCTTCGATTACATCGGCTGTCGGCGAATACCTAAGCATTTGTTTACCTAGCGGCATTCCTTTCTACGCGTTATAATAGTCGTAAGTGGGTGTCACATCACATCACCGTGTAGGCCAAGGCTTCGGGCTCGAATCTGCATTCATGCCGATGGTGATTCTCAAGACGCGACGAAATACGTTAACCATGACGACATTCATTCATGTAGTTTTGAGAACTACTTTGGAGTTGTAGTGCAATGCTTCATTGTTTTATGTTAGCCATTGGGTTTGCAGTATTAATTTCAATAGCTACGTAGGTATATACTTAAGTAGCCTTTCTCATCTCATCGCTAAAAATATCTATATTTTTATAATACCGATGAGTAGAGAAAGGCTAAATCTCAGATAAATCATATAAGATCTTACCTAAGATAATCTCAGATAAGATTAATCTGGGGTTCTGACCAGTGTTTTAACCGCCTCCAAAAGAGGAGCAGGCTCTCAATTCAATTCAATGTGATAGCCCGTTGGTCCAGTTCGTAGTGAACCTGCCTTCTGAGCTTAGGGGCGTGGGTTCGATTCCCACCTAGGACAAACATGTGTGTTTGTTCTATATCTGGTTGTTAATATTTATTTATGTATGTATATAAAACTATATAATATATGTATGTATATCAGTCTCTGGCAGCCATATCACAAGCTTTGCTTAGTTTGGGGTCAGATGACCGTGTATGCAAAAATGTCCCGAACATATTTATTTTTATTTATTTATTCTACTGTATATTTTTGTGCGTATATGTTACGCGGTGTCTTCTAATTGGGAACCGATTTTGAATATATATTTTTTACTAAATAAGCTAGGTATATAGTCTTGAGCGTGGTCCATTTATATTTAAAGAAAATATTCCACTTATTTTACACGTTTATTGAATTTCACCCATGCACTTCCCGTTTACCGATTTTAATCAATATTACAACAAACTTATTTTTTTACGTATTTTTGTATTAGCTCGAATGTAAAAACGGTAATACGTACAAGCGTCAAACTTGGCATGATTATAGTAGGTACTCTAAAGTAAAAAAAAAAGTGAGTTGGTGACAAATTTCTGTTCATTACCAAGTTAAGCAACGTATTTTGCTACTTAGATGACCTCATTCGTCTCACCGAGTTGAAATGCACCATATTTTGCAAATTTTGAAGTCGGTTTTTTAAATTGATAATTATTGTATTTTGTGGTGGCACGGGACCCTCAATGCACGAGCCCGACTCGCACTTGGTCGGTTTTATTTCTATTTGTGCTGCAGCAAGTGCATGCATGGTACTTATCATCGGGTTGGTGACTTGTCACACAAAGTTGCAACAAAAATCTTTAGGCAGTTAAAATTTGGACGTAGGTTCACGCTCTCTAGGAGCACCTAAATATCGCCAAGTTGAAAACAGTCACACTGGACCTGAACAATCGTCACGTCAGCAATTCAAGTTAAGCTTCACACATTAGTCACAGAGTTATGAATGGCTGCCGGGCAGGGGGAGGGGGGGGGGGAAGCGCGCGGGGTGAAGGGGGCGTGCTAAATATAGACGAGTCAGCAACAGGTGGTCTAAGCGCACCCTTCCACGCCCACGCTCCTTCAATCAAGAGCTAGGACTTACGAACAAAGTGTACTAACTAGGTACAGTTATTATTGACTTAGGTATAAAAAATAAAATAAAATAAATATTTTTGGGACATTTTTGCACACACGGTCATCTGACCCCAAACTAAGCGAAGCGTATGTATCAACGGGATAAGGAAAGTGCAACTTTCGCGGCCACTTTCCCGGCTGGATAGCATTAGCATAATACAAATGCTAGTAAGCTGCGTTGCATAGGAATTTTCTTCGGAGAGTGTTTCAACACCGTCTACGTAGTCTTTTAATGAAAGTTTCGACTTTTCCTATAGTACGTATTATGAGGTAAAAGTAGGTTTTAATTCAATTCAATTCAAAAAGTTTTTGTTTTGCACAGATGGTCATCTGACCGTAAACTAAGCAAAGCTTGTACTATGGCTGTAATGTTGTGTATGTTTAATGTTTGTCCTAGGTAGGATTCGAACCCACGCCCCCAAGCGCAGAAGGCTGGTTCACTATCAACCGGGACACCGGGGCAGTCGATGTACGATAGGTACTTACCTATATACCAAAAGTGAGTTAAGCTTTACAAGCGACGTGATAGAAATCTTCGAAGCTAAAACTACGCGCCTTTTTATAAATGCAGTACTATTGGTTTTTGTTTTGTTTACGCGATAAAAGCTTTTAAAGCTCACAAATAGAAACGAACTGGATCTCATTTCCCAATATCCGGACGATCGGAAATCACAGCAGTGATAGATCTGCGATTATCCGTGTCGCCCCTGCTAAGAGCGCGGAAACGGAAAGGGATGTTACTCCTTTTATTTTTAACTATCCACAGTTGAGATACTTTTTAAACGATCCTAATGATACACTTGAAGTATTTGTTATTTTAGGAGAAAGGAACTTGATTCATGTTCAGACAATTTTTCCTAATGGGCGGACGACGCCGGACGTTAATAGATCATTCGAAAAATGTGGAATAATACCTACGATGCTTAACTTAAAAGGTGGAGCTTATGAATTGAATAGACAACTGAGTACGCGAAAAGAATAACAGTTGCGTTCGCACCATTAATGAAGCAAACAAAACTAATGCACCCAATAGTGCATACAGTACGAGGTGCAAACGTTAGTGCGTTTGCACCATCAAAGCAGTTGCATCTGCACCATTAGGTAATGGTGCAAGTCAATAGTGCAAACGGTGCAAACTTATGGACCTGCATAAGTTAGAAGTACTATTCAATAAATCAAGACTTTTAAAACGCATATTGTAAGTATATACAATCCAATTTCGTTTGTAGCCATTCAAGCCATTTCGAATAGTTGCACGGATTGAATCAAAGACTGCCGAGTCGGTTAGCGCGAAGCGGCTAACTGGAGCTACGGGCAGCAATTTTCTTGGAAGAGATGCGTCTCAGTCAGGCAGCTAGAGGCCGGCCAACTCATCCTTAGAGTTAGCCAAAGTGACGAAATAAAATGTTCAACTGGTGGATGTCAGTTTTGTTCAGAAAATACGACGACGGCTCCCTCACTCAGCTTTACAGATAAGTTTGTCTGTACGACTACAGAGCGCACATGCGCCGAACGTGATGGAATTAAACTGGGAGCGCAAGGCGCGTGAATCGCATGACACACACTGACAAAGTTCATTCAGATCAGCTTTCAGACAAAGCTTAGTTTATTTGCAGTCATGTTGGTGTACGACTGGTGTTCTCTTCTAACTCTTTGTTGGTGGATTTCGTTTTGTAGAAGGCGTAGAAGAACTTGTGAATTGCAAGCAAGATTGCAATAGATCCCGAAAAATAAGTTAAAATGAAACAACTAACTGGAAACCAACTAGATGGAAATAACCCAAACCATCGTAGCGTTTTCAGGATTTGTTGATGCATGAATTTTAATTCAAAGTATCTGTTCTATTGTACAGCTACTAATGATTATCCGAACTTTTGTTTATTTAGAGTAGTTCAAAATTAGGATGATTTTCTCTAAACTCTACACTGCGTGACATTTAAATTTTCAACATAGTAAAAATTCAAATTTATAATGCTAAATTGGATACAAAATATTTAAATAAATTCCAATAAAGCACGCTCGGATCATCAATCATAATTTGCCTCGCGCTGTTGGCGGATGTCCCCAAGGCGACCCTGAACGTGGTGCTTCAAACTCGGCTATAATTAGTGGGCAGCCCTTCGCAATGCACTTGGAGACAATAACTCAGGCAATGTTTGGACGTAGCCCGACACGAGGCTAATACGCCCCAACAATATGTCGATTTCAGACTTGCATGCAGTATTGTAGATAGTTCAACAAGGTGACGTGAAAAATTTCATAAGCTTTCAGCTTTACTAAATAATGTACGTGTCAGGTCTCTTTTTCATGGCTCTACCGATCATAATAAAATTGGGCAAGGAAGTAGAATGTACTATAGGTAATGAAGACGGACATATTAAGATAATTTTAACCCGCAAATGCGGAAAACTGCAGGATAGAACGCAATATACAGCAGGCCTATCCTATAACACAGCCCACAGGCCGTGGACAAATCTCTTTCTTTTTTCTCTATCTCTTTTCACCGTTTTTGCGACAAAGCTAGAATATGGATACATCCGTCTCTTCGTCACGGGATAAAAACGGCGAAAAGACAATTTGTCCACGTTTGGTACAGTCCAATACAAAACAGACAGCGCTGTCTTTTTATCGGTTCTCTGAAGATTATACTTTTAAATAGACAAAACAATTGATAAAAACGCTTATCACATACCATTCATAACTTTAATATTGCAGTGCCATAACAAGAACTCAAGCTGCGCTGCTTATATCATTAAAAAAATCAATTTATCCGAAATAAACTCGCCTGTTGCATATGTTGTAATGTCCACTTCAACAGTCTAATGTTTTTCTGCCGTCGGATCCACATAACCCAATTGCTCTTCCTCGGTATGAGGCCAGAAAGTAGGATTCGAGACTGGGTTCAGTGCCTTTTCTGGGTTCATGTCGTTGAACATCTCTATTGTGATGACGTCCAATGGAGGCATTGAGTTTATTCGCTCTAGCTCTTTTTTAGCCCTGAAAAAGTATACATGATTTCTGTGGAACAGAACTTCATCATCATCAGCCAGAAGACGTCCACTACTATACATAGGCCTCCCCCTTTAACCTCCACACTGAACGAAAGCCTGTCATCTGCATCCACTGGATGCCCGCGACTCTCACAATGTCATCGGTTCTTCGAGCGATGTGGCCTGCCCATTGCCACTTCAACTTGCACATTTTAACAGCTATGTCGGTGACTCTGGTTCTTTGGCGAATATCCACGTTCCGGATTCTATCGCGCAAAGAAACTCCGAGCATAGCACTCTCCATTGCCCGCTGTGTGACTCTGAGTTTTTCCAAAAGACCAACAGTGAAGGACCACGTCTCAGTACCGTATGTCATCACTGGCAACACATACTGGCCACAGAACTTGAACTTTACAAAATAAAAGGTTTTAATAATAAAAGCGACAATCAAGCATGCGGTAACCTCCGCCTATGTACTCCGGTAACAAGAGCGGCGTTGTCGATGTTTTCTCAGCCCGGAGAGGTGTTTAAAGATATTTTTTTGAAACGCTCCCTGTTGCTTTTTGGCTTCAATAGCAATATAAATGTATATGTAAAGAGGATCCCTCTATGAATTCCCGCGGTTAATTCTCGAGGGCAAAATTCCTGGAAAGGGGAGTCCAAGACGTCCACCATGTCAACGGTGACACCGACATGACACCGAACTTACTTAGGTATCTGTCCGCGGCATGGAAACACAGGAGGTTCCGTCCATTGATATTTCAACTCCAAACTTGATATGAACAAATCACCCAAAGATAACGGATACAACTTTCAGTAGATCTTTTTATCAAACTTACCAACTTATAGTCTTCTGTTGCTCTTCGCAGTAAGATTTTATCTTTGGACCCAACTCCTGCCACTGCTTGTCTACTTCAGCTGAAAGTGTATCAGGCGGGTACGGAACTTTGAACACCTCGTACGCAGACTTCATCTTGTCCACAAGGGTTTTATCTGGAACTGTTTTCTTGTAATGTTCCCAGTTAATAACAGGAGGTGATTCTGGATTTGCTATAACCCTGAAACAGGTAGGAACTAAAATAAATTTCACTCGTTTTGATTAGGATTTGCAAACCAACGGATGGGTCTGACTTGACTTGACGGCTGCGTTTCGGACAGGAACAACTATCGAGGCCTAATTTTTCTTGCTTTACAAAAGCCGGTGGCGCTTAGTTGATTATGTTTCATCGATAAAATACAGCCTAAAATAAATAATATTCTTTAGATTGTGTCCAAATATATCAAATGTGTTGTATTGTAGCATTGTTCATCATCATCATCATTTCAGCCGTAGGACGTCCACTGCTGGACATAGGCCTCCCCCATCGATCTCCAAAAGGGCCGGTTGGAAGCGGCCTGCATCCAGCGTTTCCCTGCGGTCTCTTTTAGGTCGTCTGTCCATCTTGTGGGTGGACGTCCTACGCTGCGCTTACCAGTCCGTGGTCTCCATTCCAGAACCTTTCGGCCCCATCGGCCATCTGTTCTGCGTGATATGTGCCCTGCCCACTGCCATTTCAACTTACTAATCCGGTGGGCTATGTCGGTGACTTTCGTTCGTCTACGGATCTCCTCATTTCGGATTCGATCTCGTAGAGAAACCCCGAGCATAGCCCTCTCCATAGCTCGTTGTGCGACTTTGAGCTTGCTTATGAGGCCCATAGTGAGAGACCACGTTTCAGTGCCGTATGTCATCACTGGTAACACACACTGGTCGAAGACTTTCGTCTTAAGGCACTGAGGTATTTTGGACGAGAAGACGTTGCGTAGTTTACCGAACGCTGCCCAGCCGAGTTGGATTCGCCGATTGTAGCATTGTTACTATCAGCTATATAAATTAAAATGCGATGTGTGTGTGTGTGTGTAATATTCGTCCTTGGTAATAATATTACGTACCTACCTATGTATGATCCCTATGGACTCCGAAACGCCTGGACTGATTTTGACGAGACTTTCACTGGCAGATAGCTAAAGTTATAAGCAGTAATTCCTGCGGGTGAAACCGCGGGGCGTAGATAGCGTTAAATATAAGCTCTACGTGTGCTCTACGTAGTAGGTCTAACGCGCGCGTAACCTAACCTCATGAACAAACTTAGCAGGCCGAATGAAAGCAAATGCGCTGTCTCTTTCATTTTAAATTGAAATGAAAGAGACGTAATGCGTTCGCGTTCGTCAAAGTCTGTACACGACACAGAAAACAAACAAACAAATTTGGTACTCGTCACAGTAGGAGTATTTATATTCTCTTTGACAGGAGGTACTCGTCATTCAAGAGCAAACGGTTTTTATTTACTGTGTTCAAGATGAAATTATAGCTATTTACTAACGACCTATATGTACTCCTCTGTTTACCATAGATTAAAGTAAGTATATTATAAAATCTTTGCTATTTACATAATCGACAATCAAGTTCCTAAATACCTATTAACTTCGATCAAAAATTATTGTTCGTAGCCTATTAACTCCTATTAGTTAATGGTAAGTTTGCAGAATTTAAGTCGATATATTATAATATGTATTGTAGTCCAACGATCTATTACTATACTACTACTTTATCTCATCGACAAAAGGAAAATAAACTTTTGTCGATGCTTTATCTAAGTTCTAATCAATTACCTTCGAAAATAAGCTTCCGATTTCCCCTTGAACGCTAGAAAATTTGACCTCTCCTCGGGATTCACAAGCTTATCAAATTCTGTCCATTTTATGGTCTGTTTTAAAAATCTACTGCCGGATGTTTTTTGCGACATTCTTTGTACACGTATTTATATCAATCGACTACAATTTTTGCCCAATTTCCTGAATCTTTTATTTAAATTGTCATAATATTTCCATAGACAATTTATTACAGTTCATACGATTCCAAAGAGCTTATGGAATCGTCATAGAGAAATTCACATTTCAGTGCTTTTTGAAATAAAAAGTTATTATCATTTGGTCTACCCTCCTTGGTTTTGTACATCCTTACCTCAAAGTTTCCGCTAAATTTTTGCACTATACAAAAGAAAACTTACCTGAATCACAAGTATTGACCCTGATACCTGATAGAAAGGCTTTTTAGGGTTCCGTACCCAAAGGGTAAAAACGGGACTATATTACTGAGCCTATGCTGGCTTTCTGACTGTCCGTCTGTGCTACCTTTTAACGTTTCTTTCGAACCGTAATAGGTAGCCAGTTGAAAATTTCACAGAATATGTTTGTAATGTTATGGTAGATTAACTAAGAAATAATAATAAAGCAAAATGTAAAAATTTAAATCTATTTTTGTGTTTGCCCTAATGTAAAAACGGTAATACGTAAAAGCGTCCAACTTGGCATAATAGTACACACTCACAATAGTACACACATTATAGTACACACTCAAAAGTATAACAAAAAATAATAAATAGTGACCAAGTGTCAGTAAGTAACAAATTTCTGTTCAACACCTAGTTAAGCAACGTAGGCATATAGTAGTCTTTGACGTAGGCCGCGGTCGGTACTTGGATGGGTGACCGCCTGCGCGTGATGTTGTTTTTTTGCACTACTTTTTGTATTTTATGGTGCTACAGAACCCTCAGTGCGTGAGCTCGACTTGTACTTGGTCGGTTTTTAATGAATTCAGGCATTAATAAATTGATTAGCCGTCTGGCGAGAGTCCACCCACATGCAAGCTCGCGTGAGGGTTGGTAGGTAAGATACCAGGCTCCGTAGGTCGGGAACCCAATATTGTGATGCAAATTACACGTTCGAGTGTCATCTTAAAACAGTGCCTCGGGTCATTGAAACGATGCTGTTCGTTTTGGTCTTAAAATTTTCGAGGAAAAACAGAATAAGGACGGATCCTCCGATCAGAAAAACACGGGAGATATACCTTTGTACAATTATTATTCGTGTTTAAATCTCTCCGTATGTCCTCCTCTTTTTACACTATCGCAAATGTAAAAACTGTAAATACGGCACACTTTTATCATGTTTCTCACAGACTCTACCCCCATATTAAAATAAGTTACCTCTCCCTATCCTCACTCTTCGGATTCCCTAAATTCGTGTTTTGGAATTTTTTGTCGACAGTATTTGATACGTACTTAATGTCTCTATTTGTCCTCATTTGAGGTGGACTGAGGGAACCGTGACTAGAAATGCCAAACAACGGCTCGGAGGACCAACAAAGAGAATCTTAGCAAAGTGGGAAACGGTTTGAAGGGTAAAATATAAACCTATTTTCTATATATACATGTATAAATGCGAAATATCATTGATTCGATGACTGACTGGCTCATCACAAAATTTCAAATACTACTAAACCTATATACGAAGCTGAAACTGGGCAGATAGATTCCTTTATAAGGTATGGGGAGCATAGAAAACTCTGCGCGTGCGAAGTCGCGGACAAGTAATATAATTATATATAATTATACTATAGCTATTGTCCGTGACTGTGTACGTATCTATATACTTTCAGCCTCTACCCCCCTAATTTGACCTTTTCTTAGCGTACCTCTGCACCCCATAAGCTTACCTGCCGAAATCAGCTCCGCAGATCAAGAAGTTTCGAATTTCGTGATATACAGGTTGGGGTACCTATTATACGTACGTTTTGTTTTGTAGAATAAAACCCAGTCTCACTTTCACGTATCTATTTACTGAAAATAGTTGTCTTATCCCGTGCTCGGTAATGTTATCGCGTTGATTAGATAGCAGATAGCAATGAGCGGTGTTGTCATTTTATTTTGGCTTGTTTGGCGATGAATGATATCTCACGCACGAAGACGAGTATTGTGTATAATTATTCAATTATTTGAAATTATACCTAATTATTTCTGTCTATATGTTTGCAATTGATATCCATTCAAAGCCAACAACTTATCAGTACGTCAACAGTAGGTATGCAATGCATATTATAATGGACGTACCTACGAATATTAATGCGTAATTTTTATTCATGTAAACAAAATATAACGTTTTCAGTTGAATGGGAAATTTACATTAGACGCAAGACACTCGGGTAAGGAGCGCGGTCGTGGCCTTTCTTTATTTTAAGCCCCCGACAAAAAAAATAGGGGTGTTATAAGTTTAAAGTGTGTTTGGCACCGTAGGTCCCAAAACGGCTGAACAGATGTTAATAATTTTTTTTTATTTGTAAGGTGAAATCGTCAAATGTTTCTCAGCTATGATTTATGAAAATTGGTTCAGCCGTTTGTAAATTATCAGCTCTTTTATCGGAGGTTATTAATTTATACTTGCCAAGCTTTATTTCAGCACTTTTAAATTTAGAGATTGTAATGATAATGTTTCAGCAGTGCATGAGAAGTAACGCACTTACATAAGTCAATAAAATAAATATCAGGCACGTATTCTGATCAAATGCACATTTAGAGAATTTTCTGATACTAACAATGTGATCAAAAAAATTGTGATAGGATGAAATTTAAAAAATTACGGATGTCAGTGTGACCGGAAGGACCTAAATTACTTACTTTTGAGTATTTGAGGCGCTTCGGGGACTTAGAAAATATAAGACGTTAGACAAAAATGAGAGTAGTGATTCAAAGAAATGGGCTTCCAGCAGGGAAATGTAGGACTATAGAGGGAATTGGATGTTGGTGAACCTGAACCATATTTAGGGTGGTGTTCCCCATAATATCTGGGTACGAATGAGACAAACGCGGTACAAATCGTCACGCCGTTCCAATTACAAGAGAATAATGTCGCATGGTGTCAACCGGCTGGTCGCATCCGGCGGATATTAGTCGTAACGACACGACAACGACCCGACTTCAGACGCGGCGATTTCTGCTGACGACACTTTTACCGCATCGCGACGCTCCTGGCCATTTTTACAAACAAACTTAATTTTCCATCCCTCAACTACACGTCGATCAACTATAACCCTTTTATCTAAAAGCATAAGGTCCTCAGTTCAATTTATGGTAATACAAACACGTGGCGTCGAATTTAGCTTCCGGCGGATCAACTCTTTAGTTCCAAAAGTGTTCACTAATTCCGATCGCTTTTATGGGTATTAGTAGGGTGTCAGGGGATTTGTGGTTTAATGATAAGCACCTAACTAGCACGCTTTTAATTTATTTCTTTGTAATAGACACTCCTTAGGTCATACTTTGAACACCCTTGCTGTAACGGAAGTAAAACCGAAATGACAAAAATAGATAAATGGACGTTCTTTCGTTGAAAGTTTTTTTTTGTTTAATACTAGATGAAGCAAAGGTTTACGCTAAGCTCAAACGTTAAAAACGTTTAACGTTGATAAAAGCTCTAGACGACTTGCAAAGCTGCTTTAAAATTATTTCTTCTCAGATACGACTTGATGGAAGCCGTAAGAAACCGCTCGCCAACAAAAAACAAAAGGTGTATCAAGAAATGAGGAACAGGTTCAAAACCCTATTCGAGCTTGCAGGAGTTTTTATTTCAGTTCGTGCTGTCTTGCTCGAGACTACGGTGTCTGAGGAAGATGGATAACGATATCTTGGCTAGAACAGATCCAATTCCCGGTTGCGGTTGGCGAAGCCTTATTGATAACGTTTGTACTAGAATGGGTCAGTTTTATTGCTTACGTTCAGACACAGAATTCGAAATATCTGTATTCTGAGCGTTCAGATATCGAAAGGATACTGTTTTCCCATTACACAGACAGATTTACAAACTCACAGAAAAGAAAAAAAAAATAGTACTTGTCTTTTCTGTGCACAAACTTATTCAGAACGTATAATGTTTTATCTCGTAGGTATGCAGCGTTATAAGGAAAGGGTATACTACGCCAAAAGGAGGTCATTGTACTCATAATTATGAACAACTTTTACTAAGTGACCAACCCTGAAATCGCGGAAAAAATATCAGCTGTTCCATAGATAACGGTCATTGACTCTCGACAAAATGTATTGAACACCAATTTTTTCCCCGCGATTTTGGGTTTGGTCCCATAGTAAAAGTTGTTCATAATGATGAGTATAATAAACCCCTTTCGGCTTAGCATACCTCTGTATAAGACTGACTCGAGAAGTAGTCTAAACACATTATAGCTAAAACATCCAAATTTTACGTTTAACGGAACAAGGTGGTCAGGAGAGAATTTGTAAATTCCTTTTTGATAAATAGGTATTTGAAAATAAACGCCTACGTGCAAAATTTTGGTCTGAGCGATTATGTTATTTGCCATCATCATGTTTAATTTAAATCCCACTATCTAGTCCTTTATGTGCACTTGAGTGATATCATCTAGGCGAAAATGATGGAATTAGCCGATTTTATTGCCTACAGATTAAGTATAATATTTATTGTAAAATTATCGTGGTCGTGGTTAATATTGGTGCTATTATCTAGGTGTTTTCAAGTTGCGAGTGAATCGGTTTCTTCTCATCGTAAGCTTTAGTCTAGCGACCGTACCGCACAACGCAGCGGTGAACATTACCAACGCAGCGTCAAGCTTTGCTCCTAATCGCTGACGCAAGCTTCGACGGAACTAAAGACGTTTTTCATACGATTATATGTCTGACACCACATACCGCAGCTTTGTGCGTTAAAATCGCGGGACCAAAGCTTTAGACCGCATCATCATCGCTCAACATGACTGTTGGCCACGCAGTGATGAAGCCAGTCGACCTACACCAGCCTCCTCGGTAGAGTGCAACCTTTATGGGCGAGCAGGAGGCTGGCGAACACGACTAACATGGCGAGTCACTAAATAACTATGAGTAATAATGTTCCTTAATCTATCTAATATAAAACAATTGAAATTTTGTCCTTAATCGTAATAAACGCATTTTGTGGTTAATAAACAGTTTTTCACTCGCTTCTGCACCCGCCGGTCGCTAACAATGACGGTCAAACTCCACCCAAAAACATCTCGAATATTTTTATCACGTCCGATGTTCAGAAGCCTTTTGGTGTTGTTCGCAGCCCCAGCATGAAGCTGGAGTGGGGTGAAAGCGAGTCCGACTACGGGCTCGAGGAGGCAGCCTTCTACGAGGGCCCGCCGATGGTCACGCCGCCGCCGCGCAAGCATGTCTCCTTCAGTCTCCGGCTTGACCTGGTAAGTTACTCCACATTTTATTTCCAACTACCTTCAACCTATAACCTGGATGTCTCCAAGGCCAAAATAAATAAGTACCTTCTAGGTCTATGTGCTCCATCTTCGGCCCTAACATCGCTTTCCATCAGGTGAGTTGGTGGCCTATATAACGTAAACCTATATTCTATTCTATTTTTTTTGAACTCATGGTTTTATCCGCTTAGTCATCAAAACATAACCGTTGCCTACCAGGCAAAGTGCATCTTTCCATCAGTTTCAGAATAAGTTTAGTCAATCAAGCAAATTCGCGAAAACACGTCTACTTATACCACAGCATAAAAATTAGTACAAGTAGTTATACTCGTAAGTTGAGGCACAAAGAACTTTGCCTCTTTGTGATGTTAGCAAAGTATAGATCTTCGTAGTTCAATAGATGGTTGTAAATATTTCTGATGCACAATTTCATCATCATCATCATCATCATTTCAGCCATAGGACGCCTACTGGTGGAATATAGGCCTCCCCCATCGAACTTCAAAAGGGCCGGTTGTCTCTCAAAAGGGTCTCTTTTGGGTCGTCTGTCCATCTTGTGGGTGGACGTCCAACGCTGCGCTTACCGCTCCGTCGTCGCCATTCCAGAACCTTTCGGCCCCATCAGCCATCTGTTCTGCGTGATATGTGCCCTGCCCACTGCCACTTCAACTTGCTAATCCGATGGGCTATGTCGGATGCACTATTTACCAGTTTCTAATTCTAATTTCCTAGTAATTCTTTAAAAAAACATCCTGATTGGGTGGATACTTTTATTTTTGCTATATATCCATCGCGTCCATGCGCCACGCTGTTCCTACCTACTCATCTGTATGTATTGTATACCTATCTAGGTTTTTTGATTATAACCATCGAAATACAATACATATAGAGTCACAATCGAGCCAAATAAATGTCCGAACCAAAACTCGGCGCACGCTATGAATTGCGTCGACTTTTGGTTAGTTACAAGGTAACCGCGATCCGACTACAACGCCGCTGCGCGATGCCAGAGCTACGATGACATAGCATACAACTAACGTTGTACACAATGCAAGCGACATAACGTCTAAATTGGAGTAAATGTGGCATTGTGAACTACAAAACTGATACAATGTAAATTGCAAATTGCAAATAAATTGCAATGTAAATTGGAGTAAATGTGGCATTGTAAATTATATAATTGATACAATGTACATTGACGCTCGGGCGCTTTCTGACTGTGTTTACTCGATGATTGTAACTCAATATTTTGTACTTGGCCTTCAATGCATCGAAATACTGATACCTACATATTTATCAAGATTGTGTTGTGAACCTAAACATGACTTGTTTTGCAATCAAAGTACCGTTAATCGATAAGACTTCATTCATTAAAAAACGTGCGCTATAGATTAGATAAATTGATTAAAAATTAATTTTGTCCATTAAATGCGACTTAAAAGCAACAGACCGCTGAATAGTCTTTTTATACTCGCACATATTTGTTCGTGTTTTAAAATTAAATTAAATTGTTACCAATATCACAACATCACCCAGCCTAGCCGCATCTTTTGAAGAATATCAAAGCAGATTTTGCTTTTGTTTAACATTAGCCTATTTCAGTTTCATTGACCCGCGTCTGAGCATCGCAAAATCTGGAGAAGGTATAGGAACAACCTCGTATGAACTATTACTTGTTCTAATTCACTAACGAGGATGGTTGTTGAGGACATTTTTTGAATCGGCATAGCTTTCAATTGCACTTTGCAAATGTTATCGTTTTTAATATTTTTTCAACACTAATTCAACTAAGTAATGTGGTACGGGGTGGTAAACATTCCCCAAGGCATACCTATCCGTTGAATATTGCAGTTGAGATGAAGGACAAAATTATGCTTTAAATTCCACGAGCATACCCACGATAAGTTTTTTTTAATTAATAAGACAATGATTCTGGAAATAATAGAAGTTGGACCAAAGCACAAGCTATCTCCATAACAAATTTAATCCAAATCCGTTCAGACCCACCCCACTTATACCCACAAACTTTCGCACTTGTAATATTAGCGTGAAGTTTAGATTGCTATTTGTAGTTTTTAGTAGGATAAATAGTAATCTCCTTCCTAATTCTTTTGACTATTAGAAACTACGT
The DNA here is from genome assembly GCA_914767915.1 of Agriopis aurantiaria. Taxonomy (NCBI): domain Eukaryota; kingdom Metazoa; phylum Arthropoda; class Insecta; order Lepidoptera; family Geometridae; genus Agriopis; species Agriopis aurantiaria. The sequence continues at coordinate 6,816,787 of OU612000.1, read as the reverse complement.
CAAAGCTATATCGGTGACCAAGATCCCTTTCAACAAAACGCAGGAAGTCCGGACGCGTAAGGAAAAGCTAACGGACTTGTTTGTTGAGTGTTTATGTACTTAGAAAGGCTACCCGTCTTGTATAGTCGGTGCTAGGCAGGTCTATTTTTATTTCATTCAAGACTGGAAACAATGTAAGATGTAAATACTGCAACACAGTTGTAAGTTGCTAATGCATATTTTAACATCAATGTAGCAGACTAGCCCTGCACGCCCTGCACTTTCCACTGACAATGTTCACTACTAGAAAACTATGCATTAGTACAACCAACTTATATGTAGAGTGGCCAAATGAAGAACTAAATTGTTCCACGGGAGGCTATAAGTTTTGTTTAGAAAATGTGTAGGAGGCTCTTCCACTTTTTGCTACATATAAGTTGGTCGCACTCTTCTTGCAACTGCCTCTGCTCTACAATAAATACAGTCATTCCAGTTGCTCTTGGAAGATCGTTTCGAATAGAAACAGTAGTTAATCGACTAGATAACTGTTCACAACTGGTTTACCAAGAAAACTGCTAATGCCAAGTTTACACCGGTCCAGTTCTTGAGAAGATTTGGAAATCTTGTAATGAATACACTCATCCTACTAATATTATAAACGCGAAAGTTTGTATGTATGGATGTTTGTTTCTCTTTCACGCTGCAACGGAACAACGGATCGACCTGAGTTTTTGCATGGGTATAGTTCAAGAGCCAGAGAGTGACATAGGCTACTTTTCATCATCATCACCATTTTTCATCACTACTCGGGTGAAACCGCGGGGCGCAGCTAGTATATATATATATAAAAGTACGTCACTGTTAAATAATACGTATCTATATAAATAGTGTTTAAATATTTCTTCACCAGAGTGAAGAAATCTAAGTCACATTTAGAAAGCCAATAAATAATAATTTATTATTACAAGGTAATAGTAATATGAAAGGTCAATACTCATTATGCAAATAATAAATAACTTTTATCATGTAGCAACAAAAAAAAAACAGCAGTTCAATTGAAAAATATCATTTACACAAAGGACATTTTCCATTGTCGGCTAGGCGTGAAAAACATGCTCATATATATTTTTTGTCTATAACTAGACCGAATATTAAATTTTATAATACTTATTCTAAAATTTTTTTGTATCAAGGTGAATATAACTACTGAATAAATAAATATGCTTATAGAAGAAATAGAGGTGAATAGAGGCATCTGAGATTATAGAATAGCTGTCAGTCTCATCAAACCAATGTTGCCTTAATTGATTTCTATTTATAATCGGTTACCGTCTACAAAGGATATGAATCGATAATGATGAATACAATAATAAACTTTGTAGCCCCGTTTCGTGTAACCCTGTGTAAAGTATGCTTTAGTTTAGTTTGGTCATGTGATATTAGAGCTTGGTCAAGCTTTCTTGGTACTTAGGTCATTTACACCAGGCTTTAAATAGCATATAAATCGTATTGCCATCCACTAGGTAGTTTTGAAAATTGGAAAAAAGCTTGCCGTCTCAGATCCTCATATTTTCCTCTTTACTACTAATTAGATTGGCTTTGGTATAGAGTTTATAAATTTGTCTGCTTTGGAATTGAAATTTTATTTACGTACTTTACTTATGCAAAGGTATTACTTATAACTTGTTACTAAAGCAGGCTGTCAAATAAGTCTTTGTAAAAAAAATCACATATTACCTCTTTCTAAAAGAAGAGCGATTGCAGACATGACTTTTTTTGTTTGAAATAACCTCAAACCTTATTGACTGTCCTGAGCACAGATCTACTACGTCCTGAGCTTTTAAGCAAGATCAAGCTTAATACCCCTCATAAGCCTATTCGTTTTTGTCTTCTTATCAGTATACCAAAATTCTACACTAACTATAGACGTAATTCATACATGTTGAGAGTGAGCAAGAACTTTAACACCATCGATAAGCGCTTAGGGTTGGATCTATTCTGCATGAGCGTTGTGGCGGTTAGGCAGCTGTTGAGTAGGGAATTCTTTGTTTATACCTATTGTTATGTCATTTTTATTTTTACGACAAACGCATATTGTGGTACTGCGTAATGTCACAAAAAAAATTACTTTTTCAATAATTATTTTTATCCACGAGGACCTATAATTAGCATCTGGATCTATTAAAATTGTTATATTTTTTTTAAGGATGTTGGTCTTCCTTTTAAATAAATAAATAATGAATCTGATAATCCTTTCTAATATTACGAATGCATGTGCAATTAGTGCAATTATGTTCGAATAGTTGCTTTCAGTTGAAAAAATCTTATCAAAACTATTTAAAAAAAAAAATTTGGTGTAACGCCTACAATATGAACAAATTGAACACTCGAAATATGCTAAGCGAGCATGCTTTATCACAGACATCTTCATAGATTAGCAACAGGGAACCAATTTTTTTTTATAATAAAAATTGGCTATTGGCTAATTTAATAAATGGTATTCGCTCCCTCCCTCATTTTCCACACTTGTGATATATTTTTATTAAATCTAAATAGACCTACCCTCAAAACATAGTAACTCTCCACAAATTCGTAGCCCAATACAGAAAAGAAGTAATCGTTATGACTTTCCTTACAGTACATCGCCCCTTTGTTATTGAAGCCCTTCTAGGTCCACTCTAGGGACAGATTGCCCTCAAGTCTTCAAGTTCAGTGTCGTGCTGTGGTCAGGGACAATCTATAATGTGTTGCGGTGATGGCACCCTACGGAAGTGCGCTTGCGCACACGACCGTACCCGTCTTTGTCCACTTTAGTTCCTTTTTGACATGCAATCTTTATTTACATACGTTGGTCTAAGTATCCGCAACGTAGGTAACCATACGGGATTACATGAAGGATCAACGATCAGATCCCCCCCCCCCCATTTCACAAATGAAAGCGTGATTCGTACGATTGTATTAATTAAACGAAATAGCAACGTGTGTATGTACCTACTTGAGGTTAATTTTAAACAGTTTTCTTGTCCTTGTAGCTAGGCCGGGTAATTATTGTAAACAATCATAATATTTGCGCAAATTATATGTAAAAAGCTATTTATCTCTAATGCACATTATTACTTACATTTGTCAATAAACGAATTTTTGCTGTTTCAAACGGTTTATTGGCAAACGTATGGTGCTTTACTGTTAAATACCTGTCTATACTAATATTATAAAGAGGAAAGATTTGTATGTAAGTATATTTGTAACGAATTGGCTCAAAAAGTACTGGACCAATTTTAAAAATTCTTTCACTGTTGGGAAGCTACACTATCCCCGGGTGACATATGCTATAATCTATACCCGTGCAAAGCTGAGGCGGACCGCTAGTACATGATAATTGATAATATAAAGAACAACCAATGATTTGCGCAAACACTATGTCATTTTAAAATTATTACCCAGTCTAGCTCTAGCCTAGTTCTTGTAGAACAAAAAACCTTTGAAATTTAAATTTCTTGTCATAGGTGAAACTTATCACCTTAATGTATGTTTTCCAAATTAAATCCATAAATTTTTGACGTTGACATAGTATGAAATTATTAATATGGGTTGAAAGTTCCGAAAGCTGTGGCCTACGGCTAGTTACATAAACTTAATTAAATATTTAAATAAATAAATAAAATATTTGGGACATTTTTGCACACACGGTCATCTGACCCCAAACTAAGCAAAGCTTGTGATATGGCTGCCAGAGACTGATATACATATATATATAGTTTTAAATACATACTTAAATAGATATTTACAACCAGATATAGAACAAACACAAATGTTCATCACACAAATGTTTGTCCTACGTGGGAATCGAACCCACGCCCTCAGGCTCAGAAGGTAGGTTCACTACCAAGTGGACCAACGGGCTATCAATTGCATATTATCAACAAATGATTTTGAACTAAGTACTTAATTGTAATTGTGTAATTGTGAGTAAGTATATAGGTATATTATTATTATCAATCAGGATAAATTTAGGTATAAATAAATGCCTTACATCAAAAACACGAGAAAACCCACAATGATAAAAATATTAATAACAAAGGTAGAATTTCTCCCTCTACGATTCTGATACACCATACTGAATCTATGGATACACCAAACAGCGCGCAGTAACAATCAATCATCTACTATATAGAGAAGTGTCATGTGAAAACACACCGAGTTCCTATTTCAAAGATCCCGCTCTTTTATACTTTTTAATTTTTATTTTTAAACTTGCCCGTGACACTGACGCTAAGCTGCGCTAATGAGTTTCGACATTAGTTCACTGCGACGAAAACGGTTTGAGACTTTTTTACGAATGGGTTATTTCGTTTTATTTTATTCTCATGATTATTGTTTATAATGCCCATTGATATACTTACCTACAATAACAAATGGAAACGAATTTTCTTATTACCTATCAGGTAGCTTGCACTACGCGGTATTATTAAAGTTATATGATTATTTACGGGATATTTACCGTGGTAAGGTTGTGGAATGAGCTCCCGATATTTCGGCGCAGTTACATGCACCATGTTCATGGGAAGACTGAAGAATGCGGGTGGTTGGTCGAACAGTTAAAAGTTAGGTGCAGACATAACGATCTATCCTCTTTCTTAGTCTTAGCAAAATAACATATAATATAACTACCATATAACTTTAATGAACAACCGTGATAGTTTCGAGTTTTTCGAGATGTGATGTGCTCTAGATTTCTTCTAGATCAACGTGTTCCGTCCTCGGCTGCACCGTCGCTTACCCTAAATAATAATTAAAAATAATAATGCACTATTATTACATATCAACACTCGAAAATTCACTAATTTAGGAAAATAATACAGCGAGGCGTAATTATTTTTCACGTTGGCGCCAAAACTCCATCGAAATTAGTTTGAGGGAAATTGAATGTACTACTTTTTATAGGTAAATTTGATTATTTTTATGAATGGAAGTGGTACACAATTTATTTTGTATTGATATAACATTCTACATGTTTATACTTCGAGATTTTGTGTCCTTGATTTAATTTTCTATCGATCCTCGATCGATCGAACATCCTCACACACACTAGGCACAACTTGTATTGTATCTTCAAGACCTGTATATATTACAAGTACGTAGTCGTATATTTAAAGTACTTAATCCATTCTTATCGATTTAAAGTATTTAAATCATAAATAGATAATGTAATTAATTTCGCTGATCTAAAAATAACTGCAATAAATACGGATTTCCGGTTTTAATTTGATATCGCAAAGTGAATTTATTGGATGGATATAATTCACAATAAAAGGTAATATCAATACTTAAATGAAGACTTACATTATATATCTATCTATTCATTGCTTTCATTAATAAAACGGCATATATTTTATCACCTTATCACAATATATCTTACCTTATTTTTCTTACATAACTAAGTACCTAGTTACTTACTATAGGTAGTGTAGAGCACTTTGCGTCTGTACAACAAGTGCAGGGGCCTTACGGACAACTGCTATTACGGCACCAAACTAACCTTAAATCCGCTCAGTTGGAAAATCACGCGACCGCAAACCGTATCTGGCTGCGTTAAGGTTCACGTTCGCGTGATTTTCCAACTGAGCGGATGTAACGTTAGTTTAGTGCCGCAATAGCAGTTGTCCGTAAGGCCCCAGGTCCTCTCGTAATTGAATGTTAATTAGGTAGTACATAAAACATCGTTTAAGTCTAAATTAGGTAAGGGTTTAAATATGTAGAGAGTTTATTTAGATCTTTCACTTGAAGTATTATTTTAAACGATAGCTGCAGTATATTATAATAAAATCGGCCAAGTGCGAGTCGGGCTTGCTACAGTTTATTTTCTTATAAAAATAACAAAGATACATTGTGATTACGCAGGTCAGTCGAGCGTGTCTCATTAGGGTTGCTCTGTATCCGGGTAATATAGTAATAATGTGACGTCCTCTTGTAGGAAATGGCAGATTTGCCGGGAGTTTTCTATGTAATCATCGTATTTTTGCTTGGATGGTTCGTTGAGTCTACTGTATTTTCGCTCTTGAAGCGAAAATTTATTAGAGTTTATTGTATTTTCGCTTCAATGTAGAAAATTTCTTCAGATAAACAATTTTATTGATAACAGTGTGAATAATTATAAGTCAGAAAAAAAAGAAATTGTAATAAATAATAATAATAGTAAGCCTAAATATATTTGGAGATGAGATCGGATAGCTATAGCCCGCAGGACAAGATAGCTTTTCTCATCCTATCGATCTGTTATCCCATCCACAAGTTGTTCACCTCAATAGCCCAGTTTTTGTAAAAAATCCTAATACATAGTTTCATATTCCATTTTATACAAATTCCATAATTGTATTTTTATATTGAACAGGGCCTCTTGGTGTTGGCTTCCGCCATAAAAGACTAGGCTAGATCCGATTTTTTTTTGAAATAAAGAGTTATTATAGTTTTAAAAAAAAGATAACAGTAAAATAGGTAATAGGAATAGTACCTAACCCCTTACTAATAAACGTGGAGTAGTCTTGGAATAGTTACGCCGTGTTTTGTCTTTTTCTCACTTTTAAATTTTGAACTCGATCGAAAAGACAAAAGACGGAGTAACTATTCCAAAGCTACTCCAGGTTTATTAGTAAGGGGTTTATAGTATATTAGTGATATTAGTAATAGTAGTTCCTTATTGTACTTGATACCACGTTGAAGCAGAAATACACTAGAGATTCGTATAAGAAACGTTTTGAAGATGAACTTTCGCAAAGTAACACCTGATTTGATAATAGTTTTTTGTTTGTTATTGACTGTACATGATGTTTTATTTTGTTGACGATTTTACATTTTGAACGTCTTAATAGTAAGTCGTTTTGCCACTGAAGACATTGTGACCATATACTTCAGGGGCGGATCCAGGATTTTATTTGGGGGGTGGGGGGGGGGGGGCATTCAGACAAGGTGCACCTAAATCAACTCTAAAAGTTGAGTCTACTGTATGGAATCGCTAGGTATTTTGGCCCCCATGCCCCCCGGATCCGCCAATGATATACTTAGACGTTTTAATATGCCGACGTTCTGCAAGCTACGTCATTTTCCCTGATAGACCTGATACGGAGGGATTCAATCAACTACCGGTATTTATGTTTGTGTACCTCTAAGTCAAGTTAATTCTTCAAGCATCATCTAAGCTACATTACTTGAGTGACTTTTGGATCAGCATAATGCCGATAACGGTGGTCGGGTAGGCGCTGTTTTGTAAATATCGAACGGTACTAAAGATTGTATTTTGTAGCATTTCTCGGAACGCTATTTTAAGCATGCCACATTAGGACTTGGCAGTTCAAACGCAACGAACTATATACTCTGTAAAGGTCTTATAGATGAACTAGCGGTACCCGCAACTTCTATCACCGGAAATCGACAATATTGTTTACAGAGCTTTTATTAGTTGCCTATCATAACGTAAAACATCACATAAAACGAAAAAAATCAGACCAATTTGCAATTAGCAATGTAAAAAAAACGCACGAATGAAAACGAAAAATATATATTACTAAATAATTATGTGCATTTATTCTACAATAGGTATGGTATGGTTTAGTTTACCGTTGGTCCGGATTTTTTTATCGCACACCTTTGGCGTGAACTATTGTTTAATATAATTCTTCTGTACGTATGTTTGTCACCTAATTCCTCCTAAACGGCTGGACCGATTTGGATGTAATTTTGTGTGTATATTTCAATGGGTTCCTGGATGGTTTCAAAATACAATTGGATTGTTGTTTAGCATGTCATATTTAATGAGGTGCTGCTTTTCCTGGCAGGACGTAGTCTGCCGGGTCCGCTAATTATTAGTATATTAAAAGGTTTACTGTCAGATTTGCGTAGAATCCTTCCTAAGGCTCCGATGGTGGCTCTCCTACTGAATTCTACAGGGGCCTTACGGACAACTGCTATTGCGGCACCAAACTAACGTTAAATCCGCTCAGTTGGAAAATCACGCGACCCCGAACCGTATCTGGGCGCGTTAAGGTTCACGTTCGCGTGAATTTCCAACTGAGCGGATCTAACGTTAGTTTGGTGCCACAATAGCAGTTGTCCGTAAGGCCCCTGATACATTTAGCACTTTAGATTATCCTTACCACAAAAGCGAAAGTAACTCTATCTATCTGGATGTTTGTTCGCTTTTCATGACTAAGCGGCTAAGCCGATCTTAACGAAATTTGGCAGAAAGATATAGTGCATCATAAAGACGGACATAGAGTACTTCTACCCAAAATATGCGGAAAAACTGGAAAATCGCGGTTAACATCACGGGATTCAACTAGCTCTTTATAAAATGTAACAAACTTAATGCTCGAGTCGCGTACGAATGTCATCTTCATGGCTTTTTGCCCATATTTCTCCGAAGCCGATAAAGAGCTTTACATCCACGATTACCGTTCTAAAACGAAGTGAGATTAACAAGCGTGTATAAATCTTGTAGCGTTTAAAAAGAGACGCTTGATATATTGTGACAAGTTCGAGCCGTCCCACATCACTACCGCAGAAGCAACAAATCGACAATTAAGTAGATGTGTCGTTTGTTATGCGTACCTTACAAAGTATTTTGGGAAATCACAATGGAAAAATACACAGGGCACTAGCCTAGCGCTCGACAATTTTCACACAACTTTGACCCGACATACTGAAAAAAATATACAAACATATTTTGTTTTGTTTTATAATTAATTTAGTACTACCCAAACTAATTTAAAAAAAACTTCTATATAATTATATTTTTGTATAAATAAATAAAATATGCTGTTCGTTGGTAAGAGCATCATTTGAGACTAGCTGAACCGATTTGCATATTTTTGTTTTATAATGTTTGTTACAGTCCAAATAAGATTTTTTGGAAAGATAATTCGGCAAATGTTTTGAGAACAATTTCAAATTCCGGAAAAACTGAACGTTTTTTATATATGGAATTTTTGTATGTGTATGTTGGGTCAGCTAATTATCAATATAAAAACCAACTTGAAAGTTTAGTTAGCGCTAGAACAAAATTATCGATATTGCCAAATCAACAGGCTCTCGAACAGAATTATTCTGTATAATATAGTCAATGATTTTGTTTTGTGGAAACACCTCGAAATCTTCTTGTACATAAGTACTTAATAAAAAAAAAAAAAACACGTAAATCGGTTTACAAATAGGCGAGTAATAAGTGACATACTTATCAATCATCATAAATCAATCATTCTAATCATTTTATATTCTTACGAATTTTTGAGTACCTACTATTTATTATATAGGTTAAATTATAATAAAAAAAAAACTTAACTTGGTTTATTTTTTAACACTTTCAAAAGACTAAAAGACTTGGCCTCAAGGCGAAGTGCTTTAATGCGAAAAAGGAGAAAAAACTCAAATCAACGCTTGCTATTGTTCCAAACAAATATTTATTCCCAAAACCAACTAAATATAGAACTTTAACTTCGAACAAAATCGACCGGCAGAACAGCACATCTCCGTATACTATTTTTAGAAACATCTTTATCTATTTACTTCTGCACACCCATGTAGAAATCGACTTATTATACCTATTACGCTGCCTAAAGCCTTAATTTTCAACTTCAAAAACGCAAAACTGTTAATAAATTCGTGTTAACCCGTTGCCGCGCGCCCGAGGCACCTCGGGCCTCGCCCACACGAACGGGACATCAAGCAATCACGGCACTTAAAACTTTATTGTCATTCACTCCCCTCTTCATGCTCTAGCGAGTACCCTCCACTAGCCCCTTCCTGGTAATAAACTTACGATAGCTCTCAATTTGTGACTTGTAACGCACCTTTTTATCTTGATTGTCATATTTTGTAAGGAAAATTGAATTTTTAAAACTGTTGCTCATATCGAGAAGCTTAACTGGCAATGAATATGGAAAAAAGACAAAACTCGGAGGTGGCATCTCAGTACTTAATTCTCATCATTTGACCCGCCAAATCTTTAAAAGTGAGGTGAGGGCCTTTTTAGGGTTCAGTAGTAGGTACTAATAAGAAACCTTATAAGCTTGTCCTCCGTCCGTCTATCTTTTCATCTATCCGTCTATCTGTCCATCCTCTGCCAGTCCGTCCTATTTCGTTAAAACCTCATTTCTATAATTATTGAGGTAAGTGCATGAAATTTTCCTATATCCACCAATTTCGGAACTAATGCGTGTAAAACCTTAGTTACCATATGCGTGTCTCGCTCGGCACGCTCTTGGCAACTTATTTTCTTTAGACACGGATAGGTAGTCTGTCAAAAACCAATGCGTCACGTCAGTCCTTAGCGTCTGTCAGACTTTATGAAAAAACAAAGTTAAAACAGATCTCGAAGTGATGAAGGTTAAAGGTAATCCATAAAAATAAACACTGAAACATTTATCAATCCTCAGCCACAGTAATAAGAGGTGTAAGTGAATTGGGTTCGTGCCCCCAATATCGATAATCACGTGCCAAGACAAAATAGTCAGGGGTGAGTGCGACCCCACACTTCGCCGGACGAAAATACCCCTGAGATGTTTACGGGTTAATCACTGACGGCTCACTGGGTACGGAATTCATTATTCTGCCGTGTGTATTAGGTTACCGTATTTGTCAAACGGGTATGTAATTTTAGTTACGGAAAGGGTTTCAGGCAATTTAGTTTTATGAGCCGGTTACCCTTCCGTTAGCAAAGCGTGGCGATTCTAATTACACATGTCGTAATTTATTACGCCTATATAATTTTTAATAATCATGGATATAGGCAAACTCAAATGACAGTACTAGGAAAAGACAGTGTCCATTTCTAGCCCAGGGAAGGGAACAACAAGCTTAGAACAAAACAATTGAACTGCTAATCTGTCCGCGCTGAGCCAACATACATTCAAAGTAGCCGGTGTCTTTTATTTTCATACAAACTGCCTCACCTTTTCACCCGCTATCCTACGGGAATCGTATCTTTCTTTAGATTAAAAAGCAGCTATTCTTAAAAAAAACATCCGAATCCGTTCTGCTGTTATATACGGAGTTGAACAAACATACACACTTACGGCCTTACTTATAAACGTTACTTAAGTTAACCAAAGCTTAAAATTGCTTTATCTTGTTTTCACCTGTGAAAATTTCCGTCAACGAGAAGTTGACAGCAATTTTAAGCATTGCTTAACTTTTAAGTGACGTTTATAATTTAGGTCGTTAGACACAAACTTTCGCATTTACGATATCAATATGATGTGATTGGTATTATTGTAGATAGAAATTTTTGTTAACAAGCTTAATTATTATTCAAAGCATTACGACTGTCATACGACCAACCTGCTCGCGTTCCTAGGAATTCTACTGAATGTTTACAATTCACCTTTATTCTAATCTAAACTTATTATGCTAAGTAACGAGCCGTAAGTAGAATCGGACTGGAATGCTAATAAGAAAACTCCACAGTTTTATTCCGAAATGCATTCGTGTAATGATTCAATTAGCGAGCAGTATCTAATGTTGCTTCTAAGCGCTCTGGTATTGTCTTTTGTCGATTTCTTAACCCCCGACGCAAAAAGAGGGGTGTTATAAGTTCATCGTATCTGTGTCTGTCAGTGGCATCGTAGCTCGAAACCGCTGAACCGATTTTAATATTTTAAAGGTGACTTAATGGAGATTGTTCTTTTCTTTTTTTATAAATAATAGCGGTCTACGGTGGAGCACGCCTGCCCAGAAGAAACCGATTCACTCGTGAATTGAAGACACCCAGATTGTAACTATCGGGGAACACCCATTCAGGCAGCGCATTCCACAGACTAGCAGTTCGCACAATAAAAGTGGAATCAAAGCGCTTCGTTCGAATTTTCGGAATACCAACCATAAAGCAGTGTCGGTCTTAACTATGATTTAAAAAAAATCTGTGCAGCCGTTTTTTTTTTAAATTTGTAATTGTTCTTATTTTCTACGACACTAAGCTATTGAACTAATTAATAGTCCACGCATGCAATATAAGAAGGCGGCAAGTTCATTTTCAGGACGAGTTTGAGTAAAGGCATCAAGCCTGAATTGTGCCAGATACGTTCGCACCCGCCATGCCATGCATCTTACCATATCTCCCTTGATTGTCTGATCTGAGCGTGTAGAGTCTCTAAATGACACAGGGTTTCATAGAGTTGAGCATTTGTCAGACATGTTGCGCCTGATTGGTCCGAGGGGGGCTTTGATTCGATTTGGACGTTTTTATTGAGTAATATTGATATACTTTGTGATTAGGACCCGGTGTCATGGGTTACGGGATTCAATTGAGAAGGGTCAGAACAACAAGCAACTTATATTGTGAGTTTTATTGACTTCTAAGTTACAATGACTCTATTGACTCCTATTTGTTCAAATCAAGTTTGATTTAGTATTGTCTACAAAAATAAAAGTTAAGTAAATAGACAACATGGGCTTCTTCAAATCAAGGGTTGACAATTTATTTGTAATGCCTCTGGTGTTACAGGTGTCCATAGGTGACGGTGACTGCTTACCATCAGGCAGTCCACCTGCTTGTTTGCTACGTAAGGCATAAAAAAATAATTATTATTGTTGAAGTGTCAAGTTCTAAAGATGCTCTTTGTTAAATGCCTTTTTGCTAAATTAAGAACGTATTATGCGAGTGTGTTTCGCCTTAAGTATAAATAGGTACCTATATTAATTCGGGTATATTAATTAAGAGGTTCAGCTGTCTTATTTGCGTGTATTTTATAAGTTTTCGCCGATTCTTAAAGGATTTTAATTAATTAATTTATGAAAAAGCTCACGTTGGACCGTCAACTCGCCTGATTTTAAGCTATGATGCGGTCTACGATGGAGCACGCTTGCCTAAAGAAAATAGAAAAATGGGCAGGAGGGAATTAGATCATGCAGATCCAATGGACACTCTCCGAAATATATCCGATAAAAAACTATAGCAATATACACTATACTGCAATATACTATAGCAACTTTGCGCCAATACTCAAGACTAAGAAGCTAATTCTGAACTATGGATTCGTTGCCGATGAGCCTCTTGGCACTTTACTCAATAAACTCCAACGCACCAAGGTAATAATGTTTTTTTTTTAAATTGAAATGTCTATTTCTAGAGATCAGTTTCTGTTAAATTTGAAGAAAATATTCTTCTAAATAACTTTGAAAAATTAGGTGATGGATCCCGTTTCTTAAATTTCGGTTTTCATTGTTATATAAAAAATATTTATCTAACATAAACTAGGTAAAGCTACTACGTAGCCAGTCTTTGTTATCTAAGGTTACGCCCCATTTTGATGACGTCATCAAGTCCGGATTAATCCAATACTAAACATAGCATTAAACATACACTTACCTAAATAAAGGTAAACGTATAAATGAATATCACAATATTTTCCTTAGATCTTTTAGCGATGCGACCTTCAAACCTAGGCTAATTATTCCAACATTTTGCTTGAATAGTCGATTTTATTCTTTGAAACGGACTAAAGATAGATCAAAGATGGTCGCGGTATAGACGAGCATTGTTGTGAATAAGTATTTTTAAGCGATACATGTCCGAACAGCGAACGGAAGCGGGGCTGGCTGTGTGACTCGAATACTACTTGGACATTTGTAACGCTTGGGCGATAGGATCAGGTGCTAGGGCTCAAATAAAGAGCCTTTATGTGGAGATAAAGTAGCTATTGTCATGTCAAAAGACTACGAAGGTAATGTAAAGTAAGGTTGATCTATCGATTGTAGGTCCTTAATACTTAGTCCTCATCCTTTTTGCGGATTGAGTTAGTGAACTTACTGCAGAGTTTTATACGGCCTTATTTAGAAACATTAGACAAGTTAATGTATGCTTAAGAGTCTTTGTTCCGTGCGTCTTCTCCCTCGGTCGTGCATTTCAACATTTTTAAGATACAAAATGATTGAATGTACTTAGGTATGTGAAATCTAAGCAGAATGAATAAAGGAAATAAGAATAATACAAATGTTCAGTAAAATTTAATTTTGATTAAAACTTGGTTACATACTTTAAATAACATACAGTCGAATTGATAACCTCCTACTTTTGAATCGTTTTAGATAAATGAAGTGAAATGAAATGTTGTTTAGATAAATCAATAGGCATGTTTCCTATTTTTTATTACCTCATAAAATGAGATCATTAATAAAGCCCATCAACGAAAACAAAATTAAAATTCGTTCAAAAATAAATAACTTATAAGTATTTTAATTTCATGCCAGACAGAGAGCGCCCAATAGCACATTATGACGTCAAGCCGTGCGCGCGCCATACAAATGCTATACTAACAAACTTTTTGTGGGAACGAGACAGAGCATTCGCTCTCTATCTCCACTAAAAACTTTTGCAACACCCGCTGTTATCCGCTAACCTACAGAAACCTTTTTTTTTGCATGATTAGCAGTAGTAAGTATTAGTAGTATATTTTAATCCAGGGTATGAGCTATCTCCATACCAAATTGTATCTAAATCCGTTCATTCGTCACGAGGTTGACTGCGAACAAACATACACATATATATACTCACTTTTTATTATTATTATAGTGGCCTCCAGAATGTACCTAATTGTTGTTTATTTTCCAGTGTGATGAAGGCGGTGGTGTTACGGATGGCATCAAGAGCGAGCCCCCGGAGGCGGAGGAACCCCGAGCGATGCAGAAGGTGCCGTCACTCTCCGACCTGTCTGACCCGGAAGCTTCACTAGGTAAGTTAATAGTACCTTACCTCTTCTTCTTAGTCGGACACTCTTGACAGAGAGGTCGTGGTTTCTTCAACGTCGTCAGTCTTCCCAACGACGTGGCGGTCACCGATCTCTCCCATTTTACTTGGTTCGTCGCCTTAAGAGAACAATCTGTTATGGAAGATTATTGTCGCCTTAATGATGTCAATCCAGCGTGTAGGAGATCTTCCTCGACCTCTATTTCCTGCTACCTTACCTTGGACTCAGTCTGGATAGAAATACGTACCAGTACCAGTGAGTATAGACGGAAAATGAAGCTCGATACACTTCGCGCTGTGTTCTAAACTTGACTTTATTATGACTTTACAAGTATTTAAATGCCATGCAAGATAACGTTTCTGTGTATTCTGTATAGGTGTACTTAAAACTATGTTAACAATTACTTGGTTATGTTATTGCAATAATTAACGGAATACGGAACTGGTATGCGGTTTCACCATGTCCACGTGCGCTGTTTGTTTTCACTCTTACATGGTACCGCTCACGTTTTATACAATGGTTCCTCGAACTGGGATTTTATCAAATACTCTATTACGAGACCTTCCCCAAGTGTCCCGAGTGCAGAGTATCGTAGACAGTTTTTAAAATCAATAAACTTCAAAATGAGATTATCAATTCGATTGAATTGAAATGTAATAGGTAGGCTTTGACAAATATGCAGGTAGGTTAACCAATCAATTGTTATTGATTTTAATATACAGGTTTATGTACTGTTTGCCTTAAAGGAGTATATTTTAAATTCGACTAACATAATGGTTACAACGATAAAATAATATGTACCAGCTCAGCCCGCGCTGTTCCATTTTTCATTCATTTTTTATTGTATTCGATTATTTCGTAACAAAGTTTTTTTTTATTAGTATTTGTGCTAAACTTACTGAATTATTGAATTTAGAGGGAATGCACAAGGATATTATCAATTACTAATCGATCTAAATAAGCGAAATATACCTTTCATTTATTCACTGACAACTCATCTCTCGAAAAAATACTTGAAGCTGAAATTTGGCACGTAGATTCCTTGTAAGGCTCAGAGGTCCACTCAGCGCTGGCCCTGGGGTAGAGTGAGAAGAGCGGTTGCTCTAGGCGTCAGATACCAAGGGGCTTCAAAATTCCAAAGGTGGGCAAAACGAGCGAATAATACAGTTTTGATGGCGCCTCGAGCCTCAGTTCGAGGGCGGTGGGGCACAGTTGCATTGCAGTTGGTTGTTGGTTGCAGTTGCAACCTTACCACGGTAAATATCCCGTAAATAATCATATTACTTTGGCATACTTACTTCAAAACAAGTATTCTATAATCGTACCCATTCGATTTATTCATTCATTTCTAGCTCGTACGGTGGGTGTGAAGGTCAGTAATAACAGCACCACGTGTCAACTTCCTCTTAACTTCTTACTGGATTGCAGGAAGCACTACATCCGGGCTTCCGAGTAGATTTTTCCTGCCATTTGCAAAACTCCTACATGAACCTTGTCAAACATTGATTGAAATATATTTAATTCAAATCAATGACCATATATAAACTAAACAAAATACAAGATAACTAAAGCACTACAAAGTAAGATTGCTCTTGAAAGTCTAAAGACAATACAAATGCTCAAAATTCCACTATCAGTTGACAGCGTACCCAGCATGCTGGTGGCATTACCACGCTGAATGGCAATGCTTATGCGCTGAGCCAGAAAGACTCCAGTGTTTTCCAACTTCCGACTTCCAGCGTTCAGAATTTTGTTTAGATAATTAAAAGCCAACATAAAATATTTTAAGAACATAAAAGGGAGCCCTATCACTTATTTAAACAGGTATCGAACTGCATTGTTTTCGTGATAGATTGATTCGTGATAGGCTTGCTTTGCTCGGCCAAAGACCCAAGAGCCAAGCTGAGCCGACACTATACCGAAGATATCCCGGACATCAGCCTGTACGAGATTAGGATGGCCCTGAAACAGCTCAAGAACAACAAGGCGCCGGGGGACGATGGAATCACATCAGAGCTTCTGAAAGCGGGTGGAACACCGGTACTCAGAGTCCTTCAGAAGCTCTTTAATTCTGTCTTACTCGAAGGTATAACGCCAGAAGCATGGAACAGAGGCGTGGTGGTGCTGTTCTTTAAGAAAGGTGACAAAACCTTGCTGAAGAATTACAGACCCATCTCGCTTCTGAGCCATGTTTATAAGCTGTTTTCGAGGGTCATCACGAATCGTCTCGATCGCAGGTTCGATGACTTCCAGCCTATCGAACAAGCCGGTTTCCGAAAAGGCTATAGTACCATAGACCACATCCACACGCTACGCCAAGTTATACAGAAGACCGAAGAATATAACTTGCCACTATGTTTGGCGTTTGTGGACTATGAGAAAGCCTTTGATTCGGTCGAGACATGGGCGGTGCTCGAGTCTCTCCAGCGATGCCGTATTGACTATCGGTATGTCGAAGTGTTGAAGTGTTTGTACAATAACGCCACCATGTCGGTCCGAGTACAGGAGCAGAGTTCGAAGGCAATTCCATTGCGAAGAGGCGTGAGACAGGGAGACGTTATCTCTCCGAAACTGTTCACTGCCACAATGGAAGATGCCTTCAAGCTCCTGGAATGGCAAGGACTTGGCATCAACATCAACGGCGAGTACATCACTCACCTTCGGTTTGCCGACGATATTGTGGTCATGGCAGAGTCGATGGAAGATCTCAGCATGATGCTCGAAGGCCTCAATCGAGTCTCCCAACAGGTGGGCCTTAAAATGAACATGGACAAGACAAAGGTTATGTCAAATATCCATGTTGTGCCCACCCCAGTATCAGTTGGGAACTCAGTTCTTGAAGCTGTTGACGCGTACGTCTACCTAGGACAAACAGTCCAACTAGGTAGGTCCAACTTCAAGAAAGAGGTCAATCGGCGAATCCAACTCGGCTGGGCAGCGTTCGGTAAACTACGCAACGTCTTCTCGTCCAAAATACCTCAGTGCCTTAAGACGAAAGTCTTCGACCAGTGTGTGTTACCAGTGATGACATACGGCACTGAAACGTGGTCTCTCACTATGGGCCTCATAAGCAAGCTCAAAGTCGCACAACGAGCTATGGAGAGGGCTATGCTCGGGGTTTCTCTACGAGATCGAATCCGAAATGAGGAGATCCGTAGACGAACGAAAGTCACCGACATAGCCCACCGGATTAGTAAGTTGAAATGGCAGTGGGCAGGGCACATATCACGCAGAACAGATGGCCGATGGGGCCGAAAGGTTCTGAAATGGAGACCACGGACTGGTAAGCGCAGCGTAGGACGTCCACCCACAAGATGGACAGACGACCTAAAAGAGACCGCAGGGAAACGCTGGATGCAGGCCGCTTCCAACCGGCCCTTTTGGAGATCGATGGGGGAGGCCTATGTCCAGCAGTGGACGTCCTACGGCTGAAATGATGATGATGATGATGATGATGAGGCTTGCTTTGTCTACATAGTTGGTGCTAAGCAAAGATATAGACTAGGATGGCCAACGCTTGGTCTAACTTCGTTTGTTTTGCCATTTCAACGTGGCCCTGAAAATGCCGGAAGGCAGCCTAGTCTCAAGCGGTAGTCTGAGCAACTTGAATACCAGCATCCTATTATCATCTTTCAGCCTGAATGCAGTTATAAAAAGGAGGGAGACTATCCGCGAACGATTAGCGATAGACGAGCGAATAGAATAATACGACGCATCCTTATTATGCGTGCAGTTCATGTCACTGCCTCGGTAACCTATTTTCTCGCTTGAAAACCTATTTGCTATGCCACTTTGGGATTACACTAGGAAACGTTTATGTTCTCAGAAGTCGGGAGTTTCAATCAGGATGGAGTAGCTATTTTAGTATCTTTGTACATATATTTCTGCAAAGACCGAGGAAGTGATTGTGAAATATGGATTGTTTTAGCTGAGTGTTTGAAAGGAGTAGCGTGACGGGTGCGAACGCATCAGGCCTAAATCAGGCTTGATACCTTTAGTCGAACTCACTCTGCAGACGATCTTGTTGGCCTTTTTTGCATGCGGACTATTAGTACATTGGCGTTGCTTAAAGCTTCTTTAAAAAAGTGTGCCGTACTTACAGTTTTTGCGTTAAGCGGTATAGCGCTATGGTGATAAAAGTGTGTGAAAACGGAGACACGAACTTTATACTTCGGCATATCTCCCTGGTTTGTCTGAGCTGAGGTTTATATGCTATAGACGTATAGGCTGAGCAAACCTTCCCTGATGAGTTTTTAGGCCGACCGAATACCTCTGACATGGCAGAATGGTTGTTGTTATTATTAGACAAATATTATTTTTGTAAAAAAAAAAGGTTTTCGTGTCTATGCTGTTAACCGTTGATGAGTTATCGTTAGGAGCCAACTTTGAGTGCAGTAGCCATGTATGTCATAATGACACTTAAGATGGCTTATTATAAAACGCGATAAAACGAAAAATGGATGCGTATAAAACATTTCATGTCTGTCCGGAGTGTCCTAGTCAGGACCCAACCCTCAGTGCAGCAACCATGTCATGATCAACCGGGCTATCACAATAAAATGCGTATATACACAAAATTTCGCGTCTTATGCTGTTGACCGTTGAAGAGTTCCTTTATCTGGAGCTAATCCTGGATGTCGATTCAGGTCATGCTTACCATAAAATGCATTGTCATCGGAACTGAACCAACGTGTAAACGTGTGTATCTGTGTAACTGTCTGAGGCATCTTAGCTCCCAAAAGGCTGAAAAAAAAATAAGTATTTTCTTTGTTTGAAAGGTGTCGTGATTGATTGTTCTTAGTATGATTCATGAAAATCTGTTCAGCCCTTTGAAGATAAACTGCTCTTTTAACGGGGGTTTAAAAAAACAATTTACACTACACTTGTTTGATTTTTTTACTGATCGTTTAGTACTTTCTTTAAAAAGAAAAATATATGAATTTGCTAACAGAACTCAGTATTAGAGCTGGAATAGGTATTTTCTAAAGCAATCTGCAGAAATAAATGACCTTTACGTCACTCTCCGATCATGAAAACTGAGCGCAGCTAATGTGTTATCGATTCGGCTATTTTTAATTGCCATGATTCGAACAAAAAATTCTCAACACATGGTAATAATAAATTTACGCTGTTTTACATCAGATATTTTTAAAAGCTGTAAATTAAAAAATTAAAAAAATGTCCGTCCATACCTTTAATTTTCAGTTAACGTCCTTAGTTTGTCTTAACATTCCATTCAACGCAATTCAAACAAGGTATACATACTTTGTTGATCTTACAAATTCCATGGCGACCTTTGTAAAAACTTGAATATCACTTTGGATATAATCTGATATAGGATAATTTACACCTTATAATGAACAAGGCTATTGAACCGGGTGTAAACATGATTGTATGAAACTCTGTGCTCGCTTCAGGGTGGGCTGCGCAAGCGCATACGGGCCCATTGTGCCTGTCTGACTGTATGTATTCACGTGGGAACATCACATCATACATAAAACAATATATCACTCGGAGACTGATTTAATATGCGTAAGTCAACCATGTGGCCAAATCCAAAGACTTGTGCTACACTAGAGGTTATTATAGTAAGTTTCAATTAAAATTATGCTTATGGTGATTTTTAATAAAAAAAATTTTATCGGTTTCATACGTATCCGCCAATTTTTATAATTGTTTCCTTCGTGTGTTACCATTCTAAAAATAGGAGCTTTTTTAATGAATTCGAATTTAACCATTATTTTGTTTCCTGTGAAAAACCCTTCTGCAAAAAGCTTGAATGAATCAGTATTTCTACCTAATGAATAGGCATGTGTCCTAATGTTTAATTTATTACAAATAACCGGCTTAAAGATGAATATAACTAAATACATTACACATACTGAAAAAATTATTTGAATTGGCTGATAAATCTCTGAGATATGAGTATTTAAAGTTTTAGGTGGGGATAGAGAGGGGATGTTCTATCCCTTTCTCGCAAAGCGTGTGTTAGTATAGCATTTGTACGACGCTCCTGAGCCGTGACGTCACGGCTCAGTATAGAGCGCTCTCTGTCTAGCATGAAATTAAAATGCTTATATCTTATTTCTTTTTGAAGTAATTTTAATTTTGTTTATGTTGATGTGCTCTATTTATGATCAGCTTTTTTATGAGGTAATAAAAAAATATTACTCATCATGCCTATTAATATAGGTACCTACAAAAATATGTCATACTTAGAACATAGAAGGTGTTGGTCGTATAATTATGTATTGCATCCATATTGTTCCCATGCAATAAATTAAAATAATTAAGGATTACCTTCGAAAATCACAGATTTCCATGAATACACAAAAAGTAATGTGAATGTAGTACTTCCTAGGCAAGCGTGCTAAGTATTATACATGCAGATCTTAAATAGCATGTAGCACACCAAAACACCTTGTTGTCTAAATATTTGACCAAATCACCGTAGTTTACCATCAGCCGAATTGGTAGCCAAACGTAGATGACATATCATCATCGACCAAAAGATGTCCACTGCTGAACATAAGCCCCTTAGACATCCACACAGAGCGACAGCTCGCCATCCGCATCCACTGGATACCCGTGACTCTCACGATGTCGTCGGTCCATCTACTGGGAGGCTTACTTACGCTGCATCCTACGGTTTGTGGTCTCCACTCAAGAAGGTCTATGAAGGTCTTTGACCAGTTGAGTGTGTGTTGCCAGTGATGATACAAATGGTACTGAGACGTTGGCTTTTTGGAAAAACTTAAGAGTCACACAACGGGCAATGGAGAGAGCTATATATGGAGTTTCTTTGCGCGATAGAATTCGGAACGTGGATATTCGCCAAAGCATCAGAGTCACCGACATAGCTATTAAAATTTGCAAGTTGAAGTGGCAATGGGCAGGCCACATTTCTCGAAGAACTGATAACCGATGGGGAAGAAAGGTGTAAACGTAGATCTATTCTATGTAAAAAAGTGAGATTATGGTAAAACGCATGCTTATTGGGATGTAAAAAATTACCAAATAATTCATCCAAGTACCCATTATAATAGTTCACAGTCGTTATTAATATCTGGGTAGGGCGATAGCAACAAATTGCGGTGGCGAGTTATCATTATCGGGTAACGAGAACAATGCTTCTGATTCGACGTTATCTGCTCTTGCGCTGACCGCTCTATGACTCACCCCACGCACTCTGGTCACAATCTAACAGTTATGCATTTTCTACAATTATTGCAATCGGGTTTGGAATACCTAGTTCACTTTAGAAATGTACATATTTTGGCAAAGATCGTGCAATGAGAATAAATTGAGTGAAATCGTCTATAATTAATATTTCATTATTAGCATAAATCTTTCGTCATTACTTCTAGTCGTGGAAATCCTCTCCCAAGGCACGCCACTCAGCCCGATCCTCATGTTTTCGCTTCCAGCCAGCCGCCAGCTGCCAGCCGTACGTATAATGTGTAGGTATACATTATATGCCGATTCGTGGTATTCACACTAGAATACTATTTATTCCAACGGTTATCGATTTTGCGACAGATATAACTGACCTACTGCCACTTCAGCTTGCTAATAATAAACTTTGTCGGTCAGTTTGGTTCTCTGACAAAAGTTCATCGTTAAAATGCAGTTTAGATGCTTGAAAATGCTATTCAGAGCGGAATTTCCGAAAAGTTTGCATTTTGAGATACAAAACGTTCAGCTGAAAATTTATTGACCAAATGAGTTATATCATCGGTATTTACGGTCGTGCTGCCGAACACGAAGCGTATTTTCCGGTTTGCTAAGTATTTGAAACAGCCCTAGTTACCTATATCATCGAATCCATCAATTTGTAAATCGAGAAAATTTCACGTGGGTGCGGAAACTCCCATTGTGATAATAAACAACTGTTCCGAATTATTTCGAGACTTTTTAAACTAAAGTATAAGATGACTCTGCCGTCTAGTAAAATAGTTTAGTTTTAAGACATAAAAAATATTTTTCACTTTTCAGTTCGTTTCACGTCGTAAACCGACAGTTGGTATATACGTATACCACTTGTTTTGAAATCTCGGAAACAAAGCTAAAAGTTAAATAATCACTAGGATTTCAACAATTCAACTAAAAATGGAGGTTGATGGTGCGACATCTCGGGAGGTTTTATAAAGATTGGACGGTGCTGGCCCAGGACTGAGACAAGTGGAAAGAGAAAAGTTGTCATTTAACAAATTCTAAAATCACAAATCACGCGTAAAAGCTAAAAGCTTCGAGTTTCTTTTTTTAATAAAAATAATATCGGTATTGAGTAAAAATAAAAATACATAAACCAGCTGAAAACCGCAATGGCCACGTAACCCAGTATGCACGACACCTCTGAAGGATGTTGCGGTGTCCACTTCCCTCTGTTGCTGGCTATACAGGATGTTGCCAAAACTGCCCGCGACCCGCGCCACCGCGGTACCACATTACACCACTGCACGTCACGATTCCACGAATATTTCATATTATTTAACAACGAGTTTACAAACAGTACACGCCTTCTTAGACTGTATTGTAGACGAACATTGGGCATATTTGTTTCATTAATTGGAACAGAACTATTGAAAGGCAGTTCTTGATAGGGAATGGGGTTTGTAGTTTGTAGCTGTATTTTTTTTCTTCTTTTTCTTGAGATGATTTTGGCGTCGCACGTCTTTTTCATTTTCCAGTGTCAAGTATTGTATTTTTTTTGGAAGTTTTTAATAAATATCGTCAAGCAAAGTAGCTAGTGCGACGATAAGGCGTCAGAACCGTATTTTGTCACCTTGCCAGTAAAAAAGACACATTAAATACCATGTCTGAGAAAACAGTTTATCTCATCTCGCAACAATACCTACCTATTAATTTGATAATTTCTACTCGTATAGTGTTGCGGTCGGGAGCTTTATGGTTACAACTTTTTGGTGCTCTACTAACCATTATTTATCCATAGATATCGATATTACCAATGTAAGGTTACACCACGGCGTGGTAAGCAGTTTTTTATGCTTCATCAACTGGAAACTCAGTTTCGTGTGTCACCTGGTTTTTATATTGGTGGAAATTACATTTTAAACTTTATTTTGTAATGGGTAAAGATTGTTTTCTGTTGTTTACTGCTCGCATATGTGAATACGACCAGACGGGATCCATTTGCTTGTCATGCTTTATCCGTGATCAATGGTGACAGTTATTATTAATTTAGTAAACGATTAATCTATTTAAATAAATGTAGGTAGATACAGATCGTACTTATGCAGGGTGTATAAAGAGCGAGATAATATTATATCAGCGATAACTAAGTGATAGAGGACCTCTATACATAATAGAGATTTGATGTGACAAACATCAAATCGCAAAAGAAAGACTTTTAATACAGAAGGTATGTGAAAAGAAATCAGCTGATCTATCGCAAAAGAACATTGACACACGACAAACTAAATGGAACAGATGTTATTTTCCGATTTCAGGCTTGGTGCCATAGTTCAATCAAAATCGAATTCGAATTCAATCGAAATGTGGTGCTCCAAAGATATCGTCTCATAATTATGATGATTATAAGTAAATCGTTGTGAACACGCAGACGTTGCTAATCAACCCTCGATTTACACCCTGTATAATCTTCTAGCCTCATCATTTATACATATTCAATCATGAATTCGGCGTATTTGGTCGGCACGAATATATAATTTAAGATCTGTTCAGTTAGGTATTTTTCACAGTAACAGGTAACTACAGTTATTTATTCATGAAATTACTTTATGATTACAAAACGAAATAGGTCCTGGAAGCTTGAATACGTTCTTTTAATAAGTTTAGGTCAAATCTTGCAGCTGAATTTTAAAAGAGTTATCCCCAACCGATTGTGCTGCATTTCTGCAAATTTTGTACACTCGTATACCTAGTTTGGGATTCGTTTTAAACCCAGCATGGCGGACTCCCAAAGATAGCGGATCAGTTATTTTTTATGCACTCAAATGAGCTGAGAAGAATACGAAAAATAAAATGACGTCACACGATATTCAATATGGCGGACGCATAAAAGCTTGTTTTAAAAAGTTTTTTCAATGATTTCTACTGTTTTTTTATTGAGCTTTCAAAAAAATAACAGCTAAGCAAACTTATATTCTCAACTTCATTACAACATTTACAACACTACAAATTAATACCTACAGTATAAAAAAAAATATTAATCACAATATGTATTGCTTTATTCTACTACAATTTTATTTACTAACTAGTGTTAGTATAAGTTTGCGAACATTAAGCAGAGAAACTGCAAAGAAATTTAGGTATGTGCTGTATTAATAACTCAGAGAGAGGCGGCGATTGAGTTATGTATTTTGGTACCGCACAGACGGAATTATCTTCCACTTCCTTGAGTGCAAAACACTTTATCGTGTGCTAAAATAGGAAAGTTATTGGTGATAATAATAGGCTATAGTTGCATTTTCAAACTAATATGAGAGAAATGAAGAAATTTTGCAAAAATAACCACTAATATAAAGTTTGAATGTGTGTAAGTTCCCACTTAAATCTGTCAAACAAAGGTCTGGAGGTAACTTCTAAATTGGATTATTTTGTCAAAATTTTCGGTTGGGTAGCGGATAACCCAGCTAGTCAACTCGCTCTAATGACGTTCTTTAGATTATAGAATAGCGTGTTAAAAAAATAATTTCTAAATACAATTTTTATAGCCCTATAAACAAAAAGAAAAAACACCAAAAGCAAAATATAGCAAAAGCTCTATAGCATAAGAATTTACAAAGCCTGGGTAGAGCAAAACAGCCGCCTAGTTTGCAGGTTCGCGAACACAAAGCAACAGACTATTTCTGTCCATACCAGCTCCGTTGTTGACACAAGAAAATTCACATGAATGCCTACCACGTCGGCTCAAATAAACACGTGTTCATTGCACACATATACAGTGCGTTGTTAGACGACATGCTCGGCGCACACAGATGTAAGTTCATTCATAAGAGCCTTGAATGTAGGCGAGCAGTGGAAAGCTCTGAAAGAGTTATGATCGCCTGGTACCAGCGGTCGATCAGCAGGCGGACATGTTTGCATTTCTCGCCTAATCGGACGACTAGTCGTTCGATTGAGCAATGAGCAAAACAAGCATGACCTTACTGCGTTACCGCTTAGGAGATTTTTATTTTGTGGTTGCGGATTTATAACAATGAAATTGTTATAGCGTAAGGTCTTAGCGCCTGCTTTTGACACAACGTTGACCCGCGAGAACCTTATATAGTTTTTGTTTTAATTTGTCATCTTGATAACTTCACGTTTGTAAACACGCTGTAAATTACAAAATAAAATAAAAATTGACGTAATTTTTTTTACGGTTATAATATTTGTTTTCATTTTCAGTTAACGTTTCAAGTACGGACCAGTAAAAGTTGTGTGAAAATTAAGACTGAGTTCCGGGGGGAAGCGGGGGAAGGCTGGGAACCGGGGACCTTAACATGGATTTAGCTGAATTTTATCATAATGTTCTGGTACCATAATCACAAAAACAATCTTATAATAACCTTACATTGAATTTGGTCTCGCTCTTTCGGCTAATTAGAATGCAAGACAAAAGTCAAAAGTCAGTCAGTGAGATTATAAGAATGTTTTTGTGATTATGGTAACCCACCACTCAATGTCTATACAACTCCTGTTAGTACTTACACTACTTACCTAAATTTTCTTGGTTCTTAGTGGGATGAAATTATGTATCGAGTTATTTACCCACAAAATACATAGTAGGTATGTACTTGCCTGAAATCGTATGAAAAATTTGTATGTTTTTATCTACTTGCATCTTATCAACATGTGATAACAGTATGTTATTCCCCTTTTCTGTGATGTACCACACTACATATTACTTAGTACTTCTAACTTACCTTTGTAAAGCGATAGCAGTAGCGCAGCTTTGAACGCGGACTCGCGCGTTTTGTGATACATTAACTATGAACCACGCCAAATAAGCCGGCAGCACGTGAGCAGCTCGTGCGGTGAGTAGTCGATCATACAGTTTCTTGTATCACAAAATGTTTGGGTCCGCGTTCTACCTGTATACTCTGCTGTGCTGCTGATACTCGTTTGATCTGTAGTTGACTTTATGGTACAAACTACTCATGCCGATCTTTACCTATTTATTTTAGCGCAATAGTCATAACAATTCCTGACGTTAGGACAGCTTACGACGCCGTTTATTAGTACCTAAAGTAAAAAGGTAACTACGTAGTTTAACAGTTAATGGAGTTATAAAGCAATTTTTCTTCAATTTAGACATGAAATAATAATTTTATAATGTTAAAACGAGGCTGAGGGATTCTCATCACGCGGCGAAGTGTCCATTCGCATCTAAATGTGGTTGTCGTCACCTCGCGGGTGCCAGCCGTTTGCAGTTTGCATACTAATAAATGCTTGACACTGTAAGAGCCTATAAATTTCATATTTTTATACGAATGTGGAATAAAACTACCTCGCTAGCTGGTATGGCTTTATAAAGTTTGTCAAACAAGAATGGAGGTACATTTTTTGACCGAACGAAGAGAGGTATCGGATTCAAATGAGACAAGCTAGCGTTTCTATCTAAGTACTTACGTTTGTATATTTGTTCGACGATAACATGCGTATCGTTAATTCTATTTTCATGAAATTTTGTTAGCAAGTAGTTTATTTCAATATTTATAATTTTTCAGTTCGCAAACAAAATTTCAAAGTCGGTCGAGAGGTTGCAAGAATATAGGGGTCGCGAGGTCTCAGTTTCGGGCGAATGACTATAGTTTAAAGAAAATGTAGGGAAAAGTTATGAAACTCGTAAGTAAGCAGTCATCATCATCATCAGCCAGAAGACGTCCACTGCTGAACATAGGCCTCCCCCTATAACCTCCACACTGAACGTCAGCCCGTCTTTTGCATCCACTGGATGCAAAACACACTCTCACAATTGAACTTAAAAATTATATTGGAATGAACTACTTGCCTACAAAATTGTAATGATCGGATCTACAGTAAGCAAGTTATCACCGAACAAATATACAAACATACGAATACAAAAACACATAGAAACGTTGACTTATCCCATTAGAATCTGTGATCTCAGTTCGCTCGATCAATAAAAAATTTGGTAAACACCCAAATATGATCATAGAACTAACAAGCCAACAACACACACATGATTTTGAGCGTTGTTGATCTGACGTTAACGAAATTTCGTATATAGTCAATTAGTTCATTCCAATAAAAAAAATACCGACAGTAGACGGACGAAAGTTACCGACATAGCCCACCGGATTAGCAAGTTGAAGTGACGGTGGGCAGGGCACATAGCACGCAGAATAGATGGCCGATGGGGCCGAAAGGTTCTCGAATGGAGACCACGGACTGGTAAGCGCACCGTAGGACGTCCACACGCGTTGGTTCCCCCACAAGATGGACAGACGACCTAAAAGAGACCGCAGGGAAACGCTGGATGCAGGCCGCTTCCAACCGGCCCTTTTAGAGGTCGATGCCCGGGAGGCCTATGTCCAGCAGTGGACGTCCCAAGGCTGAAATTATGATGATGAATAAAATAATAAGTCCGAATAGATAATTATGCGCAAAATCGGCCCAAGAGTTGCCACACCATAGGGGTTGTGAAGAACAACTATAGGTAAAATTACAAGCAAGAAAATTCATGATAGGTAAATTTTTACAGAAACTTCAATAAACGGGGTTCATCCCCTAATTTTCCACCATTAGAGTGCAATATTTTCTTCAAATTTAAATGGGACTACCCTCGAGATATAACTTGTTCAATAAAACCACAGCTCATCTCTGTTAAGCGACGGTGTGGTCGAAGATGGTAAACGCACCTAGCCTGGAAAGGAGACTTTTTATGTCATGAATTTTTTAATGTCATGAAATGGGTTAGCGTTTGACCACAACTCATCTAATGGTAAGTGACGATGCAGTCTAAGATGGGGCACGCTTGCCCATCCCATGCGGTATTTTCTCTTGTCTTCTGTTGCACATTCAATTCCAGATTTTCGTAAGGAGAGCAACACCGCATGCTCTTTTGAATTATGGACTTCTCAGAATGTTAATTTAGTTGTACAAGTTCATCGACTTTTGTCCCTGACTGTATGAATGTGTGATATTTCATAGTAATTAATAATAAGTTGTCAAGTGATAAAGTATTGCAACACAGTGTTGCTTTGCAGTCTACATTAATGTGGAGTAGTTATTATCTTCACCTCGTATAAATTGCGGAATTATTCCGAAGTTTGTGCCTTAAAGTATGATTTATATTGCAATAAATCCGTTGCTGGGTCGTTATGATATACCGAAACGTTTGAAATGTTGCCAACCTGTAGCAAAGTAAACTCTACATACATACGAATTTAAAATAATTGGATTTGCACATATCCATACTCTACCAGTCACCTATCTAACTAATTATTGCATAGCATTATTATAGCATTGCAATTCAACGTGGCAATTGCGCCACCATGTACTATTTTAAATCAAAGTAGCTTTTGCGCGTGTTATACACGCGTGGTGTTCAATTCACAATGATCACGACCTAATCACTTAATAGTGCTAATTTTAAGAATAGATATTGGGTTTACTACTTCCAACAATTATCTCCTACAAATATTTGTTAGACCATATGTTCTTAAACCGAGATCTAATCACAATGTTGCCTACGTAATAAGCCTAACTAAACAGAAAAAAAATACTGTTAGCTATTGCCAAAGCCGTTGGCGAACGTAAAACCAAAAGTAAACAAGCAAAACAACAACGCTCCTAAATAAGCTCTACGCCTCTACAAACTACATCTACAATGATCTACGTAAAATACACGCACGCACACAAAACAATCTTGCGCCTACGCAAGCTTTCAAAAGCTCTCCATACTAGCGCCATCTAACATTTTCGATGGAAAACATGTACGTACTCTTATAATTTGCTTACTATGTGGTTCACGCGAATGCCGCTAGGTGGCGTCAAAGAGGCAACACTTGTCGTTTGTCAAATTTTTAATAGAGGGCACTACTATATCTTACTTTAGTTGACTAGTTTTTTTCCTAAAGTTATTTGTAGTCTAGTTATTTTTGCTTTAAATATTATTATCTTTTCACTTTTAACAGTTATTAACTCAAATAAAACCGCTGAAAAAACTTTCGGTTAATAATCATTGTTTGAAATTAGTATTGAATGGTAATTCACAGGTTCGTAGGTACTACCAAAGATTATATACTAGCAATCATAATAATAACAACTAATACATAAAAAATATAACGCTTTTAGAATTTATAAATTCGTACTTACTTACCAACAATGATTTAGATTTATAAACATCTTTATATTTTACTCTACCTAATACCTATAGGTATTTAAGTACAGCTATACAAAATAATTACCTACCTATTTTAATATTTAAATAAATCCATTTTAACCGTTCATAGATAAAAATACTTGCTGATAATTACAATAAATTCTGGATAAAAATAGCTCACAATCATTAAGTCAAAATTTAAAGCACTACTAACGTTATTTAGCATCAATCTCGCAGGATGTGTTTATCAATTAATTAATCTGCTATTTAAATTAATTGTGGCATTATCGAAAATATATAAAAAAGAAACAAGCTTTGGTTTGCGGACCGTTGTTTGTGTGGATGTGACGTCACAGCGGTGTTGGCCTGCGGGGTATGCAGGTGCGGCGGGGGGCGCGGGCGTGGGAACCGCGCGGCAGGTGCGCGCGCGCCGGCCACTGATCCTGAACACGCACACTAGCGCATCTTGCCGTGTTCCGATACACTAGCACACATAGACATACCTACCCCGCCGGGAGAGTCCGTTATAATGTTCCGCTTTTCCAAGATCTGTGGAACAAGCAAGACTACTTCTTAGAAATTAAAATCAAAAAACTCACGTGGCAGTGTCAGTCGCTCTTCAGTCTTGATTTATTTCAGTGTTTTAAATGTACAATGATTTTGAAAAACAACAAAAAAAACCCTCACTTGACCTCCCCAACTCTATATAAGTATGTATAGTAAAAAAAATATGTCTAAGTATATTACAAAAATATTTTCCTAGTAATATATTTTTGTTGTTATTGTAATGCTTTCGAGGGCTTTAGTCGTTTATTTAAAACTAGCTGCACCCCGCGGTACCCACATGGACATTCCCTCAGGAACTAGATTTTTCCGGGATTAAAAGTATCCGGCCATCCAAATATCAATATGCATAAAACAACTTCGATCCGTTGCGTTGGGCTGCTGCTGCGTGAAAGTGGAACAAACAAACAAACCAACAAACATACTTTCGCATTTCTAATAAGTATCAGTATTATTTATTTATTAAGGTCAAATTTTTGTAAACTATTATAAGACGACATTCACTGTGCCGATCAAAGTAAAACTTTACATGAAACTGACATGCAGAACATGGCATTTCGAAAGTGTTCTGATGACCATCGAAGATGAACCAAGATTAATTCAATAGCCAACTGTTTCAAAAATATTGCAATGAAAACGGGCTCTACAATTTACATCGACTATAAAAACTTGTTTTAGGGTTCCGTAGTTCTACAAGGAATCCTTATTAGTTCGGTCTGTCCGTCCGTCTTTCTGTCTATCCGTCTGTCCGTCCGTCCTAATTCTTTAGAACATAACTTCTATAGTTAGTATTAAGATTATAAGTGCATAAAACTTTGCACAAATACTGTAATAATATAGATTTTTGCGTTTTAGGGTTGGCTCTGGTACATGTGAAATGTGGATGATATTTTATTCGCAACATCGTTTGGCGTTGAATAGTTTTTTTTTGTAATGAAGATAAGGTTTCATGCATCACAATTTTATCAAGTTTATCCTTTGCGAAATGTGGCACGCCAAAGTGGCAAAAAAATTGGTCCTCTGCATTTTTAAACTATTAAACATAGAAACTTGTAACTTGCCATTTTGATAGGTCATATTAAAAACCGTTATTCAAAATTATTTTTAACACCTTGTGATTACAACTTTTTGAGTTATAGCGATAAAACTGTAGTCTCCTAAGCCTACAGAGCTCCGTTCGTTCGATTCTTTGGTATAGGTATAACTGCCAATGTCTGATCTATGGTAGAATAGTATGAATGTTATCACAATGATATGGCTATTGCTACGGAACCCTACCATGTGCGTGCTTAACACGCTCTTGGCCATTTATTAATAGTTGTTAAAGTTACAATTTTAATTCGTGGATTTCAAAGTTAAATTACGCACAAACAAACAACAGTCTCAACTTTTAGATTTAATTACTGCTTAATTTTTTGCTAAAAGCTACGCTGCCACTAAGGGTATTCGGCTGACAAGAAGTTTTAAAAACCTCAGAGCAAATTAAAAGAGTAACTCAGTTATTGGACGGACGAGACTGATCATCAAAAAGGGGGTAAAAATTAGATTCCCCGTTATGGGAGGTTTTTACCCTTTGATGTCATAATGAAATTCGTGGGGTGATAGGTCACTACTAACGACGAAGTAGAGAGCTCTTTCCTTTAGACTGACTGTTTACACGTATATTGGCCTTGCTAAATAAACCGTTTTAATTTAAACTTTTACTTTGACTTAACTATAATATCGACAAACTCCATTTGCCATAGTCTAAATTAAAACGTCAATATTCCTATAATCAGAACAATAGATAGATAAAATAGAAAAAATCTTTATTGTACAGTATACACTACACACCACACAATACATACACACAATAAAAAGGTTTAATAACTAGTGCAACAGATGGTAAAAATAAACTATACTACGGCGTATTGTACGTAATTCATAATTCACATTTTTTAAAATTAAAAACTCGTTAATTGTCAAAAAAAAAAAAAGTTCGGGGTATAAAACGTTAATCGGGGTTTTGGTCCTAACTTGAAAAAAACCTGTCGCCTTTTGTATTATTTTTATAAACTTATGGACTTCCGAGTATTAATGGCATCGATTCTGATGTACTCTAAACTAAAATGCCAAAATCCTCCTATGAGAAAAGAACAAAAACAAAGTTAAATCTGTACTCGTGTTCTACAACCAGACTGGTCATCTTTAACCTGAGAGCAATAAGCTTCATTGAAATGCTTGAGGCGAGCTAGGGGCGTGCTACGCGACCCGCTGCATTGATTAATTTATTGTTAATGAGTTGTGTGGTAAACCCAACGTTAAGTCCGCGTTAACTATAATAGTAACCCGTGTTAGTTATTATAATCAACCGTTAACGGTGTTTAATTGCTGTTATTTTCTCATTTGCAGCTACTA
Source organism: Agriopis aurantiaria (assembly GCA_914767915.1). Taxonomy (NCBI): domain Eukaryota; kingdom Metazoa; phylum Arthropoda; class Insecta; order Lepidoptera; family Geometridae; genus Agriopis; species Agriopis aurantiaria. The sequence continues at coordinate 6,783,796 of OU612000.1, read as the reverse complement.
ATTCTAATGTGGTCATAAATAAGCTGGGTAATAGAAAAATATCTCGCTCTACAAAATGTTAACAAGCTCACTAGTGTTTTCACACGTAATTTTTAATATTTTTATACAAATGAGTTAAACTATTGTAGTTATTTAAACCCCATTTTATGCTGATCCACGAGTTCATTCTAAGTCCACGCCATTTTTATATTATAAAAGACACTCATAAAACTGCCCAATAAGAATGATAAAATTGAGCGGCCATTATAAGAATTATATCTCGTAATATGTAAGTTTAAATCATTTGTTATAGTTTAGAAAAATATCAGTTAGCTCTCTTAGTTTTTGTGAGTTTTCTAGAAATGATTTCAATGTCACTTATGTGTACTAAGTGATGAGCAAAAGATGCATCTTAAAAAAGAACAGGGAAATAAATAATAATATGATGCTACAGGTATTGTGTAATCCCATCAAAAATATACGTAATATGTTATGTGAAAATAGGCCAAACGTCCATAGGCTATGATTATGGGAAATGGCTTGTTCACGGGAAAAAAATCTTGGGGTCTTGAACTGGGTGCCAAGCTGTAAATCAATTAATTTTAATTAAAGCTACAATAATATGAATGTTCTTGAATCGCTTTAATTGAACATTTGCTGTTTCTTGTCACAAAATTTATATATATGTCACTTGGTAAGTTTTCACATATTATGTTAACTTCAAAATATTTCATCTTACCAAGTAACATGTGTGTTACTACTATTGTAGCTTTAATTAACGGTATATTGATTTACAGCTTGGCATCCAGTTAGACTGCAAGAAAATTTTCGGTGTAATAAGCCATTTCCCATAATTTTATGCATCGCGGTCGCTGTAGCCTGGCGCACTGCCGTGTGTTTAGATAAACCATATACCTACCTACAACTACTAACTACAAAAAACTATGATATATTTCCCATAAAAGTGAGTTATTCGCTTTCTCGATTCAGCGACAAAAAGCCAATAATGGTGAAGTAGCAGGAACTATGCAGCTTTAAGGAGTGAGACAATGAGTATAGAAAATTCGATACGATTTCTAGAATTCCGCGCGCCTTATTGACACGGATATCCCTATTGCTACTTTCCTTTTGCGACACTTTATAAAGTTTTTACGTACCTAAATGTATCTGTTTTATAGCGATAAATAATAAAAAAAAAAAGTACCAACCATTCACACGCGACAGGAATCTGAAACCAAGTTTCTGATGATAACTATATAAGAATGACCGACGTATATTCATAGCATTGTTACTTCAACATACTTAGGCTAAAATTAATACTACAACGACACTTAATAATACAACGATTAATTATAAACTATTAGCTGAATCCCGCGGTGTTACTCGCGATTTTCCAGTTTTCCCGCATTTTTTGGGGGAATATACCCTATGCCCATCATCCATAATTAGGTATTGCTTGCTCAATGGAGCCCAAGACTGTGCCGAGTTTAGGACCCACAGAACTTCTTTAAAGTGCTTAAAAACAGTTATTTTTAAGTGAAACCTTTTTTAGGGACTTTTTATTTTTAAAGCACTGAACTCGCGTTACCTTCACGCTCAGATACTCGTTCGGGTAAATTGGACTCGAGTCAAAGCAAGGGAGATGTAGTCACCATTGATGAAGTTTTCTTTTCTGTCGTGTTCTTATACGCCTGGATCACGTGGTAATATTCAGCAAAAACCATGCTAAAGACTAGCTTTTCTAATTGATATAATACAGACTCTGTAACAATAGGTAGATCGCGCTCGATAACGAGCCAAGCCACGTATTAACCACATGCTTGAATTACCATAATTGTAGCTTCTTGAGCGTAACTAGATATTTACCGCATGCTTTGACTTCAACTATATTCAAGTTTTTGCTGTTTATGATCCATATACTTACCATGTACTGTCATTGTGTTATGTAGATTTTCTTAACGGACTTTAAAAAATGAGATTCTTATCCGATATTTTTTGTGTATATGTGTAAGTTACACGATATTTTCGGGAATAGGCTTATTATCGGATTTATTAAAAACTAGCAGACCTGACAGACGTTGTCCTGTCTTAGAAATGTCAAACACGCAAAGTCAAAATTGAAAATCTTATTTTTTTACACCTTGGGTTACATTATTGGAGTTTTAGTAAGGATCCCTATTTTTTTTAAATATATAATATAGCCTATATTACCCGGGGATAGTGTAGCTTCCAAACAGTGAAAGAATTTTTCAAATGGGTTCAGTAGTTTCGGAGCCTATTCAATGCAAACAAACAAACAAACAATCAAATCTTTCCTCTTTATAATATTAGTATAGATAACATGAAATGTAACATGCATACTGAAGAAATTATTAACATCAGCTTATAAAGTTCTGAGAAGGTTTTGGGGTGCTTTATCTCTTACCTGCGCAATGTCAGTATGGAGTTTGTATAGCGTACGCCGTACTAAATAGTGACGTTATTAGTCTAATGCGCTCTCTGTCTAGCAAGAAAAGCTTATATTTTCCATAATGTTGTATACATTTAAATTTAGTTTTCGGTGATTGGCTCTATTTATGGTCAGCTTTTTTGAAGAAAATATTCCACCTCTAATGTTGAAAAATTTGATGTTGAATCCCGTTTATGGAACTCCGTTTATCGGTTAACAAACGGAGCAGCAGCATTGCTATCTGACGGCACCCGGTTCAATACTCAACCTTGCACAAATATTTAGTACCGTAAATAACTTATGTGGAATTTCGATCCCATCGCTCAAAAACGGTGAATAAAAACATCGTGAGGAAACCGCCGGTATGTACAAGCACCTCAAAAGTTCAAAGACATACCTATGACATTCACCAACATGCCCTGGGTTGGCATAGTACCCACTATCCCAGCAGTGGTAACATTAAGGGCTGATAATGATGATAATTAATTACGTATATGTTAGAAAATTGTGTAGATTTTTGTATTGTAGTTCTGTTGGATTATTCTAGGATCTGCGATATTAGATTTGTCACCGTCTATTTATATGGTTGTATCTAATTAGGTAGCTTATTAATCTTCTTAACAAAAACTTAACTGAAATTCCTGGAAGTAAATGTAAACCCTCGAAAGTTTATTTCATCACGCGAAGTTACAATCAAACACTTAATTATCCGGCTATAAAACAAATGACGGCAAAAAAAGTTGGATTCCAATTAATAAATCTCGCTTATTGTCAAATGGGCATTTATTTTCTGGATTGCTAAATTGTCTTTAATTAATTTTAATTGAGGGTCCTTGGCGAGGAATGCTACTTATTGCAAACGCCCGCATCGATAGCTGCGGGGTAAAATTGACCCTCATACTCTACACTACGTCTCTATACTACACGAACCACTTAGAAATTCACACGAAATCGTCAGTTTTTACTTCGTGACGCTATATCCGAAATCAATTCCCAAGAAACAGTTAAACTATAGAGGAAAAATAAACAATCACTCCGTTAATACAGCATCCTGTGCTCCTAAAGAGCATTTACTTCGAAAACATTAAGGTGAAATGGTAACATTTCCTTTTTTTCGAAATACAGATTACATTTTAAGAACGACATCAAAATGAGCAGTTAAAACCGTTCGGCTACGTTTACTTCCTTAGAAAAACGGCGTCGTCGCAGCCGCAAACGAGGCGATACTCCGGCTACTGTTTGCCGCGTCGTGTAAGATTTCAGTAGCTAGAAATCCGGTGGCTGTTTTTCCGGGCTTCCCGCGCATCCACAATGGCGTCCCTTCCGGCCAGTTCCCGCCAAAACAGAAATAGCCTGACCCAGTTGCGCGGGCGCACGTCCGGCCGCGCCGCGCGCCCGACACGATCTGCATTTCCGGCGCGCCGTGTCATTTTTTATGGATTATGATTTTTACAATCCGAAACTCATAACGAGAAAGGTGAAAGTAATTATAGCTAGCTGTACCGAATTTTCGGGATGTGGAAATGGTTTTATTTTAACGCCGTTCACATCCCGTCTCACGCGCACTCATTTGTTAAACGGTCTTTAGCTAACTGTGCAAGACTGTTTCAGTTTCCTTACTTTAAGCTGGTATATCCTTATGGTATAAAAGTCCAGTTAATACACCTCAGTTTTGCCTTCCTGTTAATATCAATTCTCAACGAATTAACAGTTGTTACCTTTAGTTTCTCATGGTAAGAAATATCCTAATTTGATCCAAATGATCAAAGCTTTACTGTCCGTCACATGCATAGACTTCGTGCTACAAGGTGGACATTGACATATTAAGTATATGTACTTACTGTGTACATAGCTCAATGGCTACACAGTACAGAGTTTCAGCGCAATACTTTGATACTATCGCTTCGTATATCACAGAACAGGCATCAGAAGGGCACAGTAGCGCGGGCTACGAAGTTTGCATAACCGTAGTTTTTGGAGCGGAAAGGGACACGTTGCCTCACCACCGACCTTGCGCACCGCAGGCGCTTCACGACCTAGAGTGGAACATCTGGACAAGGATTATAACATTTATAACCCATTTCAGCGTATTTCAAAAGTGTGACTATGTAGCGTGGAACATTGTGTCAGGCTTTTAGGTTACGGCGTGATGAAATGCTTACAGCAAATATCAGTTTAGCCTTGACTTAAACTTCATAATCATCAGCGTTATCAGCTTTTTATGTTCTCATTGCTGGTACACCGGCCTATACTTAGGGGAGAGAGGGGGTCCAATCCACCATGCTGGCCCAGTGCATGTTGGTGAATGTTATGTAAAAACTCTTTAGAAACCATTAACTTAAAAGTTTCAAGCTGCAAGTCAAGAAGCATCACATCTCGATGCAGAACGTTGTAGAACTAGCGATGGCACGGGTCTCCTCGCGACGGAAGTGGCTGTTACGAAATTAATGCAGCCCCAATTAAATAACAAGCCACGCTGGCGGCCCGCCATGCTCCTGTCAAAATAGAACTCCTCTGTCAACAGAAACTCACTCCGTATTAATAAGGAATGAAGTTTATTGCCGATAAGATGGGGAAATTAACTCTAGAGGTTCTTTACATTCTATTACGTTGATCTACGAGGTGATCCAATCTCGGGGAATATTTCTATCTTGTTTGAGTTCGTTTAGTTATTTACTGTATTTGGATGTGTTAAATATAAAATATACGGTTGAAATATACTTACACAAGTTGCTCGCCGCTGTTTCATCCGCATTTTTTTTTCTCTCTTCAGTTCGCCAACTATCTGTATGCAAAAACCAGGTTGCTTTGTTGCTGCGTGAAAGAGGGACAAACAAATACACAATCATGATTTCTTAGGTTTTCGCAATTATGGGATCAGCTGCTTGGGATCTAGTTATCAAATTAATAAAATGTCAAGCCCGGTGCAAAACTGCAAAACCTATGGACGCCGTGAGCGACTACTTCGCGTTTGTAGGAAAGTTTTGATACAAAATTATTGGCAGTACCATTTTAATTCTCTCTATGGACGTCGGTCATCTAGTCTACCCATCAACCGCAGACACTGCAGTGTTACGTTGTTTTGAAACGTTAGAAATTAAAGTAGGTCATCTAGATACTTATACAGGGTTACTGGTAATCAGTAAGCACCCTCTTACTTAACGGCTTCAATACGACAAAACAAACAACGTTTGTTCTACGACTTATCAAAATTCGCGGGGAAAAAATCTGCTGTTTCATACATTATGTCGGGAGTAAATGTTTTTTTTTTTGTTTGGCATGGCTGTTTGTTTTTCGCGAATTTAGAAAAGTAATAGAACAACAATTGTTTGTTTTGATGAACTGAGGCCGCCCAGAAGATGCTAACTGATTATTTTTATTTATTTTATCTTTATTCGAGACCAACAGCACAAAAATATATACATAAGTATTAAATAGTTATTTTAAAATACAGCCATTAATAGGTCAGTAATTACCAGTAACCCTGTATAAAAATAGATATGTATCTATTTATGTTCCCTATGGACTCCATATATAGACGGCGGGACTGATTTTGACGGGATTTTCACTGGCAGATAGCTGATGTTATCAGGAATAATCCACGCGGGTGGAACGGCGGGGCGCAGCTAGTATAAAATACAAGTGATGAGATCCGTTAAAAGTGTTTAATTTCAAAACTAATACACTTTGGCATTTAAAGTTTTAGTATGATTTCCTCTGTAGGTAGCGCAGTTGTTAACGTCTACTATGAGAACTATATAACAGTGAGGTCTGTGATTTAATATTTTATAGTGTTTTTCTCACGTTAGTCATACTTCCGGTAGAGTCTTCTCCATTCAAAAAAAAATTCAGGAAGTACACAAACATCTATATTTATCAACCACAAAGACCATTATTGTCAGTGTGCTCAAACAAAAATCGGCCCGTAACGAGATAAGAGCGCGGCGCTTTTGTCGGCGTAGATCAAAGATTGCGCACGCGTCGCCAAGAAATGTTCGGGGAAAGAGAGGTCTAGGGTTCGAGTCCGGCTAATCAGCCTCTGATATGTCGCATTTGGCCCACGTTCCTGGAACGCGAACTAAATAAAAATTGTGACACTAGTGAGGTCTTTTCTGGCAACCCAGAATGTAACATTCGAAAAAATCTCTAAAATGCAATATTTGCTTAAGTGAGCGTGTACCTACGTGATACATACTTGAATGTAAAAAAGTGTATCCTGTCGCAAGATTAGTTCCAAGCTCTCTCTGCCAATAAGGGTATGCACACACAGTTCTGAATACTTTAAGTTTACTACCCGTCGATATGGTGGAGTTAATTCCAATTAATAGGTGTAAACTGCTTACTTCATTACGCATTGAAATAGAAGTTTTATGAGATCGGATGCTTTAATTAAGCTCAATTTTTTGTGTGAACTGATTGCTTCGATATGTTTTCATAGTAGAGTAAAATAAGTTCCTCAACTTAAGGATTGCCAGTTTCAATTTAGTGATAAAATCAAAATTATCAATCCGTAATGATTCCAATAAAGAGTGGAACACACGATCCTCACGGTTCGGCGCATAGAGTAGTTAAAATCCAGATACATACATTCTATAATGCATAAGGTAGCAACAAGGCACGGAGAGGTAGCCGATGGTCATTATATAAGTTATCTGTGCTTTCGATCGCCACGAACGAACGGCTCTCGACAAATTGGTATGTGTTCATTTGTACCATTCTACGGTCTTGTTCCTTTTTGGTTTCTAAATTACTCTCGTTTTATTAGTTTTGGAGAACGAATATGCTGCGCGATTGTTTCGAAGATATCATAGTTTATACAGATTGCTGATAGCGCTCGGATATTTTTATTACGAAATGATATACAGTTGCTGCTTCAGTTACGATAGATTAGTAATAAATAATTATGTAAAATTGTAAAGAATTCGGTGTGGTTAAATTTTTTAAACATTTTTCTATACAAAAATTGAGATTCTAATCCTGATTGGACCTCTACCAGCTGAGTATTTACTTATCAATGGATATAGGTAATTGTAGACTACATACCTATAAATATCGTAAGGTACATACTAAGTTCAAGACTAGACTGATATAGAAACTGACAGACTGTATAAGTGCTAGTGCGTTGGAAGAAAAAATAAGATTCTTCAGTCGCTTAAAAAGATTTTAGATTTTTTATATCTGTTTGGTTGATTCGGAAGTCTCATCAGAAATAGCATAACTACCTACTTGATCTGCGAAGCTGAAACTTGGCAGATTTATTCCTTAAGTGGTGAAGACAACCACCAAGAAAGGATTTTACGACAGCGACGAATTAAGTGGGTTTAAAAAGAGATCGAAGTTGTATGTAAAAAACAGTACACGCACAATAATTCGATGGCAACACCTAGTAAGATAGTAAAACAGGTAGTTTTATCTAACTCTAGGCTCAGGTCAAGCCATGACTCACGCGTATAAGCTATGCCTCAGGCACACCTAACTGGGTTCGCTCGATGAATATTTATTTTATAAGTCTGTCACAACCGAATAGTTCTCTTTATCTAAGACTATTTGCAAACTAGTGGTCCAAAGGTGTTGTTTTGCATATTGGACTGCCAATTACCGATTTTAAAGTGCAATATCTAAATACTAGAATTCACACAAACCTACATATTATTTCAAGGATGACTCATTTTACATGCCGTTTAACAGAATTTTGTTATTTGAGGACTTAATTACATAAATAATACATTCTAACACCAAACATAAATATGTATGCGACGAAACACTGTTTTAAACTATCACGGTTGTTCACTAAATTTATATGATTATTTACGGGATATCAACCGTGGTAAAGCTGTGGAATGAAACTCGTAAATAATCATAAATAACTTTTTTGTGTTTTAGCAAACCAACACAAATATACTTTCTTGGTGCAGTGACCCAAATTGTATCTTGGCCTCTGATACTAAGAAGCGTCATCTCTCTCTTTTTGAGCAAGTTCACCTTTCCATTTATACTTCAGTCAACGGTCGACGGCAGTCCTAAGTGATCCTTTTTACGGCAGGGTCTTCTCCCATCCTTTCCAGATGATCAAACCAGCGAAGCCTATAAGGTTTTATCTCACCAAAAATATTGGGGTCCACCACCAGCATTGATATCACACCTGGATCCTCCGACTGCCAGAAGATAATTACATAATTAGGTAAAATTTACGAGGTTTCACTTTAGCCAATATTGTGATCACAATACATTATTAATTTCATAAAAAATATTTTATTTATGATAAACTTATCTCAAAACATCTCGATCAAATATCGAGCTCTTACGTAATACTTTTACAGCAAAGTTCAGAAATCTGACAAAATATCAATGAAACTGATAGCCAAGATACATACAAATTGAAATATTAACTCCACGCTACCAATGACTACATAACATATATTTTCTTAATGTGAATTGCAGAATAATCGAACGTCTTCCGGCCAATAATTACATACGAGCTACAAACATCCGCCTGGCATAATATAAATGTATGATACCTTTAGAAAAATATGGCCTGCCCGTGATTTTGACTACAACCATTTTTAGCCCGTTATCTGGTTAACAGTTTAATTAACTCCTTAGAAGTTTGATGGCAATCTGATTCGTAAGTATTATATATTGCTATAGTCACGGATAAAAAATGCTAATTACGTGAAATGATAGTGAGCTTGACAGTGTTTTTTTTTTTTTCTATTAGTCTATGAATGTAGCATCATAGCATGGACAATGGGCATGGGACAGCAAACAAAATAAATATTTATTTTTCACAAACGAAATAAATCTTACATGTTTAGTATGCTAACAATAATAATGATAAATCTTTCACTTTAATTCATTGCCTTAATAAATGTCGTAATTAGCATGACTGTCACCGCCCTAAGTTTCCTGTCAACTCCTTTTATCCTTGGATCGGCGGAAATTCTCGACTTTAACCACCGATAAAGTTAGTTAACGAGTCTAACAAGCCCACGGGAGCCAGCATCACTATAAAATCACAAGCCTTTGTAAAGGTTCTATTAAACACGGCAGCATTAACTCAATGCCTATAGTAAAAGTTGCTGGAGATTATCTATGAGATTTGTGCCCTGGCTAGGTTGGCCCCTGCATCTATTTGAACACTAAATGTCTTTAGATTGCTAGTTTTGCTATCTAAATTTGCGCTATGTTTTAATGGGCTAGAGTACATTTTAGCGCGTTTTATTAGAGGCTTATAGATCTTTTTGGTGTTATGTGCGGCCGACACTGGTTTACAGTACTTGGGCGGCAGGTGTTTCGGAGCAGCCTCCTCCCACCGCTGCGCCGGCGCCGGCTCTCGAGAGATCAATGATCTAGCCGAGATTTTACTTAGGTATTATCCACCTGGCAAGCCGCTTAAAAACGAGATTGTTAGCAAGATTTTCTAAACACAGCTTTTTGACAATGACTTTGACCAACGAAGATAATGTGGGGAATGAACAAGTTAATACATTATATTTTGTGTCAGATTTTATACAGGGCGTAAACTATAATATGGATAAGTGGTAGCTGGGTGATAAACGACTACAATACCAGAGGATTTAGAAAGGTTACCATCCCTGAAGTCGCGAAAATAACCCAGAACTATATACCTGAAAGTTTCTCCAACTCTATGAAATATGGCCGATATCTAACACTACCTTTCATTAAACATTAGCTATTACTATTTTATTGTTAGATCTAAAAATATAGATGAACGGCATTGTTAATTAGCATCTAGTTAGTTGAGTTACCAATTAGAGTAGGATTTAAACAGTCTGTAGTACACATAAAGTCAAATCTTAATTTTAAAAGCAATCAAACCAACTAGCATTAAACTTTCTAAGAGCATTGCGATTAGATCGGCTCCCGGCATCGATAACTTTTATCGATCATTAATCGTAATTAAATCGCGTGCAATAATTCGTTAAGAGGCGTTACTAAAACCCCGTGAAGGCGACTACTGGTTAATCGGAGTCTTCGTTTATCGAATCATCTCTGAACTCGAGTGGTGAAAAAAATCGAATTAACATTCAATTCGGAAGCCCAATGAGTTTTATGTAGCTGGAGAGGAAGTGGATGTTATTTTAACTAATGAATCACTGGCGCAAGGACCTTTTTTCTGCTCATTGACAAGCACTACACGTACCACTTAAGTACCTATATATGAAACTAAAATACATGTTTGACAAAATGAATCATGCTTATTTCCAGTTTAAAAAAAAAACTTTTTTTCAAACAAGCTTTCAGCTTTAGCAAAGAAAATGTAATCCGCTATTTTACCGCTGGTTTGAAAAGGCGGCCATATTGTTTTAGTGTTATATCACTCATTTTATCGTTTTCTGCTCTTCAAGTCCTGTCATTTTGATACCCTTATTCACAGATCTACTACCTATAGATTTTCAATGAGCGTGGCTAGCTCAGTGCCTCTCGCTTCAACAAGGTGTGTTGCCACATTAAAATGATTTGCTATAAGTTAGGGTAATTTACCTACTATGATGGGTAGTGAATCTTCAATGAGTACTTTGGAAACAATACTACCTTTTAAATATTTATATTTTATACACTATCTGCTGCAACCCGCGGAGCTACCTGCAATGTTCTGGGAAGAAAAGTACGTTGTCTGTCCTCATGACACACCCCTATCGTCCTGACAAAATTTGACTTAGCCCATGATCTAAGAAAACAAGGTCTAGCAATTTGAGAGTGGTCCCGCAATGACGTCACTGTCCAGTTGCCACTTTATTCAATCAGCTGTTACGTGGTGTATCGTCATCTCTCTCAAACCTGTTGTAAATTGACATCATGACATCATTGCGGGACGCCCACGTAAACATTTTTTCTCGGATTGCTATACCTGGCGGAGTATATTATTATACCATGACTTAGCCATTTCCTCGTAAAAACAGACAGAAAGTTACTTGCGTTTTTATTATAATTATTTGTTAGGATTAGAATATAGTACTAGAAAAAAGGTTGAAAAGTAACCATAGCATGATTTTTTATAATTAATAAAATATAATAAAAAAGTCAGAGTTAAAACGGAACGAGGGATCATGCAACAAACGTTAAACGTATTTTTGGATTTGTTCTAGTGTAAAAACGGTAATCCGTACAAGCGTCAAATTTAGCGGATTATAGTGAACATAAGTAAAACAACAAATAATAAACACTGGCCAAGTGCGAGTCAGTGACAAATTTCTGTTTACCACTAAGCTAAGCAACGTCGGGCGCGGTCGGTACTTGGATGGGTGACAGCCTGGGCGTGATGTTGTCTTTTTGCACAACTTTTTGTATTTTGTGATTGTAAAGAACTCTCAGCGCGCGAGCCCGACTCGCGCTTGGTCAGTTTAGTTTTTTCATGAATGGAATTATGTATAACATTCCAAATAATTAGATAAATAGACTCTTTAATGTTTACAGTACAAATTTCACGAACAGCGCGTAGCTTTTTGAATCGGTTCGCCGAAATCGCCTTTAGCTTTTCCAGCTTCATAGCTGTGGCCTCATTAATATATATTTAATATTAACATTCACCATATTCATATGGGCATAAAAGGGTCGGTATTTTGCACTTCTTGTAATGTGCCAGCTTTTTTCAGCAATGTGACAGGATCAGTTGGAAACCTGCAGAACGAATAATTTATGTTAGTTGCGGTGGGTAATTTCTTTCATAAACTGGCAACATTCATAATTTATTTTCTAAGTGAATAATTTGATAAAATTCATAGAATTAGACCACAAATCGACCTAAAAACTGACTAATTATGAATAAAATATTTGCGAATTGATATCCTGAATTTATTTAGGTGATCGTTACAAGCTTTATATGTTTACTTACGTGTGAAATGATATTTCATCGTATTTTCGCTCACTGCGCTTCTTGCAGCCCAAAATGCTACAACCAACCATTGTAAAATATCTTTTACAATTATTTCTCAGAGGAAACACGCATTTATCACATTAAATCACCAAAAAAAGGCAATAAATATAATTCAGACCCGTTTTGTTTGTCACTGATTATTACAGATTTTGACACTTGAGGTACCAAAAACAGGTCATGTCGATAAGGACAACAAAATCTATTTATGTCCTTTTCGTACTTGTGCTGAGCCATATCAAGTTGTCTCTTTCACTAAAAGATATTGCCGATCTGGTTGTGTATATCTGTGCCCTTATTAACAGGGTTGACATGACAACACAGGTTGACAAAAATAAACACCATCCGCCATCTTGTGGCAGTGGCTATTTTGAAAATATTAATATATTGGATATTGCATACAAAGATTTGACAGGTATGACGTCATTGATTGCATATTGTATTGTCACTAGAACTAAAGGCAAAAAAATGCTAAAGTTTCAGCAAATCGGTTAAGAAGATCTGGTTCTAATCCAGCTTGCAAGATTTGACCTAAACAAACAAACATGACATGTTAAATAAAAGCTTGAATAAACACAAGGTTTGGGAAATGGTCCAATGAGGCGATGTTATTTTGTCACGTTGGTGTTTGTTATGTTTCCTTAATAATTATGTTTCATTTAAATAATTATTAGCTGCCACGTACGTTTTATACATCTGTATCAAGGGTAATCACAATGCATTCAAGTGTACTTGTTAAATCTCAGAGCAATATTATTACGTATCATTACTGATGCCGTTGATCATTACTGATGCCGTTGACCGCTACACGAACTTCTTCTAGTAAGATTAATCCTATAGGAGAGCAATCAAATAGTATTTTGTCTATTAGAGATACAAGAAACGTTAGTATATTCCTAAAGATAGGTATTAGGTACTATTGCATGATTTTTTTTCTTACTTTATATTAATATTTTTTATTCTTCCATTCCCACTCGAAAATGTTCTTTAAAAAATAAAATCAACAAAAAACATAAATAAACAATATAGAGATTCGTCTAAGAAACAGTTTAAACATTTAATAGTTGTGTGTAAAACCAAGCATTCCAAATAGACTTACGGTAAAGAAATCCTTCTCTGAAAGGCACATCCATCTCCCCATAGGAAGCTGAAAGGGTTAACCAAGAGGGCTCATAGGACGTAATTCATCACAGGCCACGTAATGGTCTTGAAATTTATTTGCTTTTTACTCGATGACATGGCTGCTTTAACGTATCGAGAAGAGGATGTCATATATCAAAGCTGCTTTATTTTAATTTTAGCGTAGAGTACTTTAAAACTTAGCTTTTTAGAAAAGGTGCACAATCGGACAATCGTTTTAAGGGAATGTATGGTCGATAAAACGACAAGTTACTGTCGTAACGTATAGCGTTCGTGGCGTAGCCTTTTAGGTGTTTTTAAAAGATCACTGGTCAATTGCCGGATGGGTGGGTGGAAGTGGAATTAACAACGGAGAGCTACCATGGGCTAGTACATCGGTGACACGTAAAATTATAGGTACCGATTATTTGTCCTATAACAACAACCGCTTACTCAAGTCCAAAGCCTTCAGGCTGCTTGAACACTAACACTATTAGGTCTTCGTCCCATGCTGACACCTCGCAGCCCTATATCTTCACAGCCCCTCAAAAAATTTTGCTCTTATTCAAACTTAAAAATTGCATTTAAATGAAAATTGCACGATGATGATATTTCATGAATTCTTACTACAAAATTTCATGATGAATCAACGTTACTCGAATTATCATCGAACAAAGATGCAAACATATAAACATACATAGAAATGCCGACTAGTTCCATTAGAATCTGAGACCTCGTTTGCTTAGTTGAGAAATCTGGCCACTCAGCCCATTTTAACTTTCTTACTATAGTCGCATCGCAGCAAACGTTTCTACCATATAGTTCGACAGTCTCAACGTTGCAATTCATAAAATTATACATACATACATACGTACAGTAGTGCCTCTTTCCCATTGGGGTAGGTCGAGCACATCTCTCCACTTGCTACGATCCTGACACAGAACTTTCGCTTCTTCTACTTTCATGAGTGTTTTCACACAAGCTCGTTGGTTACGGGTACTTTTGACGAAGTCTTTTCTCAAAAGGTCTTTAGTTTAGTTGTGATATGTTCGCCTCCGTCGACCTTTATCAGCTTGCTCACGCTCGTTATACCCCACATAAATTTCTTTCATCGATCTTCTTTCATCCTTCCTCTCTATATGTCCGAACCATCTAAGCATCCTTTTCTTTATCTTTGTCACAACATCTTCTACCACACCGCAACGTTCCCTTATCACGTTGTTCCTTAATTTGTCTATCAAACTCACTCTTCTCCTTCGACCAAAATCAAAATGAATGGCCCAGAAGAAGCCCATTTTTGAAGATTACAAAATGAGCGCTAGCGCTCACTTCGTTTCAGTCAATTCAGTCGGCCTTAGGAAGTGCGACACGCGTCTATTGTTACATGATAACGAAATATCTCACAAAATCATGCCTTCATGTGCTTTCCCGAAGTGTCAAAAAACCGCTATCTATTTTTGGTAACATACTGTACATGGTTATAATTAGGTGTTGAAGTATATGTCCAATGGTTTTGCCTTGTTTTTACTGAGAAAGTTCAATGGTTATGGCCCGTCCATTCATTTTATTTTGGTCAAAGCTCCACTCCTTATATCTAGTTTAAAAATGTTAACACATGCTTAGCAATGAAAATTATATGTTAATGTGAATTTAAGGCAAACTCAAAGAGCCCATACTCGATGGACTTACTAGTGACCATCAAGGAACATTATTACTCCTAGTGACCATTCTAGAGTTGCATATCCCCTTCCAATTCCACCATCGGACGATATTATTATTGTGTTGTCATCGCAACTACATATGGTACATTAGCAAAGTTGACATTTATAAATAAGACAATTTAATTCGGAAGAGGTTGAAAAAATCTTAGGACCCGGGTATGTCCTAAAACTGCGACCAGAACCATCGGAGGATGGGCAGCAGCGTCCTATTAGTACACGGTGAACGTACTGCGATCCCCAAGCCGCCTGCCAAGCGTGGGGATTATGGCAACACCCCTCTCTACAAGGGAGGCCTTTGTTCAGCAGTGGACGTTTACAGGCTGATGATGATGATGATGAAAAAATCTTAGATTTCTTTACAAGAATAAGCTATTCGTGCAGGTAAGAGTGTAATAAAAAATATAAGAAAATAGCGACCCGCCCGCCCGGCTTCGCACGGTTTTAACTTACGTGCGAAACCAGGGCGGGGCGCTTACATATATAAACCTTCCGTAAAAAATTATCTAACTGATGGTGAAAACCGCATCAAAATCCGTTGCGTAGTTTTACAGATCTAAGCATACATAGAGACGGACAGACAGCGGGAAGCGACTTTGTTTTATACTATGTAGTGATGATGATCAACCAGCATTGCGAAGAAAAAGAACAATATTACAGCCTTTTTATGATGTTCCTGGACAATATTGTAGCTCCGTAAAACACATTTCTGTAAATTTATTATCATTTAGAAGCACCTTTGAGACCTCAGTAAAATATTACGGCCCCTAGTCATTTACCTAAGAAAGTAAGTGTAATTATGTTTGTCCAATTATACCTTAGTCCGACCTCAGTAAGTTTTATTGCACGTGCAAGTACCGCTTTAATTTTCGCTCCGATATGTAATATGCCTAAGTATACTACCTGTTTCTTATAATAAGCTTAATTGGCAGCCTGTATAGGTATACTATACTTTATAATTGAAAAAGATAACAATTTTAATTTAACAACAAGCCATCCCATGTTACATTTTATTGAGATTTCAACATAATTAATAACCTCTTCGATTACAGTCATGTTCCCGCGAGGTCATGATTTGATTCCGTGCCGGTCGACAGTCGGACAATTTGGAGTAGATACTGATCCATAATCTATGTACTAACGGTAGCTCAAATCGTGCGTCAACACGCACACATACACATTAATAACACACACAAACATACACCAAATGAATGGGATGCTGCCACCGCCGCCGCCGTGATTACGGATAGGGTTACCGATCAGACGAGATATTTTTTCCCGACCAAATTAAGACGGTAATGATCTTTGACGGTGCATCTTTAGCCAGTGTTTAATTACTAATGACTGGCAGTAAACCAGAGAAAATTAAGCGATTTGAAAGGAAATACAAGATTTATAACCCAATCAAAATCAAAATGTGAAAGTATCGAAGTACCGATATTTTCTGTGAGCTAGAGTTATTACGTACAGCCCTATAAATAAAACAAGGTGGATTATTGCGCATGTAAGTGTCTTTCCCACGGAGTGCGAAACAGGTTCTCTGTCCGGAGATAAGCTGAAACTTACCACGAGGCTGACTAAATTAGTACCCCGGTGACAGTTTCCTGTCTCCTTTCCTCTCCTGCGCCTGGTCTTTTGCTGGGCTGGTCTTTGTGCATGCGAGGATTTAGGAACAATTTTTATTTTGTAAACACCATCTCATCATTTGAGGTTAGGTCTCTTCTATGGCCCTCATCAGTTCCGGTCCATTGTGTTTGCTGCGTTTTTAAAGTCACTTCGATGGCGTTTGATCAGCACCGTCTGTCTTAATTATTCTTCAAAATAGTAGCTCTAATACTATAATTCTGTAACTGCATAAAATATACATGGACAGACGACCTAAAAGAGACCGCAGGGAAACGCTGGATGCAGGCCGCTTCCAACCGGCCCTTTTGGAGATCGATGGGGGAGGCCTATGTCCAGCAGTGGACGTCCTACGGCTGAAATGATGATGATGATGATGATGATAAAATATACTGTCCATAGGAGAAATACCCAAACTGGCGCGTTTTATCGACCTTTGTGTCCCGCCCATTTTACCTTTCTTACCATAGTCGCAACGCAGCAAACGTTTCAGTAGCAACATAGTTCGATAGTCTCAATAACGTTACACGATCATACATTAAACTCAAAATACTTATCACAGATTTACTTAAAGGTCTTAAACCGAAGCCATTTTTTAAACATGCATGAATGTTTGATACATCAGTAACCCGACCCGAGTTGGTAGAGTAGGCACAGTATTGGCAACCGTCACAGTCAGTTACGCGCCGTCACGCAACCAATGGAGCTTCACGGAGCCACACGTGCCTTCCCGGCCACTCTACGCTCCACTTACTGATCATTCAAGAAACGTTACATACACACAAGATGAGTCAGTCATGCACAGTTGAGAAGAACATACCTAGGGCTGATTCCTTGAGACTTGTTCATCAAAGCTGAAAATCATTATCAGCCTATTATATTCCCACTGCTGGGACACAGACCTTGTCTCAGAAATAGAGAGGATAGGCTCTAACCCACCACGCTGGTCCAGTGCAAGTTGGTGATTGTCATGTCTTTGAACATTTTTTTTTTGTAAATTCTTGTACATACCGGTTTCCTCGCAATATTCTCCTTCACCGCTTTCGAGCGATAGCTTCGAATACTGCACACAATTAGTTTACGTATTCTAAATAGGTAATTGGTGCACTGGTCATCATCTAATGGCACCCGGTTCGATCCTCGAAACTGCAACATTTTTTTGTGTATAAAAGACAAATATATTAGCGATGAATACGTAAATATTTTGATGGCATACATAGGCTAGCGTTAGTTATCCTAGAAAAATCAAAAACCTAAATTAAGCTATAGATAGAGAATTTCCCACACCCTCTATATTATATATCTTTACATTGTGGATTTTCTTTGATTACTAAACGTTTTGATTCTATATTTCTTAGCTGTACTTACAGAGACGAAATGGAACCACCTGCCGGCTACCGTGTTCCTTGACAGATATTATTATAATTTAGGCTTTTTCAAGGTCAGTTTTAAGTTCTTCTTAGTCTGCGTTTCATCTTTGACCAGATAATCGCTGACCAACAGGCGAGTTGATGATATCCCGTTAATAATCATATAATTATAGATAAAGGGATTCAAATTAACGGTTTTAAATAAAAATTGTAATTGTAATTGAGTCGATTGGAAAATTTGAAAATTGACCTTAATGTCTCCGTTTTGATTTTGAGCAGATATTTATTAGTACGTGAACATCAACTAGCAATCGGTGTCGTAGTCGCCAATAAAGACCATAGAAAACACTCTTCAAAATAAAATTATCAATATAACAAAATCATTCGTATTAGAGCTGGCTGACTAGAGCTTCAAAACTTCTGAGTAATGAAATTTTCGTGGGACCACTCCGAAAGCCTACAAAACTAAAGGATTACGTAAATTGGTCCACACATTTTGGAGTGATTAGACTATACAGGGTTACGAATACAGACTGTACTAAGACGAAAGGAGGTCATTGTACTCATCATTATGAACAACTTTTACTAAGGAAACCTCCTAACCCTGTATAATGAAAAAAAAATAACTAAAAAAATCGGACCAAATTGAGAATCTCCCTGCAGACAGACCTCAGTTTTGAATTTTTTGCGATTTAAGTATGTACGAGTATACTTTAGAAAAGAGGGTCTTCAAATACTTTCTGTAAATAAATGTTACCATAAAAAACAATGACTACCTAAAACATGGCATTTTGTTTTCAATGATCGTAACGAACAGTTCATCATCTCGAGCTTTTAATTTGTTTCCTTTTTAACATCGTCAAAACGGGTGTTCGACTGAAAATAACCCATGGCGACATCTCATTAAGCGCGTCAGCAGTCGGCCCTTTGAAAAATGTCTCATTTAACCCCGACAGTCCTTTAATAGCCGGTGAAGGGTTAACCACAAATAACTGTATGCGGAAGTGCGCGAGAACGCTATCGCTGCAAGCTTTTTAATAGTTTTAATTAGGAAATAGTTTAATTTTTGTGTCGACGTCGACGTGCAGGGTGATGCGGACAGCAGTCGGCAGCAGATTGGCGTGAGAAATGGTTACTAATATTGATGTTGATTTATTATAATTTATAACTAATCGGAAGATTTGACCGACAGTAAAATAGCTTGAGTTAGCGAAAATAACATAAAGTTTTCATTACTTCTTATCGACTTGTGTGTAAGGAAAACTTGGTTTAATCTATACTTATAATAAAACTGTAACAGGTCCAATTCAGTACATTGCAGATATTAAAAAAAAAAATTGGACGGCACTCTATAATCGATACTGAAGTCAAAACAGTTTTTTTTTTTCATTTTTGTCTGTCTGTCTGTATCTGGGCCGTGCATCACGCCGAAACTACTAAATGGATTCAAATGAAACTTAGCATAATTTGAGTTCATACTATGAGGTAGGTTATAGGATACTTTTTATCCCGAAATTTAGTGTGGTTCCTTTGGGAGAGGGGATGAAAGTCAAAATGTGTACTAATGTGCGTATGTGTACTATTCTGCGTAGTCCGATATCATTAATTCTTTTTTTGTTAGAAAGCAGATATATTAAAAAAGCTTTCGGAAAAATTTCAAGGTCATCGCATTCGTAGTTCAGAAATTACAAACATCACAACCCTTAGTATTAGGCCCAAATAACTTGACCTCCGGAATGTACAGGAACCTTTGAACGTACGGCTCATCTTAAGCTGGAGGTTGCTTTGTAGCGCACTTTGTAATGTACGTTGAGTAGGTACAATAAATCTTATTAAACAAATAAATGCCAAAAAGGGTCCGCAAATCACGTGATGCAAATTAGTGGGGGTTACTATATTTTGTAGAAGGTTCTTATGGAAAGAAAAATTAAGAAAATTGGAAAAATCCAGAAAATTAACGATTTTATCTTCGCGCGTTTTTCATTTCTAAGACAGGACAACGTCTGTCGGGTCAGCTAGTATTTGAATATGTTTGTTATTTTTAACTGACTTCAAAAAGAGGGGTTCTCGATTCGGTTGTATTTTTATTGTTTGTTACATCAGAACTACGTCATTTCTAAACCGATTTGAAAAATATAATTTACTTGAAAGGGTATGTATCAAATGAAAGGGAAGACTAAAGAGAATAAGAAGAAAAAAATATATATAAAAATATATTTTATTTAAGAAAAATAAAATGTCATCACCTTAATTTAATATGGCCGACGCCTAAAAGCTTGTTTTTTTTAAATCGGTACTTTAGTTAATTGGTCGAATAAACAAATTTTTATTTGTTTTATAATTTGCCAAAATCACTTCAGTTTCGACAAAGTAATAAAATATGCGGCTGTTTTTATTGTTATATATATTTCGCCATCCGCGATTCACGAAGACTACCGAACCGTTAAATAAATAATAGCCCCGAATCAGATAACGGATTCACATACATCACAATGAAAATCACGTTATTTCACTAACAAAGCAAACACAGGGTGCTGTATTTAACTGGAATTTAAATAGAGAGTGTTGAGTTTCAGTACATACAGATTGGATTCTATTTGGAGTTGTCAAGTAACCACGCCTCTTCCTCCGAATTAAAAAATATGACAGTTACATTAATGTCACCCCTTATATAGGAGACAAAACGATGAGGGGGATTTGTTGATAAAAAAGCCGTTCTTTATATGATGCTACGTGTACATATTATTTTGATTCTAGTTTTAATATATTTTTTATGTTTGATTACAGGTAACGTATAATTTGTGTCTGGTGAAATTGGATGGTGCATCTGCTTATATAATGACGGAAATCTCAAAATTAAGGTAAGTGAATAATACCACTATCTCTCCAGGGTCTTAATTCTGTATTGAAGCATACAAAAAGTCAATAGCATGTCGTGGTCGTGTTAGAACACGGTAACCATAGTTACAAATAACACTTTATTACAAAATTAAACAAATCAAATGCATATTCCGATTAGATACTACATTCTCTTGACCACAGAGCTATAGGTCTGTGCTCTTGACAAAGGAACACGTAACGCGCTAGCTTGTTCCACGTTAGTTTGACGATTAAATATTCATCAAACTTCATTGATTCAGCAAACTTGACATTGCCATGCATATAATGTAACGCGGCTGCGTTACGAGCTTATGTCTTCCATAGCGAGTACGGCCATAGAGATACATTTTTTCAAGTACGTTTTCATGTTCTGACGTCACGCGTCACGCATCACGCGTTATGGCAATGAATCTGATGTGAGATAAATAATAAGGGCCCAGGATATTTATTTACAAAGTTCGTTAAGCCTTTTTATTACATTAAAACTGTCAAAATTCGTTATGAAAATAGTGAATAATAGATGCTAGTGTTGATGAAATAGAACTATGCTTTGCAATTTAATGCGCAATAATCACATTTTTATAAGCACATATTGTGTGTCTTCAAATCGAGAGTAACAGGTTCGTTCTAGGGAAAGCGTGCTCCACCCTATCCTCCGTCTTTGCGTAGAATCAGGTTAGTATATATGCAAACGCAAACATCATGAATAAAATTGAATCACAAATAAATGCCTGATTTTTTACCATTTACTTATCCTTTAAGTAACTCAACCAAGTTCAGACCACTTACAAACTAAATCTAAATACGTATGTATACTAGCAAAGATTATATACTATACTAGCGACCCACCTCAGTATAAGCACGGGTTGCACGGATATAAGGTTTATTATCTATATAAACCTTTCGTGAAAAATTATCTAACTGATGGTGAAAACCGCATTAAAATCCGTTGCGTGGTTTAGAAGGAGTTAGCGGCTAAACAGACAGACAGACGCGGAAAGCGACTTTATTTTATACTGTGTAGTTTTATACTAAAGATGTAGAGATAAAAACAAAGTCGTGTAAGTTACACCATTTATAACTCAAGAATGGATAGACCGATTTTCAAGATCTTTGATTTGTTGGATTTCTCTCCGCCCCGAATAGCAGAATAAGTATAGTAATATATCGGAAAATTTACGGGAAAAAATATAAAGAAAATTCAATTTCCCATACATTTTGTATGAAACGGCAAGAATTGAAGTCATTGTCATATTTCATCATAGAAAAAAAGATATTGTCATCAAAGTCAAAGGATGTTGCAGTCGCTAACAAGGAGGTAGCTTCAAGGAGGCACATAACGCGGGTGAAACCGCGGGGCGTAGCGAGTCAGGAATAAAATTAAATCACACATACCTGACTTTTTACCAAGTACTTATCATAAAGTAACACAACCAAGTTCAGACCACTTACAAGCTAAATAACATATTATGAAGAAACACTCGTCAATATGATGTGCTTATGTACCTACCCGCACCTCGAACCGGTTAGGTTCATTCAAAGCGCCACGGAATACTTTCCAGTAAAAACTGACCATCGCCTAAGTCCGAGGCCTCAGAGAAAAAGTTCCGCCTCATTGAGGCTTATTACATTACTTACTACCTCAGATAACTTGATAGTTTCTTGCTTAATAAAATGAGAAGAATAGAATTCATTCGTCTATGGATTAGAATAAAAAATAGCTGAAAAATACAAGCTGTTTTTGCAAAAATATGTAGGTTAGGTACCATCTGATTTTCGTTCAACTTAGACCCCCACCAAGTGAACAAGTGCTTGTTATATTTTGCTGTGCTACTTAATTTTAAAAGCACATGCCGCAATCTCATTTAAAAAAACGCATTTTTAGCTATTTTTACCCGCCTTCAAAAAGGAGGAAGGTTCTCAATTCGGCCCGTATTTTTATTCATTATTACGGCATGTCCTTGGTTATATCTCTCCCAGAATCCGATCTCGATCTAGATCTAGAAATCTCTCCGAGAATTTTAAATATAATTAAAATAATAATTGCAGTTTAACGTTATTTCTTGCACTAAAATTACTTCTAACTTTTATAGCTTTAAAGGATTGTAGTGACGTGGTGGACTCAAATTCTAACAAGCTACTTTATGCTCTTTTGAGAATACGAAGCTAAAAAAATGTTAACCTTCACTGCAGTAGTATATTGGCAGTAGTAGTAGAGATACTAAGCCGAAAGGAGGTTACTACGATCGATCAACACAGAAGTTGCAAAAAAAGAAGCCGTTCCATGCATGCCGTTAAAAATTTCGATTCGCATAGGCTGGCCGGTATAGTACAGCAACGCTCAGTTGTTAATAAGTAAATTTTGCTGAGCGTGAATTAATTTATTCTACGGAAGGGCTGATTTATTTTTCGTTATTTCAGGGTCACTTTCATAGTAAAAGTTGTTCATAATAATGAGTACAATGATCTCCTTTTGACTTAGTATCACCATCCGTATAACACTATATATACAATGTATGCCAGCTCATCCATAAGCCTGAAGATAAATCGGCAAGCTACACGGGCAGGTGAGAGAGGAACGTTTCAACATTTGGTTTATTTTCGCCTTAAAACTATATTTAACCCGTCATTTGGCGGGTTTGTTTTGTGTTCTGGAAAAACAAAACTCGTTTCAGACGTCTTGAAAAATCACCGACCTCTTTATGATTGATCATTTCTTGAAACAGGACCGTGTGAAGTAGGGAAGTGTCATCGGTGCAGACACGATGATATTTTAAAAGTATTATGTGTTGATTTGTTTAAGTTTGTGTGAAATATTAAGATAATCTGAGTGACAGTTTGTTGAGGTTTTGTTAAATGAACAGCCAATTAGAGTCTATCAACCCATCAATTAGGGACGGTTTTTTTAAGAACGAAGAAATTATTAAAGAAAAAGAACAGCACAGAACAGAGAGGAGTGGAAGATAAGAAGTGAGGCATTTACCCTGCAATGAAGACACCAAGACTGAAAAAATAAAGATAAGAATGAGTATATAAAAATTAATCATAACATTGGCGAAATTGTGAGACATCTTTACAAACGCCATAAACTAAGAGTTGAAACTGAAATTATGTTAAATTGTTTATTCTTTCAATGTGTATAATCACGAGAAAATTATTTGAAAGCAATTTTCACGAGATAAATAATTTCATGACAACAATAAGTTCATATATACCTACATAGGTTTATATGAAAGGCGAGTTAATAGAGTTCTAAAGAGTCGGCAACGTATTTGTGATGCCTCTGGTGTTACAAGTATCCATAGGCGACGGTGACTGCTTACCATCAGGCAGCCCGTCTGCTTGTTTGCCACCTATGGCATAAAAAAACGTAACTATATTGCAGTGAATAAAAGGCACTTACTTATAGCATCACTTGCTAAAAAAGCTCTCCAAACGTTTTTATAAAAGAACATATCAATCTACTAAAAAACCTGAGATATTCCGTAAACAATATCTTCCGCGTAACTCGATACAATAATCGCACCCGGCTTCGCCTGCGCATAGTATCGAGTGTCGACAAATCGCTCGTGCATAATCGTAAATATATGCTTTTTATCCCGACCCATTGAAAGACCGTCTATATCCGGTGAGCGCCATATTGAGGGCCAGGTAACACAAAAAAATTGCTCATTATGACGATTAAACTACCCATTCAAGCTTGCACTTAATAGGCAAGAGAGTAAGGTGGTTTTTGGAGTAGTGTGGGAACAGGTTGCATTTCTAAGGTACCCCAAATTCATAAAAAGGATGCTCTTTTGTGGCTGCAGACAGTGTGGCACCGAAGCCTTTTTGTTCGTGCAAAATACTCGGGCGGCAGGCATGAATGAGCCTATACCGGGAACGTCGGATGTGCGATGACCGGCCCGGACCGGCTCGCCGCCCGGTCGATAAGTACTTTGTAATGAGCACCTTCTCGATTGCCATTTACATGCATTAAGCTCCCATTGACGACTTCTCGGAGTTACGTAAACGGCTGCTTTGTATAGCTTCATTTTGCATCTGAGTTACACCATATACGCAGCATTTACTAATTATTTTAGAGCCTGTTCCTTCCCACTGCTGAACAAAGCTCCAATCCTCTCTCAGCCCTCTTTCATTCCTGAAATAATGCGGTACCTAATTCTGCCATTACTGACTAAGATCTTTTACAACAGCTAAGTAAATACCTAAAACATTTTTGTTCACACTAAATCGCTTTCAATGTAAGCCTCCTGGATCACTATTACTAAAACTTTGATTGACAGGCTATGAGCTAACTTGTAATTTAAGCAAATTAGGTATCATTACTATAAAATTATTATAATGTCTTATCTTAAACTTATCTGAAAATAAACTACGACGGAATTGGTTATACTAGGCGTAAGACTTTCTCCTTGTAGGCAAGCTGGCAACTAGACTTGAGTTGCCATATTTCCTCGTGGCAGGGTTGTCAAAGTTTACTTAAATAATTAGAACCATTGATGTACTGTCATTGGTTAGAACACAGATCTACTACCTATATATCTGTGGGTTAGAACAACATATTTTAATTGAACACTTGAACGAATTTTATCGCGTGTAAAAAACCGTAGGGCCCATCCTGTCTCTGAGCAAGCTAAGGCCTGTATCCCAGCAGTGGGAACATGATAAGCTGATGATGAAAAAACCGTTAAAACTAAAAATCCGTTATAAATGTTTAATTCCAATGTGTAATTATAGTGAAAACCTAATAAATCATTATTAGTACAATATAATTATGAGACACATTTTTCTGTAGAGTCGCCATAAACAATACATCCAAAGCAATGAGAAACCCACACACACTATTTATTTTTACCAGAATACCCAAAAAGGAAGTAGGTACCTAACTGGCTTAGCATAATTTGGAGTAAGAAGTGTCATCGTTAGGTTCATCTTCATGAACATTTTGAACTTCCGGAACTTCATGAACTTCTGGGTACATTTTGAAGACTATAAATAATTTAATAATAGTACGTATTGTCATTGCGTACGTAGAGTGATGGTGTCCAAGCGGTAGCACGTGCGCTTTACAATGTGACGGTTAACGGTTCGATCCTCGGCCCTGCACCAATAACTTATTTAGTACCTAAATAAATTATGTGCAGTTTCGATGCCATCTTTCAAAAACGGTGAAGGAAACCACTGTGTGGAAACCGGTATATTCAAGAACCTCGAAAAGTTCAAAGACATATGATATTCACCAACATGCTCTGGGCCAGCATGGTGGATCAGGGCCCATCCACTCTCTCTCTCTCTCTCTCTGACAGAAGGCACGGCTATGGCTGTCTGGCTGGCTAAAGGCTGATAATGAATGAATGATTACAAAAACAACTTAGCGAGATGAACGTAATTCATGTGTTTTCACCTGTTTTCGAAATACTCAGTACCTAAGCTACCTCTCCTTTGTTGTACACATTTGAAACCCCTAGCTTCTACTTAGGCTAGCTAGTTTTCTACTAGATTTCTAGCATGTTATGTGCCGTACCTTCTTACATAATAATATACTTAGCAGCCTCGCTTCATTCGCCATTCATAAAGCCCTGGCCATGTTTTTACTTTCAAAGTTTAATTCACAAGACTGCGAGGTTTCGAAACTTTTGCCAATGACTTTTAGTTTGTCTGCCAGACTTCCTATCGTATGTTGCCTCATGTCCTGTATGACTAAGTTTCATTCAAGAATAGTCACTTTTGACTGGCTATAATGTTGGCACTTTGATATTTTAAGTAGAACAGGTAGTTAGTTGCTGTGGGAATATAAATTTAACTTAATTAATGCGAGTTAACGTTGTAATAAACGCATAGGAAATTGTAAATATTGCATATTAGTTTCCCGTATGGTTTCACCCGCGTAATGTAGTTTTTAATCGACTTCAAGAGGAGGTTATCAATTCGACTGTATGTTTTTTTTTTTTGTTCCTTTTTTTGTATGTTTGTTACGCGATTACTCCGCCAATTTAGAATTGTTTTTGATGATTCTTTTTTTGGTTGGTAGGTCATAGCTCATAGGTGGTCCCATAATTTTTTTATCGGTATTGATTCAGTGCTTTTTGAAAAATCTACAAAAATATCTACAAATTCAATGTACATTGGAAACATTGGACAGTGCCACCAACTTAGCTGTTAAGGTGGACAACATTGGAACTACAGTTATTTCTTGGTGAATTTCATACTTTGTTCTCTACTAGCGACGCTGTCAACTAAACAGCAAACATCACAGATCTACTACTGACAAACATAGAGGAACAGACTTCAAAAAACAAAGAAGTGTCGCCATGGCGACCATGATGCGACCATGCCCTGTTGTTTTTTGTTAAATTTTTCACGACCATGGATACAGAGTATTTGAGTCGTAATATTAATTAGTGTCGTGTATTTAGTATTAAATATTTTATACAGTGTTCAATAGCGTCAAACAAGCCAGTCAAGCAGAGCTAATCATGCACGGTCAAGTCAAACTCATGCACCAGTAAAGTGGTGGAGGCTTTACAAGAGGCTTCTATGGAGTTTTGGACCCTTATTAGGGTTTATTATTCCTTTTTAGGGTTCCGTATCTAAAGGGTAAAAACGGGACCTACGGGTTAACTGAGCCTACGCTATCTGCATGTGATGTCTGTCCTACCTTTTAACGGCTGTCTTTTGAACCGTAATAGATAGCCAGTTTTTTTACAGAACTTGTAAATTACAGCGTATTAACTTAACAAATAATAATAAAGTCAAAAAGTAAAAACTAAAAGTGGCCCTACAACAAACGTATTTTTTACGTATTTTTGTAATTGGTCTAATGTATAAACGGCAATATGTAGGTACAAGCGTCAAACTTGGCATGATTATAGTACACACTCTAAAGTATAACAGTAGGTAATAAATAATGGCAAAGTGTGAGTCAGTGACAAATGTCTGTTCAATACCATGTTAACCAACGTAGAGCGCGGTCGGTACTTGGATGGGTGACGGGGCAAGGAAGTTATTAGGGTATAATATATACCATCCTTGGTGACGGGTGATGGCACCTGGACGTGATGTTTTTTGCACTTTTTGTATTTTGTGGTGGTACGGAACGTACGCGAGCGCGCTCAGTGCGCGAGCCCGACACGCATTTTTTATCTCTGCGGAATAAATCCCACTAAAAATTTAAAAATAAAGATAATTTTTAGAAGAAAAAAAGAACCGACTTCATGATTATACCTTCATATACAAACTAAAACTAAAAAGTAGAAAATAATATTTAAATAACTTCAAAACAATGAGCATTACAGGACAATCAACGAAATTATTAATACATATATTACCTACTTATATACATATTTACAATTTATAATCAGTTATTTTTGGAGTCGGTGCCAGCCAAAGCAAAAATAACCTTAATAGATACCTACTTGATTAATCTATTAATATTTATGATATGAATGTGAAATAGAGATAAATAATATAATATATAATATATAATATTTATTTCTCAAAAAACTTATAAAAGAATATAAAAGAAATCGAACAAAGGCTAATAATTGAAAAGAAGCGCATCAAAATTTATATGCATTTAGACACAACCGTCAACGGGAATTCCGCACATCAGCTGTAAGACTACGGTGCCAAAAATTAAACTTCAGTGCAGAAAACATAATATCAAAATAGACTGTAGAAAAGTATTTTCCTACAAAGGCAGGATTAACCCTTTGCTGGCACCGACTCCAAAAATAACTGATTATAAATTGTAAATATGTATATAAGTAGGTAATATATGTATTAATAATTTCGTTGATTGTCCTGTAATGCTCATTGTTTTGAAGTTATTTAAATATTATTTTCTACTTTTTAGTTTTAGTTTGTATATGAAGGTATAATCATGAAGTCGGTTCTTTTTTTTCTAAAAATTATCTTTTTTTATCAGTGAAAACATTTTCAGAATTGGTTCTGTGTTTCCAGAGTTGATCAATTTTAACCGATTTCGGGAGGGAGGGACGATTTCAACTCGGTCCGTTTTTTTAATGTATGTACATAGATTACACGGCAATTTGTAAACTGATTTACGTGATTATATTTTAATTATGTAAATTGTAGAGGAAGCTCTTGGAGTGGTCGCACAAAAATTGCATTTATTTTAACTAAGTGGCTTTTAACCAGCTCCAATAATACGAATAATTTTGTTCCAGAACCTATTACTTTGTATTAATAATTTTGTTCAAGTGACAACTAATTTTGAAGTCGTGTTTTTTAAATTTATCATTATTACCTTTTTTTCTTTAGTAAAAAGAGCAGCAAACAAGCATGCGGTTCGTCTGATGGTAAGCAGAAACCACCGCTTATGGACACCTGCAACACTAACGGCATTGACGGTGCTTTGCCAGCCCGGAGAGGTAGTTGTAGACACCCTTTTTGAAACGCTTCATGTTGAAGCTCGGCCAAATATACCTACAAATTTACCTATGTCTATATTATACACATCTATTAAGTGTACATTTGACCTGTGTGGCACTGTAATATTGTGGTTTTGTTTGAATACTATCACCCGCCGTCCGTTCTATTACAAACTGATAAAACAATGGCGTTGTCATACTTGACCGCAAGATTTGTTCTCCTAGAGTCCATTCTAGATGGACTGCGTCTCCATTCACCGAGCAGTGGTTCGCACCTCGTCGGCAGCACGCATCCCATTCACGACAGCCGAGTAAATCAACCATTCTCGCGCGCACCTTCTTGTCCTAATGAAACGCATTTCCTCAAACAGAAAACAACTTTCCTGCCCATGGTAAAACCACTTTCGCGCATGTACGTTTCGAGTTACGACTTTTTACGATGTCTATTTCTGAGCGTAAACCGTTTCATTTATAAAAGGCGTTTAGTATTCTCCTGTGGATACAAAACAGACTTTTTTGTTTAGATATAGAGCTTGTTTTGTTTCGTTCGGGTGCGGGAGTTGTGTCGGTCCAAGCGGGATAGCTGGTTTTATGAATGAAGCGCAGCGTTGCTAGCGGAAGCAGAGCCGGCCGTAGTGCGGCTTTCCCGTGGCGGCCAGTTTCATTAATAATTAAAACACAGCAACTGGCGGAATGACCGGACGTGGAGATGATTTCTAGCCACTCTTGGTCGCGGGCGCAGCTTCTGGTCCTCGGTACCGGCTCTGCTTACGCCATCGCACACCCATTAATGAAACTAACGACCATTGACAGAACAAAAACTTTAATACAAAATCTACAGACTACAAGACGAAGCGATCAATTTAGAAACGTAATATGTATCATTAAACGGTAGCCTATTCGAAAGTGGCTCGCCCTGGGTAGATGACGGCGCAATAATTTAAAGGTAACGGTCGAAGTAATTTTTGACGGGCCCATTCTGACATTGCGCAACGTGATAAAGCGAGATTGGAACAAGACAAGAGAACAAGACAATTACTAGCCATCTGAGGAGGATGGAGGGAATTAGAACGAGAGGTCGGAGTATGACGAAGCATTAAAGAGATTGAGATAGGTAGATACGGTAGCTAGATACGCGCGTCCGGCGGCGGGTGGCGTGTCCCGCTTCCTGTCGCGAAACACCAACAGCAAAATGTCCTGCAAAATTTAAACACGCTATCGATGCGGCCATAAAACAAAACTATTTTATTTTTATCGACGTTTGATTATACAAGTCTGTGTTGGATGACAAACCCATTAAAACTATGGTTTCACATCGTAAATCGGTTGCAATGTTGCAAAAAAAGTTGCTCAACGTTTGTTTCTGATGTTCATAAATGTGTATAAGGATTAAAAATAAAAACTAGCATGTTTATCATTGTCCATATAATAGTCTAGAACTCTACTGTCAAAATAGGCCAAATCTATATACATGATTACTGGTAATTACTGGTAATTAGCATGTTCTTAGGGCTTAGGGGCTTCAATACGTCTAACAAACACGTTTTGTTTTACGACTTATGAAAATTCGCAAAAAAAATCTGCTGTTTTGTACATTTTGTCGAGAGTGAATGATTTTTTGGTATGAAACAGGTATTTTGTTTCATACCAAACGAATTTCGAAAACTCGTAGACGAAAAGTTGTTCGTTTTGATGTATGTATACTGAGGCCGCCCGTAACAGGGTGCTAACTGATCAGCAGTATCCCTGTATTTATATAAAAGCGAAATACTCACTGACTGACTGACTGACTCATCACGAAGTCTCGAAAACTGCTTGACCTACAAAGCTTAAATTTTACAGGCAGATTCCATAAAGAGTAATACAAGAGCTAAGTACAGACTACAAGACGAAGCGATCTTATTAGGTCTGGCTAAGAAAAGATGTGACGAAAGAACCGAATTGAGGAGGACAAAAGAAGGTTGGGTGTTTATATGAAAATCAACGCGTGCAAAGTCATGGGCAACAGTTAGTATTATATGCTATATACTTATGCCAAACATACTTCCCAAAGTTGCATCAATGACCCGAAAGTGTATCTAGGTACCTAATATTTCTCCTCGATAACAGAAAATGTTAGATTTATCATTTTATTTTAGTCGAAGAGATACATTTCCTATCCGAGTAAGTATTTCATACGGTACGCGCGCTAATAGAGATCATCCCCTTATCTCGTTCATTGAATAAACTATAATTAGACAGGGTACATCGTCACTTCCGTTGCCTACGTACGTAATTGTTGACTTATTTCTATCACTTGGTCGGCAGTAACTTGATTAAGCCAATCAAGGGAACTAGGCATTTGAATCGCTGGCTAAATGCGCATCTACCTTGATTGCCCACTTCCTCCAGTTCCTCCAGCTTTGTGGACTGTTCTTAAGTACCCTGGTCAAGATGTGAGTCATGTGAGAAATACGAATAGGATAAACTGGAACTGGACTAGGGTAGGGGACTGTTTTAACCGACTTCAGGTTTTCGAATCGTTCCATTTTTTGGGTTCCGTACCCAATGGCTGAAAACGGGACCCTATAATTAAGCCTACGATGTCTGTATGTCCGTCTGTCTGTCCGTCTATCTGTCCGTCTGTCTGTCCGTCTGTCTGTCTATCTGTCCGTCTGTTTATCTGTCTGTCCGTCCGTCTGTCTGTCTGTCCTACCTTTAACGGCTGTAGCTTTCGTAACGGTCCCTCAAAAAATTCATTACTATGGCTCAGTAGTTTTTGGACCAGCTCCAATAGTACGAGTAATATTGTTAAAGAGCCTGTTGATATGGTAATAGCAATACTTTTAGAGTTAGAGCGCTTAATAATTTTGAAGTTGGTTCTTAGGGTTCCGTATTTCTACAAGTTTGTATTGAGAATGATCCAGGTGTCTATGACTACTCATCTTTAGATTGTTACTTACCTATTTTGGCGAATTTTTACTACAAAATTTCAAATTCTTGACACTGGCCAATGTACCAGACGTGGGATGCCAAAATTCTATCAAATAAAAAAAGAGAACTCTACCTTAAATTCACTGCCCTGCTAAGTGTGCCCTGTGTAAGTATAGTTTTCTCATCCCATCCCTAGAACAACAGAACGGAAGCGTCCACCCACGCGTGTGTTAATTACGCCACTCTTTTGTTTATTCGAGCACTCGACCACTCGGCGGCTCGGCTACTCTTTTTGTTTAGTTGACTAACTCGATTACAGCAATCAGAGTGCTGCCCTCTGGCCTCCTCTCTGGCCGGGACCGGGGCGGCCGCGTCGCCCCGACGTCTGCCGGGGCTAATTAATGAACTCCTTTGTTGATATTTTTATCTTCGTTTAAGAGACATTATGGGTGTTAAGTGCTTCTGGTCAAGGTTGCATGTAATTTAGTTTCCAATTTCAGAACAAGTCTGGTTTCGAATGAATAGTTACCTAAAACAAAGTCGTGTATGTTACACCATTTACAACTCAAGAATGGCTGGACCGATTTTAATGGTCTTTGATTTGTTGGATTCCTGGGACCCGGAATAGTAGAATATTAAAATATCGGAATGAATGAATATTAAATTAATTTTCCCATATATTTTATATGGAACGGCAAGATTGAAGTCTTATACATTGACATATGATGAATGATGACAAAGAAGCTGTCGCTACCAACGAGGTTCCTTCAAGGAAGTAATTAACGCGGGTGAAACCGTGGGGCGCAGCTAGTAGCTAAATTATTATATTAAAAAAATATTCGTTAAAACAAACTAAAGGATCCCAATAAAAAGTAGCCATTACAAAGTTCCACTATCCACGTCTTGGCTCCATCATCAAATCAGTTCAATGGTGCCAAATTTGTGTATTGTTTATCCGGATTTCATAATTAAAATGACAATTAAGGGGCTCGATTAGCACAGGACTGAGGCAGATAGCATAGTAAGAGAAAGGCCTATACCCAACAGTAGGATAAGAAATTCTGTGGATGATAATGATGACGATGGTAATTTGAAGCAGGTTAAAATCGACTTCTAAGATTAATTTACATAATATGTAGTTGATTACAAGCTAACAAATGCATCTTTAAATGATCATCATCATCAGCCAGAAGACGTCCACTGCTGAACATAGGCCTTCCCCTTTAACCTCCACACTGTACGACAGCCTGCCTTTTGCATCCACTGGATGCCCGCGACTCTCACAATGTCGTCGGTCCATCTAGTGGGAGGCCTACCTACGCTGCGTCTTCCGGTTCGTGGTCTCCACTCCAGAACCTTTCTTCCCCATCGGTTATCGGCTCTTCGAGCGATGTGGCCTGCCCATTGCCACTTCAACTTGCAAATTTTAACAGATCTCAAATGTTAAATTACACTGAAATAAAGATTACCATATCCATAGATATATATCCATATCTTATTTTCGTTTGCTTTGATAAACTTACTCGTAGTTTTAAAAATGTGCCTTTCTAAGAATACGTAGCCAACTATACTATGTATGAAATATTTGGTGTCTTTATTATCTAAACAAAATACAAGCTAACACTACAAAAACTTAGACTGCCTGATAGACCGTTGAAGTTCTAAAGACAATCCAAATTCTCAAGCAGTTGACAGCGTACCCAGCATGCTAGCCAGGCATTACAACGCTGAATGACAATGCTTATGCGTTGAGCCAGAAACACGCCAGCATTTTAGTCACGCGTCATATTAAACAGGCGCTCTGAAAGATTTTTGAAAATGAGGTGAGCTCTCTGTCCCCAAGGGCCCAATGTCTTGACCCCAAACGGCTCAAATAAGTAACCGCTGCTGATGTTAGCATATTTGCGCTGTTAAAAATGATATAAATTAAAAATTATCAGGTAAGTAGTAAATTATTATTAACATAGGATCATTTCATTCATGTATGCTAAAAGTAGACCAACTGATATAATATATGAGAATCGACAAACAAGAAGAAGAGGAAATAGACCCGCTTTAAGTAGAACGTTGACTACCTAACGAAATGTTGGCTCACGTTTCTACTCAATGAAACGCTGCGTTTCATTCATGGTTAATTACATTGGCTTGATCCAGTGCTCTAGCAATATAAACTTATGCGCAGTATAAATAAAAGTTAGTATAGTGGCGCGTCAACCTGTCATACCACATTGTCGCGTCGAGTCTTTCATTTATGAATGAACTCACAGATCGAGAACTTCCGGCTAACTGTTGAGATAGTACGACACTCTTCCTGGTTCCTGCTATGGTATCTTTAATTACGACGCCAGCGTAAACAGACCGGTGCTTCCACGCAGAATGTATCTAATCAATGTTCTAAAGCTC
This sequence comes from Agriopis aurantiaria, assembly GCA_914767915.1. Lineage (NCBI taxonomy): Eukaryota > Metazoa > Arthropoda > Insecta > Lepidoptera > Geometridae > Agriopis > Agriopis aurantiaria. The sequence continues at coordinate 6,749,051 of OU612000.1, read as the reverse complement.
TCGCAACAAAGTGCATATTGCAAGAAAGCATCGACCGATCGGAGTCCATTTCAGCTTTATCGAGATCGTTCGGAATATGAATAAAGATATTCTAAAAGTGACCAAGCTGTACTGACCGACAAGGGACACTAAACCTTACGGTACCTGTATTTATGGTAAGATCCAGATCAAACTGGTCTCTCGAGCTGGTTGTTCACATCCTGTAGAGCTTGTTTTTTTTTCTTCTTTCCTTCCCGGCGTTTCACCGTTACGCAATATATTGTAAATAATTAGCGGAAGGCAAGATTCCCGTGTCTTATGGAGATGGCGACTGCTAAGTTTTTTTACTGGACATTTCCTGCCGGCCGATTAACAGTACCTTCTTTATAATTATGTCGACTCGATGAGACTAAGTTCGGTCACAATGAATATCTGTATCAACAAATCTACAAAGACACCAATTAAAGAAAGTAGACTTGAAGAACTTGACGTCGGTCGTCGGTCAGTTACCGGTCGCTCGTAGTTTTTTGATTTTTTACGACTTCGTTTGACAATGTGAGAACAATGAGCAGCATAATTTTTTTTGTTCACGGGACTTTAAATGTAGATATATTTTTATTTGATATGATTTTGTTCTACGTACGCGCGTTAAAGAACGTTTCTTTGAAAAAGTTAAATTTAACACTAATTTGCAGTAATTTGTACTGTAAGTGGCATCTGAAGACAGATTGCCATCCGCGGTATCATTGCATTTTATTGGCAGTTTGAGCATTCGACGTATATTCGAGTAGCTGTTTTTGCTTACAACTAATTGTGCACATAAACTTTTTCTAAATTGCCCAATTTAGTTCTGAATGCACCTATAAAACCTTTTAATAGTGCTTCCATTTGTCTGTACACTGATTTCAGGTACATTATGCTATAGTTAATCGATGATAATACGACCAGCGATAATTAAGACTCATTTACCCATATGTTGGGCCAACACCGCTTCCGAAGATAATGTTCCCATTTAACTTTCACGTTGCTATCTCTTTTATTATCTAAGTTTCTCACGCGACAAAATTAAAACAAGATTCGGTCAATCGAACTAATTTATTCGGTCCAAACCGAAACCGCACCTACATACATTTATCACAAATGAGCGTTTTTACACGTGGTCTGAACATAGGTGCGCCGAAAGTCGACCACCAGACAATGTCGAGCCGTTTCACCTTTGGCTTTGGTTGATCTTGCGGTTGATTTTGGTTACATTCGTCGCAGCGAGCGGGTACAAGTTACGATGGTTGCTTTACATATTCTCACGATGGCGCTTGCGCTGGACGGAGGTATAAATGTTGCAATGAAGACCGGTCGGCCGCGTTCTGACCTGCGCTGGAACTGATGTCCGTTTAGAAAAGAATAACGAACGAATTTAATGGAAGACTGGATTATTCATCGGCCCTATGCCTGTCCGCCCGATATCCATCGAGAACCACGTCTCATCGATTATGATGCCTGTTTATATCCATCGATAGCTACTCCTGAACATAATTATCATTCGACGAGGCCGACAACCTGCTGGTTTAAATTAATACTAACCGTACTTAAACACTATGCTTCAAAAGTATTCCAATAACTAGCTTAATTGGTTTATTATTAATTTATCAGAAACTCCGTCACAATATTCCTAGTTTAGCTACTAATGAGTTTAGGCAATTAAGTCTGCATATTTAATGTAATTTGATATTATGTTAAATAGGTACATCTTTTTCACACCAGTTATTTTAATAGCTTCAGTAACGATATATACCTATTAGCAACTAGCCTGCAACTTTGTTCGCGTACACTTCAACTCTCCTTTGCCCCCCTTAATACCTCTCCAACCTATAAGAAATCTACATGCCAAAATTTATAACTTCTTCGATCGAGTAATTATCGAGATTTCGTGTTAAGTCAGTGAGTGAGTGGTATTTCGCTTATATATATAATATATGTGTAGATTACGTATCATGTAAGGTTTCTTATTTAAGTCTTCTTTTTCTTCATACAATGCAATTTTTTGTTGTAAAAAAAAAGAGGAATTCAGGTCATAGCATTTAACAGGTCGCGTGAAGATGCAAATCGGGCTAATTAATAAATAATGCAATACGTGACAAGTTGTCAACGCATTTAAGAGCAATGTCGGCGATCCTATCACACATAACGATGGTATCGCCGGGATGCCTCCGTCCCTTGACAGCCTCCGTCTATCTCACAACTCAACTAACAACTTAAGCGCAACTGTACTGGCTAAATTAAAACACGTCAATAAATACGGCTAGAGTACTCTTTAATTAAGACATGCGAGCGTTTGATCTCCAACTTTTATGTTAATCAGAAAACTTACGAAAACTCATCAATTTTTGTTGATGAAGTCTAAATTGAAATCCCATAACGATACTGATATAAAATTTCAAACAGTAGATCGATATCACCTCGAAAATGATGAGAAATGAAAGCTTTGTATGATAATATGACGTTCATGATTATAAAACAACCATCGACTCTCAGTTATGTCTTTAGCCGTTATTGGGATACAAATATTAACAAAATGCGTCTCCAAAAAAATGTAGCGTCTGTTTACTCCAGACACAAAACAATAAAACAAGTTAAGTAATCGAATATTACGCAAAGCTTGTGCAGTGATTGAAAAAGTTCACATGTAATTTACATAAGACTTCGCTTGTAAAAGATTTAAATACCTCGCTTGACGATTGTCTGTTGCATGTGAAAAAATAAAGACAACTAATTGTGCAACTTATCTCAGTTTAATAAATACTTTAGAGATGTATCTTTTAAAGTAGATGATAACATTCATTGGTTTTCCCTACTAACAAGACCCTGCGTTGAGTCACTCTTGGATTTGTTTTGTGGTAATTCCGCCTTGTTGCCTCAGCAAACACTATAAACATCTTCTCGAAGGCCGGCTTTGCTAGTTTGTAAAGTCACTGTCGCAATTCTCGCGACCAGAATATGACGCCTTATAAGGGTTCCATTAAGTACATTGTCTAGAGGAAATATATTTGCACGAAAAGGCACAGTAAACAGTCTTGGCTGTTACAAAGTTTACTAAGAATACTTAAAATTAATGCAGAAAAAACTTACAAGACGTTTGGCATTCCACTTCGAGATATTATACGTAAGGTTTTATATTACTGGACTTTATAGGCCGAGAAATTTTCCAGTTCAATAAATGAGAGTAGGACAACGCAGTTCATTCATGAATCTCCGTGGAAGACAAACAGCCTCGCCCTGCCCAAAGAGCGTATCATCCGTGCTCAATGAGCCGCAGATCGTCGCATTGTGTGCTAGCAAGCTGTAGCTCATGTATCCAATGACAACTAAAGCCTCCACGCGTAATTACAGAAGCTTGCGGTTACCAGGATTGATTGCAAACAATAAAGTTATATGGTAGTTGAGCTTGAACATGAAGACTGAAATTGTCTCTTATTTCATCCTTTGTCGTTTTGTCGTACCAGGGAATACCAATATACTCTACCATACATTGTTATGTTCTACTTTGAGATTTGAAATAACTACTTTGCGATCTCATTTAGGTTCGACCCACAATGTTAAACTTGTTCAGTGATTATTAGCAAAGATTTTGTCGTAAAAGAAAGGATCTTTTATCTTTGCTACAAAGGGCGATCTATAAATAGATTATGTAAAAAATGTACAAATAAAGGTGTTGGAACAAGTTCCGTTGACTGAGGTGGTGTTGACATTATCGAAAGCAAGCTCAAACAGACTGATCGGGCGACTCGCGTGTCTACAACTTGTATATTTCGAAATGTAAATTATCTTTTGCAAGATTTCCCGGAATATGTATAAAGTGCTCATACGTTCTAAAGGTGTACTTTCTTGCTAGCTTTAATCGTATAGAAAAGGGGCGCAAATCTCACGTAAATTATCTTTTGCAAGATTTCCCGGAATATGTATAAAGTGCTCATACGTTCTAAAGGTGTACTTTATTGCTAGCTTTAATCGTATATAAAAGGGGCACAAATCTCACGTAAATTGTCTTTTGCAAGATTTCCCGGAATATGTATAAAGTGCTCATACGTTCTAAAGGTGTACTTACTTGCTAGCTTTAATCGTATAGAAAACCTGTGTGAAGTTGGCAGCCAACTTTGGCTGCCTATAATCCGACTAAATTAAGATGACTTTTTTTGTGAAGTTAGCAGCCAACACGATTACGACCTCTTATTCTATAAAAGCAGCTACTAATTCATTTCGAATGGTTCGAAAAATGCAATAAGCATAAATTAAAAACAATATTAAAATGACAAAGTCCCATCAAGACATGTATCGCAACCAAACGCCATAACAAAAATCACAACCTTAATTCCTGTTAAATATGCAACAAAACTTACTGAAACGTGTAGAAAAAATAAAAGGCTTTCAAATGAAACCTATTTTAGCCCGGTTAAACGATTGCTTATTGCCGGAAAAAAATAACGAAAATGGGAAAATCAAAATATTTTACGACTCTCAAATGACTCGGTGGATTTCGACCTGTAAACCCCTGAATTCGTGTAAAGCTGCTATATCATTGCATTTTCTTATGTTTAAGCTATCTTAAAAATATTCTGAAACGGGGCAAAACATTTATTTAACCCTGTAATGATCCGACGGAAACTTTATTTTACTTTGGCATTTTCATTCCAGAAAATCATTAAAAAAAACACCACACAACCCCTGATATTTGGATTTCTATGTGAATAATATCAAAGAATGTATATCTAGCTACAAAAAAAAAGTAAATGTTGTCTGGCTTATCGACAGCATGGTACCCAATTGTCACCTGAAGTCAAATCTAAAACTTAAATTTTCACGACTAAAGTTGGCTGCTGGTGAATGGCGACCTTTCATCCCCGTAATTATGAAACAATTGGTGCTCAAATAGCTTAACTAATATCTACCCTTTAAAATGAAACCTATTTCAGCCCGGCAGTCTGATTGCTTATTGCCCAAAAACACAAACGAAAAAAGGAAAATCAAAAATTTTACTACTCTCAAATGTCACGGTCGATTTCGACCCATGAACCCCTGAAAACGAATAAAACAGCTATTTCATCGAATTTTCTTATATTTTAGCCACCTGAAAAATATACTGAAAAGCTGGCAGAACTATTATTTAACCCTCTACTGGTCCGACGGAGAAAATTAACTTTTTTTATTGCATTTTTGTTCCTGAAAATCATAAAAAAATACCACACAACCCCTGTTATTTGAATTTTTATGTAAGAAGTTTTAAAGCCTGCGTAACTGGCTACAATAGTTGATAAATTTGAGCCCTACTTAATTTCAGTTTCGTACCCAAATCATCACCGGAAATCAAATCTGAAACTTGAATTTTCACGACTAAAGTTGGCTGCTGGTGAATGGCGACCTTTCATCCCCGTAATTATGAAACAAATGGTGCTTAGATAGTCTAACTAATATCTAAGCTTTAAAATGAAACCTATTTCAGCCCGGCAGTCTGATTCCTTACTGCCCAAAAAATCAAACGAAAAAAGAAAATCTAAAATTTTACTACTCTCAAATGACACGGTCGATTTCGACCCCCCGTGAACCCCTGAAAACGAATAAAACTGCTATTTCCTAGAATTCTCTTATGTTTAAGCCACCTTAAAAATATACTGAAAAACTGGCAGAACTATTATTTAACCCTCTAATGGTCCGACGGAGAAAATTAACTTATTTTATGACATTTTTGTTCCTGAAAATCATAAAAAAATACCTCACAACCCCTGTTATTTGGATTTCTATGTACGTAGTTCGAAAGTCTGCATACATAGCTACAATAATTGATAAATTTGAGCCCAACTAAATGGCAGATTCGTACCCAAATTATCACCGGAAATCAAATCTGAAACTTGAATTTTCACGACTAAAGTTGGCTGCTGGTGAATAGCGACCTTTCATCCCCGTAATTATGAAACAAATGGTGCTTAGATAGCCTAAATAATATCTAAGCTTTAAAATGAAACCTATTTCAGCCCGGCAGTCTGATTCCTTACTGCCCAAAAAATCAAACGAAAAAAGAAAATCTAAAATTTTACTACTCTCAAATGACACGGTCGATTTTGACCCCCCGTGAACCCCTGAAAACGAATAAAACTGCTATTTCCTAGAATTCTCTTATGTTTAAGCCACCTTAAAAATATACTGAAAAACTGGCAGAACTATTATTTAACCCTCTAATGGTCCGACGGAGAAAATTAACTTTTTTTATGACATTTTTGTTCCTGAAAATCATAAAAAAATACCTCACAACCCCTGTTATTTGGATTTCTATGTACGTAGTTCGAAATTCTGCATACATAGCTACAATAATTGATAAATTTGAGCCCAACTAAATGGCAGATTCGTACCCAAATTATCACCGGAAATCAAATCTGAAACTTGAATTTTCACGACTAAAGTTGGCTGCTGGTGAATAGCGACCTTTCATCCCCGTAATTATGAAACAAATGGTGCTTAGATAGCCTAAATAATATCTAAGCTTTAAAATGAAACCTATTTCAGCCCGGCAGTCTGATTCCTTACTGCCCAAAAAATCAAACGAAAAAAGAAAATCTAAAATTTTACTACTCTCAAATGACACGGTCGATTTCGACCCCCCGTGAACCCCTGAAAACGAATAAAACTGCTATTTCCTAGAATTCTCTTATGTTTTAGCCACCTGAAAAATATATTGTAAAACTGGCAGAACTATTATTTAACCCTCTAATGGTCCGACGGAGAAAATTAACTTTTTTTATTACATTTTCGTTCCTGAAAATCATAAAAAAATACCACACAATCCCTGCTATTTGGATTTCTATGTACGTAGTTCTAAAGCCTGCGTACATAGCTACAATAATTAATAAATTTGAGCCCAACTAAATGACAGATTCGTACCCAAATTATCACCTGAAATCAAATCTGAAACTTAAATTTTCACGACTAAAGTTGGCTGCTGGTGAATGGCGACCCTTCATCCCCGTAATTATGAAAGAAATGGTACTTGAATAACCTAACTAATATCTAGGCTTTAAAATGTAACCTATTTCAGCCCGGCAGTCTGATTGCTTAATGCCCAAAAACACAAACGAAAAGAGAAAATCTAAAATTTTACAACTCTCAAATGTCACGGTCGATTTCGACCCGTGAACCCCTGAAAACGAATAAAACTGCTATTTCATCGAATTTTCTTATATTTTCGCCACCTGAAAAATATACTAAAAAACTGGCAGAACTATTATTTAACCCTCTAATGGTCCGACGGAGAAAATTAACTTATTTTATGACATTTTTATTCCTGAAAATCATAAAAAAACACCACACAACCCCTGTTATTTGGATTTCTATGTACGTAGTTTTAATGCCTGCGTAACTGGCTACAATAGTTGATAAATTTGAGCCCAACTTAATATCAGTTTCGTACCCAAATCATCACCGGAAATCAAATCTGAAACTTAAATTTTCACGACTAAAGTTGGCTGCTGGTGAATGGCGACCTTTCATCCCCGTAATTATGAAAGAAATGGTACTTGAATAACCTAACTAATATCTAGGTTTTAAAATGTATCCTATTTCAGCCCGGCAGTCTGATTGCTTAATGCCCAAAAACACAAACGAAAAGAGAAAATCTAAAATTTTACAACTCTCAAATGTCACGGTCGATTTCGACCCGTGAACCCCTGAAAACGAATAAAACTGCTATTTCATCGAATTTTCTTATGTTTTAGCCACCTGAAAAATATATTGTAAAACTGGCAGAACTATTATTTAACCCTCTAAAGGTCCGACGGAGAAAATTAACTTTTTTTATTATATTTTCGTTCCTGAAAATCATAAAAAAATACCACACAATCCCTGCTATTTGGATTTCTATGTACGTAGTTCTAAAGCCTGCGTACATAGCTACAATAATTAATAAATTTGAGCCCAACTAAATGACAGATTCGTACCCAAATTATCACCTGAAATCAAATCAATAACTGTGTTTGTTCTTAAATTTCATTATCACAAAATAAACATTTCTGTATTTCTGTATTTTCTGTTTCTGTAAATCTGAAACTTAAATTTTCACGACTAAAGTTGGCTGCTGGTGAATGGCGACCCTTCATCCCCGTAATTATGAAAGAAATGGTACTTGAATAACCTTACTAATATCTAGGCTTTAAAATGTAACCTATTTCAGCCCGGCAGTCTGATTGCTTAATGCCCAAAAACACAAACGAAAAGAGAAAATCTAAAATTTTACAACTCTCAAATGTCACGGTCGATTTCGACCCGTGAACCCCTGAAAACTAATAAAACTGCTAATTCCTAGAATTCTCTTATGTTTAAGCCACCTTAAAAATATACTGAAAAACTGGCAGAACTATTATTTAACCCTCTAATGGTCCGACGGAGAAAATTAACTTTTTTTATTGCATTTTTGTTCCTGAAAATCATAAAAAAATACCACACAACCCCTGTTATTTGAATTTTTATGTAAGAAGTTTTAAAGCCTGCGTAACTGGCTACAATAGTTGATAAATTTGAGCCCTACTTAATTTCAGTTTCGTACCCAAATCATCACCGGAAATCAAATCTGAAACTTGAATTTTCACGACTAAAGTTGGCTGCTGGTGAATGGCGACCTTTCATCCCCGTAATTATGAAACAAATGGTGCTTAGATAGCCTAAATAATATCTAAGCTTTAAAATGAAACCTATTTCAGCCCGGCAGTCTGATTCCTTACTGCCCAAAAAATCAAACGAAAAAATAAAATCTAAAATTTTACTACTCTCAAATGACACGGTCGATTTCGACCCCCCGTGAACCCCTGAAAACGAATAAAACTGCTATTTCCTAGAATTCTCTTATGTTTAAGCCACCTGAAAAATATACTGAAAAACTGGCAGAACTATTATTTAACCCTCTAATGGTCCGACGGAGAAAATTAACTTTTTTTATGACATTTTTATTCCTGAAAATCATAAAAAAACACCACACAACCCCTGTTATTTGGATTTCTATGTACGTAGTTTTAAAGCCTCTGTAACTGGCTACAATAGTTGATAAATTTGAGCCCAACTTAATATCAGTTTCGTACCCAAATCATCACCGGAAATCAAATCTGAAACTTAAATTTTCACGACTAAAGTTGGCTGCTGGTGAATGGCGACCTTTCATCCCCGTAATTATGAAAGAAATGGTACTTGAATAACCTAACTAATATCTAGGCTTTAAAATGTAACCTATTTCAGCCCGGCAGTCTGATTGCTTAATGCCCAAAAACACAAACGAAAAGAGAAAATCTAAAATTTTACAACTCTCAAATGTCACGGTCGATTTCGACCCGTGAACCCCTGAAAACGAATAAAACTGCTATTTCATCGAATTTTCTTATATTTTCGCCACCTGAAAAATATACTAAAAAACTGGCAGAACTATTATTTAACCCTCTAATGGTCCGACGGAGAAAATTAACTTATTTTATGACATTTTTATTCCTGAAAATCATAAAAAAACACCACACAACCCCTGTTATTTGGATTTCTATGTACGTAGTTTTAAAGCCTGCGTAACTGGCTACAATAGTTGATAAATTTGAGCCCAACTTAATATCAGTTTCGTACCCAAATCATCACCGGAAATCAAATCTGAAACTTAAATTTTCACGACTAAAGTTGGCTGCTGGTGAATGGCGACCTTTCACCCCCGTAATTATGAAAGAAATGGTACTTGAATAACCTAACTAATATCTAGGCTTTAAAATGTAACCTATTTCAGCCCGGCAGTCTGATTGCTTAATGCCCAAAAACACAAACGAAAAGGGAAAATCTAAAATTTTACAACTCTCAAATGTCACGGTCGATTTCGACCCGTGAACCCCTGAAAACGAATAAAACTGCTATTTCATCGAATTTTCTTATATCTTCGCCACCTGAAAAATATACTAAAAAACTGGCAGAACTATTATTTAACCCTCTAATGGTCCGACGGAGAAAATTAACTTATTTTATGACATTTTTATTCCTGAAAATCATAAAAAAACACCACACAACCCCTGTTATTTGGATTTCTATGTACGTAGTTTTAATGCCTGCGTAACTGGCTACAATAGTTGATAAATTTGAGCCCAACTTAATATCAGTTTCGTACCCAAATCATCACCGGAAATCAAATCTGAAACTTAAATTTTCACGACTAAAGTTGGCTGCTGGTGAATGGCGACCTTTCATCCCCGTAATTATGAAAGAAATGGTACTTGAATAACCTAACTAATATCTAGGCTTTAAAATGTATCCTATTTCAGCCCGGCAGTCTGATTGCTTAATGCCCAAAAACACAAACGAAAAGAGAAAATCTAAAATTTTACAACTCTCAAATGTCACGGTCGATTTCGACCCGTGAACTCCTGAAAACGAATAAAACTGCTATTTCATCGAATTTTCCTTTGTTTTAGCCACCTGAAAAATATATTGTAAAACTGGCAGAACTATTATTTAACCCTCTAATGGTCCGACGGAGAAAATTAACTTTTTTTATTACATTTTCGTTCCTGAAAATCATAAAAAAATACCACACAATCCCTGCTATTTGGATTTCTATGTACGTAGTTCTAAAGCCTGCGTACATAGCTACAATAATTAATAAATTTGAGCCCAACTAAATGACAGATTCGTACCCAAATTATCACCTGAAATCAAATCTGAAACTTAAATTTTCACGACTAAAGTTGGCTGCTGGTGAATGGCGACCCTTCATCCCCGTAATTATGAAAGAAATGGTACTTGAATAACCTTACTAATATCTAGGCTTTAAAATGAAACCTATTTCAGTCCGGCAGTCTGATTATTTAATGCCCAAAAACACAAACGATAAAAGAAAATCTAAAATTTTACAACTCTCAAATGTCACGGTCGATTTCGACCCGTGAACCCCTGAAAACGAATAAAACTGTTATTCCATCGAATTTTCTTATGTTTTAACCACCTGAAAAATATACTGAAAAACTGGCAGAACTATTATTTAACCCTCTAATGGTCCGACGGAGAAAATTAACTTTTTTTATTACATTTTCGTTCCTGAAAATCATAAAAAAATACCACACAACCCCTGCTATTTGGATTTCTATGTACGTAGTTCTAAAGCCTGCGTACATAGCTACAATAATTAATAAATTTGAGCCCAACTAAATGACAGATTCGTACCCAAATTATCACCTGAAATCAAACCTGAAACTTATTTTTTCACGACTAAAGTTGGCTGCTGGTGAATGGCGACCTTTCATCCCCGTAATTATGAAAGAAATGGTACTTGAATAACCTAACTAATATCTAGGCTTTAAAATGTAACCTATTTCAGCCCGGCAGTCTGATTGCTTAATGCCCAAAAACACAAACGAAAAGAGAAAATCTAAAATTTTACAACTCTCAAATGTCACGGTCGATTTCGACCCGTGAACCCCTGAAAACTAATAAAACTGCTATTTTCTAGAATTCTCTTATGTTTAAGCCATCTTAAAAATATACTGAAAAACTGGCAGAACTATTATTTAACCCTCTAATGGTCCGACGGAGAAAATTAACTTTTTTTATTGCATTTTTGTTCCTGAAAATCATAAAAAAATACCACACAACCCCTGTTATTTGGATTTCTATGTACGTAGTTTTAAAGCCTGCGTAACTGGCTACAATAGTTGATAAATTTGAGCCCAACTTAATATCAGTTTCGTACCCAAATCATCACCGGAAATCAAATCTGAAACTTAAATTTTCACGACTAAAGTTGGCTGCTGGTGAATGGCGACCTTTCATCCCCGTAATTATGAAAGAAATGGTACTTGAATAACCTAACTAATATCTAGGCTTTAAAATGTAACCTATTTCAGCCCGGCAGTCTGATTGCTTAATGCCCAAAAAAACAAACGAAAAAAGGAAAATCTAAAATTTTACTACTCTAAAATTTCAGGTGATAATTTGGGTACGAATCTGTCATTTAGTTGGGCTCAAATTTATTAATTATTGTAGCTATGTACGCAGGCTTTAGAACTACGTACATAGAAATCCAAATAGCAGGGGTTGTGTGGTATTTTTTTATGATTTTCAGGAACGAAAATGTAATAAAAAAAGTTAATTTTCTCCGTCGGACCATTAGAGGGTTAAATAATAGTTCTGCCAGTTTTTCAGTATATTTTTCAGGTGGTTAAAACATAAGAAAATTCGATGGAATAACAGTTTTATTCGTTTTCAGGGGTTCACGGGTCGAAATCGACCGTGACATTTGAGAGTTGTAAAATTTTAGATTTTCTTTTTTCGTTTGTGTTTTTGGGCATTAAGCAATCAGACTGCCGGGCTGAAATAGGTTACATTTTAAAGCCTAGATATTAGTTAGGTTATTCAAGTACCATTTCTTTCATAATTACGGGGATGAAAGGTCGCCATTCACCAGCAGCCAACTTTAGTCGTGAAAATTTAAGTTTCAGATTTGATTTCCGGTGATGATTTGGGTACGAAACTGATATTAAGTTGGGCTCAAATTTATCAACTATTGTAGCCAGTTACAGAGGCTTTAGAACTACGTACATAGAAATCCAAATAGCAGGGATTGTGTGGTATTTTTTTATGATTTTCAGGAACGAAAATGTAATAAAAAAAGTTAATTTTCTCCGTCGGACCATTAGAGGGTTAAATAATAGTTCTGCCAGTTTTTCAGTATATTTTTCAGGTGGTTAAAACATAAGAAAATTCTAGGAAATAGCAGTTTTATTCGTTTTCAGGGGTTCACGGGGGGTCGAAATCGACCGTGTCATTTGAGAGTAGTAAAATTTTAGATTTTCTCTTTTCGTTTGTGTTTTTGGGCATTAAGCAATCAGACTGCCGGGCTGAAATAGGATACATTTTAAAGCCTAGATATTAGTTAGGTTATTCAAGTACCATTTCTTTCATAATTACGGGGATGAAAGGTCGCCATTCACCAGCAGCCAACTTTAGTCGTGAAAATTTAAGTTTCAGATTTGATTTCCGGTGATGATTTGGGTACGAAACTGATATTAAGTTGGGCTCAAATTTATCAACTATTGTAGCCAGTTACGCAGGCATTAAAACTACGTACATAGAAATCCAAATAACAGGGGTTGTGTGGTGTTTTTTTATGATTTTCAGGAATAAAAATGTCATAAAATAAGTTAATTTTCTCCGTCGGACCATTAGAGGGTTAAATAATAGTTCTGCCAGTTTTTTAGTATATTTTTCAGGTGGCGAAAATATAAGAAAATTCGATGAAATAGCAGTTTTATTCGTTTTCAGGGGTTCACGGGTCGAAATCGACCGTGACATTTGAGAGTTGTAAAATTTTAGATTTTCTTTTTTCGTTTGTGTTTTTGGGCATTAAGCAATCAGACTGCCGGGCTGAAATAGGTTACATTTTAAAGCCTAGATATTAGTTAGGTTATTCAAGTACCATTTCTTTCATAATTACGGGGATGAAGGGTCGCCATTCACCAGCAGCCAACTTTAGTCGAAATAGCAGTTTTATTCGTTTTCAGGGGTTCACGGGTCGAAATCGACCGTGACATTTGAGAGTTGTAAAATTTTAGATTTTCTCTTTTCGTTTGTGTTTTTGGGCATTAAGCAATCAGACTGCCGGGCTGAAATAGGATACATTTTAAAGCCTAGATATTAGTTAGGTTATTCAAGTACCATTTCTTTCATAATTACGGGGATGAAAGGTCGCCATTCACCAGCAGCCAACTTTAGTCGTGAAAATTTAAGTTTCAGATTTGATTTCCGGTGATGATTTGGGTACGAAACTGATATTAAGTTGGGCTCAAATTTATCAACTATTGTAGCCAGTTACGCAGGCATTAAAACTACGTACATAGAAATCCAAATAACAGGGGTTGTGTGGTGTTTTTTTATGATTTTCAGGAATAAAAATGTCATAAAATAAGTTAATTTTCTCCGTCGGACCATTAGAGGGTTAAATAATAGTTCTGCCAGTTTTTTAGTATATTTTTCAGGTGGCGAAAATATAAGAAAATTCGATGAAATAGCAGTTTTATTCGTTTTCAGGGGTTCACGGGTCGAAATCGACCGTGACATTTGAGAGTTGTAAAATTTTAGATTTTCTTTTTTCGTTTGTGTTTTTGGGCATTAAGCAATCAGACTGCCGGGCTGAAATAGGTTACATTTTAAAGCCTAGATATTAGTTAGGTTATTCAAGTACCATTTCTTTCATAATTACGGGGATGAAGGGTCGCCATTCACCAGCAGCCAACTTTAGTCGTGAAAATTTAAGTTTCAGATTTGATTTCAGGTGATAATTTGGGTACGAATCTGTCATTTAGTTGGGCTCAAATTTATTAATTATTGTAGCTATGTACGCAGGCTTTAGAACTACGTACATAGAAATCCAAATAGCAGGGATTGTGTGGTATTTTTTTATGATTTTCAGGAACGAAAATGTAATAAAAAAAGTTAATTTTCTCCGTCGGACCATTAGAGGGTTAAATAATAGTTCTGCCAGTTTTTCAATATATTTTTCAGGTGGCTAAAACATAAGAAAATTCGATGAAATAGCAGTTTTATTCGTTTTCAGGGGTTCACGGGTCGAAATCGACCGTGACATTTGAGAGTTGTAAAATTTTAGATTTTCTCTTTTCGTTTGTGTTTTTGGGCATTAAGCAATCAGACTGCCGGGCTGAAATAGGATACATTTTAAAGCCTAGATATTAGTTAGGTTATTCAAGTACCATTTCTTTCATAATTACGGGGATGAAAGGTCGCCATTCACCAGCAGCCAACTTTAGTCGTGAAAATTTAAGTTTCAGATTTGATTTCCGGTGATGATTTGGGTACGAAACTGATATTAAGTTGGGCTCAAATTTATCAACTATTGTAGCCAGTTACGCAGGCATTAAAACTACGTACATAGAAATCCAAATAACAGGGGTTGTGTGGTGTTTTTTTATGATTTTCAGGAATAAAAATGTCATAAAATAAGTTAATTTTCTCCGTCGGACCATTAGAGGGTTAAATAATAGTTCTGCCAGTTTTTTAGTATATTTTTCAGGTGGCGAAAATATAAGAAAATTCGATGAAATAGCAGTTTTATTCGTTTTCAGGGGTTCACGGGTCGAAATCGACCGTGACATTTGAGAGTTGTAAAATTTTAGATTTTCTTTTTTCGTTTGTGTTTTTGGGCATTAAGCAATCAGACTGCCGGGCTGAAATAGGTTACATTTTAAAGCCTAGATATTAGTTAGGTTATTCAAGTACCATTTCTTTCATAATTACGGGGATGAAGGGTCGCCATTCACCAGCAGCCAACTTTAGTCGTGAAAATTTAAGTTTCAGATTTGATTTCAGGTGATAATTTGGGTACGAATCTCTCATTTAGTTGGGCTCAAATTTATTAATTATTGTAGCTATGTACGCAGGCTTTAGAACTACGTACATAGAAATCCAAATAGCAGGGATTGTGTGGTATTTTTTTATGATTTTCAGGAACGAAAATGTAATAAAAAAAGTTAATTTTCTCCGTCGGACCATTAGAGGGTTAAATAATAGTTCTGCCAGTTTTACAATATATTTTTCAGGTGGCTAAAACATAAGAGAATTCTAGGAAATAGCAGTTTTATTCGTTTTCAGGGGTTCACGGGGGGTCGAAATCGACCGTGTCATTTGAGAGTAGTAAAATTTTAGATTTTCTTTTTTCGTTTGATTTTTTGGGCAGTAAGGAATCAGACTGCCGGGCTGAAATAGGTTTCATTTTAAAGCTTAGATATTAGTTAGACTATCTAAGCACCATTTGTTTCATAATTACGGGGATGAAAGGTCGCCATTCACCAGCAGCCAACTTTAGTCGTGAAAATTCAAGTTTCAGATTTGATTTCCGGTGATGATTTGGGTACGAAACTGAAATTAAGTAGGGCTCAAATTTATCAACTATTGTATCCAGTTACGCAGGCTTTAAAACTTCTTACATAAAAATTCAAATAACAGGGGTTGTGTGGTATTTTTTTATGATTTTCAGGAACAAAAATGCAATAAAAAAAGTTAATTTTCTCCGTCGGACCATTAGAGGGTTAAATAATAGTTCTGCCAGTTTTTCAGTATATTTTTAAGGTGGCTTAAACATAAGAGAATTCTAGGAATTAGCAGTTTTATTAGTTTTCAGGGGTTCACGGGTCGAAATCGACCGTGACATTTGAGAGTTGTAAAATTTTAGATTTTCTCTTTTCGTTTGTGTTTTTGGGCATTAAGCAATCAGACTGCCGGGCTGAAATAGGTTACATTTTAAAGCCTAGATATTAGTAAGGTTATTCAAGTACCATTTCTTTCATAATTACGGGGATGAAGGGTCGCCATTCACCAGCAGCCAACTTTAGTCGTGAAAATTTAAGTTTCAGATTTGATTTCAGGTGATAATTTGGGTACGAATCTGTCATTTAGTTGGGCTCAAATTTATTAATTATTGTAGCTATGTACGCAGGCTTTAGAACTACGTACATAGAAATCCAAATAGCAGGGATTGTGTGGTATTTTTTTATGATTTTCAGGAACGAAAATGTAATAAAAAAAGTTAATTTTCTCCGTCGGACCATTAGAGGGTTAAATAATAGTTCTGCCAGTTTTTCAATATATTTTTCAGGTGGCTAAAACATAAGAAAATTCGATGAAATAGCAGTTTTATTCGTTTTCAGGGGTTCACGGGTCGAAATCGACCGTGACATTTGAGAGTTGTAAAATTTTAGATTTTCTCTTTTCGTTTGTGTTTTTGGGCATTAAGCAATCAGACTGCCGGGCTGAAATAGGATACATTTTAAAGCCTAGATATTAGTTAGGTTATTCAAGTACCATTTCTTTCATAATTACGGGGATGAAAGGTCGCCATTCACCAGCAGCCAACTTTAGTCGTGAAAATTTAAGTTTCAGATTTGATTTCCGGTGATGATTTGGGTACGAAACTGATATTAAGTTGGGCTCAAATTTATCAACTATTGTAGCCAGTTACGCAGGCATTAAAACTACGTACATAGAAATCCAAATAACAGGGGTTGTGTGGTGTTTTTTTATGATTTTCAGGAATAAAAATGTCATAAAATAAGTTAATTTTCTCCGTCGGACCATTAGAGGGTTAAATAATAGTTCTGCCAGTTTTTTAGTATATTTTTCAGGTGGCGAAAATATAAGAAAATTCGATGAAATAGCAGTTTTATTCGTTTTCAGGGGTTCACGGGTCGAAATCGACCGTGACATTTGAGAGTTGTAAAATTTTAGATTTTCTCTTTTCGTTTGTGTTTTTGGGCATTAAGCAATCAGACTGCCGGGCTGAAATAGGTTACATTTTAAAGCCTAGATATTAGTTAGGTTATTCAAGTACCATTTCTTTCATAATTACGGGGATGAAAGGTCGCCATTCACCAGCAGCCAACTTTAGTCGTGAAAATTTAAGTTTCAGATTTGATTTCCGGTGATGATTTGGGTACGAAACTGATATTAAGTTGGGCTCAAATTTATCAACTGTTGTAGCCAGTTACGCAGGCTTTAAAACTACGTACATAGAAATCCAAATAACAGGGGTTGTGTGGTGTTTTTTTATGATTTTCAGGAATAAAAATGTCATAAAATAAGTTAATTTTCTCCGTCGGACCATCAGAGGGTTAAATAATAGTTCTGCCAGTTTTTCAGTATATTTTTCAGGTGGCGAAAACATAAGAAAATTCGATGAAATAGCAGTTTTATTAGTTTTCAGGGGTTTACGGGTCGAAATCGACCGTGACATTTGAGAGTTGTAAAATTTTTGATTTTCTCTTTTCGTTTGTGTTTTTGGGCATTAAGCAATCAGACTGCCGGGCTGAAATAGGTTACATTTTAAAGCCTAGATATTAGTTAGGCTATTCAAGTACCATTTGTTTCATAATTACTGGGATGAAAGGTCGCCATTCACCAGCAGCCAACTTTAGTCGTGAAAATTTAAGTTTCAGATTTTATTTCCGGTGATTATTTGGGTACGAATCTGCCATTTAGTTGGGCTCAAATTTATCAACTATTGTAGCTATGTATGCAGACTTTCGAACTACGTACATAGAAATCCAAATAACAGGGGTTGTGTGGTATTTTTTTATGATTTTCAGGAACAAAAATGTCATAAAAAAAGTTAATTTTCTCCGTCGGACCATTAGAGGGTTAAATAATAGTTCTGCCAGTTTTTCAGTATATTTTTAAGGTGGCTTAAACATAAGAGAATTCTAGGAAATAGCAGTTTTATTCGTTTTCAGGGGTTCACGGGGGGTCAAAATCGACCGTGTCATTTGAGAGTAGTAAAATTTTAGATTTTCTTTTTTCGTTTGATTTTTTGGGCAGTAAGGAATCAGACTGCCGGGCTGAAATAGGTTTCATTTTAAAGCTTAGATATTATTTAGGCTATCTAAGCACCATTTGTTTCATAATTACGGGGATGAAAGGTCGCTATTCACCAGCAGCCAACTTTAGTCGTGAAAATTCAAGTTTCAGATTTGATTTCCGGTGATAATTTGGGTACGAATCTGCCATTTAGTTGGGCTCAAATTTATCAATTATTGTAGCTATGTATGCAGACTTTCGAACTACGTACATAGAAATCCAAATAACAGGGGTTGTGAGGTATTTTTTTATGATTTTCAGGAACAAAAATGTCATAAAAAAAGTTAATTTTCTCCGTCGGACCATTAGAGGGTTAAATAATAGTTCTGCCAGTTTTTCAGTATATTTTTAAGGTGGCTTAAACATAAGAGAATTCTAGGAAATGGCAGTTTTATTCGTTTTCAGGGGTTCACGGGGGGTCGAAATCGACCGTATCATTTGAGAGTAGTAAAATTTTAGATTTTCTTTTTTCGTTTGATTTTTTGGGCAGTAAGGAATCAGACTGCCGGGCTGAAATAGGTTTCATTTTAAAGCTTAGATATTAGTTAGACTATCTAAGCACCATTTGTTTCATAATTACGGGGATGAAAGGTCGCCATTCACCAGCAGCCAACTTTAGTCGTGAAAATTCAAGTTTCAGATTTGATTTCCGGTGATGATTTGGGTACGAAACTGAAATTAAGTAGGGCTCAAATTTATCAACTATTGTAGCCAGTTACGCAGGCTTTAAAACTTCTTACATAAAAATTCAAATAACAGGGGTTGTGTGGTATTTTTTTATGATTTTTAGGAACAAAAATGCAATAAAAAAAGTTAATTTTCTCCGTCGGACCAGTAGAGGGTTAAATAATAGTTCTGCCAGCTTTTCAGTATATTTTTCAGGTGGCTAAAATATAAGAAAATTCGATGAAATAGCTGTTTTATTCGTTTTCAGGGGTTCATGGGTCGAAATCGACCGTGACATTTGAGAGTAGTAAAATTTTTGATTTTCCTTTTTTCGTTTGTGTTTTTGGGCAATAAGCAATCAGACTGCCGGGCTGAAATAGGTTTCATTTTAAAGGGTAGATATTAGTTAAGCTATTTGAGCACCAATTGTTTCATAATTACGGGGATGAAAGGTCGCCATTCACCAGCAGCCAACTTTAGTCGTGAAAATTTAAGTTTTAGATTTGACTTCAGGTGACAATTGGGTACCATGCTGTCGATAAGCCAGACAACATTTACTTTTTTTTTGTAGCTAGATATACATTCTTTGATATTATTCACATAGAAATCCAAATATCAGGGGTTGTGTGGTGTTTTTTTTAATGATTTTCTGGAATGAAAATGCCAAAGTAAAATAAAGTTTCCGTCGGATCATTACAGGGTTAAATAAATGTTTTGCCCCGTTTCAGAATATTTTTAAGATAGCTTAAACATAAGAAAATGCAATGATATAGCAGCTTTACACGAATTCAGGGGTTTACAGGTCGAAATCCACCGAGTCATTTGAGAGTCGTAAAATATTTTGATTTTCCCATTTTCGTTATTTTTTTCCGGCAATAAGCAATCGTTTAACCGGGCTAAAATAGGTTTCATTTGAAAGCCTTTTATTTTTTCTACACGTTTCAGTAAGTTTTGTTGCATATTTAAGAGGAATTAAGGTTTTGATTTTTGTTATGGCGTTTGGTTGCGATACATGTCTTGATGGGACTTTGTCATTTTAATATTGTTTTTAATTTATGCTTATTGCATTTTTCGAACCATTCGAAATGAATTAGTAGCTTCTTTTATAGAATAAGAGGTCGTAATCGTGTTGGCTGCTAACTTCACAAAAAAGTCATCTTAATTTAGTCGGATTATAGGCAGCCAAAGTTGGCTGCCAACTTCACACAGGTGTATAGAAAAGGGGCGCAAATCTCACGTAAATTATCTTTTGTAAGATTTCCCGGAATATGTATAAAGTGCTCATACGTTCTAAAGGTGTACTTACTTGCTAGCTTTAATCGTATAGAAAAGGGGCGCAAATCTCACGTAAATTATCTTTTGTAAGATTTCCCGGAATATGTATAAAGTGCTTATACGTTTGAAATGTGTACTGTGGGTAAATGTGTACTAGCTTTAATCATATAGAAAGGGGGTGCAAATCCCACTGAAAAGATATTGCTTTTATCAATCAATGTTATTTTATAATAAAAAAAACTTCTTTAGAATTGCTAGAGCCATTATTAATTAACACTAACTACTATGCAAACACACTGTTTCTACGACGTTATCGTAGTGATCGTGAACACCTAATGAAATAAAGCACTTAACAGTTAGCTGGGATTCTTTTGAGGGAAATATTACCAAGTTAATAAAAACTACTCTCATCTGAGATTTATGATAGTCAATCAGAATTATACACAGCATCATTTTAATGTTTTTTGACATTAACGACACGAATAAATGGTTTCAGCTACCGATCGATAAGTGTTATAAATTTTCCCTGTGCGAGCAGTGTAAATTATGTGTGTAAAAAACAGCGCGAAATACGATATTCATTAATTGACTCAATAGGGTGTTTGACTGTATTGAAAATATTATGCCAATTGACATCATCCATAAACATGACACAATGAAAAAGCATATTTCATTGATTTTTTTATAAAAATATGCTTATTTTTTGTAAAAAACGCGAATAAAATAACTGTATTTTCGACATTTGATCACGTGATCGAAAACGGTCTGTAATTGGCTTCATCCCTAGTGACGTCACACAAATCTAAACAAACAGATTTTGTATTGATATTTGCGAATTTAATGTTGTAAAGCTATTTTGAGAGCGATTTATCCAGAAATTATCACCAAAAACAGTCCGGAGGTTAAATGTGAGAAGAATGGAGAAACATTTTGTGCAAGCAGACAGCAGTAACTTACCCAAAATTAATGTATTTATGGTTGCATATTTCTTCAATAATAATCTACGTCATTGTTTCTACGCTGCAGAACTCAAAACGTAAAAACTACAATGTAAGTATTAATTTTTAATTGTTCTCCAAGCAAAACATTCAATCAAGTTGTACAAAAAGTATGTTGTAGTAGGTGGATATCACTATTTTGTTAGGTTATGTCTTTACAATGTTTAAAAAGAAAGTAACAGTACATAAAATAGTAATGCAATAAAAACACAAATTGTAATAGAAATATATAGGCTCAAATAAGTACCTCAAAATTATCTTCGCACATAGAAACACTTGAATTAGCTCCAATACTTTTGGGTTATCTACGAGCTACTTAGTTCCAACCACTTTTTGCGAGTTTTGGGGTCCATTGGAACAGAAACGAATAGTTTTTCCGGTGTTTTATGGAAGTATTTGTACATTGTGGCACTACACAACATTTATAAACCATTACTTCTATTAGAAAATTAGTGATTATCAAACTTTTGCTGCCTAGCTGCAGCTGTTTTGTTTTGTGTGACGTCAATCGTCGCTCGACCGGAGCTATGACGCAGGTCTGCGTTTTGGCGCGATATTTTTTTATTCAAACTTTAACATCGATTTATATCGCAAATACGACTGATATCCAGAAAATATAAATGCAGTATACATTAAATTATATCAGGCAATAATGTGCAATAGTTTCCCAAAAGTAGTCAAATACCCTATTTCGCGGCGGGCTGTACGATCACAACATGTTTAATGCCAAGTATGTTTTGAGCTGCGTTCGATTCATGGGTATGTGGATGTGAGCTTGCGTGAACGGGCCAGGCTAGGCTGGGCGGGCGGCAGGCTGCGTGGTGCTGCCGCGGGCGGCTGCGGCTCCGAGGCGTCAAGCGATGATCGCAAGATATGAGCAGTCGCGCCGCGTCGCGACATCGACTAGGCTTCCGTTCCCGCGACCGACTCCGTGGGAACCGCTTTATTTTCATATTTAAATTCGACCCTCATTAAACTGGTTTGGCTCAAAATTCGCTGCCTTCTTTCGACGCCTTTTTACTCAACTTTTTATGGTTCCGTTCGACATTTACTGTATGTGATTTTTTATCGAAGTCTAGACCGCGGCGCGGCGGAGCAGCGGCGCAGAGGCACAATGACGTTTGTATTGCTCATAATGAGATCTCGATTCTCTTTAAGTCTAAGGGGCAAATAAAAGATGCTAGCGTGGGTAAAGGTTCGCATAGTTTATGGCATGCCTAATCTATTGAATGTAGTTATTCCTTTCGATTTTTAGGGTTCCGTACCCAAAGAGTAAAAACGGGACCCTATTATTAGGGTTCCGTACCCAAAAGGTAAAAATGGGACCCTATTACTGAGCGTACGCTGTCTGTCCGTCTGTCTGTCTGTCTGCCTGTATGTCTGTCTGTACGTCCTACCTTTAAATGGCTGTATCTTTCGAACCGTAATAGATAGCTAGTTGAAATTTTCAGAATATCATGTAATGTTACGGCGGATTAACTGAAAAATAATAAAAAAGTCAAAAAGTAAAACGAAAGGGGGGGGGGGGTGTAACGTATTTTGTATTAGCTCTAATGTAAAAACGGTAGTATGTACGCGTAAAATTTGGCATGATTATAGTACACACTCTAAAATACCATCATCATCATTTCAGCCATAGGCCGTCCACTGCTGGACATAGGCCCCATCGATCTCCAAAAGGGCCGGTTGAAAGCGGCCTGCATCCAGCATTTTCCTGCAGTCCCTTTAAATTGCATTTGGCATTGCATTTTGTCCGCATCTGCAGGTTTTTGCGGTTTCTAAAGTTATACTTTAGACTTGACAAATAATAAATAATGGCCAAGTGCTAGTCGGTGTCAAATTTCTGTTTATTACCAAGTTATAACTGGTAATTTCGTTATTGAGTTTTGTGGTGGTACGGAACCTCCAGTGCGCGAGCCCGACTTGCACTTGGCCGGTTATTGATAGAGCGTCTAGCCGTCATATCACATGCATGGGTACTGTCTTACAGGTAGCGGCACATGTTTTTATTACAAACTTATCATCAACACTATAACTTTAATATTCCTGAGATAGTGTTCGGAGTTGATGTTAATTTAATTTGGGCAATATAAATTAATGGATAGAGAGAGAACCAGTTTCCGATCGGTGGCGATGGTTGGGAAAACGGATCGTATCGCCCGCCCATTACATTTAATGAATACAGGACGATTTATGTCGTAGATACGGTTGCGTGTAATTTTTCTCATAATAATGCGTGGTACGTACTTTTAATGTATTTAATTATTCATATTTGAGTTATGGTTATAGTTTTCGTGGTGATTGTAGGTGATTCAATTTGATCTGGTAACGTTACTGCGTATTTTCAATTATCATTTTAAATGAGCAATTTGTTGTAAGAAACATTTATTTAATACTATGCGCCCGCGGGTTTTCCCGCAAAGTGGAGAACAATATCAGATCTTTTGATCTGATATTTGATTATTATGATAAATAAAAGTTTAATAAAATAGATGTGTTATTTCAGAACCTAAACTATATAAACTCCAAGTTTCATCAAAATCAGTTTAGTAGTTACGGAGTTACGTGGTAACAAACATTCACACCCTCAAACTTTCGCATTTATAATATTATACTGCGTCCCGCGGTTTCACCTGCGTCGTGAAAAGTAGCCTGTGTTAAAGCTATCTATATTAAAATTTCATCCAAATCCGTCCAGCCGTTTCTGCGTGAAGGAGTAACACACACACACACACATTTTCGCATTTAGAATATCATTAGTGTGATATAGTGTGATGTGATATAGTAGGAGTCAGTAAAACTATAACATTCGTTATTTATATTTATGACCGCCTATGTAACACTTAAAGCATATAGATGTACATATGATTTTATTCTTAAACTCAACACTTAAACAAAATAACATACAGCTCCAAACTATCTACGCGAGCGGAAGTGGGTGACAGTAAAACACAAAGAAAAGACATAAACGCGCGCTCTTACCGTTTTGTCTAGTGTTTATATTTTACCAATTTACACGTTCATTAGACATGCGTTTAACTGCTAATTATATTTTATTGCGTAAAATAAAATAAAAATTTGAAGCCTAATTATTCTTAGTACTGAATTTACTTTGCTCCAAAATACCAAGTGAATTTAATTAAGAAAATAATCAAAAACAAACTTTTCGTACGAGGGTGATTTTTATCTTCAAAATAGGAAGTATCAATAACTCTTTCGCAAGTGTTTGGTGTAGTAGTGATTTTATTTTGGATTTCATAAAATTATTTGCATTGGCTTATCAATTTTTCCATCGTTTATGCAATCAATACAGTGAGCAATAAGAATAAGACATTATAACGTTATCGAAGAACCAAAAGGTTCTTTTCCCCACGGTGTCACCTTACACCGGATGATGGTTGACCCCCCATTATAGTCTGAGCACAACTACACTAACTTTTGTGTTACAATACACCTTATACTCTAGTCGATAGTACTTAAACTTGTTTACAAACTCTTATAATTTCAATATTTCATCGTCTAACTTTTTGATGAAACGTATGTAAAGGACTTTCGACTTTATGCTTGAAATTTACAGTTGGTTTCTGTTTGAATAGTGTTGTAGACGGATACCGGAAGGACGCATTGTATAGGCCTTCGCTACCTGTTGATAATTTTCATTGTGAGTAGAGAACGTGCACAATACTCTGTTACTAATGTTAGGAGCTTTTAAAAGCATTCCGGAGATGAGTAACGCTAGACAACCTGTTTTATCTTTCGCGATATAATTTTGTACGTAGACATGATAACTGGCAACTATGTATTCGAAATGCCAAGAATGTATTATTAATACTGGGCAGATGTGAATATTTTATAGTAATAATATCAGTTCTTCATGGCTATTCAGTATTTAAATGAGTGTGTACTTATCAAAACGGTGAATTTTACATGTCGTAAGGTTTGAAAAGGCACGAATGACTCTAAAATTTAAATTTACTCGTATATTTAAGCTAAAATGTACACCGACGATGAATCATAAAATGCTCGTTTATCATGTACAGAACGAGCTCGAACTTTAAGCTGTCCGAAGCTCTTACGGCGGCACCTTTCAGGCGTCAGAAGACAACACTTATGTCGCTCTTAAATGAGTATACTTTTGAATTAGCGTCCACTCAATTCATATTTATATCCGCCATTTTTCATGCGCAACGAGCGGCGCATACGCAAATGCAAGCCATTAATAAATTACAGAAAACACACATCTACATTGATCTTTACGTCACCATTGCCACATACGTTGCCGCTAGAGTGTGTGTGCACTTCCTCTAGTGATATCTCTGTGGGAGTGTAAGACGTGAGCGGGTGCGGGAGTGCGGGAGAGGAGGGAAACTTCCCGCGTAGCACCTGGCGCTCCGAGGTTACATGGTTCGACGGGATCCCATTGATTTGTGGCAAGATGCAGTCGGTACTTGCGTTCAGATTTACCCTTTGTTTATGGATCTGCACCAAACGACTCGACCGTGCTTCGTATCAACAATGTAGACAATGTTGCCACATTGCGTACCATTTTATTGACTGTTTTGAGTACAGGATACATGTATGTATTTGATGTTCTATAAGTAATCTTGTTGCGTAATCTTGACTTTCGTTCCCAAATTTACATCCTTGCAAAAGCAAATCCAAACATAAAGTTTACAATAGTCGCATTGTAGCTAATGCCCAAATAGATATTAGCAACAGCGCCAAGTTATAGGAAAACAGAAACAATGTGGGGTGTTGATCGGCGAGGCATTCAACCATCAATGATGACAATGCCGACCACATCCTCTGTTTGTCTTAGTGAATGGCCATTGTTGCGATGCTCGCTATTTGTTTTAACTAAACTTTTGAAAGCATGTTGCGTTGGACAGAGTTTGTGCAGATTGACGGAAATTACAAGGTAAAGGTCCAGGGTACGTTATTAGGTAATGTTTAACTCTCTAATGTGTTTCCAGTCATGCAGGTAATACTGATGTACCAAGTAAGTACATATAAAACAGTAGTAGGCAAGCCAACTATTTATAAAAAAAACAATAGTGCTGCTATGCTACTTTTAAAGCTACGCTGATACGCCCTAGCTGTCTCATTCGCACGTTTAATATAAGATAATATAACTCTTTATTAAAAGACCTCACAAACAAGGAAAACAAACAATACATAACAAACAAAATATTATCTAGGTTTTTAATAGGCGGCTTTATCGCTAAAAGCGATATCTTCCAGGCAACCATGCACGGAAAGGAATTACCATAGTAAAAAAGTATCCTTCAATAATATTATTCAGAAGAGAATAACAACAAACAATCAATAGACTACAAATAAATATAACGTTTTCAACATTTTTGAAGATAAAAATCATTGAATGATAATAAAAAAACCGATTGAGCATTATCTTTAAAAATACATTGTAAATATTAAAAAAATTGTGTTGATATTATGCAGGTGGTGAAAGCGAACGTATTTTTTTTTTGAGTTTTTTTATCTGTTCTTCCACCACGTCTTTTCTACGGCTGCTTGTGTGTCGCGACGTCGCTTTGATTCTCCTTGAGGCGTTGAGCCTAACAAGATTCGCCGTTGATAGTCACGTCAAGTAGGAAGGATAATTGGATTCACCTAACCTTGTGTGAAAGGCGTTAAAATATTTTCTCTGACAACTGTATGAGGCCTGTGTTTTCTACAGTGTTATCTACTCGGATAAAATACTAAAATAAAAGTAAGGGTGTTATGTAGACCACCGTAAATAAAAGGCTATGATGATTTTCATTTCTGATGTCATTTCTTATCCGATTGATAGAATTGTGTTACCTGCCCCCCGATTCTACTAAACAAATTGTCTATAAATTGTAATTGTTGCGATTTTAATTTTTAAATAATTGCCTCAAAATTGACAGTTTTAATTTTTTTTATACTGAGCTATAATATTAGGTGGTTGTATTTTTCTAGTATAAAAATATTTTTAAAACTGACAATTTTAAGGCAATTATTTAACAATTAAAATCCCAAGAATTACAATTTAAAAACAATTTCTTTAGTAGAATCGGGGCCCTGGTCAGTCAGAAACAAAAACTAAATCTTTTGTTTTAAAGATTGACTTCACTTCAACAACTGGTCCTTCAACCGGAAATGGTCCGGTCAGAGTGTTTGCTCTCGACAAAGGAACTATCCACGTGCTGCGCCGGCGCAGCGATGCCGTCCAAACATTGACACGAGCCGCGCCCTGCTGATAACAATACCGCGAACAATGCCGCACCAGGCCCTCGCAACCACTCCTTCGAACGTAGACACTTGTAATGCTTGTAACCATACTTTTAGATAGTAATCAAGTATTTGCTAACGTTCTTCCAGAATGTCTTAATAATTGCGAATAAAGAAACAAATAAGATTGAATAGGCTGGTCCTAAAGTTCTTAAATCCATCCTGAAGGCCTCTGAAATGGCCTGGCTAAGTCAGATAGATGTGTAAAGTATTACTAGAAACCTGTTCATTGACTTGCTGTTAATCTCACTAACGTTGCTGACAATGACGAGCTCGTAGATCCCACTGCAGATCTATCAATGAAAATAGTTATTCTTTGTGGTGACACAAAAAACCGAGACCCTTTAGTAATACTCCCGATGATTCCACGGAGCGCAATATTTACTACGCGTCCCGTCCCTTTCACTTCCTCTGTAGCGCGACAACCTGAGCCCGAGAGAGACTCGACCACGCGATCCCGTTTGCGAGACAAGGACGCCCGATTCATTCATAACCGAGTCCGCCATCCGGTCCATACTCTGATCGATCACTTCATCTCCTTCTAACGCACAGACTCTTCTCGAGTGCGAGCAGGTGCCACCGGATGCATAGCGACACACCGGAGCTTCGATCGGAAGCTCTCGAAAACATTTTATTCTTTCGCCACGCGTAGCCTCAGTCATCCCGGAGGAATCGTCCGCATATGAGTGACAATAAGCATTTCAGAAGTATGAATTGCGAATGTATGTTCGGCTCATAAAATAGTAGTGGTTAATGAGGGGACAGTTGCAATTGGTGATTTTCGTAAGCTCGCTAGGAGTGAGACGTAGCGAGCTTCGCCCCTCCGCCGGCGTCCATTCAGCCGCAAGTAGTCGCGCGCCGGCCGCCGACGCATGCGCGCGCCCTCACACCACACTGAAAACTCTGGATAAACAACTATAATTTTGAAATGACCGGTTCGAGACACGAACGCTCGCGATCGCCCTGTGTTCCGAGAGTGTTTGCTCACTAGTGATTTCTCTAATTGGTGCTTTTGAGTGAGTGACGCCGGGAATGTACGAGAACGTGCGATGGACGACTGTACGATGGCCCAAATTACATTAAATGGGTAATTGGTGCATGTCATTGGATAATGGATTCGACTCACATACATATTACATACCTACTATCTGTCCTTACCACGGCGTGAGTCGCCGGCGAATTTTGCACTTGACGCCCGAACTCTTTGTTTGGTTGACGTTCCATATATATGTTTAATACACGATAGATTTTCTGTTTTCATGAGATGAATACAAAGCTGTATGTTTAAAATATTTAGCTACGTCATTTACTTACTTTAAGGACGTCGTTATTTGATATCTTTTTCAAAACGAACGTAGCACTAGCTGCGATAAGAGCCTGTTGGGAAATTTACTCGTTTGAAAGCTTTATGACGGACGTGTTGCATGCTTATCATAATAACATAAATGATGGTCTTAGTGCTTATTTATTTGCATTAATAACCGACCAAATTAGATTGAATTTCGTCAGGTCTTTCAACAACCTTAGTTAATACATGAAGCCGGTAACATAAAAAAAAATACGGGCTGAATTAAGAACCTTTCTCCTTTTTTAAATTCGGTTGAAAATGGCTTAGCACTTATCATCCAATTAAAATGTACTGTACCTACTTACTGAAAACCAAATACCTATTAATTAATGATCGTAAATAATTAAGGTTATTTTGCTCACATCGTGCCACAGATACTAAAATGCCTACACCGTTTAATTAAAGAAACAAATAAATATTTGACAAATTTATTTTCCTTGGAAAATATTAAATTGCTATCAGAAATATTTACGTATCAAAATTATTAATATACTGATGAATTAAACACTGTTTTTCTATTTGAGTTTTATTTAGAATAAGGAACGATATTACTCACAAAAGATTTAGAGACGAGACCAACCACGAGGCCATCGCTCGGAGGCGACCAGAGACAAGAGAGAGAACGGACCCGGAAATACATTACTTTACTAACGGGCCATAGAGAAATAAGACATGTATACAGATAATCTAACACGCCTCCTTACATTAATATTTCTCTTTAAACTTTGATTTTTACTTTAATTTTAATACAATATACACTTCTCTCACTTACTCAAACTATACTATGATTATATTTATTTTATACATTTATCTTACTCTTATATTTCCTTATACTTATTACTTCTATTTTAATTTAACTATTACATACATATTTCTTAAATCTTATAAAATACTTATTTTATTTATTTTTATTTACTTTTTGATACATAACTACTAAATTTTCTTACTAAATAAAGACTTTAACCTATTTAGTTCTTAATTTTATTTTACACCAAACCTAACATTCCTCTGAATTTAACAAACTTTATATTTCCCAACGATTTAGTAAAAATGTCAGCTACATTATTTTCAGTTTCAACTTTTATAACATCAATAACTCCGTTTTTTACATTCTCATGTACATAGTGATAATGTACTTCAATATGTTTGGAATTTTTTGTAAAGTTACCATATTTAGCAATAGCTAACGCACCCGAATTATCTTCAAATATTTTCACTGGTTTACAATCTTTTTGAAAGATATCTAGGATTAATGAATTTAGAAAAATTATTTCAGTTACTGCTTCAGATAACGAGACATACTCGGCAAAAGATGATGATTTAGTTACACAATTTTGTTTCTTTGACTTCCAATAAACAGCATTTCCAAATAATCGAATTACAAAACCCGTTGTGCTTTTTCTACAAACAATGTCACCTGCAAAATCTGAATCTACATAGCAATCTAATAAATCAGCATCAATGTTTTTACAATATGTCAGTTTAAAATCTTTAGTCAAATACAAATATTTTAGTACTCGCAGTGCATGTTTGAAATGAGTTTCATTATAACAATTTTGAAATCTACTTAGGTAATTTACACTGAAAGATATATCAGGTCTTGTGCCTGAGCTGATGTACAATAATGCACCAATTAAGTTTCTGTACTTTACATCTTCATTTACATCACATTCTTCTAATTTAAGATTAATTTCCATTGGTGTTTTAGACAATCTAGAGTGTTCAATATTATAACGTTTCGCTAGTGACTCTATATAAGCTTTTTGACTTAATGTCATGGTATTACATTTTTCATAATCATACTCAATATCGATACCAATATAATTCTTTACTTTGCCCATATCTTTCATTGTGAATTTATTCATGAGTTTATTTTTAACATCGGCAATAATTTTATTACTTTTACAACAGATCAACATGTCGTCAACGAACAACAGTATGTATATAGGTAGGCTCTCATTTGTTTTTACATACAGACAATAATCATATTTGCTTCTACGAAAACCAAGACTACTTAGGAAGTCGTTTACACATTCGTACCAAGCTCTAGGACTTTCCTTTAATCCATACAAAGATTTATTTAATTTGTAAACTCTACTGGTACCGTCTTCATAACCTGGTGGCTGCTGCACATATACCTCTGATAATACTTTACCATTTAAAAAAGCTGTCTCTACATCCATTTGATTTATATTTAAGTTTTCCTGGCAGCAATACGAGAGCAGTACCTTTAGAGTTTGCATCTTAGCTACAGGCGAATAAGTATCATCAATATAATCAGTTTGTTGAAAACCTCTAACCACTAACCTGGCTTTATACTCATTGTCAGATTTCTTTTTAAATACCCACTTGACATCAATAACCTTTTTGTCCTCTGGTCTGTTTACTGGGGTCCATGTATTGTTTTTAACTAGACTGTCCAACTCCCGATTCATCGCTCCTGTCCATAGTTTTGAGTCATCACATGACATCGCCTCCTGAAAATTATCTGGAATCATAGCATCACAAAAGTTTACATAAACACAATAATATCCGAATTCCTCGTTGAACCGTGCTGGTTTTTTAATTTCTCTTTTTGTTCTTGGATTTGTATTCACATTATTTTCATTATATTCGTGTTCTTCTTCTGAATTATTTTCCTGAGTATTTATTTCTTCATCATTTGATATAGTTTCTTCACATTTTTTACTTGTTTGCTTTATATTTTCTTGTTCATTATCATCGCTGAAACCAATACATTTCACATCTTCTTCTATAATATCGCAGTGTCTTGCTACAATCACTCTGTTGTCTATTAATACTCGGTACCCTACATCTGTGTAGCCAAGTAAAATTCCAGGTTCAGCCTTCTTATCAAATTTAGATCTTCTTTTAACTTCTGGTATTCTTACAAAAACTTTACTGCCATACATGCGCAGGTTACTAAATGTTGGCTTTCTATTAAAAAATATTTCATATGGTGTTTTTCTCTCGATTGTATTTGTCAATGTCCTGTTTTTTAAATATGTTGCCGCTTTCACAACTTCTGGCCAGTAACGTCTACCTACTTTGGCTTCTGATAGAAGACATCTTGCCATATCCATTATTGTTCTATTAAATCTCTCTGCAGTCCCGTTCAATTCATGAACATATGCGGGGCACGGTTTTATTATAATACCCTTTTCACGTGCAAATTGAAAAGTTCGTCCATTTATATACTCTGTTCCATTGTCACAAATTAATTCTTTTATCATTTTTCCTGTTAGATTTTGACATTCATTTACATATTGTACTAGGCATTCATAAACCTGATCTTTTGACTGGACACAATAAACTTTTGCTAACTTGCTGTAGTCATCGATGAAACTTAGAAAATATTTTTCTCCTTGGCAACCCGTGACTCGGTGAGGCCCGTTCATATCTGTATGAACAATTTCTAAAATGTCTCGAGCTCTTCGTCTATTATTTTTGAATGGTAAGTTATGCATTTTATTTTCAATACAAATGGCACACTTCATATATTCGTCTTCTAAATCTTTAGGTATTCCTTCTAATAATTCTTCTTGGCACATCATTTTTAAATTATGAAAATTTATATGTCCAAGTGTTCGGTGTAACTTTTCTTTCACAGTCATCGTAGCCAAATTTGCTTGAATTGAGTCGTTTGACATATAACTTTTCATCACATACAATCTGTCCTGTTTTATTGCTATGGCTAGTACATTTCCTTTAAAGTTGTATATTTTTGATAGATGTCCTTTAGATACAATATAATGACTGTCGGTTATCTTCGAGTAGCTTAATAAGTTTGCTTTCATTTCTTTCACATAGAAAACTTTATTTAATGTAACTTCAGACTTTTTTCCATACACTTGGAAGTTTGTTTTAATGTTTCCGACCTTTGAGGCTTCCAATATTCTTCCGTCACCGACTTTGACTTTTATAGGAGTTTTCAGCACCTCGCATGATTCAAAATACTCATCACTGTTAATAATGTGATCTGTACAGCCGCTGTCTAAAAGCCATGTAATTTCATTTTTATTTGTAGACTTTTTTTCACATTCAGTATTATTATTCAATATAGTTGTAGTATGGAAACTATTACCTTGGCTGTCATTGCTCCATCTCTGGTGAAAGTTTCCTCGGCCTCTCTGATAATTAAATGATCCTCGTCCACGATAACTTGAAAATCCACGACCTCGGCCACGGTTATAATTGGGTTTGTATCGACAATCTTTCTTCATATGATTTGGTTTTCCACAATTGTAACATATTAATTTGTTTTGGGTTAATGTTGAATTTACTTGTTTTGTCTCGGCCTTAAATACATTTGACTTTTGTTCTTGTTGGGGTTTTTCTTCAATAGTTTTTAGCTTAATTTTGCTCTTTAGATAGTCGACTGTTCTATCCTTTTCCGGGAGCACATCTACAAGGTCACCGATGTGATTATAGTTGTGAGGTAAAGATTTGATCATATAATTTAATTTTTCTTGTTCACTTATGGCTGCACCGGCTTGTTTTAATTCGTTAATTGCCTTTTCGAAGTCGTCAAAATATAAGTTTACTTCTGAATAATTTTGCAGTTTCACATTTTCGAGGTTATTTCTGCACACGATTTGCAATGCGGTCGATTTTTTTAAGTACATTTCATCGAACTTTTTTATTATCTCATACGTAGATTGAAGATCACTTATGTATTCTAATTGTTTGTTGGATATCGCACTATAAATATAGTTCGTGGCTTGAATGTCAAGGTTATTCCACTTTTCGGTTTCTTCCGTGCTATTTTTTAGGCGTAAGGCAACTTCGTGACATTTTTTAAACTGCAGAAACTTTATAATCCTTATTTTCCAGTTGTTGTAATCAGCCCCGTCGAATATCGGTATGAGTATGTCGCTATTTTTCACTGACGACGCCATTTTATCAAACGCGTTGTATGTACACGGCGCGTGCCGACTTGATTTTGTGTTTTTAGCTTTTTAGAAACCACGCTCTGCTACCATATTAATATACTGATGAATTAAACACTGTTTTTCTATTTGAGTTTTATTTAGAATAAGGAACGATATTACTCACAAAAGATTTAGAGACGAGACCAACCACGAGGCCATCGCTCGGAGGCGACCAGAGACAAGAGAGAGAACGGACCCGGAAATACATTACTTTACTAACGGGCCATAGAGAAATAAGACATGTATACAGATAATCTAACAAAAATGTCTCCCTCAAAGTATGTTTGGACATCAAATCGGATATCATCATCATTATCAGCCCATCATGTTCCCACTGCTGGAACACAGGCCTTCTCTGAATTCTCTTAGAGAGAGAGAGAGAGAGATAGATGGGATGGGGGGGATGGGCCTGAATACACCATGCTGGCCCGGTGTAAGTTTGTAAAATTGGATATACCTACAGCCAGTTAAAAGCCAAGGCATTTTTTTCTGGTACTTATATACATATTAAATTGTATATTCTTGCTGGGAAAGTACCGAAAGTGTTTTGTCGTCATCTGATTAAATAACGACCTTTTTCCTTGAATGAGCACATGATTTTTCAAATAACTATAACAAACTCCAAGTAGGTCATCGATAGTTTTATAAATTTTTCACTTTGATTAGTATGGTATAAATTATTTATAGCGCACACCATTAATAAAAAATGCATACATATAGAGAAACTTAAGAGCTAGTGCCACAACTGGCAATTAGGTATATATTGGAGTAGAAAGCTTTCCACTTTTATCTGCACAGCATCAATGTAGCCGTTCACAAGTCGTCACAATCCACGGATGCCGACACGGCCACACTGCCAGTATTCCAATTACATAGGGTTTAGCCTTTTTGCTGCTAATTCTCCATCGCAGGAATTCTCGATGCGTTTTCTCGCCGCCATGCGCCTTGCAGGTACGCGCGTTATCAGCTTACGCCTCCAACGACCGTGGGAATGAAAAAAGCGTGTTAAACAATAGCACACAGATAAGAACATCGCCAGTATTCGTCAGACCCCATTTGGGGTTTGTATCTTTGAGCGAGTAAACTTGGGTTTCCATTTGCGCGTTCCTTATAACACTGTGGGTTATTTTGTGGTGACTCATCGGGTTTATGTCTTAATCTTTTAGCTAAGAGTCAAAATTACCTACCTTTGAGTAGATTTGAGCAACTCAAATTTTACCTGACTAGTTAATCATTACCCAAGTTTAAAAGTTGCATAGGTGCCTTTTTATTAACTTTTTGAGTATTATCAATGATTTTATAACTTTTTATCTACTTACCTAGAACTTCTTTAATGGAGGACAGAATGATTTTAAAAATAAAAATATGTAAGTACTTTAAAATCACCGGGCGGATAGCGGATACAGGTGTATGCTGGTCACCATGTTGCAAATCCAGTGATATTTTTTTTCTACTTTTTAACGTGAGTTTTATAGAAACCTTTCAACTACGGCGATTCTTTCCACGTCTTCTTCTGGGGTTCCTTAGCAGTTAGCAGATTATTTACTCTGCTCTACGTGACCCCTCCGCCAATTTTTTTTACACAATGCAATCAAATAGAAACAATGAGTGATGCTGGCCGGGCGGTAACATTTTGCGTTTTACAATCTGCTGGCGCCCGGTTCGATCCTAGGCCTTCACCAATGACTTATATAACGACACTAATATTATAAATGCGAAAGTTTGTGTTTGTATGTTTGTTACTCCTTCGCACTCAAATGGCTGGACGGATTTGGATGAAATTTAGAATATAGATAACTTATGTCCTGTCCGTATAGGCTACATTCATCATCGTCATCATCACAATATTTCATCACTATGCAGGTGAAACCGCAGGGCGCAGCTAGTACGTAAATAAATCATGTATAGTTTCGATGCCTTCGTTCATTAACGGTGAAGGAAAACATCGTGAGGAAACCGGTATGTCCAAGAACCTCAAAATATGACATTCACCAACTTGCACTGGGCCAGCATGGTGGATTACATCCTCTTTTTCTGAAAGAAGGCCTGTGTCCAGCAACATGATAGGCTGATAATGCTATTAATGAATCAAGTAGAAAGTCACAGTTTACATCTATATATTCTGGTAGTAAATCGATGAATGATGGTGTGGTATATTTTAACGCAGTTTCACAGAAGTATGATTTGTTGCAGTAAGTAAATATTTTGCTCAGCCGTGGTCACGCCCGCTTGCCGGTTGCCAATTTTGTTCAAAAACACCTCGCTTATAAATACCTACTACAGCGACCTAGGGTATAATTATAGTCAGTTTTCTAGTGCATAACTGTGTAAATGCCTACTTGTATGCCAATAATTCAGTTTACTTTGCAACTAGCTGTGTCCTACGGCTTTACTTTCAATAGCAAAAAATACTTGCTTTAAAAAAATATAAAAAAATACTTGAAGTGAAAACTTCTTTAGCCGCATTGAGCTATTTTTTGATAGGGTCAAAATTATGGGTTCGCTTCACCGACATGCTAATTTTTGACAGGTTCCGCTAGACTGAGTTTTAAGTTTTCACTTCTTTCGGCAGTCCCCATGACTACCTTTTTTTTATTTGTCCTATTAATGCCTATTTTCTTGCCAAATTTCAACGATATTGGTTTAACTATGTAGTCGCGAATAGTCAACATAGATAGAGACAGTTTCTAGTATTCTCTATAACTCTACCTCCGTCGTTGCTTCACCTACGCTTCAGCAGAAGTATAACTTTTATAACAATTATTACCCACCCTGAATTAGCAAAATTATTTGGGCATATAGCTAAATAAGGCAAAAAACATCATTTGTATTAAAAAAATCCACGGTGGTAGGAATTATACTTAATTTTTTGTAGTACTAAACGTTTTAAATTAGAGTTTTTGTTAAAGTTGTACAATTTAGCATTACATTTTCACATGTCAACAATCGGTAGCGCGTTTGGCCGGTGCGCTGTGGCGGAGACCAGAGTGAGGCAAACGTCGAATTTGCGCGTTCAGCCAACCGTGAACTCTGACTCACAAAGGAGCTAAACTGAACGCACATACAAATTTAAATCTAGTTAGCCCTACTCTACTGTTTTTGAATAAAATAGAACATTCAGTTACATGTTGCACAATAGGTGCAACTTTTCATTCTTATTTCTGAGGCTCGAAGTGAAAGTGCATCTGTTCGCCATCTGATAAAATTATACTGTGACCGGAGCTTAGAGATTTTTGACTGATAAATAGGTACATATAAGATAAGGATCACCTAAAGATACTCCAAACTTTGATCGACAAAAAGATCACCACAAACACTTGTAGCCGTAAATCCATATTTTATTATTGAAATTGATATTTTTAACAGATCGTTAACATGTAGTTAATAGGCGCTAATGCCGTGCCTCGCCAGTTGACCCCAATCCCTGAGTGACGACATGCGATTCAAATACTTCACCGGTATTTAAATTTAAATTAATTCTTCCGTATTTTTCTCCTTTTAGTGACAGATTGGTTTATGAGCATCGTAAATTTCCGGTTAAACTGAATAAAACGTATTTAAAACCACTCGCTGAGCACGCATCTTCCTAGCTTTAAACTTATACAACACCTTTAAAAGCTATCTTAACGACTGCAATTAAATTAAAGAAATAGTGCGTCGCATGCTGTAAAAAATGCTTTTTAAATACTAGCATTTGGCTATGTGTAATAAATTCAGCATAATTAATAGACTGAGTTTACGCATTTTATCAAGTACAAGTAGGTATACAAAAACAGACTTTAAAATGTATGACACTAAGTCATTAAGAACGATACCTTGCACTCCAAAATCTCAAACCATTTAGGTAATAGGAGTTCACATTGGAAACGGAACAGGTAAACATACAGACATACATACATCCAAAAAACATGAAGCCTCCGCTTCGGGTATAAAACCTATGATAGAGTCGAAAATGGTTACTCTAAGAAAAAAATTAATTTACCGGGGGTTGTCGATATTTTTTTCTTAGAATTTTATCAAATACCGAGGAACTAGAAACTTCTGGGATATTAAGCAAAAACCATCGGGGTCTATATTTTGTAAGTGAATAGGTTTCTTCTAGGCAATCATGCTCCATCGTAGACCGTATCATCTTAACAACAGGGTGTCAGACGCAAGCCTATTACACAACAAAAAAACATTTATGCCTATAATTTCTAAACTATTGTTTTCCAGAGCTATGAACTTAGCGATCAACGGGATAAAAATATACTAGTGGTTCGCCCGAACTGTGACCACGTGAATCTCGCGATCCCTATATCATTTCAACCCTTGGGCAATTTTGCTCATAGTCGAACTTAAAAACTGTATAGGAATGAACTTCTTGCGTACAAAATTTCAAGCAGCTCGGATTAACGTTACGTAAGGTATCGTCGAATAAATGTACAAACATAAAAATTCACAAACATACATACAAACTCCGATCTGTTCCCGTAGACTCTGAGGCATTTGCTTCACTCGATCAAAAAAAAACACGAATTTAAATAGTTACTAAACAAATGCTATCCGTATACCTACATATATGATGATAGCTGTGACACTGAACTTAACCTCACACCAACAGCATTAACATACAAAGTACTGAAAATGCATTAATCTGAATGTCTAATGAACTCCATTAATATTTTTCCTAAACGAATGGTTTACCCGGTTCACTTGAATTTTTATCATGTCTTTGGACATATCTTATGAAATACGAACTGATCCGACAAACAAAGTTCTGTCCAAAGTTTTAATAAATCTAAACAAAAAAAAAACATTTTTAATTTTTTTTTCCTTTAACACTTTGTTCGTAATTAAAAAAATTGCTAAAGTCACCAACGAGTATTAATATTTTTTTATAGTCTATTTTTTACCCGTGACTTCTTACGTGTAGACTTTTATACGTACTCCCATTTGGCAACTTAATTCAACCTTATCGTAAAAAAATAAGCTGATGCCCCATAAATGCCAAAAGACATTTTCCATTTCAGGACCATTTAAAAACAAGTTCAACAACTGCTCGTACTGTGTACATTTTACTTAAGTTCTACGTGCATTTTTCCAGTTCTGTGAACCTATAATTTAAAATAATAATAAAAACTGCTAGTGTATCTATCCGCGCAAGTCCCAAACATCCATACAAAGTAAACAATGTCTGTACAGCTTCGTATGTCAAGTATTTTTCGTCATCTCGTAATAAGTTAAGAGTATTTAACTTTTTTATACCCTGTCACTGTCAAAATGTATTCTAAATTACTAGAGAATGTTGATGTCACTTATAAAAATGATGCGTAATAAATGTGTAATAATCTCTTCATAAAACCAAGGTGGCCATTTTGTCTCGTCCCGACTATTATCCCGCCCACCACCACACCGGAGTTTGTTTACAGCTCAAAACGAGTGGCTAGTTAGTGTTGCTATAATACTAATATTTAAAAAAATACTGTTTTGTATAGTATTCGAGAAGTGCGGGAACATAATCCTCAGAGGAAAAAAAAAGTTGGAACATGGTTCAATACAAATGTGAAAATAGAACTAGTTTTTTTTATAATATGAGTGTCTGTCATTAATTTGTCAACTGTCACTGTCAGTTGAAAGTGATTCTCCCTAGGGCTGAAATGTATTACTTTCAACCCGCTCCTCAGGAAACTTCAAACCTACTTTCCGAGTAAAAATAATAATTTACGGGCGATCTGAGGTCTGAGACTATATAATATATAAAAATTAATCATTATTTACCTTGGTCATGCCATAACTTGAGAACGACTTTACCGATTTCATTCATTTTTTTAAAAAGTTTTCTTATACTTTGTAGAAGGTTCTTACGGAAAGAAAAAATTAAGAAAATTGATTGATGATTTTAAAAGTTAAGTGAACAACCGTGATTGTTTAAAACGATGAATTTAACTTCCCGCGTTTGACGAATGTGAATTTACCAGACAGCAGTTTTATTTTTGGACATTCATAGCTAAGACAGGGCAACGTCTATCGGGTCAGCTAGTTCATTTATAAAAGTCGGTTTAGCCGTTAAAGCCGAAGGTTGGAAACACACTTTAACAAAATAACAATTCTTTGGCATTGCGCGTCGTCTAGTAAAAAACTGTCAAAGTGCGCTGAAGTAAAGTTTGAAATGAACCCCTACCCAAAAATCTGGCAACACAGATATTAATAATATTATGAGCACAGAATAGATTCGAGTATTATGTCGTGATTAGTTTTCCCTCAACATTTTCTCGCGAGACGTTACACGGCGCGCATGCGCGGGCGGGAGGCGGTTAGGCGCGCACGCCCGCCCACCAAACACGCCTTGTAGATATCTTCTATCTTCTAGTCTAAAACACTGATCATCTCGTAAATCTCTAATTGTATCTCACACTCACCACTTGACTCAGACCATTTTTCTGTCGATTAATAGGCCAGAAGAAAAGCAAATGGCACGCGAAAATATTTGGCACCAACTTCAGTGGTCAGGTTTAACGGTGCTACAAATTATTGCAGCTTCAATGTTTTTGGTTTTAGAAAAGTTTTTTGTTTATTATTTATAGCTGTAGACTTCGTGCCAGTAAAAACACACTGACAAATTAAATGTCCTCCATCAAAATAGATTAAGTCTTCAATCAATGAGTTTCCACACCAATCATAGAATTGCGTTACCACCAACGTAGCATAATATATAAAATAGAAATGAAATAGAATAGAATAATGTTTATTGCCAGAAACAAAACATAACATTAATTTAATATAGTGTGAATGTGTGTGTTGTATTTGCCGTAATGAGCTAGTTGATGCTAGAATTTTAAAATATGCCAAAGCAGTATAGGTTAAAAGTTTGTAACCTCCTAACCAGTACTTGGTGGCTCTTAAAATATAACTGAGTTTTCCTTAACTTTTCCACTTAAGGTGGTACGATTCAATGGCGGGAAATTCAAATTTCAAACGGTTTTTTGATCCTAAGTAGCTAGGTTGGGTAATTATTTTAAAATAACACAGTGTTTCCGCAAATTGTTGGTTGTTTTTTACATTATCATGTACAACTATTCAACATTAACGCACTATATTACTTACATTTGACAATAAACCGTTTTAAACAGCAAAAATTAGTTAATTGACAAATGTAAGTAATAATGTGCATTAGAGATAAATAGCATTACATGACTTTGTAAAGAAAAATTATCAATTTGCGCAAACATCATGATCACTTACAATAATTACCCGACCTAGCTACAAGGACAAGAAAACTGTTTGAAATTTGAATTACCCGCCATTTGTGAAACGTACCACCTTAAGGATAAATAGTTTAATAGTTTTTTGCTCTGAGTGAGCTACTTACGTATTGTTAGTGTATTTGATTAATGACTACCTTACTTTGTTATCGATCGGCATCTATTATTTTTTATGGCGTTATGGTTTCCGTTAAAATTTACTGGCATTTAATTTAATACAAACAACTGATGACTTAGTAGTAACTAAGCGAACTAGTTATTTACAATTTTTATGTTAGAAAACATTAAAATGCAGCAGGAAAAATAATTTATAAATCCTCTTTTCTTTTTTTAATTTAAATATAGCCCTGAAACCAATTACCTAACCTAAGTATTAAATAACAACAAAAGAGAGACACTTCTTATGCACATTTTTTATAAGCATTGCGGAGGTGTGGAACTTCGGCGTCGAAAACGAACGGCGTCTATCTAAACAAATAAATTTAAAAAGTAAATAGGTACTTACTTACTAGGCAAGCGTGCTACATCTTCGACCTCATCATCGCTTCTCATCAGTTGAGATTGTGGTCAAAAGCACGTCTGCCCATGCCTCGTGGAAATTACAATAAGTTTCACATACATGATGCGTACTTTCATGAGGACTACAATCTAGGCACCTTCAAGACATATAGTAAAACAGATATCTTCCAGATCTACGTACCTACTCCATATTCGACCACATCATCACTTACTTTCAGGCAAGATGGCGTCCAAACATAGATCTATCTCCAGTAAAAGAAGCTGCTATAAAAAAGGCAAATTATATACTTATTAGGTACGAATCCACGTGAAGTAGCGATGAATATTTAATAACAGTCATGCGATATGAGGCCGCTGTGAGTAGAGTAATAACGTTTTAATTGAGCGGGCGGAGGTCAAATCACTTGCGGCCCGCCAGCACCGACCTCTCTACGCGACGCGCCGCTCTCAGCATGAATCGAAACATGCGCAGCTAAGATTCTGATTTGTCTCTTAAACGAGGAAGGAGTTCTGGTATCGGACTAAGTATATTAATAATTATTAGTAATTGTTTTTTGTTCATTTTTTTCATGACCATGGATACAAAGTCTTTCAGTCGTAACATTAAACAAGTTTACATAATATTAAATAGCGTCAAACAAATAACAGTCAGAGTCAAGCAAAGTAAGTCACGGTCAAGTCAAACTCATGCCTCAGTAAAGTGGTGGAAGCTTTACAAGAGGCTTCTTGGAATTTTGGTAACAACACAAAAGACACGTTTCACCTCATTATATCACTTGGCCATACTCGAGCACGTTCACGACCTCTTAATAAATAATAATCCACCATTAATACACATTAACATTCGAAAATACACAAGTTTAGGAAAATAATACAACGAGTCGACATGTTTTTTCCACGTTGGCGCCAAAAATCTCAATAATTATTAGTATTAGAAACAATAATGCCGCCTTTCGCTTTTCGAGTTATATCTAGCGCTTTTTTCCTTAATCAACTCTCATCTTTTTTGTGTGTTCATGAACTCCTTTCTTCGCGATATACTGTAGAACACAATGTTTTTAAAAATATTTAATTGTCTAACAGTTGGTATAAATTTGTCGCGCAATATTATTTAATTGACCCTGAAATAGTCTTGTGGAACCAAAACTGAAAAAAAACCTACATAACGTAATTTAATATCCAAAACGTCCGAACGTGGGTCAAATCGAGCGCTTTATTCAAACTAGGTAAGTTAGCACCCAAAGCCTGATCACAAATAGCAGCACTAATTAGAAATTTGCCTGTTAAGCCAGAAGAAGCTTGTAAACCACACATAATTTCGTACTGTAATTTTAATTAAATTCGCCCTTGTGTTCAAATACAAACATAATAAACAATGGCTGTACGGCCACTTTATAGTGTTGTTCATTTGCATAGCGATAGTTTTAAATGTAACGCATACAAAATAGTTTGCAAATACGATACCGATTCCAAACAATGTAATTGTAACATACTGAAACGAAAGCTTGCACACACTTATGCACAATCTGCGGCATTGTGTGAACAAATACGCCGCCAGCGCCGAATTGTTGCCTCTTGTTATGCCATATTGTTCCACATTCGAACGCGTCGCGTCACAATTCGCCGAAGCATCCATTGTCGCCGTGTTTGTTGATGCGCGCACGCAGTTGACCGAACCGCGCTAAATCTCGCGAATGCTGGATTTCAAAACAAGCATTGACGCGCGGGAACTATTTTCTTGAAAACATCTCACATAATAGATTATCATGGTTCAGTCAAATTCATTGCGACACTAGACAAATATTATAAATGATAATAAATTTATTTCCAAAAAGAGCACATAAAAATTTACAATAGATATACACAATATGAGAAAACCAAATAAAAAAATTCGGTGGTCCCCAAACTAGGCTAAGCTTGTATCTTGGGTACCCTTAGTTACCTACATTAGCTTTCAACCGTTATTTTACAATAAAATATGAATTTATAATATCCATCTCATCTCATAACTTTGATCAGCACCCTATGGTTTAAGTAAATCCACTTAATTTGGAAATATTGTATTCATCCCATCTCTAAAGATGCGGGTGTCCACTTTTCCATTGTGGGGTCGGAGAGTCCCGACACTCCTGACACTGGTGACCCCTGTTAACTAATCTCTACAATTGGCCAGCGGACAACAGACACGGTATACTAGTACTGATTCCACTGTAGACGTTGATTAGTGTCGCACGACTCTAGATTGCGTTAGAGTCGTAACACTCGGGTGCCCATTCAATTTTCGACTTGCTTCTTCTTGTTAATTAACGTTAATGAGTTTTCAAACACCGAATACTTAACGAGCTTCATTTTCTCTTGCTTTGTTTTGGGCTTGTGTAGTGGACTGACCACCTAGAGTTGTTTTATTTTCTACTAGCTGCGCCCCACGGTTCTCCCCGCGTGAGCAATCACTCGGAA
This sequence comes from Agriopis aurantiaria, assembly GCA_914767915.1. NCBI lineage: Eukaryota > Metazoa > Arthropoda > Insecta > Lepidoptera > Geometridae > Agriopis > Agriopis aurantiaria. Next base: position 6,704,947 of record OU612000.1, on the reverse strand, counting down.
ACCATGTATTTTTTGACACTAACTCTCTAATTATCTCTGTGCAAAATCAAAAGCAAAGCAAAATCACATCAATACTTTGATCTGTTGTTGTAAAAAGGTCAAACAAGTCAACAGACACTCTTTCGGTCTCAAGATACTTTTTTTTTTTTTTTTTTTTTGTTGTTCCGTCTATACTTTCTCCGACACATGTCGGAGACATTGTTAGAGCAAACATATTGCATAGCAGTTTACTATATTTTTTAGATTCTCGGCGATAATCACCTTTGATATTATAATTTGATAAATACATATATAATAGACAAGTAGGTACACATAATTAGTATTACGATTATTAAAGTAGTATTTTTTTTGTCCTTTTTTTTTTTTTTTTTTTTTTTCTCAAGATTCTTCATTTAAGATTATACTTATAACCATTACACTTTTCATCCCTTTGCTGTACAAATATCGCTTCTTAAATTATTCCCACAAAATCTTCAAATAGGTAAGAAGAAAAAAACATTACAGAGAAAAAGCTCCAGTAGAAAAGCTCTTCTCAAATTATGTAAAAACTAAGTGTCATAATTCTTTTAAAGTAAATAGTTCAGAAGAAACAGCAACTTCGGAAGAAAACAATTTAATAGTATCTGTCCTCGCGGTGCCAAAATATCCGTAAAGTGATATGGACCATGTCTCTTCTGCTGCATAACTCAACAGTCCAGCCAGAATTCTTTTGTCTCCACGTATTTATTATTTGAACAGCAATCCAAGTCGACATGAATCCTGTATCGTGCTACCGTGTGAGATAGAATCTGAGCAGTTAATCACCGAGATTGGCTCCCGGCTCCCGGCCTCGACTCCGGGTCAACTAACTCGATTGTCGCGCCCAATTTGTCACCCCACATGCAGTTGACTTCTCATTTGCTTCTGAGGATACTGATTCTCTTTACTTTCTTCTTGACATAACTTAGCTGCATATGAAAAAAAAAAAATTTAACCTCCAGTTTTTTTTAAACAGATGTTTTCTAAATTTTGTCGGGAGTGAATGTTTTTTTTTATGGAACAGCAAATTTTTTTTTTCGCTAATTTCTTAAACTTTTTGGACAAAAGTTGTTAGTCTTGAAGCGCCAAAGACGTCTTTAAGAGGTTTTGCGTTAGTTACCTCTGATCCTGTAGGTACATGTGTCCAGAAGGGCAAATTACACATCTTTCAACAAATTTAGCGCGATAAATTTTGTCGCAGCGTGCATGTTAGTAGCCCTGCTAGTAACAAATGCCTCGTTGTATGCGGTTAGTTTTGCATTCATTTTCTCACCGAGTCACCTAATTTCGTTCATCAGTCCACTTTAACTGTCATAAATCCGAGTACATCACGTAATATGGCCGTTATTTAGTCATATGAGCTGATCTTTATACCCACACTGCCTCTGCAATCGTTCATACTGTATCGTATGTGGCTTACGAGATATAACCGACCAAGAGGAGACTTATAAAGAGAGTTGTGGAACAAATGTTCCAGAATACAAAAGCATTTCATTAAAAATACCGGGCCATTAATTCGCCGTATAATCTATACTAATATTATAAAGAAGAAAGATTTGATTGTTTGTTTGTTTGCATTGAATAGGCTCCGAAACTACTGAACTATCCCCGGGTGACATAGGCTATTACCTATACCCGTGCAAAGCTGGGGCGGACCTCTAGTTATGATAATAAAAACGCGAACATAAAACCATATTTTTTTTGTAAATCGTCATAACAACAAATTAATAAAGGCTTCGCTGTAATACCAAAGATGTCGAAATCCTTTATGACAGATAATGTAAACAAGATCTTAATTCTCTATTTATGAAAAAGTTGCTAAAAATAATTAACTCTGAGGCTATTTAACTAAATACCTACTATGGTAAATGCTTCTTCTTGAGTTTCATTTTCATTATTTCTTCGGTCTTCTGTTAAACCATTAATTTCTGTCGAAATCTAGGTTCTTCAATATTTGGATAATTTGATGATCACCAAACCCAGCTTAAATCTAAATAAATATTCCATCTTGAAGAACGTATGAACGAACTATAATTCAAACTCCCCGCGAGCATGGTGCGAGCCACGTTATTCGACTATTGTCCTCCAATATTGGATTGGAATGGACTAGATGACCATTGAATGTGACTACTTATGATACAATAGACTTGCACAAACTAACTCTCTTATACTGCTCTCCACTGACTCACGTTTGACGAAGCATCCAAGTAGATATTTATTTCTTAACTGTGGCTGAAAGATGGGCTCTTTTGATCATGTTGCCATGAGATTATCAAAAAGAACAACTATATTACACAAATTCCTTTGAGCTGGATCATCGATCATAAAGTTATGAGTGTCAAAGCGATTTGTCTCTGCGGTCACGACCCATGTCGCATCCATGTCTAAATGTGATTTTGATTAGGAACAATTCAACGCCCCCATCAAAACTAAATAAGCTAAATTGAGGAGGCCACGGCGACTACCTATTTTCAATACTCCGAATAAAAGACAAGTGAATATTGCATTCTCATGTGAACTTATTTCTAAATTTATTTAAAAAACAATTAACACTAAAAATTGCTGATAAAGATCGGAGACCCTTCCCCGAAAAGCCTTAACTGCCGTGAGAAACTATTAGCTATTTAACCGTTTCAAAGAAGTTCATTAGAATGCATTGTATTATCTGATCAATATTGCTCAATACATCCACAGAGTGATTTCGACCCCTTCTGTCAGAGTTGTTATTAAAACGCAATGAAGATGTTTACTGGTACTTAACCCTTGAACCCCCGGTATTGTAGTACAGCTTGTACCGTTTTATCAATTTGTAACGCTCAATTATTATTTATGGTGTTAAGATAGCGCACATGAATAAATCGACTGTGTAAACATTGTTTAACATATTTATTGCCGATATGATTAAAAACGGTCGAACCCACATGACGAAATGATTTTCAATTGCTTATTGATGAGCACTTAAATTGATTGATTTTGCATAAGTAGCTTTAATATGTTTTGTGTATACTGACATTTTAATTATAATTTCTTTTATTAACTACTTACCATTAAGTAAAGTAGCTCGTTCAATTGTCTGCACTCATCAAGCTTGTTATTTTTGCAAATTTAAATGAACATGGTTTTGCTCTTGAAATAGAGCCTCGAGAGTATCACAAGGTACTCGTAGCTTTATCGCCATGTATGTAAATTACGTACTTTGACACAAACCACTTAGACTAGCGAAATTGCTCGTCATGGACTAGTGACCCGTGTGGGAACATCGGGTAGCCGCCCGCAGTGGGGGTTACTGCGGGGTGGGAACCGAGGCGAGGGTGGGTCGAGGGAAGGGATGGGAACCCGACAGGGTAAGTGGGGTACCGGGTCCGGGCCGGAAGCGCCTGTGTCGGATCGTTCCGCACGCACCTGTGGGAATGTGGCAATTTGAATATCAGTCCGTTGGCACTCACTCCCTTGTGTTTATGCTACCCTAGTACCGCGCTGTACGTCATTTTAGTTTCAGCCCGCGCTCTCAAACGGTTTTATTTAATTCGTAACTCAAAAATGTATTCAGAAATCATACAGCATTCATCTCATGAAATAATTTAAGGTGGCAACGTGGCGACAAATTTCCACACATTTTTGAGCCGACAAAACATGAAAAGTCTTTTTTAATTTTATTTTATGATTGTACTAGTTTCACATAATTAATTAAGTACATGCCATTAACTGAAAAAAAAAATCGTTTTTAGATAAATTTTCAATTTTATTTATTATCCCTATGGTTTTGCGTTTTGGTCAAAATTTGTATGAAAATTAGGCACACAGCTACTACAAGTAGTCAAGTGCAAAATTCAGCCACCGCAACTCACTAACGTATCCTTTAACAGGTGCTCCAGAACAGTTAGCAAAACATGAACAGTAAAACCACAAACTTTTCCACCGTGACGTGATATAAACTTTGACAAAATGAAAAACAGTGAAGAGTGTTTAGACTAACGATGGACCGTTGTGGAAACAGTGTGATATTTATTGATCTTATTTAATTTTAAGATAGTGTAAAAACAGCTGTAAATAATTGTAAAGGACTCTGTGTCAGACTGGTCAGTTTTCGGAGTAGAGAAGCCCGCAGCAGACACGAGTGTGAGGCGACGGCGGTCATCGCAGGCATGGGAATCAAAGTCATGATGAAAGCTTTCAATAAGCCAAAAGGTAAGATTTTCTATAGTACAAATAAACTAAATATCACGATGAGTAGGTATGTCCATTACTCTTCTTATAATCTTTTCCTTCTTTGTGCTTCCTTTTTGGTTCCCTTATTTTTCATGGGCTTTCGGGCCACGCTCATCTCTTTCAACACATTTTCAACATTCTAAAAGCGCGAATTTTTCATTCGCTATCTAGGAATTTAAAACTACTAAAAACGCATAATATATTGTAATATTAGCAATATTTATGTTGATACATTTTATTTTGGCGGAAAAGATCGAAAATAAACAAATTTTTCGAGTTTTTTTTTCTGATTCCTCCGCCATCCAATAATATATCAACAATAAAATTGCTTTATACCATTTGAAATGTTATCCTAAAAATAATGCCCAATCGGTTTTAAACAGAGTTCGGTTCGGTTTAATGTTGAAAATGTGCGAAAGAGATAGCTCTGACCAGTAAGCGCGGACTTAAAAGAAGAATATACTGTACAAAGGCCGGTGTAAAGCGTATAGTGACGCAACATATGTAACGCTCTCGGTTTCACGTGCACTTGTCCCAAATGCGCACGCGCCGTGACCAAAGAAAAAAATATAAAAAATCATACACTGAATACTCTATTGGCTATCATGGCTCTTGCCTATCTGTTAATATTGATTTTCCGATATACAAGTCTTTTACACAATTATGTTGATATTTGTATCAACGATTTAAGCATTTTAGCCAAACAAATAGTAACCGAAATGTCTGAGTTATTAGGTTTGTTTTTCAATAATAGATAATGGTTAATATAACTTGGATTGCAGGTTACTACAAACTATGAATTTACTGATTCATAATAACGATCCGTGTACAAAGCTAAGCACCGTTCGCGCAATATTCATTTCCTTCGATACGCATGTATCTATTTGGAAACATCGCATGTCCGGCGGAGGGTGTCTCTTGCGCAACCACCGGCGGCCACATTACCGTAATTACTGACCCCCCTCCCCCTCTCACCTCGCCGTGTGTTTGGCCCACACTCCTGCGCATGCTCTGATGATCTTGAAAGTAAAGACCTTGTGCGTGCTCATAACCTGAGAACTAGAAAACAATGTTTGTATACAAATGCTATTCGTGGATCGAGCATTGTCGATGCAGCCGTTGTATTCGAGGCTGAAGACTTGATGTTCATTAAAGTGTGATAACCAAGAATGTTAAAGGCTGAACCCAGACCTTAATTCTTCACACAACCTTGATCCGTAACCTTGAAAAGTATATAATTTTCACTGAATTCAGGATTTCTTTCAGGACTTTGGGGTTCTCAATTCAGTCAGATCATTTCAGGCCTAAATAAGGCTTGATGCCTTTAGTTGAACACACCCTCCAGACGATCTTGCCACCCTATTTTGCAATTGTGTACTATTAGTTAGTTCTAGAACGATTTGGCTATTCTTTATTTTAAAATGTTTGTAATAGTCTAAATTAGGTTTTTTGGAAAGAAAAAATTAAAAGTTTCCCGGAAAAATTTCAAATGAAATTTGGACTGGACAACGTCGTTCGGGTCAGCTATAGCTGTATAATTTAGACTATTACAAACATTTTAAAATAAAGAATAGCCAAATCGTTCTAGAACTAACTAATAGTACACAATTGCAAAATAGGGTGGCAAGATCGTCTGGAGGGTGTGTTCAACTAAAGGCATCAAGCCTTATTTAGGCCTGAAATGATCGCACCCACCACGCCACCTTACCATATCTCCCGCGTGTTTGTCTGATCTGAGGTGGAGACGCTGCTTGAGCCAATTGCTTTATCATGAGAGCCGACCTTGTAATGTCCATTAGGTAACATTAACGGCAATTGGATAATACTGTTGTCAAAGAGCAGAATCAAATGTATCATACATGCCTGCATATTTAACACATCCCCATCATCATCAGATTTTTATGTTCCCACTGCTGGGACACAAGCCTTTCTCTCAGAGAGAGACAGGATGGGCCTTAATTCATCATGCTGGCCCAGTGCATGTTAGTGAATATCATATGTCTTTAAACTTTTTAAGGTTCTTGGACATAGCGGTTTCCTCACGATGTTTTCATTCACCGTTTTTGAGCGATGACATCAAAACTGCACATAGCTATTTAGATACTAAATAAGTCATTGGTGCAGGGCCGAGTATCGAACCAGGTGTCGTCACATTAACGCGTCCCCAAGATAAGTTAAGTCCGACGTCCATTGATGCTACTGCTGTGAGACTTCCATCTCTCAAACCATGAGACATCTTCCTTTGGGCATATCACCTCGACACTAACAAGCTAAACAATGCCGCGGTCAAACAGTAGCCAGGATCTTCTCATGCCGGACAATGGTGTATCAATGAGGCGGATTTACGACTCCACACATTCCTGCCATAAAAAGTCATAACAATTTACTGGCGTAACAAAGAAACAGTGGTATCTAGTACGGGAGCTAATAGCGCAAGATATACTCAGGAAGACAGAAACCTAAGTCGCAACATGAGAGATGTGATTGCTGCAAATCAATTGAATTCCTAAGTATAACGACTTAGGATTTAAATTTGTTTGTAGGTATAATTTGTATCTAGACTGATATAGGTGAACTCTTTTCGTGATTTTTGTATTAAAGCCAACATCTTTCTGTTTGTAAATCAATAGCTATACTCGAAAGATAAAAAAATATTTTTTGTTAAAATTCTCATAATCCAAAAAAAACCTCAAAAAATATATGCAGTGCTGTGTTTTTTTAGTAACACAGTATGTCACAGATCTGTGCGGTGTATCTTCATAGAATGTCTAGTCTAGTGCTTTATTCAGATTATTCGTAACTATGTTTAAGACAGCTTTGCTACAAAACAAATATTGTGAATAAGGTAATAGGTAAATAGGAAACCCGGTAGTGGTCTTCAAGGAAGCTAAAACAGTGGTTATTTGGTTACTGTGTGGCTGCATCTAGTACGGGAGCTATAATAGCGCACAGAGGCGCGGGGGCGGCCATTCATGCCGCTGATTGGTCCATCCGGTGCGCGCTCAATGAGATGATGCGCCCGCGCCGCGCCGCCTCTGTCATTGAGCAAAGGTCTCTCGCCTACGTTCATGAGTACATCAGATAACAACTACTGTTTGAGATGATACAACTGAAAATGTACAGATTTGGTGCCTTCGAGCTTTCAAGTCTTATTACGATTATAATATGTTCTCTACTCTTGGCTAAGCTCCTTTAAGTAGGGCTGCCACACGTCAGGATTTTTTCTGATATGTCCGGGTATTTAGGCTTTTGTACGGAATGCGCTGGTAATTCCAAAACGTCTGTAATTCTATAAATGAAATTAATAAGACTGCCACACTAGTTCATTATGCCGCGAAATATGAACTAGTGGCGGCCTTATCGCTAAAAGAGTTTTTATATATCTATAGCAATCCGTCTTTGTCCACTGCCGTTTCGTACGCAAAACGCTCATTTTCCGCCTCACCGAGCATTGAGCAGGGAACCGTTTGAAAATAACATTTTTACCGCATTATGAAAGAACCCTCCTCCATGGTCGAGCGAAGGAAGGGTGATACGGTATCGGTACGTCAATGGACAATTTTATAAAAATTATAAATTCTCTCACAGTTGCAATTATAAAAACTGACAAGAAATATTTGTAGCAAAAATTAGGCTTTAGCTTTATACTGTTAACAACTGTTTTTACCAACAATCTCAACAGCTGTTATTTCATCTGTATTTGAAAAATCGACAGCAGCGTATCATTTAGAGTAATTATAAGCAACATAAAAGAAGATGATTTGCATGCGAAACAGCGCACGCGCCGCACACGTCACGCGACGTGCCAAGTTCAAACTGCGAACAATGGAGACGGTAAAAATGGCGCGAGCTTTTGTTCTGGGCTGCCATTGTGCCGACTAGCCACGCCAGAGGTGATCTAACTCAAAATGAACTCTCAATTAAAATGTAGAGTAAAAAATAGGTACAGCTGGACTGTAGCAACTCTAGTTAATACATCTTAAATAAGAACATTAAAAAGGTGTTTGGCCCTCGATATTCAATGAACCACACAATCTCAATAAACTTTATTAATTAAAAAAATACTTTTTAAATACAAGCTTTTTCGTATTCTTCTCAGCAAACCCTTTCATTTGATACCGATATCATGATGACAAGGTAAGAGAGATAGATAAGAACATTTTGTCCGCTATCTTGGAGCGTCCGCCATATTGAATTTATCATCTAGGACCCAAGGAAGACAAATCTAACGAACCCAAACTCGACGGGGCTACGTCGCTTTCCCTATGACCATCTTCTGTTTCCATCATCAGTATGACTGTCATAACTGGCTTAAAATTCATTTGCAAGATTTGTCCCACACTAATTACAGGGCAAGCTAAATAAAAACTTGTAAACATTAATAAAGAGGTAAAGAACCTTTACCTTAAAACCTATGCAACGTTTATTAATGCATTTTATGTATCACTATAGCCTGAAATCCCTCCGATTAATAAAAAGTGTAATATTTTATGAATGATGATAATTCCTTCTTATGTTTTCCTGTTCCTCTTAATAGGCACGAAACATAATGAAGCTATTACGCATATTTATCAGCAACAAGTGCCGGTTTAAGCATTCCCCTTTGAAAGCCACCCTTCGTACCCACCTGTTACCTCTAACAACAGAACTGAACGGCGCATTTATTTATAATGCGTGTAGACTGGTCGAAACGTTGGGTTGGAAGTGCAATTTCTTTTTGTTGCTTTTCATGAGGAAGGCTTCTTGATAACTTATGACTTACTTGGTTTTTTTTTTTTACGGCTGATGGTATTTGATTGTTTGTAACTAGTTTTTTTAACGCTAATTCCGCGCTTGATTACCAACTCGCCTGTTGCTAAGCAATGATATGATTGAAGATGAAGAACGCAGACTTAGAAGATACCTATTCACTCTGGCATTGAAAAAGCCCAGATTATATCTCTCAGGAAACAAGGAAGCTGGCAGGTTGTTCCAATCCTTGGCCGTACGGATTAGAAACGTAGAATCAAAACGTTTGGTGCGTATCCAAGGAAAATCCACAATGTATATGTGGTAGTGGACTGATTTCCTACTAGTCCTGTAGTAGAAGGGGGATGATAGGATAAGAACATGTAGCTCCGATGCACATTCTCCGAAATGAATCCTATAGAAAATGGACAGACTCGCTACTGTACGGCGGTGTTCTAGACTGAGAAGTTTCTCAGCCACTAACTTCTCATCACTTTTAAGTCGTGTGTATTACACACATAATTGAACGATTATAATGACAAAATAAAACAAAAAGTACCTAGGTATATAATTTTCGAATTCTGGCGGGAACAGAGTTTTTTGAAAGTGCCACCTTAAAATGGTTTAGTTCGTCCTTCTGCTATTCGGCCACGGCTGGCCACGGGGCGCATCTCCGGTCCTTTGTGCCGTTATCTACGCCATTCAAGATTCGGTCCACTCCAGGCGCATTACTTACGCGATGGCCTCAAAGGCGCCCCAAGACCTCGATCGGAGATTGCAACTCGATTGTTTTACTTCAACAATGCTCAATTCTTATTTAGCGCTCTACGCCATTCTTTTCAGTCCGCCTGGAAAAGTTATACCCATTATTCTGTACATGACCTTGATGGAACCGTTCTTGCGTTTTTTTTAAATTCTAGTCCGTCTCCAATTAGGTTTATCTTCGTTAAGGTGAGGAAACAGATGTTCTTGATAAAAAATAAAACCGCACAAGTACGAGTAGGACTCGCGCTGTGAGGGTTCCGTTGGATGGGACTTTCAGAGCGTAAGTCCTAACAAAAAAAAAACGACATGAAATATTGAAAGACAAACTTAACTTTGTAGTGGACAATAAGGTTCTTCCATACATTCCAACTACAAAATGTAAGTATGTAATAGCAAAACTATTATTTTTAAATGATATAACTTCAAATTTATGACTTCCGGATTTATTCCTTTATATGTGTTGTAAGACCTTGCCTCTTGCCAAATTTCATGATTCTAGGTTAACAGGACGTACCCTTTTGGTTTTGATTCCCTTGTGAAATCGCAAAAATGCGACATAAACGGTCATATCTTTTGATCGCGTTGACTTACAAGTTTGATTTTTTCACAGCTAAAAGAAACATTTTATATAAATTCCAACTTGACACCTTTACGCGCTCTTGAGAAAAAGGGTCTTGACAGATGGACAGACGAACAGACGTACAGACGGACAACAAAGTGATCCTATAAGGGTTCCGTTTTTTCCTTGTGAGGTACGGAACCCTAAAAACCATATAAAATAGCGGTCTAGATCCGATAAATGGATCCAGCGGAAACATACGGGACAATTACACCGAAATCACTCAGGATTAATTACTTTAATTACGGAAACGGAAGTCTTGGCTTGTGGTTTTTGTGCATGATCTCGAAAAATGCCATACCGCAGCTTAATGTCAAGCACGTGGACTATTTATGAACAGGCGGTGCAGCAATATTATCCTGCATGAGCTTGCGAGTAATTACCCTGATTCGTGTCCAAACAATTAACCCTGCCAAGAAAATAAACTCCGAGAATTGATCTCACTTTGAGAACTACGCAGCGATATAATATCAAAGTAAAATGCTCGATTTGTTTTCTTTTACTGCAAGTAAAATACTCCGATGAAATATTTTATACAGTCTACATATTTGGATGGTCAAAGATCATAAGAGAGATGAGCGCTTCCTAGATATCACATTTATTTCGTAAGAATAATTTAACATTTTCGCTGTCTTCTCATTGGCCAATCTTTCATCTTTAAAAAACATGTCCTTGGCCCATACACACTATATACCTACCTACACACAGCTAACTACTCTGGGACGGGTGCATATTTCTAAAGCAATGAAAACATTTTGACGACACAAATTTAATACAATTTTTCATATAAATAAACACTGAGTACATTAAACATTTTATTATTTGCGGCAACTTTGATCCCACAAGATTTAATGAGGCTAGTAAACAAAATTACAATTTAATTTCTACAGAGCGTTTGATCCTTTTCATATGTCCACTTCACAAATTAATTCGTTTCTTCGTTTTATTTGTTCGAATGGGTAGAGTGCTTCATAAATTATGACGTATTGCATTTTTATATTATTCAATATAATCTTTCTTGTCACTAATACAACGTGGAACAGAAAGATGCAGTAAAACTTAAGGGTAGATATACCCATCAAAATGAAAAACTTGTAAAACAAAAATTTGCTAACATCCTGAAAAAAATTGTTTTCTCTATTCTCATACATACGTGATTACGTGATCGGGTTTTTCAATGAGAAAACATTTTTTTTCTCTCGAGTTCAGCAGACTGTTGTTCACATTGATGCGTAAATCAACACACTTAAAAATTACTACACTTTTCTTTTACACCCCGTTTACCTATATGTTAATATTTTTATGTAAGTTTCAGACTGCTAACTGAATACTGATCCACATTTTTATTGAAATGATGTTGATTGGACATTTGATTTTCCAAATAATTTTAATGTGAAATAACAGTAAACCTATTTTACCCACACTAACAAGGAGTAATAAAAATATATCAAGATTGATTTGATTTAAATTTCTGCTAATTATCTACTATTACTATAGTATAACCTGGCCAAACTACCAGGATCAATTTAGAAAAAAAAAATCTGTTTCTTGGCTACTTAAAAGATACAAGGCAAGATATCTGCATGTCTGATAACGGTAAGATTTTATTGAAAGATCGTTGTAGTTACTTATCGTTAGCTTAAAAGTTTGCTACATAAAAGCGAACACATCGTTAGCTTATTTCACACTTCTCGATTGCAAAAAAACGCTCTCTCAATAATCATGAGTCAAGCGCAGCTGCGGCCGATGCAGCGAGTAAATCACAATGGCTTTGATCGCAATTAATGACCTCGTGATCCGCGCACCTTGGCCGACTGCAGGTGGATCCTAATGTTTATTAATTCGCCCTTACAACACCCCGGCTTTGAATAACGAGTCAAGGGTAACGCTAAAATTTTGGCATAATTAGTAAGATAATTAGAATATTTTGACTGAGAAAACACACAGAATATATAGATATTTTACTTGTTTCATTTTAATAGAAATTTAAAGCTGTTAAGGACTGAGAGCCTGACTTGTTTTGAAATCGAAGAAAAACTAGAAATTTAAATAAAATCGATGGCTGAGCTAGAGCAGCTATCAGATGCAGGGCAGCGACCGTGGGAGAAATGCACAAATCTCCGCATCTCAGAACTGGTCGGCAGGTGCGCAGCCTCCACGCACACACGCTCACACTTACGCACACACACGCACACCAAACCAGACAGTCTTATGAATGAAGCCTACAGCGCCAACGGGCACGGTACACACACATGCAACGTTAAATCTCGCTTGTTTATCTCTGATTTATTTTATACGAGACCATCAAGTATCAAAAAGTCGGCTATTAATTTGTTCCTCGGTGCTCGGCTTAAATGCTGTAGATAAAGTAATTAATCCGACTGATAACGATCTCAGTTAATAGCACCACTCCATAACCGAAAAGAACTCTCCGCTCTATGAGTTTCCCATGTTATCTAGAAACTCAACTCTTGATCGTAGACTCTCGGTCGAAATCTTTACCTCAAGTAAAGGACGTAAGAAGATAATTTAATTATATCACGTGTCCTTTGCAAATATCGCGAACTTTGTAATTTCCATACAGTAATCAATGAAGTATGCGGATGCGATCGTGCAATAATGTTCCATTCATCGATGCAATGAAATGAAAGACAAATTGATATGCGTAGCAATGTGCGTTATATTCAATTTCTCAACTACATATTCTAAAAAATGTATTCGCTCCTAGCTCTTTGATGTGCTTGCTGCATTCTTTGTCTGAAAACTTAAATGTTTAAGGGTTTTACGAACACATAGAAGCTATATTTTACTTAGAAATGTCAATGGAGCTTTCAATCGCCATGTATTAAAAAAGGTGCACACAAAATTATTTCTGTACTACTGTAAAATTGTATTAATTAGTTGTCGCTTTATAAAATTTTCTAAAGTGTATTTTCTGTTGTTTCAGACATCCCATCACAGGTGCCGCCGCTAACGCCCGGCACCAACAAGAAGATGGCCGAGGCGCTGAAGGCCACCTTCGCCTCTTGGGAGAAGGAGCAACTGCGTCTCGGCGTGCCGAAAGGTAAGCAACCTCTACTACCAAAGAATCTAGAATCCTACTCTTAAATTAATAATTACTACTCCTAATAATTACATTAAATATGTTTTTATTTGGCCCACCTGGCTGGTGGTAAGAAAAGATGAAGCCAAAGAACACGTTTGCGCAGAAGAAACCTAGTTTTTCAAAGTTAGAAACGTGGAAGTTAGCATGTTTACCTACACAAGATATAGGTTTTTCATCGCATTATTATACAAATAAATCCCGTTCTAATCTTTGCATGGATAATGACCACGAATTAAAAAGTTGACTCCTGAGAAGTTGCCATAAGAAACCCCATCGAATGGCTAATTTATCTATGAATCACTTTAGTGTATAAGTACTTAGGTCATCTAGATTGTAGGTAATCTGCTCAACGTCCATTAAGTTTACGACGTTTCAACTTTAACCTACTCTGTTCTCTGTAGAACATTTTTATTGTTTGTATAGGCAAAGTAAAGATATGATACCGACTCGTGTAAGCACAGTCGTTTACAAGCCCGCTTCAATATCACTTTATGGTCAGGAAGAAAATGCCGTAAAACCACATTTAATATCATTTTAGACATCAGTCGCTCGAGATCTGAGAGATGAATAAAGATGCTTCAGAAATTTATTCAACTTCATAATGTTTTTCTTGAGAGTAACAGATGTGATGCGCTGCGAGATAACGTTGCCAAGAATAATACAAAACAATGGAAGGTGCTAGTCCTTGAAGTAAAATTGTCTGTCGACGCGTAAGGGCCTGATAGAGGCTTTGTTTTTCCATCGCTTGATGCAGAACAAGCAAAAACTGTTAGTGTAGTGTGCACTGGGCGTACGATACATGGCGCGATTTGCATATGGTAATGCAGCGGCGGCGTCGACGCGTCGACACCAGGGCTGTATTAGACCTTGAGTCTTTGTAACCCATTCATTATTCAGTCAAATTTTCAAATAAATATCTCTACCTAGCAACACCAACACCCGCTGTGTTATGGGAATCATGAGATCCGGGTTTAAACGTAGCATATAATATGTGTTCAGGGTTTTAGCTACCACCTTACTAAATTTACTTTAAATCCATTCAGTTGTTTCAGACAAACCTAGATATATACTTTCGCATTTATAATGATTGTCTCCTAGATAAAAGTCACTTATCGTTCAGACCAGAAACCATAACTGAACTCAGAACAGTTGGCTGTTATACGATCTCATACTTATTTTGGTGCTAAGAATAATTTGGTTATTTCCAATACTTTATATAAATAATGATGTCAAACGACCGCTAGGCAAAGTTCATGACAGATTGGGTCCCAAAATTGAAACGATCTCTGAGTCATCCCAGACGAAAGTGTGAAGCACTGGGTCACCAAAGCCGAAGACTGCCCAGACTGGAAATGGGGATGGGACATTTGCCTACGTTAGGCTGTAAATAAATAATAAAAGAGGTAATAAAGTGACTAATGACGTATATAGTTGGCACACTGAAATACATTATAGTAGTAGTATAGTATTATTAGTACTGTTAAACAGAATCATCTATCTTTCACATAATCTAATCTCTCTTATGCTAAATTTCCTACGAGTTCTATACGAGGGTAGTATATAGAATCACTGGATTAATAATTGAAAGTAACCTTGTATTCTTGTATTTTAATTCAAATTCAAATTATTTATTTCACGGAAGGGGGGGGGTTATTTATTTTACCTTTAATTAAACTATCCAAAACTGATACGAAATCGGGTTAAACGAAACCTGATGTAACCTTTATATTAAACAAAGTAAAACACTGTTTTAAACTATCACGGTTGTTCACTAAAGTTATATGATTATTTACGGGATATTTACCGTGGTAAGGTTGTGGAATGAGCTCCCGATATTTCGGCGCAGTTACATGCACCATGTTCACGGGAAGACTGAAGAATGCGGGTGGTTGGAGAACAGTTAAAAAGTTAGGTGCAGACATAACGATCTACCCTCTTTCTTAGTCTTTTGCTACGGTTATCACTGGAACTCGAACTCGAACCTAAGTCCCGACAAAACACACTCACTGTATCACTGCGTATAGTATTTTGAACACATTTTGAACGCGAATTTTTATTTTTATTTTTGAGGCAACCTAATACTGGATTCCACGCACTGGCGAGTTGAAAACCATCACCTCGATTGAAATTCTGACATTTCGAGATCTCAATAGTTTCCTTTACTAGCCTTGGTATGTAATGGCGTTCGGTGGACAGGATTGAAAGTAGTTGATTGAATCAGGCGTTAGTTTGCAGAAACTCGTCTTCAAAACTGTTTCTTATATAAAATTATTATTATGAATCTCTTTTTGTAATTACTGCGACGGTAATGAAATAAATTGTTTATTGTTTATTAAAAATTGTGTCTCTGAATCCGTCTCTGACTTCATGTCTCGACCGCCCTGCGCCGACGCAGCGCCACACACCTCACTCTTTGTTGGTGGCAACTGCCAACTTTACGCGATATTTGTATCGAAACTTGGATGGATGGACGATGCTAATTTCTTGGCTACGATGTCGCCCACCGATGAAGCAACGCAAAATTGGTAGCAATTGTTTTTTACACCTACTTAGTTAACTTATTGTAAGGCAACAACGAGTAAGCAAAACATGCAACCTATCAATTTGATTTGCCTATAATTTTTAGTCATGTTTATCCTTTACTACTCTGGATAATGAAGGTTGTTGATTTTCAAACTGATGGAATATTTAAAAATACTTTTTCCATATATATTATTGATAGACTATTGGCGTTAATGTTTTGCTAAAGGTTTGTGACCTGTTTTACAATGCAACTTGTTCTATGGTAATTGAAAAGCGCAATGCACATGATTGTGATTGCGCTAGGATCACGACAGGTGGCGGGTTCGACGGCCGAGCGCGCCGGAAGTGCGTGCGTCTGCGCCGCGTCTATTCGCGCTTCCGGTGCGCGCGCGCATCTAACGAAATACGCACCATTGTGCACGCTCGTTGAAAACATACATAGTAGCTAAAATCATGCTGAAACTATTGTAGAAATATTTTACAGAAACAAAATAAACAACAAACTAACAAGCTGTAAAAAGGATCTAAGGTAAACCGAAATAATGTTGTACAAATAATACATTTTGTGGAATTAACAACCCTGTTGATTACTAATGAGATGTTCAATATAAACATGACATTGTCATTCTTATTTGAGACGTTATCACAATAATGCATTAAACCAAAAAAGTTATGTCTTCGAAATCGGTTTAATTGTTCAACGTCATAAAGTTTAGCAATAAACCCGAATTTGATAAACTTGACGAACGCACGAAAGTAAATGGAAAACATCAATAAAACCATGCCCTTCTTAATTCACGTTTAAGTTTACAACTTAGTGCGACCGAAAGTAGAACGAGTTTCTATATACGAGTACAATTAAAGGTAATATATTTATTTGGGAGCGATGTTACTCAAGTTATATCACTTGGTTTCGATAAAGACAATGGTTACTGATGACATAAAAATAAACAGATTAAAAACTGGTCCTACGAATAAATACTTCGACTTTCAGCGGGCTTAATTAAGTCGTCGTCGTAAGAACGATGTGGATGCGCCACGATAAAGAAGTGCAGTTAAACGAAATGTGCGTTATGGTACGCCGAAGTGCTTCCCTTTATGATTATTTCTTTATTTTGTTTGCGTAAGCGATGCTGTTGCATTTTATTTAAAGAAACATAAAGGCCGTGGATATACAGCCAAATTATTTGACTTTTATGCCAGTGTTTTTAAAGGAGATAGGTACTCTTTTATTTTATCGCTAATATACAATACAATACAATACAAAAACTCTTTATTAAAACACCACAAAACAAGGATAACATAAAAATTACAACAAATAATATGCAATGATACTCATTGGGTGGTGAGTTTGATTTGAACGCCGCAGATGTGGGTTGAAATTGCAAAAAAGCATCGTGTAGAAAGCGATGGTGGTAGGATACTGTCATGCTTAGAAATCTACCACACTCAATTTTAAAATCCGAGCACCTAATGTGGGTTCCAGTAACCTCACTTGGGAGCCAGATTCCATTCAAGGCTAGATGTATTTACCATCTTCGTCCGCACCGGCACTTACATCAGGTAAGTTGTGGTCCTGCCACCTATCAACCATAAAAAATCATACAAATAATGAATGTCATTTATCGCAAATAATTAAAAAAAGTGTGTGATTAAGACCACACGACAGAAGTGTAAACTTCATCAAGTTTGACTCGCTCCCTTAGTCGACTCGAGCCGACTTTACCCGAACGAGTATCACAGCGTGATGTTCACGCGAGTTCAATGCTTTTTTCCCATCAAAAAGTGCCCAACGTATCTAAAGAAGTTTTCACATCAAAAACTCAAAAAATTTGATACTTTTTCTCGCTGGCCACCATGTCATTAAAAGACATCCTAATTTAATTAACAAAGAATAAACAAACGGAATTTACATAGAGAATCGATTATCGAACAGTGGACTGCAACACGAACAGCGGTTGTTCTCCACGTCTCGAGTTGTCGCGGCTATCTGAAGATCGGAGACATAAAGTTGTCTCCTCTGCTCACGATGCCCAGATAACTCTAGGAGACGTACGGGATACCTCCGCGGTTGTTTATCAAATTGATACATTTGCATATGATGAGAACAACAATACTTGTCATCGTGAATGTAAAAAGCATCAGCATCAGCAAATTCAGTCATTGGACAGTAATATTATGGTGATTTTAATAAACTGCGAGTACCTACCTTTTCACAAATTAAACGCAGTTAATCCCAGTCGCATTAGTCGAACGCTTTTATAAAAAAAACTTATACTCGGTCCATGGTTGTTTTAGCTCTGACAGCTGCAATTAAAATGAAGAAAAAAAACTAATCAATATTTTATTTTTTCTCACTGTAGTATATCGGCTACCCGCTAAAACCTTACGCTCAAAAAGAAAGTTTAAACAAAATCCAGAAACAATTACTAGTAATTAAACTCGACGACAAAGTAGATACTTTTTTATCATGTTAACTTCCAAATTTATAAACAGCCACCCTGATATCAATGCAATCAAAAAAGTTTAATTCATTACCAAGTTCAACAAAATGTAGAGAGAGCAAACCTTTTCCCTCGCCTGACAGGAAGCGAGCATTTTCCCAGTCATCGATTTGCGCAACATTGTGCGGCGTCTCCGGTCACTAAAAGCCATAATTAAACTAATTATTCATTATTACCCACTCTCGCAGGGAAAAACTCAAGTGCCCTGTCTAGGGGTAATTTGACATCGTAACACCATAACTCTGTTTGTATCGATTTACTTTTTCTCTGTGACTACTTGCTGCGAAGGAATCTAAGCAAGCGGTGATTGATTTGTGGGGGATTTTCCTTGTCGGTAATAGCATCGATTTGTGGATTATGTAGGTTAGTTAGTTAGTGTAAAATATTTTAAATGCGTTAGATTTATAATTATTCGCCAATTCACAGAAATATAATAGTGAGTTCCATTCGCTTAATGCTCAGGTCTCTGAGATAAGTGACTCTAGCAAGAAGTTGTATCTGAAAATGGTGGCTGGTATTATACTCGACGATGAAAAACAAAAAGGGAGGTTTTATCTTTAACGTGGATATATGTTTGTATATTCTACAACCTAAGCGCATCAATCGAAGTTAATAAATGATCAAAAGATCTCCCTTAGTTCAGGGATGGTCAAGGGCAGGTAACGTCAAAAAAATATTGATATACCTTCTCATGTAGGGTATCATTAAATAAATATTTCATAATGAAATGAGTTTAGGTACATAATTTTTTGATCAGGTTGGGAAACATGAACCGCGAAAAGAGGTGTTGAGTTTTTTATGTTATAAATGTTTAAAAAAAACTTTTTTTCCTTAAAGTGCGAACGACTACCGTGAACTAGTCAACAACGCACAGGTGTCTAAAGTACCCGCGTATTTTAGAATCCTAGATAGAGTATTAGAAATCCTTTTATCAATAATAGAAAGAGTCGCTGCGCATACGTTCGGCGTGAAGGTCGCGAGCTTCCGGCGCATGTGGCAAGATCCGCTGTTGGCCAACCGCGCGGTTCGCTGCCCGCCTAATTGTTGATGTTGCAGCCCTGCCATCCGCTCTACTGTTTTACTTACAGGTTAAAGGGAATTCTAATTAGGGATACCTCTGTACTGTTTTAACTTTCCGCCTTAAACTCGTCTGACTTTTTTTGATTACAATGGACTTCACACATGCTCTTCATTCATACTCTAGATTATGGTCTTTTAGTTAAAAAAAAATCTCTATATTCATACGAAAACTGCTATATATGGCGATTTTAATGGTACAATCTGTTTAAGTCGTGGTTTTGTTTGCTTTCACTCTTGTAATGCAAACTGCTATCGCGGAGAATGAGAAGCGGGAATTTAATTGAGGTCATTCAGACTTGCGTGTTCCATCATAGACTGCACCATCGGGGGATTATTCCAAGACAATGATGGTTGACGAGTTGGTGGTTTTATATGAAATAAAAAAACAATAGTCTCATGTCACTTTCATTGATAAGGAGATTAGTATACCCGTTATAGCTCTAGAATAAATTCTAAATAGTAATAATAAACATTTTGGCGCACTCCAGATTTGCTCTAAAATCAATTCGCTCTAGATGTGGTTGACAAGCGTTTTGCAAATAAAACACGTTTCTTTATCCAGATCCGCGACAATGGAGCGAGGCGGCGGTGGCGGCGTGGCTGCGCTGGGCGGCGCGCGAGTTCTCTCTGGAGGGCGTCGCGTTGCAGCAGTTTGCGCGGGCGCAGGGCAAGGATATCTGCGCCATGGGCCGCGAGGAGTTCGTGGCGCGTGCACCCGCCTTCATGGGAGATATCCTCTGGGAGCACCTCGAGATACTGCAGAAAGGTAGTTTAAGCTGCACTGTTTATACGCACACTCTAAATAATACTCTTTCTTGACTTCTTCCTTGCTTGTTTTTCGGTGTGCAAATACCGCAACCCTAGTTAGTTTTTTCTAACTAGTCTAGTTTTCTCTTTTCTTTTTTTCGGATATGTATAGAAAGTATGCTTAAAAACAAGAACAAATAAATCCTTTTAGATATTTTTCAGTAAGTTTATTTTTTCATAATCACGAATATTGCTATTCGTTAACTACCGAGTTTTCATTTTGATGGGAGTTATGTGCACTCCACACATTTTTCAGTCTAGATCTTCTCTTAGTCAAATATTTAGTGATAATGTTCCCCTCTGTCTTCTTTCCTCCACATCATTTTTGTGGAACTGAAAAACCTCCTCGAAACTCTAATCCCAAAGAAATCTGCCCAAAGAAGTGTGAACACACGTGAGGCTCACCTTGAAATCCTAGATACGTCAATGCTTGACAATTTCATCAAAGTATGAATATGTTGTTTAGATGTGGAGAAGGAGCGGTCGCTGCTTGCGAACGTGCCGCCCAACATGTATGAGAGCAACGTGTGCCTGCCCGAGTTGCCCGACTACATCCCGCCGGCGCATCACTACAACAACAACAACAACACCGGTATGTACTGCTTCCTTCATATAACCACTGCCTTCCCCGGTATCATCATAAACCAGAACCAGAAGACCAGAAGACGTCCACTGTTGAACATAAGCCTCCTCCTTTAACCTCCACACTGAACGACATCCTGCCATCTGCATCCACTGGATGCTCGCGACTCTCACAATGTCGTCGATTCATCTAGCGGGAGGCCTACCTACGCTGCGTCTTCCGGTTCGTGGTCTCCACTCAACAACCTTTCTTTCCCATCGGTTATCGGTTCTTTGAGCGATCACAAAATTTTACGATTAAAATTGCACAAGTCTAGATGGGCACATAGTGATTATGTGAAATCGTACGATTACTGGACCCGGATATGTCCTAAACCTGCGAGCAAAACCATCGGAGGATGGGCAATTGTATCCTGTGATCCCCAAGACGCCTGCCAAGCGTGGAGATTATAGCAAAACCCCACTCTATGAGGGGAGGCCTTTGTTCAGTGTACGTTTACTGACAGATTATGTAATGTGGTGTGTGTATACGACTAATGCCTCTCTTTCCTGGAGAGATTTGACTCTCAACAGTAAAAATATTTGTTGACCATCTTATACTATACAAAAAGTATACACTAACGGAAGTGGAGCAAAGTTTTATATATGCTAGTTTTTTTTTTTGCCAAGTTTGACGTTGAAGAGCGAGTAAAACTTCAGTAACTTAGTAAGTACACTTGGTAAGTATGACAATAATGCATAATAGTTTTCATCGTTCAACGCATACCTATGGATATCTATTTATGAAGTAAGGTCTATTGGAACTGCAGGAAACGTCGATATTTACAAGCTTCAAAGGGTCTACGCGCTTCTACGAGTATTCGTAGCACCCACAAAATCAATAAAGCCTATCTCTAATTTTATATTTAAAATTATTTTTACAATGTCATATGAAAAAAATTCACACATATTATAGTCAAACGCAAAATAACAAGTTTTAATGAAAGACCATAAAGTTTATTCTTTATAGACCAGTTACTAAACATAGTTTTACTCAATATTATTAGCTACCGTGAGCTTTTTATTATGCAACTGCATAAGACTAATAAGTAGCTCATCTGAAGATAAACATCACGCTTGCCCATAACAGTGTCATATAAAATTAAAAACTTAAACAGAAAACAAAACCCTGCGCGGAAATTCGCAGCGGTCGTCAATCTGAGATATTATATCTCTTTGTGTCCAGTAATTTCACTGAAAACGTTTCCCTTTTCATCATTTTAGCCTATCATGTTCCCACTGCTGGGACTCAGGCCTTCTCTCAAAGAGAAGTAGAGCCCTAATCCACCATGCTGGCCCAGTGCATGTTGGTAAATGTCATTATGTCTTTATATCATTATACCGATTTCATCACGAAGCTTTTCCTTCATCGTTTTTGATTGATGCCATCAAAACGGCACATAATTTATTCAGGTACCAAATAGGTCATTCGTGCTGGGCCGAGGACCGAACCGGGTACCGTCAGATTGTAAAGCGCACATGCTACCGCTAGGCCACCATCGCTCTTTCCCCATGTTTCTCTGTTCGTTCCCCGTAAACCTATGTTTGTATAAAAAGTAAACGCAATGCATTGTGACACCGTTGTCAGTCACCCCCTGCAAGTGTATCGAGTCATAAAGATAGCGTTATCTACGTGGTTATAGTATCGTTAGCTACCGCTGATAACCCGGCAATTACTGTTCAACGTTACGGCTTACGTCGTTTCAGCCGATACGAGAGTGACGTAGCTAGGTTCATTATTATATTCTTAGATAGAAATTATGTTTTTTTTATTTAACTGGGATTTATCCCCCAATTAACTTTGTAGCAATGATAGATCAGTGGTTGGCGCGCTATAATTCCAAATCAAAGGCTGTGGGTTCACATCCCATCAAAGAGTTTGAGCTGCCAGTGAAGCAAAACATCGTGAGGAAACCACAGCATGATGGTACACCTTCTAATGACCTGCTGATAACTCTCATGTTGAAAATTTGACGCTACTTGACAGTGTGTTTCGGTAGCATCACTTGAGAGCCAGTTCCCATTTCAGGCTAATCGTGCTTACCATCTTCGACCATACCGTCACTTAACACCAGGTGAGCTGTGGTCAAAACGACTATAGCCTATCAATATCAACCATCTAAAAACCTGGAAATTCCATTCACTGGGAATTCCTTTCATGATTACAATATATTACGCGTTAAACTGTCGTTAGAAATACGAAAGTTTTTACAGGGTTCCGCAGAACGGTGATATTAAGCTTATGATCATTGGAAATTTCAATACAAACAACTTTTACTAAAGGAACAACATTAAAGTCGAGAAAAAAAAGCTGTAAGTACTTAAAAACATGTCATTCACACTAAACGAAATGTAAGGAACAACTGCTATTTTTTCTTGACTTTAGGAGTTTTTTAAATTTGTTTATTAATAGACTTGCATTTGGCTGCAAATTCGCCTGGTGTTAAGCAATGATACGGTCTACGATGGAGCACGCTTGAATAGAAGAAACCGATTCACTTGTGATTGGAAGACACCCAGGACCCGGTTGGTCCCATGGCAAAATTCGTTCATAATGATGAGTACAATGGCCTCTTTTCGATTTAGGAACACTGTTCTTTGTAGCTTTGTATAATAGCTCATGTCCACATCTAATATCGTTATGATTTATCAACGAGGAAGCATCAAGTTCATCCATTATCTTGAAGAGTTAATCTCTTCGTGGCACAGCTTTAATCACTGCATAAATTTCAGTAAGGAAACGCATATTATTTTGAATTATGCAACCATCTCAAGTGCAATTTAAATGGCCATAGTTAGTTAGCTGGAATAGCAAGCCCGTAAACCGTATGCAGTATGATTAATCAAAGTTTAGAGGTGTAATACGGTGACTGCGGTATCTCACGTATAAAAGCTCATTTCCATTAGATATAAAACGAGTGTTTATTAGGTGGTAAATCATCCTCGCGGGATGTTGTGACTGCTTGCGCTCGGTACTGAAATGATAAATTAAGCAACGAGACACGGTGTCCTCTCTGTCTTTAGCACGGGTGGTCTTCACGACCTTTCATTGGACATTTATTTTACACGCAGAATTGCTGTTTCGATGAACTTTTCACTAATAAAGACAGATAGTTGACGAGAGTAACCATATTTATTTTTCTTTCCATGTAGGTACCTCAAGATGGGTCGACAATATTGTCACTATCACGGTTAGAAGTTAAACTCAATTAGAACACGACTGAGGCAGATTTTATATCAAGAGAGAGGTCTATACCCAGCTAGTCTAGCACGGGCCGTAGTCAAATTACATTTCCACCACGAACCGCGAACCACGAACTGGAAGACGCAGCGTAGGTAAAGGCCTCGGAACTAATGAGCCGTAAACATCGTAAGAGTCGCGGGCATCCAGTGGATGCATATGGCAGGCTGTCGTTCAGTGTGGAGTTCTAAGGAGGAGGCCTACTTGTGGACCAGTGGACGTCTTCTGGCTAATGATGATAATGATACGATAGACTGAGGGGAGGTGGTGACTTTCGCCCTTAGACACAAAGTTCAGACTTACGGAGCTCGACAAAAGAAGGTTATGTTAAAAATTTGCAAAATCAGTACTATTTTAATTCAGGGCTAATGATTATAAGAGTTGCAAGTCCTTCAAGTTTCCCAGTACATGAAACGTTTATCACATAGAATCATATTTCTCACTGAAGCATCAAATAAGTGTTCACATATCTAGCAGTAGCAGCGCATCGTTTCACTCGGGTGCGCGTGGGTGGCGCAACACTCGACCTTGGCGCAGTTTTTCCGCTCTCTTTCAGCCGATCCGAGGTCTGACTGAATCGTCTTCTGCCTGTGCCACTGTTACCGATGTGTCATGTCGATAATATTTCTGCTCAAATGAGTTGGATGGCTTTTATTTTCTTACAAAAAACTTATATTCGTTCTTGATTTAAAAGAAATGTTTTTGTTATAACGCTAATTAATACGTATATTCTATTTAAAACTAACACTTAAGCTACGGAGCAATAATCAAGTATGGCATAAAACCAGTGTCCATCGTAAGTACGGGCTTAGGATACCGTTTATCCAGAAAATTTGCGGAAGGACTAGAAAACTTTGAGATGTTTTTTTAATTTATGTTATGTGTCAATTTATACAACAGCGAAAGTGAGCGTATATACATATGAATGTATAAGCTTCATCTGACATTAAAAGGAAGCAAAAGGCACTGGTAAAGATGTTCAACATCTCAACGTCAGAACCTCAATCTTATCATCGAAAGCACCTGCTATTTAGTGCCATCGATAAGTTTGCGCAATACAATGTAGTTAATGTACTATTTTTATTTATATCTTGCAACTATACGCTTCAAGTAACATCTGTTATACCCATGCTAGGCAGTTGCGTTGGTTACTGACTTGCCATCTGTATTATTATTGACTAAATTATAAACCAGAAATAAAACTCATGTTATTTATGGCTCAGAAACTTAAAAACACTTCAGGTGCTAAACTGATTTTAATTAACTGCTGTTTCAACTATCTCGTCGTTTTAACTCGAACAATTTTAAAGTACCTCTAAGCAACATTTGGGGTAATTATGGCGTTAGGAATCTATTTCTTTACCCCCGTGCAAGTTATGTACTGGAAAAACATTTAAATTTCTGTCTATGTCTGTATAGAAAACTAAAAGACTGAGATGTGACTCTTTGTAGTCACATTTTATAGTGGGTTAACTGGATATACTTTATCACCTACTTATTTAAAGTACGTATACCTTATTATTGGAATCCATATTTCATCCAGGTCTTGATAATTCTGATAGTGATAATACCTTTATAGTTTTGGGATTGAGCGTTCATTGCAAACTCTTTCAAAACCCAAAGCCTTCATTTTCTTTTCATTAAACAAATGAATAAACTACACCGCCCCTTCCATTATGTTCCCTCACCTTCGCTGGTAGAACGTGCGCGTGACCTCAGTGCCCAGTGTACTAGCACACTGGCTACTCATCTTGACCATTGTCCTCTTCTTACCACTTGAAAGTTCTGTGTCGTGTCTATTCCAATTACTTCTGTTGTTCCATGGCATATATTTTATTCATAAGTAGGTACTTAAAATATTTTAATTTTTAATAGGGTAACTGGCTCCACGCCTAACGAAAGCGGTGATAAGTGACAAGTGATTTATGTGACTCCAATATGGCGGATTTTGACTCCGGATAAGCTATGTTTCTTCATCCGAGCTCTTGGTCTAGGGACTCTACAGACCTGGATCCTTTGTTAGTTTGGCGAGGTAAGTCTTTTTAATGTTGAACTGGTAAATAGCTCAAAATGTTTAAGTTTGGTAAAAAGGTTTTCTATATGATCTTCTATAGATTGATTAATTGATTAATTGATTAACTCTTTATTGTTCACACCATAAAATTTGATACAGAGGACAAAAAACTATAAGTGACATATGAAAACATTCTCAGTAAAAAAACATACGCTTATATAGAGTCGCTATTATTTCAGGAGGGTTTCAGGCCTAGTGGCCTTCAAAGACATTGGGATATCGGGTACCTAATCGTGAGCGGGTAAATTTCTCGCGTCCTCGCGTCAACCCGAGCGTTACCAACGAATGCAAGTGGGCCGACGAATTTGAAGGTTAACGCACAAAAACACAATATTTTGCAAGTGCACTCGTATTAATAAAGCGTGTAGTTATATGGCTAATGTTGTGTTGGTGCAATCCCGCGGCATCCGCGCTGTCGCAAGGGGCAGCGCGCTGGCGCATCCTCGCATTGCGCATTCACCGCTAATCACCGGACGCGCGCAGCACCGGCTCGCTCCAGCCTGAGGAACTAGTTGCTAAATCCGCTACCATGTCTCCGCTGAAAATGTTCATGGTCACCCCATTGTCGGAACTGCTACGTCGTAGATGCGCTCTGCGTAGGCGACTCACTGAGATACAATTCTTACTCCAATTATGTGCTGTTACGATTCCACGATTATCTCCAATAACTCTTGATGCTTGTAATAAATGAGGCACTTACCAAAATTAATTATACCATTCGAGATCATCTTTGTCCGTCATTTTTAAAATATATCTGTCCAATTGGCATCGTAAAGTTTTCCACTTCGGATCTACTTATCGCGTTTATAAATACATCATTAAGACGTTGATTATTATAAAAAGTTGAACTGCAATAAAGCGTTTCGAGAACTTGAAAATATGACATCATTTAACAATCTGCATGGGTATCCTTATTAGCCCCTTAGCTTATATTTACGAGTTAGCTTACCTACGTGTCAGGCGGATACCAGCGAGCCAATCATAATAATGTATCTCTTTAAATGAGCCAGTTTTAGGTATTAACACGAAGGTATCATTTAGCAGTATAGCAGTGGCTGAGTAAAGCCCCGCCCAGTGCCTGAGCTACCGATATCCTAACCCTATATAATAGGCCATAGCCTCTGTTTTTATTGAACCACTTTATTCGATAAATGGCATGATATTCAAACGAGTATATAACTTGATAATTGCAATCACAACTGTATCAAGGTATAATTAAGATATAAATCACGAAAAAACATTAATGTTTAATAGCAATATCATTTTGATAATATCTACAAATACGGTGAGTATTTTGTAGATCGAGATAGAGTTCATTTCCTTTATGTATAAAAAATACATAAAGACTTGGATTGACTACGAAGTCATACCGAACCCTGTAATTTTATGACATTGTAGTAAAGAACAGACAAAAATAATGTAATTTACAATACAATGCATCATAAACTGTCAGAGGGGTTGAAGTGTAGACGTGAAAAATATTGAGCTTTCTAAGATATCGATAAAAGATACGTGTCATTTAGTTTTAAGCGGCCACTTCCGGTGGCCATTGTGCTTCAACCAAGGAGCTTCCGGTGCAACCCGATACACACTCCTGCGCACGTGCGCAACCTTTTCAAATTTCAAACTACTTTTCGATTTTTCTACAAAGGATGTTTGAGGGACAAGAAATCAAATCATGCTGGCAAATGAGTTTAAGGGTGGATTGACGTAATGTTTTTACGGTTTTGTAACTAACAATAGATTCATAGTAAGTACATAGTATTTTGAATTTTGGGCAGAAACTTCGCTTCGCAATCCAGCTGAGCAAGACGAGCAACGTTTTGGGCGCATTGACAAAAAAGTAAGAGATTGTTGAAACCTAAATCTATATTCTTTCGATGCAGTTTGAATATATAAATTTTTGTTATATTTCAGTTTGATCTTCAGTACATAGTTTAATTCCAAGACTAAGTTTAAAAAAAATTACTCAATTTCAAAATGGTATATGATATGATACGATATATGATATTATATACATTATAAAAGCAGAACTAGATTTATATTTGAATTATCATAATTATTGCAGTTACATGATTGATAACGGGATATTTATCGTAATAAGGTTGTGGATAGAGCTCTCGATATTTCGGCGTGTCAGTTACATGCACCAGCCCTATGTTAACGGGAAGACTGAAGAATGCGGGTAGTTAGTCGAAAAGTTCAAAGTTAGGTGCAGACAAAACGATCTACCCTGTTTCTTAGTCTTTTGCTACGGTTATCACTGGAACTCGAACTCGAAGCACCCGAGAAAACACACTCACTGTACCATAATTATTAACAGTATACTCGTACAGTACATCATAAAAAAAAATCCTACTTACCTTAATCTACTCTACTTATATTAGGTAATATAACCTGAGACTTATGTACAAAGTGAACAAAAGACATTGGCACAGACAAGTAAACCCAGGTGAATGTAAAAAGCCCAACCCTCAAGGGTTGGCACACGAAAAGAGCAAGGGGTTCCTTTGATATGCGCGTTAGGGTGCTCGCAGACTCGATCCTGAGGGGCCCTTGTCCCCCAATAAAAGCCCTTAAGAAGTACCCATTCAATCAGTATTTTTCTTCACCTAGTTCAGGTGCCCTCAATCCCAAATATTCCAAATTCAAATCGGATTTGCTTGTCAATATCATTGTGTTCGAATAAAGGGTAAAGGGTCAACGTGGCACAACAAAGGGCCCATTGAAGTTCAGGCTTATCGACATTTTACAGCTATTTTAATATCGCAGTCATCAACATGCATTGATAAACGTTCACAGACGCAGTAAAGGGTTATTCGTTTTCTTTTATTATATCCAATGAAGCGATACACATCAAATTATTTTTACGGGCAAGTGATTTCATTAAACGAAATATGCATCAACATCATCGGCAGCCTATATCGACCCACTGCTGGGTAGACTTCATCTCTCTCTTGTGTTATTAATCCCTGTCTTCGCTGGTTGTCTGTGGATGGAACGCTGGTATCGGTTACTCTATCTGGGTTCTACTCGACCTGCCTTCACCATGCCTATCCGCGCGCCCTGCCCAGTGCCACTTGAGTCGCATGACACATGTTCCGATATCCGTGACTTTTATCGGATTTCCGTATTTTGGACTTTGTCTCTCAAGCTAATAAGCTTGACACGCTCCTTGTCCTTTGCAACTCTAACTTTTGCACAGCCTCTTCGCGTCCATATTTCGGCACCATATATCCACGAGGACAGAAATAAACACGACCTAATCTGACTAATACCTTACCTACTTAATCTACTATCCAGAGACCATTTAGGGTTTATAGATGATCCACCACTTATATAGTAGTGTAACCAGCATGCTTAATTGTATATTATGTTGAAATTGAGAGATTTAAAATTTCTATGTATTAATCATAATTATATGTTTTTTATTTTTATTTAAACTGATACGTACAAACTAGGCACCATCCCGATAAAAGTATGAAACCACAAGGTTTAGTTGTTGAAGTATGACTCTTATAGGTATTTCAGTTGTGTTTATCAGCGCTGTGTGTGTGTGGGTAGATTCGAGGAATTTTACATAATGAACTCAATAAATTGATAAAGCATAACTAATAATTATGAAACAATTGGAGTAGGTAATTTATTTTAATTCTTTGAGCGATAAACGATCTTATTTCTTTAGACATCAGAGTGAGAACTGTTTTTAAGTAAGTATACCTATTTTACCTTCTTCATTACAATTGTTGGCATAAAAATAATGTCAATATAAGGTAAATTTCTTCAGAAAACGCTATTATATTAATTGATCTCATCATAATCTTTTCTCGGGGTCTCCGGTAGCTCTTATAGTGCAGTTTTAAAGAAAAATATAATGTCAGATAATGATTTTTTTTTAACCAAGAGATTGGAACGAATTAGAAACTACCTGCTCAGTAAAAGAAGCCGGCATTTTCTGAAATTCGATAATTTTGGCTAAAGCTCAGGTGTTTCGAGCTCACCTCTTTACCTTTGTCTATTACTGTGAGAATTTCAAGGAGTTTCGCGTATGGACCTGCTTCAGTGACGCCGATTTCCAACGTTCAATACAAGTGTCGGGTTACAGATGCAACGCCGACAAAGCCCGTCGGCGGCGCTTTGAAGTGCCGAATTCAATTAATTGCCTTATTTGCGCCGCTACGCTCGGTGCAGAATCTCCCGCAAAAACAAATATTTGCTGAGACTTCATTACCCGTTATTAGTTTGCGCGTTTTAATTTGTTCTTCTATCTCACTTTGAGTGATTGCTTTGTTACTCCAGCATTGAAGGGGAGTTTAAAATATAAAAAAGTAATTTAAGTACCTACGTAATTTATGACGGTAGTGTTCCTTTCCCAAAACGTCCCGTTCGCGATGCTAATGTGCCCTTCGATTAAAAATATATCGCATTTACAACGAGCAGTGTTCTTAAGAAGTGTTCGATCCGATGCCGGCGTCGCAGTTTTATTATCTTTAGCCGCAACTACCCAGAAGCTCATCCACATGTCAAAGATCTGTGGTAATCGCACACTGTGTCTTTGACACTATCTTTTTGACCTCACACCTGTAGTATGTGGAATGAGCAGCATTACAGCATCCTGCAGCATTTCCGTGTAACTATAAGATGGTGTTGTCCAAAAGGGCTGTTAATAAATTCTAACCAGCTCTTTTTTATCTAAAGGTATTGAATGTAAAGGCAACGTATCCGTGATGCCCCTGATGGTGTTACAGGCATAAGTACCTATTAGAAACGGTTATCGCTTACAATCAGGCTACCGGATAGCTTTTCTGTCACCTATGACATAAAAAATATATCTCGATTGAGACCGAAAGTCATGCCTCTCTATTTCATAAAAAACAGACTAATACAAAGTAAAATGCAAGACCATTTAGTACAAATTATTTTTGGGATTAGCAAGGGTGTGTTGAAAGTTTTAGTTTTCAATCTCTGAAAAAAGTTGTTAAAACCAGCAATTATTATAATACAGTGATAAGCCAGTTTAACAATTACTTGTAAATACGTTTTTGTTATGAATTGTTCGCGATATGATATCGCGCGGGGTGCGCAGGCGCAGCTCTGCGAGGGCGGTAGGCGCGGGGTGAGCGGGGGCGGAAGGCGTGGGTGCCGATTGCCTTCACAACTGCCCCTCTGATAACGTGTCACATTGTCCCATTCATATTTCGCACTCGACCAATTTATATGTACAATTCAATGACGACCACCATCATATTTCTGAACGAAATTGACATCTATCCGAAGATATTTAATGTTCCATCATTTTTTCGACTCTATAGAAATATGGTCGGTCTGTACAACATTATCAACTTTTTTTAGAGAGATGTCACAACAACGCCATTTAAGTCACGTTAGCGTTTGTTGTTGGAGCTTGTTTTTAGACTGCCGATAAAATAGTTTGATTGACATTTCTAAAGATATGTATTTTTGAGATAATAGGTTTGATAACGAAATACATTGCTAGCCACTGACACACAATGGACGCCACTGGACATAGTAACATTTTGTATGACCACATTACGAAGTACCCGCATTTTGTGCAACGCAAATACTAACAATATCACCGTGAGTTCTAATTCAAAACAAATGTCACAATCATAATGTTCTCAGAAATCGTTCCAAATTTAAACGTGGATAAATGTCGTATCTCGCGCCATCTCGACAGATGACGGAGGCCGAGAGATATAAATTATTGGCACCGGAAGTGACGTCTCGGGCACGCTCCAATTTAAAACACACGTCGCGCGAGCTGTGTCGATACTAACACGCTGGACGAGCGGAACACAGCGATCGTTTCATTCCCTCCAGAAACCCATCCAATTCGGTCAAAATTCAATGTTAATTTTCCAGCAAAAAACCAAATTGAGGTTAATGAATGTCACAGTAATATATCGTATCCTTAATTCGCCGGAAATAAAAATTTTATACCTCAGTCTCATAGAGAATACAAATTGAATTTCAAATTAGAATTCAATCAGTTTGTATAATCGACAGCACCGGATGCGCTGAGCTTTTTTTAATTATTGCAAAGGTTATGAGCGTTAACCCAAAAAAAGCTTTTATGTTGTCAATGATCGGATGCGTGTAATTATATGCAACCGTTAGGTAGAGTACGTATTTATAACTCAAGCCCATCGGTCTCACCGCTTTGACAGTTCTGGATGAAGTGTCCCCGAGCCGTTGTACTGATTTATGAACCGTTTTCAGTGTTTTATCTAAAAAAGATTGTTTATCTGGTACTTCCGTCGCCTGCCGCGACCGATACGCTCGCTAACGCTTTATTGTTTACACTTAATGTAATTCAAAGCAGGGAATTCTTCGGTAAATTGTATTTTTAAATGTAAACGTGCACGATGGGAACACTGGCTCCTTACTTTGTGAATATCGATCGCCGCCGGTTTATTTCAATCTTTATACATTTTGTGATCGATTTTACGCCGATGCCATGCATAATGTGGCTCTTTAAAGTCGGTGCTTTTATACATGATATCTTCCAACACTATCTCGTATTCAGGCGAATGTTTGACCGTCACAGTTCAGTGGAAGTAGGAAAAAATGTAATTTATACATAAAGTTGTTATCGCTGCTTGGTGCGGTACCAACACGGCGACGATTCATTATAGCTATAAAAAAACTTCCATCTACGTTCTGGCGTGGTTGATGACCGTGACGAACGACGTCTGCTAGAATAATACTTCGTCGATACCTATTCTACTCTCCATTAAATCGGATTAAACGACAAAATAAAAATACAGTTTTACCTACTATAAGCAGTGATACAGTGAGTGTGTTTTGTCGGGACTTATACGAGTTCCAGTGATAACCGTAGCAAAAGACTAAGAAAGAGAGTAGATCGTTTTGTCTGCACCTAACTTTGCACTGTTCTACCAACCACCCGCATTCTTTAGCCTTCCCGTGAACGTGAAATATCGGGAGCTCCTTCCTCAACCTTATCACGGTAAATATCCCATTAATAATCATATAACTGTAATGAACAACCGAGATAGTTTAAAACAGTGTTCTAAAATAAGAAATAATCACACAAATCAATTAAAAACTGTTTTTTTCTCATCGAGAGATCCATTTCCCTAATGTAGATGGCACAGCTATATCACAGAGGAGATTGTTCTGCAGCTGCTTTTCTATCAGAGACAATATCCGCGTGTGTTTATTTCCTCGCGCATTTATGCAAATATGGGAAACTCATTTCCCGAGCCATTTCCCGCGGAGGTTTCCCATCTCACTAACAACGTTACCGTCGTGCAAATCTTCTTCTATACGAGCGAAGGTTCTATAGGAGACTGTCAGAAACTGCATTATGAAGCTCTGTTCACTTTTGCTTTATGTCCGGCAAGTTTATTTTATTTTGTTCGTTAGTTGCAATATAGCGCTGAAATACGTTATTACAATGATCGTATCGTTATTATACGTTTTTTACTTAAATTGACAGAACAATGAGTTCTAGTTCAAGTCATTTATTTCGTTCAAATGCTGGTGGTTATAATACTGGTCTTAAATATAATTTTTAGTACGACACAATTTTGCCTATTTAACATACGAAATTCCTAAGTATTTTAATGATATATATGGTTATACAATAATAAAATACAATAACCAAGAATATGTTACTTACGTAATTAATATAATAAGTTTGGGTTATGAATCGCTTGTAGTTTTTTCCATTGGCATATCTATCTATCTGAAATTTTTCACTAGAAATTGTTAGCATAGCCGCGATTTAAATGTTTCTGGGATTTTATTTTACTCTAAATGCCTACTCTAAATATCCCTATATCCCTAAATATCCCAGCTCTAAATGCCACTACATAGACGTCTCTGCGGTAAATTTCACTATTACATAGTGAAAACAATGCTCTACTACGAAGAACTACACTATTGTCTCCTAATTTAGCAAAATTATTAGAATGTTTCTTTTCCACACATCTCAAAAATGCATTAATGGAGGCGTAAGTAGGTACTTTTAATTTTATAAAAAAGAGGCTTGCATTTAAAATAAATAAATGATGAGATTTTGGCAATTAAATTAAAATGTTTCCTTCCGTTGTCTTCGATTACCGTTGATTTGCAAGTACAATTAAACGTAAATATTACTCACCTAAACGTCACATAATTTATATGTTACGACACGTAACTACACTTTATACCTGTAGACAACGTCATACTAAAAAAAATCGGCGTCTTATTTTCCGACGGCGTCGAAATCGCTTCCTCTGGTAGACAATAGCTTCCATATCCGGTGGCACACGTGCTCAGGTGGCTATTATCCCGAGTGTTCTTTGTGACCCGGCTCCTACCCACCCCCGGGTAACTTGACCTGATTCCCCGCCCTTAAGCTCGTGCCCTCCCATCACCGTCCTCAATACTTATGTATCAGATACCGATGTCGGAACATCTGGCTCGATTTAGGTAAGATCATTGTCAACATCCTGGAATCGGCATAATATCTGGATTAGGCTCGAATCACATCAACCCATGGCTCTCTCTTCAGTTTGCCAGGCTTCGAATGACGGGACAGTTATTATTATGTAGGTACTTACGTAACTATAAGCTTTTAATTAGATTTGTTTACCTCATCGTCATGGATGGGTACTAGATACCCAAGTAGGTATCTAATTTATTTATTTGAACTGACATCAAGGCAGTTTATCTAAGTTCGGCGAGAAAAAGCGAGATACTAGGTTTGTGTAATATGTATTGTAAAATTTGTACATACATGGTTAAAGTTATATTTTTCACAATCATATTGGTTTATTTATATTATTTGAAGAACACACTTCAAGGTAAATTAGATTTTATGGATTGGCCTAATCCTTACTATCTCTTTCCTTGTCTCTCCTTATTTCGTGGTGTATTTTTGCTCTTCTAATATCCTGTACGTGCGTATTTTAATTTGCAAAGAGGATCGATTTCGTTTTTGAACTAAACAGAGAAAAATGTACAAATAGGTTATTTATATTAGAATAACGTAAAAAAAAATTGTGTGTCTATGATCATAGTACCAGCCTTAGCCGTCTAGAAATAACACAGAGAAATAACAATAGGCAACGTTTTCCATTTCACGATGAAGTGTGATAATGTATACCTCGATATATTGATGTAAATTCTAAGCGAAAATCCTCGTAATGTTTAAGAAAAAAAGGTGTGTGCTTAAGACCACACGACAGAAGTGAAAATTTTATCAATGTGACTATATCTCTCTCGCTGCCTTAGTCGACTCGAGCCAATTTTAGCCGAACCAGCGTTACATAGCTGACCGTTACAGCTCAGTCTCATTCAATACCCACAAAATAAAGTGCACAGCGCGCCTAAAGAAAGTTACACTTCAAAAAAGTGTTTGCTATACAGACTGCCAAATCTGATGTAATACTGTAACAATTACATACGTTGTCCGCGACCACGAGACAACAGCTCTATAACTCATTATGTGAAGAGCAAAAGGTCATTGCTAGTGGTGGCTCGTACATTATTGTTACATTAGCGGTAAACGCTATTGTTACACGGTAACGATGCGAATGAAACTAAATTTAAAATTCAAGTGGGTGCCACAGTCTCGCGTTTGCTAGTTCACTTACAGGGTTGCCATTCTTAAACTTAGAAAGAAAACATAAGAATGAAAGACAACAAGCTTGCGCGTTCACCTTGTAAATTGTAGCCCTCTAGTAACCCAGCCTTATGAAATTTTCAGCCTTATTAACAGACTTCAAAAATGGAAGAATTCTCAATTTTTCATAGAATTTTTTTTCTTAAATATTTGGTGAATATTTTTTTTTATTGAAAGATTATACTTTCAGATAGGTCCCATAAAAGTTTTAAAGATAATACCTACTGTCACCCAAGTAAACGAAATTGCGTATTTAAATATTTTTTACGTCAGTTTTTTTAATTAATCTTTATAATTTCTAAGAACGGTGTGATAAGTTAAATATAAATAGAACGAGATGGTGATAACCCTACGTCTATGAAACAATAGGAATCGCTTCAAGGTCACCGCATCATGGCCATTATATTATAACGTAATTATTACCTACGACTCACCACGTGAATTTTGCGCAACAATCATTTGCGTGCCTTCGTTTTTAAACGAAACTTCTGTTGAACACAGGAATAGTACAAATCTGAACAGTAGCACTTTTTGGTGATCACATACTGAGCAGAATAGCAATCTACACCTAAACAAAAAAAACTATTATAGGGTATTAATTGACATGTTTTTTTACTTCTTTAATTAAATTAGGTACAGAAAAGCGATTTTGACAATATTCTATCATGGATATAATTTTTACTTTGCACGTATAAAATAAAATCTCACGTTTGTACGCCGCACCTGGCAAGGACATGAGATACAAAATTTGAATTTGTACGACCCTGTAAGCTACTTTTTATATATGTGTACCTGTCATGATCTGACAAATAAATGATTTGATTTGAACCTAAAGCAGTAAAAATATATCCTTTGAGTACACTAAAATGATAAAGAAGCAAAGTTCATGAGTTTGTGTGATGATAATATTTGTAGGATGTAATCTCTAGAAGTACTGAACCAATTCTAATTACTTTTTTTACTGATAGAAAGCTAAGCATGTCCAAAACATTTTAAAACGTTTGGGCAAGTAACCTATTTATTTGTTTAATTAAATCGGTTTTTATTTAATAGAAAAGGCAATCTTACCAGTCTGTTGAAAATAGCAATTCTAATTTGAGAAAAATACTGAAAATCTACTAGCGTGAATTCTCTGTTATTCCGTCAAAGCTAATGTTTCAGATGGTCATATAGGTTTCTGCTTACCATCAGGCGGAACGCATGCTTGATTGCCGCTCTTTTAAGGGATTAAAAAAGTCCTATAATACCAATAAAATACAATTATTGTGATTAGACTATCTAAGTACACCTAATTAACCCTAATCAACTAAAATCTCGTCTACTTCGCCGCTGACAGATAAATTATTTCTCCAGTTGTGCGTCAGCACTTCTATTATGTTTTGGTGCCCATTATCCTCGTAACAGATCGTTCTTGACAATTTAATCATTTTGTTTTTCTTCTCTGAAACAATGCGTCGCGATGAAACAGTTTTTAACTAAGAACATCGATTTTATTTTAAGCAATTAGTAGATAACTAGCAATTTTATGTATTACTTTTGCAATAAGTTCAAAGTAGCCTACAAAGTAGTTACTTACGGTATCTGCCACAACTTATTCCTACTTATTACTTTCGTTCGAGAAAAATAACGCTAAATCGTAAAAAATTAATTAGTTCTGAATTCAGACTTACTTCACAGAAGACAGAAGCATAAAGAAAAAATAATTGTTTCTGCTTATTACTTAAGTGTTAGGTAAATCTAAAAATAATGAAGAAAAAAACTTAATCTGAATTTGACAAGATTATTAGCTGGTGAACCTTTGTAGAGCCTGAAATGTAGACGTTTCTTACAATTTAAAACCATACCTAGCATAACAAATCGTAAAAAAAAACTAAACTTGGCAAAGAGATTGACTAATAGAGACTTCGTAGAACCTGAAATGGAGCCGTGTTAGAAAATTACCGTACCTACGTACTAATTTTCTTGAAATCCATCATCGTTAAGGGGGCTGGTACAGGTTTGGCAAAAAATCAACGGTCGCGCAACAGTTGGTGTCGGCGGCGGTCGCAGCAGCAGGTGGCGCGACAGGTCGCGGTCGCGAGCTCTCCCCACCTCCCCCCTCCGTCCCCCGCTGCCGCCGCGCCTCCCTCTCGGCCCGCCCGTAAAGCTCGCAGTCGTTGATTAGACGCGCCGCCGACTGGTGCTACAGACGTAACTCCGTGATCGAAAGCTCGAACTCGTACTATACCGACGTTTTATTTATAACTTTGATTTGACAAGAATACGATTTGTACACAAGTGTGTTTTATTACGATAAATATTTTTATACTTTAAATATTACGTATAAATTTATTAAGTCAGTGGTAGAGTGTGATGTGGTGTGATTAGTCTGCGAGTGGACAGGTCGAGGACTGGCGACAGTCCGTCCGTCCGAGATGCTGCTGGTGGAGACGCCGCGCGAAGCCGCCGTGCCGCCGTGCGCGGCGCCCCTGGACCTCCCCATGTCCACCCTCACCAAGCTTAACTTCACAGACTACAGTGCCAAAGTGAACAAATCTTACGCAGCCTCGCCGACGGAGGACAGAGACTTAGACTCTAGGCTCAACTATGAGCAAGCGCTCGCGAGTGTGGCCCGCTTAAACTATGAACAGTCGGTAGCCAATAACGGCAAACTGCATTATGGTGAACAAAATAGACTTGCGTTTGATCCTTCTATGGATCCCATGTGCGATCCTACATATATGACAGGTTAGTGACGATTCTTTTTAATGAACGTAACCTATTTTTTGCATTTCCTTTTGTCGATGATTTTTTGGATTTTTTTAATTATTCATGACGGTTTCACAATGAAGGTGCTACAAACCTCATTGATGAAATTTGTAGAGCCATGCATACTTTTTAAATACTCATTTAAATTTGAATGTTTGTAATAAGTATTTCAAATTTGTAATAAGTATTTTGGCTAAATGGAAAGAACCATATTCACGGGAAAAAATTAATAAAAAACGTGTTTAATTTTTACGCGAAAATTAATTTTAATGTTGAATGAAACCTTTGTTGGGTCATTGTCATTATTATTTTAAAATGTTGTTTCATTATAAATTCTCGGCCATATTATACCAATAACTATATATGTATTTTGTATTTTTTTTGTAAGGTTCTTGTGATAATTTAATTTCAGGTACTATTTTAAAAAGGTACTTACGCAATTTCCTCAGGAATTAATACGTCCAATTCTTGAAATTTCAAGTAATTACCTTATCGTAGGTACATAAACCTTTTTGTCTTACATAGTTAGGTAAAACAAATACGGATTAAGTGATTTAAGTTTGTCTATAAATTTAGTTTTTTAAGCAACGTGTTAAGAAAAAAATAACACGAATAAGTAATCAATAATTAACTAATTTGTTATTGTTTTACATACACGCAAGTAATAAGCTCTCAACACAAGTGACTAATTAGTACGTAACTAATTTAATAAGTCCTTGTTGGGATACCTACCGAGAGAATTTTCCCTATAGACCATGCCTAAAGTAGGTATTTTGTTCAAGTATTAAAAATAATCTATACTAATTTTTTTTTAAACTTACCGGCTATTGACGCACTGTTTATTTAATTAAATATTTCAATACATATTCAAATAAACATTCTATTTACAAAAATTTATAAATGTGTATTACTCTGATAATATTATATAATGATAGGTATCTATGAGTGTTTACATATATTTGTAGCTAAGCTATAAACAGATTTTTAATCAATATCTGTATTTTGACCACG
This sequence comes from Agriopis aurantiaria, assembly GCA_914767915.1. Classification (NCBI taxonomy): domain Eukaryota; kingdom Metazoa; phylum Arthropoda; class Insecta; order Lepidoptera; family Geometridae; genus Agriopis; species Agriopis aurantiaria. The sequence continues at coordinate 6,665,238 of OU612000.1, read as the reverse complement.
GAATGAAACAACAAATTTAAGTTGAGGTGCAAAAATTTTTTTCCAGATAAATATTCAATGAATATCATAAGTACCTTATTACGTTGTATTGTAGTTTTGAATAAAATAAGTTTAGTAATTGACGACTTTTTATATACGTCAGTTCTAGTTAGTCATCAAATATCATAAAAAAACATATTTCAATAAATAAAAATGTACGGTTCAAATAATAATTATATGAACACTACGTAGTGTGACGAAAATAACACATTAATCAATTAACGTACTGAAAAATCAATTTCAAGATTTATATCTATTCTTATGCAGCTTCATTGAGAACTCTCAAGCTCGGGAGCGGAAGCACTTTCGCCCCCGCCATGTTGGATCCGGCGGCGCGAGCGCACCCGCGCCGCCGCTTCCGCCGCGTGACGCGCGACACCGCTCTGCAGTATTGTCACACAGCTTACATTTGCATACATAGCTTACGTGAAAATAATGTAAACGCGCCTCAACCGCTGATACCATTCGCTGGAAGAATATTAATGATGGCCAGAACAACAATAAGCCACCATTATAATAAGAAGCTTTGTTCTGCTCAGAATTGTAAATCTGAATTATAATCTTCAAGCCTTCTCCTGAACCTGCTAAAAGAATTATTTTTATCAAGACATTTGTCATTCAATACTTAAGTAGAGGATAAAAAGTTAATTAAGTTTACCACCTGCGTAATTAACAAATCTATATCTGCTTAACGACTTTAGCTTGTCTAATATTTTATTCAACAAATGGGATATTAATGACGAACTGGGATTCTTAAGTAGGTTCTATTAACGTGCAAAAACAATTAAGTGTAGGGCGATTATAATTTTTGAATCGATTCTGAATCAGTGCACGTATGAAGGTGTGAATATTCATGGAGCTCTTCCAGGTGTAATCGTTGTCGACCCGTGTCTACCACTCAACGGGGGCGATCCTAAATGGTGACCATTCGAAGGCTAGAGGTAACGGTGCACGGTCGCTCACCTCAGTAATCGCTTCCTTCCTAATACGGCGATCGCAAATCCCATAGTTTACGTGATCGCAATCGCGATTCGCAAATGGACAATTATTAATTTTGATTGTATCTATGAAGCTACCTAAATCTTGGTGACTCAAGTTTCTAAAAAGATTGACAGGTCATTGGCATCGTAAATTGTGTTTATGAGAAACAGGCTCTTGACTCTGAGTAACTAGTTTGTCATCTTCAGTGATGCTTATCAGATGTTTTTATGATATTAGAATCCGATAGAGTCATAAGAAAATTATCAGTAATCTTGGGTAATCAGTACCTCCTCTTATCAGGTTTTTCGTAACGACGTTCTAACAACAAATACCTCTGCTGCACTAAATTTATCAAAATCTTCAATGTAATTTGGTCTTAGATTTGATTTCCAATGTTTTTAAGAGGTTTAAAAGAAATTTCATGTAAACTTTACTTTAGTAACTAATTTTTACATCCATAACTGAAGTTTATGAAACTAATAAACCTTTATGGCCGAAACCATGGGGCCGTGGGGATCGGGAGTATTTTTTTAAAGATATTTCATCACCTCTGGTCGATGCAACTCGTAACCAAAATGTTAAATCGAATTTGCTCAAAGGGTGAGCATTGCCATACAACGTGGTAATGGGGTCAGCATTTTGGGAACAATGTGGTACAAACTGGTAGCGGTTTAATATATTAGTTAAGTAGTTAGGTATTAATTTGTTGATTTAGTTTTATAATATTACGAAGATATAGGTGTAATGTTATTTAAGTTACTAGTTTATAAAAACAAACAACATTATTGAAGCCCAATCTGTCTAATGTTATTGATATTAAAGCATCACGCGACCGGGCAGGCGTTAGACGCACCTGTCTATGTCTAACTCAACAGATGTCGCGCAGATGATCCCAGACATGTGCTCACTACCTAAACTAAATAAAACAACTCGTTATCAGTTAGGTATTCTAATGAACTCCATATTTTTCTACTCATTAGTCGCCGCCACTTCGTTATCTAACCGTTGGGTCTTAATGTCATGGATTGACATAAAGTGTAAATTAAAAACGTCCAAATTATAAATAAAAGTTAATTATTGTCTGCGCTAAATGCTCTCGCAGGACTAGCAGTCTGTTGTTTATACATTACTAAGAGCACTTGGAGGTTTCTGTTTGTAAAATTGTTTATAACAACTCATAAGGAAAATATAAATACGTATGTCTACAGAGAAATACAGACTTTACTGACTTATATCTTGTGTAAGTACGTACTGTATGTTCTTACCTATATAATTACTTATTCTAAACATTTTTACCATTTAAAAATCACTTGCAAGCTCTATGTAAGCTGTATTGTTCCTAACAACCCAAGCAGCAAATTGTGCGTCTAGTAGATTGAGATTATTCATCGCAATTTAAGTATAAGTTTAAATCAAAACTTGGAAACCACGATCAATTCGGAAAATATTTCACGACTTAAAAACCGGTTTACGCTGGACTGATTTTGATCAACCATAGCTAAGAACCACGGCAATAAAACCTGCCTTCCAATTAAAATATCACTTCTAAATAGGTCCAGCCATTTCTAAACATGATAACAACAGTATCAACAAAAGACAGACACAAACTCGTACCGTAATCGAATTTACCTTATCTGCCAGTGAATAGAAACAATACAGAATTATTCAGATATGAACAAAAAACCGCAAAATCTTTGATGATTATTAATTCAATTCATTTATTTCGGATCTTAGTTATAACTAATATATACTTGACGACGTCATTAACATAAAAAAATCATAATTTAAAATTAACATGACATAATTATGCAACATACACATTAGCGGTACACATTAGCGGTACACATTAGCGGTACACATGGTACACATTAGCGTCTGTAAAATGGCCTTTTCAATAATTTTCCAGCAGTAAAGAGGCTTTGCCAGCTTTATAAAAATGGAAAAAAATACATTAAGTAACGCCCTATGTGCACTAAAGACACAACTTTATCAATAAAATAGTTTAAAACGAATCTTTATTCACTAATGAACCACACATAGAAACCAATTGGCTATCTGGTTGCTACCTTTGAGAGGAGGCTGATGACCTAGGTTTTTTTATTTTTTATTTAAGGATCAACAATTTTAATTTGTATATAATAATTAGGTAGTGATAGTTTTAGTTCTTATTATGTAAAATTATATTATTATAACTAAAGCAGCACACTTTGGTCATTAAATAATGTTTCAACAAACAGTATACAACAAAATTTTAAACTAAAGAATAACTAGTTGAAATACCAGCATCGTTGACCACGGATTAATAATAGATATTTATCATATCATATCATATCATGACGCAAGGAAGAAATGTTATTTTAGAGATAAAGTAGTAAACTTAATTTACGTCATAACATAATTACTAACTAGTACTTAACAAATATGTAAGTTTTAAAAAAATCGGTACATAACCACTAAAGTTGATAGATAATAAGTCATGAATTACAACAACACCCGTTTTAACCTGTCTTTCGGTTTGTGATAGATCAAATTATTCAAACCAGTCAAAACCTGGAGAAATCAGTGTTAAGATGTTAGCTAACACTCACAAGTTGTGCTTTGAACATTAACCAGCAGACAGGATGTGCCGGCGCTACCGATGCCGACGACGGAAGTGGCGCGGGTGCATCAATGACTACACGTTTTCGTGACGTCACCCATTCAACTTTATCACATTATGTAATTCGTCAAAAATCAGCTGAAGCTATAATAATAAAAAAACATAATTATAATTTTTTATAATTTTTGATATCTGCTTTTGTCGCATTCTGATAGAATTTCTCATTCATTCTAAAGCATACACCTTACTACGTTTCGTGCTATAGTTTGTTTATGTTCATGAATAAATTTACTCATTATCTTTTTTATGTTTGTGTTACTTCAGCCACCGTTTTGACCCCGACATTAATTCCGCCTTTACCCCATGAAAATGTTTCCCGGTCTTTCCTTTGCCTCTTTTTCTACGAGTGGATAACGTTCTTGCCATTGAAACATTCTACGATGATTCTATGAATCTATTATTTTTTTGTATCATACCACATGTCTAAGCATCCTGCCAAATATTATGTTTGGAAAGAATTTTATTTATGTTAACTGCCTATAAGTTCTCATGAAACCCCGTTGCGAATTCTAATATTAGAGTCATTATTAAAATATTCACCACATTAACAAAACATAATACTTTCGCCAAGATGTAAAAGTTCGCTTTGCTAATCATGTTCGATTTACACTCCTCGTATTTCTTTCTTAATTACAATCGAACCGGTTTAGGAGACACCGACCGTGAGAATGTCCACAAAGTTTTTATGCATGTAATCTTCGTTGCCTATATTATGAGATAAAAAGCTCTTTTACGTAATTTCACCAATGCTTTTTTTTTGCGACAGACAAGTTTGCACTTTTTTTTTTGCTCGATTTATCGTCACACGTCTTGTGGATTTGTATTTTTGTGGTATTGCCGCAAACAGTACCCGATCAAAACTTTTAGGGAAAATTTGAGCACGACACATTACAAATTTTAAGCTTTTTTATCCAGTAAGTAGTTTATACATATTTGGATAAAAAAGTTTAAAAATGGTAATGTGGCTCTTTACGGAGAGTGCCAATTCCTAAAGAGTTAGTGTTGTAACAGTTTCATAACAGTGGCAAGTGGAAAGGATGGTCAAGGCGCGGCAGCACGGGAAGCGATTAAACTTTTCGTCTGGATTACGGCAGGCAAGCCGGCGCGCCGGAAGTAGCCATATTCGTTTTATGAATGGACGGCGCTGCGTGTCATCGATGGCTGTGACGTCATCACACATGGGTAGTGTAGCCCTTCTATCACGAGTGGTGTAGTTTTAAGGCAACAAAAGAAAAACAAAGAACAAAAAAGCTTTGTAACAAAATTAAAGCTTTTTCGCACTTTTATGAAACTTTGTAGGATGAACAAGTAGAGTATTAGGAGTAAGGATTAGGAATCACTAGCATTTCATTTTCAGTTTCTATAAATGTGTGTATGTGTGTGGTAAGTATGTAAACAAGTGTTTTAGTAGGCATATCAATTACCGCTTAACTTCGTAATGAATTACCGAATTTGAAATTTCGTACGGGAGAAGCTCAAGAAGACGATGAAAAAAATTTGTGTCTTCAGAACAGCGGGTGAAAACGCGGGGTGCTGCTAGTTGTTAAAAAATAAAAAAATGTTTGATTTGGAAACGAGCTAACACTAATCCTTCCATTTAAATGTTATAGATAATTCAAAAACTTTAAATATAGAAATTAAAAAATGATAAGAAAAGAATATATTTACTTAAATATGTATTTTTTATTTCTAAATTGTGGAACAACATTTCCATAATATGTAAATTACTAATTCACCCTGAATTTTTTCATTATGATATTATAGTGTCATAAGTTATATAGGACACTAAATTATCCACTAATATTTTAATGGATTTTTTTTTCTTTAAAATTTATTAATAGAATTGAAGTTCCAAGATTCCATGAAACACTTGTGACACAAAAAATAATACGGATTGAATTGAGAAAAGGAGGGATCCTTTTGAATTCGGAAAAAAATTATTGGAATCCTTCATATCCTGCTAGAGTTATTACATATTATATTTAGTGCTTAGCCCTTAGTCCAAATCGGCTTTAAAACGGTCAAAAATTATAATAACAGGAGGTTTAATGGCTTCCCTTATGTCAGGTATAGTGTCCTGAAAATATGACAGCTTTTATAATACAAACCGTGCGGTCATCGGTCAGGGTTACCACCACTTCATAATACCTAGATAGAATAAAAAACAAATGCATTGAAACTCTTTATTATGAACTTGTGTGTGTATTATAAACTTGTTTTGCCGCATTTTTTTTTGCTCTTCAAAATTCTTGGTAACTATGAGTTTTCGATGTTTAACTCCGATTTATTTAAGATTTGAACTTTATGCTTATTGTTTGTGAGTTAAAGTAAGATTGATTTTTTAAGAAAGATGTTTTCAATATATTTGGCTTAAAATTAAACTTGGCATTTGATCGTAGCTCATCTTATGTTTGATAACGGTGTAACCGAACATATACACACACACACTGATACTTTTCTTAACACATATAATTTATGAGAACTGGCTTTCAAGTGAGTTGCTAGGACCAATTTGGAAGTATATCCTTACAAATAAAAATAATCCGTACATCCTTACGGACAACTGCTATTGCAGCACAAAACTAACGTTAAATTCGCTCAGTTGGAAAATCACGCAAACGTGAATTTCCAACGTTGGTGCCGCAATAGCAGTTGTCCGTAAGGCGTCCGTTGTGTTTGTGTTGGTTTATAAATAACAGATTCCTGAGCTAACAAATATGTTAAAAAACTCTCTCTTTGTTGTTGAAAAAATTGTTTCCAAGTATTTAACGGTATGTTTCAGCAGCGTCATTTGAGAGCCAGTTCGCAATCAAGCTGAGGTTACCATCTTCGACACCGTCTTATTATTCAAGTAGCCGAATAGCCTGTCAACCATTAAAGCTGACCAATTTTTTGGACGAACGACTTCAGGCTAGGATAAAATGGTAACAACATCTAGACACGGCAGCCCTACCCTCCCCTCGGCTACTAGTGCGCATGGTTTTTGTAACGTTCGCGCTCGTGCGCAGGTGGCACCGCACCTGCCTCGCATACCGCCGACTAACGCGCAGACACGGCATACTGCACGCGATTCTACATTTAATGTCAACTTTATTAGGCTCTTGACGCAATAACTACATTGCCATATCGATGACTGACACACATTAGAAAAAACTACTTGATTCAATCCTAAGATTTACAGGACATTGATTACATTAAGAATGTTTAATGAATGTAGACATGACTGTATACATTACCCAAAAAAAACCTACGCTCTAAAGTACCGAAGTCACAACTAAAATAATTCATTTCAATTACAATCTTCTAAATTAACTTTCGGATACTTGCGCATTGTATTTCAAACCAATGCAGAATGCACTGCTCTATTTTTTCGCAGTTCTACTCATTATTAAGTCTAGACAATGTAATAGCTCAACGATTTGTGTGAAGGTTTTATTGAACCTCTATCGGATTCCCGGGAATCTTTTACGACCAACAATCGGCATGTGCTACAATTTCAATTCAACGTTTTTATTCAATCGATTGACTCAATGTCTGCACTAATCGATCGTGTGGTTCTTTAATTTTTTTGGCTCCACACAACTTGTGTATTCCTATGGTTTCAAATTGTAAACAGCTTATTATTGTGTTGCCAGAATCTGAATTATGAATTAACATCTGCGACGACAGCTTGATTATAAATTAACGTTATTTTCTAACGGATATTATTGATACATGTAATTTTCTTACGATATGTTCCAAGTAAATTGTTTGTTGGTAAAAAGCTGTTTGTGTAATAATTCGGTGTCGATGCGATATTTTATTGGCAATAAATATTGGTGGTCTGGTGTTTAGTTTCGCGTCTTGGCAAGACAAACTCGGGTGGTTTTTCTTTATTTTTAAAACGTGTGGAAGGAAGAGCAACTGTTATAACTTATTAGTATATAGATCGACCAGAATCTTTAGGCATAAAAATCTGTGATTTAAGCAAATTTACATTTCGTATGTTTATATGATCATCAGTGGGCGAAGTTCAAATACTCGCTACATAAAATACTTATCGAATTTCATACAAATTTTGAATTTCGAAATGGAAATTAGTATGGAATTCGATTCTTTTTTGACGTAACGAATATTTGTATTTCACCCACAGATCGTATGCCCTAATAAAGTATACCTACGTAGGTATAAAATCCATAATATACCTACCTTATTGAAATAGTTACGCAAATACTTTTTTAAATGAAGTAGTAGTAAATAAGTGAAAAAAGGTAATTTTAGATAGAAATATTGTTAGTTATTAAAAAATACATTATAATATTCAAATAGTTTTTAGATATTTTTTACCGTATTTACCTATACATAGCAATTTGTCACGTTGAGATCTAGGTTATAACACTTGTATTTTGCTTTGCACTGGAATAATAAAACGACACAAAGCCCACAAGCGACAGAAACTTTTTTAAAATATTTAACACTTCCTGTCGAAAGATGTTCTAATTTTGAATTTGATTTAACGCCTATCGTTGACGGCAATTTCCTTTTATTTTGTCGTTTTTTATATTTTTTTGTCGTGATTATTTAATGTTTTATAATTTTTTAAGTATTCTCATTTGACAAACTTTAGGTCACAGCCGCTAGCAACTGTCTTTGAAAATTTTACGTGTTTTATAATAAAAGATTAATTTGATTTTTAGGGTTTCGTAAAAACGGGACCCTATTACTAAGCCTATGCTGTCTGTCCTACCTTCAAACGACTGTATCTTTCGAACCGTAATAGATAGCCAGTTGAAATTTTCACAGGATGTGTAATGTTACGGCGGATTAAGTAACAAGTAATAAAAAAGTTAAAAAACCGAAAGAGGGGTCCCCATACAACAAACGTTTTTAACGTATTTTTGTATTAGCTCTTATGTAAAAATAGTAATACGTACAAGCGTCAAACTTGGCATGATTGATTATAGTACACACTCTAAAGTATAACAATAATAAATAATGGCCAAGTACGAGTCGGTGACAAATTTCTGTTCATTACCAAGTTATAACTGGTAATTTCGTTTCTTAGACGACCTTATCATTCCAACATCGACCTTAATCGAAATGCCATATTTTACTAATTTTGAAGTCGATATTTTAAATTGATAATTATTGTATTTTGTTGTGGTATGGAACCGAACGAGCCCGAGTCGCACTTGGTCGTTAATGGTTTGTTGTTAGTGTGTAATTGGATAAGTCGGTGTGATAGTTAATTAATAAGGAGAGAGCGTATTTATGTCGCGGCTTGGATGCTTCGGACGTGCAGCAATAATTATGTCGGCGCGTTGTCACCGAGCGCTCACCTGCCGGCATTGCTTCTAATTTTAAAATTCATATTTTTCGACTTCCGTTCCCGAATGGGAATTGGCGCGATATATGCGGCGACTGAACTGAGCTCGACGCAACGTTATTCATCTAAGTTTTTAGATACTTCTGTTAATATAATTCGTATACACCTCTACAGGGTTACACGGGACCTCAGATCAGATAAAGAAGGGAGATATGCCTTAGTACAATTATCGTTCGTGTTCAAATTTCTCCGTGTTTCATATTTTTTTTACAATACCGCTAAACCGCTTCACGCAAAAACTATAATTACCTCAGTGCAGTTTCGATGCCATCCCTCAACAATGGTGAAGGAAAACATCGAGAGGAGACTGATGTCTGAGAACCTCAAAAAATTCAAGGACATGACAATCACCAGCATGATGGATGGTCATCCAATATCCATCCCATTTTCTCTCTGAGAGAAAGCCTGTGTCCCAGCAGTGGGAACATGATAGGCTGATGATAAAATTACCTACATACTTACACCCCCACAAAATGGACCGACGAGATTGTGAGAGTCGCTGGCATCCAGCGGATGCAGATGGCAGGCTGTCGTTCAGTGTGGAGGTTAAAGGGAGAGAGGCCTATGTTTAGCAGTGGACGTCTTCTGGCTGATTAAGATACGTATACCCACGATATAGCTAACAATCGGCGACCTTATCGCTAAAAATATATTCAATAGATTTCGTATGACTATAAATAGAATCTTAGTTAGAATATTAGCCACTTATTCAACTAAATTATTCACAACGTCAATTGATAACCTTGACATACCTAAATAGTCGATTTTCCTTAAAACAATGTCGTAAAAATGAATTCTTTCCTTATACAAGCAAAGTTTCAGAGACTTATTCAAGAATAATAAAGTGTTGCTAAAATATAAACGGCAAAATTCTGTCATCAAGGCGACGCCATATGGCGGGTTAGCGCGTGCTCACAAAAAAATAACGCCACCATTTTCGCGGGTTTCGAGTTTCGTTGGAGATAATAAGGTAAAAAAGTCTCACAGCTGCTCCGAGGTCTAAGGTTACTCTTGCATGTGCTGGCGACATTATAAGAACTTCACGTTAATTAATCATGTTATTTAAACCGACTTTAAAAAGGAGGGGTTTCAGCGTTCTTAATACGGTTGTAAGTTTTTTTATTTTTATTTTTTTATTTTTTTTATATGTTTGTTACTTTACTACTACTGTTGAACTTCATGAACCGATTCAGAAAATTCATTTTTTTATTTATTAGAGAGGCAATACTTTCAGATTTGATCTCAGAAATTTCATCAAAATCAGTTCGGTGGTTTGATTTTTAAATCAAAATAACTGGTTTAATATGTGTTCTAAGTAACTGAAACTGCGTATTTACCTACTAATATTGAAGTCTGTTTTTTAAATTAATATTTATTTACCCACAACTGCACGGGAAGGTATACCGGGGGGGGGGGGGGGGGGGGGGGTAGCAAAAAGGTGTACTTAGTACCTAATACTTTAAGGTATTGTACTACCCGTATACCTTCCTTCCGTATTTCCGTATATTTAACTTGTAGAACACAAGTTTGCTGAAATCAAGAAAAAAAATTGTGTCATACAAAATTACTGACCACGTGATCCATATTACCTGTCTGGGATAAAAGTTTGTATGGTGTAAAGGTGACAATTTTTCTCCAAAGCGGCTGAACCGACTTCAATGGGATTTGTGTTTATTTTCATTCGTTGCGATGACTCTGAACTAAGTTTGATCGAAATTTGTTCAGTCGATAAAAATTCGTTTTTCACCATAATTTGCGGGAATTTCCATATTTAGGTCAAAATTTTAACAAAAACATCAAAACGATAATTATATAGTAGTTTGTTATTTATGAACTCAAAAACAAATTCTCTGAACCCACTGTCGTGAAATTAGTAAAGCAGCTGTGAATAAACACGTAATTTTGTGACGCGTTGATGCGTTCTACACTGAATGTGTACTATGCACACTATAGTTCAGTTAAAATCGCACAGTGTAATGGCTGCTTAAGAGTTTGGTCGCGACTCGCGTAGTTTGAGAGCATCGTTAAATAGCAGCTCGATCGCGTAGTTCGATGGCGAATAAATCTGTGCGCTTGGCGGCTGCGGTCGTGCGTTTGTGCGGTTCTGCGCCAATGGTCGCGGAGAGAGGCGACCTTTCGACCTGCGCGCGCGGGGCGTGGCCGCGCCCGATTGGCTCGCCCCGCCCAGAGCCACGCCCACACGAGACAACGCTCAAAACAACAAAACTCATCTTACCAACCTTTTGTTACCCAAAAAAATCTAAAAATCTCTTTGTTTGACTGACATACTTCATATTTCATGTGATTTATTTTAACAAAAAGTCAGCTTGGTGTTCTGTGCCAAAAGAAATTTTCAATTTACGTAATGCATGTTTTAGGAATGTAAGTAAAAAAAAACCGGACAAGTACGAGTAGGACTCGTGTTCTGAGGGTTCCGTTAGACGGAGAGTGCGAGACCAAAAAAAACTAACTGAAGTTAAAATATTGAAAGACAAACTTAAGTTTGTAGTTGACAATAAGGTTCTTCCATACATTCCAACTACAAAATGTAAGTTTGTAATTGCAAAAAAATATTTTTAAATTATATAACTTCAAATTTATAACTTGCGGATTTATTCCTATATATGTGCTATAAGACCTTGCCTTTTGCCAAATTTCATGATTCTAGGTCTACGGGAAGTACCCTATAGGTTTTGATTCCCCTGTGAAATCGCAAAATATACGACATAAACGTTCATATCTTTTGATTGCTTTGACTTACAACTTTAATTTTTTTACAACCAAAAGAAACCATAGACCCAAGTATTTAATAAATTTCAACTTGATACCTTTACGCATTCTTGAGAAAAAAGGTCTTGACAGACAGACGAACAACGAAGTGATCCTATAAGGGTTCCGTTTTTTCCTTTTGAGGTACGGAACCCTAAAAACGTTAAGATATAAATACGTACCTATGCGGAATTTTACAACGAAAAAAATAAAAAATATTATTTAAATTAAATACATATACCTACTTCATTAAAATTCTTCATTGTAAAGTACAATGCACCATTCAAAGTGCATTTAACTTTGCAGTACGTTGCTCTTAGAACTTTGAGCACAACGAATATTTTGACACAAGCTAAGTACTTACATAAACTCGGTCCAAGTTTTCTTTAACTCTGACAGCTGCAGTAGAATAAAAAAACTAGTTAAAATCATGAATTGTGTCGGCGAAGTACCTATGTGTTTTCGCCCCGTAAAATACGTATCCAATTCCATAAAAATTTCAATTTCGAAATTCAAAATAAGTAGGTAAGCCTGGAAGAGATCCCTTTTAACGATAAGTTGTTAAGTTGTTGTTTTTAAGAGGTTTTTTTCCCTCTGTTCCAAAATTCCTACCCATGTATGAAATTCGATACGTATTTTATTTACGTAACTAATATTCGTACTTCGCCCACTGGTCACTTTTGCTAAGTTTTTAAACTTAAGATTGTAGCTATAATCTGATCTTTTAAAATTTGGCGGTAGTACCTATAACTACCGCCAAATTTTAAAATAAAAAAGTTAGTAAGTTTTTTTTTTATTGTCGTTGTCAGATCCAATGAAACTATAAAGGTTGCACCAAACTTTTTTCAGCCTATTTTGAGGATTAGTATAGGACCTACCTATAAGTAAATGTCACACAGTGTCTCAGAGAGTTATGGGTGTCAGGGATCACTCCGTTAGAATGTTTTAACTTTGTACTGCTTTATCCCAAATTCGTTAATGCTATTTTAAAAACACAAGGGAATTGTAATTGGGCTCTATTCGTTCATTAAAATAGTTGTAGGTACTTATTTGTCAGGCTGACGGCGCGTGGTGATTTGTTTACGCGTTTTGTTCGTTGTATTGGATATAACTACGTAATTTTGGGCAAGAAATTTGTAAACTTAAAAAAACCTTTAATGTGAAATTCCATCGAACTTCCCCTTAGCGAGTGTTAACATTCCAACTCGATGGTAGATAGTATTTAGTTATATGAAAACTGGGGAGGAAAATTAAAATTCTTTACATGACAACGTTGAGGCAGTAAAGCAATTTTTGCTTGGTCCTTGGTTTGTTTATTTGACATTTTTGAGGTGTATTTACATGATGTTTCCAAAACACCATATAGAAGTAAAGTAAAGTCTCCGCTATTTTGCTGGGGCATAACATAATACATGTCTGTAAACTACGTAAGTCGAGGCAGTACCTATAGCCTTAATAGCTTTATCCTGTCTGGGGCTTTACGCCTAGCTGTTTAAAGCAATCCAGTTTAGGTGATGGAAAAAAGTTGCGTAACCGCAAACCGTATCTGGGCGCGTTAAGGTTCACGGTTTTAACGTTTTTTAAAAGTTTGAGACTGCGTAAGCAGTTGGATGCAATGGGCAAAAAATCGTTTGACATTAACCTTAGACAAAAATGTGGCCAGTATAAATAAATGCCTTGTGACAAAATATTTTGGTTTGACCACAGATTACTGAATACTTATGTAAGGATTAGGCTCTTTACGTACTTCTCCACTAAGATGAAGCTTATTGGAAGACTATGGTGCCTTTTGAAGACTATAAATATGAAGATTTAACTAACACATTGAAGATGGCAGAATGCACAGAGTACGATGACTAAATGGAGAGGAAAAGCATCATTTCCACATCCAAAAAAAATATGTCATAACCACTAAATGGCAACTACGACAATACTTCCACATGCGTGACAAAATGTACAGGCTGACCAACTTACCTGTAGAGATGGTGAAATGGAGAACTAAAATGTTCCATCGCTTTTGTTATGACAACTCGTTTGTGGCTCTCTCACTCAACTTTACAAATAAGTTTGTCGCCCTGTACTGCGCACGCCAAAGCGATACCTATACGACTGCATACAAACACACTTTTTAATACATGTTATAAATATCACGTACAATGGTCGTGAGAGTATTATCACGCACGAAGCAACTACGCAGTAATCTCTGCACAGACGGTCAACGGTCGTCATGAATCGGCTGCCCGTAACAATACACTAGGGTTAAAATTGCACTAAACTTGTATACCTACAGGAAGGTTTTTTTCATTTGTTTTTTTAATGACTCATAGCGATATGATATTGTACGATACGTTTAGGGATGGGTTATGCTTTAGGTCCATTCCGAATCACGGAACGAAGAAACTTTCTTTGAGTAGATTTAGGTACACATTCTACGGGTAGTTAAAAACCATAGTAGGTAGGAAGACTATAGAGTGGCTGAAAGTTACTATTAATATAACAACCGGTTTAATATTTCAACGGTAAAGATGCATCTTGGTCAGTGGCTGGCATGATAACTACTACCCAGTGGCCAGTCAGTGATATCCTCTCTAACAAGGTACTACTAGCGAATAAAATGGCGAATTTGACTGCTGTCAAATTCACATTTTAATGACAAGAGCCGCTCCACAGGCCTTTTACCATGGCTAATCAGTAGCCATTTCCCAATAAATAATAGTAAGTAGGTCCTTGTTATATAATTATGTAAGTTAACTAAATCTGTCGAAGGTATTTCTTTACAAAATTTAAACATGTTATTTTTGCTTTGTATGCAACTACTTTAAAAAGTATCACTGAATGATGGTCACATGGTTTATACTGGCTAGCAAATAAAAAAATTACGGTCTTACCATCGTTAAAAATCAACATTTCGACATTGTTTTAGTCAGGTAAAGATATTTATTTGAAAGTAAGTAATTTTTCATAGACATAATTATGATATTCACCTAAATGCACTGCGCCAGCATGGTGGATTAGGGCCCATCCTCTCTCTCTCTGAAAGGCCTGAGTTCCAGTTGTGGGAACATGATAGGCTGATACTGTTAGTATTTCTTTATATTTGAAATGTTGTTCTATACTTTAGCATATACTTACTATTTAAATGTCATAGACAAATTATCTCAAAGTTTATCTTAAAATTCAATAACGTATGTGAATCTACCAACCCGCAACTGGGCCAGCGTAATGGATATAGCCCAATCACCCTTTCGGGGGTAGGCTAATAGTCCAGCAGTGGACTGTTAAAAGGCTGATTATGACGATGATGATGAGACAACTTATCTTAGCTCAGTGTATGTAAACTTTAAGCAGGTGTTATAAGTAAGGCTGTTAGTTATCTTGAACGAATAAACTTTATTATTAATATTATTACAACGTACCTACTTAAAACGTTTTTGCAACTTGCTCTAGAAATCACGATTCAGTACTTACTATTCAAACTTAACTGTACTTATAATGACTGTGAAATGCTTTTCAAAACATCACACTAACGCAAAAGTGTGCGTCTATGTGTGTTCTCAATAAATTCAAAAAAATATGTTTACATAAGGTCAGTCAAATTCATCTACGATTTACGACTTACGTAGCCTCTTTCCGTCTGTGCACGTGTGAACCAAGTGGAATTAAAGTGACCTAGCATTACCGGGTGTTGCACGTGCATGCAAATCTGGCCGGCATTTCACACTCTGCATAGGCCAATTCACACGTCGTTCATTATGCCAATTAAATCTCAATGTCAAGGCTACGGCGTAGCGATCTACGAGATGCTACGTCATCGACTAATCGTACTTGCTAAATGGTACATCGTACAATGGTACATAAAATCGGCAGTTATTTCTGTCTGTACTGACTAAGAAGGTAAAGAGAAGGTACACATCTTCTCAAGTACCTATACACTTGCATGTAGGATATAGATTAAATAGTGCTAATTCTAGGTACATAATAAATGTTTTTACATCAACTCTATAGATCGCTTAAAGTAAACCCACTTATCTGTGGAGGTAATCAAATGAGCAAACTTAATAAATACCACAAAAGGATATCAGTATTATACAGAAAATAAATATTTATATTGTATTAATTTACCACGTTTTTAATTTATAAATATATAGCTGTTTATTATAAAGGAACTTAATAATGCATTTTATCCCAGTTCTGAAATACATTTGTTTGTTTGTTTGTTGTTGGGAAGTTATTTTATAATCGATTTTAATGTATTGTTATATTCATTTATATTATGATTTGTATCGAACAAAGAAACAGACAAGAGAGCAAGTTAATAAAAACGTTACTAGTTAAATACTATGGTAGCGACTCCGCTCAACTGTACATATAAGTTGCACCCGTACGCTGCAGAAAGCTAGCTAGAATCTGTGGTCTCGTATACATAATTCGGCGTGCGGGTGCGAGGTGTGTGCCGGCCGGCGCACGCGCAGAACAAAGGGCGCGCCGTGAACCGCGACCGTCGCGCTCCGCTGCCGCCGCCGCGCTCCGCCGCGCCGCGCACGCCCGCGACAGCGTCCACACGAAGTTTTACCAAATTGGTTTAGCAGTGATACGATCTGAGACTTCGACGAATCCCCACTGCAATTTTTTATTATACGAGGATATGTCCTTTATTCTGTGAAACTTAGTAAGCTAACAATAAAACCGACAAGGTACCTAAACTTTTTGATTTTTGCCAAACATGTATAAAAATTAGTCGCTCAGTTTACGCATACTCGAATAGGTGAACTTTATAGTGTATTTCAGTGCCATTGGTTTATGAACTGACACATTAGCATGTCTAATCTCTATCTCTGGTTGTTGCAGGTGGGTACACGACGGGCGGCGGGCGAGACCCCGCGTACAGCTACTCGGAGGCAAGCGGCGGCAGCGCCGGGGGCGCAGCGCCCGCGCCTCCCGCGCCCTCGCCCCTAGACGAGTACTACCAGCAGGTACTGCTCCCAACAATTGCAAATACTTTTTTGCAATTGCAAATTTAAATGTATTAATTAGCTTGTAAAAACGATCGCTATTCACTATACTATTTAAGCAAATTTAGCGAAGAGCTTTATTTTAAAAGTCATCATATTAAAGCTATATGATTATTTACGGGATATTTACCGTGGTAAGGTAATAAAACAACATAACATATCATAGTGGTCATATAACTTTAGTGAACAACCGTGATAGTTTAAAATAGTGTTTCATCATATTAAAATAAATAAACATAGAATTACGTTAAGTTCAAAACAAAGTTGATAATAACCTAATTTTCCTCTATGGTTACATAAATCTGTTTTGCTTTGGCAGCATAGAAGCATACTTAAAGTAATAAGCTTTCGTAGAGTTCGCAACTACGCTTTATATTTGGTCCAAGTTTTTTCTGTACCTACTAACAGACTGTTCTTTCAATATTCTGTTTAATATTTCACCTTAGAATATCGTATATCAGCCAACAATCTTGCGTTTAAAAACCTTAGGAAAAGCGATCAGAATTTGCGGTTCTCGTTAAGATTTTTACAATATACTGAGCTACAGTGGCTTTTCATTCGCTTTTTACAATCGTATGTTCAGTGGCTTTTTAGCTGTCAAAGCTAACAAAACTGTGACCGAGTGGAAGTGCTTTCATTGTTTATATTATATGCCAGTGCTAATGGAACTCTCCCCCCCCCCCCCCCCGCAGGAGTACCCCGCACCGGCCGCGCCCGCGCAGCCGCAGTACCTGGACGAGTACTACCACCACGCGCACGCGCACACACAGCCTCTACTCTCGCACGAGCCCAAGTACCAGCCGCACGGTTATACCACGAAACCATACCCCAGAGGTAAGCAAACATCCATTTCTCCTTGCGTTGATTCTCCACAAGGCGTGACCCAGCAGGGTCAGGCTTCTCCCACGTTTTGCCATCTGAACAAAGTAGTTTCCTCTTTTACCGCATTTCGAAGGCGTATTCGCTAGCGGTCTTTGCCCTTTGGAGTCCATGTCTTCGCTTCATATAAGGTTACGAAGAAGATTACGGTTTTGACGAAGATCTATTGATGTTTCGGTCCTTCCATATAATATAGAGCTGAGAACGTTACGTTACGTTTTGTCGTGACAGAACGTCACTAATGGCAACATAAGTACGCAGTTTTTTGTCCCATTGATGTTGGTGTATGGCGCGTCTATGTATTAAACATCGTAGAACACAAATCAGTCGTCAAACAAATCAGGTGAAGCTTAACAAAACCCAAGTAGAGACCCCCGACACTTGAAAAAGTTATCGGTACGGGTTTCGCATCGAGAACGACGAAGAGTCAACCTTTGCAAAGACTGAACAATCGGCTAGCAAGAGAGCATATACATTCCTTAATCTTATATTTCGTACTTGCGCGTATATCTAAATCGATGGCAAAATAATTGATTACAAAATCTTCTCCTCTATCTGAAAAACTCAGTCAAAAACTAAGTTAACGTAACCAAATGCTCCGAAATCGCCGTTTAAACAATAAAACACAGGAGCAACACTCAACAAAACAAGAGTCGTAAAACCTGAAACAAGAAATTGACTAGACAACGACAGGAAATGAACTGTAACAAATATTGTGCCAACTAGGAAGCTTTCCTCACCTCTCCGATATAAATCTTCTCCCATGTTCGTTTCTACGAAAACTTTTCCTTTTCATATCCACAATTTTATAACGACCAACACATAAATCACTCTGAGAACGCGATACATTGTGAATAATATAAAAAGAAACAGAAGGCACAAGCAACTTCATTATGAGAGATCACAAGGCGACAATTAAAAGGGAGTTGGTCAGCGTTAAATTAATGAACCTATTCAATTTCAAGATACAAAGTCGTCAGCGTCGAATCCCTCGTCTGGGTCATTAATTCTGGGGAGATCTGGTTACTCCTGGGATATTTTTACATGTGTTGATGGGTGCGCTAATTGGCAACTGCTTGTTTTCATTTTGTCGCTAACCGCTGTTCTTAATTTGTATCTAAACAAAGCGTTTATAGAGAATAGGTAAATAATTAGTCATACGGGAAAAGTTTATAATGACATAGTAATATTAGTCATAACTCATAAGCAATGCTTAGTTAAGTATTAATAATGTACATTTCGCTATTTTAGCACGTGTGAAAAGTGCACGTAAATGTTATAAATCACTAAAAGTTATTACTAAACCTAGCTACAACAAGGCTTCGACTGTAATCTTACTGAACCACATTGTTTCTATTTTGTCGCAAAATAAATAAAGCAGAGCATTTTTGTTGTTTGTCTGTTTGTTGATATACACGTAGACACAAACTAATTATAACTTACTAATTTTCTTTTCGTCGCGTCGTCATTCTAAGGGCTATTTGTAGTAAATTTTTATGTATATATGTAAATTAAAAAGTAAAAAAAATATATATGACTCTATATCCAAATCGCTCAGGGGCTCAGGAGTTATGGTGGAGTTAAGAAACTTGATTCCCCCTGCCCAGCAGGCCTTCGCTTAGAGAGAGGATCGGCCCTAATCCATCATGCTGGCCCAGTGCTTGTTGGTGAACGTAGGTGAGATTTTTGGACATACCGGTTTCATCACGATGTTTGCGATGGAATCGAAACTGCACATAATTTATGTAAGTAAGTACCTATATGCAGTGCAGGCACCTTAAAACAAAAACTTTTTGGGCAGTATTGTAGGTAAATGAATTTACTCAGTAAGTATATAACCTTATAAAGCATGATAATAATAAAGTGTTGTATTTGCAGGTGCTGGCGGCAGGTACGGCGGAGAAGGCTACGGCGAGAGTTACGCGCCGGAGTACGGCGGCGCGTGCACCGATTGGAACGAGTGGCCGGCCGAGCAGCACGCGTTGCTGCCGCAGGACAAACTCGCCTACCCCGCCTCCGGGCCTTGCTTCACCGGTACGTACACACTATTAGCAGCACCGGAGTACTGTGGCGCGTGCGACGTAAGCAAGTGGGCGTCCGAGCAGCACACTGGCAATCCTTGTCCAATCATGAACAAAATCCAACCAAAGCTTATTTCCAATGCTTCGTTTTCCATTTCAAACTCTCTTGACCTTATATTGCATTTTATTACCAAAACGAGCACGCGTTGAAGTCTTTTCAAGGCATGAAACGTGATTTCCGTAGACTCCTCGTAGAAGGCTACGAAATGGTGTATGAATTTAAGCAAGAAGGAAAATTTCACTAATTCGTTAATCGAAAAGCTGAACCACAGATCTGACAAACAAGGGAAATATGCCTTAGTACAATTATTATCGTTCAAGTTCAAATGTCTCCAATTTCTTTATCTTTTTTCTTTTTTCACTATACTACTAAACCTCTTAACGCAAAATTGTAAGTACGGCTCTTTTACTCATTTTTTAACATTCACTAAGAAACTTGCAGCGACACTAATGACCTAACTAAATAGTCCACATGCAAAAAAGGGCGGCAAGGTCGTTTGCAAAATGAATTCGACTAAAGGAATCCAGACTCATTTAGACTGGATACGTTCGCACCCGCCACGCCATCTTTCCATATCTCCCTTGTTTAAATGATCTGAGGACTGAACGCTACGTAAGCATAAAACACCGTAAAATACGAGACGAATTCTCCATTCTGAAAAAATCTATAAAAGCCATATTTCGAAAACCTCTGTGAAAGTTCCTAATTTATTTGTACAATGTAAAGCAAGTGGGTGCTACATTGCAGGTTCAGGCCCCATCCAGCTGTGGCAGTTCCTACTGGAGCTGCTCACGGACAAGAGCTGCCAAGGGTTCATCTCCTGGACCGGGGATGGCTGGGAGTTCAAGCTCACCGACCCAGATGAGGTATGTACTTTTCAAACTGACCAACTGATCGAATACTGATCAACTGACTTCAAGAAAAGAGTTTCTCTTTTCGACTATTTAAGGGTTCCGTACCTCAAAAGAAAAAAAGGAACCCTTCGTAGTACGTGCTTTGTGTCGTAAGTTTAAGTCGTAATTTGCTCTGACATTTTTTTTTTTTTTTATTGTTGTTTATTACATTGTTCATATACAATTAACAAAAATGTAGCACCAAAAAACCACGGAAGGTTTGTCTTGGCACACAGATTCACCCCGCACTGACAAACAATACTTAAGTACCTACACTGAAAAAAAAATAGCATTGTAAAAGCCTGAATGAAAACCACTGTTTGATCTGATGCCGGCGTCGCAGTTTTACCATCGCACTAGCCGCCACCGCCTGAAGGCTCATCCACACATCATAGATCAGTGGAAATCGCACACTGTGCGATTCACACGATCCTTCTTGCCTCATACCTGCAAAATGTGGAATGAGCTACCTTCTACGGTGTTTCCGAGAAGTTACAACATGGGGTTCTTCAAAAAGCGAGTTAATAGAGTTCTAAAGGGTCGGCAACGTATTTGTGATGCCTCTGGTGTTACAAGTATCCATAGGCGACGGTGACTGCTTACCATCAGGCAGCCCGTCTGCTTGTTTGCCACCTATGCATTAAAAAAAAAAAAAAACTTATTCTGACCACTTTCGTAGCAAAAGTGAGTTTACTCTTAAGGGAGTTGACCTGTCAGACATAATTTCATATGAATTGTTTCGTTTCAGGTGGCCAGACGCTGGGGCATCCGCAAGAACAAGCCCAAAATGAATTATGAGAAGCTATCCCGGGGTCTGCGCTACTACTATGATAAGAACATCATCCATAAGACCGCCGGCAAACGTTACGTGTATCGCTTTGTATGCGACTTACAGAGCTTGCTTGGGTGAGTGTCATTCGTAAATTCGTAGGTATATCACCAATGACAGCCTATTAGTACACCGATCCCTTTACACTAATATGGTATAGCTTTAAACATTATGAAAAGATCTTTTAATTATCCAAAATAATTAATATCTAGCTCCATCAAAACTCGCGTGAGGATTCATTATAAATTATTATAACACCGGCTTGCACTCACGATTATGTTTCTATCGGTCGAGACGATCGACCGGTTTCGAAGGGGCTCTAATGGCTCCGAAACCGGTCGATCGTCTCGACCGATAGAAACATAATCGTGAGTGCAAGCCGGTGTTATAGTAATTTTTAATATCAAGCTCTGTTGAAAACATTGTTGTCTAAATGTCCTACGAAAAATGATTTTTTTAATCGTAAAAATCTTTGTACATCTATTATTATATATAAAAATGAATCCCTATTTACCTTGGTCACGCCAAAACTTGAGAACGACTTTACCGATTTCAAGAAAAATTAAGAAAATTACACAGAAAATTGGAAAGTTTCAGAAAACTTAACGACGATTTTAAATTCACGCGTTTGACAGTTCTATGACAGGACATCGTCTGTCGGGTCAGCTAGTTATTTATAATTAACGTAACACTATTTATATTTCAGTATATCACCGGAACAACTGCACGCAATGTACGAACCCAAAATGGAGAAGAAAGACGACGACTGAACCCGACTCGATCGCGTCACGACCGCAACTCACACAGCGACCCGCTCAGCTTCGCGAACCAACAGTTGCGCTCCGAAATTGGAACCGCCAACTTACAACTACCCGCATATAGTTTGATTTTATATTTTCAATAGATTATGTTCACTCGCTTTAAGAATGAATTATATTTGTCTAATTCTGGCTTAGAGCTGACTTTGGCTTTAATTTTTATTGAAAAACGAGGCAATGGAAATTTATTCGATTAGTTTCAGTGCCCATTGATTCGCCAGTACTAGATGATTTTAATTCAGATATTTAACATTGTGCAGCCGTTTTATGAGCCGTTAGTAGCATACAGTTTTCATTGGATATTGATATGTAGGCTGCATACATTTCTAGCTTTGTTCACTTGTCGGATTTGATCTCATATACAGCCACCAGTGTATTATAACTAACGAAGGTTAACAATCAAGGTTCTTGCATTAATTCTACATAATTATTATAAGTACCAAACCAAGGGTGCCTTACGTATCACAACGTGTTGTTTATTATAATTCCCGATATGTTCATTTCACCGCCAGTGGCGTTCTTATTGTATTATTATGTTTATTATTAAATAAAAAGTATATATGTACCAAAATACATAAATATTTGTAATAGCAACATTTGGTTCTATAAATTTTCTCCTTGAAATATACGTGCAAATTTAATTATATAAAATCTTTTAGTGCTAAAATAGTAAAATTCTGCTAACGATAACGATAACTGTAAATATAAGTTAATTTGTTACTTTATAAAAATAATTAGGTATTATTATTATAGTAGGTATTAAGTGTTGTATGTTTGATTCGCAGATTGTTGCAATATGCGATTAAATTAATGCATAGTCAGAATGTGTATGGACAAAAAGTTTTTATATGATACAAAAGTTTAGTCCAAAGATGTTTAAATCAAAATTCCCACCAATTGGTAAAAATACTGTAAACTACCATAAGGACTTCTCGCGTGTCTAGTTAGACCAACATAAATTGAAAATATGTATTTTTCCTTGTACTTTACTGCTTCACGATAAGGTTTAAAATGTACCTTCACACTTCCAACAAAAGGAAAGTTAACTTCTGGATCACGGAGTGTTTAACAAGTCGTGAAGCGAAGTCTCGACCCTAACTAGACATAATAGATTCCTTTATATGCAATTTGTTTTTTTGGTTCATCACCTGGTGACGTCATCATGTCGCTGATCTCGTGGTAAGGGATTGTAATGTCTTACTAGTTATGAAATTAAATTAGTTGTATTATTTTCAATTTTAATAGCTCCTAGCATACACCGAAGATATTTCGATAAGTTTATTTTGTAAAGTATTTTTTCCTCCATCAATATCATACTTTACCTTTTGTTTTGTGCAATGGTAGTGAAAATTGTGATTTGGGTACTTTCACGGTGCTTTGATTTTATGAAACAGGAAAAACTACGAGATGTCTTCCCCGCCTTACCAAATTAAAGGTCTATTTGTGTACATCTATAGATAGAGCTTTTTTACGCAGACGACTTATAAAAGAAAGCGCAATGGAAAGTCAAACCTATTTCATAATTAGATTCCGTTTATTTATATCTTAGGTCAACTGTCTACTTTAGCCCATATTGTACTCAGTTTTTTTTGCCAATTTGACGACATGTTGAACTGTGGGCGAAGTACGAGTAATCGATGCGTAAAATACGTATCGAAATTCATACAATTTTTGAATTTGTATTTGAAGTTTCTTTAGAATTTTATGCGTATTGCACGTATCGAATACTCGTACTTCGCCCACTGCACAATTTAAACATAGAACTCGGAACTGTTGGCTAATAAGTATGTAATTTTTAACAGAGGTTTTACAATACAGTTTTAATATACAATCTGTACGTAGTTATGACATACCCTATTGTAAAGTATTACGATAAGCAGTAAGCGACCGCCATTATAAAGTGAGACCTATTTGTAGTTATGGCCAAATTTTTGGGTGTGTACGTGTCGTTGTATGTATTGATGGAAGATATAAATTTAAATATATATATTTACGAAATTTTTCCGCTTTTCATTTCTTTGAGTAAGATTCGACATTCACGAGTAACCTTCAAATTCTACAACTATCGCATATTTGCGAGCTATTGGTTACCATCCCTCGGGATTTGTTCGGACATGTCCGGACTTTTATACTTTTGTCCAGCGATTTTAGCTTGGGCGAGTATTAACGACTCCGACAACATGAAAAAAAAACTACAAAAAATTTAACTAATTTGTCCGGACTTTTATTGAAATATCTGCCTTAAGACTTCAAATTACTCATAACAACAAGCCAATCCAATTTTTCATTAAAAAAACTTATTGAAATCGTTGGAATACGTAGGTACCTAAAGCTCAACACTGAAAAGTCGGCCGCGGCGTCGCGCTGCAGTAGTACAAGCGGTCGGAGCAAAGTCAACTCTATTACCGTTGCGTAGGATCAAAATTATCTCGCCGCGTCGCGCCTCGACTGTTCCAAACTCTAATAAATCAACTACAATTTTGAACCTACAGGAATCTGAAAAGAGTTGGCTTTTCCACGGCCGTTTGTACGTTGCGACGCCGTCTTGCCGTCCAGTCTACGTTTGGCCAGACGCCTGAATCCTCTAGTCTAGCGTGATGTCAGTCAGGAACACTCAACACTCTAGCTAGCAATGCATTGGCGGATCCAGCAATCCTATTATTAAATTTAAAAAAAAAAACTATTGCACCTATAAAATATATAAAAATCGATGTGTGTATGTTCCCTATGGACTCCAAAATGGCTGGACTGATGAGACTTTCTCACTGGCAGATAGCTGATGTTACGTGGCGAGTTTTCTATCAAACACTTCCGAAAAAATCTTACTTACCTGTAACTGGTAGCAAAGATAGGTAAATACCACTAGATCGCGCACGATTCATAATTTTCTTGTGCAAGATGTAAGTATTAAATTTTAACAATAAAATTTTACTTTACTTTACTTTGCCACGTCGGAGGATATCATATAGCGCTTGTGATTGGACACCCAACGCTTGTGATTGGAGACTCAAAAGTCATTCATTCAATTCGCGCCTAGGATTGGCCTGCAATAAAAAGATTAAGATGAAAATATGTAATTTTGGCTTACGGCGGGGTAAAGGATGAGCCACAGTGAGCAGTCAGCATTTGGATTGTCTTTAGACCTTCAACGGTCTATGGGCAGTCTGTCTGCCAGTCTGTCAGTCAGTCAAAGGCACTTGCCCAGTAAAAAAAAAAAAAAAGTCAAGTAGTTAGAGATGAAACACAATAAATAAATAAATAAAAGGTCTGGGATTATGCAATATTTTATCATTTACACTGGCTAAATAATAATGTCTGAAGTAAAAGCTGTTTTTTTTTTTAATATTGTCAATCTTATGTCATTGTCATCTCAATCAAAGTAAAATGTCAGCTGGTTGTGTTTGTCAATTTCAGAATTTTCATATATTTTTAGGTTATGTTTTGCGGACTTTTGCGAGTCAGTCAGAGTAAATTAGTGTATTGTAAGATTTTGATATAATAGAATATTTATTACCAAACCAAAATAATCAAAAATGAGGTTATCGCAGGTTTTAAATAGACAGCACATTGATTTTATGTTCAAAAAGCACTGGTTAGTGCAAGGAAATCGAACGCCTATTGACACTAGAGTGGAGGAATATTTAAAAGCTAAGGGTATAAAAGTTGAAGATGCCGTCGAATTTGTTAGAAAGAAACCACAGCATGAACAGTAAGCTATAACGATATGCTATATATGCTTATTTAAACTTATTTTTGTACTAACATTGTATTTTTGGTATAGGGTGACCATAGTTGGACCTTATGAACAGCCCATACCTAAAGACGAAAACCATCCTGACTACAAGGAGCGCCCGTGTTATACTCTCAAGAACACCAACGTGCTACTCGAGGGCATATCCCAGGCACAAAACCTCACCAAAGCAGTCATTGTCGAGGGCAAACTGCCCTCAAAGATAGAGGAACTAGCCGAGCTTCCTGCGCCTACAACAATCCATGAAAATATCAAAAAGGCGATATTGTCAGCAAACGTGTTTGATTGTGAGCAAAATAAATTAACGAAAATTAAAGATAAAGACAGACCAGCTTACAACTTCACACGAGTTCTGGGTATTACTGATCGGAGAAGGAAGTAAGATTTGTCTATAATTTACTGAATTCAAACTACTCTTGGCCCACACTAGCATTGATAATAATAATTATTACTATTTCAGCCAAATATTAACAAACAAACTTCTACAGCTTGTTGAAAAGACTAGTGATACAGAAGTCACACAAACAAAGTATGTAGTAAATGATGTGAGAAGCCAGACTGTATTTACTAAAGAAGAGGATTTAATACAGTTCCAAGAAGTATCAAACATCCTAGTGACCAGCAATAAGCCTGTGAGCTATGATGCTGAGAAAGACATACCTTTTGTTGAGATCCCTGATCTGTATCCCGTTAAATACAATGTAACCCTGCCTCCTGAACATTTTTACAGTGAAACTAGTAAATACCGTAAGTAAACTTTAATCTGAAAAAAACTTGTTGCTGCCTGACATTTTGAAAAAAATAAATGCGATTGACGAAACAAGTAGTTTGCTAACCTGATACAGATCATAATTCGATGTTGCTTGCATAACATTTGCCCATAAAATTTCAATGCCACCCAGAGTTTATAACTGTAACAGTTCAGTGTGGTAAAGCACTGCACTCATCACCCTAAAGATATTAGATTAAATCTCATTATATTCAGTAATGTTACTGTTTGCAATTTACTAAATATTTTGACAGCCTATCTATTAAGGCCAGAGCCCTGTATTGTGCCTCTGTTCCCACTGGTACAATTATCAGTTCCATTGACTGGATGGTGACTGGAAGCAAAATGCTGAAGGTGAAGATTGAGATGTGTGCTTTGGGAGAGGTCAATGTCCAGCTGTGGACTAAGATAGACTGATTATATGATGATTAGCACTGCTGAAGATGGGAGATGTATGCCTATATTTCTGGAGAAATGTGATGTTTATTTTTATCCTTTAGACTGCCAGGTCTAAAAGTGTGCATGGTAACACCTTCAACTTGGGTTCAATGACAGTAATAGACAGATGCCAATAATTTAGGCTCATTTGGAGTGAAGACGCATGCCAGTTTTCCCCGAAAGAAATAAACGTGAAAGGATGTGAGTTTGCACATACCTGGCTGCGCAGTGTGATGTAAAATGGCTTGAGGCTGTGGATTGTGGTAGGCAAGTTTGGGTCCACCATTAAAGTTTGGCAGTATATCACACCTTTCGGCGCGATGGAGACCTGTGCCCAGCTTTTGGTATCAACCTCTGAACACAATTTATCAAAGCACTTACAATGAACTTATGTTCCAGCTATTCGTCCATCAGTCAGTTTGAGGCATCCGCACACCACATGGCTTCACTACAACAGCACTGAAGTGAGCAACATCTTCGAGACCCCTGTGTCACACCCACAGATACTCGGCCGGTCTCTGGTCCATGCCTTCACTGTAGCATCTGCTTATGCTAAGCAGTTACATGGGGTATGTACAATGTATTATCCTCAGATCAGATAAACAAGGGAGATACGATAAGGTGGAGTGGCGGGTGTGAACGCATCAAGCCTAAATCAGGCTTGATGCCTTTAGTCAAACTCACCCTTGCCACCTGTTTTGTATATAGACTACTAAAGTTCGTTCATTAGGTCGCTGCAAGTTTGTTAATGTGCATGAAAAATGAGTAAGCGAAAATAGGTGAAATATGGAGACACTTGAACACAAACGATAACTATACTAAGACATCTCCCTTGTTTGTCTGATTCAAAGTATTAACACAAAACTATTACCAACATGTTGCCACTATACTGAACAGTTCACTGTCAAGAAATATTTTGCATATAATTGATCAACTAAGTACTCCAACAAAAAAAATGCATTATGCTGTGGTCGGACTGGTTTGTGACATAAAAACATAGTTTCCTTGGTTTAGTTTTTTTTTTGTCACAAATAATCGAAATCGATATCGAGTTTGAATGTAATGGAATTTGTACAAATCTTATCTACCCACTAACCCATATAAATGTATCTTTCTACCTACATGAAGTAGGTTGTAAACTAAATTTGATCAAATAAATATTCTTATTATTAGTAACTTTTCTGATGTCTTTTTTTGTATAGGAGGATGTCAAAGATTTGCCTGAGCCAATTTACATAAACTGCATCCAGACAGACGGACAGAAATACCATTTCGGTGTCTTACAACTGAACACCCTCAACGTCAGCGGCACAGAAGGCACCAAGAATGTCTGGTATTGTAAAAATGACATGAAACTGTATGACTCGAGTCGCTACTTCAGTGGGATGCCTGTTTTAGAAAACTACAACAACAAAGTCTATGGATACATCAATGCATTCTATAACTCGTAAGATTTAAAACCTTGTTATAGATTAGTTTAATAAATAAATTATAAACTCCTATGTTGTATAATTTTACATCCTAGATAGTGTGAAAAGCAAAGAACCATGTGATGTATTTATGTGTATATCCCATTATATTTACAAGAACATAAATACACATCTTCTGATTAGAATTAGAATACACAATGCTTACGCGTACCAATCACTTTGTACATTAAATAATAGTAAGTTAGGAAAAATCAAAAGGAAAAATATAACAACACACTCATTTATCCAATGTGAATTTTTGCAGTCGACGTCTTCTTAGTTCCTCGGCATCAGCATCAGTCTTATCTCTGGAAATAAAATGATCAATCAGATACTAGCTTAGCAAGAGAAGTAAAATATACTAGCACAGTTTGATTCTATTATAGGTGGGTTAGCAATTTCGTGCGCGTTAGCGCTTGAGGGCGACACGTTGAGGGAAGAGATAGTACATCATGCTGACACAAAGAACGTCGCTTAAGGTGGTACGTTTCGCTCATGGCGGGAAATTCAAATTTCAAATAGTTTTATTGTTGTAGCTAGGCAGGGAAATCATTGTAAACGATCATGGTGTTTGCGCAAATTGATTATTATCCTTTACAAAATCATGTAAAGATATTTAAAGAAACATATTGCTTACATTTGCCGATAAAACTGTTTTTGCTGTTTCAATCAGTTTATTGACAAATTTAAGTAACATGGTGCGTTACTGATAAATAGCTGTACAAGATAATGTAAAGAACACCCAACGATTTGCGCAAAAACCGTGTCTTTTACAATAATTACCCCGGCCTAGGTTCAAAGACAAAAAAACTATGAAATTTGTATTTCTCGCCATATGTGAAACGTACCACCTTAACATCAGGCGAGGTGGCGGTCAAACGCAAGCCTATTCATCATAATATGAACTATTTAAATTGCACGTATTTAATTTTTTATGTCATTACATTGCATAACGATTTAAGATAGGTAATAAATGAATCTCTAATTAAGGTCGTGTGTAGACAGTTGATGGAAACAGTTTGGTGGTCACGTTGTCTAATTTAAATTGACATGGGTCTCTTTAATTTTCGCCTCTTCTTCCTCTGATTCACTACACTGTAGCCGTCGTTTTGATCCTTGGCTAGATATCTCGTTAGTGTCCATAATGTGTGACAGAGTGCTAGGCCACTAGCTACTTTTAAGAGCGGCTGCCGGTTTTGGCGCAAATTTCGCATCCCCGTCTACATTCTGGATGATTCCATTCAGGATTCTGACAAGGTTCGAAGGAATCAAATCGAAAAATTGAGTCGAATGTATGGAATTGCTAGGTGTTTTGGGGGGGGGGGGCCGTGGCCCCCTGGATCCGCCAATGATATGTGCGAACGAGATGGCATAATAACGATTCCGAATAAGTGGAGGATGCTAGACAAATAAAGCTCATTATTACTACTGTTTTAAAACAAATTATATCTTACCTATTAGAGTTTAAAGTGGAACCGGCATCAGTCGAGGAGCCGGGCTGCGTGTCCTCAACGGTTGTTTTGCTCGTGGAGGCTGTCGGTTGGTAACTGGATGCCGTCGGCACTACGTCGGGCTCGGGGTTTGGTTTGGGGGGTGAAGTTGCAGGGTCAGGTATTGTGCTGCTTGGGAAAATACAGAGATTATTGTAATTCGACGTAACTACATTTTTGCACTTTTGAAACGTAATGATTTTTTTTTGTTGTTCTTACTATAATTGTGTATTTAATCTAAATTTGGTGCAAGCTGAATTAGACATTGCTATATGAACTGTAATTTCTTATGCGCGACAGGTCTGTCTCTCTTGTCTTGTCTATGGAGATGTGCGCGACACAGTGCACCTATATGGAGGTGCGCGCATTGTGTCCATTGCCTGAAGTGACAAAACTGTTCCGGAGACAGAAGCCCATGCGCGCTATATCAAATGGCAAATAGGCTATGACTCCAGCGCAATTCTATTGTCTATTACGTAATTATGTTCTTCGAGTGTATAGCCTGCATATGAAGCAACACTTCATAATAGGCGCGGTCCGAATTACTCCAACAGCAATTATAGCATCCTCACAGCCGGTCCGAATCACTCCAACAGAAGCTATGAGAGATTGATGAGAGGTATGTATAACGTCATCGATAACATCATCACCCAGTGCTCATGCGTTAGTACTCCGTGCTAATGCAGTTTACAGGAATGGTCTAAAATTTAGACTCATAATTGAAAGTTACTCCAGCAGCTGTGAGCATGCTCAAACGAATCGGACCGCTCATCAAGAGAGCCGTATTACACAATGCATCGTCAAATTTTAGGTATCTGGATTTTTGGACAAAACTAACAATAAAGCCGTTATTGTCAAGACGAATATAAAACATTAAAGTTTTTACTTTAATGTTTTAGCATTAAAATGTCAGTAATTTAACGAACTCCACTTACATTACGAAAAACTACTTTTGTAAATTGGATTGGAGGTAAGTTGATGTGTTGGGGTTTTCAAAATTTAAAGCCGTTATTTTCAATAAATATACACATAAATTTATTACAAATACAAATACACAAATATTTATTTGTCTCTTAATAACAGATATACAAGCTAGGTGAATCTCTGACTCCTATGTTAGGTAGACTACCTGTATTATAAGAGTCAGTTCCTTCCAAGTAATAGTGACAGATATTGACAAAACTAATAACTAAATTTAGTATTATATGCAAAGTGTGTAGTGTGTGTGTGTGTGTGCGCGTGTGTGTGTGTGTGTGTGTTAATGAAAGAAACCCTATTGTATGTAATGTATGTAATATGTTACAAGTATGTATGTATGTTACGAGTTTTTAGTTTTTAAATAAATTCTAGAAGTTTTTCAGCACCTTTGTAGTCAATTTCTTCCAGCCATTTTTTAATCTGGTAAGTTACTAAGGGTCTTGCAATTGCCTATTTTATCATTAAAAAGGTTATACAGATGCGGAGCTATATGGAGTCTAGTGTCTCTGTGCAAAAGTGGATTTTGTAGCAGGGATTGGACACTTGTTTCTTCTTTTATTTTGCTTTGGAGTATGTGGAACTGAACATTGATGATACTTTTGAATAGAATGGAAAAAGAAAACTTTACGGACAGATAGGACATTAACCAGTTTATACACTTCAGTAGTGGGATATCGATAGGGTAGATACTGCATAACTTTAAGGACGGCACGTTGCGCACGCTCTATCCTGATCATGTGTACTTTTGCTGCGCCTCCCCATGAGCAAATGCAGTATTCAATAATACACTGGCAGAGAGCCTTATAGATTTGTGCCAACAACATATGGTTTGCTATAGATCTTAGATTTTTTAAAACATATATAAGCTTACGAACTCTAGAAATCAAAGCTGTTATCTGACAATCCCATCTTAAGTGTCTATCTATGTGTACTCCAAGATACTTGATGCTGTTGACTCTATCTAGTATGTTGCATGAGCATTGGGACTGCAGAATTGGATTACGGTTACATGGATACGAGTGGATCTTAAGGGTAAAGTTTTTCTTTGGTTTTGAGGCTTTGGTTTTGCTAAAACAAATATACTTGGTTTTGCCAGTATTAAGAGAAAGGAGACTATCTTCTAACCATGCAGTGACAGTGGCAAGTCCCGTTTCGGCGGCGCTTTTCAAACCCACCCAAGTTTTATCGTGAAACAAGAGGACAGTGTCGTCCGCAAACATAAGGAGTTCCATTTTAAAGGTGCTCAAGCAACACAAGCTATTAATGTAGACAAGAAAAAGAGTCGGACCTAGCGTGCTTCCTTGCGGAACACCATATGTGCAGATGGCTCCGTCACTAACGTATTGATCAACTTTAACGCGTTGTATTCGTCCGCTCAGATAATCCTTAAACCACTGAAGTACTAGCCCACGTATACCAAGATTTTCTAAACGTTTTAGCAATATAGGTATTGAAACTGTGTCAAAAGCCTTTTCTAGGTCCAGAAACACCCCCAGGCATTTGTCTCCACCATCCAGATGATTTGTAATCAGAGAAGTTAGGTGTAAAACTGCATCACTACTAGATTTACGAGATCGAAATCAGAATTTATTATTAGCAAGAAAGCTATTAGATTCAAGGTACTTGACTAACCTTTTATTTGCAACTTTCTCTAATATTTTTGACAATGTACTAAGTAATGATATCGGTCTATAGTTTGATGGCACATGCTTATCACCGGATTTATGAATGGGGACAACAACAGCATCTTTAAGTGTTTCCGGAAATTGGCCAGCTTCAAAACTTAAGTTAATAATGTAAGTAATAGGCTCTAGTAAAAGCATTTTAAATTGCTGGATAATTTTTGTAAAGATGAAGTCCAAACCGGGGGCGCTGTTAGTTTTCAGTGACAAAATAATATTACTGACTTCTTCTATATCTGTAAGAAACAGCGGCATAGTGTGGGTGGACGCTTTACTATTTCGGGCCTTTTTTTCTAGCGTTGTTTCGCACGTATTGAGTTTAGTAAGAATACCAGAAATTGAACTTTATGTATATCTTTAAATTTTATAGAATCAGAAAGCCAAAAATAAAAACGCTTTCGTTGCCTTTTTCGTAAAAAAATATATGTACATGAGGGTTCTTAAAGATGTTATCGTTGCGGGCGCTGTTTGTGTCATTCGGACCGCGTCCAGAGTGTTCCAGCTTTAGAGCTTTAGTTGTAGTTTTACCTAGAAGCATGGGTTTTATAGGCATATTTTGGTACTCACATAGTGTCAGTTTGCGTGGCGACGGTAGTAGAGTTCTGCGGCAGAGTGGATACGACCGCACAGTACTGCTGCATCAATAGTACGGATGCATCCAGCATGGCTTGAATCTCGCGGAGAAGCTGTGTACATACGATATCATAAATGCAAAGTTTGTGTGTAGGTTACAAAGTGTGTTATTTATGGGCTCTATCACGGCCAAACAGTTTAGGGTAAAATTGGGGTTAGAACTAAAGATATACATTTATTAATATGGATATCACGTACCTACACTAAAGTCAAAAAGTACAATAAATCCACACTGACTACATTAGAGTTAAAAACAAATAAAAAAACTACATTTATAAAGATTCAGGGGTTCGAAGGTAAATGCGAATTACCCGTGCACCCACTAGTGCGTGAAGCCGGTGGATGGACGGAGCATGACCCGGTTTCTCCTGGTATACGTCACAGTGCTCAGTTTTCAACTCTCTGGGTCCTTTTTTGCGCCGCTTTATACCGCATCCACAAATACACCGTGTTTGTGAATAACTAAAACTTCTGTTCGTCTTGTTTAAATGCTCAAGAAATACTGGAATTAAACTTTATTCTAACTTTACAGATATTATTTCTAGAATGTAAAACATTCTAGCAAGCTGCGAACTTATTATAGATGAGCGAACTTATTATGGGAGCCATCCCGTTCGCCTGGTATTTATTCCCATCAAGCGCCTGAGAAAAATGGCACGCGATCACAATCATAATCGGTTTCATTGCTTTCCATCAGGCAAGATCACGGTCAAACTTTAGATAAAACGTTAAATAAAAGTTGTTACCTGTAGTCTTGCCTCGATGTTGTTCCGTTCAGTGCCCTCCATGCGCTGCAGCTCGGCGGTGGAGAGCGAGGAGAGCGAGGCAGGCCGCGGCGGCGGCGGGGGTGGGATGCCCATACCCCACGCCATCGCCATCGCTGGACAATATACCAAGGAACGTCAATCATGGGCGTATATAAGGGGAGCGGGTTAAGGGGGACCAGAGCCCCGAGCATGCGACGAAAAAATCGTGGAATATTGGACAGATGGCATCGACAATCTAGCAACGGTTCTTTGCAGTGACAACGAACAATACTTATGCGAGAGAAGCGTGTAGCATTCTGCCTTTTTCTCCATACATAAAGACCGGGCAAAAACTTTATACACTTTTATGCCCGCGGGCCCTCCCCGTGTGATAGCTATAGCTACGCCCATGGCGTTAATAACTCTCACTCTATTACTATGTCATTATCATTAAATTATAATTGAAGAACTGCTATGGTATTATGGATGTCCGTTCGTGATTCGGGTTGTATTCACGATCGCGTGCCATCTCACTCACGCGCGTGGTGCGAGTAAGTAGATGCGAACGGGACGGCATGCAATCTCGATCACAATCAAACTTCTATAATGAGCCCGCTGGTCTATTTATTATGGGTTCTGTAAAGTACGCTTGACTAAAAATTGCAAAATTGCAAAAGTGCGAAGCCTCGAGGGATAAATCATGCTCAATTATTTCAATAGCCTGAGTCAACTGCGTTGGTGCGCAAGTGGCAAGATTAGTAGTCAGAGGTTATAACGATCGTGATGGTAGGTGATTCATCCTAGTTAACTAGCACGTATGTGGATGCAAACACACCGCTCACTTGGTTTGATAACCAAATCAGACTGGCTGCCTGTTACGCAACCTCTAATACCGACACCAATGACGATATTACCTTTGACCGACACCTAGCTAGCCCCTGGCTTATGACTGTTGCCAATTGCTAGTATCATAGACAAAAGTCTAGTATACAACCGAATTTGAGTGCACATGTATTTTGGACCACATATTGTGATCGTTCAGTTGTTTGAGAACATTGTGTAGGTCATATTGATGAAACAAAAATAATCTTTAAATTTATAGGAGGTTATAAATATTATATAAGTAAATAATGTACAAGAGAAAAAAACTAATAATTAACACACATATTATATATATATATATACTGTTATGTAATCCTTTTTTCTCTTGTACATTATTTACTTTATATTCCTCTATGTTAAAGATTTCGAAGTTATTTTTCCGAATACAATTTGTCTATCAGCCCAAGTTGGTATTGCAACGAGGCTTTTACACTATTTAAGTTTGTATTAGTGAAAACTTAATTTTAACGTTTGCAGCTGTTTTATTTTACATGTAAAACAAAATTAAAAATTAAAAGCATTTGAACCGACAAAAAGTTTAATATGAACTTAGTTATGAATACGCGACAGATAGACAAAGTCGCCAAGATAGACAAAGACGCAGGCAGCATGTGCGGTACTACACAACGAAACGAGGTTTGTCGACTTTTTTGCGCGCATAAAGAGACATTGATAGCGTTAAAAAGAGTAGAAAAAATACTGTAGCGGCGAGTAGGGTGTACTCACGTGGCGGCGGCGGCATGTTGGGGAAGGGCGGCGGAGCAGCCGCGGGCGCGGCGTGCGGAGCGCCCGCGGGCGGCGCGTGCGGCGCGGGCTCGGGCGCCGGCGCGCGCAGCACGTTGAGCCGGCACGTGGGGCACGTCTGCTGCCGCTGGAACCACAGCCGCAGGCACGCCGCGTGGAATATGTGGTTGCACGGCAGCTTCTTCGCACCTGGAACCACACCATACGCAAATATTAACAGGCAGCTCTTACAATCTGGACGGCTACAAACGAAGAGTGAATCGATATCTTCTGGGCGAACGCGTCACACCTTAGATTACATGTCTGAACTTTATTAAGACAAGGAAACGTTTCCTATTATGTTATATTAAGGTGATTGTCATTACCGGCTGACATAAAGATAAAGATGATTTATTTGCACAATACACGAGTAACTCATACATACATTTAAAAACGCATGCACAATAAGTGTTTTAACAATACCAGTTACTTTACATATTTTAGAACGCATTCAAATCTAGAGAGATGGCATAAAAGTACAGTAAATATTTTAAAAAACGATTGTTTTAATGTTGTTTCTTTAATTTGGAATTTTGCAAACCAGCAATGTAAAGCGTACAAGCGTGGGCGCGGCGCATGTCGTTCGTTGACCTCTAGTTTCAGCTGATATTTGCATCACATTGCGAACATTCATTATTTTTATAAATAAAACATGGCATTTTTGTGGTATCGTATCTGCAATCCAGTCTTCGTTTACGGAGCATTTCTTTTACACCCGTTATAAGATAATGTAACTCATGTTTAATATTGACGGATTTGTTATTGATCTATTATTATTTTATAATTAGACAAACAGTTAAGTATTTTCTAATTGAAATTTTGCTTATCAAAATATTGTGTAATTTTTTTTTTAATATTTAATATTATCTCATTGGTGTAACTGGCGCCAGTACTATTTGAATAAACAAATACAAATGTAGGTATATGTACAAATTTATATCGGGACTTATCGCGCATTATTTAGGTAAAAATACCTTTCATTTCGTTAAGTTCCTGTAAACATTTAAACACTTGTTTAAATCGCGAAAGTTAAAAAGTTGCCTTTTAAATGTATACTTTGTTTCTTTTCTCCTGACAGATCTTGGGATTTACGTACACAAGGGAGAAACTTGTGATGAGGTACAATGCTAAGGTCACCTTATTACCGTGTCAATGTCGGCCATCTTGTGACATTAGCCTCGATAATTAAACCCCAAGTGTGAATTATCACACACTCTTTAATATTCAAAATGCCTTGATAAACATGATTGTTTGTCAAGCTTGTTTTTATGATAACGCCGTTATCGTACCGCAAGTCTACCGGCAACTGAAATATTTTACTACATTAGTTTATTACACTATTTCCATTCATTTATTTGCTCTGACAGCTGCAATAACGTTGTAATATATAGTTGTAATTGCTTTGTAACACATGATCAAAAATTTAACATTAAACGAAAATAATAATAGCAAAAGGGGTTTGTTTATTCCCTTTTCACGCAGCTACAGAGCTGGATAGACGTGTTTTTTTTTTTGCATAGAGGTTGAGGGCCAGATAATCACAGAATTTATGCCGGAATATTTTACTGTTAGTCAAAATAATCAATTAAACTCGATTCGATTTACCTGACGTGTAATTTCAGCTTCCAGCTGGCGTAATTTCACCAACCATGTACTTTATCAGCTGCACTCGAATGCCAATTCCAATAACAAAATGCCAACTAAAACTGGATAAAATAACACTGACTATAAATAGACACGGTTTTAGTGGATGTGAATGAGAGCGCTGAGAAAAAGCTATTTTGTATTAGCACTATACCTCATCCAACAGTTTTCTTTCTTTTTGACATATATGATTTTAGTGATTGCTGTAACGTAAACGATTAAAGTTAGAACTATCGATGAGGTCGGTTTAAATCTTTGTCGATAAAAAATAATGGCTACGTGCAAACCGCAATAACGCGTTATTTGTTGAGCGAGTTTAATTATGACGCATTTGGACACGTCACAATATAATAATGTTTAAACTCAGAGAACGAGGTAGTAAGTAATATGTATATTCATCTCGTCAACAAACGCAGACGTCTATTGTATTCACGTGGTATCGATATTTTAATTATAGTATCGTTAAACTAGTTTCGATTGTTTGGTACGTCACTATTATTATTACCATTTTTAACCGAAAAATTAAATGAATTCTTTATTCAAAGCAACGATTCGAACTTTCGTTTATATATCAAAAAGCAAGTTTTTTTTTGGGCCGTATAAAGAGACAATAGGACGACTGATAGTTCCAATTTTGATCACGTCCATTGTAAGCAGTGTCACACTACAATTATTCGGCAAAACACCAACAGGAACGTATGTACAACGCCGAATGGCCGCGAATTAGTCGAAATTGAGTCGAATTATGCAACTTACTTATCACCAATTAAAATACATTTATCAAGAGCCATTATTGTTGATATTATGATTCATTATTTGCAATTCGTTGATGTTATTGTTTGCACGGAGTTGTTATTGATAAAAAAGGCGTCTACACAATAAAGCATAGGTTATCATTTTGCAGTTTGATTATAATTCCGTTGTATTGTTTTATAAAATAAAATTAATAGTATTTTCCATTTTTTGCTGGCTTACATTGCAGCTCTAAAAATGAGAACCAAAACTGCACAAAATGCGTAATAAATATAATAAATTATGCAGATGATATACCATTACGTCAACCCAAAACCTACATACATTGAATATTGTTATTTATCCTGTACAATAAATGTACAGAATAAAAAA
Organism: Agriopis aurantiaria; assembly: GCA_914767915.1. Taxonomy (NCBI): domain Eukaryota; kingdom Metazoa; phylum Arthropoda; class Insecta; order Lepidoptera; family Geometridae; genus Agriopis; species Agriopis aurantiaria. Next base: position 6,626,522 of record OU612000.1, on the reverse strand, counting down.
ATATATGATATAAAAGCATATGAATATAAAAATATATTTAATACTGTAATACAATTCGAAAGCAGTGGGCCGTGCGAATGAAGATAAATTACTCTCGCGATGTACTAACAATGCAGCACGCTGAATTTTCATACAAATTGACGGCTCCTAACTTGATACAGATCTTTGAGGTAAACTTTTGTCGTGAAATTGTCACCAGACCCAAGATGGTAAGATAAGGAAATATGTACTGAGGCAGGCAAGAGAACGCCTGAACCCCGTTTTATGAAATAATCCGCGAGCTCACATCAGTTTCACTATACAAACATTGTAAAATGCAAGGACGTTTAATAAAGTAGGACATATTCCCACAGTAGACAAACAATTTAAATTATACCGGCCCACCTATATAGCATGATTTTTATGAGTAAAGGTACATTTCCTTGCAACGCGGCCAATCGCAGCCGCACGTGTCTGACGCGCACGCGCGCCATTGATGCGACATTACTTGCACTATGAAAATTTATACATTGGTTGTATTTGAAGGTTTTGGGCCCGAGTTATGCATTAGTAATATGTAGTACATATCGTCCATGTAAAACACGGAATAACTACTCCTGTTCTACAGTGCGTTTATTAATAATGGGGTTAAAGTCTTAGAAAAACTACTCAGAGAAGGTAGGTTTCCAAACAACGCCTTCTCAAAACGTAAGCTACAAATTCGCTTTGTAGCTTACGTTTCGATTGGTATTTTAAACGATTTAAGCAAGAAAATTAATGGATTACCTGTGGAATATCACACCATAACTCTTATGCTGCTTTTCTGATTTGTTGTGGTACGATTACACCGCGCAAATTGTCATAGTAAATTTTTTATATTTTTTTGGAGCCATATTTGACACCATTTGAATGGCTTAAATTTTGCGAATGTACTTGGTTTCTGTGTGTAGTTATTCTAAGGGTTAAAGTATACTTTTTTTTTGTTAGCTTTCTAGTTTCACATAATTAAGAAATTTACCGTTTTAAAAAAAACATTCTTATAAGTCAAAGCTAAATAAAATTTGAACCGAATATAGTATGGAACGGCTAATGTTTCAGGAGTTCTGGGTTGTTTCCATGGTAAAAATAAAACATAATAGTGAGTATATAAATAACAGTAAGTATATAGTATATAATTATGCAATTATAGAAATGTCTATCTGTCAATTAATTAGACTAATTACATGATATTTTAAATATTTAAATTATTTCGACAAATAAATTTAATATAAAAAAAACGGTATTTTTATGCCATCTTTCTAAATTTGTATGCCTACAAACTAAGCAAACGTGATAGAAAGTGACTAATATTTTAACCCGCCTATTGTGCATGCGTTTTTATATGTGTGTATATTTACTCGTGTTTTGTGCAAATAAATTATCTTTATCTTTGATTCCACTTTCAGGTTTTACAGAGTCTCACCGATTAAAAAAACGTTGCCCAGATTTAGGTAAAGGAGAAGGGATAGTTACCAGTATGCATCTCCTCCCTGCAAATAATGCACTCGTTGTCTGCCGCGGCTAGTTCCGCCGGCGTCGCGTCAGGATACAGAGTGTTCATGTTGCGTATCGCACGCCGCGACAGCACCACGTCGTTGTACGCCTTCTTGAAACTCCTGCACAACGTAAGGGATACTGGCATGAATATGTCACTCTGTGTGACATGGGTAATGTTGCCGGCCACCACAGAAGTTGCTTAGTGAAAATAAGTTGCCCTAAGGCAGTCTAAGACATCGCCCACAAACAGTAAAAAAAATTAAAAAAAATGGCAATAGTTGTTTAGCATGTCAAACAGCGTCCAATATCGAAAAAGTTGTTTGACATGGAAAGTTGTTCGTCATGTCAAAAACCATCTATCATGGTAAAAGTCGATGTCATGTCAGTCTGTCTGGTAAAGCCATTAAGCACGTAAATAGGTTATCTTAAAATGAAACAAGAATCTTACCACGATAAATATCCCGTTAATAATCATATAACTGTACTAACGAATCTTCAGTGCAAGTACCGTTCTTTATCGATCGTCAAATTTGACAGTTGAGATCCTTAAATTCAATAAAATGCCACTTGATCAGTACTCGCTATCGCTATCAGTGATCGATTCTATGGCATTTTATCGAATTTGACGATCGATAAAGAACGGTACTTGCACTGCTGGTTTGTTAGCTCTTGTACCTGCTTTAATACGTTGGTAATTTTAATTACACATTTACATTTCCGAATTCATTACTGTTTCATTATTATTTACTTTTATAATATAATTAATCCAACAAAACTGGTTTTAAGTAGATAAAATTGCTATTAAGTAAAAATATAAATGATAATACCATTGTCTGTTGTGAATTGCAAGTCGGTAACAAATACTTCCTATTACCTATTCACAAGTTTCATTGTTTGTGGTTATATTTTACGTTAAAGTACTGTGGCAAAAATAGCATTAAAAATACTTAACTCGGTCCAAGCATTTATTTGCTATGACGTCTGCAATAACATTGTAAAACAAACAGAATGAAAACAACAAACTCTGATCACTTTCGCTAGGGTTTTTGACCGATTTAATTGTGATTTTTGTTTAAAAGCAATTTCATTGCAGTTGTTCCTAGTTATATATATTACTAGCTGTTGCCCGCGACTTCGTACGCGTTGACTTTCATATAAACTTTCAACCCCCTTTTGTCATCCTTAATTCGGCTCTTTCGTAAAATTATTTCTTAGCGGACCTCTACACCCCATAAGGAATCTACCTGCCAAATTTCAGCTTCGTAGGTCAAGTGACTTTCGAGATTTTTTCGAGATTTCGTGATTAATGAGTGAGTAGATGAGTAGATGAATTTCGCTTTTATATATATGTCGGCGCAAGACCAATATAAGCTTCTAAATAATAACGTCGAATTCAACAATGTCCGTTAAAATGAAGACCAGAAAGGTTTACAAACTGATTGATGTAATTAGTTTACTTATTTAAGCGTAAAGTTAACTGTGGAAAACTAAAATGTAAAAATATGTTTTGTTCTCTTTCCGGACAGGAAACAATGACACAAGACTATTTAATCTTTAGTTAAATGTAAAGTTATCTATTGCTAAATTCATGTCTTGATTTGTAGACGATAAACATTAGGTTTAAAATCATTAGTTAATGATTACATTAAAAGACAGCTGATTTGATATTCGATTTACAAAACGAAAAACATGGCGCCTTGTTTCGATTATTTAAATGTTTAGCTTAAGTGTTAATAAGAGCTAAGTTCTGTAAATAGTTAAGATTATTTAACAAGTTATAAACTACTGTAAAGTAGGTTATTTGTAGATATTTAATGAACAGTGTTATGACTTCACAACGACATGACGCCATCTTTGTTATAAAATGGCGAGCTGTTGTGGAGCCAGGCTCAGTCTGTTTGAGGCATTCATCGAGCACAGTACAAAGTGCAGAAACAGGCAGTCTTGCTTGAAGCGATATCCGGTGCACTTAGAGTGCTGTTACTATTTTGTTAACTACTATTTATTGCTCAATAAGTGTTATGAAAAGTGTTATTCTGTAATAATTGTGATAAAGTGATGGCGCTGTAGTTTCTTGCCCTTCTTCTATAAGCGTCTAGGGTTTTACGAACGTGGCGGTAAATTAGCATTAGCATAGAGCACCTTCTTAGGGTCTATGCAGAAATAAAAGAACAAGGAGAACTTTCAATGTGTTTCTTTGACCTACCCCGTGAATAAGTCAGTTTGGTACAGCCTAAAAACTACAGTTGCTTAGAAGAGAGTAGTTCTGCCAGTTGAGGTTTTATCTCCAAATGGTAGAACCCAGTGATGGAAACAGTATCATCAGCACTAATGACATCTCAGCTCAAAAAAACATCCTAGTACCGGGTGTTCTCCGACATCAGAAGTGGGATAGAATCCGATGATCCTTCTGTCTGTTTATTATGTTTCAGATTATCCTAGTAACGCCCACGAGAACAGTGTTAATGCTCGTGGAAGGATTTCAAACCGATTGATGCCTGGTGCGACAAGTTAAGACGTGTCTACACCATGCACAGTGACGAGTGGACCTGCAGCGGACCTGGTGCTGCTATTACAATCTGGTGATGTACCTTCAGAATTCTTTTCGTATAATAATAATGATGACGATGATTCATGACATCATCGAGTGGCTGTAGACACAACAGCAAACTATTGCCCAGCTGCTGAATATGCAAACAATAGCAGAGCATAAAATTGTTCCTATCGATAAGAAATAAAAGCTTGCAGATAACTGCGCATAAGCGAGGGACATTTGCAATGCGTGGAGCATTAACTACAACATCTTCGCTTACTTCTCCATGTACAGTAAACTTCTACCTACCTCCATATACTTTAAACTTGATTCATTTATGATTGTCAAGATGTGAAAAATATCCGCTGATAACTGATAATCGGAATCGGTTATCATTAAAAGATATTCAACAGAAATCATGCTGAGTTTCTTATTTTGAAACAACTGAAACACCGACCACAAATAAGTTATCGGTTAGTGTGCTTATGAATGGATACCTAGCTCAGAGAAACTCGTTTTAATTTTTAGATACTTCGAGACCCTCCGAGACTCTTCGAGACCCTCCGTTACACTCCGAGAACCTCCGAGACACGCCGATACACTTCGAGAACCTCCGAGACACTCCGAGACACATCAAGACACTCCGAGAACCACCCAGATTAATTTTAATTTCATTTCATTTCTACTCACTCAGATACTCCAGCACTCTCCGACAGTACAGTACTAAAATCTTCTAGACACATCGAGACCCCCGAAATACTTTATACACTTCAAGAACATTCTAGAAAATTCCAATACCAAATCTTTATCCACCCCTAAGTACCAGCAGCAAGTTTCTCAAGAATACTAACAACAGACTGATGTGGCTGGTGCAGAGCACGCACCACCTGTCAGAATGGCCGTGTCGGCGCAAGACCAATATAAGCTTCTAAATAATAACGTCGAATTCAACAATGTCCGTTAAAATGAAGACCAGAAAGGTTTACAAACTGATTGATGTAATTAGTTTACTTATTTAAGCGTAAAGTTAACTGTGGAAAACTAAAATGTAAAAATATGTTTTGTTCTCTTTCCGGACAGGAAACAATGACACAAGACTATTTAATCTTTAGTTAAATGTAAAGTTATCTATTGCTAAATTCATGTCTTGATTTGTAGACGATAAACATTAGGTTTAAAATCATTAGTTAATGATTACATTAAAAGACAGCTGATTTGATATTCGATTTACAAAACGAAAAACATGGCGCCTTGTTTCGATTATTTAAATGTTTAGCTTAAGTGTTAATAAGAGCTAAGTTCTGTAAATAGTTAAGATTATTTAACAAGTTATAAACTACTGTAAAGTAGGTTATTTGTAGATATTTAATGAACAGTGTTATGACTTCACAACGACATGACGCCATCTTTGTTATAAAATGGCGAGCTGTTGTGGAGCCAGGCTCAGTCTGTTTGAGGCATTCATCGAGCACAGTACAAAGTGCAGAAACAGGCAGTCTTGCTTGAAGCGATATCCGGTGCACTTAGAGTGCTGTTACTATTTTGTTAACTACTATTTATTGCTCAATAAGTGTTATGAAAAGTGTTATTCTGTAATAATTGTGATAAAGTGATGGCGCTGTAGTTTCTTGCCCTTCTTCTATAAGCGTCTAGGGTTTTACGAACGTGGCGGTAAATTAGCATTAGCATAGAGCACCTTCTTAGGGTCTATGCAGAAATAAAAGAACAAGGAGAACTTTCAATGTGTTTCTTTGACCTACCCCGTGAATAAGTCAGTTTGGTACAGCCTAAAAACTACAGTTGCTTAGAAGAGAGTAGTTCTGCCAGTTGAGGTTTTATCTCCAAATGGTAGAACCCAGTGATGGAAACAGTATCATCAGCACTAATGACATCTCAGCTCAAAAAAACATCCTAGTACCGGGTGTTCTCCGACATATATATAGATTATATTAATCAAACCTGTCGAGCAATTTCAAAATTATGATCTCTTTTCCGAATTGGTCGTTCGTTTAAAGTAATTTTTACTCGTTAAAGTTTCGTGATAAGTACGTTCATTTACCTCATCGTTTCATACATGGGTCGGAACGCAAACAGCGGCAGAGTGTAGATCCGGACCATGACCGCGACAAATCCAATGTAGAGCAGGACTTTGAAGAAGTTGATGGCTAGCTCCGTGTAGAGTAGAACAGCCGCTTTACTCTCCCAGGGCGCCTCCCAGCGCGAGTCGATAGCATGTAGAGTATACTACAACACACACAAGAACACGTAGAATAATGTACATTTGTAGATACAGGGTAAAAGGTATAAAGATAGGAAGTACAAGGACAAAAAGTACAAGGAATATAAATAGAAGGTACAAGGATACAAGGTATACAAAAATACAAGGTACATGAATACAATGTACAAGGACATAAGGTACAAGAACAAAAAGATTCAAAAATACAAGGTGCAAGGATACAAGATAAAAAATACAAGGTACAAGAGTACGAGGTACAAGGATAAAAGGAACAAGGACAAAATGCAAGAATAAAAGGTACAAGGAACAATTATATAAGGTACAAGGATACAAAGATACGAGTCCAAGAATAAAAGGTACAAGGATATCGATGGGACAAGAGCTCCGTTTGTATACTTTTCATAAAAAGGTTAAAAAAAATTTACTTTAAGTATTTTTTTACTATCCTCATCTAACTTGAAACTTGGTAAGTGGTAAGTTGGTAAGAGGTTAGTAAGTTGGTAAGCTATTTGTATTAGAAATTTGAATTTCAAGCATGTTTTTTTTTTTTTTGAAACTCTAATTAAAAGTAAAGTTTTTATTATATTTAGTTTTTGGTGTATGAGCTGAATTACGGTGGGCAAAAGGGGATTGAAAGTTTATATTAAAATCTACGTTTACGAAGTCACAGCAACAGCTAGTAACAACATTTTCAGAATTAAAATACGCTATATTAAGGAAATGGTATTTCCAACACAAAGAAAGGCATTTTGGAACTAGTTTCGTCTTAATATGACATTATGGTATTAATGAAATGGAAAACAGAGATAAATAAAACGACCATGACATACAAGACAGAGGTACAAGGCGAATCTATACGAAGCGGGTTCCAGTTTTCTTACAGAAACGAAAATAAACAAGCAGATTTCTTTGTACTGTCAAAATACAACGAGAAACTAGTTTTTAGTAGAATTAGAAATAAACATATAAATACAACACTGTCTCAAAGTTATTTACAAAACGATTACTATAAATTCACATTGCTATACAATGTATGCAAATCGTCAGCAATTATTTCATGTCTATTTATATTTACATTGTCTAGGTAGATTTCTAAGACACAATTCTGACTGAAGAGTGCAGGTAGTGCAAGCGGCTGTGGGAATTCTTTTCGTTTTACACCCGGAGTCAAAATTATACCTCATTTATAAGTAAAGAACAGTCGAAACGCGGCGAGACAATATTGAAAGGGAAAATATGCACAAGGTACATAATGAGCATTTGTCAGTTTATGCACTTCCCACAACATGCATTTCTCAAAAAGAGACATTTTAAAATGGGCATTATGGAAAATGTGCACTTTCCTCAATTGTTAAGCAAGAGAAATGGTCTTCGATTTTTTTTTCAGACAAAACTTTATTTTTTTTCAGACATTAATACAACGATGTTTTTTTACATAATAAGTGTATCAACACGAAATAAATTAATTTTATTGTATTGCCACAAACACAAAGTATTGCAGTTCAACTCAGTATCATGTCAGCAGTAAACTCAACAAAGGGAAAAAATATTTGGTGAAAACAATCAGTAATTTATTTTCAGATTACACACCGAAAAATCTTTGTATGATCAGTTGACGAAACAATAAATGTATTTATTTCGTGTTTGTCTAACTGACCACACGTATGATCAGTTGGTGCCAAAGCCAATAAAAATATTCACCTTGATCAGAATATTGACTATCATGATGATCAGTATGCTGTACTCGAAGCCAAAGACCAGTTGCACTGACGGTCCTTTGGAGGCAGTGAACTGGTACGCATGGTGGATGAAGAAGAAATCAGCTTGTGCTAGCAGCACCAGTAGCGTAAGGATTCTTATGTGGAACAGCAAACCTATTACTGGACTCCTTTCCATCTAAAAAGTGAAATTTATTGTACAGCTTTTCGTTTCTCTATCAAAGTTGATATTCTGGCAAGTTTCAAGCATCGGATCTGCATGATCTAATTTTCTTCTGCCCATTTTTCTATCGGATGGCCAAGGTACAAAAAGGCGACTTCGTTCCACGTATGATATTCAGAAAATGCGCTGCCTGAATGGGTGTTTCTCAATAGTTATAATCTGGGTGTCTTCAAGTCGCGAGTGAATTGTTTTTTTTTCTGGGCATGCTTCCTCCAAAGTAAACCACATCATCGCTTAACATGGAGCAAGGTGGCGGTCAAACATAAGCCTATTGAATATAAAAAAAATATGATGGTGCACATAGGTTGAACCAAACCAATTTTAATGGAACTTTTAACATTGGTATGGAGATTGGCAAACATCTTGAATATGGCCTTGATTGAGCAACAGTTGATTTTTAGGCCTCTCTGGTGGACGAAATGGGGTACGAGGTGATTTCGAGCGCGTGAATCCACACAATTGGTTGCCTGTGCGCGTGTGTGTGCGAACGTGCGCCAAATGCCGATTATTGTTTAAAAAATATATTTGCCGGGTACTATAACAAAACGCTATAAAATCTAAAGATCAAAGAATTCAAAAGAACACCCTTCAAATTATTAAAATAGGTACAATCTGAAATAGGTACTTACATAATCAACTCTATCTTCAGCGAGCCAATGGAATGCTTTGAGGAACAGCAGAAGTGTGAACAACGCAATGAATTTTGGATTAAAATCATCTCTGAACACCGTGAACGCAAGACAAGTCTCCGTTATAGCATACCATGACCTCTCTATCAAATGCTGGAAACAGAAGTTTATTGATCAGTATTAATTTAAGTAATGAATACAGTACAAGTGCTGCTTATAAAGAACATACAAACAGTATGTTGATAGCGTCGCGACAGTAAGGAATATATTGGACACCTTAGTAATTTATTAGCTAGTTTTTTTTTAAATATTTTAATTGTAATTATGAAATACTAGCTGAATCCCGCGATTTTTCAGATTTTTTTTCGCTTACTGGGGGAAAAGTCCTTCCCTATGATGCACGTTATCTTCCTGCCAAATTTCGTTAAGATCTGCCTAGCCGTTTAGTCATATAAAGCAAACATATCATACAGAGAGACAGAGTTACTTTTGCTTTTATTATTAGTTAGGATACTTGGACCAAGCAGTTTACACTCAGTTTTTTATCATCTACTGCAGGTTATATTATATAATCAAGGCTAAAACTTTGGACCGAGTATAGGTACATAATACACAAGTTAAAATATAATTATTTTTAGACACAAAAGTTTACAGAGTCAAAGGTCACTAACGCAAAACCTGTTAAGGGCGACTTGATAAAAGCTGTTAGTCTTGATGCACCAAAGTCGCCCTTAAGAGGTTGCGTTAGTTACCTTTGACCCTGTATATAATATAAATAACTTAAATATACACATCAGCGTAAAGTGGTAAACCAACAGCCAGACCCATGTTTTGCACAACTTCAAAAGACAATTTTAATCTAACCAGTTTTTTAATCTAAACTGTAAAGTAAACTGTAATGTTTGTCTGTCTTTGAATGAATAGTTTTAAAAATGTTAAAGGTTGCTATGTTCAGTCTGAATGAACAAAAACAATACACAACATAAAGTACAGGATTCACAAACACTAGCATAAAATTCAACAAAAAAGCGCAAAGATAAAATTTCGATAGGCTTATAGAAATACCTACAAACTAATATAAATCTTATATCGTCATGACAAAGCCTTATTTAGCTTTCAACAACTTTTATATACCCTATTGTTTTAGTGCAGATTTTGGTTCACACATTTTTGTGTGCTGACCAGAAATCCATGTGGTTGTAAATCTATGCCTTAATGTTTGCCAGCCATAAGGCTACCTGTTGTAAGCGATTCTGTTTAGGTGATGCGAAGTGTTGCGCGACCACCAACTGTATCTCGGCGCTTTAAGGTTCACGTTCGCGTGATTTTCCGCACTACGCTGTTTCGATCCCGCGTTAACAGGTAGCCGTAAGGGCCCTAGACCTAGTCATTTTTAAACTTTTCATACAAAATAAATAAATCTTAATCAGTCTTTCTAATAAAAATGGTCAGAAACTCGTTCAGTTTGATGAAATAAACTTTAAGTAGTGAATTTACAAATTTCCGATATGATAAACTTTTTTTAAAACACCAAGTCAAAGTTTTTTTTTCAGTTTTTCAAAAGTAAATCTTTTCAGATATCCAGTTCAAACCAACGCTGTTAGAAAACAGAGGAAAATACTGTGGTTTTCAGTAGAAGCATTTTATAATGAGTGACTTGTAAGTGACTCACTCCAAACACGAAATGGTGCTACGATACAACTTATGACATAAGTTTCTTTTCTGACATCATTTGTGGCATATTATTATTAGTTACAACCTGGGTGTCATCAAATGCAAGTGAATTGGTTTCTTCTAGGCAAGTATACTGCATCATCGCTTAACATCATTCAGATAGCCTGTTGGTCTAGTTGGTAGTGATCCTGCCTTCTGCGCTTGGGGCCATGGGTTCGATTCCCACTTCTAGGACAAACGTTCATACAATACAAATACAAAGCTTTGCTTAGTTTGGGGTCAGATGACTGTGTGCAAAAAATATCACGTTTTTTTTTTAATTCGTTCAATTGCAATCCTAGAAGACTCTATACAATAAATATTTTAAAAAACCTTAACGGTTTACTTACCATGTTTTATCAAAATCAGTCGAGTAGTTTCCGAAAACTTAAGGCTATTATGTTTGTATTAAAAGTGTAAAAATGACCCAAACTCAGGAGGAGCCTTAAGAAAAGAATAAATAAGAATAGTAAGAAAATCATTAAGTATTTTTACCTCAAATTCAGCAGGCCGCAGTTGTCCAAAGAATATTTTCCTTAACAGTTTACCAATCAACAGTACTAATATGAAAGCTTGCAAGTACATTACCTAAAACAAAGGAATTCACATCAACACAAAGTGATCTTAGTCAATAGTTTCTTTTATGAAATAATGTGACAAAAATTTCTCAGAATCCATGTTTATCTACTGAGTTATGCAGAAAGGGTGTACTAAACTCTAAGGGGTCCATCATCATCATCAGCCAGAAGACGTCCACTGCTGAACATAGGCCTCCCCCTTTAACCTCCACACTGAAAGACAGCCTGCCTTCAGCATCTACTAGATACCCGCGACTCACAATGTCGTCGGTCCATCTTGTAGGCCAACCTACGCTGTGTATTCCGGTTCATGGTCTCCACTCAAGAACCTTTCCATGTTAGCAACTCTGAAATCGCGAAAAAATAACAGCTGTTCCATAGAAAAAGGACCCCTTTTGGCTTAGTACACCCTTTCCGTAAAACCCTGTATGTAGTAGGATGGAAGGGTCTCCAGTGACTTTATTTTTGTTAAAACTTGACATTTTCACGTTTTTCAAACAAAATGAAGGTGTGTCCTGTTTGGTGAAACATAAACACGGTAACATATTATCCGAGTGGAGTGGATAACATTTTACGGCTCGCTTATAGGGGGAAGGACCTGTTGCTCTCAAACATAATATGTTGACCTCTCTTGCGAATCCATTTTAGCTAAAATCAAGTGATCTAACTTTTATAATATACAGTGTAAACTCTATATGGCAACACTCAACTTAACGACAAAATCCTTAAAACTTCAAAATTACTTGACTTTGGTTGATTTACCTTGTTTTCTATCCATTGAAACATTCTATGTAGAATCACACCTACTCTAAATAACGACAACAATATGTCATTATTAAACGATAAACAGTACTTTCTAACACCGTATTCAAAATAAAATATAATACTGGAGCAATAAAAAACATCAGACAAAGATAACAAACTATACACAATAAGCTTGTTATTTGTTTCAATGTTTAGTTTGTTTAGTGTTTATAATTTTATACTTTACTAGTGAATACATATAATAATAGTAAAATAATATTGATTTCGCTTCTCTCCATTAAACAACAACCCTCAATAATGTCATAAAATGTGCAGTCCCTTAAGTGTCGCTATATAAAGTTAACAATGTATAAACTTGCAGATTTTTTTTGTTTATGAATTCGCAGAAGACTAATGTTTTGATGGATTTTTGGCGCAGGAGAACAGGCTTTTTGATAAAATTGCTCATACATCTCAGGTAAAAAATAAATTCATATATGCTGATTAGTCAGCCTTGACATGAGAGATTTTAGGCTCCCCGTAGGCCTCTCACATGGCTGAACAGCAGTTGAGGATGTACAACCGGGATCTACAATTTAATTCGTCATCTTCGAAAACATATTAAGCATTCAAGAAAAGTTACTGTTGATTGAGCAGGAATATAATACAGGCAGAGGTGGCACACGGATAGGCAACATACACACTAATGAAGGATAATAAATGGACTGTGTGGACATTTCTTACAAAGACACCTGTGCGAACAGAGATGGATAGTCTTCATTATTTACTGAATACGTAGCTTTTTCCTGCTAATTTGACAATATGGGAAACAATTACAGCATTTGTTAAGATGTGCCAAAATCACTTCTGATGGTAAGCATATGGGTAGTAAACTGGTAGAAGTGAGCGTTCCCTTAATGTACTTACAGCCATGCTGGGGTTGGAATTTGTTAGGTATACTATCGAGGGATAGAACTGTTTCTTCTGGTAGTAGGCATTGCCGATGACCACAGTCGTGAGGGCAAGACTGATAACTGTTGCTAGAATAGCCTTCATTTTGCTGGTGAATCTTCTTACACACTTACTAAAACTGTAAATTCTATTTATTTAGATATTTTATGCAATCAAATATTGCCTAAAAGTCATTTTATACATTTTCAAAACATCTTTTCGTGTCTTCTCCAGAAAAAAACTAAATTTTGACGTGTTCAATGCTCATTTGTGTCACAAAATGTCAATATGTCACAGGTTTGTTCATTCTCATTGTTCATTCACTAGAAGGTTTCTACAGATGAAAGAATAATGCCCTCTTCACATGATGATAGTAGTAGTATGGTAGTAGTAGTAGCGGGAAAATGTATTTATTGTCTATGGTTTGTCCGAAATATAACCTGTGATCGTAGTTACAGTGTAGCTAGTACAAAAAATATTTAATGTATATATTTGTAAGCTAGTGGTAACATTTGCATAAACGTCAGTCAGTGTAGAAAAATGAAAATGGTGGTCATGTTTAGTTTGCTGTGTAATTTTTATTTGCCATAATTAATTTCTATGCTCATTTCAAGTTTCTATGAACTAGCACGTAATTACAACGTGGCTCTTGATCACTGCAATAAAAGTTGTTGGGTAAGATAATTTACAACTGCGTAAACACCTTTGCCGCGCAATCTACTTTCTTTTTTATCAATTTACGCTTGTTGTGTTCAGAAAAATTTGATTAATCGTAAACTCTTACAATTTATACGGCAAAACAATCTTTCTTACTCTCTTTCATGGTTCTAAAAGGTACCTAGCTATATAATACAAGGTAGCTTTATATGCATGGTATAGACCATTGTTACTTTGCAATCTGCATCATAAGTTCGTAAGCATACGATTTGCTGCAGTGTACCACTGAAAATGGTAGATAGATGGCAATGATAAAGATACCACCATAATGCCATACTTGCTAGAGTAGAGTAACTAATAATATTCCCAACTCTACATAGGAAACCTGTTCTGGACCCCTGGACCAAGGAATTTCATCTAAAAATGGTAAGTACTACATGAACTTATTTTTAATAATACCTACAGATTAGTTTTACTATTAGGTACATCATGTTGTACTTTAAAGTAGTCTACTGCCACTAAAATTAATTAGGACTTGTACACAATTACTATGTAAGTAATGATAAGTACCATCTTCTCCAGTAGTGAATAAAAAATCTATACAAATAGGTATTTGTAGCAGTATGATCATCATCAGATTAGAAACAGCAGTGGAAATATCTTTTTTTTTTTTTCTCAATACTTAGTGGTACTTTGTAATACTTAACTTAGTGGTGGTTTACTATTTGGGATAAAGTATCAAAGATGCAACCTAAAATATTTCTTTGTGTTTACAGCAAGGGGATGACCCTCCCTACTTGCCAGTCGGCACTGATGTCAGTGCCAAGTATAAGGGGGCGTTCTGCGAGGCCAAAGTCAAGAAAGTAGTGAGAAACATCAAATGTAAAGTAAGTAAAAAGTAACATCAACAAATATTGTTACTACAAAAACAACATTCGAGAAAGGTACAGAATCAAGTGAGATATTATGGAATCTCTTAGTAATGTTAATGCCAGTGTGGCTCCAAAAATACCTATATGCTGGTTGAGTACAAAAAATGTCAAGGCTTGCTCTCAATTTATGGTTCTGATGCATAATTACCAATTCTTTATCTGACTAATCACATATACACGAAACATTCAAACCATAATGCTATAAATATGCATTATGATTTGGATGCTTCGTATAGGTGTAATAGCATATAGGTACTCAAAATAATCAATATGCATATAGACCAATTTTATTCTCATACCTTAGTCTAAGCATTTATTTGCTCTTCACAGCTGCAATAACATTTTAAAAGGCTAAATAAAAACACTTTATTTTCATATTTCACTGAAATAATATTCCCTGCTAGTCTTATATTCAAAAGCCTAGTAAAAGTGATCAGATTTTTATTCAGCTTTTTGCAATGTTAATGCAGCTGTCAGAGCAAATATATGCTTGGACAGTTAAATTTACCAATCACTAAATCATTTGGTTTGTTAGTTATGTAATGCTGTTAATACCTGAGAAACAATAGACCAGTGCAGGTGTGTGTCATTGGAAATGCATCAAAATGCATATTGATCATTAAACAGATGAGTCATTTCACATGTTTTGGTCCAAATGCTATTATGCAAATGTGAAAACACAAAAATGGGTCATTATGCATCAGAACAACACCACAATGATAACAAACACAGACCTATATCTAAATAGACTTCACAAGCGGTCCAAACTGTATGAAAACTAGGTGTCAAATTCTTTGTACCTTAAAGTATTTACCTGTAAAAAGAAATATATTTATTCTGTCGGGCAATTCTATTTGTGGTATTCTTACAACTCAGTATTGCACAAATATCCATTTTAGTTTCAAACTGACACGTTGTCGCGGCACTGATTGAGCAGACTGATTTTAGCCGGACTCAACTACGACAATTTATCGTAGTTGTATTGGAAATATGACATGCAAGGTAGGTCGACTTGTGGCGTCTACTTGGATATAGTGACTGTGACTGTGATAATACACATAGTTATGGTTAAAACAATATCAATCACATCAGAATCATACACAACATACATTTTCAGTTAAGTCTAAAACTTGGGGGTACCGTTACGGTTAACGATGACGTCATCAAAGGCACCTTGCGCGTCGGCAGCACGGTTGAAGTGAAACAGGACCCCAAGAAGGATGCTACGGAAGCTGTCATTACAAAGATACAAGACTGCAGCCAGTATACTGTGGGTTAGTATCTCTTAACTAATATGTCTCTTGTAATTTAGATGTATTAAATGCAAAAGCTTGTGTGGTTGTAAAGCACACAACTTCATATAGGCTACACTGATTTTGGATAAAATTTGGTGTGGAGGTAGGTATAATCTTTGAAATTCGCTTCGTCATTCAGTTGCATAAAAAAATATGCAAAACATTATGTATGGTTGCTGTATATAAATAGCGGGTTGAATTGCACGGAGCTGCTGTATTATAAATAAGTCTCCTGAAAATGCAAATCGTCGCCATAAAAATGTGTACTGAAAATGTAATTATTCACTAAAGGAACCGTGCTATTAAATTCAATCACACCATCTCTTGCACAGGCAATTTTTTCAGTAATTGCTCGGAAATCGGCCTCCAGCAGGCTTAGCATGGGCCTTGGACAAATTCTTTCCGTTTTTATTTGCGTGTAGACTTGACAGATCTAGAATATGGATATGTTTATCTTTTTCTAACGAGACAAAAACAGTGGAAATACAATTTGTCCACAACCCATACTGGGTCTGTGATTTGAGGGTGAACTGCAGCCAAAATCCATGGACCTAACACATGTACAATGTTATAGTGTTTGATGACGGTGACATAACGACTCTCCGGAGATCCGCACTATGTCTCAAAAGTGGGCGACATTTCAATGAAAGTGAAACGTTGGATCAGCTGCCGTTGACACATCCAGAGCACTTCTCTACGCCGGTGATAGCAGGGAGAAGAGGAAGACGGGGAAGAGCTCAGTAAGTACATAGACTTCTTTCAAAATCATATCTGTAGTTTAATTGAAAGATAAGGCCTGGTGCAGACCATGCGAAATAGCTTGCAAGTAAAAGTGGGAAGTACCTACTACACATGGTTTGCAATAGCTACAAATTATTTTGCTTAGTGCAAGTGGCAGTGGAGGTGCTTATTAGTACTTGCGCTCGTCCTTGCGCAAGTTAAGCTTCGTTTGCTTGTCCTACTCGCGAAAGTACGTACTCGCACGAGAGTTGTGCGCGTCCTCCGCGTGAGTGGCTATTTACGTTTGAACGCCTACTTGTACTTGCAAGCTACTTCGCATGGTCTGCAACGGGCTTAACTAAAAAGAAGCATGGCAATGATGTTGTTTATGTGTAGATCGGAGGAGAGCGAGGGCGAGGTGGGCACGCGGCGCATGCAAACGGACAGCGCGGAGCGCGAGCCGCACGTGGGGCGCGTGGTGCTGGTGGAAGCAGCGGGCGGCACGGAGCGGCGCCGCCCGCACCAGCCCGCCTTCCCCGCGCTCGTCGTCGCACCCACACCGCAGATCAAGGTTAAGGAGGACTACCTCGTGCGCTCCTTCAAGGATGGCAGATAGTGAGTCGCCAATGACGATTTATATTATCTTTGTGAGTCGCGAATCGCAATGCTACTCTCATTTGTAGGAACCTAATCCTGCCACCAATGTCTAGTCAACTATCAAGCTTAGATCTATTTGTCCCCAATGAATAGAGAATAAGAGTTAGTCAAACATGGTTTAAAAGTTCTGGCAAATTGAACACTTACCATCTTCATTTCTTTTTGCGCTATTGCAGGTTTATGGCTTTGGGATGCCTCAGGTAGATTGATAACAGGCATCAGTAAAAAAAAAAACAATATACCAAGCTGGATATTGGCCCTCCCTCATCTCCGGGACTATACCTCGTATCAAATTAATTTTAATTATATTAGCCTGCATCTTCCCACTGCAGGTAAAAGGCCTTTCCATTCATCTCTGTTTTGGGCAATTTGAGCCCAGTCCTTCAAGTAAGAGTCCAGTTCGTCTCTCCATCACTGGGCCGTCGGGGAGGCCGTTTGCCATTCTGTGGAAGCCACAGTGTCGTGGCTTTGGCCCAACAATCCTCCGTCATTCGACTGACATGACCGGCCCAGACTCACTTTAGGCAAGCGGCCTTCTGAGCTACGTCAGCAATCTGAGTCTTTGAGCGCAGTACTGTGTTTCTTAACTTGTCTATAATTTTCACTCCTAAGATACTGCGCTCCATGGCTCGCTGTCATAATCCAAGAGTGAACTTCTAAACTTTTGTTAATGAAAAGTTCAAAAATTAACTCTTGGAATATGCCAGTGAGCCAATATAATAAATAAACGCTTCAGTCATGGCTCCTGACTAGAATTTGAGATTGAGGATGCCATAGACACACACAACAAGGATAACTAACAGCCAGACCCTATACCGACATTTAAATTCATCATTCATACATCTGCTCTGGTTGGGAATCCAACAAGCCCTTCTGCGCATGAGATGGACAGCAGTTGACAGTATTGAACGGCTCTCATTCATTCATCAGCTACACGGTGCCGAAGAAGGAGGCGCGTGAGTTCCGCAAGGGCAGCGCGCCGATGGAGTGGTGCGGCGTGGAGCCGGCCCTGCAGTACCTCAACAACGGCGTGCTGCCGCCACACTGGGACCGCGCCGCACTCTTCAACGAGCCCCGGAACACGTCTGACGATGTATGTACAATCGCAGTGTGTGCCTCGTGTTACACAAGTTTTTAGAGGGCAAATTAATTATTCTGATTCCACAAAGGGTGTCCAATTAGAGTTTATTAATTTTAATAAAAAAATAAACTAAAACAATTAATTATACAGGGTTATAAGAAAGGGGTATGCTAAACCGAAAGGGGTTTGTTAAAAACTTTTACTATGGGACCAACCCTGAAATCCTGAAGAAAATATCAGCTGTTCCATACATTTAGTCAATTACCATTTTCTATCGATTTCAGGTTTGATCAATTATGAAAAATTATGTCAGTCTAATAACCGGTTCTGGACATTCTGCAGCCGCTTCCAACCGGCTCTTTTGGAGATCGATGGGGTAGACCTATGTCCAGCAGTGGACATCCTAAGGCTGAAATGATGATGAAGTGAAATGATGATGATGAGTTTTTCGTAGATATCATAGTTATCTCTGCAATAACTTTAGTTAGTTTTTAGGTGTTGTGTTCCAATGTTGCAGCTCTGTTGATATATATGTGACTCTCAAGTAACACCGATTTAAAAAAAAACAGTGTACAACATACGTAACTTAATGTATTCAGGGTGAATATAACGTACTACAATAAAAATCTTCTATAAACACCGAAACCGAAGGTCCTTTCGCCGAAACGTTATTGGAACTTCTCGCTGTCAAACACACAAATATGTCAAAATTTTACATAACATACGTTTTTCGCGATACCAGCACCATGTGTGAACTTACAGGATCTAGATTCCCCATTAGTAATATGAAATAGTTTATACCCTAAAATTTTATACTAGACAGTATTATAATTTTACTTTCAACTTTGGACTGTATTTTGATACACTTTTTTGTAAATTGACTTGTAAATAGAACACCATGATACGTTCTGCAATTGCTTTACCATCACGTGAGTATAACAGTACTATATAAAAAAAACCTTGATATATATTTTCTCACTTCAAACACCTTATTGTTTCCCAGAGTTCTGACGACGAGCCTCGAGAGGAGAAAGACCATTTCGTCGCTCAACTCTACAAGTTTATGGATGACCGCGGCACGCCTCTCAATCGGAATCCTACCATCGCTAATAGAGACATCGATCTGTACAGATTGTTCAGGGTAATAAGCAAAATATATTGTCTATATATCTGTACACACATAAAAGATGTCCTCACTGGATGACACACTTTATATGACATACCCTGCCACCAAAGAGTTAGTGTGGACATATATAGACAGACAGATCAACTCTTTATTGTTCACATCACAAATTACATACACACGATAAAAAAGCTTATAAACCAGTGCCACTAGCGGCGGCCTTATCGCTAATACACTTGTATGAACAGTGACAAGCCATGGGTCACTTGATGGTAAGTAGTCACTGCCGCTTACAATACCCAGTGCAACGTCAGTGCGTTGCCCACCTTTGAATATATAGTCTATATTTCTTGCAACTGATATTTATTCTAATTATATAAAAAAAACTTTAACTGGCAAGTGCCTTTATTGACTAAACAAAATACAAGCTAACATTAATACTACAAAAACAGATTGCCCATAGACCGTTGAAAGTCTAAAGATAATCCAAATTCTCATGCCCACTACCAGTTGGCAGCGTACCCAGTATGCTGGTGGCATTACTTAATTCATCATATAAATTATATTCTAATGACATTTATTCTTATCCTAAATTGGCTTTTAGGTGGTGCAAAAGCTGGGCGGTTACAACCGAGTGACGAACCAAAACCAGTGGAAGACCATCGCTGACAAAATGGGCTTCCACCCTGTCACCACAAGCATCACTAATCTCTGCAAACAAGCATACAAAAAGTAAGTCTAATTCTAGGTTTATGTATGTTCAACGGCTTCAAACACACTTGATATCAGGTTAGCTGTTAATTGAATCAATCATCGTTCATCAGTTTTACCTGCAAAGGTGGGAAACCTTTGCAGGTAAAAGCAGTATCGAAATCGGTATTTCTATAGATTACATTTTATTTTTTGTCTCGTATTTTTGCAGGCGTGAATGGAAAAAAAAACTCGTCCAAAACTGTTTATTTTCTATTATTTTATTTATTTATTATTAGTTTATTTACTATTTATTTTTTAGTTGTCTAACCTTTTTTATGGAAGGTAAAATATGCTGTCTTTGAACAATAAATAATTGGTCTATATAGTCAATTTTAGCCCATTTTTTTTTCTTAGCGACTTTGTTTGCGGAAAGTGTGTTCTAAGCAGGAAGGGTTCCGTTATACTCATCATTATGATCAACTTTTACTATGCGACCGTTCCTGAAATCGGAAAAAATATCAGCTGCTCTAAAAAAACTGTCATATACATTCGACAAAATTTATAGAACAGCTGTTTTTTTTCGCGGTTTCTAGTTTGGCCCCTAGGTCTTTCGGCTTAGTACACCCTTTCCGCGTAACCCTCTATAATTGAGTCTTAAAACAACAGGCATCTTGCTTAACTATATCACAACAAGTAACAGCAAGTTTCTCATAGATAGCTTATGTGCCGTAGGTTAGATGATATTATTCAAGATATTTACCGTCTCACTTGGCTGCAGAATATCTTATCCCCGAATATTTGTATTGTTAGATTCCTACACAGCTTCGAAGATTTCTACCGCAAGCTGGGGGTGACGCTAGTGGCGCACCCCCGCGGCGCGCGCACGCCGCCCGCCGGCCGCTCGCTGATCCGCGACCGCGACAAGCAGCCGCCCGCCGCTACCTCTTCCTCCGCCTGCTCCACGCCCACAGGCCCGCCCGCCCCCGTGAGTACACTACACTATGGGCACACACCTTTGATCATATAGCTTGGATATGCTTTTAAGTTGAGCTAGTACCAGTTAGTATCTTCTAAGTCTGCGTGCTTCATCTTCGACCACATCGTCGCTTACCAACAGGCGAGTTGGTGGTCAAACGCGGACTTATCAGCGTTAAAAAAAACAAATAAAAAAAAAAAACAGTTAAACACGTATTGCACACGCTGACATATTCTTACTAGTTCCACAAACGCACACTTCAATACAGACAATTATTGATCGATAAAGCATATTACTGTGTCAAAGAGTATATTAATGACAAATTATAATTATATATATATAAAGTACCTAGATGTACCTTATAACTTAATGACGTGTAAATTCTAAAATTTATGAATAAATAACCTGTATCTGTATAGGGCGGCACACAACTGAAAGCCAGACGACCAAATGGACGTCCAAGGGGGGGTGTAAGTGCTAAACTTACTATAATAATGCTCTTCCAATTTTGTGAGGCCACAGACATAAAGTGTTACCTAAAATCGGAGATGCCACCAGTCGAAATTCAGAAACCATTGACCGTTAAATGTTCGTGGGTTGCCAAAAGATATCACGAGCACCGCCAGTGACAATATATTTAAAATTAAATTTAAAAACTGTCTCGTTGAAAGAACTTTTTACTCGATTGACAACTTTTTTAAGGTGATAGAAAATGTTATTTAAATAACTACGGACGCATTGTAACATAATTATCTGTAATTATTTATGAATTAACTTATTAATTGGAATATTATGGGGGAGAGTCTACCCAAAACCGAAAAACATGACAAGCGGTCTAAGAGACAAAAAATATTGGGTTAGACGCTGCCCTAATTTGGATTCCATCCAAACACGTTACCGATTGTGATGTAATTTTAATAGTGACGATCACAACATGACTGTGGAGAATGATTGGACAGTAAAATTCTCCTTAATTCGACTGGTACGGCTCAGTAGCAGCACATCTGACTTATGAGCGATCCTGGATCCTGGATGCGACTCCTGTCAGGGCCGATATTTGGATGGTATACTCAAATATCTGCTCTGAATCCGAATGTCAGTTGTCCGTCTATTTTACGTGTGTTCTATGATATTCTAAGCTATACTCGACAGAAAAGCTAAGATTGTATTTTTTTTTAATTTTATGTTTTTAAACTATTATGTCGTTGTTACAGCGTGGCAAAGATAAAGATTCAGACAAGAGCGAGACAGATAAGAGTGAAAAGGATGACAAATCTGAGAAAGGAGACAAGAAGGAGAAAATAGAAAGCGACGAAGAGGACAGCGCAGACAACCAACCACTTATTGCCGCTGCGGCGCCGAAGTAAGTGCAATAGATTAAAATTCACTATCATCATTTTTATGTGAATGTGAATAAGGTAATAATCATTTGTCTGTTCATGATTTAGCGGTATCTAGTAGTGGCAATGGGCAAGCCACATCGCTCGGAGAACCGATAACCGATGGGGAAGAAAGGTTCTTGAGTGGAGACCATGAACCGGAAGACGCAGCGTAGGTAGGCCTCCCACTAGATGGTACGAGTACATAGTAAGAGTCGCTGGCATCCAGTGGATGCAAAAGGCAGGCTGTCGTTCAGAGTGGAGGTTAAAGGGAGAGGCCTATGTTCAGCAGTGGACGTCTTCTGGCTGATGATGATGATGATTTACGGTGCCAAAAAGTGCGGATACTTAAGGTAGACTTCCGTGCATCGCGGCCGATTGTAGCAGACAATGTAAAAATCAAAGATAATATAACCACGTGACGTCGGTCCCGGTGTCCAGCTTGTGATTGGAGACTCAAAAGTCTTTCATTCATTTCGCGCCTAGGATTGGCCCGCTCGAAATAGTTTGGTTGAGAATTTAGAACCTTTGGCTTACGGCGGGGTAAAGGATGAGCAGTCAAGTGGTTATATTGTCATTGATGAAAATTTATGTTATTATTATTTTGAGAAATTTTATTATATCTAATAGAAATATTATTATATGGATGAACTAAATAAGCTAACTAGTTTGTTTGGCTATTGCGGATCGAGGGGGCAGTTGTTAGTAGGCCGCTTCAGTGTAACTATTATGTTATTTTCTATTCTTATTTTTTTTTATAAGTTTCGTACTCACCTACCCTAGACAAATACAGCTCCTATATGTGAAAACTTGTAATTAGCCTTAAGATATATACAAATATAATGTTTTTTAAGTAGCTGTTAGTTATCCGAATATAATAAAATAAAATAATAGGAATTTTACTATAAAAATTTACATATTATGTACTAAATTATAGTGTGTCCCTTAAGGACGAAGCTATTGAGACAACCCATTTAAAGATCTTACTTATACTTATATCTACATAATTTGACAATATTTTATTACTGATTTCTGAAGCAATAGTGATATTATAAATCTCGCTCACCAACTTTTTTTGCGGTATAATTATGTCTATATCTAACTTGCCTTATTCAGATTGGTGGAAAAAGAAAAGGAGAAAGAGAAGGAGAAGGAAAAAGAAAAGGAAAAAGAGCGCGACAAAGAAAAGGAGCGCGAGAAAAGCACGTCAACTACGACGAGCGAGGAGCCGCCGAAGCCAGTTGTCATCAAACCGCGCTCCCAGTCCAAGGGGCGAGCGCTCACGCCGTTAAAAACTGAACGGACCCCAAAGAGGCGACCATTGTCTTCTAAAAGTAAGAAATGTAGATAGGATTATTTTTTGTGAATTTACTTGTCAGTCTTTCATACAATCAGTTAATGAACCAAACCGAAAAGCAATAGTTATTTATGATACAAGTGCGGAAAGTTGGTTATTACAAACGAGTAGACGAATGTAAGCCCGAGACGAAGTCGAGGGCTTACCATAGTCACGAGTTTGTAATAACCAATCCGCACGTGTGCCATACAACGTTTTACAACACATTTGCGAGAAAAAAAGGCTACAAATGAAACAATTTTTGTTTATAACTTAATATCAGTCACAACAATAGTTTCTATAATATAATAAGAAAATGGCGCGAACATGCAAATAGCGCCACTATCACGTGGTGAAAATTAGAACTACATCTTTCGTCTCATTTTCTCTTTAGTATTAAACTGAGACAAACGTATTGAGCAAAAGCGCTTCCAAGGAGGTTTGATCATTCAGCTTATTTATTCTCGTAATATGAAACTCTTTTGTGGAATTCTTATGTAATTATGACGGAAATTAAAAAAATACCGTAAATCACACGCACGGTGCTATACATCTGAGCGTGCGGACAAATTCATTTCCGCACGCTCCGTTGTATGATCCGTAATGTTTAACTTTCGAACGATGTATACAGGCTTCGTATGTGCACTTTTTGAGCAAATGTGTTGTAAAAGTTTTTTTATATGTAATATTATTATTTGTAGTTACATATTTAATAATATTGGGATATACACCCCAAGCAGGACGTCAGCGATGACCGGCAATAGGCCTGTGTCTTTGTGTGTTTTTGTGAGGACAAGCGTGTGTTTTATTACGCCATAAAAAGCTGATCATAAAAGCTACACAATTACAATATAATTACAAATTAGCTGTTGCCCGCGACAACATAGCCTTTACTTCAATCTGGTCGTATAGCTAAGCATGGGTGCAAGTACCGTTCTTTTAGCGATCGTCAAATTGACAGTTGCGGTCGTCAAATTCTATAATATGCCATTTTTTCAGTACTCGCTGTGATCGATTCTATGGCATTTTAGCGAATTTGACGATCGATAAAGAACGGTACTTGCACTGCAGATTCGTGAAAACCGCTTTTAAATCCGTCCAGTAGTTTAGGAGATGTGCATGCACAAATAAACAGACAAAAATACTAAAAACTGCCTTAACATGTTCAGCTTCTTATTTTAAGACTGTGTAATATTTTTGTTGATATCTCGCAATTACAGATTTTTTATCTACGATTTTATTTAATGTATAGATAGTTACAGGCTTAGCGAAGGATGTAACACATACTGAAAAAATAATATATATTGGCTAGTAAATATCTGAGATTTAAGCGTTAAAAGTGTTTGCTAATAATAGAGAGCGGATGCTCTGTCTCTCTCGCGCAAAGCGTGTGTTAGTATAGCATTTGTATGGCGCGCGCACGACATGACGTCATAAGTTGCTATAGTGTGCTCTCTGTCTAGCATGAAATTGAAATACTTATAACTTATTTATATCTGAACAAATTTTAATTTTGTTTTCGTTAATGGGCTCTATTTATGATCAAGTTTTTTGCGAGCTGATAAAAATGGACACATGGCTATTATCCACCTGGTTCATAACTTCATACACATACATGCCTCCTGCAATACACGGTCCTGGATCTTACATGCTGAACTATATATGACCTTGTATGTATTATTGTTGTAGGTGAAAGTGCAACATTAAGTACACCGCGCGCGTCTAGAAGACCGCAAGTGTCAACTGACAGCGATAGCTCGGGCAGGGCATCAAGGTAACATCAGTAACATTTATTTACTTTAACAAAATCCACTTTTCTATGCATCAGAAGGCGCGAGACAGCCGTTGTGTTAATCGCCCGCATGCGAATATCCACTCTAAACTGTTGACTTTAAGGCAGTATTCTGATGTGTTTGTTCTATATCTGGTTGTTAATATATGTATGTATATTAACAGCAGTCTCTGGCAGCCATATCACAAGCTTTGCTTAGTTTGGACTCTGATGACCGTGTGTGAAAAAATGACCCGAATATTTATTGATTTTATTTTTAATTTTTTTATTTCACATGCAACCTCATAATCTGGGTTTTGCTGCGATGGCACTCATAATTATACTTGTATGATTAGGTTGGATTCGCATAACGAGCTGAACAATCTCAATTAAAACAAACAAATTATATCTAAAGGTGGGTGGTGGGTTCGCACGATCAGTAAATTTGCTGACGTACACGGATGGTTACGCACTGCGCCGAGGATCTTTCCACGGTCAGTGCCCGTCGGTGCCTATCACTGAATTTGATGCAATTATTAAAGAAAGAGATATACATATAAGAGAACGTATCACGCGTTTTTGAAGCTTAGAGCAACTAGGGTACAGAGAGAGAGAGAAAACTTGCACCGACACCAATTAACTAATAGTCCACATGCAAAAAAAGGGTGACAAGGTCGTCTGGCATCAAGCCTGATTTAGGCCTGATACGTTTGCTCTCGCCGCGTCACCTTACCATATCACCCTTGTTTACCCTATCTCAGGTAACGTACATGGCAGCATGGACTTGTAATTTGGAGGGGAATGCCTGTGTCTGGTGACTTCCTTCGGTGTTACTCTGAGCTTTGAAGTTTTACGCGACGGATCCGCACACTGCTTCTCACGAAGAGAGACGATGACAGACTCTATACCCCTTATAATATGTGATCCTCTCATCAACATGTACACTGATCCCCGACACCGCCTTAATATGTATATTATGTAATACAGATGTGGTCTCACCAAAAAGCTCCAAAGCCGCCGCAGTCAGAGCGCAAACTCCGCCAGCAGCGGGAACACTATAGCCTCCAACAGCAGCAAGCGCCCGCGCAAGAGAAAGAGCACAGAGTGAGTTGTATTTACGCAGTGGTAGCGCACTGTATAAAATAAATATATTTCATAGATCAGCTGAAAGAAGCATGCTGGGCTTAGGACTAAGAGCCAAGGTAAAATGTATCGTGAGCTGCCTCCACGTACTCCAGGGTCCGTGCCCTTTGTCACCTTATACAATTTATTTTGTCAACATATAAAACTAATGACTTTACAAGAGGAATATACAAATTCTACAATCTTAATACTATGTTGCGTGTACACACTGAGCAGTCCAGCTCCTGCAAAACGAACATTCAAATGTATGAACTGTTTTTATGATATTTTGGTGTTTGTTTCCACCAGGCCGTCTACAAACGAGCCACCAAGAGGCGTGTCCAACGTGAAAGCTCAAGTAGGCGACAAGTTGAAAGTCTACTATGGGCCGACGCAGTCCGAGTCGAAGGTAAATTCTGTATGTATACCCAAATTCATTATTTATCTACTGAGCTTGCTCTACCGTACTTTGGATTATTTACTACCGTACTTTGCCGTGTACAGACCTAGTGGACGAACTCAATCGGATGTTACCCATGCGAGCGAATTAGTTGATGTAGTATTATGAAAGACAGCAAAAGAAAAAATGGAAATAACATAAATGTTAAATTTAAATAATTGTAATCTATCTATATATATAAAAATGAATCCCTATTTAGCTTGGTCACGCCATAACGTGAGAACGACTTTACCGAATTCAATCATCTTTTTTTTAAAGTTTTCTAATACTTTGTAGATGGTTAAAGAAACATTAAGGAAATTGAGGAATTGCAGATAATTGGAAAATTTCAACAAACTTAATTATGATTTTAACTTCGTGTGTTTGACAGTTCTAAGACAGGACAACGTCTGTCGGGTCAGCTAGTTTGTAATAAATGAAACATTAGAACACATTCCTATTGCAAGCGAGAAGGCGATCAGTTGTGTGTGTACACTGGACATAGCAGCGATGACGTACGGGTGTCCAGTGTCTAGCGGCGCATGCGCATACGTTTGCCAATATGCGTTCGTTCGTTCTAGGTCTGTGCACGATATTATATTTCTCCTCATTAATAAATGTGATGTAGTGTTAGTATCTAAGATGTTGAATACCATAGATTTGGCGTTTAGGTACACCATAAGAGCATTGACATATCCGAAAAATTTTAGATGTACAAATTGTCCGAACGGAAAATCTACAGACAATAATGATTTCGAAATTTAGATGGTTAGCACTACACAATTTTTTTATTTTAATTTTATACTTTCTTATATATTTATATTTCTAGTTATTACGTTTCATTACACTCCTTGAGCTTAAATTTGAATTTATTAACAAAATACTCTATTAGCTGGTACCAAAAATATTTGTAGACAACACACACAACACTTCGGTTATGTACTCACATGTGTGAAAGTGTGGCTCCACTTATCGTGTTCGACGTGCGCACTCTGTACTACTATTTCCTCTGTGTTTTCCTCTGTTGTCCTATGTTCTACTATTTTCCTCCATAATTTAAATTTACATTCACTCCCGACTGTTGCAGCAAAAAAATACAGCAGCGCACCATCTCGTTAAAATAACGTAAAACACTGTGGTCTGTCAAATTTAGGATAATAATTTTGGCAGGTCTCGCCATGAAGTTTCGAATTTGTCCGGTAAAATGTACTACAAATAATGTCGTACTTCATTAATGGGTAACGCCCACTTAGTGAAGTTCCACGCATAATGAACAACCACAGACTATCGAAAATCGGGCACTGATATAAAATAAATCAAACAAATAAAAATGTATATAGGCAGCTATACTATTTTTAGGGTTCCGTACCCAAAGGATAAAAACGGGGCCCTATTACTGGAGCCTACGCTGTCTGTCCGTCCGTCTGTATGTCCTATTATTATCCATTAGAGCTAATACAAAAATACGTTAAAAAAATACGTTTGTCGTATGCCCTTTCGTTTTAACTTTTTTTTTCTTATTTGTTAGTTAATCCGCTGTAACATTACATATTCTGTGAAAGCTTCAACTGGCTATCTATTACGTTTCGAAAGATACATTCGTTAATAGATAGGACAGACAGACAGCGTAGGCTTAGTTATAGGGTCCCATTTTTACCATTTGTGTACGGAACCCTAAAAAGGCATTATGAGCTTTTATACAATTTGATGTGCTTGCTTGCGGCTTCTAACTACATAAATATCTGTTGTCGTATTTCTGTTTATTTCGCTCATTCCTGACACTTCACTGACATTCGGACGCCATATCTAAATATCCTTCATCTTAGTTAATAGAATAGTTACTTTAAGTTACACATTCCAAAGCCTCCACAGTTCTTAAGACACGGGTGTATTTAATGTTAAATTATGTTGGTTCTAAATTACTTGTAAAGCGCTATGCGAAATACATACAGAATTATGGCGAAAAAAAAAATCAGCAATTCCATAAAAGAAACACATAACAAATTCAGTGCAAAAAATTATACAAATAGCAGTTGTTTTTTTTTCGCCATTTTACTGTAAAAGTTTTTCATAAAAATTTGTACAATGAGCTCTTTCCGGCTCAGTACACCCTTTCTGTGTAACCCTGTATAATAACTGAATATTTGCAAATCATTATTTTCATTTCTTTTTATGTTACTAAGCGACGTACCAGCAAGTGCTCAGTCTTGTCTACAAGTGCAGTGCCACTTAGAACATTTCGAAATGGTCTACGCGGTACTGCACATACGTTACTGCGAGACGAGAACATCGTAAGTCCCCTTATATCTTGGCTCGTTGCTATTGGTGTTTTTACTAAACTGTAGCATTATTCTCAGGTCACTTATGAGGCGAAGGTGATCGAGATTTCTCCAGAAGGTATGCTCCGAGTGCATTACACTGGATGGAACACCCGCTACGATGAGTGGATCAAACCACAGAGAATCGCAGTGAATGTCTCTCAACACGAGAATAGAAATAAGAAGGTATTGGTTACAGTTTCGTTCTGATACAAATTTGTATAAAATTGCATGTAAAATTTACTGAATCGATTAATTTAACTTCTATTGTGGTGCGGTCTGATTTTATTTTTCTTGCAGGGGTCAAGTATGAATAGACGTGTCAGAGCCAAAAGGGTTGAAGGTATAAAAAGTAAATTCATAAATTTTATTCAAAAAATTTAGGTATTGTGCTCAACATATATGTTTTTATTTTAGAATCATCTGCCCGGTCGGATTCTGATACATCAGACAGTGACGAGGAGGTTAAACGACCTCCGAAAAAGTTGGACGACAAATCGGACCCTAAGAGTAAGTAGAATCAAGGAAGATAGACTAAGAGGAAAGACAATAGCGGAGCATTAGAGCGTAGATCGGAAATTTGCCTAAAAACGGTATAAACTTAGATGGTGCCGTAATTTGAGCGTGTTATAGATTGTCTCCAACTTCCGTAAGCGCTGCAGTCAGATAGCGTACGAAAGGGTTCTACAAATTACCGTAGCGCTTGTATCGCAGTCAAGTTTCGCAGCATATCAAGATAATAAAGAAAAGCGCCATCTACTGGTATCGGTTGCGCTTCTCTTTTTTTAGGCATTTTCCGATCTACGCTCTAATGTTCCGGTATGGTCTTTCCTCATAGTCTATCTTCCTTGGTAGAATTAATATATAGCCAAATACTGACTGACTGATCAAGAAATTTAATTGACCTACAAAGCTAAAACTTGTCAAATGGATACCTTATGGGGTAGAGGTTCACTAAGAAAAGACTGCGATAGCGCCGACTATGCCTGCCAAGCAAATGAAGATTGAAAGTTAATATGAAAATCTTCACATACGTAGTTGCGGATAAAAGCTATTCTTGTATTATATATATAATTAATTTTGTTGGAAGAAAGTAGGCTCAATATAACAGCAACATTTTATTTGTAGCTCCCAGATCAAAAGATGCCAAGTCGAGCGACAGCAGCAGCTCCAGTAAACCTCGCAAGAGACCCACACGAAATATCGCGACCCCTACTAACGTCTCCCCTCCGAAGAAACCTCGCACTAGTTCCAGCAGTCACCAAGGACGTGACTATGATCTCAACGAAATCAGATCTGAGCTCAAAGGCTTCAACACTGTCAAACAAGAACCTGATGAAATCAAACAGGAGCCTGTAGACAAAGATGCTGCTATGGCCGATATTCCCCTCCCCGAGGCGGCTGCATCCGATCCCCCTCATCTGGATAAACAGCCCGAAGATGTCTACGAGTTCAAGGAACCCGAGCCCTTTGAATTAGAATTGCATGATGAAAAGAAGAAGCGAACGCACCGCATTTTCGACGACATATCGCCAAGCAAATACGCATCAACGCTGTCCAAGTCGCTGAGCGAGGAAATCGGCGAGGACCCGATGAGGCCAAGACCGACAACTTTGAGGTCTCCGTCTTTGTCTCCATACAGGGATTTCGCCGCCACGCGGGAAACTGGAAGACAGAGTCCAGAAGACGATTCCAAAGACATGTTCTCATTAGACGATGATTCGTTCCACGGCGATTGCAGTTCAGGACCCACTTTCGAAGGTTTTACTCCAGCAAAGAACCAAGAAACTTACTCGAAGAAGAGCAAAGTTCACAAACTAAGAAAACTGATTGATGATTCACCGGATAGCCCGGCTGATGACGAGGAGTCTTCCGATGATGAACCAGAACATGATGATGTGACAATAAAGGAGGAAGATGAAGAGGAAAGAGAACCAACTCCAGTATTACCGAGTGCCGAAGAATCAAAGTCTTCGGTATCAGACAACAAAGAAGAAGTAAAGGAACCGGAGCAGATGAAAGAAGTCATGGAAGATCCCATAATCCAGGATATACCTATGGAAATTCTTAACATCCCTAAACCGCCTACGACTCCACTGTCGCCGCAACAGGATCCTGCATTACTAAAGAAAATTGAGCTTCCTAAAAAAAATGAAATACCCAAAGAAGAAACACCTAAGAAGATAGAGTCTCCTAAAAAGATCGAACCCAAAAAGGTTGAACTTCCGAAGAAAATGGAGATAATCAAAAATATTGACTCACCGAAAAAAGTTGAGTTACCAAAATTAGAAATGCCTACAATCAGTATTATTCCACCTGTCACTGCTAGTACAAGCACAGCTGTAATGGAAGTCAAAGAAAAAATCAAAGAAGAAACAAAAGAAGATGAACAATTGAAACTGTTGTCGATACCGCTACCAGCTTCCGAGCCGAAAGATATCCCAAAACCGGCTACGCCGAAGAAAGTTGATATGTTAGACCCAGAACCTATTAAGTCAATACTGGAGCCGCCTTCGAGTCCGCTCATTGATACAGAGGAAGATAAATCGGAACCAGATAGCCCGGCTCGAATTGACGTCCTTCCAGAGCCACCGCCAGGCTTCAAACTTCAGTCAGAAGGCCCTAAGATAGCTGAGAAGCTTCTGAAGGCGATCAGCAGCGCAAAAAGACTTTCCATGTCACCTCCACCCGTGATAGAAAGTCGACCAGACACTCCTAAAACAGATTCACTCAAACCCACCAAATTAGAAAGCAAACTTTCACCAATATCTCCCGAACCTAGAACTAGCACACTGAAAACTGAACCAGTGAAACCTGTCTGCAAAGCCAGCGAATCTGCAAAGAAACCAGAAGATTCAATATTCGGAGAGCCGGTTAACTTTTTGGATGTGAAACGGGACGTGTTGGACATAAAAAAGAAGTCTGAAGAACGTACACCGCCGAGACTGCAGAGTCCACGATTACAGAGTCCACTGAACATCCTAGAAAGGCGAAAAAGTGTAGCGGACTTGCCTCTGAGCGTTCCAGGAAAGAATAACAAAGTTCTGAGTGACACCATACAAAAGCTGTCCAGTCAGATAAATCAAGCGGCAGCTTCGGTCGCGGCCATTCCGCTGCCTACTTTCCCCACTGAAGATCATAGCGAGAGCAGCGATTCCGATGATTCCGATAGAAGGTAACTAAATAGTTGTTAAAGTTGTCCACCACTTTTTTAGCAAAAAAAGTTTATTTTGTCCTTAACAAATAGGTTCATGACGTCATTCCGTCAAATAGACAAAGTTATTTGTAGAGTTGGCTAAGTGACGGAACCAACAATTTTCTACGGATGGCTGTCAGTTTTGTTCCAAAAGCATGATGATGCAAGGTGGAGAGCCACTACTTTGATTCTTAGATAAATTGGTTGAACTGTATCCATTGAACATGATAACTAGAGACAAAGAAAAAGGCTGTTGCTGTCAATCAAGTAGGGCCATTTTCTAACGGGCGTTATATGGATGTTACTTACCATAATTCTTATATCTTCGATATACTTAAACATGCTTGTGTTTTTCCCCAGGTTAATAATCGACAAGCTATCAATAGAAGAGTGGGGCAGTGGCGGGTCATCCGAGGCTTCCCGCGCGGCCGCGAGCGGTGCCGCGGCGGGGCTTCGCGCGCTACACGCGGAGAAGTCGGCTGGAGAGTGGAGCGCCGGCGAGTCGCTGCTCATGTTGGAAGATGCCTGCAAGAACGCGAGGAAACACAGTCAGTACAGCTTTTTTCCGTTAACATGCCCCAAGGTTCATTTGTAGATAAAATGGCGGGTCAGAGGTGTTTCGTAAGAGGAAACCATAGTGGGAATCACAATCAGCAGTCTTCCTATCGTTTCTCTTGTCTCTTAGAGCCTGCGCTATCGCATTTAGCCCTTTATAGTTATTTTACAGGATGTTAAAAACGCGGTTATGTTTGTAAACTTGCAAGTCACCATCTCTATGTCAATATTCCATCCTCATTTTACCTTTGAAGGGGCAGGGAGGGTGAGGTTTAACAGCTTGAAGCTTGCAACTCTAAAGCTGGAACACGTTGGCCATTAGCACGCCAACTGTAGGCGAGTGCCAACGTGTGACAGCCAATTTGCCTAGGCTTCCCATTGCTTACCTGGCTGGCCGAGCCAACGTGAATACGGCTCGTTTGGGGTGCCATTGCTACCGCTTTGGATTAATCGCCACGACTCGTCTCACTTCGGATCAGTATCGGTTTTTCTGCACAAATCAAAGGCCTGCACTCAGCAAGCTGTGTCCACGTGTTGGTTGGCATTGGCTCGATCGGAATTTACCAAAACCAGTGGTACTCGCCTTGTATTAATTTGCTGACGCTCGCGTTGGCTGAGGCTGTGCGAGTTACAATACAATTCTTTATTAATAACTCCATAGTTACAAGTCAAACTTCTCCAGTACACTTTCTACAACGATGTATATAATAGTTATTTATGATACAAGTGCGGTAAGTTGGTTATTACAAACGAGTAGACGAATGTAAGCCCGAGACGAAGTCGAGGGCTTACCATAGTCACGAGTTTGTAATAACCAATCCGCACGTGTGCCATACAACGTTTTACAACACATTTGCGAGAAAAAAAACAAAAAATTGAAATTAAAAAAATACCGTAAAGTACACGCACGCTCCGTTGTATGATCCGTAATGTTTAACTTTCGAACGATGTATACAGGCTTCGTAAGTGCACTTTTTGAGCAAATGTGTTGTAAAATTATATAAACAGTATAATATGTTAATAATATTATTATATGTATATAAAACAAATTAAATAATAAATTATTCAATTAAAAATATTATGAGCAAATTTATTACAATATATTATGGCCAACTTGTATTGCTGGGTTATTTTTTTAAACCAATACATAGAAAGAAACCTTTGCCTGCACAGGTGCGAGCGTGGTGGTGGCGGGCAGCGGTCGCGGGCCGACTACGACGGTCGGCGTCGCTAGCACCCTCTGCCTCCCTCCGCCCGAGGAGGACAGCAACTTGTCCCTGCTCCTGTGCGAGGAGACCATCCCCGGGTCCCCTGCGCCGGACACGGAACCCGCGCCGCCGCCGCACCACCACCGCACGCCCTTCGCGTCCGCGCTGCCGCATCACCACCGACCCAAGGGTAAGGAAAGGGTTATTTGACGCGTTCCGGAATTCTGACGTCTAATAAGATTGTTCATAATATTAATATTTAAAAAACACGATTATGTGACATATTAGTCTATGTAGCATTGTTTAATCTAACATGATTTGTTTGTTCGTCAGACGAGCGTCGCGGCGAGGGCAGTTCCCGAGGCGGTGCGGGTGACGCGGCGGCCGGCGACGGCGGGGAGGGCGCGGGCAGCGCGGGCTGGAGCCGCGGCCGGACGCTCTTCGACAACACGCCTCCCACTACACCCGACTCGAGCCTCGACGCCTCACCTCACAGGTACACTGAGATACAAGAGACGGTTTTCAGTTTGGTGTGTCACTTTCTCACTGGTGGAGAGGTAAGGAAATCGGAATCGCTGAAGTTGGGCTCGGTGTCCAGGATTCTGAGGTACCAGAACGCCTTCACCAATCACCTGGCCAAGTGATCCCCAAAGGGCCCGGCCCCCACGAACCCTCGTCTTCACCCCAAACGGAGCGAACATGTACACCCGGTCAAGAAATGCATTTTAGCCGTTTGATGTTTTCGGCTCGGCAGCGGCAGCGCTGACCTGAATTGATGTTGCAGGAAGGTGAGCCGGTGGCTCCGGCTTGTGTCTACGCATGTTGCATCCCACACCAATGGCTGCCCCAAATGTATTAGTAAATAAATATAGATAGATAGATAGAAACTCTTTATTGTGTACACCAGAAATAAAAATTACAACACGATAGAAAACGCTTACGAGCTAGTGCCACAAGTGGCGGCCTTATCGCTAAAAGCGATCTCTTCCAGGCAACCATTGGATGGAAAGAATTTACGTAACAGAATCGACGGGGGATGCTAAAACACTTTTAATGATACCATTAAATAGATACTACTAAATGATACATAGTATAATATATATATATATAAACACACATAATACAGACGCGACAAGTAAGAACATACAATATATATATATATATTATGTGTATCTTATATATGTAATTTCTTACGTCACCTACCCAGTGACCATCAAATAATTTCGACGCCTCATTTATTTACTAATACATTTGAGACGATTAGGTAGTGGTAACACAAGTGCAACACACCATTTTTCTTTGCGTCGTCGTCGGGTAATAAACATTTGCATCATCATCATTTCAGCCTATCTAATGTTCCCCTATGGGCCCTACCTGTATTTTAGCCTGTCCTGTCCCTCTTATATCATTATAGCAAATTACCAATCTTTTATATCTAATACCGTTTGCAGAGAACGTCGTATATCGGAGCGCGACAGTCCGTCGGAGCGCAAAGATGACGACGACGAGAGTCGACCCAACGACGCCGCTATGGACATTGACAAGACGAACCACGGTAACCAAACCAGCTTAAAAAGTTCACATCGAGTGTTACTTTTACTTTATAAGTGTTTTTTTTTTTGTTGGGCAATAGACTTTCGTTTGACCGCCATCTCACCTGATGTAAAGCGATGATGTGGTCTACGATGCAACACGCTTGCCTAGTAAAAACCGATTCACTTGTGACTTGAGGACACCTAGATTGTTACTATCGGCTATCGGGGAACACCCATATAACCGTACCGATAATACGTACTGTAAAATATTTAATTCATGCCTAATTTTTAAATTGTCCACCATCACGTCTAGGTTCAGTCAAATAGCATCATTTCGATATGACAAACTACATCGCGCGTACATGTGAAATAAATTAAAATATCCAGCGAGCATTCTGAGATAGCTGACATAGAACGCAAATTGTGCATTGCCTTGAGTGAGTTATGTGCGAGGTTTTAGGGCATTTCGGAACACTATATGTTCATCTTAGGAAATGCTGCTGTTGTGCTTAATATCATCATCATCATCGTTATCAGCCTATAATGTATATCACTGCTGGGACACGGGCCTTTTCTCAGAGAAAGAGGATGGGCCCTAGTCCACCATGCTGGCCCAGTGCATGTTGGTGAATGTCATAATATGTCTTTGAACTTTTGAGGTCTTAGACATACTGGTTTCTTCACGATGTTATCCTTCACCGTTTTTTGAGCGATGGCATCGGAGCTGCAGATAATTTATTTAGGTATTAAATAAGTCTGGTGCAGGGCTGAAGATCGAACCGGATGCCGTCAGATTGTAAAGCGCACATGCCACCATTCGGCCACTACTGCTTTATATAGTACTCAATAGAGTATTCACTTTTCAATGGTCGTTATAGCCCGCTAGTACAT
The DNA here is from genome assembly GCA_914767915.1 of Agriopis aurantiaria. Taxonomy (NCBI): domain Eukaryota; kingdom Metazoa; phylum Arthropoda; class Insecta; order Lepidoptera; family Geometridae; genus Agriopis; species Agriopis aurantiaria. Next base: position 6,589,798 of record OU612000.1, on the reverse strand, counting down.
AGGAATGTAGCTTCATTTACACAAATGCCAAAGCTTATGGTAAATTGTCGTTTGACAGTGGGCGGCATATTCACGGGTGGGCGGTCCCGCAAGGCGTCGGAGAGCTCGGCGGCGGGCGCGGGCCGCGGCCGCCGGCGACGCCGGGACACCGACGACCACGCGCACAACCACCTCTCACACCACAAGTACAACTTCTTCGTGGATCTCGGTGAGAACTAACTTTTTATAGACATCACTTCATTCGATCCAAATGTATACTCCGACAGCTGCAGTTGATAGCCTATACTGGGTTACGCGGAAAGGGTGTACTGAGGCCCTAAGGCCTATATATGTATATGTCTAAGGCATTAATAAGGCATACATTGTAATTTATTGTATTGTAAGCCGAAAGGGGTATATAGTACTCATCATTATGAACAACTTTTACTATGGGAGCAACTCCGAAATCGCGAAAAAACAATCAGCTGTTCCATAGAAAACGGTCATTGACACTCAACAAAATGTATGGAACAGCTGATATTATTTTCGCAATTTCATGGTTGGTTCCCCAACTAAAAGTTGTTTAAAATGATGAGCATTACGGACCCATTTTGGCTTAGCACACCCTTTCCGAGTAACCCTGTATAGTATAGTACTACCGTGGAATATTACAAGGAAATATTTCATACAATGTTTTACAATGCATTGTAGCTGTCAGAGCTAAAAATACTTGGACCGACTGTAGCTGCACGCTGCTGTTTTCCTCACATTATCTTTTCCAATTCATTTCTGGCTTGAATAACAATACAAGACAACGCTGGTAACCATCTTCCCTATTCGAAATGTGTTCAGATCCGACCTGGGACTGCCAGACGCGTATCAACTTGCTAACTTCGAGGCTCGCGGACCTGCGTAAGGCGTATCATACTTTGAAGGCTGACTTGGCGGCTATCGACCGCCGCCGTAAGAAACTGCGACGGAAAGAGAGAGAGGGTAAGGACCGTGAGAAGCTTTAACTTTTCAATTGACTTCACAAAAGAGGCTAAATAAGAATGCTATCTTAAGGACACAACTTCACCTTGACGATGCATTCATACCCAAATACGATTACAGAATAAAAGCGGCCAACTGCTAGTCAAGCTCGCACACTGAGGTTCCCCCTTAGTTTTTACTTTTCGACTTTATTATTATTCTTAGTTAATCCGCCGTAACATTACATATTCTGTAAAAATTTCAACTGGCTGTCTATATTACGATTCGAAAGACAGCCGTTAAAAAGTAGGACGGACAGACAGACAGCGTATGCTTAGTAATAGGATCCCGTTTCCATCCTTTGATCACAGAACCCTAAAATCCAAGTAGATGGATTACAGTTCATCAAGCTCTGTTTTTTTACCATTTTGCTTCACACTGGTTACCCTTCTTATAGTGTTAACACACGTATGGATTTGGTTGACCTCAACCGCCGTCTGACCAACGGAAGAGAAAGAGAGGGAAATATGATATTCTCACTCTTTCTCTCCCGTTGGTTGGACGGCGGTCCGTCAATCAAATCCATACGTGTGTTAACACAAAACCGACCTAGGCCATTACTTGACATCTTGGTATATTTATAATACACTAGCTGCTCCCGCGGTTTCACCCGTGTGGATTATTCCTTATAACAGTTTATATGTCAGTTAAAGTTGCGTCAAAATCGGTCCAGCCATTTTGGAGTCCATTGGGAACCATACATACATCAATTCTTATATACTTAGATAACATTTAACCTTCAGGCAGCTTAAAAACACTGACATTGGTGATTGGGGCTAGCCACTCGCCTATTTATGGATGCACTTCACATTTATACGTCCATAAATTCGCAATTGCCGCCAAGGCTTATAATGTTTTTCTCAAACGTTACAAGGATATTCATGAAAAATTTAAATATTTTTAGGTAATATCGATCATGGTTGATAAAATCATATTTTAATCTTTTCCAGCTGTGAAGGCGGCAAAGGCGGCATGTGCGTGATAATTGACGAAGAAACCGCGCAACGCGGCTGTGACATTTTTGTTTATTCGTTTTAGAATAAACCTATCTCACCAACACTATGCACTTATCGTTTGTAAATAGCAAATCATTCTCTTGTGCCCTTGATTTCAAAGTGCAAGCAAGGTATCTAGGTATATCGTCTTTAATGTGTATCTATAATAAAAATGTTCTAATCACTTTATTTTGTTATTGTTTTAATATTTTTTCTTGTAGGTAGGTATACATCTAGTTACCTTAGTATTTCAGATTGACTGTAATTAAAAAGGCATTAAAGAGAAATGAATCAAGTTTAAAATAAACCAGCAATATGCAGGCTTGTAATAATTTACGGAAGACTGATGGAATGATATAATAAAAAAACAGTGTATTGTGAAGACTATATTTATTTCATGGAATATAAGTAATTCTCAGAATTATGTTTACCCAATAAACATTTTTATCGATTACTAACATCTTTTATTTTTTATTACATCTTTTACATGTGGGTTTTCGAAGACAGCTACATAGTGTTTAGTGTAAATTCAATAAAGTCGCTTATAATATAAAATAGACACATCCATGTGTAATCGTCAAAATACCTAAGAACTTTTTAAACTCTAACGCTAAGTCCTGAAGTAATTGCACTGCACTCAGCCGGTGTCCAGAATAAAGAACATGCACACATCATTCGCACGGCAGTGTACCGTAAATCTGCGAAAATAAACGCACCTACCAAAACCAAACTCGAGTGGAAAGAAAATTGCAAAACTGTTTATGTATAAGATTCTTAAATTTCATCCCCTTCTATTCATAGCAACGACTTCCTACCCCATAGACACGTGGTATGTTCAGTCAACACATAGGCACAAAAAATCCCCATAAGCATAGACATGTGTCCTAATGTTTAATTTATTACAAATAACAGGCTTCGCGATTAATATAACTAAATACATTAAACATACAAAAAAAAATATTGCCAGATAAATCACAGGGACATGATCGTTTAAAGTTTTAGGTGGGGATAAAGAGGGGATACTATTACTTTCCATTTCTCGCAAAGCGTGTGAGTATAGCTTTTGTATGGCGCGCCTGGGGCTTGACGTCATAACTCTAAGTAAAAATTAAAATACTTATAACTTATTTATTTCTGAACTAAATTTAATTTTGTTTTCGTTGAGAGGCTCAACTTATGATCAGCTTTTTATGAGATAATAAAAAAATATTAGTCATCATGACTATTATCCGCACGCCAATATCGATGTCGTGACCTCGATGGGAACAGAGGAACAAATCGGTACTCAGTATCACATCCCTGCACACACTGCTATTGTCTGAATATTTTCTTAAGGGTTAAGAGGTATCAAGGAGTCGGTTTAAATTCATGTAAAACCGGAACTATCGCTGTGACAAAAATCGTCATCAAAAGTTTTGGAAATAGATCCACTCGATTTAGTATAAGCGGGCGCGTTTATTTATGCGGCCGCTAGTAATAGTTGGGGTACTGTGGCCAGGGGTGCGGGTGGTGCTGGTAGGGCGCCGGCGGCTGCTGGTACCCCCAGGGGGGCTGGTAGGGCTGCGCGTATGACTGGTCGTAGTTCTGAGGCGCGCCGGCGCCAGCCGGTGCTGCGTAGTAAGAGTTGCCGGACGCAGCCGCGCTTGGGGTGGCCGCAGTGCTGCTTTCTTTCTTTTTCGTATCGGTAGATGCGCTTGAGCTGAAACGGTTTGTTGGTTGAATACTTTGGATACATTAAGTTTTATTACAGTGAATCCGATCGTAGAAAGAATTTCTGACAAGTCAAGCAGCATATTGTCAGTCTTTGATTAATAATATTTCGCTATCATCCTTGGCAACTCGCAGAGCATCGTAAACTAAGGGGAGGATCTAATGGGGAGACGCACTGCTTATTTATCACGCCAGGTGGCGCATTATCGCTGGTGTTGTTTCATTGTCAAAAGTGTCAAATATCAATAGATAATTGTAGTAATTACACAATAAATATCGTCTGGTATTAAAACATGCCTCTGTGTAGTGCATTTCAGTGTAAAAATAGAGGTACACACCGTTTTCCTTCCGATGAGAGGTTTGAGAGGTTTACTTGTAGCTATTGAAGAATTCCACTACCTACCTCCTGGCTCCGTCATCAGATCAGTTCGACGGTACCAAATTATTATATTGTCACTCGAATCATACTAATATTATAAATGCGAAAGTGTTTGTTGGTTTGCTTGTTCCTCTTTCACGCAGCAACAGCAACGGATCGACCAATTTTTCTTCATTGGAATAGTTCAAGGGTCGGTGAATGACATAGACTACTTTTCACCATCATCTTCATTATCACCATTTTTCATCACTACGCGAGTGAAACCGCGGGGCGCAGCTAGTAACATATAAATAATAGCGAAACATTTGAAGGAGAATAAAATTGAGTTCTATGTTTTGTTAACTTTGTTATTTACAAGTGGAGCTAATATAAAGCGTCATACGAAACATACGAAATAGCAAAACGAAACAAACGAATAGCGAATAGCGTGCTTTTCATGAAAGAAGTCCCACGGCAAACAGCGGAACTAAATTTCCATGTTGTAGTTGTTACTGTGTTTGGACGCTAGTGAGATTTTTATTAATTTTCCATCGTTAAAGAGTCGTGTACGATGCCAAAAGTTGTTAAAGTTCTACTCGAGAAATGATACTGATAGTGATTGATACGCGATGACAGCGCCGCGTCTGGGGGACTTCTTTCGTGAAACGGACTATAAATGATCGCAAGTTCATCTATTTCTCGAACTACCTCAATTTACGACGTAATGAATATTTTATAATTTGCTAAGTCTCTCCTAAGGCTGAGTTCTACAAAATTGTTAAAAATAAAAATGTTCCAAACTCAATCAATCAATACAAAGCGTGTAATAATATAGTACCAGAGCGGCGCCGGGGGTTCGTGTTTCTCCTTACGCGCGCGCTTGCGCAGGTGCTTGGCGAGGGCGCGCGCGTGCGCGATCGCAGCGCGCGCGTCTCCGGCCGCGCCGAGCTCCTCTGCCAGCTCGCGGCGCCGCCACGCCATGCGCGCGCACACCTCCAGTTCCGCGCCCTCCTGCTTCTCGTACGACACCACCAACTCTGCAACACAACAACCACTTCACCCATTGTCCAACTCCTAGGTGAGCGGCGGACAAGTGACGACTCGTGGCAACGTGCGATGTATCTTGCGCAACGAACTTGAATCGCGCAAGCTGATCTATGTGACAAAGTGACATATTCAGATATACATACACACCTTTCTCGGGTCTAGATGGAAATTTATTTCGTACTTTTCCCTTAGGGAGGTAGACGAAACAGACCGGCAAGTGCACTTTTGCCAATTTCTTGACACAATTGCCCGTACAAAACTTTTTGTTAGTATAATCTCCACTAACATTAAAGCTGCCACACATTTGAGTACATTTAAAAGCTGCCACTCATTGAGTACATTTTAAAAAAACAGCATGTGACATATCACGTTTCTTCAACCCCAGATACTAAAGAATCAACCTTCCACCTTATCTGCGCGGCGTATTGGTTTTATGTGGCTAGTCGAGTCCCTGCATGTGAAGCTGGTGCTTCAGTGTGTCCTTTTCGATAGTATCCTGTAGTCTAGAACCTTCCTCGGAACCTACATCAGATACGAACTAACCTTCTAATTCAGCATAGGGTGTGTTCGGTGTGTGTAATGCCAAGTCGAGTCTCTGCATATGAAGCCGGTGGTTCAAGGCGTCCTTTACGATGGCATCGTCCAGAACCTTCCTGGCGGCCGCCGGGTCTTGCTTCACGTGAAACAGGAAGCGCGCGTATTTGATTGAGAGCGCGGACGCGACCGCTTTGCTCTTCTCAGCTGCGATGTAGCTCTCGTACAGTTGGGAGCACTTTTCGTAGTCCCCTCGGCGGCGTTCTAGGTTCACGCGTCTGTTAAAACCATACTCATTTTATACAAAGGTCTCTTTCAGTTCACGACGCACTGACAGGTTCAGTGTTTTATTATGACGCCCATGTCAAAATACGTGTGATATAACACTAATAAAACATATAACTAGGGGTTCGCTCCGAAGTGTGACCTCGCAACCTCTATATCTCCTCAACTCAAGGACCGATTTTGCTCATCTTTAACCTTAAAAATCGTATTGGAATTTCGTTAAGATCGGATCAACGATACGCAAGGTATCGTCGAAGAAATATACAAACGTTTAGGGATTTGGGATCACTGATGCATGCCAATGAACCTGCTTGGCTTAACAGGGTCCTGGGAGGATTTTATATAAAAGGCAAAGGTAAATAAAGGTTAGGTTTATATAAAGGTCTTTTATTAAAAAACCTCGCTTCACTTTACATTTAGACATGTTCTCAGACTTCATACACGACGACGGGGTGGAGACGACTGAGCGATGCGTGCCTGCGCTCTATGCGCTGCCCATATCATGATAGTAGATAAGAAAGTTTTGTCCGCCATCTTGGGGCGTCCGCCTTATTGAATTTAATGTGACGTCATTAAATTTTTCGTATTCTTCTCAGCGAACCCATATATATACCCATACTTGATACCCATATCATGGGGTGGATAAAAATAACTCGTGCCATCTTTGGGAATCCGCCATATTGGATTTAGAATGACGTCATTTAGCTAACCCAGCATTGTCATCAAAACTAAACGTGTATGTGTGAAATTTCAGCTCAATCGGTTGAGGATAACTTGTCTAAAATTCAGTTCCAAGATTTGTCCCACACATACATACTAATTAACAGGGCAAGTTAAATAAAAGTTTATAATAACAGTCATACCTGTACTGTATCTGCACTAGGTTAGGGCAGGCCTTCTCGATCCGGTCGAGTATCTCGGCTGCTTTCGAAGGGTTCCCCTGTGCTTCCTCGAAGTGCGCCCAGTGCAGATGTAATTCCGGCTTGTCTAGGTGATGCACGTTGCACGCCCGCTCTAACACCTCACGTTGGGTTTGGATCAGCTCTGGATTCGTTTCTGATTTCTCTTCCAGGAACTTTATCAGCTGTTGATAAGGACTCATTGAAATATTTGAGGCAGGAGAACGTTTTTAAGGTCTCATATTAAAGTTTCGACCAAATTAATATAGTTAAATTAATGTAAATTATGATATATTAATGTAGAAAGAGTACGAAACATCGGCTCGAAAAGAAGAATCATATTGATCAAATGACCTTGCTAATATTTTTTCTCCAGCACGGCTCAGAAAATATGCTATTTGTTCGAGAAACGCATTAACAAGCCTTGGCAGCTATGAGGATCAATTTAGTTTTTTGTTACCATGTAGATTTGTAGTGACCAGCAAACCCTTCCATATGATACCCATGTTAAAAAGGTAGATATGGCCACCCTCCGACTTCATCATCAGGACCCTGGTCATTATTTAGGACAGCCTTTCCCAAAGTGGGAAATGGGCAATAACGCCCCCTTGTGGGTGCTGCAGGCCTAAAGGAGGGCGGTAAAAGACCCAGAAAAAAAAATGGGGGCGTTGTGTAGAGGCTTGGGGGGTGATTTGTGATTTAATTTAGCTAGGAGGCCTCTTAGACACCGACTGCATGAGCGCCGTTGTGTATTACCTACTGCGCTCAGGTTTCAAATTAAATCTTGTGAGTTATAGTAAAAGTCTCGTTTAGAATTAATGTTTAATCTCCGCTAATATAGCTCACAATAATTAATTAATTTAATTTGAAGTTATAGTGGTTTTTAAGTAGGTGAAAAAATGGGGGCGCAAAAAAATTATTTATTCTCAAAGTGGGCAGTAGACAAAATAAGTTTGGGAACCCCTGATCTAGGACCAAAGTGCTTGGAAAGATAAATCTAACGAACCCAAACTCAACGGGATTACGTCGTTTTGTTTAGGAGGTCCCCAAGTTCCTATAGCAACCTTCTGTCTCCATCATCAGACTAGCTCGATGGTACCATAATATTGCATTGTCACCGAACTTACTTATGCAAAATTTCAGCTCAATCGTATGAATATAACTGGTCTAAATTTCAGTTGCAAGATTTGTCCCACACTTTCATACGTACTACATACATACTAACAGGGCAAGTTGAATAAAAGCTTGTAAAAAAAACGATAAGCACTAATAAAAATAGAGATTACAGTACGCGATTCTCAAAAATGCACACGATTATGGCAAAATTCACCGTGACTGTATGTGTATTGTATTTGGCATTTATATAATTACTAGCTGCACCCTGCGGTTGCACCCGCGTGGGCTACTCCTTATAACATCAGCTATCTGCCAGTGAAAGTCCCGACAAAATCGGTCCAGCCGTTTTGGAGTCCATATAGGGAACATACATACACACATTGATTTTCATATATTACTAGCTGATATCCGCTATTTAGTACAAGTGGAGCTCGGCCTTTGGCCTCGCTACTATGACCCTTTCATAGGGCTCTGCCTTAGAGACACCCTAAAGAGGAGTGTGACCACAAACACCGTGACACAATATTTTTATATATTAGAAGATATAGATTATAAAACATTGTAATACCCTCATCCAGAACTCCTCATAGAGCGCGCACGCGATGAGGCACCGCTCGTGGAGGATGAGCGCTCGTTTGAGCGAACCGTGCTGCTTCTCCCATTCCAGGTATGACTTCCAGTTCTTCAGCTGGCAGCGTTCCAGCGGTTTCACGTGGAAGTATGGACGTTTTATCTGAAATTATCAAAAAAATTACTAGCAGAACGCACGGAAAAAGCAAATTACAAAAATACTTTTTAATATTGACAGATGAAGAATCTTGTAATTTGTCATGCACAAATTTTACTGGCCATAGTTTAGTTGAAAAAATACAATACAATATATTTTTTTACCTCCATATACATTCAGTTGTAGGACTGAACATCAGAAGAGAAAACTTAAGTAGTATTACTACTTAAGTTTTTTAAATAGGTGAATTACTACTGCAGTAATTCGCATATTTAACAAGTAATGGCACTGTACTCAAAAATTACGGATACATGCATAATATATATCTGAGCGTAACGGTCACGCGAGTGTGCTTTTTCCCTTAACGTGCCTAAAGATGTTATCACTTCAAAAATATGTGATGTGATTTTGGAAATTATTTAACTAGTTCTTTTTAATACGTACGCCTTCCTCGAAGGTCCACCTTGCGGCAACTTGTTCGCCCGTCGTCTTATGGACCTTCCTGCGAGCTGCGATAATGCGTTCCTTGATTGCTTGGGCTTCCTCGTCTGATGCCTGAGAAACAGAAACAACTGTGTAAAAAGTGCATTATTATTGCATTTACTCTGTGCCCAATTTCACCACTAAGGCGAGACAGTGGATAATACGCGTGCCAATCGCAGACAAAATTTTAAATTTCGTCAGGAGGCGCGTGTTAGTTAAGTTTTAAAATTAAAATATCTTAATTTTACGTAATACGTTTTAGACATTCGATATCTAATTCCTTAGAGGTACCATACCATAATATGTTTTCAAGGTCAACACTAATGTAAACTTATACCTGGTGAGGTAAAATAACTAATATAATCAACTTCAATATTAGGTTTGTGATTTGATAATAAGTTCTCTTTATTAATCTTTAGTATAAGGATTACATTTTCCGCACAACCACATATGGCTAATCGACAGACAATACGAGTGGGTAGGGTTGAGTAAACATCAGACAGGCATCGGCGAGGTGAGACACGGAACTATTTCAAATAATGACCCTGAGCTGAACATAAATGCTGACTACTAGGGTAAGTTTATCTTACATTATCTTTGGTGAGTGCCAATATGTAACAATACAATATCAATTTATTATACACCAAAAATATACAAAGTAACTTATGTTGGAGGTGCATACAATGTGGTCCTGCGGCTCATCCTCTCCGGGCGGTAGGTCGAGCTGTGGCACCTGTCCCGCCGCGTCCCGCACCTCCCCCCGCAACCGCACCAGCTCCCCGCGCGTCACTACCCCCGCCACCGGCTCCGACATCACGTGCTCTTGGAAACTGCAACAACACACGCACGTGTCACCTATCTGTCCCACTATAACTACGGCGGCAACGCTCGCGATTCCTACAACTACAGATGGGGACTACCACAGTATAATAATATACTCCGCCAAGCCAGGTGATATTCCGAGACGCATAAATCACGTGGGTGACACAAGCCTACGTCATGGATGTATGACGTATTAAAAACTTAAATTGCTTCGCTTGAGCGGGCAAACAAAACGACAATTGAAGCACTTTTTGTATTTTATTTATTTACTAGCTGATACCCGCTACTTCGAACGCGTAGAGCTCGGCTCTCGTCCTCGCTACTATGACAACCTAATCACCTATGAAATATACTATTACGACCTATTCTCATACCTACCAAATATACATACCAATTTAGTAAAAATCGGTCGAGCCGTTTCGGGGGAGTGCGACCACAAACACCGTGACACGAGATTTTTATATATTAGAATCTAGTATATAAAAATCTCTAATAATTAGATTAACAGACTTGTTTCTCTAATTTCTGTGTTTGTTGTAATGTAGTGGCAACTACAGTGAGCTAGGCTTGTGTCACTCTTGGAATATCAGACCTTGCTTTATTGGATCATGGGGACTACGTTCATGGCGGGCAGGAATGAGAGCAGACGAGGCGGACACCTCCGCGCCCCTCTCTTCTCCGCTTGGTTTGAGGCAGTGCGAGGATGCCCGCCTCTCGTGCCCCTCATTCCCGACTGCCACTAACGTAACCCCATTTGTCACCAAAGGAAAACTTGCTCTAATCAGTTTTTGGGTGGATGTGCGATCTGGTAGCCATGTATCCTACTAAATTTTGAACAGAAATGAGAACACATCTTCATTTAAACTTAAAGTAGGGCTGGAAAAAATGTATGGCGTGTCACCCGCATGTAAGTATGAACAAGCTAGCTAGTCTCGTGCTAATCCTGGTGGTATAAACACTAGTTTTTTTCCATAGTTGTCATACAATTAAAAGACAAAGTGGTGATGAGACGCAAATAACCGAACGACATTTACTTATGTATACAAAGTTAGACCACATAATCTCCATTTGTAATTTTATCTCAATAGAAAAGGTTTCGTGCAACTATTTGCACAAGCAACCACCGCCAACGAAAAAGTATTGCAGCTCTATGGTTAATTTTTTTTACCTATCTTAGTACGCTAAAACAATCAGTATAGGTCTCTTTATGCTCGCATATTATGCTCCTATGAGTGACCTAACGGTAAACAAGAATCGAAATCCATCTTTGCAGATGAGACATCAGACAAGAGTTTTGAATACTCTTGCAGTCTAGTAAGTTTAACTTGAAGGAAGTCAATAAAAAAAGGAAATAAGAACGAAGAACAAACAAGCACATTAGATTTAATAAGTTTCGTGTCGATAGATATTTATTTTATCGGCGGCAAAACATGACATCAATAAATTCATAACTTATAAATTGGATTCATGTCAATAAAATTATAAATTATAAATTTCACGCAGGAAAACGGGTTTTATGAAACCAAGTCAAGCTGAAAGAGTCATTATAGTGTACAAACTTGTCAAAATGCGATGTGTATCCAAGCGTGGGCGTGGCAAGCAAGCGATCATAAATGTTGGTCACATTGAGTGCGGAGCCGTTCTCGGCCTCCCACTTGATGTAGGACTCCCACAGCCGGTCCGAGCGGAACTCGAGGCCGCACGCCTCTGCAATGTAATGCGGAACGTCAACACTTATGTAAAACTGATGGACGGTAGTAGCCTCACAAAAATACAAATATCTCACCAATCGCGCGCTCGTACTGCGACCTAATGTACACATGGTCCTCTGCCCTCGTAGCTTTAATGTGATTCAGATAGTGAATCCAAAGATCCACCGACAATGGAATGGCTTTGAGCCCTCTTTCCAAGACCTGAAACATACGGGGGGTCAAACGAGGTCGATGGGCCGCCAAGCGCCGCCGCTGAGCGACGACACTGTGAAGCAAGGGAATAATGTATATAGCATTGTATTGTATGTCCATAATTTTGAATAGAAGAAGCGAGCCGCCAGCCTCGGCTAGTTGAGTTAGTGAAGCGACGGGCGGCCCGCTTGTATCTATCGTATAAAAATGTTGTCTGGGCATATTACACCTGTTCGCACCCGGCGCGTCGTCGCTGGCTCGCTGCCGCCGTCGTCTAACGCCAATCAATGGCTCTATATGAGGACCGCTGCGCTCCATACTATCATGGATTTCGGCTATCAAACTTAAGTATGTCCACCATTCAATTAAAACCAAACGTATGAGACTTAATTAAATAATGTACATAGAATAATTTACAATACATCATGCGTGTACAAAATATAATAAATGTATGCACTAAAATATTAAAAATACACCACAACATTTGAATCACTAGAACGAAATCTACGTGACGCTCATAGAACTCTCCGGTGCGTACTGTCGACATTGCGTTACAAGCATCGAGGGCCTCGTCGCACTGTTGGGAAAAAAAATAATTGCAAAATACCAGTTACATCTAAAACATTAGAATTCCAAGACACATCGTTATGTAACTCATCAATCGAGGTGTTCAATGTATGAGTATAGATATAAACTCTTACCAAAGGAAGTGCATATTAACAATATATCAGGCTAGCTAGTGTTCAGGTGCTCACCTCGAGGCATTTCTTTTTACTTCCTTTACGTTTCTCATAGTCAGCGTACTTGCGCCAGTACCCGTAGCAGTAAGGATAGTGCGATAGGAAGGCGTCGTACGCCTCGCGCGCCGCTTCCACGTCGCTCTAACAACAATAAGGTTGAATCAATCAACTGTATACAGAACTTACCAAAGCTGTGTTGCAATAACTTGCTCAGTTGGCCCTTGCAAATCAACATTGTGATTCAGTTCTTATCGCTTCACAAAGCAACAAGATTAGCGTGTGTTTTCATCATTTGAATCTAAGTTGTTCAGCTTTTGAAATGTCAAATTTTACGTTAGCCCATGCCTTCACAGACAATGCGCATTAACTTGCGCAATTACATAAGTATATGCACGTACGAAATTAAACGTAATTTCGTATTTTCGTAATTTTTTCTTTAATATGAACACAAACACTGTTCGGTGTGCCTGTCAGCTCCAGGCCACCAACTACACCCACGTCCCCCAGGATAGTAGGATGGTTCAATATTCAATATTTTAATTGAGAAATTAACATACAGACCTTAGCATTTTTAAGGAAGGTAATTTATAATGACCCTGATTGGATATGGCAAAAAGTTGCAGCGCAGATTGATTTTTGTTTAAAATACAGTAACATCTAGTGAGCAGTTTGCCTTTTAGAATTATGGCAAACACAATCTCATTTTCGTTAAGTTGTAGTTGGAGTTCAGTTGTATTTCTCTAGGGCAGCAAATAGATCTGTGGCGTTTACACAATTTCCCCCTGAGTATTGGTCAACTAGATTTAGAGATGGAAATGGACATTGTTTTGGTGTCCCCCTTAAATTTATGTCTGGGGTAGGCACTTCGGCATGCCTCCCCCTAGTTCCGTGCTGGTGCTAATGTAAAATTAAATACTAGTGCAAGTATTTATGTAGTAATTACGCAAACTATTTTGCAACATACGAAAAGGGCTTTGTATTTAGAATGAATTATTTTAAAACACTGTCATGAGGCTTTTCAGATAGCCCGTTGGTCCAGTTGGTAGTGAACCTGCCTTCTGAGCTTGGGGGCGTGGGTTCGATTCCCATCTAGGACAAACATTTGTGTGATGAACATTTGTGTTTGTTCTATATCTGGTTGTTAATATCTATTTAAGTATGTATTTAAAACTATATATGTATGTATATCAGTCTCTGGCAGCCATATCACAAGCTTTGCTTAGTTTGGGGTCAGATGACCGTGTGTGAAAAATGTCCCGAATATTTATTTATTTATTTATTATTTATTTTTGAATAGGATATAAATAGTAGTACCTCTTGGTCCACATATTGCAACAGGTAGGTCCATCCAGTAAAGTCAGTGGGGTCGTCATTGACAACCTTCCAATACTTGTCCAGTTCCGGAAGAACTTTCTTCTTTGGTTTCTCATCTATTGAGGACCTCTTTTCGGATGGGACTGGTTTGCTTTCTCCATTCTGGAATTGAAATCAAAAGTAAACAGATATGAAAGACAATGGTTATCGTTCTTTATTCTTTATTCTTATCGTTGTAATGTCATGTCCCAAACAGCAGCAAGCCTAGTGCAGCCTAGTGCAGTAGAAAATAACACAGCTTATATAGTTTCTCTCTTTCCATAGAATAACAAATTTCAAAGTAAAAAAAAATAAAAACACTACATTGGTATTTCTTGCAAATCATATTTTGAACACTACACCTAAAAAAATCATTCAATTGCAAATATGTCAAAAAAATACTCCATCCCTAATAGACCATGTCGCCATGTGTACATGTACATGTCGCCATTTTGCATTTATGATGACGTCGAAACGAATATGAATTATCGACACCTTATTTATCATAATCGGTTGAGGTATTAAGTGTTTTTTTATAATATAAAAAAAAAAACATTCAATGGCAAATATGTCAAAAAAATACTTCATCCCCAATAGACCATGTCGCCATGTGTACATGTACATGTCGCCATTTTGCATTTATGATGACGTCGAAACGAATATGAATTATCGACACCTTATTTATCATAATCGGTTGAGGTATTAAGTGTTTTTTTATAATATAAAAAAAAACATTCAATTGCAAATATGTCAAAAAAATACTTCATCCCTAATAGACCATGTCGCCATGTGTACATGTACATGTCGCCATCTAGCTTTTATGATGACGTCGAAACAAATATGAATTATCGACACCTTATTTATCATAATAGGTTGAGGTGTTAACTGTTTTTTTTTTTATAATAGAAGTTCATAGTGCTCCATAGCCTCATTTTGGCTTAGCATCATTGAGTAAAAAAACCATTTCAACATAATATCAGGTACTATAAAACAAATTAGCCCTATACATCTATTCTGTTCAACATTATTCCACTAGTCACCAGTTTGGTAGGTATATAATTATAATAATGTTAATTAGATAAATTAGATATAATGATAATTAGAGACTCGCCTTAGCCACAGCTTGTTTCTTGTTAGAAGACTCACTCTCAGAGGTGGGCGAGCCAGGGTCATAGCCATCACCTTCTCCATCTGGCTTCCTCTTGCGAGAGTCCTTCGAATCTTTTTTAGATGCGGGTAATTCGTCTTCTGACACAACCTGATTGAAAAAATTATACTTATTATTGTTAGAAACAATATCAATGTAAACATTCAAAACAATAGTGATAATTATAATTATTTATTGTTTTCTGAGCTGTCGTGATTCCCGATCGCGATTGCATGCCATCATGCAAAGTGTGCCCTCCAGCAGTGAGGACATCTCCTTGTACGTATTTTCTTGTTGACCCTTTGGTCAGTTGCTGGGGATAACGCGCTTTAACGCGCAATCATTTCATAGTGTAAAGACTATAATAAAGTTAATGGCACACCTCAGTATCAGCGGGCAGTTCGGCAGGCTTGGGGCCTGGCAGCTCATCGTCAGACACATTCTCAGCATCCTTCACACTCGGCTTCTGGACTTCAGGCAATTCATCCTCCGATACTACTTCTGTTTCTTCAGCACCACCCACCTGTTATCAAGTGGAGCTTAAATTCCCATCATATTTAAAAGACAGGTATATATTTACCTCATTGGCAGTGCCAGCAATGGGCAATCGGACAGGTGTTTGAGTTGTTTAAAAAAAAACAGGCTAAGTACAAAAATTATTAAACTTAATACATTTAGTAAAGAAATTATTTAAATTGGCTTATACAATTCTGAGATATCTTAAGCGTATAATGTTTTTGCTGGCAAAGTCAAAGGCAAAGTGTCAGTATGCAGTTTGTATAGCATACTTACAAGTGACGTCATTAGTAAGTTTAGTGCGCTCTCTCCCAAACAAGTGGTTAAAATCTTATATCTTCCTTAATATTGAACACATTTTAATTTTGTTTTAAGTGATTGGCTAAATAGCTATTTTTTCGTGAATTTTGTACTAAACCTAGTCCAGATGTTTAAATCAATGATTATATTACAACAATAAAAATACCTTTGAAGCATTTTCAGTTGCTTCTTCATTCTTCTCTTCAGTTGCATCTTCACTCTTCTCTTCAATTGCATCTTCACTCTTCTCTACAGTTGCTTCTTCATTCTTCTCTTCAGTTGCTTCTTCATTTGTCTCTTCAGTTGTTTCTACTGGTTTGTCTTCTGTCTTTTCAGGTTCTTCATCCTATGTTTACAGATAATATTTTATTAATTCAAAGTTCATCTATGATTATAGTAAATACATGATTTTCTTATAACTCATGAATGATTCATAATATGGAAGGGCTTCTAATACCGTAGAATATAGCTCGTGAATCAATGGTAAATAGTATTTTTTACATAATATGTATAAAATATTTTATTATGTATAAAATTAGTGGCAATAGGCAGGCCACATCGCTCGAAGAACCGATAACCGATGGGGAAGAAAGGTTCTGGAGTGGAGACCACGAACCGGAAGACGCAGCGTAGGGAGGCCTCCCACTAGATGGACCGACGACATTGTGAGTCACGGGTATCCAGTGGATGCAAAAGGCGGGCTGTCGTTCAGTGTGGAGGTTAAAGGGGGAGGCCTATGTTCAGCAGTGCACGTCTTCCGGCTGATGATGATGATGATGTATGAAAATTAAAACTTTTTTTCCAGGGGGTTAGACACGATCTATTTTCTGTTAGCGTTAACGCTTGCGGAAAGAAGAAATTGTATGAAAATTACATTAGCTTGAGATAACATCTCTCCATATGTCTCATTTTTTGAAAGTGGGTCTTGTCTAAACCCACTTGTCTTGTTCTTGTGGAAATTACTGTATGGGCATTTCATATGTTAAAATAAGTTAAATTGCAGCGCCCTAGCAGGGTATTTGTACCGACATGTAGTTTTAAGGACCTCATGTAATGTGTACACTGGCAAAATAAACAAATAAATGTTTAAGGTGGTTTTTGAGGCTTGAATTTATTCTCAAATTTAAATGTTGCTTTGTTAAAAACCTAGAATGTGGGGCACGCAGGCTCGAATTAGCGCTGAAACAGCACAGTTCGGATAATCACGCGAACGTGCACCTTAACGCGCCGAGATACAGTTTGTGCTCGTGCAATTTCTCTCATCAGCTAAACAGAATTGCTTAAAATTGGTAGGTGTATGGACCCAGCACACATGCAAAAAAATTATAAAAAAAAGTGAAGTATAACTTGTTACAATGCCACAATCACTTATAAGCGTTTGTATGAAAAGTACCTATCACACAAAAGTATGAAATGTAAGTATGAATTTATGATATTATGTTATAAATTCTTCTACGATCGCATTTCATCTCACTACTGATATCACAATCCTTACAGCTTCCATAGATTCTATTTTCTCCGCCATAGATTCTGGTTCGTTAACTTCTTCAATTGTCTCTATTTCTTTCATTTCCTCTACAGTACCAGACACAGCTTTTACCTCCTCTATCATCTCATCAATAGACCGCTGAAAGATTACATAGTTCAATTAATTTCTTAAACAGATTACGTGTTATTAATAATTTACTTACAGTGTAAACTCTATATAGAACCACTCAATGTAACGACAAAGTCCCTAAAACGTCGAAATTACTTGAATTTGGTTGGTTTACCTTGTTTTCCATACAATGATACACTCTATGTAGAATCACACCCACTCGAAAATAATATGCAATAGTAAGCAATAAACAGTACTTGCAGACACCTTGTTGTTATTTGTTATTTACCTTGACTGTCAGCATCAAATGTGGACGAAAATAACAGACTATACGCAATAAGCGTTGTTATTTGTATCAATATTGATGTTTGTTGTTTGTAAATTTTATACTATACACACATGTTATAATAGTAAAATTATATTGATTTATCTTTTCTCCATTTGGCGACCACTCTCAATAACGCCATAAAATGCGCAGTCCTTTAAGTGTAGCTATATAGAGTTTACACTGTACCTATAATAATTATGTTTACATACCATCTCTACATCAGAATTATCAAGTAGCGCCATAGTGGTGTTTTCAGGTTTAGTGGTAGCATCAATAGTAATTTCATCTTCAGTTTCAGTTTTGGCGGGTGGATCGTACGTCGGCATAGGGCAGCTAGCGTCAGACTCGCTCACATCAAAATCATTGATGGTATGTTTGTCTATGAGTTCACCTTCGGTGTCAGAGGCCTTATAAGCACTGTTACTGAGGAGAGAGTCACCGTCGGCGAGCGCGTTGTCTAGCGAGTCGCTAGGAAAGGTAACGGCGTTGTCACCCACATCGAACGACCCGCCCTCGAACCCATCAGTGTTATTCTCGAGGTAGTCGCCGACGCTACCCGCCGACAATTCCACAGCGTTCAGGAAACCAGGGTTTGAAGCAGACGACTCGTCCACAGCCGCTTCCACACTGTTAAACTCCCCTTCGGTCAACAGATGCGACAGCCCGTTTGAGTTCTCATTTATCAATGGGCCCTCGTCGTTATCCAACGCCCCGTCTGAGAGGCACTTCTGGAGATGAGAAATAACGTGAGTTTGTATGCTTTTTTCTTCATATAACGACGGATAACCTCTCTCTAGACTTACCTGTATGTCAGAGCTCGTTTCATCTTCCATTTTGTGAGCAATGCACAGTCTATGTTATTAATATAACACGGAGACCGATTTTCAGAAAGTAGTGAACTAAAGGTTGATGATCTTGATAAAACTCTATCCACCACTGTTTTTATTTCTTTCCATGAAGATTTATTAAAGCATGTAAAGAAAAACTATCGTCAAAACGCAAATCCAAAAACCACAAGCGATCGGTAATCGGATGGCTTTACATGTTTTATTTTTTGTTTTTCTTGATTATGTACACAAAGTCCTTCAGTCGTAATATTAATCAAAGTATGGTAATAAATAATGTAAAACGAGTCATAGTCACAGTTAAAGTCAAGTTAAATAAAGTAAGTCACGGTTAAGTCATACTCATGCCCCAGTAAAGTGGGGGAGGATCGCCTCCTATACTGTTGATGGCAAAATTGCCTTAACAACCAATGGGGCCGTAGCCAAGTAAAAAAAAAAAGGCAAGGCAGTATGGCTTTAGCCTGTCCTACCCAATAAATAAAAAAACAAAAAAAATTATAACGAATAAAAATTAAAATAACCTATAAACCTATCCATAACTTAGAATGTAATTTTATTGTATTCTATAATTATTGTTTTTGTCTTTTCCTACCAAAAAAATCTGCTTATATAAATAAATAATATAAATAATTGGTTGTTTCCGAGGTATCATGTTTGGACTGAGTTCATTCATAAGTAAGGCAGTCTCAACCGCTCCTAGTATAATATGTCAACAAACAAGAGTAAGTATTAATTTGTAAAAAGTGTCAAGCATTTCTATTTTTACTAGTATAAATCACAAGCATAATTACAATATATGTTACCTTACATGACACACAAATAATTTTCAAAAGAAAGAAAGTATTTGGTCATAACCTCTGCACGACTGAAAAGTTTAAACTTTAAATAGATTTAAAACTTTCAAAAAAATTGTGTGCATTCTGAGTACGTAATAAGTCTGCTGTACACGGGTAGTAACTAGCATTTTTATATATGAGATTTGTAGAGTATGAGTTACACGGGTAGAGTAAACGGTATAGTAGCACAGTAGATTAGATTACTAACCATCCTATTAACTATATCATTGTAGACAGCATTGGTAGAGTAGAGTACTAAAATTTGTACAGTATGGTATAGTACTCGGAACTGGTAGGTAGTATTTCATAGAACGCCACGCACGTCACTCCACTAGTTTAATTAGTTTCAAACCAAACCACTTCTTATTTATAAATCACTGGCTGCGCCCCGCGGTTACACCCGCGTAGTGATGAAAAACGGTGATGATAATGATGAAAAGTAGTCTATGTCACACTCCAGCCCTTGAACTATACCCATGCAAAAAATCAGGTTGTTCAGTTGCTCTGTTGCTGCGTGAAAGGGGAACAAACAAACCAACAAACTTTTCGCAAATGTAAATAATGTATGGTTAAATAATTAAAACGAAGACCAAGTCCGAACAAGTTTTACTCTAATAAGCGTATACATCAGTCAAGTACTCAAGTAGCCGGTTGTGTGCTACTCTACCAGTAGAGTGAATGCCGGGGTGGAGGAAGGCAAGTGATAGAGCAGCTTGCTCTTGGTGCTAGATTGGTATACTTAGTTAGTAGGGATAGTAACCTACCATGCTACTCTGCCCGTGTACAGCAGGCTATACTGATATGTATTCTAAAAATGTGGGAAAACTTTTAAATGTAAAATATCTATAACATAACGTAGAAAACACGTTACACGTACATTATAACATAGAATGTCTAATCTAGACTAGCTTTACCATGGAGTAATAAAGTTTAGATATTCCTAAATCAATCTAATACCAATTTATACTACATATTATGTGGTATGTTCACTATTTGCCCCTTTCATAAATCAATACCATAGTAATAAACTGACTATTTATTATTTTTCCAGAATGCTTTTGTATTGAAGCGCAGATGGCAAGTGCCGCTGCATAAGAAAGGCGGCAGGCCTTCTAAGTTAAGAGGCCGACATTTTGTATACGACCTAGTGCAAGACACAAACCTTATTAGGCAGCCTGATCTGAAAGTTGTTCTAAAGGAGTTTGTCGCAGGTAAATATAATATTATAATAATGTCACTATGTAATTAGTCTTCATTATTATTCACTTTATTTATTTTATATCTTAATTTTTAAGTTTTTTACATTAAATAAATAATAAAAAAATTACATAAAAAACTTAAAAACTAGGGTGCCGCCGGCAGCGGGGCAGGGCCCAAGCTACCGGTGGTTAGGGCTGCAGAGTGAGGAACCTCCTGACAATGCGCGCCGTGTCCAGGATGACCGCCTTCTGCATCTGACCCTTGACCCAACCGTCTAGCGAGAGCCTCTTAAGGTGTTGGTCAAGGCTCTTCGCTATAAGACCGTTCACCGAAACGACTATCGGGACAATGATCGTCGAATCAACATCCCACATGGCGGTAACCTCGTGAGCCAAGTCAAGGTACTTGCTGAGTTTGTCCTTCTCGGCCTTCACAAGGTTTTCGTCATGTGGGATGGTGATGTCGACGAGCACTGCCCGGCGCTGGGACCGGTCGACCAACACGATATCAGGCTTATTGGCGACAATAGTCCTGTCCGTGATGATAGAGCGGTCCCAATAGAGCAAAGCACTATTATTATTATTACCAACTCTAATATGGGAAGTACTGGGCCTCGCTTGATAATCACCCATATGATATGGGGGTGCATAAAAAAATAACTGGCAATCGTAAAAATAGCTGTATTAGAATGGTTTTATTTAGCTAACCATGCATTATGATGCATTGTAATCTAAACTAAACGCCTATCACGTTTACGTTAAATTCCAGCTACGTTCAATCGGTTGGGGGATACCTGTTTTCAAATTTAGTTGCAAGATTTGACCCATACTAACAAAGAAAGTTAATTCCAAATGATGAGAACACTTTTTTAATGAGAGTTTTAGAAAAAAATACCTGCATACTGTATACACGCGGGCCGTCGCTCGAAACCGGCTTTGCACGACTCAATGTACAAACAATACCTACGGGGAACGGACCGCTTCGTATTTAGTTCCTCCTACCTTTAGATTTATGTAAACATTACTCCATGTAATATTAAAACAAAATTAAAATCCTACTTTTTAACAATCCAATGTAATTGCCTCGCTCGCTGCCAGTTGTGTACTTACTTAGATATTAAAACATTATTTTATAGTAAATCGGCGTAGACTAAAACTCCATAATTATGGCATTACTAATAAACCTTAGTGGTTTTTAAATGCTATTATATCCTATTTGTATACTTACTTTTCTTTTTTAAATGACAAATAAATTTAAAAAAAAAAGTGTAAAAATAATCAAATTCTAGGTGTTGGCAGAGCGGGAGATGTAGTGGCGATGCGTCCAACGCAGGCGTACCGAGACCTGCTCCTACCCGGACTGGCTGTGTATGCTACTCCAGAGAACTTGCTCAAGTACAAGGTTGACGAGAACAAACCAAAAACTGAGGATCTATACAGCTCGCCATACGTTCAAAGGGTATACTACTGATAATTGAATTGATTATTGTAATTGATTTTCAACATGGTCCCGCCCTAGGCATGGCACTTTAAGAACTGTCAAGGGAATCGAGCTATGTTTTACGAACTATATACTATAACTATTATATGCCGGCAGTGAGCTGCTGGCCTTCTTGGAGGAGACTAGCGTGGCTGAACTTGCTGCAGCCGGTTTACGAAAGTGCCTATGATTAGCTTAGTTGCTATAAAAGACGTCAGTGGATGAATTACTGAATGTATTTTTATTATTTAAAATATTTTACTTTAACCTCACTACTGTATTTCAATGATCGTTCTAAAGGAAAACAATTTAATGAGATTAAATATTAATTGTTTTCAGACATTACAGCTACTCGGTAAGCATGTGCTAGCCATCACTATGAGTAAATCAGAGCCATGGACACTAGAGCCCTGGCATGTGAAGGCCTCATTCCGCAAGTCTGGGTTCTACGTCCCCGAGCATGCCATTGGAATGCCTCCCGTGCAGATCACTGGACCAGACCTATCACTGCAGGACAAGGAGTTCTATGTTACTGTCACTGTAAGTATTTGATCATTTAAATAGTACTGTATTTGCACCTGTAACAATTTACAGCACCATTAAAAAATAGATTTTTGGGAAGCCATTATTTTTCAATGTTTTCAGTAGATGCAAAACTGCAAATATAAACTAAACGCAATATTCCCCAATAAGTTATTGGACAGGTGTTTAATTTGTTAAAAATACTAGGCTTTGTTAAAATATAATTTATTCCATTCTGTCCGACTAGTCATTTGATGACAACACACACACAAACAACACACATTACACACACATTTTTTGTAACACACATTATTGTATACCATCATCTAAGACAATATTCTCACAAATAATTGATTCTGATTTGATGATCTAACTGTTATTTCAGACAAATGCTCTAGCAAGCAACACATTAAAATGTTCATATCTTTCTTCATTTTATTTTTGTTATTGTTGATCGGCCCTGTTTGTGGTCGGCCTTTTTTAAAGCCTTAATGCAAAAAGAGGTCATTATAAGTTGTAACATGTTTGTCTGTGTATCTGTCTATCTGTGGCATCATAGCTCCCAAACCGCTGAACCGAATTAGTTTTGTTTCTTTGAAGGGTAACTTGATTGAGTTAATCCGTATGAAGATTATCAATTCTATATTGGGGGTTTAAAAAACCTATTTACTTGTATAAGACATTAAAAAAGTAATCAGTCTACTACATACTATATCTCTTCTCTTCTCTTCTCTACATAGTATAAATTGAAGTCGCTTTCCGCGTCTGTCTGTCTGTATGGCCGCTGACTCCTCTTAAACCACGCAACGGATTTTGATGCGGTTTTCACCATCAGTTAGATACATTTTCAAGGAAGGTTTATATATATATATAACTAGCGACCCGCCCCGGCTTCGCGCGTAAATTACACTCGTGCAAAGCCGGACGGGTTGCTAGTGTATTATAAATAATATACATAATTATTATTATACACCGAACTACCGGAGTCCCGTTTATAATAGACACACAGACACGGCACCATCAATGACAAATGTCTATAGAGATGTTATGATATTATTTACGCAGCTATCTACGCAATTTCAGTGTCCAGAGCTCTTGCAGTTCTGCAGAATTTATTAATTTGATGACTGGATCTTTGCAAGAGGTACTTGCCAAATTGCCAAAAAAATCTATTAAAATGTTGATGTTTTAGGGTTCCGTACCCAAAGGGTATAAACGGGACCCTATTATTTAATTCCAATTGCCTCGCGTAGCATTCTTAGTATATACCGGTTCTCCTTTGCGAGAATTAAAGGATTATCAAAATGAATGTACTGTTCGAAACGTTAGGAATTAAAATTATGTAAAATACACACAATAAAATAGTTAAGTGTTTAATAATTTCAATGAGTAAGCAGGGATCCGGGGAATGATGGTGGGCGGGCGGTAGGTTTGCGCTTTAAAATTTGACGGCACCTGATTCGATCCTCGGCCGTGCACCAATGACTTATTTAGTACTTACATAAATTATGTGTATATTCGATGCCATCGCTCAACAACGGTAAAGAAAAACATTGTGAGGAAACCGGTACATCCAAGACCCTCAAAAGTTCAAAAACATGACATTCACCAACATGCACTAGGTGGATTAAATAGGGCCTAGAGAAAGCCTGTGTCCCAGCAGGAGGAACATGATAGGCTGACAATGATGAGTAAGCAGGACAATTATACATTTTCCAGATAAATAACAAAGAAAAAGTGAATGTGCGATGCAGGATCCACCACTGGGCCACTGGCTTGGACCGAATTCCCTGGGAGCTGGCCCACTGGAAGAAGCCCAAGGAAGCCCTGGTACCTGAACAAGCTTCTATTTTAGAAGACATGCCGCTACCTCAGTGAAATGTAAATTAATTAGTTTAGGATTCTAGATTCTAATAATAAGTATTGTTATCAAGTTTTTAAAGGTTACTTTGATTTTAATATAGACCACAAGATATGTTAGGTAGGTCTTAGCGGCGATACCTATCTTACGTTGTTGCCTAATTTTTTTGCTGCATACAGATATAAAGCAAATGTTTAGAATAGGGAATTTGACTGAGTCTCCTGCGCCCAAAACCTAAGCTAGTTTAGCAGTTTAGCTAACATCGGGCTTATTATGGATGTCTGTTCGTGATTTATATTGTGATCACGATTGCGTGCAATCCCGTTTCATTTACTTACTCGCGAGTGAGATGGCTCGCGATCACAATCTGAATCACGATCGGACATCCATAATGATCCCGGTGTTACCTAAACATGTTTTGTTAGATTTTGGGCGCAGGAGACCCGGGTTTAGTGAGCCGGTTGATTCTGATATTATGCCATATAATGGCATGTTGCTGAGATGGGTACCATGGCTTAGTAAAATGGTGTCAATATTTTACTACTGAACTTATTACTCGTAAACAAAGGTGAGTTAATTGTGTTACTAGCTGCGCCCCGCGGTTTCACCCGCGTAGTCATGAAAAATGGTTATGATGATGATGAAAAGTGCTATGTTACTCTCTGGCTCTTGAACTATACCCATGCAAAAAATCAGGTTGATCCGTTGTTCCGTTGCAGCGTGAGAGAGGAACAAACATCCATACTATCTATACATACAAACTTTCGCGTTTATAATATTAGTACGATTCCTTCAGGTAGTAACCGTGGACCAACTACTTTTCCTCTGTGACTCAGTAGTTAGAACAAAATGTATTCCTTGTGTCTAAAGTTCTAAACCAGTTTGGCAACCTAGTTAGGCCAAGAAGGAAACGCCCCAACCCTGTTGTACTAGCTGCGCCCCGCGGTTTCACCCGCGTAGTGAGGAAAAATGGTGATGATGATGATGATTATGAAAAGTAGCATATGTCACTCTCCGACCCTAGAACTTTACCCATGCAAAAATCAGGTCGATCTGTCGCTCTGTTGCATATTTCACATTTATTATATTAGTATAATAAACAGAATCACTGTCTTACACCGCTATTTGGCTCTCTTTATTCAAATATGTAAGTAAATGTCATCCATTTTTTCTGTAAATTAATTCAGTTCAGCATGCTACAACAAAATCGACACAGAAAGGAAGCAAATCAACTACTGAGACTGCAAAGTAAACTGCAGTAACTTATATATATTTGAAAATAAACTCACAAACAACTAAAATTTATTAGATTTTGCATACTTTTCGTGAACATCAACTTGAGCAGTATAATTTAAGAAAGACATATTTTAACTTCGATATGCTTAACGCACCTCAAGCAGTATTCTGATCTGCAGCCCGCGAAGCCGGCTCTACTAGGGTTTCAACTTTAGGGGCTTCAGGATTTGGCTGATCAACATATCCTGCTTCATTATCGAGCACTTGTTCTATATTCTGTACCGTATCTTGGTCGGGTGGATGATATCCGTACTGTTGTTCAGTTTGATCATAACCTACATATTGTTCTTGTTCATTTTGGTCATAACCTTCTGGCTGGACATAATTCTGTTGTTCAGTTTGATCATAACCTTCTGGCTGGACATAATTCTGTTGTTCAGTTTGATCATAACCTTCAGGCTGCACATACTCCTGTTGTTCGTATTCTGTTGCATACTGCTGTTCATAGTTCTGATCGTATCGTGCATTACTTTCTTCGTGTTCATTTATCTCAGCAGGATATTCCTGTTCCTGTAGTGCCGTATCAGGACTCTCGTAGTACGCGTAATCCTGAGCCGGCGCGTTAGCTTCATCCTGATTGTAGGCATTGTTTTGCTGTTGTTCATAAGTATATTCTGATGTATCTTCGGAATAAAACATCTCTGCCTGCTCAGCGTCAAATGCCTCGATGCCAGAAGAGTCCTGCGGGTCAACTGTATATTCATTAACTGTTTCTGTTCCTGGATTGTTTTCATATACAGGTTCTGTTTTATCTTCGCTAACCAAATATTTCGGATTTACATTCTCACCGTCTACCAATTTAACGTCATCTTTAGGCGTAAAATCTTGTACATTTAACATCTCGACAGGATATTCGACCATTTCATCCTCTTGGATGGTAGTAGTTTCGTTAACGGTAGGTTCGTTGGGAAGTTGTTGAACTACTGCAGAAGGGTCCAGGACTTGTATGGGGCTGTAATCGTCGCGATCTAAATAAACGTTTTCAGAATCAGGAAATTTCCCTTCTACTTCAATAGGCTGTTCGTACTGGATAGGATATTCCGCTTGGTGCGGAATGTCATTTATCTGGTTTTCACTATTGTTTGTAATTTCTTCTTCAGTGTATTCTGATTGGACTACATTTTCATTGGGGTAGTTGCTGTCATATACATTTTGTTCAATACTAGGCGAAACACCTTCTTCAACCGGTGCATGATTTTCCAAGCTCGTGTTTTGTAATTTGTAATCATCATAAGCTGTATTCGTTTTGGGATTAGTGTAAGCAGAAGCACTAATATTTGGTGCTTGATCTGTGATGGGTTCTTGGTCCTTATTGTCACTAATTTTAGGCCTTTCCAAATGTTGTGGTTCGCTTTCCACTCTATCTTTGTTAAATGTCAAATCTTTTTCAGCAACTTCTTGTTCATATTTTGTGGTAAATTCTTTAGTATTATAACTTTTTAAAGCATAACCATCACCTCTCTCCGGTGCCGGTATCTTAAATCCGTTAATATCTTGCATAGGACTAAAATTATCGATAACTTTTGTATCTTTACTTGGTGTTTGCTTTTCTTTCACGGGATAAATCTCATCATTAGCGTATTTACCCGTTTGTTCTTGTTTTTCTTTCTTTTTCAGTTGCTCTAATATATCATATTTACTTTTCCAATCTTCGTTGCTAGTAATATTAGACTGTGGTGAGGATACTGCGATCGGTGGGAGCGATTGAGATGGAATAGTGGCAACGTAATCGTTGACCGACAAGGATCTTAATTTGGGAATTAGTATATACTTCTTGCTAATCTCGTTCAGGAGAGATGTGTTATCTAAATATTTATTCGGAACATCCAGTTGCATTTGGTTAATCTGGTGGTCTGGATGAGCACTTAAGTCACGTCTTTTAAACTGCTCGGACCGATAAGCACCACGATTGTATACAGGCATTACATCTCCATATACTATAGGCTGTAAATTAAATAAAGTAAATATATCAAAAAAATAAAAACAGTTAATTCAAAACATTGCCTTGTAAAAAAAAATAACGTCAAAAACGAAGCATATGAGCCCAAACACGAGGCATCTGCTCTTCACTGTTGAGGAGTTTTCCTCGAGTGCCTGTCATTTCCATCATCAGATCGTCTCTAGTCACCATAATATTTTATTTTCATTGGAAGTATACCTTAGTACCAAATTTTATTAAAAGACACTAACAGGAAGGATTCAATAGACCGGATTCATCCCCTGATTTTCCACCCTTGTAGGCGTATGTTTTCTTCAAATTTAAATGGAACCATTAGATATTACTTATATTTAAAACTAATCATAGAAATTGGTTCATAATCGATAAAGACATCTCAACAACACAACACGCCACATCTCATGACGTACAACACATAAATAACAGTATAATTATAGAATTGGGAACCTCCTCCTTTTTTAAAGTCGGTCAAAGAGATAATACTTCTGTACTGCTCAGTCTGCTCACCTTATGCCGTATTTGCACAGCAGTAGAACTGTACCGCATATTATCCAGTCTTCCCAAAATGTATTCATTTCTTTCCTTGCGTTTCTTATCTTCTTCAAGAAAAGCGTCATATTGTTTCCGTAGAACGTTGACACGTTCCGATTTGACTCTGTAAATACAGTCATTTATTATTTGAAATGTTTAAACAAAGTTTTACTAAAATATGTTGGTACTGAATACTTTTTATCGGATTTCTTCCCCATAGGAGTTGGATCAAAGCGCAGTGAGGTCACAATATGGGCAGACAGTTTGGCATCGTGTCGATGTAAACAAAGCTCTGCCGCGTGCCGCGCCGACCTTAGCGAAGGTTTGCACGGATCGGAGCTTGGCGCGTGTTGTTACCGATATCGTAAACACATTCGTTTACGTTCATACTACGCCGACCTCTTTTCCAATGTACATCTAACATGGTAGGTACCTATCTGAGGGTTCTGAAAGGACACCGAAACTGCAAAAGTAATTCGTGCTGTTTACGATCTGAGACGAGGTGTGCATTCTATATATTGGCCATTCACCGAATCTTTTTTCGCTCTCAAATCAGTGAATAATAAATTATCTTTTAAAAACTGACTTCAAATTATTAAACTAAAGTTAATATGCCATTACAAAGAACAAAATAATATTTTACACGGATTTTGAAGTCGGGCGGGAACTACCTATATTTTATTTATTCTCAAATATAGAATTTAAAAAAATATTTTGTAGTCCTTATCGCCCGTTTTTTAAGTCGTTTTTTTTCATACTTAAATTTAATTTGGAATTTGTAGTGAAATGCTTAAAAACTTCTTTAACTCTGTTCGGGGCCAACTACTAGTTTATTTATAGATACATATACACATCCATCCATGCATGATTACCTCCTTGTTTTGTCTCGAACAAAACTATTGTATTTAAACTATAGATATTTGCTATCGCGAAATCCGAAGGCGCTCGAGCAAAATTATCCATATTATTCGAACTACTTAGCCAATGGAGAAGTGTTACCGGCGTAAAAGGTTAAATTTCAAAAGAGACGTGTACAAAATGAATACCTTGATAAAGTACCTACTACTTTTAACCAACCTACAGTCCCTAAGTATCTACACTAACAATAGTCTCCTAATGTGTAAGGGTACCACTTTCCGTGCCTGGCACCACATTGTACAATGTTCGCTATCTACTTACTTCAAATAGCTCCAAGAAACGGCACCACCAAATGACCTTCGACCTTGGTGTCGTGAGGTATCTACTTATTATGCAGTGGCACGAAATCCGTCAGGACTTTATGAATAGAATAAAGAGTGAGCTTTATTCAAGGAGATGTTATGCGCATAGTTCCTAAGTTTCGAAACACTGCACAAACTTCTAGGTAGACATACCTATTCATTATTTACAATGATAAATTCAACATTGAGATTTCGATATTTCGAAATTAATGCATCCATAATGGTTCCGGGGAAAAAGTACTTGAATTACCCTACGTGAATTTAGTTGATGTGTTTTAAGGTATCCTATATACTACGTATCATAGTATGTAGTTATACTTGATTATTTTTGGCTCCAAGTGGGTCAAAATTTATAAATTTAATTCATGGTTAAAAAAGGGTAAGACAGATCGCATAATTCCCTCCATAGTCCGTTTAGTTTTTCATACAATGCAATATTACCATAGGATAGCCTCGCCAGGGTACGATTCACCTAATGATAGCCCGTTGGTCCAGTTGGTAGTGAACCTGCCTTCTGAGCTTGGGGGCGTGGGTTCGATTCCCATCTAGGACAAACATTTATGTGATGAACATTTGTGTTTGTTCTATATCTGGTTGTTAATATCTATTTAAGTATGTATTTAAAACTATATATGTATGTATATCAGTCTCTGGCAGCCATATCACAAGCTTTGCTTAGTTTGGGGTCAAGATGACCGTGTGTGAAAAATGTCCCTAATATTATTAATGATTTTCAAATTTCAAACAGTTTGGTAAAGTAAATCTAGGGTAGATACGTAGAGATAACGAATTCAAATGAACATAAAGGTCGTTGGGTAGAGATACATCAATATACTCAATGCCTTACATTTGAGAGAAGCGTGATACTCTGATCTTCAACATACTAATAATCTGACTTTATTCTTGATAACAATAGCATGTATATTATTATATTATTTATATAACAAGTAGGTACTTAAATAAAATCAATAATTACTTCCAAAAAATATCAACATGCATTATTTTATTATACTACTCTTTGACAGCATGAACGCGTCAATCGAAAACTCAAAGAGAACCCTATCAAAGAGAATGAATCCTATTATCAACAATGACAGTTTTTTACTTACACCAATGATTATCAACCATAGACTCAGTATTTATCAACCTATTATAACTACTCAAGGATTATACATATATACCCTAATAGGTAGAACGTCCTTGTAACTACTATACTACTAAAGGATTTTCTACCTCTTTGGGTATACTTATATAACATCCTTGCATAGATTCAGTATACGTCCTTGCTACTACTATATTTAAGGAGAACACAATAGAGAATAACTTTACATGCCACGAAGCAACGACCTATATGTACTACCACTACCACTGTACTACAATGAATTCGTTGCCATGAAGTATTTGTCTCACAAAAGAGATTATAGTGTGCTATTATGTCTTCTATGATTATAGTAAAAAACTGAGTATAATTAATAATCTTTGGTATAATATACGTCAAGGAAGGTCCCTTCTTAAGGGTATATCAAGAACGTTTTATACCCTAAACGGAAACTTCCATGGGGTATATACAAGATCTTTGATATACAGGGTATACAAAGCCCTTGGATATACGTACCTACCTAAATAAATTTAAAAAAAAATCAAGGATCTTATTCAATTTACTATGATATTTTTCCTCGTGTTACATGTCGCTTGACCTGCTGCACATTTTATAATTCGGCAGTTTGAACGTATGTTCAAATTAATTACAAAGCCCTCGACACCTCAGCCTGCTCTGCCTGAACAATTTACCAAAACCGTTATAAGCTGATGAAATTATAAATCATTCGCAGTGAGGGTAGTTTTTTTAATCTTTGGCAGCACCCTCGATTAGCCACTAGAAAATACAAAATTTTACTAGAACTGGCCAAGTGTGCGCTGGGCTCGTGCACTGAGAGTATCCGTACCACCACATGACTTGATAGCTACTAAAGTACAAAAAAGTAGTGCAAAAAGACAATGTCCCATCAACGCCCACGCGGTCATTCAACCAAGTACCGACCGCGCCCGACATTGCTTAACTTCGGTGATCGCACGAGAACCGGTGGTGAAGTCACCGACTCGCAATTGGCCATTATTTGTTATTAATTATTTAATTATTATATATTTTTAGAGTGTGTACTATAAATATCACAGAATAGATATAAATATAATCACGCGGAGTTTGACGCTTGTACGTATTACCGTTTTTACAGACTAGGTAAAGCTTCTACGTAGCGAAGTCTTTGTAATGAAACACTACCGGGCCGTCAGATAAGATGGAATATTCAACTCTGGCTAAATGGATAAGACGTTTGGAACCAAAACTTTAAAAAAATGGACAAGATGTCTGGGCCAATCATTGTTATTCTAGTACGTCCATGGCCAAACTTCTAAAAAAGCGATGAAATGTCAGTGTCACTATAGCTGGTAATAAGAATTGTCAATGTCAATTTGTCATGATTGCTTACTATTTTCTTTTCTGTTAAATTTTGCAATAAATCTTTAAGTTGTTGTATACTAAGCTAATTCAAATAATTGCATTAGCTTATTGTGTTTTTAATTAACATAGGTACCCTATTCGTTATTATATTACGTAATATACTTTTATAGAAAATTATGATCTAACCTGAAAAATCTACATTCTGTTATTTATTTACCAGGCAATGATTCATAGATGGTGGCATAAAATAATCAGGAGAAGAACCAAGCCTATTCCTGAAGATGTGGCGGTCCTTTGGAAACGAAGACTAAGCATAGCATATGGTCTGTTGGCTTGGAACGCATTTGGAATGGTTATGTACAGCGCATACCAAGGAAAAGCAGACTGGGCTCACTTTTATGGACTAAAATCAGACGATGAGAAATCAAAAAGGCCAGGTAGGCTTTTAGCTGTAGTTTCTTAAATTCTCATCTGTCAAAATAGTCTTCCTGCCCTTACCCCTATAGGTGGAGGTGGCATAGCATGTTTATTTTCTCCACTTCACTCTATCAGCGGTTATCTTTATGTTTACTTGTCTTAGGCATATCACATTTTACATACTCCATCCACACCTTTTTAAGTCAGCCCCTGCCGGTGTTACCGCTTGGCTTTATATCTAAACTCCTCTCAGTAATATCAGGATAGCTTTGGGTCTCAATAATGTAAAACACATTTTAATTTAATGCAGGTTTATTCAAGGTTACTGCAGCTGTCAAGAGTTTAAAAAAGGTTCAACCTAGAATAACAGTGGATATTTATAATCTTGTTGCTCCTTTTGCTCCAGTAAAATTTCACACTACAGTATATTACTGAGGGTGTACATAGCGAGGATCTTATTCAGAGAGGTGCAATTATTGTTATAATGCTTAAAATTATATATATTATGTAGTAAATAATTATTTACTCCTCGATTCTGGAATACTCTGCTTGTGCACTTACCCACATCTTGCTAGGGGGGAGCAGCTGTCCATACCTGGCCACCCTTTTATATCACACTGATAATTATTATTAATGTGAGAGTTTGCGAGTGTGTGTCTGTATGTTTGTTCCCACTAAAGTCTTGTACTGACTGAATGGATTTAAATGAAATTGGTATAAGCTTATATACTAGATTAATACATAGGCACTTCTTATTCTGAAAAAATTATGGGATTCTGTAGGATAGCGGGTGAAACCAGCAGTCGATATAATTGTATACCCATAGTAATAATAATTGTTAAAATTGACATACTCTGGAACATGTATTATATTGGTTACAGGTCATGCTTGGGCTAACACCTTGGGAATCCCAAATGCAACAGTGTATAAAATATCGGGTTTCAAAAAAGTCGACGAATATGAAATTATTGATGGACAAGTAAAGGAATACAACCCTGAAACACCCAACGACTCTGAGGAACTTAAAGAATAAGTTTTATTTTTGTTATAATATTAATAAGTTAGGTAGAAATTGTCACTAGTGTAAATAAATTATTAACAGTTAACTGTGTTTATGATATTATCAGCTGCGCCCCGCGGTATCACCCGCGTAGTGATGAAAAATGGTGATGATGATGATGATGAAAAGTAGCCTGTCACTCTCCGGCCCTTGAACTATACCCAAGCAAAAATCAGGTCGATCCGTTGCTCTGTTGCTGTGTGAAAGAGGAACAAACAAACCAACAAACTTTTCGCATTTGTAAAATTAAAAGTATTATTCAAAGGACGGCAAAGCAGTGCCTTATTTTCAATCAAGTTTGAAGTAAACAAAAACTCATTCACTTTTTTTAAATAGCATGGTGCAGGTGAAACTTCTGATTTGACAGTTCTAGTGATAATAAAGATAACATCAATTCGGTAATTGGTGATTACTATTAACTATTTAGACCTTAATACATTTTTGGAGTATGATAAATAAGTAGGAATATGTTGTTGTAATCATTTGTAGATTAGCTGTCATTTTTAAACTTGTATGTCGTAATAATTTTTTTACAAATAACATAAATATTGATCACATTTCTTCATCTGATCCCGAATGAGACTTAACATTGTTGATAAATACTGGGTCTACAAATTAATCCGTTGGCAAACATCAGAATGGCAGATGCCAGTGTGCACAGGCAGTGTGTATGGTGTGGTGGAGGTGTAAATACACATCTCGTGTATTTAGCCCCGTCGTGACGTGTTGTTTTTTTTTGCTATCTGACTTTGATTAAGACCCTGTTTAAGTTTAAGTTTTTTTTTTTCGTTTAAACACTGGTGTTGGTAACATTATTAGCGTACAAATATTTGCTTAGGTGTATAGTGGTGTACCTTTAGGATCACTATACCCTGCACTAGGTCTCGTTAGAGCCTGTATTGCAGTGTACAGTTCCTTCTGGCCCTCTGGCCACTTTAAATGATACATTTGTGCCTACAATTAATAAGAAAATAGGTACTTAAAAATACAAACAAACTAAAAAAAGCATCTTATACAAACATAAATGTAGGTATCTATTATTATATTAACATTACAAAACATATATTGATATAATATATGTATATGTATAAACATATAAAAACAGTAAAATACATGCGAAATCATTATATATAATACATTATATGTGAAATCAATACCCACTTACGATCGAATTAGCGATAGTATAATCATAGATTCTTCAAGTGCCTGTCCATTACTGGAGGTCTCCACTAGGAATAATAGTGTTCCGTGCTGGAGGTTGGCCGTCAGCTCAGCAAACTTGTCTACTTATTATTCCACGTGGCACAAGATAGAGAGTGTGCCAAATGGAACAGTTGTTCGACGCTGGCTATGCGGTCCATTCCCGGATGTTGCGTAACCACGACTTTTCCTTCTTCCAGCGCGTCGTTTGCCTTCAACTTTGCCCATCATAATTAACTGGAGCAGCTGGTATTTCAATCCAGCTGGTATTATTATTATTTTGTTTTCAACTTCAACTCCTATTTAATGGCTTCTTTTGTGGAGGAGCAACCACAATTTCGCCAATGCTACATATTGGGATAAACCATCAAACGAAGGAGATTGTCCGTTCAATCATAGATTCTAGGATGTCAACAAAATTTGAGGTCTCTGTGAGTATAACAATTCTCAGTCTCATCCACAAGTCTCATCACAATTGACAGTAAAATACCTATTGCTAGTTTTATAAAGTAAAGATTAGTAGAAATAAATTGCAGGAATTTCTTTTTTAAATCGCAAAACTTAGATACATAAAGTTCGAATATTACAAAATTAGCATGAAATACGAAAGTAAAGTATAACATTCCCTTCAAACAAAGTTGCGTGGAAGAGTTACGTTCTATATGTACACCCACACCATGCTTTTTGAAAAAGAGTATAATATCACATATTCAAAAACATGTTGCCAAAAGGAAAAAAAAAACATTTTTAAATAGTTTTTTTTCCATTTTGAGAAATTTCAATCTGTTGCATGTCCTTTAGTTGGATAACTAAATAAGTTAGATTAGAATGCAACAAGTTGTGGTACCTACCTACCTTAATGTATTGTATGAAAATTAGTTACTGCATTGCCCCGTTAAAACTGTCACCAAGAATGGTAAAATAAAGACTCACAGAAATACACACATATGTTTTGGACAATCGTATGAAAAGGGCAGAAAATGAAATCAAAAAGATGTGCATTAAAAATATAAATATTTATTACTTACGTGTATAGGTAAAGGCACTAAATTATGATTGCAAGACATTATTGTCCAGTACATTGATTGAATAGTCCTACAAAGTCTTAAAATAGAAATTGCTTCATCACAAAATATATAAAAGAAGCTTGATCCCTTACATTCTTGGGCATTATATACCTATGTTAGTGATCACAGCTCAAAAAGGCAATTAAAGTGAACTTTAAGAGTTGGAATGCGCCTGGTAGGCAATACCCCGGCGTCGCCTTCTCTCCATCTCTTGTAGTAACGCAGATCTGGAAGAAAACGGAAATATTATGCTAAAATCTTATTTTGATATCGTCATTGGTTGCCGAGGATGGCACACTATTATTATAGTTTCGATAGTTCGGATAGCCCGTTGGTCCAGTTGGTAGTGAACCTACCTTCTGAGCTTGGGGGCGTGGGTTCGATTCCCACCTAGAACAAACATTTATGTGAAGGACATTTGTGTTTGTTCTATATCTGGTTGTTAATATCTATTTATGTATGTATTTAAAAACTATATATGTATGTATTACAGTCTCTGGCAGCCATATCACAAGCTTTGCTTAGTTTGGGGTCAGATGACCGTGTGTGCAAAAATATCCCGAATATTTATTTATTTATTTACCTAGGACAAACATTTATGTCATAAACATTTGTGTTTGTTCTATATCTGGTTGTTAATATCTATTTAAAACTATATATGTATGTATATCAGTCTCCGACAGCCACATCACAAGCTTTGCTCAGTTTGGGGTCAGTGACTGTGTGTGCAAAAATGTCCCGAATATTATTATTATATATTATTCAAACTTATACACGGGTCTTAGCCCGGACCTTTTATAGGCATTGGTGGGGCCGAAGCCAACACCAAGAGAAAGAAGAAAGAAATATGTATATATATTTTTCATATTATTATTATTAAATAGGGTACCAAAACCTTATTGTGTTGAGAATTCATAGTTCGCCCACTGACCTGTATTGTTCGTACTTCATGACGACGAGCTGCAGCTCTTGCTTGTAGAGACGCGTCAGCATGTCAGAGAAGCAATCCAGCTCGCTCAGCCGGAACATGTTCCAGCGCAGTTTATGGTCCAGCTCTTGGTCCGCTGTTACAATCATCAAAATTATTAAGAACATAGTTTTTTTAAATACTTGATAAAAGGAGGGGGTTTTAAATTCGTAATTTTTAATGTTTGTTATTTCAGTATTCCGTCATTTATAAACCGATTAGGAAATATTTTATTTTTATTTGAATGGATATTCTTTCCGATTGGTCCCATAGAAGTTTCATTAAAATCGTTTCGTTAGTTTAGATTTTAAATCAAAATAACTGGAAAAAAATATGTCATCCGAGGAACCGAAATTGCGTATTTTTTTATTTTTTTTGTTAATCTATACTGTCCCACTCCTGGGCAAAGGTCTCCCCCAATAGAAAATATTTATTTTTTTAATTTAAATTATAACGACGGTCATGGCATTTTTGTAAGAAATTTCTTGTAGCCAGTTGCACACATATAAACGAAACGTCAGTCATTAGAAATTAGTTAGCAACTGTGATGCGGAGTTCGACGCGTTGAGCTAAATAAGAATGTTAGAACATGGTGGCCATAATGCCTGGTAACAGATTTTCCTTCCCATTTCTGTAGTATTTACCTACTTAATTCTGATATCAGTTTGGCATTGACATGTTTTTTTTAAACTTGTACTATATACGTAACAAAGCGCGGGATGGCACGCGATCTCTATCACATTTCCGTAATAAGGCCGCGGGTCATACGCCAAATAATGAATCAAACTTATCATAGCTGCACAAGACAAGTATTATTCATAATCCTAATGTTATTCTCCCCTTAGTCAGCTAGGCACATCAGGGGCGGATCTAGGATTTCTCATTCTGACAAGGTTCGAAGGAATCAAATCGAAAAATTGAGTCGAATGTATGGAGTTACTAGGTATTTTGGGGGGATAAATAAATAAGGAATAAGGCCCAATAAGGAACATTGACAGTAACAATTAATCACTGAAATGATGATATTAAGAAATAGGTTAAAAAGATTCTAAAAAAAAGATGCTATTTATTTATCTAAAAAGATGCTATTTATTTTTATTTTAAAAGCTAATCTCGCTTATTTAGATAAAATAAAAACATTAAATTACAGCAATACGCTCTGATAAGTGAAACGTCAATCACTAGTTAATGATGAAACGAAAGAAAACAAACTTAGAAATTCAGTACTGTTGTCATGGAGTGTTTAAGACGGTGACGTCAGAAGCAGAAGTCACAGCCTGCAAGCGTATTTTTATGCAAAAAACACATTTTTTTGTTTTTTTTAGTAATAGACGATATAAAGAAATAAGATCGTTGAACAGTTGTTTTGTCAGTTGAGCATACAAATTGCTCAACTGACAAATCTGTAAAGCCAACAACCAGCGTCAATTTCAATCAGTGCAAGATAGTACAAATGTCTCAATAATCTATGTTTCTATTATCCTTTTGTAACCTATAGTTATATGATTATTTACGGGATATTTACCGTGATAAGGTTGTGGAATGAGCTTCCGATATTTCGGCGCAGTTACATGCACCATGTTCACGGGAAGACTGAAGAATGCGGGTGGTTGGTCGAACAGTCATATAACTTTAGTGAACAACCGTGATAGTTTAAAAGTCTTTTGTAACCTTTTCTTACCTTTAGAGTAAACGATGAGCCAATGTGGTATCTCCTCGAGCAAGTACGGCGGCACGAGCGTCGGCGCGTACGGACTCACGAGGTAGCAGCCGCCCACTAAGCACGGGTGCGCGTAAGTCGTCTGACGCGTTATCTCGCTGCAATTCAAAATGGTCTTAGTGATTGATGAAGCCTTTTTGCAGATTGGAGCCTTATACAAATTATTAGAAGCATTTGAGATATTTTGTTCCTGTTGATGACGAATGTATCATCGACGCATATTTTTTTTTCGAGTACTTACAATCAAATTTTTGAATGCTAAAATGTTTTTTTTTTTTAGAAAATTACTGTTTTTTTTTTCTTCTTCTGCTAATAAATAACTTATTGACGATGCCATCGCTCAACAAACGATGAAGGAAAACATCGTGAAGAAACCGGTATGCCCAAGAACCTTAAAAGTTCGAAGAGATATGACATTCACCAACATGCACTAAGTGCCTAGTGCGAGTTTTTCCAATTGCGTTTACTTACTCGATCGCGTTAACGTTAACTACGATTTGCATAAAGTAAGTGTGCCATCTACATGGCGCTAGATGACGCTGCTCTTGTTTCATACCAATCGCAGTTAACGTTAACGCGATCAAGTAGGTAAGTGCAATTGGAAAACTCGCATTAGGCATTCAGGGTCAGTATGGTGGATTAGGGCTCATCCTCTCTCTCTCTCTCTCTCTCTCTGAGAGAAGGCCTGTGCCCCAGCATTTGGAACATGATAGGCTGACAATGATGCAAGTCTCACTTGAAGTAGTAGACGCCGTGGTGCGGCGTGGAGACGCGCTGCCAGGGCTGCGGCACGCTCTCGAGCGGGTGCGTCCAGTGCGTGGTCTGCGTGTTGTGGTCCATGTAGTAGCGGCGGCCTCGCAGCGTGCGGTCCGCGGACCAGCCCGGCGGCAGCGGCAGCTCACACTCCTCCGAACCTGAACCGAGTTTACGCATTGCAAATCATTTATTACACTCTGGCTGCAGCCCGCGCGTTCTACGGTCGCTTCACCCAGTGGACGGTTCCTATTCTATCAGTTAGTTCATGTCAATTCAAGAGGATTCATGTGTAGGGGAGGGGGTATAAGTGCTAAAGTGGAACTGTAGATTTAACTTCCATTTATTTCTTCTGTGGTCCAACTGCAAAGTAACGGCCTCCCTTCCCTCTCACTTCTCAATCGAGAGATTTTGGGTCACTGCAGTGGGAGTCAAACTCGTTTCGCCATCTTTTTTCAAGATTAATATACGATACTTATACATTTTCATTCGGAAACTATGGTCAAATTAAAAATGCCGGGATAACCGTATGCCGTAAAATTTCTGATTTTCTCTTTATTTCTTTAATAGTCTAGCTAAATCAAACACACACATACACAATATCAGTGTATGTTCCCACTGCTGGGACACAGAGCTTTTCTCAGAGAGAGAGAGGATAGACCGTAATCCACCATGTTGGCCCAGTGCATGTTGGTGAATATCAACTTTTGAGGTCCTCAGACATGCTGGTTTCCTCCCGATGTTCCTTTTTCACGGTTTTTGAGTGATGGCATTAACACTGCACATAATTTAAGTACTAAATAAGTGATTGGTGCAGGGCTGAGGATTGAACCGGGTGCCGTCAGATTATAAAGCGTACGTGCTACCGCTCGGCAACCATCTTTTAGCTATGAAACCGACATGCATTCCAAAGAGAACACATACTTACCCTGACTAGTAGAGATTATGCTACTCCCATGTGCTTTGTTATGGTACGGCAAGACAGGTGTGTTCACGTAATTCGAGTATATTGGAGATGATTGGCTTGCGGATGTATAAGCTGAAAAATAAAATGTTTTGTTTTATAGGAGAAGCTTTTCTTTATGAAATCCTACTTACTATATAATATTTTAAATCCGAAAGTGTGTCTGTTTGTTTGTTCCTCGTTCACGCGGCAACAAAGCAGCGGATCGACTTGATAAGCTCTATGTGACTAAGAGTGTAAAACTGAAATGGTGTTATTTATGCAAAAATACCAGACTTAAAACTTCCTACCCTATTAGAAACCATATTGACGTTTAGCAAGAAAATCCATTAGAGACATCAGAAGGCCACTCTGCCCTACAAAATTTAGCAGACAGATATAACGTTAAAGTTTAATGGACAAAAGCCCATAGCATATCTTAAGAAGCTCTACTGGTTAGGATAGGGTGATAGGGGTTAATGCTTATCACCCCCTCTTAGAATTAGAACTAAAGTCTATTTCTTTTTCAATGTCCAACTATGTAAACAAACAAGGTGTTTTTCGACCAATAACAGCTCTGAATTTCCTCGCTAGTGATTGTCATTGGTCACCTGTCAGCCATATTTGTT
Source organism: Agriopis aurantiaria (assembly GCA_914767915.1). Classification (NCBI taxonomy): domain Eukaryota; kingdom Metazoa; phylum Arthropoda; class Insecta; order Lepidoptera; family Geometridae; genus Agriopis; species Agriopis aurantiaria. Next base: position 6,548,962 of record OU612000.1, on the reverse strand, counting down.
TACGTAGTTGGGACATCTAAAAAGAAAAAGACTTTATATATTCCAATCTTTAAAAAGCACAACACTGCGATGTGGGAGTTTACAATATATAGTGAGAGTGCATATATTGCTACGTGTGATCGACGTAAGCATATCAGGAAAGCAAGCATAAGATACACACAATCAGTACAGTTATGAAGGCGCATGGTGTGCGGCGAGGGTGGGTGCAGCCGCGGCGTGAGACTCATGTTGGAAGACAGTCGCTGCATTGATGACTCACGGGAACCATACTGCTGTTGCTTTTGCTGCTGTACCTGTAAACAATAGGAGATATAATTTTCCTATCCCAATATTATTCCAATACCAATACCAACTTCAAATAAGGAAGTTCTCCATTCAACTGTTTATGAAGTGAAAAGGTACCAAATAAGTCATTGGTGCAGGGCCGAGGATCAAACTGGGTACTGTCAGATTGAAGCGTACATGCTACCGCTTGGCAACCATTGCTCTCAAGTTGCACATTAGCTCTTTTTCACCCAAATTTAAATAGAATTAGTTTAGAAATGAAAAGATAGGGACAGACAATGAGGTAGAGTACCTTCATAGTAGTATTTTTATATTTGTTTTTTTTATATTTTTTTTATATTGGCAGAATAGGCATTTGACCATAGCTCACCGTCGCTTACAATCAAGCGAGATAGTGGCCAAACATAGATCTATTCTATTTAAAAAAAAGGGATTGTGTGGTCAGAGTCGGCAATCACGCCTAGCCTAAAATGGAAACTGGCTCTCATATATTATGAGGCTGCCGGAATTCATAGTTAGGTGCTTAGCAACAGGCTTTCTACTTGAAGGGTAGTGATTAGATTAGTGTGCTAAAAAATTGCTTACAATTTGTGTTGTGTTTAAAAAGTTCATAAATTTTTTAAATTTTCATCATATAAAACAAATTAATAATTAATTTGGTTAATCATTACCAGTCTTACTTATTAACATTTCTTCAGTTAAGCAAAGCTATACTTAAAACGGCTGTCAGCTTCTCGCTGATGGAAATTAACACAAGAAAAAACACAATTTAAAGCATTGTTTTAACTTAACTATTCTAAGTGACCATATTGGAAATTGTCACACGAGAAAGCACAATTTTAAGCATGGTAACTAACGTTTCTAAGTATGACCGTATTAGGATATACCTGCTGTTGGTTCTGATAAATTGGATCCTCCTGCTGCTGTCCATAGTATCTATAGCTAGTCTGCCGGCTAAATGACTCCTCTATATCGTTGAGGGTGGAGTGAGATGCCACATTGGTATCCAGGTGGAACTGTGAGTTATAGTTTGATGTACTTGCTGTTTCTGAACTGGTGGACAAACTTGCAAATCTACAAAAGTTAATAACTTTAGTTTTGGCAATGATTTACAATCAAATGGATGTTGGGTATTACAAAATTTACAGAAATGAGTCCAGAGTTAACCTACTTAAATTTAGATACATTTCAGGAATACTGAAATGCAACACAAACTAAAAAGTTTTTTTTTTTTTATATTCAAACAACATAATTATAACTGGCTGAACTACATATAAGCAAGTTATAAACTATATAGCAGAACTATAGCATACTGCAACCTCTTTGTTCGCAGCAATCTTCATTGTCAGTCTCACCTTTCTTTTAAAAAAAAAACAGTATGGGCTAGTGTTTAACTACAATGCACCTGATGGAAAGTGGTGATAAGGTCTAAGATAGAGCATGCTTGCTCATGAGAAGCTTATTCAATCTTGTCTTGAAACGAGCCAGCAGGCTCATTATTGATGTCTATTCATAATTCACTTGCTTACGTGCATGTCAGTAGATGCAAACGGGATGGCATACAATGACAACCAAAGTTTTGTAATAAGCCCACAGGTTGTACTCAATATAGTCAAAGATTATATACTAGAGATATAGTATAATGATGTAGTCTGCTCTTTTGCCGTTCATATTAGAACAAAGTTGCAACATATATAAAAGTGAGTGGATCAGTTTATTGTATGAAATCTGAACACCTGCTTAAAGCTGATGTTGTAATTACACTTACATAGAAATGTTTGGTAAATACCTGTGTGCTAAATTTGGCACTGACTCACTAGGTGTATATTTCCCGGCGTGCCCGCTCATAGTCTGGGCTTTGCCAAATTTATTCTCATGGCTACTGGACACCGCATCGCTAGCTCCGAACGGCTGACTTCTGGGTCTTTTGTTGTGTTCTGTTGTCCATACGTTTGTAACTATAAATTTAACAAAAAAAAGCTTTGCCTTGGTATGAAGTTTTACCATTGGACTACTACTTTTCTAAATAGTAATGACCGATAAAATTACAGCTACATGATTGTATCAACCAATAAATAAATAAAACAATCAAAGTTTTCCTCAGACTTACTGGGTAAATCTGGTGGGGTATCTTTCTTGATGTATTTTCCAACCACCCCTTCGTTTATAGCCTTTTGTCCTTTCCGCGATATCATTGTTGTACAATGAACTAGAAGATTTTATCATTGAAATACGCTACTACAACATAAAAATCACAAAAAACAGCGATTTCTGTGTCCTTTCAATTTTAGTCGAACTTTGTTTGCATTTTTAATCTGTGCTTCGCTACGGCCATTTGTTTTGTCATAGTTTGACAGCTTCTGCTTGATGAAAAAAATACAGACTATCTAGTAACGGGTTGTACACACGATTCAAGTTTTTATTTTCATATTGTTTGTAGTCTGTGGTCATATTCTTCACTATTTAGTCTGTAAACATTTCACTCTTTTTATAATCTGTCACTGTAAAGAAAAACAACATAACCTCAAAACTCAAATCAAAGACTCAAATATAGAAAGTAAAGTTGAGTAAAGTATATTTATTTTGAATTATGTTCTTTCTAATAGGATTAGGGCTTGGAGATGCGAAGGATATAACTGTAAAAGGTTTAGAGATAGTAAAGAAATGCGACTTAGTGTATTTAGAAGCCTATACTTCGATACTTACCGTCGGCAAAGAAATTCTGGTAAGTTTACAGTTTACACACTACTTAAATTAAATTTGGCCTTGGCTTTTCGCATAGTCCTACCCTATATCCTTCTATAAATCAACGTATTATACGTGAAGCTAGAAGTGCCGGTTGGAGTATCCGAAACGGGGCACTGAGGAAACTGAAATGTCCTGATTGACGCGAAAGTCTAGGCCCTAATCCAGTTACAAAGGTTGCTTCCAACCTACTACGCCTTCTTAGTTCGAAGGCCATGACAGGAGGCCAACAGTGAAAAAAAACTGTTACAGGTCAATGACCTTTGGGGACAAAGTAGTTTTTTTTCATAGTACCCCATTTCATAACCTCTGGTCCAGTATTATCAACAAAAATAAAATATGCAAAATACTGATTATTTCAACATCACTTGTTACTTGTTTAAAAAAACTGTTGGTGTGTGCGCGTTTAACACAACTATTTTTAGGACTTAAAGGTTTTAAAAAAAAGTTTATTTTCCTAAATATTCTCCATTTTCTTTTATCACCTTAAATAATTTAATTTCTTCTGTAAAAAGTTGGCAACTCTCGGGTTACTGTTACAGAGTAGGAGTTGGACAAACATACTTACACATGCACATAATTTCGCATTAATATTAGTGGGATGACACATAATAGAAACAGTTACTGCTTACTTGTTTTTAGCATATTATAATGTACTTCGAAAATAATATATATATATATTATTTGTTTACTGGGCAAGTCCCTTTATAAACAAAATACAAGCTAAAACTAACACTACAAATACAATTAGACTGCCCATAGAACGTTGAAGGTCTAAAGACAATCCAAATGCTCAAGCCCACTACCAGTTGGCAGTGTACCCAGCATGCTGGCGGTATTACCACGTTGAGTAGCAATGCTTATGTGTTGAGCCAGAAACAAGCCAGCATTTTGGTCACGCGTCGCATTAACCAGACGCTCTGAAATATTTTAAATATAAAATAGTATTTCCAATACATGCCAGATTTCAGAATATGTCGTTCCGGCCCTCATTCATACTGCTGTCAACTAAAAAAATGTTTGGCCAGCCTGATGGATTAGGGCCCATCCTCACTCTGTGAGAAGACCTTTGCCCTGTGGCTCTGATTATTTATGTGTTTCTCTAATCTTTGATTATGTATGTGATACTATCTTTTCCCCGCTGTTTCACCTCCTATCCTACAAGAAATGTTCACTTCTTAAGCCGTCTTCATAATTTGGAATGTTCAGAGGATTATTTAGAAACTTAATTTTTTTTTAATCATCAAAATAAAACGTTTATCGGGACTTATCACGTATTATTTAATTTAGGTAAAAAATCGCGAAAGTTTAAAAATTACTATCAAAATAAAACATTTTAAATATTAAGAAATCTCTGCTTCAGATGTGTGATACTGAGAGTAAGGATACTATCAGATTAATTATTACCTTTAGAACTTGCTGTTTGCAAAGCCTATATTGACAGAGATCATCAAATTTATTTTCTAGTTAAAAAATTTGATTAACTATCAGTAATAAAATATCGCATTTTGCTGACTGTATTAAACAGAATTTAAGACTGTGGGCCGAAACAAGATAAAATATATTGTGAGAAACAGTGGTTTGAATCAAGCATAAATGTCAAGTTAAAAGAAACATTGTACTTGTACACAACCTACTTCAGCAATGCCGGTTTTAGCACTACCAGTGCCCTGGCCCTACCCTAACTCCGGTACTGCCTACTTGTACTTGTTATTTTAATTAATACTATCTTTTTTAGGAAGAGTTTTACGGAAGACCTTTGATTATAGCAGACCGAGAGCTTTGTGAAAGCAATATAGATGATATATTGAAGGAAGCAAAGGACAAAGATATAGCCCTCCTAGTGGTTGGTGATCCTTTAGGTGCTACAACACATACGGACATGCTTCTGAGGGCTAAACAATTTGGTGTAGAAACACAGGTAATCAAACTTAAATCTTCTATTTTTTGTTATGGTTGACAGCTAGGTGTTTGACCACACCACAACTCACATGATGTTAAGTGACGTGTGGCTGAAGATGGTAAACACACATGGGCTGAAATCAGAATAGACACTAAAAAAATAAAATTAAATCCCTTTTTAAAGCAATCTGTCTTTTGAAGACAATAAGCTGTATTTTAAAATGTTGTCGTAAGTGACGCGTCTTGTGTGGAATACGCCCATTGACGCATTCATCCTCATAATTTTCCTTATTTTGTTAACTCTTGGAATTGACACACAAAAAAGTTATGTTACTGTCCACAGGTAGTGGTCAGTGACAGCTTTTTAAATTATTCTCGTTGTCCATCACTGGTGAACAGTGAACAGCATTTTTTTATCATTCTCATTGTTCAGGTCACTGCTGAATGTGGAACGTGGAGCGTGGACCGTGAAACACATTGTTAGGTGCTTGGCTACAGACTTTAAACTTGATGATGGTAGCTAGATTAGATCAGACTATGATAGCCCGTTGGTCTAGTTGGTAGTGAACCTGCCTTCTGCGCTTGGGGTTCGATTCCCACCTAGGACAAACATTTATATTTTGTGTTGATTCTATATCTGGTTGTTAATATCTATTTAAGTATGTATTTAAAACGATATATGTATGTCTGATAGCCATATCACAAGCTTTGCTTAGTTTTTTAAAATAAATAATAAATAGGCTTGCGTTTGACCGCCAACTTGCCTGATGTTAAGCGATGATGCGGTCTACGGTGGAGCACGCCGTTTGGGGTCAGATGACCGTGTGTGCAAAAATATCCCGAAATATTTATTTATATAGTTATACTATGGTTTCCTCACGATGATTTCCTTCACTGGCAGCTCAAGTTCATTGTTAGAATTTTAAGTCTGTTATTATACTTTATGCAGATGCACTATCGCATTCTACAAGGATATTAACTCGATCTCAATTTTTTTTTTACCTTTGAAATTGCGTATTAATAAACACTAAATGATTTTTAAAAAAAGTTCTCTGTAGTATATTGGCTACTAGCCACAATCTAATGTTCAAAAACCTAGCAACCTGCAATGTTTTCAGTCAAAATTGCTACGAATGATAACCAACGCTTCCTGGTATGTCACAAATGAAACCCTACACAAGGACCTGCAAATGCCCACAGTGGAAGAAGAAATAAGAATTAACGCCCTAACTTATCAAAAACGACTGCAAAATCATCCAAATGAATTAGCAAAGATGTTGATGTCAAGAAGGCCTCCAAGGAGGCTTAAAAGGAAGATACCCCAAGACTTAACAAAATAAGAAAAATTATGATGGATGCGTCAATGGGCGTATTCCACACAAGACGCGTCACTTAAGACAACAGTTCAAAATAAAGCTTGTTGTCTTCAAAAGACAGATTGCTTTAAAAAAAAGGATTATAAAAAAATAAAAACCTAGCAATAGTGATCCAAATTTAGGGTTTTCATTTCACTGTTTACAAACTACTGCAGTGACCAGAGATCAATTCTATATAAAGTTATTTCTTTTGGTTCACAGATAGTTCATAATGCTTCTATTATGAATGCAGTGAGTTGCTGTGGACTACAGCTTTACAACTTTGGGGAGACGGTTTCAATACCATACTGGACAGAAACGTGGAAACCAGACAGCTTTTTTGAGAAAATTGTTGGCAATTTCTCTAAAAACTTGCACACACTCTGCTTATTAGGTATTTATTGTGAAGTTTATTTTATTAATGTTATTATTCATCTTACAAACTCACACTTTTACACATCTTCCTACCAGATCCTGAGATAAAAAGTAGTCTGTTTTTAACCATTTTTAGGGTTCCGTACCTCAAAAGGAGAAAAACGGAACCCTTATAGGATCACTTTGTTGTCCGTCTGTCTGTCTGTCTGTCTGTCAAGACCATTTTTCTCAAACACACGTTAAGATATCAAGTTGAAAATATCAAATACTCAAATCTACGGTTTCTTTCAGCTGTGAAAAAATCAAACTTGTAAGTTTACGCGATCAAAAGATATGACCGTTTATGTCGCATATTTTGCGATTTCACAAGGGAATCAAAACCTATAGGGTACTTCCCGTTGACCTAGAATCATGAAATATGGCAAGAGGCAAGGTCTCACAGCACATATAAAGGAATAAATCTGAATCGATTTTATTTATTTATTAGTAATTGATTTGCATATCTTGTTGTATCTAGTAATTCAAAATTCACGAAAAAAACTGTCTTCAGTTTACCTATTTAAATTTAGAAACATTAAAAATACTGGTAAACTTTTTAAATTCCATGTTGTGTTTAAACACATCTAATTTGCTTGCTACAATATGATACTGGACATGTTTGATTTCTTAAAAATAACAGGCTTAGTGAAAAATTGAATTATATGTGATACATAAAAAAATACCGAATTATCAGATTAGAAATGGACGCTCTGTTACTTTCCCGCAAAGCGGACGGCGGTCAGTATAAAATTTCTATGGTGTCCTTACAAGTGACGTCATTTGTGAGATAATGCACTCTCTGTCTAGCAAGACATTAAGGTGGAACGTTTTACCTATGGCAGGAAATTCTAATTTCAAAAAGTTTTTTTTTTCCTTGTAGCTAGGCCGGGTAATTATTTTGAAATGACACAGCGTTGGCGACAATAGTTAGGTGTTTTTTACATTATCATGTACAGTTATTTATTAGTAACGCACCGTATTACTTACATTTGTCAATAAACCGTTTGAAACTGCAAAAATTAGTTTATTGACAAATGTAAGTAATAATGTGCATAATAGATAAATAACATGATTTTGTAAAGAATAACAATCAATTGTCGCAAACATCATGATCGTTTACAATAATTACCCGGCCTAGCTACAAGGACAAGAAAACTGTTTGAAATTTGAATTTCCCGCCATTTGTGAAACGTTGCACCTTAAAATTTTAAGTTGTTTACGGTGATGGGGTCTTTTTTGTTCAAAAGATAATAAAAAGGGGGATCCTGGTGGCCGAACTCAGTCAACCTATCGTTGTCAAAATGCACAGATTACCTTAATATATAGCTACTATGATTCAAGTCTACAATTGGTTAACTAAAACAGCTTTTAGTTAACTGTGCTGACCCAATGTAAATTGTTGCAGTTGCCACATTATGTAATTTCCTTGCATTGAATAGTTTAATTATAAAAAAATAAGCTATATCAAGATGAAAAGAAGAGAGGCAGCAGCAACTTTGCCTATTTGCCCCATGTTATGAATCTAAAGTTCAGTGTGGAGATTAAAGGGGGAGGCTTATGTTCAGCAGTGGACGTCTTCTGGCTGATGATGATTATGAAAAGTAACTATAATTTGATTTTTTCAGATATTAAAGTAAAAGAACCGACTGAAGAGTCATTGACCAAGAAAGTTCGCCAATACATGGATCCTAAGTTCATGTCAGTAAGAGAAGCAGCAGGTCAATTAGTGAAGATAATTGAAAATAATCCAGACACAGGTCGGTTTTACTCACAATACAGGGTTACGCGGAAAGGGTGTACTAAGCCGAAAGGGGTCCATTATATTCATCATTATGAAAAACTTACTATGGGACCAACCCTAAAATCATTTTAAAAAAATCAGCATTTCCATTATTTTTGTAGTGATCTGTGATTTGTAGTGATAGAATGATTATTTTCTATGGAACCACTAATAATTTTTTCACAATTTTAGGATTGGTCCCATAGTAAGATATTCATAATGATAATATAATGGACCCCTTTACTTTCGGCTTACTACACCCTTTCCGTGTAACCCAGTATAGCAAGTTATACCATAATATATCAGATGATGAGTATAAAGGTTTATTCAAATAGAAAATGGTGATCTGACTTGTTCATTTTTGTTCCAGGCATCAAAAAAGACAGTACAGCAGTGGGCCTCTGCCGTGTAGGAGCTCCCGACCAGAGGATAGCCGTCATGACTCTGGAGGCGATGCGAAGGTGTGAGCTTGGGGCTCCGCTGCACAGCCTCGTCATCCCCGCGCCCAATCTACATCCATTAGAACGAGACTACTTGGCGCAATTCAGATAGTACCTTTTCATCCCTACCATCGAAACAAAAACGCAATAAATGAGTTTAATAATTGTATTTTAATTATTTACAATCATGATTAAAAAACTGGATATCAACATAATTCGAGCCATTGTAAGAAACAATTATGTATACAAACTTATTATTGGTCCTCAAAGCTACCACAAATTACACGCTATGACAAAAAATTAATCATTCAATAATTATGTGTCATAATAATGATAAGGTACATTAATTTATTATTTGGTCTAGGTTTCATAATTATAAATAAGTAAATGAAAACTACATTGATTAATATACAATAACGGAATGTAGAGATACCAATATCATGATACATATTACTACAACCGGTATACTTACATCAAACATCTCTAGATAAAACTGGAAAATGGTGGGTCACATTATCATTAAAAATAGAAGAGGCATCACTTATAATAATGGAATTTTACAATATATAACACTAGGATAAATTCCTAAAATATTAATAATATACAGTCTTTAGACTTATATTAGGGGTACATACACATTTTAATAATAACAATATATTATAGTTTATGAGACAAAAATTTAACTCGTGCTCTCTATTCCTCAAGTGAGATTACAAAACAGTGAACTATTATAAATAGACATGTATCGAGCGAGAGTATTGTGCACTCAGACGGCGGAGACCTGCTGGTCATCGTCATCGTCTGGCGCGTCCTGGTAGTAGTCGTAGGGGCGCGTGACACCCTCGTGCGAGTGCGCGCGGCTCAGGCGCTCCAGGCGCGCCACCTGCGCCGCCAGCGTGTAAGGCATGCGCGGCGGCGGCACGGGCCTCGCTCCACCCCCAGCCGCCGCCGCCGCCGCGCCGCACGATCCGTGCCCGCTGTCACTCGAGGTCGCCGAGCCCGTCTTGCGCAGCGGCAGATTCACCAACGACGTGACGCTGCTGCTCTCGGCGCTAAGGTCCACCGGTAGTGGCGTCGGCGTGTCAGAGTGCGAGCGCTCATGAGCCGTGCGCGGGCAGCAAGGGCCAGGTACGGGCCCGTCGCGTCGGTGCGAGCACGGCGAGGGCCCAGGCGGCGGCGGACGCGGCTGGTGCGGCCTAGTCTTAGCGGGTTCCGATAGAGCTAAAAGTTTTCGCACCGCCTGAGGGGAGGCGGTGCCGAACTTGTTTCCCGCGAAACTCTTTTTACTCTCACTCGCCGACGACGCACTGCTGGTGGTCGACAGAGAGGGCGACGGGTGGCGCCGCCGTGGCATTGCGGGCGCCGGTCCTGATCCTTCACAATCGACGGACATCGCGTGAAGCCGGTCCTCGTCTGTTTCCACATGCATACGGTTCAAGTATGCTTTTACTCGGCGTACCATTTGCGCTTCTTCAAACATTTTTTTGTGGTTTGGTACATTTGAAGACTTTTTCCTTCTTTTAACTGTCACTTGCCCTTGTTGAACTCCACCTGGAGTGCACATGTTCGTGAGTGTCCTCACTTCCTTTGCTATCATTCGCAATTTTTCAAAGTTTACCATTCCTTCCATTCTTGTATCATTTCCCAAATGAATAAAAGTCAGATCCTTTTTTACTACAGGGTAGAAAGGTACGACAGGTACTCTCCCTTGCTCAGTCGACACTAATTGTCTGTATTTTGACATATTTCTTGAGGGGTCCATTAGCATTTGTAAATCTGTGAATAGTTTGTAGTACTTTGTCGGTAATTTTTCCCAAGTCATTCTCAGTCTCGAAACAGCACCATGTCCTAATCCAGAAATAATTGCAAACATAGAGTTGAAGTTTCTGTATTCTTTGCATTGGCGGGCTACTTTTATGAACTGCTTGATAATTTTTGACCTTCGAACAATGTTCTGCTCATTGACAACTTCAGTCACCACCCAAAACATTTCTTTATTGACAAGCTCTGCAAATTGCGTCAACATAGGTGTTCCATATCGGCTCTTTAGTTCAAACAGATCATCTACATACTCTGTGCTTTCTATTTGACAAAATATACAGAAATCTTGCAATGTTAGTTGTGTGGCTACTTCAACAGCATTCAACTGCAGAAAGTGAACTACACTGTCTCTCAGGAGCTCTGGAGCCATGTCATCAGGTACTAGGGTTTCACTTATTCCATTAGTCTTCAAATAATATCTAGAGCTAAGCCCAATTCTATCAGCTAGATTTTGTAGCTGATCTGGCAAACGATGTTGTTTGATAATGCCTCCTTGTGCAACAGAAACTTCACACAAGGAAAAATTCGTACTAGGATCGGTAATGCCAAATTCCTTTAGTGATAGCATTACAACCTCTCTGGCTGTTGTTTCCTTATGAACCAGTAGGTATTTGCATGTTTGATCGGCTCTGTACACTTTTAGAACATGTTCAGGATAATCTGAAGATTGGTATTCATCATAACATATGGATATGAGGTCTGGATTGCTGTGAGAGTTGTAGAATGAACTGCTGCTATTAGCTTTGTGTAAGGATTCTGAGTTTGAGAGGATACTGTCGTCGCTATGTAAAACATCAGCGATTGTGTTTTTAGGCAGTATATTCATTTTCATTAAAGCTTTTTGAAATCTCCTTTTAGGGCCCAATGTCATGAAACCCTTTTGTGGTTCTTTTTTTATATTCATTGGTGGTGGTTTTTTAGTGGGTGATTGAAACACAGGATTTAGTGTAATAGGACTTTCACTCAAGAGCTCTGCTGTTGATAATCTTGCACGAGGATCTGTCTGCCAACGTACCATGTTTGCACAGCCCCTCTGTCTCGGAGAATTCTCAGGTTTTTTGAGCATTTCTTTGAAATCTAACAAATTACTTTTTACTGTGATGCTTAAATGTGTAGAAGCTGTGATTATCTCCATTGCCTTAGCATGACTGACATGTTGGAATGATTGGCCATTTACTTCCAGAACTTGATCTCCTCTTTTTATTCCCACATCTTCTGCTTTTGAATGTTTTTCTACTTTTTGTATAAATATTCCATAGCCTCTTTCATATCCTCCTATGATTGTAAAATTCAGAGGTTCATCTCTTGTAGGACGAGATAAAGTGATACTCCTTACTCTGGCCTTTGCTGAGCATGCTAAGTTGAGTAGCCTGGACTGACTTTCCATTTTCTCTCTTTCTAGTGACATTTCAAAACATTCAAGAAAATCCATCATGGTTGGATCTGTTTCAAAATCAGAAAAATGATTATTAGCCCAAAGCAGAACCACTCTAGTAACTCTATCACGAACGGTTGGGTCCGAAAACCAGGCAAGAAGTTGCTTTGCAACCACAAGTGGACTTTCAATGAACGTCCTATGTGTTAGCAGGAAGTCTTCAACGTAAGTGGAATCCCGTGAATTATCAGCTATGAGTTGTAACATCAACTCATCTGGAGTGCCTCTTATGACTACATGCCCCAGGAGGCGGCTCGATTCTCCAGCTGCTCCTCTGTATTCTGTTACCAAAACTACAACCCCATTTTCATTTTCGTGTCTTTTTATGTTTTCCTCCCCCTGATGTAATATGCGATAAAAGTCATCTTGTGTTACACAGACAAATTGGCAGTCATCACACCGTGTTGTCATCACTCCCCTATGATACAACTTTTCAAGAGTAGCCTCAGCCATTCCAAAGCTGTCACCCACATTGAGGTATTCAATTTCCCCATTTGGATGTTCAATGCCTACATGTCCATTGATAAGGACAGACCATGAGTCATGTTCCTCTCCATCATTCATAACAATCGTTCCAGCCTTCTCAACCACTGCAAATACCATTTTTGTGCATAGTGCCCTTCGAACTGTCAAGGTCATGTTTGTGAATGCTTTCAAATGTTGTGTGAATTCTAAGAGTATTTCAATATCTTCTTCTGTTCTTTCAGTTGGGTCCTTTTCTAGACACTCTCGGACTGCATCACGCACTGTGAGGCTGTCCATGCTCTCTTCCAAATCCTCTTCTTCATCTGAGTCCACAATGGACTCAAGGAGCCCTGAGAGGTCCACCTCCATGTCCATGTCGAGAGAGCTGTGTACTGAGGTCATAGTGTCGCTGCCACTGTAAGCTGAGCTTGTGTCACTTGCGTTGGAACACTTTAGTGTGTGGGGATACAGCTCCGGACTATGACGGCCTCCACGCCCACCTCTCAACATTGTGAAGTGTCTAGCCAGTTTGACTGATGATCAGCTGCTGAAACAAAATTATTTGCAATATTACAAACCTATTTTACCTCATATTGATCCCACCCTTAGGACAATAATAATTCTATGAAGATTGTAAACTAGACACGACGATTAAGATATGGTAATGTGAAATTCTGGTGTAGAGGGAATATTTATATTGTCACTATTTCAGTGTTGTACACAAAATAATTTAAGTTGTTATATTTTATTGTGTGAAATAGAGCACAAAGTAAGATCTACTGAACTTTGAAGACTAATATAACGTGTGCAAATCGGAGTGCAAGCCATCAATGAACTATGCAAAGCAGGAGACTTTCTTCGAGAGCTGGTGACAAATGTAACACTGTCACACATTACCCAATTTGTTGGCGTTATATCATCATTGTTTTCGATAGGTAAAAACAATAGCATTACGTTCTATACAATGGTAAAATATTTACGTTTCAAACCTTCACAATTTCTATTTATTTTGCATTCATGGCGGAACTGTCAGCGCTTCCATGTTGCTTTCTAAATTATTTCTCCAAATTATCTGGCGCTGCAGGTGGCTGGTATACACTTGAGGGTTTAGAATAGGAATTAAGATTACATGGATCTTAATGAGATAACGATAACAGTTCTCATTTACTTTAAAATCGAAACAAACTGGAAAAAAAATCTTTAGAAAGCTAAATACTTTCTTCAAAGCCAAATCAAATATCATAGACTAAAGAATAAAAGAGCAGAGACCACAGACAAGACACGATTAACTTTTTGCATAAATAACGCCGCCATTTGTCTATGGTAGCAATCAAAGATTTTGAAGTACAACAACTTTTTAATTCTCACGGGTATGGGTGGCCCATCACGATCATTTTCAGAAAAAAATAATAAATGGAGGCGTTACCTACAGTTTATAACAGTTTCACCGTTTGCACTAATATTGTTAACACACGTATGGATTTGGTTGACGGACCGCCGTCCAATCAACGGGAGAGAAAGAGTGAGAATATCATATTTCCCTCTCTTTCTCTCCCGTTGGTCAGACGGCGGTTGAGGTCAACCAAATCCATACGTGTGCTAACACTATAATACTGCTAGCAGACGCTCGAACGCGGCTGACGGACCGCCGTCCAACCAACGAGAGAAAAAGAGTGAGAATATCATATTTCCCTCTCTTTCTCTCCCATTGGTCAGACGCCGGTTGAGGTTCGTGTGTCTGTTAGCACTATTATAGTGCTAACACACGTATGGATTTGGTTGACGGACCGCCGTCCAACCAACGGGAGAGAAAGAGTGAGAATATAATATTTCCCTCTTTTTCTCTCCCGTTGGTCAATCGGCGGTTGAGGTCAACCAAATCTATACGTGTGTAAACACTATTCTAATACAACCCCGTTGGTTGTTTGATGACTTTTGACCATCTATCTCGGTTGCAGTGTGATCGCGTTTGTAGAACTTATAAGAATATGTTGGTGTTTCAGTTTTTGGCAGAGTTTTTTTAGTAATAGCTCGAGTTTATGGCAATTCCAAACTATAATAATAATATGATATAAGCAATCAATCCAATCACCACCAAGTTACGCAGAACGCACCAAGCGTTCGCCAAAAAGTCCGGTCAAGGGACAAGCTGTAGAGGCCCTAAGGCCAACACATCGGGCCAACACACAGATCTACTACCTACTACCTATAGATTTTCAATGAGCGTGGCTAGCTCAGTGCCTCTCGCTTCAACAAGGTGTGTTGCCACATTAAAATGATTTGCTATAAGTTAGGGTAATTTACCTGCTATGATGGGTGTGAATCTTCAATGAGTACTTTGGAAACAATACTACCTTTTAAATATTTATATTTTATACACTATCTGCTGCAACCCACGGAGCTACCTGCAATTTTCTGGGAAGAAAAGTACGTTGTCTGTCCTCATGACACACCCTATCGTCCTGACAAAATTTGACTTAGCCCATGATCTAAGAAAACAAGGTCTAGCAATTTGAGAGTGGTCCCGCAATGACGTCACTGTCCAGTTGCCACTTTATTCAATCAGCTGTTACGTGGTGTATCGTCATCTCTCTCGAACCTGTTATAAATTGACATCATTGCGGGACGCCCACGTAAACATTTTTTCTCGGATTGCTATACCTGGCGGAGTATATTATTATACCATGACTTAGCCATTTCCTCGTAAAAACAGACAGAAAGTTACTTGCGTTTTTATTATAATTATTTGTTAGGATTAGAATATAGTACTAGAAAAAAGGTTGTAAAGTAACCATAGCATGATTTTTTATAATTAATAGAATATAATAAAAAAGTCAGAGTTAAAACGGAACGGGGGTCCCTCATGCAACAAACGTTAAACGTATTTTTGGATTTGTTCTAGTGTAAAAACGGTAATCCGTACAAGCGTCAAATTTAGCGGATTATAGTGAACATAAGTAAAACAACAAATAATAAACACTGGCCAAGTGCGAGTCAGTGACAAATTTCTGTTTACCACTAAGCTAAGCAACGTCGGGCGCGGTCGGTACTTGGATGGGTGACAGCCTGGGCGTGATGTTGTCTTTTTGCACAACTTTTTGTATTTTGTGATTGTAAAGAACTCTCAGCGCGCGAGCCCGACTCGCGCTTGGTCAGTTTAGTTTTTTCATGAATGGAATTATGTATAACATTCCAAATAATTAGATAAATAGACTCTTTAATGTTTACAGTACAAATTTCACGAACAGCGCGTAGCTTTTTGAATCGGTTCGCCGAAATCGCCTTTTGCTTTTCCAGCTTCATAACTGTGGCCTCATTAATATATATTTAATATTAACATTCACCATATTCATATGGGCATAAAAGGGTCGGTATTTTGCACTTCTTGCAATGTGCCAGCTTTTTTCAGCAATGTGACAGGATCAGTTGGAAACCTGCAGAACGAATAATTTATGTTAGTTGCGGTGGGTAATTTCTTTCATAAACTGGCAACATTCATAATTTATTTTCTAAGTGAATAATTTGATAAAATTCATAGAATTAGACCACAAATCGACCTAAAAACTGACTAATTATGAATAAAATATTTGCGAATTGATATCCTGAATTTATTTAGGTGATCGTTACAAGCTTTATATGTTTACTTACGTGTGAAATGATATTTCATCGTATTTTCGCTCACTGCGCTTCTTGCAGCCCAAAATGCTACAACCAACCATTGTAAAATATCTTTTACAATTATTTCTCAGAGGAAACACGCATTTATCACATTAAATCACCAAAAAAAGGCAATAAATATAATTCAGACCCGTTTTGTTTGTCACTGATTATTACAGATTTTGACACTTGAGGTACCAAAAACAGGTCACGCCGATAAGGACAACAAAATCTATTTATGTCCTTTTCGTACTTGTGCTGAGCCATATCAAGTTGTCTCTTTCACTAAAATATATTGCCGATCTGGTTGTGTATATCTGTGGGGCCAACAGTATAAGTCAATATCAAGTCAATATTTAAAAAAAACAATCTATTCATGGACTGTCAGTCCCTGATTACTCTCCGACTGAACTGATGGCATGAGCCAAAATGTGCAACCTTCGTCGCTTGTTTGTTGTTTATACCACATCTATTTGAAATATAATCTGTATTTTTCTTTACACTCTGTGGACGGAATTTGGCTGTACATTTCTATACTCTTAACGTAATAATGCTTAGATTTTATCAATTTTGATAAGTTTTATGTTGTTTGGTCGACAATATAATGGTGTCATATTTACAATGTATAATAAATAGCCTTAGTGCATATTAATCCGTTTCACATTAAAAAGTTGGTGTTTTGGATAATTGAACATTTTCTATCTCCATCTATTTTCAGATGTAGGTACTTTTCTATGAGTGTAGCGTTTTCGCAGCAAATCGTGATGATAATCTTTTAGAGATTTAACACATTAAATAAACCGTTTTTATGTTTCTGCAAGTCTATAGAAGCGATCAAATTCAGTAATTTGTTACTAGTTACTCAAGTGCAGAGCGTTATAAAATGCGTCCTGTTTCATTGTCGAAACGGATGGTGAGCGATGGCGAGAAGATGATAGATTTTTGGTGTTAAAATTTTAGTCCGTGTCATCACCGCATAAGTTTCCGATTACGTCTAAACAGGACGATAACTGTTTTGTTTCGTTGTTTTACGTGTTGTTACTAATAAAACTGTGAGAAATCTCTAGTGATTATTGCCAAGAAATTATTGTCATTGACTGACGACCGGCTGATATTACACGAGGCTTGTATGTATATGTGACTTCTGCCTTCAGCTATTCGTGACACGCCTCAGAAAATAAAACTGAATTTGTGAATCAAATTGTTCCTTGCCGTGTTTGTGTCATTTTAGCGATAAAGACGTTTTAAAATTACGTAACTGTTGTGGAATCTTGAAGTGTGTAAAGAATGGCCTGAGTGTGACCACTCCATTACCGTCATGTGTGACGAAGGAATGTTTGTTTAGGCTCTAATATTGTGCTCCGACCTTACGGGAAGTGCGCGTTCGTCTCGTGGACTGGGCCAGATCATGACACTATCCGAATCAAAACAATTTTCGCATTGATACACAGTCTACCTATTGTCAATTGGGACACTTTTTTACTGCCAAAATGTCTTCGGGAACATTTGTGGACAGGATTGATCCTTTCGCCAAGCGGTCGTTGAAGAAAAAGACCAAGAAATCTCAGGGTTCCTCTCGATACCGCAACACGCAAGATGTGGAACTGCAGGCTCTGCCTTTGCTCAAAGGTAGGCCCTTATCTATTTTCGGCGCGCGCCTTCTAGTGCTGTAACTCTTATCTCTCACTAGGAGGTTTCTATCATAATGCTTGTTTGACCTGTGCTCCACAGTCACCAGATCACAGACATACTAGTGAGAGGTTAGAACAAACAATCATTCTGTTAACTATTATAACCTAATCTCTAGTAGTATTTTATTCTTATAAGATAAAAGTGCAAAACAAAATACAACAAAGGTGTTAGTGTATTGTTTATTTGAAGCAGTATGGAAACATAAATAGACCTGAACACAGTAATATTTATGTGTGCAGTATTGTTAGTGTATAGGGTGCTTACAGCTATTGTGCTTATGTTTCTAGATTGTTGTGAAATAAAACATATTGCATTTAAAGAAAACCTCAAAAAATATTAGTCTCAAGTCCATCCACAAATCTGGTAAACAACTAGACCTCTCGCTATTAATAAAACGGATATAAAAAAAGACTGAAAGTTAACTACACAGTGATATAGAAAATATCAGCATTCAGCCGTCAATCTGCTCATCTAATTTAATTGACCAAGTGAAGTGGAGGTCTTAGTCTTAAAAGGGACAGATCAGCATTTGTATGTATGTTTGTACATTTGTTGGATGATGTATCTTAAGTACCTACAGTTTGTCTATTATTCATGAAACTTTCTAGGCAAGTAGTTCATTCTAATACCATTTATATAACCCAGGTCCAGGGTTGCATTATTATAAGGGTCGTGAGTCACAGTTCAGGGCAAACCACTAGTTAATAAACAATCTTGTTGAATAATAAACTTGGTCAAAACATTTTTTTGCTTTGACAGGTTGTAAAAAGCTGAATGAAAACCATAAATTCTGACCACTTTCGCTAGGTTTTTGAATGTAAGATACCAGATATACTCCCGTGAAATAATGAAAGAAAATGATTTTATTCAGTTTTGTTAATGTTATTGCAACTATCAGAGCAAATAAATACTTGGCCTAGTTTGGTTATAAATATGTCATAATTTTAATTTTGCCTTCCAATATAAAATTTGCCTGTAAAGTAATGATGTAGGTATACTCTGGCCAAGTTATTTTTTTAGCTTTTAAACCTGCCGTTAATGTAAAAAGCTGTGAATGTACAGAACAGGGTATAGTTGAAGTATTATATTATAGGAACATTCATCAACATCAACATCATTTCAGCCATAGGACGTCCACTGCTGGACATAGGCCTCCCCCATCGATCTTCAAAAAGGTTGGTTGGAAGCGGCCTGCATCTAGCATTTCCCTGCTGTCTCTTTTAGGTCGTCTGTCCATCATAAGAACATTAGGAGTGCAAAGAAGGATAACCAAAGTGAAATATGTACATGCAAATTAGACCACTGAGTGACCTAATTATTTAAACACAATCATTTTATTGGTACTAAAGTGCTTGGTGCCGTGACAGCAACTGTTCTGATGTGAAGTACCGTCGCACCTTCGATAGGATACCCAGCTTTTTGGCAGCTATTTGAGCCTTGTTCTCAATATAGGAGCCAAAGTTTAGGGTAGATGACAGAGCATCACCCAAAAGCTCAAGCCGGTCATTTATCGGAATGGATACATTCTGAAAAGTAGGAGCCATTTGGAATGGCCTCCTTTTGGTGGAGAACAGACAGGCCTTGGTTTTGGCAGCAATGAACTTGACCAGATTGGCATCGTCTCAATTGGAGACTGCTTTAAGGGAAAGTTTATACACTCGACAATGGCCTCTCTGGGCGAGGATTTGTGGTACGCAGGTTCGTGCATTGGATGTATAGTGTACTATCGTCTGTGTACTCAAAGGTACCACCCTTTAGCAGATTGTTGATGTGCAGCAGGAATAGTGTTGCAGAGAGCACCGACCCTTGGGGGACACCGGCATTTAATTGTGATCCAATCCGATTAGACGAGCAATCATCACTGACAAACCGAATCTATCTATCCCTCAGAAAGTTCAATATCGACGCAATGAAACCGGCGGACAAGCCAAACAAGGAGAGCTTGTTAAATAGACCGTCATGCCAATCCCTGTCCAAAGCCTTCGTGATGTCAAGGGAAACTGCGAGCGCTTCTCTGTATTCTTTGAGAGCCTCACTCCAGATGTGTGTGGCATAAGCTAGATGATTCCCAGTGCACCCGTTTTGGCAGAATCCATATTGCCAGTCACTGAGGAGATCATTCGCTTCCAGATATTATGTCAGGAGCCTTTTGTTGAGGACACATTCCATAGCCTTGCAAAGTATGGATGTGACTGAGATTGGCCTGTTGTTCCGCCGTAGGCCGGCAGGTTCCGCACAACTACCTTTTTTGGGCACAGGTTGCACGTTTGCAAGCTTCTGTGACTTTAAGTTTCCTTCTATTCTGTCCTTGTCCTTTTTTTCTATAATGCTGGATGGTAATGTACGTGGTGTATGTGGTGTGTGGATGGAACTGTCAATGTGCGGGCCCGACTCGCACTTGGCTGTTTTTATATTATGATAGTTCATGATTAACATTTTCAAAGTTACCTAATGTGTAGAAAATGTGGTATAAAAAACTTCTAAAATAAATTTAAATTGTTATAAATAGGTCTCAGTATAGATTTCATCAATAATAGATTGGTTCTAGTTTCAAATCAGACTAGTTAGAGCAGTTTTTGGAACATGAGCCTTAAAAATAATAGTATTACAACATATATCAATCACGGAATTGGACATCAATCAAAAGTTTTTATGAAAATTGTAGTCACATAATTATTGTTAGTTGTCCGCCCCGAACTATGACCTCGCGACTATATATACAACCTCTCCAATGATTTAAAAAATTTAATTTGCAAGTACAGCTTGTCTAGAAACTTAAAAGTTTAAAGACATGACATTCACCAACATGCACTGGGCCAGCATGAATTAGGGCCAATCCTCTGTCTCACTGAGAGAAGGCTTGTGTCCCAGCAGTGGGAACATGATAGGCTGATATTGTGTGTTGATGACTAATATACTGCATAACACTACCTTACATAGTTTTGAATGAGACAATCATATATTTTTTTCGCTATATTGCTATTCAGATTTATCGTTACTTTGTTGAGCTGTTAATGCTCAATAATAGGGAAAAAAAAAATATACTGGAATGCAGAAGCACTCGGAGGGAAGAAATACCCAACCTTGAATTATATTATACAACATGCTTTTGAATCAATGTAAAACCTCTTACAGACAGTTTCCTTACAAGCACACAGCTTGTCTGCAATACCTAATGATGATTGGATCAACGGTACACAAGTTTTTGCAGCAACATAAAATTCAAGTATTTGTTAGACATCGATTTTTATTGATCAATATGAAGCCAATTTGTTCCATTATTCTTTCTTGATTATCATTGAGAAGATAGCTCTTTCTCTGTTTATTACCTCATCACAACTATTAAATATTTTTCTGCAAGCTATTAGCTGTTACAAAATAAAATATCAGTGATGGCTAATCTGTAATGGTCCATATTAATAATGCATAAATGATGACTAATATACCACATAACACTACCTTACATAGTTTTGAATGAGACAATCTTAGCATATTTTTTTGCTATATTGCTATTCAGATTTATCGTTACTTTGTTGATCTGTACATGCTCAATAAATACTCATGGTAATTACCTACAATTTCTTAAATATAAATGTATTTGGACTTTTCTAATTAAAACATCAATTATTATTTATTAATTGTCTCAATGTAAGCAGCTGCAAATTTAATACCACTTGGTAACTAATCTGTGAGAAATAGTAATAAATATGTTAGTGTTCTTAGTAAATAGGTGGTTAGTATTAAGGCCCACAATATGGCGCGCATCTCGCTCCGCATTTTTTTATAAAAAGTGATTTGATCATTATTCACTTAGGTACTGTTTACAAAATATATTTAACAAATTTTTGTTATAATAATTTTTATTATTACCTAAAAAATTGGATTAAAAACAGTTTTTCCAATTTATTCTGGTCAAGAAATGTATATAAAAATTGGTTCTATGTATTTTGAAATATCTCGATGATATACCTTGTAGAATGACAGAAGCACATTTTTTTTTAAACCACAAACCTGCACAGTTACTTAACATCTTAAAAACCATCAAATGCGCGAGCGAGATCTCTGTACAATAATCTTAATCTAGGACTAATTGAGGAAGGTAGATTAGGGCGCGTTCAAATTAAATCCTTTGAAAACTGCCAACCAACACCACCATTATTATCATCTAAAAAAAAAACAGATTAAGTTTGAGTAGCAAGAAAATTTAGTTATAGAATACATAACGGGATATTTACCATGATTAGGTTATGATGGAGCTCTTGATATCTCGCAGTTACAAGCACCATGTTCACGGCCATACTGGAAAAAAATGCAACACTAACATTAATACAATTATTGAAAAAAAAAAAAAACAATCTCGCAGAAAGCTCAATAAACGTAATTTATCCCCTAATTTTCAACCCACAGAGGTGGAGTATTTTATTATAATTTTAATAGAATTCCCTTGAGATATAGCCTATTAAAAAACCCCAATAAAGTCGGTTCACAATTGGTAAAATTATCGCGTAACAACACACAAAAATTAGTCAAATTGAGAATCTCATCCTTTTTGATGAAGTCAGTTTAAAAAAACACGTCGAATCGAGAAGTTGGTTGAAAGTCAAGTCAAAGTTTTTATTTGCTTACTAATGAGTATTACAAGGGTTTAAATTAATAAATGTCCATCCATTAACAGCCCTAAAGGTGTGCAAAATTTAATTAGATTATTATTATAAATATACGTCAAAAGAAGTACATATATTTACAATTAATAAGTATGGCAATCTATTTTGTCAACAAGCCAAATCATAACAATAAAAAAATGGGCCGAATTGAGAACCTTTGGAAGTCGGTTAAAAACGACATGACATTTTCTCTGAAGTCTTCCATTTAATAGAAGCACTTCTTTACCAAACAACTTCCTCAACTCAGTACAAAAATGTCTGTACGAGATGACAAATGTAATTCAATTTAATTTTTTTAACAACCGGGACCCGGTTTCCCTTGGATCGGAGTATGTCCTAAAACTGCAACCAGAACCAACGGAAAATGGGCAGCAGCGTCCTATAAGTACACGGTGAACATACTGCGATCCCCAAGATGCCTGCCAACCATGGGGATTATGGCAACACCCCTCTCTAAGATAGAGGCCTTTGTTCAGCAATGGACGTTTACTGGCTGATAATGTGATGTGTGTGTGTGATTTTAAAACAGTGTAGTAAAATGTGTGTTGTAATTGTAATTGCAGATGTTCCAAGTGGCGAACAGGAGGAGCTGTTCATCCGCAAGCTGCGCCAGTGCTGCGTGGCGTTCGATTTCATGGATCCGGTGGCAGACCTGAAGGGGAAGGAGATCAAGCGCGCCACGCTCAACGAACTCGTTGAGTACATCACCGGCGGCCGCGGCGTCCTTACAGAGCCCGTCTACCCAGAGATTATAAAAATGGTAACTATCTTTTTCAGGGCTTTGCAATATTCCTATAACTTTGTTTCTACCTGTACTTAAAAAGCATACCATTTTTGTCGCCATGTTTACTTTCTGGTGAAAGTAATATGGTTTAGTATTTTGATTAGGTAAAAGACACTAAAAGATATTTTTTTATCTTGGAGTTTTTTTTAGATCTATATTTTATTTATTTATTTGATGATAGGCGAGCAGTATAGGCTTTCAAATAAACATCACAAGAAAATGTGAAACAAAATCTCACGAATTAGTCTGATTGTGATTTTACCGCGTAACTATGACAAAGTATGTTATTTATATTAACAATCAAGAATATGATTAAAAGAAAAACTAAAAACCCAACTGTAAAATATAGCCTAGGATACTTCGGACATGACAAAAATCTAACACCTCACACTTCAAAATCTGGCAACCTTAAACCTTAACGGCCGGTTATCCGAGTCGCGTAGGCAACAAAACGCTCCGTCAGCCCCCGCCAAGTTATACCGACGATGTATTTTGCCACGCAAGCGTCAGGACGCCCGCGGGGGGAGTGCAACGACAAAAACGAACATAGGTCCGACCTCGATGACGCCTGGCGCGGTACTGAACGCGGCGCGCTCAAATTCTCGCGACCTTTTTACTTTTAATTTCACTAAAAAACGAAACTATACACTATCAAAAATCTATCCAAATAAAAAAATGTTGAATAAAATTGCCTTTCAGTACATGCAATATTTCCAGGTTGTTACGAGCTTTCATTAGAGCATAAAACGAAAAAAATAAACTAAATCGACTTTGTTTCAGATTTTTTTTGATCGAGGAAAGTTTATTCTATCGTGTTTTGAACCAAATCATAAACTCAAACACAGATGTATCTGTGACATGTATTTTTTTCCAGCTCGAATATTGTAATTTAAATGAATAAAATTGATTTAAAACCGTCATATTTGGTATAAGAGGCCGTTAAATATACATAATAGATTAGGTAATAAGTATAGATAAAAAGCTAGCTTGCTGTTTAGGCCACTGAAGGAAAAACATATACTTACATACACTCAAAAAACATTACCCTCCTTCTGGACAGTTGAGTCATTTTATTTCATTAAAGAGATAATCTACAAGTTCTGGTAAAACAAATTGGTATGGACTATGGAAATTAGTTGCTGGGATATCCCTAATTTTATCTACAATGATGCTTATAATACGATTGGATTAGACGCGATCTAGAGCGATGGTGGTTGAGCGGTAGCATGTACACTTTACATTCGGACGGCACCCGATTCGATCCTCGGCCCTGCACCAATGACTTATTTAGTACTTTAACAAATTTTGTGCAGTTTCGATGCTATAGCTAAATAACGGTGAAGTAAAACATCGCGAGGAAACCGGTATGTCCAAGCAACTCAAAAGAACTTCATAGACATAATGACATTTACCAACATGCACTGGGCCAGGGTGGATTAGGGCCCATTCTCTCTTTCTCTGAGAGAAGTCCCAGCAGTGAGTAAGATAGGCTGATACTGTGGTGCTAATAACAATGCACAAGTTACAGTAGGTCTTCAGAAATACAATGTTGTAGAAAGAGATATACTACTATATATTTACAAGTACACACTCAATTTATCCAGTTTCCATATCGCCTAGCACAAGTGATCAATATACCTATATATTATGGTTTTATTCCGCTTTTTATAATCAACTAG
Organism: Agriopis aurantiaria; assembly: GCA_914767915.1. NCBI lineage: Eukaryota > Metazoa > Arthropoda > Insecta > Lepidoptera > Geometridae > Agriopis > Agriopis aurantiaria. Next base: position 6,523,844 of record OU612000.1, on the reverse strand, counting down.
CTTAACGAACTTAAATAAATTAAAAAAAAAAAACCATAGCTGTCAGAGTTTTAAACAACTTGGTTGAGTTTAGGTATTCACTCCACATACAGTGTACTATACACCTAACGACCCCTCAGTCACATATAATTTAGCTTACATAGCCGAATTAGTTTAATGAAATTAGCTACATACTAACTTTTTGTTTCATAAATAACTAGCTGCGCCCCGCGGTTTCACCCACGTTTTAGAACTCCTTGAAGTAACCACCTTGGTAGCGACAGCAACCCCCTTTGACTTAGATAACTTTGTTTTGGCTATGATGTAATATGTCAATATATGAGACTTCAATTCTTGCCGTGCCATATAAAATGTATGGGAAAATAAATTTTCTTCATGGTTCATTTTTTTCGTGAATATTTACTATATTTTAATACTTATTCTGCTATTCGGGGCGGAAAGGAATCCAACAAATCAAAGATAATGGAAATCGGTCTAGCCATTCTTGAGTTATAAATGGTGTAACATACACGACTGTTATTTTTTATATTTTTTTAACTAGCGGTCCGCCCCGGCTCCTCACGGGTATAGTTATATAGCCTATTAAAATAGCCTATATTAATCAGTGATAATGTAGCATTCAAAGGGCGAAAGAGTTTTTAAAATCGGTCCAGTACTTTTTGCGCCAATTCGTTACAAACATACATACATATCTTTCCTCTTTATAATATTGTAAGATTATTAGGCTTGCCTTTGACCGCCAACTTGCCTGATGTATATATATATTAATCTTAGCCGCAGCGCCCACCTGTAATGCGTTATTTCTACGTGGCTTGTAGCATGACTGACGTTGGTCTTACGTGACATCCTGCACTGACCTGTGTCACATGGCATCATACGGAATTCAGTCTGAGAATAATTCTTGAATATATATATTTTTACACAATGTATGAACCCAAAATCCTCTCTGAGAACTTTGACGGTCTTACATAAAAACATTACTTAAGTTAAGCAATGCTTAAAATTGCTCTGTCTTGTTTTCATGTGTGACATTTTCCGTCAGCGAGAAGTTAACAGAACAATTTTAGCTTAAGCAACGTTTATAAGTAAGGCCGTCTATGTTTATAGTTTGTAGCAGAGGAAGAGCATCTTCATCAGACGGCATTTTGGCTCAGACTGAATTCTGTGTGATGCTATGTTACACAGGTTGGTGCAAGCTGTGTTACATCAGATATCGTCAAAGTCATGCTACAAGATTTCAGGGTTTCAATGTTGGTCCCATAATAAAAGTTGCTTATAATAATGAGTACAATGACCTCTTCAACCGTGTAAGTATTGAAATACTTACAGCTTAGAGGACAAGAAAGTACATTAGGTCAGTAGAAGCCAAGACTAGGTTGTGCAAAAGACATTTGTCGTAGCTAGTATATAATATGCCTTAGCGTTATACGCATCCATGCCTAAAGTAAATAAAGTAATTCTCATTAGTACATTACTTTTTTTATTTATTACTGACAAAATTCGTGTCTTAACAATCAAAGATATTTAAATGTATGGGTCTAATACGGTTAATATAGTTTAGATTTAGACGTTAGATTATGGATCTAAACTATACGAGTCAGCGGTAAACATGTCCGAACCAAAGTTAGACTAAAACCATTATAACTAGTATTCATTTGTATAAGACAAAATATGTAAGAAAAACTTTGACAGAAAAAATATTTTCGTAGCATAAAAAAAAGATTATAATAAATAAATATTCAAGACATTTTTGGAACACACGGTCATCTGACCCCAAACTAAGCAAAGCTTGTGATATGGCTGCCAGAGACTGATATACATACATATATAGTTTTAAATACATACTTAATTAGATATTAACAACCAGATATAGAACAAACACAAATGTTCATCACAATGACATAAATGTTTGTCCTAGGTGGGAATCGAACCCACGCCCCCAAGCTCAGAAGGTAGGTTCACTACCGACTGGACCAACGGGCTATAATGCGGCCAGCACTGAAGGCTATTAATAAAACCAGTGTTACAAGCAAAATTAGACATTGTCATAATTAAATTAGGTTGTCGGTATTTCTAAAATGTATCTAAATTCACAAAAGTAAACTCAGGATACTTTTATAATTAATTTTGTAGTAGTCCCAACATTCATGAGTTTGTGAATCAATGTTAACAATCAATGGAATAAAAGTGATTCGTGTCTGTTATAGGCGGTATGCATGCATAGCATTAGCTACTTGTCTTCATTGAATTGAATGAGCGGTCGGTATTGTAATGGAGCGTTCAAGCTCTGCGCCGGTCGTCTAGCTCGGACTACTCGTATTAATTTTATGACTTATAGCTGATAAGTCGATAGATAACATTCATTTACAATATTAATTATTATCAGCATTAGTATACAAATAAAATAAATACAATTTCTATACAAATTAATTAATTTTATTGGTATTTATATATAACTAGCGGCCCGTGTGTGGCTTCCCAACAGTGAAAGAATTTTTCAAATCGGTTTAGTAGTTTCGGAGCCTATTCAATGCAAACAAACAAACAATCAAATCTTTCCTCTTTATAATATTAGTATAGATAATAATAAACATGTTATTTTGAGATGAGACTGGACAAGGAAGGTGCCGTTTTTCATCCAATAGATCTGTTCTCTTATACACAACTTGTTCACCTCAATAGCCCAGTATATTTGTAACCCCATAGCATCAATACTCCATTTACCAACATCATCCCAATCAGCATACCTTAATTAATTTTTATACGCAAAAAGGTCTCTCAATATTGGCGTTGCCCTGTAAAGGTCCGGGCTAGACCCGTGAGTATAAATAAACATAATAAACTTATTCAAACTATATAGATTAACGTCAAATCAAATAAGCCGCCGCGCACTGTTCCTGGTGCAAAAGTGCCTGTAATACTGGCAGCAGAGCAAGCTGAATGGCAATGACCAATCTTTGCACCAGGAATGAGACAGAGAGTCACCGCCATTGTCTCGTATTCTGCAGCCAATTTCTGAGACCAAGCTCTTGGCCTCAGCGCTCCAACTACCCATAGTTTCCACGGCAATGGGTACAAAATAATACTGCGGCTCCATTGCCGCGTACTTCTGCCGCTTTCTGCAGGCGCGTCCTCCGCCACTGCTGCCGGTGTGTAGACGGTACGACTCAGGTGGGTGGCAGCGACAGTGCTGACGCAAGTAGCGTCCCACACTAAGCACTTGCCGTTTTTCTATGGCACCAGAGTCAAAGCGTCTGGTCGTAAATAAATTAATTGTATTTTTTCAAATGTTGGGTTACCTAACCCAACATTTTGTATTTTTTGTTGGGTTTAATGTTGGGTCTAGTTCTAGTATAAATTCAAAAAAAATGTGACTGACAAACTAATGAAAATCATGTCGTTAAGACAATGTCTAATTTAGCTTACAACAATGTAGACTAAATGCAAGGATTACCTTAATAGTAAGTGTGGTTTTATTCTACTTTTGGTTACGACATTTATGAGTGCTGACCCGTGGTATCCATAGTTTTAAATATCTTTGATTATCATGATTAAAATATTAATAACATACCTAATTTGTACCTACTTAGAACAGTTCTTCGAATATTTTGGTTCCGGGCACATTCCATAATAATGTGATAAGTATTATCTGTGACGTTACAAACAGGACAGTTTGGAGTTCTTGATTTTGTTATTAAATAAGAAAATTTGTTACATGGGGTGTGACCCTGAACTAAATCTTAAAGCTACTACAGTAGCATGCCTATCCATTCTATCCAATACATTGTTGTATATCCAAAGTCAAGTGTTGTTATTAGACTAGTTAGTCCATTGGCGGAGATCGTTTGCTTATCAAGATTCCTCAATCGTTATTAATTTATATGAAAATTATTGGACTTTGTAGATCTATCAAAAAATCTTATCTTGATTGTTTTCAAGTGATCGATATTGTGTAATTTATTGATTATAGGAATTATGTACAGAAAAAAAAATTGTTTTACAAGTAAATCTTAATAAATAATGTTCGATCGAATACATACCTACTTGTCTTCTAATTTAGTTCACAACATGGAAATAGTCGGTTTATGCATGATATAAGGAAATAAAATTATTTCAAAGTACAACAAGTAAAATGATTTAAGGATATTTGAAGTACAAATTATATGTAGCGGAACATCCGCGCGAAGTAATGTAATTCTTGCTGCAATAAGTCAACGCAACTGTACTTCCGAGACCAAGTTTTTAGGGTTCCGTACCTAAAGGGTAAAAACGGGAACCTATTACTAAGCCTACGATGTCTGTCTATCTGTCTCAGCTAACAAGTTATGTGGTGGTACGAAACCCTCAGTGCGCGAGCCCGACTCGCACTTGGCCGGCTTATTAATAAAATCGTGTTAAAACCAGTAGCATTGTAAAAAAAACCTAGTACAAAACATTTGTCTGTGGACTACCTTCTGTTCAAAAACCCCAGCATAAGTGATCAGAATTTACCGTTTTCATTCGGATTGAGTATAGTAAGACACTAGATGATATACGATGTTATAGTAAGCGCCACATCTACGCCTGTAAAGGACACGGTCCACTACACCGGACCATATTATGACTTTACAAGACACGAAAAAATACTTCCCCCACTTAGAATCGTATCAACAAACGCTATAAATTCGTAAATTCACTTTCATGACACGCCACGATGTTGGTCGATGGACGGGTCGTAGACGATGTTATTTCATATGAATTCGTACAAAGTAAGTTATAGTGCTTTGATTCCTTATTTATTGTGCGAACTGATAGTCTGGACTGCGCTGCCTGAATGGATGTTCCCCGAAAGTTACAATCTGGGTGTTTTCAAATCGCGAGTGAATCGGTTTCTTCTAGGTGTGCTCCATCGTAGACCGCATCATCGCTTAATATCAGGCGAGGTGGCGGTGAAACGCAAGCTTACTATTTAAAAAAATGCATATTATTGGAATGTGCCGATATTGTTATGGCCCAATGCCCATATAGCCCATTGGTCCAGTTGGTAGTGAACCAAACTTCTGAGCTTGGGAGCGTGAGTTCGATTCCCACCTAGGACAAACATTTGTGTTTGTTCTATGTCTGGTTGTTAATATCCATTTAAGTATGTATTTAAAACTATATATGTAATTATGTATGTATATCAGTCTGTGGCAGCCATATCACAAGCTTTGCTTAATAGGGTACTTGACTGTATTAAAAATATTATGCCAATTGACGCCATCCATAAACATGACATAATGAAAAAGCATATTTCATTGATTTTTTGATAAAAATATGCTTCATCATCATCATCATCATTTCAGCCGTAGGACGTCCACTGCTGGACATAGGCCTCCCCCATCGATCTCCAAAAGGGCCGGTTGGAAGCGGCCTACATCCAGCGTTTCCCTGCGGTCTCTTTTAGGTCGTCTGTCCATCTTGTGGGTGGACGTCCTACGCTGCGCTTACCAGTCCGTGGTAAAAATATGCTTATTTTTTGTAAAAAACGCGAATAAAATAACTGTATTTTCGACATTTGATCACGTGATCGAAAACGGTCTGTAACTGGCTTCATCCCTAGTGACGTCACACAAATCTAAACAAACAGATTTTGTATTGATATTTGCGAATTTAATGTTGTAAAGCTATTTTGAGAGCGATTTATCCAGAAACTTTCACCAAAATCATTCCGGAGGTTAAATGTGAGAAGAATGGAGAAACATTTTGTGCAAGCAGACAGCAGTAACTTACCCAAAATTAATGTTTTTATGGTTGCATATTTCTTTAATAATAATCCACGTCATTGTTTCTACGCTGCAGAACTCAAAACGTAAAAACTACAATGTCAGTATTAATTTTTAATTGTTCTCCAAGCAAAACATTCAATCAAGTTGTACAAAAAGTATGTTGTAGTACTTGTAGTAAGTGGATATAACTATTTTGTTAGGTTATGTCGAGCTTTACAATGTTTAAAAAGAAAGTAACAGTACATAAAATAGTAATGCAATAAAAACACAAATTATAATAGAAATATATAGACTCAAATATGTACCTCAAAATGATCTTCGCACATAGAAACACTTGAATTAGCTCCAATACTTTTGGGTTATCTACGAGCTACTTAGTTCCAACCTTAGATTGGTTCCAACCACTTTTTCCGAGTTATGGGGAGTTTTGGGTGCATTGGAACAGGAACAAATATTTTATCCGGTGTCTTTATGGAAGTATTTGTACATTTTGGCACTACACAATATTTATAAACCATTACTTCTATTAGAAATTAATTAATCATCAAACTTTTGCAGCCTGGCTGCAGTTGTTTTGTTTTGTGTGACGTCAATTAGTCATGTGATCGGAGCTATGACGCAGGTCTGCGTTTTGGCGCGATATTTTTTTATTCAAACTTTAACATCGATTTATATCGCAAATACGACTGATATCCAGAAAATATAAATGCAGTATACATTATTTTATATCAGACAATAATGTGCAATAGTTTCCCAAAAGTAGTCAAATACCCTATTTGGGGTCAAATGACCATGTGTGCAAAAATGTCCCGAATATTATTTATTATTATTATATCGACCCATTCTAAAAAATATACTTTTTTTATGGTCACGATTAAGGTCGCAACTCCTTGAAGAAACTCCACAACAAGTACAACAACACAAGGCAAAACAGAGTTATAACAGTTTAGTCAGCGACCCAAAGCCGTGTTCCAATATTTTTAGAAGCTCGGCTGGTTTGTTTGGCTGGCAGGGGAAAATACACATTACACTCCAAGTGGGATGTTAGTATCTTTTATCGTTAGTTAGGTCTTATCACCCCTACTTAAATCGTTATGGTATGGGCTGGTTTAGTGCGCCTAGACCTTAAGAGTCATTGTGCGTTCCAGACTTTGGAGACAGAATAATATGGCTTAGATTCTAATCAAAATCTAACTCTATCCAATATACAACGGCCGGGTTCAACTGTAGAGGGCTGCTTTCATATTCATAATACATATTATCGTGATGTGATACAAATTTTATGGAATCAGTCAGTTTTATTACTCTTGTATTTATGTTCTTGCTTGTGACTTTAAAGAGTCGTTTAATTTTTCACGAGAACAGTATGTAGGTAATATAAATTTCACATTTCACTGGTTGTTCTAGAGATACTTATTGTACTGGTTGTGAATTTTCCATTGCGAAATTATTAATGCAGCATCTGAAGTACTGTTTCTATTGGTTTCAGTGCTACTGTTTACTATTTACCCAGGGACCTGGGTAGGTCCTAAAATTGCAGGACCCGGGAAGGTCCGAAAACAGGTTGTGAATTTTCAATTGTGAAATGATTAATGCAGCTCCTGAAGTACTGTCTATTGGTTTCAGTGCTACTGTTTACTATTTACCCAGGGACCTGGGTAGGTCCTAAAACTGCAGGACCCGGGTAGGTCCTAAAACCAGAACCACCGGAGGATGGCCCGCAGCGTCCTATTTATTAGTGTACACGGTGAACGTACTGCGATCCCTAAGCCGCCTGCCAAGCGTGGGGATTTTTTTGGCAACACCCCACTCTAAGAGGGAGGGACTTGATCAGCAGTGAGCGTTTACTGGCTGATGATGATGATGTTACTATTTGCGACAGCGCTACTTATCATATACATATATTGTGAATTAATTATTTGTTATTGATTTTAGGTATTCAGTTAGGTCTGCCTTTGACATGCTTCATTACAATAATGTATATCGTTTCGTCTTAGCTCGTGGTCATCGAGATACAATTCCTATAGAGCCACAATCTCTCAGTGTAAACAGTCAAAAAACGCCCGAGCGTCATTGTATCAATTATATAGTTCAGAACGCCGCATTTACTCCAATTTAGACGTTATGTCGCTTGCATAGTGTTCAACGTTAGTTGTCCGCTATGTCATCGTAGCTCTGGCATCTCTCGGCGTTGTAGTTGTATCGCGATTACCTTGTAACTAACCAAAAAGTCGGCGCAATACGTAGCGTGCGGCGAGTTTTGGTACGTTTTTTTTTTTTGGCACGATTGTGTATCTATATTTATTGTATCTCGATGCTCGTGGTAGATTAAATATAAACAAATACATTAAGGGTCCTTTCACATATTTTGACGAAAAAAGCATCGAAAACTGGATTTTTGGTATTCTTTTTCTATCAATTAGTAAGATCTGCAGAAAATTCAGTTTCTGTGTTAAATAAATCTGTATTTTTTATTGAATGTAGCGGCTTCAGATTTTGGAAAAACTCAATATATCCACTTTTTGCCTCCAATTTACAAAAGTAATTTTTTCGTAAAACTTTAGGAGGTAGTTTGAGAATGGATTTCGCTAAATTACTGACATAAAATAAACATTTTATGTTATGGTTTACTTATTTTATATTTATATTGAAAATTACGGCTTTATTTTTTCTTTTTATGCCCCAGTATCCAAATACTTAGAATTGAATTTTATTTTGTAATACGTCTCTTAATGTCTATGCATTTCCTATCTGAGATACCAAGATGCTGTCGTAAACAGAATCAGAGAAATTATGAATATCAGCAGTAAGATAACTAGAAATACTTGAAGCATACATTACATTGCTAAATTAATAATTGCATTGCAATACATGTTTGTGTTTTAGTCCACACAATAATTACAATATTGCTTTGTGGCAACATTTTAAATTAGATAAAGTTACTGAAGGTGATATTGGTTTTGATTCTGTTGTACCATTTAACTAAATTCGACAGAGCTCTAAAATTATTGCCATCCTTCTCTAGCATATTAAAATGAAAAGAGACGCAGATAATTTTAGTCCAGAATATTACTAAATCAATCTGTAATTTAGTTAGTGAGTGGTATCACAGAATCGACACCATTGAAAAAACAGACCGGGAAGTGCAATAAACAGGATTTATCCTCTAATTTCCCACCCTTCGAGGTGGAATGTTGTCTTCAAATTTCAATATAGGCCTTGAGATATCATCGTCATCAACCCTGAGTGCTGCTGGGTATAGGCCTCCCTTTGTTTATGCCACTCTCCCCGGTCTCTCGCTATTCGCATCCACTCGTTCCCGATAGTATTTTTGATGTCGTCAATCCACCTCACCCTCGGTCGGCCTGGGTTCCACCAACCTAGTCTCGGCCACCACCTTGAGATATAGCCTGTTCAAATTTAAAAAAAGAATAATTAATTTTGGTTCACAATCGGCGAAGATATCCGGTAAAATAAACAAAAACCTTGCGAATTGAGAAGCCAATTTTTTGAAGTCTGTTTAAAATTGATAGAAATGGTACACAAAGATTCGGTTTAAAATGTATAGTAGCATTAAAAAAAACATGACTGTAAATACGATATGACGCTCTGATATTCCAAGGCACGACGAACTATAAGGAATGAACTTGTTTACAGATATCGGCGAATCTTTTCCGCACTCTGCCGCCGAGTGAAAATCCAGACTTCGATCCTGAAGAGGACGACCCGACTCTGGAGGCCTCCTGGCCACACCTCCAGCTAGTCTACGAGTTCTTCTTGCGGTTCCTCGAGTCCACCGACTTCCAGCCCACCATTGGCAAGAAAGTTATCGATCAGAAGTTTGTTTTGCAGGTAACCTGTTTCATTATTACTGAATACTGATGGAACACGTGTGCCATTTGTGAGTTAGCCTCTTAGCCTATTCATGACATGACGTAGGTACGTAGGGTGACGTATTAAGTCGCAAGGTTCGGCTAATGTTGCCGTCCACGTTCGTAAGTATATTTTTTTTGCTATTAAAATATTACGGTAACCAAGATATTGTTGTGCGACATTAAATAATTATCAATTTAAAAAATCAACTTTAAAATTAGTAAACACGAAATTTCTTTTACTTGGATGAATTTTTTTTTCTAGTTATTTTGATTTAAAAACCTAACTACTGAATCCATTTTTACGTAATTTCTAAGGGACCAATCCAGTACAATGGGTCAGTATATCTTTTCAAATAAGAATTTTCCAAATCAGTTTTTATATTGACTAAGTTCTGAGGTAACAAACATGTAAAAAAACTATTTGAGAACCCCCTCCTTTGTCGATGTCGGTTAACAAAATATTATGAAAATAGTGTTTATGTTGAATTATTTTAGGTAGTAATTTTTTTTCTCTCAACATTAAGATATTTTAATTTTACCTTGCCTCATTTACGAACTGTTAAATTGCAGGACGCTCCATTTTCATATATCTATGCTATCTGTTGACCTATCAAAGCCATACTCACAGGTTTATTGATAAGAATGTAGTAGGTACGTGTTTGTTAGTTAGGTTATTTCTAACAATAGGCCTGCAAAGAAAATACCTATCGGTAATCAATATCTTGCGATAGATCTAACATTATGTAATGTCGAGATAAAAGAAATATGTATGTTGTTCTTGGTAAACATTTTAACCGTGTAATATACAACTAATTATGTATTTTACATGTATCATTAAATTGTTATACTAATTATTTATTAAATCGCATAAGTTTTGTGAAACAAGACCTATAAGCACACTGACTAACTTAACTAAAGACTAACTAATATTATAAATATATAATAATAATAAATAAATATTCGGGGCATTTTTTCACACCCGGTCATCTGACCCTAAACAAACTATTATAAAAGTGGAAGCTACTCTGTTTGTCTGTTTGTTCGTTTTTCACGACTAAACGGCTAACCGATCGTAACGAAATTTGTCAGTATGATAGCGTACATCATAAGAATGGACATAGGGTAACCTCTTCCCCAGTAAATGCGAAAATAATGTAAATAAGCGAGTAAAACCGACTGATTCAGCTAGTAGATAATAATTGGCTCTTTTGTGTTATATTTTATTTCTATCTCTGTTACTTAAAGCCGTTAGGTTCTCTAAAAGTTTAAAAATTAAATAACTTGCCGGATTTCGTCAAAGTTTCGATAATTTCAGTCGTTGAATACATTTGTTCTGATATACTACAAAGATATACGCCAACTTGAAATTGCTTAAATTATTCATGTGTGATGCATTCGCCGTGAGTGCTAAATCCTTATGTGGTATTAACCAAAAGGTAAGCAATCTTTATCTCTACACAAAATCCTTATGAGTCATCTTGTTCCACTTTTGATATAAACAATGTTCATTGAAGACGCGCGAGTAATTGTCCGCCCACATTTGATTTAAACAACCACTAATATTGATAAAAAGTACGCAAAATATGAGTTTGACATGTCTCAAGTCTAAAGAGTTAAAAAAAATTACGCATGCGCTTGCTTTGCCCGTTATTCTTAATTCACCGACTACAATTTCACCACAATTTAATATAGTATCTCTTGAGAAATCTACGAGTTCAAGGGCCTTACCACCTCTTAACGCGGGCTCGAAACAGCGCTGAAACGGCGCAGTGCTGAAAATCACGCGAACGTAAACCTTAGCACGCTGAGATACGGTTTGCGGTCACCTAAACAGAATCGCATAAAACAGGTAGTCGTAAGGCCCCTTGATCATAAAATAACTTAGCACGTCATAATCGCTGGTCTTTTGTTTTTACCCGACGATGCAAAGCAAAACCGAGGGTATTGTGTTCAACGTGTTGTATGTTCCCATCTACAGCCTTAACGCCTTATTTGTTAAATTAAGTGTCGATAGATTCCTCCAACAAAAAAAAGAGACCGCAGGGAAACGCTGGATGCAGGCCGCTTCCAACCGGCCCTTTTGGAGATCGATGAGGGAGGCCTATGTCCAGCAGTGGATGTCCTACGGCTGAAATGATGTTGATGATGATGAGATTCCTCCAAGTTCAGGGATAATCACTCACACACACATGACTAAAAAGCAAGTGTATGAAAATCAGTAGGCAATTTTCGTTAATTTACATTGTTGACTGCCACCTCGCCTAATGCTAAGCGATGATGCGGATTACGATGGAGCACGCATTTTTGGATTGGATTTTGTGACTTTAAATGTTGCAAAATTGTAATTATCGGGAAACACCCGTATCCGATAAAAAACCGATAGACTAGCAATTTTGCGCCGACGTTCAATGCTAAGAAGCTTAGTCAGAACTAGGGACTTTTTGCTTATGTGTGGATCCCATTAGAATGTAATATAACCCGTATGTTGTTGTCCAGCTGTTAGATTTGTTCGACTCGGAGGACCCGCGCGAGCGCGACTTCCTGAAGACGGTGCTGCACCGCATCTACGGCAAGTTCCTCGGGCTGCGCGCCTTCATCCGGAAACAGATCAACAACATATTCCTGCGGTTTGTCTACGAGACCGAGCACTTCAATGGCGTCGGCGAGCTGCTAGAAATACTTGGAAGGTCAGTCACAACTCGCCACGACGACCCGAGTTTCTATTTTCGATTATATGAACATGAACACTTCACTTAACGCACCGTTAACATTACAGACGTACCCGCAAGCGTTCCACGCCAAAACTGCTCTGAGTTTGTTACATTCTCAAACTAAACTACGCACTAAAGTTTTCATAAAAACAAATACAAAATAGCCAAAGTATTCGCAGTACTGTCAAAATATGCACCGTGCTAGAGACAAAACGTTATAAACCAATGACATCGTAGGGCGATTGAAACAAAGTAAAAAATTAAATAAACTCAGTGAGTGGAACGCATCCCGCTGTATCCGTAATGTAAACGGAACAACGAGGCCTAAATGTCTTGAGATTATTTTTTAGGGTTCCGTACCCAAAAGGTAAAAACGGGGCCCTATTACTAAGCCTACAATGTCTGTCTGTCTGTCCTACCTTTAAACGGCTGTATCTTTCGAACCGTAATAGATAGCCAGTTGAAATTTTCACAGAATATGTAATGTTACGGCGGATTATAATAAATTATAATAATAAATAATGGCCAAGTGCAAGTCGGTGACAAATTTCTGTTCATTACCAAGCTATATTGTGTCATACTCGAGCGTCACTGTAGCAAAATATTAACTATGTGACTGCATAGCAATTGCAATTTTGGAAGGTGTTAATCTTGAATAATAACTGGTTGTATTTTATGGTGGTCTGGAACCCTCGATCCCGAATCTCACTTGGCCGGTTTATTTTAAAGCCACCAACCACATCTTCATATATTTTCAATTTATTGATGAATTAACTGCAAGAAAATCTGTTGGATAAAATTTCCGTCACTTGTGCACAGCTATGTAAGAAACCACGCACTGGGTTATTCCTCATGGTCAAGCTGGATAGCCTGGTCTTAAGTGATTTCGAAGGTGAGGATATTTTCCCCCCATCCGTAACACTATCGTGTGACAGTGCTGTGGAGGTTAGTCGGTTGCGGAAAATTTGTCCACAAGATAAATTATTCCTGTTGGTCAAATTAGTTAGACTATCCAGCTTGACCACAAGGAAGAATCCGGTTATATTTTGTTATGTGAACTCGCAGTATCAACTACAGAAAACTTCTCATTAAATAAGAGCAAGTAGTAGTTCAATGAAAATTTTCTGTATTAAACTAATGCTTACGCTAATGTTTTCTACCTGGGTACCCACACCTGGGCATGTCCTAAGACTGCGACCAGAACCACCGAAGGATGGGCAGCAGCATCCTATAAGTACACGGTGAACGTACTGCGATCCCGAAGCCGCCTGCTAAGCGTGGGGGCTCTGGGAACACCCTTATCTAGAGGGAGGCCTTTGTTCGACAGTGGACGTTTACTGGCTGATGATGTGAAGTAGAATGGGGTTTTATACTTTCTGTGTAAGTTTCCCAATTGCCTGACTAACCAGGCTAACGTCTCGTCCTTATGAACGATCATGTGATGCAATATGCTAGAGCCCAAAATTAACGAAATATTCGCATAATAAATAAATTTTAAATAATGTTTGTATTGCTAATCAAAAATCGCTATCGTCCGGCAGACAACGACGGCTAAACGGGAACCAGTGTGACAGTTGCGTCATTTGTATGGACCCGCTACACTTTCGTCGCAAATGGTTTTATACAAAGAAATGCGTAATCGATCTTAGCGCTGCTATTGCCACTGCTCAGACGCGCGCCCTCAGTGTCGCCCCGCTCGCCGCTGAGGTCTAAAGTACGTCCTAAGAGTGATACTTTACTGAAGCGGAGTGGCAAAGTGTTAACCAATAAAATTGTAAGAAAATTGTACGACATTGTCATGACGTCATGTAGCTGTATATTTTATGCACGCCTTACTATTGGTCAACTACTCGCCGCGCTACTCCGCTCTTTTCCGCCTCGGTAGAAATACGCACTAAAGGTAGGCGTCCACAGGCTAGCATCGGACTCTGACTGATCGTATCAAACTGATTAGTAATGATAGTGTCTCAGCAATCGGATTGCTACTTTATGGCCATTGAGAATCTAAAATCCGTATTTTTTGGTCGAAGATTGTGATAGTTACCCCTCCGAGCATTTTTGTCGGCATTACCGTCGAGCCGATCAGTAGACGCATTTGTATGATTTACAATACAAGAATACTACAATCAATCTGATATGTGCGATGCCTACTTTTAAAGGCCGATTCTCTCGCAATAGAAACGAAGGGCACAGGGAAGGGAAACCAGTGGCACAGTAGTCATGTATATCTTTGTTACAGTATAATAAACGGGTTCGCGCTGCCGCTGAAGAGCGAGCACAAGCAGTTCCTGGTGAAGGTGCTGCTGCCGCTGCACAAGGTGAAGTGCCTGTCACTGTACCACGCGCAGCTGGCGTACTGCGTGGTGCAATTCCTGGAGAAGGACGCCATGCTCACCGAGCCCGTCGTGCGCGGCCTGCTCAAGTTTTGGCCCAAGACTTGCTCGCAGAAAGAGGTAACACATCTCTACCTTCGTCACAAGATTTCACCCGCACTTTTCTCGTTTCCTGCATTTTCCCAGGGGAATTAGTATCCTACCTACTTATGTCCTTGTGATACACACTACGTCCTTGCCAAATGTTATCAAGATGTGTCCAACCTTTTAGTCGAGAAAAGGTAACAAACAGAGAGTTAAGCTTGCTGTCTTTAAACAGCAAGGATACGACTGAAGGAGTAAGGAGCCTGCACTGTAGTGTCAGGGCATATACGGACACGCGGACGTTGTATCGGCTAAGACGAACATTTCGCAGAATGATTTCTTCATCCATTGTCGACTGTCGAAGAAAACTAGCGTCAAGACACCGCACGGTTGGCATCTGACTGACGCGTAAACGTGTCCAAACCGCGTGCACACGCGACTGACCAGTCTACAAGTCATGGAATGATCCTGCGAGCCATATATTTGTCAAATGACCGAGTGTTTTTTAAATTTCAGGTTATGTTTTTGGGCGAAATAGAAGAGATATTAGATGTGATTGAACCGGCTCACTTTGCAGAAATACAAGAGCCACTGTTCAGGCAAATAGCAAAATGTGTTTCCAGCCCACACTTTCAGGTAAAAACTATCATAGAATAACATTGACTATGCCCATACAAAGGCTAACCAAGTCTCACAAATGTACCCGAATATTTGGCATAAAATTATTTAACGCCTTGCTTAAATCCATAAGGGACGCCAAGTCGCTGTATTTATTCAAAAATAAACTTAAGGTATTTCTGTCTGATATGGCGCCGTATAGCGTAGAGGAGTTCATTCCAAAACTGGAATGAATAATTGATGCCTAATTATAATTAGAATGACATTTATATTATTATTATTTTGCTTTAATATTATTAATTCTATGATGTATTTTTTCATATTTTTAAATGTTGACATGTAATTATTATTATGAATAAAATTATCATTATCATTATCATAGATATATTATATTATTCAATGAAAATTTTCTGTATTAAACTAATGCTTACGCTAATGTTTTCTACCTGGGTACCCAGACCCGGGTATGTCCTAAAACTGCGACCAGAACCACCGGAGGATTGTCAACAGCGTCCTATTAGTACACGGTGAACGTAATGCAATAGCGTAAGCTGCATGCTAAGCGTGGGAATTAAGGCAACACCTCTCTAAGGGGGAGGCCTTCGTTCAGCAGTGAACGTTTACTGGCCAATGTGATGATGAAGATGAATGTTTTCTAAAGCTAATTAGGTGAATCCCATGAAATGGGTTAATAAGTGATATCGGTCACAGGTGTTAACATCTATGTTAATTTTGATTTGCCTATTATTTTGGAGTCATCTAAAGTCAAAACTCTGTTTGTAAATTTAGTGGCTCAAATATCTTTGTAGCATATAGAGTCTAACACAATTTTTAATTGATGTGAAAGCAATGGGCTATTCCGAAAACACGTAAGAAGTGCTTTCATTCCACTTTTATTGTGCTAGTCTGTGGAATGTTGTCTGAATGGGTGTACCCGACATTTATAATCTGGGTGTCTTCAAATTGCGAGTGAATCGGTTTCTTCTAGGAAAGCTCGCTCCTACTTCGCTTAGCATCAGGCGAGGTGGCGGTCAAAAGCAAGCCGATAAAAAACAGAGTCTGATTGTGATCGCGATCGCGTCCCATCGTAGATGAGAATGCCATCACATGCAATCACAATCACAATTAAACTTCTGTAATAAGCCAGCTGCTTATAAAAAAAACCGATAACTTTCTTGCAATTTAATTTTTCATCTCTATCTTTGCAGGTAATAACGGAAATTATGTTGTGTATGTGTGTATATATCCTGCCTAAGAGTAATAGTGAACTTGTTCATTCCAGGTGGCAGAGCGGGCACTCTACTTCTGGAACAACGAATACATAATGTCCCTTATGGAGGAGAACAACCACGTGATAATGCCGATAATGTTTCCGGCGCTGTACCGAATCAGCAAGGAGCACTGGAACCAGACCATCGTGGCGCTCGTCTACAACGTGCTCAAGACCTTCATGGAGATGAACTCCAAGCTCTTCGACGAGCTCACCGCCAGCTACAAGGCGGAACGGCAGAAGTGAGTACAAACTCATATACTCCCGCGGTTCTTTACTTAGATCTACGACTTATCTTAGATCAGTTTTCAAATAATTTTTTAACTTTCGCGATTTGAACATTTTTTTATGTGTGTGTGTGTGTTATAAGTCCCGAAATACATTTGAAACGGTTTTCAAATATCATAAAACATACTCCAGCGCTGCGTCTGGGAGAGATTATTCTAACAAACTCCACACAACTCTAAATTTATCAGGGTACTCATTGGCGATTTCTTCACAATAGTAAATGGGGTATTTCATGGAAGCAGACGGGGAAAAAAGTTCAAGTTTCTGATTCCAGTTATATTTGAGTATGTTATACCTATGCATGTCCTCGACACACACAAGTTCATGTGAAATGCTCTTCTTTGCTGAGAAACTGATTGAGTATTGAGTAATCAATGGTGGATTATAATTTACTAAGTTTTCCTCAACATGTTCGAGTGTGGGTAAGTTGTATAATGAGGTTCGTCGTCATTATCAGTCTGGGAGCATAGACTGATAACTGCCTTCGCTTAGAGAGAGCATGGACTATAATCCACCATGCTGGCCCAGTGCATGTTGGAGAATGTCATATATTTTTGAACAGAACATACCGAATTCTTCGTAATTCTTCACGATGTTTTCCTTCAACTTTGTTGAGCGATGGTATCAGTTATTGGTGCAGGGCTGAGGATCGAACCGGGTGCCGTAGGATTGTGAAGCGCACATGCTACCGCTCGGCCACCATTGCTCATAATGATGTTAAATGTGTCTTTTCGTGTTGATTGCGATACGCCATAGAAGCTTCCAGTAGTCCAAATCCACCACATTCGTGGGACATGATTTGTGAACTGAACTGTGACTTACTTTGCTTGTTTTTGTGATGAGTTGGACGAAATTTACTGAAACTAGTAATTATTCAAATACCGGCAAATGTACAATACGTGCGACGCCAAAATCCGTAAGTCTTAAATGCACCTCGACAATAAACATTTCGATAATCTTTAATGTTGCTAAACCACCTCTTCTGACATACTTTACTGGCCACTTGCAGTAAAGACGAAGATGCAATAAACGACAAAACAATTCTTCGCAACGACGAGAAATTTGTTATGGTAACGTGATTTTAATGCTCATCTCTGGAATTTGTTAGTTTACTATTGGTTTACAATGTCTAAACATCACGATATTTGGAAACTTTCCAATTACATTTTATACATAAAAACTGTCATAATTTTTTCTCTGTTTATATTTATCAAATTCTAGGTTACACGCGCCGGCCGGCTAGAAATAAAATCTTGTTTCAAATATTTGTAAACATTAAGCATGTACTAGCTGCGCAGCGCCCCGCGGTATCACCCGCGTTGGCATTCCCTCAGGAACCTTACAATTTTCCGGGGGAAAAGTCCTATGCCATTCTTTAGCTTTTCAATTATATCTAAGCAAAATTTATTACCCCGATCCGTGGCTCTGTTGCTGCGTATAAGAGCAACAAACAAACTTTTACATTTTCCAGACTTCCCGCATTACTGGGGGGAAAAGTACTCTATTTCTTTTTCTTCCAAATTTAGTTATGATCGGCCTAGCCGTTTGGTCATGAAATGCGAACAAACAGGCAGAGAGACAGAGATACTTTCATCATTACCTTCTTCATCCACGTCACCACAACAGCTAGACTGTTTCATCATCATTGATGCGAAATCAAACTTCTACGTTTCTTACATTACTTACTCTTAACGTGTACTTGTCTCTATATGCGTCTCACTTCATTATAGGCGTCGCACCCGTATCATTGATATTTTTCTCTATGGAAGCCCCACTTCTTCAGCGTTAGCTATATTCTCTTTGGGTGCGTGTATGTCAAAGATAATAATATAACCACTTGATCGCGCACGAGTCATAAACGCGGCATAACGGTCGCGGGGATGGGGAGGGTATCGTATGGCACTTGTGACTGGAGAATCAATAGTCATTCATTCAATTCGCGCCTAGAATTGGCCCCCTCGAAAAATACTATACTGAAATTTTAGTACCTTTGGCTCACGGCGGGGTAAAGTATGAGCAGTCAAGCGGTTATATCGTCATAGGTGTATGAGTAGCAAGTGTCGTGACGGCGCTGGTGTTGTGTTGTTGCAGAGAGAAGAAGCGCGAGAAGGAGCGCGACGAGCTGTGGAAGCGGCTGGGCGAGCTGGAGATCAGCCACAAGCGGCAGGCGGTGGCTCCGGGCGCCGCCCTGGCCAAGTGATCCGCCGCTACTCCATCCACCTCCTAGAATAATGAGATCGTTTCTTTTTCAGTTATATATGGATATTTTCTATTCGATTTCACGTTTTGTTAATGACGTTATTGATTTTGTACCTCTGGTGATTCCGGTGAGTATAAGCTGATGTCTCTGTAGAGGTGAGTTCGCTCGCGCTCCCGCGTCCGCGTCACGACTCGACTCCATCTCGATCGCGATACCTTACGTATAGGTCAATAGTTTACTTTAGAATTTCTTAATGTCGTTAAAATGTTTTAAATAAGTTACGAGTTGTATGTATTATTATTGCATGATCGATTGTACCGCATTTCGGATCACCGATAATAATCGTATCGATTGGGCACCCAGCTTTTCGGCTGAATATGATTGTACAAAAATGAATAAAAATAATAAAATTATGTGTAATACGTTTAGAGGAGCGGAGCGGCGCCCGACGAGCGTTCGCTGCCTCTGCCCGTAGCTCGTTGTATGGATTTTAATTTAAAATTAGAAGCTCGACTAAAATAATATGTAATTTCGTCGTACTATCATTTTGTATAGTTACATAGTGTAAATAGGCATTTATTTATTATAAATTTATAGCAGTGTGATTTTTATACCTTCATAGCTGCGGGAGTGGGAAGCTGTAATTGGACACAATCGGTCAGAGCGAACTGGAGACCACCGTGTATCGCGCGTACAGAGAGCAAACCGGGCGAAACGTTCAATGGGTCATAGTGTAGAAGGATGCTATTATATGAAATAATTTGTAAGGGAATAGTCATTAATTTGTATGATATTACTTGTAGCCATTAATTTTTCTATCATCACTATGTAGGAGGCGTCCGCGCCTCTGTATATACCGATACGCGCCACTGCGTTGTATCTATGTACACTATGGAGATGTTTGTTATTGTAAAATGTATTAACATTGCAAAAATTATATATGATCTTATATACAAATTACTATTATAGAACACGGTATGAAAATAAAAAAGTTGACTCACATAAATTGAATTTTAAGTAACGTAGTGTAAGCGTAGGCGTCCGCCGCAGTAGCTAGCGCCGGCCCGCGGCGTCGCTCGTCGCGCCGTTCCGTTCCGTAGGCTGTGGCCGAGCCACGTGCATTGGTTTTAGTTCCTTGGTGGACCTACTCTGCTCGCTAACTGGGATGAAGGTGCAGGCACTTCCTAATATCTACAGCTGAGTTATACGCCGCGCGAACAAATCTCAAGGCGTGTTCCGTACGTTACAATCATTTCGTCGCAAATAGGAACCACGTCGGTTCGTTTCGTGGTGTCTCTTATGCATTATATGACTTAACTGTAGCAATATTAAATGATAGTAGTTGAAGCTCTACTGTAAGCGAATACGTTCGTACGGTGTCTAGTTCGCGTTTTTCATACAAGTGTTCTACAGTGGGCCGAGCAAGCGAGGCGCGATACATTTTTGTCCACTCTTTCTATCCAGCGAGAAAAGACTTATCCATATTCTAGCTTTGTCGCGTTCACGCACGGATACAAAGGTTGGACAAAATGTAATCGCGGCAAGCGGGCTGGGCTTGCAGTACGCGTGATTATTTCGAACACTGCTCGGGTTTTACCGCAATGCAATCGGTGCTCTGAAACCCGCGCAGATTTTGACATGTTTGTATTGAACACTATTATCAAGCACGCGCAACCCATTATAGACGTCTTTTTGTACGTAAAATGTACGTGTTGTCTCTAGTTTATTCCGTTGCGCTTTTTAAATCTAAAAAATATTACCTGGAGCTATATGAATAATTCTCTTCATTGGAGAAAATATTTATTGCTCGCAGTAGAGTATCGACTTAAGCTAGTTTTATAAAAAGGAAAAAAAAAATATGTGTATAAACGCTTTTTGTGCAATAGTTTTAAAATCTAAGATACTTGCTTTTTAATATAGTTCCACATGGAATCAAAACCAATCTATAATATACCAGCCAGGATTACCATCACTAACAGGAATTTAATGTAAATTGATGTAGCGTATGAGGAATACCTGTCCTTACTGTCCTTTGGAGCTAACGTTCCCTTAGTACCTACTCAGTTGCGCCAACTGCATTGGAAATACACAAGAAATTTTCACATTACACAGTTTTTCATTTCTAGGCCTATAATCATAGATATTTGAACAAGCCTCGGTTCAGCGTAAGTTGTTGGTAGACTAAAAACAAGTAACTGTTAAGTAATCTATGCATTTAGACTATAATTGTTGCAAGGGAAATTAGTGTGACGATATAGGATATAATATTAGTTTGACAGCATTTCTAAAATGTATCTTCAGAACAGTTTTAGTGATTTTTTTACCAGATACCACATTCATGTGGCTAATGGTAGCATTGACTTTGCGGCCTTCAGACCTCGACATTGAGCTCGATGCCGATGCCTGTATATAGCGTGATCGTCGGGTCCAAACACCCCCCACATAATCAGCGTAGTGGGCGCATTGACCGGCCCCATTAGATCGATAGGCTACGTGAGCAACCAAGGTTATTTTGGCGTATCGCCATGACTACAGGCGCCCAACATTGCAGCTTTACAAAGAAGCTAGAACGCTGCTCTTCAATCAGATTCTAGCTTCCATGTATTGCGTAGGACGTATTGACCGTGACTGTAAAGTCGTACACAGATTTCTTGAAAGTCTAAGCAAAAATGCGATTAACCAGTTCGCGGGCGTATACCAGGCCCCCGCCGGTGCCGAGGATGCCTTCGGGACTGGTGGAGCTGATGGATGGCCTGGCAAGGGACGTCCTGATGCACAATCCCACGAACGTTTATGAGTTTTGTGCTAAACACATGGAAAAGCTTCTCGAAATCAGAGATGGACCATGTAAGTGTGAGATTTATTTAATTATGCTACTTGCATTTACGTATTCAATTAATATCTTGTGATCACAGCTTTTGAAATCGTTTCGATATTGTATTTACCGTTTATTTATGAAATATTCAAGTTGAGTAAATGTGTATTAATAATAGTAATAGAAGAACCTATATAAAAGATTAGCAATTTGCAGCCTCTAAGAAATCCCTAACCCTTGAACAGAAGATACTAAAAGCTCAAGAAAAAATGAGACAGAAAGCTCAAGAGCGTCGAGAAAAGTTCGACAAAGAAATGAAACTAAGGTCTAATAACGGTACAAGTGACAATGATATAAGTGATACTGCTTTGGTCACAGAAGACCTGGTAAGTCCAGGTCCAAGCCTAGGAGCGCTCGTACACCATGAAGTCGATTTGAAAAATGCATCGGAGGTAGAAATTTCTCACGTTCCTCAATCAGAAAAAGCTCCACTTTGTGAACTAACCAAAAGTAAAAATACTGACGAAACTAGTCCTACTAAAGAAGAGTCTCGGAAAGATGTGACTGAAAATGTAATGGGAGCTGAAAACCCGAATACTGAAGTAATGTCTGAAGAACATGAACAGGGAATTAAAACAGAATATAGCAATAAACTCGACGATGAACCGATTTTTGGGAAAGTGGAAAGAGAAGTAACTAGTGTTGAGCCTTTGAAGGAACCAAAACTAGAAGAAATTGTCGATATGATAGCTATTGACTCCCCACTACAAACTATTACAGAAGTTTCTGAGGAAAATATTGTGAATGATAGTGTTGTTATTTTGCCGAAAATTACCATCGGCGATGACCAAGATAATGATCTCAATATTATATTTAACGAATCTGGGCAAGAAGTGCAGTCGGCTATAATTAACGAGTTAAGTAATGAAGGTAAAGCAGAATATAAACCAGATTTTTTTTTAGATATCCAGGACACATTAGAAAATAGCAAATCAAATAACGTTACAGATTGTAAAGATACTGAAAACGAAACAATTATTCCTGAGAGTACCCATGAACTGGGAAAGATTACGTCTGATTTTGTTCAAAACAGTAAAGAAGACACTGGCGCTGTTATATCATCAAACAACAGGAAACCAATAGATGCCACTGATGAAATCTCTGAAATAACTCAAAAAACAAACAGTCTTGCTGACACAGCTCCTGGGATAAATTCAGACGATGAAAACGTTCCACAAGCCGCAAGCAATGGTTGCGACAGTGAAGTATCTATAGATGAAAGTCGTATTAACAAAGGCCCAAACTTAGTAATCCCATTAGCTCACGCAATTGACGTTAAATACTCGCACGATGGGGACTTAGTAAATGAGTCAGTTCATAAAGATATGATTGAAGTCAAACAAACAATGGCTAAGGAATTGATTGAAGATTTAAATGTATCTGAAAAAGAAGTTGCCCATGATCCTAAAGAAAATGAAGTTTATGTAAAATCAGAAACGGATGTCGATCATGTAACTATGTCAGCAGAAAACAGAGCGAATTCAAAAGCGGATACGTATAATATAGAACATGTAAATAGGACTACAGAAAATGAAGATAATTTAAAAAGAGAACCGCATGTCGAACACGTAAATACGACTATAGAAAACGAAGCTAATTTAAAAGCTGACAGGGGTATTGAACATGTAAATATGACCACAGAAAAAGAAGATAATTTAAAAAGAGAACCACATGTCGAAGAAGTAAATACGACCACAGAAAAAGAAGATAATTTAAAAGCAGATACTCACGTTGAAAATGTGAATATGACTATAGAAAATAAAGCTAATTTAAAAGTCGATACAGATGTTGAAAATGTAAATACAGAAAATGAAAACAAATTGAAAGCAGAAACTAATATTGAACATGTCAATATGACTGAAATTCACAATGCTGATTCAAATATCAAAATTGAACCTGAAATAAAACAGCACACGCCAAAAACTGCTGAAGAAAACTTAGGTAATGATTACGATAAACACGATAATACAGAAATTTCACTTCAGAAATCAGATAGTACCGAGAATACCAACGAAGATAGCATAAGTATGGTTGAGTCAGATCTATCAAAAACTGACGATGACTCTATTCAAAATAATCCTAATATGGATTTAGAAACTGCGGCAGTCACGATACAAAAAGTGTTTCGTTCTCTTATGTTTAAAAGCAGGAACTCTACATTTGAAGATACCACTACTGATGAACATAATTCTGTAGACGAAGACAACGATAAAAAGGTATGCTTTACCAAATTATTTTGCTAGAGGTATGAAGAGTATCTTAAAATATTCTTACAGCCGCACTCAGAGACGTTACTTAAGCTAAGGAATACTTAAAAATGCTCGTGGTTTTCATGTGTGACAATTTCCGTCAACGAGAAGTTGACAGATCAATTTTAAGTATGCCTTAACTTAAGTAACGTCTCTGAGTGCGGCTGTTACTGATGTTTCTAATTATTAGGAATCCAACAACTTTTTTTTAATATCCAATAAAAATATAACAACAGGTTTAATATAGTGTAGATTCCTGATTTATAGGAAGAATATTATGCTGCTGCTAATCTAAATAAAGAAAGGAGACCTTTGGGCATAACAAGAATGGATACTGTATTACAAACCGTAAATGAAGAAAAATCGCTTTCGCTATCCACAGACGACTCTTCTACTTTGTCTAGCGCCGCCACTACTATTCAAGCTCATGTCAGGGGATTTTTAGCAAGAAATAGATTAAATTCTAGTAAAACTTTTTCTATGAATTCTTTAGCCAGCTCGCACGAAGTTTTGGAAGCTGATTCTGAACAACACAAAAATAAAACTATTTTGAATATTCATATCGTTCCTGAAGAAGGGAACTATTTGAGCAGAGACGAGAGCTTGATCACGTCGATGGATTTATCACTGGACGGCAGCCCTCCTTCCTCGGTCAATCTTCATCCCTTGAGTTGTGATATTAGTGAACGTAGAAAAATGTTGAAAAGGGAAGATGCGGTTCAGTCCGTTTCGCCGCCAAGTAACAACAGCGGAAAACTAAGCGAAGATTCGGTTAAGGAAATGTTAATTAATGAGAATGGTGTTCTAGAGACGGAACTGACCGACGATAAAAAAATATATATAGAAGATAAGTCAAAGGAATTCGATAATGAAGCTAGCGATGTTATATCTTCTGCTAGCACTGTGACGCCCACAACTATTATTACTATAAGTAAAAGTGAAGATCCTATAAGAAGTCTTAGGGACAACACAGAAGCTGCTCCTCTGCGTAACGGGAGATCGCTTACAAATTTGAGCTCTGATGAATCTGACGTCATTACGCCGTTCGTTTCGAGCCCGCGCAATTCTGAAGATGGTACAAAGTTAGTACATTCTGGGGAGTTTCATGACGTAGTTCTGCCTACGAAAGTGTCTCGAAGTGATACTTCAGCCGTCCGTGGTGAGTGAAGACATCTCTTATAAATCAGGTGATAATAATTTATGTTCTATCAGCCATAGCATGACATGCTACTGCCTTTGATGAGTGCTTATCAGTAGAGCGAATTGTAGTTATAATTTGAAGTACAATTATAATACTCTTAATTATGCAAGGCAAGTAGAAAATTATTTTCACTCGTAGTCTAAGTAAACTGTAGTATTTAACTGGTTTGATATCCGATTAAATGTCAACGATAGTGTAGGTAGTTCAAAATAAGGTACTTATTTGTAATGTTGTTGTAGGAATTAATGCCCTTGCTGTTGTGTGTACCTATGATTTAATTTAAGTATTATAATGAACACTTAATCATTGTCTTTTGTTTGTTTCAGAGTTTAAGAACGTCCTGGTTTATTTCTTACTGTGGAATAATGGTAGCTAATCTTATGGACTTGTGTAGTGTTATGGTGTTGGAATAGGATAGCTGCGGAATATAACTTACTGCAGAGTTGGTAGGTGAGGTTCTACAATGAAGATGGAGGGAGTCGTAAGCCGAAAAAAAAACTATTACCAACAAATATAATTACATGAATTCGTAAATTGCTAACTTAGACTAAGACCTATTTCCTACTACCATGGATGGAATTGATAGAACTACTACATACACATCAACCTCTAAAATAAAAACATGTTTATTTAGTTTATTCAAGTTTATTGTATTAAATATAGCCGTCTAAAATTATTCGTTCAATAATACTCAAGTTTATTATATCAAATATAGCAGTCTAAAATTATTCTTTCAATAATACTAATTATTCTCCAAATCCTCATACAATGTTGTATAATTTTTATGCACCATTTCATCCTTTCTAATTATGTTAATTTTTTCTTTAGCATTTATTTTACATTTTTTGACAACATAATGGAGTACACCGAAGTACACTGAATCAAGTTTTGCTACGTTTCATTTTTCAATAACAAATAATCACCTGGCTTGTAAACAATTGACTTCATTGGCTTATCCTATTGCTTCTTTCTTTTCTAATTACATTGTGCATCATGATGTGGTTTTTGCAAGTACGATACTTGAATTTTTAATAGGTACATCATTTTCTTAATTGTATAATTATTCTACGGTTAAGTTTAAATTATTTGGTATTCTACAGAAATGTCCAAAAACTAATACGTATGGAGTTTGGGAGTATACTTAGATCAGGTAATGTCAAGATGGCGACAGGAGCCAGAAACGCAGAGAAAAAAATATCAAGGAACTGTAGGCTAATATGCATTTTCTCACCGCTCATTGTTAGTCGCGGTGTCACATAATAAACATCAAAAGCGTAAACAACATTATTTTCATAAAATGCATTGTGCAATAAATTTGTGTAGAAACTACAAAGATAGCAAAAAAAAATAAAAATTTAAAAGTGACCTATCATCGGTAAGAACGTTAATTTCGTATTAGCTGCTACAAATGAAGGCATTGAAATTGTACGAAAATAAATTAAATTATAGTTCGTTTTTTTTTTGCGTTTTTGCCTTTGCTTGTATATGAACTCAACTTTCCCATTAATTGAACAGTCTCGGTAATTTTTAGTTGGAATTGATATATTGAAGTTCGAGAAAGATGGTGGCCATGTTATTTTTGGGGTTCTGTGCTGTGAGATTCAGTGATTTCCATCTTACAGTAGGTTATTTAAAAAAAAAGCAGTATGTAGACATTAAACAGGTAAATAACGGGCAATTTTTGTTTTCTTGTGTGTACTAATTATTTATGTAATGTTGATTACATAATTTAGTTTGCGAAGGTACTGTCACAGCCTTTTTATTTTCATTATTTGTAATGCAGATATCTCATTATTTATTTAAATGTTTATGTTGTGTTTGTTATAATTACTTTTTGTCTGTTTGTTTTTTGGTTAATAGTATTTTTAATAAAGCATCAATCATCAAATTATTGTTCTGTCCCAAACTATGCACCGTTCGTGCATTCGCCGTCTAAAAATGTTAAAGAATTAATCCAGTAAACTCCTCCTAACAATTTTTTTGCAATAGTTAATGTTTAGATTGTTTAACTTTATTTGTAAAGAAAATATTTACATAAAACATCTACTTCGTAGCTGGTGAATAAATATGTTTATTTTATTTTTCATCACATTAGTACCTACTAATAATGTTTTTTTTGCTTGTTCACTCAACTATATAGCAATTGTAAAGATTTTTAACGTAATTAGAAGGGTCGGTCTCATGGTATAAAAAATTTCACAGTGATGAGCGTGATGCGTTCCTTTCGGCTTAGTTCGTCCCTTTTGCGTAACCCGGTGTAGCTCTAGCCTAGTAAATGTAGTAAAAATCATAATTGTAATACGTATTTTACTTTAACAATTATTAAAAATACTCTCAATTATTAAAAAAAAATATTATAAAACTAAATCATTGCTTTTTTCCCCTAATTTTATGGGAAATGTCCAGTAGTTGTTGAGTAGCTGGCATCACCCAACATGCAAGCGTAGATGCCAAACAATGACAGTGACGCGTGGCGCATGCGTATAACGCACCTAGGACTTTTTTACTGCGATTATTTTGCAAGAGTCTGTTGGGAGCTAAAACAGGCACGTAACGCGGCGCGTTACGTGCTTATATGAAGAACCATGAACTCCACTGACCACGATGATGAATGATTGTCTGTTTGTAATGTTTGTATTTGTAAATAATATGTATTATGTAATACATTAAAATAAGTGTTTTCTAAAGCTCCAATACTTTGACGCTGATAGCTCTTGTTTGTTTTATGTTCAATTGTTTGATCTTTGACTCAAATACTTGAGATGTAATTTCTTTTTCAGTACTCATACTCGGAAAGTAGGTTTGAAGTTGCCTGAGGAGCGGGTTGAAAGTAATAAATTTCAGCCCTAGGGAGAATCACTTTCAACTGACAGTGACAGTTAAATAGTGACAGACACTCAAATTATTTTTAAAAAAACTAGTTCTATTTTCACATTTGTTCCAACTTTTTTTTTTCTCAGAGGATTATGGTTCCAACTTTTTTTTTCTCAGAGGATTTGCACTTCTCGTGCAGTTGCCAGAGTCAGGAAGTTAAAAAAAAATTTGGCGGGAATCCGATCTTCATTGTAGAGTTTTGTTTATATTTCCGTATAGCAGATTTGTATTAACACAATCAGTTCATGTTTTTTATTTTTAGTTTCCTTGTATTCGTAATGAAAAGCACAGTGTTTACCTCGGGGTTAAAGACTTATTTAGTCCCTCGAACCCCCCTCGGAACTAAATAAGTTACTTCCACCCCTAGGATAACAATGTACTATTCCATACTTGCAATTTCTTTTGGTATTCCATATCGTAAAAATTATTAAAAATCAAAATACAGGCTGAATGAGAACCTTCCTCCTTGTTTAAGTCGGTAAAAAATGAAAGATATTAATTGTTGAATGAAGCTGTCAAAGGAAGCTGTATAGTGTTTGAATTTTAGTGTATTTCTGCTTTTCACACATATCGTATTTACCTACATAACAACTTATAGTATTTTTACAATGATATATATTGTCAAGGATCCAAATATTCCTTTTGTCTATGATATTGTTCGCCATCCTTCGTAGACCTACGTGACCACTAGGCACTAATGAAAGTCATTCATATCGTATTATCTTTTTCTCTTCTGTGTGTACTCAAAGCAAATATTGCTCTGAGTATTGATCTATAAATTCTTTGGCTCTGACAGCCGCACTCAAAGACGTTACTTAAGCTAAGGAATCACAGAATAGATTTTCAATGAGCGTGGCTAGCTCAGTGCCTCTCGCTTCAACAAGGTGTGTTGCCACATTAAAATGATTTGCTATAAGTTAGGGTAATTTACCTACTATGATGGGTAGTGAATCTTCAATGAGTACTTTGGAAACAATACTACCTTTTAAATATTTATATTTTATACACTATCTGCTGCAACCCACGGAGCTACCTGCAATGTTCTGGGAAGAAAAGTACGTTGTCTGTCCTCATGACACACCCTATCGTCCTGACAAAATTTGACTTAGCCCATGATCTAAGAAAACAAGGTCTAGCAATCTGGGAGTGGTCCCGCAATGACGTCACTGTCCAGTTGCCACTTTATTCAATCAGCTGTTACGTGGTGTATCGTCATCTCTCTCGAACCTGTTGTAAATTGACATCATGACATCATTGCGGGACGCCTACGTAAACATTTTTTCTCGAATTGCTATTACCTGGCGGAGTATATTATTATACCATGACTTAGCCGTTTCCTCGTAAAAAAACAGACAGAAAGTTACAAACTTACTTGCGTTTTTATTATAATTATTTGTTAGGATTAGAATATAGTACTAGAAAAAAGGTTGTAAAGTAACCATAGCATGATTTTTTATGATTAATTAAAAATAATAAAAAAGTCAAAGAGTTAAAACGGAAGGGCCCCCATGCAACAAACGTTAAACGTATTTTTGGATTTGTTCTAGTGTAAAAACGGTAATCCGTACAAGCGTCAAATTTAGCGGATTATAGTGAACATAAGTAAAACAACAAATAATAAACACTGGCCAAGTGCGAGTCAGTGACAAATTTCTGTTTACCACTAAGCTAAGCAACGTCGGGCGCGGTCGGTACTTGGATGGGTGACAGCCTGGGCGTAATGTTGTCTTTTTGCACAACTTTTTGTATTTTGTGATTGTAAAGAACTCTCAGCGCGCGAGCCCGACTCGCGCTTGGTCAGTTTAGTTTTTTCATGAATGGAATTTTGTATAACATTCCAAATAATTAGATAAATAGACTCTTTAATGTTTACAGTACAAATTTCACGAACAGCGCGTAGCTTTTTGAATCGGTTCGCCGAAATCGCCTTTTGCTTTTCCAGCTTCATAACTGTGGCCTCATTAATATATATTTAATATTAACATTCACCATATTCATATGGACATAAAAGGGTCGGTATTTTGCACTTCTTGCAATGTGCCAGCTTTTTTCAGCAATGTGACAGGATCAGTTGGAAACCTGCAGAACGAATAATTTATGTTAGTTGCGGTGGGTAATTTCTTTCATAAACTGGCAACATTCATAATTTATTTTCTAAGTGAATAATTTGATAAAATTCATTGAATTAGACCACAAATCGACCTAAAAACTGACTAATTATGAATAAAATATTTGCGAATTGATATCCTGAATTTATTTAGGTGATCGTTACAAGCTTTATATGTTTACTTACGTGTGAAATGATATTTCATCGTATTTTCGCTCACTGCGCTTCTTGCAGCCCAAAATGCTACAACCAACCATTGTAAAATATCTTTTACAATTATTTCTCAGAGGAATCACGCATTTATCACATTTAATCACCAAAAAAAGGCAATAAATATAATTCAGACCCGTTTTGTTTGTCACTGATTATTACAGATTTTGACACTTGAGGTACCAAAAACAGGTCACGCCGATAAGGACAACAAAATCTATTTATGTCCTTTTCGTACTTGTGCTGAGCCATATCAAGTTGTCTCTTTCACTAAAATATATTGCCGATCTGGTTGTGTATATCTGTGTAAGGAATACTTAAAATTACTCTGTCTCGTTTTCATGTGTGACAATTTCCGTCAACGAAAAGTTGACAAAGCAATTTTAAGAGGGGGCATCCGAAATTTTATACTAATTTGCCATGATATTCTAACTAAACCAAATATCCGATCATCGTAATAATTGATATATGTGAATTTTCAATTCATTTTCTTTCCGCCATTAAGACAGAAACATAATAGCAAGATATTTACTCGATACTTTAATGTTTTGAAAATGGTGCCTTATTGCAATTTTTTTTGATTTTACTTGGAAAATACTTCAGTCACATATCTAAAATAAATACTCACCGAAGGAAAATATAGTTTGTTTTCCAGTGTTAAGACAAAATTTACCTAGATTAATTAGTACTCTCATAATAAATTATATTCGATTTGAGACTTACGTCCTTTAGTTCTAAGCAACTATTCGGTCAAACGGCAAGTCCGATATTCAGTCTTATTCTGTTGCGCTTTGCATCTAAATAGCGAAACATGCTCCGTTCAACCTCAGTACCGCACTGTGCCTCAACGGGAAAGGACGCACGCGCTTGCTTCTCGCCTTGGTTTTATCTTCCGAGTGCGATTATATCAACACCTACTGTATTTTCAAACAAAGGATAATATGAAAAATCGATGGCTCGAACGCGACTACTTGACGCGGCAACCAAGTGGTGCCAATGACCTTAGAGCACAGACTAGGACTACGAAAAAATAACATAGATACAAATAAAATGGATACGACTAGGCCCTAACGAATCCATTATTATGTATGCTCAGTAATATAACTATTACAGTCGGAGTGTTTCTTTGTGACAGACAAACAGACAGAGAGAGAGAGAGAGAGAGACGGAGAGAAGCAGAGAGAGAGAGAGTCAGAAAGATAAAACTAAAAATTAAATGACATTATAAAATAATTTAAGGTCATTATAATTTAACAAAATTAAAATTAAAAATCATTTAAATTAGTGATGGTTAGTTTGACTTAAGAGTTCCATCCACATTTTCTCACGTTTTTACTAGAAGCGGCTTTCTGCAAAAGGAGGAAGGTTCTCAATTTTAACCGACAAAAAATAGCTTGGTCATAATGGAAGCAAAAAAACTGCTTCTAATAAAAAAAATATGAAAATGTGGAAAGTCAAACAATAGGTACTTATATTTTTAACCGACTTCAAAACAGAGGGAAGGTTCCCAATTCGACCGGTATAAAAAAAATACTAGTCGAATTGAGAACCTTCCTCCTTCTTTGAAGTCGGTTAAAAACATAAGTGCCTATACTGTTTAACCAGTTGGGTTAGCTCGGGTATGTGCTGGTAAGGGGAAATGCACAATACACTAGCGGGACTACTTACCTTAGTCAAAGTCAAATACTACTTACTTTTTATCCGAATTCAAATAAGGAGGAAGGTTCTCATTTACCTTAGAGTACCTTCAATTCGACCAGTATTTTTTTATACTGGTTGAATTGCGGTCCACCACTGGCCACTGCGGTCCACCAATGCGGTGCAACACTGCGTTGTAACACTGCGGCGCAACAGTGCGTTGCAATACTGCAGTGCAACACTGCGGTGCAACACTGCGTTGCGACACTGCGGTGCAACACTGCGTTGCGATGCAACACTGCGGTGCAACACAACGTTGCGGTGCAACACTGCGGTGCAACACTGCGTTGCGACACTGCGGTGCAACACTGCGTTGCGATGCAACACTGCGGTGCAACACAGCGTTGCGGTGCAACACTGCGGTGCAACACTGCGTTGCAACACAGCGTTGCGATGCGACAGTGTGGTGCAACACTGCGGTGCAACACTGCATTGCAACACTGCGTTGCAACACTGTGGTGCAACACTGCGTTGGAACACTGCGGTGCAACACAGCGTAGCAACACTGCGGTGCAAAACTGCGGTGTAACACAGCGTTGCGATGGAACACTGCGGTGCGACAGTGCGGCGTAACACTGCGTTACAACTTTATTCCTTAACTTAAGTAACGTCTCTGAGTGCGGCTGTGAGTGTGTATAATATTGGTAGGTACGTCTTTTACATAGCGGGGCACCGTTAATCAAATAGTTATCTTCGTTAATCGTTAATCCGCTACAAAAAAAGTTAGCTTCGTTAAACTTATCTTTGGTTAAACGTTAAAGCGTTACATTTCGGAAGAATTAACGCAAGTTAACGTTAATCGTTAATCCGTTAATATGTGTAAAATTGCATCTTTATATCGTTGCGTTAGTGAACTTATAAACCTGTTGATGATCCGATTCCATGTCTTCCAACATCCATGATTTTTGGTTTTATTTTAATTACTACAAAGTACACTGCACAGTACACTTTTAATATCTAACTAAATTACACTGCACTCTTCTTTATCAATTAGCAACACGCAAATGATCACTGACAGTTATTTATAATAACAACAATCAAACAAACAAAACACTCGTCACTCTAAGCACCGGCGCTAAGTAATGAATGAAATGATCAAACGAAACAAATCTCTTCGCAGTTTTCTTTCTCACTGGCACGCGCCGGCAAAATATATCTAGTTTTGTTTTAGTTTCACTCGCTGCCACGCGCCGCCCGGTACTTGTCGGTGCCGTGCGGTCATTGGATAACATTGGATTAACGATTAACGGACTTCTGCATATTAACGGAAGTTAACGTATCCGTTAATATTTTGAAAGTTAACTTAAAAGTTAATCCGTTAACTATATAGACAATAGACAATATTTTATTTGTAACAAAAATCCATACACACTTAGAGCTACACACAAATTTAAAAGTAAAAAAAGTTGGACTTTTGCCACAAACCGGCCCCAGCTCAGCATAATGCCGTTTGTTGTCAAACGACGCTGGTCTTCCGATGAGGCCGGCAAGGTAACTAAATGTTAACTTCGATTAACGAGTTAATGCCCAGCTATGGTCTTTTATTTCCAAAACATAGTCTTGGTAAATCATCATTTATATTATTCGCTTTATATTTATTCATTCAATAAATGCTTTATTTTTACGCCTTATTATAATTCTTATTTCATGTACCTACGTATGAAATAGGAATATAAATTTTTGTTTATGAATGAAATATAAATGATTTTATTACTTTATTTAACGATTGAAATCAAAATGACCAAAGACACCATAGCTCAGCTCATCCAATAGGGACTTCACATCAGAGGGCGCGCGAGTGCCAATATACTGAATAAAACATCCCCTCTTTTTGCGTCGGCGGGCGGTTAAAAAGTATAATGAATCGTTTTTAGGGTTCCTTACCCAAAAGGTAAAAACGGGACCCTACTACTTAGCCTACGATGTCTGTCTGTTTGTCTGTCCGTCCGTCTGTCTGTCCTACCTATTAACAGCTGTATCTTTCGAACCGGAATAGATAGCCAGTTGAAATTTTCACAGAATATGTAATGTTACGGCGGATTGATTGACAAATAATAAAAAAGTCTAAAAGTAAAAACGAAAGGGGCGGGGTCCCCATACAACAAATGTATTTTTGTATTAGCTCTAATGTAAAAACTGTAATACATACAAGCGTCAAACTTAACATGATTGAATGATGAAAAAATGATGAAAATTGATGAATAAATGCCAAAGCGCACGTCGGTGACAAGTTTATGTTCATTGCCTAGATATAACTGGTACCATAGATAAACATATATACTAGAAGTACTTTCGTTATTGAATTTTGTGGTAGTACAGAACCCTCAGTGCGCGAGCCCGACTCGCACTTGGCCGGTTTACTAATGGTACAAACGATACAAAGCAGTTGCATCTGCACCATTAATGGTGCAAATGGTACATCGGGAATCTGTCAAAGGTGCATTGAAGTTGTAGGTATGGACTGTATTTTGTACTACAAAATACGGGTCATTACGGATTACGGGTGCATAATTTATTTATAGGTACGTATGGCGCCTCTTCAGGGCGCTTAGTTCTAAGAGTAGGTAAGGTTACATCTCACTGGCCAAAAGCACAGCCTAAAGTCCGTATTTGCTTTTAGGGCGCTTGCAGACGATGCTTAGTACAAGCATAGTAAAAATGTACAAGTAAGAAGTAGCAAAAACAAGTAGGCTTTCAAACGATATTATGAATCCAAATTTTATATTAACCACAATTTATAATAGTTGATTAAAAGATAAGTATTGAAGATGGCAAATGCACCAATCGCGCGGAGCTAAAAGCCCAAAGGGATTTTTTAAAATTATTTATTGGTTTGGCTGGAAAGTTTGGCGCCAACGTTGAAAAAAATGTCGGCTTGTGCTATTATTTTCCTGAACTTGTGTATTTTCGAGTGTTAATGTGTATTAAATGGTGTATTATTATTCATTAAGTGCTTGTAAACGTGCTCGAGTGTGGGTAGTGATATAACGAGGTGAAACGTGTCTTTTCGTGATGTTTCCAAAACTCCATAGTAGCCTCTTGTTAAGTCCCCACCACTTTACAGGGGCATGAGTTTGACTTGACCGTGACTTAGCTTGACTATGCTATGACTTGTTTGACGCTATTAAGACTATACAAAACAGATGAACAGGCGGTATGGCCTTAAAGGCTTTAGCCTGCCCGATGGGCGAATAATCATGAAAAAAAAAATATGGTTTGGTTGTCATTGGTTGTCATCTTTTTTGACATGTCATGAATGATGAAAGAAATGAATTTGCGTTGCGTTGATACATAAATAAATATCACAATATAATTAAAATAAATTGTGTTAACGGATCGATCGCTAAAGCAAATAAATAAAATTAACATGCCGTTACCTCCGGCTCTTGCTGCCCGTTTAGCTAAAAGAGGTATATTGAGACCAAACCAAACAAACGAAGTAATTACCGACCATGCTCCCCCTCAATCGAATGAAGAAATTATAGCAGAAGACTACGATTCCAGGCCTGACGAGCAGATCAACTCGGAGCAGTTCTGGGAAGGAATCGAAGGCGTCAACGTCGACCCCATCAAAGGCCATAAAGGTTGTCCAAATAAAAGCAACATATACCATGAATGCTCCAAGTTTTGTGTGAAAAAATGGAAGAAAGGTAAACAAACCCCTTCTGATAATTATTTAGAGTTAAAACGTAAAGTTTTAGAAATGTGGCCATTGCCTGCTGGGTGGGAGGAAGTGTACGACGATGGCTGTGGACAGCACTATTTTTGGAATGTACACAATAATCTAGTGTCGTGGTATCCTCCGGCTCACCCCAACGCTATACACAGCGAGAGCGCCGCTCATCTGCGCGAGGAACGCTTACTGAAAGAAGGAGACGAGAGTGATGACAGCAGTGAAGCTTCTGACCAAGAAGTTCCGCAACAGCCACACAAAGAAAAGAAAAAGGAAAAACGCGAGAAAGAGAAGGAAATGGTTCATCACAGAGACAAGAGGCGGACAAGGGTTAAAGATAATGATTTAGATCCTATGGATCCTGCTTCATATTCTGACATCCCGAGGGGTAAATGGACTGCAGGGTTAGATAGCCATGCCAGAACTGGGGTGGACAGTACTGTGACAGGACCATTGTATCAGATGAGGCCGTACCCAGCCCCAGGTGCTATTCTTGCTGCTAATGCCAAGCACCAGTCACCCCCACCATCTCCTTGAAATATGTTTCATAATGTTATACAATAAATTGTGTTTCTTATACACCTATCCTGTTTTATTTCTTTATCTTAGTTGTAGATAAGATTGTACGGTGCTATAATAATATAGCATCTTTTTGTTAGTAAAGCAAACCAAAATCACAATAATCTCAGTTTAAAGCACCATTTCATCAACATCATATAGTTCAAATCACTGCCCCTGGTCGAGTTTTCACCAGTACCACAGAATAGCGATAGTCATACAACTATAGTAAAGCAACCTCACTCTGAGAAAGACATTCAATAATTAGACTTGTGACATCACAATAATAATGTTGTTAATTTTAACTTGCACAGTCAGTGAAGATTACCAAACTTTGTAAATACATACAGGCACTCTAAGCACAATGACCACTTCAAGGTTTTTATCTGTTATATGACTGTGCATTAAGGCCATTGTGTGTGTAGTAGCTTGCGCAAGTACTAGCGACAGTGCATGAGGGAAAGGATTGCAGGGAGGTACGATATTACTTCAGGAATTGGCTTTAGAAGATCACAAGGAATAAAAAAAAATGTTCAATTCACCAAAGATATTGTATGTAACATTTTTACCAACTCAAATAGAAGACACTGACAGACGAACACCGGCGCCGCCAGCGCAAAAGCATAATGACGTAGATGTTCGAACGATGTACATTGGGCGTCGCGCGTGTAGTACGGGGATGCGGATTGCGGAAGGTGTAGCACGGAGAAACACGGGAGAAATGAAGCTTCCTTGCACAAGGACCAGAGCGAGTACTAGGCTACTTAAAAACTTTCACTGCCACTGCCACTAAGCAAAAATTTTTGTAGCTCATTGCAGACCATGCGCAGTAAACTAACACTTGTAATAGAGCATCTTCTGCAAATTGGCTTATAGAACTCCTTTTGCTATGACCAGCACAGAAAAGCTTGAGCAACAGTAGAAGAGTGGCGCAGCTCTGTTCACAAGGCTATTAATAACTTCGAAGAAAAACAATCACAAGTTCTAGATGCAAAACATCTTCGGCCTTATAAACGTTACTTAAAAGTTAAGCAATGCTTAAAATAGCTGTCAACTTCTCGTTGACGGAAATTGTCACAAGTGAAAACGAGACAGCAATTTTAAGCTTTACTTAACTTAAGTAACGTTTATAAGTAAGACTGCTTATGTTAAGACCTGTGCAAAGCCTTCCTACTTCTACACATACAATACTGATGGTCAATGGTACTGTGTGCCTTGTAGGACCTAGACAAAATTTGGCTTTGCCAGCCATATAGGTATGTGCTCATAACCGCAGCTAGCCAGGTTTGCCATTGAAGGACACCTCAAAGAGGCAACATTATATCTCGGTTGGTGATAAACTTTACTATGAAATAATATTGCAAATTTTTTGTATAATTTAACTTTATTTCTAAACATAAAAATATTTATATCATACCATACCTATGTAAAATTTATTTGTAACAATACAATTTCATTTAGTTTCAGTGTTAGTCTTAGAAATATTTTTACATTTAAAAGCACCGGGAGCTGTAAATATAACAAGAAAAATATCAGACTAGAATGGTGAAAAGATCACTGGAAAGTCTAGATAGTAATTTTCTTTTGTCATGTTTTAGTATGTATGAATATTTTGTTTTTTTTGTCAAACATTCAGCTCCAGTTGAAAATCTATTTTTGCTGAACACATTGACTTCAAACTTTGATTGTTTTTTTAATTCCCGTTCATATGCTTAGGGCTGGACACATGCAGTAATAGGTCTTCTGATGTGATTACTCCAACTGGGCTCTGGATATTTGTAGATACATCTGTAAAGAAAAAAATTATAAATGATTTAGGATGTTATTCAAAGTTTTAAACATCAAGAAATTGGCACTTGTGGCGACCGTAATGGCTAAGCAGGTAGCAAGACTGCCTTGTACCGGAAGATTAGAGTAAAATTACGGCGTACAGGTTTTTGATCGATAAAAAGAAATATATAACTTGTATTTATTTACTAACTAACACACAAGGAAATAGGGAGGTATGACTGTTACATTGTTTAATAACTTAAATTTACCTGTTTTGACAACAACCACATGAGGTGAGATGTCCAGCATCCTTGAGACGAGTCCGAGGGTGGGGCGGAGCGCGAGGTCTACCTTATAGAATTTCTTTACTGTGAACTTGGAGAGAGGCTCTGCGGTGGAACCCGCCAAGTTGGCGAGCCGACGTCGGACATTGTCCGCCGTGAAGATACCCGTTACACTCCTGTACAAAACAACAACACTTCTTACTACATATTACCGTGTGCAAACGATTTTTATTTTATTTATTTGTTTAAAACACCTCGTCAAATGGGGGTGGAACAGTTAAACCAGTCTTATGCCATGCTCCGTTATGGGAGAGGAAAATGTACAATACAATCCAAGCGGGATGTAAGTGCAGTTCTTTTCATCCCCTCCCCCCCAGAATTAGAAAGATAAAAAGGAAGATTTAATGTACTGAATTTTTATATAGCTACATCACGAAGTACGTAGTATCCCTGTAGTTCGTAAGACGATTTAGTTGATTATTTATTTGTCTAAGGTATGCAAGCTTATACTCTCGAAGTAGAAGCTTGTAATTCAAAGTGGGGTTAAATAAGACCTGCACTGACATCCCACTTGGGGTATATTGTGAAATAGCCCCTGCCAGCCGAGCTCCTTAAAAAATAACAGCACGGCTTTGGGTCGCTGTAGTTCTAATCAAAAGTAAGTATAGTAGTCACTCCCTTATAATTTTGATTAGAATCTGCCCACAGCCTTCAATAATAATTATGTGAAGACAGCATGTTGATAACAACCACGATGTTGATAAAAAAATTAAGGGCTTGGGAGGACTATGAGAAATGATGTGGTGTGTTTTCGTTCATGCTTGGTAATGCTTTATTGCCCTGTAATGTAATATACATATATATCACCGAGCATCTATCCACACTAACCTTCCAGTTTGTTAATTTTATGGAGCAACAACTGTCGTATTTTCGTCACTACAAATGTATTCCAAGAAAAATATAACTATGTATACATATAGTGATAAGCATATGAGCAGGAGGACCATCAGGTTTCATTTAATGTTATTTATGTTTCATTTTTATACATATTTGGCCGAGTTGGCTTTTGATTTAGAGAAGACTTTGATGTTTTTGAGTGAAGTATTGAAGTTTGACTGCAAGTCATGGAGACAGACAAGATTTTTGTGTCGATAGAATTTATAAGCAACCTATTTTCATGTACACAGAAGAGTGTCTTTAATATTAAATCGGAAATAGTTTGCTAATGTTAGTTTACTAAACTACAATTTTACTAACATAGATGAAGGTGTAATGAGGTTTATGTAATGCTATGATTAAAATTAGTTTTTTACTAAGGACTAGGTAGTATCTAGTTAGTTTTGTGGAGGAGGTTGTTTCTAGTTTCCCAGGTATTGAGTTTTTTTTTGTACAATAACCCTTAGGGAAAAGGCTTAGGGAAGGGCAAGATGTAACTGCTGAAATCTGTTATTTTATGCTCTTGAGATTGATCAAAATATTTATTAATTTATTAAATATTTAAGAGCCTTTAGGCACTGTGTAGGCATAGTAATATTTAAGTAGTGTTTGCAACGGACCCTCTATCATCGAGGACTGTGAGCAGCGGCGCGCGGGAGTCACGCAGGATGGCGAGCGCGGTAGCAGGTGAGCTGGTGTGCGGTATACTAGTGGAAGCTTGGGCTATGTCTGCCGGCACTGGCTTCTCCCACCACCTGGAACAAGTACATACAAATTATAGTAGTCAGGGGGCCTTACGGCTAACTCTTAACGTGGACTCGAATTAGAGCAGTTCGGAAAATCACGCGAACGTGAACCTTATCGCGCCGAGATACGGTTTGCGTTCCCACAACTTTTCTCATCACCTAAACAGAATCGCTTAAAACAGGTAGCCATAAGGCCCGTCAGACCTTTATCAGGATAGATACCGTGAGTGGGCCATTCAAGTATTACGTAAGCAGAAATGTAGTATTTTTTAATTTTTGCGACTTTTAATTCGAATTTCTGTCGAAAGCAAGTCATTTCGTGCGAAATAAAATAAGAGCGAGTCAAAGAGCCCCAGAACTCTAAAATATCATGTTAACTGAAATATTTTCTATTGATAGAAAGCAATTTCGAATGGTTTAAAACCACTCGTTGCATTAGCGAGTGATGATTATTTCAAAAATGCTACTTTAGTATGGGATTTCTATCGAAAGACAGTCATTAAACGTGATTTGATTCGTTGATTGTTATTTTTGAATAGCACGAAAATATCGTGCGATTCAAAAATAGTGCCCCTGGTCTATAACATTATATAATTTTATTTTATTTATTTTACAAAATCCACAGCGTTCAATAGAACTAGCCAATACCGGATTTACATTTTGTAGTTTTTTTAAATTAGCAATTATTAACTTAAAAAATCCTATCAAATTCAAAAACAGATCTAAATAAAAATAATCATAACTATATAAGTATTTTAAATTTGTATATCGTACGTATATAGCTATATAGCCGATGGGGAAGAATTAATGTTCTTGAGTGGAGACCACGAACCGGAAGACGCAGCGTAGGTAGGCCTCCCACTAGATGGACCGACGACATAGTAAGAGTCGCTGGCATCCAGTGGATGCAAAAGGCAAGCTGTCGTTCAGTGTGGAGGTTAAAGGGGGAGGCCTATGTTCAGCAGTGGACGTCTTCCGGCTGATGATGATAATGACGTATACGACATCATCATCATCATCATCATCGTACGTAGCTATATATAGCTACGTACTATGTGTTGGAGTGTGGGTGTGAGAGGGTGTGTGTGAGTGTGTGAAGGTTTGTGTGATTGTGAGGGGTGTGTGTGTGTGTTTGGTTTCAACCCTACTTTGCTTCTTTAATTATTAAAACCAAATTTGCTGGTGTGAAATGCTATAGTGCGCTCTGTACCTAGCATGAAATTAAAATACTTACAAAATTAACTTTTGAATAAAAAAAATTGTTTTCGTAAATGGGCTCTATTTATGATCAGCCTAATTATGAGGTAATATTTTTAGGACACTTGCCTATTATCCGTGTTATTACGTGTACCTATTCCACGGCATTCCCAACCACAGTTTTTTTTGTTTTTGTTTAAATTAGAACGGCGGTCAAGGCATTTTTGTATGTAATTTGTTGTAGCCAGTTGCATCCATATAAACGAAACGTCAGTCATTCGAAATCAGTTATATAGCAACTATGGTGCGGACAAAGAACTTTGAGACCTAACCCAAAAAGGTAAGGTAAGGCTATTCAACGTGGTAATGCCGCCAGCATGCTGGGTACGCTGCCAACTGGTAGTGGGCTTGAGCATTTGGATTGTCTTTAGACCTTCAACGGTCTATGGGCAGTCTAATTGTATTTGTAGTGTTAGTTTTAGCTTGTATTTTGTTTAGTTAATAAAGGCACTTGCCCAGTAAAAAAAATGAGTTCGACGCGTTGATCTAAATAATAATGTTCAATCAAGGTTCACTTATAATGTCTGGTAACAGATTTTCCTCCTCATTTCCGTTCTATTTACTTCTCTTTTCTGTGTTCCCAACTGACGAATGCTAGGGGCTATGAGTGAGAAGCATTGGCGGATCCAGCCAAAAACACATCAAAACACCTAGCAATTCCATACATTCGACTCAATTTTTCAATTTGATTCCTTCGAACCTTGTCAGATGACCCCCCCAAAATGAAATCCTGGATCCGCCCCTGGTGAGAAGTGTTATTAATTGTTGCTTAAATCATATTTATATTAGCATAAGAATAGGCATGCTAGTTCATAGTCTGTTGAAACCATTTTGCTTATCTAATCTACACGCGGTATAAGATTTACGAACAAAAACATCTTACTATTAAGATAAAAACAGTTAGATAGCCTTGTGAACCGAATTTGCGCGAAAACATACGACGCGGACGTAGCTGAAGGTCTAGATTAATTTATATTTTTTTAGGCCATTGTCAACATTGCTACTGCTGATATAGGTCATCTCTTTACCGCCATCTGTTTCAGTTCTGTACCAGCCATTCTATTTGAAGTTGTTCCTGTACATGGCCACCCGGAAGAAACCGCTTTGAGCGATAAGGCCACTAATATTTTTATAATGTCTATCGGAACTTATCAAGCATTATTTTATTTAGGTAATAATATTAGGTAAGTAGTAATAGTTTTCAGTCAGCTCGTGACCACGTCCATTGTAACATGGTCGATTTGATCATTATATAGTTTGGATTTGCCTTAATCCCGAGCTAGTACCGAAAAAAGTCTACCAAAAACTGAAAGGGGCGAGGTAACACGTATAGCACGCACTGACATATTCTTACTAGTTCAAATGGACGACCAATTGTAAGTGCTAAAGGGAACTGTAGAATAACATTTCAATATATATTTTCTGAGCATGGTCGAAACGTCGTGAGAAAGGTACCTATGTTTACCTACATAAAATAATGAGTGTCGATAGATGTTTAAATCATGTGTTCAAATCGCGAAAGTTTAAAGTTACTTTAGCCTTAAATATTGCGTGTTTGTTGCCTTATGTTTTTAGGGTTCCAGGTACTGCCTAGGACCCTTAGAATCCCCAAGGATTGTTCCTGTCTGTCCGCCCCAGTCTGTCACTATCGATTATCCTGGGAACATGTCTATGGAACCCTAAAATATGTGTGCCTTGATACGCACTTGTCTATTTATTCATTTACGTATCAAAGACTAGCTAATAATATCGGCTTGCTACATTTATGTACAGCGTAACACACTAGGTATTTTGGCTCGAGCGTATCGAATGCGCTGATAGTTCGAGTGAGTGCAATTAGGGCCATACTGCACAAACAGCGCTGGATGCAGGGCGCCCTGCATTTCCAATGTGCGTGCGTCGGTGTAAGATTATATCATTATTATATATTTGTATTTGCATACCGACGTAAGTACTGAAGAAGATTATTAAGTGTATAAGAAAACTTTTGAGAGGTACATAATCCCCTTCGATTTCTTGTCCCTCTGCTGAGTGTCATGACCTCAGATCAGACAAACAAGGAAGAAATGCCTCAGTACAATTATCGTTCGTGTTCAAATGTGTCCGTTTTTCATCCACTTCAATACAAAAACTGTAAGTAAGGCACACGCACATTAAGAACTATCAGCTACACCAATGAATTAATAGTCCACATGCAAAAAAAGGGCGCCAAGATCATCTGCTGGGTGAGATCTAATACTGGTATCAAGCTTGATTCAGGTCAGATGCGTTCGCACGCATCACGCCACCTTACTATAGACAACAAACAAGGGTGATATGTCTCCCTTGTTTTCAGATCAGATCTGAGGTCATGAACCACCAGTAACCAGCCACCCACCCCTGTGAAGTGGATGCTGACAAATACATGGCGACGATGGACCGGAACCACATTATACCATGACCAGCGTCTAACATCATCATCGTCAGCCAGAAGACGTCCACTGCTGAACATAGGCCTCCCCCTTTAACCTCCACGTAACGTAGGTAGGCAACTAGATGGACCGACGATATTGTGAGAGTCGCTGGCATCCAGTGCAAAAGGCAGGTTGTCGTTCAGTGTGGAGGCGTCTAACATAGAAGTCTGTGATTTAGTAAAAAAAACTTACGATACTTTTGTGTTTTCGACGACTGGTTTGAAGTGCCTCGCTTCCATCCACGGGTCGGAGATGTGTTTGGTCATATAGTTGCGGATGCTGTCTGGAAGCAGCACCACGCACTTCTGGCCCTCCTTGAGAGACTTAGCGGCTTGCAGCGCGCCCCACATCGCGGACCCACTGCTGCCACCTGAAATATATATTCAATACAATACATTACACGGTAGACAAAAGGCGTTCGATAGATGAGCCGAGGCACACATATCGTGAGTCCAATACTATTCAATAAACGCCAAGGCAATGTTACTTTCCTTGAAATAGGATACACCGATGTGATAAATGACTAACCGACGGTGACTACTTACCGTCAGGCTGCCCGTCTGCTTGTTTGCCACCTATGGCATTAAAAATACAAAAACAAAACCGAGCGTATTTTTAACCGACGAAAAAAGGAGCGAGGTTCTCTAGTCGACGCGTATAATTATATACAGGGTTACTGGTAATCAGTTAGATTCCTCTTAGGGCGGTTTCAATACGTCACAAACAATTTTTGTTCCACGACGCGAAAAAATCTGCTGTTTCATATACTTTGTCGGGAGTTTTATTCTCGCCGATTTCGAATCGTTCTAGAACAACAGTTGTTTCTTTTGATGTACTGAGGCCGCCCTTAAGAGGATGCTAACTGATTACCATTAGCCCTGTATATATTTGTTTTCTATCTTGGTGTGCA
Organism: Agriopis aurantiaria; assembly: GCA_914767915.1. Classification (NCBI taxonomy): domain Eukaryota; kingdom Metazoa; phylum Arthropoda; class Insecta; order Lepidoptera; family Geometridae; genus Agriopis; species Agriopis aurantiaria. Next base: position 6,478,917 of record OU612000.1, on the reverse strand, counting down.
ATGAAGAATTTTAAACCTGGGTTATATTCGGCTCTATCACGTGGAAAAGAGACCTAGCATTTAGGGGCTATCCAGTGAACGGCCAACAACCCTACCAAGGGAGTGACAGCAATTCCGGGCGGAGCAAAAAAAAAAAAACTCTTGCCCTCTTTAATACGATATACGCTTGAACATACGCTTTTTTTTTTTTTTTTTCTGCCCCCCGATTCTACTAAACAAATTGTCTTTAAATGGTAATTGTTGCGATTTTATAAATAATTGCCTCAAAGTTGACAGTTATTTTTTTTTACTCTTAAGTTATAATATTAGGTGGTTGTATTTTTCTAGTATAAAAAAATGTTTAAAACTGTCAATTTTGAGGCAGTTATTTAACAATTAAAAACGCAACAATTACAATTTTAAAACAATTTCTTTAGTAGAATCGGGGCCCTGGATGTTTATTCTCATGAGTGGCGGCGGTGATGGTGGTGGCAATCGATAATAGATCGATATAGCCTTCTGTCCTTGTATTATTATTTCTTCTGTGTCAATGTGAAGTAAAAGAAACCATAAGCAATATTGTTAAATACATTTTAAATGTCTTACCGCAAAGTATGCCTTCTTCCTTGATGAGCCTTCGAGCCATGGGCAGACCTACCGCGTCGTCGGTTTTCACCCATTTGTCTATCACTGTCCGGTCTAACGTCCGTGGGAGGAAATCATAGCCGATACCTTCCACCTGTAAATAGAATAAAAATTACCCTTGTTTCGATCCTATCGTACTGAAATTCTTAATAAGGTGCTTGCAGATAATTCTTAGTACAAGTTGCAAGTAGCTACTATGCATTGTCTACAACGTTTTTCTTGGCAGTTGTGGTTTCGTTAGTTTCGTGGTTAGTGGCACTTAGAATAGAAGAAGAAGGTAGAATTGAATAACTAATCAAATTGTTTAGATGATCGGTGACGGAACGGTCTAGTCTAGAGGACATAGTTGCATATAAATCTACAAAGTATTTTTTTGCATGTTCCAATATGGTTACGATTGTAAGGCTTGATTTTTGAATCGCTCGTATGATATTTCTCACGAATAAATCATGAGGATGAAAGATTTTCTATTGATAGAAAGCAAATTCGAATGGTCACTCGTTGCGTTAGTGAGTGATATTATTATTTTAAAAATGCGGAGTTTTGTTTGGGATTATGTTCGAAAGTCAGTCATTTCGCATGATAATTTCGTGCGAAATGTTATAACCTACAAGCGATTCAAAAATCGAGCCCATGGTATGCGCTGGTGTAGTGGGGCAAAGACCATACGATTTTTTTAGTGTATAGTTTCCGTTTATCTATATCTACATAATTGTAGGTATATTACTCAATATGTGTCAACTACTGCTGATAAAGTAATCGCACAATAAACATCCGATAAATGCTGTGTTTATATTGAATTCTGACCGAGAGTTCAGCTAAGATGATGTTTCGCTCCTTCTCGTCGATCTCATCATGTATGCGCACAACTGAAATGTTTTCATTAAAACCACGTGTAGTCTTATTTTTTCCCACTAACTGTGGCGATAACAGAGATTATAGGTAAATTAAAAACATCGATCACACAATAGCGAAGCAAAGTTACGCAACATCTACTTTTATTCTACTGTATGCACTTTACAAAAGGCGCAAGTATAGTACCCTCGATACTATACGATATATTTGAGCCTTTTGTGGTCGAGATGCTTGGACCGTGGGGACCAGGAGCCCATCGAATATTTAAAGACCTATCAGGGCGACTGGTCGGATCAACTCGTGACCAAAATGCTGGCCTTTATTTCGCCCAAAGATTAAGCATTGCCATACAACGTGGCAATGCCGCCAGCATTTTGGGAACGCTGCCCACTAGTAGCGGCTTGTTAGAAAAGTTTTAGATTAGTTTCAGTTACAAATTTATATTTAAGATAGTTTTTATTTTACTTGTAATTTTTAAATATATATTTTTATTTATTTTATTTTATTTATTTATTGAAATTACAACTATCATTACAGGAATGTCCTAATTCAATAGCGTATGTCAACATAATAATTTATAAACCTAGCTTATAACACAATTAAACATTAAATATTACATTATAATATATATATATATAATATTAATAAATACTTTACATAACATGGTGTTTGTATTCTGCGGAGTATAAAAAGATTGCAGCGAGTTAAATATAACGCGTGTCACAAACATCCTTCGAAGTTATCGCAGAAACACTTGCAATGTAAAATATTAACTCGATGTTTATGTAACAGCTGCTGCAAATTATTAATCGATGTAACTCAATGTGAGTAGAATAATAAGTAGTACATGCAAATCGGAGAGAACTTTGTGAATTCAGCGAAAGGGGTAAAGACACAAATAGGCACAGACCACCCAGAAAAACTTACGCCTTTCAAGAAATAAACTACCATAGTAGATGTTTTTAGGGTTCCGTACCTAAAGGGTAAAAACGGGACCCTAATACTGTGCCTACGTTGTCTGTATGTCCGTCTGTCCTACCTATTAACGGCTATATCTTTCGAACCGTAATAAATAGCCATTTGAAATTTTCACAGAATATGTAATGTTACGGCGGCGGTAGCTAACATGTGGTGGTACGGAACCCTCAGTGCGCGAGCCCGACTCGCACTTGGACGGTTTTGTTTATAAAATGATAATATGATTGCGATTGACCGCCACCTCGCCTGATGTTAAACGAGGATGCGGTCTGCGATGGAGCACGCTTGCATATAAGCAGCCGACTCACGCGCGATTTGAAGACAACCCAGGATGAAACTATTGGGGAACACCTATTCCTATTCAGGCAGTGCATTCCACAGACTAGCAATCCAAACGAAATCCTAGTTACGCCTTGAGTTCTTCCGGCTCGGCCAGTATAGTAGTAACGATCGACGCCCACTATGCGGCAGTCAGGGCAGCGTTTCTTATCTCGCAGCTGTAGAACTTACCTCGTACATCTGCACATCGCTGGCGTTGAGTTCCTCCGGCTGGGCCAGTATTGAGCCGTAAGGATCGACGCCCACTATGCGGCAGTCAGGGCAGCGCTCCTTGATCTTGTGGCCGACGCCGGAGATGGTTCCGCTGGTACCGGCGCCTACCACCACCATGTCCACGGCGTCGTCCAGGGACCACAAGATCTCTTCCGCGGTGCCGTCATAATGCGCCAGCGGGTTGCACGGGTTGTTGTACTGTTCAAACGGTAATAAAACCATGAATATTTTTTCTATAACATGGTATTAAATGTGTTTAAAATTTGAAGAACCCTCTTCGAAAATTTGACTTTTAGGCTTCATCTGCTGCTCGAGTAATTGGTGGCCAAATGTTGTCTCCTCTGATTATCTTGTACGCGTGTACAATATATGAACGTGAAAAAAAGGTTTGATTATGTTTTATTGGTAGTCTGGCGGTTTTTGTGGCCATATTAAATGTATTCTTCTTGTATTATCTTCTTTTATGGTGTCAATAAAGAGTTATTTTATTGTATTACCTACTTAATCATTCTGTGCAATAAGAAGGCACTGCGTGGATTATTACAAGTCACATTATTTTAATTTTATATTATCTTATGAATCGTGCGTCTAATCAACATATTGTAAATGGCATACTTTATCTACATTAAGTAGGTACTCTTGATAACGATTTTTTTTTGTACAGATTCATAAATTATATTAAAACACATAAATAAAGTACCTAAACTATACATGGCCTACTTTACAAAAACAAAAGTTTATAATAGGGCTCATCCTCTCTCCCTGAGAGAAGGCCCAGCAGTGGGAACATGATAGGCTGATATTGTTATTGTTGTAATTGACATAAGCTCAAATGATTAGCAAGTTCAAGTGGGAATGGGCTGGCTTTATCTTTTTTTACCATTGGTCATAGGTCTCTCCTAAAGAACGACACACGACTCGGTCTTCTACTTTACACATCTACTTGCTTCTACTTGGCTGCAGGGCCAAGAAAAAAGGTCTCTACATAACCCCAAAAAAGGTATACTTTTCATGTTAATCAGGTTTTAAATTGTTACCTCAAACATTTTTACTGTTGCTAGCATACCTGGTCCAAGACTATAGCGTTCGGTATTTCCTTGGCCATCCTGTGTGCAACACTGATATTGCTCTCAGGCGAAGCGGAGGGTGCTTCAGTGGGCGTGCGGACCACCTCAGTCCCAAGCGCCAGCAGAGTGTTCACCTTCTCGTCTGACATCTTCTCTGGCAGCACTATGATGCATCTGTACCCTGTATACACACATACCTTTTGTTAGCTCTTAGAAATAAACATATTCCAACGGTTATGCTACATACAATCGGCTGTTTCAAAGAAAAAAGTAATAACTACTATGAAGACACAAGTTTGTAAAAAAAATATATGGATTTAACAAATCATATGGATTTTTTCATGAGTTCGGTGTTGACCCCATAGTAAAATCCCTTTTTGGCTTAGCATAGCAGAGCTGTCTAACCCTTTATTTCACTCAAATAACTATTGATTTTGTTTTCAATTCAAATCGCAGACTTAAAGTGTGGATGCTGAAAGAATGCGTCTGACAGTTGCCATACTTGCCATTGTAAAAAGCTGAATGAAAACAGTAAATTCTGATCTCTTGTACTGGCTTTTTGATTGTAATATTGTAGCTGGTAGGCATCAGTAACATAAATATATTAAACGAAAATGTTTTAGTCAGACATATTCTCTCAGCAGCTGGACTGCAGTGGCTGTAGAAAAAGTACTTTCTTGATGTAAATGTGTAGCCTTGTAGCATTTCAATGTGGGTTTTCAGATTTTGTACTAAAATGGTAAGAAGGGACCAGGAGGAAGGATAGAAGAATGGGAAAGAGTGGTTATGACTTTGGTTTTTATTTGTATGTCTATTTTTACATTATACAAGTCAAGATTACCTCTAACGGCAGCAGCTAGTGCCAGACCAATACCAGTGTTGCCAGATGTGGGCTCGATGATCACCGATTTCCCCGGGGTGATCAAACCTCTCTGTTCCGCATCGATTACCATGCGGTATGCAATGCGGTCCTTTACTGATCCACCAGGGTTCATGAACTCGCACTTGGCATCTAAAAACGTTAAATTATTACTTATTCTAGTTATATGGGTATTTATTTAGAAAAAGCTATTCAAAAAATCCATTTCTAACTTTGATTATAACAAAAGAATGAATTTGATAAGAAATTATAACATTTGTTATGAATTACTGATGGATTCAATTGAAAATAATTTAGATTAATTATATCAAGTGATAGTTCTGCTTTATACAGGGTTACAATATGTGTGATATATAGGGCATATGCTACTAAGGAGTGTTAATAAATGTGGGCTACTGGCCACATGCCACCAAGGAGTTTTAATATTATTAGAAGAAAAACTGTTTTTTTGTTCTTATGCATTTTGTCAGCTTTTGATTACCTACGAATTAAACAAGATTTTTTTATAATAAAATGAGTTTTATTGAGCCAAAAACTCACTAATGGAAAAGTGGTAAAAAAATCGTAAAAGAATTTGTTTGTATAGAAGAAGCTGTTCCAAAGAAAATTTTCATTAAACTTCAGATTTTTTGATTACAGAATTATTCCCATAAATATTGTTCAAAATGATGAGTACAATGACCTCCTTTCTGCCTATTACCACTTTTTCTTGTAACCCTGTGTTTTTGTAATAAAGTGATATGATTGTTAGTTAATAGATATAATCTTATTGTATTGCATGTACTTACACATTTCGCATTTGAGGCCTTCAGCTTTTGGGATTCTATTAAGTTTCACCAACGGAGTGTTTCCAATCACATGCAGGATGTCAGGATGAATTTTTTGATTCCTGTCTCTGCAACATGTTAACATGCCAATTGAACAAGCCAAGATTTAAAAAAATATATTTAAATATTTTTTTTAATATAAAAAAAAGGTTCTTGTCAACTGAGGTTGGCAAGAAATTTCTGGGCTTTATTTTTTCGGATTTAGCGACTGTGGAAGATTTTTCTGCCTACCAGTCGCTTTATTATTTCTGGATTCTTACATGGTATTGTTTGTAGAGCTAGGGAAAGTCTCTACATCTGTTTTTCGTATTTCCTTAAATATCTTAGTTTTTGACAGATTTCCGCTCATTAGTGTTTGTTTGTTTCCATGTCCACCACATGCCAGGAGGTTGCAGCGGCTGTCGCGTCTTTTCAGAGTGGCTCAGCTGGAGGCCTAGATGGTCTGACGCCTCAACACCTAAAAGATCTTCTATCTTTTAGTTGTGGTGAGGCTAGCGAGTCCCTCTTGAAAGACCTGTCAGCTTTGGTAAATCTGTTATCTGGACGGGTCAGTGATGACGTCATTGAAATTTTGTATGGTGCTAATTTATGCGCACTTATCAAAAAAGACGGTGGTATCAGACCTATTGCGGTTGGCACCACATATCGTCGCCTCGCGGCCAAGGCAGGATGTAGGAAAAAGGTCACTCTTTTGAGTAACCTTTTTCAACCAATACAGCTTGGATTTGGTTCGCGAGGTGGATGTGAGGCTGCTGTTCATTCTGTCCGAACTTTTCTCGATCAAAATTGTGGAGAGGTGCTGCTAAAGGTAGACGTCAAAAACGCTTTTAATTCGGTCGATCGCGGTGCCCTGTTGACACAAGTAAAAGATAAAATTCCTGATCTTTTCAATTTTCTCTGGCAATGCTATGGCAGTCCCACCAAATTGACATACCAAAACAATGTTTTGTTATCATCAGTCGGTTGTCAACAGGGTGATCCTTTCGGTCCCGCCATTTTCAGCCTGGCTATTCACCCAATTATTCAACATCTCCAGTCCAAACTTAATGTTTGGTACTTGGATGACGGAACCTTAGGAGGCGACGTTGACACTGTTCTAAGTGATTTGCAAATTCTCATAGACAAATTTCGTCATATTGGTTTGGAACTAAATTTTTCTAAATGCGAACTTTTTGTTTGCGATTCATGTCCGGATAAAGATGTGGTTATGGAAAAATTCAATAATTTAGCTCCCAATATCAAATCATTAGACAGGCGTTCTCTCCGTCTCCTGGGTTCACCGATATTGGATGAGTCTTTTTCAGCTTTTGTTGACCACAAAACCAAAACTTTATGGGTGCTTCCGACAGGTTACTCAAAATTAACGCCCATATGGCGTTTACAATTATCAGATACTGTTTGTTTGTTCCTAAATTTATGTACACTTTACGATGTAGTCCACTGTGGAAACACGGTGAGCTCTGTTCGAGCTTAGACAATGTCGTAAAGGAAACTCTAATATCGGTTTTGAATGTTGATTTGAGTGACAGGACATGGTTACAAGCCTCACTACCTGTAAGGTTAGGAGGCTTAGGGATCCGCCAAATTTCAAGTGTTGCGTTACCGGCATTCTTGTCCTCATTTCATAGTACTCATAAATTAATAGAAAAAATCCTTGCACCCTCTTTAGGTCCTTCCGATGTAGTTGTATCTCATTCGAAAGAGGCAATGAATGCTTGGAGGCTGGCTTGTCCAAATACTGATTTTCCCAGGAAGTTATCTTCCCAGAGACTGTGGGATCGGCCGATCTGCGAACTAGCACAGAAATCGCTACTAGATACGTGTCCTAGTATTGCAGATCGCGCTCGTATTCTTGCTGTCTCTGTTTGGGAATCGGGACTTTGGTTGCAAGCCATGGCCTCTTTTAACACAGGTAGCCTTTTAGATCCAACCGCATTTCGTCTAGCTGTCAGCTTACGCTTGGGTGCAAGGTGCTGTGAGGCCCATCGTTGTCAGTGTGGTACTGCTGTTGACCAGCTTGGTCACCATGGTCTCTCTTGCTCGAGAAGCGCTGGTCGTATTGGCCGACACGCTAGCCTGAACGACATCATACGCAGGGCACTTTCCACCGCCAATGTCGCAGCTGTGCTCGAACCGAGTGGTCTTGCGCGTGACGATGGAAAGAGGCCTGACGGTGTGACACTTGTGCCTTGGAGGTTGGGGCGGCCTCTTGTATGGGACGCAACTTGTGTCGATACTTTGGCGCCGTCACATCTTCCTGAGACACAAGGTAGGGCTGGCGCGGCTGCCAATTCGGCAGAGCAGCACAAGCGACGCAAATATGCTAACCTCGGCAGTGGTTACATATTTGAGGCGTTTGGGGTCGAGACATTGGGCCCTTGGGGACCGGGAGCTCACCTCATTTTCAAAAATCTTTCAGAGCGCCTGGTTAATGTGACGCGTTACCAAATTGCTGGCGTGTTTCTGGCTCAACGCATTAGCATTGCCATTCAACGTGGTAATGCCGCCAGCATGTTGGGTACGCTGCCAACTGGTAGCTTGAGCATTTGGATTGTCTTTAGACCTTCAACGGTCTATGGGTAGTCTAACTGTAGTTGTAGTGTTAGTTTTAGCTTGTATTTTGTTTAGTTATTAAAGGCACTTGCCCAGTAAAAAATTTAAATAGGTAGGTCTAAGGTATTCAAAACTATGTATATCAAATCTCTTTTTTCATGGAGATGATACCTACTTAAATTACCCCAGATTTAGCATTGTCCCTTGGACCCCTAGGATTTGAAGACATGCAATTTTTTTTTAAGTTTTATTCAACATTGGAGATAAAAATAAACATTGGCGCCCACTGACATTTCTGCTTGGGTCAGTTTCCCTCAAAATTAAAAAAAATATATTTTAATTGAAAATTACCTCCAATTAAATTATCAAAAAATTAGTTTGAATTGTCAAAAAGTTTTACTTACAAAGGTTTCACGATGTGTGGCAATTCGTTGAGGTTAAAAAAAATCCTCTTCCCGTTCTCCGACAAAGTCTCCACGTTGTTAGACATTTTGCAGGTTCCAAACACTACGAACAAAATAATAAGGTGCCTGATAACTGTTTCATTAAATAATTGTAAACGTAAAGTACACAACACTTGACAGGGTTGCAAATGCTGACTAAAACACGAATACGAATAGGAACAGAATAATAAAGCACATACGAGTTGTTATATCGTGGGCAGCAATGAATAAATATCGCGTTTTGTCGAGCCGTCAGCCGAGGCGCCTTGGACAACACAACACGTGCCACCGGAAAAAATGTTTTGTTGAATGAATTTCAATTCAATAATTCAATAGAAGAATCACGTTCACGGAACACTAATAACCAATAACTAATACCCACATACCGGAGATATCAAGATTCAAGACAAGGAAAATGACATTATGTGAATTAGACATTAGTTAACTATCAGTGTTACTGTCAGTTGTCACTAGACTTAATGGTGTTTTTTTTTTTTTGTTAAAATCTTCATGAGCGTGGATTCAATGTCCTTTACTCGCAATATTAAACAGTTTACTTTGTCTTAATAGCGTCAAACAAGTCATAGTCACAGTCAGAGTCAAGCCAAGTAAGTCACGGTCAAGTCGAACTCATGCCCCTGTAAAGTGGTGGAGACTTTACAAGAGGCTCCTATGGAGTTTTGGAAACAACACGAAAAGACACGTTTCACCTCGTTATATCACTTGCCCACACTCGAGCACGTTTACGAGCACTTAATGAATAATAATTCACCATTTAGTACACATTAACACTCGAAAATACACAAGTTCAGGAAAACAATCCAACGAGCCGACATGTTTTTTCCGCGCTGGCGCCAAAAAAAAAAAAAATAACCACTTAATGGTGTTCGATAGATTACACAGCAGATAAAAATTCTACGCTCGTTCGTCTGCGATTTGCAGAGATGTAATATAAAATAGCCGTGAGATAATTTTAGCATATTATACTTCTATTATAATGATTATTATAATATTATAATTCTGTTATGCTGTAGTCTGCTATCAGTGACAAAATCACTTCATACTTGTATTTTTTTTAAAATTATAACATGGTAATTTGCATTTCCTACAAATGTTGGGGTTGCAACATATATATAGTAGTCTTTGGGTTGCAATGCGGAATTTTTTAAGTTGGCGCGCTTTTTCTGTTTACTTTCATTAGCAAGGCTCTATAAATTTTTTGCCCACCGGGTAAGCTAAACTATAAAGTCCATACCGCCTGTGACGTATTTTACAGAAAAGTTTTCGACTCATACGAAATAGACTGTTCTAAATAATTAATACCGCGAGATTTTGGTTCGCTTGCGTGAATACTTTATTCTTACTTATCAGGGTTTCCAGCTAAAACATAGATCGTCGGCAAATCTTGGTGTTGATCTTATTATCTACACAAAGAAACCAAGTACATTCGCAAAATTTAAGCCATTCAAATGGTGACATATATGGCTCCAAAAAATATATAAAAATTTTACTATGACAATTTGCGCGGTGAAATCGTACCACAACAAATCAGAAAAGCAGCATACGAGTTATGGTGTGACATTCCACAGGTAATCCATTAATTTTCTTCCTTAAATCGTTTAAAATACCAATCGAAACGTAAGCTACAAAGCGAATTTGTAGCTTACGTTTTGAGAAGGCGTTATTTGGAAACCTACCTTCTCTGAGTAGTTATTCTAAGGTGTTGATGTTGATAGCGTTGTCTCATGCAGTGCCGGTTTTAGCACTACCAGCGCCCTGGGGCCTTACAGACAACTGCTATTGCGGCACCAAATCAACGTTAAATCCGCTCAGTTGAAAAATCACGCGATCGCAAACCGTATCTCGGCGTGTTAAGGTTCACGTTCGCTTGATTTTCAGGGTATATAATATTTAAATAATAATCAAATAAAAATACTTTTACCATAATATTATTTAATGGACTAAAAATAAAAAAATCAAATCTAATCTGTAAACTTAAATGAATTCGTATGGTAAAAAGTGGTAGGTACCTACTTAATTAAGAACAATTGTTCTTAATTAAGTAGGTACCTACCACCTACCTATATTATAGTTAAATAAGTATTTTTTCAGAATTGAAATAAAAATATATATAAGTAATACATTTATTTGGATTAAAAATTAATGAAGTTTAATGCTCTCAAAACAATTAGGTAGGTTCCTACTTACGCTTGGATTACGTTAATGTGTAGGTACCTAGTCGTAGGTAGGTATGCTTTTGACCTTTGAGAGTAAAATATTTAGGTAAACTTAGGCCGTTATACAGAGACGAAATTTAAGAAGCAACTTTACTAACTTTAGGCAAGTCTAATGAGAGTAAAAGACTTGCCTGAATGTAGTAAATAATAATTTCATTAGGAATAGCGGTATCTTGTAGTGGCAATGGGCAGGCCACATCGCTCGAAGAACCGATAACCGATGGAGAAAGGTTCTTGAGAGGAGACCATGAACCGGAAGACGCAGCGTAGGTAGATCTCCCACTAGATGGACCGACGACATTGTGAGTTGTGAGAGTCGCTGGCATCCAGTGGGTGGAGGATGTTCAGTGTGGAGGTTAAAGGGGGAGGCCTATGTTCAGCAGTGGGCGTCTTCTGGCTGAATTATTTAACATAATTCTATTGTAGGTACCTAATATTATTTTTTCTACGGCTTTTCAACATTATTTAGTGCTACCTTACCTACTTATGTATAATGACCGGCAAACATTATGAGCAATAAAAAACCGCTGAATCAATAGCATTAAAAAATATATGGGATTAGCTATGATTTAAGACATACCTAATAAAAAAGAATCATAAAAAACAATTAGGTTAAAAACAAGTAATCGCGTAACAAACATAAAAAAAACATACAGTCGAATTGATAACCTCCTCTTTTTTGAAGTGGGTTAAGCAAGCAATCGCCCGAAATCAGAGTGCCTAGTGCGAATTTTTCCAACTGAGTTTACCTATTCGATTACGTTAACGTTAGGTAAACGTTGACGACATCTAGATGGCATTGCTCTTTTCTCATACAAATCGCAGATAACGTTTTGGAAAAATTCGCACTAGGTACCCGGATACGGATAGTCAAAATATCCTTGTGTTCCCCCTTGGGCCCGCCAAACAAACATACAATTCGACGATTTTACAGTCAAGGTAATTTTTTAAGTTATTTGCCGGGATAGGTATAAGTATACCAAATTACCTATTATGATCTTTATGACATAACAATACTACGTAATGGTACTTAGGTATATACCTACATTTTAATGGTTTGGTTTTTAAACAATCTTTAGGTACCTATATTATATACTATGCTGATATTGGACGATGAAATCCAGCATTATGTCCGACGTGACGATTCCTTTGGCAATGTAACCTGAAAATAAAACATTTTGTTATAAAATTTGGTTTCTGAGCAATTTATACTTGTTTAGATACCTATACTACCTAAATAAGATTGCTTTCAAATGATTTGTGATGCCTTATTCTGAATTCTGAAATACCCGAAGTACCTACAGCAAATTATGATTCTGAAATTACTTACCAGCAAAATGATTGTGTCTCGAGAACTCTTCGACTATAACGACGAAGGGCGCGATGTCCAAGATCCTGGAGACAAGGCCAGCGGTGGGCCGGCCGCGGTTCTCCACCACCTTGTAGTATGTCTTGATGAGATGTTGGCCCACTGGCTCGCACAGATCTAGTCTCTCTCCTTTACGCTTCGGATTCGTGGCTTCAGATCTTAGACTGTTTTTACTTATTACTCCTTTGAAGAACCTGAAATAGGTAAGTTTAGCTTTATACAGGGTTCCGTGGGAATGGTGCATCCTCGGCCACGTCGTCGCTTACCATCAGGCGAGTTGTGGCCAAACTTAGGTCTATTCTCTTTTTTTTTAACCTTCCTAGTAAGCCAAAAAATGGGGTCCATAATGCCCTTTACGGTGGAACCAAGTATGAAATCGCGAAAAAAACAGCTATTCCATAGAAAACTCAAAAAAATCTATGGAGCAGCTGATATTTTTCTCGATATTTCAGGGTTGGTCCCACAGTAAAATCCAAACGTCTTCTGGCTAATGTTGATGATGATAATATACTTACTAGTTTTACTGTGTTGTTGTTGAAAACAACTTAAAGAAAACACGCAACAAAGTAAAAGGCAACGAGACAAAAAACAACGCATATAGGTACCTAAAAGTAGTCGCCTTTAGTCTAACGTCTGCACAATGTACCTATGCATTGATGTAAATGTCTAAAGACATGACGCAAATCCTTCAAAGCTATTTACAGCTTTAAAGCAGTCAAAAACTATTATCTCTATATTAAATAGAAAAGATGCCAGACGGACGTACCCGTCTACATCAAGCAAGGTTGTTCGGTATGTGAAGTGTTTTTTTTGGTATTTTTTTTGTTTTTATTTCGTAGATAAGGCTATTTTAAGAAACTAATTTCAATATTTTTGTTTTCTATTGAGTAGTTATTTAACAATATTTTTTTGAAAATGAAATTATGTGACGTCACCATATAGCACAAAATTTCGTTGCGTTGAGAAGCCTAAAAAAGCACCACATATTGGCAGCCCTGAAAAAAACCGGACAGTCAAAACACAGAAATGAAAAAATATTCTATTCTGTGTGACGAACAGTGTGTCAAATGTATAATATTTTTATTCTTAAAAGGCACAGAAAATAAAATGTACAATGTGACGTCATTTAGAGGACAATGAAAGTCGAATGATTTCTTAGTTTTATGTTAAAATAAATGGCATCTTATCGTTTTAAAAGGTCGGAGTAGAAAAATAAGGGTTGGTAAGATAAAATCTCGAAATGGTTTTGGAATTGGCATAGGTAAATTTTTTTTTGCATACCGATTGGAGGTAAGTAGGTACTTACCTACTTTTCAGTATGGAACACTTAGAAAATAGAGACGTTTTAAAATAACAATTTCTTTAAATTCCAACAATTTCTTTCAATTTATTTAAATAAAAATTTAATGCTATAAAACTGCTATATGCTGCTATATTTTAATGCTTTAATGCTATTTAATGCTATATCTATTTAAGTATGTATTTAAAAACTATATATGTATGTATATCAGTCTCTGGCAGCCATATCACAAGCTTTGCTTAGTTTGGGGTCAGATGACCGTGTGTGAAAAATGTCCCGAATATTTATTTATTTATTTTAATTTTATTAATTATTTTAATTTGATATTGCTATAAATTAATTGTTTATTTCTTGATTTGTATAATTATTGTTATTAAAATGTAATTACGTGCTTAATTAATTATTTATAGTAATCATTATATTAAGTTCATTTTAACCTGTATTTGACATGTATCTGATATTAATAAAATAACTATGAACTACATCTTTACCTTGCACTTCTCAGGTAATTTGAAAAGTATAATTGCAAGTCCAATATACATTATATAACTACTTACCTCCACAGATACAGGTTGACAACGTATTTGTGGAGTCGACTAAATGGGGGAACAAAATTTTGCTATGGATTTTTCTCAGAAAATACTATAATGACTTCACCATTCTCTATTTTATATTAATTTTTCTTATAATCTGGTCTGAAGAGTGCAATGCTTTCTTGAAAGAAGTACCGCAGACGTGGCGCACGCTGTCATCGCGTATCAATCACTATCAGTATCATTTCTCGAGCAGCACTTTTAACAACGAGGTATCGTAGGTACATACCTACTGTACTGTACTGTGCCTAAGAATGTGTGGCGTTGTAAGAACCTACCCGTCGTTGCCGGTGACGAATGCCAGGCTGTGTTCAGATCCCATGGTGGCGATGGCGCTGTTGCACGGCATGTGCTCAGGCACCCGCGGCACGGTGCGGTTCACTTGTAAGTTTGATATTGACCGATTCCACCACCTGGAACAGTTTAGAAGTACCTATAATAATGAAATAGCCGGGAGATGGATTGTGTGAAGTGAAGAAGAAAAAGTTACTTGAGTTATTTTTTTTTCTTTGCATTGTAATCACAAAACCACAATGGAGGACTAGTCCCTGTGATCTCAATACATCAAGTTTTTTGTTCATAAATAATCAACATTATCATTTCAGCCATAGGACGTCCACTGCTGGACTTAGGCTTCCCCCATCGATCTCCAAAAGGGCCGGGCCAAAAGGGGTTCATAAATAATGGCCAATGATGAATGTTTTTTAAATGTGAGAGACCATCAAATGCCTTCTAATGACGCTATCATTGGCGTTCTCATAGATTAGTTGTAGCAAAAAAACCGAGGTCTTTGGGCGTTCGAGATGTGGTGCGAAAGAGATGACTCTGGCCGGTGAGCGCGGCCTTAAATTAAATGTAATGCACATTACATTTAATTCTAAGTCAGCCTTTTCGGGCATTACAAATTTTGGATATCCGAGGCCAGTGCTCTATCAGTTGCCTGATGCTTGAGGGATCCCGATATTCGCACCAATAAGCTGCAAACTGAAGTGATAACGGCGATTTCATTCTGTCCAACGGATTCTGAAGATTTAGGTGTCTGCAGTGCAGATACTTCTTTATACTTTTTATTGATAACTTAAACTTGCGTAAATAAGTTGATAGGCACTTATCATCAAATCTATATTTCTATATTTCTATATTTTTATAATGTCCCGAATATTTATTTATTTATTTTTATTTATATAATTATGCGCTGACATAGGCGACATGGCGCATGATGGATCGTTAGTCATGTAAGAATGCTTGTTTAGAGGTGGTAGGTAAATTTATGGATGAAACCAAACATAAAGAACATGGTTCGTACATGTAATCTCGTTCAGGCGGTTCTTTGAAGAGATGGGCTTCCATCCACTGATCGCAGACGAACTTGGTCATGTAGTTGCGGATGCCGTCGGGCAGGATGACCACCACGCGCTGGCCGGCGCCCAGCTTCAGCTCCTTGGCCGCCTTGATGGCTGAGAACATCGCCGCGCCGCTGCTACCGCCTGCACACAGTTCATTTTTACCCACGACTGAACGAAAAGTAAGTCTAGGAAGGTTTGGAGTAAGAGGTTGTTTTAGTTTGTATGTCTGTTACCATTATTCTCCAAAAAGGTTGGACCGATTTTGAATGCGGTTTTTACGTGAAAGCTGATTTAACTGCGGTAAATCTTATGTTTGCAGTAGTTCTTATGTTTGTGATTTCTTAAGTACTTAAGTACCTACTTATCAGCTATAGCTATGGCTATAGTTCTTATGTTCTTAAAAGCTATTAGCGGTTTAAAAGTTATGAGCTCTTTTAAAATTGGTTGAGGGTTTTTAATTTTACTTGAATAATTGTAATGGACAGACGGTATGAAATTCTTACCACCTTTATGTAAGTTTTTATCTACTTTCATCGAAGTAAAGATATTTGAATTTAAAATTAAGAATTAGAATTTTCCGGAATCCAAGTATGCAGTAAAAGTAAGTACGTAACCCATATAAGTAATTATATCTCATCAAGTTACTTTGTTTTTTGAATATTCCCTCGGCTGATTATGGTCGTGAAAAAGTAACGAACAGCCGTCTGTTCGTTACTTTTTCACGACTATAAGCAGCCGAGGACATATAGAGATTGACAATAAAAATCACATTCATTTAGACTACTAAGGTAAATAAGGAGGTCAACTAAAACATATCAGGAAGAAATCGGGAATGATACGTTCATACTATCTATGGTTCACACCAATTCGGAATTTTAGCGCCATAGAAATCTCGCACTGGCACTGGACATACGATTACGATCGATCGAAAAGCGGCTAGCTGACGGAAACTTACCGCAGAGTAAACCTTCCTTCCTTATAATTTCGCGGCACATGTTGAACGCGTCGTGATCGTTTGGCCGCACAACTTTATCAACGTGAGTTTTGTCCAAAACATCCGGGATAAAGTCACCACCGATACCTTCAACCTGTAAATATAATGTTTTAAAAAAAAAAATTTTTAAACCGACTTCAATACTAATACCTACATTTTGGGAACCACAAATAATACATAACGTCATCTGTGTATATATTTTTGGTTTATGTAATTTATCAGAAAATTATATAGCAACAATGAAATAATAATAGTATAAATATTGTGAACTTAGCGCCCGCGGTTTTATTCGCTATCTTCTAGGAATCATAACAGTTTTTGGGATGAAATTTAGCCTTTGTTTTTATCCAGGGTGTACCTAAGCTAATACTGAAAGCGTAGTATGCACAGGTGATCAAGTCTTTGATAATAGACTGGTCTAGACATATTCGACGATATCATTGTATTATTATACTCTTCAATATAAAATTTATATACAACTTTTACTAAGAGACCAACCCAGAAATCGTGAAAAAAAATCTGCTCCATTCATTTTTCTTAGTTTGGTTTCGATTGGCTCTAATATTAATTTTAACATCACCTTTATGCTCTACAGTTCTATACTAATCTAGTCTAGTCTAGTCATCCGGTTGTCTATACGATGTAGTTTTTTAGCAAAAAATCTACCTTGTTTTCTCCTTAATTGTCCTTTCGGTGTCAATAAAGTGTATTAAAACTCATGGGTCAGCGTGATGAGGCGAGCGCCTTACTCTAGAGACTATCCTATTTTCATTTGTATAAAAAAACTCACAAAGAAAAGTTTCGGCGAACCGTCTTCAAACATGATGGAGCCGTCAGGGTCGACCGCCACGACGACGCACTTGGGGCACTTCTCCTTGACCTTGCGCGCCACGCCAGTGACGGTGCCACCGGTGCCGGCGCCCATCACTATCATGTCCAGCTCTCCCACGGTGGACAGGATCTCCTCTGCCGTGTACTCGTAGTGAGTCCACGGGTTTATGTCGTTTGTGTACTGGAAATACAGAAAACATTGACCTTCGCTCTTGGTTCCCACGCTCCATAATTTTTTTAGTTTAAAGTAGATAATTTTAATAGTACCTAGAATTCTAATAGTGGCCTGGCCAATTAAAAGATTTAGTGACTGCCGGGATTCAAACCGGCGACTCGAGGATCCGGTAAATAACCACTGCTGTGTTTTACCAACATCCTTGTTGCTTTATCAATAACACTATTGCATTACCAACAACCCGATGCTCTATCAACAACCCTATTGCTTTACCAACGAACCTATATAATGCTTTAACAACAAAACTGTTGCTGTAACAGCAATCATGTTACTTTACCGATAACTCCTGATGCATTACCAACAACCCTGTGGTTTTACAACGAACAATACTTTAAAGTTTTTGATCCATAAGGCCACAGGCTGTTAACCTAACATACTCGTATAGTTATTTATGATACAAGTGCGGTAAGTTGGTTATTACAAACTCGTGACTATGGTAAGCCCTCGACTTCGTCTCGGGCTTACATTCGTCTACTCGTTTGTAATAACCAATCCGCACGTGTGCCATACAACGTTTTACAACACATTTGCGAGAAAAAAAGGCTACAAATGAAACAATTTTTATGGAAATGGAAAACATACCGTAAAGTACACGCACGGTGCTATACATCTGAGCGTGCGGTAAAATTCATTACCGCACGCTCCGTTGTATGATCCGTAATGTTTAACTTTCGAACGATGTATACAGGCTTCGCAAGTGCACTTTTTGAGCAAATGTGTTGTAAAAAATAAAATCTACCTGGTTCAAGGAGATTGCATGTGGATTCTCCTCTAAAATCTTTTTGGCGACCGAAGCGAAGTTCTTAGGGTCGCCGTAAGGAGCCATCGCAGGAGTTTGGACAACCTCCGCACCAAGGAGGCTGATTGTAGACATTTTCTCGTCAGAGTTCTTGTCGGGTGTCACGATGGTACAGCCATATCCTGTGAAATCATGATGGATAATGAGAAGCAATAATAACACACACTCACAAACTTTAGACGGCCCAAGAACTAACGTCAGGGGCCTTACGGTCAACTCCTTACGCGGTCTCAAACTAACGTTAAAACAGCGCAGTTAGGAAAATGACGCGAACGTGAATCTTAACACGCTCAGATATGGTTTGCGGTCGCGCAACTTTTTTCATTACCCAAAACTGCAGTGCAAGTACCGTTCTTTTAGCGATCGAAAATTCGCTAAAATGCCATAGAATCGATCACAGCGAGTACTGAAAAAATGGCATATTATCGAATTTGACGACCTCAACTGTCAATTTGACGATCGCTAAAAGAACGGTACTTGCACTGCTGGATTGTTTAAAACAGCTAGCCGTAAGGACCCAGGGCTAGCACTCGGCCTATATTAACTTACTTACTTATTTTTTATTGTGATGACTTTGTGACCTCCAACAACGACACGAAATATTGTTTTTAACCTAGTTAGCCTCCATAATAACATAAACAAGGTCAAAGTCATGACAGACTAAATATTTACAAGGGTGATTACCTAAGTATTGACTACTACTTACCTACGCATTAAATCTGCAAAACACAACATCGTATCTAAGAAAAACTAATTAGGTATACAGGGTTATTGATAAATAGTTAACAAGCTCTCGCAGGCAGCTTGACACCTACAACTTACCAACTTAGCTTCACGACTTTATTATAATACTAGCGGTCCACCCCAGCTTCGCACGGGTATAGATTATAGCCTATGTCACCCGGGGATAGTGTAGCTTTCCAACAGTGAAAGAATTTTTCAAATCGGTTCAGTAGTTTCGGAGCCTATTCAATGCAAACAAACAAATAAACAATCAAATCTTTCCTCTTTATAATATTAGTATAGATTTTGGTGAATGTGGTAAGTTTTGTAAAAAGTCATGGAACTAAAGATGACGTAGGGAAGCTGCTTGCGAGAGGTTATTGATAATAATAATTAGTAAACCTGTAGGTATATTGATTTTATTGGTAGAGTTTGGCGTCTATTCTGTCATACCACTCCCTAAACTAAACTAATCTGACAGGACTAAAATTATCTGCCTCTCTTTTCATTTTAATGTGTGAGAGAAGGATGGCAACAACTGTAGAGCTGTCAAGTTTAGTTTTGTTTAGATTACATCAGAATCGATGCCAATCTAATAAGCATGGATGGACATTATATGGATAGGTAGATAATTATTGTCCGCAAAACGGGAAGACTTATTTTTTGCTATTTTTACTCGATTACGGCAAAGCCAAAACAAGGTTATGTTTTTAGCAGTCTAGTATGTATATTTATATTTAGGTATCTATTAAGTGGGTATATTCTTATATTTAATTTTATGGTCCGTATGAATGAGGAGTCAATCGATTAGTTATTGTCCTTAGTTAGACATGGGCTACAAAAAAAAATACCGTTAGTACAAATTTCTTTCAAAATTCACAACAAAAGTCGGTTGAATTAATTTTTATTTGAAGTCGGTTGAAAAAGGCTAAAATTGAATTTTCGCATACCTATTACTAATTTATTAACGATCCAAAAGGGACATGTCGTTGTGAAACTTGTAGGATAACAGAAAAAAAACTGTTTGGTTGTGTGGAAATTACGCGCTCGTTGTGGTGTTTCATATTACGTAAACCCTAGTTTTATATGTGTAGTTCCTAATAGATATTGGCTTAGATTTCACGTTCCTGAGAATTCATATAACATAAAAATTCCGCCATGTGGGCACAAAGCTTGGGAATCATGCTTACGCCCACTTCAAGGAACATTGTAACCTAAATCCACGCAACAGGTGGCAACAGTACCTGCTTAGATTCCTTTTCAAATAGCGTGGCATTGAAAGGTGGTTGACAGTATTATAGAATGTAACGTGATTCGTAAATAATGATTACGATAATAAGTAAGAAGAAGCTATATAAGTAACAACACACATGAAGAAATAAATCAAGTTAACTATCCTATTGAATCAATAATATCTAATTTAAATTTTTAAGTCCTTGCTTGTATTCAATGGTTTGCTATTTCATTTATAAAGGTACGTACAGTAATAAAGTACAAGTATTTTCTCCAACATGGTATTAAATGAGTCCATTATTTGAAGAAGACACTTGGATGAAAATGGTCTCGCCCTTTCCGTAATTGGCATTCACTTTTTCTCTACAAATGTCTTGTACCTACGTGCGTACAATGTTTACAAGTGTAAAAAGGTTTTTATAGCCAGTCAGTATTAATATTAAAAAAAACAAAAAAAATAAACATGCAGTTGAATTGATAACCTCCTTCTTTTTGAAGTCGGTTAAAAATACTCCTCAACCTCGGATCTAGGTGTCTAAAGGGGTGCCTGGGTGCCTTTAAAGGGCCACCCAATCAATGTAAATAAATTTAACACCTGTACTCTGTACCCACCTATATTTATGCAATTAAACGATTTTGATTTTGAAAAAAAAAAAACTTATTTAATATTGATATTAACATGATCAATCCTCAATCCTAGAGGATGGGGAGTGCTTGGTGGCCCAGGGCTGATACTCGTATCTCTTACTACCCACCTACTCTTCCAACATACCTGCTTAATTCAAAGATGCACAAAACATGATTAAATCATCCACACATGTAATAAATTATCTTTAAAAAAACGACTTCAAAAAACCACAATACACAAACATTCTTTGTTAATATGCCACTACAAAGAATAAAATAATATTTTTACTCGGATTTTGAAGTAGGGGTGGGAACAACTACAAAATAAATTTTGATGATGCACACACTTTCCTTGCTAAATTTTATCAAAGTCGGTTCAACCCTTTGCCGTTGAAAAGTCATAAAACTAACAGAGATAGAGTTTACTTTCGCATATTATATTAAATGATGGTAAAAACTAACTCGTAAGTATTTCTTGACTATGACTTAATACTACAATGTAACTAATGATTCTAATGAACCTTGTAAATATCATAGGTCTGGTCTAGGTTTAGTTTACCAAATATGGGCTTGCAATGGCACTATTGTTTCTTATATTGTTGAAGGCGCTACAACATTCCATCCCCGTTAGGTGCAAAGGGAGACTAAAGACAAGGTGGAGAAATTTAGTGCTTTAAGATAATAGTGCTTGAAGAAAACTTTTGTGCTTTAAGATAAATGTAGTGCTTTAAGAAAATTTTTGTGCTTTAAGTAAAATGTAGTGCTTTAAGAAAAAAATTGTGCTTTAAGAAAAATTTAGTGCTTTAAGAAAAAAATTGTGCTTTAAGTAAAATGTAGTGATTTAAGAAAAAAATTGTGGTTTAAGTAAAATATAGTGCTTTAAGAAAAATTTTGTGCTTGAAGAAATGTAGTGCTTTAAAATAAATCTAGTGCTCTATGAAAAATGTAGTGCTTTAAGACATGAGATTTTTTTTCTAAAGGTTCCCGGAGACGAGTGTCAAGAATAGCGGTAAGTGGGAGAAAATTAAAGAAAGGTTGGGCCTTTCTTTAATTTTTACAGTCACCATGTGGGATTCATATAGTGTGAGAGAGAGAGTGATATTATTCAAAGCAACACTTACCACAAACGGCCGCAGCCAGAGACACCCCGATGCCGGTGTTGCCAGAGGTGGGTTCCACAAAGCGGGTCCCTTCCTTCGCCAGACCTTTCTTCTCTGCGTCCAGCACCATCGTGTACGAAATACGGTCCTTTATCGAACCACCCGGGTTCAGGAACTCGCATTTTGCAACTTAAAATAAAATAATAATTGCATGAATTGAATTTATGTTGAAATAGACCTTTTATGTCCTAGTAATTTCAGTCAATACTAATTTAAAGTTTTGGTTTAGTTCTGACTTAAGACAGACAAACGAGGAAGATATGCCTTAGTACAATTATTGTACGTGCTCAAATGCCTCAATTTTTCATATTAAAAAAATCACTACACCTACCGCTAAACTAACAGTAAGTACTAACAGTAAATTTTCACACGCTAAGAAACTAGCAGCGACTCTTTTGAACTAACAATAGTCCACAAGCAAAGAAATGGGCGCGGCAAGTTCTCTGCAGGGTGAGTTCGACTATAAAGGCATCGCATCCAGTCACGCCACCTTGCCATATCTCTCTTGTTTGAATGATCTGTGGCTCTGACAGTTGCAGTAGGTATAATTCTGATTGAAACCTGTTTTTCTGACGAATCTCTAGTACGATTCCGCTTCTACGTCGCTTCAAGGAATTTAGGATAAATTATTTTAATACAGTTTTGAAGATGGACTTCCACAAAGTAACGATTAAATCAACTACCTGAATGAAACCGTAAATTCTGGGGCCTTACGGCCAACGGCTAACTCGGTATCAAACTAACGTTAAGCCGCTCAGTTGAAAAATCACCGAAAATCGTATCTGGTCGCGTTAAGGTTCACATTCGCGTGATTTTACAACTGAGCGGATTTAACGTTAGTTTGATACCGAGTTAGCCGTTGGCCGTAAGGCCACTGATCACTTTTGCCAGGTTGTTGAATATAAGATTGTAGACAAATTATACATACATTAGACACACATTACATTACATTAGACATTTATATATTTTTTGATGTACCTAATAATTGAATTGTATGGGTTATTTTATTGCCTGAAATAAATTAATTTGAATTTGAATTTGAATATATCACTTCTACATTTTCTTTTAATAGTTTACTGCACCTAGTCGTAAACTCTCTTTATTCACAGAGAGTTAACTAACACAGAGAGTTAACAGAGAGTTTAACTTTCTGTATTCTCTCTGTGTTCTCTGTATTTTGTTTTTTTTCATTCGCATTTGAAGTCAGAGCAAAAACAAAATGTGATCGACATTATTTCTATTCCCCGCACTCTCATGTCCATCTCTGTCCACTCTCCAATGAGAGTGAAACACGTCAGAAATAAATATCTATTGTTGTACAGTCATGAAAAGCGAACAAACAGACAGACAGAGAGACAGAGTTACTTTCGCTTTAATTATATTATTTAGGATACGTCTTGCTCCCTAGACATTGTACTGGGGCCTTCGAAAATCGCGCAGTTCGGAAAATTATGCGAACGTGAACCTTAACGCGAACGTGTGTAACGTGAACCTATATCTGGATATAGGTACTCGTATTTGAAAGAATGCGTACCTATACGTACCTACGTAGGTACTCGTAAAGCAACATATAATTATGCAACGATATTATAAAACTTCCGTACGTAACACTTGTAATAGAAAACCAGTACAATAACATAGACCATACGGTTAACTGCGAGCTGTATAGACTAGCTTTATAACAAACAACAAGTACTTCTCGCTGCTAATCCAGAAATAGGTGCAAAGCATTCACGAATGCGGGACACTAACCTTATAAATGCATATTTCCGTTCGCAAGCTTGTATCAGCAGATAGGTAACGTCAGGACTTATATAACCCCGAAATCATACCTAAAATGTGTTATCACTGCACTGATTGATAACACGATAAAAGTAAATAAATCAATGTGTATTGTGTACTCACATATTTCGCATTCGAGTCCGTGGTCCTTGGGTATTCTATTGAGCCTCACGAGCGGCGTGTTGCCGATAACTTGCAGGATGTTGTCGTACACCCTGTTGTGTACACTGGAAAGTTATTTTTATTTTAGTGATTACTTTCATGTTATCTACTGCGACTGAATAATGTTTTTGAATCGCGTATTTATTCGGAGCGTACCGTTCTTTATCGATCGTCAAATTCGCTAAAATGCCATAGAATCGATCACAGCGAGTACTGAAAAAAATGGCATATTATCGAATTTGACGACCTCAACTGTCAATTTGACGATCGATAAAAGAACGGTACTTGTTTCGATGTATTAAGTTACTCAACATATACTACCTAGTTTGTAGGACATTTTGAGATCGCGTAAGATACAGGAAGTACCCGAAATAAAACCCATATTTTGCTTCCGCATACAAGTAGACGTAAATACTTAGATACACAGATCTGTATTAGAACTATTAGATACATAAAATGGCATAAATTTAACCAAACTATCAATAGTCTATAGAGTAAATAGTTTGGGTTTGCCGTACATTTAACAATGTATCAAAAATTATTTAACCAAGTATGACAAGAATAAAATACAAAAGTAGTATGCCTGACTAAACTCTACTAGGGGGCTGGTTGGCTATATACATTTTAAATTTTAAAATTAGGAAGGAAATAGATCGATGTCAGGAAGATTTTCATACTATTTTGATACGATAAATTTTCTATGTCTTATATTGTGTAATAATATTTAAATAGGTACCTTACCTTGGGTTGTTTCGAGGGCATCACAAAGTTCCGGTAAATATTTTAGTAAAATAATACTTAATACACCGATCTGACACTGTTTCCATACATACCTTGAATGGTTTTCCATTGTGTGTTTCTTTTAAATACTTTTATTAATGTACGTAATAAATCCTTTTCACCAACAACGATTAGTTCGCGAGTTAGTTCTCCTCGGGCGTCGAAGAAATGTCTGGGAAGCGATAAGGAAGCAAACGGATTATATAGGTATGTCACTTTCCTGGGGATATCATCTCATTCATCATTATTTCGATTTAAAAGCAAAAATAACGACTCGATTATCGAGACCTATCAGGACACATCACACAATGTAGATCGTTCCGATAGCCGATATTACCTACTACAGTCATTAATTTTGATAATGATCTTTTTTTATTTGCTTGTACCTAATGAGTTTTAGAATCGATTTGTTTTGTATATAAACAGTCAGCAGACGCTGTCTTTACGCTGATGCGGGTGGTGAACTGAGTCGCAGGGAACTGTTGTATCTCTGTAGATATCACTCTACACTACATACATCAAGCCAGTGCATGTACATACTGTTAGCAGTGGCTACTTGCTACCACTTGGCACCTCGCGTCACAAAGCAGCGATTAGCGCAAACGTCACACCCAAAATCTTTGTACCTAGGAGTTTCAAATACTAGCTCCGTTCCGCGGTATTATCCACAATTTTTATTTTTTTCACATACCTTCCTATAAACACTCCTTGGCAATTTATACCAACATCATTCAGTCATTTAACTCATGAAAACGCTACAAACAGCAGAGACAGAGTTATGTTGTCATATGTAATAGTAGGTATGATTCAATGAATATTTACTAAGTTATATTTTTATACACTATCGTAGAATTTCATGTCGTAGGTACTTATATGTACTACGCTGCTGCACCTAAAGAAGGTTTGTATTATCACGTGACTGCTACGTTTTTATTGTCATTTTAATTTAAATAGAAAACTAAAGACGACAAAATAAAACGAAAAAAAACTAATTTGACGAATGTAATGGCAAGGTTTTGCAATAAAATCTTGTTATTACACTAATTATCTTCCCAAAACTGAACAAAATAATTATCTTTTATTGATTTCACTAATAGTTACGGCGATGGTCCTACTTCAATAATTAGACTACTGCTACTGAAGACCCGTGGACCCCATGGTCCAATTCGTTGGACAGAAGAGACTTAAGAGACCAACAACAAACAAAATAAACAGCACATGACATGACACTCTAGCACACATACATTTTACTATTCTAGTGTTGATACAATGTTGCAACAGGAATTACTAATTTTATCTTATGTCCCGACTACCTAATGGAGCTTAGAGTCTGTGTAAAAAGAGAACCGTCCTGCTAAAAACGGTGAACTAAAAACAGTAAATTAGCACACGCGCAACCTCCTCTACGACGCTTCTCTTTTTGCACAGACTACCTATTAATAATTTATACAAATAGCAAGCATCCATTTTATTTTTAACCCCCGACGCAAGAAAAGGGGTGTTTTATTCAGTAAATTAGCACACACGCGCCCTCCATCCTACGACGGTTCTCTTTTTGCACAGACTCTACGAAGGATTTCAAAAACATTTTAGAGAACACATTTGGTTTGTTTTAAAGATTCACATAAGCGTGTTTATTAGTTTTTTAAACTATATTAATTTATGGGTAGTATTTAAACTAGTGAATATAAATTTAAATAAATACTGAATATGACTTACTGAAGTTACTGAAATACTACCTAACATAGGGTGGCAGAACGGGCAAAATGCCACGGGCCCCCAGCCGGAGGGGCCGAAGAAGGGCCCTAGAGGGCTGCGAACACAAGAAGATCCTTGCTATTATTTCAAAATTAAGTAAAAAAAGCTTTGAATACATTTAGTTTAAGTTGCCTATTAAAACAACATAATGTTTTTTTTTTTTTTTTTTTAAAGCATTTGTAAAAAAAAAAAACTAATGATAAAAGTTATTTAAAGAATTCTATGGGACCAGAAAGGTAAGGCAACTTTGGTACCTATTTCATTTATTGAACATTCAATGGCCCGAAAATTGAATTTTGATGGTGTCATTAACACTTTAGCCAAAAAAGCTCACTAGAAAACAAATGAAAAATTCACACAATAATTACGAGTTTAAAAGCGTTTTGTCTCTGCGTTTTGTACGTAATTTTACGTGTTGAGGGCCCCATCCTTAGAGAATTAGAGAATTCTGAATTCTCTAAGGCTCCATCTGATGAATTTTCCACGGACCTCAACAATGTAGTTACACCACTGGCCTAAGTAGTATTACATCCAAGTTATTTTTTATTCGCTTGATTAATAAGCCATAATTTGTAACTAACAAAACTAACTATTCCACTTGTCACAGTACCAGCTCTTTCCATTGAAGCGGAGTGAAGACACGGCTTTGGAAACATGCCACCTTTTATAGAACTTTCCGTGAAATAGGTTGTTTTTTCATGTAAAAAACCGGCCAAAATGCCAAATTATCAGGCTTAGTAGCGTAGGCATGAACAAAATTATTAGTTTTATAGAAACTGGTTAAAAACTGCTGAGCCAAAGATAACTAAATATTTGGAAAAAAATATTAACAAGGTTCTATAACTAAGCATCACAGATAGGCTTTTTTAATAATTGAAAAAATTCCGGTTCGTTTAATAATTCTTTAAAGCATTTTTTGCTCTCAGCATTTGTATATTTTTTTTTTATAATGTTGCACTTTATTGTAAAACGCTAACTATATAACATTGTATACTTTTGGAAGACGCTGGCTTTGCATTTTTTTTTTCAGTTTTTCACTTAAGCAAAGGCAGTACACATTTTTTTTTAGTACATAAGTACATGTTTATTTATAAATTATGTTTATTTTTATAATCTTTTATAAATATAAAATGCTATAAACATATTATTTTTATGTACTTACCAAATGTGTGACCTTTGATGTAAACAAACATAATTATTATGATTGAATAGAAAACCAGAAGTGGGTTAAAAATGCATTAGGTAATTATTTTATGTCAACAGTCTGACTCATTAAAATGCACTGGATGTAAG
Organism: Agriopis aurantiaria; assembly: GCA_914767915.1. Classification (NCBI taxonomy): domain Eukaryota; kingdom Metazoa; phylum Arthropoda; class Insecta; order Lepidoptera; family Geometridae; genus Agriopis; species Agriopis aurantiaria. Next base: position 6,450,916 of record OU612000.1, on the reverse strand, counting down.
CCATCTCGTCTGATAATGACAAACGATAAACACAAGTACCAATTTACATATTATCTATGCATCATCTCATTTCATTACTGTACAAAGCCATAAGTAATGGTTAGTGGTCAGCTGCTAATTATAGGTTGTGGTATGGGTGTAGGCTTCAATCACACAGGGTTACACGGAGCAGTGGTGCTTACCAAAGGAGGTCAGTATTCACTTTATCAAAACTCGGGTGAGGATTCATTATAAATTATTATATGAGGTTATTATACATATTATAGGAGGTCAGTATTCATTATAATATGTTATATTACTTACTTATCGCATCATACTACTACCTACTCATACAGCCGTTTGCTAACAGGCGAGTTGGCGAATAACGCGACAATCTTGAAATTTTGAAAAATTATATATTTATGTTTTATAGTAAATAAATATATTAAAAAATTGGGAATCTTATGGTGTGTAACAATGTAACACTTCAATATAAAAATTGCTTATTTCGTTGTGTGTGAATGTTTTAGTGAAGGGATCCCGTAAAGGTTGTTCACAATGAATGAATACAATGTCCTTCTTAACGCCTAGTACCACCGTACCGAGTAGCCCTGTATGTACTTACCGATCTATAAGTGATAGGTAGGTTTTATTACAATGCAATCTACTCCACAATTCTTGAGGCATGAGGTAACACAACGCAAGCTATATAACAAAAAAACAGTTATTTAAATAAGTTTATTATATTTAATAATACATTTTTACTCAACAAAAAATATAATTAAACGAATGCGTATTTACAGCTTATTTATTAATTAAAAATTATTTATTTATATTCATTGATGTAAGTAAATAGTAAAACAGTCATTGTTTATAATTTGCATATTTTGATACCTATTCGGAATGTACCTAACTCAATACTCAATACCGAGAAATATTGAAATACAGGGTTATTTTCAATGCACCGTTTGTTACGACAGTTATGTTTATGCTGCATCATAATAATTTATAGCCTTGCATGTTTTAGTGGAACAAAAATATGGCGGTTTCGAAAGCACAACATCGCTTTCCATCGGGTGAGTTGGTGGCAAAACGTAGGCCAATTTCTTTATAAAAAACACGCGTCTCAAACTACGATAAAAATAAAAAGTCTTGTCCATGGGCATAACTTCATATGGGTTTTATGATGGAATCTCTGAGCAGTATACGTTTAAATCAATGTATTTGGCCATATTTGATAATAAAACATATCATCACAATAATCGTTTAAATAATATATCATTTCAATAATTATCGTTTATATTCATGCGAATTTCTTAAATATATATATATTTTCCCCCCCATTTCTTTAAATATTTGAATAGATTCTGTAAATTTGTAATGTTCAATATATAGGTACCTTTAAATATAAATAGGTACAAAATATAATTATTATATAAATATTTATATTACAAAAACTTCAGAATCTTCGCTTATTAACTTTTGTTCTGTGAATTTTCACCAAAGCTAATTAAAACAACAAATAATGTTTTTTTTTACTTTATATTTTTAGGTGCACGTGTCGAATCCTAAGCTACACCCACGGGCTGCACGTTCATTTTCATTTTAATATAGATTTTATTATATTATAAAGAAAAAAAAATACATTATAAAAAAGTTATGGAATAAAAGTTGTAAAGTACGATATCGGGAAACTGCCTGCATTTTTTATACATAAAAATAACCCTGTATTGTAAATAAATGTTGGTAGGTGGCGCGAGACCAATCTTTATTGAGCCGCAAACCGGCGCAAATTTGATTTACCTTATTACAAACCTAAGTACTCTCGCTTTATATATTTTATCGTTTTGTTACTGACGTCAGACGTCGAAATTATGTAAAATAATAAGTAAATCGTCCGATCACGAAATAGATGCTGTCAAATTGTGAGATCAGAGAGTACTATGATATGTAAATAATAATATATTTAAGACTAGGTACGCTCAACAGTTATCTCATTCGCACGTTTTCAACATTTTTAAAGATAAAATAAATAATTGAGTGCGAATTAAGAAAAACCTATCCTCCATAAAATAACATAGCTAATAGTAGGTATATGATATAGGATGTTGGAAGATATAGAAAAATACAATTATTTCAAGCTGTGGTTTTTTTTTTTTTTTTTTTTTAATCTATTTTTTTGTTTGGGGCTTTAGTCGCTATGCGATTATGCCAGCCCCGCAAGTTGTGGTGTGTAACATCTATTCGTATTGTGCTATTATGTCTGTCCTACCTTTAAACGGCTGTATATTTCGAACCATAATAGATAGCCAATTGAAACTTTCACAGAATATGTAATGTTACGGCGGATTAACTAAGAAATAATAAAAAGCCAAAAAGTAAAAACAAAAGAAGGGGGGGGGGGGGGGCATACAACAAATGCATTTTTTAACGTATTTTTGTATTAGCTCTAATGTTAAAACGGTAATACTTACAAGCCTCAAACTTGGCATGATTATAAAACACACTAAAATATCATAAAACATAAATAATGGCCCAGTGTGAGTCGGTGACAAATTTCAGTTCATTACCAAGTTATAACTGGCAATTCCTTACCTGGATGACCTCTATCATTTCACCGGATCGAAATGCCATATTTTGCTAATTTTGAATTATTATTTGGTTATAATTTTGATATTTGGTTATTTAAATTGATAATTATTGTATTTTGTGGTGATATGGAACCCTCAGTGAGTGAGCCTGACTTGCAGTTGGCCGATTTTATTTTTATCTTCTAAAATGTTGAAAACGTGCGAAACAGATAGCTGTGGCTGGTGAGCGGAGCCTTAATAACAGCGATAAATACAATAACTTGATAAATAAACAGCGCATGGTGACGGTGGCGGTATAGCCGATCCTCCTACGGACACCGATGAATCGACGATTGCCCTGTAATCATCAGTTTCCGTAGGACGCTGCTTTAGATAAAGGATATACGTAGTATAGTAATAGATCGTTGGACGCGGCACAGAGACGCTGGATATGGCCGGATGCACTGGGGTTGGAAACTGATTTATTTACTGACAACCTTGACAAAGTGAAACTGGCATAACTGATTTCTTTGTTTTTTCCCCCAATCATTTTCGTTTCCTTCTGAGAGGATTTTGGCCTCACACGTATAGGCATTTGTCAGTGTCAAGTAGGTATTATGATGTAACAACTTTGTCCAAAGTTTTTCGTGAAAACGCGAAAAAAAATCAGCTGTTCCATACTACATTTTGTCGAATATAAATGACAGTTTTCTTTATAAAAGCAGTTCATGATGATAAGTATAATAGACCCCTTTCGGCTTAGTACCCCCTTTCCACGTAACCCTTTATATCGTATAACAAGTCATTGAAAGCCAAGCAAAGTAATTCGCAGCCAAGTCATATCCCAGTATAGTGGAATTAGTGGAGGTGACTTTAGGTGGAAGCTTCTATGAAGTTTTGGAACCAACACGAAATTACAGTTAACTCACCTCTTTATACTACTTGCCCGTATTCGATCACGTCAACAAACACAATTAATAAAATAAATAATCTAGTTATTATACACATTCATCGAGATACAATTCCTATAGAGTCACAATCTCTCAGTGAAAACAGTCAAAAACGTCCGAGCGTCACTGTACATACATTGTATCATAGACGAAACTACTACTAGTCAGTAGTCGACTAGTTAGTAGTTTCGTCTATGATTGTATCAATTATAGTTCACAATGCCACATTTACTTTAATTTAGACGTTATGTCGCTTGCATAGTGTTCAACGTTAGTTGTCCGCTATGTCATTATAGCTCTGGCATCGCGCGGCGTTGTAGTCGGATCGCGGTTACCTTGTAACTAATCAAAAAGTCGGCGCAATTCGTAGAGTGCGCCGAGTTTTAGTTTTTTTGCACGATTGTGACTGTATTGTATTTCGATGTACACATTACACTCGAAAATAAACACTTGTGGAAAAATAATACAATGAGGTGATATGATTTTCTCATGTTGGAGCCAAAACTCTAGGAATATTTACGTTTTTTTTTTTTCTTCAAACTTATAAAATAAAAATATATAAAAGGTACTATAGCAATAGCTAGTGCCATCTGTAAAAGTTTCTACCGCCAACCCCAATGGTTGGACCCACAGATCAGACAAACAAGGGAGATATGATAAGGTGGTGTGAGATGAGGTACATACTAGTTAATAGACTCCTTTTGGCTTTTACCCGATATGAAGTCGATAGGAAACTAAAATTAACAAGATTATACTAAATAAAATTAATTATTATTAATTAATTTAATTAATTAATTTAAAATTAATTATTATTAATTAATTTTAGTTTTAGGTATCTTCTAAGTCTGCGTGCTTCATCTTCAACCACATCGTCGCTTACCAGCAGGCAAGTTGGTGGTCAAACGCGGGCTAATACGCGATAAAAAAATAACACTAGTGAGTTCACACAGAAGAAACAACATTTCACTCTAGTTCTGCTCATGGCTCACGCGACAAGGCACAATGCACTTTGGCTGGGCAGTTTTTCCAGTCTTAGCTCTATGTTCAGGACTTGGCCGCATAGTTTTCATAGAGCCAGTCCCAGAAGCGTACCCTCTTGGTCTCCGGGTCAGTGCGGAGAGTGAAGTTGCCCGTGATATCGAGGTAGGTGACTGGAGTAGTGCCGTTCACGGATGGCCATTTGAAGTCCACCACCGACTCAAAGTCCACGGGGGGCGTTGGGTTTCTGAAACACGGAAAAGAAATCTATAAACTAATATAAAAGGCGATGTGTGTTCAGTGGCGAAAGTGTATGTAACTCTGTATGTATGGACCAATTTTTATGCTGTCTTGATATTAACTTAGCAAGTGATCCTGCGAAGTTTGGGTGCGATCAGATCAACAGTTTTTTTTTGTCTTTTAATATTTACCCTCAAAGAACAAAAACAAAAACAGGAATTGCAGGCTACAGGGCTACAGGTAATCAGTTAGCATCCTCTTAAGGCGCCCTCAGTACATCAAAACAAACAACTTTTGTTCTAAGTCTTTCCGAAACTCGCAAAAATAAAACAAAAAAGACAAAATCTATAAAAAAGCAGTTTTTTTTCGCAAATATTGTGATAAGCTTAAGACAAAAGTTGTTCGTTTCGACGTATTGAAGCCGCCTTTAAGAGGATGTTAACTGATTACCAGTAACCCTGTATACATTGACATGATAACATAATAAAAAAAAACAACATCTAAGCCAAACGAGGTTGCTGTCGCTACCAAGATGTTGCTTCAGAAGAACACTCTCGACCAAGTCACCTTTTAAACCAAAAATCAAAATGGGTTCAGGCGTTTGGGAGCCACGATGCCACAGATAAACAGATACACATTACACACGTCAAATTTATAAGACCCCTCTTTTAGCATCGGGGTACGCGGGGTTTAAAACATGGGGTAGTTACCCAAACTTAGCGAAGTTGGTCCACATGTGCACCATGCGCTTGGAGACGGCCAGCTCGGGCGAGCCGTCATCCAGCCGGTAGTTGAGCCGCGAGAAGTAGAACAGGTAGCCCATCTCGTCGCCGTGGCAGGCGCCGGGGTGCGAGATGCCCAGCATGCGCTTGAACAGGCCGAGGGCGCCGTCGAATGCGAACCGGTACAGGAAGGTGGGGCTCGTGCGGTTGGTAGCCTCGCCCTGCAATCGCACCGTCTCCAGCGTCGGACGCAGGAACATCACGTCCGTGAACAACTGGAAACGAACAAATCTACATAAGGCTGCGCTCTACGGCCATATATATCTATCACTAACGCACATTTTCAACATTTTCGAATGATTTTCAATTGGAACAGGTTGCCTGATGAGGTGATTGATTGATTGATTGATTACCTATTTATTGTTCACACCATTTAGTTTGATACAGAGGACAAAAAACTAGTGTAACAACTGGTGGCCTTATCGAGCAGGAGGGCGCGTAAGCCGTCCTCACTGTCCACAGGTTCTTTAGAGTTACAAGTTGTAACTCTCAAATTTAGTACTAGACAACTATTGTGTAATAGGCGAGTTTACGTATACACTTGTTATGTTTTAATTTCGCAGCCTTTTCGAGACTTTGGTCATTGTAACATTTCGGTCACGGCTTACGAAACACTATTCAAAACAACCATTATATTTCGGAAATATCCGATTATGTTTCCGAAACAAAGCGTGTTTTGCAAGGGTAAGCCCTTTAAAGCACGACTTAAGGGTTTTTATCTATAATTTGTTCCGCTGGTTGAGTTAAACTTGCGCAGTTCTGTTACCAAACGATGTTTCAGCATTTAGAACGCGAAACTCGCAAAAGCCTTAAATTAAGAACATTTTAATTTTACGGCAACATTGCACTTGGCTTTAAATGCAGTGGCGTAGCTAAGTAACCAAAGGCCCTGGTGCAAAATAAATTATTTGAACTGGTTAGGATTTATCAAACATAAATTTCTTTATATGAATACTTCATTCAGATGCTCATGTGAATGTAATTTATGTTAAGAACTATCAGTGCGACATTTTCGCTTTGCGAAAAAGCACTTAAAATAAAGATTATAAAAAAAAAAAAATACTTTAGAAGTGCAAAGCTATTTATTAGGTACATGTATTTGTATGAGTTATATTCTTAGGGTAGGAGAAATTATCGCAAGTTCAGTTTTAGGTTTACTGGTCAGGGTCCGAGGGCCCCCTAAGCTAAAGGGTGGCACTGCACCACCTAGCCCTCCGATAGCTACGCCACTGCTTAAATGCAATGTTTAATAAAAAACAATGTTTAGTAAAAAAAAGCACCCATTAAAATATATACATAATAACATAAAAATAATAAAATACTGTAACACACACTGTATCATTCCACAACCTTACCACGGTAAATATCCCGTAAATAATCATATTACTTTCTAAAAATAATAACCAAATTCACGAGAAGTTCAATAATTCACCCCCTAAACTCCACCTATGAAGGTGGAATATTTTAAGCAAATCTATACAGGACCGACCTTCGAAATATTATAATATTTTTTTTTAAATCAAATGGAATAATACAAATAAATAAAAAAATATTAATAAAATCGGTTCATAATTAGATACCGCGTAACATACACAAAAAAAAAGTCAGCGCTATGACAAAACAGTATTATGTTTTACTGCCTTTTAAAAAGCTGACCGTAAATACCAGGGACCGATCACCGTAAACAAAATTAAAATAGGAGATTTATAAATAATTATATTATCAATAATAATCATTTTAATGTCTTAGTAGACAGAGAGAGCATCATACTTAATTATTACAAATGATGTCACTTGTAAGTACGCCATACAAACTCCATACTCACAGTCACTTTGCAGAAAAAGGAAATAGCATCCCTTCATAATCCGACCAAAAACTTTAAATGCATATCAGAACTTTATAGGCTGATTTAAATAATTTCGTTAAGAAATATTACATAATGATATTTGTAACAAATCGAGCCTAGGACAGGTGTATTGTGCAGGTGTTCAAGGGCCAATATTTTAAGGTGTTGGGATGGTGCGAGTAGACACTGACAGGGAGAAGATCTGCACTTATCACGAAAAAGAAAAGTGAACATCGAATATTAAGAAAATAATATTCATAAATAGGGACCGCAGGGAAACGCTGGATGCAGGCCACTTCCAACCGGCCCTTTTGGAGATCAATGGGGGAAGCCTATGTCTAGCAGTGGACGTCCTATGGCTGAAATAATGATGATGATGATGAATATTCATAAATAGGGCAGGTAGAATGGAATACAAGTTAGAAGAACTAGGCGCCGCGGAAGTACACTTACATCAATGAGACCATCGATGTTCCTTATATCCACAGGGTTCTGCTGGAAGTAGAACGCCCGGATGGACTCTGCGATTTTTCGCGTGACGGTGTCATTAATTTGCTGCAGTTCCGGAGGCACCACGCGCTTGAACTCCTGGTCCAACTCGTGCAGAAGCTTCGGGTAGCGTTGGAGACCTGGAAAAGACAATCTATTGTAAAGTAGCACCTTATAATTTTTTATAGGGAACAATGTTTAGAACCGATCTCAATCAACCTTCTTTTCTTTTCCTAAAGAGTTGGAGCACATGGTACCTGTTAACTTGATAATCTACATAAATAAAAATGAAATGCTATTCATTGTTATGCGCATCACTTGAGAATGGCTGGACCGAATCGTCTATTTTCTTTTCAAAACGTGTCCTGTTCGTTTCCGGAAAACTATTCAAATTTTTGTGGAAAAACTCTTCTTCTAGTCAAGACCCATAGAAAAAGTCTTTTTTCTATGGGTTTTTTGTATGAACTCAAACAAAATTGTAATTTAGACAGGATAACGTCTGTCAGATTAGAGTGGACTTGAGCATTTGGATTGTTTTTACAATCCAACAGTTTCAGTCCTGAATGTAACAAATTCGGTTTTTTGTAAAAAAAAATGGCTAAATAGTTTTAGTATCAGTTAGCTTGTATTTTGTTTGGTTAACAAAGGCACATGCCCAATAAAAAAAACTTGAGAGTCAAATTATCTTTACAAAATCAATTTACCCTCCGGTGCAGTCAGCAGTAGAGGTATCTTTTTTATTAGCAATCAAATCTAGTATAGGTACTTATTAATGCAAGCTACTGGGTACCAACACAGACATAAAATATCAATAAAAAGCTATAGACCATGACTCAGTCAATTATGTTAATGTAACCATATCAATTGGCTAAAAATAAAATACATATTGCGTGCTCTTGAAATTCGCGATATGTCGAGCGAATGTAGGAGAGTGGCACAGCTGATATAACAGCCTGTGTTTTCATTATGTAAATCTATTACTTGTCCAGGCTCAGCTGAATTCGGCAGCTATAATGGTTATGCAACCCACGCACTTTGCATAACAAAAAATATTGCTAACTGGAGGACTGCCGGATTGGCTTAGTTTTTCTGGTAAATTCTCCAGTCTATAGTATATAGGTACTAAGACTTTTTTTGATTGTTGTGGAACTTTTTTACTGGTGTAACTTTCACTAGTCTCAATAATAACAGATCTACTTAGTCATTGTAAATGTTTTATAGCTTTAAGTAAGGCCTGCGCGATCCGAAACTCTATACTATATAATTAGATATAATTAAATATTTCGGGACATTTTTCACACACGGTCATCTGACCCCAATCCAAACTAAGCAAAGCTTGTGTGATATGGCTGCCAGAGACTGATATACATACATATATATTTTTATAAATACATACTTAAATAGATATTAACAACCAGATAAAGAACAAACACAAATGTTCATCACATAAATGTTTGTCCTAGGTGGGAATCGAACCCACGCCCCCAAGCTCAGAAGGTAGGTTCACTACCAACTGGACCAACGGGCTATATATGTAGGTACCTCCTACTACCTACTCTAGCATTGCGTAGTAAATCAAAGACTGGTGTAGAGAATCGGTCGGGTGCATCCGTGGTCCGGTTGACCAGACCATGGTAATTTTTTAACCGTGGTGTACAGTAAATATAAAATAATTTACTGACTAGAATAATAATAATATACAAATAATAATGATAATAGAAAAACTAACTACCGATGTCTGCTGGCAACGGTTTATTAGTTTAGTTTTATATTTAATTTTAGCATTCGTAGTTTTAGGTATTAATTAGTAATTTAGTATAGTTGACCGAACCATAAGAGAAAAATTTCTTCCGTAGAACAGTGACCAGAGACAAGAAATTATACGGCTTATTTATGTTTTGGTGTTTTCCTACTTTCATTTACATATTTTATTTTGTCTTTTTAACTTTTTATGATATTCACTTTTTCGGTTTTTTTCGATATTCATTTACGTGGTCCGATTCCAAACACTATCTGTAGCTTTACCTAGTCTGTGTCCGATTCATTGACGAGACCGTTATAAAATATTACACACATTTTAATTTTATTATACACATAAATAAAATAAAAAACTGCTGTCGTCCGATCACTGTTCTATGCAAGAAATATTACCCTCGAACTACAGTTTTTTTAACGGTGTACACACCGTTAAAAAAAGCGTGTGACCACACGACAAAAGTGAAAATTTCATCAAGGTTGCCTATATCTCTCTCGCTTCCTTAGTCGACTCGCCTGCAACTGGACCACGCAACTTTACAACGGGTTTCACGTTTCACCATTGGTCGGATGTACTCAAACATTTCATACTATACTATGTTAGATTGTTGGATGTAGTATTTTTTATTTCTAGTATAGAGTGACAGGGCTGGAGTTAGAAGAAAATATCTACAATATTAATCATATATTTTTATAGAGTTAAGATATTATAAGAAATTCTTGATTAAGCGTTTCATTCGTGTCGATCGGGGTCGAAACAAAACAATAACCAAACCTGCTTAAGTGTATACAAAGTACCAATCCTTCTGTATTATTTACACGAAATCAAAGGTCAAATTTTGTAGATTTAAAAACTTCTTGACCCATAATTCTAGTGTTAAGTATAAATTCGCGTTTCGCAACTTAAGCCTGAGGTATTGGAAGCTGTCCCGGTGATTGTCATTCCATATATTTCGCATTATTGGTATCGATTACAATAAATTATGCACGCTTTCTTATAAGGAATATTTTTATTATCAGCAATCAAGTTCATTTCTGTAACGAAGTCTGATGTGGCTTGCTTAACTGAAGCTCTTTAGGCCCTTCTTTTATAATCAGTATAGTCCCACCGAAACATGTTAAACACACTTCCAAAATTGTTACAGTAGGTTAACAAGTACCGATAAATTCTTAGCAAAGATGTAAACAAAGGTGATAACATAGCAAAAATCAGCTAGGTCATACCTATACCTAGTAAGTTTTATAATTTTAGTAAAAGCAAACGCTAACTTAAAAAATGTTTTTTACTATGAATATTTTAAAAATATTATACTTACTATGTATTTTTGAATTATTATACATAATCATGAATTTTAAACATATACTTTGAATGAATGTGAATGGTGACATTGCTGTAATTATAAAAAAAACAGACACTCATTTCCTATATTTTTTCCTTTTTAATACAGTCAGGTATTTTAATTTAGGTAATTTAGACAAATTTTTGTTGAACTTAACATTTGAGATATTTCATATTATAAACTTTAGTTTAGGATATATTTATTTATAAGTAGATTTAGTTCACTTGAAATCTCTATCTCTACATAGTATAAATTGAAGTCGCTTTCCGCGTCTGTCTGTCTGTCTGACCGCTAACTCCCAAACCACGCAACGGATTTTGATGCGGTTTTCACCATAAGTTAGATATTTTTTCACGGAATGTTTATATATATAACTAGCGACCCACCCCGGCTATGCACGTAAATTACACCCGTGTGGTCGCTAGTTACTTTTATAATTCCTAACATGTTTATTACAGCAGAACTCTCACTCTCACTATATATGACATTGACATAAGGTGACATTACTTTGTTAATTAATATCTAATAATTATAATTAGTAATAAGTAATAATTAAGGCTTTTTTATTTTCTTTGTTTGATATACCTTTGTACTTAAATAAATTTCATTCATTAATATCTTTGCTAAGAATTTATTTAAGTACTTGCCTATAGCTATATATAGTCAGTTTCATGAGCGTTAACTTTGAAAACTATCTATATAATATAAAAATTAATCCCTATTTACCTTGGTCACGCCATAACTTGAGAAAGACTTTACCGATTTCAGTTCATTGTAGAAAGTTTTTACAGAAAAAAAATTAAGATAATTTCTCAGAAAATTGGAAAATTTCAGAAAACTTGACAATGATTTTAACTCGCGCGTGAAACCGCGGGGCGCAGCTAGTGATGACATAAAAACGATATTAGAGCGGGCTTACTATTCAGCTGTTTACTAATCGTTGGTTTTTCTATATACACACCTAATTTCAAAACCCTATGCTTTCTACATCATTATTATAAGGTCAGTTACGACCCACCATGTGCTAATATTGATCATGCTAGAAATTCGAACATCCACGTTTGATTTCGAAACAGTAGCTTGTGAGACCGTGAGTCACGAGAGAAATTCTCAGTATCTTAGCGAGGATTTACGATTATTCAAGGATTCAGTGTGACCGCGTGACCCACTTTACGAAACGGTTTTTTTGGTGAAGATCCGTATCCGTATTCCATATTATATAAATGTTGGATTGTATTTGAATTAAGTAAACCAATACCCATTCATTCACAAAATCACTCCTAGAACCGATATCTAAATATATCAATCGATATTTTTTATGCAGAACTAATTTTTTTACTTTAAGATAAATAAGGTGTCCGTGTCGTTAGGCAATGAAGATAATGGAAACTATATAAATAAATATTCAAATCATAACGTTTTATTTAATTTAGATTGGCATCCTATTTTTCTCTGTTTGAGACATAGAAGACAATATCACTTCATAGGAAGGTGACATCTAATCAGCTCAGTACCATAGCTTCACTAAGAAGTTTGCTATGCTGGATATGCAGACTCTAACATCTTCTCTTGACGCTCATGGTGCCCAGAGTATAGCAGCAGATCTTCAATTATGCGTGCAGGCCAATCTGAAGGCATAGCATTGCCAGTCTTGGCTTATATAGGGCCTTCGTGAACATGTCTGCTATTTGGTGTTCAGTACCTATCTTTGCAATAATCATGTTCCCATCAGCTACGGCTTCACGAATAAAGAAATGTCGTAGCTTGATATGCTTGGTTCTGTTGTGGAATTCATAAGGTGGATTAAGTGCCAGTTTGATGGCTGACTCATTGTCTACATGAAGAACAGGAGTATTCGATGATTGTTCTATGTTTTCAATCAACCGTTTGAGCCAAATTATTTCTCTTGCAGCCTCACTGGCGGCTACAATTTCAGCTTCAGTGCTTGAGATCGCGACTGATGTCTGTAGTTGGCTTCTCCATGATATTGGACCTCCATAGACACATACTAAGCCTGAAGTTGACCTTCCAGTGTCAGGGTCTCCACCATGATCAGCATCGCTGTAGCAGACCAATTCTTTGTGCATACCTTTTCTGTAGGTAATGCAATAATCTCGCGTACCATTTAGATACCGAAATATTCTTTTCACTTTTGTGATATCTATTTTTGTAGGAGCTTCCAAATGTCTGGATGCAACACCGACGGCGTAAGCTATATCGGGTCTTGTTCCCACCATTAGATAAGCAAGGGCTCCAACCGCTTCTCTATATGGAAACGCGTTGTTTCCTCCGGCTTCTTCTCTCATTTCTGAGTCTTTCACTATTGGCGTAGTGACAGCCTTACAATTTTGCATACCAAATCTCTCAAGTACCTTTTTGGTGTAGGCAGCTTGATGTATTTTGATACAATCTTCCTCTTTTTCAATTTCAAGTCCCAGGAAGTAATAGGACTTCTTGTTTCTTTGGGCCTTTATATTAAATCGCTTCTTCAGCTTCTCGAGGAACTCATCAATCAGTGCCTGTGACGTGCCAGCTAAAATGCCATCGTCAACATATAGGGCTAGTAGTAGCCTACCTCCTCCCCTCTTCATCGAGAAGAAACAAGGATCTTCTCCAGGTATGAACCCTTGTTTAAGAAGAAAATCTTTGATGCAGTTGTTCCAGCACAACGGTGCTTGTTTTAGCCCGTATAAGCTACGTTTCAATTTGCATACTTTGGTAGTTCCATCGTTGTACCCTTCAGGTTGTTTGACGTAGATTTCCTCATTTAAGCTTCCATAAAGAAATGCGGTAGATATGTCAAATTGAGCTAGAAACATACTGTCTCGTGCAGCAATACTCAGTAGCATTCTGATTGAGCTCATTTTTGCAACTGGACTAAATGTCTTTTCATAGTCTACGCCTTTCTTTTGAGAATAGCCTACTGCGACGAGCCTGGCTTTATACTTGTCAATATCTCCATTAGAGTTTCGCTTTATCTTGTAAACCCATTTGGTAGATATTGCTTTGCGTCCATTTGGCAAGGACATTAAGTCCCATGTTTGGTTCTGTTTCAGGGAACTTATTTCATCATCCATGGCTTTGCGCCATTTATTTTTGTCAACAGATTTCATCGCATCTTTAAACGTCTTTGGTTCTTCTTCGTGCCTATATACATTCTCAACACAATTAAGAACGAACTCATCAAACCTTTCAGGAGGTTTGATTTTAGAGCGATCTCTTAGAGTTATTCTGTTTGGTGCTCTTTCTTGAGATTGTTCATTATTTTGAACGTCTTCTTGAGGTTGTTCGATTTGAACATCTTCTCTTAGTAAGTCACCCTCAGATTCGTCTTGTATATCTGTTTCAGCGTGCGGTAAATTAACTTCGCTTGATGAAATGTCCTCGTCATCAGACTCGGCAGTGTCAAAATTAATTGAATCGTTAATTGGATCAATAGGTACATTTGATTCGTCTGATTCCTGATTTGCATCAACTGAATTTTTGCAGACTCGAAGCGGAATCACAACTGATCTAGGAATCTTCTCTTCAGATTTACTTTCAGTTGGATACCTATTATCGTCGACAGGGTTCACTTTCAGATTGTTTTTTACCCAAACGCGATTGCCTTTATCATAATTGTTACCAATATGAATGCCTTTTTTGGCCTTCTTGTCCAATTTTTTACGTGACACTTTCCTTACATGAGCTTTGCTCTGGTGTACAAGCCTCTCGTGGTAAAGCTGTAGCATGTTTGTTGCAACCACTGCATTGATTTTTACTTCAATTGGATCAGATGGTTTGTTCTGCAATCTTAGTTTATAGAGACCTCCATGTTTTACTCTATTTCCTATTATGGCAGGTTCTCCATTTACAATCAGTTGACAGCTTTTTGTTTTCGATACAAAGGTGCTATCGTCTAACCTATCTTGGGCAGCTAACACAGAAAAAATATTTTTCGTTATTCCTGGAACAAACCATACATCGTTCAAAGTTATTAATTGCTTTCGTCCATAAACGTCTGCTTCAACTATTACAGATCCTTTTCCAGCAGCAGGAATTGTTTGCCCACTTGCCGTTGTCACTGTATGTGAGTTGTTTTTAAATGGCTCGAAGTCTTCAAACAGATCAGCTCGGTTTGTGACGTGACTGGTTGCGCCATTGTCAACATACCATTGATTTTTATCAATCTTCACTGTAGTGTTCACTTCACCGATACTCATTAGCATCATGTTAGCCTTGCAGCTAGTTTTGATAGAGCTACTTTGATTTAATGTCGATGGTTTTTGCGATGCCACCGCGTTCTCGTCGGGACGTCCATCTGCTATCCATTTGCGGCAATCTTGAACGTAATGATTGTTCAGACCACAATAAGTACATTTCTTAGAGATGTCTTTGACAGCTGGTTTCTTGCGAAATTTGGACTTAGCTTTCCCTCCGATTATAGCAAGCGTTTCCTTCTCTTGACTTTGAGATTCTTGAGATTGTAATGCTCGTTCATAAGAACATAGGTGAGCAGTCAATTTCTCGATACTTCGATCCTTTTTCGCCAACAGCTTCCAACTTGAGATTAATTGGAAATATTCATCGGGACAGCTTTCTAGAGTCTTGCCTATAAGAAAGATTTCTGGTAGTTCTTCTACTCCTTCTTTCTTCATTTCTAAAGAGAGATCTCGCCATACATTTCTTAGTTTCGATAGATGCATACCAATATTATCGGCAGGATCCTTAACAAACTTGAAGAATGTCATAATCAAGTCAAATGCTCGATCATCTGTATCTCCTTCGTAAATGCGGTGCAGCTCTAACCAAGCTTCTCTCGCTGTTTCGAAGCGCATCACTTTCATGATGTTTTCTTGTGTCAAGTTAGTAGTTATGATAAGAAATGCTCTACTTTCTTCTTTGTCATGATTTTCAAGCTCAGCAGGCGTAGTTTTGTCCGTTTTCACGAAGTCCCTTTCGACAACGTGTAGGAGACCATGGCCTTTAAGAGCTAGTCTTATTTGAAATTTCCACTAAATTTCCATTTTATTGGTTGCTATTGGTACCTACGGGTACCTCCTAATACTCTTCTAGGTACGTACAGTCCGGTTCGTCAGTTTATTGTTATAGCAAATCGTTCTTCAGTAATTATTGACGATTAATTCAAATATTAGGTAGAGTAGGTACATAATATACCTACGTACCTACTACGTACACACAAGATTTAAAAACTAATAAAGATTTCCTCGATTTTCGCGACTAATATACTGTATCTCGTTCATTTTATAATATATTTTATAACACATTTATTTGCTCAAAAAGTGCACTTTCGAAGCCTGTATACATCGTTCGAAAGTTAAACATTACGGATCATACAACGGAGCGTGCGGTAATGAATTTTACCGCACGCTCAGATGTATAGCACCGTGCGTGTACTTTACGGTATTTTTTTAATTTCCATTTCCATAAAAATTGTTTCATTTGTAGCCTTTTTTTCTCGCAAATGTGTTGTAAAACGTTGTATGGCACACGTGCGGATTGGTTTTTACAAACTCGTGACTATGGTAAGCCCTCGACTTCGTCTCGGGCTTACATTCGTCTACTCGTTTGTAATAACCAACTTACCGCACTTGTATCATAAATAACTATTGTTTTTTAAGATAATGTAAAATACACGTAATAAAATGCTTAAAATATATGTAACTAGTATAGGTATATATAACTCGATGGTTAAAAGTGTTTAATTTCAATACTAAGGTTTTTGTATTCGAAGTGTTGTTCCCTTAGAATAAGTACTGTATAACTATGTAGTTATTCTAAGGGGGCCCTCGGACATTGACGAGCAAACCTCAAACTGAACTCGCGAAATTTTCTCCCACCTTCAGAATATAAATATAACACGTTGCAACACGACTTTAATCATGGCAACTCATACACATATACATGTAATAAGTATCTTTTCACCTCTATAGTATTCATATAATTATGATATTCTTATTTGCTAATACCTAACCAGTTTAGATAGGGCCTCATTTTTTTTTTGCACCAGGGCTTTGCTTACCTAGCTACGCCACTGGTATACCATTCACAATCCTAAGAGCTATACTAACTTAACTTATTGCGTAGATATATGTACGTATCTACGCAATAAGTTATCTACCATTTCACATGTATGACAACAAATCAACTCCACCTTCTGGAAAATTACCCTAGCAGTGTCTTGATTAGATGATAATTAAGTATGTTTACTAAATACGAATTTCTTATCTATTGTTATAATTGGATTATTTAGGTGATAGATAAATAAATCATTACAAGGTCTGAGATATTAATCTTTATTTTTCCCTACATGCTAACATGCTAAGTACTTAGGAACTATAACATTCCCATGTTTCTCAGTTTCGTATAATTCATATCAATTCACATCTAACAATACCTAAGTATGGACAGTGTCCATTTCAGACTCCGCGAACAAACTATTTTGGCTTTGACTCAAAGCCAAAATAGGTGTGTTACTATTTAAAAGGCAGCTAAAAGGGCGCGGCTATCTCACTCGTGCATTTCAACGTTTGTGAAGATAAAAATCACTGAGTGAGAATTAATAAATGGTCAAGTGCGAGTCAGTTTACGCGCACTGAGGGTTCCGTACCACCACAAAATACAGAAAGTAGTGCAAAATTACATCACGCCCAGGCGGTCACCCATCCAAGTACCGACCGCGCCTGACGTTGCTTAACTTGGTGGTAAACAGAAATTTGTCACCGACTCGCACTTGGCCATTATTTATTATTTCTTGCTATACTTGAGACATAGAGTGTGTACTATAATCATGTGTCATCAATATGCGAAAACTGCTAAATGGTGTTTAATTATACAATGTATCTGTAATTTAGTTATTTATCACTGTATGTTTTCCAAATAAAATAAAATAAAATGTCAAGTTTGACGCTTGTACGTCGTATTACCGTTTTTATAAAAATACGTTTGTACTTTTTTTACTTTATTATCATTTCTTAGCTCATCCGCCGTAACATTACATACTCTGTGAAAATTCCAACTGGCTATCTAATACGGTTCGACAAACAGACATACAGCGTAGGCTTAGTAATAGGGTTCTCTTTACACCCTTTGGGTACGGAACCCTAAAAATCTAATCGTACTTATGTATCCATATGTACAAAATAGATATATGTATATATTATGTTGCATAAGAATACGCGGTCGTGATAGTCATTTCTTTACGCAGTGAGTCGATATCTAAACGTGCGATAACTTGATTGATTAATACCAAACGACTTTCGATTTCGCTCAAAAAACCTAATTAATTACCAGTGTGGATACATCTACCTAGTATTTATACACAGTAGATGTATTGATACTATAATATCATTGCGTATTTACCAAAAATTTTCGTTTAAGAGCTTTAACAACAACATTACAAAATGCAATTGTTCAATTTTGGGTGGATTTTAGGCTTTTTGGTATTTTAGGCTTATGGATTTTTGGCCATAAAACGAAAAGATATAAAACCGAATATAAAAAAAGAGAAACTGAATTCTGTAAAGATATTTCTATTTGTTAGAATCAGAACGCCAAAAATTACTTTTTTAAAATTTTAAAATTTGCATTTTTTTTATGTGAGAGTAAAAAAGGAAAAATACGCTGTAATTTTTCCGGATGTTCTGATGTTATGCAAATTGTAAATATTATCATAGATAAACATACTAGAATGCAATTATTAAAAATTATATTAAGCAATACCTATACCAAATATTATAGATTGAGCAATACCTATACCAACCAACAAGAAAAATAAAAGTTTAAAAAACCCACGACTATTCATCTCACAACTTTTAAGCTGCTGGACAGATTTTGATCCAACACACCTATAAATAACCATCCGTAATAACCAACCACCAAAAAGAGATCACCGCTGCGGCGGCTGAGAAAAGTTCGTCGGTGTGGCTGGATTGGCATTAATTTGTCTATACTTACGTCGGAACAGGATGATTCCTTCCTGCGCGTTGTATCCTGTGAGGAAGGGCACGTCAGCGCCGGGCAGCGAGTCCCGCGGGTGCCGCGTGAGGAAGGCGCCGGGGGCCTCGAGCTCGAGCGTGGGCAGGAACGGCAGCGCCACCGTGCTCTGCAGGTCGGCAGCCGCGCCTGGAGCACCCGCCAGCCGCGCGCCCGCTTTCACCAGCAGCTCGCTGGGCGTGGCGCGCAGGTAGCCTGCACATATAACACAGCTATTCATATACCGATAGAGATGGTCGATATTTTCCAACCGAATTCAAATAAACAGGCCAAGTGCGAGTCAGGCTCGCGCACTGAGGGTTTCGTACCACCGCAAAATAATAATATAAAAAGTAGTGACAAAAAAATAAAAAAATAAAAACAAAATAAAAAATAAGACAAAATCACGCCCAGACGATCAGCCATCCATGTACCGACCGCGCCCGCCATTATATATTATTTGTTGTTATACGTTAGAGTGTGTATTATAAACATGCAAAGTTTGACGCTTGTACGTATTACCGTTTACCTATACATTAGAGCAAAAACAAAATTACGTTAAAAAATCGTTTGGGGGCTTTAGTTAGTTTGTACTTTTTGACTTAATCCGCCGTAACATTATAATAAAAAAAAAAAAAAGCCAAAAATAAAAAATGTCCCAAAAATATTTATTTATTTATTTAATATATTCTGTCAAAATTTCAACTGACTGTCTATTGCGGATCGAAAGATACAGACGGACCGACGGACAGACAGACAGCGCAGACTTAGTAATAGAGTCTCGTTCACACCCTTTGGGTACGGAACCATAAAAAGGTGGTTCTCAATTTAACTGTTTCCTTGAATGTTTTGGTCCCATTTAAATTTGACCATTATATTACACCTCTAAGGTAAAATTTGGAATTGGACCCCGTTAATTGAACTTCCCGTATAGTCAGTTGTTTTTTGTTTGTTATCCAAAAATTTTATAATATTGTCTAGATTAGAATATGCTATGGGAACCGTACGGTGAGTGCATGTGCAGTACTGTGCACAAGAACTGCACACCCCTACTCCTGCCATCACATTCTTCTATTACTATATTTTAGCACAAAAAGAGAACCTCCTATGAAATAAACCTTTTTAATAAGAACAGCAGAAGTGGGGAATTTCTGACCTGAGTCTGTTTTTTTGAACAGGGGCCTTATGACTAATTCTGGTGGCAAAGGTAATCGCGTGCTTCGACTAAAATAAAATGAATGGACGGGCCCTAACCATTGAAATTGCTCAGTAAAAACGAGTCTAAACCGTCGGACATATACTTCAACACCTGATTATAAAAATGTATAGTATATTTGTTACAAAATATTGATCCCGGTTTTATTTGTGTATTTACACTTCGGGAAAGCATATGAATGCATAATTTTGTCAGATGTTTCGTTATCACGTAACAATAAACACGTGTTGCACTTCCTACGGCTAGAGACCGACTGAAACGAAATGAGAGCCGGCGCTCATTTTGTTATCTTCAAAAATGCGCTTCTACTGGGCCTGTCCATTCATTATATTTTGGTCGAAGATAGCGTGCTATCCTGCTCGCGTCAACTTACTCACATTATCTAAGCGAGCAGGACGGCAGACAAACATCATCAATACCAGACTTACGCAATAACGTTACAGATTTTTCATAAAAATAGTGAATAGATACAAACACTGAAAAAAAAATCCTCAAAAAGAGTCTTGCCTTCCAAATCCGATTCCTTAAAAAATATGACCTTTTGCTCTCTAAAAGGTCTTGCCGTCCAAAACCGATTCCTTGCAAAATATTACCTTTTAATTCCTGAATTTAGGAAAGGAAAGGTCATAGATCCGTATTAAGTTCTTTTCCTTCCTAAATTTAGAGCTTAAATTTCCTAAATTTAGGAAGGAAAAGGTCATATTTTGCAAGGAATCGATTCTGGAAGACAAGGTTTTTTTATGTAACTTGTTAGGCAGAATCGCAAGTGGCCGGTGGCTTACCAAGCAGTTCAGCAGTACTGTTAGTGTCGATGCCGAGCTCCTTGCCCAGATCGAAGGCGCGTGCTTTGGGTTCCTTTGCCAGCGCCCAAGGTGCCAACGCAACGCCGCTTTGTGCGATCGCTCCGTGGAACAAACCCTAAGAACAATAGTTTTGTTTTATAGAGAATTAAATTTATCTATGCAACGTGCCATCGGGATCAGAAACTATTAAAAACATCTTTTTCTAAGTGACCATGCAACTCTGAAATCGCGAAATAAAACAGCTGTTCAATACAAAAAGTTCATTGCCACTCGACGAAATGTATGGAACAGCTGATTTTTGTTCTCGATTTCAGTGTTGGACCCTAAGTAAAAGCTCTTCATATAGGTACTACTTCATACTGAAATCGCGAAATAAAACAGCTGTTCAATACAAAAAGTTCATTGCCACTCGACGAAATGTATGGAACAGCTGATTTTTGTTCTCGATTTCAGTGTTGGACCCTAAGTAAAAGCTCTTCATATAGGTACTACTTCATACTAAGGAGTCCAATGACCCTTCGAATGAAGGTTTCGCGTTATTTCGATAGCACGTTGTGTATACAGGGATACTTTTTTGGAAAGCATACATCAATCATCAAGCTCTTCTATACATCTGTACATAATTATATATAAAACAAACTTGTGTATGTTACACCATTTATAACTCAAAAATGGCTGGACCGATTTTCATAATATTTAATTCGTTGGATTTCTCTCCACCCCGAACAACAGAATAAGTATTAAAATATTTGAAAATTCAGGATTAATATTTCAAAATAAAAATCATTTAATTAAAAAATAAATTACAAAGAAAATTCTTTTCCTATTAATTTTATATGGAATGCCAAGAATTAAAGTCTCATACATTGACATAATCTTTGGTACCTAATCTAAGGACATCAGGACATAATATACTTATTACATCATAGAAAAAAAAAAGTTGTCATCTAAGTCAAAGGAGGTTGCATCAAGGAAGTATATACTTAACGCGGGTGAAACTGCGGGGCGCACCTATTTGAAAATAACTATAGTTTTTTTTCCGGTCAATTTGAGTTCTTTACGTGCTCTTGTGTCGTGAAAGAAATTAGATTCCGTTTGCCCAACTGGGGTACGGTGATCGACCGATCAATTGGCGCGGTCGGTACGCTATGATTCGGCAAGAATGCCTAAATGAGATGTGGAAATTTTGTCAGCAATTTCCGTCGCCACTACTTAATTTGCTAAACTTGCCAGTTGAGGGCTAGGTACGTCTTATACGTATAACTTTATCTAATGCAAAATATAAGATAAAATGCAAATTTTATGTAGACAGGTGGTTTGCATCGTGATTATCCTACGTGGATATTTCTATATACAGAACAGTTGGATACAAAAACAAAAAACAACTCTACATAAAAAAATCATAAAAAATTAAAACCGGCCAAATGCAAGCCATCCAAGCCAAGTCGAAACGCAACATATTTTTGTATTTGCTTTAGTGCAAAAACGGTAAAACATACAACCTTCAAACTTGGCATGATTATAGAACACATTTTAAAGTGAAACAAAAAATTATAAATATTGGTCAAGTGCTAGTCAGGCATGCTAATGATCCTGAACCGAATGAAATAAAACATTTTTTGAGTGCTGAACCCTCGGTGCGAGAATTCGACTCGCACTTGGCCAGTGCTCATTGTTATTCGTTTATTAAAATATATTTTATAACATTATGTATGCTTAAACTTTATTTAGATGTAAAAAGCACTTTCAAAATTATTTTTCTTATTATTCTCAGCAAACCCTTTCATCTGATACCCATATCATGATGGTAGGTAGGTACATTTTTCCCGACATCTTGTGGCGTCTGCCATATTGAATTTATCATCTAGGGCCAAAGTGCTTAGGAAGACAAATCCAACGAATCCAAACGCGATGGGGCTACGTCACTTTATTTAGGAGTTATTATGACTATCTTCTGTCTCCATCATCAGACCAGCTCTGTGGTACCATGACATTGCATTGTCACTGAATTTAATAATTACGCCAAATTTTAGCTCAATCTGTTGAGAATAACTGGTCTAAAATTTATTTGCAAGATTTGTCCCACACTAACAGGGCAATTTAAAAAAGCTTTTAAAAAGCATCTACGGGAAAAATCAAAATATTTCGATGCGCTTTGAAGAGTGGTCCTTACCTGTGACTCCGGCGACAGCATGTGAAGATGCACGGAGACTGCGCCTGCCGACTCGCCAAATATGGTGACTCGGGTCGGGTCGCCACCGAAAGACTCGATGTTGTCGCGCACCCAGCGCAGAGCCATCACTTGGTCCTGGTTACGAATTAAGGTTAAATCTGTCTCAATAATCTATATAATGTATATAAAAATTAATTCCTATTTACATTGGTCACGGCCACGCCATAAATTGAGAACGACTTTACCGATTTCATTCATCTTTTTTTTAAGTTTTCTAATACTTTGTTGAAGGTTCTAACAGAAAGAAAAATAAAAAAATGCGCTGAAAATTGGAAAACTTCAGAAAACTAACTTTAACGACGATTTTAACTTCACGCGTTTGACAGTTCTAAGACAGGACAACGTCTGTCGAGTCAGCTAGTTTATAAAGAATTTTTTTACCCGTTTTACGCATCTGCTGATCTGCATAACCCTTCCCGCAATGTTCGCATTTCCCTAAAGTTCGGGGACCATACTATACCTAGCAACTTATATATCTCACAAACGCACATTGCTTCCTCCTTGCGTCAACGCTCGAACTTGACCAACATAGTTAAACCATGACCATGCTAATGAAACTACACTGTAGTTATATAGCTGTGATTACTCCAGTATACGCGGTATAGTAATTATATTAGGAAATGTTTGTTTAATTTGCCAGCTTGAACTTGCGTAAATTGTTGAAAACCAATCAAGACTTACATAAACATTTAACTCAAGCCAAATTTTCACATAACTTTGTTCTTATTTTAATTCATTGTTAATTAACGCCATGTCATTAATTATGTAAATTTAAAAAGGTTACTAGGATTTAAAAAATAACAAAAGTTCATTGAAAGTTCTTTCCTTTTGGGAAATATCGTAAAAAAAGGACTTGTACACCGTGATCAGTTTAAACACAGAATTCCATATTTTTTTTGTAGTTTAAAGTATTAAAATGTTTTAAATGATTCGAACGCTGTCACTCACCTTCAAGCCCATGTTCCCCGAGACTTCATCGTTCTCCAAGCTAAGGAAGCCCAAGGCACCGAGTCTATAGTTCAGGGTAACCAGCACCACTCCCGCTCCCACGAGGTGGTCGGGTCCGTATAGAAACGCGTTACCGGATCCGACAGCAAAGGCTCCGCCGTGGATCCATACCATCACCGCTAGCTTTGGGTTGTACCTATAATAACACTGATTTTACTATGATACCTAGTTTTAAGATGGTAATGAAATGAGGTCTCGCTCGCGGCCAGCGTATTTTTTTTAAGGAAACGGGTTGGTCTTTGTTTTCCGTGGATACAACTCTCCGGGATTCATGTCAAGTCAGTTTAATCCGGGATCCGTGTAATAGTGTATTGTAGACAAACCCCTTGATATTGACCATATCAAGGGGTTCAACCATCTATCAACCAATATCAACCATCTTGGTATTGATAGACCACACTCGCATGACGTCATTTCCTCCTCAGACCTTAGATTTGATAAAAATAAAAATAAAATTTCCATGCGCCTTTTGTGGCCAATATGAGCCCAATCCAAGGACGTTTTATACCCCATGGCCCAATCACAGGACATCATTTGAATTTTTTTTGTTTTTTTTTTGTTTAAATTCTTACATTAACCTCTGTGCATTTTTTTTTGTGGAAAAACGTAATAAAACCTTTTCGCGCATTGAAATATCTTACGCACGTACAAGATACGAAAAATTATCCACTAAATATTTAGGCAATTTTTGTCTAGTTCACCTTAAGGTCGCGCTCTCTGGCTAGAGCTATATCTTTCATTTTCAACATTTTATTAGATAATAAATCCTAGAGTGAGCATTTTTATAAACCGATTGGACATTATCTTTAGAAAAATAAAATAATACAACGAAATTTTCGTTTTGATATTTTAAAGTATGGCGGAATAGATTTAGTGCTTTTTTATCATTTAAAATGTTTAAATGTTAATATTTTACCATCAATTTAAATTCGGCTTACTGGAATTAGTCATACCCAGTGATCTTGTCAGGCAGCGCGGGCGAATAAACGTTGAGGAAAAGGCAGTCCTCGTCGCCCTTGTAGGTGTCGAAGAGCATGAAGCGGTGCGGACAGACTGCGCCCTCCTCCAGCGCGTCCCGCACCCCCGACCACGACTCCAGCGGCACCGGTGGCCGGAACCGCAGCGGCCCTCGAGGCGGCTGGGCGTATCTAACAGAAATAACTTATTTGTTGTACTAGGACGCAAAGTTGTTATTTGGCGGAAGTGCCTGGTATTGAATCCAGAGCAAGTGAATTATTCAATTGGCACGAGACGCAAATAAATTCACCTTAGTGAGGAAAATTGTTGACGCATTTTCTCTGGAAGTAAATCTGTTCGTCACAAGGTCGTGAATTTTTATTTAAATTTTACGTAAAATCAACGTATTTCTAAGGTATAGTGAGGTAATACCTACTGATGCATTGAATGCACTGATGTAACTAAAAAGGTCATTGTACTGATGTACCTACTGTTGATTCAATATATCTATTTGTTTTAGTATTGAGGTGATGCTCAAAGAGGTTAAAAAGTTTTAACACTGAATAATGTGAAGGTAAGACGATAGTTGGCCATGTTCGAACTTCGAATTTACATTCCGCGCTAGCTGATAAAGTAGACTTTTGCACGCAGAAATTAGATTTTGTAGAGAACGTAACCGAGCTGGTGAAGAGTTTTGACGCCAACGTGAAAAGAACATGTCATCTCATTGTATTATTTTCCTAAACTTTCATTTCACTTTATTTAGTTAAATGTAAAAATGTAATGTTAATGTGTTATAATGGTGGATTATTGTTTATTAAATGTTCGTGACTCTGACTCAAAATACTCTAAATGGTATATTGTATAAGTAGTCCAAATGTTGGTCTACCCATCGTACTCTGTTCCAGAACTCACTATCAGTTAGCAGCGTAACCGTGTACCGTGTACCTAGAATGCTGGCGTCCTTACCACGGCTATGTTGAAACGTTGAGTCAGGAAAACGGGAGTATTTTGGTCACGCGTCGAAGTGCTGGTAAGTACAACTACTGGCAAAGAATGGTTAAAACGGGAGTATTTTGGTCACACGTTGAAGAGCTGTAAAACGGCAGTTTTTTGGCCAGGCGTCAAAGTGCTGCAAAAACGGCAGCATTTTGGTCCCCCGTCGAAGTGCTGTAAAAACGGCAGCATTTTGGTAATGCGTCGAAGTGCTGTACCTGATTCCTTTGAAGCTGTAGTAGGGCGTCTGGTCGGCAGTGCGCGCGAGCAGACGTCGGCCGCGCAGCGCGCCGAGTCGCGTGTCAACAAGGGGCCCGCCGCCGACGCGCATGCGGTCCACTAGCGCGTGCACGAGCCGCGCCGCGCGCGCAGGCACGGCTTGCAGCCTCCGCAGCGCGTGCTTCAGCCCCACTGACTCGCTCACGGTGCTCGATAGCCGCCGCCATGCTCCCGATACCTACGCACATTTTTATCTATAAGTAAGTAATATGCTTAGCTTCATAAATTAACTCTAGGCAGTTTTATCCACACGAAGGGGCATTTTTGTCGCTTATAAGTCCGCGTTAAACTTGGTGGTCAAACGAGGACTTGACGCGACGATGTTGCCAATTTCGAAGAGAATGTAACTACCTATATACTCGTAGGTACTTTGACGATTTCATATAGATATTGTAGGCATTGTAGCCCTTGGTTTAGTCTTTTATTTATTGTTTCTTCTGTAGGTTTAGGTATAATTGCGTAGTTCTATGTTTAATTATAAAAATGACATTTTAAGCCTCACCTCCGCTGTCACCTTAGCAGTAAGTGGCTGCTACTGGTATACATACATACACATATTAAATAATTGATATGTGCGCCTCTTAAGGCGCACATTGGCATCAATCTTTTGTTTTTGTTTTTACAAGCTTTTATTTAACTTGTCCTGTTAGTTAGTAGATATTGTATACATACTGAAACTCATCTTGAAACACATCTTGAAACTGAATTTCAGAAGAGTTATCCAAAACGATTGAGCTGAAATTTTGCATACACGTTTAGTTTGGATGACAATGCCGTTATTCTAAATCCAATATGGTGGACACCCAAAGATGGTGGACCAGTTATTTTTTATTCTACCAATATTAGCTCTACAGATGGGTATCAAATGAAAAGGTTTGCTGAGAAGAACACAAAAGCTTGTTTAAAAAAAAACCTCATCGGTCTCTAGAAGGGCCGGTTGGAAGCGGCCTGCGTCCAGCGTTTCCCAGCGGTCTCATTTAGGTCGTCTGTCCATCTATGCCTATGTGCAGCAGTGGACGTCCTATGGCTGAAATGATGATGATTTTACTAATAATATATATTGTTTCTACCCAAATGGTTCTAAAAATCTTAAAAATGCATAATGTTTTATAGAAAGGTACAGACTCTATTCACTTAGTAAATGAGTCCCAGACGATTGCAATATTGCACATTGCATGTAGTTAAGTTAAATACAGTGTTCAACTCATTACGCCAACTTTAGCCGCGGAGGTGCTAATATCATCACCTTCGAAAACCAAAACAGACCACACGTAAATGTGTCTTGCGTGACAGCCGATACGATAAGTATGGTTGCTCTTGTAAATGATGGAAAAAGGTATGTTGACTTCGTTATTTTCATTAATTGCAACGGTTTTGCATACATAGAGCCACAGAATAAGTTCACCGAGATAAGGTCACGAGTAGGGCAGGCACAGCTGGCACAGGCCTTTTGATGGCAATTAACTCAGCAGTCAGGACCTCATTTTACACGCAAATTTGAATTACCAGAACTTGAAAACCATAATACTATTTTGTTTGAATTTGTTAGTTTACATAATCATGGTGGAATGAATAATATATATTAAAAAAACACTTTTCATGCTTGTAAAAGTAGTAGTCTTTGTTTTGCTCGGTGTAGTACTTTTTATGCTCTAGTGCATTAAAGTCTGTATTTTATGCACTAGTAATAAAAAGGTTTACTCATTCAAATTGTTTAGATGTTCAGTTTGTAGCATATTTCTTTAATAATTTACCCCAAGATGGGTAGGTACTATATTAAATTAATACCCAGACATAACTAACTTTTGTCGAATAAAAATAGATAAGTATTGTTCAAAGTTCAGTTTTAATTTTAATTAAAGAGATACGATATCACCTGTTTCATTTCCTCGCAATTAAAGCTGAGTGCAATTATAACTAATGCATATATCCGCCCTCGCCTTTGGATCGGGCTGATTAACGTCTCAGCTAAAATGGCTTGTTTTATGCACTCGTACAATCTTGATGTAAAATTTCAGTTTAATATTGTAGATTGTATGACATTGACGACAAATCTAAAAGATATAAAAATAAAACAAAAAGTATATTTCCAAGTTCTGGTGGGTCAAAGATGTGTGATAATAAGAAAGTATTGAATTAATTATGCCTATGTACTAGTTATCGTACGTTAAATTTTGCAACAATGTATTAAAATGGAAAACGTGATGGCTGCCGCTGATAAACTTAACTAAATTTATAGCTTCTATACAAGGTACTATATAAGTGACCAATAGAAGCTTCGTCGAACAATCAATAAATAGTATAATATCTACTTTACTATCTTTCGTAACTTGCGAAAATATGAGTGAACGATGACCTTCTCCATGTAGAGTTTCACAATCATACATAACACCTACTGACTGAACAGATACTGATCAATCGAAGAATGTTAACTTTTAGGCGCTGAGCAGACGAAGGACGTCTTGTCCGCCGGACAGAAATGAATCTGTTTAACTGTCATTGTAATGAGGCAGTCCATTTGTCCTGTGTGCTATTTGATCTGAGCCTGTGTGCGTTATTTCATTGATTTTCATATACGTTCTATCGTCGCGCCTAACGGACAAATTGTCCGCGTCGCGTTGCCCCTGTCCTTTGCTGACCAGACGATAAATAGATTGCCTCATTATTTCTGTTCGACTGACAAATGTCCTTCGTCTGCTCAGCGCCTAAGTGTATTTTTTTTTAATTACCTACAAAAACTGATACTGTACTTGTAATTTAATAATATACACTCGTGTCGGAGCCCGGGGCGGGGCAGGCGATTATTATATAACTTACTAGCGACGCACCCCGACATCGCACGGGTGTAAATCTTATTATTTTTACACCTTGGGTTACATTATTGGAGTTATAGTAAGGATCTCTATATAAAAAAATAAAATATATATATAGCCTATGTCACCCGGAGATAGTGTAGCTTCCCAACAGTGAAAGAATTTTTCAAATCGGTTCAGTAGTTTCGGAGCCTATTCAATGCAAACAAACAAACAATCAAATCTTTCCTCTTTATAATATTAGTATTGATGTAAGTAGATATAATTATAATTACTATATAACTTTTGACAAAAGCTATAAAATAAATTTTTTAGCTTTGTTTTTAGGGTTCCGTACCCAAATGGTAATACGAGACCCTATTACTAAGCCTACATTGTCTGTCTGTCTGTCTGCCCGTCCTACCTTTAAACGGCTGTATCTTTCGAACCGTAATAGATAGCTAGTTGAAATTTTCACAGAGTATGTAATGTTACAGCGGATTAATTGAAAAATAATAATAAGTCAAAA
The DNA here is from genome assembly GCA_914767915.1 of Agriopis aurantiaria. Taxonomy (NCBI): domain Eukaryota; kingdom Metazoa; phylum Arthropoda; class Insecta; order Lepidoptera; family Geometridae; genus Agriopis; species Agriopis aurantiaria. The sequence continues at coordinate 6,421,200 of OU612000.1, read as the reverse complement.
AGTAAAAACGAAAAGGGGGGTCCACATACAACAAACGTATTTTTGTATTAGCTCTAATGTAAAAACGGTAGTACCTATACCTACGTACAAGCAGTAAAAGCATCAAACTTGGCACGATTGTAGAACACACTCTAAAGTATAATAACAAATAATAAATAATGGCCAAGAGCAAGTCGGTGACTTACTAATTTTGAAGTCGGCTTGGCCGGTTTATTTGTTGATGCAAGAGTCTGCTAAACGATATAGATCGTTTAATGAGAAGGAACCCTTGGTATAGACCAAGGGTTCCTTCTCATTTGAGACCGCGTAAAGTGATTGTCATTATCTCAATGGCAATAACCTTTATTGAAATATTTTTAGATCTTACAAGGACAAAATTTAGAGTACCTACGTATTCAAAACTGTTTTTCCTGACGACTCTCTAGTGTAATACCGCTTCACGCATGTTTTTTCGCGTGTGTTGGTTTAGAAGATGGACTTCCGCAAAATAACGCCCGATTCAATCAACTGCGTTATTATTTACGCTGGTTTCACAGATGTACATTGTACCTATATGTAAAAGTCATGGAACAAAAGTTGGTAGTCTGGCTAATGAAAATAGAGAATAATAAAGCGTGGGAAATTTAAAATTTGCCACCCTAAAATTTGCATGAAATGCAAACATCACTTAGTTACAACAAAAATAATAATTTACGAGAATCAAGTCAGGTTATTCCAGGTGTTTCATACAAATTTTGGGGTTGCAATGCTGATACTTTTAAAATTTGCCGTGCTTTTTCAATCTGTACTTTCACTAGCCAGGCTCTAAGTTGGATATAAAGGTTCCTGCAAAAGGACACCGGTAGGTACATTAAAATAACCTTGTAGTAGCTTTTCTACGTTTTCTTATTTTTGCGAAATGTGACCTTTATTAGTAATAAGTAGTTATCCTTTAGCTTTAGCACTAGGTACCTACTTCATGCAATCTACAATCTCCGCTCTAATTATATTTTTGTGACGATTTTTATACATCGAGCCATCTGCGATGGCTGGCATTTTGGATTCGCAGCATGTAGTATTTAGATAGATAGTGTTTGATCAAAAACAACAAAAAAAATACCTACCCGGATAAATACTCCTTCCTACGATACCAATAAGTTAAATCTGCAACGACTGATATGACTTACTAGTCTTCTAACGCAGTGAGAGGTTGAATAATACCAAGGAAGATAGCTGCATATATTAAGATGGATCCTTTGTAATACAAATAAATATAATGGCAACGATCTATTACTTACGATATTTTATCTAAGTATAACGGATTCTCTTTGCACTTTTTTAACCGCAGATTACTTTATTACTTACGCGAAGATTTACTACGCAGCTTAAGAGATTTTAGGTTTATAGTTTTATCCATTGATGTAAGTAAGTCATTGGCTTTACCTTAGACCAGGTACATGACCAATGACGATATAGCCTTATCTTTGACTAAAAAAATTACTGTACATTCAGACTACAATATAATAATTAATTGTTGCAAGCTAAATGAGATGTTGTTATAACGACACAGGGTTTTGAATTAGTTTATCAGCATTTCTAAAATTTATCTATATGTAAATGGTAAGGTGACTTTTTACGTATACACTTTTTCGTAATTTCGTACCTCAATCCATCATCCATGTAGGTATTTGTTAATCAATGAGTTAAATCTCTAACTTATAGGAATAAAGAAAAAAGAGGAGGAGAAAGTTAAAGTCAAATCATCTATAGCCTTCTAGAACCTTTCTCTTAATGGCTATAAATTTATTACAGCCACCCATACATGGAAGTTATTGAGTAACTCCAATTACAATGATATAATTTGTACCTATACTGCATCGTAACGCAATTGTGTAGACAGTAGGTACGCCAGATCGAAATACGTATTTACGGAATATATTGTAATGATTAGGAACGTAAATGGGATTTTAAAGAAGGCCAATTGTCCAAGAAACGGAAGAAAGCTACCTACCTACATATCTACTTTTGCGACATAGATAAGTAGTACCTACAGGAAACTAGGCGAAAAGTTATAGCACCTAAAGTTGCCGCATGTAATTATGAGATATACATATTCATTCATTTTTTTTAAGTTTTCTAATACTTTGTGGAAGGTTTTTACGGAAAGAAAAATTAAGCAATTTGCGCAAAAAATAGGCAAATTTCAGAAAACTTAACGACGATTATAACTCTTCGATAAAAGAAGATTTAAATGCATTTCCGGAGTGAAACTTCTTTAAATGACTTAAATAATAATTCAATAATAAATAGATAAATAATATAGATATTAGATAGCACTAGAAATAAAAATTACATACAGATATCCTATACAAAAGAACTTTTGTCTATGCAGATATAGAAACTTAAGAGCTAGAACCAAAAGTGGCGGCCTTAACGTCAAAAGCGATCTCTTCCAGGGGCCTTACGGACAACTGCTATTACAGGCACCTAATCCGCTCAGTTGGAAAATCACGCGACCGCAAACCGTATCTGGGCGCGATAAGGCAAATAATAGCACTAATAGCAGTTGTACGTAAGGCCCCAGGCAACCATTTTAAAGATAGGATTTACGCTAATCATAATCATATATACCTATAATCATAGGCATAATCAGCCTATCTTAGTCCAGTGCTGGACCTTTGATTACATAATGATCGAAGTGCTGGACAATGGACATAGGCCTCTCCCCAGGCACACATCAGCTCATTCGGCTATTCGCTTCCAGTCACTGACAGCTGCCCTGAGTACGTATTATTATATCATCACCACCTCTTTTATTACGTTTGAGTTATTATCTTATTCAATTCTTGAAGACGAAATTGCTAAACCTAGATTCCTCCACATAGAATTCACCTTCTTATTGCTTAATTATGACAGTTGCTGGCATGCTGCAAATATGCAGTATATTTTAATTTTGGAGAAACAATGTAGTCCAATTAAATTTAAAAACCTCGTTACATGAGCCTACAATAAATTCAGACGCATCTCATAAATATTATCTCAATGGCTCAATGGAAATGTGGCCTTTGCCACGTAATTTGTGGATTGGGTAAGTAATGTTACGCGAAGTTTTAGTGATAAGACCGCAAGTTGTTGCATCGTTGGTTTTGTTCCATAGGAACGCTTCCGGTGTGTATAATCATAGACAAAACGTACTATTCATTTTGTCTATGTTATAATGAAGGATACAAAGATGATACAATCTGAATGTACAGAGTCAAAACTTTAATAGTTAGGTACTCAGTTAGGTATTTACTTATGTAAAACTTTAATAGATATTTATGTAAAACTTTAGTAGATATTTATTTCAGGTCTTAGGTATAACTAATATATACACTTGACGACATCACTTACAGAATAAAAGTCACAATTTAAAATTAACATGACACATTATACAATATAGGTACAAATTTGCGGCTGTAAAATGGCTCTGTCAATAATTTTGCAGCTGGAAATTGGCTTTGTCAGATTAATAATAATTAAGAAAATACATTAAGTAATAATAATTGAATTTAAAAAAACTAAGTCGGGATATTACTGTAATTTCAAAAAGGATTTATTTGTTTTAGGTAGCCATATCAAGACTTATTGAAGCTACATGAATATGGTCTGACTCTGAGAAGACATTCTATGAATTTTGGCGACATTTGATTCGCGTGTTAAACGGATAAACCAATTTCTATCTAACATAACTAAGCACCACCACAACTGACTTTATAACTTGTGTCTTTTAGTGATTTTTTGAAAACGTTATTTGGTCACAAAAATCCATTTTCTTTCTTTCTTACACAATGAAACCTGCTTTCAAAGAAAAAATACCAAATTAGTCCACCCGTTTAGGAGAAAAATAAACGGATATCCACTTACACATTATTATAACCTCACCTAATTGCATTTATCTTCACCGTCCAGTCGTGAGCAAAAAGAAAACAATCACCAGACCTTGCCATACAAGTCTAGAAAAACATCTGTGAGACGATAAACGGTACTTAAACCAAAAAGTCATGTATTAGATGACCAATTATAGCAGGGCCAGCGTGTAAAGAAGAGCTGTAATGGATGGGTATGAATGCATCGTAGCACAGCACAACGTTGCTCAACCGCCGATATTTCTGTTCGGGTCACAATCCCTGGATGGCCACACGATTGAAGTTGCGTAACATAACGTGCTACGAGATTACTTTTTTCCTACAATAGAGGTAGAGCAAGGTTACTTTACGCAAACGTCTACATTTTGACAAGGGTGTATAATTACAAAATAACCATGCATTATCATGAGATAATCTTAGCAACAATACTGCTAACTATATGAGCTACAATATAAGATAGTAAAATTAATAATGTAATTAAAAATCTTACGGATAGATACGTAACTAATCTGCGATCTTGTAAGTTTTACCTTTTTCTAGGTACTTAACCTACTTGATACGGGCCTTTGGGCATAGAAGACATAATCTTTGGGCTTGTGGCTAGTCAGATCTGGAAATCAGACCTCTCAAAATTCAAGCGAACCTAGAGGTGAAAATGGCGTGGCATCGCGCAGTTGTAGAGGGGAGGAGCGGAAATGCTCTGAGCATTTCTGGGAGTGTTTTTTCAGGCAGCGTGCTAGGAAGGTACTGGTGGGTTACTGAGAAGATCCCAGTGCCCTCCGACAGAGGCTGACCACCGAGGGGGTTTTAATGGGTGCTATCTCACTTAACCTGGCTGCACCCTAATGTCACAAATGCAAAAAAATAAAAATAAATTAAAGGGCGTCACTATCTTAAATATTTCTAAATATTAGCAACCCTGTAGTACATATGAGAATGATGAGTGGATGAAACTCTTCCACTGGCGTGTTTTCCACAGTATAAAGTCAGAAAAGGTTAAGGTTAAGGTTGCCTGGAAGAGATCGCTTTTAGCGATAAGGCCGCCAGTTGTTACACTAGTTTTTAAGAGTTTTTTTGTCCTCTGTATCAAATTTCATGGTGTGAACAATAAAGAGTGAATCAATCAATCAATCAAAAGGCTTTCGTTTCAAGACTTTTTTTTCAAGCTGTAAGTCTAGTCACTTTTTTGCACAAGAAAATTGATTTATACTACGTTGCTCTACCTTCATAGAGTTGAGACTGTTAGCAGCATTAGCGACGACATCCCCCAGCGTCGCTGGCGGCAAGGCGTGGCTGCGCAGCACCAGCGTACATGCGCACATTAACGCTGCGCGCCACAAGCGCACGCGCATCCTTACACTTGCTCGATTAACTCGGTAGGCGCTTTTCTTCTTCGCTGATTATACTTCTTTACGCTCTGTTGAAGATAACATAAACGGTAAAACAAATAGTAAAAGAGAATTTTACAGGCTTTTATTTAACTTGTCTTGCAATGTTTGTTAGGTCAAATCTTGCAAACTGAAATAGAACAGAGGTACGTCCTGACCGATTTTGCTGAAAGTTAGCATACATCTAGTATACAATACAATACAATACAATACAATACAACTTTATTACACACCGAAAATACAAATGAAACTTAAAGTAACATAAAAACAAATAAACGGCAGTATAATGGGCGGCCTTATCGCCTAAAGCGATTTCTTCCAGGCAACCTTTGGATGGACAGGACTAAAGAAGTTGAAAAACGGTCGGTGGTGCATATAAAATATAAATAAATAATATATACATACATATATACACTAAATACGCAATGCTGAATACATGCCATAAATATTATAAATAAAATACATAATATATATACGTACCAATTAACACGAAGAAAAATAATGTGTATAGACTTGATTCTTAAAAATAGGAAGAGATTTGGCCTGCCTGATAGAAACAGGCAGCGCATTCCACAGTAGGACAGCTATACATAGTTCTGATAAAAATACTATTGTATTTTCATGTGGGTACATTTACCCACCTCATTGTAAAGAATTTATGAACGCATCCTTATTTTGTATGTTGGCGGCCCTGCCGCTTAAACTCTCTCTTGTAAAAAGATGGCGAAGTAAGTGTGAAAATAAAAAGTTACATAAGTAATTAAAAACAAATAGTTTGACTTCAAGAACCTGAAAATTAAGGGCTTTGTCTTAATAACAATAAGACAAGGACCCCTAACCAATATTGTAATATTACCATACCCAGATTGTAACTGCCTATCGTAAAACAAATATTCGGGCACATACAAAAATAAACATACCTACAGTACCTACTATACTTATAACACACAACCCCAAACGCATATACATGTCATGTATATTTTTAGTACAGTCAGTTCTCCGTTCCATCGTGAGTAAATATAAATAAAACCTCACAAACTTTCCGCCGTTTTGTTAGCATGACAAAACAATGTAAGTTTGAAGATTACACGCGAGCATCTTGCGCAGCTTGTGTAACCTCGTTGTGTCGTATTATGTGCACTTTCATTGTTTGTATTTACAAAACCCGTCGTAGGTCGCGAAGTGGTCTCGATATTATTCAACTAGTAGGTACCTACTTTCTCTGGCAGCGCGCCGGCGCCGGTTGCGGCGAGCGCAGATGTCTGCACTGCAGGCCCGCGCTACTAATACACGTACGATTGGCTACTACCTTGATTTACTGGACTAGTTTTTTTTTTCACACGTCCTTCTAGAATTTTTTGTGTCGTACCCTCAGAAAAATAAAAGGAAGTGTGTTATATCTAATATTTCTCCCTTCAGCACTCACACACCAACCTCCCTTGCTCGTCCATTTGATAAAATTTTGATCATGTCGTTTGCAGTTGTGTGCTGCTCAATATGGAAGTGTGCGTTTGTAGTAGGAATATGTCATTTTTGCACAGATCTACTACCTAGTGCATTTTTGTGTGGAACGGCAAGAATTGCAGGCTATTCGTAGACGTATTATCATAGAAAAAGAAAAAAACTCATTTAAATCAAAGGAAGTTGCTGTCGGTACAAAGGAGGTTGCTTCAAGTGGTTATATAACGCGGGTGAATCCGCGGTGCGCAGCTAGTTAGGAATAAAATAGGCTATTTCGAAGGACTGAAGGATTATGTTGAAAATTACGTATGACACAGTTTTTGTAGTCAAACTGATAGTAAACACCTTTTCGTGAACCTAATTTCAGAGTGGAGCGCGTTTATGTCTTTTCTACGAAAGTGTTGCAAACAAGGGCTAAATACGTGGCTATACAATAACACTTTATTGACACCTCAAAAATAACATTACAAGAACGTTAGTTAGAGATAGATACAAAAGCCGGTCTTATCACTAAAACGACCTCTTTTATATATGATACCAGCTGCACCCGCGGTTTACTCCTTATAACATCAGCTATCTGCCTGTCATCTATCTGTCACCCGGGGATAGTGTAGCTTCCCAACAGTGAAAGAATTTTTCAAATCGGTTCACTAGTTTTGGAGCCTATTCAATGCAAACAAACAAACAAACAATCAAATCTTTCCTCTTTATAATATTAGTATAGATGAAGTACATATCTCAAGAAAATCTTGGATTTGACCACTTGAAGGCCTTACTTGGCATTAATATTATTGTCCTGTTGTTCCATTAATATTATTGTAATTTGTTGTTATTATGTTTTAGTCCTAGGAAATAGTATTTCGCGGCTAGGAATTGAACCTGGGACCTCTTGCTCATGATGCAGACGTGCTACCTCTGAGCCAAATCAGTGGACATTTCTATCTGAACCAGAGACCTTGCTCTTAACTGAAATTTGTTTACAAGACCGGACCTATGTAGGTGTTTTGTAATAATTGTACAAGTTGCTAGCCCCGAACTGTGAACTCGTGCCCTTTTATCTTTAAAAACCGTAGACCATGCTCATGAACTATTTGCTTAAACTTTTTCATGAAGATCGAATCAACGATTTGCAATTCATCGTCGAACAAAATGCTGATTTGTTGTATTACTACCAAAAGCTTGTATGAGTGGAGTTCAGTTCAGATCATCATCATCATCATCATCATCAGCCAGAAGACGTCCACTGCTGAACATAGGCCTCCCCCTTTAACCTCCACACTGAACGACAGCCTACCTTTTGCATCCACTGGATGCCCGCGACTCTCACAATGTCGTTGGTCCATCTAGTGGGACGTGGGTTACCTACGCTGCGTCTTCCGGTTCGTGGTCTCCACTCCAGAACCTTTCTTCCCCATCGGTTATCGGTTCTTCGAGCGATGTGGCCTGCCCATTGCCACTTCAACTTTGTTCAGATAATATCATTCAGATAATACATATTACGAGTATGTCCTAGGACTAGATCATGGGACATTAACATTAATGCCAAGTAAGGCCTTCAAGTGGTCAAATTCTAGATAGATTTTCTAGAGATATGTTTTCCAAAATATTATTAACTCTAGTTATGACCGTTCTTGATAATACCTATAGATAAATAGAGTCTTGGGTCTTGACGATGAGACAACAAAGTACCTACGTATTTAAGATTTAGAAGATTTCGAGAAGTCGCAACCAACTTGTCATCTATAATATATCTCTACGCTTCGCTTTTCGCGTCTGTCTGTCTGTATGGCCGCTAACTCCTCCTAAACCACGCAATGGATTTTGATGCGGTTTTCACCATCAGTTAGATACATTTTCACGGAAGGTTTATATATATGACTAATGACCCGCCCCGGCTTCGCACGTAAATTACACCCGTGCGAAGCCGGGCGGCCGGGTCACTAGTATAGATATATAAATCGATGTGTGTATGTACTCCATAACTGCGGGACCGATTTTGACGGGACTTTCACTGGCAGATATAGCTGATGTTATGAGGAGTAATCCAAGCGGGTGAAACCGCGGGGGGCAGCTGGTATTATAAATACAAGAGACGTTTTTAGTGATAAGGAGCCTTACGGCTACCTGTATTAAGCGATTCTGTTTAGGTGATGCGAAAATTTGTGCGACCGCAAACTTTATCTCGGCTCATTAAGGTTCACGTTCGCTTGATTTTCCACTCTACGCTGTTTCAGCGCTGTTAAGGTAGCCGTATGGCCCAAGACCGGTTTTCGTACCAATTTTTAACGTTATTATAATGTTATATTTGAGATTTCCATTAAAGGTTTTTATTGTATATACCTTGATTGCAACTTTTTCATAGAACAGACATCAACGCGCTCTACCCTCAAATTAGGTTCACGTAAAGGTATATGCTCTCAGTTTGATCACAAAAACTATCATAATTAATTTCCAACATAATCCTTCAAACCATTAAAATAGCATACCATATTTAACGTGTTCAATTATTCCTAACTGATCATTTTAGTTTCGTATAAAAACATATTTATTGTATGTCCGTAAGGATAGTGTGACAGTTGATACTTATAACTATGTTCAAACCTTTGTCAACACAGAAAGTGTATTCTATTGTAATATCAAATTCGTATAACAGTCACAGTAAATGCGAGCTTTCATAACGGAAAAACCCTCTATTCAACTCCACTATAACGACCTATAGTTAAATCATCAAAACAACTTAACAACTCACATTTGTCTTTTCAATTGCTCTTATAAATCTTGTCAAAACCCGGAACATACATTACGTGATGTTACATCATGCTAAAATTACATCCCTTTATTGAATAACAGTATGAAACAGTGCATCACTGCTAGGCTATAATAAGCATTTTCCTTAGTGAGTTTATTCTTACATAATATACTGTATACTATACCAAACATTTTCACATGACAAGGATATTGTAATTATTTAGGTTTCTTTTATTGTATACTAGCGACCCGCCCGAAGCCGGGCGGCTTCGCACGGGTTTAACTTACGTGCGAAACCAGGGCGGGGCGCTTGTTACTATATAACAAGCGCCCCGCACAATATTTATTATACGTTACTATACGTTACTTTACGTTACTATATAAACCTTCCGTAAAAATTATCTAACTGATGGTGAAAACTGCATCAAAATCCGTTGCGTAGTCAGATCTAAGCATACATAGGGACGGACAGACAGCGGGAAGCGACTTTGTTTTATACTATGTAGTGATGAAGTGATAGTGACAGTGACGCGGTGTTTGTTGTTGTTTTTGTTTTTGTGTTTTACGTTTGATCGTCACCTCGCCTGATGTTAAGTGATGATGCGTTCTACGATAGAGCACGCTTGTCTAGCTAGCAGAAACCGGTTCACTCGCCCAAGGAGCCTTACGGCTACCTATTAACGCGGGCTCGAAACAGCGCAGTGAGGAAAATCACACGAATTTGAACCTTAACGCGCCGAGATATGGTTTGCGGTCGTGCAACTTATCGAGGAACATCCATTCAGACAGACATCCACAGTCGAGCTGAAAAACTTTTTTTGGAGACTCTACATTAGTTATTCTCCCATCGATTAAACTTTTTTTTTACCTAGTAATGGGCACACATATTAGGGGCACATAATAAATAACAGTATAAGGCAATATTAGCTGTGATATTGTCTAGTTTAGCTGAACCAAAAGTACCTAATTTACGCCTGGCTTGTCAACTATCGATCTAAATAGTATCGATGCTGTAAACCTTACAAATACCCACTGACTACTAAAATACAATAATAAATCATTCATTAAAATAAAAACTTTTTTTAAACAAGCTTTTATGCGTCCGTTCATCATCTAGGACCAAATCCTTTTTCTAATTCAATGCTTGGAAAGACAAATCCAACGAGTCCAAACTTGACGGGCCTACGTCGTTTCGTTTAGGGAGTTCCTATGACCACCTTCTGTCTTCATCATCAGACCAGCTCAGTAGTACCAGAACATTGCATTATAACCTAAGTTACATACATAGTTATCGAGTTACATAAGTATGTATTTCAGCTCAATCGGTTGTGGATAACTGGGGCCTTACGCCCAACTCGTTACGCGGTCCCAAATTAACGTTAAAACAGCGCAGCTCGGAAAATCACGCGAACGTGAACCTTAGCGCGCCCAGATACGGTTTGCGGTCGCGCAACATTTTTTCATCGCTTTAAACTGAATCGTTTTGTACAGCTGGGCGTAAGGCCCCTGGTCCAAAATTCAGTTGCGGAATTTGTCCCACACATGTACGTATTTACCTGCTAACAGGGCAAGTTAAATAAAAGCTTATAACTGGCAAACGCCTGATACTTTTTGCATGCTTCAATCTACGTTACCCAGGTATTACCTCAATAATATTGCACGTTATTATGTAGTTATTATGAAACAAGAAGTAAGCACATGGCCTGCCGGCATCCATTAACTTCCGCGCGCTCTAGAACTCTATAGATAATCTTTCTCTGTTTTGTGACCCGCTTCCGTATTCTACGTAAGTATAGGTACTTACCTATTTATAACGCTACCTAGAAGCGAAAATAATCACAATATGTGGGCGAAGTAAGAATGTTCTGTATGAGTACGAATATCGAACTACATAATAAATTTAAATTTCGAATTTCAACATTTGGATGGAATTCGATACTTTTACGCATCAAATATTATTTGAAAGATTTTTATTTTATTTGTTTTTTATCCAAACTTTAGAATCTACATTTTAAATGTTGACAGTTAAAAAATTTACGACGGGTAGGATTCGAACCTGCGCCCTCCGGTTTCACGCCCCAAGCGCTCTATCCGCGAAGCTGCGGTATAGGTAGTATAGGTACCGTTATACCTCTAGCAATTTGTTGGTAAACAAAATTAGGAATGATAACATGCATAATTATAACTCAAGTCAAGACTCAAGTTACATAAATGGCTTATTCTATGGTTGTTATGGCAAGCAAGGCTCTCTTTCTACTTTGTAGAGTTTTTAACCGAATTCAAAAAAGGAGGCGGTTCTCATTTAGTATTTTTTTATGTTTGTTACATAGAAGAAATCCGTAATTGAAAGGATATTCTTTCAGATTTTTTCTATAGAAATTTCATCAAAATCAGTTCAGTAGTTTGGTCAAAAATTAAAATTAACTGGTTTTTTTTATTACTTTGATCACAATATTATGTCATTCGATGAATAGAAATTGATTTAATAAATTCGGTTTTTTTATTTATATTATTTTAGTTTACCAGTTTGTCTGTTATGTTATAATATACCTTTGAATCTCTACAGGTACTTATGTAGTAGGTACTATTGGTTATATTGTTTCTCCAGAAGTTAATCCTTTTGTGAAGCATATTTATTTATCTAATAACTTGTCTATTACAGACTTAAATCGGTTCAATTACTATCCAGGCTACACTGAGTCGATGTGACGACGCTGGCCAGTTCAAGAATCGAACCTTACTAACGTGCAATAACACGAGTAATGCAACGGAATATATCGAAGTTACTTACATAATCTATTAGCAAACGTTACCCAAAGAATCTGCGCGCGTCCAATTTACACACAACACTGGGAGACTGTTTAGGATGCGGACAACTGCCGGTTTGTGTGACCGATCTTCGGGAATGTGTAGATTTGAGGTGGTATATCGATGTTTTTTTCGTAATAGTGATGGGACACAGCACGTTCGCGTCGCGATTCGTGGTAGACTAGCGTGATGTCGATGTCGCGCCGCCGCGCCTGGAGTGGTTACCCAACACTACCCTCACCACTGCAGTACCTACTTTCAGTTTTATTTTGAGACAGCTTCGGAAGTTGTAAGTGTTTACGATTGTATTTCTGGTAAGAGTATCTTTATAACTACTTGTACAGGAATTTGACTCCGTCTACAAATGGTTTTTGCAGTAGGTACCTTTCTTATTGAATTACCTATAGTCTGACCGCTGAGACAATGCGTCTGATACCTGCAACAACATTGTAAAACATGAACAGAATTTTTTTCTTAAAATATTTTCATCATCATCATTTCAGCCGTAGGACGTCCACTGCTGGACATAGGCCTCCCCCATCGATCTCCAAAAGGGCCGGTTGGAAGCGGCCTGCATCCAGCGTTTCCCTGCGGTCTCTTTTAGGTCGTCTGTCCATCTTGTGGGTGGACGTCCTACGCTGCGCTTACCAGTCCGTGGTCTCCATTCCAGAACCTTTCGGCCCCATCGGCCATCTTTTCTGCGTGATATGTGCCCTGCCCACTACCATTCCAACTTACTAATCCGGTGGGCTATGTCGGTGACTTTCGTTCGTCTACGGATCTCCTCATTTCGGTTGAAAATATTTTACTGTAGGTATATTGGTTACAAGCTATCGTTCAAAAAGTGGTCATAATTTACTGTTTTCGTTCAGCTTTTGTGCAATGATATGGCAGTTGTCAGATGCATTCTATCAGCGGCTGCATTTTAGGTACTACTATGACGTAGAAACTCATCAACAATTTATTCAATTTTTTTTTTTTTTTAAGTGTTATTTTAGGATTACTATACCCTGCACTAGGTCTCGTTAGAGCTTGTATTGCAGTGTACAGTTCTTTCTGGCCCTCTGGCCACTTTAAATGATATTTTTGTGCCTACTAATAAGAAAATAAATTACCTTAGAAAGATAGATAACTCTTTATTGTTCACAACAGAAATTACATACGTAAGACAAAAAAATAACCTTATTTTTTAATGCCATAGGTGGCAAACAATTAAGCAGACGGGCCGCCTGATGGCAAGCGATCACCGTTGCCTATGGATACCTGCAACACCAGATACATTGCCGACCCTTAAAGACTCTATTAACAGCCCTTTTGAAGAACCCCGTGTTATAGTTACTCGGGAACACCAAAGGAGGGGGAGCTCATTCCATAAATTGCAGGTGAGAAGCAAAACAGATCAGGGGCCTTACGGACAAAAGCTATTACAGGCACCTAATCCGCTCAGTTGGAAAATCACGCGACCGCAAACCTTATCGCGTCCAGATACGGTTTGCGGTCGCGTGACTTTCCAACTGAGCGGATTAGGTGCCTGTAATAGCAGTTGTCCGTAAGGCCCCAGTAGAAGTATCGCCCAGGGGGCTGGTACTGCTAAAACCGGCACTGACTAAGTATATATATATATATAATTATAACGTATTATGTAATGCATCTGTTTGAAAAAAATATTGGCACTGGCTAAATGCAGAAACCATGCGAAGTCGAAAAAAAACATATTTTTTCACGGTCAAGTCAAACTCATGCCCCTGTAAAGTGGTGGGGACCAAAAAGTACTTTTTAACATAGGGTGGGGACTTTACAAGAAGCTCCTATGGAGTTTTGGAAACAACACGGAAATACACGTTTCACCTCGTTATATCACTTTCCCACACTCGAGCACGTTTACGAGCACTTAATGAATAATAATTCACCATTTAATACACATTAACACTCGAAAATACACAAGCTTAGGAAAATAATAGCACAAGCCGACATGTTTTTTCAACGTTGGCGCCAAAACTCAAAAAAAAAAAAACATCAACCAACCTTTTTTTTTGTTTGGGGAATGTTCAAAAGACACCCTGCTACATTGGGGTGAAGCCGGGTTATGTGCGATTGCACCCACTAAAACCTTCTCGCCGCCGACCTCTGTGTCAGACGGAGGGTACCGGGATCTCCATAGGAACGCACCGGTACGTATCAGCCTACCACACCGAAAAATTTGAATGGGAGGGGTCATCAGAGCCCTAACAAAAATATCAGTTTCGCCGTGGTCACTTCATAAACATTAAAAAAAACCTTTGATATTTATTATATGGAAAAATCTTGGCCTTCGCCATAATGAATCGATGGTCTTAGCATAAAATATTAGCCTAGGTACATCACTGCAGTGGCAGGGCAGGCAATAGAAGTACCTTCTACCTATTTATGGACGAACGTGAATTTGTGGGCCAAGCCGTAGCCGAGGCCAGCATACATGGGTCAATAAATGCTCAGTTACCGCCAAGGCTTGTACTTAAGGTAAGGCTTATTCGACGTAAAAATAGCAAATACATAGACTACTCTTTGGTTTAGTCGGTAGTGACTTTTTTTTTCATTTTCTTGAGAGGATTTTGGCGTCACACTTCTTATACATTTGCCAGTGTAAAGTTTTAAAATATTTTCAAGTTATAATAAATATCTTGAAACAAATCACATTCACCGCAGTCAGAGTCAAACAAAGTAAGTAACGGTCAAGTCCAAGCCATGTCCTAGTAAAAGTGGTGGAGACTTTATTACTAGGCTTCTATATAATATGGAGTTAAGGAAACATCACGAAAAGACGTTTCACGTCGTTATATCATTTATCCAGACTTGAGCAAGTTCACGTTCACGAACACATAATAAAAAATAATCCATCATTATTACACATTAACACTCAATTCAACGAAATTACTCAAGTTTAGGAAAATAAAACAATGAAGCGACATGTTTTTATACGTTGGTGCCAAAACTCCAATGGGCAACTTATCCGCCAATGTATGCCACGATATGAAATTATCTTAATAATAATATAGTAGATTACTATTCCTAATAAGGAATAATTATATATATATATATATATCACAAGCTTTGCTTAGTTTGGGGTCAGATGTCCGTGTGTGAAAAATGTCCCGAATATTTATTATTATTATTTATTTAATTAATATAACCCTAGTTCTACCAATACCAATCTTGACACTGGCTAAATAGATAAAATGTCTGAAGTCCAAATAAATAAAAAAGAATGATTGACACAGCCAGCAACAAAACGACGTGACAGTGAAATCTAAAAGTATGACATCATTTTTTGAAGTTTAACATCGAACATCTTTTGCATTTATTTTTTATTATTTTCGTAGTTTTTCCAGTCTCTAGTTCTGTATTGTTATCAGTATCAGCAAAGATACTCGTGATAAGTACACAAGATCCAAATTCCTTTGTTTGTCTTTCAAAGCTAATGAATACGAGTTTGTTCAGTGAATTATTTACTGTTTAAAGTTTAAGGAAGCACGAAATGGCTAGTCAAGGGCCACCTATCGCGGCTAGTGCGCCTGAAGATCTTCCACCTCCGTACTCCGCCGTAGTGGGGAATGCGCAATACGGGTTTGTGTTTCCGGGAGGTTCTGAGGGCGCCGTGTCGGCTCCAGGAATGTACCCTGCGCCGAAGCAGTTCACAGCGCCGGGGGTGTACCCGCACCCCACGATAACGGTGACGAGTGCGCAGCCACTGGGTGGCGGGAGCATGCCGCCGCCGCCCCCCGGGGCACCCGTCGGTCTGGTGCTTCCGCCCGCCGTAGGCACGGAGCCCACCACTATCAACTGCTTCAACTGCGGCAAAACAGTCACCACAAGAGTCACCTACACCACGGCTTGGCACACTCACTTAGTCGCTGGATCCATTTGTGTTATTACTATGTAAGTGTTTTATATTTAAGCTTTATTGTTTTGTTTTTTAACTAATTGACTGATTTTTTTTTTTTTTTTTTTGTTAACTTATACTGTCCCACTCCTGGGCAAAGGTCTCCCCCAATTCTTTCCAGACAGTGCGATCACCCGCCAGACTTAACCACTGTATCTGGAACGTGTCGAGGTCATCGCGCCAGCGTTTTCTAGGCCTGCCTTGGCTTCATCGTCCGTTTTCAGGCACCCACTGTGTGATCCTCTGGGCCCATCTATCAGGGTGCATCCTGGCCACGTGTCCCGCCCAACCCCACTTTAATTTGGCAGCTTTGATACCAACATCAGCGATTCCCGTAATTGAGCGCAGCGTCGTGTTTCGGACTCGGTCTGTCCTTTTGATTCTTAGGACGCTGCGCTCCATCGCTCTTTGGCAAACCCCAAGTTTGAACCTCTGAGAATCGGTCAATGACCAAGTCTGTGCACCGTAAGTTAGGACGGGCAGGACGCACATGTCGATGAGTGTACAATGACAAAGG
The DNA here is from genome assembly GCA_914767915.1 of Agriopis aurantiaria. Taxonomy (NCBI): domain Eukaryota; kingdom Metazoa; phylum Arthropoda; class Insecta; order Lepidoptera; family Geometridae; genus Agriopis; species Agriopis aurantiaria. Next base: position 6,404,472 of record OU612000.1, on the reverse strand, counting down.
AAGGTCGCCCTTCATAAGCTCTTTCATGGACCAGTAGCTCCTCCAAGAATTTTCGACGCGGCGGTTAATTTCTTTATCCTGCCGGTTGTCGAAGGAAACTAGCTGGCCCAAATATATGTATTCATCGACATAGTGTAGATCCTGCCCATCTACCGTGACCTTAGACTTTGTGCTATTTGTCATAATTTGTGTTTTGGACCGATTCATCGTGAGTCCAACCTTGAGGCTTGCCGTACTATTGACTGATACCTTTTTTAATTGACAAGAAGGCTTGCACTGCATCCTCCATCTTGTCTGATGTTAAGCAACTGACCAGTGATTATTATTAACATTTCATACAACATGTACACTATAAAATGATGTATCTACAATTGTATAATGTAGATATATGTTAGACATGTATAACACATCTAGCCACTTTGGAATGCTTACTCCAGTTTTATTACCTATGATTTATTTTGTTTGTTTGCCTTTGTAGCATCCTAATAGTACTTTACGATGTAATAAATTGTGATGTGTAGATTTGAACAAGATGTCAAGACAAATTATGTTTAAATTGTATAGAATAATGGGATTGGATCCAGTGCTTTTATTCCAGTAATCTTGTTATTTGTTGTTTAAACAATAACATTTTCCTGTAACATTTATGGCTGACCATGTTATCTCGTAAGGTAGCAAAACAGTGCCTTATTTTTATACAACTTGGGAGTACCAAAACTTTATGAGCCAAAACCTTTGCTTTATTTTGTCTGCCAATATCTAATTCTAATACAAAGTGGGGGGTGATAAGACCTTACACTGACATCCCGCGCTAGAGGTGTATTGTGCATTTGATATTGCATTCAGCCTACCCAAACCAGCCGAGCTCCCTAAAATAACGAAGCACGGCTTTGGGTCGCTGTCTAAACTGCTCTACCCCATATTATATTATTTATTATAATATTTATCATATTATTATTTTATTATATTTTACCAGGTGTTGTTGAGTTTCTTCAAGGAGTCTCGAACTTTGCATGCCAAACCAGTTAGAACATGGCGATTTGCTTTTACTTATGTACCATCTCAACACAACATACCCATGTTTCTACTAATTAAATATTTTGAATTTCAATAATTGTATGTCTTCTGTAGCCTTGCAATGCAGTAATACATGCTCCACGGTCTCGTTTTCCTGTAGACAGCCTTCTGTACAGAGGGCTTTCAGTGGCTCCAATTTTGTATTTAAGTGACTGTGCCGCTCACAGTGACCTGTGATGGTACGTATCATCAGACGAAGGTCTGACCTAGTTAACTTGAGTAGTTTGTTAGTCTCTTATCTATCGATAGGTAGAAAGCTTTTGCGTGGTTACAGTCATTTGTTTTATTCCAAACTAGCGGTCCGCGGACGGGTATAGATTATAGCCTATGTCACCCGGAGATAGTGTAGCTTCCCAACAGTGAAAGAATTTTTCAAATCGGTTCAGTAGTTTCGGACCCTATTCAATGCAAACAGACAAACAAACAATCAAATCTTTCCTCTTTATAATATTAGTATAGATATTTTTCTGTGTAGAGACTTAGCAGATTCCATGCGTTTTTGTCTGCCAGTTCATTGATCAACATAATTAAACCTATGAAATCACTATTCTTTTTTGAATTTTTTTTCTTACTTTTTATAGACATGTCATGTCCTTGATTATGAGAATAAATTCGGATAAAACCAAAAAGGTATACAAGCAATAGGTGTTTAAGCTTTGGTGGGTTCCTGACTGACTAACTCTTTCTTTCTTCTTCTGTGTCTTGCCCCTGATCCCAGTTCATCTGTGATCGAACCCCAGTACCTGTAAGCCCCCCACTCGATCCCGGGTTGTCGTTGATGGCTGGGCCAGCTAGGCTTTTCACATCTTCATTTAAATTGGCTCACCATGTGGTTGGAGGGCTGTCTCTGCCATTCGTTTTGCTCATAATGTTAACTGCCTTTTTACAACATAGTTATTGCCCCTTGTAGATTAAAGCTTTCTTTATCTTTAGATATACAGATATAGAAATAAAATATAACACAAAAGAGCCTATTATAATATATATGTATATATATACATATGTATAAATTTATATTCTAAAAACCCATATGATGCGATTTGATTCCACTTTTATCTACAAGTTGTGTGTGTTGTGTGTTGTTGTGTCCTGAGTGAATCCTTTCATTTCTAGGCAACCATGCTCCATTGTAGACCGCATCATTGCTTAACATCAGGCGAGGTGGCAATCAAACACAAGCCTATTAACCAATAAATTAAAAAATAACTGTACCTATACCCTCGTCACGATAAAGTTGATGAAAGTTGTGTAGAAAACTGTGCTGGGTAGGGATTTTTAATTTGTTTATGAAAAACAATTTCTGTTTTCAGGGTTTGTTCATTGTGCTGCTTGGGCCTCATTCCTTACTGCTTCGACACATTCAAAGATGCGGAGCACTACTGCCCTAACTGCAACACTTTTATTGGTAAAAGCAACAAATGTTAAGTTGTAGTATCTCTCTATTAAGCTATGAACACATTGTACTCTGGTTTTAATGGAAATCTTGATGCTACTTTGTGCATATAATCTTAATAAAAATCAGGGGCTGTTTTCACATTTTTACACAAAATTGATTTTGACAACTTTAGTAAAGTCAAAATTAATTGTTAAAACGTTGTTACGAAATTAATAGAGCCCTAAAAGTCATCACTATCAAATTACGATATTAAAATTTCACTGTGTCCTTGTTCATTCCTTCCATTGTAATTATGAATTCAAAATACTTCAGAAAAACTTCAGAATAAGTTTTGTAACAAAAATTTAAAAGGACTAGTGTAGAACAGTGTCTAATGTGATGCCAACTTATACGCAGACTATTTTGTGTTGATCAGTGCAGGCAGTAGGCATCAGTCGTGAAGAATGGCTGTTCAACTGCTGGCTGCTGCGGCTGGTAACTGATAACAGTTGGCTGCTCACAAAAACATTGCTGTAAAAATAAATTTTCATTTATGTGATAAATATGTAGAGGCTGTATTCAAAATTTGTAGCATTTATTAAAAATGTTCTTGGTACTACCAGTAGAACTACAGGCAATGCTACTCTACATAGTCCTACTGGTAGTACCACGGGGAAAAAAATACCCTTGGTACTACAAGTAGAACTACACAGTAGGACCACGGGCAAAGAATGGAATGAAATTATTTCTTTCTAAAATCCAAAAAATACTCATTAAGGTCAAATTTAAATGTATATTGTTTGTACTGAAATTTCGTTTTCGGAAAACAGTTATCCTATAATAAAATTTCTCCATTTTAATGTCGTCCAAATATTTATTTTCTTTTAAATGTATAATTTTAGATATCTTTAAGCTAACTCAAATATGGACTTAAATGTTTTTTAATCAAACATGATAATTAAATGTACTGGCATCTATGAATTCATATTAGAAATTTCTAGTTCTTTGACCCCATATTTTTGGTAGCTATTTTAATTGTATAAAGCTTTACATATTATTTTTATACCTACCATATAATGCATTATAATAAGAATATTAAATTGTTAGAATAGGTAATATACTCCATAAACACCACAAGAAATATGTAGAATAAATGTAGTATTTATTCTCTAACATGTTTAAGACTAGTCTTTTACAGTAATTTATTTTTGTTTTTCGCTGTGTAACTATGTAACAATGGTGGACTGGTATGTAATAAATAATCACAACTTGCACACATGGTACTGTTAACCTTGCTGAGTTGGCAGCCAATACAACAGTGCAAGTAACATTCTTTATCGATCGTAAAATTTGACAGTTGTGATCGTCAAATGCAATAAAATGCCATTTGATTAGTACTCGCTATGTTCGATACTATGGCATTTTATCGAATTTGACGATCGATAAAGAACGGTACTTGCACTGCAGTCTAGTGAATGGAGACATGGCGAATTTCTGTTTAAAATACAATGGCCATACATTTGAATGAACTGCACGACACGTCGCTTGACGTCTCACGTCTCCATAAAAGAGGCGTCATTGTTTACATGGTTGGCTTCAAAGAACTATAGTTGAATTAAGTCTTCCTAATGCAATTGATGGTCTGGGTTGTATGGTGTGAGTGTCAGGTATGCATGGAGTTTAATCTGTGATTGCAGGTGCGTCTCGAGGCACCACAGCCTTGACCTCGGGGAGGCAGTATGCGCAGCAATACTACCTCGTACCGGCTCCCGGTGCGCCTGGCGCTCACTCACGCCAGGGACCTATATAATGGCCTGTAAAATGATGGAAACACTGAGTACTTTATCACAGTAAATACTGACTTTATTTTTGAGGTTCGATAGAGTACTTATGTGTTGCCACAATTTAATTACATAACTATATGTTTTGTGTTGTTCGTACTTAGGGGATGGTTATTACTTCATAATATAAGATTCCATCTCATTTGTTTTCATATCCCTATGACCTATCTTCCACGGGGAAACTTCAAACGAAAACTAGTTTCAAACATAAATCACTAGCGTCTGTTTTTACTTGGCTATGGCCCCATTGGTTTTTGGAGCAATTTTGCCATCAACGGTGAGAGAGGAAATTGTGAGATTGTCTAAAGACGAGGTAATCTTAGTTGATGACACTACTAACAGAAAATAACAAATGGAAAAACTTAAGACGGATATTATTAGATTGAATGAAATATGCTTTAAATTTGACGATTCGTCCTCACATAATATACAAAAGTAGACCTATAAAACCGATTAATTGACATTAAACATAATTACAAATAAATTTTCTTGAAATATTTTATTCGGATGTGTTCACCGATACACGATTAATGAAATTTTGCTAGATAGAAAAAAATCGTAAACTTTCCTAAAAAAACACCTGTTTTTACATTCCCTTCGATGGATGCAATCAACTTCATTCTGTTTCTAAAGAAGATATTTTTACTTAAAAAAAATGTGTGTAATCCTAACAATCATTCAAATTTAGTGATCGCATTTTTTTTTTAAAAACCTAAGATTATTTGTAGAAAATAATAAATAAAAAATTGAAAGCGCGCACGCCGAGTATGCAAGCATTACCGTCAAACAAAGTAACGTCTCTACCATTTCACCGTAATGGAAAAAAAAAAATTGTTTGGGAATGAGAGTAGATTGGTTTGGAATTTGTATTTTTTTTTTGTTTTCCTGTGGGCGACCGTCCTTAGTGTTCATACACATGTCTGCTTTGTGCTTTGACTATTGCTAATTAAAGCTGGTCACTGCATAGGTAAATGATACATGTTCATCACAAATATTCATACGCATGTTTTCGTATAATTCATCCTTTTCTAGCAATTCTTAGCATATTATTATCTTATGTTATCACATCATTTGCAACTCGCAGATATATTATGATCAGATGAGTCACATACTATGAAATAAAAATTCAACTCTCAATGTTGTTATTTTATAAAATATATTCCTATTGCCTTACAATGTTGTGAATGGCCCACAAGTAATAGTTTAGGGGGGACGGGACGGGGGACTATGTCGAACAGGGGCCTTACGGCTACCTAGTTTAAGTGATTCTGTTTAGGTGATTGCGAAAAGTTGTGCAAACCGTATCTCGGCGCGTTAAGGTTCACGTTCACGTGATTTTCCGTACTGTGCTGTTTTGAGACCGCGTTAAGATGTAGCCGTATTGCTCTTGTCTAATCATGTAGGTATAGTATGAATTGGAGTAATTTTACTCATAAATAAATTAATATTATACAAGCTGGACGCTTTATTTGGGACAGTAAGGTACCTTAAACAATTTATAGCAAGAATAGGGTTGTATAACTTTGAAATAATGTCTTATGTAACCGGACAAGTATATCAACTTAAGTATAAAGAAATGCATGTGTTTAGTTTAGTTATATGGTTATATATATCCTTCCTTCGAAAATGATATTTATATGTTTGTTTTACTTTATTTATCATTAAGAGGTAAGTTTCGCACACTTTGGATAGTTAAAACTTGAAAAGTATATTTTTTATGTTTGTTTTATTTCTAGTATATATGTTTATCTATGGTTTTATTTAATTAATTAATGAATTATCATACTAGTTTCAAAGGAAATGTTTCCATAGAAAATATATATGCTTTTTCAGGAAATATACATTATGTGAAACTGGTAGGTTGATAAAATAAACCATACAATAAGATATACGTATTTTTTCAAGTTTTAGTACTTCAAAGTTGTGTGAAGATAACAGGCGCTACTTTGCCACTGTAGGTAGATTATTATTTATTGAGGCCATTTTATGGAAGTATATGTATAATTGTTTAAAAATTGAGTTATGTACATTATACATGGAATAAGTATCTAATTTAAATAAACATTTGATAAAATAAAAGTTATTTGATAATACTTTTTATATTTTAAATGTTAGTCAACATTTGAAGATTTATGTTGATCATAGACGATTCTAAAACTTGACGACCGGCAGGATGCGAACCTGTGCCATCCTATAAAATATAATACAAAAACGGCCACCATAGCTCGCATCCAAATGATCAATCGGTGATTTTTAATTTTCAAAAATGTTGAGAACGTCCAAAACTGAAAGCTGTGGCCGTTGGTCACAGCCTTTAAAGTTATTTGATCATTTTGAGAATAAAATTGTCAGGGAGAATATAAAAGCAGGTAGGTAAATATTGAAAGGAAAACAGCTTATCTGATATACCTATTTATTTATCACAAATGATAAGATAACTTGTATGGTGACGATAACAGAACTGCTCACATTCTCCAACTGGGTAGTAATCAATATGATATTTATGTACAAATATGTATTGTCAGAGAATATTAGCTATTCAGTATGAATAACAGTGTTAATCCCGCCGGGAACGTAGATTTTAGTGGAGAGTTCAGTGCAGGAGGCAGCGTGAGTGCAAACTACCGAGAGCCGCCTCCGCCGTACTCTCCCAGACATGTCACCGACACCCAGCCGCCTTCCATTGTTCACCAGACTATTATTGTGCAAGCTCCACTCAAGGATACCCCCATGTTTTACATGTGCCCTCAATGCAGAGAAAGAGTATTAACCAAAGTTCAATATGTTAGTTCAAAGGGTACACATATGCTGGCTGGATTCGTTTGTGGACTGACACTGTAAGTATTTTGTCTGTTTTTTATCTTTAAACAATGACTCCTGATCATTTTAATGACAATAAATCAAATGTGGTTCTTTTTTACCGACTTAAAAAAAAGTCAAGATTCTCAATTCGGTCCGTATTTTTTTTTAATATTTCGTGACGTGATAAGCAAAGCATGTACCTAAGTGTGTATTGTAGTGGTAAAATGATCACTAAGTTTAGTAAGCAGTGCTGACGGAGGATGGGAGATCTAAGATGTTACTTGTAACATCAGAGGCATCACAACTACGTTGCCGACCCTTTAAGAATCTGTTGCCTAGTTCAATTATCGTTCGTGTTACATGTCTCCGTATTTCATTCTCTTTTTTCATTATACCGCTAAACCGCTAACACAAAAAACTAAAGTATAGCGTCTATTAAGTCTTCTGTGGTATAGCACACTTGCTCATTTTTCACGCACACTTAGAAATTTGCAGCGACACCAATGAACCACTCAAAAACACATGCAAAAAAGAGCGGTAAGGTCGTCTGAGGTCGACTAAAAGCATTATGCCTGATGCGTTCGCACCTGCTACACCACCTTACCATATCTCCCTTGTTTGTATGATCTGAGATATGTAGACTAGCTGCGCTCCGCAGTTTCACCCGCGTAGGTATTCCCTCGGGAACTAGGTTCCTGGATAAAAAGTATCCTATGTCACTCTCCGGTCCTACAACTATACGAAAAAACATCGTGTCAATCCATTGCTGCTATTGCATAAACGAAGAACAAGTCTACAAACACACTCTCATTTATATTAATATGATGCATTGGCTACGCTTTTTGGCAATATGAAAAAATATGTGCCGAGTTGAGAACCTTCCTCCTTTTTCGAAGTCGGTTAAATGGCAATGTAATCGCCCGACATTTGTTTAGTCACGCAGCACAGTCTAACGGATGACGTCACTAGTGAAAGTACAAGTACACTGGTTTTTAGTGCAGTGACGTTTATACCGGGCTTATCTCTACTCGACGGATATGTTCAAGGATATCATTGTGCTCACTCATTATTATAAGCAACTATTATTTTGGAACCAAACATGATATCGCGAAAAAACATCAATTGTTTCATATTAAAAAGTATATGGAAAATTTGATATTTTTTCGCTATTTCAGTGTTAATCCCAAAGTAGTAAGTTGTTTATAATGATGAGTACAATGATATCCTCGAATATGTCTGTCGTGTAAAAGAACACCCGTAAAAAAGTTATATTATATAATGGGGTTGATATATTATGTACTTACCTTGTACTGTACTTTTGTTAAAAGAATTTTTTCATAAGGACATTTCCAAATACATTTTTAAAAGAGATGCAAGCTATACTAGCGCCACCTCTAGTTTCTACCTGCCAACCCAATCAATGCCTCAAACAACCTGAAATGTTCATTTGAATAGATTCTTTGACATAAAGATATTATATACCTACTTATTTATTACTAGTTATATGATTATTTACGGGATATTTACCATGGTAAGGTTGTGGAATATCCCGTAAATAATCATATAACTCTAATGAACAACCGTGATAGTTTAAAACACGGTTTTATTTATTACTAGCTGTTGCCCATGGCTATATGGATACTTTCAAACTTATGCCGTTCACAATACGGCCCAGTTGCAAAAATTTTGCTTTGTATAGTTTTCGAGATTTCATGATGTGTACTGGTATTTCGCTTTTACATAATATAGATTTTTCAATAGAATAAAATTGTTCTGTTCCAGATGGTGTATGCTCTGTTGTTTGGCCGCTTTACCTTACTATTTCCAAACATTTAAAAAAGCTCAACACTATTGCCCCAACTGTGATGAATTACTTGGAACTTATTCTAAGATGTGACCGATGATTTATAAATAAGTACAACCAGAAATTATTCCTTTGTTTATTTGTAAAATATATTACCAGAATTACACTATTATGTTTTTTTTAAATTTTGTTTTGGTACCCACGCCATCCATTTTATTGATTTACAATAACACCAAGTAATTAGAAACACAAACAGTTTTATCTTATCAATTTATTACTCATACAGAATGGGTACATCAATGAGATTATAGGTACATTATTGGTTCTCTACATAATTATTATTACTTCAGCAGTATTTCTAGTCAAAATGGGAGCATGTTCTGTTTGGCCGCACAAATACATGGTGGGTCCTTTAATATAATACTTTGATAAAATATTTATTGACTAAAAGTTTTTAAAATTAGACAATAACTGTATAAAGTGATATGATTATTTATGGGATATTTACTGTGGTAAGGTTATGAAATGAGCTCCTGATATTTCGGCGCAGTTATATGCAACCGTGATAGTTTAAAATAGTGTTTTAATAATTGTATAGCTAAGCAAAGAACTTACTGAGTCGTTAAACAAAAAGAGATGATTGTTACTGCACTGTGGAATTATCTGGCACCCATACTGGTCATTAAACTGTGCCACGTGCCTTTAATCACTTGAGGTCTAAACAGGGGGTTAGAATAACATCACGATAGCGGATGTTGTGACAAACACATATATATTGTGTGATCATGTGAAATTCCGAATGAGTAAAGTTGTCCCTAAAAAGCAACACAACTAAACATTAACAACAGTATTTAGCGCTCAGCAGGCTTTCAGCACGACCTTGTGACTTGTTCGACATCCCGTAGCCAGCACCCAATTTATTTACCCACTCAACAAAATGATTAAGCTTTTTTTTTAATTTTTTAGGAACCTTACTCGATGACAGCGACCTTAACACAGTTTTTTTATTATAGTTTTATAGGTCAGTACAATGACCCCCTTTCCACTTAATACAGTCTATATGCATAACTGTGTATAAAGTCGCAGTAGACCGCATTGTTTTTATAGATTTTTGGCACAGTAGTTTTGGCTTTACTTAGACACAAGTTTAAATGAAAGCAGGTTGGCCAGCCGTTTGGGTTTTTAAACTATTCAGAATTTCAAACCCATGTTTATTGTGGTAAAAATACTGAAGTACACAAACTAATTTATTTATAGATGGGTGTATGTTGCATTTGTGAGTCACAATGCAGCATGCATTTATTTACATAGATGTAGAAAAAGTAATCTTAGATGTGAAAGTTTTTAACAAGCATTAAGGTTTGGCGTTAGAGACAGATAAATTAATAAACTTGTTGTTCAAGAGATCCATATACTAATAAAGCCAAATGCAAGCTTTTTACTAAATAAATAAAAAATACCATTACGCTGTAATCTATTTAGTAGGGAGAACGAAATCTATATGGTAATTACACGAGTTACTAAATATATTAACCTAAATCTAAATTAAATCGGCTAATTAGTAGGTAATAGTCTTATGAACTATATGGCACTTGTAATCTGAAGCAATCCGAAGCAATTTTCCACTTTCCGTCGACAGCTACAATCAGGAATGTTTGCTGGAAAGGTTTTCTAACATCATCGTTTTGATAGATCACGTCGCCACAAGCTTGTATCAGGTAGGTCAACTTGTGTGAAACTAATGACTCTGATATCGGTTGTGCGTCAAGTGTCCTCAGTATATGGTTACTCGCTGGTAAGTCCATGAGGAATTTTTGGATTTTGTCGCTTCCATTAATCCCATTACCGTTCCACACCAATAATCCTGTGTCCAAATACAACTTTGAGGTTAAGTGTCGACTGTTGTCCACTTGTTTGTAGAATAGCCTCGTAAATTCTTCAGCTGTTTCACAAGCATTATCCGCATTTTTTACTGGAACTTCAGTCATATTTACTATATTTAAAGCCAAGTATTTAACTAAAATCTTCGTTGCCTGATACTGTTTATTTCGTTTTGCTAATTTATTTTATTTTATTTTATATTATTCGCCCATCGGGCAGGCTAAAGCCTTTAAGGCCATACCGCCTGTTCATCCGTTTTGTATAGTCTTAATCTCAGAATAATCAAAGGTCTTAATACGTCAAACAAGTCAGAGTCAAGTTAAGTAAATCACGGTCAAGTCAAACTCATGCCCCTGTAAAGTGGTGGGGACTTTACAAGAGGCTCCTATGGAGTTTTGGAAACAACACGAAAAGACACGTTTCACCTCGTTATATCACTTGCCCACACTCGAGCACATTTACGAGCACTTAATGAATAATAATTTACCATTTAATACACATTAACACTCGAAAATACACAAGTTTAGGAAAATAGTAGCACAAGCCGACATGTTTTTTCAACGTTGGCGCCAAAAACTCTCGTTTTGCTCACGTTTGTTGCTTTATTATTATTCGCCCACCAGGCAGGCTAAAGCGTTTAAGGTCATACCGCCTGTTCCGCATGTTTTTTCAACGTTAGCGCCAAAACTCCTCACGTTTGTTGCGTTCCGTGCGTTCGTTTCGTTTGGCGTTGTTTTGGTATGACATGTCATTGACATCACACAGAAGATGATAATAACATTATTATGTGTCTGACATTGAAGTCTTTTTTCTTTGTCGCCCAGTGAGATACGCTAAAGGGTTTAGACTTATGGTTAGGACTAGTTATGGCTTTTTATATAACGCAATATTTAATACGCCCATGTAAAAGCCGTATGTGGGCGTAATGAATTATGGGTATTCACAGAATTCTTTTGTAAGTACTTAGAAAAATATAAAATGTTATAAGGAAAAACAAATGTAGATGGAATACTGGAAAGTCCTAGAAACAGAAAGTGGATGTTTATGTTATACCTGTTTTGAAGAGTTATTGTATTGTATTGTGGAAGACCACAGAAAAGATATTTTTTTTCTATGCGGAAGGTGCGAAGACGACGAATGCTGGAAAATTATAGCTAAGGATAGGAACGAGGGGAATAATTTCGAGCTGTGGCATGTGCACGAGCTGTAGTAGTTGTGCGCTATACAATTAACTGACGTGATAGATTTACCCCGCCCTCTGGTCTGAGAGAAGGCCTGTGTAACAGTACTCAGGGGCTTTGATAAGACGGCGGTGTAAAGGGCCTAAATTTTTTTTTGCTTTGTACGTAACTTGCCTTTTAAGTTTTGTCGTTTGAAGAAAAAAACACAACTAGAACCTTATAGTACTTTTTATTGTTTTTCAAAGTATTCACCATGTAGCTTGATACACTTTTCCATTCGCTCAAACCAGTTATTATAACATCTATTCCACTCTAAAGTGGGGGTGTTCAAAATGGCTGACTTGAAAGCGTCGACTGCTTCTTCACCGGACTGGAACCTTTGACCACGAAGACTTTTCTTAACTTTAGGAAATGTAAAGAAATCGTTAGGGCTTAGGTCAGGACTGTATGGAGGATGGTCAAGAATTTCTACTTTTTCCTGCTTCAAATACTCAATCGTTTGACGAGCGCTGTGTGAGCTTGCATTGTCGTGGTGCAGGATGATGCGTCGCTTTGAGTTAGATTTTCGAAAAACACTGTTTTAAACTATCACGGTTGTTCACTAAAGTTATAATATCCCGTAAATAATCATATAACTTTAGATTTTCGAAGTTCGGCGATGACTTGTGGTAAACAAACTGTGGTATATCTACCACTCTGCGTTAACCGTTCTACGATCTTCAAGTGCAATAGTCGCAACATGGCCGGTTTTTTCCAACGAACGTGGCCACCATCTTCTATGAAGTGCTTCGAGAACGAACAACTTTAGTCGGCTTTGGCTCGTCTTGAAAGACCCAGATTGTAGATTGTTGTTTGGAATCAGGATCGTAGGCATAGATCCAAGATTCGTCACCACTGATGATGTCGTAGACGTGATTTGATTCTCCTCGGTTGAACCTTTGCAGAGTTTTCTTACACCATCTGACGCGGGCCGCCTTGTGATCGTCGGAAAGCAGATGCGGTATCCAACGGCAAACTAGCTTTCTCACACCAAGTGCTTCATGCAAGATCTTCTGAATGGTTGTCCCTGAGATGCCTAATAGAGCCTCTATCTCTCGATACGTCACATGACGATCTTCGAGAATTAGTTGTCTCACAGCAATGATGTTATCTTCAGTGAAGGCGGATTTTGGGCGTCCTTCGCGAGATTTGTCACTAACACTAGTATGTTCACGCTGGAATTCTAAATACCAGCGTTCGACAGTCCGCAGACATGGGGCTTCATCACTGAACACAGATGTTAGCTCTTCAAAACACTGAAGCCGTGTCAGGCCTCTTCTAAAGTTGTAAAAATTATTGCACGAACATTTTCCTTAGAAAGATTCATTTTCGTACGTAACCTGCCAGATTCCAATCGATTAAACACATTCGAATGTAGAACAGTTCCAAATTCAAAATTGCCGGGAAATATGGAAACGACAGAACTTAAAAGGCATGCCTAGTATGAAAAGAAATAACCACAAAAAGTACAGTAAATAATTTTTATTTAATAATGTCTTTATTTTATTTATCGTACAAAGTTGCTTACGTATTATACAAGATTTCAACTGTTTCCAGTTTTTCAATAATAATGGACATTTGACACAAATTTCAGTAACATATACTTATTTCGGTAATCATTAAAATCCGCAAAATACTTTTATTTCTAATCTAGTACGAAATAGTAAGCACTTGATTCAATGAAATGATGATTTATTATGATAAACAAACTTGAAACTACATATTCAAATCTTACCCTAAGGCACTGAAAAATGATTATGCGCTAAATACAAAAAATAAAATTCATAAATAGTATAAAGAGAGTAAATAACATTCCTTAAAATAATAAAAATAGTCATCAATTAATTCGGCAAATTATTATTAATTTTACAATATTTTATTGAAATAAGCTGTTTTGAGTCATAGATTATTATCAGATAAACATCCCAAAATCGATATTAATTTAATATTACCCTACGAAAATCGAATAACCTTAAAACAACTTCCCCAAATGCCGCATCGGCGCGCACACTGAAGCAACTCTTGCGCAAGTTCTGCAACACTCCATGGACAACATTTTTACGTAATAATTTAAATAAAATGGCAGATTATTCAGAATTTTACATACTTAATACAATTTAACTTACAGACTGATACTACAATAATAAAGGTGCTGTGATAAAAAGTCGCATCATAAGTACAACTTTGCGGAATTACTAAAGATACACATTTTAAAATAACTTGGTCTTTTAAACTCAACTATTGCTGCAAATGTTGCTAGATGCCAAATTCATTCCATGCTTCATTGGATTTTAACATTCCCAATCTCACAATATATCAATATCTGGATCATCACTGTTCTTGGCAAGCAAACGTAAATATCTGATTTACTGTTGCGTCTCGTATGATTTAGAAGTACATTGCACCAAATTTTACACTTCCCAATTGATGGCTATAGTGTATCATATTCAAACTTGAATGTCATTAGAAAAACATGCACAATGTTTAACGCTTAATGAGACTAATATCAAATATTATTCTAATTTGAGCATTATTGGAATCAACTGGAAAGTGTTTTTAAAAGTGTCAAAGAACACAATCAACAAAAGACAATTGGCTTCTCAATCGTTAACAGCTATCATACAACAAATTTGATATTGAGTCGTTTGAACTATGAACGGTTTGTGTTCCTTATAATATACCTAATCGTTTACAAAATAACGACGCGTGGTGCGCGCGTCGCGTCGGCCGCGGCCGTGTGCGGTGCGTAGGAATGAGACCTCGATACTGCTTGCATAAAGCCATCTTTTATTGTTATTTATCTTCTAAACCAACCTGAAAACACAAATTATAACAACAGATCAACACGGGTGTTAAACTTACTAAGATGTAATAAGAGAGTAAAATAATTACATAAAGTTATGAAAAAAATAATAAGATGAAGTTATTATGATAGAAATAAAAAAAAAAACATCTATTTTATCAAGTGCTCGTCAAACCTCCACTTCTTCACTGCGGCATGAGTTTGAGTTGACCGTGACTTACTTTGCTTGACTCTATGACTTGTTTGACGCTGTTTAATATTATGTAAACTTGTTTAATATTACGACTGAAAGTCTTTGTATCCATGGTCATGAGAAAAAAAACCAATTTAATTATTTTTATTTAAATGTCATATCAGTGTGTGTTCCTTTTAAGATTTATTAAAGGTATGTTTTGCATAGAATATACGAGTGGCTCTCTATAGATAAGTTGGTAACACCTTCTTTTCAACGGTGCAGTTGCTTATAATTTTATTATAATGAGTAAAATCTACCTGTGATGGGCCATTGCATACGTCCAAGCTAAGTTTTTCAGATAGGCCGGCCATTAGTCTTTCCTGTAATTAAACAAACATATGTTAGTACACGAACTGACCAAGAATGGAACTCCCTGCTGTCCTCCTCGTTTCCTGAGTCCTATAATCTAACATCTTCAAGGCGAATAGATTTCTTCTAGATCAACGTGTTACATCTTCGGCTACACCGTCGCTTACCATCATCGCTTGGCGAGTAGGTGGCCAAAAGTTCATAATAATTATTAAATATTCAGTATAAAAAAAAAATATAATCTAATTGTTGGCTTGCGTTTGACCGCCAACTCGCCTAAAGTAAAGCGACGATGCGGAGTATTTAAAATAAAAAAAACACCGTCAATATTTGCTAGATTAGTTAAAACGACATTGGCATCGATTCTGATGAACCTACTCTAAACTAAACTAAATTTGACAGCTCTAATATTGTTGCCATCCTTTTCTCATATATTAAAATGAAATAAGAGGCAGATAATTTTAGTCCTGTCAGATTGGTTTAGTTTAGTGAGTTTGGCGTCAATTCTGTCATACCACTCACTAAACTAAACCAATCTGACAGGACTAAAATTATCGCAGCCTCTTTTCATTACAATACGTAAAAAAAGAATGGCAACAATTAATTATTATTTTAGAGCTGTCAAATTTAGTTTAGTTTGTATGGAATAGGAAATGAGCATTTTTCAATTTGTAACATCACTTACACTTATCTTTGACAACAGCTGTGCTATAGATTTCCTGACTAATTTCGTCCTCGGACACTTTACAAGAGATGCTGCTTCGGTCGTGTACTTGACCGGAGGGTATGAGAGGCTGATACAAAATGTATGAGAAAAGGACAGCACCAGCACCACCAGGAAGTAGCGGTTTTGGAAATGGACGAGTTAGGAAAAAGACAAGTTAGGAATGGACATGTTCGGAAGTGGACTAACTAGACCGGAAGGCATTGTTAGAGCCGTCTAGTTTAGAAAATGATACAACGGAAACATACAATACCTACCTACATAGAGCCACAAACGTGTAAAAAATGCCCGAACTAAAACGCGGCGCATCCTACACATTGCACCGACTTTTTGGTTAGTTGTAAGGTAACCGCGATCCGACTACAACGCCGCTAGATGCCAGTGCTACGATGACATAGCGGACAAGGGAAGTTGAACACAATGCAAGCAACATAACATCTAAATTGGAGTAAATGTGTAATTGCGAAATATATAATTGATGTCTGGGTATGTAAACGACAACGATTTGTTACTGTTTTCACTTAGAGATTGTATCTCGATGAACAGAACCGATATCAGTGACTAAATACAATCATGATATTTACCTCAGTTGCTCGTTCCGCATCGGCGAAACTGTGGTTGTGACTAGTTGCCTTCTCCGTCTTCAACTGTGACTCTAACGCTTCAATTTTACTCTGCATCTGTGACGAAAATAACACTAGTCAATTAAGATGTACAATAAAGAAAACTCTTACCATCACCAACTCACAAAAAGACAAATATCAAAGGTAAAGTGAGGAGTGAGAGAGCACGATAGGTAGGTACATTACAAACAGATGACGTTTTCTAAAAAAAAAACACTATGTTATCTCCAAAACCATATCTGGGGCCTTACGGCTATCTCTTAACGCGGGCTCGAAACAGCGCTGAAACGGCGCAGTGCGGAAAATCACGCGAACGTGAACCTTAACGCGCTGAGATACGCTTTGCAGTAGCGCAACTTTCCGCAATTGATAATGACATTAGCTTGAGAGATTTTATCTCAAGCTAATGTCATTTTCATACAATTTTACCTTTCCGCAGACGTTAACGCTAACAGAAAGTGGGTCTTGTCTAACCCCCCAGGTAAAATAAGGAATAAAGTTTGTGGATGTTTGTTTGTAAGGTTTGTATTTGTATTTAATTTTCTGTTAAGTAAATAGAAAAACCATCACATTTTTCCTTTTCTCTTTTTAAACTAGCAAACTAAGACTACAAAAAGTGTTGATTTGTCCATAGACCGTTGAAGGTCTAAAGACAATCCAAATGCTCAAGCCCGCTACCAGTTGGCAATATACCCAACATGCTGGCGGCATTACCACGCTGAATGGCAATGGTTATTCTTTACTGTACTAGATACAATACTGAAGCGGAACTACAATAGAGATTCGTCTATAGAGCTGTTATGAAGATTTACTGCCGCAAAATAACACCTGATTCAATCAATCAAGCTATCATTGAGTTTTAGAAAAAGAAGTGCACATTGAAAATATACGCCAAACAATGCCGTAACACGAAGGTCACAGAAGCACAAGTAAGGGTGTTTTACCACCAGAAATGTGCGTAGAGTGCGAGGAAAAAATCAACCAATAGGAGGCGAGGCGAAACGGAATGAAGCGATCCTATTGGTGGATTTTTTCCTCGCGAACCGCTCATCTTTCTAGCACATCTTTGGGGGATATGCACCCTAAATGTCGAGTTTATGTTCTGTACCTCCTCAATAATGACAGGAAGCGATCGCTCTATGCAGGCGTACGCGAACTCCATTGGTTCCTACGGAGATTCACACACTATGAGCAAGGTTTATATACTTATGACATTTTAACTTTAAAAATGATCCCACGCAATAGTCCATCTACACCGTGCCGTAGCATAGCAAAGCTGTGTAGACAGGCAGAGAAAGGTGATTGGATATATTTTATTTTTCAGTTGATAATCTCAGATTATGTAAATATACAAAATTGCTAGAACTTTCTCTAGAATACCTTATCACTTAGCATTTAAAAAGTTCCTAAATACCTAATTAGATTTGTGCGCTTGATAAAGCAAGATTAATCGCAATTACGTGTATAACGATATAAACATTTTAAACACTGTTAACGAGTTATCGCGTGTATTTTACATTATTTTAATTCATGACGTTTCAAGCACTTTGCAGTGTCCGTGGTCACATCACAGGTAGACTAGATGTTGATATCTATAGAAATGTTATGAAATTATTTAGAAGTACTGCCGATGACTTTTAGTATAAACATACATCATATCTTCTTAATGTTTGCGTACAATTCAATTGATTACCTAGTAAAAAATAATAGTGCAATATTTACTAATATGTGGATGCACATTGTGTCTAATAGAAAGTTCATGAAATAAGTTTACCTACATAAATATAGTATTTTTTTATATTGATCAATGTCTAATTTAGCATGCAACAATTGATGCTACAAGCATGATTTACTACAATATGCTTTACTGTTTCTTTGATTTGGAAATTTTTGACCGCTGACCCGATATCCATAGTTTCAAGTATCTTTGAGTGCACCCATTTGTTTTACTGATGACTGCAATAAAATCGACAGTGACAAATTGATATTTTGATAGACAACTAATTGGATTTAGACGTTCCAGCTTGGGGTATATTGTACATTTCCCCCTGCCAGCGTCTACCAGAACCCAGCTCTTTAGATTATAGAATCAGAGTATAGTTTCAGGTTGCTGGCACAGTTGCTCCAGTGTCGTAAGGATGTCACTGTTAGTGAATTGAGTTTTACTTAGTGTATGAGTTCCCTACCGGAGAAGCAACAGTTTTTTTTTAAATTGAAACAGTTTCTAGTTTATTTCTCTGCCTCATGTGACGCCGTGGACAGACGGAACTAACGCGAGCGATGATGTGGGTGTGGATTATTTATTTATTTATAAAACGAGAAGGCGTGTTGTGTGTAGACACAATAGGGATGACGTACGAGCGTGCAGTGTCTAGCGGCGCATGTGCATATGTTGAGGCGAACACGAAAGAGTGCATGTGTGTATGCGTTCGCTTGCATTTGTATGCTAGGTCAAGGAGTAGTGTGGGTTGGGTATGTTACCTGGTGCAGGGTGGTGGTGCGTAGCTGGTCGAGCTCGTTCTGTTTGTCAGCGAGCTGCCGCGCCCAGCGCGCCTCCTCGCTGGTCACGTTCTGCTGCAGTCGGCTCAACACATCCTCCTGTAGACCAACGATACATAATTTTATTTTATTTAGTTTAATGGCACGCAAAACAAAATATGCTCAAATATGGTCATCAGTCACTCATTGCGGGCATACGTCATGACAGACTGTTTTATAAACGAAACGTTGGTTGTCACGGGACGCCCGGCAGATGTGAAAAATGACGGCATAAGAGAGCGTCATATCGTTTTTACTACCAAGGCGCCCCAATAGATGTTTCATCAAAAATGTTTTTTTTTAATTTTTTACTGAAATAGCCGAAGATTTGTCCGCGTTCTCAGTTTTGCGCATGCTGTGATAGTTTTTTTTTTTTTTTTTTTTTTTTTTTAAATTTGATCTCTATACTAAAACTCATTGTGCAAAGTTTCATGCACTTCTAATAATAACTATAGAAAGGGCTCTAAAGATTTAGGACGGATGGACAGCCGGACGGACAGACAGACGGGCAGAACGAACTTATAAGGGTTCCTGATAGGGCTACGGAACCATAAAAAAAATTGGAGTGGTTCTTGGTGTAAGTGTTAAAGTGTGGGGGACACTGTCGCTCCAGTTGCGTTGTTACCTTTCACTGCGGCCGAGCGGATATTAAAATACAGAATTTTGGGTCTACAAAAACTGACCGTATAGTCGATGGCCCGCTTGTATTTGTCCAGTTCGCCCTGCAGCTGTTTGTTCTGCGCGTTCAGCACCTCGAGCCGCTCCGAGAGCCGCTCCGTGAGCCCCTCGTCGGGCTGCACCGCCGCCACCGGCTCTACTATCTTCTCCACTATCTAAAACATAGCGTTTTTTTATTTTATTAATCATTGAATATTTACATGTCATAAAATGAAATAATAATTCATAAATTTAATTAAAATTATACAAATTCACAAAAATAAACACCTCTGAAGGTGAAGTGGATCTCCGTGCTGAGCCCCGGATAAGCTTGGGATAAGATCATTGTTGAAAAAGCGATTCGATGGAGATTGGTAGACTTGACCAAGAAAGGGATTTTGTTCTTGACCTTGCTCAACAGAAAGTCCCTTTCTAAAGTGTTGCATACATTTTTGCCAACCGCGAGAGTGTAGCCCCGGAAACCAGTCCAACGGTGGGGGTGATGACAAACAAATTTGCAAAACGACGTCGACGAGACTAGATTACCAGTGGAACAGAGAAAATTGGCGAAAGAGGGAGGAGGCTTATGCCCTGCAGTGGGCTGAATGAACTGCAAATGATGATGATGATGAGAGTAGTGTACTATACCTTCTCTACGATAATTTTCTCAGGCACTCTGTTCACGAGCTCCTGTTTCTCCACCTCCCTCTTTAGTAGTTCTTTCTTCAGGTTTTCTGCGAAGGTGTGCAGCCAGTCCCGGCCGGCGGCGGTGCCTGGCGCGGCAGCCGGGCACGCGGTACGTAGCACGCCCGCTACCTCCGCGTACTGCGCCTCTTCGGCCTTCGTTAATGCCTCCTGTACAATCAATGCATTTTTACACCCCATTGCAACTTTACACTACAGGGTTCCACAGAAACGGTGTGCATTGGAAAGTAAGATTTTTTTTTTTTAACAAAATGAATATGTCAATGATTGGGGAGTGAGGATTGAAGATAATATAAAACTTAATTTTACAGGGTGAGCAAGGATGAGAAATGGATACTGGAATTATGGATAAACAGAATAATTACAGAACATATTTGTCCCAATAAAAATTAACCTATAAAATAAACGTTCAATTTACAATATAGATGTATATTGCTCCCAAGTGACAATAAAAGCAACATAGATAACAACGAACATAGGTCTGCAATAGCCTTCACACACGGACAATAAGATAGCACAATCTTCTGCAATTTACTACAATTCTGAGCATTTCTGTTACAGAACATAGTGGCAAGCTTTTTCTTGTTACTTAGAACGATAATACTGTACCAAAATGACGTAACTGTACTCATTATGAGCCACTTTTACTATGGGACCATAAGTACAAAGTAGTTCATAATAAGTACAATGACCTTTATTCAGTTTAGTACCGCTTTATAGCCAAATATAATCAGAAATTTGTAACAATAACTGCATAAGATTACTCAATTAATTATTGCAGGTAGATCGGGAAAGCTATCAAAGCTGATGTAAAGTGCTTATGTTATGTTGACCAATAGGAACTCGTTATTTGGTCCCTATCAGTTTCCTATTGGTCAATAAACATTTGGACTTGGCTCAAGACAGCTTCAGTGCATTCTTGCCCTAATAGTCCATTTATAAGATGCAGCAAAGCGAAGCCGGCCGAAGAGACATCGCATACATCGTGTTATTTACAAGGTGCGTGAAGAGCAAGCGAACACTTACGCGCAGGTCTTGGGCCGGCATCGCGGTTGCCTTCGTCTGGAGAGCCTTTTCGGCAGATTGTAACGCCTCCATTACTTTCCAGTTTTTAGTTCGCAACTCCTGAACGGGAGGAGTCAAAGTACAAAACGTTAGTCGGAACAAAAACAAAAGTTAAGAAATTGAAATGAAAATTTTGTTAATTTTTAAAGAAAGTTTCAAGAACAGACAGAATGTTGGTGTGCTAAGATAATGTGGTCTGCACATTCTCGCAAATCGACAATGAGTTTACTGAAAGCATAGAAATATGAACCTAATCTTTATCTGTATCGTAGTAGACACAATACAAAACTTCAACAGCAATTTTCCAGATTTAGTTTCGCCGAGAACCACTAACCAGCCTAAAGGCAGGATTCCACTGAAGATGTTTGGTGCGGAACCAAGTACAAATGTTTTTTTCAACCAATAGGAATTTTTTCACTCATTATCGGTTTCCTATCACACTAATACAATAAATGCAAAAGTTTGAGTGTGTTTGTCCCATTTCACTCCGCTAGCTCTTACACTGGATTCGCAGATAGGCTACTTTTTTACCTGAAAAAGTTCATGGTTCCTGTAGTGTACCAGATGACACAGCGGGCGCTGCTAGTTAGTCAACAAAACATATTTGCCCTTAGCTCCGCACCTCACGTCTCCGGTGCATTTCCTCCCAGTCTAAGGCTGCATATCCACCAGAGATTTGCGTCGTTGAAAAAAATTGACATCGTTTTATGGTTGATGTTCCGAAAGCCCGTACGAAGCGCTTTGATTCTACATTTATTGTGCGAACTGCTAGTTTGTGGAATTCGCTGCCTCAATGGGTTTCCCCCGTCAGTTACAATCTGGGTGTCTTCAAGTCGAGAGTGAATCGGTTTCTTCTAGGCAAGCGTGCTCCATCGTAGAACGCATTGTCACTTAACATCAGGCGAGATAGTAGCAAAGCGCAAGCCTATCTATTAAAAAAAAACAACCAATAGGAGGCGAGGTGAAACGGACTGAAGCGATCCTATTGGTAGATTTTTTCCTCGCGCACCGCTTGTCTCCTCGCACATCTCTGATGGATACGCAACCTAAGGCATATAAAAGGTTATTGTGAGGTAATGTTGTTATGTGTTGTACTCACATTGTTCTTGTCCTGGTATGCCTTCAACTGTACGTTCAGTTGGTTCAGCTGGTCCCGTTGTTCGCGCGAGGCTCGCTGCGCCGCGCCGAGCTCCTCACGCAGCGACTCCACTACGCTTTCCACCGCAGCCAGTTCCGCGCCCTGACAGCACACATGACGCTGTTACACCTTCCATATACATATAATGCGACGACTCTGACTTTGACGACAAATTTGACTCTTTAGGACTCTGCCTATTACACCGTATCATACTATTATTATACCAGACTTAAATAAAATATGTCGGGCTCACTAGAATCGTATCATCATCATTTCAGCCGTAGGACGTCCACTGCTGGACATAGGCCTCACCCATCGATCTCCAAAAGGGCCGGTTGCAAGCGGCCTGCATCCAGTGCTTCCCTGCGGTCTCTTTTAGGTCGTCTGTCCATCTTGTGGGTGGACGTCCTACGCTGCGCTTACCGGTGCGTGGTCTCCATTCCAGAATCGCATCAACAACGCTATAAAGTCGAAAATTCACTCATGACTAGGTTTACTACCCGTCCGGATTTATCCTGACATGTTCAGACTTTTAGAGCTTTGTCTGGAGCTGTGTAATAAAATTTATCTGGGTTTTTTGGCTTTTGTCTTTGGCTCTAAGGTCTATGTTCAGCAGTGGACGTCTTCTGGCTGTTGATGATGAGGTCGTGTGGGTGAGACTGCGGGGCGCAGCTAGTGTGAAATGCTGTACCTTGTGCTGTTCCTGTGCGGGCAGGCCGTTCTGCGCGGGCGCCGCCTTTAGTAGTTTCACTTCGGCTAGCTCCGCCTCGCGCGCTGACAACTGCTCGCCCAGGGAAGCGATCTCACTAGCCAACTAAAAATATTACATTCAATTTACTAATAATCATTTCTTTCGACCGGGGGAGCGCCCGGACCCGATGGCTGCGCTAGCTCGGGAGGTTTAGTAAATATTGGTTGGCGCAGGCCCAGGACAAAGAGGAATGAAAGGGGCCGTTCGAATAGGTATTACTTGGTATTATGTAACCTGAATTTTAGTAATTTTTAACACCTTCCTCCACCTTGTCAGCAAAAGTAAGCAAATAAGTAGTAATCTGTTCAGGCTTCTTTTTTGTTATTCATGGGATCTCCATTCCATTTATTGGAGAATGCCTGAACATGTTTTTCGCTTTCGGGCATAGAAAAGTAGGGTTGCTAGGTATATTTGTTCAAATCAGAATCTACTAAATTTGGCAGAAAAAGTTAATAAATAAATATTGCTAATACCATGACGTAATCACCATCTAGAGGGACTAGGGGACATAGGGAACATTTTGACTAAAAACTGCCGGTACTTGTAAATAAATCATACCATTTCTATAGATATCACCATCTAGTCTACCTGTGTCCAAGGACACTGCAGTGTTTGAAATGTCACGAATTAAAGTAATATAATTTTACACGCGATAAAATCCATTTCAACATTTTAAGGACAATGTTCAAAATATACTACCTGCTGTTTTTGTTTCTCTGCCTCATCCTTTATTTTCTCAGCATTAGCTTCAGCTGCCTGCGTTCGACTCGACAACCGCTGTACTTCGTTCTGAAGATCCGCCATCGCTACAAACATATTAACTCTTATCAAAACAAGTTACGATAAGTTAAGTCCTATGAAAGACCAAAAGATAGCGATGAGCCGGGGGGTCAATAATTTTTATGTAAAAATGGCCTGAGTTCCGGTCCCGCCGAATTTTTTTATGATGACCTTTCTCTTGCTCTTTCTACTGTCAACAGAGCGAGAGAGCGTAAACAGTTCTTTTTTCTTGAGTGAATTTTGGCATCCCACGTTTTGTGCATTTGCCAGTGTCAAGTATTGAGAAATGTTCAAGTTTTATTAAATATCAAGCAAAGTCACGGCTTTACTAGAGGCTTCTATGGAGTTTTGGAAACAACACAATAAGACATGTTTCACCTCATTATATGACGCGCTCACACTCCTCATGTTCACAAAACACTTAATAAACTGCTACTAATCCATTATTATTATAATTAATAAACCCCTCCTTGTTGAAGTCGGTTTAAATAAAATAAATATATTAAGTAGTATAGTTCGCCACAGTAAGCCGCTACTGTGGCGTTCCGAACAAACGCCAGCGGCACCAACGAAGCTAACAGCCCTAATGAGAACGAACACAGCATAAAGAATAGTGATGCATGCCGTGTTAGTTATCGTGCAAGCGTTGATTCGGAACGCGACTGGTGGAGGTACGTACCGGCGAGTCGTTCCTGCGCAGCGCGGGCTTCTTGCTGCGCGCGCTGTTCCCCGAGCACCGCCAGCTGTCGCTGCTGCTCCAGTTCATTGCACGCTCGGTTCGCCTCCTGCGTACCCAACCACCTCATTACCAATCACTATAAGCCCTTTGCAGACCATGCGAAGTAGCTTGCAAGTACAAGTAGGCGTTCAAACGTAAATAGCCACTCGCGTGGCGACGCGCACAACTCGCGTGCGAGTACGTACTAGTGCGAGTGTTCAAATGAGAGCAACGATGTGTATAAGCATCGCACGGGTAGGACGGGGAAACGAAGCTTCACTTGCGCAAAGTCCAGCGAGTGCCACTAAGCACTTCCACTGCCACGTGCACTAAGCAAAACGTTATAGACGATGCGTAGTAGGTACTTGCTACTTGTACTTCGATTGGTCTGCAACAAGCTACATTTATTATTTTTGTTGTGTCACTAAAGCCTTTAAAATCGACTACACTGTATACATCCCTAGCTCAATCACTCGCCACTAGGGCTTCCATTCCGGAATAGGGTACTTGACTGTATTAAAAATATTATGCCAATTGACGCCATCCATAAACATGACATAATGAAAACGCATATTTTATTGATTTTTTGATAAAAATATGCTTATTTTTTGTAAAAAACGCGAATAAAATAACTGTATTTTCGACGTTTGATCACGTGATCGAACACGGTCTGTAACTGGCTTCATCCCTAATGACGTCACACAAATCTAAACAAACAGATTTTGTATTGATATTTGCGAATTTAATGTTGTAAAGCTATTTTGAGAGCGAATTATCCAGAAATTTTCACCAAAAACATTCCGGAGGTTAAATGTGAGAAGAATGGAGAAACATTTTGTGCAAGTAGACAGCAGTAACTTACCCAAAATTAATGTTTTTTATGGTTGCATATTTCTTTAATAATAATCCACGTCATTGTTTATACGCTGCAGAACTCAAAACGTAAAAACTACAATGTCAGTATTAATTTTTAATTGTTCTCCAAGCAAAACATTCAATCAAGTTTTACAAAAAGTATGTTGTAGTAGGTGGATATCACTATTTTGTTAGGTTATGTCGAGCATTACAATGTTTAAAAAGAAAGTAACAGTACATAAAATAGTAATGCAATAAAAACACAAATTATAATAGAAATATATAGACTCAAATATGTACCTCAAAATGATCTTCGCACATAGAAACACTTGAATTAGCTCCTATACTTTTGGGTTCTCTACGAAGGTCCAACCATAGATTGGTTCCAACCACTTTTTTCGAGTTTTGGGGAGTTTTGGGTGCATTGGAACAGGAACAAATATTATATTATCCGGTGTCTTTATGGAAGTATTTGTACATTGTGGCACTACACAATATTTATAAACCATTACTTCTATTAGAAATTAATTAATCATCAAACTTTTGCAGCCTGGCTGCAGTTGTTTTGTTTTGTGTGACGTCAATTAGTCACGTGATCGGAGCTATGACGCAGGTCTGCGTTTTGGCGCGAATTTTTTTTATTCAAACTTTAACATCGATTTATATCGCAAATACGACTGATATCCAGAAAATATAAATGCAGTATACATTATTTTATATCAGACAATAATGTGCAATAGTTTCCCAAAAGTAGTCAAATACCCTATTCCGGAATTTCGTAACTCCGGAATCTCGGACCAATTTTTCCGATGTTTCAATTCCGGAATTGAAAGGCATAATATCGAAATTCCGATATTCATACATTTCACATTAACGTACAAAATAAGTATTTCTAAGTCATGTTCACGCGTCTCTAACTCCCCTGCTCCCCTCGGCCCTTGACCGCACCCATCTCGAGAGGTTATCTCATGAAATAAAATAATTCGAAACATCATTATCTAAGAGTAGAGACCTTACAATCATTCAAACACGCTGTATGTATTACTGTTTAAGATGTTTGGTCGTATAATTTTTGAGGTCTATCTGTGCCACGGCCAGGTCTGACAAACTTAAAACCTACCGTGTGGACAGTTTCCACTAACCTGTCGTTAATCTCATCCACTGAAGCGAGATTCTCCAGGCAATAAAAACGATTAGACAGCTCGAGTTGAAAGCTTTCGAGGTTTTAAATATGTGCAATGGTTTTATTATTAAAGGAGTAATAACTATATTAAAATGTTCTTAAATTTAAATATAATTATGACCATTTCACAGTTTGCGAGTTTAATTACGAGACTGAAGCGTCGTCCTTTATATCCAATGTTGCTCAAGTTCATTATAATATTGATAACACCACACCATTACTAGTTTCATTGGGAAATGTAGTCTTTTTTTGCTAGAATAAAAGAAAATACAAGATTTGCTAGTTCCGGAACCAACTCCGGAATTCCGATATTGGGTTCCAGTATCGGAAACCAGTTCCGGAATTGAAAACCTTCCGATATTGGAAGCCCTACTCGCCACGTACCTGCAACTGCTGCGCCATTTCGTTAGCGTGCTGCTGCGCCATGATGCAAGTGTCGCGCGCCGCCGTCGCGTCGAGCGCGTGCGCACCGCACTCTGCCTGCAACGCTGCTATTTGCTGCAGCAACGCCGCTTCTGTCTGCATCATAACAAACAGACTTATGCACTTTCTCCATACGAGCTGGGTGA
The DNA here is from genome assembly GCA_914767915.1 of Agriopis aurantiaria. NCBI lineage: Eukaryota > Metazoa > Arthropoda > Insecta > Lepidoptera > Geometridae > Agriopis > Agriopis aurantiaria. The sequence goes on along the minus strand of OU612000.1, from coordinate 6,376,819 downwards.
TGCTGCGTTCATAATCTACTTTCCCCAAATAGCCCCATATTTGTATCAAGGCAAAGTATGGATCCACATAACTCAAAGTTTGAAGTACTACCATGTGAGGAAAAAGAAGTCAATATAAACACAATACAATTTATACAACCTACGAATTCTCACCTCTGAGAGCCTTTGAATGTGCATCTCCATCTGTACTCGTTGAGCTTGGGCCTCTCCCTCCACGCCGAGTTTCTGTTGTAGCTGCAATGAGAAAATGTAAAATTTTGAAGGACTAGAAACATACGTCAATATATTCGAGCTGGGTAGGCTCGGAAAAATGCTTAATTCACCCCAAGCGAGATTTGAGTGAGATGCGAGTCTGTAGGACTTATTACCCTACTTATTTTCTGTGTCCTGATTGTATCTGCGATCAGTCATAAGTACTATAAGATGTTTTTAGTGCAGGATTTTTGTGTAAAGTGAGCGAGGACATCGCCTTTTATGTATTTTCTTGATGACTCTTCTGATATCTGGCCAATCGCTGGGGATATCGCACTTTCTCTTTAGCCTGGGATTGGCCGGTGAGTTCAGCAGCCAAGTTATTGGGGTGTTGCGCAGCCGACGCCTATAGAAATTCTTCAAGAATATGAATGTGTAAAAAGCCTGTTAAAAGCCTAGATAATATTTTTGTTGTAATGTTTATGTTATCCTTGTTTTGTGGTATTTTAATAAAGAGTTTTGTATTGTATTGTAATGTGACAAATGAATAACGATTAATATGTAAGCTTGTGAATACGAGGGCAGAATGTCAAATGTTTCTGGGTTGCGACGAGGGTGGTCGCCAATTTTAGCATTGCGACGCCACGTCCCGTCGCATATCACTACTTGCAGTGACGTGCGGTGTACGTTTAGTGCTGAGTGGGTGTGGAGTGGAGAGGTGGTGTGGTTGCGTACGTACGATGATCTTGTCCTGCGCGATGGCATGGTTGTCTTCCATGAGGCGCGTGAGTCGCGCCTGCATCGTGTGCAGCTCAGCACGCGACGTCGCCTCGCTCGCCTCCGCCGCGCGCTGCACGCCCACCACCTGCGACCGCGCCGCGTTCAGACTGCCCCTGCAACACGACACCGCTGTGACCCCGTACTCATACCCCTGCGAGAACCGACGTCTCTTTGACTCGCACGCAACAAACGAAACGCGACCGAAACAGTACGGGGCGAGCCACGAGCGAACAGGATCTGCTGAGCGTAATTATAGCAACGGCAAAGGTGGCGAAAAACATTAAATTTGTTTTGGTATTACCTACAAAATTTAATGAAAATGCAATCTACTACACTCATGTTATCATCGACCATACAAGATTTCGATTTACTAAGTTAGTTACAAAAAGCTATAAGTAAAATTTCTTTAAACTAGTTGTTCGCCTCGAACCTCGTACCGGTCGTCGGTCGTCGTCTAGACCCCTCGAACGTTTCAGCCCATATACGAACTCAAAAATTCTATTGAAATGAAATACTTGCTTACAAAATTTCATGAAGATCGGATCTACAATACGCAAGAACAAATCAACAAACAACAAATTATCCAATAAGAATCTGAGACCTATATCTTTCTCGGTCAGTAATAATAATTTAAATTCGAGTATTTGCCTTCAGTGGCGCATGGAATTGAATTCGAAATGGAGTGTGACACCAATCAATTGCAACTGATATCGAGTAGGTAATTTTTATTTCATCCAGAACCCACATTGGGCCAGCGTGGTGGATATGGCCCAATCACCCTTTCAGGGGTAGATTAAAAGTCCTGTAGTGGACTGTCAAAAGGCTGATGATGATGATGTCTTTTTTATTTATGTTTCAATATTGGTTAAAAGGATTCAACCTACGCCACTGGAGCAACTGTGCCAGCGCCCCAGTCTCACTCCGTTATTTCAAGGAGTTTGGTTGGCTCGGGTAGGTGCTGGTAGGGGCAAATGCACGATACACCCCAAGCGGGACGTCAGTGCAGGACTTATCGCCCCCGTCTCGAATAAGAATAAGAAGGATTCAACCATCCATATTCCGACTAACCTGAGTTCCTTCAACTTGGCGTGCAGAGCCTGAGAAGCCTCGATCTCGTCATCCAGCGCCTTTTGCTTTTCAGCAAGCTGCTTCTTCAGCTTCTGCATCGGATCGTTGGGGCCCTGAACATATCACACAAAAGTATTACTTAAAGATTAACTTATTCTACCTGAAGCGTGGGAAAAATGTCCGTGGGTGACTCGTCACAGACTTAACATGCACAGCCTGTCAGAACTTCACAATGGGGAAGCGCGCGCTGAAGAATATGAGTTATTTTTTATTTATTTTGTATTAAACTAGCGACCCGCCCGCCCGGTTTCGCACGGGTGTAATTTACGTGCGAGGCCGGGGTAGGTCGCTAGTTATATATATAAACCTTCCTTGAAAATGTATCTAACTGATGGTGAAAACCGCATCAAAATCCGTTGCGTGGTTTAGGAGTTAGCGGCCATACAGACAGACAGACGCGGAAAGCGACTTCAATTTATACTATGTAGATAGATAGATAGATAGGGTCGCGTTTGAAATTGTCCCCATACAACAAACGTATTTTTTTAAACGTATTTTTGTATTAAGCTCTTATGTAAAAACGATATAACGCACAAGCGTCAAACTTGGCATTGTAGTACACACTCTAATGTATAACAACAAATAATAAATAATGGCCAAGTGCGAGTCAGTGACAAATTTGTTCATTACCAAGTTATAATTGTGTTATACTCGAGCACCTGTAGCAAACTGCGTAGAAATTACTCCGACAAATTTTTGAAGGCATTATAATAACTGGTAATTCGGTTACTTGGACAACCTTATTGTATTTTGTGGTGGTACGGAACCCTCAGTGCGCGAACCCGACTCGCACTTGGCCGTTTTTTTTTTGTTCTCTATTATAACAGACACAAAATTTATGGTACATGCAAATGTAGGATTAGAAGTAAACATAGTAGTGGACATGGGTATATCCTAAAACTGCGACCAAAACCACCTTAAATCTGCCAAGCATGGGGATTATGGCAACACCCCTCACTAGAGGGAGGCCTTTGTTCAACAGTGGACGTTTACTGGCTGATAATGTGATGTGTGATGTGATTGTAGTGAAGCAGGCGGCCCCCATACCTCGGTCCACTCGGAGTGCATGGGCAGCGGGTCATGGTGCTTGTTGAGCAGCGCCTCGGTGAGGGACTGTATTTCGGTGTTGGAGAGCGGCGCCGCGCGAATCACGCGCTCCAGCTCCCCTACATTCACACCGCTGCTGTCGCCCGCTACAACACACAATCATTCACATTGGTATTGGTATTGGAGGTGGTACTGACATCTATATAAGGGGAAAATTACCTATTGTACTACTGTAGTATTGGACTCTTTAGTCTTTTTTATGGTTGCTGGTGGTCTGTGTGAACTCTATGGCTAGGTTGTTGGTATGCAATTTCAGTTGATAGTCCGTTGGTCCAGTTGGTAGTGAACCTACCTTATGAGCTTGGGGGAGTGGGTTCGATTCCCACCTAGGACAAACATTTATGTGATGAACATTTGTGTTTGTTCTATATCTGGTTGTTAATATCTATTTAAGTATGTATTTAAAACTATATATGTATGTATATCAGTCTCTGGCAGCCATATCACAAGCTTTGCTTCGTTTGGGGTCAGATGACCGTGTGTGCAAAAAATGTCCCGAAAAGTCCCGAATATTATTATTTTTGCTGAAGTATTGTATTTTCTTCTTTGACCATTGTAAGTGATAGCCTGGAGTGCCTTCCCATAAGCCAGTTTACGGAACTATATTTAGACTTGTCCCTTTTCTGTGACTATGACTAAGTGTTTGAAACGCCAGGAATTAATATAATGTAAAAAAAAACACGCGGTAAATAATAATCGCAAAAACTTTAAGAATTTAACAAAGAACTTTAAGAAGTTTTACTGAAAAAGAAAAGGCAATGTATGTATATACCTAGTAGGTATTGGTATTGGTATAAGTAGGTATTATGACCTACTTAAAAGCGTGAATACATTGGCAAAGTTCGTACAAATTCATAAATCAAATCAATAAATCTAGCAACTTTAGGACATAAACCTTTAACATTACGATAGTGACCTAAAGATAAACAAATACTTAGTTGTGAAATGTTAAATACATCGCTCATGCTATTCACGTTGTCACCGCATGCGAATCCAATTTTATATAGCAGAAACAAATCTATACAAACTATTCCAATACTTCTTCCATAGTGAGCCTGGCGACACGCTTATCTTGCCATTACAGAACAAACAGATAACAGTAAACGGAAAGCGAAATCGGAATTTGTTTCCGTCGAATCTGCTGCCTTATTATGGATGATGCGGATCGTGATCGCGATCGCGTGCCATCTCACTTACGCACGTGGTGCGAGTAAATAGATACGAACGGGACGGCATGCAATCTCGATCCCGATCAAAGAATCATAATAAGGCCCCCGGGCCCTAAACCATGCCAGACATGAATAAAATTCAAATGGCCCTGGCAGTGTTATAGTGTTGTTGATATCACTAGAACCATATCAACAACACTATCCCTCATATTTATTATAGGTCACTCGAATCGTCACGTCACCCTCAAGTGATGTATTTTATATGCCAAAACACCACTTGAGGGTGATGCGACGTGAGGATTCGAGGTACCTATGAATATAGGTATAACACTATTAAATCATAGATTCACAGCAGCGTGTACACTATCATGACATGATACATTTGGTCGATGACGGAATGGTCTAATGGGTGTTTTTGGTAATGTCAATTGATTGTCGCAATAACGTAGAACAAGCTAGCGCGGTACGTGCGCGTTTACCAAGAGCATGTAGTATCCAACCGGAAGACGCGTTTGCCTCGTTTAATTTAGTGACCATAGATTACTGTTATTTCTAACCATGGTTACTGCACATTTACCGTGTATATTGTTATATGGTTTCATACAGAATCAGGGCGCAAGTGAGATATGCCTGTTATTATAAGTGCAGCCAATTCGAGTGGTCTAGAAGGTTTGTTTCCTTGAGCAAGTAGGTACTTGCTTGTGTTTTCAGCCTAATCAATAGGAAAAAGATTTGCAATAAAAACTCACCCATCAGTGTAAGGACATTAGGTTCAGGTTTCTTCTTCTTCTTGCCGCCGGGGGGCGTGGCGGCAGCCGGAGCGGGTGCAGCCGCGGGCGGCACAACCAGTGCTTGTTTCAGAAGCTTCTCAGTAGTGAGCTCGCTGGGCTGCGGCGCATTCAGCGGGGGAACCACCTCTTCGCGGACTTCCACTACCTCTTCGACTAGCTTCTCCGGTTTCTTGTCCACTTTCTTTGCTGTTTAAAAGAAAATCATTCATTACTATAATTTTATCCCTATTTACTTGAACATTTGGAATGGCTTTAGATTTTCAACAGTCTATAGGCAATACAACTGGTTTTTTATATAACAGGCGAAGTAGTTTAGGTCATCATCATCAGCCAGAACACTTCCACTGCTGAACATAGGCCTCCCCCTTTAACGACAGGCTGCCTTTTGCATCCACTGGATGCCAGCGACTCTCACAATGTCGGTCCATCTAGTGGGAGGCCTACTTAGGCTGCGTCTTCCGGTTCGTGGTCTCCACTCAAGAACCTTTCTTCCCCATCGATTATCGGTAAAGCAACCGCGATCCGACTAGAACGCCGCGCGATGCCAGTGCCACGATAACAGCAGATAAGCGACTTTGAACACTATGCACGCGATCTAACGTCTTAAATGGAGTAAATGTGGCACTGCGAACTATATAAATGATATCTAGGTATGACAACAACAACAACAACGACGCTTGGACGATTTTTGACTGTTTTCACTTAGATATTGTGACTCTTTAGGTATTGTATCTCGATGTTAATATGCCATCTCAAGAGTTGTTTGCTGTTATCTAAACCTTATCAGCAAAACATAAGTATTACCAGCAAAGCTCAAGTACTATCGGCTTATCTCGTTTAATTAAACAGTTGCCGTTATGATATTCATGCAAAAAAAGTAGGCAAATCAATTATTTTCAATGAATTCCAAAGAACAAATATTATTATATTCCAAACTTTATCATATTGCTAAGTAATTACAGCAGATAACATTGGAAATTCTTATGTTGGCATGCGTAAAGACGTAAGGTATCAAAACAAGAAGTTGTCTTCTTTTTCTGTGACACAAATTATGAATAGTTACTAGCAAACATCTTGAAAAAAGCCGTGGTAGTCCATTTGGGAGACCGCTAGACTTAAAAGCGTGAGGTCGCGGGTTCAAACCCCGGGCCCGTACCAATGAACTCTTTGGAGTTTATGTACGGATTTTCATATCACTGGCTTTTAGGTGACGGAAAACATCGTGAGGAAACCTGCATACGTACGGAGAAGGAATTCAATGGCGTATGTGAATCCACCAACCCGCACTGGGCCAGAGCGGTGGATATGGCCAAAACAGCCTTTAAAAAAAAACCTGCAGCAGACTGTTAAAAGGCAGATTATGATGATGATGAATCCTCTTAAAAAAGAGTGATGGTGGCCAAGCGGTAGCATGTGCACTTTACAATCTGACGGCACCCGGTTCGCTCCTCGGACCTGCAGCAATGACTTATTTAGTACTTAGATAAATTATGTGCCGTTTCGATGCTATCGCTCCAAAACAGTGAAGGAAAACTTCATGGAGAAACTGGTATGTCCAAGAACCGCAAAGTTCAAAGGCATGACATTCACCGACATGCACTGGGCGCTGGCCCAGGGCAGTTGGATGCCCAATATGCCCATGCTCTCTTTGAGAGGCCTGTATCCTAGGAATGGGAATATGATAGGCTGACAATGATGATCTTGGAAAGTTACTACTACGCAATCGACGATTAATAGGTCTCTTTGGTTACCGAAGGGGGTACGAGGAGATTTCGACCGCACGATTGGTTATAGTATGTGCATTTCTCCCACTACGTCGCTTTTTCCTCAAGATGACTGACACACAGACTGTCACTGTAATCTTTTGTTTTACAATTTCCAGTGTGGTTACCTTTACGTTGTTCCTTAGGAGCATCACCGCTGTCGCGTCTCTCACGCGTCTCCTCCTTGGCGACCTCGACAGGCGGCGCGGGTTTCGGAGCGACACCTTTCACCTTCGGAGGCTTTGGAGCCTTGGTTTCCTTCTTCTCAACTGGCTCTTCTACTTTCTCTTGCGGCTGGAGAACACACTCGGTATAAATAGGTTTGATACATGCACTTGGGAGAAAAGGAGGCCTACCACAGTCTGTTAGAACATTTACTTTCAGTCTTACTAAGTTTTTTTTTAGTTCTACTGTAAAGAGTGACTAAACTAGATTGAACTAAGAACCAGTGTAAGAACTCAAGAGGTTGGGGTAGGTAAAATAAAACTACTACAAACATTTCACACTACCTAGTCTTATTATGGAAACTGACATGGTTTTTACACATTTTGGTTTACACATGAGAATTACTCATGTAAGACTAAGCTGGATATTCCGTCTTACGTAATAATGAGTAATTCCCGTATCATAAAATTAAAAACAAAGTACCCATATCTGGTTCTTTTTATGTTACAACTATTTATGTAAACAAACATGAAATTTTTCATCCAATGACAGCTTTAAAATTCCTCACTAAAGAATGTCATTGCCTACCTGTCCGCCATACTCATCGTTATGATTTTTGTGGAACTGTGGAATCAACCCAGAAATCGCAAAAACTATAAGCTCTTCCAAAGAAAATGGTCAAAAACACTGCAACAAACTGTTATTGATTGCGATTTCTGGTTCGGTCCCATAGTAAAAGTTGTTCTTAATCAGTATACGGATCCCTTAGTGAATTTAAATGGGACCAATTTCTATCACTCTATCTAATAAAGAAAGAATTATCAAAATCGGACTACTCAGTGAAAAGATATGCGTGGTAGTACAACAAAAAAAATAATTACGCGTAGTGTTTCTTTTTCTTTTACCCTCTCCTTTTTGTAGTTGGTTAAAAACAACGAGATTTTTATTTTTGACTAATAGTTGATTGACGAATTTACATTAACAGGAAATAGCATACATTGTCGGCCTTTCTTATATGTGTAGTTGAGAAACAATGCTAAAAACTTATCTCGTTTCGTGTGATAATTACCATCAGCGATTGACCTGAGTAACGTTTCTAACACCGTGGAAGTTTGGTTGCATATTATAACGCACCGGTAACTGGTTTCTTGATAGGTCACCTTGATGTCCATGACCCCGATGGCCAGCTCGGAATGTAAATACTTCTTTTATTGTTCATGCAAAATTCATTATGTTTTTATTGTCATTTCTATTGTATAACCACGACCGACGTGAAATATAACGACTATACATGCAAAACGCCTTAGTAACATACATTGTGACCATTAAAATATATTATTATCACATAAGTAGGTACCAAATAAATATATATTATACATGGAGTGGAATGGAATGGAATTCCTCTGTAGATTACGTCATGGTTTATAAATATAATATTTTTGATGTATTAATGATAATATGTGTAAGACTTTAATTATACCCAATACAATAATTTTTTGTTCTGACAGCAACATAATGAAATAACACGTCACTGTAGTATATAGACAACCAGCTACAATCGTATGCCCGTTGCAGACGATGCGCAGTGCGAGTAAATCGCGCGAGTAACAAATAATTTTCATTTAGTTTTATTAAATGTATATTTTTTTAATTATGAATAGGCTTGCGCTTGGCCGCCAACTCGCCTGATGGTAAGCGATGATATGGTCTACGATGGAGCACGCTTGCATATAAGAAACCGATTTACTTTCGACTTGAAGATACCCAGATTGTAACTGACGGGGAACACCCATTCAGGCAGCGAATACCACAGACTAGCAGTTCGCACAATAAATGTGGAATCAAAGCGTTTCGTACCTGTTTTCGGAATATCAACCATAAAGCAGTGTCGATTTTTCGTGCCCGATAGAGAAATGGGCAGGAGGGAATTAAATCAGGCAGATTGTGTGCATCAGCAAACTCTCCGAAATGTATCCGATAAAAAACCAACTAGCAACTTTGGTTAGTTCTATAAAATGTATCTTCAGCAGCTGTCAGTTAAAACAACTTGAATCGAGTGTAATGATGTGATGTGTGAAAAGAAATAAGCATGGTTCACGCAAATGCGTACAGCTCAAAGAAGCCCAAAAGAAAAAGGAAAAAAAAAACATCAATTCCATTGCTGACAAATAAAATTCATAAACAATTAATTGGTCAATTGTGAGTATTATTTTATTGCAAGAGTAAAACTAACCGCAACATTATGTGAAACGAATTCAGTATTGAAAAATAATATTATGTCTATGGACGATTTAAACTGAACGGTGCGCGAGTGAGCGCGCGGTTTTGAAATTCGGTAAAGAATTAGATATTGGCATCGATTCTGATGCACTCTAAACTAAACTAAATTTGACAGCTCTAAAATTGTTGCCATCCTTCTTTCACATATTAAAACGAAAAGAGAACCAGATAATTTTAGCCCTGTCAGATTGGGTTAGTTTAGTGAGTGGTATGACATAATAGACGCCATTATGCCATAATTTATGTATACCTACAATCAGCAAAACATGTTTTGAATAACATACTAAAAAAAAACATTGCGGTCTCCTGCGACTTTTAAAACAAAATGTCAGTAATATTATTAGGGAACTGACGTGGTTTACACACATTTTATTTTTATTACCGGCTTAATCTTACGTGAGTGATTCCCGTGTAATATAAAAAAAACAGTAAGTTTATGCTAGTAATTTTTGTAAAAATATATTCAATATATATATATTTTTGTAAAATATATTTAAAAGTAAGATGGACTTAATGTTCTTGAAGTAATTTGAATACAATGCAAAAAAATTGTGTTTTTTATTATTTCAATAATTCATTTTAAAATAGGTACTCAAATAAAGCCGTGGTAGCTCATTTGGGAGACCGCTAGACTTGAAAGCGCGAGGTCGCGGGTTTAAACCCCTGGCCCGTACCAATGAGCTAATTGGAGTTTATGTACGGATTTTCATACCACTGACTTTTCGGTGAAGGAAAACATCGTGAGGAAACCTGCATACGTACGAAGAAGGAATTCAATGGCGTACGTGTATCCACCAACCCGCACTGGGCCAGCGTGGTGGATATGGCCCAATCACCCTTTCGGGGGTAGGCTAAAAGTCCAGCAGTGGACTGTTAAAAGGCTGATTATGATGACTCAAACAAAGGAGACCGATACGTCTGTAATGTTAAAAAACAATGGTGAAATAAACATTCCCGCAGGCGAATGTTAAAATGCTATAGACGTGTGGATTTGGTTGTCCTCAACCGCCGTCTGACCAACGGGAGAGAAAGAGAGGGAAATATGTTATTCTCACTCTTTCTCTCCTGTTTGTTGGACGGCGGTCTGTCAACCAAATCCACACGTCTGTTGCAGCTTTTAGCGCGTTTTTGTTCATCAGAGTTACGGAGCTCAGGAAATGCCCGCATTTTAATGTGTTAAAATTAGGTACCCGCGTGTTAGGGTAAATAAAGTCGCAGGAGACCCGTCTTTATACACATAAATATGAAATACTTAATATGAACTTTCTACTATCTTTATCGCATTGTGGAATACGCTCCCGGCGCGTGTTGTTTGGTTTAAATCGTCCTAGTGTACACAAGTAATGACGTATTTACGTACGTCAGAGCTCTCGCTCAAAAAAGTTTTATAGGATTAAGGACCTTGATTCGTCCCAACCAGACATAATAAATCATTGCACTTTTATTTGCCGACAACAGAATTCTTCGTATTAATTTATTCTGCTTATTTACATTGAAACAAGTACATTATTTACTCAGTTGCCAATACTGAATAGGTACGTCACAGTTATTGTCGAGGTGTGTTACCTTCAAAATATAGCTTTTAAAATGGATTGGATTGCTTATACTTGGACCATGTTTTTTATAGCTCCGACAACTGCAAAATATTATCTAGAACTAAATGAAAACTATAACATAAGATTGTACAGTAAAGTACACTGAAACTACAGTAAAGGCGCTTGCAGACGATGAGATGTAGCTTGCAAGTGCAGGTAACAAGTACAAGTAGCCGTTCAAACGTAAAGTCACTCGCGCGGTGAAGCATAGGTACAACTTGCGTGCGAGTATGTATTCGCACGAGTGTTCGAACGATGCGCAGTAGGCGTCGCGCGAGCAGGCCTGGTAAACGAAGCTTTACTTGCGCAAGGACCAGCGCGAAGTGCTACTAAGAACTTTCACTGCCACTTGCACTGGGCACACCGTTGCAGCCGATGCGTGACTTGCAACTTTTACTACGCATTGTATGCAAGCTGCAAGCGCCTTAACACATAAAAAAGGTTTTCAATTAACTTCTAGAATGTTACTGCAGTTGTCAGAGCTAAACAAACTTGGGCTGAGTATAAGTTACAATGTGTCAATATGTAACTTGGTAGGCAAAACAATCTGTTTTTGAACATAGAAACTAGGCACTACGCTTCATTTAGTAAAATTGACAAAACAACTAGCCAACTACACACACAAAGTGAAGTGTGAAAGGAGCACACTACAGCGGCACTCACTTTATCTGCGGCGAGTGTGGATTGCAACAATTCGAACTCGTCCTTGGGGTGAATTTCGTCGAAATGGTTGAGAATAGTGGAGGGAGCTGCCGCCAGCGCGGCATCGCTCACGCAGCTCGGATCCTCTCTGTTTACCAGTATCGGCTTTACTTTTGGATCCTTGCCGCGCTTGCGGATCTGCAGAGAGGCACCTTGCTTGTTACCATCATGGGAATAACAAATACATCTTATTCATTATTCTCACAATGATTTGTGTTTAGTACCCATGTATGTATGATATAGGTATTAAAAGAATATCATGGAACACAGGTGCGCAGTGGCGTAACGTGGGAGGCATTACCCTGGGCAGCCGATTTATTGGTACGGCGCGGAGGTATGCCGACGATGGTATAAACGGGAATTCTAGTTTCTTCAAGTGCGCCTCTACAGATAAATTGCTCTTTGCTTACGCATTTATATTTTTCGTGTTGTACTTTTAGGATCCATCACATTGGTACATGATCATTGAATAAACGTAGCAAAAATCCACGCTACACCACTGGCAATGTGACAAGCCCACTCTGTAAAATAACTCATGCCCAGTTTCTGTATTTCAAAATGGATTGTTTTGCCAACTATAATTAGTTGATTTTTGATAAAGAAAATTTACCTGTTTATTAATTTGGTAAGCAGAACAGTCCATTTCCTGATCATAGAATCTGGGCATCAATTGCCAATAAACTACAATAGAATTAATATTTCCTTCCCACTACAAAACACCTTACACTTTGTGTTAATTAAAATACTTTATGATCATGACCATAATCTTTCTGCAATAAATACATGAGAGATAGTAGTCATGCAACATTTTGTAGAAGCATGCAACCCCCATATGAGGACTGTATGGTTTATGTAAGAACACCCAAATACGAGCATCATGTCTGTTAGGTAAATAGCATCAAATGTTTCTGAAAATTACCAGGATACTTGCACACAATAAAACATTTATCCTACTCTCACACGCGACCCGTTCGTGTTTTAGGTTATTTGCACCTTGTGCAAGTACCCTAAGTTAAAATCTGACATTTTAAATGATATTACATCAACTAGGTATATTTTTTTTCCACATTATATCGACAGATAAAATTCCAATTTGTACACATTTCTGAGAAGTAGTATCAAACTGCAAGTAATATTACTAGGTACATAGATTTATTTTGATACTTTCTTGTATTTATGACTAACTTTTAAGTAGGTGTGGCTTTTTATTTTCTACAAGTTGTTGCCCGCGACTTCATACATGTAGATTTTCATAACCTTTTAACCCCCTTTTGCCCCCTTAATTCGTCCCTTTTGCATCATTTATAGCAGCCATCTACACCAGGAATATATAAGGAATCATAAGGAACCATAAGGAATCCACTAGCCAAATTTCACCTTCTTAGTTACATAACTATTACACCAAGTAGTAATTTAACCATTATTTCAAACCCCAATTCGCCTCCTTAATATGGATTAAGGTTGTGTAATACAAGATTTTTACAAAAAGAATGGCCTTTTTGTAAGAATCTTGCAACATTATTTATTTTAAACCATTAACCTGAAAACCAAATTTCATGTCACAAACATCAGAACATAGGACTTTAATATAAATTTTGAACCTCCATTTGCCCGCCTTAATTCGGCCCTTTCGCTAGATGGCAACTAGTGGCCTTCGGCACTAGATGGACCGACGACATAGCAAGAGTCGCTGGCATCCAGTGGATGCAAAAGGCAGGCTGTCGTTCACTGTGGAGGTTAAAGGGGGAGGCCTATGTTCAGCAGTGGACATCTTCTGGCTGATGATGATGAATTCGGCCCTTTTACAACATTCTTCCTTACTGATTGAAACTGACCTCGTAACAATTCAGTGCCAGAATCATGAATCTATGTATTCCCAGTAATTTCACTAAAAACATTATGCTTCAATCCGGAACACAGTAATGTTTGCACACTACTGCTTGATCAAAAATTACTTTCAAACTCAAAATCAAAAGTACCTATTTTAACCTAATTTACTTAGGTATAAATAGGTACTTTACTATACCTAAATAAAATACTATTTGATAGCTTGATAGTTGAATAACTGACAAAGGTGTAATACTTCTCCGGTGGACATTTGCAAAAGTACTAGTACCTAGCTCAAAAAATGTCTTTTGAAAGTTAATTGACTAAACTAAAAGATTCAAATGTAACCCTTTAAATTTAAAGGGTTGAGTTAAGGTTAGTTACTTACCTTGATGTTAGGAGGAGCATCCCTAAGGACGTCAACTACTACAGGAGGGCAGAACTCCACATGGGCCTTAGGAGCTGCTGGGGCTACCTCGTCTTCCACTCCACTCTCAGCTGGGGCCTCACTCTCATGGTCGCTACCAGTTGATGATGCTGCACTTTCTTTCTTTTCTTTCTTGGCTTGCTGAAAACAAACTCAATATAGTTGATTGTATCAGGCGGAAGTCCATCTTCAACTACTTTTTTGATGAATATCTAGTGTAATTTAAAAAAAAATATTATTAATTAATAAAAAAAAAAAATTGTGTTTAATTATCATTTGTAATGTGTGTTCTCAAAAATGTATATATTATTATTTTTGCTTCCATAAATAAAAAATTGTCTATTGTCTATTAATTCCGCTTCTACGTCGCTTCAATAAGGAATAAGGAATTTGGGATAAATTATCTATGGAGTAAAAATTTTATCCTAAATTCCTTATTGTACTTGAAGCGACGTAGAAGCGAAATTACATTAGAGATTCAAATTCAAATTAGAGGTTCATCAGAAAAATTGTTGATTCAATATAGTATTGATGGAGAGCCAGGTACATCCTAAAACTGCAACCAGAACCACCAAAGGATGGGGATCAGCATCCTAATAGTACACGGTGAACGTACTGCGATCCCCTAGCCACCTGCCAAGGGTGGAAATTATGGCAACACCACTAGTAGTAGATGTGATGTGATAGTATGGATGCAAGGATTGACTTGCACAGTACACTACGATGAATGAAGAGCCTGAATAAAACTTGAAGCTTATCCATATATGTCCATCTCCAGCCCTCTAAATGTATCAATCCAAAAAATTACTTCAATTTGTTACTGCATAAACGAGGAACAGACAAATATTAAACTCAGTCCAAGCACCAATGTTATTGCAGCTGTCAGAGCAAATAAATGCTTGGACAGAGTTTAGTATGATATGATTTTAATTGTTGTCTGTAAGGAATCCATTCATTGTGTCTAGGGGATCCCGCATCACACGTGAGCTCCAAATAGTTTCAGTCCTGTATTTATCTTTCAGTTAAGAAGCATAATTAATGTTTGAAATTTGTAAACTGCAATTTGCAATTCTGCAAATTCACAGGATCAATGACCTCAATCTTACAGACTTGCGGGATTGTATCCATGTTTAATGGTATAAGAAATCAGGCTCAGGATTTGACACATTACATAAATGATAATTACAATTATAGACATTAGTCCCGCAGACTTGAAGGGTTGTGTCCATTTTTAGGGTTCCGTACCCAAAGGGTAAAAAATGGGACCCTATTACTAAGCCTACGATATCTGTTAACGTTATGGCGGATTAACTTAAAAATTGACAAAACGAAAGGGACAAACAGACCGAGATTTATCAGCAAATTTAAATTATTTTTTCAGTATGTGTAATGTATTTAGTTATATTTATCGCTAATCCGGTTATTTGTAATAAATTAAACATTAGGACATATGCCTATAAACTGTGGCTACGTAGCAATTGCTTTGACTATTTTGGAAGGCGTTATAATAACTGGTAATTCAGTTACTTGGATGACCTTATTGTATTTTGTTGTATGGTGGTACGGAACACTCAGTGTGCGAGACCGACTCGCACTTGGCCAATTTTTTATGTAAATAAGAAATCAGGCTCATGGCATTATTTGACTCATTACATATCTTATATGATAACTACAACAGGTATCAGATATACATGTTAGAAAGTTTGCCATAATATATTAATTTTTACTATACCTGGTTACACATTTTTTGGTTCTTACAGCTGCAATAACATAGTAAAAAAACTATTTTCCCTGTAATTTAGAGTAGTGTATCGGTCGGCTACCAGTTACAATCTTACAAACTGTCAGTTTAGAAACTGTCAAAATGTGATGTGATCAGAACTTTCTTACAATATACTGCAGCTGTCAAAGCTGAAAAAAACTTGGACCGAGTATAGTTGGTATCATTCATAGTGTCTAAAATACAGTAAATAATTATTACCTTCTTTATGGCTTTCTTGCTGTTCTTCTTACTATTCTTGTTTTTGTTCTCGGCTAATGCAAGGAGTTCAGTGGTGACCTTCCTCTGCTGAGCGATGGCTTCCTCGTAGCTAGTGCCAGATGATGAGAACAAGCTCATGAGCAGCAGCACGGCGACCCCCGCCACACCTACTCCGCACAGCACCAGCAATGCCTGCAGCTCCATCAGACCTGCTGCATGCGCCCACTGCGGCCAGCCGACAAGTTTATGTCAACAAACTGCTAGCTACTACAACTTGTTCCTATGTTTTTACTACAGCTCAGTAGCAGTATTGGTGAAAAACTGGATATGTCACTAAGTAAGAAGAAAATAAGGGAATAAATGCCTTGCAATGGAAGCTGGAATGTTCCACTGGCACCAATTAGAGTAATAAACTGTGTAAGGACAAACTCAAAGGTTTGATCAAGAATTTACAAACATAATATGCTGATGAATGTGGAACATCCTTAATATTCGTAACATACACGTACCGTTATACACTAGGAATCAAATTAGGGAAACAACTTTTTAGCATTTATTTTAAAGTAAAATCACAGAAACTGGCCCACAAAATGAAGGTATCGGCTGACACGTAAGCAGTGACACATGTCAAAGGTTATTGACAGTCCTTTCGTTCGTTAGAAAGTAACTTTGGGAGGAATTTACCACGTAAACTAAACGTTCTCACTTTCTACAATAAAGCTTAGCGATAGACGATTAATGTTTTGGATAGAAAAAATTACTAATATGAAAATATATATATATAACTTCCAATAGGCAGGGTTTGGCAATGGTACAATCACTGTTCTACTTTACAGATCTTCGCGTAAGTTTTGTAACTCACCAATAGCAAGTATGTTTTACAAGCAAATAATGTTTCGGTTATATTGTTTTAATTCAAACTTCAGCCCAAAAAATGTAATTAACGCAAATAAAAGAAATTCCACAATTCACAAGAGACACGACTTATTCAAAGAGAATACAATAGTAAGAGCTTTTTTTTTTCAAAAGAAGTTAATGAATGAATGAATCAAATGAACTAACCAAAGGGGCTGCCAGCTCAATACCACGAATGAGCGCTAAATTGCTGATCGATCTCGGCCTTGATTCCATAACTTCAAACACGCACGTAACGCGGCGGGATAAATTAGGCCCTAAAAGTTGGCCTTTATTCCCTAGGAAATAGAAATCACATTTTAAAGGTTAATATAACGCGCCGCGTTACGTGCGTGTTCAAGTTAAGGATGATCAGCATGAGGACGATAAATACCAACTTTTAGAGGTAATCTTAACGTGCCAGGTTATGCGCGTGTTTGAAACAATTTTCAAAAATAATTAACATTGCGCCGCCTTAGTGCTTGAATGGCCAAGCAACCATTTACCAAATTTTACAGGAGACGTTTTTTTTAGTTTGTTATTAATGTATCTGATATTTATTAAAATATTTGATGATTTAGGAATAATGTTGTGTATATTTATAAGATTGTCTATATTGTATTTTAATATGATAAGCATAAAACCGATATTTTTTCATTTATTTGTGGAGGTTGGACAAAATGCCTCCGTAGAAATTATGTAACTGGAGGTTGGACATAACGACATGGAGATAGCCCATGAAAATGATCAGAGAGTTCAGTGCTTGTTTGTCCTATCTACCATCAAGACGTATACAGTATGTTCAACTTTTTAATGAATTTAATTAGAGCATATTTACATTATAGGCCTAGGGTCTCGTGGGGTACTTTGTGTCCCCCTTGGGTCAGGACTGAAGAAAGTCTAAATTTAGATGAGGACATAAAAAAAAACTGGATATAGTGGGCATTCAAATTTGAGACTTGTGAGGTGACTGGATGGTGAATTGAATGGTGGTAGTGGTGGATTGAGGTGATCTATGGTACATAATAATAGGTGTAATTATTAATGGTTATACGAGTTTTGATAAAGTCTTTGGAACTCCGTTCATCTGCGATCCCGTTAGAACGGCAATAAATTTTTATACTTGCCCAAAAATAATAGGACACTTATTCTGTCCAGGTATAATTCTTTCATAAGAAAGCGGAGATGGGGCATTTTATGAGTCCCGTAAGGTCCCGTTACACGCACCCTGCCAAAATGTACCGTTGAGTTTGGACCCACAGGTAGCCGCAAGATGACGCAATATTTACGTAGACGAACTTGCTAGAATCCATGGCAATTTAGTGCTATGTACTGTAAGCGAATTATGTGACTAATACCTAGCGTAAGACGATGTTTGAACCCTAAGCTAGTTAAGCCAACATATCACTGTAACCAAGTTTTATCTCTAATCTATTCAAATGATATATATTTTTACGTTCCATATTATGTCACAAGGTTCAGGGACCTTACGGACAACTGTTATTGCGGCACCAAACTAACGTTAAATCCGCTCAGTTAGAAAATCACGCAAACGTGAACCTTAATGCGCCCAGATACGGTTTGCGGTCGCGTGATTTTCCAATTGAGCGGATTTATTGTTAGTTTGGTGCCGCAATAGCAGTTGTCCGTAAGGCCCCAGTACACAATATATCTCCAATACATTACTAGCAATCTATATCGTAGTCTTATCAAAAGCCTAACATAACCCTAGCATATACTAATTCCTAAATATTCCTAATCATGAATACATTTTCCTTATTATTAATTCCTTTAATAATAATTTAAAAAAATATATTTTATTAATTTTATCGTGTAACATAAAAACAAAAAAATACAATCGAATGGAAAACCCTCTTTTTGGAAGTAGGATAAAATGCACTCGCGTGTTTGTTTTTTTACATATATACTAAGCGAAGAATGAACTGCTTTAATTCATTAGATTTTAAATCAGCCTGTAGGTATACTGTGACATACAACATTCCATCACTGTTAAACAAATTAAATGCCAACGTTCCTTTTTAAATTCAGTTGTACGTACGTACGTAAGTACATCTATTGATGTTTTTTAGTTGTTACTGACATTTTCAAGCACTTATTTATAAACTATTTAAACTCCTTTATTTATCACAGGATCTTAGAAACGTTGCTAAATCATTGACAAAACTAATATTATGCAAACAAGACGGCGAAACGTCACAGCTCTCAGCGTAAATACTTAGCTGTGATTGGATGGCCTATGGAGGTTGGACAAACAAGAACGGAGCTTGATATTTGGATGCGGTTATTTGAGCAAATTATGGAGTTAGGCCATACAAGCACTAAAGGCTATTTTAAATACGGAGATAGGATATTTTATTTTTGCAAAAAGTACGACTAATATAGAAAATAAAATAAAATAATCAATATGGTAAAAAGTGTAATTTTTTTCTCTTAATTTTAAAACAAAAATGTTGTTTTGGGTGGAATTGGTCTGTTGGACATTCAAGCACTAGGGCGGCGGCTAGACAAAAAAAGTAAGTATAACCAAATTGATTATACTTACTTTTTTTGTCTATACAGTTCCGCGGCAAGGGTGTAAGATTTATGGGTCCGTTAAACTCATCATTGAACTTTTTCTATGAGACTAGCCCTGGAATCGTTCAGCAACCCTGTATCCAGTTGTTTCATAAATTTTTTCGAGTGTCAGACCATTTTTTTATGGAACAACTGATATTTTTTCGCGATTTCAGAGTTGATCCCTAAAAGTTTTTCATAATGACGGGTACTATGTACTATGGACCGCATTCGACTTAGTGCACCCGTTCTGCGTCACCCAATAGAACTATCCTTAATCGCAGTTTTTCTAACTTACTAAACTTTCCGCTTTTTTATGATAATATAAGACTCCAATAATAGGTAATTAAATCTTAGGCAGGCCCAAGCTACCGGTGGCCCAAGCTAATAATAATAGAACTCTTTATTTTAATTTCTTCACGAACCTAGCTCATACGTCCTGGCATTGGTGAGAACAAAGCTAACACCAAGATGCTGTCAAATATATAAACTACCATTATGGAATGGGTATAAAATGAAATATGAAACTAATCTACAGAATAGGATAAAAAACTGGGCTTTCACTAAGAGAGCTACTCGCGGCGTTATGCCCTGTAACGCTGGAGCTTAGGTTCTTTGCTTTTTCTGTTTCCACCCTTAATAATATTATTCACACATTTATTTAACTACTTAATTTACAAGATTACAAGTCTTTTTACATTAAATATTTATTATGTTATCTATACTAATATTATAAAGAGGAAAGATTTGATTGTTTGTTTGTTTGCATTGAATAGGCTCCGAAACTACTGAATCGATTTGAAACATTCTTTCACTGTTGGGAAGCTACACTATCCCCGGGTGACATAGGCTATAATCTATACCCGTGCAAAGCTGGGGCGGTCCGCTAACTAGTAGATTATAAAAAACATAAATAAATAAAAGCTAGGGTGCCACCGGCAGCAGGGCAGGGCCCAAGCTACCGGTAGTTAGGGCTGCAGGGCTGATTCCGTAACCTAAACACGCACGTTACGCAGCGCGTTACGTGCCGTGTCAACTTGTCAAGGATTACCGCCTTCTGCATTTGACCCTCGACCCAACCGTCTAGCGATAGCCTCTTAGATGGTGTTCAAGGCATATGTTATTATTATTAGTAGTGCTAGGAGCAGTGTGCTAAGTATCAGTGCTAGATTTATGAGAATATTGCCAAATCTAGTACAGAAAATACTAAGTTGGCAGCACTGAACCAAACAAAAACGTCAGAGACCGGCCGGCCCATTGATATTTTGATACAGATAATAGAGTGGATAATTATATTCACAATGGGCCGGCCGGACACAGGCCGAGTCAAGTCAAGGGCCCCAGCAAAGAGAATACAACCCAGTAGATGGGGATATGGGTGAACGATTAGGACGTGTTCGAGAAGATGGAAATGGTGTAGGCAAAGATCAAAAGTATTTTTGTTTCTCTTTGGGTGTAGGTAGTAGATCTGTGGGTGTAGGTGTAGAAAAGCCATCAAAATTTAGATACTGTGGCAACTTGCCACAGCTTAATAATCAGCTGCTTTGATTATTCTAAAGTCCTTGTTCTACACACAAAATGATTTTCTTTTCTGTGATTCTACAGCTGCGTTTTTGATGTCTGTGGGATGAGTTGACAGTTATTTGGATTGTCTTTGTCAAATTGACAAATTTAATTGTCAATGTCAGTCTTATTTTCTGATTTTCTATCATTTTTCTCGTTCGTTTCTTCATCGTAGCAAAATTTTGTCAATTATAAACAGCTGGCTCCATTACATTGCCAACGAATATAATTCCTAGGGGTTATTATTATGTAGTACATCAAAATCACATAGTTGATAACATTAAGTGTAATTACAAGTGTTAAAGTATCCTAATCTTGTTGGAGAATGTCGATTCCTCCGCTCGTTTGCAGCACTCCTCCTCCACCCGACCAATGCGAGGAAGACAAAGATCCTGGTGACTTCGACATCCCGTACAACTGTGAGTTTCATTTCATCTAATTCAGTCATCATAAGTCCATGTTAGTCATTGGAAATAGCTCCACACTGACACTCAAAACAAAATTTATAAAAAACAAGTTCCATATCACTTGCCTTGCAAATTGATCTCTAACTATCTGCATTCATTTTCTATCTCTGTTTCAGTATCTCAAGATGATGATGACGATGACAGTTTTGGTTATGGAGACTTTTCATCCTACAATCATTATCAATCGAACTGTGTTGCTCAAGAAAAGGAGACAAAGATTAAAAATGAAAAAGAATATGGCATACAAGAACAAGTTGATGTAAGTGATAAAAACCAATCTGATAGTACAATACCTCACAGTCCTGAGACCACAGATAACGAAATCAAACCAAAAAATGAAGAGGACACGAACATTGAAGATTTATGCTTGGAAGTAAATGAATTGTCCATAAGTTCTAGTGAAAAAGATGAAGACCCAAGTGAAGCTGAAAATTTAAATGTTATCAATTCTGAAAATGTTTTGGACGTTAGACGGGCCCCTGATATAAATGAAATATCATCAAGCCTATCGAGGCAAGAAATTCCTGAAAATGTTTTAGACGTTAGACAGGCCCCCGATGTAAACAAAACTCTATCAAACCTATCTAGGAAAGAAATTCCTGAAAATGTTTTAGACGTTAGACAGCCCCCTGATGTAAACGAAACACCAACAAACCTATCTAGGCAAGAAATGCCTAAAAAGGTTTTGGAAGCTAGACAGCCACCTAATGTAAACGAAACACCAACAAACCTATCTAGGCAAGAAATGCCTGAAATTTTTTTGGAAGTTAGACAGCCACCTAATGTAAACGAAACATCATCAAACCTATCTAGGCAAGAAATTCCTGAAAATTTTTTGGAAGTTAGACAGCCACCTAATGTAAACGAAACATCATCAAACCTATCTAGGCAAGAAATGCCTGAAAATTTTTTGGAAGTTAGACAGCCACCTAATGTAAACGAAACATCATCAAACCTATCTAGGCAAGAAATGCCTGAAAATTTTTTGGAAGTTAGACAGCCACCTAATGTAAACGAAACATCATCAAACCTATCTAGGCAAGAAATTCCTGAAAATTTTTTGGGCGTTAGACAGCCCCCTGATGTAAACGAAACACCATCAAATTTATCTAGGAAAGAAATTGCAGCTGAAACAAACTTAACAGATCATTGTAAAGAAATATCAGACGATGGGGTAGATGAGCTTTCTATAGATTTAGACAATCATTCTAGTGAACCTAATTTCCGAAACGATGAAGTTTGTAAAAATTATCTCAACATTGAAGATGAACCTGCTAAAGAATCAAGCTCAGACGACGCTTTTGGGGATTTTGATGATTTTCAATTTGCTAGTGCAGAAAGGAAAACTTCGGAAGTTATTGAAAATTGTGATAACCCTTGGGACACTAATACAGCAGATGATAATGATTTTGGTAATTTTACTGCCAATTTTGAATCAACTGAACAAAAGTCTGCAAATTTTGATACTTATGATCAAGAGCAGAAAGACAATATTGATGAACATGATGATTTTGGCGACTTTGATGACTTTAAATCCTCTGCAATTGATAATGATGTGAGAGAATTATGTTTGGAATCTGGGTCTGACCAAAGCTTGCCGGTCCTGAACTTCCATGCATCAGACAGTGAGCACCAAGTTATGGAGAGCATCACAAAGGTGCTAACTTCAGTTTTTGAAGAGGAGATTTCAGAACCCGAAATTGAGTTTGAGGGTAGGTTGGAGACAATGCTCAGTGAAACTTGGAGACACCTGCGAGAGACTGATGTGAGGCAACCATATATCATCAATTGGAATAACTCGCTTGGACAGAAAACTCTTCTTAGAGCCTTGTGTATAGATTCAAGAAATATTGTAAGTACTCACTGGTACAATATTATAGTCTTTTTTTTTGCTCTGACAGCTGCAACAGCTTTCATAGCCTGGAAGTGATCGCTCATAGCCTTAAGGCCGCTAGTTAACTAGTTTCAATTATTTTTTTGTCTTTTTGATTGTAAACAAATTATTGGTATCTATCTAACACCACACAAACAAAAACCACCAACACCGTTTCGTGGTTCATCATCATCATCAGCCAGAAGACGTCCACTGCTGAAGATAGGCCTCTCCATATGCCTTGTTCATGAATATAAGTGGAATCATAATGCTTCGTATGGATTTTTGGAATATCATCCATGAAACCATGTTGCATTAACTAAACACAGTCAGGGCTAATTTGAATACTCACTAAATGCACAGATTACCTTAAAAGTATGATTTTGTCTACTTTTGGTTTGGACATTGGTGTTTAATATTAATATGTTTGCAACATTGGTTTAGTTAGATATTTGTAAACATATCTGAGCATTTTAGTTCAGTATACCGTTTTTTTTAACTTGTTGCATCCAGTGGTTTCACCATTCACATTCTATCAGGAACCATACTTATTAACGTACATTCTACCGTGTAAACAGCCATGGTAGCCTATTTGGGAGACCGCTAGACTTGAAAGCGCGAGGTCGCGGGTTCAAATCCCGGGCCCGTACCAATGAGGTCATTGGAGTTTATGTACGGAGTTTCATACCACTGGCTTTTCGGTGAAGGAAAACAATTGTGAGGAAACCTGCATACGTTGGAGAAGAAATTTAATGGCGTATTGAATCCACCAACCCGCAACTGCCAGCGTGGTGGATGTGGCCCAATCGCCCTTTCGGGGGTAGGCTAAATTCCAGCAATTAATTATTAAAAGGCTGATTATGTTACCGGGTAAAAAGAATCCATGTCACTCTCAGGTCCTTCAACTTTCTCTATACAAAAATCACGACAATCTGCTACTCTATTTCTGAGTGAAAGAGGAACAAACAAGCTTTTCAAGGGATCAGGTTTGATTCCCGGCCGAGTGTATGTTGTCACTCGACAAAATGTCTGCTCTGGGTTTAAGTTGTCCTTTGTGTGTATTTTTCATGGAATCATCTACATAGGGAACCCTAGTTCCCGGGAATCTATGACTGAGAAACATTTATTATTTTTTATTATTACACTATACAATTTTCAAAGTGATTCCAATCCTATGGCCATATAAAAATCTTGTTAAATTAGACCACTTGATATTTCAGTTATTTGGCCCTAAATGGGGTTACAACATGCCGAAATATGCAGTGAATTTGAGCGCCGCACCACTTCAGCCGCAGAAACCTCTGACCTCGTCCCAAAGTGAACCTGTTGCTGAGAGAAACACACCCAAGTCAAGTCAAGGTGGCTGGACCGACCCGTTCACTGCAGATGGCCAAGAATGTAAGCATATCCACATTACACTCTTCTCACTTTGATTTAATAAGCTAACAGAACAATATTGATTAACACAAGCTAACAAGTAATACTCTTAATGTAGCTAATTCTTACAATCAGAAGGCTTGTTGTCCTCCATCGCTGATTTCTGTCACATACATTGGTCGCATAAGAATGTACTTTACATTCTATAAGCACCACCTGGGGCCGCACCATCACCCGTTTAAAGCTATTCTGCTTAGGTGGTTGCGAAAAGTTGCGCGACCGCAAACCGTATCTCGGCGCGTTAAGGTTCACGTTCGCGTGATTTTCCACAATTGGTTAAACTGAATTGAAACAAGTGGTAAAAAAAATTGGTGGTACGCATATGACTGACATCTGTGTAGGAAGAAATCAATTTAACCCATAGCACATAATTATCAGGCCAAGTCGCAGACTAGACTGCCTATAATGTATGTATGCCATTATAATGATCATGCCTTATTGATATAATTAAGACAAGCTACACGATCCAGACACTGCCAAATGCACAAGTACACAGTTCATTGAAATGATTACAAGAAATAATTGACTAATGTTTTTAAAAGCTTTTGACATAACTCACTTTTGTGTAATTCTTTTGCATGTCTTGCACATGGACTAACACCCCACCTGTAAATTTCGCTTGATCCTTATCCTATAGTCACCTATGCTGAAGCCCTACTCCTAGACTTAGAACACCTTATGGCCACCTTAGACCAAATGGCTCACAATCACTCCACCCTCAAGATATCTGAATTGCTGTCACATGGTGAGTAGTTGAGTATGAGTACTATAATTAAATAGCAACTAATCTGAAGCTTTTGGGTAAGCAGCTAATTAATTAAAGGCGTTTTTATAAGGCCCAGCCACATGAAAAGTCGCGGCAGACGTGCAGGGAGAATGTATAAGTCTACGAACAGGGTATCTATGGAAAAATAACTCTCATAGAATGCCCATTGCAAAGTGACATCAACATATCATCTTTATTTGTCACTGTCTCTCTCTCTCTATCTAATGTTGTCACGGGCTGTCTGTCTTTCTTTGTCTCCAGTTGACATGCACACTAGATACGGTGCGACCAACTTATTTATGAATCGAATGGGAGAGCCACTCGAAGTACTTTTTGAACAAAACTGACAGCTAACTATAGTTCTGTGCAGCTAACTGTAGAAAATTGTTAGTTCCATCATTCGACCACCTCTACAGGTAAGTTTGTCGATCTGACATAAGCCGGGGTAGATTGGAAGTAGGTGTACTTTTGCATTGGAAGTAAGAGTCATTTTTGGACTTAGTTATAATTCCTTATATTATGTACCTTATGTGTTCGTAGATCATTAACTCTAAATTGTATTTCATGACATGTGAGCTATGTCGCTATGGAGTTTTATCATTCGAAATTAAGCTACATTGCTGAATAAAATATGTAAGGTTCTTATTTAAATGTTTCTTTTGGCGAGCCACCGCCACAATGCAAGGTGTGGCTGTGCTTAACATTATGAATACTAAAGTTAGTAGTTAGTAAGTCTGTAGGTTTGTTTGCACTCAACTCCGTAACAGCTGAAGGGGTTTGAATGATATTTAGTACTAGCTGAATCCCGCGGTGCTACCCGCGATTTTCCAATTTTCCCGCATTTTCTGGGAGAATAAGCACCATAATATGTCCGTCCATATGATTTCCACTATCATCCTGCCAAAATTCGGCTTAAGATCGGCTTAGCGGTTTAGTCGTGAAAAGCGAACAAACATCCAGACAAAGAGACAAAGTTACTTTCGCTTTTATAATATTAGTAAGGATGGAGGTAGCTTATACCCTGAATTAACACGTATACTACTATTATCCTTGAAAAAAAAACATGGTTCCTGTAGAGTAGCAGGTAAAACTACGATACTGATCGTTAATAATTATTCTATTGAGTATGAGGAAAATGTTTTATTTAATGTGAGAATATTACTGTGCGTAACCGAATGGGTATAAAAGAATTGAATGCAAAAACAGCTATAGGGATATAGAAATGAAAAAACGTGACTACCAACTCTACTTACTACCCTCACAAGGAAAAGCATAAGACTCAAAGGGTTCTTTAATTTTTTTGACTCATCCTTTTTTTAAGAAAGACATATGTGAATGAAGCAGTCTAAAGCAAATGTAAAGCAAAGTGTGTTGTTTGTTTGTAAAGTGAAATACCACGCACTGATAGACTCATCACGAAATCTACTTGATCTATAAAGCTAGATTCCTTATTTGGTGTAGACTGGTGGTGCTCAGAAAGCATTTTACGACAGCGGTGAATAAGGCGGGTCTAAAAAGGTTAAAAGTTTGTATGAAAGACTACGCATACAAGTCACGGGCAACAGCAAGTATTGGGTTAAAGGTAGGTCAACAGAAACGCTAACACCTTTACTATTTTCATTGTACATTGTATATTTCTATGTTCCAGCTTGCAACACAGAAAGCGAAAGTGTCGTCGAGGTGACGACAACCGACCTTGACGTGTTTGAAGCAACAATATCAACTAAACCGGAAAAAATATACTCAAGCACTCTCAACGTTCAACCATTGAGGCAAATCAGCCTTCCCGACACACACATATTCACACCTACAGACTCGGAAACACCTACATCTAAAACTGTGCATTATGACAGCGGGCCTCCAATTCTTTTACCACAAAATACGTTAGAAGGTAAACAAGCTGATTCTTCAACCACACTCACAAATGATTCACCTAAAGACAAAGATGATGATTACTGGGACTTCCAAGACTTCAAGAGCAGTACTGACAAATCAGCACCTGCAGTACCTGCCTCTCTACCAGACCCACTTCCTGATACAAAGATAGCTTTAAATCCTAGTGTAACATATCAAACACAAGTCCTACAACCTATAAGAATGGAACCGTTAATGCCTACAGTAAATTGGCCTGACCCCGGCGAAATCAAAGAAACATTTGACGACTTTTCAGATTTTGTGTCCAACTCAGCATGGAGCGACAAACCACGAGAGGAGACCTCTACACCTGCAACTGAGAACAAATCTACCGTTGAAACAGATGTACTTGATAAAATTAATGATAAACATAAAAATATGGAAGAAGTCAGTCCGAAGCATAGTGATCAAGATTTCGATGATGATTTTGACACATTCCAATCGGCATTACCACCAAAGGATATCGCGCCTGAGTTTCACTTTGATAGTTTAGGAACATTCAATAACATTCCATTGCAAAATTCGACACAAATAGCAGACTTCCAAAATGCATTCCCGAAAAATAATGTCAAGTCTGAAATCATATCAGTTAGTAATTCTAAGAGACCAAATGAGGCTTTAACAGTGAATCAGGGCACTCTCTTAAGCGCCTCCAGTAAAATTTCGCCTGCATCAAGCAATGCAATGCACCCTAATTTGCTGCAGCCTATGCCTACAAGCTCTAACTCATCACAAAATAAACAGAAAACTGGTCAAATATTGCAGCCACTGTCATTAGAGAGTTACTCACAAATAAACTGGCCTAATCCCGGAATCGATCTCCAAGACCTCTCGAGGTTCAATCCTGTGGAGACTCTACAATCGTTGAAAAGCGATTTAAGTGTCTGCAGTTCCAGTAAAGGGGCGTCGCCTGTGCACAATCAAAAGAACGCTATTAGTAATCAAGCTACAGATGACGACTGGGGGGAGTTCGTCTCGAGCAAGCCCAAACAGCAAGCGAGCGTGTCGAAAAAACCGGCGTCGTTCGTCGACGATGACGAGTGGACAGACTTCGTTTCCAGCACAAGCATAAAACCACAGAATGGGCTCAATACGATAAGTCTGAACGTTCATACAAACTCGAATATACAGAAATCTAGCAACAGTAAATATTCAAAAAACAACCAGCTTCCTCTTGACATTCCGACGCTGAATTACATCACACCAAAAACAAGCGGTCATAGTTCTTATAACGACAGACATTTTCAAAACTTATAACACCGCCACTGTAAAGTTGTCTAAACAGCATGTCAGGCTTGATTTTCTTCTTCGCTGACGATGGCCACGCGTAGCAATATATACGCGCAACCGACATCAGAAAATAAGTAAATAGAGCCTAAATACTGTTAGTTGTGTACTTAATTTACTTATACTCACATCTGTAAATATGGTGGAGGTTACAATTTTAGAATGTATTTGATATATTATTGCAGTTTTATTAATTTATAAAAAAATTACTGTGACCTCTTTATAATCACCATAATATAATGTTTGATAGAATTAGGCACTTTTGCACTGTGGCTACAGAAAAATCATGTAGCCATGGTTTGTGATTGCAAAAGTGACTATTAGACCCGTCCTTTCCACTGTGTTATAAGTTATTATATTATTATGTTTCTAATTTAGATGATTATAGCTATGTAAGATCATGGTCATTTTGTGTAAAAGCAATACATAAAGTGTAAAATATAGTTATACTAATTCTAAATATTGGTTCAATTAATTATTTGTGTATTTAAGAATTATGTATAAAGAGAGAAATTAGAAATTGTGAATTGTTATAGTTATGCATTAGTAAGTTGAATTCAATGCATATTTATTATTTTATTATTAGATTGGTAGGTATCTACAATCACTGACTGTTCTATGCCTTGCTTTGTTCAGTATCTTTAAATACTAGCTAAATAATGTTTCTGAATTTTATTCATTTGACTGTAAGAATCTACTGAATCATCCTTTTCACACTTGGACAATAGAAAGAGGTCTTTTAAAATCTGCAGCAAGAAACTTCTCATATCTTATATGAAAATGGGCGCACTGTTTACTGTTAAATTGTGACCCCGGTTCAGCGTCCAAGCTAGCTATTTTAGGGACCAAGGGCCTTACGGACAACAGGTATTGCGGCACCAAACTAACGTTAGATCCGCTCTGTTGGAAAATCACGCAAACGTGAACCTTAACGCGCCCAGATACGGTTTGCGGTCGCGTGATTTTCCAACTGAGCGGATCTAACGTTAGTTTGGTAATGCAATACCTGTTGTCCGTAAGGCCCCTGCGCTATTAGTTTTGTCACCGTTATTCTCATCACCGGATCGACGAAGTGTGACGAGGACAGAAATAACCGGCTAGATCTCGAAAACCATACCACCTAGAAAAGATCCGTCTGCGTATACATTTAGCTCTTTTCTTTGTTTAGTTAGAATTTGTTCTGGACTTTCAGGTTTTGACATATATTTTTTTCATTGTTAATATTAGTAATGTACAATCATGAACATAGTTTTATTTTTTACTGGCAAGTGCCTTTATTAACTAAACAAAATACAAGGTAACTAACACTACAAAAACAGTTGGACTGCCCATAGACCGTTGAAGGTTTAAAGACAATCCAAATGCTTAAGTCCTCCAGTTGGCAATGTCATAGACCATTGAAGGCCTGAAGACAATCCAAATGCTCAAGTCCACCAGTTAGCAGTGTACCCAGCATGGTGGCGGCATTACCGCGCTGAATGGCTTGAGCCAGAAACATGCTAGCATT
The DNA here is from genome assembly GCA_914767915.1 of Agriopis aurantiaria. Taxonomy (NCBI): domain Eukaryota; kingdom Metazoa; phylum Arthropoda; class Insecta; order Lepidoptera; family Geometridae; genus Agriopis; species Agriopis aurantiaria. Next base: position 6,346,630 of record OU612000.1, on the reverse strand, counting down.
ATTGTCTCGCATCACATTAACAAAGGCAATCTGAAAGATGAAATTATGAAAATGTGAGCTCTCCCGGTCTCCAATGGAGTAATAAAAGCTCAGAAGTTCAAAAAAAATCTGCCAAGTACGAGTAGGACTCGTGCTCTGAGGGTTCCGTCGGACGGAACCCTCAGAGCGCGTCCAAAAATAAAAACTAACTGAAGTTGAAATATTGAAAGACAAACTTAACTTTGTAGTTGACTATAAGGTTTTTCCATACATTCCAACTACAAAATGTAAGTTTATAATTGCAAAATAATTATTTTTAAATGATATAACTTCAAATTTGAGACTTTCGGATTTATTCCTATATATGTGCTATGAGACCTTGCCTTTTGCCAAATTTCATGATTCTAGGTAACGGGAAGTACCCTATAAGTTTTGATTTTTCTGTGAAATCGCAAAATATGCGACATAAACGTTCATATCTTTTGTTTGCGTTGACTTACGACTATTATTTTTTTACAGCCGAAAGAAACCGTAGTTCCAAATATTTAGTATAAATTTCAACTTGATACCTTTACGCGTTCTTGAGAAAAAGGGTCTTGACAGACAGACAGACGGACAACGAAGTGATCCCATAAGGGTCCCGTTTTTTCCTTTTGAGGTACGGAACCCTAAAAACAAATTTCTTTACAATATTATGTTTTCTTATAGGTACACTACAATCATAATAACACGTAGATTATTTCTTTGCGTAACTCCGAGAGATATGAAGAAGGATGCACTTGTCAAGCTTAAAAAACGTATAAAGGGTTACATCGAACAGTGTTACTAAGCCAAAAGGATGTTGATGTACTCATCATTATAATAATATAAACAACTTACAATAGGAACATATTATAGGACCAATCCGTAGGCTTAGTCCCAGATTGTGTCGTATTAGAGTGAAGCAATCTATACTGTTCATTACTATCGATTTTAGTTCCTCTGCGTTTCAGCTGGAGGCGATTTACTAAAATGTTTCTAAAACTAAAGTTATATGATTATTTACGGGATATTTGAACAACCGTGATAGTTTAAAACAGTGTTTCTAAAACTGTTCCATAGAAAACGGGTCACTGACACTCGACAAAATGTATGGAACAGCTGATATTTTTTAACGCGATTTCTGGGTTTTTCCCATAGTAAAAGTTGTTCATTATGATGACTATAACAGACTCCTTTCGGCTCAATCCCTTTCCGCATAACCAGACAATAATTTTATGCTCTCGACTTTGTTCCACTGTTTCTTGTGACACTCTATAACCAGTTTTTTTAAGTCGCTGCAAACTGTCAAACCTCACCGCGAAAATCTTAGCGGTAGGATAAAAAATTACGTCATGTTGACTATTCTATTAATCGGGTTTATATTTAGGATGAACTGTATGGCGTTCTGCAGCTGGGTGGGAACTTATTAGGGGTTGATAGCTTAGGCCATTAAGTAATTTCTTATAGATGTCAGACTTTTTAGGCCTTTTAAAGCTTGTAAGCTGATGTGATTTTGATGCGATGGGTTGTGATTTTAAGCCATAATTAATTATCTTTTATCATAATTAATTGTCTTTAATGAAGTTTGTTGCTGTTCTAAACTTAATCGATAAGTTTATATTCAAGATCTACATCTCTTTTATCCTGAATGTAGATGACTGAGACAGTGAATGTAAATAAAAACTTTATTTTAATTTTTAATATTTAGTTTTCTCTCGATAATCGACTCAACACCTAAATATATAGCTAATATATAGCTAAAAATCAAGTAAACTTTTATGATTTGGGTTTGAGTTTATGGAACAAATGATGTTTGTATGGATTAAAGTAATCTAACTTCATTAAAGAGAAATATGAATTAATTAAAATAATCTATGGCCTAAGCTGTTATCCGCCTATAGCTTTAAACCCAGCTACTAAACTAAAGATTAATAAGAAAGGGAAAAAACTGTCAGTATAAGAACACATTCTTCTGTATTTTCTATCAGTATTTATTTGTAATTTACAATGATTTCTTTGTATTATAATTTGTCTTTGCAGACATTAGTCACACCTATTTTCTTCTTTATTTACAAAATGTTACATTCACTTAATCAATTGTTGATAGTGTAAATATGAATGAAGATACATTATATACCCTTATAGAAAGTTGTTTTATTATTCACATCTACAACTTTATTAAAATTACAACTAGTCTGCATTTGGTTTTACCTGTGATTGTCCTGTGATTGTTATGTCGATTGGTTTAGAAGCTATATGCTACATTAAGAATTGGTTGTGGGAAACAAATGGATAGAAAATGCAAGCAAGGACAAAATTCCAAGTGCATCTTCATGGTGCACACTTTCTTGAAATTTAATCAAGATAGGTTATGCCATTGTCGTGTAAAGACAATTAGAAAAACAGTGGACAGAAGTCACCGCCTGTGCTAGACCGTGGCGGGCACGAGCCGTGACCCGTGCGAGGGGACGAGGCACGGATTAGACACTTCAGGAACATTTTATATGTTGCAGTTCATGCTACACCGTGTGTCGCCCGTGTCCCGGGTGTGGCTCGGCCTGGCCCCGGCACGTACGCTTTTATATAAAACGGGTGTAATTTACGTGCAAAGCCGGGGCGGTTAGTTATATATATAAACCTTCCGTGAAAAATTATCTAACCGATGGTGAAAACCGCATCAAAATCCGTTGCGTGGTTTAGGAGTTAGCGGTCATACAGACAGACAGACGCGGAAAGCGACTTTAATTTATACTATGTAGAGAGGAGATAGAGATAGATGTTCGTGAAGTTTTAAATCCGTGCCTCGTCCCCCGTACGGGTCACGGCTCGTGCCTGTCACGGTCTAGCATAAATCATCCTTAACTCGCCTCGGTACGTAATACGAGAGAGCGGCCGTCTCTGGGTGTGATATCACGTTTCTGATTCTGAGTCGCTCTGGTCTATATCATCGATGTGGGTGCCAATCGAACCCTTGCCCAGGTCTTCCAGCTGCGTCACGTATTTTGGCAGGTTGTTCTCCATCGTTATCCTGAACTGGCATTGTTCGAATTCCGGCCAAGAAATAAACCTATAAATAACAATAGTTTCGTTTATTATTAATCATCATCATTTCAGCCTATCATGTTCTCACTGCTGGGACACAGGCCTTCTCTCAGGGGTTCCACCACGCTGGCCCAGTGCATGTCATAATGTCTTTGAACTTTGAGGTGCCCGGTTTCCTGACGATGTTTCCCTTCAACGTTTTTCAGCGATGGCATCGAAAAAGCTCATGTTATGGGTCGACCAGGGCAGACCTCGGCAAGTCCGACGATCGAACCGGATGCCGTTAGATTGTAAAGCGCGAAATATCCCACCTCTTAAAGGTGGAAAATTAGGAGATGAATCCAGTTTCAGGGGTAGAATTTTACCCTACTTTCCGTGATGTTAAAAATTTAACTTTTATGTTTACATCACCTTTTGAATACTGTTATTTTCTGTCTAAGGTTGAGATCCCCGAACTCTGTGAATATCGTCATATGCGGTAGTGGGGCATCATCCTCGCCAGGGCATAGCTTCTTGTTGGTATCAGGCGGGTCTTGGCCAGAGATCAGCCACACGCCGCATCCGGGGATCCACTGCCTGACAATATTAGATATCTATTAAGGCTACGCTCAACGGCCATGGCTATCTAAAGCTAAAAAACACTGACTGATAATTAAAAAAAAACTGATTGGGATTATCTTTTGAATAACATTGCAAATAGTTTAAAGCAATTTTCGTGTTGGTATTTTATAGAATGGTGCAGGAGATAGAAAAAACTTGGTTTTACTAAATCTCCAATCAGTAAAAAAAAATCTATCTCAGTAATTTTTTATCTCAAAAACGTTGAACGGGTAAGAAAGCCGCGCGACATTAGCTTTTTTTATCTCGTTTTAGTCCGCGTTTGACCACCAACTCGCCTGTTGGTAAGCGACGATCTGGTCGAAGATGAAGCACGCAGACTTAGAAGATACCTATTCACTCTGGCTTTGAAAAGGTCCAGATTATATCTCTAAGGAAACAAGGATGCCGGCAGGTTGTTACAATCCTTGGCCAGAAAGCTGCCCCTAAAGTTACTGACGAAGGCCTTTCAGATTGTCTGACTAGCTCTAATTCACACAATATTTCTTGTAAGTCCGCCTTAAAATCCGTTATCTGTACAAAATATGAGTTTTTATCATATATACTTCACACTAATATTGTGATAGCGCAAGTTTGTGTGTTTGTTTGATCGCACTCAACTCCGTAACAGCTAAACTGATTTGAATGAAATTTTGTATGGTGGTAGCTTAAAGCTTGAATGAACACATAGGCTGAAACATTATCCTGGAAAAGTTAACGGTTCCTTTTGGATAGCGGGTGTAACCGCGGGTCGCTGCTAGCATATTATCCTAAAATTTTTATGTTAAATAGCTAAATTTTGCGTGGATTATACTCTGGATTAAAATATAATCGAATAGTAATTATTTAATAAATAATTAATATAGATATAGCGATTTTAAAAATGCAGTTGAAACCACAACGTTCAGCTTGTGAAATATAAATATTTATGTAGGTGTAAAATGTATATAGCGACACTTAAGGGACTATGGCGTATTGAGAGTTGTCGTTAAATGGAGAGAAGAAAATAATAATATTATTAACCGAATTCAAAAAGGAGGAAGGTTCTCATTTCGGCCTGTATATTTTTTTACTATTATAATAGGATCAATTTTGAAGGTTAAGTTGACAATCTTAAACTAAATAAAAGTGTTGCTGTCGTTATTTCGGAACCTGAAATTAAAAAGACACCAATTTTTTTATTACTTTTTTTTTTTATCTGCGATCAGCAATGATCTTGTATATACCTACCCATCTCCACCGACAACGTCTGCCTCAGCTCGTGCTGCCAACAGGAGAATATCGCAATTTTTATCTGGGGCCTTACGGACAACAGCTATTGCGGCACCAAACTAACGTTAGATCCGCTCAATTGGAAAATCACGCGACCGCAAACCGTATCTGGACTTCCATGGCGATCAGTTATATGTACTATAAGCAGATTTCTTGAGAGTAGGGCATGTTCTGTAAAGTGTGCCCTCCAGTGAGGACATCTCCTTTTATGTATTTTCTTGATGACCCTTTGGTCAATCGCTGGGGATAATGCGCTTTCTTTTTAGCCTGGGCTTGTATCTTTGTTCCGTGAGTTCAGCAGCCAAGCTATTAGGGTGTCTAAGAAGGCGATGTCTATAGTTTTTGCCGGTTAACGCAATTTCTTCATTAACTGTGATTATCTCAAGATTGATGTGGATTTCTGCATTGTTTGTGTACCAGGACACTTCGCTTATGGTTCTCAAAATAGTTTTTTGCATCCTTTGGATAACTGAGATGTTTGAATTACAAGCGGTTCCCCACAATTGAATACCAAACCAATTTTAAAATTGTAAACTAAACCTTCAAAATTGACCCCAATACGTTTTTTTTTTTACTTTACTTACTACTACTTATTTACTGGTAAAGATAGATAGATAGAAACTCTTTATTGTGTATACTAGAAATAAAATTTACAAACAGATAGAAAACACCTACGAGCTAGTGCCACAAGTGGCGGCCTTATCGCTAAATGCAATCTCTTCCAGGCAACCATTGGATGGAAATAATGTTTGTTTCTAAAGTGTAACATTTACAAACAATCATTATTATTGATATCATTATTATTGATATCTCTACGAGATCGAATCCGAAATGAGGAGATCCGTAGACGAACGAAAGTCACCGACATAGCCCACCGGATTAGTAAGTTGAAATGGCAGTGGGCAGGGCACATATCACGCAGAACAGATGGCCGATGGGGCCGAAAGGTTCTGGAATGGAGACCACGGACTGGTAAGCGCAGCGTAGGACGTCCACCCACAAGATGGACAGACGACCTAAAAGAGACCGCAGGGAAACGCTGGATGCAGGCCGCTTCCAACCGGCCCTTTTGGAGATCGATGGGGGAGGCCTATGTCCAGCAGTGGACGTCCTACGGCTGAAATGATGATGATGATGATTATTATTACTGATAAAAATAACAACGCTTATTGCTTATACTCTGTATCTTCACCTAGGTATGATTCCGACAGTCGAGGTAAATACTTACTCTAACATTGGGATGACCCTGGTCGATTTGGAGAACACCTGTGGTTTGAAAAAATACCATAAAAGAGGCAAGTAATCTGGCGGGCAAGGTAACTTCTCTTTTTGCGTGATGTTTACTAAGTAGTGATTGTGCTCGTCCATCTGAAATGTTAACACTCAATATTACATCAAACATTTTAAGAGCCCTCTTAAATTCTTTGTTGAAAACAGCAACGATAATAGGCATTTGGTGTTCTGATTGTATGAAATAAAAAGATCTATAGAAAATTGAATTACTGTAATAAACAGATCGGGGGCCTTACGGCTACCTGTTCTAAGCGATTCTGTTTAAGTGATGCGAAAAGTTGCGCGACTGCATACTGTATCTCGGCGCGTTAAGGTTCACGTTCGCGTAGTTTTCCACACTGCGCTGTTACGTGCCCACCGTAAAGGCCCTGTATTTTATATTAAAAGTAACTCCTTCAAATTTTGGAGAAATCGAACAATATCAACCTATTACTTCCAGTTTACAAAAGTGATTCTATTACAAAAGTCATTCTATCGTAAAATTCTAGCTTGAGAGTAGATTTCTATAAATTAGATACTGACATAAAATAAACAATTTTAATACTATAGTTTACTTATTTCATATTTTTCTTGACAATTACGGCTTTATTTTTTCGTTTTATGCCCAAAAATCCAGATATATCTAAATTGAATGATTGCTTATTGTAGTTTTTTTTATTTTTTATGAACGGTGTACCACCTTTCGGCAGTACAGTACCACCGTTCATAAAAAAACAAATAATGATCCTTGATAATACTCATCAATAAATGGGACCAACCTTGAAATCCCGAAATCAGTTGTTATAAAGAAAAATGTAAAATTCACTCTCAAAATTCAGTTACAAACGTGGACGAAAGAACAATAATTATAATGTATGGAACGCTGTTTTTTTTCCGCAATTTTAGAATTGATCAGCACAACTCACCTGTCAATGTAAAGACCATGTTGTGTGATGTGAAACCAGTATTATACTTACCATTGTGACATTTTTGTTTTGTGGCACCTGAGTCCAAGGTAGGAAGTGGAGTTTGGGCACCATAGTGAGCACTTTATATTTGAATATCAGCTGAAACAGGGCCGGCACCAACTTGTGCTTTGACTCCTGGACCTCTTTATCTGTAAGAAACTGAGAAATGTTCTGATGTGATCAAATTAGCCGTATGTAACTGAGCTCTGATCTGATTCAAAGATGCAGATCACTTGTGTTTGACTCACTGAGTCACAGCTCAGGTGTAGAACAGGCCGCTCCCTCGCGGCGCGCGGCTCACGCCAGCTCGCTCACTCACTGTACTATTAGATTCCGTCACGCGAAAAATAGCGAAACGAACTGAGCTGACATGCGAATCCGTGCGTGCGTGACAAAAAAGAGCGATACATAGCGCGTGAGAGAGAGAGAGAGAGAGCTAACCATACAGGTAGTACCGAAATGACTGAGAGGTGAGCTGTTTGTGAGTCAGATCTCGGATATACTCAAGTTTGTGAAGCATGAGCTGAACTGTAGCTCACAAATATCTTTTCAGTTACCCATGGCTAGATCAAATCCTTTTTTACCCAACTGCCTAAAAGGGTAATCATTACAGCCTATCATGTTCACACTGTTGGGACAAGGGTCTTCTCTCAAAAAGAGAATGACAGAGAGAATGGCTCTATCTCACTCATTCACCATGCTGGTGCATTCTTGTGAATGTAATTTTCTTTGAACTTTTGAGGTTCTTGGACATGCCGGTTTTCCTCACGATGTTTTCCTTCACCGTTTTTTAGTGATAAGCATTGAAACTGCACATAATTAGATAAGTACATAAATTTTCTGCACATAATTTTTTTTGATATATAGTTTAACTGTTAAAAAAAAAAAACTAACAATATATTTTTTTAAGTATTTTTTACCTTATAAAACCTGCACTGTTTTTTCTATATATTTTTTTCAGAAATACAATAAGTTGGTTAAATTATTTCTATATTTAAAAACTTACTTTTTATATGTGTTTTAAATCTTATTGAATTACATAACGTCTTGCTTATTGATAGATAAATTTACCTAGGCAACTTGTCAAAAGTTGCCAATATTTTCATGAATTTTTGTTTTACTGAACCAGAAAAATATTGTAGTTTTAAATTTTACGATTAGTGTTCAATATAAATCTAAAACAATCATATTAAAAGATACAACAAAAAAAATATTCGCCTAACTTGAGATTATTGACTTATGAAAAAAAAACATGTTCCAGAAAAAAACTGTTTTTTTTCCAAGACAAAAAGAACCGTTTTTTGCAACACTAAACAACTCGCAGGATTCGAACTTGCGCTATCCGAGTTAAAGCCCCAAGCTCTCTTTCTGCTCGCTAAGGAACACCCGCGAAGGAGCACTTCGCGAGTCCTTAATAATTGTTCTGAAGCCACAGCATAAATGTGTGTATCTATGACAATATAAATTATCATTGGTGTGTATCTTAAGACTGTGTGTGCAACCATTCTTAAAGCCCTTACAGACGTGTGGATTTGGTTGACGGACTGCCTTCCAACCAACGGAAGAGAAAGAGTGAAAATAACATATTTCCCTCTCTTTCACTTCCGTTGGTCAGACAGCGGTTGAGGTCAACCAAACCCATACGTCTGATAGCACTTTTAGATGTTTCTTACTTCATAGTGATGCGCCGGCATTGTTATAAATAAGTCAGGCTTCCCCAGCTGATTGGATGAGTTGTGAAACACAATACTATTTATCAGATGTTTCACAAATGACAGGCCGGGCATGGAACCTACTATCTTTACTGTTCTATCTGAAAAATAAGATATGAATGTATTATTATTTGAAATCAATAGCCATGATGATAGGTATAGGTACAAAGAATCCTTGAAGTTATGATAAATTATGAATTTGATTGGGGCATAAAGAGATTGAACATCTAATATCAGGGTGACAAGAGCTGTGCATTTTCATGCAGGATTCTGAACTTCAACCATTTAAAGCAAAGAAATTGGATTTTGCTACCAAAAATCTAATTTCTTTGGTTTAAAGTCATATGGTTTGAGGACTTGTGTATCGCAGAGATGACAGGCACACATCAAGAGTCACACCTACATACTTATTGATGTAAGTGTGTATGATGTGTATCCACCGGCCAACAGTACAAAAACCTTGACTGTCCATTTTCGTAACTTTGGGCGGAGTTGTGAAGCATCTTCACAAAAGCCAATAGTTTAATAGCTAATAGTTTAAGTTGATGTTAGTGTGCCTGTACCACAGAAAAGAGAAGTAAATAGAACTGAAATGAGAAGGAAAATATGTCGCCAGACATTATGGCAGAACCTTGATTGAACATTCTTATTTAGATCAACGCATCGAACTTGAACATCCAAAGAACTTGGACCTTACCTTTTTGGGTTAGGTCTCAAAGTTCTTTGTCCGCAACACAGTTGCTAACTGCTCACCATAGTAGCAGTAGCACACTGGATTTTTATTAAATTTCTAAGTCTAGCTTGCCCTGACATTTATTAATAGCTGTTTTTCATGATGAAACAAAAACGATCATCATACTACTTCCAATTGTCAACTTTCTTTTTAAAGATGTTTTAGGCCCAGCGAAAACAGTCTGTACCAGGGGCCTTATGGACAACAGCTAATTGCGGCACCTAATCCGCGCAGTTGGAAAATCACGCGAACGTGAACCTTATCGCTCCCAGATACGATTTGCGGTCGCGTGATTTTCCAACTGAGCGGATTAGGTGCCGCAATTAGCTGTTGTCCGTAAGGCCCCAGTACTGTTTTCTTCTGAACTTGTTTTTGACACTTCATATAAGAAAAAATGAGTAATTGAGGTGAAAATCATTGACTACATCTAATGCCATCAATTCAAAACCAATAAGTATGGCATCTAATGCCCTATGATTATTTCAAAAGTAATAAATAATAATATGAATACTTATTATAAAAAAAATGTTTTTAGGGTTTTATTCACGTACCATTGTCTTCTGTAGCAAGATCACCAAGTAAGTCTTGAATCCTATTCCCATCATCCATTTTGTCTTTAAACGCAAGTTTCCACATTCCAAAGAAATCAGCAGTTTTTACAGTTATTCTATTTGGATATTCATTTTGTAATGCCTGTGAAGAATCACCCATTAAATTAAAAAGTTGTTTCGCAAACTTATAAAAAGTTGATGCAGTACTGTAAATCATCTTAATAAATTATCATAACTAAACTACTACAACAACTACTACACTACACTACTACTATACTACTACTATATTATAAAAATTGTAGGTTACATTTTTAGGAATATATTGCAAAATCACACTGATTATAAAAATGCTAAAGTGTGTGTATAGGAGTGCTGCAGGCCGAGCGATAGGATGTGCACATTGCAATCTGACAGCATCCAGTTCTATCTTCAGCCCTGCACCAAAGACTTATTTAGTACTTAAATAAATTATATGCAGCTTCAATGCCATCACTCAGAAACGGTGAAGGAAAACATTGTGAGGAAACCTCAGACAGCTTGAACACATATAGCATTCACCATGCAGTGGCTCATCATGATGGATTAAGGCCCCTCCTCACTCTCTCTGAGAGAAGGCCTCTGACCCAGCAGTGGGAATATGATAGGTTGATAATGAAAATGATGTATAAGAGTGTATGTTTGTCTACACATAACTTCATAATGGCTAAATGGTTTTGGATGAAGTTTTGTATGGAGGTAGCTTAGATCCTGTATTAACACATAGGCTACTTCTCCCGAAATAATTTCAGTTTTGTGTGTGATACTACTGCGTAATATGCAGAGTGCTGCAAATATTGTATATTTGTTCAGACCCCCTTCCGCTCTACGTGACACTTGACCAATACTCTTCCATCTACTTCTAATTAGCATCACTTGTATTATAGACGCCCCCTAAGTGACAGTGCAGAAGCTTTTTGCGAATAGCCGGCTTTATCCCAGCCTTTTTAAACTTATTGGTAAAATCATCGAAGGTCACTTCGCAATGTGCTTTGGGATGAGTAAGAAACACAATTCGGTTGAGATAATAGTTGGTCGAGTTAAGAATAGGTTTCTTTAAAGTTTTTCAGAATTATACTTACATTTAAAATGGGAGAGAAGTTATTCAGGGATTCGTACATGTAAATATGACCAGATTGACACTTTAGTAACTCTTGGGAGAGCAGCCCCAGCCCAGGATTCACTTCTATTAAAGGAGAGCTTATATCTAAATTATTTTTTATTGCTTTCGCTATTTCTTTAGCAGTTTTTGGGTCTATTAGATACATACTTTCTGGACTCTTATATTTTCTCAACAAGCTTTTAGGTAATTTATCTATGAGGTTTCTATTTTCAGGCGTTTTTTGTAGGAAATTCAAGACATCAGAAGCGAGTTTGGGTGCTTCCTTTTCTTCATCTTCACGATGTATTTTATGCCGTAACCTCAAATAGAACTTGAAGTGGTCTCTTCTTGCTAGGTTTAAGTTTTGAATAGATCTTTGTAACATTGTGTTTAAATCTAATAGTAATAGTGTAACACAAGGTTTTGTGAAAATGGATCCAACTAAACGAATTAAAATTCAAACAAACTATACAAGACAGAGCAAGAAAAGCAAATTAAAAAATGTAAATAAACAAATGTCACAACTAACGTTAATTTTTTTAATTTTATTATTCGCCCATTGGGCAGGCTAAAGCCTTTATATAATATAATATATAATTTATTTATTTCTAAGTAACATAGACTCATACAAATCACAAAAATAATATCAATAGAAAAAATAGAAAAAATTAATAATAGTAGCTAGTCACATTACACTAATAATAATTATGGTTATACCGCCTGTTCATCTGTTTTTTTTTAAATATACATCAAGGTTGTTATATATACCCACTATCACAGATCTGTGTATATCTGTGCCCACTATATACCCCTGTGATATATCCTAACGTCCTTGAAATACAACAATATAAATTAGTGTCAATGTTAAAATAATAGTCTTTTTTTATTTTCTTAGGTTCAGCTTGCCTTGTGCATTCATCCATTCACCCTCGGTGTTGGTCAATGACGTTCTTCCTTTCTCAAAGGTGTCGGTGCATTTTCTCCAAATCTGTTTAAGTAAGTCAATCAACGCTTCCGGTTTCAAAAAGCATGCATATATTGTTAAATATTATTCCAATGCTTTGACGAATCCCCAATGTAATTTATCTTAACTTGTCTTCGCGTAGGTAATAAACTAATAAATTATTATTATCTAGATACCTACTAAAGACCTGTGATACCTACCTACAAATACATTATTTGCCGTATTATCTTTCCTTCTCTGACAAAGTGGGGTCTGAGTCACCCCCATCCATGGGGGAACACCCTATATAGTTGAAACCCCATATGTGGTTCCCGGGTGGTGCTAATCAGGTGACATCATACAGTCATACTGGTGGTGGTGGTAGGCTTCAGCCGTTATGGTTAAAGAGCCGTGGCTAGTGAGCACCCACCAGATAAAGGTAAAGCCATGCCGCCAAACGGTCTAGCCGTGGTCCAACATGTTTTCCGGTGACGGCTGACGCCGTTAGGGAAAACGGGTCGGAATGGTTGCTTCACTGCTGCAAGACCGTTCTGCCATGCACTGCTCGGATGCGACGGGTAACTAGTCATGGAGGGTAGTGGGATCCGAGGCACAGTGCACTGCTGGCCAACCGCAGTTAATACCGGCCCGAGTAGTGAACTATGTTGCCACTCACGACAGGCTGCCCTGCCAACTCGCGAAAACTCCCGGGATGCGTCATCGTGCCGATTGGCGACGGGATGAAAGGGCCCGATGCACATCCCCGGAGAGGCTCGGGCCCGCAGTCTCCAGACTAGTTCCCCATTTGTTTGACCTCGCGTTGTAAATTTGTAAATAATAAAATTTATATCTGTTAGGTATCTACATGTCATGAATGTCAGACGTTACCCACTAATATTTTGTTTGATCGAGACATCAAAAGCCTATAAATGATCGTTAATCGATGTTTAAGGCGTGACATGTATGTGTGTATTAAATGATCATAAACTCTTATAGGCAAGGCAAGTCTAGCACGTTTTATAACTTTGCCAATAGGCCGGAAGATCCTCGCGCCGCGCTGCCGCCGCCGCCGCTTCCGTGTCCGCCTGCGCCTAGTTTGTTAAATATTAAAAATAGGCTTGCGTTTGACTGCCAACTCGCCTTGCGGTGTACGATGGAGCAAGCTTGCCAGAAACCGATTTACTCGTGCTTTGAAAACACCCAGATTGTAACTATCGGGGAACACCAGCAAACTAGAGAACACCCATTCAGACAGCACATTCCACAAACTAGAAGTTCGCACAATAAAAGTGGAATCAAAGCGCTTCGTACGGATTTTCGGATTATCAGCTATAAAGCGATGACGATTTTTAGTGCCCACTCTGGCAGTCTGATAGACTAAAATGGGTATATAGGAGGGAATAAGATCATGCAGATCCGATGCCCACTCACCGAAATTTACCTATCCGATAAAAACCGATAGACTAGCAACTTTACGTCGATGCTCAAGACTAAGAAGCTTAGTCCGAACTAAGGATTCGTTGCTGATGATCTTGCATGCATCTTGGCATGTTTCTCAATAGACTCAAGCTCAAGCTGGTACTTAGCTGATCCATCCCAAAGGTGAGAGCAGTACCTACTCCATACACGACTGAACTTATGCTTGGTACAGTGATAGCAACTGTTCCGACGGGAAGTACCGTCGCAGCTTCGATAGGATACCCAGCTAGGAGTCTTGTTCTCAATATAGGAGCCAAAGTTGAGGGTTGATGTCAGAGAAACGCCCAAAAGTTCAAGCTGGTCAGTTAACGCAATGGACACATCCCGGAAAGTAGGATCTAGTTGGAATGGTGTCATTTTTGCGGATAACAGACAGCCCTGGGTCTTAGTGGCATTGAACTTGACCAGGTTGGCTTGCCATCGCCCCAGTCAGAGACTGCTATAAGGGACAAGTTCATGCGGTCAACCATGGCGTCTCTGAGAGACTGTACCTATTAATGGTCCACTGGTTCTCTCTACTACTGTGCTGTCGTCTGCGTACCCAAAGGTACCGGGCTTGAGGAGATCTTTGATGTCAGATGGAAAAGCGTTGCAGAGAGCACCGACCCCTGGGGGACACAGGACACTGGTATTAATTACCATTAGATCGGACGAGCAGCCATCAATGACAACTTGAAACGATCTATCTCTCAGGAAGTCCGATATCCACGCAATGAAACCGACTGACAAGCCAAACGAGGAGAGCTTGCTAATAAGTCCGTCATGCCAAACCCTCTCGAAAGTCTTTGAGAGGTTGAGGGAAACGGTGAGTGCTTCTCCGTATTCTCGATAGCCTCACTTCAGATGTGTGTGGGCATAGATAAATGGTGTGGGGTATGCTAGTATAGATCCCGAGTGGACCGATTTTCTGCTTTTTCTTTTTCGTCTCGCGTCTAATTTGAGATATCAATAAAAGAATAATTTCTCGGCATTTTATTGTCATTATAATTTTATGCTAGCGGAAGCTGAGCGCGCGTCTGTGTCTGTTGCCCTTGCTAGTGATGACATACGCATCATACACGTATAGTACTGAGACGTTAGTACAAATGCTTTGCCATACCAATTTAGTAGGCGCTTGAGCGCAATTATTTATATTATTGGAGCTGGTTTGAAAACTGCTGAGCCGCAATTAGTGAAACTTTTATAGGATCACCTCGATTGTTTCCCTTTACATATACCTCCTTGTTTTAACCTGACTAAGGCGCTCGGACAAAACTATTGTGGCGATTTGCCATGCCAATTTAGTAGGCGCTTGATAAAATTATTCATTACTAGCTACGCCCTGCGGTTTAACCCGCGTAGTGATGAGTAACGGTGATGATTATGGTGACGATGATGATGAAAAGTAGCCTTTGTCACTCTCCGGCCATTGAACTAGGTATACCCATGCAAAAAAACAAGGCGATCCGTTGCTCTGTTGCTGCGTGAAAGAGGAACAAACAAACCAACAAACTTTTCGCATTTATAATATTAGTATGATTATTGGGAATGGTTTGAAAACTGCTACATTACTGAAATACTAATGCACTACATACTACATTAGTGAAATTTTTATGGGACCACCTCGAGATTTTCCTTTACATAATGAAATAAGAAATACGAAAATTGGTTTACATGTATTGTATCGTTTTTTTTGTTTATACTGGCCGACTTGCGATTCTTCCACTTTTTGCAATCGGTTAAAAAGTAGAATTCCGATAGGAAGTGTTGAAAAAATAAATTTCATGGTTGAAGTACATACGTAACCACTGCAGCCACCTTGCTGCTCCCCATGACTGTATTTAGTTGCATAATTTTCAACACAACATTTAAACCCCCATTAGGTAAACCATCCTTTTCGGAAAACTTACTACGGTATTTTTTTTAAACCCTATTACCTGAATACAAAATTCCGTGTCCCAAACATCAAAAACAAAGAACTTTCATTTGAACTTTCAACCTCCATTTGCCCCGGTCGCGAAATCATTTCTAATTATACCTCTAAGGACTTATTTACCTACAGAATTCAGCTTCTTAGTTCCAACAATTTCAACACAAAATTCAAACCCCCATATTTCACCATCTTGTCTTTTTCGAAATATCTTACTACAGTATTTATTTATTTTTAACCTTAGAATTACTTTTTTTACCTGAATACAAAATTCCATGTCCCTAACTAACATCAAAAACAAAAGACTTTCATACAAACTTTCAACCTCCTCCGGCCCTTTCGCAAAATAACATAGCCTGTCAACCTACGTCAATCTGATCAAAGCATAGGTAGGTATTCATGAAAACCGCATTCATCGTGCTAACAGACGCTCGAACGCGGCTGACCTCAACCGCCGTCTGACCAATGGGAGAGAAAGAGAGGGAAATATGATATTCTCACTCTTTCTCTCCCGTTGGTTGGACGGCGGTCCGTCAGCCGCGTTCGAGCGTCTGTTAGCACTATTATATCCGTCCAGTGGCATAAGAGATGTGCGTGCACAAACAAACAGACAAAAATTCTAAAACCTGTATGACGCCTGTATGTTTTTTATTTTTTATATTTTATCTCTAACGATTTTTAACTGACTTCAGAAAGGAGGAGGTTATAAATTCGACTGTCATCACGGGTTATGACAATTTTATTATACCTATGACAAAACTGACAATGTAAGCATTTGTAGTAAAAAAACGCCGTTACGAAAAATCTAGCCGCAGATTAGGTGAAATAAAAGTAATTAGTTATGACGTAATGTGTACTTACCCATACCTAGTATGTGTACTAATTAGGTACCTGCCTGCTTAATCTCCATAATATCTCGTGACGTAGATCGATATCATCGATGACATGCGTTTAATCAGTACCTACATGGGTATTAATAATTATGATTAATGAACCCCTGCCCGATGCAACCGAACAGCACATTCGATACCCTATCCTGCGATTGTTATCTTCAGATAGGTATAGGTAGTACCAGGTAGGTATTTGGTGTCGCACCACTTTCATTCGGTATGAGTTTCAAAACAGTGATTTAGGTATACAAATCAAAGCGGAATAAAGAAGAAAAATGAAATTTCTAATAATGTTGCACATCGGCATCGTCATGTACGTGTCTGCATCGATCGTGTTCGAAGACTGCGGTGAGTACTTCAGGCTTATAACTTCTCTCTCGTGTAAGCTGTCTAATAAAACACTGTCTAGTTTATCTGGGGCCTTTAGCCTGTGCTTTAGCCCAACTCTTCTGTCAACAGCCCAACTCAGCTTTTTCGTAAACAATGATAAAAAAACATACACTCAATATCATGCATATAAATATACGTAGTTTGAGGTACAAAGTTGACGATATTGAATTACTAAATAACGAACATAAACCAGATGTATGCTGTTTTACTGAAACCCATTTACGTGAAAATGAAGCTAATATAATACAACTGGATGGGTATCAAAACACAGCTCACTTCTCAAGAAAAAATAAAACAAAAGGTGGAGTAGCTATCTTTGTTCAAAATTCTATAAATTATAGAAAACTGGACTGGATATCTGAGTTGACAATTGAAAGTCACTTCGAATGTTGAGGCATATCACTACCTGAATTAAACACTATTATTATAAGCAACTATCGGCCTCCTAACAGTAATTTTATTAACTTATATATAGAGACTCTTGAAACGTTATTGCATAAATTAGCCCATCGTACCCTAGTACCCTATAGGTTTTGATTTCCCTGTGAAATCGCAAAATATGCGACATAAACGTTCATATCTTTTGATTGCGTTGACTTACAACTTTTATTTTTTTACAGCCGAAAGAAACCGTAGACCCAAGTATATTTAATATAAATTTCAACTTGATACCTTTACGCGTTCTTGAGAAAAAGGGTCTTGACAGACGGACAGACAGACGGACAACGAAGTGATCCTATAAGGGTTCCGTTTTTTCCTTTTGAGGTACGGAACCCTAAAAGGGTCCCAAAAAAGAAATTAACAATTATAGACCTATTGCACTCTTACCATGTTCCCAAAAATGTTTGAAAAGGCTATAATATTTAACCGGTTATATACTTTTCTAGATGTAAATAATATTCTCAGCCCCAACCAATTCAGATTCCAAAAAGGTAAGAATACGTCATTAGCAATATTCAGTATGCTTAAGCAGGTCTGGGATGATATAAATAACTAAAAAACAGGGGTTGCTTTATTTTTAGACTTGTCAAAAGCGTTTGACAGCGTGGACCATAAAACGCTGTTAAACAAATTAGAACGTATTGGTATCAGAGGACAAGGTCACAAACTCATAGAATCCTATTAAAAAAATCGTTTTCAAGCAACTTCTCTACAGGTCTATAACAGAAAAACTCAAAAACAATAGAACAAGTTCAATCAAAATTTGAGAAGGTTTCACTTGGTGTCCCCCAAGGAAGTATCCTTGGGCCACTATTATTTCTGATTTACGTTAACGATTTACCTAAACAAACAAAGCACACGTGTGTAATGTTTGCAGATGATGCTACAATATGCATTCCGAAAACCTCCACCACTAAAGACCTTGAAACTGAAATAAAGACTAATCTACGACCAATATTATTACGTGGCTCGAACTGATAAGTTTGAAGGTAAATATTGATAAAACTAAACTAATGCATTTTAGGAATTACAAACAAAAAACACTGCATCTAGACATTCAAAATAAGGGTAACAAAGTTCAACTTGTAAATAATACAAACTTCTTGGGAGTAATAATAGATACAAACTGGAATTGGAAAGACCATATTCTTAAAGTAAATAACAAATTATCTCAATGCAGTGCTATGCTTTACCTGTAATTAAAAATGCAACAAATAAAAGTATCGCTACAAACGCATACTATGGAAATGTAGGTATATCCTCATTTAAGTTACGGAGTGATATTTTGGGAAAACTCCGTAAATGTAGAATCCACCTTTCTTTTGCAAAAGAGATGTATGCGTGTAATTTATAATTTAAAAGACACTGGTTCATTACGTCTCACATTTAGGGAAAATGACTTTAGCATTTATATTCTAGAAATTTGTCTGTTTGTGAAAAATAATGAAAACTACTTTATTGAAAAAAAAAATCATGTCGTACTGGCATCTTACGCTCAAAACAAAAATATAATGTCGACATACCTCAAGTAAATAATACTATGTTTTCAAAAGGTTCCTTCTATAGTGCAATTAAATTATATAACCACCTACCACTGGAGTTGAAGTCGCTAACAGTGACAAAATTCAACCGTAGATTAAGAGACTGGCTGCTATCCAAAGTAGGTATTTTATAGTATAAAAGAGTATCTTAATGATTAAGTTATTTAATAAAGTTGTAAATAATTGGAGTAGCATATTTTTTATAAATTACATCTCTCTAAAATTTTATTAGGTTTATTATGTTATTTCTAAAATTATTTTTGAGTTACAAGAGGAGTTATAATATTTTATTTTTGTTTTCGTTTGTATTTACGTAGCAACGTGTCTCAAATACGTAATATTTTAAATAAAAAAATTATTGTATTTATTTGTAAGTAACAAACAAAACATTGTATGCCCGAAATGGGTAAACTGTGATACTACTAAAATATAACACCTTATAATGTACCAGTTTTTACAATAAAGATTATTCTGATTCTGTGGCCCAACTCCCAAACCGCGCAGTTAGGAAAATCACGCGAACGGGAAGCGCCCGCGGTCGCGCAACATTTTTATCACCTAATTTTCTACATTCGTAGAAATGTCGACTCCTAGGATTCCAATGCTTTCCGAAACCTTGAGGTGAGTGTTCTGAAAGTGAGAAGCTTAAAATGATGAGTCTTTTTTAGTGGTGATCGCGCAAACTTGCATCTGTTGGGTTGGACTGACCAGATTCAGAACACTCCCCTGATTTAAACAATTTGTCCTTACAACGTTGTCTTGTAACTTTATTTTAGTCTTGATTGATTGATGATTGATTAACTCTTTATTGTTCACACCATGAAATTTGATACAGATGACAAAAAACTCTTAAAAACTAGTGTAACAACTGGCCGCCTTATCGCTAAAAGCGATCTCTTCCAGGCAACCTTAGGATGGAAAGGATTTATAGAAGACGTAGAAGACGGGGTGTGCAATAGAGGATCGACTATAATTTTTTTACTTATACCATACACATACATTCTAATAGTAATACACACTATTACTTAAAATTATTTAAAATAAATATACTAATAGATATGCAATTAAAATTGTGTAATAATTAATGATACAAATAATACGAATAAGCTGTTCGACATAACGATATTAACAAGGCTGCAACTTTGACAAATAAAACTCTTTGAAAGTAGCAAGCGATGGAGAATGTCTGATAGACACGGGCAATTTGTTCCACAACTGAACTGCCTGAAATGTAAACGACTTACCATAAAAAGTTTCAGATAGTGCGGGAGGGGACTTAAGTGAGAGGTTGTTCTTCGGATGACAGTCTCTCCACAAAGTGAAGCGTTCTTTAAGGTAGCGCGGGCTGGAGGGGTTAAATAAAATATTATATAGAAAAGAAAGGATGTGAGCATTCCGACGAAGACGAATAGGTAACCACTTGAGCTTAGCACGATACTGGGATATGTGATCATATTTTCGTAAACCAAATATGAATCTTATGCAATAATTTTGAAGGCGCTCAAGTTTCTCTAGCTGGTTCTCTGTAAGATTAAGATAGCAGGCGTCAGCATAATCTAGGATAGGAAGAAGGAGAGATTGTGCGAGTGAAACTTTAGTGGCAGTGGGTAAGAAGTTTCGGATGCGTCTTAGTGAGCCACCAGACGCAAACAATTTGCTGCTGATCGATTTAATGTGACAGTCCCAAGATAAGGTGCGATCAAAGATCACTCCAAGATTTTTAACAGAATCACTGAATGGTATTATACCCCATCAAAAAGAACACTTGGTATCACAGCCTAGTTAATTCTGGAGATCCAGTAAGAGCTACCTATTACTATGACTTGTGATTTTGTGGGGTTGACATTCAATCCAAAAGAATTGCTCCACTCGATGATTCGATGCAGATCAGCATTCGTTCTAGCAATGGCTACATCCAGTTCATTAAGTGAAGCTTGTGTATAAATTTGGAGATCGTCTGCATAAAGGTGGTAGGAAGAAATAAGACGCTAATAAGTCTTCATTCATAGATCACAAAAAAAAAAAACTCAACTTCAAAAAAGGAGGGATTTTTTGATTGGAGGAGCCGTGGAGGAGCCCAAGACGATGACAGGTTTTATTCCAGAGGAGCATACTTACTCTCTTACTCTACTTTTCACACTTTCTGCGAGACAATAAAAAGCCAGGTTTCACTGAAAAAATCACAGCACCAAACACCGTCTTTTGTTTGAAATTCTTTGTGAACACACCTTTTTTTTGAGTTTTGCTTGTGGCGGCCAGTTTGATTTACGAACAAACCTCTTTACATTGCCATATGGGAATTTTTTTACTTAGAGTTTTCCACGAGTTTCCACACGAATTTGACGTTCCATATTCAAATAACTTTATTCCCTAGGGACATACAACTTTATATCCCTGCTTTACTTTACGTTGAGGTTGCATGATATGTAATTGGATATTGTCGAGCAGGTGGTGTGAAAAATATTTTATTTAGATATATTATATAATAGGGTACTTGACTGTATTAAAAATATTATGCCAATTGACGCCATCCATAAACATGACATAATGAAAAAGCATATTTCATTGATTTTTTGATAAAAATATGCTTGTTTTTTGTAAAAAACGCGAATAAAATAACTGTATTTTCGACATTTGATCACGTGATCGAAAACGGTCTGTAACTGGCTTCATCCCTAGTGACGTCACACAAATCTAAACAAACAGATTTTGTATTGATATTTGCGAATTTAATGTTGTAAAGCTATTTTGAGAGCGATTTATCCAGAAATTTTCACCAAAAACATTCCGGAGGTTAAATGTGAAACGAATGGAGAAACATTTTGTGCAAGCAAACAGCAGTAACTTACCCAAAATTAATGTTTTTATGGTTGCATATTTCTTTAATAATAATCCACGTCATTGTTTCTACGCTGCAGAACTCAAAACGTAAAAACTACAATGTCAGTATTAATTTTTAATTGTTCTCCAAGCAAAACATTCAATCAAGTTGTACAAAAAGTATGTTGTAGTAAGTAGGTGGATATCACTATTTTGTTAGGTTATGTCGAGCTTTACAATGTTTAAAAAGAAAGTAACAGTACATAAAATAGTAATGCAATAAAAACACAAATTATAATAGAAATATATAGACTTAAATATGTACCTCAAAATGATCTTCGCACAAAGAAACACTTGAATTAGCTCCAATACTTTTGGGTTCTCTACGAGCTACTTAGTTCCAACCTTAGATTGGTTCCAACCACTTTTTTCGAGTTTTGGGGAGTTTCGGGTGCATTGGAACAGGAACAAATATTTTATCCGGTGTCTTTATGGAAGTATTTGTACATTTTGGCACTACACAATATTTATAAACCATTACTTCTATTAGAAATTAATTACTCATCAAACTTTTGCAGCCTGGCTGCAGTTGTTTTGTTTTGTGTGACGTCAATTAGTCACGTGATCGGAGCTATGACGCAGGTCTGCGTTTTGGCGCGATATTTTTTTATTCAAACTTTAACATCGATTTATATCGCAAATACGACTGATATCCAGAAAATATAAATGCAGTATACATTATTTTATATCAAACAATAATGTGCAATAGTTTCCCAAAAGTAGTCAAATACCCTATTATGTACCTCCTTTCAGATTGGTCCCATAGAAATTTCATCAAAATCAGTTCAGTATACAGACCTCCGTGGTTTAGTAGTTTTATTTTTTTACTTGGATGACATTTTATTTATTTATTTATTTATTTTATTTCCAACATAATATTGTCATCCAAGTATATAAAAGAAAAAAAAAGAAAACAATGCGTATTTTACAAATTTTGAGGTCGTTTTGATAAATTGAAAAATACCTATTAGCTCAAATGTTACGTCACAAAAATCAGATTTGATTGCTTCGCTTATTAGGGAGATTAGGATAGGTACTAACTTTATTGGTGCCATAAACTAATGTCAATTAGCTACTGACGAGTAGGCAACGAGTAGGTTAGATAGCCTAGCCACAAGCAAGCGACGCAACACGTATGCACCTAAACGTATCGGTTGGCATATCATGTTTATCTATGTCATATCTAACATGAATACCTACCTATACCTATTCATTCATTTTATTAAATTCTATTCTAATCATTATTATTTGCTTTACTACATCGTTTGAGTAGCTTTGATTTTTAATGACGTCACCTCAAATTGAAGTAGGATCTATCCATTGATATAGACATAGGTACGTAGTACCTACTTATAAATAATAATAATATTCTGGACATTATTGCACACACGGTCATCTGACCCCAAAATAAGCAAAGCTTGTGCTATGGCTGTCAGAGACTGATATATGTACGTACATATACTTATAATTTTAAACACATACTTAAATAAATATTAACACCCAGATACCTATAGAACAAACACAAAATAAATGTTCATCGCATAAATGTTTGTCCTAGGTGGGAATCGAATCCACGAAATAAATAAATAATAAATAAGTATGACATCTTTGGATCTATCAAAGGAATAATAGGAAGTACTATCAAAATAGGATGTGAATAATAATAAACTTACAAATACAAATACAAATACAAAAACTCTTTATTAAAACACCACAAAACAAGGATAACATAAAAATTACAACAAAAATATTATCTAGGCTTTTAACAGGCGGCCTTAACTTAATATATTTTATCTATGTTGACAGCCGGTTTAAAAGTTCCAGAAATAGATATCTACATTGGACATCCAGTTATCGATTAATATATTCTTGCCATTTGCATAAACATAATATATTCTATAGTTGTGATTTATAGGGTTTGTATTTGATTTAATTAATACTATATTTCCTCAAATAGGTATAAAGTATTAGTTGTTTCCATTTTTATAGAGCAGCTGTTTTTTTTTTTTGGCCTTTTGGCCTCTACAGCTTGACCGGACTAGTTAGCGAACGCAGAGTGCGTTCGGCATAACTTGGTGGCAGCAGCTGGGTTTTTTGTGTAATGCACTTGCATTTGCCGCCAACTGCCAACTGGCTACGCCCTAGTCCCGTAGTAAATGTTTTTCATGATAACCCTGTAGGCAGAGTCGAGACTCGAGATCTTTACTGATGCTTGCTCTACCTACAACTTATATTCATTGATATTTATTTTGAGTACCTACATACTGTTAGGTTTTTGTTGTTAGTACCGGCAAAAAATTAGTTGCACCATGTGACAATTGTTAAATGACGTCATAACTTAACTGTTAACCGTAACTGCCCACGATTCGCTATTGTTTATTTTAAATATCTGTCAGATGCATAAAATATAATTCCACCTATGCATCTGGAGTAAATAAGGTCTCATTTGACTTGCAACCCTGGTAACTTTAACTATGATAAGGAATACGCTGGTGCAACGCATTTTGCAGTAACTGCTAAAGTCAGCGTTATTGTTATTGTCAAATTTGTCATAAACCTACACTTTGACTACTACTTTGTGCAACCAAGCCTTACACTTGTCCAAAGTGTCATCTATACTAATATTATAAAGAGGAAAGATTTGATTGTTTGTTTGTTTGTTTGTTTGTTTGTTTGTTTGCATTGAATAGGCTCCGAAACTACTAAACCGATTTGAAAAATTCTTTCACTGTTAGGAAGCTACACTATCCCCGGTTAACATAGGCTATATTATATTATTTTTTTAAATAGGGATCCTTACTAAAACTCCAATAATGTAACCCAAGGTGTAAAAAATAAGATTTGGAATTTTGACTTTGCGTGTTTGACAGTTCTAAGACAGGACAACGTCTGTCAGGTCTTCTAGTGCTTCTATAAATAGACCCCGTGCGTGCCCCGTGCCGTGCGTTGTCTGTCAGTGAATGATTATAATATTTTTCTGATTCCAGGGTCCGCTTACGACCTGCAGGCGGTGAACATCGAGGGATGCGGCATGCGACTGCCTTGTCTCATCACTCTGGGGGAGGATGTGCCTGTCAAATTGGAGTTTAAAGCTGGTAACGTTTTCCTCATAATTATGTACCTACCTTTGTATAATGTTTCTAAGGCATGGGCATGTTTTGGCATAGCTGTTTGTTTCTATATGTGGTCATCTGCAGCCTAAACGAGCACACCTGCTGTTTGACGTGCGTGACGTCACCTGTCGGTTCCGACACTTCCAACGGAAGACCAGCGCTGGTTGTTTACAACCAGCATTACGCTGAGTTGGCACCGGCTTGTGACATCAACTATTTATTTAATTATACCTATTGTGTCTTTGTATCTTTTGTTTCTGTCATAAATACATATTTTTCTTTCTTTCTTTCTTAAAACGCGCAGACTACAATAAAGATTATTTTTGTTACAGGCTTTGAATCCAACAAACTAGACCAGAACGTCGTGCTTAACATCAACCATGTGAATTTAAGAACTAACGTGACTCCAGGTGAATCCTCTTTGGGTTATTATAAGGTTAGGCACGGTAGCAAGAGGCTACTAAAAGGGGACCTCTGTGCTCGGGATGATCGGAGGTGGGGCTTTGAGCATCCACCCAAGCGAAGCGAGCCCTTGGACAGGACGATAACGTCGTGTGTCGTAGGCGGAGGAGCTAAGACAACACGCAGATGTCTCGGGATGAGCCCTAGCGCAGTGCTGAGGGTGGTCCGGGTGTGTTCCTAAGGTAGTTGAAGCTGCACTCCAATACAGTCGGGAGCATCCGGGTGCATCGTTGGTAAATTAGGACATCTTCTAAAGATGTTTCAAAGATCTTTTTGTAGACAAAGTGACTTTATTATTTAAAAAAACCGACCTCACAAAATTAGTACAAAATACGAAATTTTGTACTAATATTGAATTAAAAAAAAATATGAAGAAAGGCCTCTCTTAGTGGGTAACCATTACAGTCATATTCTGTGAAATTACAACTGGTTATCTATTAGGGTTCGAAAGATACAGCCGTTAAAAAATAAGACAGACAGACGGACGGACAGACATACAGACAGCGTAGGCTTGTAATAAGATCCCGTGTACCCTTTGCGTATGGAACACTAAAAACAATCGGCTTAGAAAATCTAACTTAGTAAACAAACACAGACAGCGTTACTATTACATTTATGATACTGATGTGTAGGTATCGCATGTTCCTCTCCAACTGCATTTCTACACGATTTTAAACATTATTTTCCAGTTATTTTGATTTTTAAATATTTATTTCTTTACTTCGGACTAGGCTAATTTTCATGAAATTTCTATTGGACCTAAGTATCTGAAAATACCTATCCCTATTTACATTGGTCTCGCCATAATTTGAGAATGTGTTTACCGATTTTTTTTCTAATACTTTGTAGTAGGTTCTTACGGAAAGAAAAATTAAGAAAATTGCGCAGAAAATTTGCAAATTTCAGAAAACCTAACATTGATTTTGACTTCGCGCGTTTGATGAATGTAATTTTACCAGACAGCAGTTTTATTTTTATTTTTGGACATTCACAGCCAAGACGAGGTCTTGGCTGGTCGGGTCAGGCAGTAATATAGGTACCTATATAATAAATATAGTTCTCCTAATGTTTTTTTCCAAATCGGACGGATGACGGAGTTCTGATCGAGGTAACAAATATAAAATAAACAGTGAATAAACAGCTGAATTGAGGACCCTCTTTTTTTGAAGTCTGATAAAAAGCAGGTAAGTACGCTTGTCAGCAGGCACGCACGTCTGTCTGTCATGCCCGTCCTTCCGTCTGTCCTTCTTCCGAACCGAAATAGATAGCCAGTTGAAATTTTTACAGAATATGTGATGTTACCGCGGATTAACTACGAAATAATAAAAAAAGTTAAAACAAAAGGAGAGTCGCCATACAAGAAACGTATTTTTTACGTATTTTTGTATTAACTCTAATGTAAAAACAGTAGGTAATACGTACAAGCGTCAAACTTGGAATGATTATAGTACACACTCTAAAGTATAACAACAAATAATAAATAATGGCCAAGTGGGAGTTGGTGACAAATTTCTGTTCACCACCGGTTCTCGTACGATCACCGAAGTGAAGCAACGTCGGGCGCGGTCTGTACTTAGATGGGTGACCGCCTGGGCGTTGATGGAATTTTGTCTTTTTGCACAATTTTTTTGTACTTTAGTAGCTAACAAGTTATGTGGTGGTACGGAACCCTCAGTGTGCGAGCCCGACTCGCACTTGGCCGGGTAAGCTCCCGCGCTATATTTGCCCTAAAATGTGTAGCGAAACAATGTTTTGTGTAAATAGGTACGTATTTTTCACCGACTTCGAAAAAGGAGGAGGTTCTCAATTCGACTGTATGTTTTTTTTATGTTTGTTACGAGATTACTCCCCTAATTATGAATTGCTTTTGATGATATATTTTTTGTTGGAGGTCATCATACTTCAGAGGTGGTCTATATACATTTTATGGAAATTTATTCAGTGCTTTTTGAAAAAATCAACAAAAACCAAAAATATGTATGCAGCAAAGATTTTCTTTATTCGTCAAAGGTACACAGATATAACGTTTTGGTTTTCTGCAAATAGTTTTGATGAGGACTTTCAATCTCTGCTTTAACTGTCATTTTTCTACTGTTTTGTAGTACATGTAGGCTTCAATGAGGAAAGAATACCAAGTAGGCTTTGATCAAAAAAATATCGTTGCTTAGCGTAGTCTTGAACCAAGGGTTTTATATATACCCTAAAGGGACATCTTGAACACAAAAAAGAAAAAAAATGTTTATGTTAGAACGGCTGTCAAGGCATTTTTGTGAGAAAGTTGTAGCCAGTTGCACCCATATAAACGAAAGGTCAGTCCTGTCCACAGAAGAGAAAAAAAATTCGTCTACTTCTCTTTTCTGTGGTCCTGTCAGTCATTCGAAATCAGTTAGCAACTGTGATGCGGAGTTCGACGCGTTGATCTAAATAAGAATGTTCAATCAAGGTTCACTCATCTCATATGCCTGGTAACTGATTTTCCTTCTCTTTTCAGTGGTCTTGAAGTAAATTTTTGTATTTTTTCTAAGAATTTACTTTATTGTGTAATGTTTCAATGAAACAAACGTAATAGCACAGAAGACATAATAGACAGCAATAGATCCGAATCCTACTTTACATTTAGGTACTTTGTTTTGTTTCAGAGCTATGTGACAGTTTCATGTGCCCTGTGAAGACAGACGGGATGACATATTTTAGCAGCATCATGACCATACCAGTCGACGTAGCTTTGGTAAGTCTGAAAATTACACAATCCCTGGCTAACAACATTTCCCGGCAATCTGGTCGGGACTTTTGGGAAAATCCCGGAATACTGCGTCTGGTCTCGTGTCCAGTAATTACCTATACTGAAATTCCCGAATATCTACTAGTTTTTAACCGAATTCAAAAAAGGAGGAAGGTTCTGAATTCGATCCGGTTTTTTTTTTCACGTTATAATTTAGTATATATATACCTATACACAGACTAGGTAAAGCTACTACCTATACGAGTATATACGACTCTATCTATAGCGGCCAAGACAAGGCAAGCATGGTCGGCGGTCGTGTTTTGTTACGATTCATATACCTATACAGAGTAGTGGACTTGTATGCCTTTTTTTCGCGAATAAGTCCGCGTTTGACCACCAACTCGCCTGTTGGTAAGCGACGATGTGGTCGAAGATGAAGCACGCAGACTAAGAAGATAGGTACCGATTCACTCTGGCCTTGAAAAGGCAGGTTATATCTAAGACCTAGGATAAAATCGATATGATGCATCGTCCTTGTACTATAAAGGAGCAAATAAAGACCAACTTGGGTGGCAACTCAGAGGCAACCCTTTTGACAAAGCAGCCGAAGTCTTGGTTCAGACAATACCGAGTATTGTAGGTATACAAAAAGGTAGAAAAGAACTCTACTGAGTCAATTCTTAGAAGGATTGTTGGCCGATTTAAATCGATTATTTATTACTGATTATCAATTATTAATGATGTACCAACTTGGTAGGTAACTAATTTACGATTAAACTTTAGGACTCTGTCGCATGAAAAGGGTTCATTGTACCTACTCAACATAATAAACAATAAAAGTCGTCATGATGCATGTACGATCATGATGACGTCACCTAACAATGACGCCTCAGATCAGGCAAACAAGGGAGATATAGTAAGGTCATAGTCATAGTCATATTTATTTATTTCCATTGGAACACATTAGAGCACTTGGACACGTCCACAAAACAATTCAGTAAATAAAATATCAAGCGGTTGTAAATGGCCTTGTCATGGAAAACATAACTTAGTGGACTGCTTAAATACGCCTTTTTTGTCAGATGTGTTTATGTAATTTTTAAAACTAGGTGGCATAATAAGGTGGGTGCGAACGCATGTGGCCTAATAGGGTATTTGACTACTTTTGGGAAACTATTGCACATTATTGTCTGATATAAAATAATGTATACTGCATTTATATTTTCTGGATATCAGTCGTATTTGCGATATAAATCGATGTTAAAGTTTGAATAAAAAAAGTTCGCGCCAAAACGCAGACCTGCGTCATAGCTCCGATCACATGACTAATTGACGTCACACAAAACAAAACAACTGCAGCCAGGCTGCAAAAGTTTGATGATTAATTAATTTCTAATAGAAGTAATGGTTTATAAATATTGTGTAGTGCCAAAATGTACAAATACTTCCATAAAGACACCCGAAAAAAGATTTGTTCCTGTTCCAATGGACCCAAAACTCCCCATAACTCGAAAAAAGTGGTTGTAACCAATCTAAGGTTGGAACTAAGTAGCTCGTAGAGAACCCAAAAGTATTGGAGCTAATTCAAGTGTTTCTATGTTCGAAGATCATTTTGAGGTACATATTTGAGTCTATATATTTCTATTATAATTTGTGTTTTTATTGCATTACTATTTTATGTACTGTTACTTTCTTTTTAAACATTGTAAAGCTCGACATAACCTAACAAAATAGTGATATCCACTTACTACAACATACTTTTTGTACAACTTGATTGAATGTTTTGCTTGGAGAACAATTAAAAATTAATACTGTCATTGTAGTTTTTACGTTTTGAGTTCTGCAGCGTAGAAACAATGACGTGGATTATTATTAAAGAAATATGCAACCATAAAAACATTAATTTTGGGTAAGTTACTGCTGTCTGCTTGCACAAAATGTTTCTCCATTCTTCTCACATTTAACCTCCGGACTGTTTTTGGTGAAAATTTCTGGATAAATCGTTCTCAAAATAGCTTTACTACATTAAATTCGCAAATATCAATACAAAATCTGTTTGTTTAGATTTGTGTGACGTCACTAGGGATGAAGCCAGTTACAGACCGTTTTCGATCACGTGATCAAATGACGAAAATACAGTTATTTTAATCGCGTTTTTTACCAAAAATAAGCATATTTTTATCAAAAAATCAATGAAATATGCTTTTTCATTATGTCATGTTTATGGATGGCGTCAATTGGCATAATATTTTTAATACAGTCAAGTACCCTATTCAAGCTTAGTGCCTTTAGTCGAACTCACTCTGCAGACGACCTTACCACCTTTTTTGCATGTGGACTATCAGTTAGTTTATTGGTGTCGCTGTAATTTTCATAAAGTGCGTGCAAAAATTTGTATTAGTGTGCCGTATACCTACTTACATTTTACTAATAGTGAAAAAATGGGACGAACTTAGAGATCTTTGTACGCGTACGATAATTGTACAAAGGCATATCTCACTTGTTAGTCTGATCTGAGACTAACACCATCCCAGCCATTCCCAGCGTAGGGGCCCCATTTTAGTCAATATTTAAATTGACAACTTTAGCATAGTTTGTTTCTCCCACAGAAGAGAAAAATTTTACGACTTTAGATAGCAAAGCTATCAAAATGAGCCTATTTACAAAATGCATAGTTCAATTTTAGGTATTTGGATTTTCGGGCAAATAACGATTAAAAAAGCCGTAATAGGCATGTCTCCTATATAATGTTTAATTTATTACAAATACAGGCTCAGCGATGAATATAACTAAATACATTACACAGACTGAAAAAATTAATTAAATGGGCTTATAAATATCTGAGATTATGAGCGTTTAAAGTTTTAGGTGGGTATAGAGAGGGGATGCTCTGTCCCTTTCTCGCAAAGCGTATGTTAGTATAGCATTTGTATGGCGCGCCTGAGGCGTGACGTCATAACTCAGTATAGTGCGCTCTCTGTCTAGCATGAAATTAAAATACTTATAACTTATTTATTTTTGAACTAATTCTAATTTTGGTTTCGTTGATGGATGCTCAGCTTTTTTATGAAGTAATAAAAAAAAAAAAAAGATTCAGCACGCCAAAAATCCAGTTTTCGTTGCTTTTTCGTCAAAAAATGTAGGGGGCTCTTATGACGTCATTCTGAAAAATGCCTCTACTATGAATGAAACAATTACATGTCTACATATTTCCATGTCTACATATTCCCATGTCTACATATTCCCATTATGTTAACTTCATTTTAGTTTTTTTTTGTTGCGTGATAATGAGCTAGATATTCATTGAAAAAAAAGACGAGTAAAAAAGAAAATAAAAAATGCTTAACACTTACGAAGAAGTGTATTGTACTGTACTTAGTTAGATATATATTTATAATATTTAGAGAAAAAAAAATACTAACCTTTATTTTATACATACACTCTAAAATAAATAGAGATATTACATTAAATTTATTTATATAACTAGCTACATAATACCTATTTATCTATCTATTCATGTTTTATTATTCTTCTGACAATATTGCATAATTATGGCTATCTAAATTAGCCAATTAAATGTTTAAAAAACAGAAAACTGCGTAAGCAGCATGTTCAGCTTGACAATGTCCCCGACTTGTGTTGGGGGAAGAAAAGGTCGAAAAAAAAAAAAAAATAAACATATTCCCATTTCTACAGATTTTCGTTTCAACAGAATCCCACAAATAATGATTTTCATTATTTTTATATTTTTTATATTGGACACATTCAAAGAAGTGTGCATATTATCTGCGTTCCATTAACTATCTGAAAATTTTGACTCAAAATTGTTGATATCTGGGATTTTATAGTACACCTACTCTATAAATGCCATTAGGTACTGATCAGTTTCTGCGGTAGATATAATATACGATTCTGTCCTAACTTATTAAAACGTTTATACCTATGTTGTTTTTTTAAAGATAGGTACACATCTCAGAAATAAGTCTAAGTCTTATTAAATGCAGACAGCTTTTTTGGGTGTTTGCCACACGTGACCAACTATATAGGTATATTTTGATTTTTAGCTTTGATTTTCTTTTTTTTCAACCTTTATTGGCCTACAGCTGGGCAAAGGTCGGGAGACGGGGGACGGTCTTCCGCCCCCTCTTGGCAACCTATCAGGAAAGAGTCGAGATCATCACGCCAGCGTTAGGACGTCTTATAAAATAATTCTTACTAATTAAATAGGTAATTTAAATCTATATTTTTCAATAATTGTTGATTGTTATTTAACTGCTTACAAACTTAACATACGTCAAGTAAGGTAGATAATTACTACTAACTGACTAGTTTATGCGTAGGTAAATAGTTACTGTTTGATAATTATTGTTTGAAATAGAGTTCTTTGTTAGAAACGAGCTGAATTATTATTTGCAAACAATGCGTGAATATCTTTGTTTAATTTTGTGATTGACCTCGTGAACTTCGTTCTCTGCATTGCTATTATACCTAGTAGGTAATTTACTTTGGATAGGCCGTTGGCCCAGTTGGTAGACTTGGGGCCTTACGGACAACAGATATTGCGGCACCAAACTAACGTTAGATCCGCTCAGTTGGAAAATCACGCGACCGTGAACCTTAACGCGCCCAGATACGGTTTGCGGTCGCGTGATTTTGCAACGGAGCGAATCTAACGTTAGTTTAGTGCTCTATAGCTGTTGTCCGTAAGGCCCCAGGTAGTGCTAGTCAGCACCAGGATCTTAATTTTTTTTAGGCTGGGCAAAAACTGAAAAATGCCGCCCCCGCCCACTTATTTATTTTTACCATTATCATCCATATAATTTCAGCTATCAGATGTCCACTAATTGATTGAAATTAGGACATAGCCTACATAGGCCTTCCGGAAATAATACATCCATCGCTGTTCTTTCAGGGGCGGATCCAGGATTTCATTTTGGGGGGTGGGGGCATTCTGATGGTTCGGGGCTTGACTTTAAGGGAACTTTCGATAATTTGAAAATTTAAAAAGACGATAGGTAAGTATTTTGAAGGGCGAGATAGACCATACTAAATACACTGTTGTAAACTATCACGGTTGTTCACTAAAGTTATATGATTATTTACGGGATATATACATACTAAATACGTAATAATGCTGCGCGAGCG
This sequence comes from Agriopis aurantiaria, assembly GCA_914767915.1. NCBI lineage: Eukaryota > Metazoa > Arthropoda > Insecta > Lepidoptera > Geometridae > Agriopis > Agriopis aurantiaria. The sequence goes on along the minus strand of OU612000.1, from coordinate 6,313,427 downwards.
AAGCGAGCGCGAATTTTTTTTTTTACCTTTCTTACAGGAATCGTTTGCCGGGATGTAGAGAGGTATCTTACAGGAATTAATAATGTTTCACGGATAAAAAGTAGCCGCTGTGCTTATTTTATCCATAACTATAAGCAACAAAAACGCGCGAACAGAGCAATAGTGAAAATTTATCGCAATGTTGACTGGTTTCAATATAAATCAAATTCAAGTACATGACGGGTTATGAAAAAATCCGTGCCGAGTATATAGAATGATGCGCGAGCGAAGCGAGCGCGAAACTTTTTTTACCTATCATACAGGATTATTTTGCCTGGATGTAAAGAGATATCCTACAGGAATTAATAATGTTTCAGGGATAAAAAGTAACCGTTGTGCTCATTTTATCCATAACTATAAGCAACAAAAACGCGCGAACAGAGCAATAGTGAAAACTTATCGCAATGTTGACTGGTTTCAATATAAATCAAATTCAAGTACATGACGGTTTATGAAAAAACCTGCAGCGAGTACATAGAATGATGCGCGAGCGAAGCGAGCGCGAAACTTTTTTTACCTATCATACAGGAGTATCTTGCCTGGATGTAGAGAGATATCCTACACGAATTAATAATGTTTCAGGGATAAAAAGTAGCCGTTGTGCTCATTTTATCCATAACTATAAGCAACAAAAACGCGCGAACAGAGCAATAGTGAAAATTTATTTCAATATAAATCAAATTCAAGTACATGACGGTTTATGAAAAAAGCTGCAGCGAGTACATAGAATGATGCGCGAGCGAAGCGAGCGCGAAACTTTTTTTACCTATCATACAGGAGTATCTTGTCTGGATGTAGAGAGATATCCTACACGAATTAATAATGTTTCAGGGATAAAAAGTAGCCGTTGTGCTCATTTTATCCATAACTATAAGCAACAAAAACGTGCGAACGGAGCGATAGTGAAAATTTGTCGCAATGTTGACTTGTTTCAATGTAAATCAGATTTAAGTACATGACGGGTTACGAAAAACCCCTAGTATATGGAATGATACGCGAGCGAAGCGAGCGCGAAACTTTTTTTACCTATCATACAGGATTATTTTGCCTGGATGTAGAGAGATATCTTACAGGAATTAATAATGTTTCAGGGAATAATGACGAATTGACGACGGAAGTGATTGCACGTATTAAATTGAATCAAAAAAATAAATACAGTAAGATAGCTTCATCTCTTTCGCACGCGCGGTAACCAGACGCGTGCTGCTGCGATCTGCAATTCCTGCGAGCGGGCGTGTATTTTGAACTAGGCCTACGCGCCCCGCGAATAAAAAATAATAAATGTTCGTGCAGCACGTCTCACTCCGCGCTCTGGGTTTCGGTCGAGTTGATATGGCCATGAAATTTCTGTACTTGTACTATTATTTATTCCGTCAAAGAAAAGTAATTTATGAGTTGTCCATTCGTCTGTAAAGTGTTAATTTGGCCGCCCTCTGAACTTACCGCCCGGGGCATAGGCCCCGGCCCCTAGATCCGGGGCTGGTGCTAGTGAACCAGCCTTTTGCGCTTGGGGGCGTGGGTTCGATTCCCACCTAGGACAAACTTTCATTTGATGAACATTTGTGTATGTTCTATTAATATATGTGTATTATGTATATTAGTCTCTGGTAGCCATATTACAAGCTTTGCTTAGTTTGCTGTCAGGTAACGGTGCGTGTAAAAAAAAGGAAGGAGATGTAGATAATGTTGCGTAAAATAGAATAGAATAAATTTTATTGTTTAAAACTGGTACATGAGTTGTTACAAATACATCATTGAGTATCACAGTTCTACCCTCTTCGGGCGTACAATATTTTCTTAGCCTAGATTTATATTTATTACAACATAAAAAAGAAAAGATTATAATATAGAAGGTATGAGGCTTAGTTATGAACATTAGGCATCTAGAACTACATTATATTACAATTAATCACTATAATATTTTTTCACTGTATAGAAAACAGGCTTTTAACTTGCGCTTGAATTGTGCTATTTCCAGTAACTTGAATTCCAGCGGTAAATGATTGAATATTTTAATTGCACTGTAGAATGAACCATTTGAGGGGTACTCCAACATTGTATTTTTGTTTTAATCGCAAGATGCCAGCACGGCTCGAGTTTAGTAGTTGTTTGTGATGTCATCCGTAGTCATAAGAATAAGTTAAGAAATAAACTAGGTATTTATTATTTTTATGCCTTTGTCTGTGTAGTCCTTGATTTGATGAATCATAATGGCAATTCAAGCCACACAAGTAATATATTATTTTATAGCCGCATCCTAAACATAAATATTACTTCAGGCGCAGTGGCAGCTAACAGGGGCAAGGATAAACGTAAAATATAAGCTTTATAAATTATTTTTTTTATTCAATTTTTAAAACAAGCGTTTTCGTATTCTTCTCGGCAAACCCTTTAATTTGATACCCATAATTATCATGATGGTAGATAAGAACATTTTCTCCGCCATCTTGGGGCGTCCGCCATATTGAATTTATCATCTAGGACCTAAGTGCTTGAGACAAATCCAACGAACCCAAACTCGACGGAGTACGACGTCATTTCGCTTAGGAGTCCTATGACTACCTTCTGTCTGCAGTTCTCCATCATCAGACCAGCTCGATGGTACCATAACATTGCATTGTCACCGAACTTACATACCTTGGGTATGCCATATTTCAGCTGAATCGGTTCAGGATAACTGGTCTAAAATTAATTTGCAAGATTGTATTATAAGTAAAATCGAGGAAAATCGCGCTTTTCGCAAAATTGCGTAGAATTTCACATCAATAATTTGGGGTGGTTTTCACATTAAATTTTATCGGAAAATACAAAACATTGCTTAATACCACTTCCGCAGATGGGTATGGCTGATGCTATAATATAAGCCAATCACAAGACACCAGCTATACATAAAGTCATCTGGATATATCAATTCTTTTTTGTCTGCTTATAAGTCTAGCACAGCCCCTGGGCATGTGTCTTTTTTTAGGGAAAACATAATCGAACCTCTTTGCACATTGTGACACGTATAATCTATGGTAGTACGTACAAGATATCGAAGAAACAAAATAAATATACAGTCGAATTGATAACCTCCTGCTTTTGAAGTCAGTTAAAAACACGCCCCGCGACCGCGACCGGCAACCGCGACTGGCGGCAACGGCCGCGTCACGCAACCCACTGCTCAGTATGAACTATGAACACACTATCAGGCCCCCGATTCTACTAAACAAATTGTTTTTAAATTGTAATCGTTTAAATTTTAATTTGTAAATATTTGCCTCAAAATTGACAGTTTAAAAAAAATACTAGAAAAATGCCACAACCTAATATTATAACCTAGTATTAAAAAAAAAAGTCAATATTATTTGCAAATTAAAATTGAAACAATTACAATTTAAAAACAATTTGTTTAGTAGAATCGGGGCCCTGGTATGAATCTAGATGGAGTGCTACGCGGCGGCAGTTGCCGCTGGTCGCACATACTAAGTAACTATAGTACAAGATTAGTATAATATTATTATATGTAGCTATGTCGCGGTCGGGGTTAGACCATTTTACTCAAAGACACTTAAATATCAATTTATATATAGATTCCATGTTCCTGAAAATATTACTTTTATAGTGACCTCACACCACTGGATGTATCGCCACAGATTACACTCTATGAATTAAAATTTACCTAACCGTTGTTTTTTTAGGCCACGTGAATTGTCATTGAAGTATTCATACAGCAGGCGAAAATGTAACGTTTACTTTCTCATAATCGTAATAAAATTATAAACGTGAAAATGTGTTTGTTTGTTGGTTTATTTAGTTTTCTTTCACGCAGGCACAGCTCGAATTGACGTGATTTTTGCATAGATATTTGGAAGGCCGGAGAGTGACTTAGATACTTTTAATACCGGAAAAATTTACGTTTCCAGAGGGAATGTTTATGCGGATAAACCCGAGGAGAGTCAAGAAAAATTATTAAGAAATAATTTTAAAGTAAAAAAGTAAAGGAAAACTTGATTTATCGCGCAGTCTTATAACTTTGCAGGGACGTGATAAAATGTAGTTAGCTGATTCATGCAACCACTCAATCATGAATATTGACCTTGTTCATTGAGAATTTCCGCTCTTTGTGTTTTGCTAAACTAGAATGCTCAAAAACGATTAGCTTTGCCTTTCCGTTGAGTGGATGGCTCCCATGGATGAGTCTGTCCGTTATGGCTTACCTATAAATAAAAAAGATAAATAATAAGCTGTAAATTCTACAGGATGTAATAAAATTCAAAGTACAGAGAGTTTTATTTTGTTATGGAGTAAAAAACAAGTCCTAGTTAATATAATATTAAATATTCGGGACATTCGGGACATTTTTGCACACACGGTCATCTGACCCCAAACTAAGCAAAGCTTGTGATATGGCTGCCAGAGACTGATATACGTATTTCTTAAATAGATATTAACACCCAGATATAGAACAAACACAAATGTTCATCACATGAATGTTTGTCCTAGGTGGGAATCGAACCCACGCCCCCAAGCGTAGAAGGCAGGGTCACTATAATAGTCACTACCAACTAGACCAACGGGCTATCATCATATTATAGTACCTACTTATAGTAATGCCTGACGATGCCAGGAACAGAAGCATTTACAATATACAGACGAACGTGAAAATATAAGCCGAGGCGTAGCTGAGGCCAGCATTCGTGAATCCATAAATGCTCAGTTGCCGCCAAGGCTTGTGTAGTACTTTTCTGAAACATTAAAATATGCATATTTAATTTGGGGTATCTTTTACATTGCCGGTAGTCGTTGGGAACGATACTCTCGAAGTTGTTGACCATTACACCTATCTTGGACAGATTGTTCAGTTAGGTAAGTCCAACTTAGGTAAAGAGGTCGCCCGAAGAATCCAACTCGGATAGCGTTCGGGTAATTGCGTGACATCTTCTCGTCCAAGATACCACAGTGCCTAAAGACAAGGGTCTTTGAGTCACAAACTTAGTGCACACGATGTTCTAAATTCAATTTTACTTTATCCTCTAGTGGATAAAAACGGCTTTGCACTCAGATATAGAAGAGCAAACATACTCTTTCCGAGGTCCCGGATGAAAATAACATTGTTCGGGTGGAATCTTGCAACTCAATTATGAAGCAAATATCTTCAACCGATTGAGCTGAAATTTGGCATACTTATGTAAGTTCGGTGACAATGCAATGTTATGGTAAATTCGAGCTGGTCTAATGATGGGGACAGAAGGTGGCCATAGGAACTTCTAAACGAAACGACGTCGAGTTTGGGTTCATTTGGGATTTTTCTTCCCAAGCACTTGGGTCCTAGATGATAAATTCAATTTGGCGGATGCCTCAAAGTGGCGGACAAAATATTCACATCATGATATGGGCATCAAATGAAAGGGTTTGTTGAGAAGAATACGAAAAAGTTTGTGTTTAAAAAGGGTTTTTAAAATTAATATTTCATAAAGCTTGTTGAAGTTAGAAACGTGGAAGTTGGTACCAAAAATTTTGTTTATAAGTAAAAGTTAGTTGTATAATATTGTATGTTGTTGTTGCTTAGTTTGGAGTCAGATGACCGTGTGTGCCAAAATGTTTCAAATATTATATTATATAATAATTGCTCTTCAAAGACTCGTTAGGGGAAGTTCGTAATTATTTAAAGTTAGAAACGAAGTTGTTTTTAGGCTTTTTTTAATTAATATAGATAGATAGAAACTCTTTATTGTGTACACCAGAAATAAAAATTACAACACGATAGAAAACACTTACGAGCTAGTGCCACAAGTGGCGGCCTATATAATATATAAATAGACGGTACTTCACGTCGGAACAGCTGCTAGCTATCACTGTCTGTACCAAGTACAAGTTCGGTCGTGCATGGAGTGCTCTCACCTTTGGGTGGATCAGCTAGATATCAGCTTGGGGCATTGGAGTCTATTGAGAAATGTGCCAAGAGGCTCATCAGCAACGAATACGTAGTTCGAATTAAGCTTCTTAGTCTTGAGCATCGGCGCAAAGTTGGTATCGGTTTTTTATCTGATACATTTTGGAGAGTGTGCATCGGATCTATACCTACATGATCTAATTCCCTCCTGCCCATTTTTCTATCGAACTGCCAGAGTGGGCACGGAAAAACCGTCACCACCTTATGGTTGATATTCCGAAAATCCGTACCAAGCGCTTTGATTCCAATTTTACTGTGCGAACTGCTAATCTGTGAAATGCGCTGGTTCAATGAGTGTTCCCCGATAGTTACAATCTTCGGGAGTCTTCAATTATTTAAAAAAAAGGAAGCTATATACTTAAGCGTTTTTGGAAATTCACCCCCTTAAGGAGGATGAAAGTTTGTATGTGCTTCATTTCATGTCAATCTCTTTTTGTGTGATAGGAAATTCCATCGGAAACACGGCTCGTAATAAATACTCAGATCTCACAGCAAATATTAGTCGAATGGAAAACCCGCAATTGGTCATTATTTTTTACAAATACCAACGTGTTTGTACCAGCTTAACTCAGGGTCAACAAGACCCATATTGTACCTTCGACCAAAATAAAATTAATTTGGTAGAAGTATTGTACTAGGTATTATCTACTCTGTAAAGCGAAGACGACGAGTTAATGTATCTACTTACGTAATACTACTAAAGACTAGATTTACTTTTCTTGTTATTAGGGTTCCGCACTGAGAATATATTATTCTAAGGTTCCGCAGTACTACAAGGAAACCTTATAAGTCTGTCAGTCTGTTTGTCCGTCCGTCGGGTCCTTATTATTTAAAATCTAACTTTGAAACTTTTCCAAATTGCAGTTTTAGTGTATATCTCAATTTTAAAAGTATAAAAATATAATCGCACTGGGCTTGCATCGTCGCTCATTATCTCGCTCTGAGAGAAGGCCTATGTTTCCCAGCAGTGGGGACATGATAGGCTGAAAAGATGATGATAATAATGAAAACCCCTTGGCACATTAAAATACCGTAGGCTCAAGATTGCTAAAAAACCAAAAAAAAATCCTTGAAGTGTCCATGTTCTTCAAATAATAGCACTTATAGCTCATTATCGACCATATTTTCATTTTAGATATGATAAGGACGTGCAACCGTTTCTCGTAGCTCAGTAGAAATACAGCGCCATTTGTTAATACAGAACCAGCGCGGGTACCTGCGGTGGAGGATCTACAACGAGCGCGGAGTGATGGTGCTGTGCTACTCCACGGTGGTGCAGACGCAGAGCCTGCTGCAGAAGCTTCTGCGTTCCACTCCTGCGCGATCCAACTGCCTGTACTCCACAGACTTGCGATGTTGAGGGAGCGTATTGAGATCTGGGGTCTTACCCCCAACTCCTTACGCGGTCTCAAACTAACGTTAAAACAGCGCAGTTCGGAAAATCACGCGATTAACGCGCCCAGTTACGGTTTACGGTCGCGCAACATTTTTTATCACCTAAAATGGATTTCCTAAAAAAGGTAGGCGTAAGGCCCCAGAAATGAAAAACCCAAAACATTTTTAAAAAAACATAAAAGTAAATCACACTAGAAATTCACATTTCTAGTTTAATTTCAATATAGATAAAATATAATAATTGATTTATATATCTTTAGATCTTCAGCGATCTATGGCAGTCTTAAATGTTTTGTAGTGTTAAATAGTTAGTTTGTATTTTGTTTAGTTATTAAAGGCACTGTTTTATAATGAAATGTAAAAGTTACCCCGAGATATGTATGCGTATTTTTACGTAAATATCTACGCAATGTTTAAGAAAACTACTATACAAGCCTTGACGGCAACTGAGTATTCATGGTCTCATGTTTGTCCCATGCGTAAATAGGTATATGCTGCACGGGTCAGGCGTAGCCACAGGTCTCGGCATACGGCCTCGCTGCAGTACGGTGCAATTGTATCTATACTGGGGTGCAAGTACCGTTCTTTTATCGATCGTCAAATTGACAGTTGAGGTCGTCAAATTCGATAATATGCCATTTTTTCAGTACTCGCTATGATCGATTCTATGGCATTTTAGCGAATTTGACGACCGATAAAGAACGGTACTTGCACTGCTGTACTATTTAAACAAATGAATTACCTAATAGCTAATAGTTATTTGTTATACTACAGTGAAAAGTTGCTTTTTAACCGCGTGATGACCAAGCAAGCGAAGGTTTCTAAAATTAAATCCTGAGCGTTAGCGAGGGCATCAAAAGAGCACGAGGTGAAAAATCATTGCGTTCGAGTGCAACAACTTTTCATCCCACCTCAGCGAGGAAATGACTAAATGAAAAAATAATATTTGCGCATTATTAACAGTGGCGTCAAATAAACTTCCTCGTGACTAAAATCACTCATTTTAGGTTTTTCACTTGTTTTCAAGTTTCTTGTTTTTAACCTAAGGTTTTAACAATATGACGTGAAAAGAAAATGGCGCGCCCACAGCAAATTAAAATGAAGGACACCAAGAAGGTTCCGAGCCTGAGTTTTTAACAAATTAAAAAAGGTTGTATGGTAAATTCGGCACCATGGAGATAGAAGTAAATAGGTTTAATGATGTTTTGAATTCATAAACTTAGTGCACACGATGTTCTAAATTCAATTTTACTTTATCCTCTAGCGGATAAAAACGGAGTTTGCACTCAGATATCGAAGAGCAAAAATATTCTTTACGAGGTGGGATGAAAAAAATATTGTACTGACACTACTGACATTATTATGTACCTACTTCCTTCGATAGCCCGTTGGTCCAGTCGGTAGTGAACCTATATGAGCTTGGGGGCGTGGGTTCTATTCCCACCTAGTACAAGGCCTAAGGTATAGCTGGGTGTTCCATTCACCTGGGAAGCGCTGTATCTGGTACTATGGGTGAGCAAACAGGGACGGAGTATAGGTATGCAAATTCTATAAACATAATTACCTATGTCCTAACACTCCTAACTGTATTCCAGACTGTTCTTTCTATAAAACAGGTAATTCAATATTCAAATAGTTCAAAATCTAACATTAGTTTTACAAATCAAGTTTGACTGGCTTCTTTCTTGTGACGATAATTTTACCGGCAGTGATATGCTGTTGAAGTTAATGGTAATTTTTATTTATTAATTATTTCCTCATCTAACTTCCTAGTCCAGAAGTCAGTCACCTTCCTGATTCAGTACAACAATGGGATTCACTTCATGTCGAATAACTATTTTTGGCCAAAAGGTGTTTGGTCGTAGATTTTTCACATAATCAGTCTTAGAATAAGATGTCGATTGCATAAATATATTGTGATTTCTTCGTAAAAGATGAGGAAAACTCAGAATATTTGTATGATTAGCAATACCTACAATCATAACACCGAATGTATTGTATTAGGGTCGTACTGGGCCGGAAGGGCCCGGGTGGCTCCACACAAGCCCGGGGCCGAGACTGGGAGACATCCCTAGCCTCAAAAAAGAAAAGCAGAGAAGAGAAAGCAGTTTATCGAGATACTTGCTTGTAGGTATATGGCCCGCACTGCATGGTCACTTTGTAGGAAAATATGGGTATAGGTACAAGCAAAACGGGATAGGTACGTCCTATATACCTCCTACTCCGTGCAGTAATACCTACTCTTTCAAGCGTGACCGGTGACGGCGGTGTCATATTATATTAGGGTATCGCAAAAAAAAATAGCTTTTCCATAGAAATTTATGGAACAGCTGATATTTTTTTCGCGATATCAGAGTTGCCCCTGTAGAAAAAAGTTGGTATGGTTACCTACTAATCTTTGCCTACTATGGACCCGTATGGACCCGTTTCGGCTTAGTACACCCTTTCTGCGTAGGTAATCTAATATACATAACATAGGTATACCTAAGTAGGTAGTATGAGTAAGTACTTTATATAATTATTTTATTGAACATACACATCATTGTAATTACATATTGGTATGCTTTTATATATGTTTTGAAATGTGATATATGATATACCTATACCTATATTTTATGAACAGACTATAAACTAAAATCCCTAAATAAATTAAATTCGCAGATTCGCAGACATAGTTTTATTTATAATTTTAGATAGCACGCTTAAATCTAAAATTATAAATAAATAAAAAACTACATAAAAGGACGTTTGTCTGCGGGTATAGGTATAAGGTGCGCCCAATTACTACGTTGAATGGCCAAATCTATTCTTTGGTAAAAGTACCATTTTGTTTGTATATAATAGGCTTATGTTTGACCGCCACCTCGCCTGTCGATGCGGTCTGCCATCGTAGACCGCTTCTCTAGAAAAAACCGATTCACTCGAGACTTGAAGACACCCATCGTTATGTAACTGGGGGTTATGACTACACCCAGATTGTAACTATCGGGAAACACACATTCCATCAGCGCTTTCCATAGACTTTAGATAACACAAATCCTTAAAATACCTATATGGATACCTAAGTGGATATAGGCATATATGCCTAGGCTATATATATGCTAAAGTTGTAGGTACTGAATAATTAAGCAAGACGTTTTTACTTTAATATTTTTATGGGTCCAAAGGTTTATAGTTCTAAAAATATTCCCCTTGTCAGTATATTTTCTTGCGCTAGTTGTGCAAAAACATAATTTTTACCTACCTACGCTATACGAATGTACTAGCTAATATACCTATGCTATAGATAACAATCTATCGCCGCCGTTCGATGCGAGGATGACGTGAGATGAGACGTGTAAAAAAAACATTATTCTATAGTACTTAGACCAGACAAACAGGAGATACGGTACCTAAGGTGGAGTGGCGGGTGAACGCATCTGGGGCCTTTCACACTGGGGACAACTGCTATTGCGGCACCAAACGAGAAATTCACGCGACCGCAAACCGTATCTGGGGTTCACGTTCGCGTGATTTTCCTACTGAGCGGATTTAACGTTAGTTTGGTGCCGCAATATCAGTTGTCCGTAAGACCCCTGGCCTAAATCATGCTTGATGTCTGCAGTCGAACTCACCTCCTGGACGAGGTCGCCGCCCTATTACCGACGAAAGGAGGAGGTTATAAATTCGACCGTATGTTTTTTATTTTTTTGTATGTTTGTAACGCGATTACTCCGCCAATTATGAATTATCATACTCATACTTCAGAGCTGGACCCATATAAATTTTATCAAATTAATTTAGCGCTTTTTGAATAATCAACAAAAACAATAGTATATTGTTACCCTAGGTGTGAAAGTAACTTATTTAGTCCCGAGACGGGGTTTGGCTCCCGAGCGTAGCGAAGGTGCTAATAGTTCGAGGGACTAAATAAGTCTTTAACCCCGAGGTAAACAGTAAACACTGTGCTTTTCATTACGAATACAAGGAAACTAAAAATAAAAACATGAACTGACTAAAATACGAGTGAATTTTATTTTACATAAGCAAATCAAAATTTTTGGTAACCCTTTTATTTAAAAGGTTTTCCACTACTGCATTAGCCTCTTCTCTTATGAAATCAGGCGTTAAATCGATATCGGAATCAGATGAACTTATTGTGTTAATACAAATCTGCTATACGGAAATATAAACAAAACTCTACAATCAAGAACGGATACTCGACATTTTTTTTTTTACATCTTGACACTGGCAAATGCATGAGAAGTGAGGGACCATAATCATCTGAGCAGAAGAAAAAAGAGTTGGAACATGATTCAATACAAAAAACAAATCGCACCATCCATGGAAGTCTGGCGTAAACACATTTGCGTCAAATATTTTTTATTTCACCATTGGATAGAGGAAAACCCAATACACGTACTCAAAATTCTTCAAATTATTATTCCAATAAATGACGGATATAATTTGATTTAAAAAATCAGTCCGAAAATATATTTTTCATAAATTCCCTGGTAAACTTATGTAAGTTTTGTTACGCTAATTACTTTTGTAGAGTTGCCTTTTAATATTAGCTTAAATGAAGTTACGCAATTATTCACAAAGATTTATTCACATAAATGAACTTACATACTTTTTCCACGTGATAAAATACAGAAATATACGCTCATATACAAGTTACTATACATATTCTCATTATTTTTCCGTGGAAGAAAAGAGTATCATTTTTTACGTACAAAAGTTATACGAAAGTGGGCTGGAATAAATACTTAACTCGAAATACAACCACGTAGTTCGTCTAATTTCCGTAGCAACAAAGCGTTAACTTTAGTTGTTTCTAAATGTCATATTGTTATTCCGGGGATTAATGGAGTAACCACCTAATTTCAGGTTACCGCAAAAACGCAATTTTTTCCTATAAATGAAGTAGATATGTAAGGTAATTTTTGCCAGCATGTTGCCAAAGGAACTAAGTGTCTAGGCCTTAATATTTCTTCGCAAATCAGTTTTTTGACGCTCCTGAAAAGTTGGTGTTTTCAACTTACGCCAGTCTTCCATGGGTAGTGCGAAATGTGAAAATAGAACTAGTTTTTTTTTTATAATTTGAGTGTCTGTCAATTGAAAGGGATTTTTTATAATTTGTTATTATACTTTAGAGTGTGTACTATAAACATGCAAAATTTGACGCTTGTTGGTATTACTGTTTTTACATTAGAGCTATTACAAAAATACGTTTAAAAAAAAACCTTTTTAGTTTTTTACTTTTTGACCTTATTATAATTTCTTAGTTAATCCGCCTTCATAATAGGTAACATATTCTGTGTAAATTTCAACTATAGCTATCTATTAGATAAGATCTAGTAATAAAGATTATTAGAAAGATAATAAGGACGGACGGACAGACAGACAGACAGACAGACAACGTAGGCTTAGTAATAGGGTCCCGTTTTCACCCTTTGTGTACGGAACCCTAAAAAGCAAAACACGGAGACATTTGAACACAAACAATAATTGTACTTGAGGCATACCTATCTCTTGTTTCTCTGATCTGCAGCACAAAATCGTCTAAAACTTGTCCAAAACCAAAACAAAATCCTACTCGAAAGACCAACAAAAACACTGATAGCGCATTATACCTATCAGATAGCCCGTTGGTCCAGTTGGTAGTGAACCTACCTTCTGAGCCTGAGGGCGTGGGTTCGATTCCCACGTAGGACAAACATTTGTGTGATGAACATTTGTGTTTGTTCTATATCTGGTTGTTAATATCTATTTAAGTATGTATTTAAAAACTGTGGTATATGTATGTATATCAGTCTCTGGCAGCCAAATTACAAGCTTTGCTTAGTTTGGGGTCAGATGACCGTGTGTGCAAAAATGTCCCAAAAAAATATATATATAGACAGGGTTATAGACATTTCTTCTCATAAAGATAAGATGTTACATCACATCCATGAGAAAATTAAAATAAAAAAATTAACAATTAATAAATAAATAATTAATAAATAATACAGTAATAATTTAATACAAATAAATTTATACAGTTCGCCGTCGCAAAAATTACTAAATAAATTAACATTACATGTGGAACAAAATAATATAGCATAGGTACAGCACAAATCTATCCAATTATCCGTCCAACACATTTGCTGTCATTTTAGCATTTTTTCATTTCATTTTTTTGTTGTGATAATACCTATGCTCAGCAAGTCGCACAACGAATTATTTATATTAAATTTCCGAGTGTAGTTTGTTATGAAGGCACGCTCCTTCAAAAGTAATCATTGTCTTGCCGTAGTTAGTTAATTATGCCGTAATTATAATTTCATTAGCATAAATATTAAGTACCTAAAAGCCTTTACCTACTAGAATCACAGAAGACATAATTAGCTAGAACTATGATGTAACTAGGTATAATATAAGTCTGTTTTATTTTCTAGACTTTTCTACAGTTTTAAATCTCAAATGTGAGTTTATTTCTGGTAGATAGATAGTAGATACCTACCTAACAAAAACGTTTTAAGTTCCTACCTATATAAGAATTGACGTGTTACTTCAATGTCATTATGTAGCAAAGTACCGGCTTGGACAACTACACGTACCGTGCATCGCTGGGCTCAATTAACTTACTCGGTTTAGTTTAACTTGTGAGTTGAATCAGTTCAGTTGTTGCTGTGGTTGTTGACAGTGAGTCCGGATTCGTCATAATGGTATCGCAAAGTGCAGTCGTGTGTCTCGCCTTCCTCGCCGCTGTCTCGGCGACCGAAGTAAGCCAATGTCCAGGTAAGCCTTTACGTAATTCAACACACGACCCGCTTTCCTCTCGTTTTACGTTCACAGAAAGCGTTGTGCGCCTATGCGGTTCATTTTATTGCACTTGTGCCACTTGGCCGCTTGTACTAGGTACCGAAGTAGTCGATATTTGAAAGAATAAGGTCTTACCCACAGACTTATTATAAGTCTGTGGTCTTAAGCTAGACTGCATTTTAAATTAAAATTCAATTCAAAGAAGCAATTCTTATGAAATTAGTGATAGGAATGTGCCTAGATTATTACTATACTAGGGAATGTGAGAATAAAATCTGGTCATGTCCTGCTATGTTTTGTATTTCGAAGTAGGTAAAATAGGTACCTACATTCTTCAGAATAATACAATCATGTCCACAGAAAAGTAAAAATAATAATTGTTCTAATTCTTTTCTGTGTTCATGTCAATTACGAAATTATAAGCTCATTGGTTCCTGTAAATAATTGTGCTTCAAGTAGCTACATAGTTTTATTTTATGTAATCAAAGAACCTAATATCAAACCAAAGATAATTTACTAGATCAAACGAATGTACGTAGGTTAGGTGTATAGTCTAGTCGAGGCACTTGCATTGCTACACGGCCTATTATACCTATATACGTAGAGGGAGAAATACTTAGCCTATGATTAGGTATATAGGTATAACATGACATCTGCATGACATAGGTACATCGGCGAATAAAATCTGTTGTTTTTAATTTTTAACCGACGAAAGGAGGAGGTTATCTATTCGACTGTATGTTTTTTTTAAATATGTAATGTAATGTAGGTATGTTATGTTATGTATGTAATGTATGTTTGTTACGCGATTAATTCATGATTACTTCGCCAATTGGGAATAGAATTTGAAGATTTTTTTTTGTTTGGTAGGTCATGCTTCAGAGATGGTCCCATATACATTTTATTGAAAATTATTAGTGATTATTGAAAAATCAACAAAAATCCAAAAATATATACACAGATGACGTTTTGGTTCGTGGTTCCTTTCAGCAAAAGTTTTGATGTGGCCTTTCAATCTCTGTTTTAACTGTCATTTTCAACTTTTTTAGTTGTAGGTTATACCTACCATGTACCTATAGTCTTGAACTCGGTTTCTGTTTTTTTTTCTAAAACTTGATTATTATTTTTATAAATGAAGGTACGGTGGCACGCTTTACCTATGGTGGGAAATTCTCAAACTGATTTTTTGTTGTAGCTAGGCCGGGCAATTATTGTAAATAATCACGATGTTTGCGAAAATTGATGAATATAATTTGCATTGTCATGTAAAGCATTTTTTAAATGTAAACATTTGTCAATAAACTGTTTGAAATAGTATTTAGAAAATCCGTGCTGAGGCGATGCATCTAGGAATACAGGGTTATCGACTTATCGATCATTAATCATCATCACCTAATAATAATAACCTAATCTTCCTTTCATCATAATAATATACCTACCTATACAGTTCCATGTCGTTTCATTATAAAATTCGTCTTTTTTAGGGTTCCGTACCTATTGGGTGGAAACGGGACCCTATTAGTAAGCCTATGCTGTCTGTCTGTCCTACCTTTTAATGGCTTTATATTTCGAGAGGTAATTAATAGATTAGATTAGATTTTTTAATGCTTCCATAATGTACAAGGTAAAAAACATGAAAATTCAATCAGTATAGAATATACAGTATAGAATAAACATTCCTCGATCAAAAAAAAATCTGAAACAAAATCAAAAAAAAAAAAAAAAAAAAACGTTTATTTGCATAAATATAGGTAGGTACAGAGTACAGGTGTTAAATTTAAATAGTTGTAGCACTATATTCAGCCCTTGTTGAACGTGCAAAATATACAATTATCACTAATTAGTTAAAAACAATAGATTATTATAATATTTTTGACAGCATTATAAGTAGGTAACAGACTTCCTCTTTAACCGCATTCAACATAAAATATTAAAATAACATGCAATTCAGAAAATTAAAATTCATCAAGTTAACGAAAACATGTCCAGAAATAATTATATAATACCTAAGTTACATTAAATGTCAAGAAAAAAAAGTCATAGTCGAGTTAGTTTATTTTTTCGTTTTATGCTCTAATGAAAGCTCGTAACAACCTGGAAATGGCATGTCCTGAAAGGCAATTTAATTCATAGTTTTTTATTTGGATAGATTTTTGATAGTGAATAGTTTCGTTTTTTAGTGAAATTAAAAGCGTAAAAAGGTCGCGAGAATTTGCGCGCGCCGCATTCAGTACCGCGCCAGGCGTCATCGAGGTCGGACCTATGTTCGTTTTTGTCAATGCACTCCCCCCGCGGGCCCCCTGACTTTTGCGTGGCAAAATACATCGTCGCTCTAACTTGGCGGGGGCCGAGAGAGCGTTTTGTTGCCTATGCGACTTGGATTACAGGCCGTTAACGTATTTTTGTATTAGCACTAATGTAAAAACGATAATACGTACAGCGTCAAACTTGGCACGATTGTAGTACACACTCTAAAGTATAACAACAAATAATAAATAATGTCCAAGTGTGAGTCGATGACAAATTTCTGTTCATAACCAAGTTATTATACTCGTGGGCCTGTAGTAAACTGCGTAGCAAATTACTCCGACGATTGGAAGGCGTTATAATATCTGGTAATTCGGTTACCTGGACAACCTTATTGTATTTTGTGGTGGTACGGAACCATCAGTGCGCGAGCCCGACTTGCACTTGGCCGGTTTATTATATTTGGCCTCAACTCCCACAGTAAAAGTTGTTCATAATGATGAGTATTTCACGAACCCCGGGGGGTGCAAGTACCGTTCTTTTAGCGATCGTCAAATTGACAGTTAAGGTCGTCAAATTCGATAATATGCAATTTTTTCAGTACTCGCTGTGATCGATTCTATGGCATTTTAGCGAATTTGACGATCGATAAAGAACGGTACTTGCACTGCCCTTTCGGCATAGCATACCTATTACATATTCCTTATAACCCTGTATGTATAGTGCATTACGTTTATTACATTGTAATTTTAACTTATCACATTTTTTGTGAATAATTCACCGTAAAATACACAAGTTTACACAAGTGTACATATGAGGCAAGGCAGCATGATTTTCTTATGTCGGCGTCAAAACTCCGGCTAGTAAGTACCTAAAAATGGTAATATGTAGGTACAAGCGTCAAATTTGACATGATTATAAGCACACACTCTAAATAACGAAACGAACGTCGAGCGAAAGGTACATAATTATTATTACCTAAATTAAATAATACGTGATAAGTCCCGATAAACGTTTAAAACACTCTAAAGAGTCTAAAGTATAAACAAATAATAAATAATGGCCAAGTGCGAGTCGGTAACAAGTTTCTGTTCGTTACCTAGTTATAATTGATAATTTCGTTACTGAATATTGAGGTGGTCCGGAACCCTCAGTGCCAAACCCGCACTTGGCCGGTTTATTTTTTCTTCCCCCTTATTAGGGCTTTTGGCTCCGCGTGAGCGCCGAACGCGAGCGTGTGGAACGATACGCGAAAATTAGGATATAGGAAGGATTAGCATGGACGGATCAGAGGAGTGTAAAAGATATAAATAAATAAATTTTATAGTTTGTGGTCATTCAAAATGATAAAATCAGTAGATAATGATAGATAGAAAAAGAATTGAGAAGAGATTGTATATTAGTAGGTAATGGAACACGGAGGGATATCAAGTCATCGCAAGAGGAGGCATGGTCATGTAAAGGACAGGAGAAAAATATAAGGTCCAGATCCCCATAATCACCACATTCGCACTGCGGACTATCTATTCGGTCGGCGGGACAAGTGGTATGCCCAAGACGCATCCTGATCAAAACGTTGATGGCACCTTGACAACGTTTAAAACAGAGAACCACGGCTTATTGCGAATCACCGGTTGTATACTAGCATAATATTTGCCTTTGTACATGCTACTATCCGCCCAGATTGCTTTCAAGGAATCCTGGAGGTGCAGCCTGGGAAGTGCAGCCAGGTCGTGGGTATAATTTTTATAAGGAAATAGATCACCACACACCACAGACAGCCTCATTGGCAAGTCTGTCTACTTTTTCATTACCAGTAATCCCACAATGGCTACAGGGGCGGATCCAGGATCCACTTTGGGGGGCATTCTGACAAGGTTCGAAGGAATCAAATCGAAAAATTGAGTCGAATGTATTGAATTGCTAGGTATTTTGGGGGGGGGGGGGGCATGGCCCCTATGCCCTGGATCCGCCAATGGATGGCTGGATGGATGTAATGCCGTGTTATTTTTAGACTTTGTGTTAATTATTATTAATTAACTATTCATATGCTGTGCAAGATTATAACCAAGGGATATTATCTGGGTAAAAGGTATCTGACCTAAGTTATAATTTAACCTTGTGCATAAACCACCTAGTCATCTCTGCTCTGTCTGTCCATTGTTGTATTAACCATGGAATTAGTACTATTATTTCATCTGAGGTCTCGACTCGACATGGAAAAAATACAACAAACAAACGCTGTAGTAATGTTGTATTTTTATCATTATAGCCATATAATGATAAAAATACAACATACAATACTTACCTTATACTAAAACGTATTTTATTTAGGTAATACATATATTTTTATTTAGTAGGGATAAGTGCACTTGGATTTTCTACCAATCCCTACCGGTCTAAGTGGATTTTATCCACTTAGACCGGTAGTAAAGTAAGAGGTTTTCAAACGTGAACCTTATCGCGCCCAGATACGGTTTGCGGTCGCGTGATTTTCCAACTGAGCAGATTAGGTGCCGCAATTAGCTGTTGTCCGTAAGGCCCCTGTAGGGATACATTGGTCCCTGGATAGGTGTACCACGTGGACATTGCGCGTAGCCTACACCTATCCCGACATTGTTAGCAAAGCAAGCAAAGTTGGATCTCCAACATTCAAACCTTGAAAACCTCTTACTTTGCAGTTAAATAGATGAGTAATGCTGTATTGAAATAACAGGTATTATTTTTATTATCTTTGTATAAAATCTATATCCATGGACAGGGTCAGGGTAGGGCCTAAGTAGGCCGGCCTATTCAGGGTAAACTGGCGAGTGGCGCTCACATTCTGAGTGCACTTTGTAATATTGACCCTTCGATCTTATTGATTGCCTACCACATTACACAATGTGTCATCGAGTCACAGAAGACATAATAGCACAATCGAGTCCTATTCAGGGTAAACTGGCGAGTGGAGCTCACATTATGTACCTGACGTTGACACGCACACGACTTATTGCTTAGAGCTTCTGCTGACAATCGATCCAGACCGCTACTCGCTGTCAGTTGGTTCACCTCTGGGGAACTCTGACCATTGTCTGGTGAAGCGTGTATCTGTCTACTGAACGCCCGATCTCAGTCCTAGAGACAGTGCGGCGGGTGTGGCGATACAATTCGGCGGATTGAAATGAGATGCATCTTATATTTTTGCGTCTTATCCTTAGCAGTTAGTATGCTTTTCTTCTGATGATCCTTCTACCTGCACGGATGCTGTGACAAATGTATTGCGTCAGGAAATGGAGTATTATATTCCTTACTCCGACGTCCCACTGTCTGGCAAGGTTGCTTATGGTTTGGGCCTCAATGGAGTCGCGTGGAAACACGCAAATATGAGGCTTACTTATCCTGAGCCGACACTCGACACCGTAAAAATAAATATTTACGTCAGAAGAAGAAAGCGTTTAACAGGGCTGCTAAATCCTGCAAAAAGGTTCTACAGAGGGCTTGCTTTGACCAATTAGAATAGAGAACAAAATGGCTACATACCCTGCTAGTAGTAAAGCGTTTTGGTCCCTAGCTAAATCAGTCAAAGCGAACTTTTGCCGCCCATTCACTGCTTCCTTTGCTGAAACCTGATGGGACACTTATGGGTCACACCGCTGAAGAGAATGCCAACTTGTTTGCTTCTCAGTTTGTAGAGGCTTCGCGTCTTGATGCTGGTAGCGCGATACCTCCAACCTCATCTGGCTGCATTTATGTCTGAAATTAGCATTCGCCAAATGCTTCACAATCTCGACGTGATCAAAGCCAGTGGCCCAGATGGTATTCCAGCCATAGTTTGAAGACATGTGCGCCTGAATTTCCTCCTATACTGACACGCTTATTTCGTCTTTCGCTTGCGACTGGTCAAATGCCGAAGTCGTCACCGAAGCTTGCAAACGTCTAAATTGTGCCCAAGAATTGTCGCACCAACTACAGGCTAGCAATCTTGGTCACGTCACGTCCATACTCTGCAAGACTACGAATCGTGTCCTTAACAACAGGCTCCTGGTGTATCTGGAAGCTAATGATCTACTCAGTGACCGGCAAAACCGATTCCGCCGAAACCGGTCCACTGGGGATCTTTTAGCGTACGCCACACACATCTGAAGTGAGGTCTTCGTGAAATACGGAGAAGCGCTCGCAATTTCCCTCGATATATCGAATGCTATCGACAGGGTTTGGCATGACGGCCTTATTAGCAAGCTCTCCTCGTTTGGTTTGTCCGCTAGGTTCATTGCGTAGTAACGCACTACCTGAGGGATAGATCGATTCGAGTTGTCATTGATGGCTGCTCGTCCGATCGCTCGGCTGCTCGGTGCTATCTGCTACTCTTTCTACTGCAAATCAACGATCTGCTAAAGCTCGGTACCTTTGGGTACGTAGACAACAGCAGTAGTAGAGAGTGAACAAACCAGCGGTTCACAAATCCAGTCACTGAGAGAGGCCATGGTCGAGCGCATGAACTTATCCCTTATCCCGATCGGTGTGATGCTAACCTGGTCAAGTTCAATGCCGCTAAGACTCAGGCTCAGGCTCAGGTATCTGTTCTCCGCCAAAAGGACGCCGTTCCAACTGACTTTTGGATATTATGTTGTTATGAATTGTCTGTTAAATATTATTTATGATTGGTACGATTGTTCCTATTCCATTAAAAACATATACAAGTGGTTTGATTTCAATATTACTATTATTTTTCCCTCTCACGCCGATCACGCCGCCGCCGCCGGCCAAAAAGACACCGGTCGCCGCCGCCGGTCAAAAAGTGATCGG